>JACSVZ010000004.1:60370021-62870021 GCA_014706295.1 Lycocorax pyrrhopterus obiensis | reverse complement strand
ACTGGTGCATCCACTTAACCTTTCTTTGATATGCTCCTCTTTCAGCACTGCATGTAACAGCAGTTCTGTTTTCTAAATGTCTTCATTTGACTTTGAACAGGTTAATAGGATTTATTGCTTCTGCACCCTGCCTACACAAAACAGATTGTCAATATGGGCAATACTTTGTGGTCTTCCAGGGAATAATAGACTGCTTTCTCCATCCCTGTTTTTAGGAAGTGATTTAGTTTCCTGAAGATTAGGTACAAAAGGGAGAAGGTAGTTTTTCTGTGTGAGTCTATCGTGAGCTGGCACTGCTAAATAGCCACTTGGCATTTACTGTATCAGCTGGTGGTGCTTGCTGCCTTTTCAGATGGCAGCCTCCTGATTCTCCGTTAGAGATGCCTGCAGAAAATTTGCTGTGGCTAGGTAGCAACAGTACAAAATATATAACCCAGATACACTTCAAAGATTGCAGTGGACTTTTGCAAACATCTTTTACAGACTGCATTAATTGATCTTATCTTCAAAAGCGTTAATCTGCCAGATCATTGTTTTGTACTCTGTCTGAACCTACATTCTAGGTTTCAGTGGCTTTGTGTTTTGTAAAGATCATTCTAAAATCACTGTGTTTCATAAGAAAAGGATTTTTCCCCGGGCTGTTAGCTCTTTTTTGCCATGATTATTGCTTCTTGCTGCAACCATCCGAACATAACGATGCAGCAAATTTTACAGAAATATGAATTATATGAACTAAACAGATTGTCATTTTTAAAGTATCAGATCTTTCCAAATGTCTTCTGTGTATTTACACCTTCATGAGTTAAGAAGCTCTGACTGAATGAAAGAGGTTAGTCACATTAAAAATGATTATACTGATTATGTGTAAAACCTGTGTTTTACATATGTAAGCAATACATGCTGCATTTCCAGTCTCTTTTTGATCCTGGAAATAATACTGCTATGAGAAGATCCTAAAAATTACCAGAAGCAGTAGTCATTTAATCCTATGATTTTTAAATATTGGGATGAACCAAATCCCATCACAGTACATTGTATTCTCTATCCTGAAATACTCCTTTTGTGTAGTTGTTTAGCTTCCTTAAACTTTCTGATTTATTTTAATTAAAACAGTCAAAAAGAACATGAGAAAGAAAAAGGAATGAGGGGTTTTGTTTTTGTTTCTTGGTCATTTAATTTTATGTAAGCAAAAAAAACCAACAGAAACCAAATAACAACAACAAAACTAATAAACAAAAACAAACAAACAAAACAACCCAAAAACACAAACAAAAAAATCCAATAGGCTTGTTTCCAAAGTCATATGAAGGTATTATCCTTTTGTGCACTTACTGGGAATTGCCTTGGATGGTGAGATCTATATCAACTCAGATACTAACAAGAATTCATGAACTTCCAGATAAACAAAATTAATCCCACCTATTTCCAGACAAGGAACTTCTAGACAAGGGCAGCCACAGATGACAGCAGACTTCAGTGGACTGAACAAGCACCATGCACTTGGGCAAGGTTTGATCTGGGGAGTTTGATCTCAGAACAGGTCTCAGCTTGGAGCTGAACTTTGCAAAGGTGTCTTCTTCAGTTCTAACACACTTAGGAGTAACAGGTTCCATTTGATCCATAGCTCCTTAGAGAGCTCGACTCAGTGCATGAAGCTTTGAACAAGTCTCAGGGGGAATTTTGAAGGCAATGTGAAAATCATTTAGGCCATTAGCTGCCTCATAGAGGGGTTTGGTGGCATTTTAGAGTCAGCATATGCAGCTGCATACATCATTCAAGAGGTTTCTAATTCTTCCTCTAATTTCAAGCATTTAAACAAAACTTCACTGAAATTCAAAAGTAACATTCTTCTGAAAGACTGTTAAAAGGTTTTTTCTCTCCCAAACAGACTGCCGACTGGAAAAGAACAAGCAATTTTAAACAGAGAGAGATTACAGATTAACTCCTGGTTTGTGCACATAAAAACAGAAGTGAATTTATCATCACTTCTGGAAAGCTAGCTCTTTTTTAAATTTTATTTTTAGTATCTTAAGGAGGTGTACAAGAACCTGCCATTCTTTTCCAATATCTACAATTACCTTCAAAAACCATTCTTCTGATGATCTTCAAAACGGCTTCTAAGAGTCTCTTTGATTATATATGAAGAATTTTTTTATATATGAATCCTAGAATCTAGTATTTTTCTATCCAAAACAGTTAACAAATCATAGACTCATATGGTGAGTCATATTCAAATTTTTTTCGAAATAATGTCTGAGAGACTAAGTTTTACATGAAAAAGACCTAGTAGCTGGAAGTGGTGAACATCTGAATTGTTAAACTATTCAACATTCCTCCCTATAGATTGCCTACTGAAATTTGAAAATATACTCTTTGTTCAGGTACCATTTTCTTATTCTAAATTAAAAGTTACTACTTGTATTGTTTGTTGCAGTTTTTATTGCTTGATTGTTGATGCTGTTGTTGTTGTAATTTGATTTTATCATGTAGAATTCTTGTCACTCAGATTGATCACTTAGTCTACTAAACATCATTCAGGGTGAAATCAAAAACTAAGTATATTATCATGTCAGATTGTTTTTGCAGAATTGCCATCGTATTCTATAAAATGATGTTTGTTTACCAAAGCTACCTTAGAGTCCCAGATACGTGACATGGCATCTATTGAGCATTACTGAGCTTTACGTAAGTTGTTAGAATACAGCACATTTGTTTGATTTTTTTTTTTCTCCTTCATTTAACATAAATGGCACTTGTCAAAATTGCAACCTGCTAACTTGAATTTGGGCGTCATTCAGCCAGCCTCCACACACAAAGGTACTTTGGCTTTACTTCATGCAATCTAGGACCTTTGTTTGCTCTCCTTCTTGACAAATGGCCGCACAAAAGCTACAGAGACAGACAGACCGACGTGGAAGAGCATACAGCAATTTGGAACATGCACGGCTTGGATTTTTTTCAATGCCATCTCAATAATAATACACCAGTGACTAAAGCAGGTGATTGGAAGTGGAGCGGATGCATACAGACAGATGGATTAAGACAGCAGTAATTGTGCTTTCACTTTATTATAATATTAACAGGCTCCAGGTGATTTCTATTTTTCACAGCGTCACTCATCTCAACAAATCCCAGCAGGCTTGGAAGCAGGGTAGAGATACATCCTGCTTTTCACACGAACCTGTTTCCAGTGTGAGCACTTAAGAGAGTTCTTCTGTCAAAAAGCAATTAGCTTCTGCAGTCTAGGGTGCCACTTAGAATATCCAGGCTCGTGTGTTTCATCATAAAATTGACCTTTTTAATTTTTTATGCATGAGATTCCCCACTAAAAGAGTAAGCATTAAAAAATACAACCCCAGAGAAAATACTGAAGGCACATGTAGAATTTATTAAAGGATGTCTGGCGCAGAAGTGCTGCAGATAGGAACTCCATCTGAATATAATAAATATGAAGTATGCATTATTGTGTGCTTAATTTTTAAATAATTGGTGTCATTATGTAGCATAATGACACCAATTACATAAAAAGCACAGGAAAGCAATACGTGCTACATTTACAGACTCACATTTTTCCCGTAATAATTGCTTTTCCATACAAATAGTGTCTGCTTGCTGATACCTTTGAATAACTGTGCACAAATTATCCCACTGTTTCAGAGTTTGTTCTGCATTTTTAGTACCAGTGCCTGTCTTGGTAATTCACTTTTTGACAAAATTTTGCACCATTTTCACGTAACAGAGACTTTCAATCGGCATTGACATTCAGGATAGGCAAAGAAATACCTCTTTTGCCCAGGAAACTTGACTAAAACTATTGCCAGCAACAGTAACATCTTCCCTCCACCTCTGGGATCTATCAAGTAGGAGATTTTCAGTAGTGCAAGAGTATTCAAGATTTAAAGTACAAATAGATGTTAAGCTTTAGGAATATCTGGCAGAAGCTGGCATAGTTTTAGAACAGTACTGCAGTATTTTGCTCTAAAATTTAGTAGCAAGTTTCACTCACATCTCTACTGTTTAGACAGCAAGAGGACATGACAGCACCTTTAGCCCTGCTTGGAAGTGGCATGAGGTCAGCTAAGACTCTTGAAGCTGACATCTATTCCTATCTATGAACTAGTATGCACCATCCCTACAAGAATGATCCTCTCTTGTAGCAAGGTAGAGACAGTGCAGAGAAGAGCAAATGTTGGAAGCAAGAATACGCATCTGTACAACACACATACACATCTCTGTGTGTGTGTGTATGAAATGAATGAAGCAGAACTCACTGCAGTCTGTATAGAGGAGATCTTTAGCTGATGTGCTGTAGAACATTAATATAATGTGTAAAAAAATTGTCAAGATTTATCCCTTGTGTCGCTCATTTGTCTGCATTCAGCTTCAGACCAGATCCGCTTTGAAAATCTGGTCTCTGCTATCTGGGTAATAAGTTGTACAAGATCAGCAAAGACATTGTTATATAGATGATATAGACATCAGAATAACTCAGGCATCCACCAGCTTCAAAACCCAATCTCTGACACTGCCAATGAACACTGTGTCAGAATAAGCTGGAAGTTAACTCAGTTCCCTAACGAATTTATTGGGTCAAGTCCGAACTCTGGTCTGAATGATGGCACATGAGAAATAATTTTTGCTAGAGGATGGGCCGTCCTTTTAAAAAGTATTGAATTGATTCATTTTCCAGGAGAAAGAAAACAAAACAAAACTAAGCAAAACAACTAAAAGCCACAAGAAAATCCACCCATCCTGTGCCCTTTAATCACTTGAAAGTCCTCTTCTCACCTCTGAAACTTTTCCATGCACACTAGGCTACTTCTCCTTTTCCCTTTGCTCACTGGGGATGCTCTAGCTCATTAAACTGTATTTCCTCTTTCTATCATTTCCCAGGAGTTCAGTTTTGAACTTCCAAAACTTAATTTTTTCAGTCTTTCTTGTCTTCTTTGTTCTTTATGCAAAATGGTGCTGTTTTTCTTTCACCTTTCACCATCTTTGCTGAATCACCCTAAAACCTTATGTTTTGCCTTAAAGCTTTTGAAAAATTCAAATTTATTTAAAGGATTCTGACTACAACCACCTTAATCTTTTTCCTTGTCATACAACTTCCATTTGTTTTCTAACCATTCCACTCCATTTAGAAATTACTCTCTGTTCCAAAATCCGCTTTGAAACTCTCTGTTGTCTCATTCTCATGGCAAATATTTCTTCTTAGCTTTTACTCCATGCTGTCTTTATTGTGCATGTTTGTCTTGTTATTTAGATGCTGAGTCCATTGGGGTACATTATGTCAGTTTATTTATGTTTATAATACTCAGTGTAATATTATTGCCCTCTGTAAAGCAATAGTGAAGGCACATTAAGACTGATAAGTCAATTTCAAGGAGAACCTCCAGTGATTAATGAACTTGTCGTATCAACCAGGACACCTGCTAATCATTTTTGAGGTACTGACAAATGTAACAGCTGTTAATTTTACCAGCTGTAGCCTGCTTAGTGCTCAGGCAGTTTTATTATCATTAAAATAGCAAGAATTTTCTGAAAGTTACTTTGTCATCGTTTCCTTCCCTTCACAATACCTGCTGGAATAAGAAATATAGTGTATTTTGCTTGTTAATGAGTTATTTAGGTTTAAGCTCCCACAAGCTGCACTGTGAGGAGAAGGAGCACAGGCAGACACAGAGGGTTGAAGCAGTCAACAGAAGAAAGCACTGTACTTAGAAAACTAATTTTCCTCTAAGTATGGTAGATTGCAGCTCTCTGAAGCAGAGTCCTTGCTTTCAAAAAACCAATTTCTGGCAGATTGCAGAGGTTATTCCCCTTTGGTTTTCCAGCATCAGACAGGAGATGGGAATGGTGGACCCTCTCTCAGGGGGCTGGCAGCTTCACAAAAAAAAACAGATGGGACCTGACAGGCTATTTCCAAGAGATGGAGTCTCTGAAGCAGGAAGCAGGGATGCCTGAACGACTATGGGGAAAGCTCCTGCTTTTAAACTGGGCGAATCAAGGACTCTTTTAACAGGAGGCAGCATCCTTTCACAGGCTGCCAGCTGTCCTCTTTTTTATGTGACAGTCTTACCAGTCAAAGGTTGTGGTATGAATTGCGAATTATTTGGTTAGGGTAATGTTTGACCTGTGCGACACAAGCTGTCTCTACTTGATTTTGACAAGAACCATTGGTTTTGCCTTGTCAGTGGGTGCCCCTCCCTCAGTCTCCAGCCCCACGTCACCGATCACATCATAACCTCCTCGTCCTGAGCTGGCATTTAGGTTTCACCCACAAGGGACTTGAAGCATCCCTCTTTTTCTTATTTCCTACAAATACTTTAAACTAAAAAGAAATTATTTTCTGAACATACTTTAAATTTAAACAGTTGGGGATTTACTTGTGAGAACCTTTGAAATTCAAATCTCTTATCTTGCAAATGTAATTGAGTGTTTGCAGAAGATGCACTTTACATCTGTCAGAAAATGGCTGTCCCTGAGGAGCTAGCTCTCTGCTTTGCAGGCGTGCAAGCAGGTACTTCTCTTCACCAGCTGCAGGAAAGTGTGCCAGCTTTTTAGCAACTGATGAGAATATGCTCATCAATTAAAAATAAAAAAACAAGAAGGCTGGATGAAAAGGGCCGATATGTGGGCCCTGATCTAGTTTGCTGGACAATGCTGTTAAGCTTGTAGTTATTTGAGAATGGTAGAAAGATGGATACTCCAGAGGACCACTCAGCTCTTAGATACTCCTACTTAAAACAGAAATGTACTGAAAATGCAGGTGTAGGTTTGGGCCATGGCTTGTGTGCAAGACGGTGTGTTTGGGCTCTTTCTCCGTGCAGGAAGGACCTGCAGAGATTGAGGTCTTCTCTACAAGGGGGGTGTGAAAATCAACATTGGAACTGGTGGTCATTTCAAACAATTGTCTTGGAGTGGGTGCTTTCCATCCTTGAAAAAAGGGAGATGGAATTAAAACCTCACCAACACAGGTGGATCTAAATATGGCTTGATCCCAAGAAATGAAAGTTATAGCAGAGCCCATGAAGTGATTCCACAGGTTTAAGTGTCCTCCTGTCTTCCTGCTCCTAGGCTGTGGCAGGGTCTGGTGTGACTCCCATGGAATCACTGCTGATGCCATGGATGCCTCTGAAAGCTGGTCTATGGGCGCAGCACTTGCTCCTCTGTGCCACACCCTCTCTTGAGGATTCTTAGAAAGCAACTTTATCATTGTGCCTTGCAGAGCTATTCCTGACACAACCAAAAGTCATAATTAGGGTCAGGCAGCTTTATATCTTGTCAGAAAATATTATATCTTGTACAGACTTTCAGTATGTTTTTAAGCAGCTTTCTGTCTTCCAGGAAAGGCACTTCACCCTAACATAGTTAATAGAGTTATTGCTTGTTGCAATATTAGGAGCAGATTTCTAATATCTCCTGTCATCATTAACATGTATTTAAATGGATTTCAAATATGTAGGAAATTAAACCCAGTGTAATGTAAACATTATGTCAAGTTGAATTTTTGATGCAAATCGATGTATTTATAGCTGTGCACCCATTCACACAAGAGTATGCATTTGTTCATTGAGTTTTAATTAATAGAATCCCTGCCAACTCCTCTTTAGGCCTTTATTATCCCTTTCTTTTAATGCACTTCATTCATCACTTTTAAAAATTAGACCAATTTAGTTGCATAATTTGAATCCATAATTGAATCTGCTAGCTACTCTCAGACTTTACAAGTTAATCAAATGGCATAGTTTTAAACACATTTTCAGTGCACGGGAAAAACTATGTCAGTGACCAACCAGCCCATTTAAAATGGGAAAATCTCATTCTAAGCCAGGCTCTGTGCTGATTAAACTTCTTCTCCAGACTAAATTTTGCAATCCCTGATAAAAATTAATAACGTAAGACCTTGTGGAAGGATGAATAAAGTGTAATTCTAGTTAAGAATGGGAAATGACAAATAAATGAAAAATACTGTCCAAGGTGGAAAAAAGATGTGTAATTGAACAGCACTAGAACCATGTGTCAAATGCCTTCACAGAAAGAGACAGGAAAGGAAAATCCCAACAGTATCTCAGTGAAAACCACAGCACAACTCTTTCTCCTTACTAGAGTTCTGTGGACTCACCAGGGATATCTTACCTGGTCTAGCATTTGACAAGTCTCTGTTTATGCGTGTGCTGTCACCCAGAAAATATTTTTCCCCCATTCTCTCTTTCTCTTGGGCTAAAAAAGCTATGCATAAACTCCCAGAAAGAAACCCAAGTAAATTAGGCAGGACTGAAAGCTATCAGAACTAGTGACTATATCAGAAAGTTGCTTTGTTTTAAGCCCTGATATGTTTGAATTATACCTTCAATCAGATTTGCATGGATTTGTGTTAGAAATTATTTGAAAAGTATGGCAAGCAAATAATGCTTCATCTATATCGATGAAACATTTCCAAGGATAGGGGGTGTGTGAAATAGGAGAAAAGAATATGTGGATTTTCTTGGAAAGTACGGATTTGAAAATTCATGGAATGCCATTATGAATGTCCATAGGATTACTTTATTTTCTTGCCCCCAGCTGTATAACTTTACCAGCAAAAACGTAGATGTTTATGTTATTGTATTAAAATAATAGAGTAGTGAAAATGACTTAAGCTGTAGCAGCAGAAAACTAGTTTTGTCAGTATATTCTCCATCTCTTTTAGAAACCTTTGATTGTGTGGCTGTATTGATTCTCAGTGCAGATATATGCTTCCATTTTAAAATTACACCTCTGCTTTTTCCTTACTTTGTGTCTTGTGGGCAAAAATGTTGAGTAAATGCTTCAGTGCAAGCAACATAATCCTTTGCCCTTCCACTTAAGAAAAGAAACATTACTTTTAGAGCATAAAATAAATAAATTTTAGCAGCAATAGAATGTCTTCCAAATTACATGTTGTGGCTTCATTGATATAATTGCTATTAATTCTCTGAAGTCCTTTCTTAGCAGCTTTTCTGGACAGCCAATAAAGCCATCCAGCTAATGACCTGTAGACAGCAGGGTGTTACTTGACACAATAGGCAGTGAGCCCTAGATGTCAGGAAAAAAGAACTGGAAAAGGAAAGGTCAGGTGCTGGCAGTGAAATGAGCAAGATTTCTTTCCACTGCTCTTAGTTTTCTTTCTTTGTTTTATTCCATTGCTGTTAGCATCACCCAAATCTTGTCACTTCCTCTTCACTTTCCTCCTATTGCCAATTTAACAAAAGAAAACAACAGCTGCCTAACACATGTGCAGTCAAATCTTCACCTCATTTGTGTGAGAAAATGTTCAGCCTTTCATCAACTTCAGAGCTGTAAGATTACCTCCCAGAGCATGAACTTCTCTCAGGTCTCCAATATACATTTGATTCTGGAGTGCATCACCTGTATTGTATTGATGAACATGCTGGTCAAGGCTCTCTCCTCTGGGCTTGTGGTTGTGTTTGTGGGCTACCTCACCTGACTCAGCATTTTCATGAACTCAGGAATTCTGATGCTGTTTCTTCTGCAGAAAAGGAGTCATTTCATTACAATATTACATTGTCATTGCAGTGATGCTATACATCCCATTTCAACACTTCTTTCTATTGGTAAAAGCCTAGAATAGTTCCAAATCATTGTATTGTTAATTAAACTGTTTATGTATATTTTTATCCTAAATAGAATATACAATGAGTGTATTAGATATAATGAAGGGTCTGAGAGCATTTGGTTGTTCTAAAAAAGACTATTTCTTTCTTAGAGTTTCAATTAATAATTGGCTAAAAGCCAAAGAAAAAATAACAAAGATCTAAAATATATTTCTCAGATTGATTTTTTTTTTCTGATAGATTTATACTTTTAAAAGGAAGTTCTACTAGATTCTAAGTCCTCAAAACCTGGGCTCATTTCCAAATTTAAGCTTGAAGATTTATTGCATTTCTACCCTCTATTCTTCTTCCCAGCCACTATCTGCTTTTGGCAATTAATACAAACGTTACGGGGTTTGATTTGCTTCACTGCAGCAGTGAACTCAATTTCTCTTCATTTGTAGCTTTGAAATAGCACGAGCCTCTTTGTGACAGTCTTTCACATTGCACTGTTGCTGCTTACTGGGCTGTGGGCGCACACCATCACAGTCAGCTGTACAGAATGCATCCCTTTTGTTTTAGTGTGGATTCACTCACTTCGTGCCATGCCAAGGGAGGAATTTAGACAGACAAGTGTTACAGCTGGGCTGGAAATGGGTTTATCAGCCGTCTGACTAATGACACACACAGCTTTACATGGGCTATAAGGGAAGAGGAGGGAGCCCCACAGCTAAGATTACGCAACCACACCAGACGTTAGAGCTTCATTTATATTTATTATGCAGAATGACATGTCTCACATCTCAGGTGGTTCCCATATTCATTTGCCCACACACCCTCACTAACAGAGTAGAGTATTAGTACTGAATAATGTGTCCAAACAAACCAAACTCTATAATGACCATCTCCAACCAAAATTCCACTGTTGTCCACTGCCACTGCAAATCCGCTGGGAAATAGCTAGTATCTTTAACTGTGGCTGGAGCAGATATCAACATCAAATTTGAGCTGGTATCAGTAAACCTTGTCGAGACACATTTTAAACTTGTTCCCGTGTCAGAATTTCTGCCCAGGAAGAAAAGTGTTCATTGGACACAGAAAAGAAAAATAACTGATCAAATGCATTTGAGACTAAAGTCATCCCATGTACACAAGTATCAGTGCAACTCTTATGTGGTCCAGAACCAGTCTGTTCCCAGCTATAACTAAGAGCAGACTGGAGAGCCTGGCCACAAACGTAGCTGCAGCAACAACTGAGCACAGGGTCAGCTGGCCATCCCACAATCAAATGATGAATCCTCCTGGATGGGCTGATAGGGCTTGACAGCCATTCTACCCTGCTCCAGCAGTCCCAATACACGCACCAGATATGACAAAATTAATATTGCACCCATTGTCCTTAGAAATCATCCTTTCATTCCTCTCCATGGCACTTTTGGGGGGGGGAGGGAGGGGCCAGGCACTGATCTCTTCTCTGTGGTGACCAGTGACAGGACCAAAGGGAATGGTCTGAAGTTGCATCAGGGAAGGTTTAGGTTGGATATCAGGAAAAGGTTCTTTACCCAGAGAGTGGTTGGGCACTGGAACAGGCTCCCCAGGGAAGTGGTCACAGCATCAGCCTGACAGAGTTGAAAAAGTGTCCGGACAATGGTCTCAGGCACATGGTGTGTCTCTTGGGAATGGTCCTGTGCAGGGTCAGGAGCTGGACTCGATGACCCTTGAGGATCGCTTCTAGCTCAGTTTATTCTGTGATTCTGACTCCTGTTGTATTGTAGCCTCCATTGAGAATTTGGAAGACGACAATGATTCTTCCTTTATCATCAGAGTGTTTCTTATTTTTAGTGAACCTCACAAGACTTTTTAACAGGGTGAACAAAAAACAAGTAATGATGCTTAAGTTAGATTAATGTACCTGCATCTCTATTTATTCTGCCTTATGATAATACAGTGGTCATCAGTCCAATGTTAAGGAAGCTGTAAGAAGGAAATGAGGAAATTTGGAGAAAAAAATATATCTACCTCACACAACAGTGTGCCAGAGCTCGCAGTCTTCTGATTCTTGGATTACGATTTCTCAGCACAGAGCTCCAGCAGCACTCAGCAACCAGGAACAACCACCTCCTTCTGGCTCCTCCCAGGGCTTGATTTATAGGGCTTGTGCCCGCCCTGCAGCCGTGGCTGTTTGTAGGAGCTTGATGAGTACTCTAGGTTGAGATGGTCTTAATTAATAATGGGTTCCTGGTGTGGATCCTGGTCTTGAGTGAGAGTTTGACTAGTGCATACCAACAGGGTTTAAATACATTATACAACACAACAGAACCCACCCACAAATACTCAGAAAATACCCTGAGCAGCCTAATTTATAGGCTAGAAACACTGTGCTCTGTCTGAATTTATCTGCCTGTGAGACAATCATTTTTTTTAGCCCAGTTACAGTGCACTTTAAATTGCACAGTTGTCAAACTCAAAGTATTACATGCTTGATATGTGCAGCTAAGAATTTACTGAGACCAATTAAAGATTTAACAATCCTATCAAAACACAACAATTATTATTAGTCAAATTACAGTGGTACTAATAGTCTAGTTTATCCAATTATTAGAGGAAGGTCTGAATAACCATGCAGTTAAAATTTCTATGTAAAAACCTTCCAGTATGTACCCCTTTCTCTGGTGTTACATTCATCCTTTCAGTCTTCTTCTGGGCTTAAGGCTGTGATGTCAGTTTTACTTGCGTGGTATCACAGTCTGAAAGATGGGTAACTGAAATGCAGCATACCTTCTCCTAGGATATCCTGCTGTTGAAAAGACAGGCTTTATAATTAAATACCTTGGAAATACTGAAATATGATAGAAAGAGTTATGCTTATTCCCAATATACTGGGGTTTTTTTTCAGAGATACCCATTTCTCACAGCCTTTTTCACAGCCTACTAGAGGGAAAAAGATTTCCTCTTATCCTATTTTCCTCTGAAGAATGAAAAGATAGAAAAGGCAAGAATGAAGAAAGCTGAGGAAAAAAGCTCAAGACTAAAATATGTTATTTACGTGATAGTAGATATGAAGAAAATTAGACATTCTTTAAAATTAAACAAAGATGTTTGCCCTCCCATTCATCTCTACCATTAACACATAGAGGTCTGGTACTGCGAAAGACATCTGAAAATGTAAACTGTATCAGAACTCGTTAACTCAAATATCAGAGAGAGTTATCAAAGATGTAGGTGTTTCACATATCTAATCTCCCCTTAGATTTGCTTGCACTGAAACCTCTGCATTACAAGCTTCTTCTCAGTGCTGTGCTCTGGCTGTCCTCACTGACACCACCTGAGAGCTAAGGGGTGCACATCTTCACATCATGGTAAAGGTTTTTGCACTCACCTCAGTGAGTTTAGCTGCTTACAAGACTTGCCCCCACACTGCAGGGCTGGGAGCTCCTTTGGACATACCATTTTCAAACCCTCACACACCTTCTAGTCAGAAAATATGCCACCTGGTTTGCTTGTGGAATAAGTAAACACCTGCGCGCTCAAAGGCTGTAAGCATCACTGCAAGTGTGGGTGTGAGGTGTAGAGCCAGAAAACATGTCTTGTCCATGGAAGAGCCAGCACTGAAACTTGAGCTACATGATACTTACATACTAATCTCCATTAAAAAAAAAAAAAAAAAAAAAAAAAACAACAAAAAAAAGCCACCACCAAACCTGGTGTTTATGTTCATTGAGTTATACGGTGTACAGGCAACGTCTAAATGCAATTTCTATAGAAGCAATGTAAATGTGCACTTTTCAGGACTGCTAAATAGATCTAAATAGATCTGCTCATGTCTAAACCTGGCTGAGTAAGACCTACTGAGAAGACACTCAGACTCTCTCTTCTCTGTACATATTTTAGAATACTCAGGCTGCTAGAAAAATGAGTCTTAATGTCCAAAGAAGTGTGAGTAGGAGCCCTGGTGTGAAAATTTTGTTATCATAGGTTGGAACTGACATTTATAACAGCAGTAAAGCAATTGTTGGAACTTAATAGCACTATGCATTCTTGATTATTGCTGTGTACACGTCATCCAAGATAGCCTCCGCTATCAGCTGGCATCATCCAATCTAGGTTAGCAGTCAAGAGACAATGATGTGTCATCTTGTCATGGTTAAAAATAATTCTGAGGAACTTAGAGTATCACACAGTTTGTCAAGTATACTTAATTGAGCTAAAGCAGCTCAGCCACTGATCAAATCCTTATGGTATCACAGTGACATAATAGGCTACAACACATGACAGTATGAATTATGGAGAGTCCTAAATGATAGGTAAATAATTGGAATTACAAGAATGGAAGTGCATCAGGGGATGCTGGGAGTGCTACAATAAGCCCTACATGCAATGCTCTGATAGGATCGCGTCTACTTCCATTTTTGATGTTCACAGTTCTTTTATGGACTGATAGGTATACATAGAATTACAGTTCCAAATGAGCCAATTTGCTTTGTTCTTTGAAAATCTGAATTCACACTGGTGTGATTTCTGTCTGATGCCAATTTTCACTTTACCACAGGTAATTTAATGTGTCTTATTTCTATGTTTTCTTTTTAATGAGACATATACCACACCGTGGTAAACTGTGTATTGGCATTGTTTTCCATGTTTCATCCAGCTTTTGAAAAAAAAAATCTGGTCTAATTTCCCCTGACTTGCTTTTGTATTGCCACTGTTCACTTATTCTCCATAGGGCTGACTGGAATATTATAACTTGTCAAATCCTGCAATCCAGGAGGTTCTTCCTGGGTTGCGTCTACTCTGAAAGGCACTTGCAAGACAAGACCAGAAAATAGGTGCCATCCATGTGAGATGATTCTTTTCTGTAAGTTAGGAAGGAAAAGACAAGGAGTCTGAAAAATTATACTGAAATCCATATGAGTACAAAGGATGCCAGGCACACATCTGGTGGGAGCAAACAGTTCCTAAACTAATTTTATTATTGGCTTGTGCAATTTGTGGTAAGCTACTATTCATTTATTTCGAGTCAAGGTCATTCATTTTTTGACAACTTAGTCCAGCCCGTGCATGGAGACATATTACCTGGTGTCTGGGGTAGGTCATTTGTATCTGCATATCCAGTCATATGGTCTGGGTATTTAAATCCTCAAGGAAGCTAGAGACTCTTCCTAATGTGCTGATAAACCAAGGCCCTTGGCAAAGCAGCCTCAAGAAACTGCAGTTTGTGGGTTTTACCTCCCTGGATTTAAAATGCTTTTCTAACCATGGCAAAGTGAGTCTTGAAAAATTGTACTCTTTTAGGAGGACTGTCCTTTGGAGCACAGATAAATAATAAAGGAAATTTTCCTATCCCCAATGCCTGCTCTTATTTCAAGAAAACAAATGGGGGCTAATGAGTTCTCAGTTTATGTCTATGTAAATATGCCACCTTTCAGTGATATTAAAGACAAAGTTATATCTGCTTTTCCAATTGCCAGTAAAGGACTGTTAGTTGCTCCCATTTCACCCACAATGTTAAAAAAAAAAACCCTGAAGTTTCTGTTATATCAAAGAGTTTCTCAACGAGCTGATAAATCATCTGGGCACTGTATATGAGCCTTCTTTTGGAGGCCTTGTAATTCCTCATCATCCTCAAAAAAAGATTTTTTTGCTTTCATTTACTCTTAATTTATGAAGTACAAAACTGAAATCTTATTTTCTGGTATAAGAAGAGATTTTTAATAGCATACACACACACCACAGGTTGTGATTCTCTCTCCTTCTGTAGCTGGGCTGAGTTTAAAGTAGTAGTTCTTTTGATCTTTGAACAAGCTACCCTCCTGGAACAGCTGCATTTTTCTGTTTCTGGACTATCAAGTAGAATCAGGATGTACATCAATTGCACTTATTCCCAGGTTAGCTGTCCTCTAGCAGAAGTTAAAAAAAAAAAAAAAAAAGGGAAAAGGAAGCAGAGTAAGTAGCATAAAGGTAAGAGGATTTTTCTGCTTGGGTTTTATCTTGAATGTGCATAGTCACCTTCTGTGATGACTGGAAAGAACAAAGACTATTTATCTGGTCCAGCATCTGGCCTCATGACAGCATAGTTTGTATTTTTCATTTGTTTTCCTCTAAGAAAGGCTTTTCTGACATGAATAAATTTCTTAGCATTCAACATCTTACAAATCCAACAGCTTTGTGAGATACTCTTTATTGTTTCTCTATCATTTGCACTTTGCTTTGATTTTCATTAACCCATAAGGAAATTTATCTGCAAATTGAAAAATAATTGCAGGGAAGTTTGACTGCTATCCCTGATTTTGTGTAGTTCTTGTGTTTTTAAATATACTATGATTATCATGGCTAAAAGTATTCCTTCTGTCAGTTTTTCTAATAGGCTTGCAGTAGTGGTGCCTACCACAATTTTCCATTTACAGCCTGCAAATATAACACTCAGAAAAATCACTGTCAGACTTCACTCCTCTTTCTTCAGTGTGTTAGAATGGTGCAGTCTCAGAGCTAAATAAATATGAATCATGTTGATAAATTATTGTTTTTGTCATTACAAGCAAAAAGGTCTAAGGTACTGTAGACTCAGTAGAAGTTCAGAGAGGAAATAATCTGCAATAACAAATTATGAACAGCTGTTGATCAAGGAAACAAGTCATCATATCAGCCCTTAAATCAGTGATAGCTGGTTTATAGGGGAGGAAAACAAGGGAAGATATGCCAAATATCAGGGACAGAAAGACATGTATTGCCTTTGTAAAATCTTGTGTTCACAAGGGTACTTAAGGGTACTTAAGTACTCTTTAAATGTAGTTCAACACCTTAGACAATACTGTAGGATCATATCAATATCTGCTACATTTTTCTATTCACATTCAGTTTCTTCCCTCTGAACTTAACTTTGTATCTTCATCCTCAGTTGTTTAACAATTTCATTTTCATCTGTTTATCAGGTATAGCTGAAAACAGAAAAAAGGCATAGCCACTATCTAATTACAGATATAATGAAAAAATTAGATGATTATTTGCAAAGCGTATATAAGTAAAAATATAAAAGTTGAAATCAAAGACAGTGAATTTCAGTTGAGTCCAGTACCATTCAAGGCTAAATGAAGTCTTTTGTTTACTTCCCGAAGACAGGACAACTGCCTCTCACAATTATTTTACATTTTCAACACATTCAAGAAACATTAAGGACCAGAACATTGATTTGAGCCTTAACCAAATTACAGCTGCTGAAGCATATCAGGATGATTGCAGGCTCACTCATCTACAATTTAATTGACACCAGTTCTTGGGTACCAGTGGCAAGCAACAAGAAAAAACAAAAAAAAAGGAAGAATTGCATATTCTCAAGCCACATATTACAGAATACTGTTTATCAGTAAACAAATTCAAATGCTGATATTCTATGGGTGCCGGGCTCAAATCCTGATGTAAAGGTAGTGCTGTACATATTTTGCTGTGCTGGGGAACAGTATGCATTAGAGATGAAGCATTTCAATAAGTCTATAAAAACCTCTAAACCAATCAGTTTTCTTTTTGCCTAACAGTAGATTTGTAGTTGCCATCAGCAAGTCTGATAAATTACAACAATCAGCTACTCAATGAATTATTATGCAATTTATTCCACGAAACCATTTTGAAGTACAAATATGAATTCTGCAGTCAACAACAAGCAAACAAGAAAAAGAAACATGAATTTCTGTTATTGCTGCTTTCACTATTACTGCTGTTTTCGTAGGACCAGCTCTGGCAGTTAGATCTACAAAGAGCCTAATCATCTAAAAGAGGGCTCTGGCAGAGTAGGGCAATTCACATTTGATTAGTGAGATTCAAACTATGTCAAATGAAATGCAAAATCCTTTTTACAGTGTAAAGAAGGCTCAGAGGTGATTCAGAGCATCAGTCAGATGCCCATTGCTAGACAGCACAATTAACTATTTGCTGCCTTTGTTCAGCTGAGGTGCAAAGACATCTCACCCTGTAAGTGCCTGAAGCCTACATTTGACTGAGCTGTCACCAGTAGACTTCCTTAACATCTAATGTTTTGGGTTGGCTCAGAAGTATCGGTCTTCCTTGTCACTGAGCATTAGGTGATTGTATTTAGTCTGTGCTCCTGGTCTCTGATTTTGCAGTTGCTCTGATTTTACGGTTTACTGCAAGTGATGCCTGCATGTGAAACATGGCTCTGATCATCTACTGACCCCACAGTGCCCATCCTGGGCACCTAAGAGCCACACAGCTGAGAAACAAATATAAGGGTTGAAGACTGATCCTGCAAAGAGGAAATAGTGGTGTGTTTGTTTCTGACTTCACAATTTTAGTGCTTGCTAAAGATGGAGGCAAGAAGGCTGCAACAAGCTTGATGGCAGTTGCGCTAGAGCCTGAGGGTGTGAACCCAGATCCAGTGAGAGCCCAGGACCAGACCCTGCATTAGGGTCCTTGAAAGCAGTTGCTTTCAGATCAAGGACCAGAAGCCAGGACTCTTCCCTCTCCCGCCTGCTTAGAAAATTCTTGTTTCAGAAATGAAAACTAGGAAGGAAAATGGGAATAAACTTCTCATCATCTAGTTTTACTAGGGCAGCAAACCTTGGGTTTAAATTGCAATGAGGAAAATACAGAAGCAGCATAGTTCTGTGCTGAGCATAGAAGTAGGGAGTTACTGACATGGATCAACTGGGCTAATCAAAGATTTTTTTCCAGAAGGGGTTTCTAAGGCATTTTTCACTCATCCAGCAAAACATCTGTCAGGAGCAGTATAGGTAGAGCTAACTCTGCCTTGAAGTTGGAAAAGTCAGTAGATGTGCTTTCCTCCCTTCTTTTATATGGTCCCAAGTGTTCTTTAAAAATGGATTATAAACCTGAGAGGTGTGATCCAGGAAGTAATTCTGCACACACACACCCCCACGTGAAAGAGAAGGAATTGTATATGATTAGACAAGGAAAATCTTATAGCACTCCATCAGAGGGGACAGAGAAGTGTTTAATACAGTGGTTTCCATCCTTTTCCTAAGGCTGGCCCTGAGTTCCTATTATTACTTCACTGGACACTTTCTCCAAGCTTATGATGTTGGGTTTCCCTTCCACAGCATCTTTGGACACAGCGTGTTACCTTCAGGACAGTCAGCACTGGGATCTGGGCAGTGAATAGGTGAAGACACACAGTGGAGCGTAATCGTTCTGAGTCTTCTTTTGCCTGGTTTCTCTCTCCCATTAATTCACTATTAATCAGGAGCTGGGGTGTGGGATAGGAGATCAAGGGAGACCAAGACAGCAGAGGGGATTCAGAGGGTGGATTTGGAGGGAGGCTGCCTGCAAGACAGATTGTGCACCATGGCTGTACTCATTTCATAAACAGAATCTTGCTTGAGTTGAAGAGACAGAAGTAGAAATGAAGGGCTGCTGAATGGAGCAAAATCCGCTTTACAGCAGTCCCCTTTGACCTGCAGTGTTGACTTGCATTAAAGGAAACATAAAGAAAAGCATTGGCAGCCACAAAAGAGACAGATTTGCTGCTTACACCTCTCCATACTTCCATATTGCCAAACCTCACAAGTTGACAAACCTGTTCTAGAAAAAAAAAATACTGCCTTTTTGCTGAGGACAATGTAGATCAAGGAGAAGAAATGTTTAGAGCTGTTAAGGGAAAATGAGACAAGTATCTAGGCCGGAACTAAAGAAGGGAAGAGGAGTTCTCACCCTTCAATGGAATATGTTGTCATTCACCAGGATCTTCACAGAGCAGCCTGCCTATTACCACGGGGAGGGAGTAGCCCTCACATATATTAAAAGGGGGGCTGAAGCTCCCTAAAATTTAAATTTCACTAAAGTAATCTAGAGCAAATCCTACAGGAAGTGGTGCCTGTGGTGAAAAGCCTAGGATCCTAGGCTCTTGCTGCATGCCCCAACCACCAACTCCAGTCCTGACAAGCCCTAAACCAGCTAAAAGGAAATAAGGCACCATGACATCTTTCTGTCCTTTCTGTCTTCATGGCTAGTGAACCCACACCTGAGAGCTAGAAAACATATGAACATAATTGTATGCTTATATTCTGGCATAAGTTAGTTATTACTGTGTTGGGTGTACTTTCTGAAGGGAAAAATTTCATCTTTCCCATTGTTCAAAATTAGGGGTTTGAAAGGAAAGATGTGCTTGCTGTGATACTTTTGAAGGAGGTTCTAGGAAAAAGCTTTCGGGAGTATGGATGTGGGACACGTCCCATGCTGAAGAGAAGATATGATGGTGCTGCAGTGTAGCTAGAAAAGGAAATGGCATTTTGGCAATTGGTTTCAGTGTGTAGCATATGCACTTAAAGACATCATGACCTTCTTCCTCCGTGTTCACACATACACACAAGAACTGCAAAATGGCCCATTTACTTTAAAACACTGCTGCAGTTGACGCTGATTCCAACTGCAGTGAAGCAATGCTAAGTAATAGAGTGTTGGGTTGTAATGTACTACACAGAAAATATGCCCTTGGGATTTATGTATGTAACTCCTCCGTACTCCTTTAAATACTCTTCTCTAAAGGCTCTTATTCACTAAACTGCTTGTCTGGGGTTTGTGCAGCACAAACATTCAAAAAACCCCAACACTGGTAGCATGTTTATCAAATAGGGTGGCCAGATGTTCAAAAACACCATCAAAGTCTAAGATTAAATATCTCCCTCAGGGGTTCCTCTTCTGACAATATTTTATGACTGTAAGTTATTTTGAAAAGTATTGAATTGTTTTTTTCTGTTGCCTTCCCGCAGCATCACATAGAGCACAGGGGAAACAGGCAGAATGACAAACACAGAGACTGAAATATCAAGAAAGTGCAGTTCTTTACATTTCAGAAGCACCATATCATTTCTATTAATATAAAAAACTAGAATCTGAAACAGAAGATAAAGATCAGTTTAACACACACTATTGAATTATAATGTAAACTGTCTCTTAAGCTCTATGCCTCAGTTATGAGGTTCAGCTTAATGAGGTTTAGCCTACATTAAAAAAAGATCAAGACAGCTAATGTGAATAAACACAAATTATTTCAGATGTCCTGTTACAAATTCAGGAAAAAAAATCCAGTAGATTTATGAAGAATTACGAGGGTTTTTTTTTTTAGTTTTGGAGGCTTTTTGGTAGTTTGGTGGCTAGTTATGCATTTTCTGTCTTCATATATGTCCCTTATATACATTTTTACTGTCTCTCTCTGTGATTATTTAAGTGATTATTTACATTTTCACAGTCAGACATAGGATGATTGTTTTGGAGTGGCATAAACTTTCTGGCTGAAAGCAGTTTTAGCCATGGTGAAATAGCCATCCCTTAGGAAACTTCCTTCCTGGTGTTTTACTTCCAAAATATTTCCAAAATTATTTTACTAGTAAAGAGGTTAGTGTCTTTTTCATTATTATTTTTTATTTTAACTCCTGTGCATTGAGATTTCTTCCAGGAAAGAATTTGCTGTCATAATTAAGAAATATGTTAAACCTTCTGTCAATTAGCCTAATTGATGTAAAACCCTGATTGGGTCCTGAGAGAGATTAATTTTTCCAGCTGAACCTTATCAAAAAACAGCTTCGCACAAAATAAGGAAGAAACCAAAACATGCAAGATTGCCAAGAAAAAAACTTGTGATGTTTTGAGACAAGGTGAAAGAAAAATTTAGGTGTTACAGCAGGCTGCTGTGTAGGTGTTATGAAAATAGGCCAAGTGTTTTCAAAATGCTTTCCTTTTGTTGCATAGGTCCAATGTAAAACGTTTAAAAGTAACAGTAGAAATGAGAAAAAGATGCCTGTGAGATAAAAGATTTATCAGGAAATGACATCAGAATGTGGAAAGGATAGGGAGTGTAAAACGCAGTGGTTAACAGACCAGAGACGTGACTTGCTTTTTTGTTTCTCATTCCTTCTGGAAATGCCTGTTACAGAATGCAGTGAGCACAGAGGCACAGGAGGTGTGATGGCAGAGGGCTCTGCCATATGATGCTATCGGCAGAACTGGGTGTTAGAGGGTAAAAACACAGGTGGGGGTGAGCACACAAAGCTCAAACCTGAATGAGAAAAAGCTGCTGCAATCTCTGTGTGCACATGTGTGGTGGAAAACTCGGCCAAGCAGTGGGATCAACTGCCAAATTATTTCTAAAATATTCCAAGTTTTCCCTAAGAAAACATTCTTTTCCTTCAGGTCTGAGAAATTAAATATTGGCCAGGAGCCAAGTACTAAGGAGTTCAAATTCTGCTTGCAGAGAAGTTTTATCTGTACCTGAAATTGCACAGAAATTCAGCCTCTGAGTCAGGATTGGAGCCTGTGTTCTTAAATTCTGCTCAGAGTATAAATATACAGTGACCTCCTGGTAAACCATTTCATTGTTATCTCCCATTCTGCACTTGAAAACAGACATATTAAGTTGCCTGCTATTTTGCTATAACCTTGTAAATTCCTTGGCTTATGTGGAGGGGAAAAATAGAACTTCATTGGAATTACTTATTTTTGTTGGCTTTAAGGTGTATGTGGGAAAGACTGTTCAGATTCATCAATTCTGGTGAAGAGATGGACAAGTGGTGCTACATGCAGAAGAAAGCTTGTGCTGGGCAGGTTTTACTGTATTTAATCTAAATCTCAAAAACGGCTCAAGAAGCTGCAGTATTATTTTGAGTGTTCTGATTTCTGCTAGTGCACTCTTTCGCTGCCAAAAAATACCATGTCTCATCCATTTTTCTCATAGTAAGGAGAGAAAGGTTAAGGAGACACGGCAGAAAACATTATTTTTTATGCTAGTGTCAACTCTGAGCTTTCCTTGACTCTATGCTTTAATATTTACTTAAGTAGTTACTAAACTAAAGCTGGACTCAAAGCCTAGATGACATTAATGCTCTGTGTTGGTGTGCCATGATATCAAAGCCTTTGAAGAGTGATGTTGGTAGGCTGCCAGACTGTGTTTCACATAACATCTTTTTTGCTTTGGTTAGTCTGAGGAGTAAAATACATTCCCTGCATGTAGAAACTCATAAACTGTAAGAAGTAGCTAGAATGGAGCTACAAGTACAGCCTGTCCCTTTGCACCAAAATCCCTCCTCTCTCTCTGTCATGCATGTCCTCATATGCATACGCTCACACAAGCACATGCACATACCCATTGCAGAAAAGTATTTTAAACCAGCTAGCGTCTAGCAAGTACTTTCATCATTTTTACATCTTTTATTAAAAGATGGTAGAGGGGAGGAAGGGAAGTCATGTCTGAAAGCAAGTGTAAGCATCTCGGAGAAAAAAACAAAACATTACAATTAATAAGATGCACCTTTTTATGCACTGTACAAATAAGCAAACTGCTCACAGAGTAAGGTGAATGCAAATACTGGAGACCTAACTTCCAACTGAGAGAGGTGGTACATCCCCACACAGATACAAGGAAGATCTTAAATGTGGTCAGCGGAAAAATGTGAAGGGAAACTCGATTCTTAATCTGTCTTACTGGTTCCACTTGTGAAGCTATTACTTGCACTAGTTTGCATTAATATTCAGGAGACCATTAATCTCAGCAAGGCTGTCTGAGGGACCTAAATACTACTATAACTGTGGAGATTTACAGAATAATAATAATCACACTAGTAATATGTGTTTCAAGTATTTTGGCAACTCTTTGGATCATAGATGTTGAAATGCTTAACATGTGAGCGTCCTCAAAGGGAACGTCTGTGTTGGTAATGACAGAGGGCCAGAGAGAGAGCTCAAGCACTGGACTCCTGATAAATGACATTACTTATTTTTCAGCTTACACCCTGCTTCTCTTTTGAGTACTCCTACAAGAATTTTCTCTGACAGTACATGAATACATGAGATAGCTCCTTTCAGAGAATTCTCCCAGAAGGCAGGTTGAATAAGACAGGACCATCCTTTGTTCCTTCAAGCTTACACAGTTTCCTAGCGTTATCCCAGATGTCTTTTGAAACCCCAAACACCCCCACATACTCTCCTGTTGCATCCAAGAGGCATGGCACAATCCTCAGTTTTGCGACCAGGAGTAGTTTACAGAGTTAAAGACAAGACAAAATTGAGGAACCATCTCAATGCAGACATCAATATCAAACAATAATATTTTCTGCTGTCTCTCCTCTGCATTGCCACTTTCACTATGAGAAAAATTTGGATAGACTGATATGACACAGCCATTTTACGGTACAGCAACAGTAAACTAAGTGCAAAACTTTGCTCTGTTGGGCTGTGACATTGCCCTCATTGTTTCAGACACTTTGAATGGGAAAAAAAAACCACCTCAGAGAAGATGACATTGCCTCAGAGCTGTAAGTCACTACCCCACTGGACTCAGAGGAGTCTCAGTTAAGTGCTGTGCAGTTTGTGCATGGCCCCTGTGCTTTAGCTGGAGCTGCACCAAAGCAGTGTTGTCAAAAGCCAGTCTACAAAATTTGACCTTGAAGCCAGAGATTGGCCCTTGGCCCTTTCCTTTTTAGCAGCATAGCCATATGCAGAGTATCTTTCCCTGCATCATTAATTGCCCAGGTCCCAAGAATGTACTCTGCTTTATTAAGATAAAATATTTCCAGTTCTGCAGTCTCTCTACATCTTGAGTGTGGCCCTATTCCATAAGACACTTGATTTATGCAACTGTACAGCTTCCTGTCATTGCTGGCTCTACGTTCACTTCTTTTAATATGTTTCATGAAGGCTACTTGCTGACGAGGGAGGGCTCCACCAGCAATGTGCTGCCCCAGTGTTCTCGTAGCCTTGAAGTTTCTGCACCTGATCATTTCATAAGAGGAAATGTCTGGCAGTGTGGTTATATGGTGATCAGCAGAGAGGAGCTGTGTTTGCCTCAGGCAACCTCCTGCCAGTGGTACAATGTCTATTTTGAAATTTTGTCCCTCTGCACATTTCATATTAATCCACAGCCCTCTGTAGAATAGACAAGTCAGAAATAATATGCTCCATAAAAATGAAAAATTAAAAAAAGGGAAGTGAAAGAGTGAGTCAAGGTGACATGTTCCCTCAGTTTTCTCTTTGCCATATTCCCAAGTGCTCCTTACCGTCTTTAAATCCTCTCCATTTTGTTTTGGATGGATATTTTAATATGCTGCTTTCTTCCTTTCTGAAAACTCCCATGCAGTTCCAGACAAAAGAGCTGAAGCTTTTGAGGTGTGCCTTCTTTCCCCATATTTTCATATTATATATTAAGCTGAGATCTGGAACAAGCTGGTTACTCCTCTCCTGAGATTCTTTGGATTTAATTCAGCACTTATATAAATACCAATGTAAATTACATATCTAATGAATTAGATGTTGTAATAATGGTGTAATATGCACCGTGCTACATATTACTGAATCTGCAAATTGAAATTAATTTACTCAAGAAGGAAAAAGTAAAAGAAATCATAATACAGTTGAGGGTAATTGTACTCCACTGTACCATAGCGAACCAGATACTAATTACAAATATTTTACTATCACTAAAAGTTTCTCTGTTATTCTTCCACTAAAGCAGTCCTCATTTTTCCCAATTTTCAGAATTAATTTCTTTTACAAATACTCCTATACACTAACATCCTTACATACCAATATTGCATACATCATAGTATAGTAGAAAACCATGAAAACAGAGGAAAATGCTGCAATTATCTAGTTTGACCGCCAATGTAACACAGGGCACAGAGATTCCCTGAATTAATTCGTGTCTCAAGTTAAAAAACATTTAATATTGATCTTAAAGGGTCCCACAATAGAAAGTTCACCACAATTCGTGTTAAAATTTACCTTTAACTTGTCTAAATATCTAGCTTTCAGCCCAGATGCTTACAATGCAGTTATCTGAAAAAGTACATCATCCTGTCATCAGCAATATTTCACTAGCTGTTTTTTCTGATGACAGGTAATTTCCTTTGCTAAGCCAAACTGCTTTACCTCCTCCCCCTAGCCCTCTAATCACTCTCACAGCTCTTCTCTGAACCTTCTCCATTGTTTCCAAGTCCTTCCTGGAGTGTGAACATAGAACAATAATTTGAAAACTAGCCTGAATGGTACCACTGTTAAGTACAGATGAAATACAGCATCCTTGTTTAGACTCAGAGTTCTCTTTTAGATAACCACAGAGCACACAATCTGTTTAGCCACTTTGTTAAGGAACCATCCCTGTCTATCCAGGAGCCACTCTGTGGTCTCAGACTCTGGCCCTGCAGAGCTCAACACGCTGCTTACACTGCAGCTCCACACCAAGCTAAAGGCACTAAATGTATTCCTTAACAGCTCTGTTAAACTGGGAATCTACACTCTATTTCTAGTGCTAATTATACACTATGAACCACAGGTCTGGAGTAACTACCCCACAGACAACCCATCTGTGAGACAGGCTTTCCTGCCTCTATGTGTTCAAACACTTTATTTGCTTGTACTTGCAGTATCAAGATGTCCAGATTGCTCTGAAGGAGTGTCAGTCCTCCAGTCTGCCTATATGAAATTCAGTCGATTTTTAAGATTGTTGTAGGCACATGGAAACTCTGAACCTCTTACTTTGTTCTGCTAGAAGAGGCTTAAATCATCAGGCTTCATTCTTCTAAAATCTGGTATCTAGCTGAAGATAGACAGCAATGGGGTTTCTTTCCCAGAGATGAAACAAAACAGGCACCCCTGGAGAGATTCATCCAAACCTACTTTGGATAATTTAGATGCCTTAAATAGGTGGGAAGTTTTGTTCATTCTATAGCTGACTCTCTCCAGTGACTACAAAGGAAAGCTAGTTAGCATTTGTTTTCTCATTTATGGGGAAAAAAAGGAAGATAATTAAAATTGTCACCAAGTATGTCTATGATTCTTGAGGTGAAAACTTCAGAAGCTGCTGGGCAAGTAAAACATGAAGGTAAAACACTACATCTGACATTTTTATCATGGCCACTACTCTATGTGGCAAAGAGTGAAGCACCAAGCAAGAATATTTCTTAAAAGAAATATTGGTATTCCACTAATCTCTCACTAAGCACAGGGATTGCCTTGATACTACCTTGTTCATTTTGGAAAAGTGAATAATTCATGACAAATATGGTCTAAGTGGAAAGTATTTCAAAGTTGATATGCATACCACAGTCATTACATTCAAATGATGTTACTCTAAGGTTAGCTGTAAATGCTGCTGCTAATTCAACATTACAGTTGTGACTGTAACATGACACCTTTCCGTCTTCATTTGTATACCTGCATAAAAGTATACTTGTTTACATTTTTCCATGATACAGTGGCTGACTAGAGGAAAAACAGTGTTGATGGAAATAGCACAAGAAGTCAGTAGATGGTTAATAGAAACTATATGGCCACGATTTTTGTTTCTTGACAGCAGGAAACAGACTAGTTGACATATGGAAGACAAAAGACATTTTATTAGAATATAGGATCTCCCCATGATACACAGAGTATCAGTGTGGAGAAGCCATAAATAATGAAAGCACGCAAAAGGGTGCATGTGAAAGATGAAAAAGAGGACTCTAAATTGATTGAAAAAATATTGTTATCAGTAATGAAAGTCTGCCTGACTGAGGCAGCAGCAAGGACAATGAAGACAACTGCAGTACTTAGTGGGCTGAGTAAGAGCTCAAGATCAAGTAAACCGACATAAGAATGATGAAAATAAAATGCCGTCTTCAGGACCTTTATATTTGGTACAGAAATTTAATGACCTAAAAAGAATTTGGAAGGATCTCTCCAAAAGAACACAGAAGAGTTTTAGGATGACTCTGTCGGATTCAAATCAGGTGGATAAGGGATCATTATCTTGATTTTGTGTTGAAGTTGAATTGGATGGCTTGGCCGAATGATCAGCGTGAGAAGCAAAAGGATCCCAAGGCAGGCCTTTGTACTACATGCCATCCTCCAGATAAAATAGATATCTTCATGAATTATGCAACTAACATGTTTCTGAATACCAGTAGGGCTGCACATCTGTTTGCTGCCCACTTCTATAAAGTCTTCCTTCGTGTCTACGTTACTGCATGCTGAAGATCACCGTGAAATTCAGAGGCAAGCACCTACTAATTAGGCACATATTAAGCATGAAGTTTAATACCTTGTTGTGGAATTATGTCTTCGCTGACAATTTTGCAGAGTTTTCATGAGAAACCTGTGAGCACACAGACTTTCTGGGCACATAAGCAGCCACCTGCCTCTGCAAATCTCATTTCCATTGCAGAGGAACAGCAGGCCTCTGAAAATCTGAACAAAGGACTGTGAAGGTTGTAAAAGAAAGATCTCCACTCTCACAAGCCAAAACTGAGCTCAATCCTCAGCACACACTTATCTCCTCATTCCTGATGCCTAAGTTTCCACATTAAAAAAAATATCTGGACACACATGCTAAGCAGGAGCTGTGCTTGTTCCAACCAGGCCCCAGTAATTCAAGAGAAGGGACCAAGATCATCAGATCAGACCTCTTTAGCTAAACTGGTCATTTAGACACTACTTGCAACACTTTTGGAAATTGGATGTTTCTGCCCTAATGAATTTTGCGTGTGAAGTCTGTTTTTCAACTTAGTTTTAACCTATTTCTTTAGTATTATCAATGTATTTAATACCCTTCCATTTTTTGGGAAACAGAGACCTGCTTATTGGACCTGTATCTGCTCTGTCATAGACAACCAAGCAAAGGATGTGTTTTATTTGGGTAGCACATTCATATGTCAAACCTTGCAAATCTTTTATCTCTAATAAGGCCTGCTGCCACTCCAATTCCTGTTCACTGAAATTTTGGCTGCTGTCTCTTCTGTCTTGACATAAAATATCTGGGGTTTTTTCAGACTCTCTTTCTCCTCCATTTTCTATAACTCTGAATTTGTTCTGCAATGTCTCTGGCCTTCCACTGGACTTGCAGACCTAATGTGTTATACCTGTACATTTCTGTGCTCATGCTGCAATCTTATGTTCCTACAGATTCATGATTTCTTGCCCACTACTGCTGTTGTTCATTTTCCAAGAATTTCCAAGTATCTTCTTGAGTATTCAAAAGATAGTATTAGTGTTTTATTGCCCTAAATGTAAAAAACCAAATAAATCTGAGTTTATGAAATGTAGGTCATCTGTAATAAGAACCTTGAAAAAGATATGGTGGTTTTAAATCTTAGATCAAACAATATATTAATGTACATCTTCAGAATTTCAATAACCATCTTAGTGATGTGCACAGCATTTAACAAATTAATAAAGCATAATATGGGGATGGATCTAGTGAAAACCAGTTTTTTGCCTCCACAGTGAAACGTGCCAGGGTTTATTTACCTATTAGATAGGTTTATCAATAAATGTTATTGATATTTGTTATTGTTAATTTAAATATTCTTGAGGTTTTTTGTGTGGACAAAATACAACTATCACTTTTCATTTACTGCTACCAAGTAGGATAAAAAACTTGCCTAATATGATGTTTATAAAAATTTTATCAAAAGCTCTCAAATCCCACTTTCAAAAATCATTCACATACTTCGCCTAAAGGTCATCACTGAGCTCCTAGGTCCCTTGGTCAATTGAAAAATGAGGTTTCTATATCAGATTTACATTATGTAAATTATTTCTCCACTTTGCCCAAAAGAATGCTGAGAGTAAATAGTCAGTGAAGACACTTAGTTTTGTCTATTCTGTAAAGCAGGATGGTTTCACAAATTAATATGCTAGCTAAATAATGTAGTAATTCCCTAGCTGTTGACCTGATAATCACATAATCTCTCTAAACAAGTAACTTCCTAACCCATGAGTTTTGATGAAGTAGGATGTTTTCATGCACTAGCAAACTACATAGCTAAAGATAGGGGCAAACTGAGAGTGTCTCTTTCATGTCAGTGGATGGTTTAAGGCATCCATGATTCCATGACAGGAAGCTGGGAGCCACTAGACAGTGTGGACGTATCTCCTAATTAGCAATATTCTCTTGCTCACATTGGCCAACATACTCTATCATTAGGGCGCCAGTGAAAAATAAAGAGCAGGTCAGCATGCCTGTGTGCACTTGAGTACCTGGCCCCTTTTTCCATCTGTGCTGGCACTCTTCTTTCCCCTCTGACAACACACTGCAAGCCGTTCTCCAGTGCATTATACTGCAAATAATGTTTTTCTTCTTCCTTTGGAACATTCTCCTGATGTTTTCTAGTAGATACAACTTTGCTGCTAACTAGCATCATGTATCTTGATATTTGAAAGTAGGCTAGATCATAGAAAACATTTGAGATTAAAGCTCTTGAATTGGAAACTTGACTAGAACTGACCTGTGACAACAATTTTTTTTCCTTCTTTTGAGATGCCTGACTCAACTCTATGCACACTTTCCCTAAAACTCTTTCATTAACTTCTAAAGATTTCAATAGAACTTTTTCCACTTATTTTGGACATATAAGAAACCAGGGGGAAAAAAAAGTCACTAAAAATGACATTTTGTCTTTATCCTATGTTTATTGCTGCTATGCAGCTATACAGCTCAGCAGTCTTCAAAGAAGGCTGTGCGAGTTGGATCTCATTGGACAGTGCTGTGTTCTCTCATGTTTCTTCAATTAAATTATCCTTCTACCCTTTATTCTGCCAAGTCAATACAACCAGATGAAATATTTCTTGATTCTGGCAATGGACTGGTGATGTAGAGGAACCAAACATCTAAAAATAATTTCTTCTCTAACCCTCAGTAGGAAATAATATTGCCTTTCATTTTTCAAAGACTTGGTGAATCTGTTCAAGTCAACATCAAATTTCTGTCTACTAAATACATATTTTTGACAGAGAATTGCAAAAGAAGTGACACTGTAAACAGTTGGAATACACAAGTTAAATACAAAAAATATTAGAAATAAAGCATTAACACATTGCTGATATTCTGCACAGAGTAATAGAATGGATTAATAACAATGTAGAATAGTATATGTAGCTGTAGCACTTTTCATGCCTTCCATGCAAAAACTGAAACCAAAAGTCATAATGTTTACTGAAACCTTGCAGTGCCCTGACAAAACAGGCACCTTTATGTCAATATTACAGATTTTGTGAGGAAAAAAAAAAGAATAAAACATGACTGGATTGCATTGTTTTGATATTCGTGTTAGGGATCTGCATCACAGAAGTGGGACTTTCTGGAGGCAAGAAAAGCAGAGCATTTTCAGGGACAAAGAAGGAGCACAGCTGCTATACCAGCATGGTGGCTACTTGTGTGCAGTTGTCAGAGCAGAAGAAAAAGGTCTATGGGTTTTGCTCTCACTTCATGCAGTCCATTGCCGGTGTGCAGGCTGACTGGATACTGGCCTTCTCTGCTAGAGCAGAAGCTTTCCCTCACCTCTCCTGCTGGGGCCAAGGCAGCCTAATCTGCCACTAGATGGGTTGCCCTGAGTGACCTGTGCCTGGAACAGGTGACAGAGCTGCAGCCTTCACCACATGTGGGTTAAAGAAAACACAAACCTCACATTTTTCATAAAGACTAACATGTCAAAGTACTGCTGTCACTTGTGTTCTTCCTACCAGAGCAGCTTCTGCATCAGCATGTTAAATAGCCTGTTACTGAGACCTAGGGAAGGGATGTGTGCTGTGTTACTGAGAGCCACACAGGGCTTCACAGCTTCAAGCTGGTGATCACTGCTTTAGAGAGAAATGTGCCCAGTTCAGACAAAACATTTGTTTTTAAACGGGCATCTGATGTCTGTCGATGGCAGAGGTCTGATTCAGACTTCCTGGATCACCGTGGCTGGCACACTCCCAGGTACTGCATTATATTAACAAGGTTCATAAACTGTCAGAGATATAACTCACCCACTTAACTCTCTGCAATGAGGCACAGACTCTGAGGACACGACCTTTCCAAGAATGTTCTCTCTTTGTAATTCGTCATTCCCCTGAAATGCCTCATGTGATATGATGTTACTGGAATCTTTGGCTAAAGGTTTCGATTTTTCTTTTGGTCACACATATTGCAGAATTTATTCATATGTATTCTGCCACCCCAGGCGGTGACTGGGATCTCTGCCATCAAACTATTTCCATTCGGCACAAGGAGATCACTATTTTTCATGCTGAATAAACAAGAGAGTGATCCCCTGCCCTTCAGCAGAAGGTCTGTAAGGGGAAAGATGCCTTTGACCGTGGAATTCAAACTGTCATTCTGCTTGGAGCCTCTAGAGTGTATTCTCTCTTTGTACCAGCCTAGCCTGCATGGTGTGATATTCATTTAACCTCTCCAGTGGTTCTCCTTTTGCAGGAAAGGTTTTCACAAAGCACTTTGGCGTTTGCTTTTTGAAGCCTGCTTAGCTGATTTTGCTGAATGGAAAAGGTAGCCCTGAAACATATCTTTTGTTATTGTTTACAAAGGTGGAAAAATCCTGCAGTAGGCTAATGCTGAGAGGAAAAATAGCATTGAAACATTAGCTGAGTTTAGTTACTTTAAACATTAGACACCACAGGAAGAGGTTTTATTGACCTTGAAACCCCCCTGACACTTGATGCTGTTATATTGTACTCCTGGAGCAAAATTTTTGTTCTAAGCAATGCATTTGCTAGGTGTATGGATCCTAAGGAGATGGAACGATGGGGAGCACCCTATGCACGCTGCTTTGTACTTTCATTGAGATACCTCTCTTTCTTTACTCCAGAGCATGAGGCTTAAGGGAGTCGTTTGGTTAAGATAAGTTCATTCTTCCTCATCTTCCTTACATGCATTGCCAGAGACAGAGGCTGTCCTGTCAGGTATCCCACATTTCCATATTGTGCACAGGCACAAGCAGCCAGAGGGCTCAGGCAGAGCCTCCACCTGACAGTCACCTTCCTGGCAGCTCTGCTGCTGATGGCACTGTCAAAGAGATCTGTCAATTCCTCTGCTGTAAGTCCACAATTCCCACTGAGCTTCTGAATAACTATTATTGTATTTTGATAATCCATCAGCATTCAGGTTTCATAAGTTCAAGCCCTGTTCATCTTGATCACACTCTCTAAAGCTGTTCCTGTGCATGCCTTGTTTGTTTTTCTTTCTGTATGTTAAAGTAATGAGCCTGAGTATTTAGGCTGGTGAAGGGCTGCTTCAGCTGAGCTGTGTACTTTGCTTACTGTGCATCCATCAGCCTTGTCAGCACTGCCATCACCAGCTGTTGTAGGAACACTTTGATCAGAGCCTTATTAGGCTGTTACAACATGACCACCACCACGAAGTCAGTGCAGTGCAAAAGCTGTCACGTTCCATGAAGTTTCTTGACCCTGTGGCCATCATCAGAGCCTTCAAATAAACAACAATTCATCACAGGGAAAATAAATATCATCACAGAGAAAAAGTCAGCTGCTACTGAAAAGTGTCTTACCTCTGATGAAACATTCTGGTTTTTGTCATTTATGTGACAGCAATGATCTAATTTAATCTAACATGAGAAGATGAGAAGAGCAAATTGCCTATGCTTTCTTTCTGAACTTTTATTTTATACGGTGTTCGTGGTTGGCCACAGTCCCGAGAAACTGGCAGACACAACATATTATTCTCTTTCTCATGTTCTACTCACTCTCTTCTGAATGTTTGTTTCCCAGATCCAAGGGCCCAGTGTTCACACTCAAAGCATTGAGGTTTATTTGCCATATGGATACCTCAACATGGAGGGATGAATTTGCATTGAACAGAAACACTCATATGTGTTTGTTTATCAGAAATTCAGAGCTCTCTTGTACCATCAAAATATTTTGCCCTATACAATCTGCACAAATTTCAAATTTTTTTTTTTTCCTACGGCTCCTCAAAAGAGTGAGTAGCATTGATAATCAACTGTTTCTTCTAACAGAGTTCAATTTAAAATGCTAGGCATTCATTTGGTGGGCTGAGAGGAGTCTGTGGCTTTGTTAGATCTGCAGCATAAAGAACCAATTTTTCTTATCCTAATCCTATGGCTGTCTGGAAAAGGTGACACACAGTTACACATAATGATAAAAAAAGCTACTGCTGCCAAAGGCAGTAAGATACCAAAGCCAGATGATTAAACCATTCCAAAGCTTTCCCAGAAGACAAGAGGAGGCAAAGGTCCAAAGTTTTTTCGTAGAAGTTATCATGCTGTAAAACCTTCAGAGCAAAGCCCACATACAGACATGTTATACACTTTCGCTTTAATAACCCATTCCTACTATTTACAGAAAAAATGGGGTGATATGTATTTTAAAGCCTTCCACTTTAGTTTTTTGTTTGTTTAAACTTCATTCTTTGTTGTTGTTTTTTTCTGTTGCAAAGTGGACAGAGGCAGTTTGCCTCATTTAAAAATAAATGGGATTGTTGTTCGCAATCTACACAGCTCTAATGGCTAAATAATTTTTATGTGAATAGCAGGCACCACACACTGTTGAGCCCTGTACAGTCAAAACTCTGTTCTAACAATGACAAGTTGGGCTACAGGGCTACACCGTGAGAGGAAACAGAGCAATAGACTTTTTCCATCTTCAGGACTTCCCACACACTTGGATTGGATGGAATTAACAAAATTATGTAACCAAATATCTCCTCTGACCCTAATGAAGTCAGAAAATGTAAAGTGGAGACAATTCCACAAAAGCAGAAGAGAGAAAATTAAAATTTCTCCAGGTTTAACATTTTTTTGGCATCACTAATGCCTTCAGCCTCCGCTGAGCAATGCACGCTTGAGCTGTACCCAGTACCTGCTGAATACAGCTGGTGGAGAAATTGTTCCTGGTGTCTTAGCAAGCCCCATCCTTGCTCTAAGCTGTCATCTGGGGATCTGCACAGGTCAGCCTACTGTCACCTCCCCTCTGTCCAGTGGGACAGGCCTGCCTCAGCTTCCTGAGGGAATCCAGCAGAGTCCTGGCTGGAGCATTTCACCTGTGGGAGCAGGAATGTGAAGTTCAGTGCTAAGCCTGAATCTACAAGATGCTCCACAGTTCAGTTAACACAGAGGTCAGCAGTAAGCGATCCCCAGCTCTACCTCATGGGAGCTGGTAGCCCCTGTGTTTTAGGTTGCCTTTCAAGTCTGAGGCAGGAAAAAGGGCCATGCTACTCTTTAGCTGTGAGATGAAATCATGGAAAAGTGCCAAATATCATGTGGTTATCAAAAGCAGAAATCACTCTGAAATACCCAGGAAGAGTGAAGATTTGTAGAATGTTTTAGGTCGAAATTGCAGAAAACTCTCACTAAAGTTTAAACTTTCTGGAAATTTGGGTTGAGCCAACTGTCTGTAATACAGCTACAAAACAGGTAAGTATCTCTTGCTTTCTCCTGTTGTTAAAGGTCTGCACTGCTCTTTTCTGACAAGCCACAGTGCTGTGATTTTCCGTGTCCCTGTAGTCTCTTCAATTCATCAGGTGCAGAAGCTTGCCAGGGAAGATACTCAGGGAACCCTGAACAAGACAGAATTTCAAACAAAAGCTTTCTAGCAGGTCTTCACAGGGATCTTCAAATGCTTATACAAAAAGGAAATCTCCAGAAAATTGAAGAGTCCACTGAGAAATAAGGAAAGATTTTATGCTAAGCACCTTCTAGACAGCTGATATAAAAAAGATTATGATGCACTAGTTGAAATAAATGTAATTTTTATCACACTTCTCTTTTCCAATGTGCCTAGACTTATCCATATTTATAATTCACGGTTTTACTGTGTCTGCCAAAAAAAACCCCCAAAACCTTTGGGGCAGTTTTCAGCTCAAGAAAGGAAAGAAAAATACCTTGATGACTTATACAGGCTAAGAAAGTATCATTTTGGCTTGCTTTTAAATTTCATAATTGCCCACTAGATATTATTGTGGACATGTCAACTTGACATTGACTCTTTTAAGTAATTATTTTATTGCATGAAATAAAGCTACTTGGCCATAATAATGAAATATTCTTTCAGACAGCACATAGATAGTTAATTCTGTAAAAGAATGACAGCAAGGCCACACAGTCTACCTTCCCTATCAGGAATCTGTCCTTATACCAATAGTTTTCCTATTTGCTCCTTTTATGATGAAAGATAGTTAAACTTGGAGGAATGACAGGGTTCTCATAATGTTAAATGTAAGCACAAATAAAAGCATACCTCAACAGAGTAGTTTCCATGGAACGCAGCTTGAGTTTTATATTAAACTCCAGCAATGATGTTCACTCACTGATGCGGTACTGCTGAAGGCAGTGAAATCATTCTTGAAAGGGTTTTTGCAGGGGGCAGCTTTAGAACCCCCATGACACCGACTTAAATCTACAGATATTGAGAGAAAGGTCTCTGCCTCACCTTTCCTGCTAAATAACGAGTATGATTCTTCTGAGAATCAATACACTGGAAGCTTTCTAGACAGTAATTCTCCAGTTCTTTGGCTGCTCATAATGTGTGTGTGTGTGTATATATATATATAGCAATATATCTCCAGACTCCAAAAATCCATTTTAAAGAAACGTCCCTTAAACGCACACCATTACAAAGGTTTTATGTGTGCAGACCACTCTAAGCTTATGAAATATGATTAATTTGCACATGGCTGGACATGTAACATCGCAGCTTTGCAATACAGTATTCCAGGGCCAGAAGTACATCCATGCATTTCTGCTGCATTATTGCTTGCCCATATTTTGCTTAGTTCTTAAAACCAGAGTGTTTATAGAAACCTGCAAAAACTTAATAATGAAAAGTAAATGCACAAGCCGCAGCTGTTTCAGAAGATACTGAAACATTTGTCCACAGGAAAACCCAACAGGTTTGTGTTTTTTAAGTCTAAGGTTCATTCCTCTAGACCAAGTACGGTTATAGAAGAAAACGTATTCATTCAATGAAACCAAGACTATATATTATTTCCTCAACACTTAACTCATTAATCTTCATCTCAAGCCTTCTCCTCACCACCTTATCCCAATCAGATCTTACCCACTTTTAGTTTTTGCTTCCTTCTTGCTATCACTCTTTTGTTTCAAGTTCTCAGCTTAATAAACATAACTTGTAGTAATTACCTATATATATATATATTGCTTTAGAAGAGGGCAGTGTGGGGGCCTTGACCAGCATTTATGGTTTTTTATCTGATAGCCTTTTTCCCCAATCTGGTGCTATTTGCAGTGCAGAAAAGCATTCATGTCCATAGAAGAAATGAGAAAAAATAGCAAGACAGGATTTTGATCAATACAGATTCTGATTAAGTTTGATCACAGCACCTGACATTTTGAGTGAGTCTGGAAGTACACTCAGAGAGACTCAGGATCTGCTAAGGGTCTTTAGCAGTGTAACAGGACAGTGTTGACTTAGGTGGGGAGTATTCTACCTACTTTCTTGTTTGCCTTATGTGGCCAGACTAAGGCAATAAAATACGTTAACTTCATTTTGTAATTAATCTTATTACCAAAGCTTCAGTAGCGCTGTTTTATTGGTGACTTATTTTAGGCTTTGCCTGTCTTCTTTTTTTTCTTGACAGAAGGAAAGATGGCTTTATCAACATGCTTATAGATTGAAAAAAACACAACCAAATAAAATTATTAAATGTTTGAGATCATTGTTTATAAAATTAAGGTCATCAGATGCCATCAAAGTGCTCCCAGGGAGCTGGTGCAGGCATGGATAATGTGTCACTTTTAGAAAGAGCTGTATTGATTTATACTCTCATATGGACATATCAGGGAAAGCTATAAAGAGCAGATTTTTTCAAGCTGCAGAAAATGAGGTTCATAAAAAGTGCATTCACAAATCACTATATGTATAAATTAGCAGGGATGTTGTTAATGGTTCCTTCTCCTCTAGAGGCCCATACTACAGCATTAAAATGTGAATGGGACAGATGTAGACACCTAATCTTGATGGGTCTGGGATCCAGAAACTATCTTCTGCTTATTGTACCTATTTCTTTTTATCACTTTATAAAAAACAAAGCTCAGTTAATAAAAAAAAAAAATAGATAGAGATGCAAAGCAACAAGATTTTTCAAGCTAACTTTCCTAGTTTTAAACTGATTTTATGAGACATTCAGGTCCTTTCTCTTCTTTGTCTCTGAGGACTCATTTCCTTCCTTCTCATATAAGTCAAAAATCTGTTAGAGATACCGAATCATGAAGACTCTGCTCTCTGTAATTCTCATACTGCACTGAGCACTCAAACACTGCTGTGTTTGAGGATTTCCTGTGAATTTATTAAGAGATGTCACTAACTTCTGTCATTTGCTTTGGTTTGGTTTCTTCTCTCATATTCTTCTCCAGGGTGAGGAGTGTATTCAATATTTTGTTTGGATTTGTTGGGATTTTTTGGATATTTTTTGTGATACAAAGGTACATTGCGGTGTGCTTTCCTTAGAGAGAAAAGGCCAAATAAGTGCATCTTGCACTATAAAAAAGGTGGCAAATTTTGGGAGACCCCTCCATCCATGTGGGAATTCATTAACAATTTTATTTGACTAAAGTGCCCAAGAAATCTCTGCTATGTGTGTAGACAAGCTGTACCCTTCTTATGGGAAGTCCTAGTCCACAGGGGAGGAAAGGTTCCTTATCTCTATCCCGGAGATCTCTGCAGCGACCATGGGCTCAGGTCCTTGAGCATCATCAAAGTGAAAACTGCCACTTTTTAGTTCTGAGCCTCAGCTCTCAGCATGTGCCCACTGCTGCTGATGCAATTAGAAGATAAATCTTAAATGGCTGCCACTGTATCAGAACTGATAAATTGCTAGGTTTAAAAAAAAAAAAAAGAGAAAGAAGAAAAAACTAATGTGAGATTCAAATAAAAACAAAATAATTTTGTTTACCAAGCAAAGGGTTGGATAAATATGGGAGAAGGGGAGGCTTCTTCTATGAACTCTGATTGTCTCATGGGGAAAAAAAACCCCTGACATTCGTACTTAGAAGAGAACAATTTGAGCTTTAAGGCATTCTTTTAATCAACAAGCTCATCTGATGAAATGCTGTAGGATTTGCTTTTATATCAAAGGAGTTCCCTGGAGATTTAAGTGATGTAACTGAATACAATTAAAAGATCAGTTATAAAAACCATTTGTGATACAGTTTGTTTGCTGTGCTTTGTAAGATAAGTTCAGTTAATAAGACATGAACTTGTGGTGGTTTGGAAGATAGTAAAGTATTGAACTGTAGTGCAAGAAAAGGATTACCATAGAAGCCTGCTAGAGATGCAACTATTCAGCTATCTTGGATCTGATGGTCTGTAAAAAGAGAACAGAGGAACTATTAAGCCAAGGTTCACATCCAAGAATGGAATCATTTATGAACAACCTTTCTGGGCCTAATTTGTTGCTGAATTAAACCTCAAGTAATGTCATTGAAGTCAATGGGGTTATGCAGGGCATAAGTCAGTGGAGCAAATTAGCCCTCTGTCTTGAAGCCAAGAAACGAAAGGGAAGAGGGATCCAATAAAGGAGAGATGAAATGCTGATATTAGCTGAATGCCACTTCTTGGTACAGTGCGTTCTTTGTGTCCAGCAGTGAATATTTCATCCTTCCCAGCAGCACTATAAGGCAGATTTATAATAAATGACAAAATTAATGGTTTAGTTCCGTTGTAATGCAGCTTCTGGGCTCCCAACAGGAATTTAAGCAGATAGCAGACAACACCTATGCTGGCTTCAGTGTGATCTCCAAATCAGGTCTTGATCTCTTCACGAAAGCCTTGAGTCTGACCTTTTTTTTTTCCCCTTTTGTCATCTCTTACCCATAAAGATGTTAGAAGGTAGCATTTGTGGGTGTGTGTAGCTTTCTGCATAGAAAACTGGCAGAAATTTCAGGAATATTAGTGTAGGAACTGGAATAAACTAGGCATAGTCACTGCTTCAGGTATGAGGGCACTAGGAAATAGAATGGATTTGTTTGCATTTAATTTATATATGAGTTATATTAAGAGCTCTAAGAACCAACAGTATTGCAGTGATCGTACATGTGCCTTGGATTAATGAAAAAAAATCCATTTTCAGCAACCAGCATTCGTAATACATGGTCTCTCAAGTTTCACTTTTTCTACTGTCCAACCCACTGATTACTCAAACTGAAGTTAAGATCATCATCTCCCTCAGCCGGAGATTATGGGTTTTGCACTGTCGCTGTTTTCCCCACGGACGAGTAGAGAAACAACACGAAGTCCAGGCTCAGGGATCAATGGATGATGATTTAATGAATTCTCAGAAGACTTTTATATGTCAGTTCGCAAAGTGTATTAAGTGGCATAAGGTAATTGGTTTTTGCCATCCACCCCCTAAGGGGATTGGTCAAGTTCTAAGACACACAGTTCTGAGTGTTTTTCTAGTTAGAACCATAACAATTCTTCCAATACAATCCGCAGCTGCAAGAAGTTTACAAAACGGTAACATTGTTTTGTCTTATTTGCATGGGAAAGACAGAACTCTCACAAAATGCTGCAGAAAGCCAGAAAATCTCTCTGCTAAAGCTTTTCCTTGTCCACGTTGCACCATTCACAAAGACCTCAGTCCTGGCTGAAGCCTCTAGGCATTTTTAGTAACTGTATAAAGAACAAATTCTCAAAGTGTACAGATGGGTTTGCAGCTCATGAAAATATCTCTGTGAGGTGCACTGTGCAGAGTAACACATTTTGGGACCACAGCTCACTTTCACTACACAGAGATCAAACAACTGGAATTCTTTTGACATCCTACCATGCAAATTTCAGTGATGAGCTAAAAGATGAAAAATGGTTTATTGTGATTTAGTAGAAAAAACTCTCCAGACCTACATGTAAGGGAAGTTGTGTAAAGCATGCAGCACGTGACACATGCTGCTGCTCCGGTATTTGTTCTTTTACTTCTGGTGTAACTTCTTAGCAACAACAGAACCTGTTGGCGGGACCAGCAGCTGACTGACATGATACTTGGCCTGTTGCATGTGTGATATTGGCCATTTATTCCTTTTTCTATTATCATTTTTTTTCAGGTGGTACTTCAATAACCACTCCAGATTTTCATTTTCTTTACATCCCATTACTTCTGTTTACAATTCAATTCTGGGCATGTTCTGCAGAGAGGATTGAAGGGAGCAAGATATAAATTTGCCAGCTGCTGTGTGAGATGCTGATGGAAACGCATCCAGGACTATCCAAAGTGATATGTCATGAGGCTTGGGGACTATTGCAGATATGGGAACAAGTTCCATTAATTCATAGCCCTAATTGCAACTGATAAAATATCATTATAAAGCTGGTTTACAAGTGCACTGAATTTGTCCTTGGTTTAGTTGGCACGGTTCTGATTTTTAAAAAAAGTTCTGCTAGAGGGCCAAGTTTTGTTGGATAGCAAATCTGATTTTGACAGAAATATTTACATTTTCAGTGGCTAAAATCTCATCCATCCAAACACCCATTCACTTTTCTATTTTTTCCATAATTAAAAAGAAGTCAACTAGGTATTGGAAAGATTTTGATAATTTTTGGACGTTTTATTGAAGGATGTGTTTTTCAAGAAAGATGCAGTATTGCCCTGACTATTTCTAGTTAAAATTATTAAACTATTGTGGAGAATTATTTTTACCTTATCAAAGAAAGTCTGTTGAATTTCGTTATTTCTGTTCCTGTCGTTGCTCTTCTAAAGCCTTCTCTTGTTTCTCTATGGTATCCATCTTACAGCTAACACTATTACATTTTGTTTCAGCTGGCAGGCTTCATCTATGCCTGTTACGTTGTGAAGTGTATTACCGAAGAAGAGGACAGCTGTAAGTACTAAAGCTTTATTTCATACAAAATGAATTCTTTTTTTTTTTTTCTAAATCACCTCTCCACTTGCTGACTTCAACCTAAATGCCTTATTATACCATAGCTAGATCATGTTTTCCATGCATCCTTCTTGGTCTAAAATTTGGAAATATCTGAGAGACAAAGGAGTAATGAAATCCTGGTTAAAAATTACATACACCTTTCTTCTGGAGAGATCATTGCAATTCTTCATCTCACAGCTTAGCTTTAAAAAAAAAATAAATCCCAATTAGTAAGTACAAGCTTTTTTTTTCCTTACTCCAGACTGTTATTAACTATCTTCAGAGTAATTGGTTACCACTGAGGTTATAGCTCTTTTGTGTTGGCATGTATGTTGGCTTGTAAAAGCACTTCTGGCAAAAAAAATAGCTTTAGATCATCGCAGGACCTTCCTTTATGAGAGGTGAAACAGTGGAGCATCTCTCTGTTCCTGCTGCTCCCAGGGTACAATTACATGGATTGAAATGATTTCGTATAGATGTATGTTTGTGTTTCTTCTGCTTATTTATATCAATAGAAGCCTGTTGAGCAGAATTTTCTCTTATTGCATGCTGTAGAGTCAAGCCATTTCATTTTTTTCTCTCCTCTAACCTTGATTTTTTTTTAAAAGGGCCACTGCAGCATTTCAGTACATCTTGGGATTCATACTAAAGCACTTTAGAAACAAGTATCAGAACTGCATGTAACTTTGATAAAATATACATGAATCCTAGAGAGAGCTCTGCGACAGGAAGCTAAAGGGTTTTTATTTGATTGAGAGCACTGCTAGGGCTGGCGGGGGTTCCTTTGTGTGTTCTCCTGCGTGGAAAATAGCTACAACCCTATAATCTATTGGCAATACAGTGTCACTGTGAACCATCAAGGGGAGATTTAATGCTGAAATCAAACCACCACACTTTGGAGGTCGTTTTGACTATGCTCATTTCAGTTGTCTTTTTGTTTCTGTGGAGGTGAGGAAGGTATAAAGAGTACAAAGGGTTTGGGACAGCTGCATGGAGCAGGGGTGTGTCACAAATAGACCTGTCTGTTTAGGGAAGTACTCAGTCATATGTACTTTCTCCTGCTTTGCTGTTAAGTGCATTCACTATCCACAGGGCTGGAGGAGAGTTATTCCTTGTCCCCCAAAATGAAATCCCATTTAATACTCTTCTGCCCTCTCTTCTAAGGGCTTAAATATTTTTTTCACTATTCTGTAATGCTTTAGAGCATGATAAAAATAAAAAGCGAGGAAGGATTTGAGACTTGGCTGACCAACCAAGTGCAGAAGTCAGAGCACGTTTGAGAGATTTCTCCCATGGTCCACAAATCGGCATTCCTGGCAGCAAAGTGCCACGGCCAATATGGTATTGTTTTCTTCTCAGTGCAGCAGGAGCTCCCTTTTGTTCAGAAGCCACAGATTGTCGTGCTTCTTTGAACATTTTCTTGCCATCACCTTGACTATTTTGTCATTACTTTTGTCATTTAGATTTTGTTGTTACTTTGTTCATACACCCCAGCCAGGTCTCCTCGTCCAGTCAAAGAGCATCTCACCCATCTGCAAGCACTTCTCTGAGGTACCAGGGTGAATCCCCTCCCAGTGCAATACAGCCAGCGCAAGCTCAGGTGCTGCAGCTTCCCCTCTGGTGAGGTTTGGAAGCTTGGCTGGCAAAAAAGGAAAAGGGAACTTCTGTGGCTGAGTTGTGCCAACAGTGTAATAATGCTCAGATTGGATTTGGCCCCTCAAGGTATCATAAAATTAAAACAGCTTTAGTTTCTACTGAGAGGCCTCATGAAGCAGCAAGTAAGAATGATTCTAGTTCTCTCTCTGCTCAGACATCCACTCTGCCATGTACCAAGTGTTCATTGTGACAGCCAGGGCCTGCAGTCTGTACAAATACCCCCTGCTCAGGTTTAAATTAAAATTCTTCCATTTTCTTAGATACATTTTCTCACCTTTTCCATCCCTTTTGGCAACTCATCCATCTATTGTGTTCTTCTGAGAAGTGTATCCCTTATGGATATCACATTATTTAGTATTTATACTCCAGAGGAAGATGCCTAAGCTTGACTTTCTCCATGTATTCACAGGTGGGGTCACCTCATGCAGAGCAAGTGAATGCTAAGGAGAAAGGCTTTCAGGAAAAGTGGAATATGTCCCAGATTCATTGCTAGAGCTTCTTGCATAGAGTCTTTGATCTGAGATAGCTCCAGATCCCCTAGAGGTGTTTCTCTTTCCTTAGGCTCTTCTTCTCTTTCCATAGGCTCTTCTTTCACTTTTCCAGATCCTCACCCCTGCCTGTTGCTATGGAGCAAACTCTGTGACAGAGGGATGAAGGTGCCTCTCCTACTCATGGTGTACTCCCTTTTCCAAAGCTGCTGGGCATCTAGCATAGGAGAAAAAAGCTTTACTGTGCTACCCCCAAACCCTGTTTAGCATCCACACCTGATAAGGAGTGAGGCCAGGCTTGTGTTTCCATGAAATCTGGCAGCTGGTGTTCCCTCCGTGTGCTAGCAATGTGTCAGCTGTGACAGATGCTCTGGTAAAAAGTCACCAGAAAGCAACAACCACACTGTCCTGCTTTCCCAGCACCAAAGTGGTCTATGAAGAACAACAGAAGGACATTGTCATCTTCTTACCCACATCCATATTCACAGACATCACAGGAGAAATCTAGATCTCTGGCTTTCAGGACCACTAATGCCTATAGAAAAATGGGATGCCTAACAGACAAATAGAGAGAACCATAAGGATAAACATACTGGGTCATACCAAAGTGTCATTTAGCCACAAGTCCTTTCCAATGAGACAGAACCAACAGAAACAGTCTTTTGCTTCTCACGATGGACACAGTGAACACCCATAAACTCAATTCAATTTCTTCTGCTGTGCTAATGGGCCACAGGAACAACAGCAGTCCAAAAGAGGAGCAAAAGAGGCAGAAACACTGAACCTGGCAGTACTGAGCAGCAAGGAATAAGACTGGAGAAAAAAGCCATGCAACGTCCAAGAGCCAAACATGGGCATGGTCCAGATTTTAAACAGAGGAAGATATTGACACTGCTCTGGAGTATAGAAGGTGTCTCATCTTCTGCTGGCACAGAGCCTCAGCTGTAGAAACACAGTCAAGTTGCTCTTTAGCTGCTTCAGCTGAATTAGCTTTGCTCTCAGAGTAATTGGAACAAGCTGAAAGAATTACTATTTCTCCATTCTTTATGCAGATTTTATTAAGAGAACAAATGAGCTAGGGTAGAATTAAGCAAACATTTCACTAAGATTAACCTGCTCTAACCTCACTAAAGGATTAGGAATGGAACAATACAGTGATCAAATCATGGTCATAACTAGGACTGAATCAGCAAGTCTAGAGGTTTTAATTACTCACACACCAAATAAATCCAGCCACAGCCCCCCTAAATCAAAGCGCAAGTCTGTGGTACCTTTCATGAGAACAATCTGCTTTGGGTTAATTCTGCACCAAGGATTAAAGAGGAAGTTGCTTTCCCTCCTGGTACAGTCTCAGAAGTGCTCTAACACTGAGTGCACCAGAGTCAAACTGCAGCACTCATGTCCAAGGGGCAGACAAGAGTGGCTTTTCCATGGCTGCTTCTCTCAGTGGAGGTTTGCCACTCCCAAATGCTCATTCTGCGTCATTTTCCCTATGTCTGCATAAGAAGGAGGAACTCTGAGGGTCGGAGTGCCTCAGGTCTTTTTCTGGGAACGACGAGGGAGGATGGGTCGCCAGCAGCGCTGTTGCCAACTCCACACCCTCCTCTTCACCACTGCCATTGGAATGCCTAAGTCATTGCCATTCTTACCTCATTAGCATTATTAGCTGCAGCAATTAAAAATAAAGCATGAAAATGTCAGCAACAGCCATTACTTGGAGGCATTCAATGGCTGTGAACGTTTTGGAGCTCCTTGTTTGTCTTCCAAAATCATACTAGGCCTGCATTTTTCAAAGGCTGCACATTATTTTTAATAACGTCAAAATGTTCATTTAATGTGCATTTGCTCACTAGCAATTTGGCTCCCTGCTATAAGCTGCTACTGCCTTACTAAATGAAAATTCAATGTATTTTTGAAAACTTTTTAAACTATATAGACATTTTGTGGAAAGCACTGGAATGTAAGCAATCAAAGAGCATCCTTCCAGGGCTTTTTGTCTCTAAGCAATTAAGAAAGAAGCCTGGGTTACTGAAATGGGAATTCTGCACTCACCGTGTAGGTTCTGTTGAGGGTAAGGAGACTGGTTTGTTATTAGAGGTACAGTTTTGACTGGGAATGAACCCCAGCTAAGAGAAAATCTCTAATTTAGTCTGTGTCCCACAGTAAAATCCTAACCTAGGAGGCTCTCTTGCTGACCCAGAGAGGGAGCAGAAATAGCATTTACCTACTATTACACAATGGCAAGGCAGAGAACAAATATGGCCCCTGTGACCGTTCCCTTGTGTACCATGAGGTACAACCTTTGCACCATCGAATGCTAGCAGGGATCCGACTTGCACAAGCACTTTCTTCTTTTCTCCTGGCATGGTTTCCAGTTAAACTGCAAAGCAAAAGAAATTACAACTGTGTCAAGAAGATTTTTGCTGCATATTCCTGGAACCCTGCTATTGGGGATGTCTGGCACAGAAGTAAAGCTCTATATAACCCTTTAAAATTATTTCGCTCCTCCCCCTCCAATATTTGAATTCAAGATCCCATTTGAATTACTGAGAAGGTTCAGGAAGACAGTAATACCCTAGATAGAAAATATCTTCTGGTGAGTAATACAGTATTATGTGCAGTAATGTGCCAATAAACTTGGTGCCAGACAATAATCCGTTCTGGGATCCTAGGCCTGACCTGGGAAGTACAAAGGTGATGACAAAGATTTTCTTTTAAAAGACAATATTATACTAATTTTATGTGAGAGATGTGAAATTTTGACATGCATATAGGATAGATAGAAAAAAATTTTCGTTTTATCTCTGTCACAGGCAGCCTTTCACTTTTGGGCAGGTTATTTAACCTCTCCATACTTCTGTTTCCCATATTTAAAATGGGAAATAAAAACAGGGGACAAACTCATAGGCATGTTGCTTCATAACTCTGAGCTTCTGGGATGAAAGGCACTATTGAAGTACAGAATATGCTCAGGTATTGCTTTATTTCTGTGCCAAATGCTTTTCACAATCTGCTTAACTAGACATTACAGAGAAATAATACCTCAGCTTCCATTCCTGCTTAAGACATCTCTAAAACAAAGAGAAAGAGAAACTGGTAGCAAATATTCGATTATTAATTCTGCTTTGTTTCCCATCCCAAGTTTGTGGTTCCCAGAAATTCTTGACAGTAATTTCCTGTTCATGGACTTCCTTAACCACAAGAGGTCTTGCTGTGTTTAGTTTCCCACAGTGGTCTTTTCTTCCTGAAAGTGTCCAACTATGTGTGAACCAATAAAGGTTTTATAAAACAGCCTCCTGAGAAAAGTAGATCCGATACCTCAGCAATACACTTTGTTAGCTTTGCCCCTACCATTTGTGTAGTGTGTCCTGAGTCTTTCTCTGGAAAACACCAGTGATTCCATCTTCACCTTTTCCATGCTGTCACAGGTGGCATCCATCTCACACTCCTACAGCCACATGTAGGTAGGCCTGCAGCTTAAACTAACAATCAAGATTTCCACCACAGTTAGTGGAGGCAGGGATGTAACTCCAAAGAGCACTCTGCCCTGTGGCAAACACCTCTCTCACAACAGAGTGAATCACTGGTCTAACTTGTTTGGTTAGGGCTAGGGACAGCCTAGGCTGTCTGCAGAGGCAGCACAGCAACAAAATATAATAGGAACAATTAAAAGCCAATATTTAAAACACAGTTGTTCTCCAAACTGTTGAACAGGTCATTGTGAATGGGAATGCAAGGAATACGGTACAGATTTGAAGCTTCAACTTGTTTTTGCTCAGCTGCACTCTTCAATTTACAGCCTGCAGCTCAATTAGAAACTTCTTCCATTTACTTCTTTCATTTAGTGTGGTGATGGCTACATGAACTAAGTAAACCAGGGGGAGGAAAATGGGATGCCTTTGGCTGTCAGGATGCTGATAGAAGTGTGGAGGAAGAGAAGCCTTTGAAATCCCATGGTGCTACTTCATGTTTGTCATCCTAAGGAGAGCTGCCTTGGAGAGCCACAGTGCCACCAGGAACATTCAGGAAATTCCCTGAGATGCCTGTACAACATCAATCTTTCGCACATATCAATAGCTGGTTCCTGTGTTATTATTTCCAGTCATGTCCTGTCTTGGAGGGGGCCCCTCAGAGCAGAAGGCTGGTGTTGAGCGTCTCATTCTCCTCGGCACAGAGCACAGGCAATCTTCATCCCCTAAGGTGTGCTTGCTGCTTCCAAGGCACAGGCTGAAAATGTCTGAGCTGAAGAGTGCGAGGCTGGAGCACAGGGGAACAAGTTTATGGCAGGGAGATATGACAAGTGAAACCGGCTGCATTTGAGATTCAAATGGACCTAAGCAGTCCAAGGTGTCACAGGGCTTGGCAAACATTACACAGCCTGCTCTGTGATCATTTGGCACAGCACTGCAAAGAGAAACAAACTTAAAAGCTCTGAGGAGGTGCAGTTTGTTTAAATAATAGCAAGTAATTAGTCTGAAGACAAAATCAGTGATGGCACTTTATAATTACAATTAATTTAAAGGTTAATATCCTTTGGTGCTAAAATCTTATTTAAAACATTTACCAGGAAGGGAAATTAGGATGTTACTATCTAGATGCATAGAATGCTTCTGGGAATCCATGCCTATTATCACTAGAAAATTAGGTTAGACTCAAAGTGGGAATTTCAATTCATTTTAGTGTATAATAGATGGTGGTCAGGGCCTTGAGTCAGAAGGGTTGCTTAGGGTAGACTGTATGATTTGCATTTTCTTTGTTTGTGGGATTAATTGCAAATGTTTCCAACAAAAGGGCTGGGTTTATACATGAACAAGCTTGACATGAAAAGAAAATTGGTTATGGATTACTGCCTTCGTAACTAATGAAGTTGATGTTCAAGGAATCCCTAGGAGACAGGTTGTGGTATGAGGCAAATATATAAATAAAATCACACAAGGGAAAATGGTGGCATTGCTGGCTTCATCTATGATAATTTCTTTTGTCCCTCGCTTGTCTTCCCTGCCACTCCCCTTGCATCCATCACCGCCTCCGGTGGGGATTGTCAGGCCCAAGTTTAAAAATGTCTAAATAACATAATGCAAAGCTTGAAGGAAGTAATGTTTCCATTCCAGCAGCTCATCATGGTGCAACACTGCTTAATAAAATCAATGCATTGTAACAGCCAGGGAAATATACTTACCTTACATAATTTTTTTTAACTATAGACCACACAATTTGTATCTCTTCAAGAATGACACTGCATAAGTGTTGGAAAAGATCTGCACATGTCAAAAAGAATGAACCACTAACATCTGGCTTTCTGAAGAAAGATACATTTCTTACCAAACCATCGTGAAAATATTGCTCGTCACTAATTATTTGTTTCAGGAGAGGAACACAAAGGCATTCAGACCATGAGACAACATTCCAGGCGGTGGTGTCAAGCCAGTAGCAGTAGTAACTAGTCATGGTTCTGACAAAAAAAGCTACAGATCTTTTGAAGATCTTTTGATGCTCAGGTTGTCAATGTAGCTGAATAGGGCGTGGTCTTCCTGGACATTGAAATGTTTTGACATTGAAATATAGATAACACACATATTCAAAATCAGGAGAAAAATAGCAAAATCTGAAACTCTCCACAAGTTGAAAATTGCATTAAAATACTTTCAGGCATGTTTTGTTCTGGTGCTGGTGAAAGTCTCCATTTCCACACCAGTCCTTTCCTGCTACTTTGCACTGAGCATGGAGGGCTGGCTTTGAAAGGAGGTCCTCCAATGGGGAGCATCTCCTCCTTCATCCCCTGAGGGAGAGGAGAGGCAGCTTGGATCCCGCAGAGGAACAGCCTGCAGGTGGCTGTGTAGGGCTGCCGGACCCCTTCCCCACCCTGGTATTCCACCCTTCAAGGGTAGCTGGCTGCCTTCTTGGGGTTTCAGCCAAAATTGGTTGGCGGAGCATGGCAGGTCCTGGCCATCCAAGCTCACTCCAGGCTGACAGATAGCCGAGTCTTCGAGACGAATAGTGACGAGCTGCTGCGGGTGGACCAGACTAATTAATTATTTCCAGTGGCCCTGAGAAGGACACCTGCCCACAGCCTTAGTGTCCTTCCTGCTGAGATAGTCAGTGTGAGCTCCTTGCAGTTTCCTACATGCCATGAACATAGCTTTGTACTAAATTATTTTTATCAGCATGACTCCTGTTAAAGTTTTCCTTATTACTTTTCCTTTCAAACATCTAGATAGGTCTTCATTAGCTTTGGATTGTTAACTTTCATAGATTTGGGCCTTAATTCTCCACTTTGTTGCACCTACTAATGACTCTTTTTCTAATTTATTAGTGTGGCAGTCACACTTCGAGGCCACTGCCCCAGGCATTTTCTTTTTCCTCCTTTTTTTTCTTTTTCTTCTCTTTATTGCTTGCCCCTAGCAGTGATCTGGCTAAGAACAATTTTTACTAACGACTCATTTGATAACTTCTACAATAATTCAGTCTACCACACATTTAATTCTTAGAATGATTTGTCATTCAAAAACTATATTGCAGGGCTATATTTTTTTGCTCAGCACTTGGGATGAAAATTTGAAAGCAAATGGCTATTATCCAGCAATGCTCAGGTCTGTCCAGTTCAGAAAAATAATATATTGTTCAGACTATTATTGTTCTCTTAGCTTGTTATTGTTCTCTTGTTCTCTTAGCTGAGTGGAGGTCTTTTACAGGTTTTTCTTTACTGAGCATCAGACAAGCCTCGTTGCAATTTTGGAGACAAATCTTGCAAAACCTTGCAGAGGTCAGGCAGCAACCCTGTTTCCAGGTGCACAGGCTGACAGGCGGCTTGCTGTATTTGTCAGGTATAAAAGGCAGTGCTGGCCATTTCAGTCCAGTGTTTCTCATTGCTGCAGCTATGCTCCAGCTGTTTCCTCCTGGCCTCTGGTCCTTGTTCCTGCCTGCCTTATCCCTGGTCTCAGTTCCTGCCTTCAGCTACTGAAGACTTGCTCATGCCTCCCAGCCCTTGCTTGATTACTCCTGGCTACTTTCATCCTGGCTCATTTCTGCTCAGCAAGGACCTTGGTTCCCATCCTTTCGACGTGGTTCCCACTGTTGGCTAGCCCTGCCTTGCAGAGGTCTTGCTCCAGAGCGTGGTATTCCTTATGTCACGCTCCAAGGGCCTGCTACCAGCCAGGCACCTTCTCCCCCTCAGAATCTGAGACAAATTGTGACTTGTCTAATTTCTGGACCCACAGCACCATTCATCTTGGTATTTTCTGCTGGGTACAACCATGAGCTGGATTCACCTGGAATGCAGTATCTGCATGCCTGCCTGGTCCTAATTATAGGGAGCAACAGGCAGAAATCCTTGCCTATATTTCTGTGAGGGCAGAAGCACCAGGTCATGTTTATTAGACTTCACAAAGCTGAGTACCTTCTCAGTCCTACATCTTGTCTCAGAAGGGCTGATCAAAAACTCAGCCAGGGGATCAGCAGAAACAGAGACAGAAGATGCTGCCTTATACCAACAAGAAACACGGTAAGAGAAGAAAGTGGAGGACAAGGCCCCGTAAAGCAAAAAATTACTGAGTAATTTTGATTATTATACAAGTAAACAGCATGAAAATAGCGGCGGTGGGGCATAATCTGAGCTGAGAAACTCCATCAAAATTTGTGTAAGGGTTTCCCTTTGCAGCTCCAGTGCCCATTGTAGAGCTCAGAAATGCCATGAGGTTACAGTTTAAAAATCTGAGATTTTATATTCACCTTGCAAATGGCTGAGCTGAGAGCACTCACAGGCCCTTCATTACTGGCTGTTTGGCAGAAATGCTGCTCATTGCACTGCAAGAACTGGACCTCATGTCCAAGTCCTTATGCCATTTCTGAATCCTCCTGTGACAGCAGGAAGGGCACAGCCTCATGTGCTGGCAGATGTCTCCTTCCCCTGCTTCCCTGGTGTTTGGCTCTATTGTGGTTTGAGAGCCTAAATCACTGTGTACTCAGCACAAAGACCAATAATGTTTGATTATCATTGTAAACAAACTTTATGGAGATCACATTCAAGCAAACCTCCTGCTGTGTGCTATATTGTGGAACAGCCACCAGGCCATGCTCACAGCATGAAAAGGCAGCAGAACTGAATTGTTTGGAAGTGTCTTCACCAAACAGAGAGCTGAGTAGCAGGATACTGGCAAAGCTGCAAGAGCAAAGGTGTCCCCATATGTTCTTTTATCTTTTTGCCCCATATCTCATTTCCAAAGTCCTTAAAACCAAACTTAATTTTACTCCCTTCCATTTATTTTTTTTTCTCAATCTGGCCCGTTTTTAGCTACCGCTATTTGTGCACAGCTCTCTCTCGCCTCACATACTCACTTCTGCACCAGCAGTGCTTTCAGTGATGTTATTAGCTGTAGTTTGCCATCTCTCCTTCCTTCCAGCTACACCTGCAGTGAAGTGCCTTGCTGTGGCAGTGAAGCTTAATTGCAGCACTTCAAAAGCCTGAGTACAGGGAAACAAGTCTTTGGGCTCTGGAGAGAGTGCGTATAAATTTAAGACCTCACAGGTGTTAAATATATGTAGCATATGAACACCATGCGTTGTCTCTCTGCTATACCACATAGTAAATATGTCCAGTCATGGCATGCATGTGCAAGGAGCATCCGTGAGCACATGCACATACACTTCCCTGGTCATTAGCTGTTTTTTTTAAAAAGTATCATCTTTGTCATGGGTGATTCTAATTTTTTTATATTATTTTAGTGCCTTAGATTCACGAATATATTTAAGGACTGCCACAATGCCAAGCATTGTACAAATGTGAACACCAGTCCAGTTTCTTGGAGCAAGCAATCTGCATGTTAGACAACAGGCAACTGATGGGTCCAGGCAGAAAGTGAGCACAAAGAAACTATGAGCAAATATTATTCATTGAAGTAGACAGGAACGTAAGGGCACAGGCAACCTAATTATTGTCAACACAGCAAAGAAGAATTTTAGGGAAAAGAACGAGAGAGCTGTTTGTAAAGACATTCTCACAAGGAGAGACAAGTGTTTGGAAATTTGACAAGTATTGAGGTCAAGCTCGTGGCATGAGGGCAGAATTTAGCTTTTTGCCCTGAAAGGAGGAGAGATTGATGTCGAGTCTCTACAAAAGGCTTTAAATGTAAGAAAATTTAGTTCATACTTGATGTAATATAGAAGGTTAAATCAGTAGAAGGATGCAGAGAAGAGTAACCTAAATAAAAAGGTGAGTCCTGCAGCTTAACTCCACATTTGGTGAGTTCAAGAATAAAAAGGAGCAGTTGTCATGTTTAACGCTGGGACCCCTGGGTAAACATTACAGCTGTGTCAACAGGTAGAAGAGTCTTCTTCTTCACTATGCAAAAATAATCTTCAGAAATTAAATCCTGCACCACAGTTGACATCAAACTTATATCCTCAAGTAAAAGACAGACTTGAGGACAAGTTCACTCTAAGAGACAGCAGAGAAGGTTAGGGAGGAGCAGCTAAGAGTTCTGGTTTTAGCCAGGCAGAACTGGAACTGATGTTTAATTATCCACGGGTAAATATCACAGAGAGAAGCTGGGATTTAAATTTGTATAGGAGGAGCAGAGTGAGCCTGAGCCAGGTAATCTGTGACACCTCAGAGAGCCGACGACAGCAGAATTTGTGTTTGTCAGTGCAATTACCCAGACCAGGAGAGGGAGAAAAGTAAAATGCAGAGGTTACCGCTCACTGGACTCCAGGACCATGATGGAGAGAGAGAACCCCCAAGAAAGGAGATGAATGATGACAGGAGGAAGGTGAGCACCAGTAGAAGAGACAAAGGAGCCCAGCAAGGCAAGTTTCAGGAAAAAGAGAGCAGCAAATGCATGAAAGGTGGCTGAATGGCCACAGAGAGGACTCTATGGGCCTAAATTTGAATAGGAAGAGGTGATCTGACTGAGGTTCCAGCTGCATGCAAAGGACAGAATACAAGATGGAAGAAAATTTTCTAAAGAAGGGGAGAAAAGTAGCTCCAGAAACCACTTGAAATCATCAAGGCGGATTGGAGGGGGAAGACTGGGACAAGCAGGGATAAGGATGGAGTCAATTTTTAATTTTTTTTTTAATAAAAGGAATTTACACGTCTTTTTGTTGGGAAGGAAATGTAAAAAAAAAAGATCAAGAGTGTGTCACTGGGACAAGCAGAAGTTTTATGGAACAAAATTCTTGCAACTGTAGTAAGAGAGAAGGGGAAGCAAATAGTAAAAGGAGTGAAAAAGGCTGTCAAGCTGAAGAAAGGAGTGCTACTATATAATTTTGTTTGCACAAAAAATGGAACAGTTGATGTGCAGAGCAGTGGCTGAAGATGGGGGCAGTGAAGCAAATGAGGAGATGGTTGGGCGTCTCTGGGATAGAACTAATAGAGCTGGAGGAGACAAACTACTTCATACGGGAGATGAAGTGAAGGAAAAGAGAGGAGTCAGTAAAGAAGTCACCCTTAATGCAGAATTACTACCAAAGGCATTTTCACTTTTAAAGAAGGAGCCATGGGCAGGAAACGGATGTGATGGTGAAGACAGAGTTGAGTGCTGGCAGTAGATTCACCACAGTGAGAGGCAGGTCCTCGTGCACCAAGGTTAGGGATGAGATAATCAGCAAAACAAACAGTAGTAGCAAATTAACAAAGAGGAGGGTTTGAAACCAGTCAGGTTGTCATCGTACTGCAAGTCCCAGGTTGGCCAAGTCGGGTATTTTTCAATCTTTCCCTTTCCTTTTGTTCGCAGATAAAGCCATTCATCCCCCTCTCCATTCCTAACTCTATATCTTTTCGTATCTAGTCTGCATTGATTTTTGCATGCCTACTAAAATGCAAGGAAATTCAGTGTCAGTCACATTTCTATAAACATATGCCCTAAGCGATTCTTTGGGTTGGATCCTAAGCTAATGTAAATTACCATTCCTTCATAGAAGTCACTGGAGTTATCAACATATTTATTAGAGGACCTGAATCTTTGTGCTTCTGTATTTATATGTTACAGAGGAAAATTTCTATAAGTAGAATAGTGTCTAGTTTTCTGGTTTCTTTTAAGAATCTTTCTTTTTGCTTTCTACAGGAAGATGTTGCTTTTATTCCATACTCAATCCTTTCTCTTTGTCCATCTCTTGATTTCAACAGCTTTAATTTTTCTCACTGAGAACTTTCTAAAAAGAAATTTCTTCCATATCAAATCCATGATAATGGGGTCTTTTTTTGTGTATCACATTTTAATTGTTCTTCTATATACCGCAGACTTCCAGAAATGAAAAATGAGAAAGCCATTTATGCCTCTTATCCTGTCCTGATGTACACCAGAAACAGTGGGGACTCTGACCGTGAGCAGAGGCTGAAGCACCCTGTGGGTGCTTATTGATAAAAAGTATGTCCGTATTTTGAGCCATATGTCCTGTCTATGTTACACTTGTAACAACAGGCGTGTCTGACAAGACCCTTAACCCAAGCAAAAGAAGAAAATAATCTGAATTTTTTATAACACATTTTACAGATAAGTAGTACTGCTATTATCCTATTCAAGTCCAGCTAGGAAAATAAAAATTTCAGCACAAAATATTTCGAAGGTGCATTTGCATGGCCAGGTTTTGAGGGGTCTACAGGGGTGGCTTCTGTGAAGAGCTCCTAGAAGCTTCTCCTGTGTCTGATAAAGCCAATGCCAGACAGCTCCAAGATGGACCTACTGGTCTCAAAGGCTGAGCCCATCAGCTATGGTGGTAGTGCCTCTGGGATAACAGATTTAAGAAGGGGAAAAGGTTACTGTGCAAGTGCAGCTGTGAGAGAGGAATGACTGAGAGCAACTCTGCAGACACAAAGCAAAGAAGGAGGAGGAGGTTCTCCAGGCACCAGAGCAGAGATTCCCCTGCAGGCCCTGGTGCCGCCCCTGGTGAGGCAGCTGTGCCCCTGCAGAGGTCCATGGGGGAGCAGGGATCCACCAGCAGCCCATGGAGGATCCACGGCGGAGCAGGTGGGTGCCCAAAGGAGGCTGTGACCCTCTGTCAGCCTGCGCTGGAACAGGCTCCTGGCAGGATCTGTGGACCCATGGAGAGAGGAGCCCACACCAGAGCAGGTTTGCTGGCAGGACTTGTGACCCCACAGGAGACCCCAACTGGAGCAGTCTGTTCCTGAAAAACTGCGCCCCAAGGAAGGGACCCAATGGAGCAGCTTATGAAGAATTGTAGCCCGTGGGAAGGATTCACGCTGGAGAATTTTATGGAGGACTGTCTCCCATAAGAGGGACCCCACACTGGAGCAGAGGAAACATGTGAGGAGTCCTCCACCTGAGGAGGAAGGAACAGCAGAGAGGTGTGATGAACTGACCACAACACCCATTCCTCCTTCCCTTATGTCACTGGGGTGGAGGAAGCAGAGAATCAGGAGTTAAGTTAAGCCTAGGATGAAGGTTTAATATTTGGTTCTATTTCTCATTATACTGTTCTTCTTTGGTAATAATTCAAAGCTATTTTTCCTGTGATGGTAATTGCTGAGTGATCTCTCCCTGTCTCTATCTGGACCCATGAACCTTTTGTTATATTTTCTCTCTCCTGTTCAGCTGAGGAGGGGAGCAACAGAGTGGCTTTGGTGGACAACAGATGTTCATCCCGGGTCAACCCACCACAAAAGGAATGGGATTCTGTTTGTTTGTATGTTCACGTGTGCTTTTACTGAAGTGAAACATGATATGAGCCACTTGTGCTAAGAGTGACATGTAAGATGAATGTAAAATAGAATGGTCAAAAAAGTGTTTGATGTATGAGGCTAAGGATGGAAGCCTCTGTACTGATTCAGTTAATGAGCCTTGTTTTATTCATCTGATGTTATGGCTGCCAGGAATGTATAAGTTGTACGACACTTTTAGTGACCTTTCAGGCACAGCCAGGACAAAATGCCTGCAGAAAGGGCAGTCTGCTGCATGCTTTAAGAAACTAGCTCAGAGTCCACGGGGAGCTTTTAGCATAGTCCGGACACCACAGGGCTTGCAGTGCTGAGAAGCAGCCGCCATGAAGGAACCTTGCTGCAAAGAAATTGATGAAATCCTTTTGTATTGGAGTTCACTTTCAGTTACCTCCCTTCACCTCCCTTACGAAGCTTGTTGTTGCCTGTAAGAAGCCATTGTATGTCTACAGTGAGGCCATGGTGGTGCTCTCTGCCCTGCCATCATTTGGTTACACACATGGGAGCTTCTACAGTGAGCTGAACACAGAAATGTCTCTACGACCTTGCTTTGTTTGTCGTTTGACAATCTGGCTTGTTAACACTCTGTGCTTGCTCTGTGCAACAGGGCAAAGCCACAATGCACGAAGAGATATTCAGCGCACATCTTTCCCTCACGCCCACACAAAATCATTTTGCTCAAAGAAATCTTTTTCTTAACACATTGGTTTAGCTTTCTGAAAACAACCCTGAAGACCTTTTGCCCCACATCTGCAAAGCAGAGTGTCTGTGCCTGCAACCTACTAATAATGATTTAAAGGTTGCTTGAAGGGTCTAGGAAAGTACAGAAGAAATGCAAAGCTGGACAAATGAGTATAGGCAATATCCCTAAAGCAACATGGGCTGACAACAGTGAGACACTCAATCCAACACGGGTATTTTCTGGCTTCTGTTGTCAGGGATCAAGAGTAACAAAAGGAAAAGAAAATTGGGCAAGCAAACAAGAAGCCATACCTGCAGCAAACATATGTCCGTTCTTTTTTCTGCCATCTTTGTATTTGCATAGAGGGGGAGGTTTCCTCCCAGCCTAGCACTTCAATAAACAATATCCTTCACTCTGTGCCTGTAACCTTAATATGCTCCCAAAGACTCGATCACATTTTGGTAAAGGTATTCTGATGCTTACAGACAGTGATTAAGTAGAAAGCAACAAATGGCATTTATCTTGATTTTAGCAAGATTTTTACACTATAAAAGGTTTGTAAGAACGGCAGGGAAGTACTGTCCAGATGCAGCCAGCATAAGCTGAGTGCAGAATTGTTTAAAACTCTATTTTAAATGTAGTTATAAAGCAGATGGGACGTTTCAGATGGGATCCCACTGGGACCTCAGCTAGGGAAATAATTCTCTTCATTATTTTTATTAAGAACAATGAGGATAGAAGAGAGAATGTTTGTAAAAATCTAAGATTAAATCAGACTGGGAAGGGTACAAGCACTTCTGAAGATAGGATTAGAAGTCAAAATAATCTTGAGAAGTGGCTTGAAATCGAGAAGGTGAAATTCAATACAGACAAGTGCAAAAGAACTCCTGTGGGGAAGAATCAATCATCTTCAAATAAAATATGGACTGCTTGGCTAGGCTACACTTAGTGTCAAAACACAAAAATAAAGATCTGATTATTAGGAATTTGTATGATGCTGTTGAAAAAAGAAATTGAAAACCAAACCCAAATGACACAAAACGAGAACAACAACAAAACCAAGATGAAAAAAAAAAACCCCAAACATACAAAAACCCAAATCCTACTGAGTTATTTCAGGTAATGCACAGAAGACTATATGGCAGTTGTCCCAGTTAGTCCTGATTTGTACACCTCACTGTAAGAAAAGCATAAGTCAACTGAGGAAGGCTCTTCAGGCTTTGAAATGTAGAGGCTTGGAAAACATGAGCTGCGAGAAAAATTTGAAATAACTAGGTTTGCTTAAACCTGAAAACAATGGATAGCATGAAATACTTTTTTAAAAGGCTTAAAAGCAGCTGTAAGAGAAAAAAAATGGCTCATTTTTCTTCATATCCATAGGGAAAAGAGGCCAAAATGTAGATAAGTAGTTAATTTGCAGGAAATTACATTTAAATTAGACATTAGGAAATTAGGCACAGGGAAAAGCAACACAGAGAGGCTATAGAACCTCCTTCATTAGAGATGTCAGGGATTGATTTAGTAACACATCTTTCTGGGATAGGAGTATACATAATGCTGCCACAGTGCACAGAGTTGGCTAAATTATTTCTGCAGGGGCCATTGTTGCCAGCAAAGAATGACTTCATGACAGATTTGACATGTGTGCAGTTGTAATGGAGTCATACTGTACCCAGCCAGTCTTGTGTTTTGGTGACTCTTTGCTTGCAGAGTAAATGGTGGATGGAAGGGTATAAGAATCTGATTTTTTTGTAACATTTCTGGAATGGGTGAAACTGCATTGATAAGTGTGACAAAGTGTGGCACATATTGAGGGGTACCTTAGTATTAAAACAACCTTATAAATGCAAGTGTTAATGAGTCCAACCACTGTGGAAGTTCTCAAACCATGTAAACTTACTCTTTTTTGTTGTTTGTGACTGTTACTGCATTTTGGATCCTCAAAAAGTTGTTGTCCATAACCTTTTTGTTTTTTTTTTTGCTTTTAATGTGCACAGAGCCAGTCTGTCAGTAGCAGTGCCCAGATGTGTGAAAAATGTACTCCATACCTGAACTCTTTAGCCCTTTTCTATCAAAGTCAAATTCACTTCTGTGATGTAAGAGACAATATTTCAGGGACAAGAACTGCCCCCAAATAACCCCTATAAGCCAATAGTTGAGTCTTCTGGCACAAAGGAAGTAAAGGGCACCCTTTTACCTGTGCAAAGAAAGTGTTACAGCAGAGAAATAGGGGTTTGGGCTCAGATGAGATTGAATTTTCCTGGAAATTGTTTAAAACAAACATGAGAAGGCCCTCAGGAACTGGCAATTATGTGAATTAATAAATAACTCTCGCCCTACAACCTTCCTGCAGACCTTCAGCATCTTGAGAGAAATGCAGGTTTCCTTACATCTGTGAAGTTTCATCTCTGAAGCTCAGATAAATTGTTCCAGCTCTCTGTTCATGCATTTCAACCCAAATGTCAAAGCAGGGAATCAGAGAAACTTCTGCCTCTCAGACAGAGTTGGATCAATGTGCTCCCTGCTCTGCATCTTCTACTGAGCCATGGTATGACAGCAAGCCAGACACAGTAATCGCAGTCAGAAGCAATGCATTCATGCCAACAAATAAATGGTTTTCAGCATTTGTAATGTCTGAATAGCCTGTTGTTTTGTAATAGTGAGGTGGTCTACTTGAAAAAGAGGGATGTGTGCTTATTCCTGGTGGACAGACGGCTGTTATAAATCCATTACTGTTTTTATGTGGTTTTAAAATGGAATTGATTTTAAAAGTAAAGAAAAATAAAATGAGGGGACCTTGCCTTTCCTTACTTTTTAACTGTTTTTCTCTATCTTCCCAATTATCTGGTCTAATTTTAACAGGTTATTAGGGGACCTGTCAAAAATAATCTGTGTGCTGGGTGGTTCTTGAATGATAGTTCCTATCAGTTCTGGAAAGATGTTGCTAATGTAAGCAATTTCTCTCCTTTCAGTTGATTTCATAGGTGGATTTGACTCTTACGGCTATCAAGGTCCACAGAAGACATCTCATTTACAGCTACAGCCCATGTATATGTAAGTACTTAACTTCTAGGATATTTGGCAGAGTGGCAGCCTGATGTTAAAGGATCATTAAGCTGAAAGATGGCATGACTTAAAAATTCAGAATAGGTGGAAGCCTTTTTTGATGGACTGAATTCAAGCTACACTTAAGCAGCATCATTACTCTTGTGTTGAATTATAACAATTTCATAGGGCAGGATATCATGTGTCACAGTTTTTCAAACAGCATACAGCTCTCACCTGATTTTTCCCTATTTTCATTCAAGCAGGTTCCACTCACAGTGACAATTTGGTGTAGAAAAAACACTACCCAGAAATGACAAATCTCGGTTGCGAAAAAAAGTGGATATTTATTAAGTTTTATCAAAAGTTCAGCAACTTGCTAATTTAGTGGATGCATTTAGCATTTGTCTTACCAGAGCATCTGTTCACCAAGGCACCTCTGTACCTCATTTCCACTTTCCACATTTTAAAAAGCCAAAACAAACAACATATGGCTTTTAAAATTAGTTTGAATAGAAGACAGTATTTTACCTAACCAGTGAGTGACAACTCCATCTTAGAGTGCAGTCTGATATATTTGGGAATTAAATGGGGAATCAAATCTCAGCTCATACACACGACTGGAGTATATTCACACTAAAGCTGACACACAAGCATGGACGAGTCCAGGAATAATCATCTCCAAATATTTCTTGTACTGATGCCAATTGAAATTCAGAACAGTCCTGACTGCCCAGATAAATCTTACCTCACTGCTGCAGCCTTTTGGAATATTTTTTATTTGCCGTCAATGGCCTGCACACTAAAAGCTCATAAAGGGGAAACATTTACTTTTTTCCCTTTGTTTCTCTTCTGAACATCTTTTTTGAGGAAAAGAACTAAATTCAAGCAAACAATAGCCATCCCAACACACGATTCCATTCACCTTCAAATGCAGTTTTATTTCTTCTGATTAGTGGAAGCAAGTCTGCTGATAGATTGGTGTATTTTTGCATGGAGCTCGTACTTACTCCTTTATCAGTGATACAATCTGTTCTGTGGTAGCGTTTGGAATTGGGCCCTTCAGGAGCTTTGCTAGGAGCTTTTTAATAATCTCAAATTACAATAGCGCATATCTCCAATGCCGTCTTAACTTCAGCTTCCCATCTGTCTGTGCTCAAGTACAGATTTTTCACCTGCACTTTTGGCACAGTGCTGTGCATTAAGAAAGCGTTATTTCCTTCGTAGTATTATATGAGGTACATAGGTACTTAGAACAATGCTAATCCTGTCTCTTTCTCAGTATACCATGCCTTGTCATCAACATATGGAGCCCTCTAGCTATTATCCCATTCTCTTTATGCTCTCAGTGTTTCTTCCAGAACAGCAGATTGCATTTACTGTGCATCTTCATACTGACTGGAAAGAAAGCTAGACCTGGGGAAAAAAAAAAGAAGGCAATATTTTTAAGCTTGTAGCTGAGATGAAGAGATAGATGATTAATCCATGTAAACGGTGTTCTGTCTTATTTCAGTGCTGCATTCTCACTGGAGTAGAGGTGATTTTGTTGTCTTAACTGAGAGACAGAAATCAGAATGTGAGTTGACATTTTGTCCAATCAACCCACGAAAGTATTGCTGTGTTGCAGCCGCAGCCAAACAAAGACACTTCATGTTTCCCTCTGACTGTATAGTATTTGACAGAGTTCTCTAGGGTTGCTACAATCTGTCCTTAAGAGGCTTTTACAGCATTTAGTAATACCTTTCTTTATTTACAGCTGCGGCACACCAGGAACACATGCATATGTATTCACACTGCCGTTGCTCTGTAAATGTAGGCAGTCCATTAGGTAGTGGAGTGACAAATTCGAATGTCAAGTTAATCAAGTCAAGGTTTGATCTGCTTGTAGCACTATTTACAGCAATATTATGTATTAGAAATCAAAACATGCTGATATGATAACAGCAGGCCATACTTGATATTTTAAAGCTTTATTTGTTGGGAGGAAAGGTTTGGTTCCCTACGGAGCTTGTTCACCAAAGATCATCAGTGTAAGCCTTCACAGCATTCAAGGAAAGAAAAAAACAGAACAGGGCTTTATGCTATACTTTGGCCAGTATCACCTCCAGTTTACAATGCTCAACACCTCCAGAGTATGTGTAACAGACAGGAATTATGCAAGAGAGGCGAGGCGAGGCGAGGCGAGACCTTCTGCTTTACAGATTCCGTTGCCATGCTCTTACCACTTTCCAAGCTACAATCATGTCCATCCAGGATACAACTATACCCATTTATGTCCATATAGCTATATTCAAATAGCTATTTCCACAACTTTATAAATTGCTACAAAATGTCTTTGAATCCATAGGCAGCAGAAGATACATTAAGTATCATTCCATCTATTAAGCATCAATTCCTGCAAAAGATAAGAAAATACAGAGATCGCTTGTCGCCGCCACTGCGTCCTGTCTTATTCAGACTCACACTGGGCACATCTCATATGGAGCTCTGGATTTATGAGAGAAATTGAATAGGAGACAGTTGCCTTTAAATCATCTGATTGCTACCTATATGCAGAGGCACAACAGCAGTTCATTCTCCATGCTGTGGTGTGTTGTGCATGCTGCAAAAGGGAAGGAGAACATATGGCTTCCTCTTTGAAGAGCTCACCAAAACAATATCAGCTTGTAATAGTTGTTCAGATTCTTCCAAAATACAAATTTCAACATGCAGTTCAGTAATAGAGAACACAGAAGCTCCTATATATTTACCAGATCAATTCATATACAGAACTAGTACAAATCTTAAAGACATACAGAATTTTGTGTTAGGTCTCAGTCCTTATCCACGTACTGCTTGCTAATGTGAATTGACTTAGTGGATTGCAATGACAGAAGTCCATCAACAGAAACTTTTATTTCTTTGGAAGTCAGACAGTTTTGCATCCAAGTGATTTAAATTAATTTGAACTCCTTTTTACATGCACTATTTAATTATTATCCTGAAGGAATGCTGGGTTTAGTAATTGCTAACTGTTGAGACATACTGTTTTGTAACCAGTTTCCTCCTGTGTGCTAAAGTTAGGACTTCATTTTGTTAATGTGGAGGTTGTATTGAACCTACACCAACTTACACATGCAAATAATTATACTGATTTATTCAGGCTTCTCGTATTTACATTTCTATTGTGTCAGGACTATTTTATCTAAAGATTTATTACTTTTTATTTGTGATATCAATCAAGCTCTACTTTTAAGAACATTCTAATGCAATTTGAATACACATAGTTGCTTTGTGTGGTGTTTCATCAGTTATGCAAAACTACCCTAAATGAAAAGGATACCTAAGGAAAAGAAAAATCTTGGTTTCTGAAAAAGAAATATTATCTCTGGGTAGTTAATTGAAGTGACTATCTCTGGTTATTGTTACCTTAAATACTCTAGAATTATTAGATTCAGGCTCACTTCAGAGTTTTTTTCTCTATGTTTTAGGCTTTGAATTCCAGTCACAGTTTTCTTATCACCTCTTCCAGTTTCATACTTAATTTAAATCAGTTTACTTCTTAAAGTGAAAAAATATATGCAATTTAAAATTATGTTTTAGATAAAACACTGATGTTTTGGGGAAGAATTCTTATGGTGACATTTATCTACCTGTTATAAATGGGATTTTTTTATTATTTAAGTGCCAACAGTGTGCTCTATGCTGTACAAGCCAAGAAGCCTAGACAGTCCCTTCAAAACGAATACGCTTTTTGAACAGAACGGGACAGAACCGATGCTCATGTACCTCCTTGCAGTGTGGCCACAGCTGATGTACTCAAAAGCAGCTTCCTGGCATTCTGTGCCGGAGATGCCAGTGCTCATTTCCAGACCATGGGAGAAGGACACAATAAGATGGCGGAAATCAATTGTCAAGACAAAATTCTCCTCTTGGGAGGTGACCGAGGAAGGTGACTAAACACTCCCTGACACTGATTCTGCTGCACATGAGAAAACACAGTTGTAGTTGTGGAACAAGACTGCACTGCATGATCACTGTTCTAAAAACAGTAGGAAGGAGGGAGGGGAGAGAGATCTTTCTTTATGTTCTTCACAGTAAACTTGTTTGCTTGAGAAAAGAAGAAGTGAAGCAAAAAAAAAAAAAAGCATGCATGTCTGATGCTGATGCCTAGTGCACTGGAGAAATTGCTCAAAAGCAGTGCAGCCCTGAAGTGAAGCATGTTTTCCTCCTATTGTGAAGCCCAAGAATATTTGCAGTATCTATACTCGTGTGCACATACACACATATAGGCATTTGTCTAGATAATTGCACATATTGAAGGTGCTACCTACTTCACCATTCACTTAAAACATAAATGAAACACAGAAAAAGACACTAAAACCAGCACCTTGAGTACAACCACCACGACACTCAGCAAGTTCATGCAGTACAAATCTTCTGTGTGATTATCTCCTCATGTTTTGGGATTCAGACACATTTAAATAAACTACCACCTAAGCTTTCACTATCAACAAACAACATCTTGTCCATTTTAGACTGAAAGCTTTAGTTACAAAACATGGGTTTGGGACAACACTGCTAAGGTGTTCAGGCTGTGGCACTTGCACAGGCTCTCTGCTTTGTGAGTGAGCCGTGGGTGGCTTTCCCCTGCACCTGCAATTCAGCCCTTCTGTCCTCATACTGTGTCACTTCTTGGTTTTACAAAGACAGCTACATATCTGATGGATTATATAAGACAGGTCATATTCCAGTTGACCCATGGATACACAGTTAAGATTATAATTAAATATAACTCCTGCCTAGGATTGTTTAGAAAACCTGTGCTGACTTCTCTGAAAATGTTCGAGAGAGAGCCAAGTGGTTACTTGAGCAAACACTTTGTCTTTCTGTCCTCTTCATCCCGTGTGTATCTGAACTGTTACTGGTTTGTGGATTACACTTGCTTGCGAAAGGGCACCAGAGCAGCAGGGCAGGGATCATATTATTATATGGTGGATTATAAGTATTGTCTTTTCTCTGTCTTTCTTCTAGGTCAAAGTAAACATGGGGGCTACTCAAGGTGGGCTGGAGGACCTCCCAAAAAATCTGTTTCAGGATGGCCTCCTGGTTCTTCAAAGATAAAAGAAATCAAATTTTTGTGCTAAAAATAATATATAAAAGCTGATTGAACAGTGAGACAGAAAACAACAGAGACCTTCAGCCTCTCTTTCTAACAGGTACTAAAGGAGATGTGCCAGACCCCCTTCTTGGACCTCCTACTTCCCGGCACCAGAGGGACAGAGCAGAGGCATTGGTGCCACCTTTTGTCCCTTTCTTTCTCTGGCTGCCGCCAGCATGGTTCATCTGGATTAAGACATGAACCCAGCCCACTCAGTGCTTTGGGAGCCTCCTCCACACTCCAGGCCGCGTTGAGTCTCCTTAGTCAACACAACACTGAAATACCAGGATGACCTTGCAGCAGAAGTCAATAGACAGCGCGTTGTTTGCCCTGAAGGCTGTACAGTTCATACTTGCCTTAACCCAACTGCGTTGCACATTAGAGAAACTACGTGCAAGCTTTCTGAAGTTAACATGCTGCTGTTAATTCTGAACAATTTCGAAGTCAATGGTTTTCTTCTGTTTGGTTTTGCTTTGTTTTCATGTCAGGGAATAAGGCTCTGTTGCTCCATGGCTCCAGAGCAACCAAGTAGAAAACTGCCAGCTGTCTGATAAGTGCTTTACTTTTGGGGCTCCACAGTGGTCAAGAAACAGTTTATAATGATTAAAAAGAAAAATAAATAAATGAATAAATGAGACCTTTTGTGGGTCAGGGTGGGGAAAGGGGTAACAGAAACTAATAATTGAACCTACTGGAAATAAGCAGCAGAATCAGTGCTTCTTAATCCCGCTGGTTTTATTTATCGCACTGTAGGTGCTTTTATAGCTATCTCTAAACATCTTTTACTAACTACAGAGACATCTGCAGATTTCTATCAACAAAGGCCAACTGAATATGTACTAGCTACGTTTACTCTTTTATATCTAATTTCAACTAAAAATTCTCTGTAAGTGAGCTTTTTTTTCTAATTGCACCATAAGGGATCCACATATTTTATTTTTTGGTTTCGGTTGGAGAGGGCAGGGAGGGACTAGTTGAGTTGAAGACATACTGAAGACCTTTTTGTGGTATATTTGGGGGATCTGTTGTGTGTTAGAACGTGTATTTTATCTTCCTGTATTATTGTGGCTGAAAAAAACCCCCTGTGCTGTTACGTAGTTGGCAACAAGATGCCTTTGGGAATTTCGCTAGTAGGTCAATGTGTATATGAAATACTCTGAACTCCTAGGAACATATGTTTTATTCTACATCTGATCTGTATTTTCAAGAACGTAGATGGCTTTCACTGGGAAAACCCAATATTTTGCTCAGGTTTTTCAGAAACTTGGATTGTCATTATTTCTTTGCTCAGATCTTGCATAGACAAACGCACGCACCTACCACACCTGAGGTGACCACGTAGCTTTTGAGGGCAAGAGGGAAGGTCAGCGCTTGGAAAGGCTCGAGGTACCCCTGATCCCTTTTCCCTGCTGGCCAAACCCTCGCTCCAAAGGCCTGTGCACTCACACCGCTCACCCATCCCTGTACAAGCCAGTGCCCTTTGCTGTGTCTGCATGGATGTACAGTGTCACAAGCAGCAACTCTGGACAATGACAGAGGAACAGGCATTCACCAGTGAAAACAAGATCCGGGACATGTTCAGGAGCTATACTTACATCGATTCAGTGAGATTTATATAGATATAGATAGATATATATATATATGTAAGTGTGTGAATGTGTGTGTATGTCTATGTATATAAAATACACAGGACTAACTATTGTTGGGGGCTGCATCACCCAGGAAGATTCTGATGCAGTGGACCAAGGGCTCCTGTCTCAGATACTGCTGGGAATTTCATGCATGAAATGGGCACGTCCCCTAGGCCTGATCCTGTAAAGCATTCATTGCTGATTTGGATCTCAAATTTAAATTTTCATACTTGGGTACCTGAAAATCTGAGTTCCTACTGGATAGAGTTGCTTTTCACCCCCTGGAAACCCCATGCAACTTCCAAGTGCCAGGCTGAAATTTCCCATAACTTGAAAAATTTAAAAAGTTTCTACTTTTATGTCGTATTAAATATAGCAGATGTATAGTATTAAACACAATGAAGAGGTTTAAATGGGATGAAAATGTCATAACAGGTTATTTTATCTTTCCCTGTATACTAGTTAATCAAAATGATATTTCTATAAAAATCATTTTTTAACGTGAAAAGAAACCAGTTTAGGCACCTAAGCAGCAATCCAATTTTCAGAAGATAATTTTTCATACCTTTCAGTGATTTCCCATGGAACAGCGGCTACTCGTAGTTAGCAATTTTAGAAATCAGACAATTTAATGAAGTGTCTACACGTAGCTTATAGGCCTGATTTTAATTTAGAAAATTTTGGCCTTAATTTCTCTGTGTCTTAGTCTTCCCATCTATAATACGGGAATAATATGTGCCTCACAGGCTTTTTGTGAGGTCTGAATTGTTAATGTTTGTAAAATGCTTAGGAAATAGGAAGCACATCTAACTACTACAGATGGCAATATAAACGTGTATTCATATATATTACATATAGGGTAGATACACACACTCACATACACACAGTATACATATATATATACACATACGTACCTATATGAAGTTGGTATTCATAACCCTGTTTAAGTTGCAGTTAGAGCACCACCATTTAAAAAAATTAGGACTGTTGACTACTCAACTAAATGATTAGTGGACAGATCTCTTCTGGAAGCAGTTTAGAGCACAGTAATGTGAGAATATCTGGATGGCATTTTTGATTTGTACAGCTGTATCCTCCTCAAAATCCAGTAAAGAATGTTATTTTTCTAGGCTGGGCTTTTGTTATAAACTAAAATATTCAGAAGGCAAGAGATACAATCCAAATGTGTCTTTTTTTTTCTTTTCTTTTTTGGCATTTGTTAATTCTGAATGTATTTTTAACTGAAGTGATTTTTTTGACTTACTAGTGTAATTTGCATTTTAAAAAAAATAAATGGAAAAAATATAGGTTTCCAAGCTATTCATGGCCCCCTGCTGCTATTCAGAACTTACAGGAAACTCAGAATTACTATTCCCAGCTGAGCAACAATGCAGGATAAAGAATCCTATTACATTTGCATGATGACAATCCCGATCTGTGCAGTGCATGGATGTGACAGCACTGAATAGAAATTGCCAGGTCATGACACCATTTTAACGCTGTCATGTGTATCAGGTATTTTCATTATCACTGACACTAAAAGGTTTCTTTTACAAGGCTGACTGCAACAGATTCCTTACTTAGAAAACAGGGCTGGTTTTGCCCACTCATCAGGAATTTTAAGCCTATGATAGGTATAGAGTTGCCAACAGTGTTAAGTATTGCAAAAGTAATCCTTGTTAAGAAGGAGCTATGTAACATGGATATTTGCTCTGCATTCATATTCTTTTATATGCTGTTTATTGTCCCTACACTGAAATGATGAAATCCTGTCTTAGGCAAAATGTTTATAGAGCTCACCTATATTGACAGCTTGCCTGAGGTCATTAAATAAAGGTGGAGCAGAATGATACACATTTTGAGATACTCAGTCATGCTCTCTCAGGCTGATTCCTTACGAAGAGAGTTCTTTCATTAGGATTTTTAAGGTCTTCATAATCGTGTGAGTGATACTTTTCAGTCAGGTAAGGAGAAATGGTTTGTGCTCCACTTGCTTAATTTAAGTCCTGTTTACAATACTCCACTGCTGCACAGCATTTTGACAAAGTCTGGCACAGTTATGTATTGATCCCTGGATGTCTCCAGATAGGAATGGCTATTCCCTCAGTGTCTGAAGGCTTTGGTCACTTGCATGCTTACCTTCCATTTGAGCACATTGATAGTAGCCAAAGCAAAACTCCATACACCATGAATCACTCCAGCTTGTAATATTTTCATTTCCTGTCCTCTGTTTTATTTTTAAATGCAAATACTAAGGGGAGGAGGACTTTTCTCACAAAGATGGAAAGCCCCATGAATAGTCTACGTGTATATATTGCTTGCTGACTGTCTACTAATGAGTAGCTGAGATGAAATTGATGAACTTCTTGAGTTTGTTTTCTAGCTGTTCTGAATCTGGCTTCTTCCAGTACATGTGGATTGACAGCAAAATCTAAAGGTAAGCCAGGTTTTATTGAAGAACCAATGCACAGCAATACTGCAGACAACACCGTGTCCACTGCTCCTTGGAGAAAGATGAAGACAGTTGTTACGCTAATTGGTCTGCTTCAAGCTATATGCAGTATTAAATGCAATTACCATGCATAAAAGAAACTAGCCTTTAGCCTGCAATTACTCATTCACACACAGAAGTGGCACAGCACAGAATCAGTCAGTAAAAGAGATTTTCTTCCTATAGTCACCAATATTCTTCATCTCCTGACATGGATTGGAGAAATCAGCTCTGTTTGATGTCATGTCCCGACAAATCCCTCTGTTCAGACCTTCACCAAGAGAAGCAATTGCAGCAAGTTAGAGCTGAGACCGTGGCATAGCTGAGTGGTTTAGGAAGATATTGTACCAAATGTGAAGTTCTAAGAAGCATCATACATACATTTGTTGCACATCTCTCTCCATATGTACAAAAGAAGGGTCTTTTAAAATGCACCTTTCCTTTATCTCTCAGAAACCAATTGAGACAGATTATGTCTTTTACAAGTGTCTTCCAAATCCTGCCAAGATCATGAAAGAGATCTTTTAATAAAAAATCCAAAAAAACACCACCTTTTCTGCTCTCTGTCAAGTAGACGACTTAGCTCTTGGGACTTCCAAATGCCTTGGGATTATTATTTTGGATAGATAGGTGCACTGTGAAACCTGAGAATTAAAAAACAAATAACGTTTGTGGTCATGTCTGATTCAAAATTAAATCTGTACAAAAGCCATATTTCTGCATCTACCAGTGGAAAAGTGTCTTTACTGCCATCTGGTACCTTATCACTTTCCCACCTTTGCCTTTGTCCTGCTGGGAAATAGGTTATGGGGAGCTTAAGGTGAAGAAGCGTCTTCATGTTCAGCATGCGCTCTCAAACAGTCTCCAGTTCTGCCACACAGAATGGTGTTTCACACCTGGTTAATTTCTTTCTCTCTGTCACCATCTTCTTGTCCCATTCTCATTGTCTCTCTTCCTGAACGCAACCCCAAATACCCTCCCAAAATTACATACTTTGTCACATCCATTGTTTCCAGCTCACATAAAGGTGGTGATGGCAGTCATGGAGGACAGTGTCACTGAGGATGCGTGCAAAACAACAAGAAGAGGAAGCACAAGGGTTATGTACATCCTCTAAAGGCCTCAGACAGGGAGACATTTAACAGAAAGGTAAAGGCTGGCAGCATTACAGAAGCCATGAGACATAGCGAGCCCTGGTAGGAATCATTTTCACATGTGCAATTACATTTGCTAAAGCTATAGTTCACTGAGTACACAGAAAGTCATAAATATCCAGAGCTACAAAAGGCACAGGTGAATTAGAAGAAAATTCATAAAAAATGCTTGTGAACACATTTACTGGATCAGATTCACATTTCATTTTCTTCAAAATTGTCTCAGGAGTGTGTTTTTTCCCCTTGCAAACATTCAGATAGTTGGTTTCTATGCATGCAGGTGAATATTTTGTTCCTAGGAGAGCATGTAAGTATGTGCAATTGCTTTAATTTACACGGGGTAATCTCAGTATTGATGCATCTGTGTGCATTTGTGCTAAATGTTGGCTCAGTTCACTCAGTCACACACACACACACCTGTTATCTGATTATATTTTATGGTGGAGATACATAACCACACACAGTGTTTCTGCTTTTTCCTATCCCTCCTCTCAAGACATTAAAAGTCCCAAGTGCCTATTTTCTAGACAGGCATTTGATACACAAAAATTATTATTTCTGATAATTACTGGATGTGCAAGCATTGTGTACAATCTATGAACAGAGTAAATAAGACAGTCCTTTCGGCAAAGAGTTTATGTGACAAAGTAAGTTAATGAGAATATTTCAATTAAAAAAAAAAAAGAAAAATATGGTCTCACAGTCTCACTCTTGTTAAATTTTAGTTAATCAAAGAAGTGGGTGACAAAACAAATTCAGAAAAAGGAAAAGACCAGGGAAACAAGAGCTTAGAGTACAGTTATAAGGTGATATGTTTATTTACAGCATTACATATAAGAATTAAGTAAAAGCATCAGCCAATTATAACTTATTAGGGTATCCAATTAATTTACGATAGCTCCATACAGATGTATTGTATCCTATCTTACATTTTAAAGGAATTTAAAACAGTAGCTATGGAAGAAGAACAACATCAAAGGGACTGCATACTGATGTAATCACAAAAGGTTGACGGATTGATTCAATTAATCAGTGACTCATTTCTAAGAGTTCTGCAGGGATTTATTTACCAAATACTTTCATTGTTTATTTTGCTCTCTGGAGGGTGTGTATATTGTCATGTTTCTTCATTATTCTTCTTGTTTCACTCATCAATTTCTGACAAATATTTTCATGCTGATAGTGGCATGTTAGGCATGTAAATTGTCCACATTTACTGATTTAAAGCAGTACACTCCAAACTTTGAGTAGCTGAGAATTTTTGTTTATTTCCCTCAGGTCCTGAGAAGCACTAGCCATCTATGATTAATATAAAGATGTGTTTTCCATTTAATCTTTGCTTTCAGTGTCTGCTCAACATGACAAAGATTAAGTACTTGTCTAGCATAATCTTCTTAAACTTTAGACAGAAACTTACTATACAAACATTTTGAACACTGTTGATGCTAAATAGATTAACTGTTCCCTCTTTGTTTTTTCCTTATATTTTGTAGTTCAAATCCAGGAACGCAAGAATGTTTTAAGAAGGTCAGCAGTTTCATCATGTTTTCTGTAGGTTTAGATAAGTTTTTACAAGGGCAAGTAGTGATAGGACAAGGGAGAATGGCTTCAAAACTGAAAGAGGGCAGTTTAGATTAGGTGTTAGGAAGAAATGCTTTCCTTTGAGGGTGGTGAGGCACTGGAACAGGTTTCCTGGGGAAGTGATGGATTCCCCATTCCTGGAAGTGTTCTAGACCAGGTTGGATGTTGAGTGAATTGACACATACAGGTAACCAAAGGCAATCATCAAACCACAGCCAAAATGCAAAGAGTGCATTTCTTTCATTACCTCACTAACAATGCCGAGCAGCAGAGACATACAGGGACACAGGCTCCATCCTACTTAGTTCATCCCATCAGGTAGCAGCAACCTGGTCTAGTGGAAGGTCTCCCTATCCATGGCAGGGATTTTGGAACTAGATGATCTTAAGGTCCCTTGCAACTCAAACCATTCCATGATTCTATGATTTTCTATTTTAATACTGTCACAGTGTGTTCTTCAAAGTCAATACATAGAAATGGCCAAATTAGGTCAAGTCACAGATTACAAAATGGCAAATACTGGGCACAACAGAGGTCCGTGAAAGATGAAGTACTGAAACCAAAAGGAAACTATTCTTTGATTCTTTGAGAGTGCTGAGTCTCATTTGGGCAAATATTTTTATTTTAAACTATCAGGAATACTGAACCTCTAAATATTTTTTTTTTTAATTAACGTATTCATTGCATACATACATGCAGCATGGATGTGATTTTCAGGCATCTTCAGCAGTGGTCAAATTCTTACTTCACTTTTAGGTGGTTAGTAACAACTTGTCAGGAAAAGTGAAAGATCACAGACCCAGTCACAAGAGCTCTGGCAGCCTGCATCATGTGACAGCCTTCCCCAGTGGGTTTAGAAAACTCCACCCTACCTATTAAACCTATTATAACAGACAGAGACAGACACCTCTCAGTGATACCCAGTGACACACACTGAAACACAGGAGGTTCCCTCTGAATATCAGGAAACAGTTTTGTACTGTCAGAGTCATCGAGCACTGGCACAGATTTCCCAGGGAGGCTGTGCGGTCTCCATCCTTGGAGACAGTCAAACCTTGACTGGACATGGTCCTGGGCAGCATTCTGTAAGTGGCCCTGCATGAGTAGGGCTGTTGGACTCAACGATTTCCAGATGCACCTTCCTGCCCCAGCCATTCTCTGATTCTGTGATTCGCCTCTCGTTCAAGCTACATTTTTTCCCTATTGGAAATACTCGTATCTCAAGAGGATGCAGAAATCTTTCTTGTTAGTCTGAGGGAGTCTCAGAGTTAACCTTTGGAGTGAAAATAAGAGGTCTGCGTAATAAGAGAGAAAAAAGGCTCATCAGTTTCTAATATGTATTTGTTAGTATTCTTCCCTTATTTGAGTCTCCTATACTTGGCTGCCTGGATGAAATCCCAGCTCCGTTAAGGCCAGTGGGAATCTTGCTGTTTGTTTCAAGGAGATTTCAAGATCTCATACTTTGCAATTAAATGCCTGAATATTTGCTTTGCTTGAAAAACGAAAACCCACAGCCATAATCCTCAATAATTTTTAAATGCTCTACAAAAATTGAGATTTTTTTTCCCTTTTCATGCTCAGCATTTGCAAAATAGATGGTTTGGTGATATAAAAATTTTATCTGTACTCATTTGTGCTGACCCATATAACTTGCTCATTGCCACATTTGTGCCAGTAAAATCTTTCTGTCATTCCCACTCCTCTGTGTACTTCATTTCATGTGAATGAATATCACCCAGGGGATTAACACCCTTGGAGACTTTCTGCAAAACATGAGAAATCAAAAGACATTTGCATAGCTATTTGGCCAATGTGATAGTAGGAGTCTGCTACATAACCTCTTTTCCCTTTATAAATACATGTTAAATATTAGTTGTAACCCAGAATACTCAGTGTGAGCATTTCACATCCTTCTAGCTTCTTGCTCAATTGCACAGAGCTCCTCAGACTTGATAAGATTTCCACTGAGCAAACTAATTCAGCAGCAGGGAAATTTTTGCACATAAACAGAAAGATAAAGCACCACCTCAAAAGACAGGCTAATAATATCCAGTACTTCTGGAAATCCAATACTTTTGCCAAAGTTATTTCTCAATCTGGAGTTTCTCCTGTGCAAAAATGCTTCTTGTTCATTAATTTACAACCTGAAATGTAGTTCCTAACAAAACTCTGTCGGGGTGAGACTCCGACCCTGACAGTCACTGATATGTACAACCCTTATTCTGCTCTGTGAAATGATCTGGATGAGAAACTAGCACTGCTCCTTCAGGCCTGTTCCCTTCAGCTTGTCCTTCCCACACCTGAACACTGGACACTGTTGCCCCCTGACAGTCTCAGTTCTCATGGGCTCAGTGAGTTATTGAACTGAACCACTGGAGAGAGCAAATTAAAATAAAGTCAGCTCTCTACATCCTTAGTGGAAAAGCATCCAGAATGCCAATGGTTTTGAGCCACCAGAACAGGGACAGATCTAGGCACAAATCGAGTAAAAAACCCTCCAATCAGGGGAAACCAGGAAGGGCAGTAACATCTACATCCCTGCTCCCAGCTTCTGCCAGAGCCCCAAGCACTCCTGCTCCCCGTGTTGGCTCCATCACCAGTAGCACCCAGAGCTGACCAATGGTACCATCCAAGAGGTCACATCCTCCTGGCATCAGCAAGAAAAACAAGTCTGCATCTGTAGGAATCACTTCCAAAGTCTCTGTTTTAACTCAAATTGTGTCTTTCTTGTAAGAGAAGAAGTCAGACTTTTGGCTACAGCTTTTTACATTTGAGGTGGCAAAGCCCCGCCTTGCTTTGCTTTGCACTTACTAAAGAACAGGTTCAATTACAGGAGGTAGTTTTGGCAAGCAGGGACAACACTCCAATTTTTTTGCATTAGGAAAGTTATAGTTCAGGTGTACGTCTGAAAAATAAACTATATGTGAAAAAAGATAATCCACTGTTTGAACTTGAACATATTCAAGCCTCCTTTATGGATGTAAAGACATCCTGAGTCACATGCATAGTTATTTACTGTCATTACTTTTATTAATGTTTATTGATGTAAATACTTGCTTTACTTATTGCTTGAAAATTCCTTATATCAGTGGGGAACCTTTTACATTTAGAAGTACATATTACATTTAGAAAAATCAAAGGAAATAGCAGGAAAAATTGACATGAAAGTATTCTACAACATCAGCATACTGTTAAGTTAACCATCAGAATCAATCTCAAAAACTGTCCCCAAGCTCAGGCCTATAAACCACTTACACTACAAAAAAAGCTCCTCAGTCCTGCAAGTCATACAGTTATGGCCAGAAGCTCTGTTGATCTCAGGTTGTTAAATTCTGCTTAATGGCTGAATGGTCCCTGTGAGATCATCTCCCAGTCCTATCACCTTTGCTGTCATTTGCACTCATAAGGGTCCCAGGTTTGTGAAAAGGAAGTTCATCATTCAGTTTTTTCTCCCTGAATTACTTGCTTTTCATCTGTATAGTCTACAACAGAACCTGGAGAAAGAGCCCAGGCAGACTCCTAGAAGGACCTGCAGGCATGTATAACAAAGGGACTTTCTGAGGAAATACTGATGGTGAAGGGCCCCTCAGGCTGGGCCTTCTCAAACATTATGGGGCTACTTGCAGTTGTAAAGAACTGGACTCAGCAGCCCAAGCCTTTCCTTCAGCCACTTCATTTCTGTGGTGTCTGTGAGGAGAGTTGCCTCCAAATCAGACCCCCAGTTTCACTGAAAGGCAGCAGATCTTAAACTCTTCTTGGGTATTTAGCTTCTTGGGCCTTTTTGAATGCCCCACAAATGTTTTGGGGCTTTTTCGAATTTCTCTGAAGTGGAACAGAAGGACCTTTGAAAATCAGTGTCTTGTGATTAGACCCAGTGGACAGGTGCACTTTGCTCATCAGGCTAAATTAATTCAGTCATTTGATTCAGCCCTTGAGTCTCAGGCCTCCACATATATTGCACTCTGGTAATTTCCCCATGTTTTTTCACAGCTTTTATGAACAGAGAAATAGAAACTTCAACCACATCTGCCCTGGTACTGTTTGAGTGCCTGATATAATGGATGCATGTCAGTAATAACAAAAATAGCTGACTTGTGACAGCCCACTCTCTGTGACAGTTTGTACAATAATTTTTTTACCCTCAAACTCCATCACTTCAGAATCCCTTCCTCTCCCATCTGTCCTAAACAAGTGGGAGAGGCTTTTTGCTAGAAAATGTACTTTTTTAAGTACCTCTCTGGAGGAGAGCATAACAACTCTGCCTTAAGAAAAATGCTGTTAGCCCTTCCCATGTGTCAGAATGGAAGCTGCTACTAATTATAACTAAGATCCTGTCAGTTATGTGAATTCACTGGCAATTCTCATAAGATCCTGAAGAAAGTGAGTAAACACATTAACAGGAATGTGCCAGCAGCAAGTCACCACAATTCCCTTCCCAGCTCTCTAAAACCTACTGCGGGCTTACAGCAGCGGCAGCAGCTTTGTGCCGCAGCCCACGGAACACCTGGGGCCAGTGCAGGCAGCCTGACCCAGGCTAGCAGCTGTCTCCAAACAGCCACATCCATAGCAGGCGAGCAGTGCAATAGCTGGCAATCTTCTTGACAGATCCGGAGTATCCTGGAGATTTGGACAACAGTGGGGAAAATCTGTCACTCAGGCTCCTTTACCTGAGGAGCTAAGGGGGAAGAAAACCCCGTAAGTAAAAAAGGGTGTGCATTAAAATGTGGCACCAGCCTCCCTGGAGCTTTTTGTGTACTGGGTTATGCCATGTTCTTTGTTGAATCCAAAAGGACAGAAATCCTTCTGCTGAGACACAAGACACAGTTAATATTTCCATAGGGCCGAGTCTTCCCTAGGGACCATTCCTGTAAGCCTGGGCACACAGGACATGTATGCAAACCAGAAAAGACTGCTTCTCGTGAAATAATAACTATCTTTGCTACTGGGACCCTCCTGTACCTCTCTGGAAGTGTAAATAGGCCTTCATGGGAGCGACAGTGTAAAACACACCCATCTGAAGATTCCTGCACTTGCTAAAGAACACAAAGGCGGCTTAGGAAAAACAAGAACCTGATCCAGTTCTCAGCAGGAGAGCGGGTTAAGTACCCTCCTTCTTCAGAGCTTTCCATTATTATTCATCAATAACAACAGGTGCAGTAGCTGATTCATTTTTTCCAAAATACACAGCAATGACTTTTTGGAGAGGGTTTGAAAGACGGGATTTTTCAAGCCAAACGTGACCGTGCGACCACACTGCTGGGTGACAGAGCACAGCAGCTCCCTCACCATTGCCGGGGTTTGATACAATTCACGTTCCTGCACAGAGGGCAAGAGAAGAGGAGGAGAGGGACAAGAGTAGCAAAGATTAACAGACATTGAAGAATGCAGTATATTCAGTAAAATCTTAATGAGATAATCCCATGGTAACCGTCAGGCTTTGGCTTTTGTGCACAGCTATCTGCAGAAATGCTACCAGCACAAGGGTGGTTTGCTGCTGACACTTTCTGTTAAAGACGGAAAAATCTGTGAGGAGGTCTGGGTTACCCACAGGCTTGGCAATGCAACCTAAATCTAGGGGCATGGGGTGTGCATGGTACATGTACCCTGGTGGCCTGGAGAAGATGGTTGCAAGGTATCTGGTAGTATGGACAGCAGCTGTAGTGTGGTATGGGGAGGCAAAATGGGAGATAGGGAGCCTAAGCCCATTTTCAACAATAGGATTTTTTTTTTCTTTCTCAAAGAAGGCCTGACAGCTTTTGCAGAGTCAAAATTTAAATAAGCAACTTCAGAATCCTTCAACATTTTTTTACTGCATATACAGTATTTTTTTTTCCCAAGTAGCAGATACCATTAAATATCAGGTACCAAGTAATTTAATAGATCTCTGAGTGAAAAGTCCAGAGTCTTTTCTCTTTTTTTTTTTTTTCATCTTGAACAGCCTAACTTCACCTTAACTTCCATCCAGATTAGTGTCAGGCTTTGGTCTTAACTGGTCTGAATAGAATGGAAATCAACAGTGTTGCGTAGGAACAAATTACTAACCCATGCAATGACAGGCTCAGAACAAAGGTCTTCTTCCAATTTCCCTTGGCTGTGACAGCTGACAGTGCTGTCCTACCGCACTGGCTTCTGGAACGACTGATCTAGGATCAGATTAGCTTGAAAGAAGTGCAACAGGATTTTAAATTAGTGAAAACTTTAAAAACCTTCTTTTACTAGGAACTCAGGCTTGGCACATGCTGATAGTGACCAAGAAGCATTACTTAAGAGTTTCTTACAATTCTTCTCTTGAAAAAGTAGTGTCACAGATATGTAATGTCTAGCATTGCTGCAATACAACTGCATTCTGTCGCATGAGCTCTGCAGATGCCAGCCCTCACATTGCTGTAGATGAACCCCAGTGGCACATACTAGGTGGGGAGTTGGAGAGTCTTAATGCAGCACCCGGGAGTGTGGGGCATTCTCTCCTTGAGGAATTTGCAGTCTTTGCACATCTATGATGGGTTTGCAGGTCTGAGTCACACCAGTGAGTCATGCTGCCAGCTAGCAGTCAGGTATCAGAGTCAGTACAGCACTCAGCTTCCAGGCCATCTACGCCTGTCCCCACTGCTTGGTCCCTGTGTTTGGCTGAGAGCAGGGGATACTTCTAGCCACCACCTTGGTAGCCCCTGTTACCTGTTCTTTTTGGTCGGTAGAGAAGTGCCCTAGATAGAACCAGCATCTTCCAGGGACCTTTCAAAACCTGAAGAGGAAAACATTTAATATTTATGAGGCCAGCCTGAAATAGCCTCTGAAATGGAAGAAAACTTAAAGACGAGACATTTTCTCTAAAAAAGATGGAAAAAATCAGGGAACTATTTACTGGCTTTAAGACTCAGTACAAAGAAATGAAATGGCAGCACACCTTAAAACTGCTTCGTGTGCTGGCTGAGTCTGGGCTCTGTTGTTGGATTTGCTCAGCTGGCAAAGCTGACATGACAGTTTCACACTCATCAGAATTAGGGCCTAATTCCTAAGGCAGATCACATCTCTTGGGTGTTGTCTTTCCACAGAAGACTGTAAGCTGATGCAAAAAAATCTGCTACCACGTCTTTTTATTTGCGAAGAATCCCTTGGACAGGAAGTGCATCATTCTTTCATCCCATCATTTGCAATTTTGGTACTTAATTGAAAATAGCGATGCCAGCCCTGAAGTTTCTTGTCAATGAAAGGCTGTCTCAATGCCAACCTCTGATATGTAAAGGGATTTCAGAAACCAAATGAGAAACAGCCCTGGGCAACCTGCTCAGCGTCCCTTCTCAGCCACAGTTTGGAGTAGCCCATCTCCAGAGGTGCCTTCCTACCTTAGCCATTCTGTGACTCAGGCAAATGTGGCTTCTTGCTGAGCTGCAGCAGCCATCCTTGTCAGCCAGTAAACAACTTTTCACACAAGGCAAGCATGGCCCTTCTTACAAACTCAGTGTCTGTATACTTCTCTGTTACATAAGATTAAGCATACAAAATTGAAAAACATACTGTTCCAGAATCACAGCTTGTAGAATACTTAAATCAGCATGCAGCTCAGTACCTGCCTTGAATGCATAAATGGCAATGGGAAACAATTCAAGATGTAAGACAGTAAGGTGTCTGGAATAGACAGTACCCCAAATGCTGCCTGCGAGATTTGGCGGACCTTATCACAGTGAATTGCTAGATCTTGAGCTCCTGTGTAGGATGAATTCTCCTAGACACCCTGAGGAGGTGATCGGCGCTGTTCTACTTCTTTCTTATGAAGGATGTCACAAGTTCGTCAACAGCTAAAAAAGGAAGGCAAGTACTAGAAAGGAGACGTGTGCATGGTAGAGGAAGAGCCCTAGAGAGTGAAGGAGTTTTAGATCAGGTGGAGACACAGGTGAGAATATTTCATACCAAGAGAGATCCTGGTCCGTTTTTACAAGATCAAACCATGAGTTAGCTCCCCCACTTCTTACCCAGATGCAGGTGGACACAGCTTCCATTTGAGTCTGTGTGACAATAAAGTCCACTCTTTCCATGGGGAATACAAGCCCAGGCATTGGACATTGCATTTAGGAAGCCTGCTGTGTAGAGTAAATGTCCCATTTTGTGAGTGAATGCATCTCTGGGGTCTCTGACCAGAAGCTCAGTATACATGTTTTCACAGGGAAGATGAAGCTGAAGGAAACCACAGGATCTGAATCAGGATAAGTATGCTAGGAATTTATATGGCTAAGCCAGAGGGGAGACACCTCAGCAGATGCTGTAAAAGTCCCCTAATTTTTATGTTTGGATTTTTTCCCACATCTGTATCATGGTCTGTTCTGCACATTCTTATGTACTGTCCTAGGTTAAACAAGGCTGTGAGCTGTGTTGCTTGTTTTCTCCCAGAGGCAGATGGCTTGATGGGAATCACCTTCCACACATAACAGAGCCTGTGTGGTCAACAGCTCCTGTACTCATATAGATACACACACGTCTTAAGCATCTGCGATTTCACACAGAGAGGAGCCCCTCCTTTGGCTCAGAAACACCCAGCCCAGGGTGTTCAGTTATCTCACTGGAGTGGCACTGGTTTTTGTAATCCTCTTTTGGAAAGAATTTTGTATACTGGCACTTTTATCATGAGTAGTATTTCTACTTTTTTTCCCCTCTGTTCACTCAGCTGTTTTATTTCACCCTGGTGTGAGATTTTGGGAAGGAGAACACAGTCTTTTCACAGGGGTTACAGCTTTGCACTTTCTGCTTGCCTGTGAAGATGAAATGTTTGACTCCAGAAGTGTGTTTTAGCAGCTTAATGAAACAAAGAGGTAGCACTCTTGACCACCTTGAACAGTATCAGAATCTGCTGGCAGAGTTGTGTGCCCTCCAGCCAGCCCCAGGGATGGTGAGCAGAGCCAGTGGCTCTACCCGTGTTGGTCTGTGTATGCCTGCATATAAACCAAACACTAATTCTTGGAAATTTTTCAAATATGCCCTGTGGTTCATTGTGTGAAGTGAGGTTGTTATTGCTGCTTTAGCTCATTAACATCATCTTTGTGTCACCCAGTCCAGAGATCATCAGTGCATTGTCTATTGGAGCTGTCTCAAACATATTTTTGTAATAATAATCAGGCAAAGGATATCCTCTAGATCAGTTATCCGTTGCTCCTGGGCTCTCTAAAGTACATCATCTGTTAGTATAAGAGCCTCTGCTTCTGCCTCTAGCAGTTTTCACAATGGAAGTATCCATTAATTCACTAATGCAGATCAACTTATTCGAATGCTTCAGATGCTGTTATACACATATTATTGCCATATGAAAAAAAAATTAAAAAGATAAAAATCATCAGCATATCCTAACCATGTCTTGTCTTTCATGCACGTTTGAAACTGGTGAAGTATGTTTGATCCTCAGACTTCCCATAACATCTTTGTCAGCTCCATAAATCTTTACAGATGCCTGGAAGGACTTTTCTTCAGTGTCACTGCTTTCTTTACATTCATTTTGAAGATTAACTTTGTTTTTTCACACTCCTGAAGTCCTGATAGGACAGAAGAAGTTGGTTTTGGACAAGTCATCCCAACCTATTCCTTTAACAGATTCATCATATTAATGCACTCTATTTTTCTTTAGAATTTCTGCAGCTTTTTTTTTTTTTTTTTTTGCAGACACCAGTTCATGTTGCTACAGGAATTTCTCTTCTGGGCTTGTATTTCACTTTAAAGTCATGCCTTTGTAGGTTTATGATCATGTGTGAAGTCTAGATGGTGCAGAAGCTTAAGATTTGTCAAAAAATATCCCCTAAGGTTTGTAATCTATTTCAGCTATACTGCACAGTATGTACTGACATCCAGTGACAGTGGTAAATTCTTTTCTATTTGAGTATAATTTTCCTGTGATAGTTCTACACTCTCAATCCTTATGCCCCCAAAGTGTCTCCTGTAAAATACTGCTCCGTCCACTATTTACAGCTTATCTACCTTTTCAGTGTTGTGACCTGAATTTCTAGGAACATACCCTGGAACACATCTAGTGAGTTTGTTGCTGCCATTTATTGAGGTTTAAAAATGATACAGCCCTTGTATTCTCAAAGTTCTCACCAAATTTTTCCAGTAAGATGTGCTTTTTATTTTGGGCTTCATAATAAGAATCTGTATAAATCTATTTATAGGTAAACCATCATGTTTATTATGGATTCTGATTTTTCCACCAAGAAGTCAGAGATTTGAGAATACTTTATTGTCTTCACTTTGTTTGAACAGGTTCAGAGGTATTTCTTTCTAAGATCTGGCCAAAGTAACTCACACAACATCTACTTTTATTTTGCTGTGATTCAGTTTTAGATGGCACTCCATCTTATGAATTGTGCCATGAGGTTTTTGTTGAGTGTCTCTATATACTAGATTGTCAACAACAAGGACTTCTATTCCACCTAATATTTCACTGTACCCTTTCTGGACTTGTGCTTTATGAGTATAGGAGAAGGTATATTCTGGGAGAGTTGTCGTCTAGACAGGCAAAAGAGCGTACTTCAATTCCTTCTTCTTCAGATTGTCCAATCTGACATGGTGTCCCAAAGCAGACTTTAATTGCTGAAATGTGTCTGTAAGTGATGTACTTTAGGCTGGTTAGACTGTAGCTGGGCTGCAGGGAGGAAGAAAAGAAAAGTGAGACATTTGCCCCAAGGATGAGGTCCTGTGTGATCACACAATGTAGCAGAAAAAGGGAGAAGACTGGGTGCTGCACAGTAGCTCAGGCTCAGCAGAGACCCTTAGTTCTGATACTTGATTTTGGTAGCTACAGAAGGTCCATACTCACCTATCTCACACTAGTGTTGCTAATCCCAACTGCTCAGGCTTCCCTTTTTTCACTTATGCTCAGCCATGTGCCGCTGCTGTCCCCTGCCACACTGCATTTAGAAGAATCTAAAGTATCCTTGGAGTCTGGGAGGCATCAGGCCTCTAAACACACCAAGAAAACCTTCCTCAACCTTTTCTGCTGGAAGGCAAGATCTAAGGCACTATAAAATTGTTATCATTTTTCCTGAAGCTAAGACAAATACTCTTAGGAATAGCTCTGTTGTCACACAGGCATCAAGACTTGTCCAAATGCTAACATCTAAACCTGCATTTCCCCAGTAGGCCTTCATGACATTATCAGCCTTACTGACAAAAACTGTAGGGATGCTGTGGCTTAGAGTCAACATTCTGCCTATTCTGGCAGGGCAGTTCAGGTAACATAACCATGAGGCCTACATACATTTTCTCATACTGCATTGCAGCAAAAATGAAAGTGGCTGCACTGTTGCTAAATCATCCCTTCCTGCAAGGACCTGAACTATATTTTTCTCTCTGCCTATTCTGTGCAGAAGCCTTTCCTCTTACACATTTCATTAATATCCTTACCCAACAACACTGGCACAGATTTCCTCCTCTGTTGCCTTTTCCACCTTCCAGAAAAAGATGAGTTCAGGCTAGCAGATATCCTGAAATCACAGAAAAATGGTCACTGCCCTCCCACTGAGTAGCTGTCTCTCCCTTAGAGCAAGTCCAACATAACAAAAGTGCATTACACCCACTGGGCAAGTGCTGTCTGACTAATCTGCACATGCACTGCAAATCTGGGCAACCAGTGCAGGCACAGCCACGGCACGACACGCGCACAATGCGTCACACGCTTGTTGTTGATATATGTATTTATATGCCTTTTACCTGGGGATTTTTGATGAAAAAAATGTGAGGCCTCTAGCCAAGAGCAAATTTATCTGGTCTTAGAACATCAACTGTTTGGCAAGAAGCCCTGCTTGGGGCATTTTCCTTTGAATAATGTGGTCTAGCAGACACTGCATGCTTCCTGTGATTGTGCCGTGCCACATGCTTTCCTTCAACTGCTTTTTGTACTTTGTTGTTGCCTCCACACTTTTTTTTTTCTTTTTTTTTTCATTTATTTCTGGCTATATGGCTTTCCATCACATATATATCATGAATGATTCTTTTGACCCAGGAAGCAATTTTTGGCTCCTTTCCTGTCTTTGTTTACCTTTATTGTGTCCTCCCCTGCCTGAAATTGCTCATTTTTCTCTTAGAGAGATTTCATCTGACTACTGCAGCTGCTGTCATTTTGTTCCTTCTATACATATTTCTCGATTTAAATTCATCTGATGCCCAAGAACCATTTATTTTGAATATCTCTTTGTCTCTGTCTCTAAAATTGTTCCATGAAGTCCCTTTGCATCACTTTCGGATTGTTTCCTATTTCCTATAAAAAATATCACTTTGCCTGTGTCTGAGAAACAATTTGTCTCTTTTCCTGTGGTTCAATTCTGCTCATCTTGATGAACTCTAATTAGACTTTTCTCCCAGTATCACCTTTCTACTTTCTTCCATACTAACCTCCAAGCTTTGCATGGACAGCTGCAAACTTAGCATCAAGTAATTTATTTTCTTCTATCAAATCCTGAAATATTTTTGTCCTAATCCTGAAGGTCTAGTCATGCATTACTAATTAGTTTCTTCTTCCTTTTTTAAGGAAAAGAATTCTCCTTAACTGTACTGCCTTTCATTTGTGCCGAGTTTAGTGTCTGCACTCTTTCAAAATATTCCTGTAAAGAAACAATATGGTTTGAATTGGCGAATTATGAAAAAATCAGAACAACCTGCTTGTGTGCCCATGACATTTACAAAAGAACACAATTTAGTGAAATGAAGATATAGTTTAAGCAGCATTAGGCAAAGTCAGTTGTCTTTGAACAAGAGTCTTGGTTCCTTAAAAATTTCAGTTCTTAAAATAAGTGTAAGAGCAGATCAAACTTAATCTCAAAACCAGTTGTCCGCAGTAAACTTATCACAGCTACACTGACAATCTATCACTAGTTCAAACAGTGATTAAGGAGCAGCTTTTTTTCCAGAGAGATGGATGAGACAAATTCCAGATTCTCTCAAAGCAACTTATTTAGGAAACATGAAAGTATGAGCTGAGTAACTTGACTCTGGAGTATGCTGCTTGCTGTTAAGACGATTTAATGGCAGGAAAACAGCTCAGATTTCCCTGTAGCTGTAACAATATCGTCTGTACAGCTGATTTCCAGGTTGTCAACTTTAATGAAGTTGAAAACATGCTGACAATTCAGTAATGTTTTCTTTTCAGCTGTGCAAATGCTGTGGCAACAGATTACAGCAGGATTGTAAGTACTTAATGAGAGCATTACAAAAAGAAAAAAATAATTGGGATGAGAGATGAAAAGAGAAAAAAACATGGAAATTAATTAATTTAATGAAAAAAATAATTTTTGTTACCCTGAGATTTATAAGTACAATAGCAAAAAAACTAGCCCATGAAGTATTCCCCCTAGTGTTTTATGTACCAGTTTTAAAGCTGTCTTTCTGCTTTTTTTTTCATTAGGAAAAAAAAAAGAAGCAAACAAATGAACTTCTGCTAATTGTAACTGTTAAACAGAATGACATACCAAACATTTCACTGAATTCTTTTTGGTTAAGGGTTGTCATTATTCTGAGTTCCAACATAGCCCATAGTAGGCTAATTTTGTTAGAGTGATGTATGCTTTGGAGATCTACACGTCTGTCTTGAGGTAAAAAATTATCATCATCCAAGCACGAACCGCAGCTCTGATTTGCAGTAGAAATTTTAAAGCAAAATTTAGTTAAATCTGTTTCTGGTTTCATGGAGGTATTTTCATCTTAGAAGGCTGAATAAGGAAGTTCGGTGCAGGATGCAAAGAACGACATCTAGACAAAAAGATTTTGGGAATAGCAGCAGAAATTGAGTGAATGTGTGTTTGTCTGTTTGTGCATGTGTATGCATGTTGTAGGAGAAAGAGAGGTAATTCATAAAAGTATTGTAGATGACCCATCTATCAAGAGTACAATTCATCTCTCACCTCTGTGCTGTCCAATACCCACTCAAGTGCACATATATTTTGAAAGGTTGGCAAAATGAAAAAACTTATCCTGAGCGTGGAACAGAACATAGACCCAGTGTCTCTCTTCTAGCTCCAGGGTTAATAAGGAAAGTAGATTTTGTCTACAGGAAAGCTTAGTATACCTACCCATGTTTCTCCACCCCTGCTTTCCTGGTCCTGGTCCCTTGATGATGCTACTGATGAGGAAGCAGGGACAGATACCTTCTCTCAGACCTTCCTAGACCACCTCTACCATTGCTGATCTGATTTGAGGATAGAAAGCATTCTTGGAAACAGCTAAGTAGTTCTACAAAGAATATGTGGCATTATTTTCCATGTGCAGAAGACACCTTTCATTCCAACAGGTGAAATAAATGTCCAACAAAAAATTACTTTTGCCTTTCTTGTCTAAACTACTCGAAAGAGCTGCCACCCTGTGCATAAGCCATTTCTATAAGGACACAAAAAATTCAGAGCAGCTGTCCAGCCACCTATGCATCACATTAGCAGGTTTAATCAGGTTCTACATCAACTGTACAATGGCCAGGACAGCAGAATCCTCCATTCATTTCTAGGCAGTTACAATGCAGTGAATAATGAAGTAACTGGTTGTACATATTTCAAAATGTCCCAGGTGTCTATCAACGTCATCAAAACAGAATTCAAAACATAACCATTTAAAAAAAATAGGGAAGATGTTGTTACAGAAAATGTTTCCTAAGATGAAAAGAATGGTCAGTTTGGAACATAAGTGCAAGGAGAATACAATACAGAAGGCTCTTGATTAATGGTGTTTATATAAATGTTAACAGAGCTTGCTATGCTGCATTTCCCATTTTATGTTTTAAGAGCGCTAATCGTAAAATATATTTACAGCAGAAAGCTAAATTATTCTCCTTCCATCCAACCAAGCTAGTAGGCAAGTCACCATGCAAGGAGAGTTTCAAATTCTGGCGTGCTGCCATTTGCTATGAATCATACACAGCCTTACTATCTGATGCCCTGTAAACAACTATTTTAAAAACAACATCAGCAGTAAATACATTTAATTCCCAGAAGACCCACTACAATTACTTTGCTTAGTGTCAAGGAGTTTGATTTGCAAAGGAAACAGTTGGTACTTATCTCTGAATCTATTTAGCGGGAGAAGGCAAGCCACCATTTCAAGACTTGTTCAACAGCTTGATATCAGATTTATTTAACCACTTGGGATACTGTGGCAGGGAGAAGAGGGCTTTCTTGGGCTTTTCTGAATCATCCATCTATATGGCAAGCACAGGTGAATGCGAGATATGCTGGCTCAGTGCCACCACACCACCAGCCTCCGGAGGAGCAGCTCCCATAATCTCTGCGCTGGTGGGAGCAGCCCACGGCCTGGAGCTCAGATCTGGTGAGGAACAGCTACAGCCTCCATTGTGCCCAGTGTCACCTCACAACCATCCTTAATCAACAGTCTCCCCTCTGCTCTTGGCTGAAGGGAAGATACTTTGGGCAAGAGTACAGAGGCAAGTTCAGACTTAGTCTGCTGGGTTTACAGTGCAATGCTTCATTTGCTCTGGCCTGTGTATCTGCAAGTCGCAAAATAGTTGGAAGAAAATAATTGTTCTTTTAGGAGTAATCTAAGAGCCTGCTTACAAATGCATCATGTTCAGACATTCTGAAATTAGTATCTCCTAATACTCTGCCCTTTAACACATTTTCAAGCAATGGCTCCTCCACTATTTTATACAAGAATATTCTACAGTTTATAGAGCCTTTGGAGACTCCATTTTTAAAGGGCTTAGGCATACATCAGTAGGAAAGAGCTGCCATGCTTTGTTGCAGCACAGGTTAAGTAACACAAATCAGTCAGGTCTCTGACCAAACAGACCTCTGTCATACTCCTTGGCTCTGCATGAGTTCTGAATTTTCAGTGCATTTTGAAGGCATTCATAAACAAACTCTGTCCATGCTGCAAACCCAACAAAGGCTACATAGACGTGATCTACTTGTACTTCTGCCTTCTTACCTCAGAAAAAAAAGGTTTACACAATTCTACAGTCTATGTTTAAGTGAAAACTTCTGAATTTGTTTGAAATAAACTGGCCAGAGGGGAAGGGATCACAGTTCTTCTCAATTCCTATAAAGGTGAGGTTTGGGTGGGAGGCATTTCTAGATAGACAGATGAGTACGCTTCAAAAGAAATTGAGGGAGTGGCTAATATCACCCTTGCATGTGGCCTCTGCAGTGAAGACAGACACTAAAACCACGTTTCATCATTGCTCAGAGAGCAACCCCTTGGGTCTCTGAGACACAAGACATTATGTGGTGCCTGAAAGATACAGCTGGAGACTGTATCTGTGGCAGACCTCTGTATCTGGAGACTGTAGTGTGATAAGCACAAGCGTGGTAAGCACATATTGCAAAACACATTACGTAAGTTCTTTTATACTTCCAAAGTTTTAGTTTGCATATTTATTTCAATAAAATATAATTGAGGACATTGTTTTCCAGTGACGATTTCATTCTTCACAGCAGTAGCATGACAAGATGCTTATAGAAGCCCTCAGATAAGCACAGTTTTGCTGTTTGCCATCATCCATTGCTCCGTTTCAGCTGTAGTGCTTCTGCATTTCGTTGTCCCACTGAACATGCTTTTTAAATTCCACCCACCCATCTGCTCAGTGTCTTATTCTGAACTGTATTTTGTGGTTTTCCTAACCTGATCCAATCAAAGGATATAATAAAAAAAGAAAAAGAAAAAACCTGAACAAACACACAAGCTCCCCATGAGTATCTCCTTTATTTTTCTGACATTTGAGGTCAGGTTGTTATTACTGTTTGCCTTTTTCCCTTTGGCTTCCTGGGTGTTTCCATTTATTCCCAGTATCTACATCTCTCAATAGTATTTATACTATCAATGTTACCCATTGCTGCGTGGAAGATAAAAAACTCTCCTGGTACTTCAATTTGCAGAGCACATAAGTTGTTTTCCAGCCCCAATCAGCATTTCAGGCTTGTATCAACCTCATGTGTTAGAGACTCTGTTCCAGTCCTAAGTTTCAGCCAAGAGATGATGACAACCTTTGCTTCTCACTTTAGAATATTCACTAAGTTGTTAAACTGCATCAGTCCGCAGAATCACCGTGAGCCTTTGTGTCTGAATGAGATACATCCATATTTACTATCACTCTTTGATTATGGCATTGCAGCCAGCTTTCAATCTGTATAACAAATTTCCCTTTCCAACTCAATTTGAATTAATTTTGAGATTACAATTTTGTGTGACACTGTAATTAAAGGTGTGAGTGCAATCCAAACACAGACATCTACAGATTTTCCTTCTCTCATGAATGTTGCAATTCTATTTTTAAAAGCAGCTAATGATTGTGGCAGAGTGTATTCCTTCCAAACTAAGGTTGCTTGCTGCTCATCTCTCCTTTATACAAGAAGAAGGGAGGAGCCAGACCCAGCAAGTATAAGCAAAAGAAGACATTAAGAGTGCCCTGCAAAACAGTCTAATCAGCCCTTTGTACCCTGTGTATTGGACACAAATAGAAAGATCTGCTCTTTTTGGTCTTCTTGTACCTTCTTTTGGGGTTTTGATATACTTTATCTTGATTCCATCAAAAAATCTTAATCCTGGTCCATACATGGTTTTTTTACAAGAGCTGAAAGTACCTTATCAGCTCTCCCCTTGCTTTTCTCTAACAATCACACAGTTACAAAGGGAATGAGACATGCAGCAGAGGGATTAGCTACTTTGACCTGAGGGAAAAAGCCGTAGCATTACAAGTGAGATTGTAATACCTGTCTCTTCTCAAAAGAGATATCATGTCTGCTCACCCTCCTGATTGCGTGTGATAGATTCACATTATTCATGGGATCAGTAATTCCTGGGATTCTCCCACTGTCACCTTTTCCTTTCCCCATCTCATTCTTCATAAGGTATTTTCCCATATACACTATTAAACTAGAAAATGTATCCTGTCAATAGTGTCAAGATGTCCTTTTCAGCTCAGAAGAGTGCTAAAGAGCTTGATCTAAAACTATGGCTATAAACAAAACTAAGGTAAATCAAGATTGGATCAGAGTTTTCACAGAGAAAACTGACATTGTAGGCCATATTTATGATTTTAATTAAAGAATCTTAATGCCTGCTATTACTGAGGCTCTTTGTCAGATCTGCCAGCTTGTTGTTATATTATTCATTCTTTGTAACTAAGAAAATTTTGAAAGAGTAGTAGAATCTGTGAAAATGTGATCTTAAGACATGAAAAGTGCATAGCACTGAGTACAGAAACAGTCTACTTTCTGATCAAAAATGCCATAAGCAGCCGTGGTTCTTGCTAACTGCAGAGTGCCATCTACTGCTGAGAGAGTAGAAGCTGAAGGCATTTCTTGCAGAATGCACACTTGTAATGACCTTCAGCTTGCCAGCGCAGGAGAGGAGAACGACTGCAGAGCCTCTGTGGTACTTCTGCTGAGCCTGGGCTTTATGCCTGTTCCTCTTCCCAGACTCCGAAGATTTCTCGGGAGCTGCAAGAGGCAGGAGCTGTCCTTGTGCTCACTGTATGCCTTTGTTTAGGCTCATTATCCACTCAATTCCGGGTAGCAGTTCTCCCTTATACTCAGCGCCAATAGGGAATGGAGGGGACAGTACTCTCCCAGGATCCATGTCAGATGGCAGGAGGCTCTCCCCACCACACACTGGAAAGACTTGTAGCCTTCTAGCTGTGCCTAATTTCTCACCAAGTATTCTTATAGCCAGGAAAGCCACTTACAGGTATGAATCAGTTCCTGAAAACAGGAAACCTACTTAAACCTTGGCATGTGAGCTGGCTTTCTGTGGAATTTAAGGGTTCAGTACTTTTGCTGAAACACTCATGCACAAGAGTCAAGGAATACACCCAGAAGTGTCCCACTGCCCTCCAGTTGTTCTTCCAGAACAGCTGAATCAAGGCACTAGACAATACCATGCATGGAGTTTTTGGCTGACTTTTTCCCCAAACAAGACACCTGTGTTTGTTCTGTTCAATGACATCCAAAATAACTCTGATAGCAATGAAAGTCTGGTCACCAAGCTCATGGGACACTGAATTTAGATACCTCCATTGGGAGCTGAGCCTGAGCTCATGTGTCTGAATACCATCCAGCCACTCAGCGCAATGCTACCTGTTCAACACCTCCATTTAATTCTTTCCTTGACACCTCGATGTGATTGCTGCCCTGTCTCTGATCAGAAACATTGAATACCTTCATGAAATTGTTAAAGCTTGCCATCTGAAATGTGTTATTTACCTATTAACAAGAGGGAAAATAAAAAGTCTGGAAAAATAAAAATAAAGGATGTGGAACTTCTGGTTTACATTTGTAAAACAGTGTTAGGAGTTATTCAATTCACAGCTCTTCCATTCTGTCTCCATGATGTTACAGGACCAGTTTACTGTTGCTGGAGGTAGTCATTGGCATCAGAAGGCTATAGACAGGTAAGCAGTCATGTTTTTATCTAAGTGAAGAGATCAAGGAACTGGTCTGGATTTTAAATTATAAATTCCAGAGCAAAGAGACAGTTTTGCCATTACAGAAGGCAGCATTCAGGAAATCAAGTCTTTGGGAAGTGTAAGTTGTAAACTAGGAGTGAATGTGCATGATTCCGTTGCTTTAAGGTCTGTGCTTTTGTGCAGTAACTTTTCTTTCTGAAGCAAAGCTATTGCTCCCAGAGTGTTGTCGGCATGTCAAATAAGTTAGACCTCTCAGGTAACCACAGAGGCACAGGAGGCAGCAGTCCGGGGCAGGATCTGAGAGAGCAGTGCAAGTCTCCTGTGAGAGAAAGATAGTGATAGACATTGAACTGGGAATGCAGTCTGAGAGACCAAGAAAGATCAGAAGAACAGCTTAACCTTCCCACTGCAGTATCTAAATCCATGTAGAAAATCAGCATGGAGGCAGGGGAAACAAATCAAGGGCACAGTCAGCTAAAACTCTGCAATAGCTACACCAAGCAACCTCAGAGCAGGAACAGTGTAGCAGATGAGCTCTCCTCATCCTTCAGGAACCCAAATGATAAAAAAAAAGCCTGGTCAGATTGTGTTGCTGCCAAAACATGCTGTCTCTGAACCTTTTCTCTCACATAGTTAGACCCTTTCTGCTAATTGAAAACCGTAATCTATTCATGGCTATTATTCCCACAATGTGTGGGAATCTGATTGTGTGCAGTGATAAAATCCAACTGATACTTCTTTTCTGAGCTTTTAACCCTGCTCCTGTCTTTGAATAACATTAGAGACTCTCAGCAGGTATGAGAGTCCTGTTGAGCTAGACACCCCACTGGGACCATACATAACAAAACCCTGTCTCCAAGGTATAGTGATGTGCTGCACACAACATTATGTATTTTCAGACCAGGGTCAAAATGAGCAGTTACCAAAGCAGAATTAGTCTTGTTAATGAGGCTTTCATTCCAGGAAAATAAGTGAAAGTGATTCCTCATATCTCTCTTTCCATATAATAGCTACTTTCATGTAATGATCAGAGTAGTGTAAAATATTGTTAGTGATTCAGAAGAACAAAGTAATAAAAGGGCTTGAGTAGCTTGGAGGGAAGAGAATGCATTGAACTTTGAAAAATACTTAATGCATCCATAAATAAGCTAAGAGAATATGTAGAGTCATGTAGACGCTCATAAGGAGCACTAAGAAGAGAGTAATGACTCATAAGAAAATAAAAAACAAGAAGGATAAAAATACATATTTGCTCTACCCTGCTCCCCCATCCCCATCCCCAATGTCATAAATATCAGGAGGGGGTACTAAAATTTTTACCCTCCACAAAAACCCTGAAGTACTTATTTGGCAAAAGAAATAGTCTTTGAGATGTTCCTAATGCTACATTTCGTTGCTATGCACTTTTTGAATATGGTGATTTTTAATGAATTCCATTAAATACATAATGTGTAATGTATAGAAATATCGTTTTCTTTCTATACCTGAATTACTAGTTAAATTGGTTAGAAACATTTAAACGATACTGCAATTTTTGAGTTTACAATGGTTTTTCTCCCAAGCAGTGATTTTTAAAAGCAGTATTTGAACAATTCCAGCCTCCCAAAATCCCATGCCTTTGCTAAAACTGAAATTTGTCTCCTCTCTACTTTTTCTTCAGTTACAGCATAGAAAACAAGAAGAAAACATTGCGGAAAGAGGGGAAGGAAAACCAGAAGAAATATGCAAGGGATTGATACTGACAGAGGAATCCCTGACTTCCTATCCTTCCTCTGAGCCATCTCTATTCATGTCATTCATGCCTGTATGTTACACAGTATGAAGTCAGTGAGCAGCCCTTGGAGCCAAGAAGGGAAAACATAGGGTTATCCCAGCTATTCAGCTACAACAGTGCTCTCTTTGTCTTCTGATTCTTGTGAAGCACTTTTTATTTCATGGGAAACAGAGTAACTTCAGCAGGAGGTATTTAGACTGTTATCACTGGTACGCTACCACTCCACAACCTGGGCCAGATGTTGGTAGATGAGACGGGAAATGAAAAACTCCATTCCAGGAAACTCAAGAGTTCATGCCAAGTTTTTGCTTAAAAACTATTGATTTAAGTCACATTCTCCAAAACAGTTTTTACTCCAAACACTAACCAGAACATCTCTGAGCTCCAGACAGGATTCTCAGGGTACAGAAGAGGGCTGGGTTCTGGGGGGGACCAGCAGGAGGATCCCCTGTCTGGGAGCTTTGTGGCTGGCAGTCTGGCCAGTTATTCAGCAAAAGTTTGTTTGCAGACCCTTCCACTGTGGCAAGTGGGCAGCAGAAGTATCATGTCATCTATCGCAGCAACAGCTTCCAGTCACAGCAGCTTGCTCCTGGATGCCAGCACTGGCTGTTTGGATCAAATCAGCTTTCATTTCAAATCAACCATTTGATTTGATTGTCCCCATTCATGTTTGGGACAATGGGTCAGCAGCAGTGATAAACCAGTTACCAACAACAGGCAGTAAATCACAGCTTTTTCATGACCTCTACATTGGTGCTTCCTGAAATTCATATAGATCCACATATACTGGAGTCACTGCTGGGGTGTCCTACACTCAGGCTCGACGTAGGTCAAGACCTCCCTCATTCAAAGCATGACGTTTTCTTCTTTGCAGTCACATGTGATGCTGCAGCCTCAGCAGAATGGCACTGCTCTGCTCCAGCAACAGAAAACAAGAAGGGAAACCATGACAGCAGGGGCAGACAAGGGGGTTTCTGCTGGTTCTGGCTGCAGTTAATTTTCTTCATAGTAGCTACTATGGGGCTATGATTTGGACTTGTGCTGGAAGCAATATTAATAGCATGTGATGTTCTAGCTACTGCTGAGCAGTGCTTTCACAGTCAAGGCCTTTTCTGCTTCTCACCCCACACCACCAGCAAGAAGGAGGTGAACAAGCTGGGAAGAGACACAGCCAGGACAGCTGACCCCAGATGACCAAAGGGACATTCCAGGAATTATGCTCAGCACAAAGCTATTGGGAAGGTGAGGTAGGGGGTCACTCCCCGGGGACTCGCTGGGCATTGGTTGGTTGGTGGTAAGAAATTGTTTTTGTTTGCACCACTTGTCTTTCTTGGGTGTTATTTTACTTTCTTTTTCATTATCGTTATTATTTTATCATTATTAAACTTCTTTTATCTCAATTTATGGATTTTCTCCCTTTTACCTTTTTCTTTTCCCCCCAGCTTGCTGCGGGCTGGGGCAGGGGAGTGAATGAGCAGCTGTGTGGTGTTTAGTTGGTGGCCGAGATTAAACCACGACAGTTCTTTTGGTGCCCAACGTGAGGCTCAAAGAGTGTGAGATAATAGCGGATTACCAAAGTGTATTAGAAAGGAATTTTATCTCTTAACAATTGCAGGTCACAACATTGATTCATATGTTCTCAGTATTACTTTATCAGATCTGTGCCATGCAATCTTTTTCTGCAGATGTTAAAGCTTGGTGTTGGCTTTTTCAGTTTGCTGTGCTCTGTAGTGAGTAGTGATGTTTTGACTGGGAGATTTTTTTATTAAAATACTGACCTTGAACTTAGTTTGGTATTTGGGCCCTGTACTGAAGCCATTACTGCACTTTGGATACCATCTCCTGGAGACAATTAACAATTCTATTTCTTCCTCTGAGAGGCTTTTGTGAAGGAAGTACAGAGTGGCACCTTCCCTACTTCCTTCCATGATGTTTTCTCCTTCCTTACAACAAATCGCCAGTGTCTTGAACGTCACTGAGTAGTTAAAATAGTTCTGTATTTCTTGGAAATATTGCTTTGGTTTTGCCCAAGATTAATGAGCAATTTAGGAGTATGACTCAGTCTCCTTGTGAGTATGATCACGGGGTGCACAGCATGTGGAAGAATATGGGCAGGTATCTAGAGAACTTCTCACCTCCAATGGTCTAGAACTTCACTCCCAAACAACTACAGGATGATGATGAAGTGATAGAATTTTGAAAAACAAATGTTGCAGCTATTCCATAGTGGCACAATTGACAACACCGTGCTGGGCCCTGGCCAGGATCCGCCAAACTCTGCTTGATATTATGCAGCATTCTCAGGAAGAAGAAACGGAAAACAAACAAACAAAAAAACAAACAAACAAACATTATAGCTAAACCAGACACTGTATCAGTCCCTCCTATAACTAAAAAGAAACAATGAAAACAGAAGTAATCTCGTTTATTAAGGGATGACGAAGTTTCTTCTAAGAGGGAGCAGGAGAAAGAATCAGAAGAGGCAGCCTGTTCTGCAGCAAAGCAGACAGAAGAACAGGAGAAGGAAGAGATTGAAATAATAAATGAGACAAAAGCCACCTGGTCCCTATCCCAAAATGAGCTGCAATATATATGTCAAGCCAGTTGAGTTAATTCTCACCTGGATACTCTGATGCTGGTACACTGGAGCCAGTAGTCAGGAATTTGAGAGTAAAGGAGCCCAGCAGCTAGGATCATTTGCTAAGGATAAGGCCACTGACAAAGGGATTAAAAAATGGCAAGAGTCTTTGGTGGCAGCTCTTGTAAACTGTGAAAGACAGGTACCTCTTCAAGGAAAATCTTGCAGATTCTCAAAGCAGATGGACCAACATTGAGGGAGGTATCCAGTATCTGAGGGAATTAGTTATGTTGGATCTACAGCAAACTGGAAAACATCTAGACATTGAAAGACACAGATGGAATCCACACGCAGTCCATGTGGCAAACGCTTGTACAAAATGCACTGATGTCACACATTCACATCCTGGAGACCACGAGCTGGGTAGACACAGAGACACCAACTACAGATCAACAGGCCAGGCAACTCCAAGAACCCAAAGATAACCTGGCTTCCTCCAAGTGGGCCTCTGTCTTGGCTGTGGACAGGCTGACACAATAAATGTCTGACCAAGCAGAAAAGGGTCGGTCTTCCTCACACGCTCCAACCAAAGCCTCAGTTGTGGAGTCAGTGTGGTGCTTAGGTGCCAGCTGGTGTTAAACCATGACAGTTTAAATGGTACATTGCAAGGAAAAGCCACATTTAGGAGTGCAGATGTTGCCTTCTATTTTAATCTGTGGTACAGTCAGAATCCAAATTCCTTATGGGCAGGTGCTGAAACTCTAATCTTCAATAGTGCTTCCACCACTAATGGTGCAGATAAATGCTATGTTTCCTTTTGTTCCCCTCAGATTGACTATTCTTCAAAGGTGACTTCTTTTTCAATAACTGTGTCCCACAGACATAGTGTTTTGCACAAGAGTAATTTAGAAAGGCAAGATTATTTGAATTGAAAAAAGTATAACATGATTTTTTAGATATAATCTTGTTTTAGACTAGAATAGATATACCTAAAACAGTATGTTATTCTGCAGAAAATGGGCAGTAAGGCACTCCAGTCTGCTTGATCAATAGGTACAAAATGCACCCTCCTTACCAGTAGGGGAGTACATGGGTGAAGCTCTGTTGATATAGTTTGTGAAGCCAGACAAGCATTTGGCAGTGACAATTTGTTTATGGGTATTAAAAATGTCTTTTTAACTATTGAGACAGTATAATGATGCTTACAGCTCAGGTGAAGACGGGTCTCAACAGAGTATCTTTGATAATTTGTGTGAAAAATTACTCCAAACTTGGTCAAACTATGAGACCATCACAAACCCACAAGAACAGCATAGATTGCTTTCAGCCAAATAATCTGAATATTCTACCTGCAGCAGTTATGTCATATCTTCATGTGGCTTTTCCCTACTTACCAGACTTGATATGCCATGTCCTCAGAATGGAAAACTTTTTTTCCATTTTGGGCTACGTCAACTGGATTATATTTTCTCTGCAGTTTCTTTGCAGTCCCTCTGCAAGGATTTTGTGATGCATAAGAACAGATAAAAGATGTCATTTCACCTCTGTTTTCCATATATTTTCTTCTACATTTTGTTCTTTTTCCACTCTTTGGTTTCCTCAGAGTTCAGTGTAAGGGACAGTGCTGTGAAGGGTAGTGGCATCCTTATTATAAGGAGCGTATGTAACAATAGGTTAGAAGTCTATCAGTTTGGCTTGGGCTGAGTAGTACTGAACAGTGCAGAGCAATGCTGATGCTACCAAGCCAAAAGTTAAAGTAGTGTTGTAGTAGTAGCATATATTGTTAGCTCTAACAGTTGTCTGCAAGCTGAGACAGCTCCGGACCTAAGAAGGAACATGTTGCATGTATCTTTACCAGCTCTGTTGCATGTATCTTTATGTCACACAAATATCTCAGAAAAACAATGGGAGAATCAGTAATGTGGTACTTTGGGATGAAATGGGCACATAAAAAAAGCTTCATCCAGGGAACAGAAGGCTCCACTGGTTATTGGCTGGCCAGGAGTTTGCCATGGTTGTGCTGCCTGTTGCACTGCCTGGGTGAAGGAAGCCACAGTGACCGTATGCGACAGAGAGGGCAGAGTGCCTGGCAGAGGTGGCTTTGGAGGAAGAGCCATCAGTAAAGTAAATGCAACCATAAAATTAGCTTCAGTTTTTACATAAGGAATTATAGCTTCATGATTAAATCCCTGGTTTAATCTCTAGTTCTACTAGGAAAGTTCTGATTGACCTTGGAGTGACACTGAGAAATTAAATCCTGATCTCAACTATTTTAACACTGGCACCACAGCCTAGACATTCAGCTCTTCTCCAGCAGACTTTCAAAGCTGTTTAGAAGCCCCAGGGTGAAGGCTGGCATTTGGCAGACAGACAAATAAGCATAAACAGGTTCTAATAAACTCCCTTTGAAAATTAAATACTTAGCTTCCTCAGGCATTTCTGAATAACCCAGCAGGTGATGATCTATAAGTTCATAGATATTTTAATAAATGTAGCCTCTTCTGTCTCCATATTAGCTGCTCTCTTTAATAGTACTCCCCAAAAACACTGAAGTGCAATGACTATAAATTCACTACTAGCTATCAACTGTTCAAACCTGAAATACTAAGGAAACTTTTAAGTCCCTACATAAGTAGGCAAGAAACAAATGTTATAGAGCTGACCAAATTGCTGAATTTCTTGCACTAATGATAAATGCACAGGAGAGGGGGCTGTAGGACTAGACTGATTTTCACTATAAGAGCCTTGCAAAGCTGAACACAGAATGATGGCTAAAGGATTATAGGAATAATGAGAAAATTGCTTGAACTTTAGTGTCAGCTATTTTTTTTTAAATTTTTTTAGGTAGTTTTGTGTTATAGCTATCCCTACAGACCTCTAACATTAATGGATGCTCTTAATCTTACCTGTATATTCCAACTGCAGAAATATATCTTACAAAAATTCTTGACTGCTTTGTGTGACATAAACACCTTCTAGGATTATGAGATCAGTGTGGCGTAAGTGTTAGTCCATGCAGAAGAGGAAGCCAGGTGGAAAACAGGCTCCTGGAACTGCTGAGATAGGTCAGCTTGAAAAATGGGAATTGGAGAGCAATCAGGATAATTTTACATTTGTTCAGTAGAGGCATGGAGTTTAGAGATAAAAAAAGAAAAGTAAATTTCTTGCCTTAATATGTCCTTGTCCCTTTATTGCGTGCACAAGGTCTGTTTCAGGTTGCTTCTCCTTAGACTTTTTACAACTTTATTTGCAAATGGTGTAGCACTAATGGTTGCATCCCCCAGAAGTTATCACTCTTCTAATATTATCCCCTGTCTGATTACAGTGGCTCAAGCATTGCACCATGAGATAACTTCCTGAAAGATATTCTAAAAACTGAACCAAAAATATTAATTCAGTAGATTTAAACACAGGAATCCACTATAAAGGCTTCCTCGAGTATAAAAGAAAGCTCCCAACAACGTTTACCAGGAGTACTTATCATGTCTTCACAAATAATCCGAGCTGTTGTCCAAAACTGTAACATATGTGCTGATGTTTTGTTTCCCACATGCTGGGCACTTCATCTAGCTCAGACAATTTTCTTAAACTGAGCTTTGGGAGCCAATGTCTTCTGCAGCGCACGACTTAGAGACTAATGCAGCTACGGCAGAGCGTTTCAGATGCCTCTGATGCCATTATCAGAGTTAAAACACATACTACAGATCTCTTTTGTCAATATTTATTACGTGCTTGGACCAGCACACTCCAAGCAAAGACACTCTGTCTTTTGAATCAGAAGACAGAATCATTTATGTCTCTTTCTGCTGAAAACCAACCCCACAGAATTGTATTTTTTTTGCAGGTTTTATCCCTTTATCTTACATGGTAATGAGAAACTGGTGCTTTAGATTGAAGCAGCTGGCCAACAACTAATCCATGAAAGTGTATTAGATTTTTGTTCTACCTCAGAGGGAATACTTGATGGCTGTTACTGTATTTCTTAGAGAACAGTAATGACTTATGGTTGCTTTTTATCTGACCATTACATTTTTCAGCCTGTGCATACTTATATCACACAATGCTTAATTGTGAGACCATGTGAATAATGGATATTTAGCACCAGTGAAATTCTGTGCACAGCAAAGTAAACCTGGACTTACTGTAGAGACCCACAAAAGTGAAGAAAAGTGGCCTCCTCCTACCCCATCCCTGAAAATGGACTTAGATGAGAGGGAATGACTTGCCTTCCTGTTGCAAGGTACTTTCTCCATTGCTTGAAAGAAGGTTAGAACCCGAGCAGGTGCCTCCCTTTTAGGTGACCAATGGCAGATGAAATTAAACTCCTGGTCAAGGCTAAATCAAACCTTGTTTGGATTGAAAAATTCTGTACATATTGTTTCAGTAAACTAGGTACATTTTGGATCTTATTTTCTTCCCAGGCCCTATTATGAGATGAGAAAAGCTATGTCCCTGAAAGCTTGACTAAAGCAGATGCCATGGTTTTTTCATTAAAAAATACAGTGGGAGGAAGAACTATATCCAAGTTTTACACAGCAGGTGACTTATTAGATAGCTCACTCAAGATGTGGGAGATCCACATCAAAGCAATTCAGTAGAAAAGCAGGCAGCTGAAGCTGCCACCCCTAATAGCATGATGACTATGAGTACAGCTCTCTTATGCTGCAGTTTGAATGAGGCCCAGAGATCACAGAGCATGATGGAGACAATTGACCACACCACAACAACAGGATACATACACAAAGATACAGATCTTTTATAATTATTTGGTCTTGGACATAATTGAGGACTTTGGTGCCATTGTGAGCTGTGACTTGCCTTTCTACATCAGGGTAAGTAAATCCCTTAATTCTTCCCTGCCTGCATTTTTCAGTTTGCAAAGTGATTTTGCAAATATGGCACTGTCCTGGCTATGCTTACACCACCTGAAAGAGCAAACTTCAGACAACTGAAGACATGAGAAGCTGTGGCTCTTGCCCACGTTTCATACCATGTCCCCACTTCCGAAGACATCCAGCAACACTGTTCATCCCAGGGGGCTCCTAAAGGCGTGTGCTAGCTGTCCTGAACCCGAGCTGGACAGGACTCTGTATGAAGGGAAGCCTTCATAATCTATGACTGGCTACTGTATATATCAGCATTTTTGTTGTCAATTACTCATCTTGGGTTCCCTACTCTTTATTTTAATGAAGTCCCTATCATAAAGTCCCAATGTAAACTGTACAGAAGATGTTTGCAAAAAAACCTAAATTGCCTTGCAGTATCCAAAAATGGTGCAGAAATCTCTGGCACCTCATTTGTGAGATGCCTAACAGATAGCAGCAAGTTAAGTGAGGCATGAGCTCCTGTATTAGGCCAGCTGGTAGTGCCACAGAAAACAAGCCAGCACAGAAGCTTTTCTTCCCATCTCAGAGGAAAGCTCCTGATTCAGGGTAAAGAAAGGCCTGTGTGTCCCAGACAGAGGCATCTGTCCGAGCCCGGGGGAAGGGTGCTGTGCCCAAGGCCACAGCGCCTGTGCACCAGCACTGCCTGATGGCTTTTGCCTATGTGTCAGCCAGCCTAACAAAAGCTATTATTTCTTCTTCAAATATTGCTGCATCTACATCCTTAGACCATCACAATTACATCAGTGTTTCCATTTGTATAGAATAAAACCTTAAATCATTCCACAAACAGGCAGCAATTTTTTCTCTATCTTGGTTGTCTTTCATCTTTCAGTGAAGGTAACTCTGTCCCTTGCCTGTGTCTGCATTCAATGGATGCTAAGGGAGCATTATAAGAAATTAGAAAGGTTCCTTTTGGAAACACTTGGGTTTGTTTTCCTCCCTCCTGCCAACAGCAGCTGCTGAAAATTTTAGAAGTCTCTTCAACCATCAGAATTTTTACACAATTCCTTCATTAGGGAGAGGAGGATAGTAGGGAGGTAGGAAGACAGGAAGGAACAGTAAGCACTATGCTACACATGCTCATGGTTTATTTTGTATAATGCATGTAAGAGTCCATCTAGCCCATTGCGCTCTTGCCAAAAGTAGCCATAAAAAATTTGCTCAGGGAAGAGCAAGACCAGGACAAGTATATGCAATGCATACATTTTAAGCTCTTCCAGACATCAATTATTTCCAGCTTGGGGACTTTCAGGGCCAGATATAGCTTCTTTGCAAGCAGTACATATTCTATCAACTTGTTCCATTTCCTCTTTTAACATCTACTGCCTTTGGTTGAAAAGTTGGATTCATGTCTCACAGTGGAAAGAATCATCTTCTTACTTGGGGCTATGTAGGCATACCTTCATTGAATTTCATCTGCCTTTTTGCTGCCAGCCCAGTCAGTCTTATGAATTGAATTCTTCCTGCAACCCACCATTAGCCTTACTTCCTTAAACAAATTAAGGTCATCTTCAATCTTTGACATTGTCTTAATTATGGTTCTTTATGAATATGTTAAACAGAACAGATATCTGGATGGATCTGAACTCCACTGGTAAAATCTTCTTGCCTTCAAGGACTGACAGTTTCTTCAAATTATGTTTCCTATTCCTAAACAAGGTTTTTACATTTTCACTTCTATGGTAGCTACCTAATTACTGCACTTAAGATGTTTGGTCTGCTGCTAAACCAGAATATGTATGGTTGTCAAGTAAAAGCAAATAGTGTACAACCAGGTTTGAAAGTGTGGGAGCAAGGTGAGATGACAAGGTTAATATGATTTCCTAGGCTGTCTCTCCCACTGCTTTCAAGAGTAACTTCTGCAACTTCTGACTGCATCTAACCAGAGTCAGAGAAAGAACATTCTACCTTGATTATTGGGGGAAAAAACCCATAGGGCACCTAGATCTCCACCTACTGAGCTGGTCTGCACATTCTCTAGGCTTAAGGAGACATAGAAGCCCAGGTCTGTTGCGGGATCCACTAAGCAGCACAGCCTGGCCAGCACTCACACTGCTCACACATGTGCTGAGCTGCTGACACTCTTGGTGCACCCAGCAGAGTCCCAGTTCCCTGCCACAGGCAGCTGCAAGAGAACAGCTGTGCAGAGATATCCTGCTGAGCCAACATGCTCTTCTCACCAGGGATGGGCTATGGCCAGAATCAAAAGGTGCCTCTCCCACACCACCCTGGCAGAGACCTTCCCGGGTAGCGTAGTTGGAACGGCTGGACTCTCCCATGGCTTCTTGCCTCATGTGTACAGCATCTCCCCTCCATTCTCCATCCAGAGCTTCCCTCTGTTACTGGTGATTATCAGCTGACAAAATCTCTCGGGCAGCCAGTTTCAGCAGAATTGGAAAAGCTCTAGATAATAACATCGTGCCTCGCTGGCTGGCATCCCACAAGTGTGTGTGTCTGACTCTAATTTTGTTCCCAGGCAGCTCCTTGTTTTCCTTTCCTTCCCACCCCCAGTCTGAAAGAAAACAAAAGTCATTGAAGCTTATTCTAGGCCAGCTGGTCACTGTAAACAGACACCAGCTCTACTCATAGCCCAGATGCATGAATAATAACACAGGGACAAGCCTAACATCCTTGTATTTTATCTGGATAGAAAATGCTCTTGTATCTGCCCCACTGCCTCACTCTACTGCAATCATGGGTAAGTGCCACCTACTATCAAATGCTCTGTCCTCATCCTCACCACCTTCCTCTTCCTCCACTGGCCTTTGGCATGGATCCTAGCCATGATAAAGTCTTCTGGGCCAACCATTAGACTGGAGAAGAGAGTCCTCTCAGAAAATCTTCTGCAGTGCAAGGACATAAAGAAGATACATAGAGAATACAGGGGTTGCAGGGGAGCATTTGGAATATGCTCAGTTGGAGGGGACCTATCAGGATCATCAAGTCCAACTCCTGGCCCTGCACAGGACGGCCCCAAGAATCACACCATGTGCTCAGGCATGTCCAAATGCTGCTTGAATTCTGCCAGGCTTGATATCACCACTTCCCTGGGGAGTCTATTCCAGTGCCCAACCACCCCCAGGGTGAAGAATGTTTTCCTGATAGCCAGCCTAGGCCTCCCCTAACTCAGCTTCATTCCATTACCTCAAGTCCTGTCACTGGTCACGAGAGTGAAGAGATTAGCACCTACCCCTCCTTTTCCCCTCACAAAGAATTGTAGACCTCAATGAGGTCTCCCCTCAGTCTTCTCCAGGCTGAACGGACCAAGTGACCTCAGCTGCTCCTCATTCGGCTTCCCCTCAAGGCCCTTCACCATCTTTGTTGCCCTCCTTTGGATGGTCTCTAATAATTTAACCTCTTTTTTATATTGTGGCACCCAAAGCTGCCCCCAGCACTCGAGGTGAGGCTGCCCCAGTGCAGAGCAGAGCAGGACAATCCCCTCCCTTGCCCAGCTGGTGATGCTGTGCCTCATGCACCCCAGGACACGCTTGGCCCTTCTGACTGCCAGGACACTGCTGACTCATGTTCAACTTGCCATCAGTCAGGACACCCAGCTCCTTTTCCATGGGGCTGTTCTCCAGCTTCTCATTCCCCAGTCTGTACACACAATGAGGGTTGCCCCGTCCCAAGTGCAGAATCCGTCACTCGCCCTTGTTAAACTTAATATGGTTGGTGACCATCTGTCTCTCTAATACGTTGAGATCTCTCTGCAGGGTCTCTCTGCCCTTGAGAGAGTCAACAGTTCCTCCCAATTTCAAATTGTGTCATCAGCAAACTTACTCAGAATTTTTTTTTTGCTTCCATGAACATTGCTGAAACAGAGAGCAGAACCCTTGCCTTGGTATCCCTCTAAACATTTTGTGCAACTGAAGGTTTAAATTACTGCACCAGAATAAAAGACACAGTAGGTTGAGGAGGTCTTTAAGGAGGGGTAACAGGTGCTAGTTTTCTTAGGAGACCCTGTGGTGCTGTTGGAGGCAGTTGAGGGGGGTGGATGCCACGGCAGAGCTCACCCACACCTCCTGGGGTCTGGCTGGGTGAGTTGGAGCAGAGGATCACACTGTTCCTGCAGCTGAATGAGGCTTCTTCTGGGGCCCAAACCTGGAAGCAATGCTAAGCCTAAGGCCTCCTCTATTTTCTTGTGAAATGACCTGCTTCAAGCTATTCTAGTTACTCAGGAACTCTTTTGTCAAAAACAGCTGCTGTGACTTCTGCACTGCCTTGGGGCACAGAGCCTGCAGGGAGGCTCCTCTCTGCCGAATCAGGGACATCTTCTTCACCTCAGCCTCTATGGGAGAAAAGAACAAATTTATTTTGGGAACTGAGTAACAACAACAGGGAGCTAGTGAGTGGCTGTGTAGTGCTTAGCTGTCGGCTGGGGTTAAACCGCGACAGTCTCTTGCCAGAAATAGTGCGCAGCATTTGTCCCCTGACTGGCTTCTTGAGGAGAGGACTCGTGCTCAGAGTCCCAGCCATCCTACGTTTACCCTGCCCATAAACCCAAGGGCGGTGTTCACAGCCACGTTCCTGGCTCTGGTCAGCTCTGCTGCTCCAGGACTGGGTATACTTTTAAGTGTGGTACAAGGTGAGGTCCCTGGGAAACAAGAGAGGGACACCACAGTTCTCTGGTCCCTGGGCTTTGATGGGGACACCTAGGTGTGCAAAGCAAGCACTCACCATGTGGGAGCACAAACAAGTCCTGAGAAAAACTCCTGAGACCCCAGGTTTCTACCACCACTGCCAAGAAAGGCTGGTACCGACAGAGGACAAGCAGAGCCAGTTCTGTAAGTGGCATATTTGGGTATGTGCTGTTGTTACTGCAGACAAGTGTCTCTCTGTGCCACCAGGAATATTTTGAACCAGGTTGAGAGGGACATCTGGTAGCCACAACAGCACTGTGATACCAACTGGACATTTTAATGCAGCATAAAGATTGTAGGACAGACATGGATGCTTGTGCCCAGAGAGACGTGGGACATGGACGACTACATTTACCTAAGTTCATAGAACAATTTGGGATTTATTGAGAGCTATTGCATTCAAAGTCTTGGCAAAACTTTGAATTACAAAGCCATTTGCTACTAATTTCTAAACGAAATAACAGCACAGCTTAGCAAAAATTCGGGTATCTGTACTACTGGTACAAACTGAAGTATGGCATAATTCTGACTCTTGGACTCAGTTAGTAAGTAAAGTTCTTTCAAATGCTTAGTAATATAACAATTAAGAACTGTACTATTATATCTCTTCCTTTCCAGGTTTAAGACAACAAATCCAGACATATCTACTGTATAAGCAAAGAAAAATGAAATTAAACTATGTTCTTTCCTTCCAGTGATGTAGTGATAAATTAAAAATTAATTTAAAAGGTACACTAGTTATTTGGTAAATAAAACTTAGGCAAACACACCTGTTTGATGGGTAGCAAGAAAGAAATAATTTCTTCATTGTTCTACAGAGAAGCAGATAAAATCCATTTACCCATGTTTCTCCTTGACTACCCCATGGGTCTCCATCTTGGCCTCATATTTGAAATATAGTCAGGCATATTTACTATTAACCTACTTATTTTTCTTATTCTGTGGGTAGAAATACATCATGCTTAAGAGCTCTACTGAATTTCACAGGGAATGGAAAAACTGACAGAAAACTCAGATTATTCACTGCTAAATCTCTTCCAAATAATTTTGCAAAAGGGTTCAACATTTCTGTCACCAAATAAACATACAGAAGGCAAATGTTTTGAAGTTTCAGTCACTAGGGGCCTCCAGTGATGTTAATGTTCCTGGAAAGTCATTTGACTAGCTCTGTTAAACTGGTCATTTTCTTTGTCCCTGAATGGAGCTTCTCCTTTGAATAAAACAGTAAACAATAATCACCATTATGGTTCTTTATAAAATCTTCTAAAATGAAATACTAAGATTTTACTCCCTTGTGTACTTTTGGGAATGTTTTGCTGGATGTATGAAGTGGAAAATCCCCTACAGAGCAGAAAATACATCAGGGCTAAAGGGATCCTGAGGCCAAATGACTGAAAATCATCTATCCTAACTGATACTTCATCATAAATGCACTTTTACCAGAAAAATAAAAATGGAAACCACCCGCCTCTTTCCAAATCTGTAGAAACTCAGAGAAAACCCTCTTTAATTGTATCTGCAGCAGGAAAAACAAGGTGCAGTGCTTGTTGCCTGCGTCACATGAGCAGGAATTCAGAAGTGGATTTACCAGGGAGGCTTCAGACTGTCCACTATACAGGCACACAGTAGAGCCTGTGGTGCCCATAGTGTATCCTCCATTACAGAATAAAGGGAGCTGGGAGAGCCTTACCCTGCTTTCCATTTATATCCTGGCTCTCTCTGCCCCTCCCTGTACCTGGGAGGCTGGTGCCCACCACAAAGACCTAGAAGCTGGCTGTGCAAAGTAGGAAGATGGGAAAGTCCCCAATTAAGAAAAATACTAAAGGGAATTTAGAGTTGAAGAAAATGTTGAAGTTCCATCGAAAGCAAAACGAAAGGAATGAAGAACATTTTTAAACCCCATTAGCTTCAATATAAGTTAAATATGTGATTAAAGGTAAGTGCATACTTTTATGAATAAGAATTCTTTAATGACCCTTAAATCTACAGCTGTCTCATCGACATTATCTAGAGTGGAACCAGAAATTGCTTCCGGTAATCAGAGGCTAAATTACTTGAAAATTAAATTTTATGATGAGCAAGGAACAATGATTCATGTTAGAAATCTAAGTTCCCTCTCTTTCTGTCAGTCAAACCCAAGTTTAAATCTTCACCTCACACACAAAATCCTTAAGGGATTTTATTATTGCTAAACCACTTGAAAATTAAACTTTATGGTAAACAAGGGACAATGATTCATCTTAGAAATCTACAGTTCCCTTTTCCCCGTCAGTTAAATTCAAACCTAAATCTTCACCTTGCATACACAAAATCCTTATGGGTTTTTATTATTGCCCATCTTTATTGTTTTATTTGTCGTTTTTATTTTCTTCTTAAAACTAGACAGAAGCTATCTAAAAACTACGTTTGCCCAGATCAAGACTTCATAAAACACTCTTAAAAATTGATGGCCTCATAAAGTGGCACTCAAACATGCTGAAGTTGCATTTTTCATAGTTTAACTGAGCAAATCTGTACAAGAAAACCTATGTCACTCCAAAACATCAGCAGCACACGCTGCCAGCTTTCATCCTAGTACATGTAGGTGTTGCATCCTGCAGTGTCCCGTCCCCCGAGCAGGGCCAGCACAGACACTGCTGTCCCACAGCATTGCTGAGCAAGCTGAGGGCCACACGTGAGGCAGGTGTCACACAGACAATGCAGCTGCAGAGCCCTGGTCCCATGTCCCAGGGGCATGTGGAAAACCTTCCCAAATCACAGACCCAATATCCAACATCCTGTCTTTACGAGAGCCTTGGTGAACTTCTCCGTAGTGCCACCTTCTCATTCAACCCAGGCCTTTTACGAGTGGTCACCATTCCCTACACACTTGTTGAAAATAAATTGCAAGGGGGAAAAACCCGGTCCTATAAACGTCGGAATTTGATATTCCATAATTATACAGGATTTTTTCCCCCTTAAAAATTCTAAGAATTTGTGCACTAGAACTGTATCTCTTGTCTTTTTTAATTATCTCCTCATCTCCCAGAGACTTCCACCTTCTGAGCGATAAAGATCTGTTAACAAAAAATTGCAAAAGGAATTTCAATTTATAGAGCGTTTTGCTAGGGTTTTTTCCAATAAAGTAGGGAAAACCTAAAGAATATTTATACATTTATTATTTCTTGCCTTTTTCCTTGTACTCCACTTCTACATTGTTTTTACATTGCACTCTGAAGAAGAGAGGGGAAAGAGCTGGGCTTCAGAAAGTGAGGTCTTTATATTTTTGCTCTTCCTAATCTGAAAAGTGCATTGGTTTTATTATTTTTATAGAAAATGTTGCTTTTTCTCCTAAAATATTTATTATATTCTACAGCTTTCTATTCCAGGAGTTGTACACTTCTATACTGTGGAAGTCTGACGTGGTTGTTGCCCAACAGTATCGTCCTAGTAGTTCTTCCCTTAAACACAAGATGTCAGGTTTTCAGCCCAAACATCTCTAAGCAAGTAAAAAATGTTCTTGGTGTTGGATAAATTCCAGTATTTCTGGAAAGAGAAAATCACTAAAAAAATAAGCAATGGTTGCACAGTCTCTTTGACTGGTATGACAAGACTTTGACCATTAGTTCTTTGTGTTTCTAAATTACTGCCATGCTGGAGATGCCAGACTAGGAAATTGGATCTTACACTCCATATCCTGAGACTGGCAAAAGGCAAAACATAGCACCATCATTTGATCTTGATTGATCATCGATCTCTAAATTTTATTTGATCACTGAAGGCCTACTGTGTCTCTTCTATGTCCTTCTGAAAGACCGGAGACAGACCAAACTATGTATGCAGAATTTTGGGGTTGGAATAAAACATAAAAATCTTTCTGTTCAGAAAAACTCCCCTCTGAAATCAGATATTTTTTTAAATAGTCTATGGTCTGTTGTACAAAAGTAGCAGTGGTTCTGAGGCATGAAGCAGGATCCGGACCCAAATATTCCCAAAGCTTAAAGCTTTTAATGGACAGCACTGTGGATCAAAACTTATGCTACCATGAGAAAGTGTTTTTGTTCTTAATCTCTGATCAGATCCAGCACACACATATGACCTGGCTGCCAGCTGAAGGCACAGTTAGCCCTTGAAGGAGCATGTTCCTGGTCTGAAATGGCAGAATGACACTCATATCCATGGTGCTCTCTTAACAATCACTTTTAGCTTTTAGTGCCTCATGCATTTAATAAAATTGCTTTTTTGCATAAGCTCCATGTTGATTTTACACCAAGTTCTACATTCACAGAAGGTTTCTTTTCCAATCAACTGGTACATTTCACTGGTTATTTTGATTACAGACCTCAACGTCAGTAGGAAAGGGAATTTAGCCTTGGTGAATTAAGCCTAGGTGAAGGAACACCGAGGAGCTCTCACACCGAGTTTTCATATATTGTTTATAATATAATCAAGAAAATATTAACTATAGAACTCCGTATGTACTAAGAGCATTTTAAAACAAAAACCCTTAATGTTTGTTTTCCTCTAGGATACAGCCAAAGCTATTTGAATGCTTTAGTATTTGAAATTACAATGCTCTCCTGTATGTAGCGAAGGCTTTTTCCCCGTAGCCCAGAAGAGACCAGAATTACAGCATTTACAGTGGTTCCTTACTTTGTGCAGAGCTTAAGAGATAATCAGTGGAGGAACAATAAAAATACAAGTACTAAAAGCAAAATCTGCAAAGCAAAAATCCATAGCAGATAACACCACAATCACTTAATATATGGCAAGATATCAGGCAGGAGAACAATGTCCTGGAAACTTCCATGTAAAAAAATGGAGAAAGCAAACTGAGAAACAAAGAGATCTGTACTGATAAAGTCACAGAAGCGGCTTTTCAGGAAGCAAACCTGTAGAGGAGTGGAGGCAGGACTTTCAAAAAAAAAAAAAAAAAAGCAGAACTGGCAACCTTCTTGTTTCCCCTCCTGAATTCTCTGCAACAGGATTTCCTCATCACATCATACGGAGCCATGTAAATATGCCCCCTTTGGCTACGTGACAGGAATCATTTCCTCCACCCTGCTTGCAGGGAAGGAAAGCAAAAAAGAAAGGTCAGGATCTTGGGAATTTGTATTAGCAGATAGCACTTAGTCAGGAAAAGGATAAAGATTACAGGGGAAGTGGTGCTATTCCTCTGTAATCCTTTTCTGTCACACATACTTTATACATTAATAATAAAAAATACGTGGAAAAAATTAAGCTTTACTATTCTTCACTTTCAATTTCTCACTGGTACTTAATAAAGCTATAAAGATCTCAAAATGTCCTAGAAGAAACTCACAAGCTGAAATTTTGCTAGCATCCACAAATATGAAAGTAAAAATTTTTCAGTATAACTCCCAGGGAAAGAAATTGCACTGCAAGCAAAGTTATTAACCAGGAAAAAGCTTCCTTAATGGTCTGTTTGCAGGAATTGCGGTGATTCTTCCTAATAAGACTTCTGTGTGTTCCAGTGCTCCAGCAGAGCTGGGACCCTAACTCATGCTTAGCACAGAAAAAGCCCAGACTCCTGCAGCAGCACTATGCCTAAACACTCAGGTGACAATGAACAACTGCTTTTATCAGCTCTGATCAATGTGCTGGAGTTTTGCTGCTAACAAACACATTCATAAAAAACAACCAAAAAGGACTTTTCTAGTAGATTTTAGTCTCATTTTCTACTTATTCAATATATACAAAGTACGCTTAATATATCTTTGATGGAAAGATAATTTCTAGAAAAGCATCTATTCCTGAAGACTTCAGGCACTACAAAATCTGTTACAAACTAGATTTGTATGTTGAAACATACTAATTTATTTTTTATTATATTATTTTATTGAAACAAGACTAACACAGTCAAGTTAAACTCCTTTGTAAAACTGTGCTGTTTTTTTATTTACTGTTACTCACTGGCTTTTAGTCACCCTATATATTTTCACCCTGCCCATGAAATTATTAAGCAATGCCAGGACTTACATGAATCCCCATTGAACTCTACTGGAAACAGCCCCACCTGATGATTCTTCCCTACTGATATTTACCTCTTGAATTCATTTACCAGTTTTTCATCTATTTTACATGTATACTACTTCTGTTGCAATGTAATGTGTTTTAAACAATAATGTCATACAATATTAAGATAAATGCTTTACCCATTTTTCAATATGTGCATAGTTAGTCAATTTTAGACATTTTAGACCAATTTCTTGTACTGTTGACATGACTAAAGAAGCTGAGAAGGTGCTATCTAGAAGTACATTATGTTAACATACACTGCTAACTGATTTATTTAAATAAACAAAATCTTGGTTTGGATATTTTTTCATCGGCATTGGTGCAAGCTATACCACTTTACCCTCACTAGCTCTGAATTGCATCAATTTGATTTCACTGATCTAAAACCATGCTGTTAGTGCTGTGTTCAGATCAATTCTTAGCTGAAAAAAATATTCCATTTACTTTATAGTTGTGTCCCGAAGGAACCACAGATAAATTATTTCTCTGGGAAATAAGAAGTACTCAATAAATGCACTTTATTAGTATCCTCAGAATAAAGCAAGCCTGTACAGCTGTTTCACACATTAATTGCTTAACCAGTAGTCTTCTAGCATTAGACTTTTTCACTTGCCAAAATGTTTAAAGGCAACAAAAACTTAGAAGACAAATCTGATTGCAACTACACAGTCGCCCTCCTCTTTATTTTTATACTCTCTCTTATAAGCAGACCAAATCACTCCAAGTAGCAGGTGAGATCACCTTAAGTCACGCAATCATAAGCAGTCAGATACCTCCTGATCTAATTAATAGAAAGAACACTGTTGCAATTATATTCACTATTTCTTTATAAAATCTGCCACTGTTCACATAAAAGTGAAACTTATGACTGGCACTGAAGAACATGATGGTGAGAATTTCCTCCACTAATCTGTTTCAAGTTTGCCTGAGGTTTAAAGTGAAACCAGTGCTTTTTATCTTGGTGCTCCACAGCTGCATCAAATGAGTTAGGCTTGGTTCTTGTCCTCGTGAACAGAGATTCATGTAACAAGAACCCATCACAACAGCTGATTTCCCAGCAGACAGCCATGTGAGCGGCTCCTTGGGAAGGCTCCTGTGATAGCTTGGCATTTCTGACATTTTTTTTTTTAATGTTGCTGATAAGCATACCAGAATCACAAAACAAAGTGCAAGGCTTTTGCCGCAGCTTTGGCTTGCCAGCAGACTCAGATTCCACTCTGACAGCCTAAGGATTTTTTTTTTCTGCCCAGACAGTATCTTCAAATGTTACATTTTTCCCCCAAGTCATGCTTCCCTAGGATAAGAAGTTTACTGATGCCCTTTTATTACACCAGGGATCGTTCTGACTTTTCCACCCAGGACTTAATCTGCAAACCACGCAGCTAACCTTGCTGTCAGGGCACGATGTACTAACGTTGTGTCTAAAATGGCTACTAAGAAACAACTTCTGAAGGGAGAATGCAAACTGCTTTTCACCTACATTTATCAGGTTCCAAGCCGAACTTTTCTTTCAAAACAGCTTTCCATTGCAGTCTGTAGACTGTCCTAGCTGGCCTGCACTTTCTAATAGTATCATTTGGGTCTGTTTTATAACAAGACATATTAGATAAGAGAACATAAGAAAAGACTTTTAGGAACAGTTTTTTCAAGGTTGCTGAGTACTACGTGCAAAAAGACTCGTGATGCTGTATGTAGACTGATTACTTGTGTATGTACAAGTTTTCAGCTGTACACAGCAATTCCTAAGGTAAAATACATGCCATTTACCAACAACTTCTTTTTCAATGTATGCAATGAAGTCTTTAGGAATCAACCTTTAGATTAAGTACGGAGAAGCAAAGAATGCTCCATGAAAACAAACAGTCCATAGCAAAAATATTGAAATTATCTTTCAAGGAAATAATTTAACTGATTCCCTGTTAATTTCTGTGTCTTAGCAGCCCTTCAGAAAAGACGTGGCTCCTGACACTGTGTTGTGTCACATACTGGATCTGTGTAGCAGCAAGTTCAGTACTAAGTTTAGTTAAGGCAATTTGCTGTCTTGCCTGTTTCCATTTCTGATGCTTCTCAATCCCCACTGCAGTCAAGCTATCTATAGAATAATCAATTCAGCGTATAATCAATATATCACCACTTTAATTTTGCAGAGTCATAATTCAGACTCCTTTTTTCCATCCAGCTGAGAAGATTTTCTTATCATGGCACCTCCACAGTGAAGCCAGCTTTACAAGCTGGAAAGCACAGGGGCTTGCAAATTAGGGACAAAGCCATAAAATGAACCTGTATTTTGACCTGTGATGGTACGGAACCAGCACCATCTCACTCTGCAGAATGACTTACTGAGTGTAGTCAGGCATTACTTCTTGTGGCAGTAATAAAAATAAAACTGTGGAGAGAAATTACAGTATTTTGATCCTGCCAGTGAATTAGGTTTTATTCTGGCATTTCTTTCCTTGGTGCAATTGTCATGCATGCCCTACTAAATACCTGCTTTGGCATACTAGGTAAAATCCCACTGGGAACCTGGATGCATGATATGAGCAAGGGAAAATGTTTAGATCCTTGTGTTCTTACACAAAGAGAGCATGAGTTTGAAGGTGGGTTAAGTTCCTGGTGTTAGCTTATGCAAGCAAAACCCTCACAGCACACAGTGCTATTCAGTAAGGACTACAGCCCAGCAGAAAAATTCTTGTGAATGTGGTGTTCACCAGTCAAACGAATCAAACACAGGGAGAAGTATCTGAACATATGTCATTTTACTTTTAACTATAAAATGTACTATTACTGAGCTAATTTCACATGGCGCTCTGGTTGAGGAAATGACTGTGTTTTGTCTGTGATGTGGTAGTACCTCGAGCATCAGCCAAGACCAGGGGATTCACTGGGTCACAGTGCTGCAGCTGCCAACACTCCTTGTCACACACAGCTTACAGTCTAAACAATGGAGACAGGCAAAGGGTAAAAGGGGAAACAGAGATACAGGAGTATCTCATCCAAGGTCACACGACTGGTCAGTAACAGAGCTGAGATTAGAAAAGGGGGCCCCCAGGTCGCCACTCCAGTGCCCTCACCACAAGACCACGCTGCCCATCCCTGCTTGGCTGGTGAAAGCAAGCTCCACTTGTTACAGCAGCTTCCTGTGCAGATGCGGTAAGTCTCCATGGAGTCACAAAGCGTGTAATGGGTGTCTCTGCTGATAACAGCAGGGGTTGTTGAATTACAGAGATGAACTTAAGGAAGTCTTCAAAAGCATTCTGAAAATTGGCTTTAAGAAGCAAAGCAGCATAATTAAAAAATAGCTAATTTGAATAGTTCTATGTATCCCCAATGTCTGATCAGGTTAATTACTTAATTTCATTTTTTTCTGAAATCCTTTTAAATTATTAGCATTGCAAAAAACCCCTCTAGTACAAAATGAGAAAAGCACAATTTGGTAATCCAGTAATAAGGGTAGACAATTGTTTTAACAAATGTTCAACTGCTTTTCAGGCCTGAAGCTAAGAAGGAAAAGATAGCAATTTGCACATCAGAGAATGACTCACAATATTTTCAAAAACGTAGCTGCTAAGTCTTTATTTTACAAAACATTCTATTTGTGTGTCATTCTGCATAGTTAATTAAAGCAATAATAGCTATAAAATACACTTGCCCTTCAGCAGAATTTATTCTCCCTGTGGTGTTGTCAGGTAATCCTGTGGCCAACTATTACTACAAAATTAAATTCAAAGAAATATTAATAAAAATAATGCAGTAAAATGAAGGATTCTTTCTTTGGGAGAGTCTAAAAATGCTGATGTAATTTGGAATGGTCTCATGGCTGTACTGCTGCTGATGGTGGTAAATAACTCCAGCTTCCTCAAAATGACTGCATTGCACCCAGGCTGTGCATCGAGGCATTTCATCCAGTTTAATGCTGATAAATAATTTGGGTGTTGCCTGTTGTTAAGGAGAAAAACAGTGATTATGGGTTACATGGAGTGTAGCTTGAGTCAGGTGTGGTTCTGGGACTAACAGTGGATAAATTCACCTAGGGAAGCAAGCCATGGTCGTGAGGTTCCCAGCTCAGTTTCTCAGTTTTAACCTCAAGAACTTAAAAATATATACTCATGTTCTACGAAAAGTAAGTTTCCTGCTTCACTCAAGTGGTTCTTTGCATTTGCTGAAGATGAAAGCGATTCCTGATTTATGAATCCAGGTGACATAAGGGACAATAATGTGGTAAGAAAGTCTAGGAAGAATGAAAGATTTGAGTGATGAGGACAGGAAGCAATTTCCATCAGCTTAAGTTGCTGGTTGGTCTAGCCCTCAGTGGGAAACTGGATTCAGCAATATCCAGAACACAAAAACAGGCATGAGTCCCTCTACAAAGCCATAGGCTAAGTACAGATCTTTGTGACAATTTTAGGAAGAGAAGATGTGATAGGAAAAAAGATAAACATACTAAAAAATTAGTGATGCAGGCGGAAAAACAAGAAAATAAAAACAGTGTTGCAAGTGTAAAGAAGGACTTTGAAGAAGTGTGTAGAATAAATAATTGCAAAATAAGAGAAGCCATTAAGGAGGATGCATCAAGGTTCTAAATGCCCTTTAAAATATGACTTGAGACATTGATAAGATCTGTTTGGAAAGATCCATAAATTCTAGAAAAGCACTTTCTCTCCTTAGCCCAGACATGGGCAGTAAGCACATAGGTAGTACAAAGGGTTTGATCAGTTTAGGCAATGTGTAAGATACATAGTTATGTTTTGAAGGTTGTTTCCATAGTGCTAGATGAAAATAGTGGCACAGACTGTTTTCAAAATAAATACTGTAACAATTAAACTAGGCACACAGTCATTCTTCCTGATCTAATTAGGATGTTCGTAAGAAATTATTCTAGTGCATGCCTTTTTCTAACATACATTTTCTGTAAAACATACGTGAATCTTTCCCCTCACAAGATGAACAGAAGCCTGAGAATCCCCCTCAAAAAGTAAGTTCTGCACCCAATGACCCAGTACCGTGCTGCCAGTTACTTACTTCATAGAAAAAGAAGTCTTCAAATTTCCTCAGAGGGTATCAGTATAAACCCAGAAGAATGAATGTTAATTAATTACCCTAAAAATATTAATTATTTTTAGTAGAAGTAATTTTCAAGAAGTCTCAGGAATTACAGCCTTGGGAAATTAAGTCCTCCTTTCATATGTAAGTATACACACAGATAGATATATGACACAAACAGCACAGACTTCTTTAGCTCTGCTGAATTTCTGAAAGCATCTAATCAGTTTTGTAATTCATTATAGAACTGCTTCAGTGACTGTGTGTAGCAATGAGTTCTGCAGTTTGCCTATATGCTGCATAGCCCAGTACTTTCTATTGCTGAAGTTTTATGTAAGCCTGTGCTCTTTGATTAAAGGAAAGAAAGGAAGGCAGGAAAGAAGGAAGTGAGAGGAAACAAGGATGGAAATTCTCAGGCAATACTTTGGAAAATTTTACAGATTTGGACAAATGTACTTAATTGATGCAATAGCCATCACAACTTCTTTGTTCAGTGTGAATAATTAATAACAACAATAAAAAAATAATAATCCCAAATTCAGGCATTACCAGAACTGTGGCAGCCAATTACACCCATTGCTTGAAAATACAAGTGTCTACCCTGGTTCTAAGCTGTGGAATTTTAAAATCAGTCATGAGTAAAAGGACCAGCCATAAACATACCTATTCAAACCAAACCCTGCAATAATTTTAGCAGAGAAGAAATGAATTATTGAATTCGCTGCACTCCCACACATAAGCAAATCCAGGTTCTGGTGGACAACATTGGATAGAGCTTTCCAAAACTGGACATCTCTCACAGATAATTAATGCCCTGCCAGCTGCTTCTTCATACTTCATTTGCAGAGTTCAAATGTGTGAATCTCTGTGGAGTTTGACTTGGCAGTACATCACAGGGAGAAAAGCGATTTTTCAAGCAACTAGGCTCAGTTCTACACAATTATGCTCAAACACAATGAAGTTCTTGTAAACCAAAGAGTTTGGTGATAAAAAGGTTTATCTCTGTAGGATAATTTATTTTAATCTGTTACTTATGCAAATCCAGCAGTGCTGCTATCTTTTTAATATCTTCCATAAGGCTAAACATGCTCTAGAGAGAGTGTAAAATGTGTGGATCTAAAATCACATTTTAAACCAAGAAGGTTTTAGCAACAGACTCATTCTGGATGCAAATCTGATTCGTGGTTTCTTAAAACCTGGGGCAACAGCCAGCCTAAGACACAACATGCAGCCTGTCGGTCAGCAGCAGCATAGCCTCTGGGACCCACATGTTCATCCCTGTACGGACTCCTGCTTCATGCACCCAGGCACCCATCAGCAGTGCAGGGAGCAACTGAACCAGCATCCCTCACTGACTGCTCCTTCTCTCACCAGCTCTCTTGCGGAATAAGTGAGGGCCATGCAACACAGAATCCTATTTTGTCAGACTGTTGGGGACTGGTGGGGGGCTAGGGTGGTCTTTTTGTGAAAATCCTCCCTTAAAGTCATTCAAATATGAGTCTGGGTAAAGGCAGAGTGGGAAAGGCCATCAGTACCTATTAGTAGGTCATGTTACGTTACCTCAAGCCTTTCTGTCTACTACTATATCATTTCATACTTTTTCAATATGCCTGAGACAATATATACAGAATATGGCAAAGACCTGTTGCAAAGACTTGGTTGATATGTTTGTCAAAAGAGTGGAAGAGTCCCCTTGGGGGCTGCTAGGCAAGACCTCACCAGCCAGGGCCAATCCCACCATCCCAGACAGAAAGGGGGGCACTGGGGGCAGCTGGGCTGGCACATCTGCTCACTCTTCACAGCCAGGACCAGTAGGGCCCATGGCTGGGCACAGGCCACTGAACTACCCGCCCTTAGTCCGTAGGCTGGTAGGGCACAGGCAATTCTGTAACTCCTATTTGCTTCATGCTTCCTGTCAGCTAAGTATGATTATCATTGCCATCCCAAATTCCTGAAGGACCATATTCCCCTGCTGTGCTTTAGCACACAAATTTCCAAATTAACAGTGGAGCAACACTCTTATTCTTGCAATGACACTGTCTTTCTAGTTTTTTCTTTAAGCTCCAAGTTCTTAAGTGGTAGGGCTGTAGGAAATTCTGATGTTTATTCAATCATTAGAAGTTTTACACTTCATATTTTCAAAGTAAGCTTTGGGATCATAATCCCTAAAGGCTCAAATAAGAAAAGGTAAAACATATTATTTAAAAGAAATAATTCCCCTACATTGTTTTCCTGGAGGGGTAGCTAGAGTGTGAAATTGCACAAATTCATACACACTGACTTTCACATTCAATTGGGTCTGGAAGAAATACAGCATTTTCAAGGCGAAGAGCCCCCCAAGCCAGCAGATGTTCCCAATTGCTACACAGAGCCTGCAGTGCCTCCACTGCCAGCCTTCAGCAGGACAGGGCAGGCTCCCTGTGTGGCTTTTTGCGAAGCTCAACTCGTTCCCAGAGCGCACATATACTTCAATGCTGCACAGGAACCTCCGAAGCTGGACAGGTTGCATACAGTGTCCTCAACGCTCTGCGCTCTGGGACACTGCAGCTGAGCAGCTGGGCTGCTGAGCTCAAACATGGAGCCAGGCAAACGCATGGAGCTGCTCTCTGCGTGAGCCTGAGATCATGAGCTCACTGGGGTTGAGGGTACAACACACAGACAGCCATGATGTCCCTGACTGGCATCTCCCCACTTGCAGATCTCCTCTTCTCACTCTAGTCAAGCCCAACACCATGTCCTCTCAAGCAGAGCAACTAATTAACTTCAGAGTAACACAAAGTTCAGGATGGAAACTGCACAGTCCATGTAAAGGTTCTCAGTTGCTGCAGCATCAGTTCCATGACATCTGCCCTATGTGATGATGTAAATGATTATGTCAAGGCCTGGAGGTACCATCTTCAAGCAGAGGCATTGGCATAGAGGCCAACTCTTGGAGCAGAATGTGCATATATCCCCCTAATCCCCTTGAGTACCTGAACAAGCAAATACTGTTTAGGACCTGTGTGGATACTCCTGTTATGAACAGTTTCAATTATTTTTGTGACTGTCACTCTATTGCCTTGATGTTGGTGCACGGCTCTCACAGCGGCAATGACGATGCTCACTACAATTATTTTTTCTTCGGGGATGATTTTTAATCGGACGCTCACAATTTGCTCAGAGGACATTACTCTGCGACCGGGCCGCAGGTACCGGCACACGGCGGAGGGAACCTGGGGCCCGGGACAACGCCTCGAGGTGCCGGTGCCGGTGCCGGGCGCTGGCGTGCGGGCAGCCACGCCGTGTTCACGGCTGAACGAGGGGCGCAGCCGAGGAGCTGCGTCAGCGCGGGCGGGGGCGGGCCGGGGCGGGGAAGGCGGGTGCGCCCGGCGGGGCGGCCGCCGCGGGCGGGGGGCGGTGACGCGCGGGGCGGGCCGGGGCGGCTGCGGGGCGCGGCCGGGCGCGCTGCCCCGCGGCACCAGGGGAGGCTGCCCGCGTCCTCCCCGGCATGGGGGTCGGGCTCGGGCCGGCACCCCGCGGGCGGCGCTGACCGGAGCGGCACCCGCCGCTGCCGCCGCTCCCTCCCCCGCGCCCGCGACTCCTCGGTGGGGAGGCCGGGCGGCGGCGGCCGGCGCCCGCGGGCGGGCGGGCGGCGCGGGTTTCGGCGCAGCGGGGCTCGGGACCCGGAAGCAGAAGCGGGGCCGAGAGGCGGCTGGATGGGAAGGAGCGGCGGCGAGCGGCGATGGGGGAGCAGCAGAGCTCGCTGAGCGCCCCGCGAGCGGCCGCCGCTCCACCGAGCCCGGCCGGGGGCCCGCGGGAGCCCGGCCCGGACGAGCCGCCTTCGCCGCGAGAGGCGGTCCCGGGCGGCGGGGCGGCTGGGCCGGGGCGAGGCGGGGAGCAGCTGCTGCCTGCCGCTGCCGGCCCCGAGCGGCGAGGGGCCGAAGAGGAGGCGGAGGCGGCGGCCGGGCCGGAGCAGCCGCCGGGCTCGGGGGAGCCGGCGGCCCCGGCGGAGGAGGGGCTGGAGGGAGGCAGCGGCCGCCGCCGCCCCCCCCGGCGGCACGTGTACTGCACCGTCTACTGCGTGGAGAATGACCGGCCGCCGGCGGCCCCCGGCTCCCCCCGCGGCGGCCCGGGCGTGGGGCAGCCCCCGGCACGGCGCGGGGTGGTGTCGGGCGACGACCCGCTGTCGTCGGGCGGCAGCATCGAGGTGGTGGACTTGTACCTGCTGCCCGAGCCCTTCTCCGGGCTGATCGCGGGCGAGTTCGGGCCGCTGCTGGTGCTGAGCTGCCGCGTGTGCCTGGAGGAGAAGCCCATCAAGCCCCTGTCCTGCTGCAAGAAGGCGGTGTGCGAGGAGTGCCTCCGGCGGTACCTCAGCTCCCAGGTACTTCCCAGCGGGCGCTGCCGGGATGTGCTGGGGGGCTGTGGCTCGGGCAGCCCGGCGGGCTGAGCGCGGCGCTGGGCCCGGCGAGCCGGCCTGGGCCGTGGGGTGCGGAGCGGGAGGGAGCCTTTCCCGTCCCGTACGGAACGCGTTTGGCCGCCACCTGCGTGCTACCTGCGGATTCAGCGACTTCCCGTTCCTGAAGCGCTGGTCTGCGCGTTCGTACGCAGCCGGTCGGGCTGGTCACTTCTGTGTTTTCAGGCGCTTCCCACCTTTACAGAGATTTTCGCTTTGAAATCTCAAAGTGTTGCTGTTACCTAGCTGGCGGCACCAGCTTTCTTTCAAGAGGAGGCCAAGGAGTGATAAGGAGCGGAGTTTGGGAGCATTGGCAGCCGCCTCCGGAGCGGCTCCTGGAGCCGGGTATTTTGCCCGCTGCCGCTCGGGCTTGCGGATGTTCGGGCCCTTGGCGCAGCCGCTCGGCCTGGTCCTCGCAGGACACATCGCGTTTGGTGTTAGGCCAATTATGCAAGGTTAAAGTTGTGTGTGTGTGACTGTTGGTGAACAATTGCAGTTAACAACAGTAAACAATAACTTATTTGGAAAAAATTTGAAAACGCAACTTTTCCATCCTGGGCAGACAACTGCTCGTCCTGGGCAGATAGCTGGCATATAGGGTGCTTACATGTTCATCACTGTTTTGTCAGTCAGAACTGCTGTTTCAAACCAAAGCAGCTTGATAACTAAGCTCTGTCTTCGCTAATGTTTTCAGTAGCTAGTTTAGCACCACAGAATACTTGTATGTTTCTGCTGCTAATGTAATCATACCCTAAACACGAAGAACAATGGGAGAAGTATGGTGTATGTGGGAAAAACAAAACCAACTAAACCCTTTGCTTACCCCCTTTATGCTTTTATTCAGCAGAAATTTTTAGGCTGTCCTTGGTGGAGATGTTCTAGTTTGGTGGTGGAATGGATTTTTACACCTGTTGGGGCTTGGTGCTGTGCTGGGGCGGTTTGTGCTCCTGCTGGGCTGTGTGTGTAGGGCAGGGATGGATGCTTGGTTACACCTACCCCTGCACTGTATAAGTAGTTGACAGGCCACTTCTGACCAGAGTACATTTCACTGCTTGGAAATTGCACGTGCTGCCAGAAGTCAAGTACTTGCTCCTCTCTGAGCCCTGGTAGCCGATGTAGCATTTGCTGGTGCTGGTAGCATTTATTCTGGCTAATAGTAAACTTACTAGCATTTTTATGATCCAGTTTGGATATGTTTAGATAACAGCGAAGAACTTGGGAACTGATGGATTGGCTGGTCAGAGTTATATTTTGTGTGTTTCCTTTAACACTGAAACTCAGAAACACTTAATAAGCCTTTTTGAGTCTTCGAGTACAGAGACCAGAATGATTTGATTTGTAGATAAGTGATAGACTGGAAATTCTCATTAGGTTTTTAAATTATATTGTCAGTGCACATTTGTGCCACTTTGGTATCTGCTACTGAGGTCACATGTCAGAATATTGACTTTCATTGAAGCTGGAAATTGCCAAGTGTTGTGATGTCAGAATGGTCTTCCCTATCTTCTGCAGGTGCCTGTAGTTTACAGTGATGTAATGGAAGTTACATGATCTGGTATTTAAAGCCATGCTGAAGGGCTCTTCTGCCTGGTTTAGGCTGGACTCTTGGAGAATGAAGCAGTAGCTTGGTGGCTGGAATAGCTGACTGGCCTAGGAGCCAGGTATATGCGCTGTGAAGTGGGTTTAGCATTGTCCAGGTGTTGGATGTGCATGCAGGGATGCCCCCTTCAGGGAAGCCACTACTATTGCTAAGCACCCGCAAAGCTGATCCCAGCAGCTGTTGAAAGGTACCCGTATGGCACATAGCCATATGGGTGCTTACTCCTGTGCATTAAAGGTGGGGCAGGGATACTAATCTTGAGGATTGAGATTCGCAGAGCACTTCTGTGAACATGTTGTTACAGATGCTTTTATGACCAGGCAGAATTTTAGTTGCTTGATAAATTTGTTAGGGAAAAATGAAACAAAATATAACAAGTAACAGTCCAATGTGTTCTTCCCCTATCTTCCTTTTTGAAAAGGACGAGAAAGTGATATTTCTTCAGGAAGAACAAGAAGTGATCTGTCTTTCCTTTGTGCTGTGAAAGGACCCTGTGAGTCATCCTGGGGAGAAAGACCTCTCCGTGTCAGTTATATTAGAAGAGTTTCTGGGAAGGATGAGTGAAAAGCCAGAAATCGTTACCTTTCATCTTTGAGACTTTGCATTTTTTGTAGCAAATTAAAAAGAAAATTTATTAGAAAATCAAAATAAATAAATACTGAAAAGCTGTTTTGTTTGAAAATTTTAAAAGATCTTACTTTTGGATATGATCAGCCTGATTTAAGAATGTACCTGAAATTGAAAACAAACAAAAAACAAAACCCCAGGCAGCATTATGCATAGTTTAGATCTGGTTTCCTTGTCAGAGAAATAGTAGTCTGTGCCCTGGCTGACTCTACGTCTCTGGAGGAGTGGTCTCTCATGCTGAAAATGTGGAATATGTTGGCAGAAGTATAGCACTTAAAATAATTTGTGTTGCCTTTGATGTCTGTGTGTGTTCTCTCACTGAAGAAAGCTGTATTCTTCATGATGGCTTCATTGTGATTCCTGAAATGATGTTTAATGAAGTAGCAAAGGAAAAAATCTGTTAATGCACTCTGCTTTCTTCTATGCAAATATATAAGAGCATCAGAACTTCTGCCTTGGAGCCCTTTATAGATCAGAAAATCAACTGAAGTTTTAGGCATTCTTAAAAGGAATGCCAGATGAAAATACTCCAGCTGCAGAGTTTGCTCATCATGTTACCAGCATGCTGGAAAATGAGGGTAACATCTGAAGGTCCTTAGAGGTCAAGTCCAGTCTTTCTTATCACTGGCACCTAGCTGCATAATCCCTTTCAAAGATTTAGTGGCTGGAGCAGAAGCTTAGCAGGCAAGCCTGGAATGCCGAGGCTGATCAGGAGCCTGACTTTGGAAAATTGCGTAACTTTACCTCTGCCTCAATTTAGCTATTCTGTCTCACATCCTGATAGTCACAGAGCCCTCGGGGCTCTTCAGGGTCTGACTATGACCAGTTGATCTACCATTCACAAAAAAATTATCTGACTATTTGTTTGGACTCAAAGAAATTGATGATATGGTAATTGATAGGTATGAGTGATGGGTTATCATGGAAGAGGTTGTGGCTTTTGCAGCTCAGGATGTGGTGTGGTGGCTTTCACAGTTCAGGATCTGGTGTGGATCCTACAGAGCCTGAGTCAGGTCCCAGCAAACTCTGTCTCCAGGAGTCGATGCAGCCCAGAGCTGTTGTTTGTTACACTTAATGGGTGAGGTTGAAGAGTGTGATTGTCTGAAAGGCCGGTGTTCTCCCTCCAAGGACTCTCAGGTATGTGTGGAGTGATGTTGGGGTCAAAAGTGTGGAAGAACCATTTCCTCTTCAGCTGGGAGCTGTGGGTTTCTGCACTTTTTCATCCAGCATACAAACTTGGGACAGGGAAGGAGCAACCAGGACACTTAATCTCACAGGTGTAATATTACATCCGTATCTCCTTCACCTCCTTCATTTCCCATCTTTCTCTCCATTAAACATGGCACCAAACCCCGGTTATTTCAGAAACTGTGCATACAGAGGTTTGCTGAAAGAGTGATTCACTTCCTAACCTCTCCGAGCTGCTTGTATATTTAAGTCAGAGGGAGCATTTCACTTTTCCTGTAAAATGGCTGGAAAAGTTTTATAGAAACCTCAGTGCCTGCTTTTTCTACATGCAAATTGGGAAACTTGATAATCCAGTTTTGATCCTGTGCTCATTAGTGATGCTTTATTTTGTAAATCTTGTAACTCTGTTGAAGTAGTCATTCTTATATTAAAAGACTTTGGGTGAGTTAATTTAAACAGGATACTGTATTCTTCATCAGATTTTATGGTGCTTTAATTATGGGAACTCTAATGAGATTAGTAGCCATGAGTAAATCAGAAGAGATTGTTGGGGGTGGGGAGGGGCTGCATGTGACGTTTTGTGCATGGCTGGCTTTGATGGGACAAGAATCCTGCTCTCTTCTGAGCATGAAATGTGGAGATCATCCTCCCTCTGCTCAGGACCTCTTACCAGTTTTTCTCTGTCTGTGACTGGAGATCTCGTTTTTGACCCCTTTCTTTTCTGTGCATGATTTCTTTCTGAAAGAGCTGGAGGAAAAAAAAGCTGCTGACTGTTACAGTCAGGATTTTTGTGGGGAATGTGATTATAAAGCTGCATAGCAAAGAGGAAAATTTAGGAGCAATCTGTATCACATAAAACTAGTACTGGCTTGGAGCTGGAGGGCCTTGACACCTGTGTCTCGTCAGGTGCTTGATGGTATCATATAAATGATACATCTTCAAAGCTGTAGTCTGCTGATGAAAACCAGCCAGCAGAAATGTAGGCACCAAGTGCTGAATCATCTGATGGTTAATGAGCTGCTTGTGCCCTGAGTCAAACCAGAGCTCAGAAGGGCCACTGTCATTCAGTGCAGAAGCAGCTCTGTGTTTGCAAGGGTAATTAATCTAAAACCATGCTCTAACGCCAGCTACCAAGTTGCTGGGATGGCTGCGGGCTGCCTACCGGGAGGTGATGGCAGGGTGAGCGACCACCCCTCCAGCTGACATTGCAAAAACACAGAATTTTCCAAAGGAGGAAGAGAGGTGCAGGAGGAGAAAAGAACCTGCTGGTTTACAGGCTTTCTAAACCAAATCAGCAGCCTCAGCCACTGTAAGCTGGCTGTGTTCCTGAGGAGGAGGAGAAGGCAGATAGACTTGGTCCATCAGATATGAGCAGCCTATAAGCTGCAGGAGCACCTAAACTTCTTCTCTGTCATTTTCAGCAAACAGCTTCTGAAAGTCTGTCGTGTTCTCCTGACGTGTTGTATGCAGTGCCAGTGCCAAAATGCTGTTGCGTAGCCAGATGTCACAGTTCAGGATGATACCCAAGTACCTCTAAGGTTGTAAGAGTTAGTCTTTGAAGTTGACAAGATATATGGCAGACTTTTAGTCCATCTTGAATGCTTCTTGGTGAATCCAGTTTGGTGCCAGAACTTTAGTTTGGAGCAGTTTACAAAATCCAGTATTGATGAAGATGCTTTGAAATTAATTTTAAAGAAAACTTGTTTTGAGCAATGTTCTTGAAGGATAATACTGCCTAGTTATCCTAGTGTGTGTAGGCCTAGGTGCTCTGTCAGCATGTGAGCACTGCATGTGGTATGTTTGTTCCCTGTGCAGAAGTAGCTTCGAGCTTATTCTGCATGGCTAGGACTTCCTCCTGTTTGGATAAGTCTTTGCCAGATGTAGAGCTGGAATTGTGGCTGTCCTTTCTTAGCCATGCTGTTATGAAGTGAAGGGTAAGAGAGTGGCTGTTCTTACAGCTAAGAACATTTTCAGTAAAACTTTGGGATCCAATATACTGAGAGTAGAAAAGATGGTGTCACCTTTGAACAGTTGCAGGAAAGGCTTTGCTAATGGAGAAAAGCCTGAGTTCCTGAGGTTTTGATAAATGGTGTAATGAAATTGTTGATGTTGATAGTGAGGGATGAGGGTAAATGGTGGGTGCTACGGCAATACCATGAGTTCACTGGTGTTTATAGTAAAGTTGATTTTGAAGTGTAAAGTCTTCCTATGAATGGGAAATTGCAGTGGGAGATGGAGAACCAGTTTTGTTTTAGCTGGGGTTGAAACCTAATTTGAAAGTGTGTAATTTCTGTGAAGCAGAAGCCTTCCTTGTCAGCTGTCTCTCACAGCCAGTGTGTCGCACCTCGCTGGTCTGTGGGTGGTGTTGGCATTGGGGACCACAGACAGGCTGAGCCATCAGGAGATCATCTTCTGCATGCCTTCCCTCCCACTGCTCCCACCAGCTGTTCACAGGAGCTACCAGGCACAGGTACGGAATCGATCCAGGGAATGTAAAATTAAATGAGTTGAAAACTGAATTGTTGGGGTTTAATTGCCCAAACAAAAAGAAATGAAGGAGTTAAATGAGGATTGGGAAGGACTTCAGTTCACCTCTGCCCCATTCCTGCTTCTCCACCCAGAACAACTGTTCTTCCAACTGCTCTGGGGCCTCTTGGCTCTTCATTCCTCTTTTCTTCTTGTACAAATATCTTGCTTCCTGCTGTCTAAACCAGCCAGGCTTGAGAAAAGTATGTATTTTAAATGGCCAGGATGTCAGTAAATTGTCAAAATGATTAAGAGTTGTAAGGGATGTAATTTCTTCAAAAGAATTCAAACTGGAGGCTTCCCCCTGAAGAAGGGCATTACTTACCCACCCAGCTTTATCTGTCTTTCTGTATGCTTTATCTGCTTGTGCTTGTGTTTCTCTTGCTCTTTTTTTTAAGTACTTTCTTGGTGAATTGTATTTTAAAAGTAAAAAAGTCCTTGTCTATAGGATATTATTAGCCAAATACTTACTACTTTTTCTACACTAGAAAAAGTGACAAATTTGCCTAGTGGTGAAGAGCCTATTTAATTTTTAAGTCCATTTTTAAGTACTTGAAAATTTTTTTGTAAGGCAAAGAAATGAATTTTACTTGGAAGTTAAAAATTAGGATGAAAAACAAATTGAAGACTTTACTAAGAGAGAAGAAAGTTTTGTGGATTTCAGTGCTGAAGGTCAGAAGTTTAATGGTAGTTTAGGCCAGATTTGGAGTTAGACTTGAAATGGCTTAGATTCTACATTTAAGTCCACATTTACCTTAGATGCTACCTCACTGCTTTGATTTGAGATTGATGTATATTTTCATTGACAGCCTTAGTGGGATGCGCTGTTGCTCTTGTTTACTTACTTAATTGTAAGAAAGGCTGTGCACTTTCTGGATTAGAATTCCATGAAAAGGTAAAGAAATTTCTAAGTCTATCACATTTCCATTTCCTTACGAGCTTGCTAGTAGACTGTAGAGCACTCATTTTCCCCAATGATGTTTTTATTAAGTACAGCAGAAACTATATAAGATTTTGTACTGGAAAACAGAAGGGGCAAAGTTTCATTTTCTCAAGCTTGGTCATCTTGATGCCACTGTGTATTGTTTTCTACCACTAACACGATACGAATGGCAGCAAGGGCAAGTACCTCTCTAGTTTACTTTGTTTGGCATCCTGATTAGGAATGGTTGTGTATCAGCTTGGGCGGTGTAGGATGGGGATCTGAATGACGCTGTCTCTTTAGCTTGTAGGAAAGGGAAGTCCTACCCAAACTGTTCAGCTGTGACGTGGCTCTGTGGGGGTTGCTCACACAATACAAGGAAGGAAGAAAAGGGAGAAGAAGATTGCTGGGATGGGAAGGGCACAATGATCATGTAGGAATTGGTTTGCTCCAGAAGGTGGACTTGCTGAGGGTAAGCTTTCATAAAACAAAAGGGAATTGTGAAGACTGGTGCCCTCCATGTAGGGTGGATCTTTGGCCTCTATTTAAAGCTGCAGTTGGTTACTGGCCAGTTATTCTTGTAAATTGTGGCCAGGAAGTGAGATGGACTAGCTCTTTTTCTGGTTTCCTATTGGATGGAGCCAGGCAGGAAAGAAATCTAGCCTTAAAAAGAAAAAAAAAATAGTAAGGATTCTAAACACAGTTTAAAGTATAGAACTTCCAGGAAAATAATGGGCGTTTTACTGAGCTGCTGGAAGACTTTTATACCCCATTGGCAGCAGGGTGGGTGGAGTTGGTAGATGAAGCATCCCATCTGTGACACAATTACAGAGTGCCTGTGAGAGGTGCCAATTCCCTGCAGCAGCAAAAGGAAGTCCTTCACTAAAGTCAGTACTATTGCTGCTGTATGAGGGCGAAGAAAATGGTGGGGAAGGGCTTCTTAACCTTTCAGCTATTTTAATGTTGCTCTCTATGAGAGTGTTAATTGGGGAGAGGACACCTTAAGCCTTTCCATTCCAGTGCACCTGTGCATTGTCAGGTAAAATTTGTCTGCTTAGAAGCTGTTCACAGGAGCAAGCATATAAATTGCTCAGTGCTTTTTCACATGCATGTGCAGTTCAGTTGTGCAATAGCTTGGAAACTCTGTTGAGTTAACTTTGTGGCATTAGCATGCAGCTTAAAAGTGGGAAAGAATGTGCAACTTCGGAGTTTTTCGGAATGGATGGAGCTGCAAAAGAGCAAACATGGCCCACAGTATTTAGATGCCTAGTGTTGCATACCAACTACAAAATGTACATTTTAGGGCTCCAGACAGAATTATGGTGATAATGTTTTATTGTGATGAACTAATTCATATGGAAATATGGCAGAAAATGAGTCATAGGGCAGAAAATGAGTTGTGAAGCACTGGAGTTCAGTCTAAGTGTTGTTGCTGTTACACGCTTACGCATATTGACATATACAGGTCCACCTAGACCTCAAAGCGGCCAAAGTGAAATACAATAAAATCTGGATATTTCAAAGCATGCACGTATTTGGTAGTGCCCATTTGCCTTACATAAGGGCAGTAGAAATCAAGCAGACTCAGAAATTTTCACTCATTTGTGTAATGGAAAGTAAATTCAGCCTTACTTGTATTGTATTTCTCAGTAACACTCAAAGAGTAATTTTCAAACTTCTGAAGATGTCCATTCTTTCAAGACATTATTTGGAGTTCTAACTTGATTTTAAATTACTAGCATGTTCCCAGTCAGTAAGATACAAATCTTCCTTGCAGTGAGTTGCAGCTGTTACTGATGGACATCACTGAGTTCTGTTGTCTCAGCAAAGTAGATATTTCATGTCAAGGCTTGATTTGTTGTTCTTTCAGTGAAAGTAACTCGTCGAATCCTACCTGAATTATCGCAGTGTAACGCTTCATGAGAACCTCACCCAGGTCTGACAGGTAGTCAGACAAGGCCAGGCTATCAGTTCTGGTAAATTAAGGCTCTAAAATGAGTTCTGGATCTCATTCTATTTTTTATCCATGTCAAGAAAAGGTGAGTTGTCTAAAGCTCATGGTATACAGTGATTTTAGCTAGCAGTGCTGCTCACCCCAGTCTGCTACTTGTTCCCTACTATTTGTGCATCATCATTTGATCCATCATCAAAAGAAAAGATCTGGTTTAAAAAGTAACCTCTCACAGTCATTTTTTGCTTCTTTTATTCTTATCCAGTTTCTAATTGTTATGCACAGTATGCAAATGTTTATTTCACCACAAGGTGGTACTGAATAAAGTGCTAAGCCAAGCCATTTACTTTGGCAGCTGTGGCAGCCTGTCAGACCAAAACGTTTGAAAATGGCATATTCATGAAGGTGACAGGTGGGGGTTTTCATTGGAGCTCGATGAAATCAAAACTGCAATTTGGTCCTGTTGCTGCGTCATTTCCTCTTTCACAATCCAGATGGAAGTCACAGCTTATCCAGCACCTGAAGGTGCATCTGCACCCACAGCTCTTGGACAGGCAGGGCCCAGGGAGTTACTCCGAGCTGCTCACAGCACTGAGGTGCTCAGTCAAGCCCAGGCTGGTACCCACTGGTCCTGTCTCTGCTGCATGTGGCATCATTAAATAGGAGCTTTCAACTAGCTGAATTCTAAAGCATCCTCATGTGTTTTGTAACATAGATTATTCCTAAGATAGTCTTACAAGTGAAGTTTTTCATGTGAATATTGTTGCAGGTGAGGAACCTCTCTTTTGATCTCGCTTGTTTCAACAGCTTTAGTTTGCTGCAGCCAGGCAATGCCAAGTGTGATTGTTATTTTCTTGGGAGAAATTTTTTTCTGCACCACAGAGCTCTCAAAGGAAGTTTCTTGTTGTTCCTAATCTGTTTGAATAACAAGTGAAAAGATGCAGAACTTAAAATTATAGAAGAATTTTGGGGTTTTATTGTGTGGGTTTTGTTGTGTTTTGTTAGGGTTTTTTTTGGTGTGTGGGGATAGGGGTGTTAGGTTTTTTGGTGTTTTGTTTTGTTTGGGTTTTTTCTTCTGCAAAGACACAAAATGCACGTTGGTATTGAATATGACATTTAAAAACATACAACAGAGCAAGGTACAGCACAGTCATGGAAGAACTGGTATGCATAATTAGATTTTGATAGGGAAGGTTCTTTTGACCTTGGTCATACATTCCCTTGGTATAAGTAAAAACTGAAAAATTTCTGTTGCAGAAGACAACCAAAATAATGACTATTCCAGCATATTCTTTTCCACTCTAATTGATTTTTTATGTTTCCATAGGTGTACTGCTTTTGACCCATAAAAATTTTAAGCCTGTTTTTAAAATTAACCTAGATTTTAAGAAAAGTTCTAGCATGTGCATTGGGCTGTAACTACAGCTTTCACCAGCTAGAAGCATGTTTTTTAGTGAGAAGCTTTGAGATGTTTGGGGAAAGGAGAAGAGAGCAGGAGAAGGGTCCTGTTTCATTGCCTCAGTAATGAACTGGCACCAGATGATAAGTTTTCTGATACTAGCTTATCATTTTGCTTCTCTATCAAGTTTCCATGTAGGAGAATTTTATCTATCCTTTTGGTGAAAAGAAGGAGCAAGGAAGAGGTGTTTTATTATTTTTATTTTTCAAGTATGAACTCGTTCGACTGTTGGAATGTTAGTAGGAGACAGCAGACCTGGGTGAATGATAGCAGATGATGCAAGCAGCTGATAATGATGAAACCACTAAAAAACCTGAATGCAATTTGAGGCTCTAGTACAGAGAGAAGAGGAATGAGGCACTTGCATCTGGTGAGGCTCTGTTTGGAACCTCGGGTGTAGCTGGCTGATACTGGCCAGATGCCAGTCACCCACCAAAGCTTCTCTCTCACTCCCCTCTGCAGCTGAATAGGGGAGAGAAGATACAACGAGGAGTTTATGGGTTGAGATAAGGACAGAGAGAGATCACTCACCAAATACCATCATGGGCAAAACAGAATCAAATTAGAGATACTAATTGAATTTATTGCTAACAAAATCAGAGCAGGATAATGAGAAGTAAAATAAACCCTTAAAAACACCATCTCCCCACCCCTCCCCCCTTCCCAGTTCAATGTCCAGGGCGCTAGGAGACAGGGAAGGGGGTTATGGTCAGTTCATAACATCAGGAGTTTATCCTGCTGCTCAGGGAGAAGAGTCCTTCCCCTGCTGCATGGTGGGGTCCCTCTCGCAGGAGACAGTTCTCCAGGAACTTCTCCAATGTGAGCCCATCTCACGGGCAACAGTCCTCCCCACACTGCTGCAGCATGGTTCGCTCTTCCACAGGGTGCAGTCCCCCAAGGACAGGCTGCTGCAGCATGGGCCCCTCTCTCCCACAGGGTCACAGCCTCTCAGGAGGCTCTCAGGCATCCACCTGCTCCAGCGTGGGTCTCCTCCAGGGCCCGCAGGTGGATCTCAGCATCCTCATGGAACTCCATGGGCTGCAGGGGCACAGCTGCCCCAGCATGGTCTGCCTCACAGGCTGCAGAGAAATCCCGACTCTAGTGCCTGGAGCACTTCCTGCCCCTCCTTTTGCGCTGACCTTGGTGTTTGCAGGGCTGTTCCTCTCACATATTCTCACCCTACTCTTCTCTGGCCACAATTACACCTCTTATCCCAGAAGTGTTACCACCATTTCTAATTGGCCCAGCCTTGGCCAGCGGCACATCCGTCTTTAGATCCACCAGGGATTGGCTCTGCCAGACATGGAGGAAGCTTCTGGCAGCTTCTCACAGAGGCCACCCCTGTAATCCCTGTCCCACCACTAGCCCCCCAAAATCAGGCCATGCAAACCCAATAAATCAGGTTTAAGAAAAGTGGCATGAACCAAGAAGGACTGCAAGGAGAAAAGAGCTGATGCAGAACTGCTTACTTGAGCATAAGGAGAACTGGGAGGAGAAATGACTGTTCTGTCTAAATGCAAGAGGGCGTAATTTGGGTAGGCGCTTGTAAAGAATTTTTGGCACAACACAGACTAAAAATTGAAAGGAATTAAGTTAGGCTAGAAATCAGTATGAGCCTCTATCAGAGGGAGGGATTTAGGAGAGTCTTTCCAGTCTCTGAAATTGGGAAGAAAAGTCCAGTATCAGAGCAGTTCTCAAAGCCAGCACCTTCAGTACTCTCAAAAGAAGGCTTTCCATGTGGCACCACTGTGTGCTGCATTTGGCCCATTTGGATGGTAAGGCTGCCTGTGCTTCTCAGTGCGCTATGCTGACAAGCTGCAGTTCAATGAGGAAACGGTAGAAGAGTTTTATTGTCTGGCATTACTTTTTTCTTGACCACTGAAAACAGTAAAATACTTTTTAATGCCCAATGTGTACCTGCAAGCAGCACGCTTCAAACAGTGCTCTGTATCTGGCATTGTTTTGTCTGTATGGGAGGTAAAGTCAAGCGTCTCACTCTGATTTTAGGAGAAATAGCTCTCAAATAAATTTCGAAACTGAGTTTTTGATACAGTTTCTGGTTAGACTCATCTGGCTGAATCAGAGCAATTTCCAAGTGATTCCTTCCCTCTGCTGGCAGAGGAGAGACTGCATTGCTGTTACCCGAGTTGACCTAGGCTATAGAGGATGCCTTTGTGAAACAACTCTCCTAGGGAATTCATGCAGGCTGTTGTATAAAGAAACTTAGGAGAGAGAAGATTTAGCAAAGACCAGTGATTGTTTTAGTTTCCACTGATTGCTTTTACGTTAAAACAATGAAGAGAACAGATGGTTAAGGTGGAAGAGCTATGTAACATTGAAAAACAGTCTCTGAAATCATGTGGTTTGGGTGTGGGGTCTGTTTTGAAAAGGATTTTTTTTTTGTGAAACTAACTGTTACCACCTGGGCAAATTTGCTGTAAGTTACCGGAAGGAAGTAGCTGGTTGTTGAATGTCCTTGTCTTTCTGTTAGTCTGTAGTTTAGCTGTGTGTTTCAGTTGACAGGCTGCAGCAGCATCATTTTGGATTTATCTCCTGATATCTCATTCTAAGTTGTTGTTTTCTCTTTTTGTTTCCTTCCAGTTTTTAATACCAATATCTGACAAGTTTTGTGGAAGGATTTTAGCATTCTTAGAGTACTTATGTTGGCTACCAGGTAGTCCTTTGGAAGCTCAGGGTGGTTGCAGGGTGGTTTATTGGGGATTATGGTGAAATCCATCCTGGCTCTGTGCCTGGCCTGGTGTACATAGAGAGGGCTTTGCTGATGAGACGCAATAAACATTGAGTTTCTGTACTAGTCACGAAATACATCTGCAAACTGTCTAGATGAACCTGTTGAAGCTGTTGTGCTCTTTATAGCTGCTTTGTGTAGAAGCTAGATCCACAGGGAAAATCAATAAATCTTGCATAGAGGTAGAGTCATGGTAGCCATGCACACATGCCTTATGTTTTTAATGTTCTGTATATGTTTGCACTTTTGAAAACTGCAGCATGAAAGAATTTTTTTTTTATTCAGTTCTTGTTAAGTTAGGTTTATACCAGATTAAACTGGTCTTCTGTAGGGTTATATCACTTTGTTTCTCTTGAGTTCACTAGTGAAGTCTGTCTGGAAAGACAAATTTAGTGGAAGCACTGATAGATGTAAATTTTGGTTCAATCAATATGAGGCACAAGTAGAATCACAACAAGACTACTTCTGGGTTTGAACAAACCTTGCACAAACATGAAAACCGATATATGCTGACACCAGTAGGCATTGAAACATTGAAAGTACTTCTAAAAGTTGTGTGATTTTAATGGATTTCTTCATATATGTAAGCCATGGTGGAAAAACTGATGAGAACTGTATCTGGAATATATCAGATAATAGTATATCTTTTATAATGGTCTATTGAAACACCTGAAAAATGCAATGCTACTGTCCAAGTAATAAGATGGATGAAATGAAGAAAATGCCTTGCTGATACATATTTTGAGTGAGTTATAAAACTTTTATTTATGGCAGGAAGTTGAGCTTCTTCAAAAGGTGTATGCTTATCCAGTGAGGGCTGTAAAGATCCTGGAGAGTGACCTCTGTTCTCACCAGCTTCCAGCTTGTGCTCTCTTTCTTCTTCCCTTTCCTGTATAAGTTTCCTTTCCACTGTCAGGAGCTTTTTAAAATGCAGTTTCCTTTTCACGGTGATCCTTTTGCATACAGTGTTTGTAGTGGCACTCAGAAAAGGTTTATAGATTTGAAAACAAACTTGGTCACGTTATAGATTGTTCTTCAGTGGCATTCAAGTGAGAATTACTCAGTTGTGGACTTTATGCTTATTTCTGTTGTCTTAAAGTGTTTGTCTTGTTTTTCTTCCTGGCAGTGTTTAATTGACCAGGAGAGAGGCTTCCTTGCAGGAGGATCTTTGTAATTAGATGTCACCTCCTTTTGTTTGATGACCTGCTTTAGAGCAAGTAGTAGATTTCCCTGAGAGCTGTCTATGCTTTGCACTGCTGGTGTCACTGTGTTGTGTTCAGCCAAGACACTTAAGCCAAGGCTGAGCCTTCACGATGCATCATTTACAGCTGGCTTCTCTGCTCCTTGCTACTCTGTGCACTGCTAGAGAGGGGACTGACCTATGTTCAAAGCAGCGAATGGTCATGGGAAGCATTGTTACTTGTGGCTTGCAGAAGTTCTGGGCTAGCCTGTGTTACTCTGGTACTCAGCTGTGATTCCAGCACACTGGTTTTGAAGATAGAGCTCCACAGAAGCCGTGTGCTTCTATTATATGGATAGTTTTGGTTGCAAAGTAGAAGAGTTGTGAAAATTGGAAGTACAAAAGCATGTAGTGGTTATCTTACTGTTGCACTGGTTTTTACAAAAGGTTTTGGAATACTCCCTCCCATCTCCTTGAAGAAGCAGAAGAGGTAGATTTTATTCTCCCTTTTCTTACCTGTCAAGCTCTATAAGTAAGGAGAAGAGAACGGAATAACCATGAGATTAAGACTTCTTTTATCTGCTTTTCCTTTCTTTTTTTCCTTTTCCTCTCTTTGAGCAGAATTTGGTTTGCAGTGGGAGGGCATTGGGAAAAAGATCTAATCTTTCTGAAGCAGTAGAGTTCCTGTGTGTGATGGCACGGGGGACAGGTTTACTCCAATTGCAGCTTTAATGTTTCAGTTAAGCCTGTGTACTGTGTTGGATGGAGTAAGAGGTGTTTTTATGCCGTGTAGGTGTTCAAATGCTTGTGCAGGAGGTGACTAATACAGCTGGGCAGGTAGGGCAGCACTAATGAGACCAGAAAAAAAAAAGGGCTTTTTTTTAATAACAGAGGAGCTCTCACTACCCAACTTACAGAACACATCACATGGCATTAAGAAATTTAGTGTTGCTTTAGCATACTGTTGCTTTCACCACCTATTAACATTTTAGAAATCTGTTTTGGGGGTTTAGGCTTTAGAGAAATTTTCTGCTTATATCATGTCTTGGGTTATACAATAGATAAATTAGTTGTGCTGATACTACATGATGCAAACCCAAGCAAACAAGAATAGTTCATAGATTTTTTGGGGTTTTTTTAAACTGGAAAAATACAGAATTAGGAGAGCTGATCAGTCATACTTGTCCTATGGTGACCACAGTGAAAAATCCTTGGAATCGTGCCTACTTGTAGCTCCAGTTCAAACTACTTTAAAAATCAGTTTTGCCTCATCTCTTTGGGGAAAACGTGGTGCTTTTTGGTATTGTTTCATGTGAAACTAGTTGCAAACTTGTAAAATTCTAAACTTTTTTTTTTTCACAAAAACTGTAAATTTGAGGAAGTGGTACCTGATGGTTGAAATTTCCTTGAACCTGTAAATACTGTATTGAATTACACTGATTGCAGTAACAATATGAATGTGATGATAATTAAACTCATACTGAAGTTAAATTGCAGATCATATAATGAAAGTGGAAAAATATACATTTTGCATAGCTTCCTTTCTCCTTTCATGTTCCCTTTTGCATTTGTTTGGACTCCTGATATTAGGTCCTCTCTGCTCTCTGAATTTACATGCCTCAGCAGTTATAAAGTTTGTGGAATACAGGCAGAATTGTGATGCTCCCATCTTTAGTGGGGACTAAGTAAAAGTCCTAGTCTACTCATGTGGACTTTATTTTGTTGCTTTTTGTTCCATTCTTCTGCTTAGATCTTGAGCAGTTTCTGCAGGTTGGCCAGGTTTTCTTTGCTGTATTGTACTTGAATTTACAGTTTAATGGGTCTTGCTTTCCAAGGGTCTCTTAAAAGTCCTTCTGTTATGGGGTAGTCAGTACTGCATGTATGCAGTTTGTCTAGTCTCATGTGGGATGTGAATCCAACATCTTCCATCCTAAGATATTTGTCTGCTGTCATAGCTAAGGAGGAAAATCATGTGAAGTCCCTTGTGAGTTCAGCAAGTGTATTTTTAATTTACTAAAAAAATTTTTTTTTTTGCATCACAGGTGCAGTTTATTGCCTGCTGGTAGAATTGAAGAATTCTAACCCACACTTCTTGATTTTCTTGGTTTCTTCCAAATGCAAGTGTTCCACCCTACTTGAATCTATGGGAGAAATTCTAGTGTATGGTTAGTTTGAAGAACTCCGAGAGTAAATTTTGGAGAAACCCACTTACTTGGTTGTTCCTGCGGTTTAAAAAACAAAAAACAAACAAACAAAAAAACCACCACACACAAAAAAAAACCCATCCCAACAAATCACATTTAGTTTATTTCACTAAAAATCTTCAGTGTTTCAATGACTGAGTGAGGAACTCAGTATTTCGGGATATCTGTTTTCATGTTTACAAATTCTGTACACAGGAAATGAAATATTTAACTGCAGTTTTTCATCGTGTATTATCTGCAGATTTTTTCATTGGGTGGCTTAACGCACTAATTCTTACAGCATTGAGGTGTTCCAGTCCTGTGGGACTTAAACTAGATGCACTTTTTGTCCATGCTGGCAATTTTAGACCCCTGTAATATGCTGTGGTGGATTAAATTGCATGGGACAGAGTACTATGTTTCTGGATGCTGTGCCACGGCATGGTTCCTGAAGGCAGCCTGCTTTCCAGTGGACATCCAGTAAGGCAGAGATCTCTGATGCAGAGATGGAAGGCTGACTGTCCAGCTTGGTGAGGAATGAGGCCAGTGTGATGTGGGGGGAATCCTGGTGCAGAGACACCAGAAGAGATGCGGGGAGCAGAGGCGAGTCTGGGTGCTTGCAGGCTGCAGCTGAGGCTGCAGGGCTCTGCTTGCTCCCTTCATTTGCTCTGCCTGGGATGTGATCTCTGCTGGCACATATCTCCCAAGCAGCTGATCAGCATAAGGTAGCTGTCTGCTACTGCTAGTAGTTATTCCCTTTGGTCAAGAGTTACCTTTTTTCCCCTCTGTGTATGATGGATCAATTTCCACCTTGCTGACAAAAGTATGTAGAAGCTGATACTCTCCCACAGAAATGTTTTTGAGGAGTAGAGGATTATTACAACTTTCATGAGTCTAGGAGCCATGAGATGAGAGAGAATAATGTAATAGTGAAGGTAGAAGACTGTGTTGTTGGTTTTCCCCTTCCTGGTACTATTGGAGCCCTCCAGGGTGATCCCAGCCAAGTCCCTGGGGACTTCTCACAGATGACCACTTACTGCAGTGACTCAGTTTGTGAACTCACCTTTGGCACTCGAAATCACTAAGAGCTGTGCTTTGAGGTAAATTAAGCTGGTGTTAGGAAAAAGACATTCTTACTTGCAAGACATTTATATTCTATAATGAGAAATTAATAATTTTCTTTAGAGGTTTGGTGTGCAGAAATTGCTGAAGGGGCACCTTAGAAAATGCTTTCATGATCTGTTTTATCATTCTTTCTGTGTAGACTTGCACGTCTGTTCTTTCTTACTGATTACGGTTTTGCAAATAAGAAATCAAATTGAACTGTAATTTGCACTTTAAGCATAACCATTTGTACTTTAGCAACACAAAATATGTAAGCGTGTGGACATTAGCACTGGTATGGGATTTCATTTTTTTTCCTAATTTTAATAATGTTTATTGCTTTCTTGATTTATGTAGTTTTGTCAGACTTTCTCATATGTATTAAGTTGTTCATTGTGCAAAACTTGCATAATTATTCTGCATATGAAAACATGAGATGTAAGTGATCATTTGGGGGAATCATTGATCAGCTGAAAGACTCAGGCACTTTTCTATTCCACTTGAACTATATGTGAGTCTTTTCTTTTGTCTTCTATAATTCTTTCCATACTTACATTAAAATATTTTACTAGACAGGTATCTCAGTAGACGTTGAAAGTAGACTCCAAAGACCTCATTGTTAAAAATGGCTTTATAATTAGGTTACCCTATGCATAAGAATACAGCTAATTATTACTTTCACCTTTAATAAAAGATACTTTGTTAAATATAAATTATTTAATAAAGTATTCTTAAACTTTCTCTTGATAATGCCATACCATTGCTTAACAGCAAATGACTTGTGGATTTAACTGTAAACATCCTTTAGCTTTTCCATATTTGTCATTTTTACCTGAGTGATGCAGTTTTGAAAGGTTATATTTTTACAGAATCATAGAATGGTTTGGGTTGGAAAAGACCTTAAAGATTATCTGGTTCCAGCCTCCCTGCCATAGGCAGGGATGCTACCCCCTGGATCAGGTTGCCTAGGGCCCCATCCAGTCTGACCTTGAACACTTCTAGGGATGGGTTATCCACAGCTTCTCTAGCAACCTGTTGCAGTGCCTCACCACACCATTGATATTTTAATATAAATTCTGGCAGATTCATTTAGTTATTTTTTTTTCTTGGTGTTTGGGTGATTTAGCCTGTTCTCAAATGAAGTTTGACCAAAAAAACCATTAGTCTTTTATATGCTCTTTAAGCTGTTTCAACTAGGTTACCTTCAGTTTATGTAGGGAATACATGGAATGTGTGAGGAAAGAAAGTTTAGAGTGGCTTTCATTCAGTGAACCCACTGAATTTCAGATGTGCCATGCTAATGTTAATATCATAAGTTACTTGGTACCAAAAGTTTAGTAAGCCTCCGTATTTGTAAGAAGTTATGGAGCCGCACAGGCACACAGTGGGACAGCAGATGAGAACATAAGGGGCATGGGAGAGTGCCAGGGACCAGCTCTGGAGGAATGCTTCTGCCCTCCCTCCCCATCCAGATGGGAGTATGGGGGTGGGAAGGTCTCTGAACCCAATCTCTTGCCACCAAGGAAAGTTCTGAGACATGTTTTAACAAGTACTAGATATCCTAGTGGTTGGGGAAAGTCCGTTTTTGGGAGCCATCAAGCTGATTTTCTGTGTTGCCAGAAGTTCTCAGCTTTTATGATTCTTCTTCTGTAGGTTCAAAAACCTATAGTGTATTGGGGTGGTGGGGAAGAGTCAAAAGTAGACACACATGAGCAGAAATTCTGAAATTGCCAAGTTTATTAGGAAACTAACACAGCTGTGTTTGTTCTCAGGCAGTGATGTTTTGATTCTTGAGAGAAATGTGAATACGACTTAGGATTTAGTTCTGCAACAGGATGCCGCCTGTTTTCCTTGTTGCAGGGAGCATTGTGAAAAGTATATAAAACTTGTCTGGGTTTTTGGGCATTCTCTCAAAGCCATGAAAGTCACAAATACAAATATTCCTGCCTTTCCGTTGCACAGAAAGTCAGTGTGCTTTAGGGCAGAAGTTCCCTGCGTAGCAACAACAGCAGCTTTTAGTGGCAGCTCCTGCTGTTTGTGCAGGTTAAAAAGAGACTTTACAAGTAAGTCAGGAAAATTAGGTGGATTCAGAAAATTTTGAAGACTAGACTTTTTTCCATATATATGTCAGGCAAGATGATGTTATTTTCCAGGGCAAAACTGCAGGAGAGAAAAGATGCAAATTATGGGAAAGGCAGAACTTCCTAGGAAAGGTTGATATGGGTGCCTCTTCTTTCTTTTTCCTGAATTTTCTGTTCTTGTTCTCTTCCTCTCCCCAAACAAGCTAACACAGCTGTGACTTCTTTCCCCTTTCTGAGGTGAATCACTGCAGCTACCCAGGCCTCTATAGAAGCTTGTTTTGGTGGTAAGTGGTAAATGATTACTTAACTGTAGGGAATAATTGCTGTGTGCAGATCTGGAAGAACTGTTGGGTTATTTTTCTAAAGAATGATAGTTCTTATACCATTAAAAATCTGAAACAAAACTAGTATTTCAAGAGGGGCCATATTTGGCTAGACAGGTCAGTGTTTGACATCATGTGGGGTGTTTCCATTTCAGTGAAAATATTAACGAAATACTAAATCAAATACGTTTGAAAAGTTTTCTCCTCCTTGCTAACAACCGTTATGTTTATCTGTTTGTCTCTTTGTCACAAAATCTGTTGACCCTTTGGTTTTTGGCCTGTCAAAATCTGGAGTTGAAGAGATGTGTGCCCTTGTGTACAAACCGTCTTGTGTTCTCTGTTACCGCTCTTTGTAACAATTCCTTTCTACTCCTGTGCTGCTTCAGTTCCTTCTTGGTAGCATCTCTCTCACTGAGGACTTTATACATTCTTTGGAAATAATTAATGAAACTAGGATTTCCTCAACTGGTATTGAATTCAATTACTACTAGAGTCTGTAGTTTCAGAAGTGGAGATGGATATAGCTGGCTTGATACCTCCTTTGCCTCACTTCCACTGCCCACCTCCTGGTCCCCAGGCTGCAGTCCTTTCTGGTGGTGGTTTGAAAACTCTGATACCTACTTGTACTGCAAAAATGCTTCTATAAAAATTCAGTGTGACAAACCAGTTTCTGGAGCCCTACAAAAGTTTAATACTGGCAGAAGTAAGCTATCTAGGTGTCTAACAACCTGTTCATCATTTTTCAACCCCTTGTAGTCAATAATCCTTGATTATTCTGTTTTTGGGGTTTTTTGTTTATTGCAGGGGATGATGTTGAGACAAGTTTGAGTTATTTTTATTTGTAAAGAGGTAGGCAGTGCCTACAGAAATGAAAAAGCAGTGGTTTTCCTCTGATTGTAAGCAGCTTTTCCTACTATAACCGTTTTTAACTTGGTGTCTCCAGAGGTAATATCTTTACTCTTGGAATAGAAACATGAAACATACTTAGTAAAAACTTCTTGCAGTGTATGTCAAGTTAATGAGGTGTCCTGTTCACAGTATATCTTTTAATAATCATTGTTTTATTCTTTTGGTCAGCTGCTTCAGAATGTTTTGTAGCATATGTGACAGTTGTTGGTAGAGTTCCTCCCTGCTTCTTGGTCCAAAGTTGCTGAGGTTACCTGTTAACTTAGTTGTTTCATTACAACTAACGTATTTCTTCATCTTACAAAACTTACTTCATAATTATTCCTCTTGCTCTAGCTTTAGAGATAAGACTCTTGTATCCTTCAGGGAGACAGCTGAGAGGAGAGCAGGAATTGTGGCGACAGAAGTGGAAAGCGTGAAGACCGTCTGAAGGGCTGTGGGGCGGGTGTTAGGGCAAATGCTGGGCTGAGACCTGAAGCTCAGTGAAGGATTTTTGTGCATGTTAGTGAGCATTTTAAGTACTTGTGCAAAATGGGAAGATATACATTAGTACTCATAAACCTAATAGTCACCTAGCTGTGCTAGAATACAGGCTTCTTTCTGAAGGACAGAAATTCTGGCACTTGTGCAGAAAACACTGCTGCTTAGACTCTCACATGGAGGCAGTGATCAAGTGCACCCCTCCAACCCTGGTGCTGTAGTTGCCATTCAGTTTTGGGGTTTTTTTTACTGAGAGGAGCTGCTGAGCATATTTTGGGCTTGTAGCTTTGTAAAAGTAAACACAGTTAACATGAGGTGTGCTTGGTACTTGATCTGAAGGTGTAGATTGACATGACAAGTAAGACAACTGGTGGCCTGCTACCTCTGCAAGAGTCTCTCTGTATCTGTGCACTTCCCACTTTTCTCTTGGGTTGTGAACTAGTGATCATGTGTCACAGGGGGAATTAATTCAGCTGCTTCATCAATTGGAAAACTAATTTAAAAGCACTTCAGTCTCCTGTGTTAGCTAACTGAAACTTCTCTCCTTGCAGCCTTGCAATTGCTCTCTAAAGGAGAAGGGAAGAAGAGAGAGCTACATTGACTTCTTGCATAAATTTTTAGCCATTAGTCAGGGTGCAGCCTGAGATAATGTCAGTCTTGGCTGACTGCAACCTGATGGAGTGGCTGAAGGAGTCTGAGACCAGGAGAGGGATACTGGGAACAGCTGGTACGTGAGAGGTCTGGCTGGACCTGCACCCCAAACCTTTCAGGTCCATGTGATCACTTAACTGGAGACATTGGATTGAACTGGTGATACAGGGTAAACCTGGCATACAGTCCAGAAAGAGAAGTCTGTGTAGGTAGGAGTCTTTTTCCTTTCTATTCCAGGCCAGTCTCTCTAACCAGCCAAAGAGGATGATTGCAGGGATCTGAATTCAGTGATCATAACAGTTATTCCCACCTTTCCATATTCATACACTGTCTGCAACTGCTGTTATTTTCAAAGTGATTAAAGACCCCTAAGGCAGGGAAAGGAAACCTTATTTTATGTTGTGGTGGTTTGGTTGGTTTTTTGGTTTTTTTTTTCTCCTACACAGAAGTATTTCCACAGCCTTATCTGATCACAATGGTACTTTTGCACAAATCAAATCTCTTCCTCACTGTTAACCCTGAGATTTTAGCCAGGAGTCTAACCTGGGGCACTTGACTTACTATATCTTTGTTGTTCATTTTTGCCTCATCACAAAAACAGGCTGTTGGAGCACAACACTACCTTGCAACAGCTTTGTCAAATCCATACCAATGTTTTGAAGTAATAAAATGTTTGTAGTAAAGGTCATGTTATGTTATACTTTTCTGGTAAACATAGATTTACATATATAAACAGCAGATGAGATAACTAGTAGTGAGTTTGCTTTGTTTTCTCTTTATAAAGAGAATTTGTAAAAAATGGGAAGTTGTAATTTCTTCTGTTGTAAACCTGATGTGAAAATTAGTGTATTAATAGCCTAGTCAACTGATAGAAGTGCCTTTAGGAATTTAAATGAACTTGTTTCATGTTTTCTCTGCTTTAGGAGAAAGTGGAAAGTGGAATATATTGTTCTAAACACAGTTACAGTTTGATTTTCCTAGCATACACCACCTGTGTTGTCTGCTTCCCCCCTTGTTTTGCTGTTTCTAATAGTTTCGTGATATAAAGATTCTAGCTGCTTTTGATAAACAAGGTCTGCAGCAATCAATACACAAACTGTCCCTTAATCAAGCTGAAGTTCCAGCTTCAGTGGGAACCCTATTTGGCAGATTCTTGGGTAGACTGACCTGACACAGTAACAACCCCAGAATTACAGCCAGAGTTTGATCATCAGGACAATTAACTCTGATAGCTTGGCTGTTTAATAAGCTGTTTGGAAATTACTGTGCACTAGATGAGTGCAGCATTCTACAGGATTAGACCAATTATGGGATAGAATTGTACTTTCAACTTTCATGAGATGATTTTTTTTCTTCTGTGCTATGGCTTTCTGCTGAGGTATCTTAGGTAACAGTTTAATGCTTTGGTGATGGGTAATTTGGTCCCAGCTGGGGTGACACTTGACTTAAGTTCTCCTTCTCCAAGTATAGATCAGAATCACTGTTTAAGCTTTTGCCTCAGCTCCCTGGAGAATGCTGTGCTGTTTACACTTACTTATCTTGTATGTTTGCTCCCTGTTGTGGCTGTATCCATCATTGCATTAAACATGAATTGAAATGTGGTTTCAACTTACAATGCACTGTGAGAAATAACTTGATGAAGTAATGTGAAATTGGAGCTGTAGCACAGTATCTAGGGTTTGTCCGCGTGATGGCATGTGGGGAGAGGCTTGAAAGTTTGTTCTGTGTTAGCCTTTCCCAGGTTTATTCCTGAAAACAGGTCAGCATGCGCATCAATCACTGAAGCCATGTAAAAGTTACCAATTTCTGTCACTTCATGATACCTTTTATTAGCATAGCTTTTCACCAAAATGAGCTGTGTTGTGGATTGGTACTGGTCAAATGAGACGGGTTTCTTTGAAAAAAGGCAGAGCAAAATAATTATTTATAAATAAAATCTTAGCTATTTTGTAACAACTTGATCACATAAAGAAGTTTCTTCAAGTTACTTTGTTTGTAGGGGTAGACCAGTGATAGTATTTTAACCTCGTACATTATACCTTGAATCTAAGAAGTGTCTACTATTACTCCTGACAATGACCTGCCAGTTAGAAAATACTTTTCAGGCTTTCTTCCGGTTTTGCTTGTACCTATGCAACTCTGCTGTTTCTTTGTTAAATACATCAAGTAGAGAGGACATCATTTGGTTTCATGTCTGATAGTCAAGCATGAAAATACTGGTTATGAATACATGCATGAGAAAACTCACAACCTCAAAACTAGCAAAGACATGGAAACTAGCTGTAGGTATCTTTCTGAAGGAAAGCAGGGCAGTTTAGGAGCAGCTATAAAATGCCTGTCCTTTTTTCTGTGGGCTAGGGAATGTAGATGATCAGGTTAGTGAAGAGAATAGTTGAGACATTTGTGTTAAAAGTTCTCACTATCTTTAAGTATTCACCTACATCCATGCCAACTCTGTTAGGTTTTGTAGCCGTCTTCTGGGATGTAATAGTGAGATAAGGCAGAGTGTACTTCTCCTACCTCCTTTGCTTGATTATGACAGCTTTATTTTATGCTAAGTGCCACTTTCTGTTGGAAGAATATGAAGCATCATGAAGTATTTCTGTAGGTACACCAGTAAAACCTAACAGCAACTGTTGCTGGAGAAACCAAGGGTTGATTAACTATTGCTGATGGTATCAGTTGGGCTTATCTGTATTAGAGGTTCAGTAATACAGATTAGTGAATAGGTTGTGCAAATATACAGTGATTTGCTTTATTTTATTTGAAATAAATAAAACGCTGCTTGGCAAATGCAAGCTCAGGAGCCTATTCCAAGTTTCATGTCTGGTGGGGAACCTGACTACTACATAGCAGAATAGTAGAAGAATGAACTCTTGATCTTGTCTTTTTCAACATAATTAGTTGTAGGATAAATTTTCACTGTTATGGATTTTTCTTGGCTCCACCTGAAGACCAAAGTGGAGATTCCAAGTGAAGATTGGGACCGTGTTTTTTCACAGTTCTATGACATCTTATCATAGAATGGTTTGGATTGAAAGGGACATTAAAGATCATCCAGTTCCAACCCCTCTGCTGTGAGCAGGGATGCCACCCACTAGACCAGTTTGCCCAGGACCTGATCCAACTTGGTCTTGAACACTTCCTGGGATGGAGCATCGACGACTTCTCTGGGCAACCTGTGCCAGTGTCTCCCCACCCTCTCAGAAAGAATTTCCTCCTAACATCTATTCTAAACCTACCTTCTTTCTGTTTTAAGGCCATTACCCCTTGTCCTGTAACTCCATGCAGTTGTAAGAAATCTCCAGCTGTCTTATAGGCCCTTTTTAGGTATCGGAAGGCTGCCCTAAGGTCTCCCTGGAGCCTTCTTTTCTCGAGGCTGAACAGCTCCAACTTCCTCAGCCTGTCTTTGTCAGAGAGATGCTCCAGCCTTCTGATCTTCATACAGATGTTAACTTTCTGTCCATCTCTAAGAAAGGCATGGGAAACGTTTTGATTGTGATACTAATTATTGTTAATAGTTAACAGTATTATTCCATTGGAATAGATCTGAACCTGGGTTAATCCGGCCTGAACCTGGTGGAGGTTGGAGTTTGACTGTAGATGATTTCCTGTTGTAAGCAAGACAAGGAAACAGCTTTTTAAGCATTGTTCCTGTGGGAGAGCGTCATACACACAAAAATTACCTGCTGAAGTAACTGAGCACACTTTGGTCTAATCTCCTTAATTTGGAGAATTGGATTTTGATTTTTGGGGAGTTAGGGTTTTTTGTTTTCTTAATTTGTTTTCTGAGGTAAGTATTTAAATAAATTGCAGTGAACACATCATGACTTCTATGCTTTTGGGAGGTCAGGCATGCTGAAAGTGAGGGCTGCTGCCCAGTGGCAGGGGAAAGGTGAGTGGTCAGTGGCTGCTGCTGTGTCTGTATCCCATCGTATTCAACCTGTTCCCTCCTCACCTTCCCATTGTGTAAGCATGGGCTCTTGCAGTTTGTGCCTTAACAGAGACCTCAGATGAGCAGGATATACCTGGGTTAGGTTTGGCTGGTAACAAATTCAAACATACATGACAGTTTCTACAAGTCTTATGCTGGCTATAGGAGAACAGGCTGTCCCACTCTGAAGTTAAGGTTGTTAATTAAAGAGGTAACTGATAGCTTTTTATCTTACTTTTCAAGAACCAGCTGTGAGAGTTGGCTTGTTCTGGTTCTGTTATTTGGCTGTTATGTTTTTATACCCATGCTGAAAGCCTAACAAACCATTACCATTACAAAGAAGGTGTTGCTTCTTTGCTACTTGTGTTTCCTAATGCTACTGAGACCCTTCAAGCAGGGCTCACTCCTGAGATGCCCAGGTTATTTAAATGTATCGTGGGATGTGGATGGTCTTCTGGCGCTTGCTTCTTTTCTGAGATCTCTTCCTGCACCTGCTCAGTTTTGATATGGGGTCTTTTGGTCTCACTCCTAGGCAGGAGTAACTGCCTCTATTTTCCAGCTGAGAAAGGGCAGGTATCTGGCTTGTTCTGCTGTCCTCAAAAGTGTAGTAAAAGTGAATGTGTCTTCTAAGGAATAGAAAAATCAGCATAAGCATTGTTAATATGCACACCTGGACAAAATCAGAAAGCTTTTGTGCTTTTCCTTCTTCTCCTTAATGAATGCTTAGAGGGCTGTGGGTTTGGGTCGGATTCCTCCAAGGTTTGCAGCTTCTGCCATTATTCTTCCCAGGTTAACTTCCTTCACTGGAATGTCCCCCTCTCTCTGCCCCCGCACACGTGGGGAGGAGCGATGAAAGATAGCTTTCATAACCTCTGGGAGCCCTGGAGAGTACCAGATAAAGCATTCTGCTAGTCAGTCTCTTGGTCTAACTCTAGCGTGCCTCTTTGCCAGAGAGTGACCCAGCTCAATGGGCAGCCGTCCAGGTGTCCCAGCCCTGGTTTTGTCCACGCATGGGTCTAAGCTTTACCTCTGCTCTGGGTTTCAACTCGCTGTGGATTCCAGAACACCAGAACAGAAAGCACATAACCTCCATGCTTGCTGGTGATGTGCACTAGGTTTGATGAGTAGTAGCAGGCAGAGGCATGATTTAATGCAGTGCTGTTTTTCTAAATGTGTTACTGAGATAAAATTGTTTCCTTTTTTAATTCACTCACTGAAGTAACAGGACATGAAAAGGCAAAAAGGGAGAGCTTTCCATGTTGATAATTGTTCACTTCTTGCAAAGGAAAATTTCAGTATTCATTTTTTTTCTACAAGTAATTTTCTATAAATCCTATCCCTATGTGGTCAGGACAAGTAAAATCTGGATGTTTCTATTGATATCAGATCCATGTGAGCAGGTAATACCTAGTTCTGTGGAAGAGAAAAAAGGAGTAGAACTTCATGTCACCATGTCATCAAATGAGAGAGCAAGTTAAGAGGCCTTTAAGGAAAAGGTTTTGTTGAGTTCAGGTGCGTTCTGAAGAATATCTTTCTAGTTTATCCTCATAGTTTTTTTTAGGAGAGTCGTAGATGTGACTGTGGAGTGAAAAAAGTTTGTCCGGGAAACAAACAAAATGTGGGGTTTTGCTCCAGTTAGCCAAGGCCATTTTTGCCAGTTAAGGTTTTGGGTTGTTTCTGGGGCTAAAGCCACTCTGGTCTCTTCCCACACAGGTGGTGCTGGCTGTGACCCTCGCTGGTGTGTAGCTGCACCATTCCACAGTGCTCCTGGGGACATGGATGTGTGTAAGTGTGCGCCTGACAGTGGTCCTCAGAGTTATGAATGAAGCTGGAGTCTCAGCCTCTGGCTGAAGTTGTAAAAACTAGATGACCTTTGAGAATTTAAGTTTGTGCTGTGTTTAAGTATGCTTTGTAATGCATTCAGAAGACTTGCTTCTGGAGGAGAAAGGTCAAACCTTTGATGTGCCTGGTGGTGGTTGGATTGCAGTTATGTACACTTATATTCCCTCCCATCTTCTTGCTTTTGAGTGCTTTTCACCTGAAGGATGAGGGACTAGCAAGTACGTCAAAGGCCATGAGACTTTGCTTCTTTTTGTGTCTTTTTTAGTGTTGACATTGTGGTAATTAATGCAAAAGTCATTGGCAACAAATTGTTGTCAAAACTAGAAGAGGTGGTGGCTGCTCAAGCCTGCAGTGTTCATGCCTTAGTGACTCTCTCTCTGAATGTGGAGCAGGAACCACCATGTCATTGTCATGGCTTCATCCACAAGTGTGGTACTTGTGAAAGGAGAACAGACTCTACTTAGGGAACAGGTGAAGGAGAACCTCCTCTTGAACCCTTTCAGGGATGGTCTCTGTGAGCTCGTGACACAATAGAAGAGACTCTGGTTCAACTTTTATTGATAATAAATGGCCTTTAGATGATCTTAATGACAGCTCAAATAGACCATTTTGAACACCTGGATCCTTTTGAAGACAGTGATACATGCCCTGATAAAGGTTAGTGAAGCCTTTCCCTCCTGAGGAGAGGAGTGATGACTCTTGAGTGATGTTACAGATGGTTGTCAGAGAACATGGTGGAGCAACTGAATGAGACAGGCATTCAGGAAGTAATTTATTACAAGTCTGTTGAGAAATGAATTAAAGAGGGAGTAGAAGTAAAACACCCCATGCAGTATGGTTTGTGAAGTAATGAACAGCAGGCAAGAAGTTGTGTGAAAGTGTTCTGTGGAGGAGATGGCACACACAAAACAGAGGATGTTTTCACTATCTGGTAGTGATACAACTTAAGTAGCTCCTAATCTAATTACTCTAAGTTCTAGCTGTTTATTCTTGCTTGTCTTGCAGCAGCACTGGGGATTTGTACCATTTGACAGCAAGGAGGGAAGATGAATGAACTGAAAAAGAGAATGTATTTCACTGGTTGAGGTTTTTTTAAAAAGAATTTTGGTGGAGAATGCCAGGATATCACTGGCACAAATCAGGAATCTAGACTGACTCAAAACACAGAAATGCCTTAAAGACAGGTGCAGAATGCTTAGTAAAAGTTTGAACTGTCTTTGGTCAGCACTTCTTGAATCGTGTGTACTTGGATTTCATTTGGTTAGCACGTACAACTGTGGAGTTCTGAACCATGGTGAGTCCTTCAAGTATTTTCCACAAATTATTGCTGTTTTTTTAAAGAAAATAAATTCAAAATTACACACTTTCCAAATGTACAAGAAAAGTAATTAGTTGCTGCTTTGTAACTTGCCAATGAAAATGAAAGAACTGTTTCCAGTGAACTAGAAAGGAATAGGATTTTGCTCATAAATAAAGGGAATTTTAATCCAACTGTTTCTTTACCTGTAGAGTATGAAAGTCCTCTACGCTAGACTGTCCCTTCACTTGCATTTGTGCATTTCCGGAATATTTATTTTTAATGCATACTTCCTTGGTAATTTACAGGGGATAATGTGGTTCACTGGTACAAATTAAATTTCTCTACAGAAGTGTGTATTTGGCATGGCCATTTTCACTTTCATCATTAAGAAGTAAACGCAATTAAGCATGTGCATCTCTGAACTAAGAGTAAAGTTTCAGTTAGAAAGTGCTTGTTTGTAGATGGATGTTATAAAGTAGAATGGCCCCTTCTGTAAGGAGCAATACAGCAATGCACGTACAGCCTGCAAATGTTACATTACATCCAGCCTGGGGCAGGCCAGATGACAGATATAAATCAATGCTTTTCTGGTCTAGTTTGAACTTTACTTTCTGTGTAGTTAACAATGATTTCCTTTAAAAGAAGGCTTAGAATGTGGAAATGATTTTCTGACTTAATTGTGCCATCTGTTTCTTTTTTCTGTTGGTGGTATCATTGCTTTCTTGGGCAGTAAGTACATCAGTGTAGAGTCTGTGTGTGTGTTCTGTCTCTGTTCACCCCTGCCTTTTCTCTTCCCTACCTCCGCCAAAAAAAGGCGCTTTTAAAATAAAATGTCAAGGGGAGGTACATACTGCTCTTCTGATAATTTAAATGTTACCATTCTATAGTATGAAAGGAGCTAGAGCCTGCTTTCTCCTTCCAAATTGTAAGCAGAGTAGCCCCTCCTGAGATGCTTTACAGAAGTGAAGCACAACTGAGTATTAAGAGCTGGATGCTGCCTGACATTTAACACTACTGTGCTCAGCTGCTCTTAGACATATGAATCTTTCCTCATGCTGTGAAAATACACCATGCTGTTCTCTATGCTGAGGGTTCTGAAGTTCTTAATACACAGTGGTATTCTTAAAACCTGGGAGTTTGACATTGTGCGAAGCTGATATTGAAGGGATAAGGCTCTTCAAAACAAAAAGAAAATGAAGGAAGATAATAAAACTAGTTATGTGTGCCAATGTCATAAGAGATTGTTTTATTTTGTTTTTCCTTTCTCATTCTGTAGGATGTCTTGGGTCTCTGGCAGCAGGTAGTCTGACAGGCTACCTCTAAAGCTGTACTTCCATCAATTGCTGATGCTAGTGCACAAAGATGGACTGTTTTGGTAGGACAAGGCTCCATTGAAGTTACTGCTAATAAGCAAGCCAGCTCTGTTCTCTTCAGTCCTATTCAAAACACAGGAAAAGGCTCAGTCTTCGCCAAATTTGAAAAGCTGAAACTATTACAGAGGTTAAAAATTATTTATTTCAAGTGGGTGTAAAACATATTTTCTAAATAAACACTGAAACCACACCTGACTCTTACCACATATATTAATCATATTCTGTGTGGGCATGAAGTACAGAAAATGTTGAGCTTTGTATTCCTTGGTTTTATAAATGCAGGTTTGTTCTAACTAGCATTTAATATAAGCAATGCTTAAGTACTGTCAGATACAATGCACCTTCTCATTATGTAATGCTACTCCATTACAGCTTAGTTTACTCCTAGCAAAAAAATTCATCTCTTTTAATACCTCCCTAATGCTTAAAAAAATATAAAAAATGAAGTAGTCATAGGTGAGATTAATTTGACTATTCGGTTTTAAAGTATACCTATACTTCTCTAAACAAAACCTGATGCTAATCCTAGTGCAATAGCATTTTGTGTTTCTGTAGCAAATTGTTCTCTTAGTTCATTGTGCTTGTGTTCTGTAGTACTGTACTGATTGTCATCTGCTTTTTAAGTACAGCTCCTTGATGCACTGGGTGATTCTTCTGAGAACAGTGCAGTGGTTTCAATTTTACATGCTGCTACAGGTGAATCAGTGTCCTACAGGTATAAAATGTTGGCATTCCCCGGCATGTAGTATTTGGGGCTTGGGGGATTTTTTTGTTCTGTTTCTTTTGATGCCTTTGAGTACATACTCCTCCTGTACTTTCACTCATCCATGTAAAAGCCAAACTGAGCCTAGCGTTGTTTGCATGTGGCAGAGCTCTGCCCGCCTTTTTGTGCTGGAAATGAAATGTGGGGAATTTCCCTCCTAAGAATGAGTGTATTGCTGGGGAGCTGCCTCTCCTCCATACTGCAGACAGATTTGCCTCCATCCTGACCTGCCTGTGCCTTCAGCCAAGGCTGCTCAGGGCACCACAGCAGAGATGGCTTGCTGAGGTGTTCTCCACCATCCTCTGGTCTGAGGCTCTCTGCCACCATCCACACCCTGCATTTCAATCTCTAACATATACCTAATCTCTTTGCTCTCCTGAGTTTTAACTACATTGCTGAAAGAACAGAGGTATTGCAGTAGGGTTTTTTTGAAATCGATATAAACCTTGGGTTTTATACCATGTTGTTATGACTCTTCTAATCCTCTGGCTCCTGACTGCATTATCATTCAGTTAGAGTCCATGTGGCTCACTTGCTGAAGCAATAGTGACAGGGTTGCTGTTTAGGGTTTTGCCCTCCGTTTTTTAGCTTAAATACTGCATTAGTGGAGTCTGTGTCTTCTGGTACCACTATGCAGCAATGAGATCTGCATCCAAATCTGAGGTGTTTCTTTCTTGTTTAGTGTATTGTTTGGCAGGTTTCTCTAATTGAGCATGTTAAAGAATAAGCAGTCTAGGGAAATTAAACTTGCCAACCTTCAAACAGTAATTCCTGAAAAGAGATGCTGGTTGCACCCTTTTTCTCTTCATGGAGATACTCAATAAGGAAGGAGTTGAACTGGTGGTCAGCTGCAGTTGTGCAGTCAAAACTCACTCAAGATTACTTGGAGCAGACACAAACATGCTCTAGCTGGGTCCTTGCAGACTCTCAAGATCCAGCAGGGTTTATTAACTTGGGCTCACTGCCAAGCAAATGCAATTGTGGTGCTCCCAGGCCAAGTAGGATCTGCTGTTTTGGCGTGGAGTCTGAGCAGTTAAAGCCTGCCAAGCGTGAAGGGTGCAGATCTGGGTCCAGTGCGGTTCTTGGATCCAGGAGCTCTGGAAACACATTGCTGATATCTGAACATATGGATTAGCTTGAGACCATCAGGACTCATTAGATCAGCAACAGTTTCTGCTGTGTTAACCTCAAGCTTGTTTGTTTGTCTGGTTTTAGTTTGGTTTTTATTAAGATTTTTCAATGTTGTTGTTGTTGGGGTGTGTGTTTTTTAAAACGTTTAACTCTTGAGTTCTGGGGAAGTTTATTAGCTTGATCAGCCCCAAGCTCAGCTAAAACTCTGCATGTGCAGTATGGCGTGTAAGGAGCTTCTTGGAAGCAGACTGCAGAGGCACTGAGTGTGCTGAGCAGGAACCAGCTCAGGGTTCCTGAGTCAGAGCTGCTGGTCCTAAACTGACTTTTGATTTCTCTGTGCTCTGATTCCCAAGTCGTTTTGCAGTGAAACAGTATGCAAATGTTTCCATTGTCTGCTTTCTCACAGCCTTTATGAGCCATGGTAGTGGTGCACTGACCATTACACCCAAAGTATGGAGTACTGGGTGTACGTTGTTAGTTAGGACTTGTATTTGGTTTTGTGGTATATGTAGCCATCGTACATACCCTGAGAGAATATGTTTAATAACTTCACTTGTCAGGGTAATTAGCTTTTCTGTTTGGATTTGAAAATGCTCTCTGGAAAACTTGCAGTGAGCTTGGTGTAACTCAAATAATTTAAAGACGGTATGCTACATAGTCTCTGGATTGTTAGAGTATTTGAAATTAATTTTCCTCGTAAAATTCACCAATGCTTGCTTAACTTTTCCAAGCAAAAGGTCATACAGCTCTTTTTTTTCTTTCATATGCAGGTGCAGCTGGGACAAGTGGATATCAAATGCCCCATCACAGAGTGCAGTGAACACCTGGATGAAACAACTGTCCTCTATAACCTGCCCCATGACGACATCATCAAGTATAAATACTTCCTGGAACTCAGCCGCATTGACTCCAGCACCAAGCCATGCCCTCAGTGCAAGCACTTTACAACCTTCCGGAGGAGAGGCCACATTCCTACCCCTGCCAAATTGGAGAACAAATACAAAGTGAGCATGCTTGCCGGGGCTGTGGGTTAGATGGCACTGCAAAAGTAGGACAGCATTTGGTGAGCATTAAATGAACTTTCTTGTTTCACTGGAGCTGTATGCAAGCTGTGATTAGGAATATGAACCTGTAGTACATCATTGCTTAAGTACTTAATTGACTTCTAAGAGTTGAAGCAGTTGAACTCTTCAGTCTGTATTTTTTTTGATAGGTGGCATGATTTTGTTCTGACACACATTTCAGTTTAAACAGTGTTTTCTTTCTGTCATGCAAACAGTATGGTCACAGTCAGAAGAGACTGGGAAAGGGGAGTTACCACTATAACTGATAATTTTAGACATACAACTTTTAAGTTTCCCCTGAAACTCTGGGTAAGTGAGTTCTTGGCATTTATGATGTTAGGCTGTTGTCTTTGCTTCTTCCTTAGTAATAGAGCTGCTGTCTGTCCTGCTTGTTGATTTTTATTTCTTCACTCCCTTACCAGAGGTTATGCATTACTGTAGTCTCATCATTCACAATGCAAAACTTTGAGAAATAGAGGGGAAAAAAAACACTTCTACAGCATTTCTTTTCATAGAAGAGTTGCTTATACTGTGATTTTAATCAAAGATAAAAAGCAAGAACTTAGAAGAAGCTTTGAGCTGCTAAAAGTCCATCTAAGTTCCAGAAGACAACAGTTGTCTGCAGCACCATGTTCTGTGTTAGTTTTCCATCCGGTTAGTAGATTTGTTGTGGTTAATTTAATGATTGAGCTGGCCTTTCCTGGACAAACCAGTTCTCCTCAGTAGGAGTTTAGATGACTGTTTAGATAGCCCTAATTACACAGCATAAGATTCAGCCCAGTATGAAAATTAAAAGGTGGAAGGTTGTGTATTCATTGGAGTTGAAAAGTTGGTAAAGCTAATTCTGAGTTATGAGCAATTTGTGCATATTTGTGTAGGGCATGAATTGCATGCTACACTGTCTGTTGGACTCAGTGTTTTCAGATTTTTGTCATCTTACATTGAGGTGGAAAAAATTTGAAACTGCAAGTAAAATTCCTTCTGCCCACAGCTATTCTCCTTCACCCATCTGTTTCATCATCACCACACATCAGGTGTAATCCAGGGTAGATCAGATCTTGTAATGCTTTGGCAGCCACCTCTCTGAAGCTGTCAGAGGCTGTTAGTGTCCCACAAGTGTGGGTCATAGGTGGTGCAGCTGTTGTATCATGGGCCTGCCAGATCTGAGAACATTCCTCAGGGCATAACCAGTGCTCTTTTATGAGTTAAAATGCTACAATTAAAATGTTCCCAACAACTTCCCTACAAACCACAATCAGAAGGAATGGGAGACTGTGTGATGCATAGTGCAAGCCAGAAGCAGTTCACTGGTCCTGTGCTGATGCATTGTGTGTAGCTGTGATCTGCAGAGCTTAAATCTCGGAGGAACAGACTGGCAAAATGTATCCTTTGAGCTGAGCCCAGATGTTGTGTGCAAGAATGTCTAGTTGATGGTAGTCAGAAATATAATTGGGAAAATGCTAGCGAGCAGTATGGATGATCGTGGTCCATGGGGCTTCAGCATACTCCCTGAACCTCAGCTGTTTTCTGATGTAGGTACAGTTTTAGTGATTTATTTTAAGCTTAGCACAAGGAGAAGTTTTGTTGCAGGGAGCAGGTTTAAAAAGACGACTAGTATGACGTGGAGTATATATGAGTAATTTACATACACACATATCTGTGGACCAATACTATCTGTTTTCTTAGGTTTGTACAGATTGTGTCTTGAATTGCAGGCTCTTTGGAGGCAAAGACTCGTTTTCTTTTGTGTATAGCATAGGAGACTCCTGACTGGAGGCCTTTGAGGCTGCCCTGTTCACATGCAAGCAATACAAACAGCAGTTGCACCACATGAACTGCGCACCAGCACTGCAGGTATTGCCTTCAAGAGAACTGAGTCATGTGTGGGAACACGTATGCACAAACCTGCACAGCCAGTACACTTACTCTTTTATACACTGCAACAGGAAAGCATTCTAAAATCCAAGACTTCATTTGAACAGATACTTTAAGAATGTTAATGCCATTTCTAAAATTTGATACAGTATTTAAAATTACAAATAACATGGGAATTTAAAGAGGCAGCAAAGCTATAAATTAATTTTTCTTATTATAGCTGGTTTGTGTCAGCTAAGCTGATCTAGGTCCAGCAGTTCAATTGGCTGAGATTCAAGTCCTGGTGTACTAAGCCTGGAAAGTTAACATGTACGTTGAGGAAGAAGGAGGGGAAGAAAAGGAGAACTTGCTATCCAAACCTTTCTTCTACCATTAGTGCCACTTAGGGCCACACAGAACAGCAAGAGAACTATTTAATTTTCTATATAAAATATTTTTCTTACAAATGCATCCAGCATTAACTAAGAAAATTTCCTTGCCCCCTCTCATATGTTCTGAATTGAGAGTGTAATGTGGTTGCAGACAAGGCCCTAACAAACCTTTGGTCAGAGCTGTTACGCAAAAGTGCAGTGGAAATGGGCAAAAATTGAAAAATTGCTGGTTGAGTTCCTGTGCATGAAACAGGTAAAGGTTTCACAAGAGTAAGTAAGAAGACTTGTTCTGTGAAGAAGCTCTGGATTTTGCCTGTTAGTTTTTGACCTGCCACTTGCCATGGAGAAGAAATACTCTGCTCTGTGAGATTGATAATGAAGTTTTCTTGTTCACTTCTATGAAGAGATACATGTTTTTTCAATGCAGTTGTTATACAAACTATCTTTTGTCTGAACTACTAAAGAGTTTCTGAAAGTTGTTGTTCTAGAACTAGCAGGAATTTGTACCAGCAGAGATGCTGTGATAGAGTTGATCTGTGTAGTTCAAATCAATTAGCTCCCCACTTTTGGATCAGGTTTTAACCTTTAGTGGCAGATCTCTTCATGGCTCTACATCGCTTCAGTCTACCTTGAGCCTCAGCTGCTGCGGATGTGGTGATTTTGCCTTGCTCTCCCTCCTTACTCTCAGCTATTCATTCCTGCCAGCCTGCTTTTGCTTATGTTGATGTTTTGGTGTCACACTGGGAGCTGGATCAAAGATCAGCCCTAAAGGGATACAAAATTTGTTTGTTTTGTTGTTGCTTATTTTCAGCCGTTTCAAGAGAGGGGATGGGTTGATGATGAGGAGAAGGAAGCTGTTTTGTCTGCAGCCCGTGTTTATTTTCAAATAAAGTGACAGTATCTGCAGCTAGAGACTGTAATTCATGTAATCAGTTAATTGCATAATTAATTTGGCCATCCTGTTATATAGCTACTGTTCCACCAAGCAGCAGAAAATTCCACTAAGCTTTTTGTACCTTCAGGTTCTAGGAATATTTTTCATGTGCAGTCAGTTTTGCTATCAGGTCACATTGAGTAGTGTTTTGTGTTGAAATTATCTATCAGTTTTGAAAAGTCTTTTCCTGTGAGGTGAGGAAACTAATAGATAAAGTAGCTTGCAGTAAAGAGGCTTGCTAAGAAAATGGAAAATGTTAGCCTCAAAGGTCAATGTTTCAGAAAGCTGAGAACCAAGAGAGCAAGTGAGTTAGAACACAAAGTTGTGTCATCTTTTCTATTTCAAGGCAGGCTGATCTCCAGATTGCATAGAAGTTTGTGTATATATCCATCCTTTCAATTCCAGTCAACAGAAATAGAAATCATAAAATAAGTGGAAAAATGTTTGTGTGAGGAATAACATATTTGACAAAACACAAGGTTAATGTTTTGGGGTTTTGCAGATATAGTTTGTCTGCTTTGCTGGACTATAATATATTTTACTGGTTTAAATCATATGTAGATCACATTTGTGTCCTTGCTATGGTGATTTCATGCACAACTACTGAACCATGAATCAAATCATATTTGACTTTTCTTTCAGAAAAGCAGAGAAAAAGTGGAATAAGAATGTGAAAGACTGTTATAATTGCCCTGTTCTGCTTCTGTTTCTTAAGCACAGGGGCATCACTCTGCATCCAAGTTTGAATGGTTTTAGGAGTTTGTTTTGCAGCCACTAGTTCCAAGAAAAGTAAGGTTCATAACTACTTAAAGGACATAATTTTCTTTGCTTGCTCAAGTTATGCTCAGGCAGCATTGAACCACAGAGAAGTGAAGTGGCCCATTCAAAATATAAAAACTATTTACTAGTTCAGTTTTGAGGAAGGTGCTGTCAGGGTGACAGGTGGAAAAGGAAACTGGTAATGAAACAGTTCTCACTAGTTCAGTTAGGGCCATTTGTGGTAGGAAATGATATTTTGAGTTCTTGTGGTTATTGCCTCATCCTGTATTTCAGTACTTTCTGATTAATGTACTTGGAAACATCTGATGTCAGTGTGTGTGTGTCTTGGTTTGAGACTTAAACTTACACGCTAAGTTTAAATACATATCCTGGTAGCTGCTGCCTTGCTTTCACTTATATACGTGCTATAATAGAAAGATAGAGTCTGCAGTTAATTTCAGATATTCACCAAAAAACAAACCAAACAGAAAACAGACCCACAGAACTGTTTTAAATTATGTTGCCTTTTTTTTTAAGGAAGAAGCTTTAACTTGCAGCTTCCTGACCTGTTGATTTGGGTTTGTATTTTTTAACGTCTGTGTTCTATCTCAAATGTCTGAATACTGCAACTGATAAAAGTTTTCAGGTTGTACAATGTTTACTTGTAACTACAAGCTCCGTCTTTGGCTGAGGCATAACAAATACTGAGCACTACAATATGATACTTGCTATAATCTGTCTTCCCAGCAGTAGGACACTGTGACGTGTTGTTGAAAGACAAATTCAATGCTGGGAGGAAGGGGGGTAGAAAAAGGAAAAAAGAAAAGATATAGAGATATGGGGTTGGATAGGTTAGATGACTGTCTTGTGCATATTGGTTTTTAAAGTGTTGTGGAAACATTGATCAGTGCTCTGTGTTAGTTGTATATATGTATATATGTAGCAATATATACATATATCGTTCTTTAGGTTCCCCGGAGCAGGAAATTTCCTTTCTGTTAAACTGGTTTTATTAGGAGAATTCATCTGTGAAGCAGAGATTCAAGGTAGTATATTTCCATTGTTTCAGCTTCTTGGCCACTGGCTCATTAAATTTGAGAAAAGGCACCAGTTATATTTTGTATTGCTTTTGTTTTATACTTTATCATGGCCTGGGACAAGTTTTCAGGTAAAAAATTATAAGTTTGTAATCCACATGTTTCAGTCCTAATGTGTTGTTTCCCTTTAAACAAGATGTAGTGATTGCATGTATAAATAATTTTGGCTACCCCCAGCAAAAGATAAGAGAGATCAGAGCACCTACTTTGGACTCTTAATTGTAGTCAAGGAAGCATAACACCTGTTGTCATGACTCAGCAGGAGGGCACAGCAGCTCGTGGGAGTGAGAACTTGAGAAATATGTTTTATGAACTTCACGCATGACTACTGTCTAGGATGCAGTTTCCTGAGAAGCACCCCCACGCCATGCATGGTCAGCACAGATGTGTCCATGGTTTGGTGGTGAACCAAGTCTGGACACAGATATAAAGAAAAACCCTTGGTTTAGCTGGTTAAATTCCTCAGTCCCATCCATCAGCTGGGTACAAAGCCCAGGGCATGGACTGTACCTGGGCATGGTGGACAGGGCTCAGCAGTCACTTGAGAGGCTGAGATGTCATCTTTCAGGCTGAGATGTTTTGCAGCCAAACACAGCAGAAGTGAACATTCTGCAGGAGCCTGGATGTGCCTGATTCTAATGTGGCTTCTAGTTCTTGTTTTCCTTAGTCATGATCCAGGTTGGAGGCCTGTCTTTCATCAGGTAAGCAGCTGCAATGTGCCTCTATTTATTACTCCTGCAAACACAGCAGCTGCCTTAGCTTTTCATAAAAAAAATACGCAGGCAGTGCAAGAAGACGTGATGACGATGGTACCTGTTTGACACAATGATTTAAAACTGAGGGAGTGGAAAGAATAGATCCTTTCTCAATTTGAATATGGCTTGTGGGTTTTGCCATTAGGTGTGGTCTGTAGCAAGTGGGCTGTTTGGCACAGCCTCAGCTTGCCTTGACGCAATCAAGAGCAAAAGGAGGTGCCTGACTTCCCGTTGGTACTTGTGGCTCTTGGATGAGAGCCTTGCTCATGGCCCTTTTTCCCAGGACCATTTCTAATATAAGCTTCGTAACCCATGCTGAGTTCTGTAGAGCTCCTTCAGAAGACCAGGTACTTTCTGTAATAGCCTTGGCAGTGAAGTTTATTCCTAGAAAAGGATAGATCCACTGTATTGAAAACTGTCAGCTAATTTTTAGGTGTTCTCACAAATGTGTTGAAGGCAATTGAATAAGCTTTCTGGATTCTGCCTTTTGTCAGGTGAGCCACACAATTTTGAAGTAGTACCTGTGATTAAACCAAGCTACTTGTGCTTCATTTGATTGAGGCCTTTCCTGGCTTTAGCAATTACTTCTGTATTTTCTCTCATTTAAAAAGGAAAAGAACAAGCTAGCTTCCACAACTTCTTGTGTTTTTAAAACAGATCCTTCAAAAGATGTTAGAACTTTGCTGGGCAGCTGCTCTCTTAATTGAGGAGCAGTGGTTTTAAAACAGGCTTTGTAGTTGTACTAGCACCCAGCTTGCAAATGTGTGGTGTTTTCTCATTTGTACAGATCCAGTGTCCATCTTGCCAATTTGTCTGGTGTTTCAAGTGCCACTCTCCCTGGCATGAAGGCGTTAACTGCAAAGAATACAAGAAGGGAGACAAGCTGTTACGTCACTGGGCCAACGAAATCGAACATGGGCAGAGGAATGCCCAGAAGTGTCCAAAATGCAAGGTGAGCTGCTCTCCCTTGGCTTGCAGGTAGTGGCTTCAAACTGTTCAAATACACATTTGAAATAAATATTTGTAGCTTCTGCTCAGCACTGGAAATGAAATTCACACTTGCTGTGCAGTTTCTTGTCAATGACCCCTTGCGAAAAACAGGTCAGATGCTTTTCTTGCTGGTTCCTGCACTGGTTCTGCAGAATGTCTGCATGTAAAAGAAACATTATGGAAATCGTAAGAGGGGGCTTTGATGTATGCTTAGAATCATAGAAATGTTTGGGTTAATTAATTGCAGAATAAATTAATCCAAAAATAAAGCTTTAAAGAAATGGAAAGCTTTAGGGAAATACAATTCCCTTTATCAGGTTTTCCAGAGAGTTTGAGTGTATTCAATGTCTGAGTAAGGCTGGAAATACTCTGTCAACAAGTTAACTAAGGGAAATTAAGACTTGGCAAAACCATAAGTTTTGTAGGATTGAATGTTAGTTCTTCACAAATTGTACCTCAAGGTGGGACTTCACAGGCCACACCTCGAGTGCTGTGTCCAGTTCTGGGCCCTTCACTTCAAGAAGGACATTGAGGTGTTGGAGTGAGTCCAGAGAAGAGCAACAGAGCTGCTGAAGGATCTGGAGCACAAATCCTATGAGGAGTGGCTGAGGGGGCTGAGGTCCCCCCTGAGCCTCCTTTTTAGCCTGGAGAAAAGGAGGCTCAGGGGGGACCTTTTCATTCTCTACAACTGCCTGCAGGGCTGTAGCCACGTGGGGGTTGGCCTCTTCTCCCAGGCAGCCAGTGACAGGACAAGAGGGCATAGCCTCAAGCTGCACCAGAGGAGGTTCAGGCTGGACAGCAGGAGGAATTTCCTTGCAGAAAGGGTTATTAAACTTTGGAATGGACTGCCAGGGAGGTGATGGAGTCACCAGCCCTGAAGGTGTTCAAGAAATGACTGGATGTGACAGTAGCATGGTCAGGTGACAAGGTGGTGATCAAAGGTTGGGAGTCAATGATCTCAGAGGTCTTTTCCAACCTAGATGATTCTCTGAAGTCTTTCTCATTATTAATTTTCAACACTGAAATGCAGTTCCACACCCTAAAAATGTCATCAGTCCCTTCTGAGATAAGTATTTCGCACTACTCAAATGCAATGCAACAGCCCTGCATACCCCTGCCCCAGTTGCCCTTAATGAAGGCTACTGTTAAACTTGTTTACTATTTTTTTCACAGCTACTAGCAGAGTAGTAAGTCAAAGCTGGAATGTTTTGTGGAAAATGAATATTGAATGGGAAGATTTACTTATAAACATACAACGTGTATGTCACACTTTGAGCCTTACACTGTGCAAATAAGAAAATGTTCATCAGTTTACTAAGTATCATATTTTGGTCTTTGAGAAATAAATGCCTGTGATGCCACAGCTTGAAATTGAAAGATTTCAAAACACTGAGCAAAACTGGAAAGCTCTGAAATCAGCAGCTGGTTGTTTACCCTTCCTCCTGAACACATGTAACCTTTTAACAGAGTTTTTACAGCTTGTTTTTTGGTAAGAGTTGATAGGTTTGAGCCAGTTCTAAAAATGTTCACTTTCTGGGAAGTCTTAAAGTAAAATACTTTGTTCCTTTTAGAGTGGGAAGAAGTATGTGTTTTGATTTTAATTGTTTGACTTGTGTCCAGATTCAGATTTTATGACAATGTGAATGACGTAACTGGAAATAAATTTCCAAAAAATTAAGAAAGTGGACCAAGCAAAAAAATATGAATGTGGAAAAACAGGAGTGGTAAGAAGGCTGGTAGCTGGAAAGAGAAAGGAACGAAAACTGCTAAGTCTAACATTTAGCCTGAATAAGTTAAAATTTAAAATGCCACATTTAAATATTCAACTCTTTTCACCATCTTCAAAAGAAAAGGCTGGATGCTTGAAACTTACATGGCTTGTCACTAATTCTGAAGCATGAAGTTGCATGAGTTTGGCTGCTAATTTAAAAAATACTTTAGGTTTCTTTTCTTAATCAAAGGAAAATAAAACCTCCTACATGGTGGGAGGCAGTATGGAAACTTATGAAACTAGCACAGAAAAAGAACCTCTGTTCCTGGTAATGTGGCATTGTAAATCAATATTGAAGAGGGAATTCTACCTTTTTATGAACTGTTGCTACCCCAACTCTTGATACTTTTTTCTGCAGAGGTGAAAAAAGTTCTTCCTGCCTACAATCTCCAAAATGTTTCTCTCAACACACTGTTTATTTTTAGATCAAATCTATCACCTGCAGGTAATCAAAAGTACCACTTAGCCAGCAGTTAGTTTAAAAAATACATTTTTGAGTAGTTAAAAAAAATACATCTTAAGCAGTATTGTTCATCAAATCTTTGGTAGGTGTTTGGGCATGTGGGGATAAGCATTCTGACAGTTAACAATTTGAAGACAGGAGGATTAGATCTAATACTTCTCTGCCTCTCTCTCCCATCCCTCCCTCCCTCCAAAACCTGTATATAAAATAACGTTGAATTGGATGATAATCATATTTCCAAATAAAATAAAGAGTGACAGAGAAAATAATTTGTAATGTACTACTTGATTTATCCATGTTCTGTGTCCACAGAAGCAATGTTTCAGGTGAAAACGTACTTTATTTTTAACCTCTTTCATATTTTTGTTGAAAATTTGCAGCAGCCAAAATTTACAAGCAGATTGAGGGCAAGTCAAGACTAAATTGTGTCTAAAGGTTTAATCTTTACACTAAAACTGAAATGAATGGAAATTAAAGGCAGAAACTTAAGTAGAGGTACAATTTCTTTACTGAAGTAATTTGTAAAATTACTGTAAACTTCCAAAGTGTGATACTGATTACAGCGTAAACTGTGACCATATTTTACAGATATCTTCTGGAGATAATTATTTATACACACAGATACATACACACACAGACTCTTTTTAGCTGTACCACGGAGAAGTCGAATACATTATCTTGTCTGGGCATGCAGGTGAGAAAATCAAACCACACTTACGGGGTATGTGTATACAGAGGCAGATCCTCAGGTAAATATTCATGAGTATTTCAGTGGTTTGGGTAAGTGATTTGAAAAAACATAATCCTTTGTAATGTGAATATAACAGAGACTGTTAGATAAGCTTAAACTTGATTACTTTTTCATGTAGTCGGATACAGTTTTAGCACATCTAATAGGAATACCTTATATTTACCTGGTCTCCCTAAGATGTGTTTACATAAGATAATAAAAATGTTAACACACTGTCCAAATACTTAATTGCAGATTCCTGTTGTGACTGTGTGTCAGTATGGAAATATGGAAGAATGTTACTTTTTTAAACTGTATCTTAAATTAATTTTGACTTTTTTTTTTTTTTAATAGAGGCTTTTCCAAATTTACTATATACTATTTTGAGAGTCAGTATAGACCATTTTTCTCAACAAGAAAAAAAAAAACTTGTCCAAAAAGTGCTGGTCTTGTTCCAGAGTAAGTTGGCTAATAAGTGCAAATTTGCTACATGTTACTGCATGTTATTTGCCAAAATCTATAATGTTATTTGTCTTTCCCCACTACTGTTCTAGGAGGTTATTTTTTACAATTTCTTGGGATGTCTGCAACAAAATGCTTTTGTTTCCGCAAGTGTTTTTACAGTACAGCAAACCAAGGAAATACTCCATGTTGGTGTTAACTTACCACGGATTTCAAAAGCAACACTATCTGAAGAAACACCATATAGCAGCTCTATCTTTGAAAGCTTTGAACAGCAACAGAAATTTAAGTAAACAAGCATGTCAATGCAAATAAAGGAGTGTGTACTTCTTATCTGATTCATAGAAGCGTTATCAAATAACTCAAGGCATAGTTTTTGGAGGTGGTCTGCAAATTAATTCTCATCTTCTGGAGGGAGGAGAGTCCTTATTTATATACAAAGGGATAAAGCTGTGTAGATTTTCTTCAGTGGTGGAGGAGATGTGGCCACTCATCCTCAGAGCTCTTGGCAATGATTCCTGTAGAAGATTTCTATGAGAGCACATGTAACATGCAGAGGGGGTAAAGTGAGGGTCTGAAATAGCCACTGTGCTACTTCAGTTGTCTACTTAAGACTCTGAACTGGGTGTTTGCCCTTGGTGTGTAGTTTTCACCCCTGTTGTTCCTGGAGCCAGGCTTGGGTTTCCGAATGGCTAAACCTTCCCCTGTAAGGTGAGCATACATCTTTGGTTTTGAACAGGCCCTGGGTGCAGGATGAAGCCTGTAGCTTTGACTGAATGCATGGAGGCAGTAACTGGGCTTGCAGTCGCCATGCTGTCACAGTGGCCCCTTTACCCTGGCCATGCTGCAGGAGAGCCTGCAGTCACAGGGCACTGGGCCCCCACGGCCGCAGCTTCCCACAGCCAGCGGCATTCCTGGTCCCGTGCATTCCCCTGGCTGCCTCTTGTGCACCATGGTGCTGTCAGTGGAGCAGGAACACTCGTGATATCTGAGCCATCAGTGATTGCCTTCTCAGCCTATAGATTTGTAATCCATCTCTGTCAGTGGATTATTTGGAGGGCAGGGAGGCATGTCCATGTGAACCGGAGCTGAAGTTGATCTGGTGAGATGTCATGTCTTAGGCTTGAACGCAGCCTGACCAAATGATACAAAGTTCACCTGGCATTGTCAGTCTGCAAAGCATGTGACAGGGAGTCCAAGCCCCGCATCTAAGGTTTGTGGGATTTTTTACTTTGTTTTTTTAATCAAGTGTTTCCTCACTGGAAAAAAGGAAAGTTTTTGCAATAAAAAGGTATAGGCAAGTACAACCGGTTGTTCCAGATTCGCAGCATTTGAAGACAGTTATTTATGCAGATGAGTATTGACTAAAATATTTTTATGGTTTGCTTTTTGAAGAAGCAAACATGAAGTGCGTGTGGTTGCAGTATTTGTCTGTAAGAAAATAAATCCTTATCAGCTTCTTTCATATTTCAAGAGGACAGTATGTCTGGAGAATGTGGAGCAGAAACAAGTAGATTGACAAATTATTCAGGAGTAATGCATGACTAACTGGAGCTGGGAGGCTTCTCGGAAAGCATAGGTAAAAGGATGGCAGGCAGTTTCTAAGAGGTGCATATTTCTGAAATGTATGAATGGTAGAACATAAAATGCTATTGGTAGCATCTCCGTGAAGTTCTTACTACCAATAAAAATTAATTTATTTTTGAAATGTGAAGTAGTTTTGGTTTGCATCTAGGATTTTTATAGGTTCCAGGTTTCTACAGAATTCCAGTGCGGATGGATGGTAACTTAATTGGGTTGGTAAATTAGAGAAGAGAGAGGAGAATTCAACAGCCTTGATTCAAAAAGAAAACAAAGCAATCAGTTAATTCTCGTTAGTGTCACAAGATCTAGTTCCCTCATTTACATGTTTAAGATAGAAACAGCAAATAAGGAAAGTTACCTTTTAAATTACAAAAGTCTGTATAGTTGCTGTCTGAGTTTGTCCCCTGAAAAATTGATTTGAATTAAATTTTAATTTGTTAAAATACATTAAGTCACTATTAAAATTCCTTTATTTCAGCTCGAGTTAATCTGAGGAATTACACTAAATAAACTATGGCTCCATAAGTGGGATCAACAATTTTTTTCACGTGTAACCTGAGAAGTGAGAAGTCAAATTGACGATGTAATGTCCCTTTCAGAAAAAAACCCCAAAAAATAAAACAGTGTATGTCTTCTTAAGTTATGCTTAAGTTGGTATAATATTGAGTAGACTTCTCTTTCCACTTTGCCTGCTGTCAGTGCTTAACTGTGAAAGTTTTGAGGTCAAGCAGCTTATAAAGCTCATCAGCAATGGTGTTTTGTCCGGTGCTTCTGGAAAACAGGACACCTGTGATACAGCAGAATTCCTTGGGGTAGAGGGGGATGTCTGCTTGGTCAGACAAATTTTAAGTCTACTAGAAAACTTGCCCACTAGAAAGCATTTTTTTTAATAGCCCGGTTCTCTCTTTTGTGAGTGTCTTTCCCTTCTTTTGTATAAAAGCAGCATTTGAAAGCATAGAATTGCAAATTCTGATATCATTACTGTGGCACAGGGATGCTGGCAGGTGTAGCTGGAGCTACTGTTACCTTTGTAACTCTTTTACCGCCAGTGTTGCTGGTCGAAGACATCACTTTGTTACATGTATAAAGTGCCAGTTTCAGTAGATGTTTGGGCAAGCAAGATAAGGTCCCAGATCACCCCTGATCAGCACCAAAGAACAAATGCATTTGACCCTCTCAGGAATGTCAGATAACCCAGGAGTCACGAGGTTCTCTTGAGCTCGCTGAGCTTTCAGTGTCTCTGGTGCTTGCAGGGCCACTGAGTGGTGATGCCATGTCTTTGCCTGTACCTCTCTGCAAAATAAATACATGTAGGTAAGTATCGGAGTTTCAGGAGGCATCTATTTATCTGTTGCAGGTTTCAACAGATGAAATTCAAATTGGATGTAATGGCAAAAAGTATTCCCAGGGAGGATGGTGAAGCATGGGACAGATTGCTTGAAGAGGCTGTGACATACCCATGCTTGGAAATTTTTTAAATCTAGTGGGATGAGACCTGGAGCAATCTGATCTGGCTGGAGTTAGCTCAGCTTGGAGTTAGGGGTTAGAATAGATGACCCCCGAGCATCACTTTCAACCTCAATTATTAGGCTATCTACCATTCCACTGTGGAATGTGGTCTAGGAATGCAGGATGGGGAGCTATTTATGCAGGCAATCAGTAGAAAGATGGCTGTAGAACCGGGGCAGCCCTGCTTTGTGCTGTGCTGTGGGTATCATGAAAGCTTGGTGTAATTTTTTATCCCACGTATAGTTTGTGGAATCTTTTTTTTAAAAGAAGAAAAAACATCCATATTTCTCAAATCATGCACTGTAACAGCAGTGTCTTTCTGGTGTTTATTACAAAATGCCAAATCAATTTGTGATGGAAAACGGAGTGGAGCCACAGGTGGCCTAAGAAGGAAATTCATGTGTGGAGGGGTCAAACAGAGTTCATAACTATATTTATTATATATCATAACTGTGTTGCTTTAATTTTTAATAAAGTTTGGTGCTAATATATCTACTTCAGTAATAAAACCAAAATTTCAGTAAGGGCAAGAATTCTCATCTGATATGGAGAGTGTTTAAACAAAAAAGGAGGATTATGTAGGAAATGGGAATCTGTAAACAATAGAACTCACATTTAATGCTCTGAAACATGCCTCAGAAAAACATTATTGTCTTAAGCCAGCTGCAGTATTAATTAATTCAAATACTGACTTAGCAGGGGGTTGCTTGCAGCTTCTTTTCATCTGGCACATGAACTGCCCCAGGTGGTGCCCGCTTTCCTGTGCTTAGGAAGGGGGGGGAAATAATATTTCTTTTTTCCTTCTACTCATACAGATCCACATCCAGAGAACCGAAGGGTGTGACCATATGACCTGTTCACAGTGTAACACTAATTTCTGTTACCGATGTGGGGAGAGATACCGCCAGCTCCGCTTCTTTGGAGACCACACGTCAAACCTCAGTATCTTTGGATGCAAATACCGCTACCTCCCCGAGAGACCACATTTAAGGAGATTAGTGCGAGGCTCTGTCTGTGGTGAGTGGATTGATGTTCCTTGTGGAGAGCTGCACAATGAAGTGATTATGGGGATAGGGCAATTAGAGTTAAAACTAGCGGTTTAAAATATTGGATGGGCACCTTGTTTTTCCGTTTTTCAAAAGGTGCCTTATTAAGTGTATTTAAATATATGGCATTTGCCCTCCCTTTTTAGATGCACTGTGTACAACTAAGTATTGTGTCCTCTTCAGATAGCTTGTTTCCTAATCTTTTTTTAGTAATACATAAGCAAACTGGAGAAGTGCTGTCAATATGCATGTTGCTGGCTGTGTTCATTATTCTGAAGGTATATTGGAGAAATGGATCAGAGGAGGACCCTTATTTAGATTAACCTCGGTGTAACACTGTTTGAATAAAGTGCTCTTTGGATTTGAACCTGATCTGAGTTGAAAAATTCAGGTTTTCTCATATAAATAGGAGGACACTGTTGTAACTGTTAGCTTTAGTTGAGATAAAATCCAGTTTGAAACAAAATACAACTTATATACATCAATTTTGCTCACAAAAGTATGGTGCCAAAAACATCTTTTTATTAAACAAAAAGACACTCATAATTTGCTTTTGAGCCAGATATATAGCTGTCTCAACCTATAGAAGCACATATTAGAAGATATTAGATTATTATGTTGTTATGGTGTCTTACATATATGTTAAGTTCAGTCATTGAGTGAGTTTAGAGCATGTAAGGTGACCTGTAATGTTACAGGAAATGGATGTATTAACTGCCAAAAACTGGGAACCTATTAAGGAAAATAGAACTTTTTGTACTTTGAATTAAGGCATAAAAATTGGAGATGACTTGTAGCTCACCTAGGATGAGGAAATTCTTTGAGCTTAATTGTAGAGGTAAAGGCAGGAGACGGAACATGTGGGAAAAAGCAGACCTGAGGTGAAAACATTACTCCTGAGCCAGAGATGTTCCAGTAAGAAAACTAGATAGTTTCCAGAGTAACATAAGAATTGACACACAAACTCATAACATGGTAATAAAAATGCCAATCTTGCTGCTCTGCAAAGATGTGGGAGATTCGCAAACCTGGACTGCTTGTTCAGCAAATGACAATGTGTCATCCAAGCCCATTAGTTTGACCTCAGGAGCTTGCAAGGCTTTGCTGACAAACTTTGAGAGAGGTGATTTAAGGATATAGAAATAACTAGAAAGGGGATGAAAATTGAAAATGATTGGAGGTGCCTACTCCGATACATTTTGTAGAGATAAATTCCAACACACGAGAAGATCTAGTCTAGATCAAAGACAATGATGGCATTAGGGCACACAAGTATTAAGCCTAAATTTATCAATGAACACTCAACTTCAAGAGCTGTTTCAAAGCACTTAGTAAGATTTCAGAAGAGTTTTTAGTAGTAGCCACAATGGCAAACAATGTAAGCTGTGTTTAAATAGATCTTGTTATATTTGGTGAAATTAGTCTCTGCTGTAGCACCAGATTATACTCGGAGACATTACCAAGCCAATGCTGCTCACAAGCAGAATCATGGGTAACCTTATTCGAATCATAGAATAGTTTGGGCTGAGAGGGACCTTTAAAGGCCACCTGCAATGAGAAGGGACATCTTCAACTGAATCAGGTTGCTCAGAACTCTCTTCAGTCTGACCTTGGATATTAAAGCTTTGTGGTAAATATGTTTATGCTCATATTTACAAGATCACACATAGAGATAAGATATTTTTATTTTCATCTATTTGCAAGTGTACTTGTGGTTTGCATTAATTAATAAACCAAGAAAGACTAGCAAAGCTCAAAGCCTCAGATTACATTTCTCATAGGGTTTTCTGTTAAAAATATTGATCCCGATACACTTTATGTATGACTACCAAAATACTCCAGAGACCTAAGACAACTCACATATGAAAATAAAAAATTTAAATCTTCAAAAATTTGCATCAGATTTGAATTTGGGAATTGAACTCACAGCTTTTCTTCCATTACAGTAGATTTTGGCTATGATTTGCATGTGTGAGCCAGTCTAGGTTTTTGTACGTTTTTCCGCACAAGTATACCTGTGGGTTTTCACATCTGTTGTTAAAAAGGCATTATACTGCTGTAAGATTGTACCTCTGACTTTTTTCCTTACCTTTTGAAGAAGGTATAATCCCAAACTGATACAGTTTAAGTTTGTGGATTCTGCCATTTTCAGTGCTGGAAGTTTGCTAGGATCATCTATCTTTGTAAAACAGAACTCAACAGAATTGATCTGTGGCTGTTGATTGGGCTGGTATAAAGGTCTGCCTAGAGAGTCTGTCCCCAGCAATGGTTAATTAGAAATAAGATCTCACTCCCTGTTTGTTTCCAGTAATCATTGCTTTAGACACTTCCTTTGTTAAGGTTTGTATCTGAACCTTTGCTTCATAACTATCAGTGGATGGATCCTTCACTAGTTTTAACAGTTCTTAAATTTTGGCTTCCACAACATTTCTGGTAGAGGCTCTAGGATTTCACTGTGTGTCATGTGGAGAAAGTCCTGGTGTTTTTTTATTGATTCCTGATAATTTCATTGGCTACTTCTGTTATCATGAAATTGAGTAAATAATAATAGCTTGCTGACCTTTTCATATCTTCTTTTATGGACCCTCCATCAGATTCTGCTTTGTCATATTTGATATTATATTGTGCTTTGTTTTGTTTGTGTTTTATGTGTTGAGCCAAAGCTTACTAGTCTTAATCATTTAAAAACAAATTGAAAACCCAGAAAATGTTGAATTCCAGTTAGGGATCACACCCAGGCTCAGGGAGGTCCCAGTAGCTAGAACTGTAAATGTAAATATGTAAATACTTCATCAGGCAAGAGAGGAGTGCTATCATCAGTAGGTGTTACTGCACAAGCTTGGATTTTGATTCTGTTCTGAAAGTCAGCAGAAGAAGAGATGGTAGCAGAGAGGCCATTAAAAGCATAGCCTCTGCATTTTAGTAACGTGTAGTAAGAAGCAAAGGTTGGATTTCCTGTAGAAAAATGCCTCTGGTAGTTAGCTAAGTAGTGGAAATTAAAGAAATGTTATCTTGGCTATCTGTGGGAGACTGGTGAGGTGTTGCTAGATATGTGCGGATTTTGTATGACTTCTTCTACTTTATTGCTATGGAGAAGGAATGCTTAAGTAAATGTGATTTTGTTGCCATGGACAGTGAAGGTTTTTTGGGTTGTTTCTAAAATCTGGCTAGGTGGAGTGTGTAGAAAGAACACCGCATGGCAGACTGCCATGCTGTCATGGTCTCTGTTGAGAAGCAAGTGCATACAGTCACAGACTGCTCTGCAGTAAAAATACGGGAAAAGTATTCATGGCAGCATAAATTTAAACATACTTTTCTTCATAAACCGTTATGTAAATGTAATAGTAATCACGGGAAGAAGAAAACCTGAGAGCAGAAGTGATCTCTGGCATTTCTCTCCCTGCTTAAGCCAGCATGGTTTTTAGAGAAACTGTCCTGGGACCAGTACAGTCAAGTGAAATTGTTTTTATTCTTCCATCCCAGCAGACTTAGAGATTTCATGCTCATTATAATTGTTTGGCTAAATTGTTGAAGGCAGAATGTTTCGTTATAACTGGAGTCATTGACGAATTATACAGGAAGGAAAAGGGTGTTCAACTGTCTTAGTGTACTTAAGATGCCACTGGAATACCACCTGTATTCAGTTGATGAATTGTTTTCAAAATCAGTTGCTAGGTACTTCATGGATCTGTAACAAGACACAACATGTAGTGAAGCTATTAAAGCAAATGAATTTTTTTTGCATGGTAACCACCATTTCAGATAGGATTCTAAAAGCAGGATGTTTTCAGGTCTGACTGACACGTACTCCTGTCCCAAGCAGAGCACAAGGTTCACTTCATGTAAGCATGTGTTTGAGCCCCGCAGAAGGCAGCATGCAATTTTGTGATCCAACCTTCATTAGCAACTTCATATTTTAGTTGGTCTGACTTGTTAGAAGTTATCTCTATACACTTGATAAGACTCTTTAAAAACAAATGCAGACTTTTATTAGAACTTAATGTCTACATAGATACTGCTGTTTTGATTTGCTAGTTTATTAATTTTTTCTGTGGCAAAGAATTCTCTAGGGGGTATATGGGGATTTGTATATATTGCCGTAAAACCTGTAACTAAACCCAAAGTTATGCAAAGGAAAAGTACTGCCTCCTGTTTCCTGAAATACTTCATTATTTTGCAGAAAAACGTGATTCTCTGTATCACAAATAAGGCAACCCCTCGGAGGCACCTGAAAATACAGTTATTATACTACCACAAATGTCTACATCTTCATGCTGTGCCACCTAGAGAAATTGTTTACCATCAGTTTGAGTGCAATTGTAAAAAGGTTCTGTTTCAATCACTTCTTGTTAAGTTACCCTTAAAAACTAGCTTTGGACAACAGCAAACTGGCTGTCATAACCTGCTGCTGAGATCACCACATGGGCTAATGACCCAAGATTTTATTCAGCTCTGAGGCAGGAGTTACATTTGCTCTCTGTGCTATCAGTCTCAGAGCTAACAGACATAGGACTGGATCTCTGGGCAGTTTAGTGCCTGCAGCAAACATCCTTAGTCTCAGTGACATTTCTTGGTGTGTCATGATTCTCTCTATGATTAAGAGCCTCATGATACTTCGCACTATGACAAACAATGTTTGTCAAACTGGAATTGGATATAAAGTAGTTTGTAATTCTGAGATGTAAAATTGAGCATTTTGTAATTGTTTCATACAATGCTGATAAAAATTATTGGAGCAAGTAGTACATACCTGCTGCTTTGCAAGTGATTGCTGCTGTTTGTACTCTTCCTGATGGCAACATTTGCAAGCCTTCTTCACCTTGTGTTGTTTGTTAATTGTAGTTTACAAAGGTAAAGAAATATTAAGGATTTAAATGTAATAGATATATAAGGAGAAAATGTATTTTGTTTTGAAATTTAGTCTTTAGAAATAATACATTGATAACCAAGAGATAGGGTCTCATAATGATGAAAAGTCATTTTATTCTCTAAAATCTTGGAACTATACAATACTCATAACTTCATATTCACAGGCAGAAGGAAAGACACTACTCATGCTTTATTTCAGCTCTGAGTTTGTCAAACGTAAGTAAATGAGTTCTTGAATTAGCTTAGGAACTGTTCTTTGTGTCTCAAAAGAAGTTATTCCAATCAAAGGCTAGCTTAGCCCTTTCCATAGACTCTGTTTCTGCATACTCAGTCACCAGCTCAGTGATTCAAGTTTTTAATAATTTTGGTACCAAACATCATAATTTTCTAGCATTCTAATTTCATAGCTATTAATGAAGTAAGGAGTTCATACCTTAAACCTTAAATCTTTTATAAGCTTTACTTGAAATTGTTGAAGGCTGTGGTAATGTTTTAAAATGTTCTTAATTTCTTATTTTTGGACCTTTCTTGAGGTTTTCCATCACTTCACATTCATTCTTCTGTCTACACTTGAATAATGTATTTGACAAGTTCTGTGTGTATAGAACACAGTGCAGTGGAGTCCCAAGAAGGTATGCCATTAGGATGCCTAGCAACTAGAGTAATACAAATATTAGCCAATTTTTTTTCTTCTAGGAATTAGTGTTTCCCACCCACAACACTCCTATGAAATTTAAAAGCTATCAAAACAGAGCAAGAAAAGGACCAGTTCATTTAACTGCTGTAAATATTTCCAAAATATCTCATTTTTCCTTCAGACTGCTCAAATTAGTGTCTCAGGTTATGGAAAAGTTTACATCATTATTGAATGAAGTAATCCACTTACTGAAATCTGATAGGAGTGACTTGAGAGAGGGAAGGGCAGGGAAGAGAGAGGTAACAAACTCAGTTTTTCTCCCATTCTAGAGGTGATCTTTCAAACATGTAGAGAACTTTCAACTTAGAGAATTGCAAAATTTCGAGTCCCTGATAAGACTGCTGGTATATCAGTAAAAATGCCTGCCCTCCTGCATTTTTCAAACAGCTCAGATAAGTGGCATCTTTGACCCAACTGCTCAGCCTACAGAGCCAGGGAGATTCTTCCATTGAAAGTGCACAATGCAACGAAGATAAGTTGGGTTCTGGTTCAGTTTCAAATTCACTGTTTCAGCAAGACCCCTGCCTTCACTCTGCGCATTTTTACAGATGAACTCATCAGAAATAAAGAATATGAGCATGCTTTATATGTTCTTGGTCTTACGCTCTAGCCAGTATGCTGCTCAACATCACTGCCCTACTCATGTAAGAGCCACACATATCCTTATAAACGTAGATCCGAAATAGACTTGGCTGTGGTTTGACTTAGACCTAAATCACAGCTGTACACGAGCACTTCACTGTAGCCTTTTAAAGCAAGCAGAAGCGTATTTAGAGGTGATGGTCTCATCACCTTGAGCTAACCTAAACTTTCCAAGATGCTAGTTTGCTTGGCATCTTTCCAGGCTGGTTGCTGTGCAGTAGGATTCCAGAGAAGCCAAATTATAGTAGCTTTATGGCTATCACGTTCCTGCCGATGCTTGAGAGATTTCAGAATGGAAACAGACATAAATGCAAGCTGTTAATGTATGAAATAAGCTGTGCTCAGAGAGTTGTGGTGAGTGAAAAGGGCAGAGAGAAATGTGTGCAGGGAACTGACTGTGTGGTGATAGCTCCTGGCTGTATTTGTAGGATGAAATTACAAATAGGAATCCTATTTGTAGAGGTAAATTATTTAAAAAATAATAGATAAAAATATTTTTCTGATATTGAAATATTTATGAATTGTTGGAAAGGAAAAAATAAAAATTCCTTCTTTGAACTGTTTAATGAATTTTGCATTTCAGCTGGAAAACTACTCATTACACCCCTCATATTGGTTCTGGGACTGGCACTGGGAGCCGTAGCTGTTGTAATAGGTAAGAGTTACATATGTGAATGAATCTAATCCTGATTATGCAGTGACTTTCTCTGTATGATGTCTCAATATTTTCATCTCAAAAACATGGAGACAAAGTACGGGTTTCACAGGTACATTTTTAGTATTAAACGCATGACTTTTTTCTAGAAAACTTGTCTCTAGGATCTTTTTTTTTTTCTTTTTATGCTTATTAGCTTTATTTTTGTTCCCATATATTTTGTTTTCCAAACCAGCATCTTTAACTGGTGTAGATAAACTAGTAAAACCTCCAGAGTAACTTAAACGTAATCCTGGGGGCTGACTGACTTGGACCCAGCCTTTAGTCACCCCATTGAATCACAATTTTAAGATCTTGGCCATGTGTATGACAAGATTTTTGGGGAGCTAAGGCCTAGTCCCAAGAGCTCACCAGCTTGAAGATGCAACCACGACAAAGCAGCAAATTGAGATGAGTCAGTCTCAAAATATGATCCAGTGTAAAGGCTGCCAGATGGTATTCCATCACAAAAACTGGTACTGTGAACTCATTTGATTACAGTATCAAAGCTCTGTTAATGTGGTCATATTAATGTGGGGACAGATATTTTAGCAAAGCTGCTCTTTGCCTGGCTTAGCTGAGTTTTCCCCACAGAAAGGAGATTAGCTGTGACAATAAGGTATAATTTTGCTCATGTGAGTGCATATCCGCTCTTTATGTTGGCAGCAGTGTGTCATTCAGGGATCATGCTGCTACACAGCTCTTCATCAAACTGCTTACTCCACTGAAAAATTGCAGTGCTTGCCCAGCCCTGAGGTTTAATGGGATGTGGCTCCTTTATTTTGATATAATAAAGCCAAAATACACTGGGATAGTTATGTTAATAAGGTTGTAAATAACCAATCAACCTATAACCAAAATACTATTACAGCTTTTCTAGACTACACCTGGCCAAATAAGGAATATTGCTGTTAATTTCTGTATTTAGACCAACCATCTTCACTGAAGAGAGTGAGCAATGTCTGTCTTAAATATTTTTTCTATTCAATAGCATTTTTATGCCAAAATTATAAACAATAAAGACTTCTTAATGTCAGTAAAGCTTGTTTTGGTCTTCAACCCGGTATAACCTATGGTGGGGAAAAAACCACTTTTTTTATATATGCTAAAAATTAAGAGGGTTTTGTAGTAATATAGTAACAATATTTACAGTAATAATCAGAATGCTGTTGAAGTCTCACCCTAGGCTTGGCTGGATAAGATACGATCAAGGGCAGCAGTATGAGCAGTTCCAAAAACATTGATTATTTATAGAAAAGTTTTGGTTTTGAGGTAATTACAGCAATATTTGCTGCCAACCACTATTATGTAATCTCAGTTACATAGCTGAAAACTATACTGCACCATTTACAAGGCTATTGAGCAAAGCAAGAACCCTGTGATTGTCATAGTCTTTTGTTCTATGTTGTTACTATAGTGGTGTCTGAAAAGAAAATCTTTGGCCATTTCAGTCAGCTGGTGGCAAGAGAAAGGGGAAGATGCTTCTCATCTGGGTTTGAGAGAGTACAAACTATTTGACAAACTATTTTTCACCTGAATAAATGTGATATATTTATTTTTGTTTTTACAGCTTTCTTTCTCTCAAGACTTTTAAGAATAAATAGTTCCCTGTGCAGACAAGGATAAACACTTGGTATTATTCAAGTATAAACATTTGGTCTTACTTCACAGTAGATGAGGACGTTTGTAAAAATAAAACGTAAACCTATAATGTGCTGTCTCTATTGCATGTGAATCTAATTGAAAGCTAGTTTAGTTACACCAGCTTTGAATTTAGATCTAAGAATTTCCAGAGTGCTTTTAAAAGTTTTATGTTTGTACCTTATACCAAACAGCATGGTTCAGAAATTAATTTGTCAGACATGAGTGTAGAGTTAGCAGGAATTTGTTGTAAAGGGAAGAATAAGTGTAGCTTAACTCATTATCAAAGACACTGTTTGTTGCAGCCTAGTATTTTTTTCTGCTTGTCCAAATGCCTGGTCTAAATTCTCCTGAGACATGAAAAGCTCCATCCGAATATGTATATCGAAAGAACATAATACATGCACAAAGGATTGCATTTAATTATGGTTTTTTTCATGTTTCCTTCTTTTGGCAGGTTTATTTGTGTTTCCTATCTATTGCCTTTGTAAAAAGCAGAGGAAAAGGTCACGGACAGGTATGCCCTGGTGAGGATGGACATTACTCGCCTGAACTGAGCTGGTCCTGCAAGGGCTATCCGTGTTTTGTGCAACAGAGCAATACCATGCTGGTTACAGCATCAAAGCCACCGCCCTGGAAGAAGAATGGGGGCTCTCCTGCCATCTTCCCTCAGCTGAAAACACTACTGCAGACCAGAAAGCCTCTTTGCTCTGGTGCACTCTCAACAAGATGGGCCCCCTGACTGCTGCTTTTTAAATGTTTTTGGTTTTGTTTTTTCAGTTATTACTTCAGAGGGGTTTTTTTGAGTCTAAGTTTCTGAACCAGACAATCCAAGTCTGTATTGTAGCCACAACTCTACTACCGATTTGGCCTGTGAAGAAAGAACTTAACTGCTAACATGTGCTCGTTTAACATCTTCAGTGTCGGCCTTTGAGGGGGAAATGCTTAGAAGTGTTTGGACTCTTACTGTATACTGAGCATACTACTTTTGGTATTAAAAACTACTTCTGTAAATAACTTCCATCACACAGCATTCTGTTCAGCATACCGAAACCCCATCACATGCCAGAGCACGACAGCTGGTTATCTTCTGAGTCCTCCTGCTGATGGAGTGCGCATTGCCACCGCCAAACTGCAGTGCCTCAGAGGGAAATACCCTTAGTACTGAAGCGCCGTGATATTTAAGAATGTGGTGATTGGTTTCACTTCAGTAAATTATTTATGACAGTCTATTAATATTAATGGCAGGGGGTGTGACAAGATTTGTTACAACAGGACTTCATTTTTAAATTCTCACAGTACAGAAAAAATTTGAAGGGTTTAGATAACAAGATGTGTCAGTGGCCTAACCTGTCCCAAGATATCCCTGAAGTGTGTTTGCAGGGAAGCTGGAAGCCTGCTCTTTTATTCTGACTTGGAATATGATACACATGCTACACACTACCTGTGTGAAGATTGACTTGATGAAATTTTATAACCTAAATAGCACATTTTGTTTGTTCCTTTGAGTAGGCTACTACTACGTAAGTCTTGGAGTAGCCACTGATGTCTCATGAGGAAAATCTGTGAATCCAGGGTAAGGGGAGTGATCATAAATTCTTAGGAGACCACTTCATTCTTACTTTCTGCTTCCAGTGTTGCTCTTCCTGGCACATGACAGTTCTGAAGAGAATAGCTATCTTTGCTCTTTTTTTCTTAAGTTCCACTGTTTGCTACCAAACCTCTTTCTCAGTTCATCACCACAAAAGCAATGTAATTCAGCATAAGGAATCAGCTACTGAGAATTTTTACACTTTAGTTTTAATCCAAATTTATCATACAAATATAACTTTAAAAGAAAAAACTAGAATACATTTGTTTAAACAGAACACTGAAACAATAAAGAAAGGAACTGAATAAGAAAAATATCTACTTTGTACTGTAAAAATACAAGCTAATCTTAAAGAAAAGAAGATTGGATTTGTACTGTGAAGGTACTTTTTTTCAGTGTGTGTGTGTTTGAAGACATATTTATATATATGTTTGTGTATGTATGGGGAAAGGGGGAAGCAGGAAGATGGGAAATGTCCTTCAGAGTCTACAGACTTCAAAATTTAGGCTCGCAAATAACATATCATTTAAGAGGATGTACTTCGTACCACTTTCTTTGAAAATTGTTGTTAAATCTGAATCTAGTTGTAATTTTTAAGCAAATAGTGTTCTGCCCCAACAACATAATACTGTTATAAGATACTCACTTTGACTTCGAAGCCTCAGTGGAAGAAGCTGATGGCTTTTGTTTACCTGGAAACACAAATATCAGCTTACCATAGTTGGCTAGTATGCTTGTTTTCTGTCAGCTTCTGGTTTTGTTTTCTTGCGGTTTTCTTTTTGAAAGTGTGTACAAGCACACCATAGTAGTCAATAACTATTTAATAATTTCCATTTGAATTTAAGGGCATGTTGACCCTGTTATCCTAGCAGTAGAAATAGTACTTTTCGAAGATCTGCAAATTAAGAAGGGAAGCAATGACATTTAGAAATAAAATTCAAAGCCTCTTGTCAATGCAAATCCACCTGTTAATTAGACTTACTTTCTTCTGAGACACATCAGTTTTCTATTTGTGTTCTGTCTGAAGTAGGAAGCTGCCTTAAAATTGGTCTTGGTTTTGAGTGTGTTTTCTGAGGCTATACATATCAGTTGTCTTTGGCTTACTCAGGGATTTTTATTCCTCTCTTTAAATGTCAAATAATGAAGATATTTTTGTATTATTTAGAAAAACCTTCAGACCTCAGAGAGCAAGATATATATATAGATAGATTTGGGTTTGCAATGCAGTCTATAACATGGTGTCAAACTATTCCACTTGAGAATATTTTAGTACTTGAGATTATCTGTAATTAACTACACAGTAGATTAATTTCCTTTCTTTTCCTGGTTCTGTATAAATGTGTGAGATATTCTTACGGTCTTTGTAGCTGTTTTCACTCTGCCATGTTTGCCATTTTCAGTTTTTAACTAGAGTTCAGTAAGATCTGAAACTAAGATACTAGGATAAAGAACATAAAAGGGAAGATAATAAATCTGCACTTACTTATATTCAGAAAACATGTCCTTGTGGATGGAGAAAAGGAGCATACAACTCAGCTTATACATTATCATTTCATCTAGGCCATATTGATTTTATTGGAACAGATTAAATCAAAGGGAAATGGTTCTTCATTTTCTATACAGAGCAAAAAGAGACATCTTTGACCTTGTAAAGATGAGTGAGTCTGATTGTGCTTTTTCTGTAGGGGAAAAAAAAAGGAATTACAAAAATTTTTGCTTTTCTACAGAACAGGATAAACTTTCAAGAGCCAGGCAGAATAGGGATATGGAAGTCTTTTTCCATCAGTATAAAAATATTCCCACTTGAAAAGTACATAAATACAATCTTTATCAATATTATATAACATAACCTACTAAAGCATGAGAAGTAGCTCAGCACAAAGCTTCATTTCGCTTTTAAACAACTCATCACAGCAAATCTTATATATGTCAAAGCCACGTCATTTGTTTTAAAAGCATTAATTTATTCATTTGAAAAATTGAATGAACTTTATAAGGAAATTCAAGGATGTTTTTATTTGTGTTGTTTTTTGTAACTACTCTAAAGAAACCATCCGGCTGTTCTACTCCATCTTTATTAGCAGAAAACTTCATCAGGCAGCTAAATTAACCTGCTAAGGCAGATTTCACACTACTGTATGCTGATCATCGCTGATCATTGTGTTTGCTTTCACCACAGTTAATATTTAAAATTATTTATCCTTGTGCAAAGTTGTTGCTCATCAGTACCTGTGTTTAGACTAGGAAATGCTTAAGTCCATTCTATAGTAGCCGTCTTTTTCCAGCTTGCCTGGGTTGGATTTGCCTGTGTGCTCAGCCCTGCTTGCAGGCATGCAGCCAGAGCTGGGGCCCTGCTCGTGGTACCACGGCTTTGTGTGTCCCATCCTGCTCCTGCTGGGAGGGCTGGCTGGACACGCCACCCCGCAGGGGCCCCTCTCCCTTTCTCCACTATGCGGAATTTAGTTGTATTTCATTAATGGGGTTGAGTTGCAGGGCTACTCAGCTGTGTCAGCAGCAGGATCATTCTGAGTCCTGTGGGATCTCAGAGCACGGTTAGGTATATGTGCAGAGTTTATCCAGGAGCTTGTGACTGGAAAATAATTGTGCTTTTCCTTGGGTCAGTCTGTTAGCCAGTGAGAGTAATAAGCTGAGTAGAAATAGAAGCAAGAGGCAGAAAAGCAATTCTCTGAGTAGCCTTGTGCTGAGCTGACCCATCAGGTTTAGTTCTGTACAAAAAAGTCAGTGAGTCTTCATTTCTCACCACCTCTGTAATAAACAGCATATTCATACCTGTTCAGTGTCATTAAAGTACAGTGCACTTTGATCTGTTATCTTCCTTTGAGGCAGTGCAAATGTGTAAGGGAAGATTTTGTATTTGTCTTTGATGTTACTAATGCTGACTTTGTAACTCTTCCTGGTGTGTTAGGGGTTTTTGTAATTTACACCTATTTATTCATTGTAAAAGTTTTACTTTATTAAAAATTATTAATTTGCAGGGACTATTGCCAATTTTAACTAGAAAGCATTTTGGATCACCATCAGGTATTCTTTTTAGCCAAGTGGCTTTTTGCTCTTCCAAAGACTGTCACATCTTGTGTGATGTTAAATGGTGTGTAGGTGGGGCAGTAATTCTCCCAGAGGATACAGAGTCACCGGTGATGGAATGGTTTCTAATGCCAGTTAGATCTGAGAAACTGTTTAATATTCAATGGCCAAATAGTTTGCTGTGCAGACTCTTGGTTGGTTTGCTAGTTTTTTTAATTTAGTTGTGGTATTTTGTTTCTTGAGCAAACCTTACATCATAATTTTTGGTATGCTAATTGTGCAGGTTCAAGTTGTGGATAAGAACCACGGATTGCTGTTACTGTTATAATCTATATTAGATCTCTGCTGATGGAAGGAATCCTACATGAGGAAACTATTAGATAATTTCTTACTTTCTTTTCATTTTTAAGCCTTATAGTTGCAGTGAGTCAGCTTCATTTCTGACATCAGTCACAGCCCCATTAAACCAGAGAAAACTGTTTTAATGTCAGTGTGGAATTTGGTCACAAATACTTTGATGAAAACATCTGGAAGTGTATTGATAGCCATTGAAAACCTGGTTCACTTCTTAAGAAGTGCAAACTACTATGGAGCCACTCCTCCCATTTGCACAATGATGCCAATGTCTTAAGTAAGTGCAGGAGAGGGAAGGAGTTGGGAGGAATTTCCAAACAATATTCTCATTAGAGCAGATTGTCAGGAGAAGGGATACTAGCTTTTAATATAATAAAGAAACCTTAATGTTTTGAAGTCACTAATAAAATTAGAGACAACACCCAAAGACAGCGTTAAATAACATTTCTTCAAATTCTGCTTTCTTCAGTGTAACAAATAGCAGCGCACTGTAAGAATTGGAATTGCAGCTGTTCAGTATTCTTAGAACTTAACACAAACTCGAGGATGCACAACATCTAAAAAGTTATGTTGCTGATCTCTTTGGTACTTTTGCTTGCTACTGTTTCATGAAAAACCAGCTGAGCCTTGATTTGATTGAAAGACAAGCAGTGTTTTCACTGGTGTTACAGCTTGAGCAGTACCCCAAAACATTTTTGTAATAAAACTAACAAATGCAGTTGCTTGCAGACTGAAGCTTCCTAGCTGATTCTTTCTTACCTTTCTGTGCGTAAGAGTTCAGGATCCATATGTTCTCTCTGCAGTAAGGAACAGACTGCACATGTTAGGCAGTTAATCACTGATGCTTCTCTTCTCTTGGCCTAATAGTAAAATGCCATAAGGGAGGGAAATGAAAACTGATCTTAGAGTGCATGCTCTGATTTCAAAGATAAAAATGTGTAATAAGCTTTAATCACTCCATAGCAAAAAAATAAATACATAGATTTTGAAACACAATTCCAGCTGTTTATTTATAAAACTGTCTGTTTAAAACAATAGTTATAATAGTGATGCATTTATTAAAATATGCATATTGTGCAAAAGAAAACCTTTTTTGGTGCTTATTTGGCTTATCAAAACATGAAAAATTAATCTGAAGTGTTTTGGATGGATCAAAGTGAGAAGAGAAGCTTATTGTGTAAAAATATTTGTTTAGCATAACCATGAATTTTGCACATATCTTAAACACAGTTGCATGCCACCCCCATTCAGTGTTCACCTTGTTGAAAATTTGTCAGACTGAAAACAGTATTTTTGCAATTTTTAACTTACTGTTACTGAGCATGATGTTACTAACACAATGCCACGTTTACCTCATTTTTAGAAGGAAATATAGTTACAGAATCCAGAGAAGCTGTTCAGGTATTTTAAACCTGTCCTGTAAAACTCTGATGCAGTCAGAAATCATCTTCATGCCTTATGCAAGCTCTGGATGAGCAGATGGATTCAGTCTTTAGTCATGGACTATGGTTTTGCATAAAAATGCACTCTTAAGAGTTTTTCATGTCAATTTGCATCCTGCTGCTTTGTGTCCAGAAATCACAAGGACAGGGGTAGATTTACATTTCACTGTTTACCATCTCATAATAAAATGTTTACCATGTTTCCATTCTTATACACTTTGTTTGTAATGCTCTCCTTTCCCTTCCAAATTTCATAATTTGAAACTGACTTGTGAAAATGGCTGAAGATCAAATTGGACCTGTAAAATGTGATCTCATCAGAAGTTGCTTCATTAATGCTTTGCTGATCTATAAGCAAAAGATTAATTTTGTTGTATTTACATTACTTAAAAGCAAGGTGCTGAAATCTACTTTTCTTCAGGGCTTTTAATTTTGCATTTTTTAAAATGTACTCAAACAGCACAGTCATCTTTGTTACATAACTAACCATATGAGTACAAAATAACATTTTAGGCTATTTGTTAATTCTTGTCACTATGGTAGAGATGAGAAGAGTGCTGAAAAAAAGAAAAAATTATCTCTGAGGAGCATGTCCAAGCTGAACTTAATTCCATGACCATTCAATGAGAAGTCTTCCCTTACCCCCATCTCTTGTTTTGTGTATTTTAGGGTGAAGAGTTCCCTTTAAAATAGGTTTAATTGAAACAGCAAGGGGTGAGGGTAGTGAGACAATAGATCACATCCTTTTTAGTGTACAGGCTTCTGGCACAACTAGGGTGCTGGCCAAAATACTGTGGATACATTAAGAAAGCAATTTCTAGTTGTGCATTTGGGCAACAGACAAGCTAGATGCATCAGTGACTGGAACTTCTTGTAGTATATTTATGGGACGACTAAGAAGTTATAAAAACTGGAGGAAGGCAACGCCCATGAAATCAACACCTGAATTCCAGTATTTAATGTGTTTTGTATAATGAGGAATTTTAAATGTGTAAGTGCCTTATTGCGTGAAACAAATGGAAGGTATTCATATCCCTCAATAGAGCAATATGGGAATTCCTGTTCTGTGGACTCCTACAGTTACGTTAAGCCAAAGTAATGAGTATTGGTTTGCTCAGAAAGTTGACAAATGTTATGTTAGTGAAGAGGTTAGCCTATTATAAAAGTAATCTGGCATGCTTATTTTAATTCTTATGATCTCATTTCTCAGGTTTCTTTAACTTGCTCTTTGCTCCCATCCATCCCCCTGACTCCCATCTTCCTTCAGACTTCTGCAGAAATGCATCTTAAGTTGTTGTTAGAGTAAGTTTAGCTCCTCCAACATAAGAAGCCATGAGTTTTCAGCCACTGAAAGAAATACAAGCTTTTGGAGAAGAGAATTCAGCCAAAGTTCAGTTAGACCACAGCCTGTTGTGAGTGTGCCTGCCAACTCGGGGGCTCACACGTGCCTTGCTCGCACTAATTCTTGGAGATGGAGGCACCAAGGAATATGGCACATGGAGGTGCACTGTAACTAGGCTGGGACTTTAAACAGGTTGACAGCATTTCAGTGTTACCCAACTGGAACTAACATATCCTGTTAATACAAATTGGTAACTCCTCTGGCGTGGGTATCTGGGTGGACTAAACCATCAATCGAGATGGTGGCACAGCTCTGGGATCTCTGCCCAGCCCTTCACTGCAGGGTGGGAAGTGTGATTTGAAAAAGTATTACTCATATTGCCATCTTCTCATAGCTTCAAAATGGGTGTTGTGGGTTTATTTCTTCTTACTTCCTTTTCCAGAAGACAGTGGAATTTTGCCCTTCTAGATTTACTAAAGGACCTGTTTGTTCTTACTAACATTGATACCACTATTGTCCCTCTATTATTGAAGTCAGGAATAAGCTACTTTTCTAAAATTACTTTGAATTTCATGAGCTTATGGTAGCAATTATCTGTCAAAAAATAATGAAGTACAAAAGGTAATTATCAGAAGGAAATTGAGTTAATGGGGGTAAGAAGAAAAATGATGCTTAGAAGATCTATTTATTATAGATTCACGATCATGGTTTTACTATGTTCAATTTCCTCCACTGAGAATTTGTAAAGGAAAGAAGGAGAAATCAGGATAAGAAGAGTATTTCTTTGAACCTTTTCCTGAAATTGAGTTTTTCAGAACTGTAGGAGGGGCTTTTTTCCCACCCTGGAGTTATTAATTGGCAATGTAGCTGTCACAGTGTTACTGTTAATACTACTGTGACTGTTTAGTCAGGATTCAGCTTGCATATCTGAAGATTTTGGTGATAGGGAATTTGATTTTTAGATTTTACTGCAATAAAATCATAAGTGAATTATCACTCTTACATACCTTAATGATTTCTATTTCAGCATTATCTCAAATTTTTAGGCATTAAAAATCTGGTCCTTCTATAATCCATTGTATAGAAGATGCCATCAAAAGACTCCTTCAACCTTATGAGTTACTGTTCATTTTTACAAGTTATTTCCTTAAATGAGTTTTTTCTCTCCTAGAACCAGCAGACACACAACCAAAATGCTGATAAAATTTCCCCATTATCTTTGTCTTGCATTTAGCTGATACTATATTTTCTGTTGCATAGTATTGCAACAATGGTCTTCATGCTGTAATAACTTGATGAAAATATTAAGTAGTCTTAGGCAATATTTTACAAGTAATTCATCTTCAAGTTGGTATTTTAAATGTATACCAATAATCACTGTTGAGTGTGCTCCCTGTGTGGCTGCTTTAGTTCATGTCAATGTTTTGTAAGGGTTATTTCTTGCTACCCTCTTTAGAGTGCCTTTTCGTTTAGGAGGTCTAGAAGATGGTTCACTGAAGTCTTCTGTTGAATCTACCATAGTAATGTCTGATCTTTAAACTTGTCCTGATGAATGTATAACTAAAATCTTGTTCTTCAAAAAGCTATAGTAGACACAGGTTGTATATGCACATGTACATGCATGGATACAAGGGAAGGTGTTCTGCCAATGTTTGTCCTGCTGGACAGGACCTTTCGAAAGTAAGTGAATTTTTTAACAGTTTTATTTTCAAAATGTTACCTCACTAGTATTCAGTAGTAGGTATGTCTATGTATTGCTTCACTTTGCTAAATACAATCACGGTAGGCAGTTTAATTTTTAAAAGACTCTGCGATGAATCTGGTGTTCATATGAGACTGAATTTCGTAAGACTAAACTTAAGGTACTTTGTTTCCTTTGAAGGCATTCCTTTCACTTACACTGACATCCCAAGCCCCTGTTAGCAACAGACTGAAAAAGTGCTTCCCCATGACAAAATGGAAGAATGTAAAGTAGCATTTGAATGGACTCCACCCGTCTTAGAATCAATATTCAGAAATGAGGGCGGGGGCAGTGGATTTGATTAATTGTGGGGAGACATACATTGTAGAGTTCGTTCACTTGCACACAAGGGGTTTGACAATGTCATCTAGTAATGTCTACCTAATAAAGTTTTGAAAAAGAAAAATTACATTGCCTGAATGTTTAACTCTTTCTTTAAGGAATTCTATGCATGAAGGATAGCTGACAATCTCCAAGGAGTCGTGCTTAAATCTGTAATACTTTTTATGATATTTATATAATCTGTAAAAAAAAAAATCACACAATATAATTTAAACTTCAAAATCTTTGTGTTCTCAAACCCTGTATTACAGTCACTTCAGTCTTTAACTGCTTTAACACTGAAAATGAAAGCAGACGTAAAAAGACAGTTTACTGTGGTGAATATTTTAATGTAAAATACTCCCTGTCATGTGGTGTTATCTCTGGCTACTGCTTTCACTTTTAAAAGCATCTTAATATGCAACACAGAATTTTACCTTCTCATGAAATGTTAAAATGTTAGCTTAAAATAACTGAACACAATGAGGAGAAAATTGCTGGAATTCAATTTTCCCATTCCCTTGTTATGACTACTTCCTAAAGCTCTATTACTTTGAAAGGGTTTTAGATAAAGCAGTCTGTAGCTGTAAACTTGAAATAGGTTACCCATTAATTGAAGCAGGTGCCTCTTTTCTCTGGAAAGGAACTGTGTTCAGTTTCCTTACTTGGTGAGCTGTCAATATTGATGGAATGTGTTGTCTGATGTGTTGGGGATTTTTAAACACTATACCTAATTATGAAGTTGCACATTCATGGACAGGCAGACAAGGTATCACCATTACGTACACTTCATTTCTGTAGGAAATAAAGCTGAAGAACAATTCCCTGCTGAGAAATATGCAGCAAAATCTGGAGGCCTGTGCTTGGTCTCTCTGGTGGAGGACAAACCTTTCAGCCCTCTCCCCAGCCCCCTCCAAAACAGTCAAGATTTGCAACAAAATGTCAAGGACATCATACCAGAGGTTCCTTATCTGCAGGAATTCTAGCATGCAGTATACAGCAATGGAAAGATAGTCAGCAGGCCAAAGGAATCGATAGCCCTAGAGCTGAAACTGAAGTTAAAGGCTAACTTCTCACTTGCAATCTCAAACTTTGACAAAAGACAGACAGCAGACTTTGATTATAAACATGGTATTTCCCCAAGTAAATAGGACTAATGTGCTCCACAGAGATTACAGATACAGAATTGTAATCTTTACATGCTCCCCTTCAGCTGATTGGCACGTGCTTTTGAGGCTTCTTATGATTTGCTTAGTAGTTTGGCTTGAGCAGTGAAATGAAGCTCTGTGAGGTATGTGAAATCCTGAATTAGAATAAGCAACCATGTAAAGCTGTTATGCTTTTAGAAAGTCAATACAGCTTTTATGAAGGAGTCTTACCAACCACAAAGCTTATTGGCAGGTCAGCAAGTTCTGTAATTCTGTCATTCCTTGCAATAGCCTCAAATTAAAACTAGACATGGGCTAAGAAGGAGGATCTCGCATGGACAAGGTGGGCATAGTATCAGAACATACAGATCAATTGGAGTAAATAGCTTTCGCCACGAAGGGAGGAGACTGGTTGGATTCTGCAGAGATCTGTGTTTGGGCTTTGCTCCTGAACATATTTGCAAATTATGTAAAGAAAGAAGTGAACAATGGGGTAATAAACAATCTTGAGTTACCCAGGACTGTAGAGGTGAGAGCTAGTTACAGTGATCAAATAAATGGGTTCTGGGCAACAACAAAATAGAGGTAGGTTCTTTGCATGGAATGATATGACTGACGAGTATTGGTTGTTGTGTTTGTACCAAAGGTCTCTGAGTGATACAGGAAAGACAAAATAGTGACCAGATGGGATCTGTACCAAAACAAAAGGTGAATCTTGATGAAACAATGAAAGACTAGTGAAGTCTCCTGCCGAAGGATATTGTAAATGCTGAGGGCTGACATGAGTACTGGAGCAGTTACAGGAAAGAAAGTGGTAGCAAGTCACTTAGTGTATAGAATACCCTGTTTGGCTCAGAAAGTCTTTTGAGTCAAAAATGTTTGGAAGCCTGAAGAGTAGTAGATAGTAGTATTTGTTTGCTGTATTTTGCCTCAACCCCCCCCAGATACCTGGTTTTACTTACTGTCCGCGGAGATTTTGGGGTCCCTGAAGCGTTTTTCTGTCCCGGTTTTTTTAGGTCATTTTAATTCTTGCATTGAAGTTCCCTAGGTAGGGATAATGTCATAGTGGATCCCAGCAGTGATCCAATGAGGATGGGAGGGATATGGCCTCTTCCACCCTACTTGACCATAGAAAACACTCTCCCATGGATGCGATGCTGATAAGTAAGATAGAGGGTTGCAAAGTTGTGAAGTGGTGCAAAGCTGTCCTCTCTGTAGTGTACTGTTCTCACCATCAGCTAATTTTTTTCCACCTGATCTGAGCAATGTTCTCAACCTAATTTCCACCTAGCTTGTCCTCTTACTCCCTCTTGGATGCTTTCATGATAATCACAGCCTTTCCCAGGCTGTTTTGGTCTTCCTTAATACTTCCCTGACTGGAATACTGTAATAATCTGAAGCTAAGCTTTGTTTTCATGATCCTGTAGGAATGTTGTATGCATCCAAATCCATATTCTATGCTGGCCCAGACCTCACCTCCTTGACCAACTTGGACATAAATAAATAATACTACTTCTCTAGAAATATTTCTTCTTACATGAAATGCCGTTTTAGGAGTCCGTTGCCCACTTTTGTCTGCCTTCTATTTCATCAGTCCCATTTTGTTTTGTAAATTATTGTTTCTCTTTTGTTCTTTTTTATGCTGAAGAAATGTTGGACAGTCTCTCAAAATTCCAAGTAGGTAAGAGAAAAAGTGCAGTAATTCTAAATAAAATTACAGTGCCAGTTAAGCCTGGAAAGCAGCACTGTATGATTAAATAGGACTCAGTAGAGATTCTCCTGCTGATAATTGTATGCTTGTACACTCCTCATTTTGATTTTTGTGATTTTTTGTTTAGCATGCGTATGATGCATCTAAAAAGTTACCTGTGAGCCTGTTAGGGGTGTTGGCTTGTGGTTTGGGTTGGTTTTTTTTCCTTGGAGTTGTTTTGGGGGTGAGGGGACCAGGGGGCTAGGGTGGTTTTTTGTTTGGTTTTTGTGAAGGAATCAGTATGCATCTGCTGTCTGGTGAGGGATGGCCCTGAGGCTGAAGCCTGAGGCTGAAGCCAGCTGAGAGAGGGTTTTGATGACCCCCATGATGCTTCTCTTCCCAAGTCATACTCCCAACAGCACAGCACGGTTTGATGGATAAAGCATCATTCCAGTGCTCAGGCCTGGCACCCAGGGCATTGCTGCCTTCATCCACTGAGGGGGGAGCATGGTTCTCCTCCCCAGCTGTACAGCCCCTTCCTGCCTAAGAACTGCCTTGTAGATTCTCTTCTTTTAACTCAGACCTTGTCAAATAAGTAATGGCAGGGTCCAGTCATTGGTGCATCAGGCCAGAACACTTCATGGAGCAGAAAATTGTGTCTGGGAGAAGGAGTGGTGGGAAGGACTCATGTCTGCAGGGGCAGTATGGTGTGGCACCAGTCTCTCTCTGCCCCAGCCTGCTCCGGGCATCTCTCCACAGCTCTCCCCTCTTCTTAATTTTAACTTTTTTATTTTCAAACAATGTCTATTCTAGCCTTTAGTTTGACCATATGTTTATTATTTATTAAAAATACTTTCAAAAACATGGCTTCGTTTTAATTTCATCTGACTTTTATGAGGTGATGGACAAGTCAGAGCTAATAATAAGTGGCTCAGTGACAAACCTTTCCCAAACCAAACAAACTTTAATTCAGCAGAGCTTTCCAATAACGCCTTCAATGTTTCAGACCTTCAGTGTCTGCTGTTGCCTTTTTCTCAAATTCCTTTACAACAAGCACTCTATGTCACCGCTCCCCTTTTGATGCTATTTTTAACAAACAGATTACTTAGATTTCAGGCAACATTGAGCCTCCATTTAGCTATCATTTATTTATGTATTGTAATCTTGAGTTAGCTGTTTTATAACTTTGAACCTTAGAAATGATCGTAGTGATGTTATCTCTCCTGTAGCAATAAAAAGAGACAAGATAGAGAAAGGCTGACTTTTCCTCTCCCACAAAGGAGCATTCAAGGACTAAACATGGCTGTCAGAATTGTACTTCATAAAAATCAACCTTTGTGGGGCCCCCTTGTCAGCCTGATGGTGGGTAAGTGGAGCAGCTGTCTCTGCCGGATCTGTTCATTCACCTGACAGCCTGTCAGATGAGGAGTTCTCGGAAAAAAAGTGGCTGAATGTGAGCTGTGGTCATCGCTTTGGCAGCAGCCTGTCCTGAGCTGTCACTTTGTCCAGATGTTTGAGGGGTAAGTGTGGGGTGTGTGAAGGGAACTTGGTGTGTAGGGTGCTGGCTCCCCCTGAGCCTTAGGTGCAGCCAAGTCATAGCAGAGCTCCGCACATCCCAGTCTTGCTACTGGAAGAAGTTAGGGGACCCAGTCCTGTCAATCTGCATAAAGGTAACATATTGCTAAGTATAATTGTTTTAACTATCATCTTTTCATAGACCTATCAAGATATGAAAAAAAGTGCATCCTTTGGCATAGAGCTTCTCTGCCTACTATGAATTCAGCCAACAAATATTTCCTAAGACACGGAATTTAGAAAAATACATTTACATGATTCAGTTTATTATATGTATGTGTGATCATATTACTATGGTGTAAAAGCTTTTGCTCTCTTACTTTTTTTAAAAGTATATATGTAATATGTAACAATTTATATTGTAATAATATATAAAATTATATATATATATGTGTGTGTATATATATATATATGGAGGGTTTTTTTTAATCATCTGAAATTCAACAAAAGCAAATACAGGGTCCTGCACCTGGGGAGGAATAACCCCAGACACCAGTACAGGTTGGGAGTTGACCTGATGGAAATGAGCTCTGTAGAGAAGGACGTGGATGTCCTGGTGCACAACAAGCTGTCCATGAGCCAGCCCTGTTCCCATGTGGCCAAGAAGGCCAATGGTATCCTGGGGTGCATCAGGAAGAGCATTCCCAGCAGGTGGAGGGAAGTGATCCTGGCCCTCTACTCATTCCTGGTGAGGCCACATCTGGAGTGCTGTGTCTGGTTCTGGGCTCCTCAGCAGAAGACAGACACAGAGCTCCTGGAGCAGGTCCAATGGAGGGCTACCAAGGTGGTTAAGGTACAGGAGCATCTCTCTTATGAGGAAAGGCTGAGGGAGCTGGGCCTGTTCAGCCTTGAGAAGCGCCAGCTGGAAGGGGACCTCATCAATGTCTGTCAGTATCTGAAGGGACGGCACCAAGAGAATGGAACCAGGTTCTCGGTGGTGCCAAGCAATGGGACAGGAGGTAACCAGCAAAAACAGACTCGTAGGAACTTCCACTTGAATATGAGGAAGAATTTCTTCACTGTGCAGGTGGCCATGCACTGGAACAGGTCGCCCAGAGAGGTTGTAGAGTCTCCCCCACAGAGGATATTCAAGAACCATCTGGACACAATCCTGTGCCATGTGCTCTAGGGTGACCCTGCTTGAGCAGGGAGGTTGGACCAGATGATCCATTGTGGTCCCTTTCCAATCTGACCCATTCTGTTATTCTGTGATACCTTCTCATCTATAGGTAGATAACAGCAAGCCAATAGCATTATTCATTCCTTGCTGGTTTGTCATGCTGCAGAACGGAAGAACTGTAGTGAAATAATTTAACTGCTGCTTGTTTTATTGTCCATGTACACCTCTAGGGCTTTTTTATTATTACTCTTTCGCTAATTTGCTTATCTCAATGGCATTCTTTGGCACTGAATTATCTGCATTCCAATGTGCAAATGTATTTCTTTGCTTTAGTAATTGCCTGTTTATATCATGATTGTCTACCTCCTTTAAGATAAGAACAAGGACCTGGAAGATGGTTGTTGATTTGAATTTATGTATATTAAAAAATGAAACGAGAACTAAAAAAAGGTTTTTAAGTTATAAAGGTGATAGCAAAATAGGATTACCAGATAAAGGAAAACTGCTGTCATGAAGGCACATCTGATGAGAAATGTACATTGTGTAGGTTAGAAACTGACCACATTAGACTGATGTACCCAAAAAATTTATACAACTCAGTGATTGAAAGCAGAGTCCTGTCATTGTTTCTGCTGGTTCCTGAGCTTGTTAGGCACACCATATATAAAATTAGCTGTTCCATGAACAGAAAAACTAAAAAGTCTGTTTTCTTGTGAATTTATTTTCTGTGCCCCTCCATTATAACCTGTCTTCATCTGGTACAGCCTATATGAACTTACCTCTCCCTGTTAAATGTCTCTGGTTCTGCCGTGTGTTCCTTAAATTCTCATAAAGTGCCTTCTCCCCATCTCTAGCTAAGCAAGAATTATCACATGCCCTACCTATTTCCAAAGCACATAGGTGCCAGTTGATCATCTGCTAGAGCTATGATGGTTGCCAGACCAATTTTCAGGAGGTGGCAGGCAGGCTGGCTGCCCACCAGGAGGTGGTGACTGGGTGCTTCACTCTTTCTCCCAACTGAAGCACTCCTACTTCAGTTGCCTTTGTCCAAGTACTGATTTTCAAAAATCCCATTTGAGCGTGGTTACTCTAGGCTATCACACAATGTAGTGTTCTAAGCCTCATTTCTTTAGAATCCCAGGATAAAATGGATATTTTCATATCCACATATGTATGGTGTTCCCTTTAATTTCATTGTGAGGTTTCATTTTTTGAACATTAGTATAAAAGCACAGCAGTGGTAATTAGATCATGGAAAGTGAGCCAGCTGTATGTTGGATAACGCTACTTGCAGCATGTATGAAAAAGTATAAAGATGAGAAGAGGTACATGGACAAACACAGAACAAATTCTGGAGCTAGGAATAGAAATTAAAAAGTACTGATATTTTTGACCAGACATTTCCTGGCTGTGGAGACTATTTCATCAAGCTTTGAGTCTGAATATACATGAATCTCCAGCAAAAATTTCCTGTAACTTGAATTTGCTATTCCCTTTCTGGTACTGTGGGTGTCACCAGCCAAATAATTGCTAGGGAAGGATATGAAAAACTGCTAATAAAAATAAATAATATTGGTTTTAATTTTTGATTAAATAAAATAAATTTTCTTTATTTTTTTATTTTAAAAATGTGGCATTTATATAACAAGTCAAAAACTACTTAGCAAACTTAACTTTAAATCATCACAGTTGTGCAGAATAAAAAAGCCATGGATCTACTAGTTTGTTGTAAATAACTTGATTAGATTTATTCTGTAAATGGTCTAGCCTAAAATATTTCACAGTTGTGATGTTTTGGGTATTTTTTAATAGTAAAAAAGCTGTTTTAAAAGGATGTCAAATTCTAAGAGCTTGTTAAAATAGTTTCAAGTTACTGCACTTCTGCTAAGCTTAACTGTGTGTTTTTATCATTCAGTTTATTGTTTCATTTAGGCCATGCAGTTCACCAAAGTCTGTCATCCTAGATAGATGCTAAAACCAGTAAGGTAAGAGTTCACTTTCTGAGCCCTTTTTCCGTATATAGGTACATTATTATATATATTCCATATAAATACAAAAATAAATGATTACTAAATATTCTGTATATAGTTTGATATAACTAAATGTGGAAAAAGCTTTCTTATTCAGTCTGGTTATATTGGCAAATATATGAAGCCTTAAGAGACAAAGCACTCCATTTTGCTAAATCTCTCACATTCATACCTTCTTATTTTATTGGCAGCCCACCATGCCAGAAAAGGGACGTGATCAACTGGGTTAAGAGACGTGGCATTACATTTATTGTGTGTTAGTGGTTTACATCCCATTTAAGTAATATCGTAGGACGTGCTGTTCTGTGACCAGGAATTTAATGAATTTGAGCAGGAGTTAACGAAAGTTAAAAATTACCTTGGAGAAGAACAGCACATCAAGCATATTCATTATTATAAATCAAATTAAGGCATTTTTATGAGACGTGTTTCCTGTAATGAAAAGGAAAAAATGCAGTGATTTCACTGAATAAGAATACTGTGCTCCTTCCTCATGAACAGGAAACTGAATTGGACTACACATAATCACTAGAGTGCTGTTCAGAAAGGCATTGAAATGGGGTAGGGTCACTATGTGACCAACCTCAGTGGATTTGATGGATGCGAGGTATTTTTCAAAAGATGCCATGTACTTGGGAGCCTAGTGTCAGCCTTATGTGTTTGAAGAATGCTGCCCAAACTCCTATATTAAAGGGCAAGGAACTGCTTGAAAAGTGGGTGGTGAAAGCACACATCTTTGGAAGATTTTTGCAAAATAATGGGCTATAATTACATTTTCAAAATAGAGTTTAGCCTGATGCATACTCTCCATTTTATTGTGCATGAGTTCAAAGGTCGTTGAACCTCCCTTTAGATTTACCTCCCTTTTTTTGTATGAAACTGCACAAGAAAGATGTGTTCACCCACCACATGATCCTGCTGATGCATCAGAAACTTTTATCAGAGGCAACGTGCCATGTCTCACACAGTCCTCAGTAAGTCACTGCCTCAGCAGAGAGGCTCTGGGTCTCTGCAGATTTGCCCTACTCCATCACAAACAGAAGGTTTTGCCTGCTTCCTCTTGGTTGGCCTCTGAACGTGTGTCTAAGCCAGAGATCCACAGCATCATCACAATACTGTGCCTTGAGAAGCCTCAGACATCCATCCATTTATGTGCCTTGATACAAACAAAGTAGTAGTTTGGAATGTAAATGAGTCCAGTTCCAATTCACTCTGAATGATCAGGATCTTTCTAGAGGGACTTGTAGAAGCCAGGAAAGGTTTTTAGATAGGAACTGTGTAGCACCAGCTAGGAACAAACAAGCATAAGAGTCAAGGCCAGCTGAAAATGGCACAGCATTTTTAAAAGGTGAGAAAGAAAATTACGTAGCATTCCATTATTTATTCTACAAATTGTCTTGGTAGACAGTATTTTTTAGACTGATAGTTCAGATGCTATGTCTAAAATGATATTTTTAGGTAAATGATAATACTCACAAATAGCAATCTTTGTGTGTCATGCTTTATCAATCAAACTACTTAGAATTAATTTAGTTGAAACATTACTCTAGGTATTACAGAGGCTGAGACCAATGTTGCATATTCACAGTTCAAAGTTTTAGCATGTCTGGACATACTGCTTTCAGCAAGAAGGTGACAGCAGTTTGATGTTGACTTTGTGAAATGCTATCAGACACCAAGCAAATTTCTATCTGAATGCATTTTTAATATGGACTTTTATTTCATTGTTTAAGATTATTACTAGATTGACCTGAGAGACAATAAGGCAGATGGCTGACTACTTGCATAGAAACATTCAGTTAATGAGGTGAACGAAACTTTCACCATAAAACACTAAATATTTTCTTCTGGGAATTATGGTCTCAAGCTGGTAACTTCCATTTGGCACTAAAGTAAAAGGAGTGTGGTTTTTGGCAGAAAAAGTATTCAGCAGAAAAAAAAAAAAGCCAGACTGAGACTGTAGATGATAAATACTTTTTTCAGTCTCACAAATGCATTTTTTCATTATCTCTCCCTCCCACGCCCACAATTTGACAGACCACTTACATTTCAGTAAACCGATCATAAGTATCCTCTGTTTTGCTACCAGAGGGCAACATATTTGCTTCCAGTTCTTGGTCACTCACATGTCATTTTTCTAACAGATTTTCAGTCTCTTTCTACCTTTCAATTGGATTTGTCAAATATTCCACACCAGACTCTGGACGTTTGGACAGCACAGACAGGACAGTGTGGGAATCTGAGGCAGATTTCTGATCCACCAGCCACTGTAGTGTTCTCCTAGTAGCTCACAACAGTGTTCCTGAATCAATACCTGCTCCTTGGGAGCTTGTGACAGCAGCTGTGCCGGATCAGAGTCTGGTAGCACAAAGCTTTAGTAGTGTCAGAACTTGTTAAGCACTCTTGGAAACTCTGCAGGGTCTACTGGGGAAGAAGTGGTATTTTTGTGTTTTGTTCACCTTACAGGTATTTTTAAATTAACTTTCCCAATAACTTCCAAACAAATGCAAATTTTCATTAATCACAATATCCCACAGCAAGGGAGGTGCAAAGTTAGCACACGTTACCTGAATCAGTATTTTTTTTGAATTTGGAATTACCACTAGAATCCAATATGCACTGTAGAGGAAGAGACAGTGAAGTGTCAGCCCCTGCCCACTGCCTCCATGTTGTGAGACTTGTGTGTCCCTGCTCTATATAATAGTATGTAAAATTCTCCCCATTCTCCTTTACCCAACGTGTCTTTTCCAAGCTAAGGAACCTTAGCCTGTGAGCTGCTCACACAGCAGAAATTCTTCCCATACTTTTGACTGTTCTTATTGCTGTTCTCTGGTCCTTTTCCAGTTCTACTTTTGTTTTTTGAGATAGGTGGTACAGTACAGAACATAGATGAGACACACACAAAGTCCTGACTATCTGGGCAAATATGGAATTTTATAGTGGCTTTATCATTTTTCATGCATGATTGGCTTTTTTGACTGCTAGTGAGTAAGGAAGTGAAAGTTCTTTGAAAGTCCCACTCAAACACCGAGGTCTCATTCCTGAATCCTAGTTAGTCTGTACTGAAGTGAGATCTGGGTAGGTTGCTAGACAGGGTGAAGAGACTCTAGAATCTAGGAGATTGTTTCAATTTCTTCATGATTAACTTTTTTTGTCCTTCTGGAAATAAAATTAGTTCTGACACTTCTTTTTTTTTTTTTTTTTTTTGGATTATTTGTTACTCCAAGATTCCTCAAATACAGATTTTTGTTTCACTTTATAAGTCTATATATAGATATGTCCTGTCTCCTCAATACAATAATCTGAGGAATAGCTCTAATTGTAGCAGTTACTCTTTCTATTTTAGTCTACCATCTCCAGCAGTGAAGAGCCCTCTTGATTATTGCTTCCAAAACAGATGCAAGAAACTATGCACCAGGCAGAAGCTAAATATTCTGGCAAGAGAAAAGAATCTTCCTTCTAAATACCAATAAGTAAACTGCTGATATGTGCTCAGCTGGGAAAGGGCTTGGTCCTTCCCAAGCCTTTTTCACAGTTCTGGTATTCTCTGTTCAACCAGTTTTCAAACCCCACTTGTTAAATGACTCAAAATGTTCCACTTTCACCCATCCACTGACTTCTTATGCACCTTAAGAACCAAAGGGCAGATTTTTTCCCAGCAGGAAAAATCCTTGCTTGTCATTTTCTCCACCCACACTAGTAAAGTTAACTCATCAGAAAAAAATTCAGCCTGCTGCTGACATTGCAGACATATATGTATAGCCAGACTTTTAGACTGAGTGATTTGTTTTGCTTTGATGGTTATATAAAACAGTAAAATAATCAAATAGTGTATTTCTTATATGCAGGTTATTTTTCCCTCTAGCTTTTACATACATATATATATATACACATATGCATTATCACAAGTTGCAGTATTAGTTATTATATTAAAGTATATGTTGCTATGTACATTTTATATACATATGTGTGTAATTTGAATCCTGATAAGTACTAGCGAATTTTTAATCATTGTCATCTGATTGCAGAAGGCTCATACATTAATTCTCACACACATTTAAGCAGCAGCACTGGCAACAATGCTGTATGGAACTGTATGTGCAACTGTGGTGAGGCAATGTATGCTAATAAATCCTTCCCACCACAGGTGACCTAAGATTAGGACAGCTCTGTTTATTAGCTGGGAATGCAAGTTTACATGTCAGGGCGTGTCAGAAGTGCTAGGCTGAAACCAGGAGCCCATCCCAGCTAAACAGGTGGGTGCTAAAAGTGAGAATTGGATAGAAGAGCAGTAACAGTTGAGGTCTTGCCACAGAACAGACAGAAATGTTCTTTCAATAGAACAGTGTAAATTGAACTTCTAATTACTATGTGCTCTTTTCAGCACAACAGATGAAAAACTGGAACTGAGCAGCTGGAAGCATGAACTGTTTTCCAGGAAAAACCTGCCTTGAAAAGTGCTTTGTGAGCATGTTGGAGTGGGGGAGGCAGCTGCATGATTTCACAATTTGATTCTAATTGTGCTCTAACAGGCTTGTGTATTCAAGTTCTTGGGTTAGAGCACTGGCTGAGGACAGGTGATGTTTAATGGGATTCAATTAGACTTCTGTGAATCAGTTTAAAAATACAAAAGTAGCAGATAGATGCCATGCATAATAGTAATGAGATTATTATGCAAACACATTTTGCAAATACTCTAAAAATTGTGTAAGTTGTTGGCATTTTTGAACATGGTTTCTGACACCAACATCCCACTCTGATCAGAAGCTAACCAGGATATCAGAAATTAAGCAGGAGTGAAGATGATTGCAGAGACATGGCTGAGACACTTCTACCATAGCACAGATGTCAGAAAGTGTAGCTAAATCCCTTTCCCCAAATGCAGTAAGTAACAAGGCATCTTTCACAGGACAGGACTGGTGGTTAATTGCCCAAGTGCACGGAATGGTGCCCACTCAACACCTTGGCTTGCACCTCGGTGTAACTCTCTTGCAGCTAAACATCTTCCTAACATCTTCAAGGCGTCCTTGAGACAAGTGTCTTCTGCAGTTTCCCTCCTTACATTTTTTCATTCAGTATTTACTGTAATTTTCAGTTTCCCTTTGCAAATCTACCTTGATGCAAAATTTTCTCCCTCTTCTATACTCTCAGAGGGTACCCACAGACTTGTTAAGTATACAGCCCACAAACGCCCTGTGGGCTGTAAAAGAGACCTGCACAGAATGTTCACTGCAACTTCATAAGAGCCTTTAGGGAAATGAGTATTCAAGAGGAGTTTGTAAATGTACAGCATGTTGTTCATGTCCATCCTGGAGCACAGCAAGCCAGTTGAGATCTTTCCTCTGTGCCCTAAAAAGTGCTATGTGCAAAAGGTTAGGAGTAGCAGCACCTGGGCAGTCTCCTTCCTGTAACTTCTCCAAAGTGACCCACGCTACACCAAAATGTCAACTTACCTGTAAATTCTGCCTTCAGCCTCCTTAACAAGTACACACAAGCGCCTTCTCTCACCCCACTGTCTTTCACTACACCCAAGTCCTAAGGAACAAGCGCAGATCTCCACCCACATCCTTCTAATTATTGTTCCTCTTCTGATGCTGAATTGCTGCTAAGCCATAGCTCACTGTCCTAAATATCAAATCAATCCTACCTAAATTCTCTGCGTTAACTGAAGTTAAGAGCCCCTTGAACAATCTTGTGCTTGCTCTTGCCAAATTCTGCTCATGGTGATGCTAAGCCAAGGGCTATGAGTCAGTCACATTTCACTGCTGAGTCAACCTGCTCAGCTAATTTTATCCTGCACTCAAATATAAATGAGAGTGATGCAAATGGCGAGGACACGCTGCTGATTTGGGAGAGGAGATGCCTGTGGAGCAGACACACTGTCAGGGATGTGTATGGGAAAAAGGAGCACACTGGAGATCTGTACATGCCTAGTTGTCCTCACCTAGAGGGTGTAAACACCAAGTAGCTCAGCATCAGAGAGGGGGAGACCAGAGGAATCACTGGAAGATTGTGCTGATATTTAAAATATACACACACACACACACACACACACACACACACACATATACAAGATATACACAAGATATACACATTTAAAACAATTTTCAGTGCTGAAGTTACAGTAAGTGAATGATAATGCCTAATCTTCAAATATCTCTGATATCAAATGACAAATGTATGTTTCCCATGAAAATTAAATATGATTTAAGCTTCAACTTAAGCTGTTTTTCAAAAGATGACCTGGTTTTAAAGTGTTTTTAGCTTTAATTGTGTAAAACATTTGGCACCATCAAGTGGTAAAACGGTGGACTGCTCTTTCGTAGCTGTCTCAGTAACGAAAAAGGGAAAAATGATCTAACTGTGTATTAGAAAAGAGCCTAAAGAAACTTTTGAATATATTTTACCAAGGTTGTTCGAAAAAGTTTCTGAGGCTTTCTCAGGAAAGGACTGGATTAAATGTTTTTGTTTCCAGCAAATCTAACTTGGATCAGTCATTGTTTCGGCTTGAATATATCATGGCAATCAGTGTTAATATTTTTAAGTCTAAAGTACTGAAGCTGAGTCTATTTACATGTGATCAACACAGAAATAATGTTCACTTTAGGATAAAAGCTAGTATGAACTTTTCTATTATTCTCCTGGGTGAGAAAATAATAGTGCTATAGAATGGGAGCAGAAGTAGTAACCTGCATTGTTATGGGGCTTGCTTAACTTTTCCTTGCTGGCCATTGAATAGGCTTGAATGGGACAGCCAGGGGTGAAGGCAGTCTGCAAAAGAAACAACTGTAGGCAAATAAAATGAGTAGAAATTAAATACAGAATTTAAAAGAGCACAATTAATTTGGTTCTAAAATAATAACAGCAACAAAGGCCTTTGCTAGGCTAAACCCAATTCTGAAATCTGAAGAGATTTTAAATTATGCCGTAATCATGCATCATTTCAATTAGTACCAGCTTTGGTACAGATAACGCTTAATATATGCATAACTTGATTAAAGAAATAATAGACCTACCTGTGGGGTAAAATTATCTATAATTATCCTGGTTGATTGTTACATAAATGTTTTTAATTTTGCCAGTGTGTGCTTATCAAATAAGGATTAAAAAAATACCTTCTTCTTCTAAAAAAAACCCCAAATCAAACCAAACCAAACCAAAAAACCAACCAATGAACCAAGGAACCAACCAAAAACCCAAACCTGCTTCTTTTAAAATAACCTTTTTCGTTACTTAAAAATGTATTTTAATGAGAAGCAAACTCTAATGGATGAGATCACGCAACTGAAGAGAAAGAAGAGACAGGCAGATGGGCTGATCTCTGAGAAGGAAAAGCACGTAATTTGTGCTGGGTAGCAAACAACCTGTTTAATAAATAACACTGTTATTCAACAGTGAACAGAAAACCCCTGTGTTACAGTCAAAGGTATTTTTCCTGATATCACGGAATAACACAAAGCATTTATTTGGATTGAATCGTCATGTTTATCTGAGGAGAAGTATCCAATGGAGAAAATGTTTCTCCATTTTGCTACAGATACTGAAGATGGATTTCAGCTTATCAGAAAAGGAAATTATTAATGTTACTTTAATTTATTTTAATCTGCTCTTCAGACACATAAGCTCAATATTTTAGTAACAAGTGAAGACTTCATTCTCTATTGTTCATTTTAAATCAGTGTTAACTGAGCCTGGGATTCTCATAATGGGAAGGGGAGAGCATTTGCCAACTGCAGCAGGCTCCTTGAAAATCAGGATGCCCAGCATCTTCCTGCATCCATAGCTTGTAACATTATGCTTTTCATATATGTCTTGGACTTCCAAAAACTGGGCAGGGAAATTTGAAGTGGCTTTTGTGAGGTCTTGACCAAATTTTAGGAAGTTAGGTGCAGAAAAAGTCTTCTAATTTGCCTTTTTTTTTTTTAAGTACTGGATGCACTTGATTGTAGTAGCTTGTCCAGTGTCGGGAAATAATGTGCTCAGAAAGAAATGGGCCAGTGATTTCAGCAGTAAGCAGAAGTGCGCAAAGCCCTCTCACAGTTTGTCCCAGTGTTAGATCCTAAAATCCCAAGTACAAATGCAGAGAAATGTGTGGTAGTTAATAAAATGTTATTCCTTAATGATTAATCAGGACCAAAATATATATGGGTGCTGTGTTAATGTATCATAGAAGAAAAAAGACAGACATTTATGAGGGAACAGTGGGGAGAGAGACAAGGGAGATGCACTGAGTTTCGTGAAGCCTTCAACAATTATTTGGTGTAATTCCCCTGTGCAAGCCTCAGCCACTGCTCGTAAGAGAGTGATTGATAGCAGCACTCTGCTGTCATCCTCCCAAACCCCGTGCTTGGCGGGGAAGAGAAAGGGTTGCTGCAGGCTTTGTTGTCAGCAGGGAAGATGATCTGGGGAATGGCAGCGCTGCTCTGCTGGCAGCGGTGTCTCAGCTCCACCCGAATGCCAGCCGGCTCCCGAACAGGAGCCACGGATCCCCACGCCGGCACAGCGCTGAATCCAAGCTGATGTACTTTGCCTCCAGCTCAGCTTTTTGGCCGGGGCTCAGTGCAGGGCTGGCTCGTGTCCCTCGGAGCTGGAGCACTGGCGGGCTGCACTGAAAACTGCTTTTCCTGCAAGCCTCGGGAAACTTTTGTAGGCATAGTCTGAGTAACAGGGTGTTTCATTTCACACCTTTGAGAGGAATCTGTTCTATAGATCACACATCCTTCAGCTTGATCCTCATGTCATCTTGATTCTCCCTGAATTTAGAATTTGCCAAACCAAAAGAGCATGCAAGGATGCCACTTTATTACACAGATAAAACCATGGCTTAACAAGTGCTTTAAAAAAATCCCTGCAAAGTACAAAGACAAGTTGAAAAAGAATATGCAGTCCGTGATTTAATTGTATTCATAAATTAAGTAAAAAATTAGGAACTATTCAATATTTGCTCTGTTTCTCACCACTCATTACTAAGCAAAAGATGAAATCAGAATGTGTGGCAGATTTTCAGTAAGGCAGCTATCTCTTATCCCAGAATACTGGCATCCCAAATTAGTGGTGTAGCTTACAGGTAAGATGGAAGTTAACCAAAATTTGAATCCTCGTGTTGATATTGTTCTGCTTTCTTCTATGTATGTCTTTACCAAGATAAAGCAAAGTGCAGAATAACAAACAGCTGCAGAGCAGCCACTTTCTAAAAAGAGGAGAGAGATTCTGGAATTGCAAATAGCTGTACCTGACACGGAGGAGGAAACATTTTTTTAAATAGTGGTGGCACAACAGTAGATAACATACAATATCAAGTGATTTGGCTTATTGTAGTTGGGATTTTGAAGGCACGGAACTCAATTTTAGATGCATTCTATTTTTGGGAATCAATTGTGTTCTTAGTGAGGTTGAAGTCACTCTAACTGGGCATCCAATTCTCTAAATACACTCTGCTCATTGTGATGGATTGCTGGCAGTTCTTCCTTATTCACTTTTTTTAAGAGAAAAGATAATGAAACCTTCTTCTGATGTTTGCTGATTCTGTGACTGATTCTGAAGAGGCATCCTTTCTACTGTGAACTCCTTTTAAAGAAATCTTAGGAGTTTTTCAATTTTTTAGAAGGATCCATCTCAGGAGTTTTTCATTTATTTGAAATTTTTTTAAAACCTAACCTTTCAGTGAAGTGTGATTCATATCTTTGCATCATGGTGCTAAATGAATAACTGTGTAAGGACATTACAATGGAGTACTTATCTGTTTCTTTCTGCTGTTGAAAGATGTTTGTTAAAGAGTTAATTTTTCTCTTGGTGATATAGATAATAGTCAGGAATGTTGCCAGGTTGGTTCAGTCACTCCCAGTCACGTGGCAGGATGCACTCCCACTTCAGTCTGGAGATGTAGGATTTAAGCCGCAGAAATGGGCATTGCATCCAGAAATGCAGCAATAATTCCATGTGCTAGGCCTTTCATCAGTATCAATAGCACTTTAAAGAAGGATCTCCTTTAAGAAGTTGAATTAAATGCTTTTCAGCAATAGCATTTGTACCAGATTGCCAATGCACATATACAGAGGCAAATGCTTTCTAAACGTATAAAGAAATCTACTTCTGAGCTACATGTGAAACATAAATTCTATCCTTGCTTTTAGAATGGCTTCTTACCTCTTGGGTATAAAAGAAACATTCTAAGAAGACAGAAGAAACCACATCAGTTCTGCTTAGTTAAAACTAAATTGCATTGGATCTATCATGATTATTTTACCTGTATCAAAGATTGATTTTGACCCAGTAAAAATTCAGTTGTCACAGTATAGATTCACCAAGTCAACTTTCTTAATACAGCATCATTTTGCGGTATTTGCCAAACCTGAAAGTTTATTGCACAGTTTATTGTGCAGCAGGATTGGCACATTGCTAGATTGATGGACAGAGAGGTGGATTGAATTACTGACTGAATGACAGAGTTCAAAGAGCTGTGATCTGCAGCCCAAGCCCAGCTGGAGGCCAGTTACTTGGGGTGCATTGGTCTGCAAGAGGCACAGTGGTGCCAGCAGCCCAAGGGGGTTGATCCTTCCCTCTGCTCAGCGCTGGTGAGGTCATGTGGGGAGTGCTGGGTCCAGTTCTGGGCCAACGTGGACGGATCGGAGCAAGTCCAGCAATGGACGATGAAGATGACTGAGAGATTGTTATTTGAGGAAAGGTTGAGAAGGCTGGGACTGTTCAGCTTGAAGGCTCAGGAGGATTCTCATCACTGGGTATAAATACTTGATGCTTGCACCAGGGCAGGCCCTGCACTTTGCGTTGTGCGGCAGAGGCAGTGCTGTCCACAGAAATGGAAAACCTGAACAAAATTTCTCCAAAGAACATTTGCACGGATACAGTACAGAGGAGGTCCAAAAGGATTCCAAAACCAGACCATATGAACCAGAAGAATCAGCTGATGGGCCTCTGAATCAGAAATTGAGCTTTAAGTTTCACAGAGGTTGACTGGGGGAAGGACCTCCCTCTGCCACAGCCATGGGGGCACTTACAGCTGCCTGTGAGTCTATTACAAGGTGCAGGCAGGGGCAATGCGTGTTTCCTTGTCCTCAGGTTAATGGCTTTGCACAAAGTTTTCATCTGCATGAGTTAAACTTATTGCCCAGCATTTAGTTTCTGACGTGTAGTAGCAATGCCCATGCCCTACTTCTGAAGGAAATACATTGGCTATGCTCTTGGGGAGGTGGAAAGTTTGGGAGTATAAAACCACTGTTTTACACTCCATACACCACCACTGAAGCTGTCAAACATTAATGGCTGATCTGAACAAAAGCCTAGTGGCAACCTGACTTACAAACCAGGATATTTAGAGCTTACATAAAATGACAAGGATGTTCTTTAAAAGGAATGAGGTGACGGTGGCAGTGGTGGATGCAGCTTGTCAGGCAGACTTGCTGAACATGCAACAATTCTGCAAACACAACATGACATTAAGTACATCTTAACAGGGACTGCATCTACAGATGTTTAGCCCACACCTAGCTGCACAAAGCAGTTTAGTTTCAGTTTTATGAAAGGCAGGGGCTACCTTGTTACTTCAGATATCACAAGGAGCCTCACCTGGTCTGGAGATGCTGCTGCTCCAGAGCAGTGCAGGCTTCACACTGGGCTGTGCTGTACCTCTCTGCTCTATCGAGGCATCTGACTCCCCAGGAACCCCCAAGCGGTGTTGGATGCTTGTCTGTAGGTAACTGAGTGCCTTCTGTACTGAATATTTCATGTGCTTAACGTTAAATATCTACTAGTATTTTAGAACTCCTAGGGTATCCTGCCTGTCCCAATATGACACTTCACAGAACTCCCACAGACCTTGTGTGATACATGCCAGCTCATGTGGGTATCTCAGGCCTTTTGGGACATCTAAAATCGTTCTATGAATGTATGTTTAGACATTTAATTGCCCTCCTTCATTCAGGCAGCTAAGTTTAGTCGTGTGCCATCTGGTGTTTGAAAGACAGCATGAGAGAATCAACTCTGAGCTCTCACGGTTGCAGTTCATCTGAATCACTCTAAAGCTCTGTGTCAAGGTGGCAGGAACCCACACCTAGAAATGCTGGGTTTCTTTTGTATTTTAGCATGAGAGATGAGCCTTTATGTCGACAAATAGAGTATTTAATCCCACAAGTTATATGAATGAATGTTGAATTTTTTATGGCAGTATATATATCTTTTAGAAAGCCCTAAAAGTTTAACGACAACGCGTGCTCACACTGTGGTATCCAGAAGCCCCAGAATGTGTGTCAGCAGTTTGCAGTCACTTCATGTATAAATTCTAGTCTGATCCAACCTTCATTTTCAGTCTCTCTCTCTCTGTTTTATTGGACTGTGGTGAACTGTTTGACGTGCCTTCCCACTTGCTCATCCTCCATTGTTCACCTCACATTATCCCTTTTCATCCCAGGCAAACTGGAAAAAACATTTGAGAGAGAAGGGAAGAGATACTCGATTGATAGGACGGCCAGAAATCTGTTGAGTAATGAGGGAAAAAAGTATTTCACTTCTCAAAAATATTCTAAATTACCTCTGTGAGTAGTAAAAACATAGAGTAACAGTGTCACTGGCAGCCCTGTTACATATTTATCAAAGACTACTGCAGTGGGTAATCAGAAGTTTATTATTATAATAGAGATATTGGCATCAGAAAAGGATCTTGATTCAGATTCTCTGAAATTAGGAGCATAGTGATCAATGCTGGATAGCTGATACAAAGTTCAGTTCCACTGATCCCAGTTATGAGAGATCAGGATGTTTGAAGGAAAACAGAGATGTAGAAGAATCAGGCAGATATTTTTAATTCATATCAATAATAATAAAATAATTTTCTGCTCATGATTCCATCACAGGGCATGTTTCATACAAAGTTAAGCACACTCAAAAATACCACACAAGGTTTGTATCTTCATTCTTACATTCTGTTAACTACAGCTGGAGAAAAAAAAACATTTCATGGTAGGAAAAGAAAAAAAGAAAGTACTTCATCATTAGACCATTAAGATAATTTGGAAAGCAGTTTCAGAACCAACAGGACAATCATGAAAATCTGCTGATAAAAATGTAAATTTAAGATTTCAAAATCAGATTAAATCACTAAAGAGCAACCTCTTTGGACTTTTTTTTTTGTTAGAATTGTCTTCTGCTGCAGGCCTGTCATGACATCCAGTTAGAGTTACTATGACATACATGAAGGTAAAATAAATACATGCTTAGATTGTGTTCCATATAATTCTGCATGTTCCTAGTATATTCATCCTTACAGCCTGTTAGAAAATTTAAGAACGTCTCCTAAACCCATATCAAAATTCTGTTTTGCAGAACTGTCATCTCTTAATATGATCTTATGGATCAGATACACGTGTAAAGGCAAATATTGTCCCATGGTAGATACATACATGTGATAAAAATAATATAATTTCCATTATGTCTGCAGACACAGCTCTGTCCTCCGCTACACATTATTTTTTAGCAAGGTTTACCAAAGAAGGTAAAGGAGATTTTAGAAGAGACTTCAGGAGAGGTTTCATCTTGACATAAGAAAGACATTTTTTACAATGAGAGTAATTAATCACTGGAACAATTTCCTGAGGAACGTGGTAGAGTCCCCATCAGAGTTCACCTTCATGAGCTTATGGGATGCTTTAGGCAGTCACACATTCCCTTTCACTCTAGCACCAGTGGAAAATGGAGTTCAAAGTATTACTTATTGTTAAGAGGTAAGGTCTAGTGTGTGTAATATTGTTCTCTAATAATGTATTTGTATAATTCAGCTCAGTGTTATTTTTATACTGTTTCTAGTATCTTTGTAGTATTGTTCTAATACCTTTTGACCCATGCAGCCAGAACTCCACCATATGAAGCTGCAGGCTAAACTGCAAGTAGCATCTTCTCGCTGTTGTACGCTGTAGTAACACTGACATTTCACACTTCATGTTCTAAATTGCAACATTGCCCTAGACATTAAGCATACAAAGAATAAGAGATGAAAATCAAAAGAACTTACTAAAGGTTAAAGAAAAACTCTGAAAGAATATTGAACATATTCTATTTTAATTTTCAATATTTTTCAAATATCAAAACCCACAATATTTTGAGAATTGAACATTTAGCATAGGGCATTTGGCACAGAACTCAATGACATCTGAATGGAAGGAAGTAAATTGTGATGTCTTGTCAGTACACATGACAGTGTGGTTTTTGAACCTTGTACAAGAAGACACAGAGTATATCCTTGGCTTTTCCATTCACGGCATATTACTACAAAGCTTTAACCTGCTGCTGGACCTCTAACTTTGTATCACAACTGGAATGTTGTGCTCACTGCAGCCTGCCATTTTTCCTCCAAAGTGCGTGTGTGCACATGCCGTAGTTCATCCTGGTAAACAATCATTCAGCCTTAAGGACCAACAGATTCCAGGGGTATTTCACAGTTTTTAGATGGTTTGCACTTCTCTGAATTATTCAGTACAGTTTTTTCCCATTATTTTCCATGGAAAATCAGTAAGAGTTTAGGATACCCATTATCACGCAGAATTCTGCCTTAATCCCCATCTATAAAATGCATGTAGTTACTCCATCCAGGCAGGAAGATGTCCACTGAAGTCTGGCATGAGATTGGATGTTGTCACTTTTGTGTTAGAGGGCAAAAACCAGTCAGTGCAATGACATAAACATAATACATTTATTTGAAGCCTGTTGCTGTTTTATTGTGAAAATGGTGTAATCTGAAGTATGTGATAATGCATAAGTGTTTCAAAAATAAAATAATCTGGCTTTTGTTTTATTCTGTCTGACCTCTTAAAAACCAAACAAAACCCAACTGTTTTTAATTTCAGCATGATGGGAGAGACAATGACCTTTCTCAAGCAACAACTAAGCTCCTACAACTTGATTGAGCCCTTCCAAGACAGAAAACAAAGTCTGAATTATGTCAGTCTCTTCAGACATAGAAGTGAAACAAAATCTCTTGCAAGGCAAATTGATGAGGGATCTCACTAAATCAGTGATATATGTGGGACAATATGAAAATGCATCCTTTGTACTGTAGGTAGAAAATGAATCAGCTATTTTACAATTAAATTGCATAATTTCAAGGGGATACTAATTTTCTAATAAAATCCACCTTTAAAATGCTGATTTCCTCGCTGCATGTTGCAGGAGGATATTGTAAGTGACTGGTTTCTTTTTCCTGTCAAACATACCACGAGATGGACATGTTACTGTGGAACTCAAGGCTTATAAGTTTGTTTTCCTATTTATGGCTCTCTTAAATGTAGAACTAGTTTTGTTGCTTGTTAGGTAAAACACTGGCTGGATTTTCTTTACAGTAGAGGGCATTCCTGGTGTGGAAAAAGAAGTAATGTATCTAAATGTAAAGGATAAATCAAACTCAGCATGTAAACATCTGGTAAAATTTCCTGTTGTTCAGTAATTTGAACAGCACACGCCGCTGTAAGATTTTTAATTAGGCTTGTACATAAACAGTGTTGTTAATATTGTTATACCCCTGTAAGTAGATTGGGTGCTGAGTTTTCATCATGCTTCACAGAAATTGCTTAGGCTGCTTTAAAAAGCCCTGCCTATATTTGCAGAAAAATACATTTTCTAATTATACTGATAGTTTCACATGGTGAGAGAAATTTCTCAGCTGCTTCATGCATTTGTGGCTGGACTTGGCTTTGTGTTTTTTTCATGTAAAAGTTGATAGCATTTCTGAGCTCAAATCTTTTCACGGTAGGATGTCTCTGTATTTGAAATTACATGAGTGCAGGAATCTATTCTTCTGACAACCTCTGTTCTGCTTTTCTCAGTGGTAAATTCCAGCTCAAGGAGATGTCAAATCACAATGAAGAGAGGTTTGCCTAGGAAAAAATAATGATAATTCACGCCTTACAGTAATTCAAATTCAAACCCACAAGCGTGTGTGTGTTAAAGCAAAACCTCATTAGATATATACAAATTAAAGCTGCTGTGGCCTTAGTTGTCTATTTTTTTGTAAAAGCAAAGTTGAGAAATAAGTAATTCTGATGCTTTGCTACAAAATTTTAAGGAAAAAAGAAACTCTTATTTTCTAGCTATAAATATTCTTTTTTCTTTGACCGAACCACACACATAATCATTTTCTTTTGGATATTTTGCTTCAATCAAAGTATTACCCATTTGTATAATTTACAAACAAATGCCCAAAACTTCTTTCATTTGCCTTTACTGTCTTGCTTTGTTATTTTTAGTAGTACAGGCCTTGAGAAGCTATGCGTCCTCAGTGTGTCCTGGTATCATTCAGTGGTATCATATACTCAGATACAGTGTCTGACTGATAAATACACGGATAATGAGCCATGGAGAAGGCAGCCTTGCTAAAACAAGGATTCTGGACCCATCCATGAGTGAAGTTAATGTGGACTGGTAACAAAGTGTGGAAGTTATGCCGGCATGAGCAAACCTAGAGTAAATCTGTGCTGCAGTGTGAACTGTGTATGGTCACTCCACACAGTAATAGTAGGTACCAGCACTATGTGCTGGGAAAAAAATATAATTTTTACTTAAGCTGCTAAGTACACATGACAGCATATGCTCTGTCGTTCCTCTGGATGTATTCCCGTGCTTCTGCCATAGGAGATAGTTGAACTTGACATCCACAGGTACTCGGATAAGCCATGAACTCCTTCATTTCAGGCACCTCACCACTTCACCTGTGCCGCTGATACACCAGGCACGCCTTTGCTCCTGTGGGGAGCCTGTTCCGCCGGCGCCTTGCGGCTCCTTGCTCCCCCTGGGGGAAGCCCCGAGTGCCTCCCCTCCGCGGGGGACAGCCGCGACGGCCTGCGCTGTAAGGCGGGGCAGATGGCGAAGAACAGCTGTGCGGCTGAGGCAGCCTCGGCGCTGAGGGGCTGGCCCGGGACAGGGCCTGTGCAGCGGGACAGGGGCGCGGGCACAAGGCTCGGCCGTGGGGCGGCCCGGGCTGAGCGGCACTGCCCGGACCTGGCCGCAAGGGGGCGCGGCGCGGCGGCGGCGCGGGGGCGGGAGCGGGAGCGGGAGCGGCGGGGGGCGGCGGCGCGGCCCGGCCCCGGCTGTCAGCGGCGCCCGAGCCGGGCTGCGAGCCGCACGGACGGCTGAGCCCCCGCGCTGCCATGGAGCCGCAGGCACGCGGTGAGTCCCGGCGGGAACAGAGCCCTCCGGAGCGGCTCGGGGGTCCCGTCCCTGCCGCCGGGGGCTGCGCTCACCCCTCGGGAAGGGCCGAGCCGGCGCGGGGACAGCGGGAATTGGGGCGGGGGGTGCCCGGGGCGGGGAGAGCCCGAGGGGAGCAGCGGCCCGCGGCACGGCCGGTGAGAGGAGCGCGGTGAGCGGTGCCCGTGAGCGGCTCCTCGTGGGCGCTGCCCGGCGCCCGCCGCCCGTGGCGGCCCCGGCTCAGCTCGGGGAGCGCGGCATGACCCGACCCGACCCGACCCGGCCCGGCCCGCGGGGTATCCTCGCCCTGCGCCCCGTCCTCCATCCCGAGCCGGGGTCCCCTTGGCTTTCCTCATGGCTGGGATGTTGGCGGCCGCTTTCTCCTCCTGCTGGCTTTAGATGTTTCGCGGTCAGGTAGCTGGCTGACAACTCTGTGTTAAGTTAGTCCCATAGGGGTTTGTTGGTTGGTTGAGGTATTTTTGTGTGTCCTGCCCCGCTGGCCGTGCCCCACCGCGGTCGGGCTCCAGCCGCTGCCTCCCGGGGACAAGCGGGACGGTGCGAGCCGGAGCCGGCATCGCCACCCCCGTCCTGGAGGCTGCCGGAGTGCGGGAGCCGCCTGCAGCAGCAGGGACCCTGGCACTCGGCTTCCAGCAGAGCTCTGGATCCATCGAGAGCCGCTTAAAATTGGATCCGCTAAAATATTTCTGCAGCTTTGCAAACGCGGCATTCATTCACTTAAAGTGAGCGTTTTCTATTGCAGCAGTTATGGCTTACTTAGTTGTTCATACCTCTCTCTGGATAAAATTAATTGGCCTCCAAAGAACGGAAGAAACTTTTCACACGAGTTATGAATGATGTTTGGGTCAACCTAAGAGTTTTAGCGTAGACAGGTCTTGCTCACCTTTATAATCTTGCTTTTGTTTTCTAAAGAACCTCATGGCTTCGTCACACAGGAGTAAGCACGTGGTACAAATATTTCTGCAAAATCAGAATGTTTAGAAAGCATTTTATGTCATCTATAAAACAGGGAGATGAAATAAGCAGGAGACATATGCTCATTGAAAGTAACTGAAAAAACAGGCTTCCAGGATAGTTAAAATCTGCCTTAAACAAATACACTTAAAAGAGGCAATGCTGGCTGCAAATACGTTTGTATGTAAAGGAATACAGTGGGAAATTTGAGTTCATGATGCTTGTGAATGAGAGCCTTTCTGGCAAGTGTTGTGTATGAGCTGTCCCAATGGATGCATGGCTGAAGCTGCCTGGCAAAATAAATAGATCTGTGGCTCAGTTCTCGAGGGTTTTTTTAAGTCAGTATTAAGACTACAGCATCAGGCTGTTATTTAAACTAATTTTCGGAATACATCTGTATAGCTACTATGATAGGAGCTCCTGTTCTTTAAACAGGAATTTCGCATGATACAGAATTTTGATAATTTCTTACTTTGTAGAACTAATGGAAAACAGTATTGGATTCTGATTAGCTGGATAGTGGTATATGTACATGTGAATCTTGTACCTTCTCTGACTAGTAAGATGAGTAAATACATTCTCAGTATGCGTTAAAAATTTAGGTCAATAAATGTGTTTTGCTAATGTATATTTGGATCAGGAACTCTGTTACTTCCCCAGGTCTTGAACAAATTCTTCTTCTGGATTAGTATCTATTGGCTAGTGAGAAAATGTAAAATTTTACCTGTACTCAATTCCTGAGTCGCTTTTTTCTTCAGTTTTTCACCTGTGTGTTTTATTTCTACAGTCTCTCAGTGTCCCATTACTAAAAATAAAAAAAAGTATTGCTTTGATAAATTAGCAGTACAATCCAAGATTTTTGTGGTAGGTATTTGCATGCCAGCAAACCTTTGTTTTTACCCTCCCTTTCCTTCCAGACTTAATTTAGTGCATGCTACTGCAGTTATGGAACCTTGCTGGCAAAAAGAATTCGACCTGTATTTGCTGTCAAATTCAATTAAGTACATCAAAGCCCTGGCCAGAAATCTGAAGTTTTCAATCCCACTTACACGTTTTGCAGAGCACAGTTACAGCAGTTTACTAACAAAACAGTAGCAATTTGCTTGAAAGACTGCTCTACTTCCAATATCTCCTTAAGCAGCAGGAGAAATGTATATACATTTCAATAAGTTTATTAATTGCTTCTAAAAGACTTTCAGATGCCCACAGAGAAATGAATCCTGAGTGGTATGTTCCAGTGTGCTCTGCTGGGGTATTGTATTCCAACTGAAAAGACAGAGTAAAAGCTATGCATTTAAAAGCGCTGTTGAATTTCTCATGTTGAACACTTTAAAAGATTTTCTTCAAAAAGACTTTTCTACATAATTGTGTTGTTTATGCCATTTTATATTGTCCTTAAGGCATGCTATGCCTGAGTAGTGCAATTTAATGTTCAAGAAATACATGCAAGTATAAAGCACAGATTTCTTCAGAGCAGGAAAATAATTTTTGTCAGCATTTTTACACAGCAGCATGAGTCAACTTTATAAATCTTAATGCAACCGTGGGCGAAAGAAAAGTATTATGTGTAAATGTGTCAAGGTACTGGGTAGAGGTCACAGCTAAACACCACAAGTTTCTGGGTGGTTCAAGGCACAACGTAATATCTGTCCATGCCCCAAAGACTGTGAAAATTAAATGCTCTGATATTTACTTTAAAGTAGTAGAGAGAGTTCATGGACTGAAAAGAAATTACCATTATACTTAAACATATTGAATATGTCTGGCAGCATTCATGTGAATGAACTAGATGAGACAGTCAACCAGACAGAGGGTAATAGTAATTAATGTTAAAATTATTTTCTAAAGAAAAAACTGTATGTTCCATGTAAACCAATTCATATGTGTTATAAAAATAATAAATTTTACTTTACATAAATTTTATCTTTAAGCTTGTGGGAGCTTTTCTCTTTGATTACTTTTTGCTCTTAATGGGAGAGCTGATCCAGGAACACACCAGCTATACTTGTACTAGGTGCTAAAAATTTCATAAGAGCAGGTAGCTCAACCAGCTGCTTGCACTCCTGGCCTCTGAAAGGGTTTTTGAGGCATTTCCCTGTCCTAGCAATTCTTCTTAAAGCTGTTGCTGACAGATGTTCTGCACCCTCAGCCAGTCGTTCATTGTAGCCGTAATAGCTTGTGGTGGCTACACTCCCCCCGGTCAGGTATTGAGGTGAGAGCTGTGGTTAGTTCAGACGTTGGATCACTCCTTCTCGAGGCCTGTGTCTCACAGGCTTGCAGCACATCTCTTCTTCCTTCTGCTGTGTGCAGCTGGCACGCTCCTTCTGGGGTCCTCAAGCCAGCTGCGTCTGCCCAGTGATGTTACAGAGCAGAGGCAGCACCTTGGCATCTGACATTGGACTGGAGCTTGTGATCAGAGGAATATCCTCGGAAGTCACAGCATTAGCCCAGTGCCCTTTCCGTGCTCCAGTGTCACCTGCCATCTCAGAGTCAGGTGGTCTGAGGTCTCCATGGTGGGAGGCAGCAGTGAGGAGGACTTGTGTTACCTGTGATACGGTGTACAAGACTTGCAAAATGGCATTGGCAGCTTGGTCAGCATTCTCTGTCCTTGCTAGCTACTGTGTGGTTACTAATCCAGACAAGAACCTGGATAGAATGAATCTTGCAGTGGGAAGGTGGGGATGGAGAACACACAGTGATGTTACCTCACCGCAGCAGCAGTGCTGTGGCCATCACACCAAAGCAGTGTCTTGCTGGAGAGGGCAGCATCTTCCTTGTGTTTGAGGCTGGTGCTTTACCAAGGAGCACTGACTGTTTTGTTCTGTGTTTGCCTTTTCCCAAAGGACAGAGTAAAACTACTGGTTTGGAGCTGATTTAGTGTAATTGTTTTATGAGAAGTGCCCGTCCACATGTGCTTTATGAGGCATCAGGATTCACTCCAGTTATCCAGGGGTTTGTGCTGCCTCTGTACTGCCTTCTGGAGCTCACCATTGCCCCGCTATGGAAAGCAGGAGAGAGGACTTTGCAAAGGGTCAGGAGGATATTGGAGTAATTGAACCAGCCAGTGATAACCTGCTTATTTCACTGCACGATGGAAGTTTCAGCTGCTGCATTAATAAGACCACATGAAGAGGAGGTCAAGTGAAAAAGGCAGGGTTGTAATTTATAAGAGGATTCTTAAATGTTTAACAAGGGTGCACAAGGCTCGAAATAATAGCTCTTTCATGCTTTTTATACTACAAAGAGAGAAAATGCATGTGTGGAATGAGTTATTTGGTATATCAGATTTAAGCAAGTAAATGTCTGAAATCAAATGCAGTGCTTCTCTTTCACACTTTTGAACCTGTACTGTTTTCAGCTTCATGACTCTTGTCACAGGTTGAAATTCAGTTTGCTGAGGCTGAGAAAATTTGAGTGGCTTCATGCTACACCTGAGAACTGAAAATAGCATACTGTGGGACTTGGAAATGAGATACAAAAGAGAGACCTCCTCTAAAATCTAGGTCCAGTCTTACAAGGCTTTTTAACGTTGACAGTTTTGCAGCCATGAGGATATAAAATGCAGAACGTGCTAAAACAAAGACATCTAACCCCAAATCATGTTTTTAAATTCTTGCTCTATTTTTTTTCTCCTGTATCTTCTTATTTTCACAGGGCTGGTGGTATGAGCCCTACAAAGCAGTGCAAGTATAATCTGAGTCTGCTCTCTGTTCTGAAGTGCCCTAGTGGAAAGATGGGTTTGCTGATGCTGTCCTGATGTGCCTCGCTGACTAGTACAGTACAGAAACGTGTGAAACTTTAGAGGGGCTTTGCTTAGGCCATGTGCTCCTTGAAGGATGTGACACAACCTTGGCCAAAGATTGCAGGAGGTTTGAAGGAATGTTGCCATATTTAGAAATTTATGTATCAATTAGTAGCTTGTTTTAGTGCAATCCTGGAATTTGGATTTAGAAAGAATGTACTCACCCTTTGATTCAGAAAGTGTTTTCAGGGTAAAATTAATTTTTCTTTCTAATTAGAAAATACCTCTTGAGCTAATAGATAAGTATGAGATCTGGGCAGGCTAGTTTTGTCTGATTTTATTTGTATCTCATAGAAATGCGCAGTTGCAATGCCAAATTTTATGTATGTAGTATGCTGTAGTCATATCACTGCTTTCTAAACTGGGCCTTTTGGCTGCTGCATGCTTTAAACCCATCTTGTGTGAGAAACGGTGAGAAAGAGGACTGACAAATACGGATTTTAGTACCAGATTTCACAGTGACCTTCTTCAAAACCCAGAGCATATTAGTGGATTTGTTTGATTCTTTAGGACAGAGGTAATGTTACTTAGCCATCTTTGAGGTCCATGGATTAAAATCATATCTAACTAGGCTATCATCATTACACTTCTACATCCATGATGTGGTTAAGTGTTGCAGGTGAGTAACTGTAAAAGACATATTTAGCAAGTGCTTGTATTGTACTTTAACAGTGAATCTCCATTTTCTTTCTCTTGCGCTCTCTCTCATTCCCTTTTTCGCTTCGTAAAAAGAAACAGAACAGCAGCAGTAAGGATCTTGTTGCAAATGTTCTTATCAGAAAGTGTAAAACAAGTGCAAGAATGCAACAATTATGAAGTGGTACTTCCTGAAGTGCCATCCTACCATGATGATAAAGGTGTTACAGTGTCTTCAATTTTCCCTCTCCAGCTTAGGTACATTTTACCTTTTCTGTGCTGGTAGGATTTAAAATCTCTGGATAATAAAAAGGGCTTCTAAAAGCCTGCTCTTGTTAATTAATGACTTCTGTGTAAGATTCCTTGAACTTTTTGATTCTTTGTTACTTATTCCAGCAAAATGTTATTGTGTTTGTATTAATGGCATGTGGTTAACGGCATGATAAAGTGAAGGATCCACCTACTGGATCCCCAAGCAGACAAGAAAGACTCCAGTGCAAATAGTTTTATAAAGTACTAGGAATTTCTTGTACTCTCTTCATGTTATCTGTCGTGTTTTCTTATGTAAGTTGGTTGTTCAAAGATATCTCATGCTTGTTGCTAAAATCCCAGGCTTTTACAGCAGCCAAATAATAATACAGCAGTAAAATTTATAAAGACAGGTTTACAGAGAAAAGGAAAAGTCAAGGTTATCTGTGCATATCTGATGGCCAGAAAAAATAGCTTCTCCCATTTAGTCTGCTGTCCAATTAACAGGCTTTCAGATACTTAGGAGCTGTGTAGTCAGGGATCCAGCTCTTGGATAATTACTTTACATCTTTGCATTTCTAGTCACTGAAGGAGAATCCAGGAAGCTCAGAGAAGCAGTTTGGGGGTATAAAGAACTGAAGGAGGTCTAATGCCTTGTGTCATTTCCAGAAATGGAAGGCAATGCTATGTCTTGAGCAGTCAGTTCCTTCTGAAGCAAGGAGGGCTGTCAGGAAGAATGCTTACTTCTGGGTTTTTTTGTTGGTCTTCTAGGGTTTGGGTTATGTAAAGTTGTCCTGCTATCCCCACTAATATACTCTAGCCTGCGATTATCCTTGCTGTCCACCAAGAATGCAATGAAAGTACACAAGTATGTAATGAAAGTACACAAGCTCTAGTGGTGCTTTAGGCAGAGACCTAAAGCTACACTCGGAAAACATATTTGATATTCATACAAGTGTGAAGTGCCTATAGATATGGTGTTGATTTTCTCAGTGAAAAATGTTTGCACAAAATGTTTACATAGCAGGCAGCACAGTTTATTTTCATGTGCTTTCTTGCTGAAAGGGCTACTTTTGTTTGTTGATCAATGAAGTTGTTAGGACCAGATCCTCTCCCATCTATTTTTTCCTGTATTTTGAACTATTCTTTCTGTTTTTTCTTTGCATTTATACAGTCTGATTTCTTTCTGAGTTTTGCATTAACTTGTGAAACACCCTTCCTCTTTAGCCATCCAAATACATAAGTTGTCTCTCTTTAGTACCTGTGCCACGCTTTCAAATTGTATTTAATAATTGCCCAATAATTAAAGTTACTAACATATAAATTGTAAGTAAAGCATGGAAAGCATAGTTTAAAACTACATATGGTATGAATTTAAAAGGTTGTATGATTTATATTCTGTAAATATTTATAAATGGTCGCTGAAGGGAGGTAATGATTTCTATGTTTGCTTCTTCAGTAAGGAGTTAGATTTTTCTGTGTTTACCTGTTTGTTCAATTGTCTTTTCACCAGTTTCCTCACCAGGAAATTGCCTTGCCACCTGGGTGGGACTAAGGTGATGCAGGTTACAAAAAGGTTGCTCATAACCCTCTAGAAGTTTTTAAATACTTTTGCATAGTTTCCTTAGAATAACTGTTTTCATTGTGCTTTTGGTGGATTTAGTAGTAACTTGTCAAGCTGATGTTGGCTCAGGCATTTTAGGTGCCTATCTAATTCCTCTTTCGATGTTTCTCACTTGAATTAAAATATTCTTAAATGCACAGAGTAGATTTCAGATCACACTAAGACCTATTTTTAGAGGATGATGTGGAGCAAATATGTCTAGTTAAAAGATCTTCTGAAGGCCTTAAATACTTCATATTCTTTCTCTGGTGCATGCTGGGCTGGTGCATGCTAAATTTTCATTAAAAAGTGATCAGAGATAGTTGTATTTAAACACATCCAGATTTTTCTTAGAGACGAGTAAAATGTATGTACATTACAGAGTTAGAGGGGCAATTATGCCAGGAACAGAAGATTATCTTGTGCTCAAAGTATTTTAGGTAGATAGCAGCTATTAACTTATTATTGTGGGAGGAAGGAATCAAAGTCATAATCAGAGAGAATGATGTTTGCCATGTAATTATCTAACCAGTGCTGTGCACTATTATGTGCATATGAAGAACCAGTTAAGCCATGTGCTCTTGCAAGAGAAAATCCTTCAGTCATGTAGTGGGACAGGTGGTTCAGAAGCTGTGATAGCAAAGAAAAGATGACTGTGAAGAAGGAGCAATTACTTGAATAGCCTGACTGATTTCAAAAAAAAAAAAAAAAGCTGCTGAATAATGTCATTCATACATTCATATAAACTGAATCACGATGCAGACTTGAAGACTTAAGTAAGGTCTTTGCACAGCTAAATAACAGATATTATCAGGAAACTGGAAGTCAAATACTACAGGCGGAGGAAAAATGCGTTCTCTTGGTTTTAAATTGCTTCAAAAAACAGAGAAGCACAGGTAATCAGCAATATAGATGAAGCCTGCAGTAAGCACAAGGAATAAAGAAGAATATGTAATGATGATAGTTTGTACCCATTTGGGAGAGGCTCAAAGATGGGAACCAGATTAAGACCTAGATCCAGAATTAGAAGGTTTCTCAGTTGTGTCCAGTTTTGCACAGAGATATGAAGCATGGACATGTCCTGAAAAGGGAGCGGCAGTATTTTGGTCATAGTTATGTGCTGCATGTGGGATGGAGGATGGGTAAGAAGGATGGGGAGGGTAAGAAGAGAGAAGGATTTTAACACTTAAGTTGAGTAGGGATGAAGATGTGAATGGAAGTTATTAGCAGAGATACAAGCATTTGAATTCTGGTTTATTTCAGAAAAGTATGTTGTGTTATGTCCATCTTGCAACAAGTTCCTCAATAAAATACTCTAACTTCAGGTAGTGGAAGAGTGAAGAGAAGACAAGGACTGTCTGGTGCTCATTTTCTAGACCTTTTTAAGGTACTGAGTTAAAATAGGCATTATTTCACACTGGGTGATCTGTAAAGATTCTAGGTTGGAGGTTTGAATGATATTCTTGCCACTTGAGTGTGGTCTAATGCAACCTCAGGGGCATAGCAACTCATGCCATGTGCTTAGCTAAACCCCTTCCTTCTCTTACCCATTGGCCTGCCACTGCCTGTGCCCACAGCAGCTGCCATGGAAGCTCACCCTCTTTGGTTCAGGGCTTATCTTCCCAGCTGATCTTCAAGAAAAAAAAAGCCCACACTCTGCCTGTGGCAGCTACCATTTTGTGCTGGTATTTGAGGGCGAATCAGAGACCTCAAAGATTGAGACTGTATGGTGTGGCTGGAAGTGCCAGTCTCTGTCACCTGGTCCAATAAATAGCCTCTCTTCCTGAAGCATGGTCTTTGTGTCACTAGGATGGCTGCATGGGGTGTGCCTCCTGTTTCTATCGGAAATACACAGATAGCCAGGGCCCTAAACCCCAGGTGCCTCCACTCAGAGCCTCACTAAACAAGCACATTTCTTTGTAATGGCATTTTACACAACACTGAATGGGCAAAGCCACAAAGTTAATGATGCCAAAAATTCTGAATGCCTTAACATGGAGCTTAACATTAGAAGCAGAATAGTAAGTGCTTCATTTCACAGCTCAGGATGCTGGCAAAAAAAGCTTGATGGAAAAACAAAGGAAACTTGGAGCTGGACAGGCCCAGATAGATGGTGCTGTTCTGACTGAGAAGTGTTTTGTGTGGCCTGTGTGCAGAGAATTACTGTCACACTAATTCCAAATTCCAGGTTAATCAGAGCAACCCACAGCAGCAATACTTCCTGGCTGTAAGGCAGTGCATTTGCAGGAAGTGAAGTGGCACTCACATGAGCTGTTTGTCAATATATTTCAAGTATATATATTAAAGGAAATATATATTCTTCAAAATATATTTGCAGTATATATATGTCCTTTAAAAAATAAATTTTTTTCATCTTGAGTATAGGGCCAGTGCAACAGAATACGTGGTCATTGTCTCTATTAAAATGCATTGTTTTTCAAATAAAATTCATATAAATGAGCTTTATTTTTATTGGTTTTAAATAGGAATACAATTGTGTTGCAGGTAGATGCATGCAAGAGTAGGTCAAGTTTATTTAGGGAAGACTAGCGGAAGTTTCCACTCTCATATGACACACACTTCCTGCCCCCCCCCCCACCCCCCCAGGAAGGCAAAAGTGCACTGGTGCAAAGTAGCTAGTCTTAATTATGAAGGGATTAAGGGGTGAAGCAGGTGGTGGTTAAAAAAATGGGGGGCTGGGAAGGAGGAGGACACAACACATAAGACATGTCTGCTCTGAGAAGTGTGTTGATTCACTGCCTCGTCTTGGCAGCCATGAGCTTTTGCATAATGTAACATAAAAAATTAAGAAAAAGTCTGGGCAAAGGATCTGGACCTCTCTCCCAGCTTAGGGAGTGATGTCAGCTCTGGGGCCTCCAACTTAAGAAAGACATGGAGGGGCATAGAGATAATGAGAGATCTGGATCCTCTCCTATGAAAACAGTTTGAGAGAGTTAGTGTTGTTCAGCTTGGAGGAGAAAAGGCTTTGAGGAGAACTTACAGCACCTTCCAGTACCTGAAGGGGTCTACAAGAGGACTGGAGAGGGACTTGTTACAAGGGCATGTAGTGGCAGGACAAGGGGAAGTGGCTTTAAACTGACAGAGAGTAGGTTTAGATCAAATACTAGGAAGAAACTATTTACAGTGAGGATGGTGAGACAAAGGAACAGGTTGCCCAGAGAAGTTGTGGATGCCCCATCCTTGGAAGTGCTCAAGGCCAGCTTGGATGAGACTTTGAGCAACCTGGTCTAGTAGAAGGTGTCCCTGCCCATGGCAGGGTGGTTGGAACTAGGTGATCTTTAAAAGTCCCTTCCAACTCAAACTATTCTGTGATTTATTGTTGCTAATTTATAATTATGCTGCCTACAAAGCTTAGTCACAGATTATGGATATTTTGTGCCAAACAGTATGCAAAAAGGCAGTTCTGGTCCTTTAAAACTGTGATCTTTACTCTCCCAGTATGAGAGACTGATCATAGAGGGGAAAGATAATTTGTCCCTTTTCTCCCAGCATTCCTAAATGTGTACTTTAGTATATGTAACAGAGACATTTATTCTGTATTAAAGCAATGGGAGTAATGAATTTGAGCCTGAAGAGAATAAAGAATCTATCATGTACCCATTTATAATTGTTTCCTGTGTATTTTCCCTAGTACATTTACAGGACCAAAAGTGACACATTTGCCTTACATGTTGAAATAGCTGAATGGGGGTGTGGGGAGAGCAAGCAACCTGCTGGCTGCAGCACGCTTTTGCTCATTTTTAAATTACACTTTTAAAGATCTTGTTAGTTATGTGTTTTGTGATCTGAAGGACACATGAAGAATTTATTTTGTAATTAAAAATATATAATTTTATTACTTCTTCCAGTATAGATACATTGTTGGAAGTTAATTGAGGAGGCTTGTGAGTTTAATTATACTGCAGTTAGATTGCTAGCTAATTATATTCTTTTGCACCTGGCTTTAGAAAAGTACAAAAAACTGATTCATTCTTAGGAGAGAAAGGTTATTAAATCCTGCCATTAAGTTTCAGTGATTTTGATTCAGTGAAGCAGATGCGTGATCTTAATTATACAATTCATGGGATTGCCGTCACTTCTACCAGCTGAGGATGGGACCCCAGGTGCCTCACTATTCAGAGATGAGAAAAATGTACTTTCATGTATTTTTAGTACGAAAGGGTGGGTTTAAGAAATGTGACTGACAACTTCCACCTCTGACTGCCAGCATTTCCATGTCATAGCTCTTATCTTGCCCTACACTGCTTTTTCTCTAGTTTGATTATATATTTATTATTCCTTCATTTGTTTTATGCTGTGTTACAGTTTCTAGAGTACCTTGTTTGTAGAGAACAAGTCCCTTTTGTGATGCAGTGTCATCTGCTTTCTCATTCCCTATTATTCCATTGTGACTTCATCTTTTTTCCTTTTTTTTTCCCTGTTCTTCCTAAAGAAAGAGAAAGAGATGACAACTCTTTGACTTGAGGCATTTTTTTCTTACCATTGACCTCACAGAAAGTTGTGCAGCATGATCAATAGAAAGCACAGAAAGTGGTACAGTGCTGTCATTACTTTCAGTTTGACATAATAGAAGGAACCTTCTACTGTGTTTAAACTGTTACATTTCACAGCAATTGCTTTGTTTTTCCAAAGCTACAGCTTGAAAATGTTACCCTTGTCTTGTCCAGGCATTCAGGATTATTATTCTATGCAAAGAGAGCTTGCTGTTGGGTAAAATGTGTAAGATCATCCTTGCATTCCTGGACATTTCAGATAATTATTTTGCTTAGAAGATCAGTTCCCAGGTTGAAATCTTAGGTTGAAGTAAGTAATACATCATTTTTTTTACTGTTATTGCTGTTCTCACTTTTATCCATTGTGTTTCTGTCTTTGGGATGATTATCAAACTCTTTATCAATGTGTGTGGCTTCTGGGTGCAGTGGTCAAGCTGTTGAGTCTCTTTTCTGCCAGTTTTTTGTGTGTAGATTGTCTCTTTTCACTAGCATAGATTGGCAGCTGTGTCAGGGTTTCTGGGAGAAATATAAGGTAGAGACATCCTCACGGTATGATTAATTTTATTGTACTAAAAGAGAGAAAAGAATGAGCACAGTACGACTGGCTGTTTATCCAGGAGCTTCAAATAAAAGCGTTCCTTTGTTTGGAAACCTGCCAATCTATCTCATAGCTGTGGATAGATTCTTTTAGTGCTTGGGTTTGCGAGGGTTAAGAGATGGAAGGGAAAGCCTTAATAAAGTCAGTAATAAGCTGCTCCAGGATGACCAGGGATACCTACTTCGACATTTCAGACTACATCCTAGAACTCTTGAACACCCAAAAGCTATATTCTCTCCCTCTCCTTGACACTACCCCCAACCCAAAGCTCAGTAGAGAGAGGGAATGAAGACACTTGCCCATCCATCTCTCTTCCAAGGAGCATACTCAGAGCAAGAAGAAGACTGAGCCCACATGGTTGCAGAAAGTAGAACCTACATTTTTCTGTAATGTTTACATTTTTGATCTACATCACTTGTGCACCTTGAATTTTTCCCTCTCTGAACCAAGGTGAAACCAGCCTCTGAGTTTGTTTTTCAATCATAACTTCAAAATCAACCTTATATTCTGAGTCCTTTAGGAGAATGGCAGGCTGTAATGTAATTGTTAGGCTCAAGCCTAAGCAAGTTCAAGACAAGTTCAGACTTGTCCACAGTTAGAACCAGACACAGAAGGGAAGATCTTCCTTCAGTAGTTTGTTTTCTAGGTGGACTAAATGGTAACATGTTTTCCTGTTTTGATCTTCCCATAATAACTTTGTAGTGGAAAAAATGGTATGGAAATCCTTGCAACTTCTGATAGCTTTTTCTGATCAATTTAGTTATTTAGTACATGCTTCTAGTCCCCCTTCTCCCCCCCTAATCTCTATATCTGGCAGTAAGACTACATTATAAAGAAGATCAAAGACACTAATGCAGTGTCTGGACAGTTCCTTTGTTCTACTTACCATTTCATCCCTTTGAAGATTTAATTGCAATTTAAATTTGTAAACAAGTGTTTTCCAAATTTAAATAAGGAGCTCTAATGACATGGCAAAAGAAGCTGTAACAAGTAATTTTACTTACTAAAAGGGTTATGTTATTTGTTTTCTCACTATTTGATGTGAATGCTAGATAACAAAGTAGGTATGGTATTTTTAATTGGTTGGAAAACAAAAAAGCAGAGCTGTAGAAGCACTTCACTTCTTAAATATTTTGTTAAACAAAGGATCATCTATATATTTCCCTGAATTAATGTTAGAAAATACACACAAACAGAAATTTGATGTCCTTTAAAATTGCTGACATTATGGTTAATGTAGTGGGAGCTTTTCATTTTGTTGGGTCTTCTGGGGGTTTTGGAGTTGTTTTTCTTTTTTAAACAGTCAACATACAAAAAGAGTCTGATACATACTACTCTAGAACATGGGTCTGAGATAAATACAGAGCAAATGCATTAAAAAGCACTAATTAAAACATCATTGTGTAGTTAATCTTTAGATACCTGAGTAAGTCTAAAAATCTGTCATGGATCTTATCACTGTATTATTTGGTTATTTTAAATTTGCAGAATAGTTACAGTTCCTCTAGATTCTAAGGGGCTTATTTAATTTGTCATCCCTACAATTCTACTGGCAAACATATGCACAGGTATTGACCCATGCTGAAACAGTTTCTTGCATTAAATCAGATTTAACAGCAGACTGTAGAATTAGGGTCACTAGTATTAGCCACAACTACCATGAACTTTGAGAGGAAACTCAAAAATGCCCATTTCAGCACACTGGAACTCCTTTTATGGTTGTTGTATTATCTTGTCATATGAATCTTTCAGAACACAATAAATGTGTTCCCCCAGCTATCCACCTCCTACTTCTTTCTATATAAATCTCTAATACAAAGAGTTTTCTGCTCATTTGTTTCAACTAGGATCCTTCTGTATGACTTGCAGTTCCTAATTACTGATAATCCCATATTTTTAATGTTTCATTCATATTTTATTCTATTGTATTGACAGTAAGTAGTAAAACTTTCTTTAAAGCAGAAGCCAAACTGCTTTTTGCACTGATTCAAACCTACTATATGATTTCCCACACTTTATGGGAGCGGGGGTTTTTTTTGTTATTTTGAAGTAATATATGTCTAGAGAATCACTAGTTTGCCTGTTTGTGGAGGATAAATGAGTTACACGTGAGTATATTATTAGTGTAATTTTCTGTAGCAACAGGAGGTTGTATGAGACCATAGAACCTGCAGTCTTGTCTCCAGCAACCTACACCACAAGAAGAGGGGCTATCTGGAAGAGATAATGAGGGAGGTAGGCTGGATCTTGCATCTGTCTCTGGGCAGAGTCCTGTGACAGCATATCCCAGAGCTAACTGTTGATTGATTGATTGATTGATTGATAAAGCTCTGCATTGAGCCTCATTGCAAATGGAAGAAGTGGAGTGATGGGGATAGGTAATGAGGACTCCTTAGCTGACCATGGAGAATGAGGGAGGGGAAGGTGAAGGAACAGGTTCTAAGACAGCTTCTGCTCCATTGACGCCTCTTGTGTGATTTTTTTATTTATTTTTTTTTTAGTGTAATAGAATTTCTGGGCAGGCACAGCAACTGAAATTAAATTCAGGAGAAACAGAATTAACTTAATCTATATAAGGCATAACAGGAGAAGAAAACAGATGTTAATAAGTGGTAGTGTCCAGGCTCTATCCTCATGCCTTACCTCTTAGTGGCCTGCTTAAATGAAACTTGGAAAACCTGTGCTTTAGATGAATATGTGGAGGTCCTGTACTGCTGTTCCTGCATCCATGAAAAAAGAGACTGCTTTCAAGACTGTGCAGACTAAGTTTAGCTTGAGTCCCATAGCAACACTATTAATCCTCAAACAAATACCAAATAACAATTGTGTTCAGAGATGTAGGGGTGTTAATAAAGGTGATTCGGGAGTGTTCCTACTGGATAAATATGCTTTTCTTTTGTTGTGACTTCAGCAATCTAGGTTTTCCTGGCAAGCTGCTTTTTGGGTAATAGCTAAGATATCAACTACTTCTATATGCTTTCATGTTTTTGAAAGGTTTTGTGCTTGAGGGTGGTGATCTATTTCTGCATATGGTGCCAGGCAGGGGTTCAGCACCTGTGTTGCTGCTTTTTATCTTCCCACTCAGGGAAGATGGTAATTAACAAGGCTGAATTCACTCCATTGTGTTCTGCAGTGAAGTTGATGGTATGAATTGAATCAGTTCTGTTCTGTTAAATAGAAGGAATTCCAGGTACACTGGGGGACTCTAGGTGTAGGAATTTAGTTTTCTGCATGAAAATGTAAAGTACTCAATTTCAACAGACTTGTTTCTTGTAACCTCTATTCTTTAATGCCCAAACTTAGTTAAGTTGTATTTTAATCTCTGTATTATAGAGTATACAGGCCTCTGTGGAGCTAGGAAAGAAATTGTTCCTTTCCATATTAAGCAGTATACACGTGTCAGGAGTCAGTGGAGATGGCCGATACCCCACTAGGCAACTGAAATAAAGGGAAAAGTGCTCTCCCAGGTGTAACCTGGAGGAGATTTTTCTTCCACAACAGAAGAAGATCTAGAATTTTAACACAAGTTCCAAAGTAACAAGAATGTTTTCTGTTATTTCATGGTTTGCATTGTTTTGTCTGCAGACCACAAAGAATGAGAGGCTTTTAGTGGCTGGAGCCCCAGCAATCTTCACTGAATTACTGGGATAGGAAATACTTTGTTTCATCACTACCTATTACATCAGGCAGGCCCACGTCCTGCAAGCATTTATGTATGCACTTATCTTGTCTATTATACTTACTGACTCTGATCTTGGGCATGCAGAAGAAGAAAGTAACTGGAGGTCTGGTGTATTTGTCTCCCCTTCACAGGTTTAGATTGAGCAATCAAGGAATGCTTCTCACTAACATTCAGAAAATTTGAACAGTAGGTGTGGCACTTGCTTCTGCAAACTGCCTGCATCTATAAGGTTGCTGCAATCTGTAAGATTGCTGCAATCGGAGGTACTTTTAGAGAAAACTTGGCTCAGTAATATACTTCCTTTATTTTTCTGTATACTATTGCTACTCTTCACATCAGTGATCCACATTTGCCATCTTTCTTATTTAGAAGAAAAAGCTTTCTTTTTTTTCTTCTATATTGTTAGAAGCAAGAAAATGCCTTATGAGGGGTTAGTAGGGTCCAAGGTGAATGATTTCTGGGAATGAGTGGTGCTTACACATATTAAATTGCTTTTGTGCAGACATTACCCTCTGATACTTCCAATAGCTTTTCAGAAGCAAAGAGGAGCAGAATGCAAATGATTGTAGCAGGAAAAGGTTGTTTTTTCTTGGGTTTTTTTTTCCTAGTGAGTGAATATTATATCATTCTTAGATTTTAGGGGAGCCCAATACCATAACTGAAATAATTAATAATTGTTGTCTTGACCTTTTAACTTTTTAAGGCCTGTTGGAAACTCAGTCACTGCATGAAGCAGATGAAGATGTTGTCACTGATGTTGATTTCACCAGTATGATTTCTGAAGAAGAAAAAGAAGAGTTAAAGATTGAGCTAGCCAAGGTAATGAGCTTGAATTTCTGTGAGTGTTGCTGTTTCTACTGCCGTAAACTGGAAGCTATTAATTGTAGGATGAAGTATACATCATAAAGGTATGCCCTTCCTTTTTGGTAAAACTGTTCTAGGCTACAATAATGTAAAGAAATTAATTTTCTTATATCTATTTTTCAAAGGTTAAATATCTTCTACTTGATGGTTGTACAGCAAAAGTCAAATGCATCTTCCCATCTTAGTGAAGACATTATTTATAAATGTTCCTTGAAAAAGACTGAAAGGTGTTCTCATTAGATCTGTGGTATTGTTGTTACAGTGGTTGTGCCACCTGATAGAAAAGATTCTTTTTGTGGTGCTCAGAGGAAAAGGTAGTGATGATGGTTACAGAGGAGACTGATGACAACAAGCACAGTAATTTTATCCCATTTTTGTTTCCTTTGGCACTGATGTGTTTTGAGAAGGTAATATCTTTTTTCAGGAGTTTGGAACTCAGGACACTGTAAAGAGGCTTAAAAATAATAAGGAGATGGGAGGAAAAAGGTGTGAACCGTGTGATCTCTTTATTAGAAAGATTAAAGAGATTGTCTAGATTTGGTCTACAGTCTAGACAATAGTTTTAATTACTGCTGAATACTGCAGAAAAAGAAGTGAAATTCCGAAGTGGAAAATGAGAGAATAGGGAAAACTGTGGGTTTACTTATTTTTAATATGAGTCAAGTAACAGAAATCACAGCTGTATGGAGGTGAAGAGTTGGTTTTGCCTTAATCGGAATACTTAAATTGATACTAAGTTGTAGTACAAAGTAGTCTAAGAAGCAACATTTTTAATGACTCTCAAGTAATTTACTTGCAGTGTGATTTAGGGTTTTCAAGTGAAACAGAAGACTGTTTCTTCACTTCAATATTTTATCAATCCTTGTGTTTCTGAGTTACTAGTTAATTTTTACTTCTTTGCTGATCCTGTCACATCTGTAAACAATCAGAAGGAAGCTGAAAGTTTACATGTTTGGTTTATCACATAAGTTAGGAGTTGGCATATTCATTACTGGCTTTTCATCAGGACTAGGCACACACTGAAACACAGGAGGTTCCCCTTGAACATCAGGAAGCATGTTCTTAATGTGTGTATGACTGAGCACTGTACCCCAAGACATTTTGGAGTCTCCATCCTTAAAGATATTTAAAGATATTTAAAAGCTGTCTGGGTGCAGTCCTGGGAACATGCTCTAGGTAGGGCTTGAACTGGATGTCCTTTAGTGGTCCCTTCCAGCCTCAGCCATTCTGTGATTCTCTTCTCTGGTGAAGGGGACTTGACAGGCAGACAGAAACAAGGAAGGAAAAAAGCCAGAACTTCCTGCAATCATCTGAGAATGATATGCCTCTCTCAACAGAATTAATCTCAGATGTTTCTGGGTGTCCTTTCTGCTTACTGATTGCCACAGGAGAAAGATTTCTCAGTAGCTCATGCTGGAAATGCTTTAATTCATGTACTAACATCCAAGTGAGAGATTGCCTGTCAAATATTATGATCTTGGCTGACCTAGGAATTATTTTCTGAATTCCTCACAGCAGTTTACTGGCATGCAGCTGATGCTTAGAAACAGAATAAAACTAATAATTATGCTAAGAAAGGTTTGGAAAACAGTCTAAAGTTAAATGAGGCTTATCTTAGAAAAGACTGCAAAAAATACGTGACCTTGCCTCCTTCAGAAAGAAAAATTTGATAATGTGGGAACTGGGTAATGTTTCCTTTTGAAAAGCTGTTAGTATTTACTTAAAAGCCCTTTCTGCTCCACTGATGGTAGTGTTGTTTTCTTACATGTCCTTGTGTGCTACATAATGCCTGTTTGAGCCTGTAGGAGCAAGCACCTCTCTTATTATTGTGAGAGGTAAAAATCATCCTTAATTCTGCTATCAATAGTTGATATAATGGGGATCTCTTTGTGAGCACCTGTTGTGCATTTATTTAAGCAGAAAATATATGTTCCATCTCTGTGTGGTGTATCTAATGTATATATTCTTTGTTTTATTCCTCCTTCCCACTCTGACATTAGGAGAGGAACAAGCACTGGTGTTTTTCTGGCAGGATTTTTTTGTATCCTCTATTCCTATTCTCCTGCTAGTAGTCTCTTTTTACTGGGAGCTTCTCAGAGCATGGACTTACTCTGTTCTTTTATTTGTAGCCTAGCTAACACAGCAGGGCTCTGACTGTAATCAAGCCTTAGGATTTGTACAATGCAACTAAAACGAGTAACTCTTACAGGAACTTCTAACAGTCATTTGAATTTACAGAGGTCAGTCTGACTTTTCAGAAAAACAGCAGAAAATTGTAGCCCAAAAGCTTTACATAAGGCCCATAATCTTTACAGAAGATTGTTAGCAGAACAGATTCCCTCTCCTTCTGCCCCGCCCCTCCCCTCCCCCCTCCCCACTGTGAGGAGCATTTTACAGTGACTCTTGAGTCATCCTGGGGGCTGAGATTTTGAGCTACCTTGCTCACTGCTGTCAGTTGTCCTTCCATTACACTCATGAAAGTAGTCATTTACTCCTTGGTGTCTTCCCCCTCCCACACCTTCACAGAAGCAGCTATCCGGTTTGATCTAGCTGATGCACGGATTCAGCAGTGTGTGTTACTGTTCGTTGCCAGTTTGAGGAAAGATGCTAATACCTTTTTCTGCAGAATTATGGGAGCAGGGAACTTTGTCCCTGTATGATGTATCTATATTCTTCTGACTCTGTTGCACTTTGAAAGAAGGGAAGCAGAACTGGAAGTTTGTATTTCTGTTGACTTAAGCTCTAGCTTTATAAAGGAGTCTACATTTATAAAAGTGGACTTTTAAAAAATGCCTAAGTGGGTGATGCCTGGCTTCCATGAGAGTTAGCTATGTTACATGCTTAAATGCTTTTCAAGACTTTAAGTCCCCAATCCTTTTTACCTGCTTCAGAGTCTTCAGTCAGTGATATTTGAGTACTTGAGGGCGGCTTTGCATCTGTCATTATTTCAAAATGATGTAAGTTGAGGAGGATTTTGTCAATTCAAAACTGATTGCTATGTTATAAATAATAAATTACTTTTGTCAAAAACGTTGCTCATACTTATGCCATTGAGCACATGGCTAATGCTTGCTTAGGCCTTCACAGCTTTAGATGTCTATTCAGTGGAACAGATGGAAAGTAATTTTAATAGAAGCCCTGAAATGGTTACGTATCCAACTACCTAGTGATCAGTCTAGTGCTGGCCCATAAGTGTCCTGGCATCAGTTTAAGTTAACTTCTTTAGCAGTGTTGAACAGGCAGTTGTGCACTAAGGGGTTTGCTGTTGGTGGGAAGCAACTAAAAGGAGCTCTGAACTGCTGCCTGAGGAATGCTGACTTTTGTGATTTTTTTCTATAAGCATTTAACCAGTTATCCTCTCAGAAGAGAGACTCTTGACAGCTGCCTCTTGACAGTATTCCATTTGCAGGTTAGGAATATAATGGAGCATAAAGGACATGGGGAGGAATAAAGCAATTTGGATTGTTGTATATTTTACTGGTGAAGTGTTGGCATCACAGGCATTGGTGAATATTGATATCTGCTTCACTCAGGTCATGTTTTTCCTTTGTCTTCATAGTCTTGCTGCTTAATTCCTGAGCTGCTTGAATATTTAGATAGCAAGTAGTGAGAAAAGAAACTGATAGCTGGGGGATTCAAGGATGAAACTTTTCCAAGAACAATGAGCTTGCAGCCAGTTTTACAGTGAATCAGAATGCATGAATGTGTAAAATAAAAATAATGCTGGTACTGATGTCCTAAATATAGCCTTAGAGGTCAGCATTGTTTCAGCTGGTTCTTGCATCATTCCCTGCAGCCTATGGAGTTAAATCACAGGGAGACTGTGGTTCCAGGGAACTTAACATATGGTAATCAGATAAGTTGCCATATGTTATCCTACTAACATACGGAGGAAGGAACACAGTTGGTAAGGGAAATTCTAAACCTGAAGTGAAAGGCAGCTGCTCTGGTGTCACTTGCCCTTGTTAGCTTCAGTATCTCTGCGTGCTGCTTGTATATATTGGATTGGGAGGCTTTCAGGTAAAGAATGCAAACCCCTGCTCACTTGCAGGAGTGCTGCCCAAGGAGCAGGATTCTAAGCCAATGGCAGGACAATTCTGCAGTCGCTCTTCTCACAGACTTCTTACAGTCCTGTCTTCTGGTTCTTGCCTTGGTAAAACACTGGCTTTGTTTAAATGTTTCAAAGAAATGTCTACTGCAGATAGAATTATATTCCTCTGTTTGGGTTGGATGGCATTTTTACAGCTTGAAATTGCAAAGTTTGGTTAAATACTAGGATCTCTGGAAAGACTAATGTGCTCTGTCTTCTGAGTGCTTTTATGCTTTGGGTGCTGGTCGCTCATGTTAATAGTCCATCTATACATTTTGATGTTACAATTTTGAAATATGTAGGGCCTAAAATACATGAATAAAACTCATATGACAAGGATATAACATTTGACTCTCAAGTCATATATTATGCAATTTTTCTAATTTTTTTTAACCTGCTCCTAAGAGTTTGCATCTGTTTTTTTCAGGACCAGAAGACTGAATATCTGCAAATGTGAAGTTAAAAGCCTGTGCATTCAAAGACAGATATTTGCTTGAGTTTTCCAGTCTTCTCTTGTCCTATCCATTCCCATTTTACTATTGAACGAAAAGCTGGTGTTTGAGACTCCTAATGACCTAAGGCAGATTTGGGTGAAGTCACTTCATTACTGGATAATTCTCCCTCCTATCAAATGCACGTGTATGGTGGTGCACATAGGTGACACAGTTTGAGGCATTAATTTAATGTAGTGTCAGCTCTGTTCTGGGCGTGCCTTTGTGATCTCCACAAGCACTTGACTCTGTCTCTCTAGTTACCTACGAAAAGCACAAGTTCGTGAGATTCGTTTAGCCTCTTAGCATCGTATGTGGTTATCATTCTGTGGGAACAGGCTAACACTTTTCTCCTTTCTCCTTGTTTCCCTCAGCTAGAGGATGAAATTTCAACTTTGCGACAAGTGCTAGCAGCCAAAGAGAAGCACCTGGTTGAAATTAAACAAAAACTTGGCATAAGTCTGATGAATGAACTGAAGCAGAACTTTAGCAAAAGCTGGCATGATATGCAGACAACTTCTGCGTGAGTACTGATCTTTATACTTACACGTATGAACATACCATGTTTTTCTAAAACTTTTTGGGCTGAATTAATAGCAACATTGGTAGAAAGAACCACCCACCTTTCATCAAGTGCTGTCTGAAAAGTCATTTGCTTTTTATTTCCCTCTTCATTTGACAACTGAATTTGACACTTAAGGAGAAGTAAAAGTGAGCTTCTCCACAACTGAGCTGAGCTGGGAGTTGACAGCAAGGAAGGCAGGGGCGCAATGGCATCAGCCATGAAGGCGCAGTCCCACAATACCTGAACAAAGAGTGCAGACCAGGTCCAATGACAGCAAAGAGGGTCAAGCCAAGAGTTCAGATCTCCAGGTGCATCACTACTGATGAACCAGGTCCTAGGTCAAGCCAGGGAGTCAAATCTGTGAGTTCAAGATCTATGAGGTACCTGGCCAGACACAGGCATACCAGTAATATAACTTGGTCTTACATTCAGTCTAGGCTTCAGTATAGCTCCCAAGTGAAGGGAAAAGGTGCTTAACAAGGGTTGTCCCAACTCTTGCACAGCACTTTCATCACAGTCTTACCCAAGGTTTCACAGCTGTGCAGTGCCAGAACTCACCCTGAGCGGCCAAACTCGGGGGAGTTGGGGGAAAAGCATTGGCAGTTCCTCTCAGTGCACTCAAGGTGCTGACAGAGACTTGGTAAAATATGTTAAAGTGTACATTTTTACATTAAAAAAACTATTCTTTGTATTTTCTTGTGAAGTCAAATAAGGCATTGTGGAGGCTAAAAAGTTAAAAGCAGAGAAATTCTTCAGCTTTTTCTCAATATTCTGTGAGAACATTGAGAAAAAGTTGAAGAATTTCTCTGCTTTTAACTTTTTAGCCTCCACAAGGCATAAACCCCGTAATAAAAAATACAGTTTGTATGTCTCATGTCTCTCACTGTTGGACAGTTTCTCATCCAGGTCCTGTTTCTCATGATGTGTCATTAGCAGGGGTATCAATGTTGCCTTGGTGAGGATGTCTGGCATGTGCTAGGAGAGAATAGTTTAGAGACACTAAGCTTTAGAAGAGAGGAGGGGCACAAGACATCTGAACTAGAATTACTGGGAGAGACTAGCAAAATTTTGAAACATAAACTTTAGTTTTTACTTGAAATTTGGTAGCAAGTTCCCAGATAGCTTTTCATTTTTCCTTCACATTGACATTTTCCACAAAGATAGAGAGGCTTAGGAGACTTTTTCAGTGTGGTAGCTGCTACTTTTTATTTAAGATGAGTTTCAGAAACTACAGTCCATTAGGTGATAAGTGTCCAGAAATAGTTACATGGAACTGACAAGCAGGAGTCCCATTTGTGCCCCTAAAAATTCTCATGTTTATGGTCCAACTGCTGTATAATTCTGCTAGACACTTATGCTAGAACGCCAGTGCTGGTACAAGTCATGGTAATCCAGCATTCTTAAGAATGGTTGTGTTGAGTAATAGAGATGATTCATTGTTGCTGTACCAAAATAGCAGTGGGATAGCATTATTCACCAAGATTCTCTGATTTAGGAAGGATGAAAAGCCTGTTTTAAAATAAAAAGTTCAAAATATTTACATGCCTGTACTTTAGGTTTCTAAATCCACAATTACTCATTTTAAATTTTAAAATGACCTGGTTTTAAGAGGACAAATTTTATTTCATTTAGCTGCTGTGCTTTCCTGTAAGTTAAAACTACTTTTCTTTAACAGGGAATTTTTCAAAGCCACAGAGCACCATAGTTTTTGTCCACTTATTGTTAATCTTTTTAAGCTCTCCATTTACGGATGCATTCTTATGGTTAGAGTGGACTTACAGGAAGAGGGGTTGACTTCTCTCAGAAATAGTCCTGTGAAGTGTGTTTGACCACTAGTTAAGAGTCATGACCTAACTTACAGGATGCATGCCACCTCTACTGACTAAATTTAAACTTGAGATTTTGACTATTTTAAAGCATTTGCATTTTAAATGGTTGGCCACAAGTTCCTTGTTAATTTCCTGTATTATTCAGTGCACTGATGTTTAATATAACCTGTGTATTGGGGGAGACAAAGGGTTCTGCTATAGAGGACACCAGTAACTAGAGAGCAAATGATTGCCTTGAGTTTGGTTTCTTGGTGGTAAGGCATTCAACTGGAATGACTTCCCACACACACCTTTTTAATGATTGGATTTTCAGTGAACAGAGGTGGGTGGATATTCAACTTCTAGCAATGCCAGTTTTTTATATTTTTAAAATAGATAATTCATTGTTATTTAGATGCTAGAAGCAGGGTCATGTTGGTGGATTTTGAGGTTATTTATTTTAGCTTAAGAAATCATTACAAATGTCTTTACATGGATATTTCTAAAGATCATAATTGAGCTTTTCTAATTAACGTTTTGCTACAAAGGAAAGGTTTTACATAACCTGAAGGCATTGTATTTAGTTGAAGCTTCTTGGTGGTGCTTCTGTAAAGTTCTCACAGGTCTCCTTACTTTCCATACTTCAGATTTTCACTGTATAGTGGATTAAGGTAGATGATAGTATTTATGAAGATTGACCTTGTTTTATACAGAATCACTGAATATTTGAGGTGTTGACAGCAATGTCAGGAGACTCTCTAGTCCAACTGCCTCTTTCAGACAGGACCAGCTAAAGCAGAGTGCTCAGGACTATGTTTAGTCAGGTTTTGAATATCTCCAAGGATGGAGATTCTACAGCCTCTCTGGGCAAGCTGTTCCATGTTCAATTACCCTTGCTGTGAAAATAATTTTTCTTAAATATTAAAATATTAATATATTTTAATATTTCTTGCATTTAATTTGTGCTGGTTGCCTCTTGCACTTTCACTAGATACCACTGAAAAGAGGTGGCCTCTATCTTCTTTCCTCCTTTCATTAGGTTGTTTATACACACTGATGAGATCCTTCCATGAGCCTTCTCCAAGGTGACCAGTCCCAGCTTTCCCAGCCTCCTCATATGATAGGTGCTCCAGTCCTTTACCATCTTTGTGGACCTTTTTTGACCTGTTCCAGTTTGTCCATGTCTGCCTTGTACTGAGAAGCACAGAACAGGAGCCAGCACTCCAGGCATGGCCATAACCAGGGCTGACAGGGGAAGTGTCACTTCACTCAACCTGTAATCACTTTTCCTAATGCACCCCAGGATACTGTTAGCCCCCTTTGCTGCCAAGGCGCGTTACTGACTCATGTCCAATTTGTTCTCTACCAGGATTCCAGGTCTTTTTCTACAAGGCTGCTTTCCAGCTGGTTGATCCCCAGCCTCTGCTGGGTTATTAATCCCAAACTGCAGGACTCTGCATCGCCCTTTGTTGAACTTACTGAGAGTCCTGTTGCCTCATTTGTTTTCAGACAAAGTCCCAAGTAATTGTATTCTTCAATGCAATTACAGAATTGCATTTCATTATATATGGAGAAGAATACAAGGGTTACTTTATCCTTTCACTAGTCCCTCATATTAAGCACTAAAGACATAGATTCACAACATATCTTGCCCTTTGCTGAGCATATATGTTGTAACCATGCTCAGCTTTGTCCCTCAGCTTTTCATCTGGTGCTCTTCTGTAGTTCTTTGGAAAAAAACCATAAGATATTATAGTCCTGTCCTCTTGGGATATATTTCAGTTCTACTGAGTTTCTAAGGAGCAGTTGTACCTGTAAAATTACCCACCAATAAACTCACTCCAGCCTAATAGTGCCCACAAACTCCTTTGTCATCCTTTCTTGAAATGTTATCAACTGTTATAAGACATAAACCTCCTCTGTTTTAAATGGTTAACCTTTTAACCCATGGATGGAATAATAACTATGGAGAGAGCTTCTAGGGAGATGAAAATGCTTGGTTTGCTACTAAACCTTTCCAGAAGAGAAATACTCCAGACATTCAAACCACTGTAAGCGGCACTACTGCCATGGCAAAGAAATTATTAGAATAGCTAAAAAATTAAAGGAAACTCATTCTGTCTTCAAGGGCTGTAGTAATGAAATGATGTGAAATGTCTCAAAGCCCATATGCTTAGTGATTCCAGCTGGGGGCCTGGGAAGCCTTTGATGTGACAGAAAGTGGACCCACGCAAGACTGACATTTAGGATAGGAATCTGACAGCGTTGTTTTCAAAATGGCTTTTCATCTTTTGCCCTCAGACAAAAATTTTCATTTGCAGAAAGGGAAAATCTCATGAATTAGAGGCCAAAATCAAGAGAACTGTAAGTGCTGGCTCCAAAGAGCATGTTTGCTAGACAGGGCCCTGGGCTTTTTTTAGGTTATAGCTGTCTTTTCAAGCCTTTTTAGGAAGGTTTCAGTGTTGCTCTGTTCTTGCATGTGATATTTAATTAAGATTTGGGACAAGAACATTCAACATGGACTTGGCCTTTTCCTCCAGAGATAAAATAAAGATCTATTCATTGACTACTGGTGGAACTATGTGAGCAAGCTTAGTTCTGCTGATAGGAAACCTGAGGACAATTGCATTGGTTTCAACAGCTATTGGGAACTTAATGTTTTTTAGTTCAAATTTCTGCCAGGTGATAAGAAAATAGAAAGTAATAGTTGCGCTGCATGGGTTTTAGGCTTACGATCTATGGTACAGGCAGTCTTTGTTAATACAACTTTAAATATGTAGTAATGTGTTCCAAAGTTTCAGAACTTTTTTCAGTAAGCTGGATGTAATTTGTGGACAGCTACAGTCCTACTGTGACTTCTAGGAATTAAGTAAACTGTTCCCACACACATACTTCTTATGAGTGGTAGTAAAAGAAATGTGGGTGTTTCTGTTCATTGCTATGTGTAATCACCCTTTGACATTTTTTTCTCTAAATTTGCAAGTAAATGTAACAGTTGTGTAAGTGAAGAAATTGTGTTGGCTTTAGCAAGTACATTACCTGTGTGTGAGTCTGTGCTATATGGAAATAAAAGGAGCCTCTCCCTTCTACTGACTTTGCTTTCTTGGAATCAGATCAGGCAACCTTCCTGCTGTCTTCAAAGATAATTACTTTGCTGCTTTTCTGCATGTATCTCTGGCCTTGAATTTGGAAGGGTGGAGTAATAAGGAGAAAGGACTTCAAGAAGTTAACTTTAATCTGTTGTCATTGTTCCTTGTCCAAAAGATGGATGTCCATTTGTTTGCACCAGAACCTTCAGCTAATGGAAACTCCACAGTAAGCTCAGGTTTTCTGTTCCAGATGTTTGTTTCTCAGGGAAAAACCCACTGTAATTATCATGGGGCACCAGAAAATATATACATGTGTATTATAGTTATCTGTATGTGTGTGTATAGAATTGTAAAGATGGGAAGGGAGACCTGAATGCCAGTTGGAATCTCTGAAATGACAAGGATTAAAAATATCCAGGAAAGCGTCAGTGTAAAAATGGGAAGGGAAAAGGGAAAGGAAAGGGAGAAATGGAAGGAAAAAGAAAAAAAAATGCATGAAAAGGAAAGAGAAGGAAAACTACATGAAAAGGAAGAAAAGGAGAAGGGGAGGGGAAGAAAGGAAAAGAGAGGCTGGGATATGTTTTTAATCTGCATAATTTTATTAATCTAGTGTACAGTACAGAGCCCACAGACAGTGTTATTGATATAGTCTAAGGTGTGATGAACTGTCAGGTTTTGGCCTGTAATGTCTTAAGATCATCTGTGCTTCAGCAAACATATTTTGGCTTTTCTACCTGGAGAGTAACTGTAGTACGCTTCCCCCCCCCCCCCCCCCACTCTATGCTGCATTGCCCAAATAATGCATTTCAAACAACTGTATCCCAGATTTTTTCCAAGTGTTTGAAGATTACAGGGTAGGATAGCCCAGAACATGTGTCACCTTTGTCTGGCATCTTCCCTGACCTGTGGCTCTCTCCAGCCTATTGAACAGTCACCTTCCATGTGCTGCCCACAGATTTCTGGCTGCAGCCTGCAGAGGTTCAGTTCCCTCAGTTCTCTCTGTGGGAGAGGAACTACCTGGGGCATACTTCCTTAGATTTAGGCATATGTACCCATCCAAATGCCAGCAGTTTCAGTTAGTTCTTAACATCCCTGGCAATGGGAAGGATAACCAAAAAAAAAGTCTGTCATTTGGTTTTGCAGTTGGAATGAATTTCAGGAGAGTACTAAAAAAACCCCACCAAAACAAAAACCCAAAAGAATGTACAACAGCTTAGAGTTCATTTGTGGCACAAATGGCAGTAAGAATGCTCTTAGAGAATGTTTTATGTACATTTTCTCTGTCATTCATATATGCATTTATTTCATTTGAGCATTAGCATAATTTAGTTAATGCTGAGCCCTGTTTCTCCCAGAAAATCAATAGAAAAATAGTTTTCTAGATGAGAGTTTCTCGGGGATCCAGATGCTTTAGATCGATTGCAGAAAAGTCATTCTTACGCTGACTAATGGTTTGAAAACTGAAAAGAAGCAAGCTCTATAGGGCATGGCTTGTGCTACCAGGCTCTGCTCTACTGTATGGTTTTGTTGTTAATTGTTTGCATTCTGTTACATCTTCTGTGAGCCTTATCACAGGCAAGGGTTTCTCAAATGGATTAATTTTGCCAGCAAGCATTGATGGAGAGGCACAATGCTGAATGAAGATGTACTAATTAGCAAATGTACTAATTTTACAGAAGCTGAATTAAAATTCCTTATAATTTACTGCAGTAGATCAAACATGCAGCTTGACATGCAAAATATAAATATTAAATGTGTAGCCTACTTCTGTCAGCAGGCCATGTATTGCATCTATGAAGGAAGGTTACATTTAACTCTGCCATGTGAAGGGCAATTCTGTACTGAGATGAGATGAGTATGATTGTCCTGTCGTGTCCTGCAGATGATGTTGGCCATTTAAATGTCTAGTTCTCTACTTCTCTCTATATGGCTGCTGCTTGGCTATTCTCTCTATGAAGCACTCTTTCCTTCGCATGTTGTGTTTTATGAAACAGTATCTCCTTGTATTTCCTTTCACTGTCTGTAAAAATCACCTAGTGAGATCTGGTTGTCACAGGATAGCATAACCTAAATGTAGTATATGAAACTGTCAAGTGAAAATGCAGTCAAAATATGCTGCAAATCTACTTTGTCTAAATAGTATGTTACAGCACTGAAGACATGAGTTATCTTTAAAGCTTCCTTTAACTGTGTTGGACATGTTATCAGAACATAACTGCAATATCAGCATGTTTTGTGATAACCTCTGATAATCAATTTTATAAATAATTGCTTCTGTTAAAGAAATATCCTATTTTAAAAACAAAATTATAGTCAAAGTTGATGGATGAAATTCTGAGGTTAATGTCATATATAAATGTAATGTTCAAGTGTTCACAGGTGAGTGTTATTTACAAGTTTACAATTGAGACAGCAGTTGATATAACTTATTTGTTTAATCCCTCTTGTCTATGAAATACATAATAAATATTTACTGTTAAGTGCTAAGTGAAAGCACAGAATATGATCCTTGTTAACCATTACCAGCAATTCTTCTGTGCTACAGAGTATTTTCAGATGCCACAAAATCAGAGCAGGCATTCCTACTCTAACTGAATAAATCAAGTAGCCTGTTTCTACTTTTGCTAATGCTACTGGGTACGAGGTGTAATGGTGATGGTGCCTTTGTATGAGTGTAATCATGTATTTGTGTAAAATGCACACCATGGCTTGGATGGAAGGTACTATTTCTTGAATCCCTGTATCCTAAAAATTATCTGAGTTTGTTTTTGCTGGAGCATTTCCACCTATAAGTTTTAGGGCCACTGGTCTAATCTGAGCTGCTGGCTGACTGACTGCTGAGGTGCTGTCACCTGTCTCAATGAGCTGGTGGTCAGCACTCACCTAAGGATTGCCAGCAGTGGCTGCTCAAAGGATGAGAGTGCACAGGTGTTGTAGATGACTTAGCATGCAGAGCACGTGGTGGTGTAAGGAGGACTTAAACCATACATACTTTTTCCAGTTAATGTGTCTGTAGTTCTTACCTGGAATATCCACCTTTATTTCTGCTGGTAAAGGTTTCTGAAAATTATGTAAGTTCAGTGCATAAAAATAAAAATGCAAACTGCTCTGAGTTACGTGAGATGATGAAAACTTCTTGGTCAGATGATTAATGTGAAATACAGCTGAGCAGATTCCCAGATGACAGAGAGAATATGTTGAAGAGATCATTGTTACCAGAGTGCCTGGCAAGATATCAAATGGATGCTGTAAATATGACATAACTACAAGGATAAAAATATCTGAGCCAAAATACTGTGCATCATATATCAAAATATCAACTCAGAGCATAACTAACTACAGTGAGGCAATGTACTCTGTGGACAGATTATTTATGAAGAAGGCATAGTGATACATGTAATGATGGAGAGGTGGGAATGGGCAGGGAGTTGATTTTTAAGCTATCAGTGAGCTCTGCTGAGATGCAAATTAATGTTTCTTGTCTCTGCTGACAGGTATTGTATGTTGTGCTTAATTTTCACCTTTGTTATTTTGTTATTCCTTAAAGCTTGTCTTCAGCATTGCTGAAGGGAGGAGGGGACATGTCATAGGTCATTTTTGCTGAAGTTGGTGCTGAAAAAAGACTGGTTGTGTAACAGTTTTAGCTGGATTTACACTCTTATGTAATGTCAAAAGTATTAGGAACACAAATGCAAGTCACCATGTCTTTCTTGCTAGTGGACGTACTGGAGGATGTTGGGTTTATGTGATTTACAGAGAAAACACAATATTGTTGGAATGTCAAACTCAGTGTCATTTCAGCCACTTTCCAGAAGATGTGTTCTAACCAATGTAATGTTCAGAAATACGTAGGGGACTGTAATGTTTCTCAGTGAAATTTAGGTCTGTCTGCTGTATGGGACATTTGGGACTGTTCTCTTAATCATTTTACACGGTGTGAAGAACTTGCAGTGAAAAGGTAAGACATGGAGACATTTTGTCATAAAGTTAAATATGCTTGTGAATAAAATTAACTCCAAGGTGTCATTTCAAAAAATCAGTTCAATCTGAAAAGTATTTTACTATGTACATTCAACCAGTACATAAATAGGTTGTGCTACAAAGGACCTTTTAGACTTGGAAGTCAAGTCTTGGCCTTCATGTTGTCATCAGCAAAATTCCACTCGTGCTGAATGGTTTAGGAAGCTTCTCTGTTAGCAGACACTTTAAGACTTGTATGCCACAGGCAATAGAATATTTGTTTTTCTTCTTTTTCATAAGCAACTCTTACCAAAAAACTACGTGCTCATAGTTTGACTGTAGCATCCTTATTTTAGAATCTCATCCCATTCTAGTTTATGAGAGTACATCTACTGTCAGCAAGAGAATGACAGAGCTATTAAACTAGTAAAGCTAGAGGATGAGGCCTCAGTGAAATGAGTATTGCATTTGGCTAAGGAGAAAGGAGATCTGGTAAAAAACAATCTTCTCCATCTTCTTTGTCTTGTACTAGAATAAGTAAAACAGGCATGACCATTGCTTCATCCTTTCTAATTATAATTTGTGTTCCTTCTGCCACTGTTGCAATGTTCTAGCCCTTGTCATTCAACATTGTGCATGTGTTTGGTTCAGCTTATCTAACTGGAGACTCCTAGAGATTTAGTACCCTAGTCTTCAGTTGCTCCCTGTGGATGGCCTTGTTAGTCAGTGAAAACAGAGACAAGCACCTTCATAGAAGGAGCCCATTCACTGGCAGTTTAAGAACTTGTTTGGTCAGTAGGATGCTGTGGCTTAGGAACATAAAATCAAAATATATTGTCTGAAAGAACAGAGCATTATGTGGCACCTGCCGTCAAACCAGTGGTTTGTAAAACACAATCCAGAACAGAGGACTTTCAGCAATAGGTACTGCTGGGGCTAAAAGGATGTGACATAAAATGTGATGTGCCATACTGCAAATGTTAATCTTATTTCCCCTCCTTCCTCCACAAAGTCATTACTTTCATATACATACTAATAAGGTGAAAATGCTCTGTTTTAAGGACTTAGGCAATGAGATTCTTTTTTATCAGTCACCAGTGTATTTTGGTACATGCTTGCAATCCTACATTTCTTGTTCAAAGGAGAATGAGAACCAGTGGAATTTTATTTCTGAATTTTTCATGATCATTTCTTCAGTTCTTGTCTGCCAACGCACACCACGGGATACAAGACTGATTATAGTGTGCTCTCCTTTTGTTACTAGGTCAGTACTTCTAATTCTGAGCTTGTCTGCGTCACTGGGAGTATCAGATAATTTACTCAGAAGGAAGCCTCTGACATGCTTAGAATTAGTTTAGTCAGCAGAAAATCATCTGTGCAGAAAAGCTTATTGATTACTCTGAGAGTGCAAGTTAACTGTACTAAAGGGTCAGAATGTATATTCTGGATCAGGAAATTAAGATGATTCTGTTTGAATCTGCATGCTATAAGTGAAATTAGTGACATCTTTTAAAATAATTCAGTCCTACTAAGAATATGCAGTCACTGTCTAGGTTTCTTCATCTTTCTTTCTCTGTCCTTCCCCAAGCCTTCTTTCTTTAAAGAAATTTTAAAAAGTGAAAAAAAAGGAAAATTGTGGCATATGGAAACAGATTTGATAATTTTTTTCTATTGTAAATATCACAGAATCATTTTGTATCTGTTAAATTTACCTAATATGTATATGCTTGAAAGAGCAGAGTTGTATTTGTTGTGATTCTTTTCTGTGCTTCAGACAGCAGATTTTGCCACAAGGTCAGTGTCTGCTGGAAGAATACATACTTGATGTAAATATGATTTTCTGTAAACAGAAGTTGTATCAAACAGGTATTCAACAAATCACTGCATTCTGCTTTTAACCAGTGTGAACAGGCCCATCTGGGGGATGTTATCTGCAAGGGGGAAAGAGAGGATTGCCTAGTGAAGGAATGCTCTGGAGAGGCCTGCACTTAGGAAGCTGTGCAGAAATGAGCATCCTCACCTTTTGTTTTGAGCTACAGTTACTATGTTTCTTAACATTTCAGTGGTTGGGACTTTGAGGGAAATTAATCACAGGGATTCTGGTCTCTCTTTTTTAATACTTATCACTATTTCTGTTCTATTTTATGTTTACAGGTACAAGAAAACACACGAGACCCTGAGCCATGCGGGGCAAAAAGCAACAGCAGCTATCAGCAATGTAGGAACAGCTATCAGCAAGAAGTTTGGAGATATGAGGTATCGGCATCTGCTGCTTCTCTGGTCTTGTTTAGAGGACAAAATGTATAAATCATTTGTCAGCTCTTCTTTTCCTTCTATATTAGTGTTTTAAAGGTTCAAGTAGTTTGTAGTTAGAGTATTTACTAACATTCATGTTTTAACTGAAAAGAAGGCATAATGATGACCAAAGATACAATTTATATGAGTTCTGTTTTTTTTTAAAAAAAATACAGTCAGAAATCCTTTTGGAATAACTTTGCAAATGCAAGGAAATGTACACGTAAAATGGAACAAAAAATTGCTGTTAGATCTTTATTAACCCAATTTTATTCATATGTGGATGCTGGAGAAGAATATCATCTGAAGAAAAGAAGCCTACCTAAGACTTGCTTGTGATAAGACAGAAAATATTTCAGGCTATTTTTAATACCGTTTTTCAAGATGTACTGAAAAGTTCTGTTCTGCAGTTGTATAAAAATAGATGTGATGGAAGTAACAGGAGTTGGGGTCAGTAGAACTGTCACTTAAAGGAAACTTCAGTGTCAGGCTTTATATGTTGATGTATCTTTTAAAGTGTTGGTCTTAAAGTTCCTCCGTATGAGAGCAGAAATTGTATACTGTAAACCAGCATTCCAGTTTTCATTAGGCAGTAGGATTACAGAATTTCTTGAGTGTTTGAAGGAGTTGATTTTTTGTGATGAAATAAATGGACATGGGTAACTCTACAATATACTGTTTGACCTGCAGAGTTACTGTCTCATTTATTAATATTGCATGTTATCCCATTGGTATGTACTCCCTTTTTTGTTTTTTTGTAATGTATGAGGTAACCATATCCTAAGATCTGTGTGTGCTGCCAATGGCTGAAGCTTAATTCATGGCAGCTAAAACTTTTTTTCCACTTTTTATTTTTATTCTGGATCTTAAATCTTTAGAATGCCCCCTTAAATACCTACCTTTTACATACAGCTTAATAAATCCTCTATAGAAGTACTAAGGTTTTTCTAGGTGAAACTAAACAAGGAAAATCTTCATTACTGTGTCGTCTGCTTTACAGTGTCTTTTTCCACACTGCAGTTCAAAATGGAAATTTAGTGAGTGACTTGCAACCAGGCTATGAACATAACTAAGAATTTTTGACTTGATACAGTTAAACATTCATGAGTAGTATATGCCTATCAAAGGATAGAAGAATAAGCAGGCATGCAATTATATTTTCCTAGTGTATTTCCTTTTAGCGTTCAGAAATCTGAGAGCTGAGAACTTACTAAAACAGAAATTTGAGCCTTCATTTAGATGTTTCTTGAGGGTTTTTCTTCATGAATTTATCTTTTTTAGAATTGATTTTAACTTATATGAGCTTTTGAAATTCATAACACCTCATGTCTCCCCAGATGAATAGGAATTTATGTGGTAAAGTCTGTTGTTTATTTGTTCATTCATTCATTCCCTATTTGGAGTCTCCTTGGTCTTTCCTTTGGTGCCTTCTGGCTCTTCCATTATGAGAAACAGTGAGTGAGTTCTTCTTCTGACCTCCATTTCACTCATTATTTCTTGTGGTTTTATTGTATTTCACTTCCATTCCCTCTTTGCAGGCTCCAGTTGGATGAGTCACTTTCACAAGTCTTTTTGCTACCTTTGTTAATTCTTTCTGCCTTCCCTGCATGTATAGTTGTATTCTGTATTTTTGAGGAATGTATAAGATGTGTGTGATGCATGTGGCACCACATATTCCGTTTCATTTTATGTTCTTTCCTAACACTTCCTCTTGCGAAAAAGACGAGCCCACAGCTCAGCAAACAGGTCCTGCTGCTGTTTCCACATTTTAGATCCTACAGCAGCGACGAAGAGTGTCTGTGTGAATACCTTGAGTGCTGGCTCTGGATCATAGAGGGAAGGATGACTTAGCAGTTCAGGATTTCTCAGGTCCTATTACTTGTGCTTTGCACATGGTGTGAGATTAACTGCAAAGGCAGAAATGTCTTCACTGAAATAGAGCATGTTTATCCTTTAATATTTCTCTTAATTAATCTCTTACCAAATGCCTTTGTCTTACCTGTCATTATCAGCCCTCATGCCCATGGCAGTCATGCTTCTGACATGGCAGATGGGAGGTATTTATCCCATTAGCACTTTAGCCAAGGGCTCAGAGCAGAGGCTGAGTCCAGAAGTATTTTGATTAATCAAAAAGCTGGTTTCTAGTTGCTTTCTTTGATTGAAATTATTACCTTGAACCTGGTTGGGAAATTTTCAGGAAAATATGAACTACCAGCGCTGCCTTTTTTTGTAGATACTTGCTGTTTTCAGTTAAGTTCTCAGTTAGGAGAGTTTTCTTGACGCTTGATGATGAAGCAGCAAGCAGTCTAGCCGGGTTCCCATAGTTATAGAGAGCGTGGCGTGACTTGGGCCTTCTGCATCTGCTGCACATCCTAAACCTGGAGCGATGGTCAGTATGCTTCCCTCAGCAACAAAGCTGGCCTAAGTTCTTGGCTCAGCTTGGGCAGGTGCAGTTCTGTGTGGGGTCACGTTACAAACCCTGTTACTTAAATGACCAGGTTTTAAAAATCTTCCCCCTCCCTTTCCAATCCCAGTTATGTTTGGGGAAGTAAACCGTAAAGAGGCAAGAATTTTCTGTGTCATCTTTGGCTTGCTTTTTTTTGCTAATCCAAATAATTTTATTTCAGATTATCACCACCCCCTCCCATAATGCCCTTTTAAACAAACATTAGCGTAATTCTCTTGGTTAGGCATTAAGGTTGATAGTGACCAATGACATCCAGATGCAAATCCCTGTTCTGCTTTCATTCAGAGCAGACACTTGAAGCTGATTTCTAAAATCCAGATGTCATCATAATTCCCAGTATGTTCAGCAGCCTTACTGCCTGCCTGTGATGATGGTGATTTTGAAAGGGTTTGTAGTCAGACTAAATACTGAAGGTTGCCTTCTTTATGAAACAAAATTCTGTTTTCTACCTTGCCTGCTATGTCAGCTGTACAGAGCACTACGTGAAACACCATTTTTCTGTTCTGAAGTTGCTGGGTCTTAATTTTCATCTTGTTTTATCTCTAAAAATATTACTAAAATATCATATAACAACAATAGGCCAGATAGACTCCCCGAAATGTGCTATTTTGCTGTGCTAGCATTCAAGAAGATAAAATCTATAAGAAAGAAAAATGACAAAATTCTGTATGTCTGAAAGAACAGAGATGCCACCGTTTGGGGACCAAGTGCTTTTCACGCAGCTGCTATGCTTTTCTTTCATCCCCACCCCATCCTCCCAGTGTCACAACTCTCTAATTCATTTTGTGCATGAATAATCACTACCATTTTACATTTTTTGAATTTTGTATTAATTAATAGTGCTTATAAGGTCTCTTTGCAGTCATAATGCATCCTATTTAATACCGTGTTTCTAGAAATACCAGAAATGCATATAAAACCAGTGTACAGATACTTTTGCTTTAGAATACAAACCACACACTAGCAATATAGCTAAGATAACAGATTCTTCATTAATAGGTCTTGTGATTAATTATATGCCAGCAAGATTTTTTTGCTCCTACACCTCCAGCTCATATTGTCTCCTTTAGTATTTCTCTGGTATGGAAGGTGAAGGGGAAGGGGATAGTCCCAGGTCACTCATAGGACGGTGATCAGAGGCTCAGATCTCTTAGTATAAGAGATTGCACCGACATTTTAACCTGGCTCTTGCTAAGAAGAGCACAGATGGGATAAAGTTGAGGATCTTTATCCCTTTCTCCTTTGCTTTCTGCTAAAGTTTGGATCTTTTCATGCTATAGTGCTGGACTATTCTTTAGCTGTCTATATGGATCTATGTTTCATCCCTGCTGATGACCTTTTTAGAAACAAGTTGTGATACCAAGTGAGAGACTTTCTGGGTTTTGGGTTGCTTAAAAATAAAAAAAAAAGAGGAAAGAAAGAAAAAGTAAGCTACTTACACTACACTGCTATATGCACGCTACCACATACATTGCTGCTACTCAGGTAAATGTATTTAAAGATTAAGCTAACAAAGGCATGCATGCAAATTAGGATGTCAGCAGTTACATTTTGTATAGCTCCTTCATTCAGCTGTCTGGTACGTTTTCTTTAATTACATGATCACACAGACCCCTTTCAAATTCAGTGCTTGGGATGAGCCAGCTCTCAAGATGAATGAAGGTAATATAATGCCTCATTCCTGCCAGGGGCTGGAAGGCACACGTGGAAAGACACAAAAGACTGCAGGAAGGGAGAGCCTGGGGGCATGAGTGTGGCAGTTGAATGTGCCCCTCAGAGAACAGCACGGAAGGTATAGGAGGCCCCAGAGGGGTGGAGGAAGGCAAAGTTCATTCCTCTCCAGAGGGGCAAGGGAAGTTCTGGGAACTACAAAGCAGATACTGGAGGAATGCATTAATCTGTTATTTTCTAAGCATCTAGAAGATAGCATGATGGCAAAAACATAAAAGGGTTTGTCAAGAACAATTATCTTGAACTGACAGCACCTGTCATAGAGGATAGATGAGAGGTAGGAGATGTGATAGAGCTTGACTTTGATAAGGCTGTCTGTATTGTTTTTGCAGAACTGGAGAAATACAGCCTAGGTGTTCTACTTTAGCAGGAAGAGAGCATAGGGAATTGAAAATTATATCCAGAGAGTAGGTCTCAGTAGCTGACCATAATGCAGGATTTTGCAGGCATCTGTCCTGGGTCTGTTACTCATCAGCATTTTCATTGCTGGGTTAGATGAAGGTGTCAGGATGGCATCACTTCGAATTCCCATATGACTACAGTGGCAGGGTATGCAATCACTTTAGGCACCAGGATTAGAATTCCACATTATTTTAAATGATAAAATTGAGTGTAGGAAAGTGTAACATGCTTTACTGACAAATGGGAAAAAAATTCAAAAGCAGAGATGGGGGACACTGACCAGGCAGCTTTGCAGAGAAGGGCTAGCAAGTCTAGCCTGGTGGCTTATGGGTGCAGCTAAACGAGGGTTATATCTGAAGGCTATGAAACCTCTCTCATTTAAAGTTTCTAGAAGCAGGTTGAGCCAAAATCTTTTGGGGGATGGTTCAGGTACGATTAATCTGCTTTACCACTTTGGGAGTTGGTTTTTGCTGTGCCTTATTGTTGTGTGTTTTGGTTTTTTTGTCATTGTTTTTTGTGGTGATGATGGAGTTTTTGCACAGCCTTTTAGGATTTCTGTGATCTAGGGATGTTCTGGGCACTTAGAACTGTTGTCGGATCTGAATTCCTTCAGATGCTGTAGATGTCATGCTTGCAACTACCATTCTCAAACCTTTCTGTCTTTTGATACCCCTATAAAGGACACAGCAATACTACCTTGCTTCAGAACGTAATTTCATAAGCATTTCTTTTGCTGATAGGTGAGGCAGTTGTTTTCTCTCACTTCCACTGACATTTGCCCCTTCATTTGTGCTGGATTTTAGAGGTCTGCAGTAACAGAGATTTCCTTATCATATGTCTGTGCAAGTATCTGTATTGTCATGGAGAAGGGGGTGGCTGTTACTGGGTGCCAGCACGTAGTAAAAGGAGGGCAACAGTATTACTTAAACGGGTCTAAGCAGAAACGTGTTGTGAAGATAAACCCATGAATGTTTGAGAGGCATCTGTCTACATGATGATGTGTGTAACCCTGTAAATAAACCTGAAGAAATCAATGCTTTGGAGCAAAGTACAAACATTGCACAGTAAATAATGCATCACACCCCACATTGAGAAAGGATGTGAAAAATAAGTATTTGAAGAGATGTTCATTAAGTGTGCACCCTCTATCTGGCTGGCTGCATGAGGCAGGTGTTCCCTTGAAGTGGTCTGTAATTAAAGACTACATCGGTAACACAGATGAAGGAGAGGCTTGTCTGCCTCATCATTTCTCGACTTTGCAACATTAATGACATCCTTTGAATATTGTATATTAGTGTGTCTCTTCCAGTTCTGCCTTAATTAAGTTTCTTGTGAGCTCCAACACAGTGTCAAAGTGTTTCAAGTACTGTTTTCAACAAGGAACAAGTATTTTAGAAAATGTCATTTTAGGAATTAAAAACTCCTTATTTTTTCCATACCTTTCTTTACTGAGAGATGATTAAGGAATTCAGAGGGGAAAACAAGACATTTGCTCTTATGTACATGTACAATTCCAGTTCACCTATACTTTCTCTTTAATGATACTAAGGGAGGCTATGAGGAAGGAAACCAGTTAGCATTGTTTAAATCTGATCTAATGAAGAGAACACAAAATGTAGTAGACAAAACTTCTGTTCTTCTACGCATACAGTATAGGTAACTGCATAGTGAAGGACTGTGTGAAAATTTTTGCTTTGGAGGGATATGAATTGATCCACATTCTACTGTGAATTCCAGCATCAAGATGTAAATGCAAATTATTTTTCTCCTTGGGTAGTTTTTGACATGCTACAGATATATATGTCTAATTTTATTACTTTTGCCTAATACTTTTATACTCTTGCTTTTCTTTCCTTGTGCATCCACCACAGATCGCATTCAATTGGGTAAGACACATTACTCTCCTTGAATACTGCCTCTGTGTTTGACAGGATTTGTTTTATGGACTGTAATGCAGTAACCTCTTCCCTTTCAGCATCATTATATAGAATAAAAGCATATGCTACTTAAACTGTTATGCCTCATTTTTACAGCGTGGTGAGTGTAGAAAGAAAAGGATTGGACTAAGTGTTTGCCTTGAGTAGATTAGTCTCAAATTCAAATAATGAATGCATTCAAAAGACATTGGTCTTGGGAAAACCTACTGATATGTAATCCCATTCTCTCAACCATATTTTTTTGTCAGAGATTCGAACATGAGCAACAAACAGTAAAAATTCTATTCAGCTGAGTTTTGTAAAGATTATATGAAGTATTTAATTACCTCCTCTTCAATAGAGCAAAAGTATCTTAGTCATGATTCTTTAAAAGCCTTGAGTCCTGGGGAAATTTCCAAGTTCTGAATCTGATAAAAATATTCTTTATATTTAGAGTTTGAGTTTATTGATTCTGTAAAGCAGCTGAATATATGATGAATTAGAAAAGAATTTTATATGTACTCAAAGATTCCATAAGCAGTCTGGCTTTACGTCAGTTCACCTTGGAGAGAGGCTGAACAGCCCTGAATGCCCTGCCAGTCCCTCTGGCCTTGTAGTATCTTCAGTGCACTGAAAAGCTCAAGAGCATTTTTTCCATTCAGCTAAGTTATCCTAACAAGGACTCTTACTTCACAGAGTAAACTTCAAAGTACAGCACAGGCTGACCTTCTTAACTCACTCTGACATGAAACTAAAATGTAATATTTACCCACCACTGTCATGAAGGATCTGTTCTCTGCAGTGATCACCATCACAGACATGTATGTCTTTTTTCAGGCTTGTACTAACAGAAGATATTTGCACTGTTTCTGTAACTTGCATTCTTACCTCTTTAGAGAAATTAAAATATGAACTCAAAAAAAATGTGCACTTAATATTTGGATTGTCTGTCATGTGCCATCTCTCAGCTGTGTGAATTTAATCTTCTGACTTAAACCTTTATATTTGGAATGTTTTGCTGTTAGAAGAGGAGCAGTCTATGCTGAAATACTTCCAAACTTTATTTTTGCCTATTTGTTGTGTGTTACAAGACTAAAATGGCAAGGATGCTTGCTTAATTTAATGAGGATTGTTAAAGATTTGCTGCACTTGTGAAATGTTTGGGCTAATCTTTCATAAGTCTTAAAAATTACGTGAAAAATTGAACATGAAATATTTGCATTGTCTGCTGTCAGTTCTTGTCTATCTGATCTTAGCAGAAGCCTTAAAATATACACAACAGCAAACGGTTTGTATTAGAATTCACTGTTCCACCTGCTTGCCAAATAGCTCTTCTGTCCCTTCCCCACCCCATTTCTGAATCTTTAATCTGGGAAAAAAAAATCTGTATATAGACTCAGTGCTGCTCTGATTTTGTATAGTTTAAAACAAACACATGTGCTGTTTGTATGAGACCTTTATTTTTTTAATGCTATAATCATGCTTTGCTTGCAGCCAAGTGTTGGTGACCCTTGTAGTAAAGCTCTCCCTGTTCTCAGTCAGACCAGGCTGCAGCTGTCAGTCAACACTGAAAGTAGCAGGGCAGGGATTTTTGGAAAGACACACTCTTGCAGCACACCTTTTACTTAAAGTGCTCAGATCTAAATGTGCTTATGGAAAGTTCTTAAACTTCAAGTGAAGATTCTTATTTGGATCAGGCTTGGTGCTTCCCAGGAGCGGGGAACAGGTGATGCTGTGAAAGCAGAGTTGGTGGCTCAGGGGGGAAAATTTGGCTCATGTATGTCAAGCAGTCAGCGTGGGTGGCATCTGTAGGTCTAAAGGTGTGCAGCATGATTTGGGGATCTTTGAGTAATGCAGAGGCACCATCCTCTGCTTGCAACCTTCCAGTACTCCTGCTGCTGGGAAGTCTGAGGAGGGAAGTGTCACAAGGAGAGCTGGATGAGAGCTGTGGAAAATAGCTCCCTACCTTTGGTAAAGTTGAGGAGTGAAGGAGGAGGCGAAATGTCCTGGAGAGGTGCAGATGAGTGAGAGTGCTGCCTGTTTGGTTAAAGAAACCTCTTGTTTACGCAGCCAGTTGTGCAGGAGCCTTTTGAGATTGAGAGTCAGCTGAACCAGCTCTGCTGATGTGCACAAACCTGAAATATCCTTCCTGCCCAACACAGAGCTTGTCCTCTGCTGCTGCGGGACACAGAGGTGGCTCTCTGTGCCCCTCTCACGTGTCTCTGTAGGTAACAGGGGTCTGTACCATTTAAATGGATTTTGTCAGGAGCTGTTTTGCATCATTCTTTTGAGCCCCATTGCTGGTCAGTTGACATGAGAATGTGGTGGTAAGATCTTTAGTGCTGAGAGCAAGCTGGAGTTTGGCATCCGTTGCCATCAGGAGAGGAAGAATACCAACAATCTTGAAAATATGTGTATGTATATTTAAAGCTAAGTTAAAAAAATGCATTATAATCATATTGGAAATTGGATTTTACAGCTTTTTTTTCTTATGTTTTGCTTTCATCCCACAGCTACTCTATTCGCCATTCCATAAGCATGCCTGCAATGAGGTAATGTGCTACCCACATTCTATTGGCTGTGGTGATGTTCAACTGAGTAATGAGGGGGGATTTGCATACGTTGATCCTGATCCTGCAGTTCTTAGTTGGATGAGTAGTCTCACTTCAATCAATTAAGGTTATTCATGTAGATGAGGGCTGCAGGACAGGCTAGCTGTGGGGTTTTTTTCATTTTAATTGTATTAACTGCTTAATCTCTTGTACAAGCCTTTGAGTAAATGAAGCAGTTCTGAGTTGTATTTGGGTAGTTGATTGTTATCAGGTTTGTATTACTGAATCTGAAATTCAGTTGTTTTGCTGTCTCTAGAACATCATCCAAAGCCCATTAACGTCAGAGATGCTTTCCACTCCAACAGGCTTTGGATCACACTCCTATGGAGGGATTTTACATGAGTGCTTTCATATTTTAATGGCTATAATCTCGCTTTACTTGACTGCAGCCAAATATTGACGTCTGTTCAAGTAAAGCTCTGACTGTTTTCAATAAAATTAGTATCCAGCTTTCTTTTTACTCCCTTGGCCTCTAAATACATGACTGTCCCCACTCTGTGCCAAGCATGTGGGAAAAACAAACTATATGATGGATGCTAATTCATTCAACTTCAGCAGATGGGTAGTTTAAGGCAAGCATTCACCAATGTGACCTATGGGTCAAATATAAGTTTCTCTCTCCTTTTGACCCTTCTTGCCCCATGAAAAAAATTCTCATCTAAATAATAGAAACTAAATTTGCATTATTTTTCCTACTGGCTTCTGTTTGCCCTTCCCTTAAATTGGGGTCATTTTAACTCAGCCTGATGAGGGATATGATACAAGTGTATTTGCAGAACCAGGAACTGTGCTGGACAACAGTGCCTGAGCTTCAGAGTCTTCACTAATTATGAAGCACAATGTATGCTGTAAATGAGCTCTCAGGTGTCAAGCAAGGAGCGGAGAACCAGAAGAAGATCCCCTTTACCCACTGTGGACTTGTCCAAGTCTCCTTTGTGCTGGGTGAACACAGAAAAGCTTAGCTTAGTCAGAGAGGCACCTTAGGAACACAGTCTATCCAAAGTCTTTATCTTTAAAAGCAGCAGCCACAAAATAACAGAATAGGGGGTCAGGATTCCTCAAAGGCATTTGGGACCCACTTCCTATGTAGTTCTAATCTCCTTCGTCCCAGCCTTAGGACATTAAACTTGGCATATTTTTAATAATGTAGGTTATGAACTTGCTCATCAGCTGAAAAAAATGGGTTTTTTTTTACAGCAACAATACAAATGGATAAAGCCATAGAAAAGCAGCATTACAGGCAGCATTGTCTGGTTATTCTTCTGAGAACATGACAAATGTATCATAGAATAGGCAGGCCAGTTATCATTTGGTTTCAATTACTAGGCAGGTTCTGCTTTTGAAAATTTGTAGCTAAAAAATACTCATCCGATTACCATAATTGGATTTGACTGACAGCACAAGTGAGTGTTCACAGCGCTATGCTGCCATCCAGCCTTCATTCTGTCCTGGCAGTGTTGCCTGGTAAGAACTGATCAAACAGTGGCATTATCCCATGATGCTGGCAACTGACTCTTTTTCCTCCCTTCAACTTTTTCTTTTCTCCTAGGAATTCTCCAACTTTCAAATCGTTTGAGGAGAAGGTTGAAACCACTGTTACAAGCCTTAAGGTAAAGGTTAGGGGCAGAGTTGCATGGCTGTGTGTGTTAAAGTGTGACAGCTTAGTTGTTCCTATCATTTGTACAGGAGACTGATTGAATTTGTTGTTCTATCAAGAATTTCATGGTAGTGCAAGAGCTCTAATGGAAAATGAAGGCAATATGCAAAGAAATTGTCTTTCTTTGCTTTGTTGCTAAGAAATTATTTCTGCTGCCTGCCAAAGTAAGCAAGTGGTCTCAGAAATGCCAAAAATAGTGGTGGTAAGCAGTGTCTGCTCCCACTCACCTCAGTGTGTCATCCAGAAATAGAAAAAGGTAATTCAAACTGCAGAGCTCTGAAGACCATTTCCTCTCACAGTGATCTGCTTGAGGAGCCTGATCTTATTTTGTTGATTAAGCAAAGGTGTTCTAGAGGAGAGTATTTGTCATGCCAGCTCAGCCGGTTGTGTTCAGAGTGGTCTTAGGTCGTCCTTTAAGAAATCTGTAATTAAGCAGGACAATACAGTAAGTTTTGAGTCTGAAATAATCCTCCACATCTCATGAAACCTTCATTGTCCATCTTTATTGGCAATCTCACTGATATTTTCTGAAATATTTTCTTTCTGTATTCTCTTTCTTTCTTTCATTTCCTTGTGCAAATGGGGAAGGGAAGCTGGAGTCATGGATCCAGTGTAGACTGTGGACAAATGGGAATGTCTCAGCATTGCTCCCTGAAAAAAAGAACAGCAGTAGTCTTACCATTTTCCTCCCAGTCCCCATATTAGCTACAAATCTTCAGTGATCCTACAGTGTTCTGCAGTCGGCCAAAATCAGTGTTCAGGTTTCATAACATTTAGAAGTCAAATTTCAAATTAGATTTTATTTGCTCTTGGAGTTTGAACTTTAGTTGCAGCTTTCTTGGGAGAGTATACTAGTTCATTTTCCCCTGGAAATCAAACTGGACCAGGGTGCCTCATTCTTTTCAACTTTTCTGAAAATCTGAACTCTGATGAATTAAATGTTTTATTGGACTTTCAAGCTAGGTAAGCTGCTGTGCTAGCTAAAGAAACAGGATTACATAGGATTAACCCTTTTGAAACTTAGAACACAAAGTTCATTTAATTAAAATAATCTTCCTAAGCATTCAGTGGCTGAGAGGCTGAAAAATTGTCAGCTTGTCTTTGAGTTCTGCTGCAATTCTAGGATGGAGTAAAATGTTTTGTCCTATTTTCAGGCTTGAATCAACTTGGAATGGGCATACTAGCAAGCAAAGCCACAAAAGAATGTTCTCTTACGAAGACAACCTAGTCACAACAGCTTTGTCTCTTCATCACTTAGTCTTGATCATTTCCAAATCTTTAGATACAGCTCCATCTTTGTTAGGAAAATTCTTTTTCAGAGATATAATCTTACTGATTTTTATTTTTAATACTTATTACAAATTCAGTGACCTGAAGCATTCTGGAAGTAGATGTGCAAGCACATTGAATATATTTCATTAACGTATTTTAGTATCCATTCCCTGCCTTCCCCCATGAAAATGCTGCTGGCAGTTTTATATACCAGTATCTCGGTAGCTACAAGTGCCTGAAGGGATTCAAGCTGCTGGGTTTGTCCTGTGGTTACTACATTCCTTCTGCTGTCCAAAATCCCAGTACGGTTTGTGTATTTTGCAAGCAGCTGTGTTGCCATTGCTGGCATGTGGGCCACTTTACTCAGCAAATGAACCAGTTCATTTTCATATCCATCTCTAATCCAGCCTGCACAGAACTGGAAAAAAACAGTGAAACCACTGTGAGCTACTCAGGTAAACAACCACATTGGGTTTACTGCTAGGGTCTAGGGTCCTACCTGGCATCTACTTAGGGACCAGTTCATTTAAGCATATGAGACAGGCCACTGGCAGATTCTCTGATGGCAGCCTAGTTTAGAAATTGTGGAGTAAAGAAGCTGCTTCATTTGACTGGTTGTATAGCTGTTGTTCTTAGGAAAAACCCATCCCTATGTGTTCTCTGCCTGAACAGTTCCATGGCCATGGGGCGGAATGAAAACAGGACTTGCTTCAGTGTGAGCAGAGGAACTTGCTGTTGTGTCTTTGTCTTTTTTCAGACCAAGGTTGGTGGAACAAGCCACACGGGAGGCAGTTTTGAAGAAGTTCTCAGCTCTACAGCCCATGCCAGCGCTCAGAGCTCCCTTGCTGGCACTCGACTCCCTGAAAGTGAAGAAGAACTTCAGTGTTAAGCAGCAGGCCCTCCTGAGCCCCACATGCCTCTCTTCAGAGACTTGTCCAGACGGTGATTTTCAGCCTTCCCTCACCACACAACTTGTGCAACAAGGTTTTGTCAGCTTTGGAAAATTGCTATCCTCTCCTTGTGTTGGAGAAATGTTTCCTCTCCCTATTTCTATTTTAGATAGGCCATTTTACCACCAGGTACTTTGTACATCATCAAAACCACACGCAAGTCATTGGCTATAATGCACTAAATTCTGTGTTAAGTGACTAAAATAGTTTTCAGCTACATGAGACTTCCCTCTTAACAATCTCCCAGTCTCCGTTTCTTATTTATTTTGGTTTACTCTTTTTTCTATCTGTTGGTTTCTGGCTTCCCTCTCAGTGCCACATCAGACAGATGGACCTAGAGCTGTGCAAAGCATTCAGCTGCCAGCAGTAGCCCATACACCAGCTGTCTACCATCCATACCAGGTGCCCTTTGCTCAGGAGTGTTGGTACATGATCTACTTCCTAACAGAATTAAAATCACTTACTGTCACAAAAAGTTGTTTCTCCTCCACTGGCACAGTCTGGCATTGCCCTACACCTGTTAGGCAGCAGAGTTAAGGAGGGCAGGAAGAGCCACCTGGTTTTTCATACAGAAACTGAACCTATCACAGCTGCTGATTTCAGATGGTCATTTTGGCTGGAAAAGTTTGAGTTTCAAAATGTGCACCATTGCTTGCACTCTCTGGCTTGTTAAGTCTTGGCAGTGAAATTAATTAGAAAATCAATTGGAGTGGAGGGAACGTCTTGTATTTTTGCCTCCGTATCTTCCCCTCAAAACCAAGGGAAGATCTATTTGTGAGCCTCGGTCAAGATACAGCCTTAAGTGAAAGAATACAAACCCAGCATTTGGCTTCAGACGTGCCATAGGTTAGAGAGCCCATGCCTTCAGAGCTGCTAGCATAGACCCTGTTACCTGACAATACACAGGATGAGTAAGAACTTCACTTTTGGTGTCAAATTTTGTTGTGCTTTGCTCCAGGATGCAATTCCACCAACCGCATTATCTCTGCTCAGTCACCACGAGCCAGACGTCTCTCAGCTTTGATTCAGCATGTTTTCTCAGTTGCATTCTTTTAACATCTTTTCCAAGGAAAGAGCAGCACATTTGTGACACTGTCTTGCTGTGTAGCGAGGACGTGTCAGTCCGCATGTTGCGTTGCTCAGCTCACCCGACACTGAGGTGGGCACAACGTTGTCAGTAAACAGGATGGAAAAGAGCCTGGCTACTTTGAAAATGGATGCATTTTTTGAGCATACGCCAAAGCTTCAGATCAGTGGTAGTGAGTTTGACATTACAGACTGCTTAAAATTTTGTGAGAAAACGTGGCTTTAAGTGATTTTCGTTTTATCTTGTGTGGCTTTTGTTAGTTTTTACAAAGTTTAAAGTCCTTTTGTAATGTTCTATTGGACATAAGTTAACTTTGAACATTTATATCACATGCTTCTTTAGTGTGATTTCCAGCATGGAAGTAAATCTAATTGTTTTTCTAGTATTCTTGTGACAATTTTCTAGCTTATTTTACGTGGTTTGGTGCATAAATGTGATTTAAAATGGAAGATATTAATGGACAACTTAGTTTGTGTAAATGAAGTTCTTGATATTCTTATTAAAAATAAATTTCTCTCTTACTCTTTTACCCTTTGTGATGTTTTAATTCTGTGTTTGCCAGTAGTACTAAGCAGCCTGGTCTAGTGGAAGGTCCCTGCCACTGCCAAGGGAGCTGGAACTAGATGATCTTTAAGGTCCCTTCCACTTCAAACCACTCTATGATTACTGTGCATGGGGTTCCATGCTCTGTCCCCTCGATCCCCTGCAGAATGGGGAAGCCTCTTGCTGCGCTGCAGGAATAGCCTATTCCTGCCTAGGGCAGTATTTGTGCTGGGTGTGTTTCTACCAAACATCTCTTCAAGGCCACTTTTCTGTTTTGTCAAGAATGTTCTCAATTCTGCCCTTCAATGCATCTGTAGCTCTTTCACACTCATCATTCAATGCAAACTAATGGAGACTATGATTTCAGTGCATCTAGGTGGAATAAAAATGCTGGTGAAAACTCCATGGGCCCCACTCCATCCCTCACTGCAGTATGGCAATCTGTTGCCAAGAACCACTAATCAGCTCAGCAAAGTGCAACCTGTTCTTTAAGGGTTTGCACAGGGCACCAGTGCTGCCTTGGGCGTTTCCTGAGCAGAGCGGGCATCTCACATCTCCTCTGAACCAGACCAATACGCTCTGCAGATTTTGTGCACTGTGCCAGCCATTGAAGCAAGAAGCTCCCAGCATCTCTGCACAGCACTCTGTGCTCTAGGAAAGGCACCAGCCGCAGAACGCTTTGTGAGCTTCAGTCAAAGCATCTCCTGAGTCATGGTGCCTGAAAATGTGTGTTCAGCTACATTACCTACCTTTAAAGGTATGACAACTGAATTTAGTTTTATGCTGCTTCATTTGACAAGAGGCAGAAGACAGAGAACTCCCGGTCTCTACCACATAACTTTTCCAGGTGCAGATTTTGCTTATTTGGTAATCATGGCATTGCCCTTATCTCCAGCTGTGCACAACTCAACAGTTGGGTGTGCAGACACTGGCCCCATTGTGGCATTTACCACCACCACAGCTTTACTTCACAACCATTCTGTACTTCTACATCAGTGTTACTACCTCTGCCAGAAACTCATGTACAGCAGAACTGGTACCAGTGTGTGACAGCCTGAAGAAGGGAGCCAGCTTTACGTGGCTGTACAGGCTTCTGCATTAGATTGCACAAACTCCAAAGGTCCCTTCCAACCTCAGGTATTCTGTGATTATCAATTACCTGTGAAGGTGTCTGTAAAACTGTCAGGCTGGGGTGAGAGGGAGTCAGGAATATAGACCTTATGGAAATACTGGCACCATTCCCTGATACAACACATGAACACGGGAAAAGTTGTAAGAAACAAGGAAGATACTGAGAAAATGTAATTAATAGGATTACCGGTTTTATCCACCATCACTTAAGGCTTATGCACTCCAAAGAAATCTCATCTCTAAGCTCAGTCAAGAGCTTCTACAGACACCTGCTCATTGGTCTCGTTTCTGTGTACCACTGAGTGGATATTAACCCATTTTGAATGTACTTAAATCCATACATATTTAGAAATCACAGAACAAGACCACCTGCCCCACACAGTGCATCACATGAACAGAGTAGATTGCAATCAACTGATTTTTAAATGCACCTGAATTTCCCCAGTGGAGAATCTATTTGTAACTGAGACTGCATTAATCAGAGGCTGATTAAAAAGAAGGAAAAACCCAAATATACTAATTATTTCTAAGTATTTGTTCCCTGACACAACCTCTGATCTGGGAGGCAGCTACACTACCTGCTCCTCTCTAAGTGGTCCTGGGATTCTCACAGTGAATGCACAAGAAAAAAAATCTGCCAGCAGAATCAGTGATATTATAGGAGGAAAAATAATGACCAGAATATAAACAAAAGTATTTATTATGGCTGCAGCATTTAGGAACACCTCAGGAATGTGGATGAGATGTGGCAGCTATTCTTTTTTTCCTTTCTGTATTAATCAGAGATACAAGCTGGAGTATTTCTGGGTGAACAAACTTTCCTGCAAAACAAAAGAAAGGGAAGGTTAATGAAAAATGCTCTCGTTTTGCCATGTGTGAAAGGCTGGCATTCGAATGATAGCAGTGATGTCACTTTAGGCTCAGAATAAATGTCAAATTATTCTTTTAAGAAAGTGAATGCTCTCAGTTCAATCCATCTACAGAGTACGAGTAGTTACATCCCTTCTCCCCAAAAAACTTGTATTTTGTGCTCTATTAAGACACTTAAGAGCTGAAAAAGGGATGCACCCTGACCAAGATAATCTGATGGTACATGTCGTGCTACAGGAAAGCACTCCTATTACAGGTGCAGTTAGGGTATATGCTGTAGGCTCTACTCAGACACCACCTCAATTTAAGTTGTTGAATTCTGGTAGGGGAGCAAAGATGTCAGTTAGAAAATAAAGCATCCCAGCTCCGTTCATGTTGTCCTTTTTTTCCTTCACTAATCGAAGTATTACATTTTCCAGAGAGATTATTATTTCCCTGAGGAGTCACCAAAGTATAAATGGGACTTGTCAGGGACTCTGTTTGGTGACTGCTGGTCCTCTTATCCCTAGAGTTTGTCTATCCCTAGTTTTTTTTCCCAGGACAGGATGAGTTAGTTACAGTCCTCCTCTGGTGTTCAATTCCCTTGCCAAAATTATAAAGATTATTATTTTACCTATCTCTGCTTTCAACTACCAGTTTATTTTGCAAAGGATGAAAAGCAGTGGATGGAATAAAAAGTAACACAGTTGCACCTTAACCATTTCACTGAGGTGGTTCTCACAGGAACCTTGGGCTGGTCACACAGCTCATGTGGGGATAACAAATTCTACTTCACTGGTCCCTGAAACATTGACAGAGTAGAAACAAGCTGCTGTCAGAGCATCGGTGAACACTGAAGACTCCTTTATACCCCCTCTGATGTTTCAGGGAGATCCTTACACACATGCAAGTGTAATGAAAGCTGAGCCTCTGTCTTGGTAAAAAGTGATGTAAAAGGAATTTGGCATAAATGAAATTCAGGTTTAATACCTACAGATAAATGTCAGGTATGTTCACACTCCATTAAGTTTCCCCAGAAATATTAGAGGACTTGAGCAATGAGTAAAATAACTAGTTCTCACTTGCTCTGAATGTCTGTCAGAAAAAAAAAAGCAATTTATATATTTCATTTATGAAAGAGGAAAAAAAAAACAAGCCCAAATGTCATACCAGCAGTTGAATCAAAAAAATCCTGCAGTCTGCCAGGTGTGTTTTCCAACTCTTCATACTCAAATGCTTGCAGTATCATCTCACACTGATCCAGCTGCTTTACAAACCTGGCCTCTGCAGTAGACTGGTTTTCATATTCCTGAAAAGATTTGCAGTTATAAGAAAATAATTTTGTTACTCTGAAACAGAACATTAAAATCTCTGTATATATCTAGAATTTTCTTCAGTAGTACAAGCCACTCCAGAAATATTCAGCACAGTTATGTCTCTCACTTTGTTTTTACAAACACGCTGGGGTCAGCAAAACCCTTGAAGTATGTGCCAATTTTATATTAAATGCAGTGGGACTTCGAACACAATTCTTTTGCATAATCTAACTCTAAACATACCAATTGTTCCAGCTGAATCAGGGATGATATGGAGGCAACTCTGCATGACACACAAGTTAAATAATAGGTTCCATTTAAAAATATTTTACGTATAAAGATCATTTCAGGCCTGGCTAAGGCTATGAATTACCACAGCGTGTGCTTATGCTTTGTCACCACCTATTTTTAAGACCTATTTTACACTTTTCTCACCACTTGCTGTTTCTATATGCAGTTGTTCTTTATATTTCTCCTGTGATTCCTGCCTAATCTTTTTGGTCTAATCTGTCTGAGCTGCTTATGTCCTTATGTCTCTCCTAGGAGATAGGAAGGGGAGTGGTTAAGGGGTGTCCTCCCCTTCAGTCTTTAAGTCCTTTAACCTCTCTGCTATCTTTTCCCTCTCTATAGTATCTGTTCATCACTGGTATGTATTTATGAGTGATTCACATTTCTAGTCAACTTGAACAATTTTGCTATCATTTGCTTCCAGTGATGGCTGCAGACAGCTTTGGCATTTCATCTTTTCTTTTTCAAATATTCTGCACTGTATGTGATGTCTCATCAGCAGGTCTTCCTGATTCTGCCAACAAACCAACCCCATAAAGATGGGTTTTTTTTCTGTGCAGATTACCATTACCTCGGTACCACTGGCAGGTCTGACCCCATTCATCATCACCACCACCATTAATCACACCAAAGTCTTAAGTACACACTGAGCCCATCTGTGCTCCCAGATCCACAGAAACATAGCACTTCTGCAGAGAAGAGCAGCACAAGTGCACGAAGAGGTTTTCCTACTGACCACAGAACATGGCATTCCTTTCTGCATCTTAAGACAACAACTGTGGTGTGAGTGTCATTCACAGTAAGCAAGATCCTAGCTTTGTAATTCCAGCACAGTGATGCTCAGATAAACGTGACAGTCATGTCCTTGTCTTGCATACTATTAGGAGCCTGTTCTTAGGCTTATTACTTTACCTTTGAAGTCAGAAATCCAGATTTCGATAGCCATGTTAATTCATTTACTATTCTATTGGGATTTCAATGGTGCTTTGAATTTTCAGTTACACTTTCGTCATTATTTTAGTAATACGTTTCATGTCAGTGTTTTTATCTTCTTTTTTCTCTTTTCAACCTGAGCTTTGCCTCATTTTTAAATTGTTTAAATATTACTTATTTTCTTAAATCTATTTATTTCTACTCTATTTTTTTATAATCTATTTTGCAGGGGGGGGCAAGGGGAGAGTCCACCAAAGACAACAAACTCTTGGCAGCACGAAGGAGAACTTCAGGAAAAGAAGTAGGGCTGTTCCCCTGTAAAAGTCGGTCCCACCTCCAAACAATTAAGTGGGAGTATCAATCTCTGCCAACCTCTTTGTGCCATACAACCCACCAGATGTTATTCACACCTCAGCTCACAGTGCCCTTAAGAAACATCAGCTATTACATGTGCAACTGTGCACTGTGCTGAAACAAACACTTACTGCTTCCTCCCCACAGGTGGTTAAGACTCTGAAATAACAGTATACTTTGGAAAAACACTAGCTGATCTCTCCAACACCACAGGCCATCTTTTAAAAACCATTCCCATGCTTTTGCATTTGAGAACAAAAAAAGCAGGACAGAGCTGAAATGTGCTGACTCATTTACTATAATGTTTTTTCAAACATATTTGGGATTAAGTTACAAAGTGAAAATACATCTGAGGCATCTTCCTGCTGCCTCTCTCCCCTACACTCGCCAAGTGCCCACCAACACTGTCCAAAGCAGCAGTCCTTGTAAAGCTGAAAGGCAGAGACAGAGACACGGGCAGAGCAGTGCAGGAAGGACTTGTTAAGAGTGTGAAGAGATCAGCACTGTTCAGCTCCAGTCCATAAGCACCTTCACTCACAAAGTCATAGGGAAATGCCTCTGGCTAGCTGAGAGCAGAGCAGCACACCAAGTTATCACAAGCTTCTTATTTTCCATATCTCTTTTCTTCTTAAGAAGCAACTAGTTGTTCCACTTAAAACAACACTAGAGGAACCACATGTGAATGGAAGATTTTTAGGTTACCCTCTCTGCTATGTGGGTTGCACTCATGCTAATGCATTGCAGACTCAGTGCCAATAAATAATCCCGAAGGTAGAAACAAAGACCAAATTATCAAAAGTACGCACGTATTAAATTATGGTTATTGAGAATGATGAAAAGCTAACACGCTGAAGAACTGACTCCATCCTGAACCAGCTCTTACACAGTCACAGGAGAAGACTGAGACCAACAAAGAAAAAAAAAATCAGTTATACAGAACTAACCTTATCTATCAAGAAACCTCATTTTCCTCAATTATAACAGTTTCTCAAGGGAGAAGGAACCAGTGCTCCCTAAAAAAATGCACACACATTATTTCCCAGATCTGATGATGTTGGTTTACCCCTCTTTACCTTAAAATACAGCTCTGAGTGCCCATTCCCACTGCCTGTTTCACCACACAACAACAACAGGGGAAAAAAAAAACCAACAAACAAAAAAAACCCCTAAACCCAAAACAAAACCACAAACAGGGTGTTGTAGCAAAAGGAAGAAATTTGATTCAAATATCTGGAATTTAAATACACTCTAAATGGAAAACAGTATGAATATAATGTACAGACTCAGGTCGTGGAGTCCAAGAAACATAGAATGCATTGTTTGCAGCAATATGTGAATGAGAGGTTGTGGATACACTTCCCCTCATCCGACCATATGTCAGGAGGAGATAAAGCACAGTAATTATAAACTTTAATTGTTTGGAAATAATCTAATCATCCCCCATTTGCAATTATAAAATATCTTATCAATTAACAGCATGGGTTCACATAAAAATGGTTAAATCACCTTCAAACACAAAAGATACTTTCTAATAAAAACTTTTAAGGAACCCAAGACCAGAAATCTCTGGTGTTTGTAGAAAAGTGCTGGTTTTTGTCACATTTAAGTTTAAACTTTAGTTAACTTAATCATTTTAAGTTACTACTAAATATTTTGGTCTAATGGGCTTCATTATAAAGAAATGAAAGCCACAGAAATTACTTGCATAAAAAGCAGAAAAAAATCCACAGCACCCTCACCTCCCATTATTTTTTTTTCCTGTATTAAAAGCTGCAAATGGCCAGATATGAACAAAAGTGATAATGTAATAAAAACCAGATTTATATCCAGAGTAGAGGACAAACCCTTCCTTCAGCTGTACAAACCAAGCCCTGGGCAGGTTCATCTGGAACTCTTAGAGGCCAGGGCAGAAGCTGGTTATTTTACAGAAGTTTCTGTTTGAAAAGGATCCTGAAATGACCTTGAGTCATACTGTTAAGCTTTATCTTCTAAGCAAGTAAATCTCACTTTCTTGAGGTCAAAATAAGAGATGGCACAATTTCACAGGTAAATGGGAAGGAGGGAATGGGTCACCCTGAATTTTAACATGGGATTAAAATAATGCAAGCTTACTTCCCAGAGTTCATAGATTTCTTTTCTGAGGTCCTCAGATAGAAGCTGGGTCAGTTGTTGCATAGCTGTCTGAAAAAAAAGAAACCATTTATATTTATCTATTTTCTGAGCAACATTTTTATCATTATCTTTTCTGACTAATTATCTAGTTGTCACCAAGTCAGCAGAAACATCTACTACACAGCATATTACTGTATTGTTCTGGCATGGCAAGGGTTGGCTACGGCTCTGGCCAAGGCCAAGGTGGTGGCACCCCTGGGATAAAATATTTAAGGGGGGGGGGGGGGAAATCCCTGTGCAACTGCACCCAGAGTGAGAAGTGAGAGGAAGAACTCTGCAGATACCAGGGTTAGTGAAGAAGGAGAAGGAGGAGGAGGTGCTTCAGATACCAGAGCAGAGATTCTCCTGCAGCCCATGAGGAAGATCATGGTGAGGCAGCTGTGCCCCCGCAGCCCTACAGAGGAGCAGAGATCCACCTGCAGCCCCTGGAGGCCCATGGTGGAGCAGACATCCACCTGGAGCCCATGGAGGATTCGAAGCAGGGGGATACCCAAAGGAGGCTGTGACCCTGTAGGAAGCCTGCACTGGAGCAGGCTCCTGGCAGAACTTGTGACTCCGGAAATTGTTCTGCACGTTCTTTGTGTTCTCCCAGCTGATCAGTCTCATTTCTGTGCCATCTCTACTGTTTTCCCAGTAACATGAAGGGCTGCTTCTGAAACAACCAACATCACAGGCAAGACAAAGGTTTCATGCCATGATTGTTTCTCCACTTCAAATACAGGCTAGAGTGTCACAATATGGTTCCCCATTGCTCGCCACCACTGAAGCATCAAGGTCTCATTCCTTACAGCTCTTTCCAGCTCTGGAACTCATCAGATTTCAAGGTTAGGTGGCTAAAATGACTTACCTGGCAAAAACCTCTACTCCGAACAACACCCTCCCTCCTCCAAAAAAACCCCAAAACTTTTTTTAATCAGGTTCATTTTCTGCTGCCTTAGTGTTGGTGAGACTCACTGGTTAAAGTTACTGCACAAGCAGCAAACTTCAGAGCCAGCCCAACGCTGGCTGTAGAGCAAACAGAAAAAAGGAGAACTCTGCAGTAGAAGCAGAGTATTGATAACTCACCTCAAGCCACATCCTGAAGTGGCTACCCATAGTCTATTTTTACTACAAAGTATTTCAGAGTCATCCCAAATGTTTAATGCTTTACTCTCTTTCCCACAAAGTCAACAGCAAAGTCCTCACTGACTGAAATGGGAGCAGATGGAGCTGCAAATACTTAAGAAAGCTTCTTAACATACCTAGGCATCAAAATATCTTTTTCCTTGCCTAAATTGAGAATTCTCTCTAGACTGAAGCTGAAGGCTGATCCTCAGTGACACAACCACCTTTACAGGCTTTCAGGAAAGAGGTTTCTTCTGTTCAGTGTTTGGAAGCTCTTTGAAGAGCATAACAAAACACTTCAGTGATTATTCCCCCCCCCTTTTATGCTTATCTGTTTAAAACTAGGGGCTGGGGGGGCCATAACTAAGTCGAGGAGTAAGCTCTTTGCTAAGAAAGTAGAAATTAAAGATCTAAGGTGCATTTGGCATTCTTGAAGTACTATGTTTACTGACTTTAATTTTGGTGTTTCTTTTTTTCAATATACTTCTTAGTGTGTTCTTACACTGAACAGTGTTTCTGAGGCATGACATCGCCCTCTAGCTGTGGCTACAGAAGTGGTTTACATTTTCTTCAAGTAATGCCACAAACCAAAACCACCAGTCGAACAGTTTGGGTAAGTGCAAGACCAAAAATAAAGTGACTCTAGGCATGTGGCACTCAAAGAATCACAACAACAACAAAGACACCTGCATCTGGGGTTCTGTACAAAAGGTTTAAATAAAGTCTCTGTCAACCTCATGATCTGGCACCACACACACGATCTGACATGAACTGTCATCCATCCTACTCAGTGCACCTACTCCCTGCTCCTCACTTCTTGGTAAGGCTGCTGAACATGACTAATTCAGGCTACCAAAACTGCAGGTAGTTCGGGAATAAAAGGCCAAGGTGAAGATTACTTCAAAGATTCTTCTGTAACTTTGTATTTGGTGACGTTACAGATGCAAAAATCACAATGAGCTGAGAAGTCTCTTAGGTTGTGGCAGGCTTGTCCAAAGCCAATGACAGTATTATATTGTTCAGTGTTCCTTCACCACCACCAGAACATTAAAACACACAGAATGCTCTGCAGCTGCAGCTTCACACCTTATGTTCATACCTCTTCTCTCCTGTGTTTCTCCTCTTTTGGGATATTATCAGCAGGAGCAATATCTCCAACAATGCATTCAGCCATATCATGAACCAAAGCTAATCGTATGCATCTGACAAGAAGCAGAGACAGAATAATTAGTTTTTCAGCATTTTAAGTTGAAAACTTACTCAAAATGCTAAGAGACTGTAGAATTTATCCCACTTCATATACTCTAAAGGATGGTTGGAGCTTTTCTTAAACTTTATGTAACATTTTTCACTTTTTTGTTAAGGGGAGTAGTTTCCACCTAGACATTATTTTGATTTCTAATTTCTAGTCCCTACTGCTTGTAAATGTAGTTTTAAGTATAAATACCCTGTGTACCAGAGCACAACATTCAAAAGTAATGTACTTAGCTCTTGTACACTTGGCATTCAGAGATGTTGTGGTAATTAACTACCTTATACACTTCACGTTATTCCTGCAACAGGTAGAAGGTAATCTGATTGGAGCCATCCCAAATTCAGTATATAATCTGTCACTCACAGCTCTGTAGCTATGCCAGTCTGCAGCAGAATACTCAAAAAAGCCTTCCTTGAGCTTCCTCTGATATGCTAGAGGATTTCTGTGGCTCCTTACTGTTGCTGAGTGCTCATTCAGTCTGTCAAAATTCACATGGTCTGTGGCTCTGACGTGGCTGTCTATTGCTTCACACTGTTTTTTAAACAAGGGTCTTCAGCTTGTTTATTTACTGCCTGAAAGAAGAGCAGCTTTGAGCCACTGCACTAAGCACTTGCCTCAGCACTCTCAGTTTAGCAATTAAAGTTTTCAGCCCCTTTCAGTTCTCCAGGTAAACAGCACCCTGTCCACAGGATGGAGGGAAGAGGGGAAAAGCTTTCAAATTCCTTCAGTGTGATTTAAAAGCTCTTACTCGGGACGGCAGCTTCTTTTAGGATTTTGTTTGCAGCTCTCCCACAACATTAATACATGGTTGTGATAACCAGAGGCAGTCTCACCTGTCCTTGTTAAGGTTTTTGTCTTCAGTCACCAAAGCCATCATCGCCATCCTGTACATATGATCGGAGACGCTCTCTGGGTTTGCCACGTTCCTGTACACCCATCCTGTCCGCGGTACTCTCTGCGCCAGTGTCACAGAACCACAGAATCAATTAGGTTGGAAAAGGCCGCAGAGATCATCAGGTCCAACCTCTCACCGGATACCACCGTATCCACCAGACCATGACACTGTAAAGGTTAAACCCCTTGGTTCTGCAGGCCCTCGTTTCAGAGACACCGGTGGAAATTCCGCCCCACCGTGACCTCCACGCTGCGGAGAGCTTTGATGCTCCCGGCGAACGCCTGCCCCAAGGCCCAGCCCGGGCCCCCCGAGGCAGGAGCACGGCCCAGCCGCAGCGGGCGCCGCCGCAGCCGAAGGGCCGGGACAGGGCGGCACCCACCAGTCCCCGCCGCACCCCGGCCCCGTCGGCCCCGTCGGCCCCGCCGCGCTGGCACAACCCGAGCGGAAGCCCCGGCTCACGCCGGCCTCCGCCCGCCGCGGCCACACTGCCGGCCCGGGGACTGCCGGGGGAACCGGCCCAGCGCCCCGGCCCGGCCCCAGCCCCCGCGGCCGCCCCGCCGCGCCGGGCCCTTGCCCCGCGCCCACCTTGAGCTGCCCCAGCAGCCGCAGGAAGGGCAGCAGCCCGGCCCCGCCGCCCGCCGCCATCGGCCGCCGGCAGCACGGACTCAGCCGCGGCTCCTCCTCCGCCTCCTGCCGGGGCGGGCGGCGACGGTGCCCGCCCTGCGCCCCGCGGGGACCCGTCCGCAGCGGGGCCCTGGTGCTGGGCGGGGAAAGGTGTCAGTGGGGGCGGGACCGCGTCCCTAAAGCTCTGGCTCTTCGGGGGTTCATTAACTGCGGAAAAGAGCGACCTGGACTGCGACTGCAACGAGAAGAGCAGCAAAGAAGCCGGGCTGCTCACGGGCATGAGCGCTGTGGAGTGGAGAGAGGAAGGGAAAGTAGCAAGCGTGTCCTCTGCTCTCTTCCGGGAGGTACAGCAGGGAGGAGGGAAAGGCAGCCTCCAAGGCAGAAATAGCTCATACTTCAGTCAAAACTGAGCATCTCGGTGACCTTTACCATGCCAAAAAAAAAAAAGTGCAAACTCATGTTACTGCTCAGAGAAGAGCGGATAGTTATCAGGATTGCTGATAAGTTTTAAATTGTTCTGTGGAGACTCCCAGCATCTTGCTACAAACACATCCGTCACATTTATGTGTTGAATAAATAACGCAGTGACATACCTGACAACTGGTGGATTTTCAAAATACGTTGCGTTTCTTTGCTACTTTTATATTGCCAACTGAAATAGTGGATAATGGTTTAAATGTGGCGATGAAATAGTCTGTTTTCAGGAAAGAACGTCTGTAGTTTGGCCAGCTATCAACAGATGGCAGAGTATTTTTATTTTTGTTTGCGCATATATTTAAGCTCCTAAATTAATAATAAAGCCCAGACAACATTTTAGTGACCATTTTGAGGCTGTCTTCCCACAATAAACAAGAATCCTAGACCAGGAAAGTCATCACCGTTACACCTGTGTACACAATCATAAACACACTGGATGTTGCAGTACAGCTTTCCTGGTTGAAGTGAATCACATCTGTTGCAGATTTGTCTTGACAGCTCTTGAAAGCATCCAAAATAAAAATTTCGTACTTTGTCCAGGCTTCCTGCCTTCCACATAAATAGTTTGTTTCATAATGTCCTCTTTGGACCTCCTTGTGCCCATAGTTTCATGTTGTATTGCGTGCCACTACCACGAGAAGTTAAGCTCTGCCAGATTTGTAATCCCTCTTAAAGCAGCTGCAGGATGCTGTTTTATGGGCCCTTGTGCTCATCAACAGGCAGGGCAGGCCTCGGATCCCTCAACACCTCCTTCAAGGTGATGTGGTTTAGATCCCATTTGTCTTGGTAGCCTTCACTGGAGGTGCCTTGTCTTGATCTGAGAAAGCACCAAAGTGGGCCCTGTGTCCACCCAGTGGACAAGCAAAGGGGGACGGGAACTTTCCTGAGCATACTGACTGTACTCCTGATGTAGGCTGCTGTGTGATTTCCCCCTCTTTGGGACGAGAGCACTCTTTGTGCTTGTCTTGGACTTGGCTATCACATAACCCCAGGTCCTTTCTGGCAAAGCTGCTAGACAGTCTGTTTCTTCACAGTCTGTTTCTTCACAGTTGGTACCAATAGAAGGGCTTATTCAGCCTTAGGTCCAGAACTGAGCATTTATCCTTGTGGTTCTCTGTGTTAAACATGTTGAAACTTCTGCCAGCCCAGTCCAGAAGCTTCCTAAAGTCCTCACAGCTTGAGCTCTACCGTTTAGCCTGTCAGCCATCCCTCCTAACTTAGTGTTACCTTAAAATAGCCCAAGAGTGTGTCCTGTCCCATGGTCCAGGTTTTTAATAAGACAGTACTCCATATAGACCCTAGTATCAAACCCTAGAGTACTCAACTTGTTTTGGGCCTTCAGACACATTACCAAGACACCAGTGCCACCCACTGAGCCTGTCAGCCTAGGCAGTTTTCAATGCACCTATTAGGCAGCTTGTTCATGCCATAGTTCGTCAGTTTGTGAGTGAAAGTGCTGCAGGAAATCGTTTCAACCATGTAATGAAGTCAGGATTGTGTCCACTGCTCCATCCTTGTCCACAGTAGCAATCAGGTTGGCCAAGTGTGATTTGTTCTTCATAAATCAATGCCAGCTGTTCTTGACTGCCTTCTTGTCCCTTACAGGTCTCTTTGTAATAGACCTTCATCCACATTTTTTCTGTATCTTGCAACCTCTTTCTGGTTTCCTGAATGGTTGAGAAAAAAGCCTTCAGAACGCAATCATAATAATAATATGGAGTAGTTTAATAATTTGCATTTTAAATAAGATGCTGTATCTAGTTCAGAAATGCTATTCTTAAGGCCAGATGATAACGGATACATTGTCTTTTAACCCTTCCTGAATGTACCTATTCAATGTACATGTTTAGTATTTATAGCACTTTAAATCCAGTAATCAATTTGCTCTTGCAAATTCATAAATAATTCTTTAATATGGGTAAGTCATATACACACCACATGTATGGAGGAGGTATGATTTTTCAATTTTATTGTCTGACAAATTCTTTGCCACTGATGCCCTTAAGGTATGTTTTTAGAATGAACTCTTGAACGATATTAATGAGGCTGGACTCACAGGCACTGGCCTCAGTGTAATTTTTGTAAGTTTTGTCAATTTTGTGGCATTTATATGTATATAATTCTCCTGCATGCACTTGGTGTGCTGTTTTTGCATATTGCTTATTTACACTGGCTTTCCACCCAGTCATTCTGCAACAGTACTTAGAGGTATCATTTATGTGCTTTTCCAAGTACCTATCAAATGCATCATGTGTAGTATTAATTGCATGGACTCTCTGTAGGCTGAAGGATCCTAACATAGTACAAATATTAGCTCTGTCATGATTTTATTCTTGAGTAAGTAGCCTGAAAGCAGAAACAAATTTGGGATTCTCAGCTCTATGCAATTTAAAGCACCTTTTTAATGTAATTCAGAAACTTCAGCAAGGATTAGCAAAGTCTCCCTACAGGATATTAAGGTAGTGCTAAGGCTTAAGTCTCAATCTTTCATCAGTCTCAGCTGGCATTTTTCTCCATCTTTTGCCAGAACAGATGGCAATTCCAAAAAAGAAATCCCAAATAAGCTGGTTACAGCAGAGTAATTACGATTTGGTAGCTGGAGATGGCGCTCTCTGCCCACGGATTTCTGCTTCTACCGCATTTGCTGCTGCCTAATGCCGGACTGAAAGTGTGCTTCCATTTCTTTAAGAAATAGCGCTGGGGGAGAGGGGATGCTGCGCACACTTGGTGCAGTAATGTGAAAATCATCTCCCCAGATGCCAGGTGGCTGGGAGCAGACCCGGTAACTACTCCTAGAGTGGATCGTAATCAGTCTGTGGTTTGTATAATGTAGCACCAATGATAACACATCAGGTTTTCAAAACCCTTATGTGTTCTGCCAGCATGGGCAAAGTAAACCTTGTATTGGCAAAATATCTTCAGGAAAAGTAATTAATTGATGGGATTCATTTGTTACCATCTGGCAGGAAAAGAAAAAACGAAAGAAAGAGTTGTGTAGTTCAGTGGACGTGGCAAAATGATTGTGTATCCATCAGGAAGGAATAAAACCTTGATGCCCTCCTTAATAGCAAAAAGATTGATGAGCACCTGCCAGACACTGTAAATGGTCATTTTAGCTTTCCAGACTATAATATCTTCCTTTGTCTGAGGCAATCTTAGCAACTACGTAGAGTTAGCTAGTGCAAATCTGTTGCAAGAATTCTTCAGTAAGGGTCCAGAAGAGCAAACCTCTGGAGTGACAGGTACACAAGGGCTCCCTTCACTCTGCCGTGCACCTCGCAGTGCTGGACTGTGTGTCCTTGTGCCCAGGGAGCCCTACACTGCCCTACGTGGGCTGTCAAAGCAGGTGAGAGGCACCTGAGAGAGGCACCATGCGCTGATGTCTGTGCCGAGGGCTGGACATCTTCTGCTGAGACTTCACAGAATCACAGAATGGCTTGGGTTGGAAAAGACCTTAAAGATCATCTAGTTCCACCTCTCCACAACAAGCAGGGACACCTTCCATTCGACCAGGTTGCTCAAAGCCCCATCCAACCTGGCCTTGCACACTTTCAGGGACAGGGCATCTACAACTTCTCTGGGCAATCTGTGCCAGTGTCTCACCACACTCACAGGAAAGCATCTTTTCCTAACACCTAATCTAAACCTACTCTCTTTCACTTCAAAGCCATTCCATCTTGTCCTGTCGCTACATGCCCTTGTAAAACGTACCTCTCCGTATTAGAAAGCTGAGGAGAACGTACACTTATGGTGGCCTTCCAGTAGTCAGCAATAGCTGTCCAGAGTGTCCCTGTTCAATGTAGCTAACCTGTGGCATCACTACCAGAAAGAAAAATGTTCTTCCTGCTGCTGTTGCATAACATCTTGGGCTTTCTGTGATTAACAAGATATTTTCTATCAGAACACTTAGGATTAGCCTATCTAAACCTTCAAAATGAAGAAAAAGTGGTTTTACCTTATATGTGTAACACATCTGCAGAGCCAAGAGCAGGACTTCAGAATAGCACATTTGGGAAAAAAAAAGTCAATTTAAGAGCAAATCAATCTTACATGAGCAGAACATTTCTAATGTAAAAAGGCAGCTGAATTAGAGGATTAGGTCACACTGCCCGATTAACATCATTTGATCTTCTGCTATTGAAAAGCCACTGGCCTTCTCAGAGAATGGAAGCATTCAAACTTTCAATGACACCACAAGCCTTAGAAAAAAACCTGCTAAACTGAAAACAACTTGCCTTGCTTCAGTAATTGTTGGTTTGTCTCTGCTGTAGGGGGATGCATCCAAATCAGGATTTAGAAATCCCTCACATTTTGCTATAACAAAGATGGACTGCAAAACCGAATGGGGGCATCTTGGGCACTGTGTGGGAGAGGCTTACAGCATGTGAATCTTGCCTTGCTTTGCCATATCATATTTATTTCTTGTTTAATGGTGGAAGACAGATACTCAAATATCTGTTTGATGTTTGTTTTCTTTATTACACATTCCCTGTTGGTTTTGCCTTTTAAACTTTTGCAGGGGTAGGAGGTAAAAAAAAAAAAAAGAAGCAGCTTGCCTTGGACCACAGAGCCCACTCAGGATCTGAGACATACCCACTGATGATATTTGATAAGAGAGCAAGAGAGGGAGTTCTAGTTACAGTTTCGGGGTTTTTTTTAAACTGAATTTGTTTTAACTAAGGAGCATGTTTAAGCAAAGAAACTTTTCTTAAAAATTTAACTCTTGCTTGTGAGCCTCAAAGTAAAATTATAACAGATCAGCCTTGGTCTTCTGAAATTTTCTAAGGTAAAGTGAGAATGAGAATGAACCATTCTATGACATAATTAAGTCTTTTGTCACTGGAAACACCAAGAACAAGAATAAATCCTATGCTAAAAAAATCCTCTGGCTACCTCTCGTATCTTTTCTGTTAAAAATCTTGTACTGTTTTCACTTAATTGTACTTAAATGAGTTTTGAAGGGATTTTAAGTCCCCTGCCACTGTCAGCACTTAGTAAAGTAAATAGCAAGCGGACAGAAATCAAAGAATTTATTTCCTACCTCTAATGATCTGATGATCAGTTTGCTCAAAGGATTTTTCTGTGCTTTTCGTAAAGTACTAACCAGTATTCACAAGCAGTCTTTTTTATTATTTAAAAAAATGCTCATTTAATATTCATGACATTATTTTCAGTCATAGTGTTATTTCAGTTGCTAGAGATGGAGAAAAGCAGAATTGTAAGATATAGAAAAGCTGTGAATATTCTTGTCATTCCCCCAGTCATGCTTTTAGGCACTGCACATTCATATAATGAGCACAGAGATCCTGCTCAGACTCCTGCTTTTTAGCAGTCTCCCAAATGTCAGCCAAGTCAGACCCTGCTTAGCTTCCAAAATCAGATGTGATCGGGCATGTAACAATGTAAAGAAAAATAAACCCTGAAAGGCACTCTGAATTATAATGTACATTTTTTTTCGTGACATGCAAGAAAGAACAAAATGGAAGTTTTATCACAACTCTGCTTCCTTTTGGGTGCCCCCACCCACCCATATTACTGTGAGCAACGTTTTCTCAAAATAAAGGCACACTGATTTGTTTGTTATTTTAGGCTCTGAGAAGCAGGTCAGACTGGAACCCTGTCCAAATATATGCCTCTAGTTCCATTAAGGACCTATAAACGTACTTATCTCCATCCGTTGCAAAGCAGTGCATTGTCTTGCAGAGAGAGCTCCTGATACTACGTAACTGTCTATCACTTTATGGCTGTACGTGCTCTTGCATCCTGGCGGGATCTGGAGCTGCTTCGCTCCTGTCGGCTCTCACACAGGGAGAGATGCACGTAATTAGCTGTATTAGCCTCCTGCCCCCCCCACTGCTCGGCTATTATTTTGACGGCTGGTGACAGGGCTCTGGAGCCTCCCTTCCCCTCTGTCACCCTGCCTGGCAGCCGCAGCTGGGCGGCCTGATTTGTGCCCTGGCAGCCCCGGAGTGAGGAGGGAGCAGGGGGGAGCACCCTGAGGCCACAGCGCTTCGCTGCAGGGGCTTCAAGAGGTCTCCTAAAAGGGCAGGGTCGCTGGCCACAGCTGGGGGCTGCACTCTCTCCTCTCTCATGCGACCGATATGGCTCCTACACCAATAAAAAAATTCTGCTTTGCTATTTTTGTCCAAATATTTGAGCCCTCCAGACATCCCTGAACAAAACACAGCAGCCATAGGCATACTCTTTGCTAATCCAAGGGAACCTTTTGCATGGGCCTCTGCTTTCTAACCTGAGATTGACTTTAATTATCCATTATTTTGCCTTTCTCCCTGTGAGCCTCTTGCTGAATGCATTGTGCCACCCAGCATATTAGTCAATCATCGCAGCTTACAGAGCACTGTACTTTACATCTTGGCTTCAGTGTCATTCATGTGCACTGAGTGGAGACAGCAACCAGTTTTAAGACGCTGGGTAGATTTAAGCATGCTAGGGCCTGTCTGTCCTTATAGTAAATAGCTTTGCTGACATTTAAGCTGCACATGGCTTGATGTTAGGTCAAACAAAAATGTCACACTATAATCACTTTTTAAATAGCTGTTTCCGGCTCAGTTAGTATTGTATAGTTCCAGAAGAGAAAGCACTTACAAGCTGACAGACAGAAAGGGGAACCGTCTGTATAGGATGTTTGCCTAATCCCATCCCTGCCCTTGCCTGTCAGGCTTGGAGGCTTGGTTTGTTTAAAAAAAAAATAATTGCGCATACAATTTAATGCCACTGTACTTTTCAGCTGGGCAGACTCTAAAGAAAACTCACGAATAAGTTCTGGGGAGAACTCACAGCTTTGATGTAGCTGTGAGGGGGTTGGGTGGCCCAGGGGGCACCCAGCCCTCAGCAGTTTTTGGGGCTGATACTGTGTCTTGAGGCACTATGCTGCTGAGAGTCTATTGCTGCGAGAAGGCATGTAGGTAAAATCCTAATGAGCTCTGACAGCAGAAAATGTGAGGGTTTTCATATTCCCTGATACCACTCCTTAAATTTGTCTCTGCCTCTGAACCAGCCTGTGAAGGACATGCTGCATAGGGAAGCCGTGCCAGATTTGCTTCCTCTCTCAGACGGCTCAGTTTGTGTGTGACTGTCGTCATATAGAATCGCAGAATCATTTGGGTTGGAAAAGACCTTGATATGGCTTCACTGAGGCTCTGGCATCCGGCCCTACCCTGAGGAGGAACTAGCATCCCCATGGGGCACAACAATGGCTTGCCAGAGAGCACAGCAGTATTCCCCAGGTCCTAGTCCCCCATTAACACGGACAGGCGGTGGGTCGGAGTGCCCTGTGATGAGGGTGAAATGTGTATGTCTTTACTCTCCACCCCAAATATGGATGAAGGGAATACTTGCATCCCACTACTCAGACCCACCTTCCCAAAATCTGCTATGTGTGCAATGCTGCCCACCTGCAGTTTTGTCTTTGCCCCACAAGCTCTCCTGGGGATTATCAGCAGTTTCCTTTGTGGCAAGGGACGGCTGTAATCAGAAGGCGGATCAGTGGATCGCGAAGCACCTGTAGAAGGCAGCACATGAGAGATCTACAGAGACAAATGAGAGTGCATGATCTTTTGTCGAGGAAGAACAGAAACCTGTGAGGGAATAAAGCAGTTTGTCATCAGCAGTTTAGCAGGAAGGAGGAAACCAGCCTTTCTTGGCTTCCGCTGTAACTTTTTCATCTTAATTTGATCTCTGGCTCTATTATTTCTAACAAGCTGGCAGTCTGAGAAGGTGCTGTAGATGTGACTAAATACCACCATGAGAACTGAGCCCAAGCCTTGAACACCCCTGGCTGCTAATTCACAGACGCTGCTGACCCCTGCTTGTAGGTCTGTTGTAAGTAATTTCCTTTTCTGATTAGATCAGAACAGTGGCACCAACCTGAGTGTGTCAACACGGGGATTTCCTGCTATGTTGCTTTTCCTCTATCCCGAAGCAAGCTGTATACTATACTTTTTAAGTTGAAAAGCAAATTTATTCCTGTAGGAGATACATTTCCAAGCTGCATTTAGACAATAAGCAGTAAATCTTCACACATTCCTCATTTTACATCATAGTTACTGCAGGTGGTGGCTACTGTCTAATCCCATAATAATGAACATAGTAAACAAATCTCTTCCACATTCAGACTGTGGAAGATAAGCTTTTGCCAAATACAGTTGCAAACTATGGGGGGCTATGAAGGGGGTAAACTATTACAGTCTCCAAGAGGTAGGACAAGTTAACCTTTTGTTAACCACCCAACATTTCTTAACCCAGAAGCGACTTTTGTTACACCCCAAATTTGTATCAGCAACCCTTTTCCTTTTAGGCAGAGTTTGCTGGGAATGACTGTGCCTTTGCTCAACCACTGATGTGAAGGTGAGTGGTCGCCATTGCATGCAAGCCGTGGGGAGCCACTTTGGGGCTGTTGGAGAGAACCGACCTCCTGGCCAGGAGGTGGTCAAGGAAGAAACAGAGGGATGGAGTATATAGAGTGCACAGTAAATTTGGTAAGAATGATCAAAGAATGACCATGCATTCAAAGTCCTACCACTTCTCCCTGTTTTATGCTCTTTGCCAGTACAAAGAATGTAACTGGACTAGAGGAGCAAAGACTGGATGAGCATTCCTGAGAAAGCACAAAAAATGGCATGCACTGAAAAACAAATGCTGTGGTTTGTGATCTTATACAGATTCACTAGCCAGGAAAAAGGAAAGGCCCCACTGATGATTGAGATAGAAGCTTTCTAAATACAAGTTTGCATCCTTTTGTTGTGGAGTCCTTCCTCGTAAAACGCACAGAGAAGAGTAGGGGTGGGCAATGGCAGTTTTGTTACCTGTTACATGTGAGATCATGTATGCCATGATGGACCATCAGTTAAATGCAATGTTTAGAGCTGTAAGCTAATACCTTTTGTTTTGTCTGCTTGTCGTCAAATAAAGACTTAGAGAACTCAGGCAAGAAACAAATTTTCTTTAGTCTTACAGCATTTAAAATACATTCAGGCATTCAACTGAAAGACACTTCTTAGGAAATCAGAATTTAATAAGTATTATTTAAACTATCCCAGTTATCTCTTTGGGGGGGGCTGGTTCTTGTTAAAAATACTTAGCTTCCTTTTTATTGTACATCACATGCACAATATTCAGTTGTAAGTGATTAATAGCACATTCTTGCAACATCACATATCATTCTTTTTAGCGAAGATCACAGAATCACAGAATGGCTGAGGTTGGACGGGACCTCTGGAGATCATCTGGTCCAACTGCTCTGCCCAAGCAGGGTCAGAGAGGACAGGTGATCCAGGACTACATCTATACTATCTCCAGGGATGAAGACTCTGCAACCTCTCTATGTCATCTTCAGTAACAAAATATCATCCCTTTGTGCCACCCTTAAAAGGAGAGGAACTTCCCTTCAGCAGCTGTTTAAGTGAAAAGAAAAAAAAGGATACCCTAAAATGAGGATGTTAACATTGCCAGTTTTTGCTTTGCTGACTCCACATTCTTCAGTTATATGTAAAAATTTACACAAGGATTTTATTAAGTGATTCTTTACACCCACAACTTTACTGTTTCTTTGCAAGTGGGTCATAAATCCCCAAAAATTTTTAAGCTAAAACCTGCAGCCATGTACCATTGAAATTCCCAGGGATTTTTCAGTATTACAAATTGTCTTCTGAGGTACCACAGCTTTTCATATCCTGTATTTTTCATACGGGAAATCTAATACTGCAATATCAACCTGAATTTCTTCTGTGAAGAAAAATACTGATTTTAACTTCCCTGCCTTTTAAACCATGGTTCTTTCAATGAGGCAAATATTTAGAGTTTTTCTTTTCTTTTTTCTTTTCTTTTCTTTTCTTTTCTTTTCTTTTCTTTTCTTTTCTTTTCTTTTCTTTTCTTTTCTTTTCTTTTCTTTTCTTTTCTTTTCTTTTCTTTTCTTTTTCTTTTTCTTTTTCTTTTTCTTTTTCTTTTTCTTTTCTTTTCGAAGAAAGACTTAATTTGGACACTTGATCTTGAATATATTTTATGTTTTAATGCAAATTTTTAATGAATTTGCGGGTTGTGTGGGCATATCTAAACAGAAGACACACTTTTTAATGAAGTGTGTATCTCAGTTTGCCTTTTTGGCCAAGAGCATTGGCAGATGTCATCCATATATGCCTTCCCAGGTGGAGTTGTGTATCTGCTCTGTGAGAATTATGTATTTAGTTTTTAATTGTTTTGCTAAGAGTAAAATTACTGAATGTTTTCAGAAGCAGAGGAGTGAGATCCCTGCCAGAGAGCTCTCTGTGTGTGAGAGCAGCACAGCACAGCACACATATGAAGGCTGAAGAAAGCATTTCATTATTGCTGATAGTTGCAATACCCCTGTGCAAGGCACCCTGACAAACTGTTGTGCAGAAGTGTTCCAGTGCAGGGCACTGACAGGTCAGTGCAGTGACATTAGGAGGATGACAGCGATGCTGGAATGATGATTCCACGTGAAAAATATTCACTGCTTTTTGACTGTTAGGAGGGTCATTCAAATTAATTACACAAAGGAAGCACATAATAAAATCATTGGGGCGAAATCTGTGATTGTCTTGGATAACGTAGCTGGCTGTAAACCTGTAAACTGAGCAATCCACAATTTACAACAAAAGCTACCCCGATAAAACGTTTGTCTACTGGCTTCTTTGTCTAGCTGCTTTTTTTTTTGTTAGAAGGTTTGATTTTTACGAAGCTTGTCAGTGAGAATCTTGATCTCTCTCAGTTCTGTATTTTCTTTTTCTATGTGAGCATTTCAATCAAACCAAATATGACAACTTAAAGACATGCAGATGGCTTTTGAGCTAGAGAGAACTGGTTGTCTAAACTAACTGGTAGAAAGGGGAGTCTTCTACTTGGTTGACTGAAGTTTGGCTCTGTTAATTTAGTAACAACTTTTTCCTCAGCCTTTGTTCATGGCTGGAAGTTTTTTACCTTTCCTGATATGGATGGTGACTGTACTAATGGTAAGTTTTGGGGTTTTTTTGGAAGTCCAAGGGATAAGTATAAATCCCCCCCCCCCCCCAATACTCAATTTCATAAATATTTTGGGGGTTTTTTTTACACTGGAGTGTCTCCATTATTCATCACTGTTACTTGACTTTCTCTTGTGAACATTTTGATATAAAAATTTAAAAAATAATAAGCATGTGCAGAAAGGTGAAGGAGAAGTTCTTCCTTTCTCACAAAGCCAAAAAGCTTATTTCCCATGATTGAATATTTATTTGAATTTTTTTTTAATTTCAGTTTTCTTTTTTCTTCAATTTTTTTTTCTTTTCATTTTTTTTTCAATTTCCTGTTCCCTCATAACTTAACTCCTGGCAGCTATGTTTTAAGGTAAGTGGTCTAAGTAGATATTAATCTGAAATAAAAAAAGTGTTTTGCTCAACAAAAGCTGCAAAACTCAGTTTGTTGGCAGAGGAAAAAGTGTTGGTCTCGCCCTTCCCTGTTCTTACTAAGAAATGTTTTTATGTCCAAATTAGAAGACTAAAGTACTACCAAGCAATAATATTTCAGGTAATTGAATTTGGGTTTTGGGAGGTTTTTTGTGGTCATTGCCTGGTAATTAAGGGCTGCTCTTGGATTTTAACTTTTCATTTTTGAAATATGAACTCTTTTTTTTAAGACAGATTATTCGGACATTATGTGGCTGATGGCCAAAATGCTCAATTACAGATTTAGATATAAAGTTACAGCTCCATTTCGTGCAGCTTTTTGCTTTGAATTTGTGACTTACCACATGCACATTAAAAGGGGAGACCAACAGTGAGCAGCTGCCGTCCGATCCCGTATTTCACTTGTGACCAGTGAAGTGCTTGCGCGGCGCTGTGCATCATCCCTGCGGGAAGCCCGTTCCTGTGCGGGGAGTCCTTGGACCCAGCAAAATGTTTGTTTCACCGCTGAATGCAGCTGTGAGCAACAGGCTGTGCTGTACCAAATACAGTTTGTTGGCGTCGGCTTGCACTTTATTCTGCTGGGATTTTTTTCTCTTTTCTGCATGTAAACATTTCAGCAAACCTTTCTGTTGGCTTCTTGGCTGCAGTATCCCTGGAAAAAAAAAAAAAAAGAGATCTTTTGTGACCTACAAAACATGGAAATGGGAGTTTCAATGAAGGGTTGGAAGCGGTGTCTCCAAAATCTTGTTTGCAGGTGTTTTTTGGCCACCCAGCAGAGAACAGAAAATGCCACAGTCACTGTCTGTGAGGAACCCAGATGGGATACAGGCTGGACAACACTCAAAGCTTGTCTTAAACAGACTTCTGGACAAAAATTATTCTGCTAAAGAGGTCATGAGTAATTTTTAATATTAAATATTTTCATGACTTGAAGTTCTCACAACAAGAAAATACAAATGTGCCACTTTTAAAATGCACTCTTTGGAAATCATTTTCAATTAAGCAAACTTGTCAAAAATAGCCTACCAAATAATTATGAAAAGCACTTTTATTAGGGGAATGATAGTCACTGCTCCAGTATCAGATATTCTCAAAAACACATTGTAAAAAAAGGATCCCATGCCAAAATCTTCAGGATGCTTCCAGTCCCACTGGAGTTGTGTGAGTTTAATTCAGTGCTGTTCTATTATCATAATCAAAGTATTTTTGACAAGTGAAATAAAATATTTAAATGTTTTATCCAAAACATTTTGATAAATAGGTAAATTCTTTATCCAAAGCATGTATTTTTCTTTGCTCATAGGATGCCTCTGTTTAAATTTCTCCTTCATTTGATCCTTAAAAGCTTTTTATGTTCAGGAGAGGATGGACACTGGGAGCATGTGCTATCAATCGCCATTATACTGACTGTGAGAACGGGAAAAAATGCTCTTCAAATCAACAGAGTAATCTGGACAAATCAGTCATTTTTTTTCATTTCTTAAATTAAAATAGGAATACCGGCTCACAAACTATCATTCAAAATTTAAATAAATCTTTCTGAAAATATTTTTGTCTCAATTTTAGTTCTATTTTTTCATCCAAAACTCTTTGCAAATTTGACATAAATTCTTGCACAGTTTCAACCTGTGTCTCCTTCTACTGACAGATAAACTACACAGGTAAAAAATAATACTTGCTCCAAAGGTACCACTTGCATGTTGGATATGTATCTGTTGCTTAAACAACAGTAACGGTTAAAATTACAATAAATTTATCCCCCCGTCCTATGAGACACAACCACATTATTTTTTTAAAGAAGAATATATATGTACATGTTCTGCCGTTTGCTTTTGAATCATCCATTGCTGCTGCTTGATTGCAAACTTGAATTATGGAGACAATCTTCCAGGCCCTGCTGGTAATTAATCGCTGTAACTTGTGTGTGTACTTTGTGAATCCAGCAGTGTGGCTGCAGATAAACAACTAATTAGCACTTTTATACAAGTGAAATGGATTTCCAATTACTGCTATCTCCCCCCTCCCCCCTCTTCTTCACACGCGTTTTTCTTAGGCATTAGGGATGCCTCACAGCTTACCAAACTAGATAGTCCTGTCTTTCTCCCTTTCTCTCTCCACCATTCAGCAAGGGTTTGATCCAAGCCAGGCTGCTGAGCTGCTGTGCCTGCCCTCATGCTGCTGGGCTGGTGAGAGAAGCCTTCTGAAGGAAAGAATGAACTTTTTAGGTAAAACAAGAAAACATAAAAAGCATTTGGGCAAGAACAGTGGTAATAGTTTATAATCTGATGTAGCACTGCCAGAGAGCTGTACTGGGAAGAGGCTCTAGAATTATCCCAGGTCCCTAGATTAGCTCAGGACTAAAGGGAAAAAAAATGTGACCAGCAGTATGTAGTGTATATGGGCACAAACTAGGAAATCCAGAGGAATCTGTAACACAGTGTATTACAAGAAGCATAGAGGTGCAAACTAGTCCTGTGACCTGCTTATCTGCAGAAAGCTGGGACTGGATCCAGCTACTTTGATCCTCCGAGAAAGGAGGGAATGCAGCATCATGTACAGCTAATTTGGTAGAGTTCAGCTAGAGTACAGCTCCAGCCCTAACAGGGGCCAGATGGCGTGACCCCGTGCTGTGCTGCCCGCCTGCCCGCAGCACAGCACTTCCCTTTGGCAAACAACTGCCTTTCTGCCATGTGGGATTTCTGTCTTCAGAGTTGCTTTAAGAAAAAAATAAATGCCTTGGACTTCTTTTGCTCCAAAGAGGGATCCACCTCTTGAGCACAGTAGTCCTCTATTTCCACCAATGTGTTTGGAAACCTTGGCAGCATTCCACCAAAGCCAATGCACCTTTGATGTTTTATTTCTCAGAGGCGGAGCAAGTATGGAACATATTACCTTGCTGGGAAAATTCTGACTTGGCTTACTGCTTTGGCACTTTCCGAGTGGCCTTCCCACTCTGTATCCCAACGTGTCTCACAGGGCAATAAATTACATTATCCGCAACCAGTATGACCTCAGTAAGATCCACCTATGGCCAAGAATAGCTCCATGTTACTGTCAGTTAATTAGTGGTGTCATTCATTAACTGAGGAACTGAGAGCCAGGAAGCAACATTTTACCCTTTATGGCTGGTGTGAGAGCATGGCACAAAAGCCTTCTAACCAGTCACCATCAGCTGGCTGAAGGGAGGCTAGATACTGACAAGGAGTTTGTTCCGGTGGCCCATGGGAGAGGCGTGGCACACGCAGAATCGCCCTTGCATGCACACCCCATGCATGGTCACATTTGGGGTTGTCATCTCACCTTCCTGCAAGCAAGGCCTGAGCTGCTATTGCCTTAAGCTGTGCACTGCTCTGATCTTGAACCTTAACCCTGTGTAATCTGATGGGGGTGGCTTCCCAATCCTGCAGACTGGTGCCCTCTAAATTCAGGGTAAAATTTGTTCCTCTGATGTACAGAGACTGGTGTATCTCATCACACCCAGCACACTGATAGAGCATTAGGGGAACCCGGTTAGGCTGCTTGCTGCTTCTCTGTGGCCATCCAGGGAGCCTTTCTAGGAACAAGGGTCAGAGAGCCCATATTTTTATGTGGAGTGAAAAAGGCATCTCTGTTTCTGCACCGTGATGTAGTTAGTGTCCAACTTTGATTCTTGCAAGGCCAAGTGTTAAACTGAGGCACAAGCCAATGGAGAGCTGGAGGAGCAGAACACAGCTTCTTGTGCTCTAGAGGCAAAAGTCCACACTGCCCACACTGGTGTGGATGCTGCTGGCAGCATGCAGAGAGGCTGATGCTGCTCACAGTCCCCAACAAGGGCACAGCCAGTGGCCAGCCCTGCCCTTCTCGCTGAAGGCATTCTTCCCCTGCAAACAGAGCTGGAGGTGAGGCGTTAAGAGGAGTTTGATCCATATGAAAGGCAGGCAGAGAGCACTGCAGGGACGTGTATGAGCCTGAATGCATCTGTAGTCTCGATATCTCACTGATATGCAGATGTGCTATGATGGGCTTCTCCTTGGATGCTGGCATTCTTGGTTTTTCTGCTCCTTCACAGACACCTCTCTGACAGCCTACAGAGCTCTTTGGTATCACTCCTTATTCCATTCAGAGTTTATCCACCTCTCTTAACCCCCTTTACTCTGTCAGCAACCTTCCTCACCCTCCCACAGACAGCAGACACCCAGTTCCCTGCTAGAACTTTTTTTTTTTTAACATATGAAAAATGCCTTCTTGCTTTTCCCTCTCCTCCTCTGCTTTGCTCCACACCACATATTCTGGAAGTCACCTTCAGACCACACTGGAGTGTTACCTCTATTGCCCAGGGCCAGGATCATGTTACAGCTTTCCTCTTCTCACTAAAGATGTGTGCTCTGATTTGAACTTCACTAAAGTTCAGGGATGTTTGGAATCTGGACTTCTGGCTTGGACCCCTCTCAGTGCCTCGTGTCAGCATCTAGGAGTTGACAGAAGTTGTTTGCAGCTGAGGCAGCCAGGTCTGCAAGATGCAAGTGATCAGGAATAAAAGAAAGAAACCCTAGCCCTCAAATTAAAACTGGCCCCATGAGGAATTGCCTGGCCTCTGGAAACATACCAACATATCTTTCTCCCACACAAGCCACAGGGTAGGCAGTGCTCACCTGGCTACTGGAAATCTCAACAAACAAGGAGATTCCAGGAGCCTAGGGTCACACAGCCTGGCCTGGATGGCACACATCTTCATATTCTTGCTTTCCCTTCAAGGGACTGGGCTAGAAGAAAGTGATGGAGAAGATCCTTGCAGATAGATAACCCCATTTGGCGTATGGCTGCTTTCCCTTTACAATGGCTTTGAGGGAGAAGAGGTGATGGGCAGAACAAGTGTTTTTTGCTTTTTGTTTATTTTACCGGTCTAGGCTCGGCCAGCTTAGCTTTGCCTCCATAACAGGACTCAATGTGCAAAGGGTGGTGGGGGGAAGATGAGACTTGTTTCAAAGCCCTTATCAAGGTGCAGGCTGTGTTCCTCTCCCGGCACCTCATCTCAGCAGCGTGGCACCTGTGGGGTTATGCCTGCTGCTGCTGGGGGATGTGAGAGAGGCATTCCAAGCCCGTGCTCTCCACATGCCCTCAGCCTGCCCCTCAGGGAGGGGATCTTACAGCACCGGCCAGGTGTCTGTGCAAGCCCAGAGGAGCCTGCCCACTGTCAAAACAAACAGGGCTGTCATTTTCTCTTCTTCTGCCTACAGGAACCGAAAATTTCCTTCCTGCCCTTTCCTCCTGGCAGAAAATAGGCAGCTGAGAGAGAGGCCAGAGAGGCCAGGGAGGACCAGTGGCCCCCACACCCCCGGGATAGGAGGGAGCTGTTGCAGCCCAGGCTATTTTTAACCTGTTTTTGTTGCACACTGGCGGTCCTGTCTCTCATTGCTTTCTTCCTTCTCTGTGTCTCTGTGTGTCTTCGCAGCTCCTTCCTGCTACCGTGAGATGTGTGAACTATATATGGCCTGGGAAATCTGCACCAGGCAGTATTTTTAAACCAGGCCTCCTCCTTGCAGGCTGCTGTGACGCAGTTCATCCGACTTCGCGAGTTTCTCGTGGGAATGCAGGGTGCCCGGCAGCAGCCTGCGATACTTGTCTGTTTAGTTTTCGGCCTGCACAATGCAACCCTTGGGGCCCAGGCTAACATCTCAAGACTTGGGAAGCAGCAGACCTTGTGTGTGTGCAGGGGAGGGGTCAAGCCTGGCCGTCATCACAGTGCAGCTTTCCGGGTGTCAGCTGCAGGTCTCCCAAGTGAGGTGACTTTTCCAGCTGGCCAAGTGTTGCCATCGAATCTAGGGGCCCGGGCACAGGGATGATCTCCCTAGGAACCTGCCCTCCTGCAGAGCACGTGTCTCTCTTCAGAGTCCCTGTTCATACTGTCTGTGGAAATGGTGTGGATTTTGTAATATTTGGAACAGGTTTACAGTAATGAAACCCTGGGAAATAGACATCCAGTGTAGAAAAGTCTGAATAAAAATACATGAAGAAATATTTGGGAGCAAATCATTTGACCTGCTTCACATGCCCAATAAACCTTGCCTCTTGCCTTCTTGCCTCTTCTTCCACAGCTAAAATTCTGTCTGGGTGAAAAGGTGCTGCTGAGGGCAAAGAGTTTCCTTATGAGGTTTTTTTTTTTCTCATTGCTGCTTTTAATTTCTTTTTTATATTCAACAGAGGAAAAGTAAAAAGTTAGTTTGAGACTGTGTGCTGGAAACATTCTGTCCAAAAACATTCTTTCAGTGTTTTCACTGTGAGAAAAGGCAGGAGCCACTTGTATTGTCTACAGCATGAACATCCATTTTTCTCATGGTGCTAGTTTTTTACTGAAATTCTTGCAGAGGATAAAAAATGTATTTTAGTCACTCAGAACTTTGTAGATTAAAGATTTGCTTAATCAGATTTTCTTCTGTGAGAAAGTGGTTTGTTTCTTCTTCTTTTTATATTTATGATGCATATAGACTTAAATTAAATAACCACTATCTGAAGATTCTTGTATGTGACTCTCCTGCTGTTGAAGAATGAATCATTGTATAGGTTGTAAAAGACCTCTGAGATCATAGAGTCCAACCCTTAACCCAGCACTGCCAAGTCCACCACTAAACCATGTCCCTAAGTGCCACATCTACACATCTTTTAAATACCTCCTGGGATGGTGGCTCCACCAGTTCCCTGGGCAGCCTGTCCCAATATTTGACAGCTCTTTTGATGGAGAAATTTCTTCTAATATCCAATATAAACCTCCTCTGGTGCAGCTTGAGGCCATTTCCTCTTGTTGTGTTGCTCATTACCTGGGAGAAGGGGCTGACTCCTACCTGGCTACAGCCTCCTTTCAGGCAGTTGTAGAGAGTGATAAGGTCTCCCTTGAGCCTCCTTTTCTCCAGGCTAAACACCCCCAGCTCTCTTAGCCACTCCTCATAGGACCTGTGCCCCAGACCCTTCTCCAGCTTCATTGCTCTTCTCTGGACTCACTTCAGTGCCTCAATGTCTTTCTAGTAATGATGGCTTGAAAACTGAACCCAGGATTCAAGGTGCAGCCTCACCAGAGCTGAGGAACAGGGGTATGGTCACTGCCCTGGTCCTTCTGGCCACAGGATTTCTGATCCAAGCCAACCTTTCCTGCATCAGCTAACTGGGCCACTTTGTCATAGAAGGAGATCAAGTTGGTCAAGTAAGACCTGACTTTCACAAATCCGCACTGACTGGGCCCAATCCCCTGGCTGGCTTGCACATGCCACAGGGTGGCACTCAATCTGATCTGCTCCATGACCTTCCCTGGCACTCAGTTCAGGCTGACAGACCTGTAGTTCCCCAGATCTTCCTTCTGGCCCTTCTTAGAGATGGGCATCATTGATGAACTTGCCTGCAAGTGTATAAGATATTTGCAAATATATTTGTGTTCATATATAAATACATACTTTAATCTGCTGTTGTTGTTTATTCTTTTATGTTGTTTTATTCTTTTTCCTCAGTGAGAATCTGAACTCTAGCAGTGAGGAAGTTATGTCTTTGAGATGCAGTTGACTTTTATAGATTTCACTGTGCTTTGGACCACGCCCATGTAATTTTTTTTAAAAGTGCTTGATTCTAGGTTCATAAAAATACCTGTAATTTGTGAAGATTATCCTTTCAGACTTTAAGGATTTACACAATTTAGGAAATGCTGATCAGTGTTTATACAGTAATAATGTGACCTCTGCACCACTCTATTCAATTTATTTTAACTGCTAATAAGGCACAGTTTTTCAGTTTGCCAAAAAGTGAATGATCGCAGATATTATCAGAAAACCACAGGGTTTGGTACCATGACACTAGGCAGTATTATGGAGAAGGCTAATTTCTTAGGCCCAACTGGACCAGTGTTCCAGTTCCTCTGTGCCAGGAAACTGTTGTTCATGCTTGGTTAACTTCTTGGATTTATAAAAATTTAGGTCGAACAACACCAATGATGTGAGTTTAGCAGGATTAAAAGAAAGCATGAGATACGTTTATCACTAATAGGTATGGCAAAGGAGACAGATAAATCCTCATTACTCCACTGGTGAGAACCACCCCCAGGAATGATTTAGGAGCCCCGTAATTGTAGAGATGCACTCCCATTTAGTAAAGAAAATCCAGGATAAAGTCCTGACAATGTGGAATATTAGATTAGGTGAAGCAAGGACTTTATCTTGCTTCGTGAGCTTTATTTTGCAAGTAGACAATTGCTTATGAAAACAGGGTTTATCTTAACATGGTATCATATCAAAACTTGGCTTTAATTGTCTTCTTTCTATCAGAAAAGGTCTTAGTTTAAGCACACACATTATTTCGGGATCAAAATGGTTTTATCATTCCAGAGATGTTTTCCAAAATTTTCCCATGACATGAAGTGGTCAGTGGACTTTTAATTCTGCAGATGCCAATTAGAATCCAAGGTCTAAGAGGAAGTTCATTTCTGGGCAGTGAGAGCACACTGTGGGTGGCCATAGACGCCACAAAGCCTATGACTTCAGCCACCTGAGAAATTAAATAATGAACCCTGACTGAGGAAGCTTGCAGGCATTACATCATTTACACATAAAAACAAGAAATAGATTTATAGGGCACATGGGTGGCCGTGAGCCACTCTAGAAGTCTCAGCTATATCCAACAGACTAATGCCCTTTAGTACCATTCTTTGTAGAAAGGGATCCCACAAACCTACTCCTCTACTTCGGGTTTCTGTTTCTCAGTTGTTGCTACGGATTGACTGCGACTCTCAGATGTGTTGCCTAAGCTGCAGCTGTACAGGGTGTGCTTTGCACTGAAGGAATAGGACGTGTGCCAGGTGTTTTTCCAAACCAGAGTAGCCCTGGAGAGATGAACTGCTCCTGCAATTTTAATGGGGATTGGGAATCAATTTAAGGGGTTTCTAGAGATCTGATGTGTTTGAAATATTTTTTTATTATGGTACTGACTACTCAGAAGTGGGAATAGGGTTGTTCTATTTCCGAAATTATCCTAAAGGGTTACTAACTGTCTGAAAAACAGTTATTTGGAAAAAAAAATATTGCCTAATACAAAAGCTGGAGAACTAATAGCTTACAGTAGTAGCTAAGCAGCAACAGAGCTGCAGCCAGTGGTGTCAGAGGGCATAGCTCTGGTGGTCTTTGTTGGGAATGGAGAGAGGAGGTCCTAAGAGTGTCTTTAAAGGAAGGAGGATTCACAGGAAGGATTGAATGATTTTGCAAAGGGAAGGGCAGTGAGGCTGATTAGCCATGGGAATAGCTGCTGGCAAAATGAGAAGGCACGCAGGAGGCAATGGTTATTCCTTGGAGTATGGGCCGCCATGTACACAAAGACAACTGTAGGGTCTTTCTGAGTGTCATCAATCCCTATTGCTTGAGGCTCTGAAACTCCTCCCTCACCCCAAAACACACCCATCACCTCAGGGAGCGAGTTGGACCGCAACCAGCTCACGTCCCTGAAAAAACACCCTCTGCACACTGACCCTGGGCAGTCTTGCTGAAAGCATCTCTGAGATTTCTTTAATTAAAACTTTGATTCATGCTCAAGCAAGAAAAAACAAACATTGTCCGGTTCCAGCGTTCAGATTCCTCAATGCAAGCCAGATGTCACAGCTGGTTCCTACAACTGCTGTCAGCGTGGCAGTGTGACCTCCTGCCGCACGCCACGCAAGGGCAGCAGGCAGGGACGAGCCCAGTAGCTGCCCCAATCTGTCTTGCTTTCATATTTAGTCTCAAAATATGTTTCCTGGACTTTATGTGCTCACTTTTCTCTGTCTTTTCTCTTTTCTCCTCGTTCTTCCCTCCCACCTGGAGGCTTGGCACACGGCGCGCTATCTGAGTAGCAAAATGAAGGAAAAAGAAGAAAGGAAAAGAAAGGAAGAAAGAACACAGGCCTACGTCTCTTTGTTTGTTTCTAAGGCAACAGGTAGGAGCTGCAGAGCACTGGCACTCTCCCAGCCGCACGCCCGTGGTGCCGGGGCTGCTCAGTGCCCCATAGGGACGGGTGGGAGGCTGTCTGTCTGTCTGTCTGTCTGTCAGCACAGGCACTGGGGGAATGGTGTGAAACAAATAAGCCTTGCTTGTGCTGCCGTGTCAGCTCTTCCTGCAGGGCTGCCGCTGTGGCTGCCCCGTCCTCGGCTCCTCTTGCCGGGTGACTGGAGACCGATGAGCAGGCAGGCAGGTGAAAAACATGATCTCGGGTGGCCTCGGATGACAGCCTAAAAGCTGAGACACATTTAAAACAACACAGCTAGAAATAAATTACTTCCTCCTCCCAGGGTTACAGCCAGGTCATACAGGAAGGAGGACAGGATTATCACTTCAGGAAAGAGAAGATGCATTTGGCAGTTACAAATTTTACTGAAATAGATAAAAGAGAAGGCTTTTTCATCTGTTTTCTTTCCTTTGGTCTCTGGACTTCCTTCACCTGCCTCCATCCATCGTAAGCAATCATCATGGGGCAACACATGAAGCTGGGGTCACAGTCCAGAAAGGGCAGGAGGACACTCAGGTCAAAATGAGTCGAAGATGAGCAATGCTGAACCCAGCTGAGCTGTGTGGGCACTGCTGAAAGCCATCCTGGAGACCCTCCAGAGCCTTGTGGGTGCAGTTAGGGGCATGGGCTAAAGCAGAAAGAGTCTTGTGGAGGGGTTGGATGATAGCAGCCTGCAGGAGTAACATGGACAAAAAATCAGTGGCTGGCAGTAATTCTTTTCCTGCCTTTCCACCAGGTTAGGGCTAGGAAGCATTTTCATACCGATAGTTTACTTTGAGCTAGCCTACTGGAAAATACAGAAGCATGGCAGAGGAAGATAGAAGTTGTGATCAAAATGTGACAGATGTGTCTGAGACAAGAGGAGATTTACCAGAGGCAGGCTAGGAGGGCTTGGCTCCTTCCCTGTATTTCCTTCTTTTACTGGTGGGGAGACATGCTCCTGCACCGTGTGATGTGGGCCCCAGCCCTAAAGACTGAGGATGGCAGTGTGGTCTGTGTCACTGCCTATGACTTTGAAGCTCCAACCCTGAGTTTCCCTGAATGTTTTTGAAGGCTACATTTCACTTACTTGGTAATGTTTCATTGAGCTGACCGGTCTCCATTAGCTCAAAAATATCAAGCATTGAAGTTGCCATTGCCTTCAAAACTAAGAAGACTTGCAGAAAGCTCTGCAGAATTTATTTCTGAGGTTTTCTGAAATATCAAGCAGCTGACCTGTCTTTTTAGCTGTTGAACTAAATTTCAGAAAAAGCCCGGGGAGTATCCTGGATGCTTTTTAACAATAAATTTAACTTCATCTGACTTCAGTTAACGTCAGCTGAACCACTGGTGCCTAAAACACCCCTATGTTGTTTGTAGGATCCACAGAGAGTGCAGGAATAATATGCCCAGCAATAAATAGTTGCAATTTCTGGGTAATCGATGACAAAAGAAATTATGCCAGAGTTCAAGATGCCAGTCTCTGTACTTTCAAAAGTGACAACAGGAGTTTCTCTGCAGGCAGGTATGTTGCAAAGCTAAAATTGTCAACAGAGAAATACAGAGTAACCCTGTTGAAAAGAATGACAGTAGTTCTTTCCTAGATTAGGATGATTGCATTTAAATATGCAGGCAATAAATCAACTCTTGCTCAGTCTAGTTGAGCCTTCCATATGTAGTAATGACTTTTCCAGACAGAATGCATTGGGTATTGGCAATGGATAGTGGGCTGTACATTCCCTGCATCTGTATCTGTGTGTGGCTATGGCTGCATGTCTGGAAGGTGTGAAGCATGTGTGTGAATGCAGCAGAGGGTGTTCAGTGAAAGAAGTGGCAATAGCAGCAAGAAACAGAAATTGCTTCTCTGTGATGGTGGCAGAGATCCACCAGCGTAGCTGCACGTACCTCCTGTTCTAAGAATTGTCTGTCATGTGCATCACATCCAGGCTGGATTAAAAAGATGGCTTTGCAACTGTATACCCAAATAACCTCAAGTGAATAGACAAAACCCCTAGGATTTCTTACTACACCTACTTACCATTTTTGATTCCTGTAGGATTTTTGGAGCAGTAAAATTTCGCTTGCTTTAGGAAATTTTTCTTGTCTTAGAAAAGTAATGCCTTCTGTTTCTAAATTAAAAATAAAAAGACATGCTTAAAAAGGCATTTTGAAGCCCTCTTAGTTACCTGGATTAAAAAATTCCAAACAAGTACACAAAGTGACCTAATTTGAGCTCCAGGCAGGGTTTAGGAAGCATCTTGAAAAGATCATAGTCTAGAACTTCCATTTATTGGTATGTTAACGTAAAATGTTTTGAGTTGGGTTTTTTGTGGTTGTTTCTTTTTAACATTTGGATGTTAATGTGTCCCAGATCTGTTGTACCTCATCTTTATTTATATCCAAGTCTTTTTTTTCTGTGTATCTTTTATTTTGTATTGTGGCTCCTTTTGAAAGAAGAATGATAAAAGAGAAAATTGAATCGTACCAAAAAATGTGTCTTTCAGCTTGTCAGAGGTAAAGAACTGTAGCTTTTATTTTACTATAGAGAGCATGATTACCTCAAAAACTACTTTATTTTACAGCACCAAGCTTTCTTATATTCTTTATCTCTCTGTTTTTCACTTTCTGTCATAGGATTTTTTCAAGATTTCCCATTCTATAAAAAATCTGCATATTGCGGTCGTGAAACTGCCTACTAATGAAAAAGATATCAAGATTATATTTTCACTTACAAATATTTTTGGGACAGATGTGATGAGTTATTATAGCATCGTAACAGTGGGGAGATGTGATGTTTCACATGGTAAGAGATAACCAAAACCCTGCTATTTGCCTGAAACAATGCACACTAACGACCATGGAGAATCCCTGTGATTACAGCTCACTTACAGTTCAGGCAAAGAGGAATTCAGATTTGTGCCATCCCACACTTGAGAGACTCCAGCCTGACCTTAGCAGCACGGAGTTTGTATTTTCCATGGCAGGAGGGGGTGTAGTAACTGCCTGTATGACACCAAACTCAGGAAAATGATGAAGCGTAATCCAGCTGAAGCACTTGAATAATCACATTGCATGTCAAACGTTCATATGGAACTGGCTGGCTCATAAGAATTGGTGTTTGGCCAAATATATAAATTAAAAATAACTTCTCCTGGCTCTCCTAAAGGAACCAGGACTTTTCTGTCAAAGGAAATGTCGTTTGTATATCACATAGCCTTTGATTGCCCAAAAGGCCTGTACCCAGACATGCTGGTTCAAAATGGGGCTTCTTTTTCACAAACACGGAGATACTGGAGAGCTGCTTATGCATTCACTGTGCAAGCACCACTGCATTTAGGTCAGTGCCTTCACAATGATTGTAATGGAAAAAGACTATTCCCCAAGGTTTGAGGAGAACAATTGCTTTCTAACACAATTCACTGCAAAGGCAGTTGGAGCGAAAACCTATCTGCTGGTCTTTCCACACCAACTAGGGGTGCTCAAAATTCTGCAAGAGCAGCCCAGGAGGGGTTTTTAGCATCTCTGCTGCTTTGAGGGTTGGCATTAGGGTTAGTGATGAGGACCTTTTGGTAATACACAGCTTAAGCACCATTACTGGTAGTGCTAGTTGTGATTCTGTGTAGACCCTATGGCCAGCATGAAGGTTGCTCCCCTAGGGATGCTTCAGCTAAGGCAGGGAGCCCTGAGTAAACATGCCCAGAGGACAATTCTTTTTTTTTCCCTAGAGAAGACAAGGCCTCAGAGGCACAGTGCAGGCTAGCACATGTAGAAATGCACTCCAAGACCACAATTCACCTGAAAACTGAGTGGCTTTTAGACAAAAATGAGTGCCTCTGACAGGAAACTCACTGGCAAGTACCTGAACAAGCAGTCTGCTCCCACGCCAGTTGCTGGCAGAATGACAGCCCCTTCCTTCTGCCCCCTGCACATCCTGCTTTAGGTAAAATAACTGTAGACATTAAACTCTTACAAGAGTTAAAAAAAATTCCAGATCCTGAAAGATGTGTCATTATCTGATGCTGGTACCACAGAATTGTAGCTATGACTAATGCAGCAGCAGTATTTCCTTTTTTCCCCTTTCTTGCCCTTGGGGTTCCACCTGAAATGAAGGCAACATCTCTGTGAACTAAAGCCCACTTCTGTTTATTACCAGCTGAGCTTTCTCTGAAGAGACAGGAGGAAGGCAAAACGTCAGCTAGAATTGTACTTGTTACAGGGATTTTCAGAAACTTGAATGGCAGTTGCTCGATTTATAAACTACATCCCATTGCCAGCTTATAAATTATCAACATTATTGTACCTCTCCTTTCAACATTGCCCATACTCTTTGTCTGCTGAAGAACATAGAAAAATAGAGGGAGGCACAAACACCACTTTCCAGGATCGGTTCTTATGTTCTCAGGATTTTGTGCCCAGTAGCTTTCTAGTCAGTGAGGCATTGAAATGCTGAGCTTTCAAGCCAGTAAATGGCAAAAATAATCTGCTGGTCCCCTCAGCACGGAAAGAAATCTGTTCAGCTGGACTGTTTCTACATATGCTGTCAGGCAGAGAAAGATGTCCACCAATTGTCACCTCCTCCTTTGGCTTCTGAGGCGACTCCGCGTAATTCACCGAGTGTGCATGGACGTTGCTGGCATGCACAGCGGCGCGGGCAGCGGGGAAGAAAGCAGGCACTACCGGGGGAAGCAGAGCATAAGGAGAGCACAGTTTAGCACCCTCCCACATATGTGTGCACACACATATACACTCGCATTGTGAAATATGAGAAAGAAGGGAGAAACTGGGGAGCATTGAAGTGTAGCGGGTGTCCGGGGAGAAGGGGCTTGGCTGTTGTGGCTTCTTTTCAACCGCAAGGATTTAATGCAACATTAATCTCTGACGGTCTTGACATCCCTGATCACAGTCTTCTGATTTCATCGGAGTCGGCATTTCCAGCACAAACGTCTATTTTTTGTGGGAGCCTTGATTCCACAGCAAAAAAGAGACCCTACATCTCAGCTGGATACTGATTTTTATTCTCCAATTAATTAAAATAGAAAACTCTTTCCACCCTTGAGTGATGTGAAAGCAAAGAAGCTCAGGGATGGCTGAGGTTGTTTTTAATTCACTTAATTTCTGGCATTTAAGGGGAAACATGAAAGTCACCAACTTTAGTATATTTGAGAAGAGACATTATTTGAAAACAACTCAAAGATTTCAAGTGAATTATCAGCCAGGTGCCTGAGAATCAAATTCTTTGCTATCGATACCATTGGCAAAGCTAATTTGGCTCAACAGCAGTGGGCAGCAGTCTCTGCACATGGCCATAACCTGATACCTGGCACTGTGATTACATCTCATTCCCCCAGTTTACCCTGAGCTGAACAGAGCCAACCTTTAACAAAAACCACCAGTGACCCCTGGGGCTCCCCTCTCACCTTGCCACACAGCCTGTCTCCACCAGCAGTCAGCTTGAGCTGTCAGGGATGTGTGTCAATGGAATTTGCACAAAGCGTAAGTGCTCCAACTTCAGAAGAGAAACTGGGACACTTCTATGCTTGAAAACATGGGACAACTGTGGCAGCATCTTTGCAGTTGCAAGGACACCAACCCAAAGTGTGACCAAATAATAGGCTTTTTGAATCGTTTTCCAAAGCAACAGTGTAGTTCTGTAAGGTTGTCATTGAAATAAACAGATCACTGGGGTCTAGTTTAAGAGTGGGCAGTGTGTGGATATGCTGAGCTGCCAGAGGAAGTGAGGGAGAATTGACCACTGTGATTTTGTCTACCCACAATATTTTTATCTGATGACTTTTCAGAAGTCTGTAAGGCAAGGGGGGCTGAGCTCGTGGAAATTATTTTGGAGCTCACATCTTTACCAAGGGATATAATGCTCTTCTACCCTGTTGTTTTGGGATTTTTTTCATGTGACATGGCTGCATACTCTTGGGCAACCAAATATTTCTGCTGCATGTGAGAACCAATGAACAAAGTGATGCTTCCTGTCATCTCTGAACCAAAATACCAATAAGGGGGAAAATTATTTGGAATATTATGTGCTGATAACAAAATAATTATGCTCATCTAAACTGTAACATCCTTCTTTTGTCCAAAACCTGTCGAATAAAGACAGTCCATCTGTCAATATGGTTGTCATGCATGGTTGACTGTAGGAGTCCAACTGGTGGAAAATGTGCTCTGTGCGTGCTAAGTGGCAGCTCTGTATATGGTGAAAGTTGAGCTAAAAAGAGTCAGGGAAAAAAAATGCTCCAATACAAATTTATTATCCAAAAAACTGTATTTATTGTACAGTTTAAAGTCATTTTGGCATGGCTCTGTGAATAGGGTTCAAATCCACATGGAAAAAAGTTCAAGCCAGACAAAAAATAGTGACTTTAGAGAATACATTTGGAGTGTAAAGTCATTATTTCTTCCTTCAAGCTGTGGTTTCTCATGGCCTTCTGGAGCAAACTGGTAACCTGAAAGCTGAAAAAAAAAATTGAAATACTTGAAACATGTGAACATACTTGAAACATGTATCTGAACACTTGGGGTAAGCTGCCCTTTGTTCCAAGATTTTTTTTCACATGTGCTGTATGAGAATTGATTGCCTTTGTGACTTTTATCCTAGCTGAAACAAATGCACATGTTGTTCTTATTTGTATGAATGGCTAATCCATTTTAATATGCTGTTTTGACACATGTACATGACTTTTGCAAGTTAATAGAGGTGATTCACATCTGTCATGCCTTCCCTTCTGTACATTTTCCTCTATACTGGCTTATATTAAATATAATGGGGAAATATATCCTTGTGCCGATGATATTGACATGAATTTTTTTTTAAGGCGTGATAGGCATCAACTTGGTACAGTACCAGTAACCCCAACCGGCTTCCCTTTTGGAATGACCCTCTACAAAATCACCAGTGTATGAAATTCCTTTAGGCATTTTGTCTCTTTTCCTCAGCTTGCCCCAAAATGCCTTCTTGCTGGAACACGCTGTGTAGGGGTTAGGATGAGGACAACCTTTTGGTACAAGGAATAGTCAGGGAGATTTGTGGTGGCTCCTTGGTATTTTTTCTTGCCAAAAGGCAGGGGTCAATCAGGCATAAAGTGGCAATGAGGAACAGTACTTTCCTGCTTTATTTGTACATGTCTAAACCATTTATCTGGATATTAACTGTTATCTCTGAAAACAAACAGATGCCTCAGCAAATCTCTCATAAGTTGGCCCATTAGTCATCAGAAAGAACAAAAGGAAAGAATTCATTTGGCCTCACCTTGCACACCTAATTTTGGTGTCATTGCCAGATTCAAAGTGAAGTGGCAGCTGTGAATCATTGGCCGGAGGAGCAACTTTCATTCCACTGATCGTAATGGAAGCCTATGGAGAATCACTTTGGGCAAGACATGGGTTTCCTCTCTAAAGAAGTTACCAGTTCTATTGAATTTAAACCCAAACTCCAAAAGTTGTAATCAAGATGTTCTTAGGAGAAGAGGATAATCTTTTGCTTTAACAAACTGGAGAACATCAAAATAAGAGTAATCAAACTCCAAGCTTCGAGGAAGAAAAGTAAATCTCCTGTGGAAACTGAATATTTTCATGATTATTTCCATCTGCACTACACCCTGACTATCCCATGCGATTTTAACCGATTAGCAGGGAGGAAGAAAATAATTTTCCAGAAATATTTTGCTGCACTCATGCAATAAGTACATTCTGGTTCACAATCACTTTGTACGTAAGAGCCAGGTCCTTTTACAGTATGTGTATGAAAAGAATTATCTAAACAGGGGCTGTGTACATTGTAGCTGCCAAGGTGCTGACCACATGAATACCCTGTGACATAGATTTGGCAAGAATGAGATTAACCTTGTTAACTTGGCCAAATTCCAGAATAAGTAAAACAAGTTGGATAACCTCATTTTCTCTCAATTTTAGCAGGAGATACTGAGCGTGATGTATGGATGCTGAAAAAGCTCCAGCAAAGAATTTCTTCAGCTCTCTGCAGCATTTTTGTGAGAGTTCTGTCTTTCCCGTGCAAGTAACTCAAAACCATGTTACAGTTTTGTAAACTTCTTGCAGCTGCAGCTGCAGGTTGTTTTGCAGAATTGTTATGGTTCTAACTAGAAAAACATTCAGAGATGGGTGTCTTAGAACTTGACCAATCCACTTAAGGGGTGGATGGCAAAAAACCAATTACCTTATGCCATTTAATACACTTTGCGAACTAACACATAAAAGCCTTCTGGGAGTTCATTAAAGTGCTTCCATTTATCCCTGAGCCTGGACCTTGTGTCGTTTCTCTACTCGTCCGTGGGGAAAACAGCGACACGTGATGCTGCTACTTTGTATTTTAGGTGTTTGTTCTCTTTATACAGGGTTGTTCTCTATATACAGGGGGGATATAGACTTGTCCTCTTGACATCACATTTACCCTGGCATTCCAGAAGTAGAAATGACAATTAATCATACCAGGCAATCACACTTTTACTTGGCTCTTCTAACTCTTTCCTGGTGCTGCTTAATAGCTGCTTCCTCTCAGTCAGATGAGGGGAATATCCCCATACCCTCAGCAGGTTTCAATATGTAATACTTTCTATTGACTTCAGTGAATTGTCTACTGAAAGGGTCTCAGGAAAAGTTTGTCCCGGGACCATTAAGTCAGAGAAGTAAAGTGGAGTGTACTGAAACTCACAACTTTCTAATACACACTACTCGATCAGGGGTCTCCATTTAAGTTTTCCTTGGTTCTGTTGGGAAGCACATGGCATCTTATCTTCTCATTGCAGGATGAGTCCCGAAGCAAAGAAATAATGTCAAAAAGAGCTAAGTAGCTGTGACTGACAATAAGGGACTGCTATTGCCGTGGTAGAAAGCCCTAGATGTCCACGAGAGAGATCTGGGGTCCTTTAGGCAAAAGGTCTGTTCCCAATGTATGCCCTGCCCATGGCCTTTGTGCAGGCAAAGACTTCATGCTAACAGCACATGCTACTGACACTGTTAGCTGCTTTAAGAGAGCTGCTGGATAAAAGGAGCTGGGCATGAACAAGGGAGACTCTGCATTGGTCTCTGATTAGAATCAGTGCTTGAGACAATGCTGGTCTTGCAGAGAAGGCATTGGCATGGAGTTAGGATTCCTGGGAGATGGAAATGACTTTTTCTCCCAGGGCTAACACTCCCATTAACTGGAGACATGAGACTCCCCCCCTTGCAACAAATTTAACTTGATACCAGACTCTTTACTCAAGTTTTCTTCATTCAGTCAGTGTGACAGGCAGCAGAATACTGGACAAGCATCAAGCAATGGATATAGCACCCTGCAGCTAAGATCCAGAACTCACTAGTCAATGTCTCTATACAAAAATACTTCTAAGATATAGTATCATATGTTTGTTAAAAAGCTATGTAAATGTCTCTACACATTTTAAATGTGTATGTAGTAACCACTACGTTGCAAAAATAGCTGACTACCAAAAAATCCCCATCATTGCTGTTGAAGCTCTTCCTCCTTGCAGAGGTTTCCAACTAAAGTTACACGTCTCTTTGGGCTAGCTAGGTTGTAGACCACTTGCTTTCGTTGACCTGTCAACATTGACAGTACTGACATTATTCAGCATCTTTGCTTGATGCAGAGTTGATAGTAGCTGACGGGTTCCCCGCTGGAACCCATGCACCACTTTCCTGAGCAGGAAAGCCCCAGGTTATGTCCCAACTGGTGTTGTAATGAGCTGGGGAGTCGTGTGTAAACAAACCCTAGATTAAAACCCAAAGCTGTGCTATTTGAAGCCCAAGTTGCCATTTCATGCAGAGTTAGAGCATAGCACGGAACAGCCTCATTGTGCCTGGCGTCGGCCGCTGCTCTCTGCAGTTCCCTGTGCCCTGGGGGAAGTGCGCTCATCTCGGGGCAGGTCAGCAGTGGTTCTGCTGCCTCCTCCTGCTAAACACTCCTGAAGGGAAGCGCCCTGCTCCCGCCAAGCCTCCCACACAAACCTTGCACCCGAACCTGAGCACGCTGGCCAGGAGCCCGCACCTGAGGGGAGCTCTACAACACGGCTGCTTCGTGCTGATGGGTGCTCTGGGATCAGCAGCTGGGAAAGCTGGGGAAAACTCAGTAAGCTGGAATCATGCAAGAGTCACTGTTCTGAATGATTCAGTTAAGCTTCACGTTGACAGGGAACTGTTTTTAGTATTATGACTAAGAAGGACAGTGGTACAAGTTTACATAACAAAGTGAGAGGAAAAAACGGGAGTTCAGTTTTAGCATTAATGATGATGTGTCACAATTTAGCATGAAACTTTCCTAAACTCCCTCTGGTATGAAAATAGGTATTGCAAAATAATCTGTATTTTAAATGCAGGTTTTAAAAACTTGGAAATGGCTCTAAACCAGTATGTTATGGAGTATGTTATAGGCTTGCAGTAAAAAGCTTCTGGCATTACTGTATGCATTTCTTAATATTACTTCAGTCTGCACTCAGTCAAGACTTTCATTGATATCAGTGGGAATTTTCCTGAAAAATAATTTTTCAAAGCCTGTAAAGGCTGTTTTATGTGATTCATTTTTAATTACACTCTCCCCACCCCCCCCCCCCAATCTGTTAATTTCATCTTTGCTTCCATAAACCTTTAGAACTTCTCAATGCTGCTTAAACACAGATCTAGATGAAAGTGCTTTGTGGAATATGGCTTTTGTTAGAGTTAGTAGAGCTGTTAAAATTCCATTCTTTCAGTTTTAAAAATGACATTTCTTTGCAGGCTAATACGAAGTACCGATACACACATGCAAGTACGTGAAAAAAAAAATGAAACAAACCCCCAAAACTCAAACCAAAAAGCAAGGCAGGGAAAATTAACTGGATTGTAGATTTGAAAAATGCCATAGAGCCCTGTCAGTTAATGTCCATTTAACTTCCCATCTATTTTCATTCATGTATTTTATTTGTTGTTCTGGTTCTATCCACTTATTCTATTTAATTAATAGAATATTTTCTTCCAAAATCTTCCATGTGCCAAAAACTAATGAAAGCCAAAGTTTTCTCAGCTATGGACAAAAAGACCCCATTTTCAATGGAACAAATTTGCCTTCTGTTGGAAAACCATTATAGCAGACTTCCAGTCCTTAAGGGGGGCCTAGAGGAAAGATGGGAAGCGACTCTTTATCAGGGTGTGTTGTGGTGAGATGAGGGGCAATGTCTTTAATCTGAAAGAGGATAGATTTAAATCAGATAATAGGAAGAAACTCCTTCCTGTGAGGGTGGTGAGATGCTGGCATGGGGTTCCCAGAGAACCTGTGGATGCCCCATCCCTGAGGGGTTCAAGGCCAGGTTGGACATGGGGCTTTGAACAACCTGGTCTGGTGGAAGGGGTCTGTGCCCATGGCAGGAGAGGTGGAACAAGATGATCTTTCAAGCCAAACCATTCTATGATTCTATTAAATTACACTGCACATGAATGGTGTGCAGCATGTATTGATGAAACAAATACCACACTTTTCCCAGATTTAGATACTCACTTTGTTACTCTTTAATTCACACAATTCTTGCAGCCATTGAAAACCTCAGCAGGCTGCTGTGACTTATCTGCTGCCTTATTTTCTTCTTAACTGTGAAATTATGTTTATTTCTAATGCATAGTTTCTTGATGTGAAAAGGCAACTCCAAGGGCTGAGGATCCCACTGAGGCTTCTCCTCTTAACACTGAGCTGTCCAACTTCACTCAGCTTCTCTTCCGAAGTCCTATACTACAGCCCACAGCCAGTTTGGTGCCCTTTGCTGGACCAGCTGCAGGATGTTCCTGTCTCTCATGTAGAGGGGAGCCTGGAACTGGAGCCAGCACTCATCAGTGCTGAGCAGAGATGAAGGATCACCTCACTTGACCTGCTGGTGATGCTGCCTAAACCAGTTCTGCATGAGGACAATACCTACATGGGCAACTATAGAAGGCAAAGAATCTTTTGTACTGTTTGCAACACAGGTAAAATAACTCAGGAAGGGCAGAAAAGGTAAAGATGAAAGATGACTTCAACAACAAGAAAGGGCAGGATTTCTGGAAAAAGATGCAAAAATGCATTATCATAAAAAATGCGTGTGGAATACAGCCACTTCAGAAAGAGTAGTGATATATAAGAAGGATACTGTGACAAGACTGAGGCATACTGATTTTATTCTGATTCAACATGATATTACCAGGAAATGGAGGAGTGATACTTTAAGGAAACTGGGATCACAGTCTCTACAGCTGCAAAATTTGCCAATGTTTACATGGAAAATAAAGGCCAGTGTCTGAGGGAGCAAATTCAAAGCAAAAATGTATAAAGCAAACCTGACAAATCAAGAAACAAGAAATATATATTTTCTACGTGCAAAAAAGAAACATGCACATCTTTCCTTGTGAGTTTTACATGGATGTATCAGAATTTTTTTCTGCTTCTTTCTTGCTTTCAGATAAAAACATCTTCTGGGTCATCCCATTCAACTGTTTATGGAGTGATTACACTAAAGAGATGTTCATAATAATTAAATAGACACAGTTAATTAAAATCGTCTTTCTCAAACTGCTGAGACTTTGCTTAGAGAAACCTTACAATATTTATCCTCCATTCATGCAGGAAAATCTTCAAATCTTCAGGAATAAAAATATAGCAATGTGAAAAATGGACATATGCAAGCAAATGTATTTAGCAAACATTTTAATGTTGACTTATTTTCTCTCTTTGCCTCAGACTACACAGAGTAAAAGAAGACGAAAAACCTCTTCATCTAGCTACACAGTGATCACTTCCACAACTGTGTCTCTAATGTCCTCCAAAAAAAGGCCAGATCCTATTTCGGCTTACATAACTGCAAATCAATTAGAAGTGTATTGGAGTTATTGAAATTGCTGGTAGAATCACCACACAAATTACAGAAGCTGAGAGTCCTCCTAGGACAGCTTGCCTACTTTCCATGAGATACAACACTTTAACCCACTGTCCATGTCCATTATTTGCCATTGCACCAGTATAAAAGTCTGTGGGAACACTGTGCATGTGTAAGGCCGCTGAGAGAAGTAAGGGTAGAAATTATATAGCAAACGTCCCTTACGAGGACAAGGCTTCTGTAAAGGGAAGTGACTTGCCTGGGGTTAGGTAAAAAAAAAATGGGCAGCCCAGCTTCACAGGCTGGGCCTCAGACACATATTTCTTGCTGAAGCAGCTCCTCAGCGTTGGTCTAGAGACTCTTGCAGACTTTCTGATTCAACCAATATGGTCACCCATAACAATTTCATTAAACTGTTTCTGTATAGTCTTTTGCCTGTTAGTCTTTCCCCTGGTAGAAGTCTGTATGTTCTGTGCTCCACTCCTAAAACAAACAACATGCAGATAAATATGGTGCAAAGCACTTACCACAACTGAAAAATAAACTTCTAACCACAGTGAGGGAGAGGAAAAGAGCTGGGTATTTTGTGGTCCCTGAAGGAAATTGAAATCTGCTTTTTGGTGGAGACATGCTTCAAAAGATGAAACCAACCAAATGGGGAAAATGTCTCTTTTTCTCGGGTATGTGCACAGCACATATTAATGGTTGCCAAAAGTTAAATGGGAAGCACTATTGATATTATTGTCTGTTTGTTATTAAATAAAAATCATTCAAGCTTTGTTCTCTTCTCCAGTGGATTAAAGAAAGACATCACCCAAAATCAAATCTGATCAAGTTTCCTTTTAGCATATAATGCCTTGCTGCAATATGCTTCAGACAGTGGCTGCTGCAAAACATTTTGTTTAGTGCCTTGTTTATTATTGTTTTTCTAGTAGAAAAAGGGTCCCAAACGTATTTTTTTTCTAAAATTCCAATGGTCTGCTATACTTTAAAAGAAAACAGATGATAAAGCTTCCTTTAAAATTTTATGTCTTCTTTAAACGACTTCGTAAGTAAATTGAAATTATTGTTTAGAAGGAAAGAAAGACAGAAGACAGGAGGAAAGAGAGAAATAGAGAAAGAATGAGCAAATGAAAGAATGACAAAATGAGAGAATGTGAGAAAGGGGGAAGGTGGGGGAAGGTGCGGGAAGGGAAGGTGTGGGAAGGGAAGGTGCGGGAAGGTGCGGGAAGGGAAGGTGCGGGAAGGTGCGGGAAGGTGCGGGAAGGTGCGGGAAGGGAAGGTGCGGGAAGGTGCGGGAAGGTGCGGGAAGGTGCGGGAAGGTGCGGGAAGGGAAGGGAAGGGAAGGGAAGGGAAAACTTATGAATAGTTTGTAGTTAATAAGTTGATTTTTTAAATAAAAATGACTAGTATTTTCTAGACTAGTATTTGTATAAACATTCAGAAAGTCACAGAGTCACTGAATATGCTGAGTTGGAGCCCACAAGGATCATCAAGTCCAAATCCTGGCCCTGCTTGTGCGTCCCCAGAAGCATTCTAAGAAAATAATTTATATATGTTATTGAACCAGACATTTTCATGTCTCCACAGACTCTGGAATGATTCATGTCCTTTCCTAATGACAATAATACAGTAGGCTTTTGACCACTAGTGAGCAGAGCTGGCTGGAGCTGGTGACCTGGGGATGAAATGTTTACTGCCAATCTCCCGGGCAACCACCTCCCCCTACAGGCACCTCTCAATAAATCTGCCCTTCCTTATTTTCAAAAGACACTTTGGAAACATGCCATTTGAATCTATTCAGAATACTTCCAAAAAATCCTTTTGTTTAAGGCTTGTTTTTTAAAGTGTTTTGTGTAAGACAGGCAAACTTTTCTTTCCTTAAATTTTAAGTAACTTGCAGATTTTACATGGTTTTATTCCTTTCATTTCTCAACGTCTTATGCCATAGCCTGTGGCATGGCACTTTGCTGGCAAGCATTCCCGTATTAGATACTGCTTAGGCACACAAATCCCAGCTGTCATCTCTGCTCCTGGGAGGAACCAAAAACTCTGCATGCTCCCTTCCACCTTCCTCTCCCACATTGCCTTACACGCCCCAGGTACCTCCACCTCTGCAAACTCCTTATTAAAACTGAACTCTAAAGTAAGAAGGAATGATGGCATTATAAAATGGGTCCAGATCTAAACTACTAAGTACCATTTTAGATAAGGAAGTATGAGAGTAAATTACTCCACCATAGCCCAGCACACATATGCAGTACTATGTGTAAAAACAGAAAATAGTTCCTGACACATAGCTGTGTTCTTGGAGATCAGCTTAAAATCTCCATGTTAAATATTCCCAGAAGGCAATGCTTGTTATTCCCATTAGTTTCATTCAAAGACATGTCCATCTGTTTGCGAAACTATCGTATAAAAACAATGGTTCCCGTTCTCTATGCCTTACTCAGGCCTTTGTGAAACCAGTTACTGGAATTTTTATCTGGGTCAAGTAATTCAAAACAGGGCAAAATATGTTCAAATTTAATGTGATGAAACACTCAGAATGGAAGTTAATCTAGGGTTTTTTTCATTATTTTTGTTAACTTAAGTGCTAAGAGGATATGTCCACCATACTGGTAAATGCTGTATTGTGGACTTCACAATGGATAGTTTCTCTCTTTACATTGCCATATGTGCAGAGTAAATTATGTCACTCTGCCTTCAGATTTTACTAGTTTGTATCTTTTAAAGGCATGGATGAAATACTTAACTGGGCTGCAGACTCAGATACCTTGTGTTTTGAATTTCAGCTACAATTTTAGTAAATTTGTATTCTGTAGCAAATGTAACAAATTCAATTTATATGAGTGATCCAATCACAGCTTTGTCTCTTGAATCTTCTGTTCCACAGATGTCTAAAACACTGTAACTCAGCATGTCTATGGCAAGGGCAGCAGCAATGGTCCTTCTGCCCTGTGCTACGAGCTCATCCCTTGTTGAGGGGGATAAGACACTTCCCCTTTATGCTACAAACTTTGACTCCCATTGCATTTCCTTTGCCAGTTCAGGACCTGTGGTCTGATCTCATCATATCACTGCATCAGATTTACCCACAGCCACATCTGTATATCCTAGTCAAGCTTGTCTGGGCCAATGCAGCTCATCAGCCACTCATGTACATGCCAGCTCCACACTTAGAGGATTTGGGCTTGGCTGATGCCTGAAAATCCAAAAAATTTGTTTGACTTTCGTTGCTAACAACCACCAGAGTGGGCTGTACGACCTTCCTCTCTGAGGAAGGCAGTGTCTCATTTTACTAGAGGGAAAGGACAGAAAACATCCCACTTTTCCCTCACATTCCTGATGAGATGGATGCAGCCTCCCATGGGGGAGAGCAGAGATGTTCTGTTCTCCTAAGCATCTTGGTAATCTGATGCTCCTTCCTTGCAACTGACGGCAAAAATTGCTACCCAAGGACAGCCAAACTCAACGATTTAATAACTAAAGTTGTGAGCATTGTTGCTGTAACAGGCAAGGGTTTGTGCTCTATGGTGAGTAGAAACTAGAGGGACCAAGGAGCAAGGGAACCAGGATGACTGAGGAGTAGGGAAAGGATGAGCTAGAGCAAATGGTACTTGTTTTGTTGCCAGCACATGGAAACCAGGGAGAGCATCTGGTAAATGGGAAGTAATTCTGATGGTCTGATCTTCCTGGAAAACTTCATTTCCCTCTTTAGAAAGTGAGCAGTGATCTGTACCAGCATTATATATGCCAGAAATATATGGCATGATAGCTACCTTTGTGGCTTCTTTCTGGCTCTCTTTGTGGCTTTCTTCCCCTGTAAGGGGAGCCATCCGCACAGCAGGGAATCTACTACAATTTGGGTGCTGCACTTGAGAGGTTACAAGAGCCAGCAGTGCTCTGGAGCAGATGCTTTTTAGAATATGAATTGGATTTCTTGTTTTTGGAATAAGCAAATTAGGGTGTTGAGTACCTAAGGCCTTTGATAATAAAGAATATGGAAACGGAGATGTGTGGAATACAAGCAAACAAAAATAGATAATAATTTTCATCATTAACTGCATAAGGATTATTTCCATAGTTGCAGGTAACCAATTAATGAGCCAACTGCAATTCTTGGTCAAGGTCCCATTTTGAATGAGATGTGTCAAACTTGGAGGAGAGGACTTTTTCTGATACAGTAAACTGTGAATGCTGCTAAAGGAGAGAGTAGGGGACAGAGAGCAAGGAGGCCATGAAGAGCCCTGAACAGTGCTAAAGTGAAGAAGATTTACAAGTTGTTGATCAAGAAAACAAAGAGTAATATGGGAAGAAACTTCCACAGGGAAAGTGTACAGGAATCTGAAACACTAAAGATGAATGGGTGTATTACAGGCAGTTTTTCAGCTTGACATGCCCATTTTCATATATGGCAACACGCCCCGAGGAAAAAAACAAAGAAAGAAAATCAAGGAGAACATGACTTGCAGTTACTGGGAGTAATTTTTTAGCTACAGTGAGATGGCAGTAAAACAGCAACACAATAAGGATTTTAAAAAATGAAATGTCTTAAGCATAGCATGCCATGACAAAGAGTAGCAAACTGTGCTGGGATGCCAGCTTTGAAGAAAAGCAATGAATTTTGCATTTGAGAGGAGAAGCAGGTATTTCATGGAACTGCCTGTGTATATCATGATCAGATGAGGAGTTGTGCAATGTAAAGAGCTTGCTCCAAGCCAGATTTAAGAGGCTGGGGCAATGACTGTTGTCTGGGGTTGCTAGAAATCACATACTTGATTGCTCAACAATGCAGTTGTAATTAGAAGAGTAAGGACAACTCTATGGAACAAGAAAAAATTTAAGAGTTTTATTCTCCCCAATGGGATGGTGAAAACTGATGAAGCAGAGATTGCATTCCTTCTCACAGGGCATTCATATATGCTCTGTTAACAGTGTGGGACTGCAGAGACTTTTGAGGCATCCTCACACACCCACCTGTGGTGGGCCTCAAAGATGTTGGTGGAAAGGGGAGAAAGGATTTAACTTTGAATAAGGGAGTTGGAATCAGTCACATTCACAAGGAATATTAGGAACTCCTCTGATCAGGCAACTCAGCAGGGATCTCTAAGCATGGAAGACAGCTGAAGGATTTTAAGTGAGCTGCACTAGTGACAAACCATTTCTTTTCCACTTTTGCCTTTCTCTTTTTGAGCAGCATTACAATTGCTTCAGATTTTGCTAAGTACAGAACAGGTCTGATTTGCAAGGCTATTAGAATAAATAAACTCCTAGCAAGAAAATGCACAATTTTTAAGAACCATCTTTGTGTTCAACCCTCGGAATTTAATAGACAATTTCCTTGGCTCCCAATTTAGTTGTTTCTACCTGTGCAGTAAGCAGAGACACATAAGATCCCTCCTTTATATGGGGCACTTTTGATATTTTCTGTCAAGAAGACAAAGGATTGATAAGACAGTAGAAAATAGAAGCTGTAAGTTTAGGCAGAAGCTTGGGGAAAAAATGGCAGGTAAATCTGTCTGTCCTAGATGGACAAATCTGCTCAGGGCCTCAAGAGTAATTGCTAAAATATTTTCAAACAGGAGGAATAACTTTGTTCTTACTTGTGTCCAGCCATGACATTTGTATATTAAAACCATAAAGTTCTGGCTGATTGTCTTGCTCTTCTATCCCCAAGCATTCTATAAGATGTCTGTGGATTTTTTTATGTAGCCTTTTGTGGGTGGTTGAACACAAGACAATACCAGGCTCTTCCAGGGTGAAGTAGAGTATATTGGTTACCTATTAGTGCTTTCTCTCTGCAGCCAGTAGATACAGCAAGGTTCTGGGGTGTGGCCAAGATGGAAAAGGGTCTTTGATCCAGCACCGCATGTGCCACGGGTTTGCCAGAGAGGTGAGAAAGCTGCTGAGCAGCTTTGGAAAGAGCAGGCTGCTTCTAGAAACTTTGCATGTTTCCAGAAATGGATCCCAGAATCACAGAAGTATAAAGCTGCAAGTACCACAGGGGATCATCTATGCTCTCTTTTTACGCAGAGGAAGGATGACATCTGCCAAGACAGTCTGAATGGGAGTTTTATCTTACCTTCTTTCAAAAATCTCCAGTGAAGGAAGACTTCTACTCACCCTAGGCTTCCTGTACCACTGTTTCAATGTTTCTTTAATAAGAATTGCTTTTTCCTAATACGTAACTTAAATGCCCTTTACTTAATCTGATTATTTCTTGTCCTAGGACTAGTGAACATAATGAACAATAAATTAATCTTTTTTATAACTGTTTTCATATTAGAAAACTGACACCATGTCCTCCCTCATTTTAATCCCTTTTAGACTAAACAAACTCACTTCCTCTGACCCTACTCATCGGTCAAATTTCCCTACCCTCAGCTCCTTCTTCCTTCTATTCTTCTTAGTACATTCTTCACATGGGGTAGTGTCCTGGGATCCCAAGGTCACTTAATTTCCCTAGGTAAGGTTTGGACTACTTTTCTTCAGAGGAAGAGGAGACGATAACCTCCTACATTTTAAAAATGAAAGCTCTGAAGCTGCACTCCAGAAGTCTTCCTTCTTTTCTGTTACACTGTTCATCTACAAGAACTAAAAATAAAATGTAGGTGGGAATTCCAAGGTCCTCCTTCACTTTGCTGGTGGATGTAAGGATCTTGGTAAACTCTCCTTGTATTGGGCTGTAACTTCATTAAATATTGGTCAAATTAATTTTTTTATGACTAATCTTCAGTTTTGGTTGAGGAACAGAACTGTACTGTAAAAGTATTTTTGCCTCCAGATGGGACTAGATGGCAGAGTGACAGAGATAGACTTGTAATACTTTGACAAAGTCAGTCAATCTTGTACCGCTTAGAATCATAGAATCAAGGCTGGAAAAGATCTCTAAGATCATCAGATCCAATCTTTGAACAAATACCACCATGCCCACTGAACCATATTGTGAAGTGCCACATCTCCTTGGTTTTTTAACACTTCCCAAGAAGCTGACTCCACCACTTCTAGGGAAGCCTGTTTCCATGCTTATTATTATACTGTTCTGTTCTGTACACCACCATCATAAACATACTGCCTGGATTTGCAGTGATTTTGATTTTTTTCTTGTTCTGTCCAGCAGTAAATTTAACAAAGAAAAATACGATCTGTCTGTCAATTAAGATAGGAATGACATGCAGTGTGGACTTTAATGTTCAGAAAGCTCATGTGTCAAAGAGTGAGAAATGGCCACTGATCTTTCAGAGTAACTAAGTAACACCATAAAAAAAGAAAAAGGATTTCCACAAAGAAAACTCCTACAAATTTTGTTGTCTTTATGAAGCTCATCAGGCTACTTTTACAGGACTTTTTTTTTGTTAAAGTTTTCTCTATTGGAAAAATTCAGGCAATTATACTCTACCACAGGAAGCAAGTTCAAGATACACTCACAAGGAATATTTTTCAGAACATCATCAGGCAGTCTTATATCGATTACATGGCTGTCTCATCGGGGTATTTTGTGCATTCAGAAAAAAAGCATTCCCTGTAAGTGCAGGGATAATAATGACAGACATTTTTAAGGCAAACTGTTTACCAGAAACAGCCTATGAGAAAAGCACATAATAGACAAAACTGCCCCTCAGGCAGTTGCTGTGGATTGAAAGAGACTCAGAAGTTTTGGGTGGGTTATTTTTGTACTATTCCGTTCCTTTATTGTCCAGGATGAAAGTGAGAGATCCAAGACAGAAGTTGTAAAATTTGGACTTTTTGAGACCTCACAGGGCACCTTGTATTCCCATTTAATGAAAGATATTTTTGCCGAGTAATTTGTTTCAGATCATCGTAAGTATTACAGCAGTTATCTTACCTACGGCCATGCTGTTACAGTTCAAGTTGGTTGTTCAGATATTGGCTGTCAAAGTCTAGCAAAATGACAACTCTGAAGTGGTTGGTAGACACAGAAGCAGAGGAAGAGAGAAGAAAGTCTTTTTAAGTCTTGGTGTAAAAACAGGAAGTGTTTGACATTCTGCCCTAGCATCTGTGTAGTGTCCATATCTGTTAGTTTAATTTTGGACATTGTGGTTCAGTGAAAATGAAAAAGAGGGAGGGAGGGAGGGAGAGGAGAGAAATAGTCTAAGTAGATTATCTTAAAGTAGTAGGAAAGTACCCCAGAAATGCCAGGAAAACCTGTTTCCAAAGCAACATATTAAAATCCAGAAGATGATGCCCACTTATTGCAGTCAATACTGGGTCTTGTCCTGAGCGCACAGACACAGGTTTTACTTCATGTGACCTAGAAAATTTCAAACAACATGAACTAACTAACCCCAGCAATACATTGATGGAAGAAGAGGGGGTTTTATCTCTTGTTCATTATTAGCTGATTTGAGAACCTTCAGTAATTTGGGGTTTAACTCTACAGCAGTAGAGTTACTGTTTTGTCTGCAGTTTTGTCATTGCCATTAGTAATAAGAGAGGGGGAGAATGATTATTCCATAATTCTGAACTTCGGCAAAGCCGATGTGTAACAGGTACATTAAACAGGATGGAAAGAGGATGATCTGAAAGCCGTAAATTATTGAGTGCTATCTAATCCTTCACAATCGCTTTTTATTAGAAGCACTTCCTGGAAACTCAGGCATTTGTGACCTACTATATAAAGGCCTTCATTTAAAAGGCATGAGGGTTGAGAGACTAAAGATGAGGCATTCAAAGGAGGTTATATAGTTTTGTCTTCTATGTAAGTTGCTCTGGGAAAGCAAATCTCACACAGTGTCATGAGCTGAGTCTTCATTTCAAAGCTGAAGATCCGAAAAATGTAAATTTCCCCCATTTTTCTATGTTAGCCTTTTATGTGTGTTATCATGATATTTCTCATAAATGTTATTTATTAGTAGACAAGTTGCCTCCTGATATTCTCCTAAAGAGGCCAGCACACTCAGTAGGAGCCCAGTAATGGAAAGTCAGCTGCTTTTTGCTAGAACCCCACGTGTACATCATCACTGTCTTATCAGAAATTCACATTTGTGTGTAGAATAGCAAAGGTGTGAACCTGAGTTTCAATGCTATGCTCAGGTTTCCTTCCACACTCATTAAATTTGCACACAGGAAACACTGGTGTTCAGACTTAGACAATTCTGCTTTAGCCATAGACTAAGATTTAGGGTAATGTTATTGAGAGACATTTAACACCAACTGATTTAAAATAGGGTATGAAGGGACTACTAGGCTTTCATGCATTTTTAAGATGCAGTTCTTAGTCTTTTCTCTATGAAGAAACACAATGAAAATATAAATTATACCCCCAGGGAGAGATATAAACAAAGAAATCGGAGTAGAGTATTAATTACAATGGTAACATTAAAAGACAATTAGTGTTTATAAATCAAGGGTGAGGTTTCATGACTGCCTTAGCCCAGTCTGTGAGCAAACCTGTGTCAAAGCCATGGTCCCTCCATCACTACTTTCTGTTGGGCTGTTCTGGGGCTGTTCAGCCTGGAGAAGGTTGTGTGGAGACCTCATAGCAACATTCCAGTATCTGAAGGGGGCCTACAGGGAAGGCAGTCGGTGACTCTTCATTGGGAACTGTAGAGATAGGACAAGGAGTAATACACACAGATTGAAAGAGGAGAAATTTAAGTTAGAAATTAGGAAGAAATTTTTTATTGTGAGGATGGTGATGCGCTGGAACAGGTTGCCGAGGGAGGTTGTGGATGCGCCAACTCTCGCAGTGTTCAAAGACAGGTTGGATAAGGCCTTGAGCAACCTGGTCTAGTGGGAAGTGTCCCTGCCCAGGGCAAGGGGGTTGAGACCTGATGATTTTTAAGGTCCATTCCAACCTATTAACATTCTATAATTCTATGAAATCCCTTTGGGGCTGCCAATATTCTCCATGTATCATGATTCTAATGTGCTAATACTGGATGTCTTTGGGAACATTAAGATCATAAAGTCCAAAACATTGTGTTTGGCTTCCAAAGGATAACTGTGGGTTTCTGAGGGTTTTTTGGTGTTTTTTAAGGAAATTTGGTTTTTTTCAATTAGTTGGTTGGTTTTGTGGCTTTGGTTTTGATTTTAGGCACTGGTTTGGTTTTTTTTTAATAAAGCTTGTTAAAAAGAAGCTAGAAGGTGCTGCTAAGAATGTGATAGGGATAATAGTGCAGAACTGGGGGCTGAAATCTTGCTATTGGTTCCTTACTTGTCATCTATTAGGTAAGCCTTGAAAAAGGTTAAAGGGAAGTGATTAAATAGCAAAATTGGGCTCTTTATTATAGACACAAGATAGTCTTCCAAAAAGATGAAATTGTGTCCAGGCAAGGAACATACACTGTAATAAGCATTTTAGCAAATAGAATACGAAAACATAAGTAACCCAAGGAGAACAAGAAGCAAATGCTGAAGGACTCAAAACCAAGACTAAATTATTCTAGCCCATCAGGAAGGCACAAAATGCCCTCTAGACAGTCCAGAAGCTAAATGCCATATCAGTGTGTGATGTACTGGTCTCCTTCTTTTGGAAGTGCAATAAAGATGAGAATAACGTGAAACATCTTCTCCAAGAGGAACAACTGAGTAGCAGTAGTAGCCTTCAGGCTGAAAAAGAGACAACTTACGTGAGATATGATAGTTGTCTAAAAAATCATGAGTGGTCTACAGGAGGATTTAACTTTTAATTGTCTACTCCCATATATGAGGTAGGAGCCATCATACAAAGGCTGTAAGATCCAGGGCTGGAGTAAACAAGAGGGAGTGGTTCTTCAGGGGACAAAGATCTACAGCTGTTCTTGTCTGAAGAAAGAGGTCATTTGGGCACAAAGACAGACTAGAGAAGTAGTAGGAGCAAGGATCCGTTGAAGGCTGTTGAACAAACAAACTGCATCAGGTCCCCAAATGTTCTACTCACTCAAAAAAAAGTTGGACATGGCAGAGGACCTAAAGAGGGAAGAATCATACATTCTTGTCCTGTCCTTATTTACACTTTATCATCCATTTATGGACACTTATGGAGAAGGAAAACCTGGTAAAAGGGACATTTGCTCGCAACTAGTTACAGACATTCCTGTGGCCACTCCCGCATCCCATGCTAATAAAATCAGATGAAAGTACTCCAGATAGACAAAGAATTTTTATTCAACTAAACTAGGTAAAGTGAAGCCCTCTTCTTGGATATGTAGGATGCAGAGACCTGCCTATCTTTTTTCTTGTGATTCTTTCTTGAAAAATGAGTTGACCCTTCTTCCGTTTTCAAGCAGTTCTCAGGGTCACAGGGTCTTGGACAAATACTAGTCCCTAGTTCTTCCTAAGCATTTTCCTCATGTTTTCTTGTCAGGCTTTTGGAGAGATTCGGGTGGGGGGTGGGTGTGTTGCATTGTTTTTGGATTTCTCAGGAGAACAATTTTCTGTTTCCAAATTTTCCACTTCCAATTGACAAATGATATTTCATCCAGTGTCATTTTAACACATAAGCCAGTCTAGTGCTGTTGGTTTCCCAGCAGTTAAGCCCTAAATATTCTAACAGCATAGTTCAAGAGGTGTGCTTACTTGTTTGAATGTGTTCTTCCTCTGAATGAGGGTTTGAGTGTGTGCACACATGGCTGCATAGCTCCTCAGGAATATATACACTTCAGTTCTTGCAGTAGCAGCTGGTTCATTCAGAACCATCAGTACAATATGTCAAGGTTCTAGACTGTGAGATAGCTCTTTGCCATTATATATATTAAAAATTATTTATACTCAAAATTCTGTATATTAAAGACACTTTTTTCACAGGTTGTCTGAACAGAAAATACCAGCTACTCAAACAGTGTCAGTCAGGACATGTGTTTTTTAGGCTAGATTTATCAACAACTCATAAAATCTAATCCCTAACCCTGATGAACTATACAATGGAAAAGCACCAATGAGTTAACCTTGTACACATGTGTAGGCAGATTACTGTCAATGTACTTTAGGGAACACTGCAGATACATCGTGAAGAATACAACATGACTATAGCGGCAAACAAATGAAAAGGGCTTTTTAAACAATTAAAAAGAATTCCAACTTCACATAATGGTTCAGGTGTTTTTCTTTCACTTGGTCTTCTGTGTATGCATGTATGCATATTTTATCAGTGCTGGAGGAATTACTTTTGAGAACAGAAGACTGTAAGTCCTCAATAAAAGAACATATATTCTCCAGGAGAAAGGGAAAATGTGTAAAGCATTAAATGAGGATGCCTTGCCTTTCCTTTTCTAGCCCTAAATCTCTCCACCTTTCTAAGAATGTCAGAGTTTTGCCACTGAGGCAAGGACAGTATAAACAAGGTAGAGTCAGTAAAAACCTATTCATGCAGTTAGTTGACATCAGCAAGAGGTATCATGCTCAAAATATGTACAAATAATGTGTTTAAGATTGCACAGACATCTGGTAGAGAGAAAATTTTTACTTAAATCCAGTACTGAGACAGACACTAAGATTGCTGTCTTCAGAGCTGTAAAAATGAACTCATATGGTTATGCTGAGCATGTGGTTGCTCAAGGAAGATGTTTCTCAAAGACTGTCAGGAAAGGGAAAACATAACCAGGACTGCTTTCGTATTTCCATGTTTAGTGGTTTACGCAGTGGAATCCAGGGCCTGTGATCTATTATAATGGAAGGGAGTATGTAAGCCATGGCATCATCTGGTTTAAAGGCCCATAGCTGTTGTTCTTTTCCATCTAGGATCAGACAAAGTGGCATGAGGCTCCACATAATTAAGAGCAACTATCCCACAGTGGCAAGGAAAGCAGAAAAGATTTCATTGGGAAGGAGGACTGACTACAGTACTTTAAAGACATGATTGTAAACAGAAGAAGCAAACCAGAGAATGTTTAACAGAAAAATAGCACCCTGACCCTCCCTGGATTAAACGCTATCAATCAAGTTTAAATTTAGCTCCTACATGGTCCCACATAAAAAGAAGGCAGTAGGGGCAAGGAAAGCTTAACGCCTGAGAATATTTGTATTGCATGGCAAGGAAAACAAGCCTAAAGTCAACAAAGGACAGCCTGTAAAAACAAATAGTCCTGATGAGAACAGCACTGCCACCCGAAAGCTCATTAGCAGCCAGAAACACAAGAACTGTCTCTCTGCTCTTTCTTCGCTGAGTGCCCCCAGCCCAGTGCTACCGCAGTACTTCTGACTCAGCTGCTGCCTCCCTCCTGGCGTAACCCCTGAGCACTTGCCAGCACCCACACAATGCATGCCCTCAGCATGAAGAGTGTTTCCCCAGGGTGGGCTGGGCTGGTCTATGGTGGGAGGCAGGAGTGGAAAAAGAGCAGGAAATATCTGAGATTTTTTTCAAATAATACTAATGTATACATACACGTATAGCAATTGTCTTTATCTGTTCTAAGATAAACCAGCAGAGGGAAATTTTGGGTGTAAAATGATGAGAAGAAACACTGCCATGCCCACCAGCAAGCACATGGGATTTCAGAAATCGTGTGAATTCCAAACCCAACGTCCCATCTGTCATCGCCTATTCACTGCTGGTGGAGTCACAGCTGTAGGGCAATGAGACGCTCCATTTCCTCCTGGTGCATGGGAAAACACAGCCATGCATTTGGACAGAGCTGAGACGTCTGGTGATCAGTAAGGAACACCAAATGCATTTTTTAGCCTTGAGAGCCAAGAGGTAATTTTCACAAACTTGCATTTAGGTACCTGAAAAAGAGCAGTTGGATAACGTCAGAGCAAATTTACACAGCTCTTCCAGATTTTTGTGCCTGTAGGTTTTACACTGGTCACAAGATTCTGTTCTGTAGATCAAGTTATCTTAATATGTGGCAGAATTTAAGGACTCCAAGGAGACAAAGTTATATCTGCAAGCGTTATAAAGGATGTCAAACATTGGGATTTTATTTACAAGTGCCATTTTTTCCTTTTCTGTTCTCTGTTCAGACCACCAAACTGCAGATAAATGGACAGAAAGGAAAAAAAACCTTAGGGAAGTTCCTCAAATGTAGCAAGTTGAAAGAGAACATCTGTTCTGCACAACAATCTGAATACCTTCCTGCATCACTGTAGCACCTTTCAGCTTCCCCATTCTACTGCGCTACTTGACTCTTTTCCTCTTCCAAACCTGCAGATGCACATCAAGCAGCCAACACCTGGGCAGTGCCCTGGTGCCCTGACTACTGGTACATATTTGTGTACCTAAATATATGACTATATACGACCACACACAGTCTGTTTATGAGCTTTATGGGTTTGTCTGTTTGTCTTTTTCTTGTTGGTTTCATATTTGTCTGTATATTAGTGGAAACTGAAGTTAGTAGATGCACTGCCTACATCAAATGCATTGGCCTAGCCACCATCTCTTGCCCTGTGATTGAAACCACTGAGTTGTGTATAACTTGGAATATGTGGCAGAGCTAGACTCTGTGCAGTGGAGGGTTTGGACGTGTCACTTGCAAAATCAGTGTCAAAATTCCAGTCAATTCAGAAGAGAAATCCTTTCTCCAAGGCTGACTCTTCAGTTCCTTACCTGTTACCATTCTCTCAGGGTGCAACGGGAAGATGAAGATCAAGACTAAAAATACTGCATTTAAAGTACCTGTATTTGTATAACACACTAATACACAGCTTTCAGTTGGCTTCATTTTCTGACGTCTGTATGATTTTTTGTCCAATTACATGCATGCAAAGTAGAAAGGATATCCATCAAAGTAGAGGACCCATCCACGATATACATTAATTTAGAAATAAATTTAAACACTCAATATAAGAAAGAGCAGCTCAGAGTAGAATTTAATCTCTTGGAAAACACATTTAAAATGAAACAGTAAGAACATACATCAGTCTTCTATATGCAGTTTTCATTTTTAAAAAGACATTGAGCTACAGCAGTAAAATTACAATTATGCAAGTAAAGTATCTAGTTTTTCTGACTAGAATAATGTCATAAAAATAAGAATGTCTGATTTTCAAGAATTTTCAATTATAGTCATAAATCTATCACTTCAGGTCTTTGATTTCATAAATCTGTAATCTCAAACCGGATTTTCTTGAGAGTAACTTTACCCTATAGATTCTTCAGTTAAACAAGTTTCATCCTCACTCTTTTTATGTTCTTTTTGGGTTTTGGTATTGCCCTCCTTTGCAATGGGAACTGTAGCAGAATTACATTTTCTTTTGCAAACAGAATGGGGAAATTAAAAAACAAGGAAAGGTACCTATTATGCTGCTTATATTGAGATGACTTTTAATGCATAAGAAATACCTAAATCTACAATATTAATTTGTTCATAAAACAACTTGCCTCAGAATATTTGCATACTCTTGCATCTGGTTTAGAACAACATTTCTGTGAAAATGAATTTGAGACTCTTCCCCTAGAAAATGTTCAGATAATAAACATAAAATATGAAACTAACAGGGAAGAAAGGTTGAAGTTTCCCTATGTTGCTGTGAAAAATGTGGGAAAATCATGGACACTTTTAGACTGACACATTATTTTCCAGAGGTATTTAAAATAAAGTTCCCTTTGAATCCCATGAGAAACACCGTTGTCTTTGTATGTCTATGGAAAGAATTCTGGCAAAAGTCTTTGAAAAGTCACACAAGTGGTAAAATGTCCATAGGTAAAAAAATTAGGCGAGTCCCTACCCTCCTTTCCAGCTCTATGGCATGACAGGTATTTACCTTCAGGAAAGTATTCTTCTGCCTTGGCAAATATGATCATGAGGAGGAAAGAAAAAAAATCCAACTTTTGGTTGAGTTTACTTCAGCTTCTGCTGAATCCTTGATTGCTCAACAGAGACTGTGAGCAAGCGTGCTGGCTCATCTCAATGCTGGTGACAAAAAAAGGTGCCAAATGCAGAAAAGCATCTCCATTTTTTCAGGGCTGTAACCAAGCTCTGACTGTCCCAGTTTGGTAGCAGGCACTGTAAGATATGGTGTGGAACTGCAGGAAGCATCCCCCGTGTCTCTGGTTGCATGACATTGCAGGGACCCCAAGACAGCTTTACTTGCCTCTCTGCCTGAAGACCTGAATGGGAATGGAGAAAAAAAAAAGGGGCGGAAATCACATAAAACTGGTGGCGGGCATTCAGGATCTCACACTGTTTTACTGATGCTAACCAGCCTTCAGACAGGCCTGCCAATAGAAGCGTTTGAAGATCTGTTTGGGTGGAGGTATGCCACCATGGGGAGCCTGAGACCAGCTGCAGGATCTGAGCTGGTGGGTCTTGCCCTTCCTCTCCATCCTTCTCCCAAGGGCCTGACCAAGGCTGACTGACTGCCCTCAGGAGCTGGGTGGCTTCAGGAGTGTTTCTTGTATTAAACCCTTGTTACAGGTCAGTTGCTTCCCCCAGTTGTACTTCCTCTAAAAATACCCATGTCTTGTGGCTTCTGTAGTCACATAACTTCATGTCTCCCTTACTCCTTCCCCAGAGGAATGAAGAATGTTGAGCTGCTGGCAGCTAAACTGTATTTAAAGACATTTTTATTTTCTGAATCATATTCAGTGTGATGCTTGTTTTAATTATATTTTATGCCGAGTGCTGTAAGATGCATGCATGAAAGCCTGTCCATAAATAAACATGTCTTTAAAAGTCCTTACTTATTTTCCTTGAGTCAATTCCTGCTCCTTTGCCGAGGTGCACAAAAGCTGGGATATATGGTCTCCAAAGCCCAGCCACAAAACTCAGACACCACACGATGCCAAAGAGCCTCTTTGAGCCACTGCTGTGTGGGCTCGCCTGTGCTGTGGCACCAAGGGGACGCCTGCCTCCCTGATGGCCACTCCAGAGGCCCAAAGCAGCCAGGATTGTCTGGGGAAATCAGCTACTGTGCCTTGTGGAGGGGCAGGCACTCTCCAAAAGCCCTTCTTAGGGCAGTTGTGGGGCGAAAGACAAAAGACTCGCCAGGCGAACATATTGTGAACACCAGGCAAGCACCCACAGGCTGCTCATGTGCGGGAGGCAGGGCTCAGCCCTGAGCACAGGTCCCAGTGGAGGTGCTGTGACCTGGCTGTGCCCCTCCTCAGGGCTCAGGTCCCCTCAGGGCACCTGTGGGATGAGAGAATGTCACCTGCCACTGATGGCATGACCCCCGGCAGCGGAGGATCAAACAGCGATGGCAGGTGTGGGCCTGCCCATCAAAGGAGTCCTTTGAGGCCAATAAAAAAGGGATTCACGTTCTGTTCCTGGCTGGATTCTGTGGACGAGGCAAGGCTGAGAACAGGCCTGTGAACAGCGTGGGTTGGAGGGCGGCCAGGGGAGGCTGTCCCGCCAGCTTTCACAGGACCTCTCGCTGCCACCGGTCACCCGCACGTGGCCTCAAGCACAGCTCCTGCTGCCTGGCCATGGCAGCCCTCCCCAGCCCCACACCCCAGCACTGCCGGCAGAGCTGGCCCTTGCTCAGCTCTGCCAAACCAGCTGTCTCCTGACAGGAGAAAATAATCTGGGATCGAGGACAGGAAACTGGATCCACACAAGCAGGAGAGATGAAAAACTCATGTTTTGCGGCCACCCCCCTCAATCAAAGTGCTCCACCTCCCTCTCCCACCTTCAAGCAATGAGAAAAGGAAATAAAAGGAATGGAATAAAAGCAGGTACACCTCACTTTATTTTTTTTTAACCTTTGTGTGGAAAGAAAAGAAGAGAAAGGAAAGCACCTAACTGCATTTTTTTTCTGTCATCAATATGCTCTCCTGCTCCCATTTCCATGACAGCTCTTGTGCCCTCACCACAGACACGTGAGACTGTTCAGATACCTAGGGTTTTATGGAGAGGTGTGCCTTCTGGAAAGCCACTGGCAAAGGCCAAGGAGGGTAGGGCAGCAGCCCTTTATGTCTGCAAGCCCCAGCCACTGTCTGCCTCTTGCTTCTGCCCCTCGCACATCTGTGTTTCAACACCCCTGTGATCTCTCACGCTGCTGCTGCAGCCCACACTGCCTGGAAATGTTTCGAGTGACTGAATGTGTTGCTTAGAAGAAGAAAATGGCCTTTGATATGTTTCTCGAAAAGCGGCAATTAAAGAAAAGCAGCCCACAAGCCTTCTGAACTGGCTGTCCGGCTGGAAAGCAGCTCCCAGTCAGCCCTGCACAGAGTGGTGGCCAACTGCCGGGAATGAGTGGAACCATCTGGTTCTGCTGCCCTCTGTCCCATTGCCCTTGGGGGGTGTTTGACAGGGATGTGTTTGCTACACCAGCACCATTGCCTTAGCAACACAACCAAAGTGTTTGTCAACATGCGAGCAACATGAATGATGGCGCCTTGTCCAAAGAGTCTGGGTTGCATGTGTGGCTCTTCTTCACAAAAGCCAATTTCACCACTCGCCTCACAAAAGAGCTTGAGTGGGAAACTGCGCGCTGGGAGGGAAACTTTCCTGGGAGTCAAAAGCATATTTTTCTTCTAATTGTGTAGGAACTGCCTTGGCCTTTTGGAATCAGTGGTGTCTGAACTAATAAATAGTACCAGTCTAAAGCTGATGAGAAATAGCTACACTTTAACAAGTGTCTGCTATTTTAAAGTAGTAACAGATCTTCTGTAGAAGTGCTGGAAGCCCTCTATGACCTGCCACCAGACTGCATCAGCCTTCTGAGGGCCTTTCTATTTCCTTAAACCTTTACCGAATTAGGTCTAAGGAAGCTGCTTATATCTCCCTATTGTCTTGCTGTCACTAGGTTTAAATGGAAACCTATTCACTGAAATCCTTTTTCTCATCAGCCATTTTTTTCCCAGATCGGATCAGATGTCAATACAGTCTTTATTGGGAAAGAACAGGGTCGTGCCTGAACAACGTTGTGTTCTTTAATGAACAACGCAGCTTACTTTTCACGCCCTCATGTTCTCAGAAACAAAAAATCAAAAAATCAAATTCCTCAGTGCTATCCCTTATGACACTTTCTTCTTCTCTCCTTTTCATGCTCTGGTTCATGTAGAAGTGCATGTTTTCCCATGACCAATTCCTCTTGATTCACGTCTGTGTCAACTAACAGCGCAGTTTTTCTCCATAAAAATGATTGCAGCAAAGTTCTTCATAAAAAAAACGCAAATACATAAAACCTTTCCATTACCTGGAAGAAAAATGGAACAATGGATGAACTTTGCCAGAATTCATTCCTTCTGCAAGGCATATCCCAGTCCTTCCTCATTCAGTGAACAGATCTAAAGTCGACAGATCTAGAGGAAAAAAATAGAAGTTGAGAGAAGATTGATCAACTAGATGGAAAGATAAAATCCTAAAAGTCCTTTTGCACTTTCAACCTCATCCAGGTGGCACCTAAATTTATAGAAACTTTATATCCTAAAAACAGGCAGCCAAGTTCCAATTGACTTTTAAGAGTGATCAAGGTCTAAACAAGTGTCTTTCCTTCATTTAGGTCCTCAGAGGTGCTTAATCGAAAAGTGTTCTTGGAGCAGTCTCAAATATCTGCTGTGAGTGAGCTACTTTAAGACAGCATCACTAATTTTAGGGGTTTGTTTGCTTTGGTTTGGTTTGTATCAATGCCTTTAAATAATAACTTCACAATTAGATTATGCAGCTAGACTGTGGAGGACCTGAGCTTGGCTTTTTCCTTTCAAATCCCCACATCTCGTGAGGCTGTGCTGAGTGCCAGACTGTATCTTAGTGTGAAAGGGACTGGCTCTGCCTTTTATGTTGGTGCTGGATTCAGAAGGCAGGAAAAAAACAACAAGCAATTGGGGAACAGCAGCTGGTTGCTGCTTCAAAAATTATGTTTTGTGGAATGGATCTTCCAAGGCAGAGAGCATGCCCTCTCTCCTCTAGTTGTAGTTGCAGGCAAGCTTAGCATGTTAACTTTAGGTTGATCCTTGCTTTGAGTGCCATGGGGTGGGGAAGCCAAGGTGCGACTCAAAAGTGGCTTGCACCAAGGCTGATGTTGAGTACCTACAGTACACGGAGTCTGAGGGGCCACACAGGGATTCTGAAATTCCTCTGTGGGGCAGGAAATATAGGCATTGTGAAGTTCAGATTTTTATGTACGTAAGGACAGGACTTGGTTACCATGACCTAACCCCAAGGGCAGTTTAATATCTCCTGTGAGGATGGGTGACCCACCAGCCTTGTCTGGTGTACTCTGTGGTTGCATCACTCATCCACAGAGCCTTCTTCCCCCACCTCCCAGATTCATACAGTCCTGTGGCTCCCACTGGAGTCACTGAGAACCAGGCATTATGTGCATAAACACCTCCTTTTCTGCAAAGAGCCCTGAGTCTCTCTGGGTCCTCTAAACACTCCTCCAGAAGTTTCTATTGTCCCTGTAATGTATACTGTAAACTCCCTGCAGTGGAGCTGAGCTGAATGCAGAGGGAGAGACACCATGAGAAGAGACTGTCAGCAGTATTTCTCAGTAGTCATCAGAGTGCAACATGAGATGTTCCCCATACTGTCCACACTAACATCTGTATGCATGAAACAGAAAGAGTTGTAGCCACAGAGGGAGGCATGTTTTATGTGGTGTACTGCTGTTTGGAGTATGCTGTTCTGGATGACTTCAGTGCATTTTCACAAGTAAACGATGTTCTTGTGTTTGTATTAAAATGTTAATTCTTCTTTTTTAAGTTTTAAGCCACAGTTTTAAAGATGTATGAGAAAGACCTTGCCCCCTGCAGATGTGTATCAATCCACAAAAGATGTAATATGACTTGCAATGCCAGTAGGGCTGGTGTAGGTTCTTTGATGCTTAAGCATGGGAATTTATGAAGCGTATTTAGTGTTCTCCCATGTGGTCTGGTAGAAATAATGTCAAAAGAGGGATTGAAAATGGGATTTCGGTAAACACGAGTACAAAAGGAGAGTCAGGTTTTTAGGACCACCAAATTATATAAACACATCTCAAAAACAGGGAGCTGCTACAGTCAGAAAGTACTGTAGAAATTTTGAAGGGAACTGTTGAAGGAAGAAAGAGCTGTGTATCATGAAGTGACGAGACTGACACAGGGTGAAACGAAGAGTAACACAAAGTCTTTTGATGCATCCAGTTTATTTAGGCTGAAAAATAAAGTGCTGTCAAGGTGTGGAGAAAGAGTACAGTTTTAAAAATGTTTTACCTTTCATATGAGTGGGCAATCTAGAGGTGATAGAGCAACTGGAAATTTTCCATCATTATCTTTTAATTGAAAAATAGAATGATAAGTACATGATTGCACATAAGAAGTGTATTATCCTAAAAATGTGAACATTTTGTAAAACAAAACCAAGGAAAAAACCACAAGCATTGCTATGGTTGGGATAAAAATATTTGCTAATCAATACTTTTAGGACAAAAGTGCTATTTCAGAGAAAGAAGATTTTCTTTAAATTTTAAAGTTTTAAAACTTGGTGAATGTACTGCAAAGCTGCCACTAGATTTTATTAGACCTTGTATAAAATTCTAGCCTATATAGAAGCAAGTGACAATAACAAAAATGCCATCATGTTCTATTTGTCAGCCTTTCTTTTAGTGGTATTTTTCAGTGGTGTGTGTAAACTGAGTACATCTGCATTTCATGCTTTGTCCAAATGTTTTTCCACAGACAAGGTGCGACTAAAAACCATACATTCGAATGAGCTGGCATGTGTTTTAGGAGCTTTGCTTCTGTGGGTTAAGCATTATAAGAAAAGAGCCAGATGATTAAATGTTAGTATAATTTTCTTTTCTGTGTGCAAAGGATGACTGGGGCTGACACTAGCCATGGCTCACCGTGAGAAAGATAAAGAAGCACCTTGCACTGTCTCTCAAGGGAAAGACAAGGAGAAGTAAAGCCTTAACTAGGAATGCAAATACTGCTGGAGAGATGTGAGTCAAACCAAGAATGAGATGTTCTCACTGTGTGCTCAAGAAACGAATTTATTATGAGTACTCATGAACAACAGCCAAAGATCCCTCTTTGATCAGAGAAGTACCTCTCTGCTATCTCCATTCCCTACTTTTTTTTCCCAGATTTTCAGCTTCTCTGTGTACTATATTTTTCTGAATGAAGCTATTTTCTCAGTAAAATGTTCCATCACTGAGACACCAATTCTACTCTCTGTATCTCAAATTTGAACTTCTGAAACTACAAATCTGTGATTATTTTTTGACTAAAAAAAAAAACCTTATCTGAATTTCTGGTACTTTTCCTGAAATGTTACCAGGTTCCATCTCTGTAAAAATCCTTCTTGGTCACACCGTAATTGTTTCCTGCATCAGCTACTGTAATTCTCATTTTAATGGACTCCTGAAGCCGTACTCACTGGACTTCAAAGTACTTAGAGAACTGCAGTCAGACCACATGTTATTTGCTAAGGAACTTCCTCTCTCTTAACTTTACTCACTTACTATCCCTCTGCCCACTGAATTCAAATCGGCTGCTAATTTTTTTAATTCACTTTTGCCTCACTCTGTATTCAGCCCTTGGCCTAAGTATAATTCAGTTCTCCTCTCCCAAATTTTGCCTTTATTATCATTCACACAGATCAATTTCCATGGAATACCTACAAGCTAAAATTAGGAAAGTGGAACTTTTCAAGAGTGAATTTTCCCAGCCAAACAGGAAGAAGACAGTGTTTGGCCTTTGAAGAAAGATTTCCATTTTGAAAAGGAGGCTATCAAAATAATCTACGTTTTTTAATTCTTTCCTGAATTTTCTGTAAGTCCCAGGAGTAGAAAAAAAAATCAAATAAACATATCTGTTTGAACTCAAGCACTCCTATGCCTATGTCTGTCCCTTCCTTTTACTGGGCCATTACCTTGTAGAATTATAGGACTTATTTCCATCTTCCTTTAATTTTAACACTCCCAAGCTTCTTAGATATCAGTGTGCCTAGTTCAGCGTTGTCCTCAAAAGTGCTCTTCACCTTTTCTGCTTCCAGGAGAAAGTCCTATCTTAACAAAATTTTATTTCTGTTTTTCCAGGTGGTAGTAAACAATAACATTTGTCTTTTGTTTTTCCATATGCTATTTTAACTCTCTCCTTCATACCATAACTATTCTTGCACAATAATTACTATCTCAGCTTCTAATCCATGGCACAATGAAGGCTGCTGTAATCAATCAAATCATATTCTTTTTAACTAGTAAGCATCTATAATCAAGAGATTGATTTCTGGATTAACCACTTAACAGTGGGCTCTTACTTCTGCTAATGTTCATGAAATTATAGCGCTAAATTCTTATTCTTGGTTTCATTGCTCTAGCACATCAACCATGTGTGGTTGGAAAACTTTAAAAGTAAACATCAGAAGAGTAGGGGGAAGAAAGTTTCCTTTTGCCTCTCAAGAAAACCCATTGTTTAAGTCATTCAAATACAAATGGAATGCACATACTAAGCCACTAGGATGTGCTTAATTTCTTAAAGATGTTTTTTCATGTGATGAAGTATCATCTGACCCAATAAACCACTCTAGCCTGGGTTTGTAGGTTCGCAAAACATAAGCATTGCCCAACAAACTTCCCACTTCCTTTTCTTTTGGTTTTCTGTATGAAAGAATCCCTTTCAGGGGAAATGTTAGAATGATATTTTCAGATATCCAGACGATATAGGACCAGACCACAGAATTAAAGTATTTTCTTTGTCTTAAGATAGCTTTCTCCTCTAAGTATGAATAAATGTTTGGATCAGATCAATTGTTTCCTTTGAATTATAGTAAAAGAGAATTAAGTGGTTAAGCATACAGTTTACTGGTATTATTTTAAGAGACAAACGTTTTCGTCTGATCAATTTTTTAAGTTTTACGTTGATTAAAACACATTCTAAAAATTACTGCTTATAAGGAAGGTCGTAATGTGTTTGAAGTTTTATGTAAAATGTCAAGTGAACTAATAAAATGTCCTTTTATGCAGGCAGTGCAAATGCTGTAATTTAAAAAAACCCCTAAAAATACACATTGCCTTAGATTTTATGTAGAAAACAGAAAACTCTTCAAGTGACAAGAAGAAAAGGTTAAAATGCACTTCTCACTACTCTCTCCTGGCTGGTTCCAGTCTCTTACAGCTTCAGTCAGGGACAGCTGTGATTTGAAACAATAACATGTACATTTTAATGTACTGGGACTAGACAAACAGTGCTTTCCTAATAATGTGGGCAAGTTAAATTGCTTTGCTGCTTCCATTGTCATGCAGCCTTTGTGTTATCGACCACGGAAATACTGAATGCTCAAATGCATCTCACCACTTGTGTAGCTTTTTTTTTACAGGAAAAAGTTGCATCACTGAGGAAAATGCCCAGGAGACAGTGGCTTTGGGAGACAAAAGGGATCCCAAAATTGTAGAATTTTTTATTTATAAAAAAACTTATTTAATATAACTCACTCTCAAAATACAGGCCCTAATTTCTAATATCATCACACTTGTGTTTCAATGAGACTGTGCCTGATTTAAGTAGATAACAAGAAGGCAAGTGAGTCCCCAAAATCAAGGTAACGGAACTAAACAAATATTTTTGAGATCTAAATGCTGAGGCAACCTTTCAAACTAATTTGTGCTGCTCTAGATCATCAAGCTAATGTGCCCTCTTGTCTACATCAAACATGCTCTTGTGTTGCCATCAACTTAAAAATCATATAATGTTAAAAATTACCTATAGAACTATATATTAGGTCTCATTACTTGTTAATCATGACCCATATTGCTAAGTTTTTTATTAAAAAATAAACTGCTGGTGCCTAACTTTTAACATAAGGAGTTTGGCCTCTGCCTCGAAGCCTGTCTTTGACCATGGCACTATGCAAAACCCCACAGAAAATATAAGAACCACCCCAGTGACAGGAACTGGGGTTACTTTTCTTATCACAGTGCTCCATGCCCAAGAAAATATGGGGCTTTCAATAAAGCAGGAACTCCAGAACAAGGACAGATCTCCTACTTCTGTGCCTTAGCAGACCTAAAAAGGATCAAAAAAGCACAATGCAGCCAGAGTTTGGGGGAATTTAGCCTTTATTTCACCTCCTTCCTCACCAGCCCTGGGAAGGAGAGGTCTGTAGCTGGGTGGCACCCCCAAGTGTCTCTCCTCCTCCCATCCTTACTCATGCAAGAAAAAAGACAACTTGAATGGACAGAAGCATAGTGGCTGCAATTGCCTTCCCTCAGGAAAAGCTCTCTGTCATCTTCTGCCTCTCTGCCTATGCCTGGTTTGCTCTTCCTCTGGAGGCAGAAATAAAGGAGATGAACCATATGAAAGGTCTCTTCTTGGCCATCTTAGAACTGTTTGAGGTCTAAATTGAGAGCAAGTCACCTCAGTTCCTCAGGAAAAATGGTAAAAACTGGCACCAGTGTGCATGGGGTTCTGGCAAAAGCTTCCATATGGGTAAGAGGTGCCTACTCCAGCAGGGCTGACTGGGTCACATGCTGTTGGTTTTCTGTGTTCATGAGGACCAAATGTTGCTTTAAAAGTGGCAGAGGAACGAACAGCATTTAAAATAAGCCAATTTAAAGCCTAGGCTTTTGCTGAGCTTTTATAATCTGCCATTTACTGAAAATATCTCTATGTGTGAGATCTTTTCCCCTAAGAACATATGTCCTTCCTGCTTGTTCAGACTCTGATCCTAATCTCAATTGTTTGATGTCATAATCTGTAGTATGGGAATGCAGAGAAATGCCTTCAAAAAAACCCCACTACTAATTGAGAGAAGGTGCCTTCTGGGGGTTTTCTGTGTGCAATAGTTTCAGGAATGATTGGAAGAAAGCATGTTAATCAATTTTGCAGATGATTTGCAGTGGGAAAAGATTATAAACCACTTAAAGGCTGGGGATAATACAGAATACAGTTTTCACAAAACAAAGGAAGAATCTAACATCACTTGGAGCATACTGGACATTCAGATCACTTCCCACAGCTATTCAGCAAATATTTTTGAAAACATTTTGAAAACCAATATAGATGCGAGAGTGAATCAATGACAATGTAAGAATGTAAGAAATACACTCATGCCTTAACCTTTGGAAGCACCAGAAAGAAACAGAAGTGTTTTCAGTATCCAATCTTATTCTCCTAAACTCCAGGAAAGATAATATTAGTCTTTAGCAAAATTAGTGCTGTGGTACTGTGTTGTTATCCTAGCAAATCAGATGAGACAACAGCAATCTTATATCCTGTTCAAACGTATTGTATTGTAAGTGCCATTTTCTTTATGCTGATGGTAACAATGAACATCTGTAGAGTGCCTTTTGAAATTCAACCCCCATAGCAAGATTCCGTTTTCACCCTTGGAGAAGATGACTTTTTCTAATGAACTCAAACCAGTTTTTCCCTATATTCGCTAGCAATTCCAGCAATGTGTACAAATCTCTGTGTGACTGCAGAAATGCAATTGCCCTGTGTTGGTTGCAAAGGTCAGTAATTTGAAGCTTCCAGCAAGTTACATCAAGCATCATGGCTTTGCATCAACATGCCAATGTTAAATACGCTTGCTAATTTTGCTTGTAATCCGTGAATTGCTTTAGATATTATTAGCACCATTTTGTCAGGATGCTTAGAGTTGGAAGAGTCCAGGCTTAAGTAAGCACAGCAACAGGACTGGTCAAATATGCTTTGAGAAACCATCTCAGGTCCCTAGACAAATCTATATGATGTTTTCACATTGCCTTTTATTTACAAAATATGTTATCTTTAATATAACTTTTTCAGACTTTTTAAATATTTTTATGCCATTATCTCATTGTCATATGTTTTTTCTGATAGCTCACATTTCAGAAATTGATAAAGAATGGCCCCTGTAATTGCTGTGATTTGACTGTGGAAAATAGAAAATGTGCATTATATAGTTAGTATGCTTTAGACAGGTCTTCTGATTAGTAGTCTTTTATCATCTGGAGGGATGAACAGAAGAAGAATGAGACTAAAGTGGTCTCATCCTATTATGGGGTCCCTAGTCAAGCTATTTTACATTTTTGCTTTAGTGTCCTGATTTGTAAAAAGAGAATTAAAAACCTGTTTGCCTTAAATAGATATTATATGAGAGTTAATTGTTAATGTCTGTACACTGCCTTGAACACCTAAAGAACAATATGCGAATGGTAAGTGCTGCTTTCTCTTTCATTTTTTAGTCTATGTCTCACACTCAGTTTGTATCTCTATTCTCTAAACTCTTCCTACAGTAATTTTATATTTCTAGTATTGATTAATCCAAATTCAGCTTCTTGATTCAGTCTTATTGAACCTGGAAAAGTTCTTCTCTGGGACCATGTTGCTTTTTATTTTATATTCCTTTTGTTATACTGACTGTTCTTTGTTAATTTTATATTTCTTCGCTTATTAAAAGTCAGATGAAACCTTCGCCTTATAATACTTATTCCCTTTTCTCCAGATTTCTTCTCCTTTCTTTGAATCATTTATTCTTATTTCTTTTCTGACTGTACATATGCAAGAGTTTTCTGAATATACAGTATGTGGGACCATTCAAAAAAACCAAGTCAGTTCTAGCTTATGCATCTACGAGACTCAGAGAATTTGGTATTCCTAATGTGTAAGATGATTTTCTCATAACTTAATTATGGTAAACAAGAAGGATCAGGCCAAATGAAGAAAGATGGAATGTTTTGTTTTCTAATGAATTTCACACAGATGTAGCAGTTGCTCTCGTGCTGGCTTAAAACAAGGAGCATGCAAGTGGTATGAACAACACTGTCAGCAGCAACCTCATTTGCTTAACCTCAGTGCATAAAAAAAGAGATGAAGTTTTTTGGAATGCAAATATTATTGTGAAATGGGGGGGGGGGGGGGAGGAAGAGAAAAGGAAAAAATATAGGTTACACATGGCTGCTTTTAATGGAAATAGTATGATGTCGTTTCTCCCTTTCTTCATGGTTTGAAGTCAGCGATCCCCAGAGAGAAAAATTCTGAAGTTGTAATGAAAAGGGATCATTTCAGAACACATAACAGGCAGTTCCCTCTTCTTTTATGTTCTAGGGAGAGAGAATGTTTCCATTGTATGTGGCTTTTTGATATATGACTTTGAAAAGAATACTCAATCCTTCCATGAAAAGGTTGAATATTCTTCTTTGCTTAGTTCTCATTCCTGAATTACATTGAAATCCCACTCCCTGGTTATTCATAACTTGCTAAAGTTTCCCTGTGAGGCTTAAAATTGTAGCAGTCTAGTCTAGTGAAGACATTTTAAAAAGAAATACCAAGCTAAAATAAATAATGCATTGCAGAATAAACAATATCTGAGACATAGCAGAGGGAGAATCAACACCATCCTTCCCTTTTTCTTTCCCTCATGGTGACTACAGAAAAATTTATGCCAGTAAAAGGTTTTGCTTACATTAAATTGTGAGGCCATTTATTGGTGCAATGCATTCAAGCTCAAAAAATACTGGAAGGCTGAACTTGAGACATTTGCACTATGTAATAATTGCTCCACTTAACAATTAAATCTTAAGCAGCTCTGTTACTGGATTACTCTTTTGAAGCCTGGCTTGAAAACCAATCCAATAGTCCTATAGCAGTGTCTAAAAGAAAACTGGAGCTTCAAGAAATCTGCGTTGGACATTTTTCACTGTTGTTCTTCCTGAGCTGCCAGAGCAGTTTAACGTTCCACAGTGTGAAGAGTTTCTAAGAGCAATTGGATTAAAAATAGATCTCAAACAACATAAGGTGAAGAAAGCAGAGGTGTATGTCTGTAGAAGAAGGGCAATGTGGTAACATCTGTAAATATCAGCTGAAATTTTTAATCCTCTTTATTAATTAGATGCCTTAGAAATAACTTCACGTGCTAAAACTTGAAGTAAGGAGTTGGATGTGGTACTGCTGCACAATTTCCAGCTGACTGATTAGATGTTTGCTTTGCAAGTGTTGTGTTCTACTAACCTGAAAAGAAGAGTGTTCTGTTCATCTTCCCTGAAATTAGACCAACCAAAATTGTATTAACCTAAATATGTACCCTCATATCCTTTGTAGAAAGGGCTTGCCAGTTGTTTATGTGCCTTTTTCAGGATAAGATGACTCTCCCTGTGAAATTTTCTTTCTGTTGACCTGGAAAGGAAGTTAGGTGATCAGTCCAGACATACCTATTATTTCAATGTTAATTCATGGAAGAATTGTATCTCATCAGGTCTCATGGGACTTTGAATACTGCTTAAAAAGTATTCGAAAGTATTATTGAAAGAGTACAGACCTCACAAAAAAATCTGGGTATGGTGTGAACTCAATGTTTCATGGCAGGGATATGCATTTCATTCAACAACACCAGGGAGCACAAGGAGTCAAAAGTTCTAGTCCACAGGCTAGATGACTTTTATGAGTACACATCTCTTTTAATGGATCTTAGTAGTTTTGTGAGATTTAACTTGTCTTTTAAATAAAGCATGAAGGATTTAAAGTTTTAACTGGCGTGCCCAGGCAACTTACATCTGCATTAATTATTTTGGGATTTTCCAGCAGCGTCTTGTGGAATTCATTTTCCATTTCTGTAATAAAAAAAGACAGTGACTTTTACTAAGTAAGGCACATAGGTTTAACACAGCCAGTAGGACTTCAATCGGGGTGACTTCCTAACTTTTTATTGTATGTATTGAAAAATACTTATCTCATAGTAAATAGTTTTGTAAATTCCTGCTTAGAACTGCAACCCTCTCCTGTCCAACACACTCTGTAAGAGCTCCTGTAATTACTCTTTTGTGCAGGATTCAGCTGATCTAACTCAAGACATAAAAGGTTAGCACCTTGCCTAAGTTAACTCTGTACAACTTCTAGAGACACAGATAATCCCATTTAAAGTAGATGTTTCAGATAGGTGCACTGAATTGCTCTCCTCAGGTGTGAGTATTCTTCCTTCCAAAGGAGCAGAGATGGCGAATGTGGACAAGACACCTAACTTGAAGAGAGATCAAATGAATTTCAATAAAATGAAGTCAGTATTCTATATTTTCTTGGAGCGGAAACTTGTTCAAAGAAATTTCATGGAAGATGGTAACTAACTCTAGGCTTTTTTGAGAAGAGCCCTTTCTACTGGAAGAACAATGTTTCACAGAATAGACATGATCTTTTCCCTTTACTCTTCATTTTGTTTCCACCATATAAACCCCTCTGAATGCATTCTGATGGTTTCCAAAGCACCCAAAAGAGTTGAGGAAGGATGGTATAGGCACAGGCAGCCTGAGCAGAGAGTAGCTCAGAGAGAAGAGACTGGGATTCAGGTGAGGTTCACATGCTGTTGTGCAGTGAGTGAAACAGTGGGATGATGGCATTTCACAGCTGAGACTGACTGGGCCACCAGAATGACACTGAGTCATGGGGAGTGACAAGACCATAGTGAGAACAACTTGGATTATCAGCTTAGAGGAAAAGGACTCGTGGGACTTAAAGCAGGACTTGTGTAGGACTACTGTTTCCCTATATCCCTTTACTCTCTGGCCACAAACACATGAAACTCACCAGCAGCGCAGGTTTAGCTCATCCCCAGACAATAAAATGGGATGTTTTGGCAAGACTTCACTTAGCCTCATATACTTCAGGGCTAGATATGTACTTTACATAATGTATTTCCTTGTATGGTTTCTACAGCCAGTTCATTTTGGTCACTGTGGTTTGAGGATAGACTTGACCAAATCCAAATCTGTGTGGCAGCCATTTTAATCACAGTGTAATTATAGATTACAGCATTTTAAAATGGTCCGTATTCATGACTAAAATCCAATAGGCCCATACATGAAAATCTGCAGCAGTCATGTGCTTAAGCACCATTCAACAAATTCAGCTTGCAGTTGGGTAGTGAAAATTTGAATCAACGTGCTCTGGTAACCAGTAACCATACATTATATGCCAGCTGAATATTTAAACTGAAAATGCAAAGCAGAAAAGCACAGCCACTCGATTACCAACTTCCTTTCTATGAAGAAAATATTGTTTTAAGTGAGCTGTTCTAATGATCAAGTATACCACAGGAATGTGTCAGCAATTACAGCACTCAACAGAGCACGCTTTTTTCAACTTCTCCTTATCTAGCATCTCCTAAACACTAAGGAGAGATATGTCTTTTGGCCCCAGATTATATGCACAAAAAAATGCTGGAAGCCAACTTTAAATAATTAGTCTTTGAGGCATGCATGTACTCACTGTGTGATCTCCCGTCTCAAGCCATACTTGGTTTATGAAAGGATGGTGAACTAAGGGACAGTGCTATCTGCTGGGGAAGATGCAGAGAGAACTGAAATAAATCATACTTTTTGTGCTAAAACTTGAAGCTCATGACTAAGTAACAAGAATCAGTTCAAAACTCACCTGTAATGTAGGCAAAATTGATGTCTGCTTCCCCAAACATGAGAGTTTGTGCTAGGCAGGGTCTGATTATTCCACCCGTGGTCAGAAATAGAACAGAGCTGCAGGAAGAAACCAAGAGGAGCAAGATAGGTACAGCTTCCAGAGGATTTTAGAAGTGAAAGCAGAAACTGCCCTGCTCTTCAGCAACATCTTCCATCCTGGCTTTCCAAGGCTCTGACACTGGCAAGGTTTTGCTGCCCTGTTGCAAGCAAGATTTGTATCGACTATTTTGAGGTGTGTGGTGGAGCTGGGTTAAGCAGGGTCATGTGAAGAGAGCAGAAAGGAAAGGGGAAGAAATAATTTCTTAGGAACAGAATATTCTGGGGCACCCGGTTAGCACAGTGCCTGATAAATGGTGCAACTTTGTGCCAGGCTGAATACTGAGCACCTGCACATGCTGGAGGTGCTTCACCTTTGTAAGCCCAGTTGGAGTGCTAGAGAACATCATTGTTTTAAGTCTGGTGACTGCACCTTCAGCAGATGCAGAGCAGAAAATGCCATCTATAGCAATGATTTAGCGCGTTTATGACACATTGAATTGGAAATTTGGAATTATTCGCTTGCAACCTACTTAGGATTGGAAGCCAGTTTCAGTCTGGAGTTCTTGTGTCATCTACCATATCTATACTATGTAATCACTTAGGTATTTCCACAGCACATCTGTCTTCATAATTTACTGAATAGCCTAGCACTGACCATGCTCCTGAATTCTTATAATATAACACAACTTTAGCATAAGATTGCCCAGCTATCAAAAGTCTGTGACACTTTAAAATGATAGTCAGGATACTTGAACAGCACTAACTTCAGATTCTGAGTCAACCAAAAAGATAACAATTCAATAATTTTTCCCTGAAGATGGAGATACAAAAGCAAATACTTGAGCTCCACCTAAGGCAACAAGAAAATCCTAGTGCAAATGCTGTTACATGAGTAGGTTGCTATTACTTGTGTCTCACATTTCGTGCCTTTATGAAGCTTAACAGTGTGCATGATTTTAGGCATGAGAGAATTTTAATATGTGAACAGGCGTGCAGGTGAGAGAACAAACAGATGGCAGGTATGCCATTGTAGCAACTGTGAACTGTGGGTATTTCAGATTTTTACCACAACGTTGCTGGAGTGCTGGGAGATGTTCCAAATTACCTCACTAGCTCATCACAATTACATTTTTAAAAAGTCAGGGAAGATGACATGAGCCTGGGGCAGTAGGCAAGAAAGAGGGGAAAGAGACAGATGGGAAGGGGGCGTAGAGACAGCAAGAGAGAGAATGAAAGAAAGAAAGAAAAAGAAGCCTCAGAACTGTTCTTTCAATTTTCAAATGTTTTTCAAAAAGTATCAAGATGTATTGAGCCCTGAGGCAACAGCCTAAAAGCTCATCTAAGTTGTACGTGGAGAAAACAGGAATAATACCACAGGTTTCAACCATGATTTACAATAACATGAATGAAAGCTGGTTCTGGCAGAGCTCCATCTACTTAATGAAAAACTTGCTGAAGAGGAAAAAAAAATGTCTAAAAAAAGACTGATAGAAGCTTAGCAAGAACTAGCATGAACATGATTACAGCATTTGTATATCTATCATTGAACACCATCTGATTAGTAACAAATATTTTGTTTCCAGTTTTTTTAATTGCACTATTTCCATTTTGAATCTGCAAAGCCTTTATTATCTGCCAGTTCCTTGTAGATGTCACAGCACATAAAAGTCTTGAACATGGATTCAAAATCTTCCAGTGTTGTTCAAGGAAAGCATCTGTGCATGGTGGTACAGCAGAAGATATGAAGGTGGCAATATGGAAAGCAGACCCAAAGGCACACCAATAAACACTTTGCTTCTCAGCTCCTTGTGACTCTATCAGTGTTTTCCTCTAGCCCAACATCTCACTTTTGAACACTTCTTGAATACAAAGAGAGCATGCAAGGAAATCTGTTATTTGATTATCTCCTCTTTTGTATCATTCCTTCTGAGGCTCAGGCCTCTGCTTAAAAAGGCAAATAGCAACACTATATTCTCAAAGGCACAGAAATAAGAGCTGAAAAGCCATCTCTTACATCACTTAACACAGACTCTGCCAAGAAGAATTGCTCCCTACAGTACATTCAGAAGTGTTTCCGACTACGCAGCTCTAAATGACTGAAGTGATCGGGCTTCCGTTGTGTCCCTGGGGAGGTTTCACCACAGCCTATTCAGGCACGCTGCTTGGAGAGCAAGAGACAGTGATTTCATTGTGTATCACATCTCGGGGTTTCTACAGAGAGGTTGGCTCCATGCTGCACCTGGAGCAATCTGAAACATTCTGATGATGCAGTGGTGAAATTTCCTGTTCACTTGTCATCGTGAGCCTGATGGGCAACACCACCATCAGCCAAAGCGCAAGTGAGCCAAATTCCTAGTCAGCTCAGCTTGAAACAGATTCCATGCTAGGATACGACCCTCAAGTGAAAACATCTTGCAACTCTGTTTGGCTTCGATTTATGTCCTTTGGAAGTCCATGGACAGGGCACAAAGCTCTTTAGGTAAGCTCTCTGGGACAGTGACTAGCAGACAGTGTTTGCTGATTATCATAAGTAATTAACATCATCAACAACAACAAAAGTTTTCAGAAGTCAATCTGTGCAGTTCTTCCAATACATGGACATGATATATATCTGAGGCTAGGGCCAGGAAATGCCTAAGTCCCTGATTATGAAAGAGATGGAATTACGGTACTAGTTATTTTCAAGAGATGAATGAATTACATATTGGGATACAAGGCCTGACTCTGATCTAATTCTTCTCGTCTTCTGGGGTAACTCAACTGACTCTGGTGGGGCTCTTCTTGACTAACATCAGTGCAGTGAAGCAAGAGTACCTTAATTTGCAAGCTGTGAATGTTTGGTAGCATATACAGTGCCTGTAGCATTCCTTTCTGAGAAACAGTACAGATGTTGGTAGGATGCTGGCACCAGAAATTACCACAGTGGTATAAAATATTTGAAACCACTAAGTGGCTCATCTTTCTTCCATTGGATTAAATATGGTCTAAAAAATTCTGTTTGTAATTTATTTAAGCTGCTACTTTTTCCCAGGCAGATAAAAAGAATCTTAGTTTAGTAATGTATTTTGTTATCATATTGGGGTTTTTTAGAGAAGTACCTTTAAGGAACATGACACGGGGAGAAGATATTATTTAGAGGTTATTTATTTGCCTTTTTTCTGGAATCAACCTCCCTGAACTCCTGATAATGGTTTCTAAAACATTTCTGTAGTTCCAAGGATGAAATGCTTAGCATTTTCAGATGCTGCTTCATAGTGCTGATGAAACACTGGAGTCAAATTAGCTGCAGCCTTCCGCATTTGTTAGAAGCACATATTTTCAGAAGAGCTTAGTGTTGGCATGATTCTGTTTCCTGTGATGTAAATGAAGATTTCCTTCAAACTTCAACAGCAGCAGCTAGAGGCAAACACTGAGCACAAAGTCTCACCCTTGGTGACTTGCCCCTACTGCAGCTAACTTTTAGGAAAGCCAACATCATAGCAAGTGTATTGGCTGTTTTTAAGCTACTTTGCTCCTTTCATTTGTACATAAGATCTATAAATAAATTCAGGCATTTTTGTTCCAATAATCTCTATTCATAATGACATTATCCTTAAATGGCAGGAATTCACTGTAGTAATATAATGAATTCTTTTCTGTGTTTTGTTTGCAAGTTGATTAAGTGCAATCACAGTGGCTTAGTTCAGAATTCTTCCTTTATGGAATATATTTAAAAATAAAACAAAACACGGTCACCCGTGAAGGACTTCGTAAAATGTCCAGGCTGTGAAAGGCAGTCAGCAATCTGTGCAAGTCACGTTCAAAACCTTTGTTTGACAAACTTTCCCAGAAGATTGGCAAAATGTTAAATAGCAACTGTACATGGAATTAGAAAATGAACAGAATCAGCTGACCTGAGAAAGATCTGAACTTGTAGTTCTTCCCACAGCCAACTGTATCATACAATTTTTTTCAGAAACATTATGCCTGATAAAATCTCCCAGGCTCTGAATATTTACTGCTCAGTCATTTATTGTCCTTTTTAATAAACAGGTCAGGGGAGGTATTTGTGAACATGGCATATTTTTTTCCAAAATCATCAGGCAGCCAATATTTCTTAGTACAATAGCCTACTTGTCTTGGGCAACTTTTTCATTCTGAACAAGGGCATGAATGTTTCAAGATTAGCAGGACAAATGACTTATTTATGTTTATCCCTCTTTTTGTTGTACCATTTCTTTAAATACCCTTTCATTCCATTCAGCTACCCTTACCTTCACTGGCTGGATAGTCTGGCTTGTGCATGAATTATTTTCGTTTCATTAAAGAATATCAGACTCTGAGGGTACCACTACAGTAAGAAGACCACCTTAATGAACAGCTGTTGCATCTCTTTAAAGGGTAATGCAGTGCAAAGACATGGATACAGTCCCTCGGGTGATATATTCAAAGCTGCCTACAAATTAGCTACTTACAGCAGGCAAGACCCTCACAGGTATTTGAACTTCTTTAGTGTTAGTTCGAACATGAGTATTTCTATACTCATCAAAGTCTACCTGTTTCAAGCCTTGAAATTTCATTGACTTTTCTAAGCAAATTAGCGATATTTTTGTCCTCTTGTCATTTGCATTATGTTTGGCAATGCTCAGTGTGCCTGCCCTTCCTCTGTCCCCCATACGATACCTACATGACCCCATGATCCACCGGAATGCAGCGGTGCCTGTGACGTGCTTGTGGAGACGAGAATGCCAGAACGGGAAACATGGCTGTGGCAGGACACTGCAAACACTCCTGGGTGCACTGGCTAATGTTGTGCTGGGATGGGACGTCAGAGTTAAGCATTTAGTTGTTCTTAATTACTTCCTCCTGGAACAAGGACTCAGGGAACCTCAGATGGAATGATCAGCACTTTACTTTGCCCTGAGCAACACTGGACTTGATTCATAAATGCTGTTGTGGAACAGGCACTCCGTAACAGGGACCAAATTCGGCTCACATCCAACATCCTAGCAGAACCAATAAAACCACTCAATATCTGTGCCATCGTGCCTAATTTCAAAAGGTAATCATGTAAAAGTGTGTTTAAAAACATATAGGATTACATAAAGAAGGAAACCTCCAACTTTTGAAGAGTAAAGCCTTTGCAGATGGCATGCAGATAATTCAAAGATAGTTGTCCTGGTTTTGGCTGGGATAGAGTTGATTTTCTTCCTAATAGCTGGTACAGTGCTGTGTTTTGGATTTAGGTTGAGAATAATGTTGATAACACACTGATGTTTTAGTCGTAGCTGAGCAGTGCTTACACAGAGTAAAGGAAATTTCACCTTCTCATACTGACAGTGAGGAGCCTGGGGTTGCACAAGAAGCTGGGAGGGGACACAAAAAGGACAGCTGACCCTTACTGGACAAAGGGATATTCCATACTGTCTGGAATCATGCTCAGCATATAGAGTTTGGGGGTGCTTGCCAGGGAGTGCCTTCTCCTGCTCTGGGACTGGCTGGGCATCGATCAGCTGGTGAACAGCAATAGTGTTGTGCAATTTTACACTTGTTCTGCATATTCTTCTATCATTGTTTTCCATTCCTTTTCTGTCATATTAAACTTTCTTTATCTCAACTCACAAGTTTTACCTTTTTTCCAATTCTGTCCCCTACCCCACTGGAGGGACAGAGTGAATGGCTGTGTGGTTCTTAGCTGCCTGCTGGGTTATACCAGAATAACTGTGTATTGGAGGCACAGAGCAAATACATGCCACATCCTTAAAAAATCATAAAAAGACCAGAAGAAAGCGGATATGATGGCAACTGATTGAGGAAGATCTCAGAGATCAGAAGATCCCTCTAAGAAAAGATCATTAGAACTGGAAGGTTAAACGGAATTTACCCAAAGGCAGGAATTTTGAGAAACTACTTGCAAAAGACATGGACATACACAAAAAAATCATTTTTCAAACATGTTAAGAAGAGGCATCTTGCCAGAGAATCTGTAGGGCAAGAGATTATCTGGTCATAAGGGCCAAACAACATCCTCTTTAAGAAGACAAGTGCAAAATTACATTTCCACTGCAGCAGCTTGGGATCCTTCTTTGCACAGGATGCAGCACATGATTTGCTTCAAATTGGTGCTAAAAATGATGTGAAACTGCAGGAAGACCTTGTCACAGTAACTGGCAGGTGGAATTCAACACAGATAAATGCAAACTGCATTCCTTACACCTACTAGGATAGGTTCCAAGTTGCTGCTAACACTGAGGGATAAAGTATTTGTCTTGTAATACATAGATATGTGAAATGACCATCTTGGTGCCCAGTACTGTTCTGCTGAGGCCTTTTTCTTTGTTCTGGCCTTTTCATTATCAGAAAAGACACAGAGGGGAGGAACAAAGATGATTAGCAGTGTGGAGTGGCTTCAACACAAGACCCAGATAGTCTAGAAGCACTCTTATACCTGAAAAAAGAATGAGTGATGGCCTTAAAACAGACATCACAAAGGACACAGAGCTCAGGATGATGGTTGGAAAGGCTCTTCCACTGCAGGAACTGGAAGGTGTCAAGTAGAATCAGAGCTTCCAAAACAAAAAAAAAAGGAACATTGTTTCACGTTCCACATAGTTGAGCTTTGGCTTTCCTTGACACAGGATGCTGTGGGCAATTGAAGTTTATATGGGTTCAAAAACAATTAGGCAAAGTTAAGAAAATTCTCCCAGGTTTATTAAATGTAAAAATGCAACCCCTCCTTTGAGAACAGCAAGTCACTGGAAGCTAGGAGAACATCAGGGGATGTAACACCACATACTTATTTTGTTCTTATACTTTCCCTACACACCTTCTACTGATGGCTGTCAAAGGCAAGATCCTGGGCAAGGCAGGCCTTTGATTTGGTTTGATTTGATTTGATTTGATTTGATTTGATTTGATCCTTACTTTCTTATTGCTTTTCGAGACAGTCTGTGTGCGTAGGAGATCTATGGCGGTTATACTAAACCAAAACACCAGACCCGTTTTAAAATACCGGAACCAAATGTTGGAAGCGTCCAGGCTCTGCTTGCAAGCCCCAGGAATCAGAAGGTGGAGAGCAGAGTCTGTGCACAAACATCAGCCCTTGCTCCCCTGTGGGGTCCTGAGGTCAGCTCCTGACACAGACACCCCTGTGCCAGAACCTGGGCTAGGGAAAGCCGGAGGGAGGAAAGTGGTACAAGTTTGTGCAATCTTTAAGGTCGGAGAGGCAAGACACAGAGAAAGGACAACCTTGAGTAGAGTGGCCAGATGCAAATTTCTAATCCAAGGGAATTAAGAATGTCTTTATTTGTGTTGCTTTTCTCACAAAGCTGGTATTTTCACTTACAGCTGTAAAAGAGGTCTGCCACAGGTGGGGACCTCTGGAAACCTGTCTGAACTGGTGCAAGCGTGGACAGGACGGTGGATAGAAGAAACCGACTGTGGGAAAACCTCCAATGACTGATGTATTTCCCAACAGTCAGCAGGCTTGAATCAGATAGGAAATACTGAATGTAGGTACGTGATGACATCATAGCTATCCAAACCACATAGCCAGCAAAACAACTGTCCACAGCTAAAGAGTAGAGAAAAAGGGCAGTTTTCTGCTGTGTTTTGTGCATTAACACCCCACAGACCAAATGGTAGGCTGACATTATGGATTATTGTATAAAATTTTTCATCTTTTCTTCTATTCCTTCTGCAACCTGTACCTTTCAATTACTGTGTCTCACCACTATTCAAGGCTAAACTCATTTCACCAGATTATTGGTACTTGAGTACAGATTTTTTGTTACATGGATATACATCTTCTAGGATTATGAGGTCTGTTCATGAAGGAAACAGCAGCACAAATAATAATACAACTATAGGTAGAAAAATTAATTATAAAATACTTTGTTAATTAAATAATTCTCTCAATGCATTCTGTAGTGATGAATGTGATTTTATGAGAAAATGCCGTATTGGAAATACAGTACTGTATGTTAAACGAGGTAATGATGGTAGGGGACTGTGATGCAAAGAGACTGAATATCTTACATTGGACACTTACAGGGCCTGATTCCAGACTTAAAAAAAAGTAATTGCATGTTAGAAGGAAAATACATATTACGTTTTCATTCAAGGAATTCACAAGAGGGATAGGCAGCCAATGAAGACATTTCAACACGAGTAGAGTGTTTATAGGAAAAAGTAATATTCCCTTACCTGATTTACAAACACCCTCACTTAAAATTCTCTGACATTTGGTGTTAAAGGATTGGCCTTGATCACAGTAATCAGCTCAGTTAGAAAAGGCTTCTGCTGTATGTAACACCAATGGTACAGAAGGTGCTGTTCTCAGCAGGCAAATGTAAAACCAGATGAAACAAGAGTCATACAGAAGAACAGCCTGGATGATCACAGCTAATGACGGAAGCATTTGGCTTCAACCGAAGTTTTAAGGGAACAAACTTTCTACTAGTACAAGGAGCAGTGATGCAGGTGGACCATACCCAATAGCTCTAACTACAGAAAATTATTTCCGTGCATCCGTGCACAGCTGCCAGTTTGGCAATGGAAATTCTTAGATATATGTATGAGAAACAGAGAGCATGGTTCCCCTGCAGCAATACTGTGAAATAAGCACAGGTCAGACTTTAGACCTGCTTAGGTCTAAAGCAAGTAGGAAGCTGGTTCTGTGATGGACAAAGCACTTCCATTTACAAACTTTTTCCTTTTTTGATAATTTGTAGTGAGCACTGCCGAGCACACTGAGCATGCATGTTGTCAGCATGGTAACACTGGAACAGACAAACACAACCCAAATTATTTCATTTGCCTTGGCTCTGCCAGTGTGTGCACCCAGAGCTCTGCAAGAAGCAAGGCTTTCGGCTGCATTGACAAATATCAGCTTTACTGAAGTTCTCATGCTGTGGAAAGAGTACCAGCTAAGTCTTTGGGGATAGACTTCTCTCTTCTTTGAGGGGAGCTTGGGGACATAACATATTGAACAGGCTTAAAAATGAAAATAAAATGTTGCAAACATTTTCCATGGCATGTCAGTGGAAAGTTGCTGAGCTGGTTTTAATCTACAAAAATTATTCTGATTTTTCTGAAAGAAGGAGGAAAGTGTGTTCCTGTTGAGGAAAGCTGTGACTGTTTTACAGTATACCTTCAAAGGCTTGTCTACTCTACTCATTTACAGTGCAGGCCAGGTCACCTCCTACGCATCATGGGAGAACAGACAACTATTTATTCTTCTTGCACTTGCTTAAAGTAGAGGAAATGGTACAATTTCATAAGCCTTTTTTTTTTTTTAGTATGTATCAGATCAAAAAATAGACCCAGACCTTACTTTAAGTGGGTTTGTGTGTCAGCTTCTAACTTCCAGCAGTGATGTTACTGGCACAGCAGATTAGAAAATTGAAAAAGCGGTAGGTGAACAGGAGTTCATACAAAGAAGGATGGGAAAACATCCAACCAAGTGGCACCAGCAAGAGAATTTATAATTTAATTAAATTATGAAAAGAGTAATGGGTCAAGTGATGAAAACAACAATACAGCCTTTCAAGGCAATAAGGATTAGGAAGCCATCTTCCAACTCACAAAAAATCAGTCCTTCATTCCAGTAACACAAGCGCAATTGTAAATTCTGTTGATTAAGTTTGCATGCAGTGAGATGTTAGATTCGCTCTAAGCTCTGCAATGCCTACTTTAGCAACTGTGCCACAAGTGCACAGTGAATATTCTGAATAATTTTATGCCCATAGAATGCCTATGGACCACAAGTGTGAGTTGAGGTCATCATACAAAAAATGAACTATGAAAATGTTAGGATTGTCCAAAAGTTTCGTTTTTGTTGATCTTTTTACAGCATTAAGATACACTGTCAAATTTAACACGCAGGCAAATAATTGCTGTATAGACGCCAAAGAAGCAAAACCATCCCTGATTTCTAATCACATCATGAAGGCTTTGGAGAAAGTATGCAAGAAGAAAGCATGTGAACTTTTAGTATACATGCGAGAGCATTGCCTGATCTGCTGTTTTAAACTGGCTTAAGTGTCATAGCCCTCTTCTGATGCCTTTTTAAAAGCTGCCAGTGGTCCAGAGATTCATTGGAGTTTTATAATATTATACTGCTATATAGTAATAATCCTATTACTGAAATTTATGATTAATAGACTTACTCAGATATTTAGTTGACAAATCTTTAGTCTGTGCCGGTTTGGCCAAAATCTAGTAATATATCCCCTGAGAGAAAACCAGGTTACAACCACCCTTCCCCCCATCAAGTTCTGGAAAAAAGGGAAATTTTTCCTTGAAGGAAAGTGAAAGAGATAAAAGCTATCTATTTTAACAAACACACAGGAAAAGGATAATGATGCTAAATAATGAAATGAAATCTCTCGCTATAGAGAGAAACCTGGGAAGATTTCAGAGTCCTTCTGTAGGTGTGGTCTCTCTCCTCCTCGGAGCTGGGTCGGCGAGGGGCCCACCCCCCAGGCCTCGGGGAGGAAATTCTCCTGAATGTGTTCTGGTGTTGTTGAAACAGTCCAGAAGAGAAGAAGGGAAAAAACCAAAGTCCCAGGAAACAAAGTTCAGCTCTCCGTCTCACGCCAAGAGGGAAAAAAACCAGCTGGCTGAAGGAAAGTGAGCAGGGTGCTCCCTCTCCGCTACCCGCAGCCAGAGAACGCAGAGCAGTGTAATCTCTGTGTCCTTGAGAAGCTGCTTCGGAAAGTTCGTTTGGTTTTTTTTTCCTCAAGCTCAGTTTAAAGGCACAGAAAAGGCACAATATTACTTTTTGGGCATAGAGCATGATACGGGATACACATGATAGAGTCACCCCAAGACAAGTCACTTACTTTGCCTCTTAGCAAGATGGAGCTGACTGTCCAGATCACCAAGCTATTTGTGTTGCTTCTTGTTTCATTTCTTCATCTCTTTGGCACCACTTGCTTTGCTCAGGAGTTCAAAATCACTCATAAAACATAAACAATTGCCAGTAGTTTGTATATGGGGTAGTAATAATAATACCATAGAATGAGGATTTTGAGTTTGGAAACTCTCTATTTTTATTTTATTTTTAGAAGAAAGCAGCAGGATAGATGTAATTAGACTGTGCCAAAGGAGGAAAATGATAGAGATACTAATAGCAAATATCTTCTCCTAGACCACGCTGACATGAAATCTGGGATTTAATTAAGGAAACCAACACGCCATTGAATGAAGCAAATGAACCTCCAATAGAGAATGAACTGATTTAGGGTGTAACAGTCATGGGAGATGTTTTGTCTTGTGTCCACATGGTGATCCTGGACCAAAAGCTTCCTTAAACCTCTTTTGAATTTTCAGTGCTATTGCAGAGATATGATAAAGGATCTTTCTCTGCACTGATCTTTCTTACACCTGCAACTCTATAAACCTCGTGGCTGTCTTTGGCAGCCCTTGATTAGTGACTACTTCACTGGGGATGAAAAGACTTGGAAGAATAGTTGTCTAACCACCTAATCAAACCATCTTATTTAGATCTACAGCTATAATATAATAATAATATATCAGCAGTAATGGTTTAATTTATGTAATTATTTTGTTACATTGTACCTACAGAGCTAAATAGGATATTTTGATCATGTAACACAAGAGGCTGCATTATGTTCTTCCAATGTTGTAATAAGCTGAATTGTTAAAATCCTTCACATTTTTTCCTATATCTGGACTGCAGCAGTCAATAGAGAAAGCTGCTAAGGCAGAAGAACAAGACATTCCCACATGAAAAAATATGAACAACAAGTAGCAGAGGATTGTGTTTGATGCATGAAAGAGCTACAAATACTGAACAGATAAAGTGAGGCTTATTATCTCTTACTTCGTGCTTCAGGAGTTTGAATATGCTAAGAGACTCCTCAAGAGTTGAAGTGCTGTAGCAGGAGTAATCTGGAGAGCAAGAAACATTGCTTAAGTGCCAGGACTGCCAGGCTGTCACATTCCTACCTGGGCTGGCTCTCAGACAGAAGCGTGGCCGGAGGTCTGCTAGTGTCTTGAATGCTGTGCATACCACCAACAAACTCTGAAATGTTAACACTCCAAGGGTTGGGATTTTTTTTTCCCAATCATTATAGTTACCAGTCAAGGTTTGGGGTGGCTTCTTTTGCCTGTAATTGTAAGATATCCAGGCTGGGAATGTATTACTTGAGGAATGGGGGGGGGGGGTACGTGTTTTTTCCTCTAAATTCTTAGTCAAGTTTCCTGTTGCTTAGTGCTAAATACTGAGCAAGGTGGGAGTCAGTATCTCCTGTAGTTTGAGAACAAGTAACTTTTCTCATGGTAAGAGTCTCCACAGCTTTCCCATGAAAGCAAGCAACCTTCTTACTGTGAGTAAATGGGTGCAGTTCCTCTCAAGTCAATGAAAATCTGGCTTTAAGAAATTATTTAGCAACTGTTTCTTGTTTTGAGTATTTTCCTTTTTTAGACCATTTGTCACTACTGGTCAGTCAAACACTTCCAGCAAGCCAGGAACACTCTGTTACGGAGCCACTGATACAAATACCCTTGTCCCAGCTAATGCACTATTAAATTCAAAAGAACTTTACAGTTCTGTGATATGTTTTCGAGTCTGAAAGAAGCTCATTTTTGTTAAGGAACATGACAAGGGTCTGGAAACTGTTGTCACATGAGACTTAAAAATATGTTGTACAACAAAGATCTTGACTTTTCAGAGTTTGGGATGTTTTGGAGAGTGGCCTGGTACGTTTCTGGTTTTATGTTTTGGGATCAACTACCCTTTGTTTGGTGGGCTTTCTTTCATTTCTAAAGCTACTTCCAGTTCCATTATTTTTTCTTCAAACCTTCCCACTTTTCTAAGACCCCAAGATACATTACGTGCTCCTGGTTAAATTCAGGATATATGTGTGGAGCCAAGCCTGGTCTCTTACATGCTTCTGTAAAAAAGGTCAGCTTTTTGTCATTCACTCATCCCCTCCCTTTTCTATTTCTATATGAATCATTTCATTGGCAGGCTGTAATTTATAGTTTCCTCCCTGTAATATAAGTGCAAATGGTTAATTTTACTGACATAAATTATATGCAAAGGACTTGCTTAAAGTTGATCGGGCTTACGAGCCTGCTCTTACAGCTTTAATTTGTACCTTATACAAGAAGAAAAATAATAAATGAAAAAAGAATGGCATAAGGGAGTGTGACAATTAAAATAGGTGGGAAGAGAGGAGGGAGATCTTTTTATTGGAAGCATTTTCCTTGGCAACTTAATTAACTCTAAATGAATCCCACAAAAAATTAAATAATTTGCGATTTATCTCTGAGTGTATTAACTCTGTATTTTTTGTGAAATAAAAGAGAAGTAAGTATATAGCCCTTAATAATTATATAACCACCCTTCTGGACATGAAATTAAAGAAGAGAAAAGAAAAAAAATCAAAAGACCCTAAAAAACAAGAAGTGAAGTTTATAAAATGAAAAGCACCGTGTATTGAAATTTGGGATAGGGAGTCAGCAGCAGCGCAGCAACATGTCTGGATAAAGCAGGAAATCCCAAACCCAGTGAGCTGCTTTGTAATTTAAGATGCTGATCTCAGTGCCTGTAACGCTAGTAATGTGTCATTTCTGGAAGGAATGTCATTGTGTCAATGTGTCATTTCTAGGATGACACAAAACCTGTGTGGGAAGGAGGGAAAGCAGCCTGCAATGTGGGATTGTTTGCCTTTTAATGAAGGATAGCTGAGAAGTTAATTGTACCTACGGGTTTTTTTTATGGATGCAGGTAACCTGATCCTGTGAAATCTGTGGACGAAGTTCACTCTTCATCTTCCTGTGGAGCTTGGTATGGGGGCTGCTATTGTGCACGGAATCACAGGAGACACCAGTGCCTAGGAGGCAGCAGTCAGACCTTGTTTGCTTTCATCAGTCAGGTCCAGAGCTGTGGTTAGGGTTCTCCCCAAATCATTCATGCTTTCCCTAGGAATAAACAGCATCAGTATATGATACATCTTTCTGTTAGTAGAGAAGCTACTGTATAACTTGAAATTCAATCCTCTTATTTTAGGCATTGCTTAGAAGCTTCAACTCATGTGCTTTAAGGAAAAGCAGCCACTGCATTCCCCTACCAAATGGAATGTACTGGTGTTAGATTTTACCGTCTTCTTCAGTGCCAACGTGAGTAACATCAGTCCTGTCAGGACAAGGATCTTGGAGATCTGTGTGAGAATCATCACAGAGGGAAATTAGAATCATCACACTAGGAAACATAATTTGCTTCACAACATCATCTGGATTTTTTTTTTAACCCAGCTGAATCCTTAATTAACCTAAAAATACCTTTGGCAACTCCTTCCCAGATATTTTAAAATAGCAGGGAGAAAAATCTAAATTGTCTTGCATGGTATGCTTTCAAAACACCAAATTAGAAAGCGGTGGGTCATTTAACAAATAACCACCTTGACAATAAGAAAGAAATTAGTGCTAATTATAAGCATTCTATACACTAATTTTCTCTGAAATTATGCTCCCAAATATCTACTGGAAATCTAGCAGCTTCTCCAGACATAATGGACTCCGTTTCCTCCCTGCTGTTCATACCCTTCTGTTCAGGTTGGTGGCCATGAGATTTATGACATGAATGTACTCTGGCTTTTCCCATTATACCTCAGAACTAGGAACCTTCAGCAATGGAGAATATATTCAAAAATGCACTCACATAAGAACCTGCCTGCTTAGTTGCCAGAGTCAGAAAAACACTGCCAAGGTAGACAGGCCATCAGTTAGCACAGCATGTCTTGCAGCAGCCTGCATTTGAAAGACTCCTATTAAGCACAGGAATCTGAAGAAGTTGACTTAAAGCTGTGGAAAACAAATAAAGTCTTCTTCTGCTCTTCAAGAATGTTCCTGTTGGACTACAGAAGCCAAATGGTGCTGCTTGTGAGAAGTTCCCTCACCACAAGTGACCCCAACCTGCTGACTGCATCTGTTTTGCCCTAGAGTATGACGATGAACCACAGTTTCTCTTTTCTGAAGAAACTCATAAAAATCCCTCCTACTAATGCTATTTAAACATGAAAACTGGACGGTTATTTTTTTGCAATTTCTAAAATTTCACAGTCCCAGCAACAGGCTCAACGCATCTGGGTTTCCAAAGGCTGACATTGGTGTGTCACCTCTATAAAGTAGAGATATAACTCTTGCTTAAAGGAGTAACTGCTATTAAAATAGTAGGGATCTTCATTGGGTAATATCAACACTGTAATACTTTCCTTCACTTCTACTTCTCCAGCATGAATGAAGAAATTCCTGCGAATTACTGATCTGTTTCAGAGCCACTTTAGACAGAACATCACAGTCCTGGGTGAAATCTTGGACAGAAGCCAGGCAGTGGAAAAACTCCCAAGACAACACGATATTTAGTTTAAGATCCTAGTTTCTATAATCTTATGAGCTCACTCTAGATGAGAGATTGGTGCTGTAGCTCTGAACCCCTTTCTTCCTTTTGAACTTTTGTTAACATGGATCAAAGACAATCTTTACACAAGTTAGTTTTTTTTATTGTCACTCATTGACAATAATGTTGTGGTGTGGAGGCAAATTCAGAAGGGAAAAGAGGAATAACTTCCAATCACTTATATTGGAAATTAATTCAGAATCTCCTTTGTGACTCAGTCAGATATACTGCTAAAATTCACACTGAACTTCTTCTTTAAATTTTTTTTAGGTCATTTTAAAAAGAGCAGCTTAAAATGGCTTGAAAAATTTCCTGCAAACAACAATGTTCAAAGCATTGTTTTTGCTTGATATAGTATTTTTAAAGGAAATTGAGATCTTTCCTTTACAAAAATTTGAAGACAGTTTAATCAAGCTGAAATATGAATCCAGATTGAAGTTAACTGAACAAAACAGATGAACTTTATAGAATCAGAGAGGCAGGATTCATACTGAAACAAGCTGACAGCATAAATAATAATTCATGAAAGATTTTGGTTAACCTGTATGCACGTTTGTTTTAATCAGAGAGCATTGTCCACTTCCACACTGATGGTTATTTCAGATTGTAGTCTCCGTGGACAACTCCAAAAACAGTATTGGTTTTCGGCCAAGAGTAGAATAACTGAGTGGAGTCCTCTCTTGTTTTACATGGAGTCACAACAGTGATGTTAGATTAAGTTCACTTGGAAATTTAGCCTATTTAGTAGTGGTCAGCTATGTGCATTTCTCAGCTCCACTAAACTATTCATGATTCAGAGGAAATGTAAACCTCTGATTCAGTTGTATGCAATTAAAAGATTAAGTTTCATCCTTCCTTCCACTAAACAAGAATAAAGTCAGTTTTTATTAGCAGTGCAATCATATCCTTTGCATTTTACCAAATACCAAGTATTTTCAGTCAGCCTTTAATGTTCTTGCAGTTATAACTGCTACAAACTATCTCGTTCAACTGGTCAAAAATAGCATTCAAATAATGCTATTTGCCTTCTCCAGTTAGCTCAGGTACTCTGTCTCATTATGGTGGGATATTACATGCAGCTACACCTACCTTTGTCACTTCTTAACAGGGCCAGAGTAATAGCCGGGAACACAGGACAGGAAAGGACATTCCAGGTAAAGTTTGTCCCACTGCTTTCCTTGGTGCCATGTCATACAACCTCTTCCATTAACTTGTCAAGCTCCGTCTTTACAACAGCTGACCGGGGCATGAAGTCAGCCAGCCCTCTGGCAATGCCAGCCGGTGCTGGCTGCTAAAGCACAGCCAGAAACACGCCGTGCCTGTCCACTGGTGCTGGTCCCAGATTCCCACCAGACCACACCTAAATCCACTCACATATGACACCAATTCTTCATGCCAACGATCCAGTACTTGCAGCATGGACAAGGCTGCACAACTGGTGCTGGGAGCTCTAGGCTGAAAACCTTCTCTTGAAAGTGGGGTGCTGGTGGTTGTCCTGGTGCTCGTGAAAAGAAACCATATAAAGGAAAGGAAGTCCCTCTAGGCTCAAGTGGTTTTGCAAATTCCCCCCATGACTTCCATGGCTTTCCTTCCATTCATACCACACTTTTAAGGTGAGAAAACATCTTCCAGGAATACCTCACATTAAAGTTAAGTTTTAACAGCTTAAAGAGAACAGGTAGGGCTGAGACCTGGACTTTGATTTAATGTCTAGTGTGATCTTATCCAAAGAGCAAAAATTACCTGCCTCTGATAGATTCCAGTGTTATGAATCTATCAAAAGTACTTGTTTATCTGAACCTACACCAAGCCAAACTCATCCCACCACTGAAGTGGTGTCACATCCGAGAGCAAAAATCCCAGGGTATATAAGGAAACTTTCTACTGACTTCATCCTGTGCTGGCCTGAGCCCTTATTTGGCAATTTTCCTAAATGATGAAAAAGGAAAAAACAGCATGTGTCTTCTCCTGGGAGACGTAAAGCATCTTGTCTGCCTCTCATTCAAGCTTTCAAACAATAATTCTCCTTTATAACTATGTATTGTTTCTGGCAATAATTATGGATATAAAGCCAGATAAGTTTGGTGTAAATTAGCAGCACTCTGTGAAGTCGCTGGAGCTGTGCCAGTATATACCAGTTGAAGGAAGGGCACATAATGTGATGTTCTGGAGCTGTGCCAATATATACCAGCTAAAGGCATGGCCCATAATTCTGTACACCAGCATCTTTGTGCTGCACTCCTTTATCAACAGCTGCTACGTATTCTAAAAACAGAAAGAGAGTCCTGTCTTTCAAGGTCTGCAGAGAACAGGCAGTTTTCTCATTACAACTATTTAACAGGGTCTTTGAGAAACAGACACCATATGTGATTAAGGTTTCTGGGCCCTTTACCAGTGCAAATAAAAAATAATAATTGCATTAGATCCATGCAGTGTTTTTGCATGTCAAAGGCGGCTTGGTCCAAGTGATCTGGTATCCTTCTAAACTCTAAAAGATGCAGAGAACTGCTCCCTTCAACTCCTCATACACAGGCATTTGGTACACAGGGGATTCTGACCATTGTACTGCACACAAAAGGCACAAGCAGCTCCTACCTACATCTGAGCTGCACCAGAAGATGAGTGCTCAGGCATAGGGCATGTTTATATTTATTCAGTTGTTAATATAATTTCATAGGTGAATGTTTGATGAATTTGAGTGTGTCTGTATTAAGAAGATTGAATTTTGTTTTCTTGCTTAAAGGTAAACCACCAAATTTTAAGCTCCAGAAGGTATAATTAATAATATTTGTACTGTGCAGTTATGGTGTTCTGCCCTGTATTCTAACACAGGACATGAGTTTTGCTCCAAGGTATTTACAACTTAATGTTGCCACAAGTAGTAAAATTTCTTTTATTTTGTTTGCCTCATCTAATTTACTCTAGTGTCAGCTACATAGCTAAAGCCTGTAGCTGCCACCCCCATACTAATACTTGAGCTAGACCACCTAAAAGCACTTCTCTTACACAAATACAAATGAGGACAATTGCTAAGGATCCATGTTTCCCAGCAGACAATACAACCTTTGTTCACTTGATACATGCTTGGGTTTTGTTGAGTGTTTTTTTCCTCTGAAAGAGTGGTAGCAAAAATACAGCCTTCCCATTTTTCCTTGGAGCCTGGGATCAGTAGACTGTGGAGTGCGATTTCTTGCCTTATCTAAACCTCTCAGTGATGGTCACTCGGGAGCAGACAGGCAATGCCACAGTCGTTCCCAGACAGGAAAAAGTGGCCCCAGAGGAAAAGATTGAGCAGGTCTCTGCTTAAATGGATCTGACAGCTTTGCTTAGGGAGAGATGTTTGTCCCTGTTTATGGATGTGTCCTTTTCCCCCCTTACGATTCCCAGGACCAGCGCTACTTTTTACTGTGTGTCTGACTGTCTGGTTAGGGAGCCGGAGGTCATGTGTCCCACAGGCAGTGGGGATGGGTGAGAAACAAATCCACCAAGGCTGCTATTCGCAAGGGGGTTGAGTCTTTTCCATAACATTTCCATTATCCTATTTAAAGCTTAATACCTCAATGATGGAAGTCTCTCAGTTTATACCAATGGAAGCAGGGTCAGTGTCTGTCCTAACCTGCACATGCACATGTATTTTCACATGAACCCTCCTCAGGCTGGAAGAACAAAAATGTCAAAACCATTTTACTGCTATTTAAGTTACAAAGTGAAATCAATTGGTAATCAACTGCTTGTACCGATTCACAAATTTGTTTTTCCAAGCTGTGCTTTATATTTTTACCTGTCAAGATAGAGACTATTATTTTTAAAGAAAAATATTCTATAGACTTTATTTTTTTGCTGTCAGTATTTGCTTTTTGAGTACCTCTAGCAAAAGTAAGAGACTCTTCAGCCAGAGTTTAATTTTAGAAAGGAAATATGGTATCATGCTTGGAGATTTTCTTAATCAGTCAGATTTGTCCTGACTTTCAACTTCAGATAAGAAAATAGACCATTTTATCACAAGGTTTTAGTGTGTGTGAGGTTTAGTGCCAACCAAAAATGGCTCCCAGTATCTTAGTTATTAAAGTCACATTTGCTGGTGATTATAGCTATTTCCTGCATAAAATGAAGTTTCCGCAAATACTTAATAAGTCAAAAGAAGTCAAATAAATGGCATGCCTCTGGAAATAGGAAATAAACTAATATTTTTCTGAGACTTGAATATCCCATTCACTGGGTTAAACGTACGCAGGAACTTACATTTATTCCTGATAATGTCTAAAACATCCTGCATCTAATAAAGATTCCCCAAAACATTGTTTCTATCTTCCAAGACGTTGAAGCTCTCTCTGTGCTCTCTTCTTTTTGGTGTAGAGGAGCCAGACACTTTCCACCACTAGACAGAGTTAGAAAATAGCTTTCTGCTGTGATCTCAATATATGAACTCTAACCTCTCTTTAAAATCCCAGAGACTTCTATAATATTTTCAGTTACTTTAGTCAGTGGTTTTGCTGAGATTTTTCCTATAAACTTTGAGATATATCTATATATCTATATATCTATATGTCTATATGTCTATATATCTATATATCTATATATCTATATATCTATATATATCTATATATATCTAATAGATAAGTTTTTCTAAACGCTTATCTAATAAGTTTTTTTCTAAATGGTTATCTAACAAGTACTATATTTAATAATGCCACTGTGAATCAGAGAAATATGGTTATTGTAAAATTATTGATATTGAATTCAGTCCACCTATTGTAGGAATAATCTTTTGAAAGTGCCCTAGGCCAGTCAGAGATAAAAAGAACTTTAAAAAATGACAAGACAAAACTATACAAAACAATGCAAAAAGTTGTTCCAATGCTTTTTCTTCTCTTTCCCACAATCTTCTGTTTCTGAAATAGGTGCCTGAAGGGCTTGATCCAAACCTCTGAAGATGAAGGGAAAATGTGCTGTGGAGCTTTTGTCCGAGCCCTGTAGGTGCTCCTGGTGCTCCAGGTTTAGCAGCCCACCATGGCTGCCCGTGCGGAGTGGCCACACTTGGTGTTTGCAAGACATGGATTAACACAGTGAATTGGATCCTGACAGTCCTGCACACGTTGTGTTAAATTTTTTTCATAAGGACAAAAGAGGGTGTCTTTCCCCTGACTTCAGCGAATGTGAGTGAAGTCAAATACAAGAAGAGTATTTTGGAATAGCCATAATGGCTGCCAAAGAAGACACAAAATCTAATAAGACCCGGCACTATTGCAGTCCACAGAACAAATGACGGAGAATGGAAGGAAAGCTGGAAGTCCACAGTCAAAAAAATAAAAGCCTAATCCTTGATGCAGACAGAAACAATTATTTGCCTGCAGCAGTTCACTGGAAAGAACCACAAACTTGTGAACACAGACAGCTCATGATCTATTTAATCATTAGTGGACACACCTCACAACATAGTGGCAGGGTGCTAATTATACTGAACCATACACTGAGGTTCTAGCTCATTTTTAACTCTGGAAAACTGTCGTGAACTTAATCAAAGGTAGAAACTGAAGGACTTGGCCTATTGCAGCTTACAAGCAGGCATCTACCACATAATTCTCTGGCCAAATGGGTTTGGCCAGCTGCAAATTAGTGTTTTGCAGGTTTGTTCTCCTTAATGAAAATCTCATTAAAAATCCCAGAGATACAAATGATTTGGAAAAGGCACCGTAATCAAGGCCCTTAGTGTCCACCTGATTCATCTTTCACATCTGAAAAGTCTTTCTTCTCAATTCAACCAAGCTTTCAGCAAATGCTGCTGTACACAGCTGAGTTTGGCAATTACTCACAGGAGTGCAACTAAACTGGACATTGTCTAGTCATTGCGTGACGTGCTTGCCTTGAATATCAATACAAGGAATATGAAGTTTCCCTGTGTTTGCCCCCAACTTCCAGCATTTTCACAGCCTGCTCTCCCATATGGTTTCTTCACATCATATGTATCACTGCTTCTTGTTGACTGGAGGAAGAAGACAATTCCAGATGGATTTCTGCACCAGGTTGCTCTCTACAGAGAACTCAGGGGTTGAGGGGGGCTCCTAAAGAGAACAGTCCTTTGGCTACAGATAACTTTGCAGCTGACCCTGTATGATTTGTCAGAAAACATAGACCTACTAAATTTTTCCCCTGCCATTTCTTCCAGCAAAGAAACTGAAGGTAGTTTGTCATTCTCTCATGTTCACTCCTGGTGAAGTAGAACTCCCACATTTCTAAAACGCCTTGTACAAATGCAGACATCCCTATGTGCAATGGTGTGCTTCAGCTCTGAAAATGGGAATGAGGCAGCTACCTTCAGCTGCTCTCCCCTCTTCTCAGTGCAAGCCTTTGGACTGTTGGGAAGGTAAAAGATCTTGAAGACTTCTGACATTGTGACACTTATTCAGTTTCCCTCCTCATTTGCCAGGGACTCACAAACATACTTTGAAGTTTCTGAACAGCTTCCCATTGGCTTCAGTGGGTGTTCGATTGGGCTTGCAGGTACAACTCCAAGTCTATTCCCAGTGAGACAGTGTTTCTGGCCCCTGTAAATTGCTAATTTGGGATTCCCTGCTTTTTTCCAAACCTAAGGGCTCTGGCTATGGCATACAAAGTGCTTGAGCCATGCCAAGAAGCCAACTAGAATAATTTTCTGAGTAAGAACTAATTAGGTTACATTGGGTGCCCTGCTCTGAGGGATTCAATCACAGAGGCGAGTGCAAGAGAAGGAGCCTGGCTGGTTTGGCATGAGCATCAGTGAGGGCTGTGATTGTGCTGGCCTGTGAGAAACCTGGGGCTGGCGAGCAGTCTCTACATGATGACACCTTTCCCGGACTCGTGAAAATGTTGCAAGGACCTGCGGCAGTCCTCCCAGAAAGGCTCGGTCTTGTTGCTCCTGGATGCAGGATGTATGGCTGCCTGGGCACACACCTCATTAGGGAGATACGTGTAAGGCAAACAAACCCCACTCCAAGAGTGTTTATCTCATGGCACAGAACGCCGCATGCCCCCGGATCAAAGCTGGTGGGAACAGATGCTGTTAGCAGAGCAGCAGCTGCACTCAGATCCTGTCCACACCCTTCCTGTTTGCAGTGGCCGACCCGGGGGCTATTATGTTCCCAACAGGGCGATGATTGCCCCTCCTTCCCACCCCTGCTGCCACTCTCCAGGGAGGGTGTACCGGCGCTCGCCTCGCTGTCTGCCTTCGGGTTCTCATTGTTTCTTTCGGAAGGTGCAGATAGTGGGCTAGACACTCCTTGGCTGGTGCTCTGATAAGGGTCTGGAAATTGTTCTCATGTGTTACACAGAAGCCTGCTTGAAAGAAGGAGCTCTACCCAAAATAACAAAACTGACCTCAGGGCTCATTATTTTCTTTCAAGTAAGGAGCTTGAGCCTGTCCAGACAGGAAAAAAGAAAAGGTCAGTGTGGCCAGACTGTATCTTTTACTGGACTGGAGCAAGGTGGCATTGCAGTTAGTGATGTTACCATGCTTTCTTGCAAGTGCTCTGGAGGTTGCATTCCAGCTCTGCATGCAAGGAAAACTCTGTTTCCCCACTGTCCTGCAATGACTTGACTGTTGTCCAAGTCATTTATATCAGGTTTGGCTTAACCAAAATAACCCTAACTGTGAGCAGCAGTAGCATAAGCTTTCTTCGGCAGGGTGGAGAGAACTGCACTCACAGCAAAAGGAGGTGACTGGGAAAGCAGATGGGCAACAAGAGGACCTGGGCAAGAAGGAAGCATGTCCCCTTTCATCCTTGCTGTCCAATAATCTCTGATCAGTCCATTAGTCTATGATTGGGTCAAGCTGTAAAACACAGCAGATTGATTCTGATTTTCACAAGTGAAAATCAGGAATACTTGCCAAGGGTATCACTGGGGCTAATCAATGGAATTTGGATTTTAGAATGCCTTCTGATTTGCATCTGTAGCAAAGACAGAAATCCTTTGGCAGCTTTGGTCTGGCATTGTCAAGCAGTAACACAGACATTCCTACAGGTAAAACATTTCCTACCTTGCTTCCAGTGTGAAACCTGATTAGTTCAGAAGAGTCATCATCTTCAAAAGACCATTTTAAATACACTGCTGGCAGGTACAGTTTGTGGTTTTTTTTTCCTTAGTGCTTGCAAGTTCAACAGCAAAACTGATACAACTGGATATAATCTAAAGTTATTTCTCTCAGAACAAATATGATCCTTCCCCTCTACTGGGCCACAGTGAGGCCACATCTGGAGTATTGAGTTAGACTCTGGTCTCCACAGCTCAAGAAAGACAAGGAGCTACTAGAGAGGATCCAATGGAGGGCCACAAAACAGAGGTCCACAAAGATGATGTGAAGCTTCTCTCTCACAAGGAGAGACTGAGGGAGCTGGGCCTCTGTAGTCTGGAGAAGACTGAGAGGGGATCTTATACAATTTCTCAAAGGCAGGTGCCAGGATGATGGTGCCAGACTCTTCAGTGGTGCACAGCAACAGGATGAGGAGTAATGGCCATAAACTAAAACGCAAGAAGTTCCGCTTCAACATGAGGAAGAATTTCTTTGCGTTGAGGGTGGCAGAGCACTGGAAGAGGCTGCTCAGGGTAGTCATGGAGTCTGCCTCTCTGGAGAAATTGAAAACCCATCTGGACTCACTCCTGTGTAACCTGCTCTAGGTAACCCTGCCTTGGCAGGGGTGTTGGACTGGATGATTTCCACAGGCCCCTTCCAAGTCTAACTATTCTGTAATTCTGTGATTACATCAAAATTCTTAGACTGGATTGCCCACTAACTTAATTTCTTGAGACATCTTTCTTTGCTGTCTTACTATCTCATAGAGGTGGAAAAAAAGCAGCAACCACACTGATAGCAAAAAAGTCAACTGTATTACCTCACATCAAAGAGAATCATAGGATGCTCCAGGTGACCAAGACAGTGAGTGAACAGAAAAAATAAGGATAAAAATACTGATAAATATTAAATATGTCTTGTATTAAAACCATGATTTGTAAGTTAACTCATTCAGAATTTCAGCAGAAAGTGACAGACACTTGTGTACTCTTTGGACTGTGTTGGTCCATGGGTCACCTATTCTCTCATATGCTTGTCCAACCTCCCCTCAAAGTTCTGGTCCTTGCCCACTCTTCAGTACAAAATGCTGGATCACAGAGAGAGCTTTTGCCATTTCCAATGTCCCCAACATCTTTGCATCACACTTTTCCCAATCCAGCTTCTGTCCTTACGACCCACCATCAAACCCTCTAGATGCTGCTTTCAATGGGAGTGCAAAATGCACTGGCATCCACGGCTGTATCTGTGATGATAAAACATGCTGAGATCTGGAAACATGTTCTCAGTCGTGAACATTTTTAACTTTCTGAAAGGTCCTTGGCACAGTTTAGTCATGCCAGTTAGCAATTCTCCCAAGGCATTCCTGGCCACAGCTCACATGAGGCCTGTTCCCAATAGGCAACCTACCCATGGACACTCAACTTTGGAGGTTAAGAGAGTTCAGTAGCTACAGATGTGGCCAGGCTGTATCTCCAACTTTGGAGTCAGACAAAAGGCTTTAGCACTGTTTAGTTTACTGATGTAGATACAGCCAATGGCTTTTTAAAAGCCTCTCAGTGTTTTCCTGATTAACCTTTCCCTGAAATAATACTGCAGAGGGAAACTCCCTGCTTACAAATCCTAGATCAGGCTGTCTCTTTCCTGGGTGTTTTCTCTCTATTAATTTGCTATTTACCCTGACAGCTTATTTGTTTTCCCAGTTGTGCTTTCCTATCTGCCAGCTTGTGCAAGTTGCACTGTCCTTTCCTATTTCCTCTGTCTCTGGTGTTTCCTCTCTCACCATCATTTTACACTGCAGCATCTGTGGGAGGGGCTTTCCTTTCTCCTCATCGCAGTCAGTCCATAAGTGCTGACTGCAGCCCCGCCAGCAGGAATGGGGAGGAAGGAAGGCAGCTCTGCCTGGTGTTTGGTGTTGGTCCCTCTCCTGTGCAGGGACTGTCCTATGCTGCTGCCACACTTAAGCTGGTATGGTTTTTGATCTCTACTGTCAGCATTATTTTGGCTTTCAGTTTTTTCATACAAAGTCTCTGTAAGGCAAGAAGCAGGCCTCTGTCCTTCCTTGCATTGTTTGCTCCTCTGCACAGTCACCACATCAGCAGGATAGTGCAAAATATCCCCCAGGCACAAACACAACAGGCTGCCAGGATGGCATGTCCAGTTTCAAATGCCTTGAATCCCTTCCCACTGTGGAATGAGTCCCCTGGTTTCTTTTCTCTGAGCAGTCTGAGTAAGACGATCATTTAGTTAAGCAAGAGAACTGTCAGATGTAATGTAGCAGTAGCCACAATGTGACCAGTTCATTTTGGTCATAGGAAATGTCCCACACAGGGACACGTTGTCTCTCCTCTCTAGAGGAAGACAACATCTTTGCAACCCTAACCCTGTCTCTGACAGCTGGAACTGGACAGGATTTCCAACGCAATTCCACATGTTTTTTTCTATTAACTGACCATAGATGGCTTTCTGGTCAGGGTACTCAGCGCACTTTGCTAAAGCAATAGAGAGATGTAGCTCTGACCTTCAGATTACATTCTGGGGGCCAAGCACACAGTTTGTAGTTGTGTTGTCTTTTTCTTGGATCTAGCTCCAAACAGCTACCAACTGTGAAATACAATTGAGGGTGCTAAAAGTCACAGAAGGAAAGCGACAACATAGATATTAATGGAATTGCTGCCTTATGACTGCTGTCTCCACAGCTAGCCCAGGTCAAGAAACCAACAGGAGAGAATTTGTGTTTATAGTACAGCACAATCGAGCAGTAACACCCAAGATATTTTGGCAGACGGGTCACCATTGTGTGCATGGCTGAACGTGTATGCACAAGTGGGAAGTACAGGCACAAGAACACACACACTGACTGCAGAAGGCATGAGGTGTCAGAACACTGCAAAACCTAATTGCAGAGAAGTGATGTTTGGATGTGTTTTCTACTTAACAAATTTTTAAGGGGTATTATTATTATTACTACTATTATTGTTATTATTATTATTATTATTATTATTATTATTTTCTTAAACAGTATCCAGGACCCCAGCATAAGACAAGAGCCATTACATACAAGTAGCTGTGTGTTTCATCCTCCAGAAGGCTGTTCCTGGCAGAACGGCAGAGAATAGCATGATGTGCAAGAGCCCCATGTCTCTCTCTCTTTTTTTTTTTTTAACAGGAAATAAGTGTTTCTGAATAACGTACAATACTGATGAAATTAAATTTCATCCTGGTTGATGGCTATGCTGGCATCAATCTCTCACAGATTTCCTAAGAACCACTGATGCTTAGTCCATAGATTCCAGGTAGGTTCTGCATCCAAAGAATGAAGAGTTTGATACAAAAAACACCTGTTTTTACCAAGAATCATAGTATTACTGTCATGGGAACTGATGTTGAGAAACTCCAAGACTGAGCTGATATTTGAAGACGCTTCTGTGCTGCTACAAGTTGAAATAACAAGAAAAGTGGGCTACAAGCCTCTCCTCATGAAAAGAGAGCTGGATGCTCCTGGAGCTCACCTTCTGCTTATCTGGAGCCTTGACCCCTGCCTGCACCATTTGATCTGCATGCCTACGACTGCTGGAGACTTATCTCTTGCAGGAGGAATTTGCCTGTGCCTCATGCACCCACCTTACAGCCCACTTACAAAGTGGATTATGGAACTAACACTTCAACGCTCACAAGTGGGAAACCTGAGAGCAGGTCATGGTCTCCATCACAGGCGAGGTGTAACAGAGTCAAGTGGGAGGTCAAGCAGAACTAACTGGGTAAAGCTCAGCATATTTTATGACTCTCCCCAGCCATAGAGATTCTAGGTGTTATCAGTGTAAAAGGATGGCCAAAAGCATACCTAGTAGCTAAATAATTGCTTACTTAATTGAACATAAGTCATTTTTTCTTCCTGCTCTCCTTCCCAAATTTGATCTTTCCAAAATAATTTTTAGACAGGTAATGGAATACTCACCTTCCCAGGGCATCCTGCAGCCAGAAAGACTGCTTGGGCTAGGGAAACCAGGAAGAAAAGCCTTCTCCAAAAACACTGACAAGTTGCAGAAAAGGAGGGAAGGGACATACTGTAAAATTATAAGTCACATGAGAGACTTGTCTTCCATCCTAAGAGGAAATATGAGCTAGATGACAATTTTTTTTTTTTTTGTCCAATACATTATATTTTGGTCCAAAATTATTTCCCGTTCTTCCTCTCCCATACTGGTGTATTAGTAATTTTCTATATATTCTAAATAAATATATGGCAGTTGAAGCTTGGTGCTTTGGATACGTTTATTTTTCAGAACTCTTCTGTTGTACTTGAATATATTGATTCTTCCCACTGCCCCACTACCCATTATGCCATTATTCTAAGGGAAAACTGACAGTTTACTTTTGGTTATGACCTTCTGGGCTTTTTATGGAGCGCAGTACTTCTTAAGGCTTGCGCTGGGGCACTTGTGTCTTCCATCCTCTTGGCTAACTGGCGGACAGCAAACAACATTTCTTAAAAATGGAGGACTTTCCTGAGGAACTTCTCTGGCAACTTCTTGAGTCGTTAACTGCTGAAGGGGAGAGAGGAGCGGGCAGAGGCAGGAGGCTGTGATCACTGCGAGCAAGCATTCGGTTTCGCCTGATGACACATGGTTTTCCAAATTAGAGAGCTCTGAATAAAATAAAAAATATCAAAGCCATGTGTCTGCTTGTGGGTGCCACATTCCTTAGGATCACAGTGGCCGTCCTTCTGCACGAATGTCACAGAAACGGCTCGGTTTCATCCCACTTGAATGATGTGGCAGTATTGTGAAACAGGGTGGAAAAGCGTCCCGAAAACCGTCAAGCGAAGAAACTGCTGGAGAGCTGGAAAGCGCCTGTAGAGACCCAAGTGCTGCCACTTTAAAAGGGTGATCGGCCTCTGTGCCTTTGAAATCATTTATCACAGAAGCTGTAACGTCTGCCACCATCTTGGATTCATTCGAGAAGTGCGTCTCAGTAGCCATTTTAAATATGTTTGTTTTCAATTCAAAACACATAATTAAGTACAGGCTGGGGTAGAGTATATGCCTTGAGCTGCTTTCTCTCACCCTGGTTCAGAGCATGGCTTTTTCACAACTATGTGCTTTGAATTGAAAGCTTTTTTTGCTTTTTTTTATTTTCCTGCAGGGCCTGTTGTTTCTCAAGAATCAATTGAAAGTAAGGCTCCAAATTTAAAGGAGCCCATCTGATAGGAGTCTGAGCAACCTGAGGCCAGAGGGGCTGCCCAGCCTCCTGGGGCACTGAGCAGCTCCTTCTTCCAGCATGGATGGAGCTCAGCCCTCACAAACAGCCGCCGAAGCCTTGCTGTCAGAAGACTAAGCTATGCCTTGTGTTTAATTTAGCCATGTCCCACTTCTTAGACAAGAGACACTCAGATGATTTGTTGTCATGGAAGGAATGGGCAACCTCGTTACAAGTTTCCAGAGAGGCTACAAAAAAGTTAGTTATGTCCTTAACATACTGTCCTTAATAAACTACTCACATCCTTTTTCCAGACTTTCTAGGAGGCACTTCAGAGGGACAGCATGAAGACAGTACTTGGCTGTTTACAATGCCTTCAGTTCAGCTGACTTTTATCACCATCACTGACACGTTGCAAACAAGCCTGGGGAAAAAAACGAGCAAATGCTCAGGAATGAGCCACTCCAGACTGACAGAGGATGGGTTGGATCTGCAGTCCTAATGTTATCTCTTATAGAGACAGGAAGAAAAGCAAGTTGCTGATACAGGAATGAGTCAGAAGAACATTTAGTGCAATTCTCTGACCACTCTCCCAGAGAAGAAGAGGTTTTTATATGAGGCTGAGACAAATCCATCTATCTGAAACTTGAAGTTACAAGTTTTCTGAATGAACAAGGTGCTCAGATGCGAGGGCTACGTGTGTGCTGGTCCACCACCCCCTTTCCTCAATTCAGGCAGGCAAAAGAGAATAGGTGGGTACTTGGGGGTGCTTAATAGAGACCTGCTCCCCACCTCTCTGGATACCGTGGTTCCTGTGCTGAGGAAAATCAGGTCTACAAATGGGCCAGGATGTGCATCATGCTTTAACCACCAAATTTCAAGCTGAGATGGTTTCTGAATGGTGGGTGAAGTAGGGCTTAGTGAGCAGGTATGTGCAGCTCACGCTAATGAAATACAGAAATAGATTATCTCAGATTTCAATGACTCCATGCTTTTAAACGCGACACCTTAATTTTAAAACACAGTGTATGTGAGGCAGTTTTTCTTTCCTGAAGTTTCCTGTCAACACCTGAATTCAGAACTATACAAACAGAGAAGACCCTGTCATATGTCTGGAGTGAAATGAAGAAGCAGAGAGCTTTTGCATAATTTATGCTCCAGGTTTCTATAAGAGATACCTACAACAAATATGTTCCTCTGATGATGAAATATATTCACTATTCTGTCAGTGTTTTGATTGAAAGAGAAAAAAATGGAGGAAAAAAGTGGAAACTAATGATAGAGTCCCTGCAAGAGACTTCTGTCTGTGGTCGCAGTCTTGTACAAAGGAGATGGGATGCATCTGTGTTGAAAGTAAAAGTATCTGCTTGGTATGTGTGCTCCTAGTGTGTGTTTGGGAATAGATTGTAAATCTGATGTGGGGAATCTGAGAGCAGAAAAAGCAAGATACCTGCTGCTACTTGAGCTAGTGCTTCTGAAAGACAAAGCCAAAGCATGCCTTTAATTTTCTACTACACCCATCTGTCTGAAGTGTCTCATAGCCATACAAGGGGGAGTGTTGTTAAAGATTTCAAGGAGGAGGGGATTTGCTTTCTTTTTTCTTACAAATCTGTTTCCCATGGGCTTTGTTCTTGGGGCACACATTCCAGCATTACAGATGAGTGCTGAAATTACAGGGGTGAGAATTCAGCCAGGAATGAGTAACATGCAGCCATACGCACGAAACAGAAAACATCCTCTTTGACTAGGTGATAATTAGAAAGGCTGCCACATTGCTGTGTGCACAAACAAAGCACATCCCCTTTGGGAATGTATTTTCTTTCCTCTGATGTGAAATTTTTTTTTTTTTTTTGGTGGAGGACAGTTTTTCACTGCTCACTGACGTACTTTCAAACATAACATCTTGTTCCAGCAGCTGCTTCCACATGTAGGCATATGACCACTACCTAAATGAGTCTAGCTGTTATGTTGAAGAACAGAACTACTGTCTGGTTAGAAAGGGTTGATAACTTATCAAGGAGGAAGGAAGGAAGGAAGGAAGGAAGGAAGGAAGGAAGGAAGGAAGGAAGGAAGGAAGGAGAAAATACTTTTTTATATGCTATCCTTCCAGCGTGCATTGTCTGCTTGAAGAGCTGTAATCATATTCAGAACCAACCTCTCTTGCCAGACTGCCTCACAGGACGGCTGATGGTGTTGACCCTTTCCAGCTAAGATTTTCTGGTCTACATGGAGGCAAAAATAAGACAACAGCACTTAAAATGCCAGAGAAATCATATGTAAATTACGCTGAGACGTGTAAATAGTTGCAGTTCTTTCTGGTGGATAATTATTTCAAGTTCTGTGTGATCTCCAGGAAAAAAGAGCCATGTGAATTCAAACAGTAACTCATTAACTGGCTTACAAATGTTCATACAGTGAGGAGGATATTAAGGTCAAAGCTGAAACTTGATTTAGGTTGTATGTTTTTATTAAGACTTACTAGACATTCTGCCTTGCATTCTACAGAGAAAAGGACAGAGCCTCATAAAAGTTAACAAGTCTTCTTGAGGTTGCTATTATCAGCACGGGAAGAAGTGGCAAGATATATTTTTCTTTCAAAGAACATAATTTTCCATATTTGGATGTGATTTTGTATTCAACCAAAACAAAAAGATCGTTTGATGAAAAGATTCAACAGAATTTAAATGCAAATTGTGTAAGAAAACAAAATGTTTTCTCCCTTCCATATACAGTGGTAGCAGCAGGCCAAAACTGATGCATCTAAATGTATTCAAAACATATAATTTACATTTTTCTTCAAAGTTTTAGGATATATGCACACAGCTTTCAAAAGGGGCTTTTGGACTGCGATTTAAGTAGGACTCACAAAACCCTCTCCTAAATGAGCACATTAGAACAACTAAAAAAATTTGTGCACAAGTTTCCAAACAACTGTCTGTAAGGCTCTAAATGCCATTATATTCTAATGCCGTTGCATGTAAAAACACTCATGTAGGAAGCAGCTGGTGTCTTTTAAGATTTAACAAGATGAAATAGAGGTCAGGTGTGCAACAGATTTTATACTTTTCAATGCACATATACGGTACATGCAGCAGCATTTCATATTTCTGCAGTGAGACACATTTCAGCACAATCAGGTCCTGATTCAACAAAATCTATGATGGTATACCCAAATGTTGGCATCTAGCAGAATCCACCAATGCAAGTGACCCGGAGTCACCCCAGGACAGCAAGTCAACCTTCCACACTCAGTAGGTCTCTACCACGTATTTAGAGCCAAGCTCAGGCTAAGGCGATGTATTCAGGATCAGAGCCACCCTTCCTCACCCTGTATGGCTGGGGCTGGAACCACCTCCCTGCCTGACCCAGCTCTGCTGGCGGGTGGTGGTCCTGTGGCAAAGGACTGGGACCTCCTTTGGCTAACCATGGAAGGCAGTCAGGAGCACAGGGCAGCCCATGCCCTCCACAGAGGCTGGCTGGGGCCACGGGGCAGCAAGGCAGGGGAGGTTGTCCTGCCCCTGACGTGACCCCACCAGCTCAGAGACAGCTGCAATTGGCTTTAAAGGGCTGCAGGAGTGCAGGGTTTTCCACAGACCAACGGGAAAAAAGGAAACAAAGCATATGGTTTCATCTTAATCAGAACAAAATATGCAACAAAGAGCTTTTTCATCTTAAAGGTGTGTAAGCAATTCTTGGCTAACATCTGTGTGTGAAGTAGGGTTCTCCCCATAGTAATGTCCCACAGTGGTAGTTTTAAGTCATAGAGAATCCAAGTGCCTTCTAAAGTTAAAAAAAAAATCAAACAACAAAATAGAGGCAAAGCTGTGTCACTGGGTTGAAATTCCTTTGACAGATGCAAAGGTCTCTATGACAGTTATTTTCCAGGTCTGCAGCTCAGCAATCCTGCCCCTGAATGGTTTCCCACATGAAGTGTTCGAAGAGGCGGACGACGTGTGACTGAACTCCAAGGCCCACTGCCTGGTCGTCTTTAAGCATGGGGCAGGGGCAGAAAGAAAGGTGATGCTGATAAGGGAATCTGAACCAAATGTTGTCACATTCTAGAGGTGATTAGATGCCCTTGCTGTGACTTATTACACAACCTGAAAGTGGAAAGGGAAAACCTGGGGTGAAATGCAGCCACAAGAGGGGGAGATGCTTTTTCAGCAAAGAGCAAAAGCCAAGAGAGAAATTGCTGTAGATGCCTAAAACAGGTCAGATATCAGAGCTTTTTCTCTGCTGTGGGATAGATGTGATGCTGCAGTAAATTTCCCCCCAATTAGACCTACTGTAATTTACATTTATACCTTCACAAGCTGCTGACTGTATAAGAAAAGGCTTGTCTTTAATAAAGAAGAGGACAATGCCAAAGGCTATTTTTGATCAATCTGGGTTATTTCAGGTGTTGCTTTTTCCTTGCACACTTGAATGAATTGAAGTTTTGAAGCCTAATGTATGTAATAGAATTAAGAGACTTAAAATTAGAATGCTCTCCAAACTTCTAGAAAATGTTTGTGTATCTGCTTCTAAGAAAATTTATTGATTCATGTATTTCACATTCTTAATATTCGTCATAGCCTATGAAACAACTAAATTGTCTTCCATTTTCCCCAAAACATTTTTATCAAATGTCAAGACCTTGAGGCAAGGATTTCAGGATTTAATATGTTATCATGATGCATTTTTAGGTATGCATTATTTGTAAATATGCATTATTGTATGTGTTGATACAACAAATTGGTGTGCAAGTACAGGGGAAAGTGCAAATTTTCCCAGTCCAAAGGAAAAACCGGCAATCTCCTTCTTAACTGGGTGACAAACTTCTCTCCAGCCTCAATATCTACCACGTATAGCCTGGGTTTGTTCCACTTCTGGATGCCATGGTGGCTACTAATTATTCCCCAGCTTACTACTTAATTGTTGAAATTCTGACTGAGGATGGCAGCTAAAATGCCATACAGAAACACTGGCCACCAAGACTTACCCCAGACGTCCAAGGGATCCTAAGAAGCTTTTCGGAGTATGAGGGAGGATTTGATCTAAGCTGGATTTTATGTCCTGTTGATACCTATCTGCTCTGGTTCCCCATGTTCAAAACAGGCCTGATACAGCACAAGTCTGCTATGCCTGGTGAGGCACCTGTCTGCCCCTGAAGTTGAAGAGTAATCTGAAGAACAGCCCAGGGTCAGAAAGACCTTGCTGGGGACACCAGCTGAGCAGAGGCAGCAGCTCTGCTGTGACAGTCTCAGCATCCTGTTGTCTTTTCCTGATGTGGCTGAACAGCCATTTTAAATGCTGGCCTTTATCAGGCCTGCAGTTGCCTAAGTAATGTCCCGTGGTGATTACAATGAACAGAAGAAGATCCATAGTCTGGGAAAGATTAAAGTATGGGCTCTCCCTTTTACCTCACTTTTGTAGCTAAAGAGGAACCGTGATGAGACTGAGGTTTTACCACAATGTAAATTATTGGTTTTGGTGTCCCAAAAAATGCATGTCTGGAGGCAGCCAGGTGGTGAGCACTGCTTTGCAAGCAGCTGCAGGAGTGCTCTGTGGAGTTGAGATCAGCAGGAATTTGGGTTGGGAGTGTGGCTGTGACAGAGAGGATCTATGGCTCAAAGTTTCCCATCCCTCTGCCACATATCGTGACTCACTGTGTCAAGCAAGAGGTTGTACGAAGGAAGAGGGCAACAAAGGGACAAAGAGAAAAAGAAATCCTTTCCCCTTGGTTCCTATCTTCCCCAACGCTATACCTTAGCAGTTTGAGAAATGTATCTTTTTTATCTCCTTCCTCAAGTCTGCGGAATTTTAAAGGCTGTCCATGCACTACCTTCATATCTTCTTTTACTCTTCTATTTCCCTTCATCACAAGCACTTGCCCTCAAATTACTCTGGGCACATTTGTGTTGCAGGCACAGACGAGGACAGCTGCCTTCAGCATACCCTCATTTCACCCCCATTCTGCCCTTCACCAGGTCTTCAACCCCTGCCTGACCCCATCTCTTTGCTGACAGCCTCGCAGGGGTCTGAGTGGCTCATCCCTGATGTTGGGCCAAAATACACCAGGGACACAATGAAGGGTGCTGCCTTTTGTTTATTTTCTGTTCCACCACTAAGCCGGAAGCTTTACAATATAGTGTTGCAGCACAGATACTTAGTTTGCAAACTCCTGCCACATGTTCATAGAGTGTCTGCCGACCAGGAGGTCCAGCCCATAATGATAACCATACCAAAGCCTGTATGGGCTTTTTAAAATACATCTGCATGCAGAATGAGAACATTGGACCTGAATAAAATGTTACATTGCTTCAAAAGATGAGCTGGGCAGCTTGTTTAGCTCTCTGTGCTGAGCAGAGTGAAGTCCCTGTCCAGATGTCAGGAGGGCCTGGCTGAAGTCTGAGCTCAGCAAGAAGCTAAGAAGGACACAGCAATGTGTGACAGCAGGGTGCTGCAAAAGCTCTGCTCATAAATGCACGCCAAGTGGGATTTACCCTCCTTCCCACAGCCGCCAGCTCATTTAGGTATATGGCGTCATCCTGCTTTATTGAATCAAGGCTTCAGTCTTGCTTTTGCCAGGAAGACTAGCTCAGCTCTGTTTTTTCCTCAGACCTGCTATTCAGTCATCTTTCTGGTTACTCGACATAGTCTCATTTCCACAGTCACTCTGTTTAGCAAGGAAGTTTCAATTCCACTTTACAGGTGTGAATGTGAGGCACAGACTGTGCTGAGAGACAGCACCATGCAAAGAGCTTTCTTCTGTTTCACCAGCTCTCTTCAATCTGTTAGTTTGCTTGTCCTAAAAGCCAGAGGGGATGGTAAACTTCAGAGACAGTGGGCACAGGAGGGAGCAAGTAGAGAGGAGAAAAAAAAGAGGCTCTGGCATTGACTGGGTGCTGATTGCTTGCCATGCTTTCCTGTATCTAAGCTTTTATTTAGAGGGAGCTACTGCAGGTCCCAGTCCAGGCTGCCAGAAAGTGATGGAAAAGAGTTACAGGGGAAAAAATCTCAGTCAGAAGGTCACTGGTGAAATCACCCCAAGTGAATCTATATGGTCCACTCCATATCCCCCACAATTCATATCATAAAAGGGTGCCAGAGAAATTTTCCCACGCACATCCCTTCAGCAGAGATGGTGGACAGGAGGGACTCATTTGCCTCTCCCCGTCTCTTGCAGCCTTCCTCTCCCTTTTTATGCAACTAGGTGCACCTTGCTAAAGGGTTAGAGCCTGCTCTGCCCTTCCAGCTGCTGGTTCAGTGCTCACTTTTGAGGTCACCTTATGCGTAGCCTGGTCAACCTATGGATTTTCCTCCAGTGGAGAGTATTTTTCTGGCCAAGCTTGCAAAAAGCATACACGGTGAGAGTGTCAGCAGCTCCTCTGATTGCTGCTGAAAGATGAGCTACATGGCCCCACAGATGCCAAGGCTGGGGAGGAGCTGGGAGAGATGAAAGATGAAAAAGTGGGAGGGAAGATTTGCTGTTTCTGAGGAAACTAGGACTTTACTCAAATTCAGGTTTTTACATCCCTGACCCCAAGGTGACCTGCTGACCTCTCCTCCCTGCCTGGCTCCAGCCCAGCTGTTTCTCCTGAAGGAAAGAGGCCAGACTCACCTCCTGCACTCTGCTTGACAGCATGTCCAGGCAGAGTGTTTCCTGCCAGAGTAAACACAATCACAGAGCGTCATGCACAGGGTTCAGGCCACTAACACCAAAGAGGTCAACAGGATAGGTGTCCCAGAAAGCCCCAAAGTGACAGTGCCATCATAACAAGTAAATAACTGCACATGTGCTACTCTTCTGAGTTTGTTGATTGCATAGGTAAGAATCGTTGGATGTTGCTTGTTCTGCACATATATGTAAAAAAACCTGCGAAATAAAGGTCTGAAGCAACCCATGAGATCATGCATCCTGCTTGCAAAAGATGTTCACGAATCACTTTCCTAGTCAGAAGACCCTAATAAAAAAAGCTGTGGTCGCATGAAGCATGAGGGCTAAACCATCGTGGACTTGTAAAGGAGCAAGAGATGTATGGCTAGCTCCTGACAGAAAAATTATGCGAGAGGAAGAAGTAATACTTAAAAAGCAGTCAAGAAATAACCTAGTCCACAGCCAGGACAAAGCAACTACAATTACGTGTGCTCATAATAGGAAGGAGCAGTGATTCCATTACTAAACTCCTTCCTCAGGCAAGAGATCAAAGGAAATTACACCCGTAAGAAGAATTTCTACAAAGCCTCACTAATTAAACAGAAGTTGTTTCATGTAATATTGAAATCAAAAACCATGTAAACAAACCTTGAGACAGGTTTGAATATTTTCCATTCAGACATGAGCCTGAACAAACTCTACCTTGCGCTGTTCCTTAATTTTGGGGAAGTTTGAATCCAGAGATGGATGGATTCAATTTTTGTGCTCTGGACTCATCTTCACTTAATATTAACAAAAGTCAAATCCTTAGCAAGTAATATACAGCAGCTTGAAAGAAAATGCAGAACACAGCGAATGACTGGTGAGCAAATGTCAAATGAATCCAACTTCAGTGATGTTTCAAAACTAAAAATGAGCCTGATATGTCACACACTTAGATGCAAGTAAGACATTCAGTAACTTTTAAGCTGTTAAGAAAAGGAAAGAGCATTACAGTAGCACAACTAATAGCACCACCTTCCAGTATGAGTGAGAAGGTTCCCAGGGTAGTGGCAAGGCAGCAACAAAGACCAGCAGCATCCTTCTTTCACACTTCCCTCTGAGTGAATTTACCTCCCAGAAAGTTTATGAGTGCTGCAATGTAGGCGGTGCTGAGCTGGTCAGAAAGGCACAGAACAATAACTAGAGTTCACCACAGCTTGTTTATACCAAAGTCTATGAACCTTGGCTCTGTAACACCTACAAATCTCTTCCAAGAGAAGTGTTTTGAAGGGGCTATCCCTGCAACCACATCTAGGCACCTAAATGAAAAAAACTGATACTTAAAACCAGGCTGCTGTTGGTTGATTGGCTCTTTTCTTTTCCATTACCATTTTCTTCTCATTGATTTAAGACTTATCTGCAATGCTTCTGTCCATCAGAGTTCCTACTGGGAATACTGTGATTGTTTCTCCCCTTCATGACAGAGATCTCTCTTTTTCCAAACTAGCTCCTGCATTCCAGTTTTGCTCTGGCTATGCCTGCTCCAGTGAATTCAGCAATACAAGGCAACAGGCTTAAGCACCAGTCCATGACTGCCTCTGACATTTGGCTGTCAGCAGGCTCCTGGGAGCTGTGCCGACGGCTGCCTCTGAGCCTGCTTGCATTGCTTGGGCATGGCTAGCAAGTGCCAAGAACCATTTTCTCACACTAGAGATAGTCCTGTAACCTCCCATCCCTCTCAGTCACTGCCCCTTCCCCATATTCAAGAACCATCCCACCTCGTTCATGATTACTTTCATGTTAATGCGGCTCTGTAAATATTCATACAGTGTAATGCCACAGTCCACTGCTGTTCCTGTTTTTCCCTTTGAATCATAACTCTGGAGCTCTGCAGCTCTAGGCAGCCAAGTTTCTTTCAGAAAGAAGATTTACAAAATGAGAATTTCCTTCTCAAGATCTCATCTCTTTAGTCCCCACCTGCACTCCTAATCCTACCAGTGACATCAGAGGGAATGGGCAGACATTTGAATTTTCAGTAAAAGGCAAAAGTGAGTGGTCTCATATTTATTGTCTCCACCCACACCCATCTATTTTCAAAAAAAGCATTAAAAGTTTTAAAAAGAAGAGAATAAGTAGAAACAATAGCAAAAAAACCTGCACACACAGAAATATGACAGAATATAAAAGCAAACACTTCTGAGTTTCCCATAACAAAAAACTGGATTCACAGTTCAAGTACACTTTGGATGTGGTAACCAGGAGCTGGAACAAGCAGCCAAATGCTCAGCACGGATGTGGCCTCTCGCCAAGGGCAGGACAGGAGATTCACAAGAGCCACCCTTTCTCTCTCTGAAGGCAGAGCACCAGGAAAGCACATCTCCCTCCCTGGGAGCCAGGGTGGCCACAGAGCTGGCCCAGGTTCATAGGCAGCCTCAAAAATCCTCCCATCTTTCATGTTTCCACAGAAAAGGATATTCCTTTCCCAGCTCACCTGTGCCAAGTGCTTCCCTCTCGGGGCAGCTCAGAGCTCTGCTGCCTACCACAGGCATCTGCAAAGGCTCCTCTGCACACAGCTACTTCCAAACAGCTTAACCTGCACAGATTTTTGCTTTGCTGGAAAAGAACATTGCGCTTAACTACATGTTTGAAAAGTCCTTGCACACACGCATGTACACTCACACACATTCACAAATGGTGGGGTTAACAGCTGTTGCCTGGGGACCAGTATATTCAACACCGGCTTAAAGCGTAACTCCACTGCATCCCCTCATTTGATGAAAAAACTTAGCAGTAAAATGTCTCAGGAGAAGAAGCCACAGGGCTGTTATAGCTTTAACAGACCCCGAGCGCTTATCTCAAGCTGAGAGAGTGATTTCATGGCAATAATTTGTTTAAAGTGTTGCTGATTGCTTCCTATTTCTTCCCAGCAAATGACTTTTACACCTTTCTACTGTTGCTTTTATATGAGCTGCTATGGCAATTACTCTGCGGGAGGCTGTGTAAACATCACACAGACCCTTTTATCTCCCTACCAAAGGCCATAGAAGACACTCCTGAGACCAGATAAAAAGTATTTTCATACCTTTTCTCCTTCATTGAAAAAAAATATTGTTATTAAGTTGCTAACAGAGTTTTCTCTTATTCTTACAGAAGGCATTGAAATGTACTTCCAACAGAGACTGCCTGATCCCTGTGTGTAGCGCCTTTGAAGGGAACTTAAATAAAGTAATAAATAAAATTACTGAGAGTTCCAGGGGGCAAGGAATCGCCCCTTCTCTGCTAAAAGAAGAATATCTCTGATAAAATTGTTTCAAATTGAGTTGACTCTTTCAGAAGAACTGAGGGTATACAGGAAATAGTGCATCCTCTTATTCTCCAGTGCCAGTGCTAGGTGTTAGCTGTCTGTTTCTCTCATCCCTGCGAGGAATGGGTTCATGCAATGACTTTTGGAGTCTGGCCAAAGAACTTTGCATGTTTGACTGGGGCTCCAGCCCAAGGATTTGGTTTGGCCCATGAAAATTTTCTTCTCAATCCCAGCTTCAAAGTTCCTGTGTTCTCTGGTCAACAGCTCTCAGAGATATGTGCCCCATCAGATCACCCGTGAAGCCCAAGCTCCATCCCCGCCTCTGTCAGATTACCCAGAGCACACCTCAGAGTCTGTGCCGGTTTTAGGCCTTTTTCTGACAGTTTTATTCCTACTTTCAGAGGACTTAAAATAGCTGAACCAGCACAAAGTTAGAGCAGCACAGGAAGATAATACAAGATGTGGCATAAATCCTCCTGGTGCAAAGTTGGGTTGTCAATGGGTTTTGGCACACTTATGCTGATGATGTGAATTTCTTCCTAATCAGTGTTTTGTGTCATATGACCACAGTGGCGGCTTTTTTTCTTGTCAAGAAAATCCTTGTATTAGCCATGAAGAGTGAGAAGGACACTCTGATAGCAATTAGTAGAAAGAGAATGACAGAGCATTAAACCTTACAGGATGATTAACTCAATAATTCACTATTGTAGCTAGGATTGTGATGCAAGTTCCATTTTAATGCTAGATTTTCAGTTGCGTGGGGGATTTGATAGTTTCACTGCAACTTATATAAAAAGAATTATTGAAGTGCTATATGCTTAGCAAGACTATCTTTCTTTCTATGGTTTAATGCAACATAGTCTAGTATGATATTTCTTTTTCTGATATTCCATATGAATGAGATGTTTCAAATGTCTTATGAATGATGTCCCAAAACGCAAAAGGAAAACTTTTAATACTTTTATCTGTAGGCAAAATGGGGAAATCTCTGTGGTGTTATCATAGATCCTTAATCACCATTTTCAATTTTGTATACAGTTTGTATTATTATTCCATTTCACAATATCTGCGCTCATATTTGCTTTGAGGCAAGGTAAATTTGAAGGCTTTAGTTTTACTTCCAAAAGCTGCCACTGCCATTGTCTCAGGGAAGAAGAGCACACGTACAATGTTGTGAGGGAGGCACTCTTAGATTCGTCCAGTTGTGTTCTTTTACAGGTCGTATTGGTCTTCCAGAAAATTCACTGCCCTGTCAGTCCCTCTGCTGTTCATCCACCCCCACTGATACACCATTAATAATACACAATGGCAGCTTCTTTTATTAGCCTCCCACAGTAAGTTTTGGGTGGAGTTTTTCCAGTGTTCAAAATGTGTCATCGATATTATCAGAGAACAGGACGCCAGTAGATCAAACTCACATTCAATAATGGGAATAAAGGGTATTATTACGTATACACCTTACCTACACAGAGTTCTCTCCTCATCTCTATTTGCACTTCTGGGCAGCAGAATAACTCCCCAGCTTTAAGAAAAAAGCAGGTACTCATCAACAGTCTCTACAACATCTGTTGAAAGACATGATGAGGGCAGCATGATGTCAAACACGGGAGCGTGAGCTCGTTAGGATATTATGAAAGGAGTTTCCTTGTTCCTTGGACTGAAATCCCATTGCTGTCTCCAGGTGGTAAAAACATTAAAATAAGACCAACTGTGCAACTCTGCTTGTTTCACACAAGCATGAATTGGTCTGGTATGAGAACTGTCTGTCAAGTAAATGAAATGAGATAAGCAGGACTAACTCAGTATTATGCTCTTGGCATAACAGTAACTCCTGTAACATTATCTAGATGGCTCCATAAATCGCTCTTAAGTACTCCAAGTGTTTTTATGTGCATTTTCTTTACAAACAGGCTTGGTAACATTGTTCTTCCCGACCTTTGCACACCCCTTTTCGCTCTCCTTCAGCTCTCAGAAAGGAGAACTGTAACTGTGTGAAACAAAAGCTGAAATAATTGAAGTAAAATCTTCTGAGATCTATTTGCTGTATATGCCCATGGGTACACGAATATTCAATGCAACAGTGCCCCCTATTAAGTGAATATTCATTTGCCCAACATGGAAAACCCTGGCTCAAGTCCCGAGATGTCTGCAAGAGTACCACTTAGACCAAACAAAAAGGAAACTGCTGTACAGTATCTGATGATCATTTACAAGCCAACACAGAGCTAACTAATTCATCCCTGTTCCTTATATTATCAAATTCAGTCCTAAAGCCTCACTTGGTGTGAATGGTGGCACTATTTCACCACAAAAATTTGATTCAGATTAAAAAATATACAGTGTCTGTGTCTAGTCAAAGTTGCTTCCCAAATACCACCCCCTTCAAGCCATTTTATACAAATGAGACTATTTCTAACCTGTTTAAGTGGAAGAGGAGGAGTACTCAGAAAAACTCCTGCTTTCCCATCTACCTTCAGCAATTTAACTGGCGTGGTTACAGAGCTCTGGGAGAGGTGCAAGGCCCCCAGGCTGCCTTATCCACCCTGAGTGTAAGGGACCCTAGGGAGAAGATCCTTGTGAGGGGTACCCCTGGCTGCCTTCCCACAGAGTCAGAGAGAGGTTGGAGCCTCCAGGACACTGAAGACAGAGTGTGAGGCAGGTGGGATCTGTGTTCTCTGGACCAGGAGTGTGAGTAGCCTGGGTCTCACTGAGCATCAGTACCCATGAAGGAGGTCCCAGGGGCAGCCTGGGGACAGCACAGGCAGGGACAAGAGGAAATGGCATCAAGTTGGGCCAGGGGAAGTTCCGATTGAATATCAGGAAAAATTTCTTGACCGAAAAGTTTGCCAAGCACTGGAACAGGCTCCCCAGGAAGGTGGTTGAGTCACTAACTTCAAGGGCTGAAAGCAACCTCTGGTCGTTTTTATTCACTGGTGTAGGTGTAACCCTGGGTTTCCATGGTGACATTTCTTGAAGAACTTCACAGTCTACCCAAAGGGAGTGAAATAATAGATACCAAATTATGTCTTACTCTAATACATTAATGTAATTACGGCTTGCTAGAAAATAAATATCCAGATGTCAATTTTCCAGCCTTCCTTAATCATATCTGAGTAATCACAAATATCTCCTTAAAACAGAAACAAAGGCAGTAAAAGAGCACATACAGAGAATTCAAATTTGTCTAACATTTCTGTCTAAACTATTTCTATCACTTCTCTGAAATGTTTAGGATTTTCTGTTCTTTGCTTGTTCGTCTCTAACTGTCCTTTCAGAAGCTCTGGGAATTTGTGAGATGATAACTCATAACAGGTTATTGTCCCCAGGGATCTCCCCACCTCTGCACTCAGGCTCAGCTGCCATCTGCCTCACAGCCTAAACCAGTTTGTGTAACAGGGTTGGCTGGGAGCAGCTGAAGAGTGGATATTTCATCTGTCCTTGCATGCCTGAAAGAAGTGAAGTCGCTTGTTGCTTCTAACCCAAGGGTGGCCACAGGGAATGTTCATGGGATTTGGGCTCCTAAATCATTACTGTGAAAGCTTGAACCCAAATCTGGACCATGATGTGTAGCCACTCACTGCAATGTGAGGAGACTTGGATCACTCTGTTCTTAGTGGTTTGACTGTGGTTCCTTGCTAAAACAAACATTTTAACAAGTTTGTCTCTGGAAGCCTTTGAATTTATTATCCTTGCGATGTTTGTTCTTAGAATGGCCTGTTGCAGGAAACACTTAATATTTCACATTCTTTTTGTATCTGGTAACACACAAACTTCAGGCCTGTAATCCTATTCTTCAGAGTAATTGTAAATCATCACATCTTCTTTCACACTTCCACTTCTCTATTACTGCTCAGATAGCAATTGTTATAATCCACAATTTGCAAGATAGATAGTGATGTGCAGATGACAACAGCAGAGCCAGCAACGTTGCTCCTCACGTGTCCTTCTAGTCTATGCTCCTCTTCCATTTGGAAAAAAGAAGCTGGTTTGTTTTTTTTTTTATATAGGTTATTTTGTTATCTCTGCTCAAATGATGCAGGGACTGCCTACAGTCTTCCTCTGAGTACTTTCCTCTGAGACCCCATGGACCATATGGTCTCCAAATAAATCGTTCTAGGAGATATTTGCCTTATTTTCTACTTCTCCAGGAAACTACAAACCTGAGAATGGAAGAGGCAATAATAAACTTTTTTCTTGTTTTTTTTAATAACAAATTCTCCAGCGTAGCAAATTCTCCAACCTAAAAGCAACCGCTGTAACTTTTTATGTCACTTTCGACTAGGGTACTTTACATTTACTAGCTTCAATGTCAGGCTTTGTTTTCAGTTTAATAATAGATATTTGCCATGTAAATTTATTTCCTATTGTGTAAGAATTTTTATAACTAAAGTTTATTGTCACAGGATCATAGAATCGTTTAAGCTGGAAAAGACCTCTAAGATCATGAACCCAGCATTGCCAGGTGCACCACTGAACTCTGAACCTAAATGCCTCATCTACACATCTTTTAGATACCCCCAGGGTTGGCAACCCAAACACTTCCCTGAGCAACCTGTCCCAATGCTTGAACACCCTTTCCATGGAGAAATATTTCCTAATACTCAATCTAAACTTCCCTTGGCACAACTTGAGGTTGTTTTCTTTTGACCTATAGATTGTTACTTGGGGAAAGAGAGCAACACCCTAAGTGTAGCCATCTTCCTCCCAGAGCAATTCTTGAGACAACATATTTCTGGTCCTTGTAGGCAAACTTATTAATTCTCTGTCATCTTTAGTCACCTGATTTCTCACCACATATATGTTCAGCACGGCGGTGAAAATAGGAGCGTTTTCCGTATTTCTATATTTACTTATGTTCTCTTGTCCCAGTTTTCTCAGGAATGTAATACCATGCTATAAATCTTTATCTATTGAGTATTTCAAAGTCATCACATACTTTTAAACAGGATCACAGGCAAATGAAAAGTATGTGTTGCACAGAATGGCCAAGTTAATGGCATTTCTTGGAGGAATGATGCTTCATTTTAGTTTAGGAAAAGAAAATAGAGGAAATGATTCAATCTGCTTATCAACAAATATGATAACACAATTCTTACCTTTATGTAAATGAAGAAAATCCCTAATTTTATATTCAATGCTGTTACTCTTTGCAGATTGGAAGTGCATATCTGTTGAGAAAAATGTTTTCTTTCAAAGGCACAAGCTGTAGAGGACTCAGGCAATTTGGCAGTATGTCTGGCAGCAGACAACATAACACCTATTGTTCTTAAACCTCTTTGAAATATGAATGAAATCCAGCGGAGAGTTAGCAACTTGACTGACTTCACTCATCATGAGTGGTATCACATAACCAAGCAACAGTCAAAGTCTGCATCCTGCTCCTGGAAGGAAATGCCAGTTACCTCAAGGCAATTCCATTCCTGGGAAAACACAAAGCTTCCCCAGTTGCAATGATGCAAGGTCACAGTGAGTGACACTACAGAGAGCAGACAAAGACACTAGATCTTAACTGAAAGAAATGAGGCAGGAACAAAGAAACAAAGACCAAGTGAAGGTTTCTCTGTTATGAGGGGAAACTACACAGGTGCCTTAGCTGCTGTTCTCCATGGAAAAGAAGAGGTGGGGCTGAGCTGGGAGGGTTAGAAACTGCATGTTAACAATAAATGGATTTTTGCCTAGAGTGTAGACGGCTTTGGCCAACACCTAACCAACACAGTGATACTTATGTTATATCAGATGAGATTGACTCTTGGCTGCTTTAAATGACATCAGAAATGTAGGCTTAGGAAAGCAGTAAGCTTCTGCAAAGCATCCTGCCTCCATGTTTTTTCTTCACCTCTTCAGGAATCCAGCTGAATTTATAGGAGATTTTTTTGTTTGCTTCGGCATGTTCTGACATATTCTGACTCCTACTCCTTTGGCATGTTCAAGCAGGAGATCACAGTTATCACAGCAGCATGTGTCATTTTGGGATGGAATCCATTTTCACAGGCCTTTACAATTATATTATAGGCCCTCATCTGTTCAGAGTTCAATTTACAAAACATTTTTCAAACGCAGAGACATATTACGTAACTCATTCCACATGACACAGCAACTTCAGCATCCTACAGTAAATGCTCCTCAGAGATGGTCCATGACATATTGCCCAGAGCATTAACTAAATACTTATAATTTGTATTTTATCATTATCTCACTTTCTTTTTCATCTTTCCCTTTCTGTGTCTTATATTTTTGGTAGCCTAGGCCAGTAACATAATACTGAACCTTACACACAGAGGAGCCTTCAGAATCCTGTCCCTAAATTTGGACAGGAGCAGAACTGATTGGCAATACAGTCCAGTTGCCCTGCCTTTGTGTTGTGCAGCTGAGGAAAAACAGGGAAGTTACTCTCTAGCAGGATAACTTCGAGCCTTCTTTGCTGGAGTTTAATAGACACATCAGCTTTTAGAGTGTAAGAGTCAGTCTCTCAGGGAAATAGATGCTTTCCAAATTATTTATATGATAGTATGATGTGTTCAAATGGGTTAATAACAAGTTACTTCTGGCAGGACCTTCACCATAAGCTTTCTCTATGTTTCTGATTGCACAGCTCTGTTAATCAATTTTACACCACTAATGTTCCTGGTCTACTACCCAAACATGCCCTCGAGAGTTCATATGATCTGCTGTAAGCCTGATACTATATTTTTTAAATTAGTTTGCCTTAGAGGGGAAAAGATTAAGGCCCTCTAGACCCTTGACTACCTACTTTTAGGTTTTTGCCAGAAGATGTATCTCTTTTGTCTCTCTTCCAGAGAAAATTTCTCTCATTTTGTGACACTGGAGGTAATACTTCAAAGCCACCCACTGTAAATTGAAGGACAGAAACCTGAATACCATTAGCTCATGGAAGCCCTGTTATTGGCTCCAGGGGGGAGAACAAATTCTGATATGATCATGGTGCAGCTTTTCTTTGCACTAAATCTGGGTCCACCTCAGAGAATGTTATTTAGTTACTTCCACTGTTATTACTTTTGGCATAATGTGCAACAGGTTTCATATCCCAGAATGCTTAGTGCTTTATCTCTGCCTTGAATTTTCAGTTTGCATGGAGATGCAAAATACAAACAGTCACAGATATTTTCTATGGTCAATAAGTTAGAGAGAGCTCACCATGTATTGTGGTGCTTTCTGGAACTGATTTTCTCCTGCAGGATACCCCCAGTACTTTAAAGAAACATTTCACTGAAGTTACATTAGCATAAACAGATGCAAAGGAGAAGTGAGCAATTGACTGTATTTGTGCATAAAGGTCTTCATTGTCTGTTTCTCTTGCAGCTTAATACCTAAGTTCTCTGCAGAACAGCAAGTTTTTGTAATGCAATTTATTGTACTGCTCTATTTTTTTTTTCATGAAGTTCTGTTAAAATTCTCTGCTGCAGTCCTATTCATGTAAATCTCCATACAGGCCCTTCACAGAAAACAATGTGCCCCACACAAATCAAAACAAAACAAAAGCGCAGACCAAGGACTCTTTTGTCTGTCCCCATGACTTGAAAAACAGAAGAATTTATCTCAAATATGAAGTCGAAACTACATCTATAGTCTTAATTAAGCAGTTATGCCATGCTGTTTACAAATTTACTGACTGTGGAATCTGCAAACATACAATGTGGAAATAAATAAAATGCATTTTAAACCATATTTACAACTACCACAGAGTAAGAAAACAACATCGTTTTTGAAGGTTGATACCTAGGAATTTCCCCCAGAGAGAAACACAAAGCAACACTGGGCAGAAGAGAGCAGAGAGATGTGTTTGGGAGAGATCACTAAAAGAGCTTGGAAGTGGGCTGGGCATTTGCTTATGAACTTTTCTTTATTTTGTAAGTATGCAGGATAGAGATATTACGAGAAGACATAGGCTGTGGTTTCTATTCCCTGATGAGCACAACGTAGACAACTCCTATTCATCTACATATTTGTTAGGCTCATGTAAGGCAGTGAATGACTCAGTGCACTACACTCTGCTTTTTTAAGCTATTAATGCTTACTCAAACCTGTCTCAAATGTCAGCAGCATTTACAGAGCTATCAAGAGAACAGCTGGGGCTGAGGCCAGCACCATGCCGTACTTGTGTCCCTCACTCTGCAGGATGAGGGTGCATCCGTTGCCAGCCAGCACTGGCTCAAGAGCACTTTGATTCTCCTTTACCAATTCCCTGTGTCCAGCTCACCTACTCAGTTCTCCTAGCCACTGTGAAGTACAAAGGAAGGAGAAAAACTGTTTACTGTTTTTCTCTCTTCATTACAGCCATGGTTAACTCTTGTTTCTGTGTCATCTGTAGTGCTCCAATGATCTACCAGGTTTTGAGGTGTAGAGGTTGCAGCAGGACAGTGTATTAAAGACACGGTGAGCAAAGATCCTTCTCACTGTTGCTCCTGTGCTTACCAAGGCAGGGCACAGAGCAGTCTTTTTCATTCCTTCCCAAAAGCTGTGTACTGGTGGGAGTAACAGGAGAGGGAGGGAAGATGAAATGGAAAGGAGGGAGGAGAAGAGAGATAAATGACAAGAGATAAAATACAGAAGGTAGAGAAGAGCCTCGCATAACCTCTGGACTTGGTGCAGCCAAGTCACACTTTTTTCAGTCGCAAGCTTCAACAGCTTGCTAGACCATTCAGAAAGTGCTCCCACAAAAAAGGGATTTTAACTTCTAAAAAAGCTCTTCTTTTTACTGTTGTTATATCCTGATAATTTCCAGGATTTCAGAAAACATGCCACTTTTCAGGGAGACATAGAAATCTACATAAGAAATTATTAAAACAAGAAGCACACGTAAGAAATTAATAAAAAACTTGCTCTTTTTCCTCATGTTTCCTTTGATAAAGGAGGCTATTAGCATCTTTCAGCTAAACTGCTTCCACCCAGTTCCTGTGTAGGAGGGCACACATCAGCAGCATGTCCACATGAGACTGATGTATTCCTCAAAACTCCCAAAGCATGCACAGTGCACCATTGGCTGGTACTGCAGACCTCCAAGACTGCAGAGTGAAAGTTCAGTTTACATAGTGAACAGTAAATGCACAATACAATACTGTCTGTTATATCAATTAAACAGAAAAGTCCTGATCTTTTCCTAAAAATGAGAAGTCTACCCATTTCCCATTCATAAAACACTACGTAAAGAAAGACATGAGTCATGGATTAAAAATGGAACCTTTAAAATACTTCTTCACTGTTTATGATTTGAGGACCTGTAGCCCACAGAAAGCCACTAACATGCAGAAAAAATGCTTATACCTCAACATTTGTATGGCATAGACTCTCAAAATCAACCTCTGTCCCTCCTTTACAACATCTATTTTTTTGTATAGAAATAAAAGCAAAGCCATGCTGGATTGTCTTTCCTATTCCATCCCCCTCCCCACCTTTCTTGTTTTCAATTATGGGTTAAAACATTGAAGAAGAAAGTTTCATATCTCTTGATCCAGAGCTTAAAGAGAGTGAAGCAGAAGGGAAGTGAAGAAGGGAGTGGGAAGCCCCAGTGAGCACAGATCATCTTCTGTAGTCTGTGAGTTTGAAGAAAAAAGAGAAGCTGGAGCCCAAGCACACCATGGCGTGCTCTCCCTGTTTGCTCTAGAATATTCCCAATTTACTGACAGCACAAAGCAGTACCGTTTTGTTTATAATGTCATTTCTCAAGAATGCAATGTCCCACCCTCTCCCACTCTCAGCTTTAAACTCGTTTGATGAACACAGTTTTCCAGTAAAGACAACATGATATTTGGCCAGAGTGGTGGAATAAGAAACATGATTCTTTTCATGTTGGACACTTGCATAATGTTTCTCAACATCCAAAGCTGGGTTTATGCAGGATTACAGCAATCCTTTTATTATTTATGAAAGATGACAGCATGCCGTGTGATAATGTTTAGGTTAGTCATCATGCAACCCTATGTGGAGGGAAATATGAAATTTTACTTGGTAAAATGAAGTCTTTAATTAATTTCATCTGTCCAACATTGGCTCTTTCTTTTTTTTTTTAATTCAAGCAGTAAATATCTTCAAAAAGATTCACAGAGCAAAGACTTGTCTTACAGCAACAGGTAAGAAGAGTGCTTATTAATGCCCTGAGCCTGCCATGTATGACACAGACAGGTTTGTCATGCTGTGGATCTCAGACCTGCATGAGAAAAACAAATTGCACACAACCCTGTGCAGCTACTCCAGGCCTGCGAAGGCTTGCATGCCCTACTCTGGAGAACAGCATTCCTCAGTGGAAGAGGAAAAGAGACAATCCTCAGCCCATCACCACCACCTCCTCATGTATGTATTGCTACTACCTCCACCAGAGCGGGAGAGAAATAGAGACATCCTTCCACGGAGACATGAGGAAAAAGCAGGGAAAACCACTCGTGAGACCTGTTGAGATCAACTTTTCCAAAAAGACTCCAATTCTGGGTCCTACCAGTAATATTAATCGTAGATGATCTTCTAAAGGCAGCAATATGAGGCATGGACAGGCTTTATTGCAGTACAGCCATAAATAATTAAATACAATGTAATAAATGAACCCGTCAAAACCAGCTGGCATAAGGTTAGACTGACTAATCTGATCCGACTGCCAAAATCAGCACACAAGAAAATCTCCATCTGTGAGCTGAATGCCCAAGGTGCTCAGGGGGCATGTTGTGCATGCCCATCTCAGCTACCCAGAGCAAAGATGATGCTCAGAGGTGCCCTGTGATGGCAGGTGGGTGTCCCGTAGGACAAAGGAGTGTGAAGGACTGTGCTTAATTGCTACTGCATGTCACCACGTGTCATATATACAGCCTAGCACTGGATTTTTATTTTTTTTCTTTTCTCGATAGAATAAAACACTTCAGGGAAAGCTGACCCTCCAGTAAAAGTTTTTTCTTGCATGTGCACACAACACTTTTTACCTACATGAACTGCATTAATAAAATGTCTCTGGTTGTGTAAAGATTTACTAAGAGCCAAGAAGTTAAAACTACACCCTTAACTCAGAGGCTTGAGCATTTTTAAAATGTGACTTTTCTCGTCCTTTCATTGTGCTAAAAAAAAATAGTAAAAAGGAAATTAATCTGCAGCTGACCAAAACACACAAAAATGCTTCATAAAAAATTGGCATTTTTGGAAGATGACTGTTGGCCACACATTGGTGATGTTATTGGAGTTTTTCCTTTAAGCTCAGACATTTAATCTAAGTATTACTAACACTTAAATAATTTGCCAATTTTTTTTCCCTTACTAAGCTTTCTTTTTAAAATGGTTATTGGTTTGTTTCCTTTGAAACTGTGTTTCAAGTGTGATTTTTAATGAAATTTCAATAATAATATCCCTTTAAAAAGTCAAATACATTTTTGGGAAATGAAAAATGGCTTAGAACAGAAATCTTGCAATTTCAAATTTCTCAATACTTTCTATGCTGCACTCTTATTTATGGCTGACTGCCTATTTTGTTGAAGCTAAAAAATCAGACAGTAAGATGTTTTCGCTGTGTCTGCACACATATATACGTGTAAAAACAGATACAAATACACACACACATATTCTATTTGTCCAAGGCCAATCTGGATAAACAAAAAGTTAGACACGCCTGAAAATGGTGATCTCTGGTGGAATAACTGTGCAGCTACAATAGGCATCAGTGTTACCAAGAGTTTGGTTTCTCCATCTAATTGCAATTAGCATTCTAGCTGGGCCTAGAGATGTTGTTGTAATTGTAATTTATTAGATTGAGACAATGATTTCTTGATAGCCTCTTCGTTCTGTTGGGGGAAACATTCACATTTTTAGTATTTATTTATTTGCAGTTGGATGTATTTTTGAGAGGATCCTCTACCCCACAACAAGACCAGACCTAAGGCCGATGACAAGTATTTCAGTGTTTGAAATTGTTTTGTTGATGCTTATATGACGTTGTCTGCATGTCTCTCTCTTTTACATTAGGACAATAAAGAGAAAGGCGATACTATCCTTGCATGTACTGATACAACATAAATATTTTGAAGTTACTCGCATAGATAAGGAAAAGCGTTCCTGTTTCTGCCTCCCTTTCTGCATCACTGTTTTGCCAACAGCTGCTTTATTTACACATTGCCAGGCATGATGCATAAAAAAATGCGTATGCTCTGAGGGGAGCTTATGCCTGAGTGACGTTAGAGTCTGAGCAAAGACGGACAGATCGGACGTGGGTACAGCCAAGGCAGCTGTGAAACTCTCTGTCACCCAACGCGTGTCAAGGATCTTCGCACTTGCCGTCTAATCTTGGTTGCAGGACCTGCAGCGCCAGAAAGGCCTCCACCTTTGACTTTAAACAGGTGGTGAGACAGGTCCCAGCGCCACAATTCCTGCTTTTCTCCGGCTCCCGCCGGCCGTGGGTGCCCGCAGGGCTGTGGTGCGTGCAGGGCAGGGCATCCCTGCACAGCAGCCACGTCTCCCCGCGTCCCGGCGCTGCTGAGTACACCAATAAATCTGCCGCTCGCTCACGCAGGACCGCGGGCTGGCACCCGCCTCCTCCCTGCCCGCTTTACGCGCTCCTAATCAGTCTTCCTGCAGGAGCGGCAACGCCGGGGCAGACGGCGGCACATTTTTGTGCTGGGTACCTGCCTTAGCGGAGGCCTTTTCTTTGGAATTGCAGCCCACAGCCAGCTGGACAGAGCGGCAAAGGAGCTGTCGGGGCTCGGTGGGGAAGTCTGGGAGGAAGGCAGCCCCGTGCGGAGAATGGCAGGAAAGCCGCTCCGCTTCCCGGTGGCTCTGTCTGCTGGGAGGCAGCGCGGCGCCTGGAGCCTGCCTGCCCTTTAGGCGCGTCCCGGGATTTCCGAGTCGCAGCCACGGCTCTTGCTAACAGCCAAATATTTCACTCCAGAGACATGCTACACTTCCTGATATAGGATGCACTTGCGTGTCTCCTGGTGACCTCAAACACTAATAAAGGAGTCATAATACGACCTAGACGGGCCTTGAGAGCCAGCCGGCACACGGGTGGCTGAAAGGGAGGTTCAACGGGTGGGAGCGCTTGTCTGCTCTTTGTTCGGCAGCTTTCGTGTCGTGTTCCTTCCCTTTCGATTATGCAGAGGAAGAGACTCTAAAATACATTTGTGTTGCCCTTTTGCCAACAGCAGAAATTAATCCAGAGTGCTGGGAGAGGAAAAGCTCCGTGTGCTGGCGTCTGGGGCTGACCGGCATCTCCCGGCAGCTTGCATCCGACCAAGGAACCCCCCGGCTCTCTCTCCCCACAAGTGCAGCTTACCAAGGAAAAGGGCGACGCAGTGCGAACGCTGATTCTCCTATGGATCCTACTCGCTTATTTCCACTGCCCGGGCAGGCAAGAAGCTGTTGTGCCTATGTATCACGGATATTTTAAGACTGCCTTGCAGTTGTAAACTCAGAGAAACATCCAGCTCCTACCCAAATCACAGACTGAAGGAATGGTGAGGTTCTTGATGTTGTTGGGCCAGAATTTCTTCTGGTCACCACAGACTCATCTGCACTCAAAAGAGTGGAGGACTTAGCCCCTTCAGTGTAAGGAAATACAGAGGCTGTTACATGCTGCCTCCTGCCACATGTGGAGTTTTGTACTGCCTTGGCCCTACAGCTAAGCAAAAATAAGCAGAAAGAGGTTAATTTTGGATCATGCTGGCAATCCAGCTATCAACCATGAAATGTGCTCAGACTTGCAAAGTAGAGTGAATGATGACTTTGTTACCAGCAAAATGGTACAGTGTCACAGTGTTAGAGATCAAATGCAAGCGGAGGAGAAACAAGAGACCACCAGGATGAGAGGCAGACTTTCTCATCAGCAGAGAAAATTATTTTACTCTTTTAATAGCTCTAAAAATACTCTATTTGACCATGAACCTATGTAATTTAGATCTGTTTATTTGTAAAAGGAAGGATAACAGTCTGTCTTCAGCTCTATATTACGTAAGATCAGCTGACATTTGCTATGATATCATAGACCAACAAAATGAAATAACTCGCAAAGAAAATATTGACTTTCTTTGTCTGAAATTAAGCCAGCAGACAGAAGAGAGATGAATATAAAATAAGAAAAAATATTAGAGCAGTGATATCCAAACTAAATTTAGATACAAGCGATGCATGTCCTAATTTAGGAAAGCGCAAGAAAAAATCTTAAGCATTATTATCCCTAATGTAAAAGCTTTAAGTTGCAGAAACCAATCCTCAGCTAAGAAACAATGCATTGAGACAATTCTCGCAAGTAATGAAAAGTAAAGTGCACCATGATATCATCCGCCAACACTTTTGCAGAATTCCCACTGATTTTGACAGGAGCTATGCACATATTTTGGAGGGAGGCCTTCAGCTGCATGGAGAAACAGGAGGCAGAACCTGTACACGTGGCAATTCTTAATGCTCATTTTCACTACACAGCCCAGCAACTCAAAACACTTTAAGTCTGCTCTCAGCTAAGACACTGGTCAAATAACCTCACATCTGACATGCCCTTAGAGCATCAGTCTGCCTTCAAGACTCTTTCCCAGGATCTGACTGACAAGGGCAATTAATCAGGTCTGGGTCCGCTGTAGCCAACGATGTGACATCAGTGCAAAGTTGGTGAGAAGTCCACACCAGCGATCTTTTTCCGCATCAACTTTATTCTTAACATAGTGCTGTTGCTCACTAACACCTCAGTTTTTGAAAATAAATACACATTTTTGCAGCTTCTGGTAGAATACATTTCTCAACTTAATTCAGTAAACTTTAACAGCAATTTCTACAAAATCCTACTCACTCATTCCACTTTTTGCAAAGAGGAAAGAAGCAATCATGACTGTCTGAAAATTTCTGTCACAAAGACTTTTCTAACATTTCTTCTATACATTCAGAAGTCTCCTGCATAAGTCTTCCAGGGTCTGATATGCTCACTTGGTTTTTTTAATTCACCGTCGCATGCATGGAAAATATTCTCCTGACATTTTCCAAATTCTTCCATTTCAATCCAATGCATCTCAATAACAACTCTATCTCCCCCCAAGTACCAGGCTTGGAGGGGAAGAAATGCTGTCTGCTGTGTGCTCTCGGGTTTTAGGATGGCAGAAGCTTTGAATGCGAATCTTTCTTTAATATTTATAGGAATGGATTAATTACACTACACCCTCACTACCGAGTATACACCTGTGTTCACAAATCACGCCAGGTCAAGAACAGTATTGAGGACCTGATCCATTCAGCATCTGGCCTGTATGTAGCAAAATCAGATTTAGAAGACTTTGGAGACCTTGCCACTTCTTAGAGAATCCTGGATTTTTGCATTATTTCTGTTTTCTTATAGCACCTTGTTAAGCAATGCTTCTGTCTCCTATTACCCCTTACTAATTCTATGCAAGCAGGATTGTTAGCATCCTACTGCAATGCTCCAGGCCTCTCCACCTCTTTCCTTCTTCCTATTGGCCTTTTGTCTGCTGTTTCTGTTGAGTATTTCGGCACAGCATTTCAGTTTCTTTAAAGGCAACCCTATTGGTGCCTCAGCTGATCTCAATTTGTATGTTACACAAGAAAGAAAAAAAAATAAAACCAGTCTGAAATACCATTTGCTTTTTACTGCGTAAAATACACCATAAGTTCACCTCATGCCATGTGTGTGTTTCCATTCTCCTCCGCATCAGTTTTTCCATGGAAACTTGCACCAGCGTCATACAGGACAGGAACGCCCCGCACCTGGGCTTCCCCTGCGTGAGAGGAGGAGGGCGCTGCTGGGAAGGTGAGTGTGACTGACGGACAAATGGCCTGAGGCTCTTTGGCACATGTGTTTCTCAAGCTCCAGTTGTGAGTTGACATGTTTACGTTTCAAACCACTCACAGATTGCAGTGGGTGAAAACAAGCATCTTCAATTATTCGTGTGGCCTCTTCCCCATAAATAAAATATTAAGAAAGAAAGAAAGCTGTCTGCTAGCCTGTTTACTGCCAGGATTTCTCCCATCTTGTGGTACTCGAGCAGAGTGACTGGGACAAACTCCTTGGCTGTCGTGGAAACAAGAAACTATGACAAAAGAGCCCAGACAATGGTCAGGTGAAGGCACTCCCTCTGGGGCCAGGAGAAAGGGCACCGTGATGATGGGACGGCCCTGCAGCGAGGGGGAGGTCAGGGCCCTGGCTGCCATGCAGGCACACTTCAGCACATCATCCCAGGCTTGCTGTCACCCCACAACAGGGGTATTGGCCGCATCAGTCCTGCTCGCCCTGGAGGTGGGAACAGCCCTTTCAGCCTCCCCGGCTGCTGCCAGCACTTCCACCAGAGTTACATGACAGTTTAACCCAGGTGGCATCTCTGTCACTTCCAGCTCCTATGTACCTCAGAAAGACACCAAATCAATGACAAGGGCGCTTCTTTTGCACCATAATGCACGTTCATGTGTTTAGTCAGACTTTTTTCCAACATGATAACATGGCACAAACAAAACCACAGGCAGATATGAGGTCCCATGTGAATCTCATGTAGATGTAGAAATAGTTTTGGTCTAGGTATATTTCAAACGGCATTTTTTTTTTAAAGAACCTATTTGAGTTATAATCTAAACACCATTTTTTGAAATGACCTTAGGGCCTGCCTCCCTCCAGCTCTTGGTCAGGCTGAAAGCTTCTCCAAGCTGGCAACTAGATCACTTCACATGTGGCTGGGCTTCGCACTTCTTGATCCATAGATATCACTCCTGTTTGGCATATGGCAATGGAGACAGGAACACGCCGTCACCGGCCTCATGCAGGGCACTACATAAGTCCCACGTCACTGCCTGGCACACAGGAGAAAATAAGCACTTCAGTTCATGCTGGGCACATTAGCAAAGACTGCCGGGACCAGTTTTGCCAGTACTCTTAAAATTTTGATATTTTATAACCAATGAAAAAGAAATTTATAAACAAATAAATTAATCAAAGCAAAGACACATTTTGGGGGACCGTTATCTAGCAACAATCTGTGAACAGTGTGGTTCAACAATGCTTGGTTTTCTTTTCCACAATTTCCTAGGAGTTGTATTCATCCTGCCTTCAAGGATTGGTGCCCCTGCTTAATCAGATTTATAATAAGCCTAATATTTAGGTTCTCAAGAACAATTTGAGATTTCCTTCCAGTCAACATTAGAAAATGATACTGTGATTAGCCATGATATCTCTCTGACTGGGACTGTTAAACAAAACAAGCAGTTGGCACAACTATTTCATTTGGGAAGAAAGAGAAGCAAGAGTAATGACAGCCAGTTTCCAGGTTTTTAATAGAGGAAATGTTTTTGATACAGAAGTCCCATCCCAGCTGTATTTAAGTTCACATACTAAGTAACACAAGTTGTTTTTCAAACATGGAAAAGTTCAGAAAAGCTGATTAAAATTGTTTCTTACAGCCCTCTATTCACCTTTTTCTTTATACAGCTCCTGAAAGTTGAAAGGGTTATGAAATGTAAGATAACCAAAGGGTCAATCCTGCCCAAAAATGTATTAGTTAGTTAAGACAAGAGCAGATTTTTGCCCAGCTTTGCCTTTGGACCATAAGGACTTCGTTAGCATAAAAAGAGACATTATTTTTCATAAAAATATGATGTCAGTAGAGCTCTTGAAGAATAAACAAAATCTTTTCCTTCATTGTGCATTACAATCTTAGAAAAATAGTGAACTGACTTTCTTCTCACATTTTTTACCGAGTGATGCACAAGGCAGAAAAAAAAAATTCTGACTAGATTATGAAATTTCAAGCTGGACCTAAAAAACTTGGAAAAAAATTTTAGATTTAACCACTGTGACACTGAAACAAGTGACAGAACAGAACTATGCAACTTTACATTTTTGTTTTCCATAATTCAGTCTAATCCCTTCTAAAAACAGAAGGCTATACAAGGCATTAACTAGAGAGCTGTTTCTTTTTCTTCAAATTTCAAAGTGCTTTTTTCCCTGGTCTGAAATGTCTTAAAAGTAAACATCTGTCTTTCATCTGCTGGATGGCAGTTTAAGAACATCTACCATTAACCCCCCAGGTACCTCTGCAGATTCGAGGTCCCTTGTAGCAAGAGATGCTGGGGGCTCTTGGGGGTCCTTGGCTGCAGAGTAACCCAGAGCATCTATATCTCTGAGAGAATATATCTATATTCTCTTTCTGTGAAGAAGAGAACACAGCACCAGGGATCCCTTTCTGCAATACAGCTGGGGCAGATGAAAAAAGTTATAAAAGGATCCTAAAACAAAACCTCACAGTATTTGTCTGTTCCTGCATGTGTTCCCAATAGCGTCTTGAAGATAACTGCTTTTTCAAAAAAAAAAAAAAAAGATTAGCACCTATTACAACTGAACAAAAAAATGTTCTCTATGGTATTTTTATGACTAAAACCACAGTCTTTCCTGTCACTTGCCTTCTCTTATCTTTAGCACCCAAGTCGATCTACTGCTCTCTTCTGGAGCAGCTTTACGAGTTCACCTCCTATTGAAAAATACTTGAGCACACTCAAGGTGCAGGCACTCGACACTCTGGAATATGTCTAATCTGTTAAATGGGAAGAAAATTCTTTGCCTTCTTTGTTTGATGTGCCACCTAATGTACTTCAGGGAATATGAAATCAGATCGAGCCTGAAATGCCATGCCTCACCCAGTGACTTCTAAGTGGCATTTCCGTGTGCTTGGGATAAGCACTGGATACCATTTCTCCACAGAACAAACTGAGCTTTATCCCATCCCAAACTAGCTACCCCAGGACTTGGAACAGGCCTCATGAAATTTAAACTATTGTGTGCCAAATGGCTGCTTTGCCACTAGAGCAGCACTAGTCCATTCTGGCACTCCTCAGCCTGGACAGCAAGACCTCTTTGACCGGGGAGTAAGACAAAAAGTGATGGTGGCTGGGCTGGGGGAGACCCAGCTGCTGTGACACGCTGCTAGAACCTTGCGTGCGTTGCCTCCAGCACTTAACACAAAGCATAAGTATTCAAGGGACTAATGCCTAAATATCTTTCAGCCTATTCTGTTTTGTTTTATGGGGATTACTGTGCCTTACATTTTACCATGGCATCTGAGCAGTGTGTTTCCAGTGGTATACAAGGCAGCCTACCACTAGACCTGTTTTTAAAAAATGGGATTTCAGTTCACAACTCAGCTAGGCACTTTTGAAAATGTTACTCCCAGTCAGACTAAGCTCTTCGGGCTTCCCCCCAGAGAAGCTGCTGTGATGCCTGGGACCTACCAGCACAGAAGCAGTTAATTTCTATGAAGACTCTGAGAAAAAAAAAACCAGCCTAAGAACAGCCCTGTGTTGGGAGGAGAGCTAGAAAACGAGGCTGTTGCTGTTGTTTTCATTGTGTGCACTCTAATCAGAGAGAGTAAGAACAATAATGCATGTAATGCTGATTTTGGACCGTTTCCATGCAGCTTTTCCCAGGCTAGGCAGCCTTGGGAACCACTGATAGTGTGGCACACCAGGGGCACAGCCTCAATCACCAAGCACAGGGCAGGGCAGCCTTTTCTGCGGATAAAATATGTGAGGGATGACAAGAATCTTCCCAGCATGGGAAGTGGCAATAACAAAAAAAAATATACAAGGGGCTGAAGCTGAGTGCAACATCCACTGCAGAGCGTGCCTGCAGGCAACACTCAGATTTGAAAGGTAGACTGCTATTTTTCATTTCCTCCCCCGTTTTGTGCTTGTTTGTTTGTTTGTTTGTTTTCCCTTCTTTCATTAGATGCCCCCCTCCCCCTCTCAGCACCACTTTGAAGCCAAGATGAAAGAATTGCTGTGGCTGCTGGCACAGAGCACACACAGGGAGACTGACTGAAGTGTGCTTTAGTTTAAGATGGCATGGCTTTTTTTTTCCCCCTATGCAGGGGAGGGACAGGGGGAGGGGAGAAGAGGAGAAGAAAGTTATTCAGCTAAAAACAATATATTACACTTCATTGAAAAGCATATTGTACAGCTTGGATTGAAACATGGTCCTAATTTTTCAAAGCTTTGCTGTTCAAGGACAGAGGGTTTTGAGTAGCTAAGATGTGGCATCCTCCCAGACAGCAACTGCCCATATTTTATTCATAAAACCTGCCACATCAGTATATGATGAGAATTGACACAACAAGCTCTAGCTTCGTGACCTGTTTTGAATAAGTCGGTCAAATCAATGATGTTTGTCCCTTAGTAGCAGAAATTTATGTAGCCACTGAGGGGTGGAAAAAAGTCACTTGCTACCATTTTTGTTTCTAAAACAAAGAGACGCTTTTGAACAGTAACAATAAAAGGATCAACTTGTTTTCTTTTCTTTTCTCTAGCAATTGATTTCTTCTGACATCTACTTAAAAAAAAAAGAAAAAATTGGCAGAAGAAGGGATAGAATTCACACACTTCTTCCTTGACACTGGAAGATGTGATTATCTTTGAGTGGCTGAAATATTTGGTTATTTGGGGAAATCCTGGTGTCAGTGACATCAGTAAGGGATTGTCAATGACTTCAGCAGATCAACAAGTTCCAGTCTCACCAAGTTCATCATGTGCTGTCCAAGCCTGCAAGGACAAGGCCCTTCCACCAACCCAGACTTGTCCCAATGATGGGAAAGTTGTGCAAAGGCTGTAAAATCCAGGGAAAAGGGAAGGTCACCATGGATGGTTGCAATATTTTCTCCTGCCTTCAGCTCCCAGCCCTTGCCCCTATAAAAGTGTCATTCACCACTAGAATTTCATGCTTATTTAATATCTGTTAGTCACTGTTAAACTGCCAACAGCTAGCTAAATTCACACTAAAGTTCTTTTAAATATGCAGCAGTCCTACCATTTACAATCATTATGGAATTAAACTGTAGAATTAAACTCTCAGGTCAAATACCTTAACATATAACTAAAACAGCATTAATTAGCATGTCCAAGGATTTTTTGGAAGCCCTTGAAGAGAGCAATTACAGCAATTGGTGAATATCCTTTGAAGGGTGGATTGCATGCAACTTAGCAAGTTAGAACATCTGACTATTAATTTGTTTTGAACTAATTCTGACCCTGCTTCTGTCTGCTAACTGCAAGCCAACTTTCAAAGGCCAAATATACTGGTGTACAAAGTAAGCCAAATTTTCTGGAGAACAGAGAGCAGCAAGACAGCTCTCAGAGGGATGGGGCTGGTTCTGTATCAAAGATTAATAGAGAAACAAAAGAATCACAAAATAGGTGTTACCATGACCTGTTACCCAGAAAAATAATTTCATAACATTATGTTTTGCATATGGAATAATCCAGGGCCCGTGTTAGGAAACAGCACAGCCATTGTAAGAATTTCTTGTCACACCAGTAACAGAGGCGACTTGTTTCACACTAAGCAGTTTCCAAGCAAGTAGCAAACAGGATTTTGTGACTGTGGCATCACAAGAGAATCATGAGCAGACCTTTAAACAATAGACAGACTATAGGATTTGAAAAGGTTTTCTGACTTGGCTCCAAGGATGGACCAGTTATGCCTAGACTATTCCAGGCATGCTTATGGAATTTTGTCTTTAAGATCTCAAATGATGGAGATTCCTCAGTTTCCCCAGGTAACATAATTTGGTGCGTAGCTGACTGCACATTAAAAATCATTCCTAAGATCTACCCCAATCTCCTTTTTTACTCTTTGGTATGCATGCATCACATTCTTCTGGAAGGCAAAATGCATTACACTTTGGCATTTTCATCTGGGCTGCCTTTATCCTTATGACTATGTCCAGTCAGGTCCATCTTCCCTCCTAATGGCTCCAGGATGGTGAGATTAAAGCTGGAATATGCTCCGTTATTTGCAGCGTTTTGTCTAGCCAAATTCTAATTGTAGGACTCCCTTTTGTGAGTGCTGTGATACACTTCCTATCACCATTGTTCTAAAAACACTGGCCCTTTCAGAAGCGTAAGTAGGAGGGGGTCGGAAAAGGAAACGTCCAACATTTAAATCAATTGCAACAACTCGGTGCCAAGACATCAGGCAAAGAACTTTGCATATCAGACAACCACATGGATCTCTCTGAGTCTGAATTGACAGGTCAATAATACTCAAAAAAAGTAATTTTAACTGAAAGATAAAAAGAATCAAATAGAACAATTCTGTATATGGTTATTCTTCTGGTACTACTCAAAATCCAGCTACAAATTAAAAAGAGCAGAATAAGGAAAAATCTAGGATCCGCAAAGAGTTGTTTTTCAATGTGGTGATACTAAAAATGTTCTACAAAATTCTCTCTTCTCAAATCAGTGGATTTGATGTTTCCTTGAGATAATTGCAAAGTAGTGACACAGGAAAGGCACAACAAATTGTAATTCTTACCTAGCATCCAAGAAATGCACTACTTATTTTAACAACCAGAAAGAAGATTCAGGTAAATTTTAGAGAGCTTCAGTAAAAGTAGCTGTTTGATGTGCCTCAGAGACAAAAAATCCAAATTGTTAGTGCTGTGAAAAAGAGATTGGACAACTATGCGAAGAATAAAAGTATAAGAGATAATGCTGAAAAAAAATCCAAAGGAGACATGAAACTCTTTACCTTAGGATTTAGATGGCTTTAAATATTGGTGGTAAGGAATAAACCTGAAGAGGGGGAACACAAATCTGTCTGCCTGCGTAAGGCAAGGTTTTGTCACCAAGTGTCTAGTGCTGACTGTGTTTTTTAAGGTAGAATATGGAACAGGATGAGCCACATACTGGTCCGATATGAGAATTACCATATTCCTAAAAGGAAGAGATATTGGAATAATTCTAAAATCAACCTCAAGGTAACATCTTTTCCCTTTTCACCATCATATCTGGCACAAAAATATTTATGAGGGCTGGTCACTAACCTCATTCACTAACTTATTCATTTTACCAATTGAACTGCAACACTTCAGCACTACATTTCTGGCTTTAGATTTTAATTACGGTATCCAACTCCCACTACACCTGTGTGCTCCCCAACCATAAGCACTTCCTAACCATGTCTCTGACCTCATGAGGCTCTCTGTGCAGAATACCATAGAAAAAAAAAAGCAGTACCCATGCCTTTAGCACTTCTAGTGTAGGCTGCTACACTGTCCTACAGTTACAGCAACCACAATTTCCCTGAATCCTTGGGGTTTTTTTAGTTTATATGGCCTAAAACGCCATTCATTCTATCAGTGAATTGTGAGCTACATTTAGTATCCAGCAAATGGTTTTGTGAAGTCAACCATTGTCTCTGCTCCATAAGCAAGTCAGGAGCCAAACACAGCCTGCACACTTGCTCTGTGGGGATCACTCCAATTAATGAATACATGGGGGAGTGTCTAACAGGAAAATATCAGTTGAAGAGGTTTTTTGCATTAAATAGTTAAATATTTTTCATTAAATGACACTGAGATACTAAGTTGATTTTTCAATCCTTATGAATGCCTTTGACAGGCCGCAAGTCCATGTAAGTTACTGACTCCTTCAGGACATGGCAGAGCCTTTTTGAAAGTTTACAGGAGAATCCTGGTATTGGTTAACAAATTCATCCTCTCCTGTGTGTGACTGGTATAATCAAGAGGAAATGTGTCATGAAATACTTGAAAGAAAAAGAGTAGGTGTGTTTTAAAGCACAAATAAATCTCTACCTTTGCAGTCCCTCAGCAAATCACAGCAGGCAGATTAAGGTTTTGTGTCTCTGCTGGTGGGCTGTTTGTAACAGGCTTGAAAACTTACTACCCTGACATTAGTCCCAAACTAAGGCTTATTAGCCAGACCAAAAGCAGCTGTGTTGCCATGACCCACAGCTTTTAAGGAAACAAAACAATTAGTATAGTTATAAATAACTGCTTTTGAAGAGCGTAAGTCATACATTTCTGGTTTTCTTTTGTGTTTCTTATAAACAAACTAGCCCTTAAAATAATTGTGTTAAGAGCAAAGACATATGAGATATACGACTGTGACAAGTAATAGCCTCTGACAAAAATACGGGAGTTTGGAATTTTTACACTCATAGAGTAATAAAGAAGATCATAAGAGTGTTTTTAAGGAGTGTAATGACATCTGAGGGAAGAGCATCAATTGCCATTGACATTTGAATCTCTCAGTCAATTATGTTCAGACATATTTCAAAGTAACAGCTACACTATCTTTTTCTGATTCTGCCAGGAGCAGAGAGACCTTGGAAAGCAGGACAGCTCAGCCCCTGGCCCCCTGAAGCCGGAGATTGTACCTCCAGCACAGCAGAAACGGCAGCAAGAAGGGGCAGGGAGCAATGTGGAACTGATCAGAAGGAAAAAAAGGCAGTGCCACCGATTTGGTCAAGAGGTCAGATTCTTGCTGTCTTTCCCGACTGCTCTTATTCGCTGAAACTTTTCTCTTCTTGTACTTTTCTTGTGTTGTTTGGTTAGACCTGCTATGTCAGCTGGAGTGCTTATCTAAATGAAGGCTGTAATGCTTTCTGTCACACTGCTCTTCTTTATCTGAAGCTCTCACTAAAATCACCGTGTTATTCTGGGGAATGTAAGAGGTCTAATAAAGAGAATAAATATGTGAAGGCAATAATATCATACCTGAACAGACACTTTCAAGCAAAGGAATGCAGACTCAAAACTTAAATAAGGTAGCAAGTGACCTCTTCTCTTGCCGCCTGGGTCACAACACGGGTGTCACAGAGGTGGAACTGTGGTGCAAGAGACCAGAGCAAGCCCTTTTCCAGCAGCAATAACAGCAAGAACGCTGAAAGGTTTCTTGAAACTGGAATCAAAGAGTTCCGTACATGTGTCCCAGCATTACTGAGAAGGGAACTGAGTAACGCCAGGTTTCTAGGTGATGGAAAATTTTCTTTTGGCTCTTTGGACTTGTTGACTGAGGGAATGTGAGACTCCTGAGCAGGTAGTAGAAGACTGCCACAGTACTTTCCAACATGACCTTGTAACAAAACGTTAGGTCTCACCTCACCTGTAGATGAAAATGCTGCTGTGGAAGAGCCCCAGCCATAATCCAAGAAGAAAATATTGATAACATTTTTCTTTCTTCACTGGGCAACAGCTACAGATTCCAGCATGGTGTGAGGCAGGGATTTTTTTGTGGGTCCCAGAAGGTGATAAATCCAGAGTGCAAGGCAAAATGTGTAACATTCCTGCTCCTTGAAAGCCACCAGGGCAGAGACGTTAATTTTAAAAATCTGTCACAGATGTTACAGATTGCTAAACTAGGGACTTGGCTATGAAGTTTATTTTTCAGCTCATGGAAATAATTTAGTTATCTAGTCTAGCACTAACCAGCCTACTGCTCCTCTCCTCTGGAAAAATGCATAACTGGGGTGTAGCGTTGAACATGGGGAGATCAAACTGAAAATTATAACCATTTTCAGCACTGTCAGAGATTTCTGCTCTTAATTTGAACAGAGCAATTGGATGTGTATCAGAATGACAGGATGGTAAACATCTCGGCCCTCCAGCCCAAGGCTGGTCATGAGATCAGTGGCAAAAACATTTGGGCCCAACACACTTTGCTCAAACCTGAGTTTCCCAGTAGCAGCACATTCCCATTTCAAGGCAGCTGCTAAACCCTTTGCAAACATGGCTGGCAGCCCTGGGAGGACTCAGCCAGGCTGGAGCCCTCTCTGCAAGGCCAGAGGTGCTTCCTGCTGCTCAAGGGGCTATTGGGACAGCCCTAGGCTGTTGTCAAACTGATCATCCCCCATGGCCTTTCATGTGGGAGGTGACAGGTTCTACAGCAGCACAGGAACATCCCGGCGGCAGCATGATGGGCTGCTCTGCTTGGACCTTGTAATCTGTCCCTCCTATGCTCTTCCCCAGACTCTCACATGGAAGCAGCGATGACAGTAGGGACAGTGACAGATCCTGCTTGGCTCGCTGTTGGTCTGACAGCAGACAAATCTTGTATATTTTCATTACACCCTTTTGCCAGAGTAGGTCATGGAACACAGGTGTGGAGTAACTGCTGGAAATCTTCATCCTGACTATAATGGCTATTGCCTTGCATAAGAGAGCTCTGTTACTGCCTTTGTCTTCAGTATAGATAGTCTCAACAGCAGGGGATCATCCTCCTGTGCTGGCATGCTGGTGTGTGTTTAAATCTGTCTCCCTGGCATTCTTGCTGTGAGCAAGAGAGATGGTGTAACAGAGAGACTGTGGTTCAAAGGAGAAGAGGCTTTCTGATTCAGTGTCTCCATCTCTGCCTTTGTCTGTTATCACACAGTGATTGAGTTACAGCAGTGCAAAGGAGGCTGTGGGAACATCTCCATCCACTGGCCACAGAAACAGAGAGGCCCCTCTGACCAGAGCTACAGAAGTGATATAGGTCAGCAAAGGAGCCCTCTGCCTTTATAAGCCCAGACAGGCTCTGCAGCAGCTCTTATACATGACATGCCATGCCATTAGTCCTGGCCTTCTTGCCTTCCTGACACTACCCCAGCAGACCAAAGTTTTGTCTTTTCTTCTTAATCTGGTTTTCCACATATCACTTCTGCATGTGGCATGGTTTCAAGTGGCCCCCAGTTTGCTAGTGCCTATGTTAAAATACATTAAAGCAGCCTGATTTTCAAGGAGAAGGTTTTACTGAGGCCTGTCACTAGTGGCGTTCCTTAAGGTCCAATACTGGGCCCAGTATTGTTTAATTTACTCATCGATGACTTTGATGAAGGGGCAGATGCCTCCTCAGCAAGTTCATTGATGGCTGGGAGTGGCCGATACCCCAGAGGGCTGCGCAGCCCTTCAGATGGACTGCAACAGGTAGAAAGATGAGCAGAGAGGAACTGCCTGAAATTCAACAAAGGTAAATGCAGGGTCCTGCACTTTAGGATGAATAATCCTGGGCACCAGTACAGGCTGGGGGCTGACCTGCTGGATAGCAGCTCTGCAGAGAAGGACCTAGGGGTCCTGGGGGACAACAAGCACCCCTGAGCCAGCAGTGTGCCCTTGTGGCCAAGAAGGTCAATGGTATCCTGGGATGCACTAAAAGAGCATTCCCAGCAGTTTGAGAGAGATGATCCTGCCTCCCTACTCAGCCCTGGAACAGGTTGCCCAGAGAGGTTGTGGAGTCTCCCTCACTGGAAATATTCAAGAACTGCCTGGATACAATCCTGTGCAATGAGCTCTAGGATGACTCTGCTTGAGCAGGGAAGCTGGACCAGGTGACCCACTGTGGTCCATTCCAACCTGACCGATTCTGTCATTTTGTGATTTGCAGACTAAATACATTAATTGCTTTTACATTTGTACTCACTGTGTCAGGGGACAGTAAAAGACAGACTGAAGGCTAGTCTGGAAAAAGAGTGTGCTGCAGACTCATAGGACCACTTCAGCAGAGTGTAACCACTCAGAATTCCATTATGGTCATAGCATCAGAGGCATGTCTTCTGGATTCTATAATGGTCATGTAGCCGAAACAGAATTATGAGCCTGGGGGCTGTAGGTTCAGCAGCACAATGTCCACCAGTGCTGAAAGAAGAGAAAGACTGTATCGGATCCAGCCTCGGTGGTGCCTTGTGCTAGGTAGTAGTAGTGCCAGAACATGGTCAGTTTCTAGGGGTAGACTGCAAGAATACTGCAAAAGGTTTGGTATCTGGTAGTTCTACAATCAAAATGCTATTAATTCACTGGTTTTACGTGGAGGTCCTATAAAAAACCCCCAAACATCAAACTAAAAAAAAAAGAAACAGTACTACAAAAACACAAACAACTTAGAAACACACTGTTAATTTTCTTCAGGTCTCCTGTGATGAAAGGTCTGTCGATCTGGAACCTGGCATTATTTGCCTCTTGGTGGCACTTACCCCTCTCACTTAGCTGCTCTGAATTCCTCCTACTTCTTCAGTGTATGTGCTCTCCATTGGCTCTGTCATGGAGTCTTCACCATCTGCATCACTTCAGCCTAGCCTGAGACTTTCAGTTGCAGCACTACGGCCTCACCATCTAGAGAAAAGGCCTTTCTCTCAGCCTATAACTTCCTTACCCACTTCTAGGATTGCTCTTTTAAGACTCTCTCAGGAAGACAAGAAAATAAAAGGGAAAAAAAGAAGAGAAGACATGAGAGGAGGGGAGAGAAGATAAGAGAGAAGAGCAAAAGGGAAACAAGTCCTTAAAGTATACCCCATGAAACATATCTTCTGAGATCTGCTTATCTGTACATGTTACCAAGGCAAATTTCTCTCAGTGAACTTTGATGTATTGGAAAGAGGGAAAAAAAGAAAAGAGGAAAAGGAATAGAAAAAACCCTGTGGCGTAATCCCCATGAGAAGACCATGTCCAAGAGTGACATTCTTGAGGCTAATCTTCCCATATGTCCTCTCTAACAAGCACGGTAAGAAATAATTGCAACCATTCCTGCTCAAGTTGCATATGCTGGCAAAAATTATTTCACCAAAAGAGCATTCTTTTGTACAACTCCCCGAGCGCCTGCACGAGGCTTCAAGGCTCTCTCTCTCTCGCTCCCTCTTTCTCCAACATTCCTGTTCTCGAGCGTGTGGCATTCAAGTATGGAGAGGGTTGTGCTTTTGGGTATAGTGAGTAAAGGTGACTCTCACTGTTACTGTAAATTAACCTGTCAACACCAGCCTGAGAGCCGTGGCCAATAAAAATAATGGGCTTGCGAGTGAAGAGCTGTTGACACAGCATTTCAGAAAGACAAGTTCAGCACTTGGGGCTGCAAGGGCACCAAGCATTTTTGTTTTGGTTTTCTTTTTTTTTTCCAAGTTTGCTTGGAAAATACAGAAAAGCATTCAGCAACATTTCCAGACTGCTAGTGTACAGGGATGTTGTGGATAGTCTGAGGATTTTCAGCCCTGGAGACCACCTGAGATTGTATACTTGGCTTGGACATCTATATTGCACGAGAAAATCAGTAGCCAGAGGGTTAAATGTGTTACTAAATAATTTTCAGCCATGATGCTCCTTAAAGTGGGCTGATAATTGAAAATTGAGCCCTCAGTGTTCTCAACCTTTGCAAAATCATCACATATATTCATGCTGTCTCCTTTGGGAGAGGCATTCATGTATATTTATATGGAAAGCACTGACATTTTCCTTTTCTCCTAGAACTCCCCTTTGCTGCAGATCAGAAGTACAGGTAGACTTGAATGGGGCAGAGCAAAGGCACTTCTTTGTTCAGAGTGTTTTTTAAGTAGCCATTGGTCTTCAAAGCTGTTTGCATTCCAGCAAGTTGAGTTACAACTACTGTGAAGTGATTTTTATAAGTATTGTTTCCAGTACTCAGGAACAATTCGTGCTGTGCTCCTCACCATTTTCGATTTCACCAGTACATGCAGAGCTTGTCCTGCCAGCCTGATCAGGGCAGTCTCTTAACCAAAGGGAGCAAGTACAAAGGAGCCTGTAAGCAAGCTGTGTGGTGGAGTGTGGGAGGGAGAGGAGTAATCCCCTCTGCCCTGGTGGTTGGGACAGAAATTGCCTGTGGAGCAACTTGTCATTCAGTCATTCTTGCTGTTCTGGTGTTCCTCTGAGTCTTCCTGACGCACGGCTGCAGGTCAGAGCACTGATGCCCAGGTGCTTTAAACTCAGTCCCTGCCCCAGCTAGAGGCTAAGTGAAATGCTGGGTGAGACAAGAAATCTAACATGAGAGGAATGAAACTACCCAGTATCTGTGCTATTGTGTGTCATAGCTGTGGGTCCCCAGGCTTCTTTCCCTATGTTTATGCAGTGCCTCCCACAGGGACACCAATGTCTCTGAGGACTGTATGGGAGTCCAAAAAAATAACCAGACAGATGCCCACATAAAACTTACAATTTTTATCTTTTAACAATTACTGCTACTGAGCTCAGCATTATCACTCTGTACTGCCATCCTCTCTGGACAACTGCTTGCTATGAGACAGAGCTCTCCTTTTTGTTGCCTTTGGTTTCCGCCACAGGAGTTTGGCAGACTCACCATCACAGGCAGAAGTACAGCTTTTTCCATAGGCCAGAAACATCCTCCACAACTCATTAAGATTTTACAACTGTTTTGCTGCAAAAGAGTTGCCCAGCACTCACGCAGAGCTCTACACCAGTGAGGTAACATCTGTTGCAGACAGAAATGCAATAACATAATTTTCATCTCAAAGAACCTGATAGCTCACCCTTCATACAATGCTAGCCCTTGCCTCTGCTAACCTGTAATACAGTTTTCTTAGAAATTATTTTAAATTCAATGTTTGACTCAGAGCTATTTTGACTTTTTTTTTCCAGAACCATTATTTGATTTTTAAGGACTTTAACATAAAGAAATTAGGAAATTTAAGTCTGGATTTACCAAACTTCTTCAAAAATCTTGAGAACATGTTGTTCCCTGAGCCTATATCCTTAATCAGCAAAGTTTGCTTGTTGCAGTATTTACCAAGGAGAAAAAAATTCAACACTCCTGCTTGTGACTCTACTGCAGAGAGCAACATGCTTGAATTTGGGCACTTTACCTCTCAGGAGCTTGTCTCAACACCCAGAAAAGGTGAATTGGAGTGCAGCTCAGCCAGTATTTCTAACTGAAGCTTCACACCAAATTATAGAAAGTAATTAATTACCCACCCAGACAAGTGCTGTGAACACCAAAACATAAGATTGGGTTGCAAGGGAGGCATGTGCAACCATCTCCCTCTTCTCTGCATTGTGAAAGTTGCTAAGTTGCCCCAAGGATCAAGCCTTCCAAAATTCAATGTTTCCTTCTGAAAATGTCAAACTGAACCAATAGGGCATTTCCAGAACTTTGTTAGTTTTTGCTTCAGCCAAAATTAGTTGTCCTGCTTGACCCAGTGTAACAAGCCTGAACTTTTTGGGCAAATGCTCGATTTACTGGGGGAAAAAAAACAATGGCAAAGTCCTGGTCTGTGGCATTTCCTTCTAAGCCAGGTCCAACAGCTGGGGAGCAGAGCCTGTGCTCCGTCCTGCCTGGGCATGGTGGGCAGCCCCTGACCGGCTGCAGGAGGTTAGCTACTTGTGTGGCAACATGTGGCATTTCTTTTTAATAAAAAAAGAAATCACCAAAGCAAAAACAGATGATAGAGAGTAGCCGTTGCTGAGATACTACAAATAAGTAAACAATCCTTGGGCTTTGTGCTGTTGTTATTTTTCTTTAATGAGGACTGTGGGTGGGAGGCCCTGGCGCCTCTTCAGTGCACCCAGCCTAGAAAAAGAGCTCTCTCCTACCCTGATTGACTTGACAATGCAACAGGAGTGGTACCTCCTGAGCAACTCAGCCCACAGCTGGGGAGTAGTCCTACACTTTGAAGGTTTCTGTTGCTGACATCAGAGTAAAATATGAAAACCCTGTCTCTTCCCCTAGATCAAATTGTGCAGTTCTGCTCCCACAAGAAGAAGCTGCTGTCAGGGACTTGGCAGGCTTGCCAAAGCTCAGTGGTTGAGTGACAAGGAACAGAGAAGGGCACTGTACCAGGGCTAGTTATGATTTTTTAGCCTATTATTAGGTATTAAAAACCATAGAGAAGATGTCCTCAGAGGCACAAATCATCTCAATTGTAAGCTGGTGGCAGAGTGCATAAAATCTCATTTTGAGGACAAACTAAACTGTACCACATCAGTCAAAGATTTTTCGGGCACACTTGCAAAATATTTTCCTGCACTCTTCAAACATTATGTTTGTCCATTATGAGACATATTCAACAAAATATAAAGGTTCCAGTGGGAATGAGGTACAGGAGTTGTCCCTGGACACATCTTCAGCCTTCAACTTCTATATTCAAGTATTCTCCTACTTCAAGAAGCCTCATTCTAATTTTTTTTGCCAACTGCAATTGCACTTACACGTGGGTTTAACAACTCTTCTCTCTCTGGATGTCTATGTCTACTTTTTTGCAACAAAACTGGCCCCATTACTGGAAAAGAAACATGAAATGGTTATTTGAGATTCCAGCTGGACACCGGATGGATTGTTCTTCTCCGTGATACAAGGCCAGCCTCATGGGAGCCCACAAAAAAAGAGGGCAGCATTTCTTTTTCGTTCCTCCTGTACACTGGGGCACTGCTGCTTCTTGTGTCTTTCTGCATGTCTTGTCGTGATGTCTTATGGATTTTTTTTTTTTAAACTATCAATAATGCTGCTTACCCTCCTGTGGTGAGGGTACAGAGAATTTTGTGCCCACTTCAGAAGAGGAACTGCACTGCGTAAGAGCTGCTTTCCTTGTCAAGCACGAGTTTGAACGTGAATGTCTGTAGGTGCTCCTTTGGCATCATGCATTGTTCACACAGATTGTTTCCTCTTCCTGGTAGCTCAGTAAAACCTGTTGCTATCACTGCCACTTCTTCCTTTCCTAACAAGTAAATGTATAAAAACTACGAGCTGCAAACATTAATGAATGTACCTTTATGTTCGAGGGAAAAGCAAGAACAATGTGGGCTGACCAGACCAGTCGGCTGCTCCCAGTCAGCTGCTGCCAAACCAGGGGCAAGGGGAGAAAACTGAAGTGTCCACCAAATGCGTCACTCCAGGTGCCAGCTCAAAGGGCACGTGGTTTCCCACAGAATTCTGTTTCAAAGCCGGTGTCCAGAGAGGAGTAAAGTTTCTTCTTTGGAAAACTCTGTCTCCAGTGGATTCTCAAGTGTCTCCTAGAGTTGTGTTCCCCCCAACAGCATTTCTCTCAGCTGGTGTTATACAACAGGCTTGTGTGATTGCATGAAACTTGCAGGAATATCATTAACACCTCGTGATTCCTACCGACTCTAGCTGGACAATTGCCAGCTGGTTTGAAAATTATCAAGGGGTGTGAATATGAGCAAACACATGCATGCCACACTGAGTGGTATGGTGGGAGCCTTATTTCCTAGAAAACCCAGCTAGTAAATAAAGCAAAATCACAAGTAATGTCGTTGGCAGTAGTGCCACCAGCCCCCTTACCTGTCATGGTTCTAAGGGCACCCACAGGCCTTACGGTTCCCAACCAGCCTCTCTCAGGACTACCCCTACCCTGCACACAGCCCAGGACCCTGTTTCAGTTCAGCCTGGGGTGGTCAGTCCCCACTTCAGTGGTGCCATAGCAATGCTGGCTTCCAGCCCGGTCTCCTGTATTGCTGAGTCCCTGCTGGGCTCTGTGGCTCACATACATGAACGCACAGATGCAGGGACGGCTTCAGTAACATGTATCCGACGGCTAGGAGCTGAGAAGGGTCCTTGCACAGAGTTCCACAAACAGCAGTTTATTGCTACAGCTCGTGAAGTGTTCTAGAGGCCAATGACTCCGAACACGTGACAAGTCGATCTTAAGTACAGAGGAGTGGCTAACACCAAGATCCAACCAGATAATCAGAACTGGGGTACATTACCACAACCAAACAGGCATCCTGGGAGAAGCTTCTTTCCCTCACCATAACCAATAAATCTTTGGCACCAGAGACTGTCTTACTAAGAGCTCTCTCTGTCTCTTGTGACACTGGCCAACTGGCCACCACAATCCTGAAAGGACTAGACCTATGCCATAAATAGCCTGCCTCCTGGATGTGCACGGCAGCTTGTCTCCAGTCCTGTCTCTGGGTCTGGATGGACTTTGGAGCCATGCATTAAGCTAGTTCCATCTCCTCTTGCTTCTGACAGAAGCACCTGGATGGTCCTTGGCCCTGTTTTGTCACTTGCCATGTCGGAGTCTGTTGGTGGGTGCTGTCACAGGCTCCAGACCTGCCCACTGTGATCAGACACTGTGGGACAGCACCCATTGGTGAGGACATGACCCCCACTGGGGTCCCCTTCACCTCTCAGCTCATCCACCTTCAGGAGCTGACTCTCTGTGCACTAATTTCACCCCCCAAACAAAAGAGCACATGGCGGAGCTCTGAAAGTTATTGAAAGACTCGCATTAAATAGGCACTATAAAACATGCCTACGAGATATACCTCAAGACACTGAGGTGTACAGGAGTCTCATCAAGACCATCAAGATTATAAAATTACGGTACATGTTTTTTTTATAGGAGATAGGGAAACCGGACCATCTCTGGCCAGGAGAAAGAACTCCATCCATTCTGTCAAAGGAGACTTCTAAGGAGCCAGATGGCCCCCTTACATGTCTAATGTGGAGTACTTAGCCAGTTAAACGTACATCTGTAAGTATCACCTCTTGGAAGTGTAAAACCTTATGGAGTACTTATATACAAAGTTTCAGTAGAAAATTGGGGGCTTACAGATTTGAGACTAATGTCACAAGCTTTGGGTGGAGGAGATAGAGGGCAAAAATGAACAATGATGTCTCTGCTTGTAAAGAATTTTCCACTTCATGTGTTCAAAAAGCACGAATACTTGATATGACCTTATTCAACAAGCTGATATTCCTTGGGGCATCTTCCCTGGTGAGGAACTACTGAAATCAATTTATGTGGTGGGTGGGAGCCTTTAACACGAAGATCTCCTATGAAAAAGGCTGAATAGTTTACATGCAAAGTCACAACTCTATTTATACAAGTATTATCAAATTAATTCATAAACAATGAGGTTTTTAGCAGAAAAGTTTTAAATAATAAGAAGGACGTTGTGGCATATGTTAGCAAAATAATTACAATATTAAATAACTCCTGCAAGGCTTAAGGCCGTGTTATAATCACTGGTAGCTTATTCAGCTTCTCTGAAATGGAGGCATTGCAAATATGTTCCTCCTGCTGCAAACAAGATCACAAATCCTGGAGTATTCCCAAGAGTTTGTTTATAGTTAGCTATCTACATGTTCCTTTAGCTTGGCTGTTTGGAGCCATGAAGAAAAGGAAGAAAATCTGAAGTCTACAGCTGATAGCAAAGAAAATGAGAGGGTAAAATCACAAAACTTGTCTCAAAAGAATTGAGGATGGAAGGCGAAAGGTGGCAAAGGATGGCAGGAGGAAGTGTCAAATGCCAGGGGGAAGTATTTGTTATCTCAGCCCTGTTATGAGAAAATATGCAGAGGGACAAGTTGGAGCTCCAGTAGCAGTGTGCTTGGAACTACAGTAGGAACACAAGCTAAGGCTGCCACTACCCTGAGAAACCAGATCAAGAGCTTTCCCAAGGGCAACGTGGTATTCTTTGTATGGTCAGAAGCCAAAACGTGGGATCCTGCAGTGTGCTTATTCTCCAGTAAAGTGACAAAGATCATATTCTACTTTGTTAAGCTAAATCAGTGAGTTAGTGTTTGGTTTTCTTAATCATTGTGCAAACATTTGGCTGAAAGTCCTCAGTAGTGCTATTGTCATACTTTACTGTCTGTTGTTTGACGCTTCACAGGCACATCCTCCAACAGCCCCTAGGTTTTGTCCTCTGTGTCAAAACCCTCTGTAAGGACTATCAAAGTCACCTGTGGGCCAAGCTAGAGGACAGCAGCTGGTTATGGCACCTTCTTTCCTGGGGACAGTGGAGCTGTCAAGATCTGCAAGTTCAAGCCTCGTGCCTGTCTGACAGCACTATGCAACAGCCAGGCTTCAGCTGCAGCATGTGCTTGTCAGCAACTGCAGGATGACTCAGACAGCAACATTCATACCTTTTGAGAAGAAAATGTAGAAACACAGTGAACTCTAATCCTCCAGCCACTCAGAGCTCAGAATTAAAAACACAAGAGAAAATTTCTCTCAAAAAAATGGAGAAGGAGAAAGATGCCGAAATCTCCTTCTGTTCTTGGGGGATTTTTTTTCAAGTTGATGAGCTCTTCAAAACATGAGATGAATAGCACAGTAAAAGAAGCCAGGAAATGACTGTCAGGTTATTTTCACAGAAACACAACCAGATCCTGCCTTTCTTTTTGAAAAACAATTTCTGCTGTCATTAGCTATAGATGATGAAGAAAATCTGCTCCTCTGCAAACCTGTGAAAAAAAGGTTAAAAAAAGTGTCATATTCCTTACTTGACATAGTAGAGAAAATAATAAAAGTCAATTGAAGCTCGCAGCTTGCACTTACAAACATTTTTATCCAACCAGCCAGATACTTCGGAGTACATATCTTGTTGGATCTAGTCCTTTATTCAGCTTTTCTTTTAGTGATCTCAAGCTGTAAAAGTTCAACAATCTCCTTCGTGCAGCAGGACTATAATGGAGGCTCAACATTGTAATGAACAGGCAACTGAAAGCAGTGCCTAATGTGCGAGCACACTGCTCTCTTCCCTCCTGGTGTAGTGCTGAATGACCAGTCTAAAGTACCTCTGGTTTATGCTGCAAAAACATTACTACCATTGCTCAGCCCAAATCAGTGCTTTATTGTGAATGGTTTTTTCTCTTTTTCCAGCCAGAGCAAACTAGTGATGGCTTAAACCAGGCTCTTTGTCCTGTAGAGTGTGGTGTGTCCTTTCAAACCAGCATGTCTGGAACATTAAATTAATTTGCGAAACCTTCCACTCCAGTGCTTCTTCAGTCGTTTTTTATGTGTGTAACTACTGTCTGTGTAACATACAAGCACCTTATCTTCCAGTACTGCTTTGAGCAACCCATAGCCTTGAGACTGGGTCTCTATAGACACAGCTATACACAGACAGCAGTTCCCAGTTCAGGTCTGAGAGCTAGTACTAAGGAAGGAGGGAATATGATGACTGCTTTCAAATGTATGCACTCAAACAAACACCCAGAGTAGCCAAACATGAATGCTTCAGCTTTCGCGCTTTGCAGGCTTAAAGACCTCAGATCAGGAAAACATCTATGGATGTGTTTAATTAGAAACACATGCTAAAAACACGGACATCAATTACACTAACTTCATTGCAACTTAATTGAAAATGTGCTTAAATATTTCCTGTTTGAGGCCTAAAAGAACAAGTACACAGTTCTTCAAAATATAGGACATTTCATTGTGTGGAATTTTAAAGGACTTCATGTGCTGCATATGCTGGCAGTATTTACCCTGAAAAGCGGCTGCTTCTGAGGTGGAACATTTTGTGTGCCATGAGAACAAACAGTGACACTGCAACAGCTACAGACGATGATCATATCACACCCAAATAAAACCAGTGTAGCAAAACAGACAACCAGAGCATATTTTCTCAGTTTGAAATTTAGAGGAGAAACTAAGTGTTACAAAAAGCTGTACCAAAGTTCCAAACAATGAGCACGGAGGTCTGGAACCCTTAGCTTCATGCCAGGACACTGATTCATTCCTTGCTTGCAGGGAAGAATGATCTCTTCCTTAATGAACTACCAGGAGAGTGTTATTCCTTGTACAGCACTTAGTCTCCCTGCAGTGTGTCCCATACCAAAAGCCATGCTTAGCTTGCAAGAGTGTCACAGCCTGGCTATCACGGACATAGGGAAAAGGCTGCCTAGCAGTTACAAAATGTCATACAAAGTTTTGCCACTGTTTTTTGCTCCTGTTGTTGCCTTCCACTTAGCACACTTAATCCTTTGCACTTATTTTTAAAAACCATTCTGTGCCATCACTTCTTCAACAGTGCTTAAAAATTGATAGCACAATACGTTTCACAGCTATGTGCTTAGCCTCACACATAGCATCTGTCTCATTTGCTTTCAGCAGCACACGTAGCAGCTGCACAGAAATACAGCCTGATGCACGTGAGAGGTTTCTGGAAATGCAAGGGGCACCGACAGGACAAAGGACATGTACTGCCTTCATGCACACACAAGCTGCAGTACTTAAGCTGTTGTAGTATGGTAAAACCTCCAGATACGGCTCCATTAGCCAGAGAAGTATTTTTGGCAGAAGAACTCTTTCCTACATGGCTAGGATATAATGATGTCACTTGCCTTTATACTGCTTAGATATATACACAGTCGATCCTGTACCGGACCATTCACGTTATTTCTTTAAATTCGCTTTGTTAACTAGCACCATATTGCAGTCAAAAAAACTACTTGTCTGAGATCTTTGGCTCAAAACAACCTGCCTGCATGATCACAACGCAAATTTGTTCTGGAACATATATGCCAAACAGTGTCAGTCTAGAAATATGGGAAAAAATCTGTTAACACCATTTAATGTTAAGAAGAACCCCATTTCTTCTCAGTTTTGTCTCAGTTGTTTTTCTTCTTCTATTGCTTGATGCCCTCTTTGATGAGTGATATAAAAGACTTTTTAAAAGGACATTGGCAGCAGATTAGTTTATGATGTGAATTAATCCCACTCTGTGTTCTTAAAACCTTCGTCATGTCGAATTTACGAGGCAGCTATGCTGTAATCCTACAAAAGATATTACTACATGGCTGAAATTACAATTCTACAGCATACACACACCAATAGACATAAAAGACAACAAAAAACCATACTCCAATTACATTAGTAGTAAGAGGACAGGAAAAGAGCTGGACCACCATGTTGTGTAGAAGGAATTACACCACTTGACCACACAAAAGCAAAATATTGGATCTTTGCATCAGCCTTCAATACAAATATCGGGTGCAATCAGGCGATTAACAAAACCCACATCAGAACTCAGTTCTCAGGCTAAGAGGACAGCCTGACTTAGGGTAAAGAACATTTAGAAAAGTGAACTGTTTAGATGTGTTGTTTTCCAAATCAGCTTCCTAATTAATTTTATCCTCTGATATTTAAAGAATCAGCTGGAACTACCTTGAACATTCACAGGACTCAGATGGACAAACATAGAATGGACATTCATGCCACCCAGTGAGGATCATCTGAAAGTCACACATCATCAACAACCTACATTGCACAGTCACTGGAGACAATCGTCTTCTCCGGAATGTAATTTCCTCATCCTAAAATGGTTCCTAAAATGAGTCACTTGAGGCACCCATCTCTCCCATAATTACAGAGGAATCCTTGACAACTATTTTAAGCTGGACGTTTTTGAATTGGACAGCGTCGAGTGCTCCAACGTCTCACATCATGTAACCTGAACTGCCTTTACACCTTCAGGAAATGGAGAAGTTATGGCATTGTAGGGAAATCATGTTATCTTCAATGCAGGAAAACCACTAGAATGAAGAATCAAGTAAACTATTTGTGAGTCACTGCTGGGTAATGAGGAAAGGCACACAGTCAATTCGTATTTCAAACCTTCGCAGAGAGTACTGTGGCTGCTGGGAACAGGCTGCTGTGGGACAGATTTTCTCAGTCCATCCTGGTGTTTCACATTGCATCTACAGTAAGTGGCTAAGAACTAATATTTCCCACGTGCTCTAACCAAGGAGCAATTTGTGAAGGGGTAGCCGTGGCAGCTGGATGTGCAGGCAGCCCTTTTGGCACCCAGGGACCCCCTGGTGCCTGCTTGAGCAGTCCCCTCTGTCACTAGCGCCACACATCAGAGGTATGGGGACGAGGGAGCAGCGACCAGCTGGAAGGAGAACAGTGCTGGTGCTGCTGCTGTAACACCTCCTCTCAGACAGCCACACAGATTAGGCAGCCAGCTCTATTTCACCCCTCCCTGGGTTTTGGCTACAGAGACTTATCTTGCTGTTTGGCTGCATGAGAAACAGCTCAGGCACAGCAGTGGATGGGGCAAGGACCCTGAGAGCTGAAACAAAGAGAGAAAAAGGACGGATGTTCCTGCCAGGGAAGAGTATGAGTGGTGTCACAGGAAAAAGTTTTTTATACAGCAACCATACTGTCTCTTATTCAGACCTTCCCTGAGCAGCAGCTGTGTTAAATGCCCATGCTTGTTCTCTTTTTCTTAATGTTTTGATGTAGTACCTATGTAAGACACCTAGTACTGTCATGGCTGTGTTAAAATTGCTCTGATAGTAGATTAAATTAGTGTCTGGCTTTGTTTGACACTCTTTTTTCCAGCACTAACTTTGGATCTTGAATCATTTTTCTGTTCCTTTTGCCTGTGCTTTCCAGTTTCTTTTATTTTCAGTCATATTTTGGCCAGGCATGCTGCTGTGCAGTTTGCAAGGTGCCAGAAGAAAACACTCCAAGTACAGCAGAAGCAACCTGCTTCCAGCCTGTTGTGTGTTTTAATTTCATTTTTTAGATTTTCTGTAAACCACATAATTTTCCCACAAGGTGAAACAGATGTAATAAATTTTCAGCACTTGCCTTTATGAAGGGATTTCACTCTCATAAATTTTGTTCAGTGCCAGGTCAAACATTCCCTAGAGAAAACAGGGCATAGATTACATTTAAAGCTATGAATGGCACATGCTGACCTAGCTATATACCTCCAGCATTCATTTTGAATGTACAACACCTTGAACTTCAAAGAATAGATCATTACAACAGATTCAAGAATGTACAGGGTAGAGGGCAGTGAAATACAGCATTCACTTTTCCAGTTTTTAGGTACAGAGCCATCAGTGTTTCCCCACATGATTAGAGAAACAAGGAAGTTTTTGTACACTTACAGGTGGTGGAGAACCATGGTTATGTCTCATTATACAGAGGAACGGGAAAAATAACTTTATCTGTTAGCTGTGAGTTTTCTTCTACTAGAAACTGAGTTTTCCTTTTCTTTCACAGAAAGTGGTCAAGTTAAAAAATAAATAGATGAGCAAATACAGATGTGTGAATGATTTTATATAAAAGATCAATATTATATATATATATATAAAAATATATTTTATACATAGTTTATGTACGAAGTTCTACTTTAATACCTTGCCATCATTGGGGAGGTACTCTGTACTTTTGTATTCCACCTAAACCTTCCCAACATTGTCTCCTGTACTTTGATGGAGAAAGCCAGAGCTCACAGAGATAATGCGTGTTTGCATCCCACAAGCTGTGTTTCCTGCCCACTTGAACCTCTCGTGAAAGCTTCTCATCTAAAATGATTAGATCTCATCAGTTCACTAGTTTCTCCCATTCTTGAAAGTACTGCAGAACCTCTTGGGTTTAAAGAGAGAGTAATAATACTTTTAAAATATTTTTTCACAGTTCCAATAGGGAGGTAGCAGTGTGGTTGGATTGTTGGCAGAGGACTTCAGAAATAAAATGCTGTAAAGATAGCCCAAAAGTGGCAAGTTAAACCGACATAATGTGATCGGCACCAGGGATACAGGACATTGCACCAGTGAGACAAAAGATCCTTTAGAAGGGTACTTTAAGCCTCTAAGATTGATTTAACAGAGACAAAGTTTACTGTGGCACAGAGAGCACTCTCACTCCATGGAGGCAGCAAAAAGCAGTTGTCGGGTCCCATCCGAGCTGCTGGTAGGAATGGAGGGAGAGAAAAAAACCCAGAATCAGTATATTTCCTGAAATTATGTCTCTTTGCACTTCTGTCTTTAGTTAGTTTGTGAAGTTTCACTCCAAAAGAAGACAATGATTTAGAAGGGCTGCACTAAGCCTGGTGTCGCCAGTCCCTGAGATAAGCCCTAGGAAGCTGTCCGGAGATCATGCACACTAAACAGCCTGGGAGGGGAAAGAGCTGCCTGAGCTTCCCCCAGCTGCACTGCTACCGGTCTGCAGCTGGCCACCCTCGGGCTCCCATGAGCCCTTTAGACATTAGCATCCACGGGGGTTTCTCCTGACAAATTGTAGGATTGGGTCAAGACTAATTCATAAATATTGGGAAATTCAGTGTTCCTCCCCTAGGACTATTCCCCACATCAATTCTCACATTCCAGTACACAAAGACTTAGAAACAAAGTCCTAAGAAGATGATGGGAAATACAACCATGAACTCAGGCCAAAAAAAAACCCAACAAACACCCTACTGAAACACAGAAAGTAAGGTTAAAAAACAGTACTGCTCTCATACCTTTTTTACCTTTCTGATGCCCTAAGTAAAGATCTCCCTGACTCCCTTTTCCTTTGAGGTGAAGATTGTCCCACAGCTGTACCAGGTCCACCATCTCTCACAGACCACATCAAGGCAGGGCAGTAGCCCAGGTTTCTCCTGGCAAGTCTGTCTCTACTCCTTGGAAGACCATCTTGCTTAGACTACTTTGTGAGCATTACTCCCTTACTCAGTGTCCCAGCTTCCCCGAGGGGCAGAAGAGGTGAGGAAGGTACCACAACCCTGTGTGCCACATCCCACTGCAATGTGGTTCTTACCATCACCCACCCATCGTTCAGTCCATTGCAAGAGAGACCCCAGAAATGGGGATCTCTGCAGCAACCTTGAGCAGAAAGTTTTGGAGCACAGAAATTAAGTCTTTGCTACAAGAATATACTTCTGTTAAATTCCAAGCACATGTACAACTATGAACAGTTATTCTCAAATTTCTCTTCTGCAAATGAAGCTGTGCATGACAGCACTTTGCCCTTTTCAAAATAGGGGGAATAGACATCTTCTTCCTCCCTAAAACCTCTGGCCATGGGGTCGTAGTTAGTTTACTGATGGTAACATTATAGCAATCCCTAACACCCCAATATAAAGATAGATTCTGACATGTCAATCAAAGCCGAAATTATCTTATGTTGTGCATCTTGGCAATCCTTTCATTCCTGGCTTGACCATAAGCTGTACCATTACAATGATCACAAGCATCACAAAGCCAGAGGTAAAACTTGTGGAGGGAACCCAGTGTTCACAAAATTTTTGCTCAGCCCTTCACTGCATAGCTCATGGAGCATGACCTAATTTCTTCATTATGTCTGCAACGATATTTAAAAGCACTTGGTAGCTATTTTGTCATCCTGCAGAAAGAAGTACTACTTTAGTTTCCATCAACTCTTTATGCTTCCAGAGAAAATGAAAACTTCGTCCTTGCCTTCATGGATTAGAGAAATGCAGCATCCTGAATTCAATCATACTAAGGTGGAGCTCTGCTAAAAAAGAATGTGATGAGCCACATGCTGCAGCTGTACAGACACACTCAAGCATCACTAGAAGACACTTGGGTGTTTCTTGACATGAGTGATACATAAAAATCTATGTCAAACCAATGAGTAGATCCTGAAGCCAGGCAGCCGTGGGTCACTGCCAGCGTGCAGACCACCAGGAACCTCTGTCATCAATTTCTTAATTCAAAACCTCATACTGGTGAGACAGTTCTATAGGCCAGCTCCTGACAACAAGTAGTCACACTTGGTTTGTAAATCAGTGGAGTAAGAAAAACGTTAGCCTCCTCGGTATTCTTAGGTTTTGCATTCTTTATTTTTTAATCCAGAGTTTTGAAGACAGAAACTCTGTGGGACTATCCTCATTAAACAAAACCACCAGCAGGTCTCCCCATGCAGCCAAAAGAGTGGAGTTCAGAAGAGATTCCATCCTTAATTACAGTTCTGCACATACTTATCCGTGAGACAAAGAAACAGATCTGCATTCCTCCAAAAAAATGGGCGTTTCAATGCCTTGCTGCTTACGTACAAATACAACTATAAACTTATGCTTTTATACTTCTTCTTATCTGTTGCATTTTTTTTCATTTCCTAAGCATTGAAAAGAAAATCCTTTGGTCACAATTTGTTGTCTTTATTGCAGCCAAATACTGTTTGAAATATGAGAGATCTGAAGCCCATCCAAACTTCTTCTGACATTGTTTTTCCAAGCATGGCCCAAACTTTGCCATGACTCAAGTGAAGTTTAAGATATACTGGTGCTGAACAAAAAATAAGGCATCGTGCAAGAGTTTGCACAATGTGACTATACATGAGATAGATATGAAATTAGATAGTGAAGGGATCGGTAAAAAAGATACAACCATAGCCAAAGTTTCAAGGAACTGACAAAGACCTTCAGACTTTTGCAATGGAGAATAGTCATGAGGTTTTCAGCGCTGTCAGAGATGAAAGAAATTATGATGATTTGCAGCTGTCAGTAGTGGAAGCCATTTCACAAACTCATTTCAGCCCAGGAAAGGACACAAACGTGTGCCAAGTGATTCCAGGCTTCCCACGTAGTCTGTACATTTATATGTGTCTACCAGAAGCACAACGTCAGATCACCAGACAGATGGCAATTGCCTTTGCCACGGGATATCAGACTCCCTAAATGCTCTCTGTGTGTTTGGCCTAGCCAGCCAAAGATAAAACTTTATTCTGAAGATTTTTTCCATCATAGACAGTAAACAATTCTGATGACCTCCAGCTTGGAGATGGGAATGGGAGGGGTAAGCTCAAAGCAAAAAAAAAATTTGCGTTAAACTTCAAAGTGTTAAAAAAACTTCTCTAAATATGGGAGGGGAAAATGCTAAAGTTACATGTCAAATCAAGTCTTTGCATACAAATATGATTCTTATTAATACATGTTGTTAACGCTTTCTTCATCTTCATTAAAAATGCCCTTATTTTCTTCCCTAAAGCTCAGTAGCACTATTACATACTGGTGTTTTCTTTGTCTTGATAGTCCCAAAATGACTCCATCTCTGCAGCAAGCCTCTCCCACTCTATATTACCCACTGTTAGTAGTAATCCAAACAACTCCTAGACTTCAAATATTTCTAAAAAATTGGAAGAGCATTCGTAGCTCCATTCTGCAGTGGGAAGAACCGCGGCACAGAGAGATAAAATCATCGGTCCTTGGCAGGAAGCCACCTACAGAATACTTGCTTTTTGTTCATTTTTTTCTCCTGCCTTTATAATCCAGATACTTCTTAGACATTTTTGTTTTCTTTTTCTTGCTAGTATTCCGTTTGATTTTCTTTTTTTTAATCTTCACCTTGTTTTTTGATGTGCCTGTATTTTTAATTACTTCTTCCTACAGGCTATTTCGTAAGAGAAAACCTCCCCCTGGTTGCATAAAGTCTCTAATGAAACATCCAGCAGAACCAGGACTAAGCATACTTTTCTCTACTTTCGTCCCACTTTTCTCTGTCCCTTGGATGCATTTATCCCTAGTTCTTTCCATTTTGCGCTAAACTTCTAACTCTCCCCCTGCATTCCCTGCTGACGCCTTCCTATTTTCTTTCTGTCTCTCTCTCTCTCCTCTTTTCCCACCAGCTGGACATAAAGGGACCAGGATTTGAAATACCAAACAATAGCTTTTCAGATCCTGGTATGTTTCCTAAGGACTTCACAGGACTGAAGTCTATGGGAGGGGGAGTAGCCTTCAAAAAAATAAGTAGATGTTCCTAATCATTGCCAGGAGATGCACTAAGGGGAGCCTACAAGGACTCAGTCACAAAAAGGGAGTGGTGTTTTCCTTGCCATGAGCCCAGTATTGCGCTAGCCAGCACTCTGAGTCACTGGGGGGAGCTTTGCTGGGAGAAGTCATGCAGGAAGTTCAATCCAAGAAATCAATCTCAGAACAGCCATTGCCGTATTTCGGAGAATATCAAGTATCAACATAGAGTTTCAGGAAGGTTGTTCAAAGTAATGTTCTCATTATGGTGGGAAAGCGTCAGCTATGCCAAAGCAGAACAGTCTTCCTTTACAGTATCTCTCTGGTGTCCCTCTGATGGTCATTGTGACCCAGGGTCATCTGCTCACTACTGATCGGTGGCATATGTTCAAAATGTCCATACATTCCTTTAAATAGTTCAAAAAATATTTCCCTAATCTCTGTATATTTTGGAGATAACAAGTTGATAGTTTAAGACAGTTCCTTCCACACCTTTCCCAGCTCACAACAGTTGCTTTTATTTGTATCATCAGCATAGATTATCCATTTCCACTTAAATTACCTAACAACAGTCAGTTGAACACTACCAGGTATCTCTTTACATCCTGCAGCCTGCAGCAGTGACATAGTTGGAAACTTGGGGAAAAAAAAATCTTGTTCTCAGAATGCTCTCTTCCACAGAGATAGAAAAGAAGAGGATTATAGAAAATGTTGGGAAGGCTTTAGCAAACTGGCACAAAAACTAAGAAACAAACGATGGATGTTTCTAGCCTCATATGTCTATAATGGATTTTAAATCAAGCATTAACCGTGATCCATTTGTGTTGGAATAGATGTCCCACAGACCTTTGAGAGAGGTCCTTTGTTGCAAGAAATGCGGAAAATAAGTGGCAGCTTCCAAAAGACCTCTTTGATTTATATTTGTGTATCTTGCATGGAAAATCGAATAATTTGGTACAGAGTCTTTTAAAGTGTGATGTGCAAAGAAATTCACAGAAGAGTGACATAACATTGACCATGGGCCAGTTTGTAACCTATTGCTTTACATAGGTACTCTTCCTCACAAGTCCTGCTGAAACATCCCATTAGCTAATCTATGTGATATAATGGGAAACAGCACAATAACCAGGGGCATCTTCTCATATGCCTCTCTAATCATGGTAAGCCCTTCAGTTTCTGAAACCCATGTGTGGGTTTTCATCTTGTGGCATGCAATGTACAAAAATGAAGAGCGAGGAGATTGTATGCTTGGTCATGCAAAGGGAAAAAATATGGAAAAAATCTCAATATCAAATGTGACGTTGATGAGTTCATTGCTTATCTGACTTTAATTCTAGATCTGAGGATAAGGTTTTCTTAAGTCTGTCACCAGACTTGCCACAGCTTTGGGCAAAACAGGTGTTTTCTCCGTGCTTCTGATGCTCCTCCCTTAAAATGAACTGTACAAACCTAAACTACCACAAGATGAACTGATATTACTCACGGGTGAGAGCCTACATAGCACCAGGCTATGCTATTTGACCAATTCCCCAGCACCAGCTCCATGCATGAGGCAAGCCCAAAATCCTCACTCTGACTGTGGGGGCAGCCAAAACAAGACTGAGAAGTGGAGCCTTCCTTCCTCCCTCCCCCATGCCCTAAGTCCCAATGGGAGGAAAGGCACACTTATTTGCAGAAGACAGCCCCAGCATTTTCCAACAGATCTCATGTTTAATGAACTAACACACCAGGACAGAAAGGGAAGGGAGATTACTCTTTACACAGGCTTCCCTCTCTTAGATGGTAATTTAAAACAAACCCCAAAACCAGCCCTACAATCACATAGGGGAAAAAAAAAAAAAAAGCTTTGTGATTTCTTGAAATTTAGGCTCCTGGGGAGCAGTACTTTCCAAGCAATTCATATAGATGTGCCCAGGTGTGTCTAACAGTACAGGCATATAAGATTAATGCAGTTTTCTCAGAATGTTAGTAGAAGGACCAGTGAACAACCAAGCTGATCTGATAAAACATGGATGTACCAGATCATATGGCCCTGGACAGAAAAGAGGAAGGCATTTGGAAACCTTCTGTTTAGGGAGCGTTGTGTCCTTTTGAAATATCTGAAAGACAGCCTTATGCAGGCTTCACAATGAGTGAGGGAAAACGAGGATTGTGGACAAAAAAAAAAAAGAAATTAAGGAAATGGAAGGAGAACACGAAGAGCATTTTAAGAGGTTGAAGGCAAACCCCCCCACCACAGACAGTGGGCAAAAAGGGATCTAAAAATAGGCAGCATGAGACAGGGTTCTCCGAAAGAGAGCGGGAAGGACACTGTGTTCTGGAAACCAGTGTGACCAACCACAAACAAATGTGCCAAGACTCTTGTACATTTTGTTGGCATTTTGCTCAAGGCTGGCACATAATCTGTACCAGGAAAGGTATCACCAAGTAGTCAGTGCCTTTCTCTGGGGCATGCTTTGTCAGTAAAAACTCCTGAGAGATCAGAGGCAAATGGCTCATCAGCCTGTGACAGAAAATGATAAAATGAAGACCCTCCTGAACTCTCCCTTATCACCAGAGGAATTGACAGAAGAAAATTTTTATGCATTTATCTAACCCCATGAAAAAAAGTTTGGCTTTTTTTTGCTACCTACTTACAGTAAGTTTATAGCCATTTGTTCTTATGCTTACATTGGTATTTAGTTTCTTTCTGAATTAGCTTTACTTAGCTTATCTTCTCCTCCCCTGTGTTTACGGAGAGTAATCATATCCCCCCCACTAGGCTAATACACCAATCTCTGCTATTTTCTTATTGTATTCAAGATCTTCGATTTTGTGGTCACTCTCCTTTTACACTTCTGCATCTACTCTGGTCTAATCTAGTTTCTCTTGAAGTGGGCTAAACAGAATGAGAATGAAACTTCAGATACAAGCTCGCAAGCACCTTGCAAAATAATACCTCTCTACCTCCACTGGAGTTGCCAGACCTGATAAAACCTCTGAGGGTAAGCCTTTTTCACTCCAAAATCACACTGATGTTTCTAATTCCTATTACCTCTTACAGAGATCCAGCTTATGACAGAGGTTTCAATGACCTCCTAAATGCAATGATTGTCTATTCATACTATTAAATTCTATCCCATTTCTCCTCAAGTCATCTACAAAGTAATTTTCAAAGTCATCTTTATGCAATGGTCTGATTTTCATCTGTATTGTCATGCTTCTCTTTTTATTTATCACTGGCAGTTTTCATCAACTTATTCCTGTTTTTTATTTCAAACTTGTGAAGCAAACATATTGAATGACACCGGTGCCAAGACAGGGTCTCAAGACACCTTCTTGCAGCCTGACAGGTTTCTTTTCAGCACAGCATGTTGCCCTGTCCCTTTTATGTGCAACTCAGGTTTCTCATACTAATCTCCGTTGTCTTCAATCTGACAGTTTCTCAGCTGGTATAATATAAAACATTTCAGTACACACCAGGAATATTCAAACTGTCTACCCAGGAAAGCGTTGTGAGTCACCAACCCTGCAGGTATTTAAAAGATGTGGCACATGGGGACGTGATTTAGTGGTGGACTTGGCAGCAGTGGGTTAACATTGGACTCAGTGATTTAAAGGTCTTCTCCAACCAAAATGATTCTATGATTTCACTATATTTTCTTCAGTTAGAAAATCACTTATTTATCTCAAACAAAAATTTTGCAATGCTTTATTCAACCAAGGAAATGTTTTATCATATTTTCTATTTATCTCCATTTGCTTAATTATTCTGTATGTCAGCAGTAAGCTGTGCTAAAAATCCTTGCTGCTAGTACTAACACTTCTCCTACTGGTCTCACAGGTGAAGATTGTCCAGTGCCTTAACTGGAGTACATGGAGAGGCTTTGGAAACCACATGTTCCTCACCGTCTCTTCCAATCCAAGGAGCAGGAGACACATTCAAAGCAAACACAAGAAGGTTGTACTTCAATCAAGCTGCAGGTAACCTCTGGAATTTCTTGTCCTGAGATGTTGTGAAGGGTTAAAGATAAAAACAGATGAGGGGGTACGTGAACAAGTAAATGAAAGCGGAAACAACTGAAGGACAACACCTACAACCCTCCCCATGTTTACGCTGGGTAAGTGAGTCCCTGGGCCACAAACTGCTGGAGGCTTGGAAGCTAATACTGTACTGGGAAGCATGGTGAGATGAATTTTCAAACAAACCCAGTAAGTTGACTCACATATTTACGTCATCTACCATATCTTATTTGACTGTCATATCTGAGTCTTTTTTCCACCACACTCATTCTAAGATAACTACTCCTATTCACTTTCCCGCTTTTTACCTCATGGCCAATATCATCACTGTTGAAAGCTGAGACTAAGTGTTTGTTTGGCTTTTACGTGATATACAGATTCTCTTTAAACCTGTAATATCCTTAGAGCACATTAGACGAACATTCTCCTTTTTTTCTGCTTTACATTTGTTGCTTTACCTGCTGTCATTTTTTGTAATTTCTTCTGATAAGAGCTTGACTTCTGGAAATTCTCATTTTGTCCCTACATTTTCTAAGATCCAGGAAAAGGTTTATTTCATGATAAGTCTTTTTTTCATTCCTTTTAGCCCTCAAGTTTCATAATTTCTTGTTTGACACAATAAATAATTAGGCCACAACTGGGCCCCTTTCTGCAAGTTCTCCCTTGCCAAAGATGAAATAGGTTTTACATCTTTGAAGTAGATTATATATATTTTACACATAGAGATAAATATTACACCTTTGAATGGAGGAATTCCAGCCCTCTGCTGCCTCTCAGTTCTTTGTGTTCTCTGAGCAATGAAAATAAGGACAACAGCTCAGGAGAGAATGGAATGTAGATTTTGTCATCTGAAGCCCCTTTCAAGCACCTAAGGTACTTACCTTCAACAATTGCAGCCATCTAGTGGACAAATACCAGAAACAGTCCCCAGTCAGTAAAAAAGTGGTCTTCCCTTGCTTGCAATTGTTCACTGAGTCGACTGGTATTTGGTGTTTCGCGGCTAAAACAGGCAATATGAAATAAATGTCCCAAAATCACTTTATCATGAGCTTGTATTACAGCGCAGTTGTCCTGGCCACTCTGCTAAGACCTTAAGAGAGAGCACTCCTTGCTACCATGGAATGTGATACTCCAGGGAATCACTTGGGGATACAGATTTATTCTCTTGCATTTCCAGCACCTCAAAAAAGTTATTACTTTACTAATGCTGCCAGACACTGACAGTGATTATGAATACTTACCCAGAATGGTTTCTACAGTAGGACACACCACTGACTCTCTTGGATGCTTGACAAGTGAGTGTGGAGGAAGAGTTGTGTGTATCAAGGCCTTACCCCACAGCAGCAATTCCCAGCCCGTGCTACACCTGCCTGCCTGATGTATCAATCACTCTGCCAAGGGGAATCAGCAGCTGCTGATTATCCCCGGTGTAAATGTTTGCCATCACAGAAGGAAACTACGTAGATAATTACCACTTTTGCAAGCTCAATTAGTTCAGTCAGCTAGGTAATGGCAATCCAACAGCATTTGCCTTTTGAAGTGTGGGAGTTATGGAAGGTAAATAGGTCAACTGGCATTTGGTGGAGGAGAGGGTGCAAAGTTGCAGGAAAAGAAAGAAAGGAATGTAGAAATCTCTTGACCCATCAAGAGCCAATTCTGAAGACAGAAATTGTTGCTATTGCTGCTCTAACTGTTAATTACCTCTTTTATCATCAGTTGTGGTGGTATCTACTATGTGGTGGTACTCTATGACCACCAACTGCTTTGCTAAAGATTTTTTAATGCAGATATATCAGTCAAAATTTGTACATCATATAAAATAAGGTGCTCCCTTAAGTGTGACCTTCATTATTTTTTCAAATGGCCACATTAACATACAGTGCATAACACGCAAAAAATGCTCACGTTACGAAAACGTGCACTTATCAACATGATTGTGATGATGTCCTTCTTTCCTTGCCATCAGACCCAGCCAGAATGGATTTAGGAGGGGGAGGTTCTGTCTGACCAAACTGATCTGCTTTCATGACCAGGTGACCAGCCTAGTGGATGCGGGGAACACTGTGGATGTTGTGTACCTGGACTTCACTTTGACAGTGTGTCTCCCATAGCACACTCCTGGAAACGCTGGCAGCACATGGCTTGGAGAGGTACACCCTTCACTGGGGTAAGAACTGGCTGGACAGCCGGGCCCAGAGAGAGGTGGGGAATGGTGCTGCATCCAACTGGCAGCCGGTCACTAGTGGTGTCCCCAGGGATCAGTGCTGGGCCCAGTAATGTTCAATATCTTTATTGATAATCTGGATGAGGGGATGGAGTCCACCAGCAGCAAATTTGCAGATGATGCCAAGTTGGGTGGGAGTTCTGATCTGTTGGAGGGTAGGAGGGCTCTGCAGAGGAACTTGGCCAGGCTGGATCAACAGGCCAAGACCAATGGCATGAGGTTCAACAAGACCAAGAGCTGGGTCCTGCACTTTGGCCATGACAACCCCTTGACATCCCCCCTACAGGCTGGGGACGGAGGGACTGGCCAGTGGCCAGGCAGACAGGGGCCTGGAGGTGCTGATTGATGGTAGACTGAATGTGAGCCAGCAGTGTGCCCACATGGCCAAGAAGGCCAATGGCATCCTGGCCTGTATCAGGAGCAGTGTGGCCAGCAGGACCAGGGAAGTGATTCTTCCCCTCTACTCAGCATTGTTTAGGCTGCACCTTCAGTCCTGTGTCCAGTGCTGAGCCCCCCAATTTAGGAAGGATGTTGAGATGCTGGAGTATGTCCAGAGAAGGGCAACAAGGCTGGTGAAGGGTCAGAAATACAACTCCTGTGAGGAGTGCTTGAGGGAGCTGGAGGTGTTTAGCCTGGAGAAAAGGAGGTTCAGGAGAGACCTTACTGCTCCTTACAACTGCCTGAAAGTAGGCTGTAGCCAGGTGGGGGTTGGTCTCTTCTCCCAGGCAACGAGCGACAGGACAAGAGGGTACAGTCTTAAACTGCACCAGGGGAGGTTTAGGTTGGACATTAGGAAGAATTTTTTCACAGAAGGGGAGATTGGGCATTGAAATGGACTGCCCCGGGAGGTGGTGGAGTCACCATCCCTGGAGGCATTTAAGGAAAGACTGGATGTGGCACTTGGTGCCATGGTCTGGTTGATAAGGTGGTATTAAGTCATAGGCTGGACTCAATGACCTCAAAGGTCTTTTCCAACCTAGCTGATTCTCTGATTCTGTGAAAAGTCATCTTTTAAAATGCTGATACTTTAGTGCAAGGCATGACTATTCCATTTTGTTCACTAGAAACTCACCAAAATCTTGATGATGTACCACTGATACGTGTGTCTAAGTACCCTGAAGGAATGACTTGTTGGAAGCCCAGTCATTTCGGATTTTTTTAAAGTACTGCCACAAAATTCAATTGAACCCTAGCCATTATTACCAAGATAAAAGATGCACACCCATAAAGGAATCTGCCCAAAACTGAACTCTGAGGATCTAACCAGTATACAAAGCAGGTACAATACAAAAACCTAGCTTTTCCACACTCTGCACACATGCTATGGGTGTGTCCAGGTGTCATCATTGTCATTGTACGTCTGCAGTATTCCTGTCAGGAATAAAAAATTGTAAACAGCGTTTTTCTAGTGACATTCACTTATTGTTCTTCCTTGAGATCACTGTAATGAAGGTGCATACAAAGGGAATAGACAAGATAGGAGAGGATCAGACCAGAAGAAATGCCATTCTCTACCCAGATCTCCACGGTCTCCAGACTTTTTAGCAGAGTCTTTGAAGATCCTGGAGCCAAACACCATTTGGACACTACTGTAGCTACCTGGCTGATTCAGCACCAGAGTTAAACAAATTGTTTGTAGCCAACAACATAAAAAATCCAGCCATTTTTCCTATTCATAAATCATGTTTAAGTTCTGCATTGTTTCAATTTTTTTTCACTTGCAGGAAATTCGCTGCAACACTTTATTGAGGAATATGCTATTCGTTCTATACCTAAGTCATAGGATATTATTTCTACAACCAGAAATGGAAACCTTTCATCAACAGACAGTGGAACTGAAACAGTCATTTCTAATTGAATCTTTGAGCAAAGACAGACTTACTTACACACACATACAAAAAGCGGCAGACAATGTTTGCCTGTGTGCAAGGCCTGGGGCAGCAGTTTTCAGTACTGAAACCCAGTGGTACACGAGAGGTAGGAAAACAGATGGGCTATGAAGTTCCCAGCGTGAGCAGAGCATCCTCAGCTACACACTCGAGTGATCAATTCACCCCAAGAGGTTAACATCAAACTGATGTTAGATTTATTTTACATTCCAGAACAGCAGCAATAATCCTAAATTACGTAGATCTACACTGGACTTTAGCGCCTGACAGTCATTTGTCAGCTGCAGTCTTGCTCTGCATGTACTCAGTCCCTGCAATATTTTAGCATGTTGCCTTTTGGAAGGATTAGGGTACTGGTCGTCCCCTGAGAAAGCCGTAGGAAATACATGTTGGTCTTGTGGTTAATTTAACAAAGTTCTTGATGTCATTATTATATAGTGGAAATGTAGTCAAACACTTACTAAGCAGCCAAAATTTAAATAAATTCCCATGTTCTTAAGTGGTCATTTGAGTGTTTGACATAAAATGTACATCTCTGTTTAAGACATGGCATACACACATGAACTTGCACATCGCTGTGGGTTTTAACATGCTGAAACAATTTGCAACTCTGCTCTAAAGTTATTGGCTTCCAAAACCAATGATGATAAGTAAAGTGAGATCTGGAACAAATTAATATATTTCCCAATAACCTGTGGGTTTCTTCAGGTCTGCTCATAGTACTTAATCAGCAGCCAAGAGCTTCCCATAACTAAATGTAAAAGAAGAAAAAACACTATGAATATTGATAAGGTGCAAAGCCAGGCACTTAAAATTTAGGAAGCATAAAACTATGATTCCCCACACAATGTTAATTTGAGATCCTCATATACATTTATTCTGATACAAACCTGATATTCAACTTTTTTTCCGCAGGATTTCTCTGTGGCTGGGGCAGACTGGGAAATCAGGAAGCAGAAGCAAAGTGCTGCTTTCCAAGTAGGACAGCTGGCTGTCAGCAAATGCCATGACAATGCCAGCTTCTCTGCCAGAGAAACACAGGAGTCCAGAGAAAATATAATGACCTGACCAAGGTGCTTGTGCAGAGGCACTGAGTGTGCAGGAAACAAGCTATATCCTCTATTTCCCACCTCTTCAGGAGGCAACTAGGAGCATATATAACCCAGCTGGGTTGCCCAGGACAGGCAGTTTCACCCTTCTGCCTCCTTCTCTTCCTTCTAACCCCACAGCTGGGTTTGTCACCCGAATTGGGGGATAGACAGACCCATGCCTGAAGATAGAAGTCCCTTGAAAACAGAGGCTAATCAGGAACAGATGGCCAGAATTGTTCCAGGAGTACATACATTTCCTTGGCCATCATCTTCCTAGCCCAGGAATCCGAGGGGAAGTGCCAAGTCGAACTGGGCTGGTTCTGCCTCCAGCTGAAGAACTGTGATGGGAAAGGAGCTGCTCTCAGCTGGGCACTTCCCAGGAGCAGGGGCACAGCCACAGGAAACAGGTATCCCAAGGCACAGAACTGGTAACAGCCTGCAGAGATCCTCAAATCACTTATAAATGAGCTACTGCAGGGAGAGAGATTTAATCCTGCTGGGGAGGTTTAGACTGGATATTAGGAAAAATTTCTTCATGGAAAGGGTTGTCAGGCGCTGGAACAGGCTGCCCAGGGAAGTGTTTGAGTCACCGTCCCTGGAGGTACTTAAAAGACGTGCCATATTTAAATATGGCACTTGGGGACATGGTTTAGTGATGGATTTGGCAGTGCTGGGTAAATGGCTTGACTTGAAGATCTTAGAGGTCTTTTCCAACCTAAATGATTCTATGATCCTATGATTAATGCCATACCGCACCCAACCTAATGAACTCTGTTTCTTAACCTTACGATTCCTTTCCCCCTCTGTGTTTTTCCCCATGTGGCTGTTATATTTTGACCTTTTTTATTACACCAATTTAAAATGGAAAGAAAAGGCTTTACAATTTGCACCCATTTTATTCTCATTTTTTTCTTCTTTACAGACAAAAAAACCCCAAAACCCAAAACCAACCAACCAAAAATACCAAACAAAAACAAACAAAAACCCCAAACAACAACAAAAACCCAACCTACCAAGCAAACAAACAACAACAACAACAAAACACCAAAAAACCAAAGCCCAGCTCTGCCATTCAGCTTGTCCAGTTTTGTGCTTGGCACTACAATGGTTCACATTAACAGCTGTAATATTTTTTATAGAAGGTAACTGGAAGTTCAGAGACACTGAGTGACCTCTCCATGCAGGGATAAACAAAAACATTTATTTCCAGCTTCCTATTCTAACAGCAAAGTTGCTCTCCCACACTCCCTACAGTTTCCCAAAAATTGTCCCTTTTCTTTGAAATGTTTATTCCGAAATACCACAATGCATCTTGGATTCCCACAAAGCTCAGAGTAGCAACACAACAGATCCCAAATCTGTCAACACAGCTTCACCTCAGCATTGCTGCTGCAGTCGAGATTTGAGTTAAGGCACCTCAAGGCTGAGGCACCATCTATATGGAGCACCCAGACACTTGCAAAGGAGACAACAGTGAGCTATAGGTGACAAACTGGCATACGGATTTGGGCACATACAAGGACTGAACTTTAAAATGACAGTGAAGAGTGAAGAGTAAAAAAAACTTTTAAAATTACCCCGTACCTAAAATGTCAGAGTATTTCTTTCAAAGTCAGACACAGTCTCATGCAAACAATACAGTTGCTTATGACTCAAATTTTCCCCAGCCTCCACGTTCCTAAGTACTCATCCGACTTCAGTATTTTTTAAAGTAAAGGCAGATCAAGGTTTCTCAGCAGTGTAGGCAAGAAGCAATTTTGGAAATGGTGGTAGAACAGGTCCAGGACAGGGAGGACAAAAAATGAGGGGCTTTGATATATGCTGAAGAACCAGAACAGCTTTTATTGCCCTGTGAGAAGTGTGGTTCAAGTACTTTGAGTCTGCTCAGAGCCTGATTTCAGGAAAGCATTTTTTTTAAGTCTTCCAGTTGCTGAAGACGAAAGAGAAGATTTCTGCCTCTTGGAAGGGTGTACTTAAAAATGTACACAGAGTGGTTCTTCGTCTTGAAGAGGGTATTTGCCTGGGTGGGACTGCAGAGCACAGGTTTCAATCCCTCACTATGTTGGATTTCCTGGACTTTTGCTAAAAGTGGCATCCAAGTAGCTGTGGCACACAACATCCCAGTGCAGGCACGGTGCTGCCAGTGCCCAGGCTTCTCAGGGGTGACACAGTCACTCCAGAGTAGGCAATGGGAGGCTCTGCCTCTTGAGGGAATGGCTCACCAGGGCCAAATCTAAACAAAACCAGCAATGCCATAGAGTGCTCCTGATCACTGCATTTTGGTTAGAATTTTGGCTTTGGGCTGTGGAGGGGTTTTTGTCTTTTACAACCAAAGTTTTACAGCTCAAATGAAATTAGTTGATACTCTTCATGAAAACTGCAAACTCAAGCAACATTTGCTTGTTGTGGATATGCCTTTCCCCAGTGGCCCATCACTCATGTCCTGCAAAGCATCATGTGGGAAAGCAGGAAGGAACTTAGACTCAGAGGTTGACTTCCAGACCCTCTGCTGACACCCTAAAGGAGATTGCAGTGTCCCCTGGTTGGCAGAAAAAGCGAAGTTAGTCCATTTCTTTCGTCAAATATCTTAGTAGTCCTTCTGCTGCCCCAGGAAACTCAGGCTTCCAGGATCACTAGAAATTGGTCAATGAATCATCACATATTCACAAATCCGTGGCTGCTTCTAAATAAAGGTGCCCTTCATGCATAGTGTGCATGAGGAACTTCTCCTCAAGAGTCTTGTGCAAGACTCCAAGTCCTTTGCTCATGTCACAGAGTTTTCATGAGGTTAAAAATCAGGTTTTGCATAGCACTAATATGAGCAAATATTTATCATTCTGAGTTGAACTAACATGTAACTGTGCCTGCCCCAGTTCAACAAGGATTTTAACCTGCTGCCTGCTTAAAGTGAGCCATGGGCTTAAGCAGCTTGATGAATAAAAGCCAAAAGGAAGACAGATTTAAAGATTAGGCAGTCATATATGATTCATATATCATAAAATCTTCATCACATTTTAAAATTTTTTCCCCTTTAATTCTGATTTTTTATTGGTATTGCTTTCCCAGTAGAATTTCAGTGCAGCTCTCATGTTTGGAATAGAAAAGAAAGAAAACTAAAGCAAAATTATATTTTCCCATTTAACTGAGGAACAGTTTTTAATGGGTGGAGTCAGGTCCAAACACAGAATTTCTCAGACAGACTCTGAATTCTTTATTTAATTTTCCAAAACCCTTGAGCTGTTCTGAAAATGTTTTATCTTGTAGTAATTAAATAAAAATCAATCACTTCAATATAATTTCATATGATACATGGAGCTTACGGAGGTATTGTAAACACAGCAAAACATTACAACATCTGTTATTGTTAAAGCTCTTCACTTTCTGCCAAGTTTATCCATGGTCCTGTTGAGTGAGGAAATCCTTCCTTGCTGATACAGGAATCAGATGATCAGAGTTAGGCTCACCATGGAAGAGGAGACACGAGGATTTTTGATGCACTTCAAGGCAGTGTAAAGGTCTTGTTTATACTCTTCTTATTGAAGAATAAGAGTGAAGGACCTGTTGCCTGTGAATATGACCAAAAGGACTGACTGCCATATGAATCTCCTCACCAGCGTGTTGTGATCTCCTGGGTAACCTTAACATTGGTGGATTTAATGGGGTGCACTGAAGAATCATTATTGATCCTCAGTGGCTTGTAAAGAGAGGCAGCGTGTCCTGCAGCACCCAGGTTCCGTTTATCCAAAATGCCACAACCACATATATTTATCCCAGATATAGCATTGTTCAAGTACACCCTCAATGATGATGTTTCAGACAAGAAAAGTATTTTTACTGTGTTGAATACCTGAAAGTGACAGAAACCAAGCAGGGAATCATAGTAATGGTGCAAGATGAGACTGACAAGCCATTTGCATGTCAGTTTACAGAAAGCAGGGCTGTAGCATGCCATGCAAACACCTGCAGGAATGAACTGCAAGGTTTGAACCTCATGTTTCTGAAGGCTCAAATATGTTTTCTGTAACATTGATAAAGATTAGCAGAAAAAAAATTGTCACTGAAATCTCCAGGAAAAAATACATTCAACACACAAACACACACACACACAGACAAATTCCCACAATCTAAATCAGTTCAGACCTATCCCAGAGGGAGCTCCTCATCCTTTCTGCTTATTTCCACCCCATTTGTTTTATGCCATCTCTTTCTAATACAACCAGGGAAACTGATCAAACACATTCTATACATACCACCCAGCCCACAGTCTCAGCATCCCAGCTGTATTCCTAACCTCACAAATCCACAGTGAAACCATCTCCAGGGTTTCAAAAGCATAGCAGCTTTCATGAAGAGAGGTAGTGGGAGCTCTCTTAATTAGCTCAGCTTCTTTGTGCATTTCTAGACATGTCTCCCTCTTTGTTCACCTTTAAGAGTTTAATGTCAGGGTAGAAATAGAAGATTTGTCCTCCATAAAGTAGCATCACATTCTTCAGGATCTTCTTTTTTTCCTACTAGAAGTTCTGACACTCAGAAAAACAGTCAACATGGGCCAAACAGCTAAACGGAAAGAGGTGAATTTTAACCAGACTGTGCATTTACTGAGGACTAACAGAGGAAAAGCTGGAAATCCAGCCAGTTAGGTGAGCATTTCATTAATAAAAAGTCCTTCACATGTTGTCCCTACAACTCTGCAAAGGAAAATTCAAACACAAAACCCTCATTAATATAATTCAATCCTTTCTGGAAGTACAAGAAAATTAAATTCAGTCTCGATAGCTTAATTCTTTTAATATTTCCACTGAATACATAACTTATCAACCTTAAAGTCATTTCTAGAATGCAGGGAAGGCAGCAGAACCGTGAATTTTCTCACCAGTACTTTAAAGTACAGGTTTATACAGAGAAGAGACTTGAGGACAAAGCCATGGAAAGATGGGTTCCAGCTTTACTATTTTCCTTATTTCATTATTCAAGGTTTGCAACAAGGAAATCACATGATCCCCTCGAACATTCAGCCTGGGCTGAGAGGCCCTAGGACAACAAATCACTCAAGAATGTGTCTAAACTACACACAGCGAGTTTTTTCAAGGAGATTCCACATAGATCAAGTTAGATAATAATTTAAATCATTATTACCATTCCTCTCTGGCTACTTCCAAAGAAGTTTGAAAACTGAGATTCCGCATTAAAATCTGCATGAATTCCAAAATCTGAATTAGTACACCGCTTGATAAGAGGTAGCAGTCAATTAAATTTGTATCTTCTGAGAATTGTTTTGTCTTACATGCTGCAGTATTTCTATTACTAGGGGACTGAAATAAAAAGGTTAAATTCTGGGTACTGTCTAATTTTCATACCTTATCATGATGGCTTAAAAGAAAGATGAAAACATCAAAGAAATTGAGAATTTTTAAGAACCCAAAAAATGCATCTCCTCCTGAAGGTAAGGCAGTTACAAACATCAATTTGTCTCCAGAAGTTTACTTGTTGCTATGAAGAGGCTGTCGTTCCTGCTAAGTAGGCTATAATTAAAGTATTTTGCACAAAACCACTTCAATATAAATAAAAATAAACCAACTCTGGTCTCAGAATAAATAAAAGAATAAATAAAGAACAAATAAAGAAAAATAAACTAATGCTACCGCAGTTCTACCTCTCCTTCAAACCTCCCTGGACTAGTACTGGCAGAATATTCTGATCCATCTAACCAATATTCTCACCAATTTCCCTTCTGAAGCTCTTGCAGGTGTCTCCTGATGATTAAAACACTCATTTTCTGCAAGAGAGGAGACAATTATCTTATTAAGGACTGCTTACCTTTTCAGTACATGTGCACATTGTACCTCTTACTGCATGTGTATCCTCTGCTTTTCAGTGTAGTCTATCTCCTTTCTCAGAGATAGCAAAGTTTAAGGGGGTGGGTGCTACCTAAAATTACATTAGAAATTACATCTGCATTACTTTAAAAACCTGTATTAATAAACTACTTCAATGTCTGGAACAACTGTCCAACGCTCACTGCAAAGCCTTTGGTATTTTATTTTTCCCATGTAAAATAAGGTCTTAGTTTTATACAAAAACTTTGAACAAGAGTTACACTTAAGTGTAACTTAATTTGCATACTGTACACAGTCCTACTGGTTTATAATTCTACAATTTCAAAAGAGACATTTTGGCTATTTGGAGCTTTAATGTCAGCAAACCACCTTAACAGCTACAAATATATATAGTTAATGCACAAAGTGAAGCATGTATAACATATTCACACTCATTGAGCCCAAGGGCTCTGCTCATCCTCAAGCAGATTATAAAATTGATAAATTTTTACAAATCAGCACCTTCATCCACATTTTAAATTAATTGTAGTAAATATTTAGCTATTAAAATGTTGCTGCATGGAACTGGATGAGAAAAGGTTCACAGGAATACATCCACAGTCAAGTTTAGGCAACTAATCACATCTGCTCTGCCTGGATTCTGCCATTCATGGTAACTTAAGACAGTCCCAAACCTCATCTCTCAATCATTCTGTTGAACAAAGGTCACAGACCTTGCATTCACCATGGAAAAAATAGGCTCAATTGACTACGCTGGCCAGCTATTCATCCTTGTTTCTTTTCCATGTAATATCTAACATGCTGATATATTTAACAAAAATTGAATTCATTAACACATTAGTCGATATACCAATATTGTTTGTTGATTAAGTTCTTGGGATTTTTTCCCAGGCATAAAGTGATCAAACTAAGTCTCAGATTTTTTTCCATTGCTTTACTTTCTCAGCTGTTTTTTCAGCTATAATTTTCTGTAGGTAATAGGGTAAAAGGAAAGGCTTCTGTCATTGCTATTTTTTTTGGATGGTCTCTTTTTATGTATTCTTACTAGAGCATTACTGCTGTTTGAAGAGACTGTGACCATCCCTTCTATTGAAGGGCTATACTCAAAGAAAACAATGAGAGACACAATTCTACAACCACCATGTATGGACTTCTCTTTATTTGTCTGAATAGGGCTTGGTCTGCAGGATCCTGGAGGGTAATTTTATGACTTTTTGGACATAGCCTCACTGTCCTGCCTAAGCACAGCAGATTGTGGGGCACAGCTCAGTTACATCTGTGCTAGCAGACAATGGCTCTGCTCCTGCTTCTAATGTAGTCACTGAGAATTTTGCCATGAACTCATATTACCGTAATTCAGATGTGCTACTGAAATAAATGTGATGTATATTTTCCATGATATGATTACTGGATTCAGTTCTGGTCAATTAAATCAGCCTGCCCAGGGCTATCAACAGGGTAATGATTAATGTCAATAAGCAACCCTTGCTCACATCTGGTGGCTGCCTGTAAAAAAAACCCAAAACAAACAAACCAACATTAAAAATGGGCAGTGACACTAATTTTCTGCCTTCAGCCACGTTTAGACTAAGAATACCCAGCTGCATGGAGCTGAAGTATTGTGTGCATAAAGAAACTGGCAGAGGGAACATGCATTGCTAGGAATGTGTCAGACCTGAATGACACTCTGAATGAGGCCCTGGTTCAAGGTGGAGAGTTCAGCTGCAGCACTGCCCACATCACCTGTGAAAGGCCATGCAGCAGCACTCTGCTACTTCACGAGACAGACAAACTCGATCAAAGCCTCACAGCACAGCAAGAAGAGCCACAAAATGTAACAGAGATAAAAGTTGCTCTGTGTGTGAGTACTTGAACGAGCACAATTACAGCAAAACACCCCCAGCACCACCAAGGACTTTGGGTTGTGTGCAGCGGGCCCTTAGTACCAGCCCTGCAGAGGACAGCATAAGAGCAGCTGGGCTTGGTCCCTGCTATGGAGGGAGAAATTCAGAACAGGGAAGCTGCTGGTGAACTTCTTGTGGGCCCCTGGCCCCCTCTGCTCTCCTTCCAGCCAGCTGCTGATACACCCACGCTGACCCTCAATACCCCAGCAAGCATGAGATCTTCTCTGTTCCCATCCTAGCTGGGCTTTCATCCAGTGGGTTGCATCTCTGAAACAAAGACACATCCTCACACTCCAGCTCCTCTCCTAGTTCGTTCTCCCATGGTTTTTGATGCCACCCTAGGGACTGGGCTAAGCAGTTCAGGGAGCAAAGATGGGCATCTCTCATGCTCCATTGTTTTGAAGCAGGAAATGGCTGCAGAAAAGCCTCTTCTCAGTGCACACAGGCTGATGACATGGGACTGGTGGGATCCCTTCTGGTCAGAATGTAACCCTCACTGGAACAATCAGCAATTTGGACATCCGAAAATTATTTCATTAAACAACAGTTGTTAATCAGTAGGAGGTCTTTTTCCACAGCCATTCTTTAAAGCCGAAACATTTCCATGTTTCCTGTAATACTTGTGCTTAGTCACACATTGACAAATACAAGGGAAAAAACTCAGATCTGTATGACAGATTTTTGGAACCGCCAAAATAATCCCTTTGAATTCTGCAGCCACTTGACAGCAGGAGTCCAGGAGGAGAGTGTTGAAAGCAAAATCTCGTATTTATTCACTGGAGTTTTATTGCATTTTTCTCCCTGAACAGGATACCTATCATATCCTGCTAAAAATGCATTATCAAATGAACAGTCCACAGACCCTGTTAAAGTTTAAAAGTTTCCAGGTCCACTTTTTGCTACCCAGCTTGTAAGCCTGACAGAGAGAAAAGGGATTGTCCTTTACATTTCAGTGAGAATCTAACACACTCAGCCAAAGGCTCTGCTAGAGATGCAGAACATCCCACCACCTCGTAACTCGCACATTCACATGTGCAAAAAGTCTCTGGCTGAGTCTGGTCTCCCCTGATGTAATACATCACAAGAAAAAAGATCCCTAGGTCAAAAATCCCTAAAATTTAAACACTTGAGGAGTATTAAGTACTCTAATAAAGGGTTATTAATATTACTTTCTAAATACTTAGAGAGGAAGGATTGTGCTGGTTGGGCTCAAGGTCACGTGTCACTAAGGCACGAAACTTTCCTCCATGCCAGGCTGGCAGCAGGTCTCATCCAGAGTGCTGTCCATGCAAAGAGCAACTCTGCTCATTTCTTTTTTTTACGGTCATCCCAAAAGGCCATGACTTCACTGGAAGTGAAAGTGAATATCCTCTCCCACATCCATCAATTTTGAAGCATGGAAGGAACAAGCACTTCATCTCTAAGTAGATTTGTAGAGAAAGAGATAAGCCTGGCTGTTTTCCAAAGGACTGGCTGTAGCACAGGGCTGGGACTGGTTGTAAGCAGCTGAGGAGGGCCATGGCCTGCAGAGGGTGGCAGCCCCGTGATCTGCTCTGCTGGTGGCATGGGCCTGAGAAGCTGGGTTTGCTTCTTTGCCTTGCATGACCAGCACCTGCTGCTGGGGTCCTCGCTCCTTACCCTAGGCATCCACCCCTGAGCAGGAGGAGCAGGCTGGGCTCTCCCCCAGCTCTCTGTCTCTTATTTGTACTTTCCTTCTCCCTCATCTCTTTCCAGGGAAAGCCCAGTCTCTCCTCAGACCTCAGACCAGGCTGGCTGTGTTGCTGAAAGCTTCGAGCATGGGCTGCTTTGGGGTCGACCTTGAGGGGAGAGCTTCAGTATACGTCCCACAGCAGCCCAGCACCAGCGATCCAGGAAGGCCTGGAGCTTGGATATACCCATGGTGTGTCCTACTAGCCTGCTAACAAACATGTACACATTGTTTACATCCACTACACATGACACTACACACCCCAGAGTGCGACTGCTGTTCAGAGGCCCTGTGCTCTCCCCATAACACGCCTGCAGGTCCTTGGGAGCCCAACTCAAAGACATGGGCGTTGCCAGCCAACGCTGAGAGTCAAAACTTCAGTATCCCATTGTGAATCTATTCCTTAGGCCAACCCGTGCCCAGCTGTGTCATACAAATAACATTTTTCACCAGAGAAAACATTTCTGCAGCTTGTAGGCATACTGTAAATAAAAAGCACATTAAAATCCTTAATGTGCTTAACTCCTTGTGTCTTTGGGGTCATTGTGTTATGATGGAGTTATAGGTGCTATACAGAAATGGGGTTCCCTGCTGATCACCTTCACACTGTACTCCGAGGTGGCCTTCATAAATGAAATTAAAAATGAGACTTTCCAACAAATACAGACTGAGAATTGAGACTTCATAAAATCACAAATATTCCCTAACAATAAAGACAGTGTTGATGCTAAAAACTGTGTTTTAAATTAATTTTAACCAGGTGAACATAGTGCTGGCCATGAAGGAGTAAAGCCATGGAAATAAGTCTCCTGGAGAAGTAAATAACTAAATGTGCATGATGGGTGCAGCTGGGCACCACCAAGCTTCCATGGTGACCTCAGCAGGATGAGTAAGTTCATCCAGCATTTTCCATGTAGCAGAGAACAATATTTTTCACTTTGTAGCTTTCTTCTGAGGCTCCCAAGAGGGCAATTCTTTTTTCCAGACTGCTTGCAACTGCCATAGATCTTCCCCCTAAAACCCTGTAACTCCTGCCTTATCAATACAAAAAAAGGAAGGAAACATAAAATGTACAGAGGGACACCTTCAACTGCTTTTCTTCTTCACTAAAAATGTGGGAAATCTGTGGTGGTGGTAGTAGAAAGAGGTGAAAACACATCAGTGTGGCAAGGTGAGGTGTCTGCAAGCCTCCTGCATTTCACTCCCCTTCCAGGGGCCCAACCAGCTGTTAATATGGATGCAACAACAGCAGCTGTTGCAGATTCCCCGGCTTGCCCCATTATGTCTCCTGGTGGTTCCTCTTGATGCACACCCCTTTGATCAGCCATACAGGGAAGATTAGATCCGAGCTGATAAACAGCTCGCTGTGGGACAAGGCACATGTGGCTCCTGCCAGTCAGTGTTGTGACGTGCCATGGGGCTACTGCGTGTACGTAAGAGTGGCCATGCTGAGCTCCCACGATGCACAAAACTCACGTACTGAATTCTCCCTCTTTGCCTCCAGCCATCTCTGTTCTGCTTCTTGCTAAGTTGATTAATATCTACCACACTAGCAGTAAAGGGCCCTTGGGAAAAAGGAAGGCAGGGAGTAGGCTGGTTGTTCCTGATCTAGGCTTGCTCTCTGCCAATGCAGCATATTTTCTAGAGCATTTTTTACAATTCAGTTTAAATGACTCAGCTAAGGGGTTTGGTATAACTTCTGACCACAGCCTAACAGTTCTCACAGGAGGTAATGTTTCCTAGTGTTTGGCATGAGCTTTCCTCCTTTTCATATGAGCAGTTGTGCTCCTTCAGCAATCCTTACCCACTTCTTTCCTTTCTGCATGCTTACAGGCTACAACTTTGCAAGTGGTTACTGGATCCCTCAGCTTCCACTAAGCCCTTCAACATGCAGTGCTGTCTATCACATTCATTATTGTTATGAAAGTATCTAGACATTTGTATCTAGGCTTTATCTAGCTGTCCTAATCTTTCCCATAAACCAGTCCTTAAAGTCCAAGAGTGGGTTGAGTTATTTTATGTGAATTCCCTCCAGTTTGTCCACATCAATCTGCAATGTTCTGATCTTTGAACTATTGGATTGTCACAGAGCTGACAAGGTGTGACCATTTTCTTTTTTATAAGTAACCAACTGGTCTTTTGTTGCATGTTACTAATTGCACTTAATTTTACCTCTGTTTTTTACCCAGTTCCATTATACTCTCCATATTACAATGTTGTGGTAAGCAGCACCAGACAATTGGATTCCTTAGTCTGTCAGCAGCAAAGGTAATCGACATAAATATTTAAAACACAGCAACTGTGATATATGAAATAATTAAAACCCTTTCAGAAGCATCCTCTCTCTAACCAAGTCTCCTGGTAAACTGAATTTAAGTGGCTGCAAAGCAACCAAACCAAAACATTGCCTTTCATTTCTGTCAATACGAAATATTCCCCCTCTCTGCTCTACATTCTTGCTCCTCGCAGAGTGAGTAGATACTTGATTAGGTACAGATTTAAACACAAAAAGATTTTCCAAGCCTTAGATCCAGTTCCAAGCAATTACACATTGGCTGGGTGTAACTCAATGCAGGATCACCCGACTAGAGAGCAGAACAGAGAAGGCCCTTTACAAAGAAAAAAAATTATTCCAAGTGTTCCACCTCACACAGAATTATTGAAAAATGTGCTTCTCCCCAGAGACCTGGGGTTGTTTGTCTCATTCGAGGGCTGAGTATTTTCCTGTTGCTAGCAGACTGGCAAAGAGATAGATGGTTTAAGCTGCAGGGTGAATGAAGAGCTGTCCTGGGCTGACACCAGATTTTCATGGGAACTCCTGAAGGCTGCACCTGTGCCACCTAATAGTGCTGTCTACTGGACACCGGACCCTTGTGTTTCATCTCAGCAGTATGTACTCACCTGTCTGCTCTCCAGCAGCGCTGGCAGCAAAATATCTTTGCAATCAGGGCAAAAAGTCTCAGTCATGTGCCTCGGTCTGCCCCCAAAGCAGCCTTTCTTGAGGGAATACAGTTTTAAGGGTGGTAGTCTCCTGGTGATACTGCAATGCTGTCTCTGAGGAGCTCACCTGGAGAGAATAAGAACTGGTATCGGTCCTCTGGTCTCAGATAATAAAGATTAAATGTGATTTTTTTTTAACACTAAAACCAAGTCTCGAACAAGAAACTAACTAGCTCTGACTAGATGACACCAAGTGGTCACAGAAAAATTTACATTTATTACTACTGGAACACTTTGCAAAATTTTCACCCTTTGAACTGGAGTTTTGCAGCATTGCCATTTGAACAATTTTAATTTTTATGTGGGATCCACTAAGTCTGGATATTTTGAGTCTAAGAAGAGTACTCAATCTGTTAAAAAGTACAAGGGAAATAGTTCAACATGAATTGCTACCATACTGAGAAGCTGACTTACTGTATATTAACAAGATGCAGATTTTAAAGCACTAGTTATTCAGTTAATTAATGGCTGATGAAGTGATTAATAACTAGGCTGCGTGATGAGGCTAATATAGAAATCAATGAAAATGTTCCTATTACCAAAATACCAAAGGTCTTTGTATAAGGCATTGTGTGGTCTACTCAAACCTACTGAAGTATAAAATACCAGCAATCAGTTACACCATTATTTCAGAACAAGGTTTATCATGCCCTATGCTCTAAGGCTCCTAATATCTCTTACAAGAGGTATTTGAACATGTCTTTACTGAACAACACACTTATTGAGGTAGGAAAAGAGATGTCGGTGGTGCATTTTCTCATCCATTACAATTTCGTGTGTGGTGTATGGTTATATGAGCAAGTATCAAAACGTATTTTTAAAAGTTAGTCATCTGCTGGAATGTGTTCTGTTAGGATGTTTTCTTTTCTTCCTTAGATGACTCTGTGAAATACTTGCCTAGTCACTTTGCCAGCAACCATGAAACCCCAGCAAAACATCACAAGTCCAGCCAACCCAAGACTGAAAAACTGGCTACACTGAGAATTAACTCAACAGGTCCTCCCATTGTTTTTGAAGGGTTTTAATTTTTCCCAACTAAAGAGTCTTAACCCATACAGGCACATACAGAAAAGGAGAGGGTGTGATAAGAAAGCAAATGCTGTCTATGCCCACAGGGAAGGGGAAGGTGAGAAACAGCTGTGTGGACAAAGGTGTGTTGTGGACATGTGTACTTTGTACTACCCCTGACCCTTGCAATGAAATTCTGTTGTCTTTCTACATAGAGTTATCATCCCTCTAAATATTTCCTGTATTGACTCTGATCCCTGCACAAGGCATGTTCTGAACTGAAAAACTGTGACTTGAACAAGAAGGCAAGGACAGCATGAAACACACAAGGGAGAGCAACCAGTGCCATCCCCTTTCTTCCTGAGCCTTCTGAGTGAGCTAGATGGCCTGTCTCTGTCTCTGACATGAGAGTACCTGGCTGTGCCAGGGGGATTTATTCCCCTATGCAGGCCTGCTCCACAAGTGCACAGCCATTTCACCAGCTGAGCTACACTGGCCACTTTATAGACTTGCTATGCTAAAAATACTCTGTGCCCTCCTGTTCACTGGGATGCACCCCTGCTTCTCACGATTCACGTTGTTTAGGCTGTCTCCTGAGTTACTCAGGTTGCTTTCTCTCATGCTCATGCCCTCTCTGCTGTTGCCAGATCTTCTAAATTTTAAATAAATTTATATGCTCTATTTAGCATCAGTCTAGTCTCCTTGCTTCCCATTTAAGATCAATACAGAAGAAATCAATGGACTAAACAACAATTCCCTCAGACACTTCTCTCTAGACCGTAATTTATTGCTGGCACCTCCTCTTTATAGCCGGTCTGTTAGCTGTCTTTCTCTCCTTATTGCATTGCTTTTATCTGAGATTATTTTAATTAGAAGAAAGTTAAAATTCCTGGAGAAACTCTGCATGAAAGAGTGGTCCTGGAAATCTAAATATGCGTTACTTGTGGTATGTTATGTTTTACGGTATGAAACAAATGAGAGTCTGTTTTGTTAATAACACACATGATGGACTTCAGATGATTCCATGGACTTAGCACAAGGACTCTGGCCTTTCTGTAACCACAGCAAAAATCTCACTCTATATGAAACTGTGCTCTGAGCCGCTGAGCTCTGCAGGGTACCTGGTTTCAGAAGCAGAGCATACAAGTGACACAAGTGACACACACCCATTGTGTGGGTACTAACCAAATTCAAACAGGCAGGTGCTTGGTGGCTGCCTCCAGCAGGGCAGTTGCTCTGCATGACAATTCCCTCTCCTTACTCAATACCAGCAAGAATACCTTTCCTTGTTCTCCTTACTGTCAGACTCCGTCTCACAGCAGGAAGGTTTGTCCCCTCTGGCATCTGAGGAAGGGCAGCAGCAGGGAGGTTTCTGTAGCTCATCCCTCTCACCTCTCTCTTCCCTGACAGAGCCAGGGGGCTGCTGTGCCAGCTTGGAATTCCCCTATCAGGGAAGAAAAATCCCCCTGATTGCAGGAACTCAAATCTCCCACAGAGATGGATGGGTGATGGAATTTAAGTGCCACTGCTCTGACATGTCACCTCGCAAAAAAAACTTCATACATGCTGAAGTACCTCAGTGTGGGGCTTCCAGACAGCAGGAGCTCCAAGGCTGAGGGGAACATTTTGACATCTTAGGGACATGGACATACCTAGTAATCCTGGGGGCACTCTGGGTTTACAGCACCTGTGCTTAGGCCCAGACACAATTTAAAGGTAATACAGGAGACAAACTAGCAGTGCTATTGTAATATAACTTGGAAAATACTGGAGCTAGTCTGCACTGGGAAGCACCTGCTGGAGCCTGGAAAATCAGTATGGTGAATCTGAGTAGATGTCACAGACAAGCACCACAGCCCTCATGTTGTGAGCCCTGTGCAGCCACTGCTAACCCTGAGAGTGTCTGGAAAATCCACCAAAGAGCTTCAGAGACCCTGCACACACGAAATGGGGAAGGCAGATAAGTCTGGGTAGAGCACACTACCAGAAGAAGGGAGGAGAGAATATGGCAAGAGAAAAGGCAGGGATGAGGGAAGGCTGGGGAAGGGCGAAGATGGTGATGGTGGGGTATTTCAGGCAGAGAAGGAAAGAGTGGTCCAGAGGGAGTGATAGGAGCAATGTGGCCAGAGCTATTAACCAGGAGGATGAACTGAACAGCTTTTCTAAAAGCCCAGAAACACAGAAAGGAGATGTGCTTGGGAAGCCAGGCAGGAGCCTGAACAAAGTTTAGTCTGCCTAGCAGAAAAGTCAGATTATCCTCTGCTTTTGTGGGAAGATCTGATAGCTGCACTTGGAGACAACTTTCACATCTAAGCAAACAAGAGGGCAAAGAAGGCACCAGCAATATAAGCCTTTCACTCCAAGACTGCAAGAACTGACATCCTCAGCCTTGTTCAAGGAAGCAGAGAAGGCAAAATATTCAAGAAGGAAGAAGCTCAACGTTGGCTGTGCGAAGGACAAAGATGGGAGAAGGACATACGAAGAGGGAGAGTCTGTCAAAAGAGACATTTTGTGACTGGGAAGCCATTGCTAGAAAGTTCTGTGAGCTGCAGTCCATAAGACATCATCAGGTTGTTCCCAGAGAAGGAGCTGGCAAAAAGGAAGAGAGAATGTCTCATGAAGAACAGTAGAAAATAAAGCAACAGTCAGAAAGAAAGCTAAGGAGAAAGACTTGCAGAAGGCCAGGGCAGCTTTCCAAGTAGGAGCAATGGCCCCAAAGAAGAGAATGTTTCAAAGACCTGAGATTTGGCTCAGAAAATGAAGCTAAAATCTTCAGTTAAAAAAGTGTTTCATGGTCGAAAACAATACAAGAGTGGCTAAGCTGGGGGCTGGAAGGAGGAAACATGAAATAGCAGTGTCTGGTTTATCCTTTACACCAGGATAACACTTGGGCACCTCATGGTGTTTTGGCAGGGGGAGCGTCCATGTGCTGTAATTCCAGAAGGGTTACAAAACCACAGAAAGGATAAGGTCAGAAGGGACCACTGCATGTCATCTATTCCAACCCCCTGGCACAGGCAGGGTCCCCTAGGGCACATTACTTAGGATTGTGTCCAGACAGCTTTTGAATATATCCAGGGAAGGAGACTCCCAGGCTGAAGGCCTGAGGAAGTGCTGCCAGCCACCTCAGGCCCAGCGATGGAGCTTGAAAAAGGAACAGCATGGGTCTGAAATGGCACCTCTGCTCCTTGCAAAGGTGAGCATCAGCACCCACACAGAACCAACAAGCACCAAAAGCAAACTGCTCTCGCAGTAAATCTAAGTGCGCTTTGGTTAACATCTGCCATAAAAAATGGAACACAAGAAAATAACCTACCAAGCAAAGGAAAACATTTAGCATTTTGGAAAGCCTTCAGTCTGCGCAGAATTTTTCATCTCTTTTACCAGAAAGAACAGTGAACATTTTTAAGTCACTGACAGTCAGTCTGACACATCTTCAGAGCTGCAGAGCTTTCTTCTCAAAGTCTGGTCTATCTTTGCTGTAATATGATGTATTTATTTTCAACCACATGTAAAAAAAATATACACAGAATAAAATTAATTAGAAAGATGTTAAAATAAAATAGTATCAAAATAATACAAGTCTGAAGGAGAGAAAAAAAGTTTATCACTATAAATCAAAAATACCTTCACAAAATTGTTTTCTTTTAGAAGTAAGAAGAAAATTGGAATTAGGCCCAGTTCCTGCAGAGAGAGCTTTTCAATTTCCTTCTTGAAGCAAAAGTCATATCCAGTCAACACAGGTTTTCCTGATTAGGCTCAGCAGGATCAAACACAATATTAACTAAAGAATCACAAAAACACTTGTTTAAGCACAGGCAGCCGTAAGACACAAGCCTGATCAGAATGGAACAGAGACAATTTCTCTCCCTTGGACAGCGGTTGACAAAAGGGAACTTCCTGCAGTTTAGATGAACTGTTCTCTACATGGACATACATTCATGGCAGTATGTAAAACTTCCAGTTCAAGGGCAAAACAGTTTCTCTTTGGCAGAAAGTCCTGATCCAAACTCTTCTGCAGTGTAAGACCCTGGCTCTTGATTGAATTTATGCCTGTTTAATTTACGTACAAATTTTACCAGCTGAGTATTCATGTTGATCCTACATGTTTTATTTCAGAGACTTGGAAGATGTTTTCATTAACAATTTTTTATTTCTGAGATAATAACTTCTTCTACTGACAAGCAGATGTTTAGCGTGTCCTTTTATTTACCTAGCTTTGCAGGATCTGTAGTTTCAAAGTCCCTTCCAAGCGCCAACAAGGACTACTGCTACTGAGGAAGTCTGCTAAAATACCATGGATCTACCCAGAATATCTGGGGTTGTTTATTTCTATCACATGCACAGTCTATATAAAGGAGTATTTTTAGAGCATTAGGTGAAGTGCTTTGTTGTAACAGCTAGGTTTGAAGCCTGGAAATGATACACTGCTTTCTTTCATAAATAAATCTTGGCTAAAACCTTAGCACTCCCTTAAAATTGGTTCCTTCCTAACTCCCTGGAAAGCAAGAGGGTTTTTTATCTTAAAGGAGAAACCAACAATAAAACTCAAATAATGACAATTCCCCAGTTTTTGGCATTCAAAAAGCACAAAAAAAGTCCATTTAGTGTGAAAAACATAAAAGAAATAGAGGAAAATTCTGTAAAAAGCTGACAATGAAGAAGGAACTGAAAAAAAAAGGAAAAAAAAGATAGAATTCCTTTAGTTCAAAATCCACCAAGGCTTTGTTAAAAAATTGAAGAAGGTCCCCATTTCTGACACAGAATGTGTTTACCTAGACTTGCCACAGTTACTAGTGAATTAAACCATGCTTTACCACTGTGAAAATTTATTTCAACAGAAATGAGTTTCAGTGAGGAAGCTGTGATTATGTGCTCATTTTTACAAGTACTCTATTTCTATTATAATAGGATAGTTTTATTCTTGATACAGATCTATGGATTTTAATAGCACTACCTCTAAAACAGATTAAAGTTCATAATTCATGCTGTGCAAAAAACTGTGAGATTAGGTTCTGTATATTTTTGTGAGGTAATTAAGTGGCCTGATTTCCACTAGTAAAGGAAGTGCCCTAGTTCCCTTTAACACCATTGAAGCTGTTCATTAAGACGACTGAAGTTAGAGAGTTCTTAAATCTTGGCCCATATTCTTTGAAGAAAACAGAGAGCCAAATCCAAGGAGAGGTTCAGTGGAAGTCTAAAATCCTCAATGATGCCCTAATTCTCCACTGCTGCGTGTCTCCCCTGGTCATGTACAGCTGGGTACAGTCGTTGTAAAACATTACCAGGCAAGAACTTTGCACATGTATAGAAAATCAAGACCTGGCTTTTGCAGGACATATATGCTGAGTATCAGGCAAAATGCTGTCATTACCAAGATCCTTCACACAATGACTTTCAACTTTAGCAGGCAATTACTATTTCAATTTTACTGATAGGAGCCTAAAATAGAGGCACAAAGCAAACTAGCCTAGATGGAAATGCCCAGGAAAATCAACAGAGTTAATATTTCAAGTGGATTAGTTAAACCACAAACAATTCTATGTAGACATCCATTCAAAACTAAAGCTGCTTTTATTCTATTCAATGTTATTTTATTCTGAAAGTGAATTAATTTAAATCAAATTGCAGCCAGTTCTGTTGTGAATAAGAGCATGCAAATTGAGTTTCAATACAGTTCACAGATGCTTTTAATTTACACCTTTTGTTAATTTAATTAATTGTCCTGAGTGCCTGAGCTCACATAGGAAGTGTGCCAAGGTGCAAAGAGTTAAGGATGAGGCTCTCAACTGCAGGGTTTGTCCTCTCCAGCCGCCCTTCCTTGGAGTGCTGCTCAATCACCCTCCTTATCACCAGACAGTGGGAGCCAGAGGAGGTGCTCCTGTCTTTCGTGTCACCTACGATGTAGTGACAGCTCTCAGGGAGAGCATTTCATGCTTTGAATGAGAGGACTGGGCAAACATGCAGCACCTATTGACTAGAGGTCAGGAGGAAGCACTCGACCCAGGAGGGTGCATTCATTGACCTCTGTAGGCACCAAAAGCAGAGAAGTAGTGTGACACACTGCAAGACATGCAGACTTACATTTTCTGTGGTCAGAGCCTCAAAACCCAATAGTCAACTTCACTACTTGATCAAGATCAGATCTGTGGAGATGTAGCTCAGTGATAAACATTAAAAGTTGTTGCTTAGAAAGGTCTATAAATACCCACTGCATCTTCCTTCCTACTGTTTTTCCCCCATCATCTTCAGCTTGAAATTTAAGTTTATTGTAGCAAGTCTTTGTGCACTTTTTATCCTTCCCAAAACTGAAGTGACCTACTGGAGGGATTGCATCCATCTCAGGGCATTGCAATTTTACCAGTGTCTGTGGGGTTATTGTACTACCGCAGGAATCACCTGTGGATCAGGCCCTACTGTGTTCCATTGGCAAAACTCCTACAACCCAGCACATAGTCAAATACTCCTCCTCAATACAAACTTGCATGGAATGTCATGCATCCACTTCCACCGTGTGTAGCCACTGTCTAGGCAAAGCCACACGTTTTAAAGTTTTTCCTTTTTTTTTTTTGAGCATTATTTCCTTCAGCTCAGTCACACATGGTTTCCTCAGTTCTCTGCTTTCTTCAGTTTGTTCATCCCACCTTGGTATGAATGTGGCCAGAAGTCATTTTAACCATCTATTTACAATCACATCAGAGAAAAAAAAAATCAGGAAGGCTTTTTCTCTTGTTTTCCTGGCAGTTAGTGACGAGTCCACGAAGAAAAATAAAAAAAAAATACAGCGTCATCATCGTCCACAGTCCATGAACGGGAATTGTATTTCTCTCCTGCTCTTAAGAGTTTCCTAATAGGAGAAAGTAACTTAAAAGTAATAGAACAGTTATCCCTAAGAGGCTGCTTACTGAGTGAGGGATATAGGATGCAAATGTTTTTTTAAGAAGGAGAGAGTAAAGTATAAAAAAACAAAAATTGCTCTAAGACTTAGAATCTGAGTGCTTCCCGTGTCCGGTAGAGAAACTCGGGACGATCTTGAATCCCCTTGAAGAGAGCTGCTGAGAAGAACTTCAGCTCCTTCAGAAGGCCACGCACATTTTAAAAATAGTCTTTAAACCCCCTAACTATTTAATCCTAAACGGCTCGCAGCGACGTGTAAAAGTGGCAATCCTGAAATCTCGGGGGATAGGAAATTTCATTTGCAGGGACGGAGCAGACGAGAGTCGCTTCTTTACGGGAGCCGGCTCTCTAGATGTAGCAAGAATTGTCCTGCTTTGCTTATTTGGCAAGCCGGTTCTGGAAGCGCCCCCCCGGCTCAGCCACTGTCGGGGGGCAGCGGCGGCACCGCGCCCCGGAGCGCCGGGCTGGCCCCGTGTGACCCACGAGGCCCCGCAGCCACAGCGAGCACCACGTTTGCCGAGAGCAAAACCAAACAAACAACAAACCCCAAACGACAAACCCACAAGAAACCAGAAGGAGGGAGGGAGAGGGAGCTGCCTGACCTCCCACCGACGCCCCCCGGCCGGCATAGGAAGCCTGCGGGCCGGGGAGCCTCCGCGGATCCGCCGCCCGCCCGCCGGCCGGGGCCGCCTCTCCCGGGAAAAAGCTGCTCGGGGGACTCCGGGGAGCGAGGGTCGCCACGCAGCTCTCCCTGCCGGCGGTGGGTGAGGCGAGGGCTGTCCCGGAGCCTCCAGACTGGCGGGAAGCGGCGAGACCGCCCGGCTTTTTCCCTTTAGAGGGAAAAGCAACGGGGAACGGAGAAAGATGCATTTCTCTGGGCTTCGACTGCGTGGCTGTCAGCGCTGCGTGCTGCCCAGCTGAGCGGGCGATCCCGCCGCAGCAAGTGCTCCGGGGATCCACGCTTTATGGGGCCACTGGAGAAAGAGACACGGGAGCCATACAGCCAGGACCAAAGCACAACAAGAGGCTTGGCCCGTGGGTCGCGGTGCTGGTGCTGCCCCACGGAGCCCCCGCCTGTCACAGCGCACCTGTCGCAGGGGCGAGCCCGAGACCCGGCAGAGGTGCAAGGGCTTGCCTTCCTCGGTGCCAGGAAAGCCCGTAATTTCTCACCCAAGGAGCAGGTAGATCTCTCAAAAAATAATTAAAAACACCCCCCCCCCCCATCAATCTGGGCAAAATGAAAACAGAAATTTCCCGGAGGAGGGACTTCAGCGAGGCTGCCAGGAGGATTTAGTAGCCGGATCCACGACAAACGACGCTGACATAAGCTCTACTAGGGGAGGTAACCATAGGATAGCTCAGGTTTCTGTAGGAAAACAGCATGCGGGACTTGTGCCCCAGGGGAAAAAAATACCATAAAGCAGAAGGAGCTATTTCCAGAACGAGCAGAAATTACAAATCCAGCGGCACCGACGCGTGACGTGAAAGATTTCTGTGCAAAACCCCGAGACAGCTCGGAAACGCACCAACATCCGCGGGTGATTCGCGTGCTTTAGCGGGGATTCGGACACCCACGCTCGAGTCTGTGCTCCCCCTCCCCCCCCCCCCCCCCCGCCCCGTGTTTGCAGGCACCTCTCGAGAAGCTGCAGCCCAGGCCGGGTAACACGGACTTTAACTCAGACCTACCAAACCTCGTCCCGCTCTGAAAGGCGATGTCTGAGCCAGGGCAGCGTTTCCCGGCCGCTCCCGAGGCCCCTAGCACGAGGGTCTCGGGCGGGAGCAGGCCCGGCTATCTCAGGTCTCCCCGTGTCGTGACAGCACAGACAACGAAAGAGAATTTGGGGTGGGGTTTTTTTGTTTATTGGGGTTTTTAAAATATTCTAGAAACCCCCACGTAGAGCACTAAAACTGCTGAGTCTAATCCCATATTTCTAAAGCGTTTGTGCTTCAAATTGCAGTCGGGCGCCACAGGCTGCTCCTGCTAGTCCACTTCTCCCGAGAGATCCCAATACTTTTTTGGGTTGTTTGTTCTTGGGGAATTTCTTGTGGGTTTTTGGTTTGGGTTTTGTTTGGTTTGTTTTTTTTTTTTTTAATTTTTTTGTGTGGTTTTTTTGCATTTTGATTTGGTTTGGTTTTTTGTTCAGATCCCATCAAAGGGGCCATTGTGGGGAGCGCGTACGAAGTTCCCTGGAGCTATCTTCGCCATTCCCGCGGCCGCTCGCTTCTGTTGTGTCTGAGCAGCCGCGGAGCTTTTAGTAACTCTGCAAACACGGGCATGAAAAGGATGTCCCGGTAGGGCAATGAGGCATGAAATCCCGCTGTTCCTTTACACAGTAGCAACATCCACATGAAAGGGCAAACACCCGACGTGCCACCAAATATAATTGCAGAGATGGCGGATGTCGGCGTACAAAAGAGCTGGCGCCGGTTTCTCTTTCGCCACGGCCCTTTGCCGCACGCACACCCGCGAACGAACCAAACCACCTGTACCTTCCACGGGATTTAACCGAGTGGAAAACTGAGTCATTGGTACCGCCGGCTGCTAAATATAAAGCAGCCGGGGCAAACTCCGCCCGTAGGCAGAAGCGGCACCGGCGCTGCCGAGCGGGGCCGCGCCGGGAAGGTGCCCGCTCCCTCCGGCCCGTCGAGCTCGCAGCCTGCCCCGAAAGGAAAGCTGGAGTCATCGGCCCCTCCGGCGCTTCTTGCCTCCCTCCCCGACCCGCCGGGCCTCCCTCCCTCTGTCCGGAACAGCATTGTGCTGTCGCCGCCTGGAAACCCGGAGAGGCGAGAGCAGGGCTGCCCCGGTGCCACGGTGAGGGTCGCGGGGCCACGCCGCGCTGAAGGGGAGACTCTTCGCGGCTCGGTCGTTTTGCGGCGATGCCGGCAACTGCTCCCCGCGTCTCTCTCCGGCAGGTGCTGCTCCCCGGAGTGTGGGTCGGGCAGCCGCAGCCCCGGGCGGCCAGGCGGGGTGGCGAGGGGGCTGTCCCTGTCCCCACAAGGCACCGAGTCGTGGCAAGGGCAGCCCCCTCGCCGCTAGCCTGCAAGCGCTCCGGGATGCTGAGCGACCGCGGCTCCGTGTGTCGCCGAGAGTCAGGATAACGCGGCGGTGCCCAAGCTGGTGCCGAATCCTCCCCGCCCCGCCCCGGCCCCTCTCGGCCAGCGTCCGGCAGCAGGGGCTGGAGAAAAATGTTCCTAAGAAGGTGGCGAAGGGGATGGAGGGGGGAACAGGCAGACAGGGACAGTCACCAAAGCTGAAAGATTAAATTTCTGCGGAGAACATACCACTCCGAATGTATTTTGTCAGGAATCCGGAATTTGGAAACACAAACAAACGGGGTGGGGAAATCCCAAACAAAAGCAAAATAAAACCCGCCTGCTACAGATCCTCCGGTAAGCGAGACGCTAAACTTCCTCCCAAGTCGTTCCCAGCAGGGATTATCGCCGTGCTTGGCTCCCGGCCCTGCAAGCGCCCGCTAGCCCTCGGCGCGCCAGTGGAGCCCAGCGGGACGGGGCGGCCGGGGACGCGCGCCCGGCCAGGAGGGATTTATACATTCCCCGGATTTACACGACTCTCCAACGCGCGCTCGTGTGCCCGATAACACAACTCGCGGCACCGCCAAGAGAGGAGACCGGGGCTGCTGCCACCGCCCGGGGCTCTGGAGCACTGGGCAGGGGGCTGATCCGGCTCGTGTCTTACGGGCGAGGAGGAGCAAGATCTTCCCAAATGCCCGGTGAGACACGGACAGTGGGACCACCCCGTCCACCCCGCTTCCTCCGGCGGCATCGGAGTGCTGGGAGCCCAGTGCCGCTTCTTCTCCCCGGAGGGCGAGCTTTGAGGATGCTCGGAACCCCGCGCCCCTCCCTTCCCGGCCCCGTGCCGGCTCCGCTCCCCGCCTGCCGTAAGCCGAGGGCGGCTGGGCCCCCGCCGGGCGGCCGCCCGCTCCTCTGCACGGCTCCGCGCCCCGCCGGTGGGCGGCCCCCGCCCGTCACCCTCGGCAGGGCGGGCCTTGCCGGGGGCGGGCCGTCGGGCTTGAGGCTGTGCCGCGGCGTGGGAAAGCGCCTCAGAGAGCGTTTGCTCTGCTGGCGGTGCGGAGCCGTGCCGTGCCGAGCCGTGCCGTGCCCGGAGCCCCCCTGGATTTATTTATCTCTGCCCCCGCGCCGTGCACAAGATGAAGCGACCTTGCGAGGAAACTACCTCAGACAGCGATATGGACGAGACTATAGACGTGGGGAGCGAGAACAACTACTCGGGGTAAGTGGGGCACCCCCGGGGCCGCCGTCTTTGTCGGCGGCGCGGGCCGGGGTACGCCGCGAGCTGGGGCAGGGCGAAGGGGACACCCGGACAGCCCCTCGGGATGGGGGGGCGGCGGCCCCCCGAGGGCAGAGCTGTTACGTCCCCCTCCAGGTCAGCTGGCAGCCCGCTCATAGCCCACCAAAAATTAGCCCCGCGCTTGGACTGCCCGAGCCTCGAAGTTACGCGGAGCACTCCAGTAGCTTTGCGAGCCACAGGGCTGCGGTTCATTAGCTCTGCTTAATTTGCCATTTGCAATCAGACCTTTTCCAAAATCGCTCCTGATCAGGCCGAACAACCTAAGGGAACCGGCGCCAGTGGGAAATGAGCCGTGGAAAGTAAGCAGGGATCCGCAGCAGTTGAACTTCAGCAAACCCCGCCTGCGAGCCGGGGGCGAGCAGTGATGTTTGCCCAGGGAGGGCCGGGCTGGGCGCGCTGCGGGAACACCGAGGGGCTTCAGGGCTGCTCCTGCCAATTTAGAGGCCCGTGCACCAGAGCTCCATCTCGTCCTCATCAGTGGCTAAATGAATATTAAAAGATACTGCATTTTTTTTTGCTCACTCATGATGAAATAAAAGCCACTTCGTACTCCTGGGCAGTATAGTTTTAAAAGCAGATTTTGAATTCTGCTCCTGCCACTGGACAATGCAACAGACCAGGCCTGGGCACCTGGCATTGTACTTGAGCATCTACTGACTGTGTAGCAATGGGCAGCAACGTCAAAACCCAGCAGGCTTGTCAGAGGTTGTGTCATCAGGTATGTGCACTTACCACTGCTGTTGCCATATAGAGATGGTTCATGTGGATTTGGGCCTGGTTCTTCAGCCTGTACTTGGTAGGCAAGGCTTTATATGCAAAGCAAATTAAATCTGCTGTGCTGGACAGTGAACTGTCTCCAGAAAAGGACTTTATTTCCAACAGAGTGTTCTGTCAGTTCAAAATGCATGCTGGGGCAGTCAGAACTGAAATGTATCTCTGTCTTCAAAAGCACTGTGCAATGCAAAGCACATCTTAAAAGCATTGAAAATAGCATGAGAGGGACTATGCATACGTAATATGGTGACCTAAGGTATATTCAAAGAGCGGTGTCAAGTTGTGCAACACCTGATGTACTTTTATTGTTTTGCAGGCAAAGTAATAGTTCTGTCATCCGATCAAATTCCCCAACAACAACATCTCAGATCATGGCCAGAAAGAAAAGAAGAGGGGTATGTTTAATTTAATTATTTTTGCATTTGACAGTTTGCATATGTGCTGTGACTTTGCCCTTCATTTTTTATAAACTTAATGTGTTTTGTTTTTTTGGGAATAGATTATAGAGAAAAGGCGCCGTGATCGTATAAATAACAGTTTATCAGAGCTGAGGCGGCTTGTGCCAACTGCTTTTGAAAAACAAGTAAGCTTTTTTTTTTTTTATAAATTCTGTATCTCATCTGGCAATGCTAGTTCTCTTGTAAATCTCATTAAAATAATACTTTATGTGTCCTGATCTGGCACAAAGCAGGCACTTCAATAAAATGCTTTGTTGTGGCAAAACTATTAGAAACATAATTCATTATAAGGCTGAAAAACATTTCCATTCTTTGGCTTGTTTTTCCCTTAAGGGTAACTGTGTTCATGTTGCCTCTGTTCTTTCGATGAATTCCAGTAGTGGTTTTGTTAAAAATGTGCTTTACTCCATATTAAATAAAAAAAAAATACACAAACCCAGCACAACTCGCCCAAACCTGTATGCAAATTAGCCTTCTGTGTAAATCTTTAAATATAATCTACTTTGCCGCTACTTTAAGAGACCTTTATTTTCAAATCTATACTTTCCGTTGCAAACTAATCTATCCAGTTTCCTGAAAAGGGAGCAGACAGTCTGGATTATTCATGTTTTAAGATGACTCTTTAGAACCAGTGCACTAGGAGGTGGAATAGGCCCATGTTGTGTGAGCTAGTGAAGTCAGTGATATATTCAGACTTTCAGTGAGAAAGTATTTAGTAGGAGGTCTGGAAGCATCCAGTTAACATTGGCTCAGCTCCTTGGTCATGAAATTACAGACCAAAAGCTTAGAATACAATGTTTTGTAAAAAAAAAAAAAAAAAAAAAACACCAGGGGATTTTGGTTTTTCCATTCAAATTATTTTTTTTCCATATCTTGAATTTTATTTTTTGGGCTTTGATTCATTATTTAAACTTGTTCCGGTTTTGCTGGAAGTGTCTGAAGATCTATAGGTATGTGCAACTGACACTATGTTTCAATAAAAATGAAACATCTGAAAGTAAATATCATGACTTCCTTGTAACAGTAAAATAAAAAAACCCAGAAAGTAAAATCCAAGAGCAGGATTGGGAGGTGCTGAATGTAAGTGGTAACTATGTGGCAAACACCGCACCATATTAGGCCTGTTTCATCCCTGGCCTGAGCAAAAGCCGGCTAGAAAAAAAAAATTGAAATATTGGTTGAGACTATCACTTGTGTCACCTGCAATATGATTTTAGTAACTGGTAGTTGTCACTGTGCCCTTGCGTTGATTCTGGCAAAACAGTGACAGGGATATTTTCAGCTAGATAAACAGGGGCAAGAGACAACAGTTGTTTGTCCCATTTTATTGTTTATTTCGTGAAAACCACAAACATTCTAAAACAAGTCCTACAGAGCCTTTGGAAATTACCCAGCACCATGCAGTTTTTAGCTATTAGTCACTCTCACTAAGACGGCTTGTACTGTGTCTATGGAAAAGATGAAGTCTGAGAAAACTACAGGATGTACTTGCATGTAAAACGGGGAATCCTGACCAAAAATTCACACGCGCACCAACCTCTGTACGAGGAAAGCATTGAAAGCAATAAGCAGATAGAAAAAAATGCACTGCCATAAAAATGAGCATGTGCTGTATTTGAATCAGAAAGTCCCACCATTTTCCTGCAATATGCCAAGGACAAAGTCATCAGTCCTTTCCCAGCTCCTTGACATTCAGCTCACTGGAGTTTCCAAGTTGGAGTTTTAGTTTCGCTTCCGCCTCCCTCCCTGCCCAAGCCACGGTGCTGCTCCCGAGTGTGGCAGAGATGAGCGCTCTGAAGTGGGGCTGCAGAGCGCGGTGTGAGCTTTGCCCAACTCACGCATGTGCAACCTGGGTGAGCCCGCCGAGACAGTGAGTGAGGTGGCCCAGATGATAACTAAGGGAAAAAAATTGGCTTGCAGGATGCTGCTGGCTGCAGCTTGCACAGCCCTGATTTTAACTGATGCCAAGGGATGATCTCTTGCACTGGAATAACATTTGTGTTGTCTGGGTGTGCTCCAGATATCGAAGGGAATGCTACCAAGCAAAATAGTTTTATTTATACACTGATATACTAATATTGTCTTTTGAGTTGTATTTTGTACTTTTCCAGTATCTATTGTAGCTCTGTGAGCTACTCTCAGTGTCAGAAAAGATTTTTACTGACAGAGGAGCTACACTCTTTCACAGTATTTAGTCCTTGCAAAGTAGGCCTCTCACTGACTTAAAATACTGAGGACTGTGTGGCAGTTTTTTCAGTCAAAAAATGAGAATGGAATATTCAACAGCCAAATGACACGTTGAAAATTAACAGGCCGTTAAGAGAGGGACAGTGCCGGGTGTGTGTCCGCAGGGACACCTACCGGTAATAGCACAAAAAATAACGTTGCAGCAGGGTCTTAATCGATGATGGCCAGACCGACCCCTCCTGCCAGCTCTCCACTTGTGTTTGTTGTTAAAAAGGAAGTCCAGAAAGTTACATATTTCTCTCATTTCATGAAGATGTCATCTCTGAACTACATTCAAGGCCAGAGATGTGCTGAGCTATAGGCCTAATAAAGGGAAATTGTGCTGCTGCTTCTTGTGTCAGTAGATAGGAGATGGTATTAGTCCTTAGACAAAGTCTGGGAAGCAGATGCTCACGAAAGAATTAAGCTGAGAATGTCCTAATGATAGGGGAAATTGAAACCATAAGGCTGAGCTCAGTGGAAAGTATATCAAATTAAAGTTTCTAGTACTTGTAAGCCTTTATTTATATGTGTCTCTTATCTCAAAGGGATCTGCCAAATTAGAAAAAGCGGAAATACTGCAAATGACAGTGGATCATCTGAAGATGCTGCAGGCAACAGGAGGTAAAGGTAAGGAGCCAACGATTTTTTTTTCTAATATTTGGGGAAATCTCGGCCAAAAAAAGTGCTTTGAGGAGCTGTGATAGGCGTTTCCAGATTAAAGGAGTGGAAATCAATGCTAATGGCAGGATTGAACTCGTGGGAAAGAACTACTGGGACAAAAGAAGCACTTGACCCTGGGCTTGTGTTTGCTTTCATAACACTGTGGGAGTAAAGGCTTCATTCACAGGCAGCCCAGTCAGAGATTTGTTTGGGGTTTCCAAAGAGCACTGAAATCTGCACAGGGAGACAAAACAAATACACAAACACCAAACATAAACAGGAGGTTTGTGGCAACAATTGTGTAGCAAAAAACCTGATGCTAAACCTTCTTATTGAGCAGCTATACCAAAGGAAGTGAACGGAGAAGAACTTTAATTTATGTTTAAATGTTTTCTTTGTTCTGGAAAGACTTTTGAATTGCAGGTTAGACCATCTCATTCACCAGAACAAAACCCAGTCTTGCTCTATGCAGCTCCAGGTGTCTGATAAAGCAGACAGGCAGGCAGTGCTCTCTGCACTCATATTTCTATGCTATATTTGTGTGTCAGAGGCCGGCGTAGCTGCCTGTTAATGGGTGCTGGCGTGACGCAGTGGCTGCACTGGCTGACCCACTAGATCAGCCGAGCGCCGGGAGTCGGGTGTATCTCTCTTGTGCAAGCTGACAGTCCCAAGGCTGGAAGCCAAATGGTTTCAGCCACCCACGAGGTGTTCTGTGTAGTCATGATTTTGGAACTTATTTGGAGCAAAAAACTTGCTGGCATTCCGTAAGCATGGTCCTATGTCCCGTGGCATCAACTGTGATCATGCTTCGAATTGTTGTAATGGAAACCAGCTGATTCTTCTCTCACCCACTATGCCATATAGGTAAAGGCTAGAAAAGAAACTGCTGCTCTCTCTCTCTCTTACTTTTTTTTTGATCAAAGTTTTTAGCACAGGACTGAATTATGCTCCTCCCTGTACCTTGCAGCAATTGGAAAACATAGCTTAGAATCAGTGCATGCCTAACAACAGATGGCTATAGGAAAGCATGTTGAAGGCTGGTGTTCTGTTATTTGTGAAAATTAACACCAAGCTGACATACCTTTTTTCTAGATGTTAAGGAGTTTTTCCTAAGAGTCCATTTAAACTTAAAATTTATGGGTAACTTGTTTGATAAGAGATGAAAGGAATTTTATTGCCCATCAGGTAACAGACATGCCTCTTGATTCCTCAGAAAATGTGCAAAATTTAAAAAGAAAGTTATTGTATATATGTAAAAAATCCTTGAGAAAGCACTCTAGTTGCTAAAGCTACACTCTTGGAAGTTATGAAACGCCTGAATTGATCATGGTTGTGCAGTCTGGATTCGGGTGATTCGGATCCTCTGTGTGTCTGAGTGATGGTGCTGTCTCTAATTGTGTGGTTGCGTGCTGGTGTTCCACAAGCTCTGTCTCCCTCGGTGCATGGAACACACAGCACTCGGCTGCTGAGGGAAGTGGTGGCTGTTTCTCTTCATCCTCCCCACGCGACGTGTGGCTCAGCTATCCCGGCCAGATCCCCACTTCGTGCTGCACATTGTTCCTCTGAGGAGCTGCAGCAGCTCCCACCCCTCCGATGTCTGCACTGACAGCAGGACGGCCAGGAGGTGAACCCAAATGGAGACCTAATTTATCAGGAAGCTTCCTTCCCCTGCTTCTCCACCCAAAAAAAGTATGCGGGGGATTTCTGTATAAACGGGTCAGGTCAGGTGGCCTAGTGGAGCAGGGGACAAAGTGCCTGGGATGGGAGCTGCGGGACAGAGAGAGGTGTTGGCAGAGCCCAGCCTCTGGCTGCAGCTGGACAAGCTGGATGTTGTTAGCAGTCCCAGGTCTTGCAGTCTGCTCTCTTCCTTGGCTGGACTCTGCTGCCATGTCTCTCCTGCCCCAGCTGACACTGCCATGGTTGTGGCAGCGCGGGGAAGGATGAAGTTTTGTGGAAGGGGGAGAGGCGATGCAGGCTTATTTCCACAGCTGCCTTTCACACCATGACCCACAGTGGGTGGCCCATCAAAATAATAACCGATCGCTTCACAAATACTACAACTTTATCTGCTCCTTCTGTCCTAGAGATAAGAGTAATCTCACTGCACAGATTAAGAAACTGTAAGAAAAAGAGGTTTGAGAATTTGTACCGGGCAAAGTTGAAGCCTGCATTTCCTGCTCACTTAATGTTTTACTTTGCAATCTAACTAACAGTTTTAAATATAATTTCTTAGAGTATTTTTAAAGTAGATGTTTGTTTAATTTGCAAGCGTAGTTATTCCCACTTTGTAATTCATCTTGTGAGCCAGAAGGGGTTTTTTGTATCAGGAAAAAAATTAGTTTCATCATTTTTCCCAGAGGCAAAAACTTATTACTGCAGGAAGGAGAAATGGGTCCTGATTACCCATATGCTCCCTTGCACTGAGGACTGTCCTCCTTCTCACACAGGAAGGAGGACATCCATGATGGGGAATGCACGGGGCTCAGCAGGTTGGGATGGGGCTGGCCATTGCTCAGCACACTGATCCCGAGGTGGGCACAGCAGAAGAAACCCAAGATGGCTTCTGCCCCTTCTCTGCTTTTCAGAGCTGCCTGGGCAGGCAGGCAGATGCCTCTGAGGTCCTGTGCAGACTCTGTGTTTCCACTGCCCTGACACAGGTGTGGACAGTGGTCTCCTGTTCATGTTGAGTTGTTATTTTGGCCTAAGGCCAGGGCTTTTTGCTGATCGTGCAAGCAAGCACAGGGGAGGAGTGATTTGTCAACGGTGAGTTGCTTGCTGAGAACTCAGTGTGGTTTTATTGCAGCTTCGCTGCAAATTTATCTTGAGTGAGTGATACCTGGGTCAGTGCATGGGTTCATGTAGCTCAAGTGACCGGTGGCCTGTGTGCAGCACAGGTGGGTTACCAGGACAGATGAAGTAAAACCAAGACTTCCCATTCACTACAAAATGCTGGCGTGTGCACATGGTGGAGGATTTTCTTGGGTTGGGAAGGAAATGAGAAACAACATTTTTAAGTCTCTCTCAGAAGGGGGAAGCCAGTGAAGGAGAAACCGGGAAAAGATAACCATCAAAATATAATGGAGCCTGGGAGTCCCAGCTCTCATCTACCCTCTGTTTTCATGTCTCAGCCGCCATAGGAGACTGAAAGGGAGCCAGGATCACCAGGGTTTTGGGATGGCTTGTCACAGAGCCAGCAGCCCAGACTCAGGGGAAGCTGGTGACAACCACATCCCCCACATCTCCTCCGGTCCGGAGGGAGGGAGTCCGGGAAGCCGTGGCTTGAGCCTAGTGCTCTCAGGACTCCCAGGCTGGCTGACTCGTGGCCAGAGCTGGGAAGTGGTTTTGGCTGTGCATCAGCCCCTCTGAAGCTGCTGGAGGTCCTGGAGCCTCCGGCGCAGAAGCAGTCCCCACGCCAGGCTGACTGGCACCCGAGAAGGTGCCCTGCTATCTCATCACTGCTGGCACGCCTGGCCTTTGTTTCTCAGGAGCTCACTCAAACTGTTGGTCGCAGTGGACCTGGCAGGAAGAAAGGTGTGAGGAGTCAGCGCTTGCTGACAGGAGTCCTCAACCCCTCATGTTCGCTCCTCTGCTGCCGAGCCAGAGTTTCTCTCAGGTTCAGATGAGCAAGTAGGCCTGCAGCAAAAGCGCCATCGTGATTTGGCAAGATGGAGTGTATAGCGGGCAGGGGATTTGGGGCAACATCGATAAATGTGTCCGGGTTAATTCTATAATGCGGGCACGCAGCGACGGAAACACTTCTTTCTAGCTTGAAAATTGATTCAAGTGAAAAAAACCATCTAAAGTGCTAGCATTTTTCAGAAAGGCAGAGACTCATGACAGAGTACAAGGCATTGCTGCCACATTTCACCATAATAGGGGCACTTGATCTATATATGCTGACACACATCACAGTCATGCATACCTAAAAATTTTCATTGAAAGTGAGAGGAAAAACACCGTGCCAGCTTGGGAGTGGATAGGATATTATTCCCCCAAGGAAACAACATTTAAACTAAAATAGAAAAATTCCAAAAACTGGAATAGGTTTTTGTAGTTGAAGAGCTGCTACTTAAACACAAGATTTTATGCTCGACCCTTTTAGAAAGGGAGTATCTTTTCATGTGCATTTAATAAGACTTTTTTTTCAAATGCTTTTTTGTCCCAAGCCTGTGGAGCTCCAGTTGCTGTTTGTTGAAATACCTCATGGGCCATATGACTGTCAGTCTTCCATCTCCAAATTAGCAATGGCATTACATAAAACGTTTTCTCAGTAAAGCTTTTTATTGTGTGTGTGCAGAGTCATCACAAGATGTTTTTCGTTTGTAGTTAAGCAACACCGTATGTCATATTGTCTTAATGACTCTGTGAAGTAGATGGGACCCCGGCAGCAGCTACAATAACTATCTCTCAACGTCAAGAAATAGTTTGAAAGCGTTAGGATGAATGCCAGTGTAGGGAAGAAAAGGCAGGGTAGTACATGCAAGCTCTCTGATCTCCAGCCTGTTTCTTTGTGTGGATAAGCATCTCATTCACACATACAGGATCAACACTGCACTGCAGCAGCTTGCTGAGGAATTTCAGGAGAGGCATTGTGTATCTTTTTAAGTGTCTTATGGACTTAATTCTTTTCATTTGTATATTGTCTGCATAAACAACTGCAGCCTATTGCATTACAGGGATGGTCACAGAGATCATTTACAGCTCAGAGAACAAACTTCTCCTGTTGCACATCTTAACCCATAAATGGCAAACGGGAGATGCGGTGGCTGAGCCAGGACTGGGTTGGCCAGCTCCACACTCAACGTCTTTTGCCCTCCCCTTGCAGGTTATTTTGATGCTCATTCCCTGGCCATGGATTTCATGAGCATCGGCTTCCGGGAGTGCTTGACAGAAGTCGCGAGGTACCTGACTTCGGTGGAAGGTCTCGACACGTCCGACCCCCTGCGTGTTAGACTCGTGTCTCACCTGAGCACCTGTGCCTCTCAGAGGGAAGCTGCTGCCATGACGTCCTCCATGGCCCACCACCACCACCCCTTGCACCCTCACCACTGGGCAGCCGCCTTCCACCACCTCCCGGCCGCTCTGCTGCAGCCGAACGGACTCCACGCCTCCGACGCTGCCCCGTGCAGACTCTCCTCGGACGTGCCCCCGCACGGCTCCGCCCTGCTCACGGCCACCTTCGCCCACGCCGATGCCGGCCTCAGAGTTCCCTCCGCTGGCAGCATCGCTCCCTGTGTCCCTCCTCTCTCTACCTCCCTCTTGTCCCTGTCAGCCACTGTTCACGCCGCGGCAGCAGCAGCCACAGCTGCTGCCCAGAGCTTCCCCCTCTCCTTCACCGGCACCTTCCCGATGCTTCCCCCCAGCGCGGCCGCCGCCGCCGTCGCTGCGGCGACCGCCATCACCCCTCCGCTGGCCGTGTCAGCCACTGCCAGCCCTCAGCAGGCTGGCGCCGGGGGCGGCACGAAACCCTACCGACCCTGGGGGACTGAAGTCGGAGCCTTTTAAGTCCCCCACCCCACTTCTTCCCACTCGAGCTCCCTCCTCTCCCTCTCGGCACATGTGCATGTGCTCACGCCCACGAGCCCACACATCCCCGCACCCACACCCAGCCTCCGGGACTCGGTGTGTCCTCCCTGCTCAGCCTTCACCCGAAGGGCCTGACAGGTGCCGGCGAGCCCACCGAGGAATGGCACAATTATCCTCCTCACTGCAGGTGTTGGAGAGGACACGGGGTGACACCTTCTTCTCCTTCTCTGTTTGTCTTACTGGAGGCACCTTAAGGGAGCAGCAATGGCTTTCATAACTGTGTGACAATATCGGCATGTAGAGGTTTCCTGCAAAATACGAAGAAATACGTAGACATTAGAACTAATAGTTCTCCAGCTATGCATCCTTGTTTGGCAGAGAGGTGAGGGATTGCATCTACCAGGTCTCCCCAGGCTAGAAAAGGAGTTCCAGTTTCATAAGTGCCTGACATTGAAAAAATAATAAACAAATATATATATATATATGTGTGTTCTGCTAAAACAAATAACATTGCACAGGTATGGAAATGGTATGGGAGAGAGATGAAATTCTACATTCAACTTCAGAACTAGGATGCTTTTCCAGGGCAGAGCGTGCTCTTGAAGGGGAGAGGTTTTTTTAGCCAAAAGATTGCCGAGGAAGAATGTTTAATTTGACAGGCCTAGTTCTCGCTTCCTTAGTTCACTTTCTTTGTACAGACTTGCCAAATTGTGACGTCTAGCATAGCATTGGCAAAAGCAATTATCTTATCAGTGCTGGGATTAATGAACGTTTCAGTGCTGCCTGTGAGCCCTGAGGCACCCCTTTTTATGGCTTAAACATGGTGCTAGCTCCTATCTGCACAAACACTGAATTTGTCATGCACCCAGAAGTAACCACCTATTTAAAGTGTGCACACTTGGATACAGTTGATTCATGCCAATACAAGAGACTCAGTATTGTAAGAGTTCAACTTAACTTATTTAGCTGTATTTGGACATTTACTTTTAGCCGATTCAGTGCAAGATCCCTCTTCTTTTCATTATCAATTTCTGGAAGAATGATCACTCTGGGTATGAATGAAGTTATGGTAGGGACGATTTATTAATTGGCTATTAAACATGCCAACATTGTAATGTGGGTTTGATTCCAAACCAAAATGAATGTATTAATGGGATGTGAGTAAATTATTTTGTCAATACCCAGATAACTAGTGCTGCATAAAATGGTTTGCTTTCATTTTTTATTACAGTGACTTAAAATAACCTAAGTATTTTAATACAACCAGTCAAGAACTAGAGATTTTATGTAAAAAAAAAAAAAAAAAGAAAGAAAATAAAAATAAAACACAGCATGTATTATTATGCACTTGATTTCTCTGCTGTGTGGAGAAAGCGATAAGCATTGAGAATGTTAAACATTATGCAAAATATACTTTAAAATATTTGTTTTAAAAATACTGTACCTAGTCGGTCTTTTATGCATTACTTTGTTAACCTTTTTTCTATGCAAAAGTCTTTACATATCACTAATTAAATGAAGTCCTTTTTGACTGCGTTTTATGGATGATTTGTTGCAGCTTTTGTTTGCTTTTGAGAATACTTGTGGACTCACAGTTGCTTTCTGCCACTGGTAACAAGCCTGTTGGCTGCTCTGTACTCTTCTGCTCCCCTTGCTCAGCCGGGAAGCCTATCTTGTCCAGCGTGCCTTGGAATAGGCAGGGAAAAACAGCAAATCAGCATTAGTTTTCAGGCTTGTAAACTGGCCCTGCATTGACGGTATGCTTAAAGATACAGACCTATCTGTCCACCCTGAAGCGCCCCAAACATCATTGGGGTTTCTAGGTTCAGCTTTCCAAAGGGTTTGGAAGGCGAAAATTTTAACCCAATGACACCATTAAATATATGGAATGAGAGGAGGTGGTTTTTACTTCAAGTCCTGGTCTTCTAATTTGGCAGTTCTCACTGTGGCAAGGGTTTGTTATAGTTTCATCTGAGACCTGCAGAGCCCCTCTGTGGAAAGTGTGGAAAGCTCTGTTTATAGGGACGAGGACAAAGTCTTACACGTCTGAATGCCGAAATAACATCTGACAAGACTGAGGCACAGAAAAAGGGGGATCACACCACAGCCAGACAGACACTTCACCTGTCATCAAAAGCCTCAGCAGCCTCAGCTTGGTGGCTCACTCCCTATCATCCTTTCTCCCAAATATTAACATTGATTTAATATTAATATTAAATATTAAACCCATCCCTGCCTCAATCAGCTGGTCTCCAGCAATAAAGTGAGGAGGGGTTGTGATTCATCTTAAAAAAATGGACAAAAGAGGGGGAAGAAGTCTTGCAACCACTATACTGTTGATCAACCTTGATATTCTTTGAAGTAATGTTGTTTGGGGGGAATATGGCATTTTTTTATTAAGAGCAGAAATGCTGTGCTGCTGTACTGACGATATTTAGCAGCATACACGTGAGGTATCATTCACTTTCTGAATGTGTATTTTCAGGAAAAAAGAGGGCATTAATGGCCGGTGGATAAAAAGTGGGGTTTATTTACATGAAAAAGCAGGTTGCAGCCCTACTTCACTTTAAGCTGTTAACTATTAACCTGCTCTCTAAGAGCTTGGTAGGAGGTCTCCCAGGCATGTATCACGTTAAAAATAGGCACCCACCGACTTGGTTCCGCCTAAGGTCTTCAGTCTAATTGATGCGCCCCAAAACATCACTTGCTTCCCCAAATGCAATATTCTTCCTCATTCTAAAAAAAAAAGCAGTTTGAAAAGACACTGATTAGATACACACCACGGATAGATTTGTGGAGCCTGTTTGTGTTTATCCCATTGTCACTTTCAAAAAACAGGCCAGATCCATGAGTTGCTGATATGTCCTCTATTCCTTGTTGTGTTGCCTTTTGGTCTCCACTACTGTTTGTTGTGTTGCCTTTTGGTTTGGTTTGGTTCGAATCGAATCACCTAGAGGACAAGAAGAGCTCATCCTTCATGCCTGCTCATTCCTAGGCTGTTGGGAATGTTATCTCTCTGGGAGCGGATGAAGATTTTCCAAGTGAGAATTTAATGGAGAAGACGAGTGTTTTCATATGTGCTGTTGGAAAGACATCAGAGGGTAATAGCTTCTGGTGGCTTTGGTCGTAGCTGTGCTAACAGGTCAGAGCTGAAGGTGTCTCTGCAGTTTTTAAAACAGAGCAAGGGAAAGCTATTTCCTTGGCATAACCAAGATGCAAAAGTTAGGACTCGTGGCTGTGCACGTGCAACCTTACTTCAGCCCTTTTCTATCTTCATTGTGCATTCAATGATGAATAGATGTAGATGAAGAATAAAGTTAGTAATTTATATAATTTAGGAGTAGATCATGGCACATACCACAAAAACACAAGTCAGGCTGCTTGTTCAACAGTAAGCAGTTGGCTTTGACTAACTTTTCGATGGGTGGGTTTGCAACCTTAAATTCCAGTTTTCAAGAGGATCAAAGCAGGTTATGCAATTTCCTAGAATGTTTTTCTTAAAAGGAAAAAACTAAAAACCAATTCTGTCACTCAGCATTAGCAGGCTTGAAACCTTAGCCCTCAGCAATGCAAATAAAAAGCACTTAGGCTGCTGAGAGAAGATTATTACCCTAGAGAGGAGACAGGCAATTGAGAGGCGGTGCTGCCTGTCCTCCCTTTGCTCTGATTGCAAGTGGAGGAAATCCGGCATTAGGTATTGCCCAGAAGAAAAACCGGCTACTGTGGCCGAGGGCTGAATGCATATATTCAAAGCAGAATAATCGTCTCCTGGCTGTGACTACCTCTGCCTGAACCACTGCCAGGAGGTGCCAGCTCATGCTGCTGCCTCCTTAGTGTGAACCTTCAAAACGTTTGCAGCTATTTTGAAAGACGATGCTTCAATCAGGATGTCATGAGATAAGCCTGGGACATGGATTTTGGCAAATTCTTAGGGCTATTGTAAAGGAGGAATTTCTTCTTTACAACAGGAAAAGGTCACAAGCATCTTTTAGTCAGAAGATACAACGTCAGAAAATACTGACATGTGAAGTGGACTTTTACCAGCTCTGTAGTCACCAGCCTCGTCAGTCATCTGCTTCTATAGGCATGGATAGCCTGAGATCACACAACTGGGGACCTGAGTGATTGAACTGGTAGTTTTGTTCAACTTCGAGAAAAGATGAAGGAGTTGGGATAGCTTTGTTTGCAAGCTTCATGTATCCAAGCTTCATTTGTGTGAGACCACTGCATGAACCTGAGTTAATTTTACTCAACACAGAACATTTTACTCGTGCTCTGTTTCTCTGCTTCATCATTTTACACAGCAAATACTTGCAAACTAACGTGTAAAAGTCTCAAAGGAATGAGTGCAGCAACACATTTGATCATAACCAGAAATAATAAGCAGAGGAGCACCAGGCAGGTGCTAGAAATGTGAGATCTCCACTCAAGGGTAAACAAAACCTTTCCTGATTTATAAATGAAATAACATTTTGACAGATAATTGACAGATAATTTCCATAAAATACACGGGATTTTATTTTTGGGAGAAGGTGTGGGGATGTGGTTGGTTTTGGTTTTGATTTGTTTTTTTTTATCCTGGTAATTGCTACTACTGGAAGTTGTAAAGTGTTATGAATGTGCAAAGACAATCACTTAGTCATCATTCAGTTGTTTAAATATTTGCCATGTCCTAAGTTGGGCTCCAGCTATCACTTTGGAGGGGGTAGGTCTCCCTTGTGTCCTATGTCACCTCTGCCAGTCCTGTGCAGATGCCTGGGAAATCCAAGTTGCTTAAGAGGCACAAAATATGTGTGGCCAGGCAACTGAATTTCTCCCTATCTTGCATCATCTTTGGAGATATAGGATTTGAAGCTTAATAATATTTTCACATGATCTAATTTTTTCAAAGAATCAGACTCCTCACCAGAAGAAACAATAGAACGGTATCAAAATAATTTGGTGATAATGCATTATCATCTCTCACTTCCATAAGACCAGTCAACAACTCAATCAACACTAATTTCAGAAGTTCTCTTAATGCTCTGACTTCAGCGGTGGTGGTGATTATAAGATGATGTCGATAGAATTTATTTTTAAAAAGATATTTTTCTGCATTCATGGTGGCAGTGTAAAGCTGGGACACATGAATTAGTGTTGTACCCTAGATACTCAAATACCAGAAGCAAAAGAAAGTGATTATGGGAAATAAAATGAAATATGTCTGGTTGAATTACTTTCAAGGTCTGAAGAGCCAGACTCCTTGTTTACAGATATATAACTGCCAATATTGAATTCAAGCAAAGCCAAATGTTTTAGACAATGTTTATCTGAACAGTGCTATTACTCATTCTACAGGAAGGTCCTTCTGAGTTATTGACCTAATTTTGCTTTCCACTCAGTTCATTTTTGGGATTTTTCTCTTCTACAAAAGAAAGTCTTCAGGGTGAAAAAATACCTTGATGCAACACTGAAATTGCGGTTGCTGGGAAATTTCAAACGCTGCCTATGTGAACTGCAAGACCTCTGCACACACTCCAGGAAGCAGTATCGCAATGGAAGATGTAAAGAAAACTGTTTTATTTGTAAAGAATACCCATAGATATTACTGTGTGGTAAGTGAAAATCAAACAAATGACTACAAGACAATACATAAACCTAAGGAGACAGTATTATAGTTATGTAAAGGCCTACACTTTTTTCCCCTTACTTTTGATTTAACTCAGAATGCAGTATTTTTTTTCATATCTCAGAGAGACAAGTAACTTTAATTTTCTTTAAAAAAAGGACTCTCTCCCTGGACAAGTTTAAAACAAAAGTTATATATTTAAGGTACACTTTCACAACTCGATTAACAAGACGCGGTCTGTTTTGTGTGGATTGTTCACATAGCTCTTAATATCACTTGCCAGCACAACCCTTGGCTTTAATATACAAGCCCTAAAATAAAGTAACATTGTTTTTCTCCCCACCCCCTCTCCCTCTGTTGCTTTCTAAATGTATTTTGGTGGAGGAGAAGGAAGTTTATTTTTCTTGGCTTTTCTGGGGTTTGTTTTTCTGAAGAGGCACCAGGGTGGCAAGGGGGAGTGGCAGTGGGGACGCTGGCTCCTTGGGCACCAAGAGCATCTCCTTCCCACTGGGTAGGCAAAGCTGTTTCCTTGCCTTTTCCCTCCCCTGCCCTCTTTTTGGGCAGCTGTCCCACTGATTGTTCCCCTCCCTCCTTTCCCAACAGAAAGGGGGTGCAACCTCAGCGAAAGGTCCTTGCCAGGCAGCCACTCCAGCAGGGGCTGGTGACAGGGACCAGCTGCCAGCCTGCGGTTTCATGAGGCTGTTTCAGTTCCTCTTACCACACGTTTTCATTTTGTCGATCATAAAAGCCGAAGTGAATGTTTTCTGATAATTATCTCAGACCTTCAGCCGCAATCTACTCTGACCAATGTCTGTTTCCTTCCCTCCTCATGTTATCAAGAATCCGATACCTGCCCAGCTACAATGACTTTGACCCTTCAATTTATTATTGCAGTTAGTGAATAAAAATGCTCCAAACAGGAATCTCAAAACAAAACAAATAAAACCATTTCTTGATACTGCTGAAAATTGACCTTCATATGCCACCCTGTCCTCCTTCAAGGCCTGCTAAACCGACAAGGAAAGATTCCCATTAGTAAATCACTACTGGATCATTAAACCTTTTTAAGGCAGTATGTGCCTTACCAAGAGAATGAGGATTACGACACAGCAGTGGCTGCTGCCCACCAACAATCATGGGAACCGACCTCAGTAATAAATCCATTAATTATCTGGCTCACTTTGACCGGTTCTCACGCCAGAGCCGCTCCTTTGATGTGACCGTCAAAACCCAAGGATGCCCAATAGCAGTAGCCACCAACAAAACAAAAGAGAAGTAATAATTCAATATAAATATGTAAAACCTGCCCATATGCCCAGCTTTTGCAGTGGGTTGTTTCTGTGCCTGTAGTTCAAACTGGAGGCAAAAAAAAAGGGAAATAAAGCTCTTTTTTCTCCTGTATATAACCTTTAAAGTGAAGAAGAGCTAGGCATGTTAGAGATTATTTTTTAGCTATTGTTGATATGCTTGACTTTTTCAGCTATGGAGAGGGGGTTCCCTGTTGCTTTTCAAAATCACTTGTTACAGTTCATCACCAATAACTTAGGACTTGTCCTGTGAAGGAACTAAGGATGCACTTCTGAGGGAAACAGAAGAACTATTCCTCTTCAGTGTGATTATTTGTATAAACAAAATTATTTGTGCTTTTAAGCCCCCTGCAGGACCAAAACTTTAGAGGATGCATTTTTCTCTGATTTTTAAAAGTTTTAGGTGTCAAGCTACTTTTGAGTGTTTAAATACATCAGAAATATGACTTGTTTTTTAGTTCACTTCTTGGCTACTCACCTGTAAAGTGGGAACAGTGTTAATTAATTCTTGTCCTTGATCTTGTCTAATTAGACCTCAGACCCCAGGGGAAAGATTAGCTCCTAACTCATCATCATCATCATCCCAGGAGCACTTTTAACTCAAGTTTCTAGCCCTTACCATAAGCTTCTGGTTAATAGAAGACAGTAGCTCTCCTGAAGCCCAGATGCTACTGAGGGAAGCAAATTTCTGATGGCATAATAGATGACATGGAAGAAAAAGCCCCTTTGAATGTGTGAGCAGAAGAGAAGCAGAATTTATTAAATTACATTTAATCATTTGGCTTTTTACTCTTAAAGGAGGATCAGCAAACTGTAATAAACAGTAAGTACAAGAGATTTTAAGATACTTGGTGTTCAGGTGTCTTTTAGATACCTGGATTTTGCCCTGATCTGCAGCAGAACCACCAGCTACATGGCACTCCTTTCTCACCAAAGACACACTTGGTTGGATCATGATGGCAAACCCAAAAGTGAGCACTTCAGAACTGGGTTTGGCATGTACACAGAGGCTCCCTGTGAGCCTTGCAGCAGGCAGGGGAGTCATGGTGGTAGGAGCTTAGGAGCTCATATTCATCTTCTCACATGCCTCACACTCCACTTCAGCCTGGTTGCTTAAGGGGACATGAGTGCAGTGTGGTGTAGGACGGATGAAAGCCCTTGCAGGCTACAGCAAGAAACTCCATTTTGATTGACCCAAGGCCACAGTCCAAACAAATCTGAAACTGAGACTTACTACCTGGCTTGGGGTAGAGAATGAACAAACTGCAAAACTTCATGCTGATAGAATTAGGCAGGTAGTCTCTCATCTGAGCAGACAGGAAGATCATTCCTGTTTTTTCATTTATTTTCCTGGATCTCTTACGTAGAACTGCAGCTTACACAACACCAATTATGCCAGTTATGGAATACAGAGTTGTCATTTCTGTAAAAAAATCCCTTGCAAAGGATTCAGGGGCAGTTTGGGTGCACAGACACGAAGGCACCCTGCTGTGGCCACCCTCCATCAGCCCAGCTGCCTTGTCCTTGTCTGGGTCGCTGCTGTTCCCTGCTACATGCAGCAGACAGCACCACCAGCCAGAGCACGTGTTGTAATCACAATTTATAGTCTGTTATTGCTTTCCTGCTTTTGGGGAAAACTGGCACCTCCCAGCTCTGTTTTCCTGTTAGCAAGACAAAAATTAGGCACAGCATAATAACGTTGTCAATATAGTTTACTAAAATGTAATTAATCAAAAGAGCACATGGGAAACAAAGCATGGAAAGGCAGAAGGTAATGATTGACTGTAGCCACAAGGCAGTGTAAAAAGGATCTAGAAAGCAGATTTGCAGCATGCAAGAGAAAAAGTTCAGACTTTTAAAAGGATCAGAGCTTTCATAATTTCATGATCAGAGTACTTCTTAATAGGACATGGCAACTGCTCCTGGACTTGCTGGAAAATGGTCCTTGGATAGTATTATCTAGATCTGTGAGTGGTAATTAAATCTGCATTGGACTTACATTAACATTACCTTAAATAAAGAGCCTTGGTTTGCATAAAATAATTTATCTTAAAACACAATTCAGAGTAAATTTTCCAACTGTAGTTCTCACGGGACAGTCCTAGGAGGATGTGAAGTGAGGTTGTCATGTTTTTTCATCTTACTGTCCAGAACGTGTTTCATAGTGAATCTGTAGCCAGGGAAGAGACTTACAGTTATGCTTTAAGACAGCAACATTTTATAGAAAGAATATTGGGATAGATAATAGGACAGGGAAAAAAGCCTGGAAAAAGGATTGTGTGCGTGAAAGCATCTTTTGGGTTTGTTTTTCCTTCCACCCCATCAGTTTAATAAACACTTTGCCTTGTTTGTGTCCTTTGACTGCCATGGTGACAGCACTAATGTCATAGCACAGACTGCTCCCATGGCTCACCAGCCTTGTGAATCCATGCAGAAGGGAATGAAACCAGACCTTATCTTGTGTCTTTGGGCAGCTGATGCCCCGGGATCCTGACCTGGGATGCAGAAATTGTGGTTCCCTTCTTCACCTTGGCACAAATTTTCTGCATGACCTTCAGTTCAAAACCTACAGGTGAAAAGCAGAGGTGCTGCTGACCCCTAACAGAGTGGCTGTGGGGGTGAACATGTTCAGGGACCCGTGGTTCTTCGTCACTCTGGTAATGGTATGTGTCATCATTGTATTAATACCACAGACAGGATGAGGTGATAGAGTCCGAGTCACACTCCTGATAATACTTTGTGACTTTTTTTACTTTTTAATTTTTTAATGTTATATTAAGACTGTTTAAAGACAGCTTGTAAAGTTTCCATGTACAGCATTGAACTCAGAAACTAGGCAGTGATTTGCCTTAATAAAAGCTTCATTTGTACATAAAATTGGCTTTATCAGCAAATACAAATCCTTCATTGCTCTGAAGCTCATTGGAATGAAACGGGCACAGCGTTAACCTATGGAATTGAATCTGAAACCTCCAGAGGAGGGGCCGCTCTGGGAACCGCGGGCGGGTGGTGGCAGACACAGGACCGGGATGCCACCTCGTGGCGTGTTCCAGAAATATTTGTATCAATAGGCAAGGCTCGTTGCCTTGTAGAGGATACCACGGAGTTGCACTTGTTTATGTTCACGATAAAACAACAACAAAAAAAGCGATAAGCGGCCAAGGGAATGTCCTGGGAACAGAATAAATCTAACGACTGCATGACTCTATGCCCTTCAGATAGAAGTGAAGTATGAGGGCAAGTAAAAAATATGCCTATAAAAAAAAGTGGGAACTTTCATTTTCCAAAGAATTGCTAGTTGTATAAGTCATGCAAAATTTTGTGCTCACTCACAGCCAAGATACTTCATATAAGATTGGAAAAAACTTACAAAGTGGAACTAATGTAGGGCTATAGCTTAAAGGAGGTAGCAGGAAAGAGAAGTTGACTCAGCTGCTGGTTTAAGTTGATCTACAGTTGAGGTATTGTCTTCCGTATCATTCTTATTTCTTCCGCAGTTCGTTCCTATAAACCTTTGCTGTGAGATGGAAAGCACTTGGTCACACTTTTGAGGAAGAACAGAAATGAAAGTAAAAATACTTGTGAGCCAGTATCTCAAAATCTGCCACAATGAGAAGCGAATTCAGCTACGCTTTGAAAATGTGCTATTAATAATCTTGTATTTGTTTGAAATACCTCTGCTCTAGCCAGATCACTTTTCTGATGTGCTTTTGATTGCACTGCCAGTCCTCTGTAAAACAGCCCACCTTTTCTGGGGCTTCAGCATGCCAGCATCATGAGTTACTTTTTATGTAAAACAAAAATATCAACAAAAGCTCTAGGAAGGATGGTTTGTCTACCTGTTTAAAATGAGTACTCAGTTCCTTCTGTCCATGACATCCTTCCCTCCATCACTAAGGTCCAGGAACAAGGAATCAGAAACTGCTGTAACACTCCTCAACACATGCTCAAGGTGAACACTGATCTGGGCTCTTTTCATCCCAGACCAGGACACCTTTAATCACAGTGGGACCTGAAGTGGAAGGACACCAGCCAAGAGAACTGGTGCCTACTCCTTGCTGGGTGGGTATTTACTGTCTGTGCAAGGGCAAGTTTCAAGTCTGGCATTGGACTGAAAAGGGATTTGGAAGGCCATTAGATAGCTTCTTCAGAGATTATGCAGCATTCCTAACAAAATATTGGAAACTACTCTTTCATTGTGTGCAAGAGCTATTCTGGGGGGTTTTCCATGTTTCTAAAATCTTACATATGATTATCCTTTCTCAGATGACTCTAAAGCTGGACTTACAGTGCTAAGAGCGTGCAACTGTCCTACAACAAAATGAGCTAAAGCAAAAGGAAATGCTTCTTTTGTTCCTAATCTGTAAAACCATATATATGCCTTTTATGGGAAGGTAGTCAACACCTGAAATTCATTTTAGCTGCTTCTAAAATTGCCCATCATTTTCTGACATACAAAGCAGCAACTTCATCCACCAACTTGGTAAGGCATTTCACTGAGATCAAAGAAGAAGAGAAGAATCTCAGAGCCCTACACAGCTCTAATTAACAGGTAAACTGTTAATTATAGGGGAAAGTGCAGGATGACATCATATAATTGTGACTTTCAGGATCTTAGGAGGTCCACTGAGCCATCCCCCTTGCCCAGTCTGAGACTTGACGAGATAACTTGCTCAGCCCACTCTTAAGAACCTCCAGCCATAGGAATGCAGTAATTCCTTGGGTGGCAACCTGTGGACCTGGTGTTTAACTATAATTTGACAGCATCTTTTCTTAATATCTAAAGGGCAACAACAGCCCTTTTGACTGTTTTCTTTCTGCCTCAGAGCAAAGGTGATCCCATCCCTTTGCACCTCCTTGAAGCTCCTTTGTCATAAAGAATATAGTGGAGGACCTTTCTCATGAGACACTCCTATCTGTAGTGGAGGGCAGCTTAGGCTCTGGCACACCCTGGGAAAGGCAGCCAAAGCCATTATTTCCAGTGGTACTTTCGCATCTGGCCAAAGTACTCCTGCATAAAGCGTGGATTGCCAGGGTGTTGGGTGATGCAAGGGCCGTGGCTTGCTCCCAGCAGTAGGAAGGATCCCTGCTAAAGCATAACCTGCCAGGTGTGCTAGCCTCTGGTTTGCAGTCCGTGCAAGCAAACAATAATATTAATTTATTATCACTATTTCCTGGTTTACCTGCAGCAGTGTACTGGGCCCGCTGGGATGCTGTTGATTTTCCCCACAGCAGCCCTCACAGTGCTGTGCTTTCTCTTTGTAGCTAGAAGGATGTTGATAACACACCAGTGTTTTAGCCCCTGCTGAGTAGTGCTCCCAGAGCATCAAGACTGCCTCCAACACTCCTTCCTCCCAAGGCCAGTAGGCTGGGGGAGTTTGGGCAGGGACACAGCCAGGACAGGTGACCCAAATTGACCAAAGGGGATATTCCCTACCATATGACCATTGTGCTCAGCAATAAAACATAAGAGAAGAGTAGGGGAAGGGATTAATTTGTAAGATACTTGTCTTCCAAACAACTGCGACATGTACCGGGCCTTTGCTTTCTTTCATGAAACTCCTTTTCTTTCATTAAACCCACAAGTTTTAAATCTTATTTTCTCCTCCCATCCTGCTAAGGAGGGGGGTGAGAGAATGGCTGGGTGGGCATCTGGTAACAGGACAATGTGAGCCCACCACAGGCAGGTACTATTACAATGTGAGAGAAAAGGTCGTCCTACTGACCTCTCACCCTACAAAGCATGGGCAGGTGTGGGAATGGGGAGCTACAGGTGGAGAAGAACAGCTCTTGCTGGAGCCCTGGATTCGGATTTGGATGCTTGGGCATGCAGGTGATGTGTGCTGCTGTGAGCTCTGGGAGGAGGAGGGGAGGCACCTCACTGTTGCAGGACTGGAAGAGGCTTTACCCTGTTCTCAACACCTTTTCCCTTCCCACCTGCTGGAGCACCCACACTGTTTTTAGAAGCTGAGAAAAAAATGGCCTCGAGTTGCACCAGAGTAGGTTTAGATTATATATTAGGATTTTTTTTTTTCATTAAAAGGGTTGTAAAGCATTGGAACAGACTGCTTTGGATTCAGTGGATTCACCATTCCTGAAAGTGTTCAAAAAAGTGTGGCTTTGGCACTTGAGGTCACAGTTCTGTGGTGAACAAGGCAGTGGTTAGGTTGACGGTTGGACATGATGATCTTAAAAGGTCTTTTCCAACCTTAACAACTCTAAGGTGTGGTGAGGGTTTCACTGCAGGACAGAGGGAGATGGGTGCTAATTGCAGGGAAGTATTAAAAATCCCTTTGTCCTCTTTGTTTACTTCTTTCCACTTCCAGAAGAATATCTGGTATCTCTCCTGCACCCCCCTAATGATATGCCCTGCATGGTGGGGGCTGTACAAATACACTGCACAGAGACAGTCTGTTGCTTAGCTGAGGAAGCACCACAGAGAATTGCAGTCCCCGTTCTGCCTGGACAGGGGAGCAGGGAACAAACCCTTCCCACCTTCTCTGTGTGGAAACAGCACTCGGTCAGAGAGGCACATGCACACCAGTGACAGCTAAGTGGGTCACAGAATCACAGAATGGGTGAGGTTGGAAGGGACCACAGTGGGTCATTTGCTCCAACCTTCCAGCTCAAGCAGGGTCATCCTAGAGCACATGGCACAGGATTGCATCCAGGCAGTCCTTGAATATCTCCAGTGAGGGAGACCCCACAATCCCTCTGGGCAATCTATTCCAGTGTGTGATCCCCCGCACAATAAAGAAGTTCTTCCTCATATTCAGGTGGAACTTCCTGTGCATCAGTTTCTGCCCATTTCCTTTCATCCAATTGCTTGGCACCACCAAGGAGAGCCTGGCTCTATCCGCTTGGCACCCCACTTCAGATACCTGTAGACATTGATGAGGTCCCCTCTCAGCTGTATTGTTCAAGGCTGAACAGGCCCAGTTTCCTCATCCTTTCCTCATAAGAGAGATGCTACTGGGTCCCTGCTGCCACAGTTCAAAGATGCATGATAGCACTAAGTGACCATTCTCTCTGGGGGGAAGGTGTGGGAATACCCTAAACTGTTAGAGCAGGCAAAAAAAAAAGGAAATTATGTTATTTCTAACTGCTGACCAGCAGCCCTGTTTGTGGTCCTCTAGACAGGCCTCTGCTGACTTCTAGAATCCCTCTGGGTGGGCATGGGGTGTCTATAGGCAGTTTTGTGAAGGGAAGATTTCCAGGCAGATGCTACATCTGGCCTGTTGCCCTCAGTTTGCAGTTCTTCGATGTTTTCATTTTTTGTAACAGTTTCTCACGCACTTTCTGTAAACATAGCCATGTTTTGTTAACCGTCCTTTATTGTTTTTCATTCCATTCTCCTAGGCGGAGACGTTTGATGGATTTTTCCTTTGACCAGTGTGATTGAAGAGTGGTAATTTCTCCCTCCAATCCACGGTGGTTTCTAAGAACATATATAATAAAGCTCGGGGTCTCTGACCCCCAGGCTCTTTCTTGCTTCTCTCCTGACAAGGTGTCTGTGTGGTTCTTTTAGTGTCCAAGTGTGACATGGCCAGGCTTCCCCTGCCCACCAGCACAGGGCACCGAGACTTCTCACACTTTGATCACGATTCCTCCAAGCTGTCACGCGCGTCTTAACACTCCCGCGCCTCGCACAGCAGCCGGCCGACGGTCCCAGAACTGCAAAAGCAGAAGGAGAGGGCCGGAGATAAACCCAAAACAAAACAGAGATGGAGGGGGGAAAGGAGAAAAAGCGAGTTTCCCTGACCGGGAATCGAACCCGGGCCGCGGCGGTGAGAGCGCCGAATCCTAACCACTAGACCACCAGGGATCGTTATAGGTAGCTTTCCACTTCTTCGTAAAGAAGCAATGACAAAACAACGGACTGACTTCCTTCTACTGCATTGTGCTGCTGCTTTCTCGTTGTGCTCCCAGTTTTTAGGCAGTACCAAGTCCTGGAAGCAGCTACGTCTAGAGAGGGACATTCTATTCAACCCTACGGAAGAGAATAGCGGCGGCGGGGTGGCGAGGAGAGGGGGCGGCCCAGGCGAGGCTAGTGAAGGGCTCCCGCCGTGGGATGGTTGTGGGGCACCAGGCGGGACGGAGCCTCGGGCGGGAAGGAGCGGCCAGGCCGGCGGTGCCGCAGCGGGAGCGGGGGTGGCTCACACAGCGCCACAGGCAAGAGCTGCGCGGCCGCGGCAGGGGCGGGGGGCTCGGAGGAGGGCGCCGGCGGACGGCCCCGGGTCTCCCCCTCTTCTTCCACCAGCGCTCCTCCCGCCGCCCTCAGCAGGCGCGGGGTCCGCCCGGTTGCTTTCCCTCATTTCGTGTTGCCTTTACGCACTGTTCGTGACGCCATCATCTCTTCACGGGGTGTCGCTGTCACGGCCTCAGGCGCGGCCTCGTCAGCCGAGCGCTCTGCACTGCACATCCCGGGCGGCGGCTGCCGGGAGGGGAGGAACGTGGCGCTTTCCCTCCGCGCCGGCTTGGTCGCTCCCCGAGCAGGCTGGGGAAACACCTCAGCTTGCCCGCGTTCCGGTGCTAGGCCTGCAGGGGAGAGCGGGTCCGGAGGCGTGTCCCAAGTGCGAGCCAGTGGCTCCACGGAGGGGATCGAGGTCGGGGTTCGCTTGCCTTGTGCTGCCGCGGCCTCCTCACACGATAGATAGTAATCTGTGACCTTGTTTGTTTTTTTTTTTTTGGTAAGGCTTGTGTGAGCGGAATGAAAACGGCCAGTGCTGCTGATGACCTCTGTGTAAAGGCTCTTTCCTCTGGCATGTTGTTTTCACGAGCACAGAATATCTGGGAGCTGTACTAGCAAAAATAATATTCCCTATTTAGGCAGTGTCCAACGATACAGGAGGGTTGGCTCTGCACAAGCAAATTTCTCTAGTTCTCAAGCCCTCTGCCTCTAAAATGCAAAAACCTTTCTGTGTTAAGATAGATAAGCTTCCAACTGTGTGCTTGTGGACTGTGCAAATATGCATTAGCTGATCTTTAAAAGCTTCAGAGTCTGAAAACAAACTTAGAGGGATCACTTTCTTCTGGGAGGAATGAAGGAAGTTGGAGATGTTTGGTTTCCATCTCATCAGCATCCCTGTTCAGCCAATGGTTCATTTCATCACAAACTGTAGCAGTCTTGAACAGAATGTGTGTCTTGATTGTGCTGGAGCTTTCTTTGGTCCGAATTCAGCAATTTTACTGTGCGGTGAGGGAGATAACAAAATATGAGGTTAGAATCGGGTCCTCTTAGATACAATCTAATGTCTCATATATGCAAGAACAGCTTTTCACATGTGTGGGATCCACAGCATCTCATTTGGTAAGACCGAGGCATTTCAGACCTTGAGGAGCCAAAGCTGTGGAGGGCTGGAAGCTGAGCTATCACTGTGGCCTGAGGGCACTGCAAAGAGGTGGGTGTGCTTAGGTGAGAGAGGTCAGCTGGTCCCAGCAGGTAATCTGTGCCCATTGTTGAGGAGAAAGGCAAAGTGGCACCTAGGTTCCTACAGAGTGGAACCTGCAAGGAACACCAGCCAAATACTGAGGTGGTTATACTGCAAAAACTGAGCTAGTCTTAAGAGTTTGTATATTCCACTAGGTCCACAGTGTTGTGTTTAAAAGCATAGGCTTTTCCACCCTGGGTGCTTCTCAGGTGGGTTTTGGAGGGGTACTGACTTCTAGGGCTGTGATGTTAGCAGCACTGGAGACAGCTAGGTTAGAAATAGGCTAGGTCCACAGCAGCTGCATTTGCAGGATTGAAGATGTATATTACAGAATGGTCATTGCCACCCTTAAGAGTGTCTCTGTTACATGACACCACAGAGGAAGGCAGGGGTGAGCCCTTTGATTCTTAAGCTGCCTCAGTGATGGAGACAAAATATTCCCCCTGACAATTTCAGAAAAGTAGCTGAGCCTATGAAAAATATGATCTTATGCTGATGGCAGGGTGGGCAAATGTGTTTTGTCCATGCACTAGGAAACTGTTAGATGTAGAAACAAATCAATCCTGCTCTGTTGTGCTTGACAGTTAGCAAATCACTTTCCAAATGAGTAATATATCTTACTAAATTTCTCTTGAGCAGTGAAGGGGTTGTTGATTACAGCCACAGGAGCAGTGAAGACTAAGGTATGTACTAGAGAAATTTACTGAAATAAGAAATATTTTCTTTTATGTGAACCTCAGGGGTGAGGGCTGACCACTAGACCACCAGGAAAATAGCATTGAGAGTCATATGCTGCCTAGTTATTTTTAGAAATGGCTTTCTTTTCTGTACAAGTCATGCTCTGACAAAAGATTGTGCCTCTTCTCTGGCTTCCTGTATCCGATGGAGAAGTGCATCAGTGAAACTGTCAGCGATTCAGCCTCCTGCCAGCACAGAAGCAGCCAGTGCCTGTGCCTGCATCCCTGAGATGGTAGCTGGAGAAGAATGATCTTCCCAAAAGCACCAGGAAAGGAATGTCAGAGGCTGATGTTTCCTTGCACTTAACGCTGGTGTGCCTGTAAAACCAAGTGAGTAGCATTCAGTGTTAGAGGTACTGTACCACAGCTATCACAGTTTGGTAGGTAAGGCTGAATTTTGGAACCTGAAAAATCAGAGCGATTCCTTTAAATGCAAGCTGTACAGCAGCATGCAATTAATTTGTCTGTTCCATATGAATACATTACATATTATTATTACTTTAATTTGACACGCTGATTGATGTGTGACAGTAGGCTTACTATGTAAAAGTGAGTAAGAATAACATCAAAGTAATGTGCTAATTTATGGAAAGTATATAATTTGAGTATGTATCTACTATATAATGGTAAGTACAAATTGTCTTTCATACCCAGGGTACATGCTTCAGCTCTAGTGAAAACCCTTGATCTGCACAGAAGCTGCATTTATCAGTCCTCTCTTTCCTCAACTGTGTGTTTCATGTGGAAAGTCTTGATACCAGATTTTCTTCTGTAAGTTAGCCTGACTTAAAATATACATCATCCCAGTTTCAAGGAAGTGGAAAGGAGAGGGAAGGAAGAGATGATGCACAGTCTTTTGCTATTTTATACTTAATTTCCATGTATGGTCAGAATGGTGACCTAACTGTTAGATTATAATGATTTTCTGGGGGAAAAATATTATTGTAGTCTGTACTTATTATATCTGTTTTAACCACAGTAGTGTTTTGATGGAAATAACGTGAGGCAAACCTGAAGAGGCGTTGTCCAAACGTTGCAGCAGATGCGGTGCTCCCAGCTCCAAGAGCACATTCCAGGCCGTGCGGTGACTGCAGTGTGGCGCAGGCGACGCCAGGGGACGCGACGCGGGGACAGGCAGCGGCAGTCCCTGTCCCGGGGGATATTTTAATGACCCTGAAGAACGAGACGGGGAGCAACCACCAATATTTTATAAATACTTTCACACGTTCTCGTATTCTTTCTCTTCAGCTTCCGTTCTTCCCCTGGCACTGCATTTGACTTTGACTTAGAAAAACCTGGGTCAGCTTCGTTTTCCTTTTAGCCCATTTTAAAATGCACGTGATTCTGGGGTTTGGGATAAAGCGTGGGGGTGACGTGCTTCATCCAGAGCTACCTTAGTTGAAACAAATAAGACTTTTTTGTCATCTCCTCTTGTATCTCAGCAAATTCCGTTTCTTTTTATAGTCTCTCTTCTGCTGAGCGTTTTGGAAGCGACTTCTGGTTTCCTCTTGTAGACAGAATCAGTTATTAGGGGAGAACTTCCTATGACAGTTTCAAGCTATGGTCTCCTAATCATTTTTGTAAAACTTGTGGAAAATTTCAATACCTCAGTCAAATTGAGTTATATCTAGACAACCATTCAAAGTTAAAGGATGAGTTGGGGACACTGAAAATTCATCATTACATAAACTGAAGAAACCAGGCTAAGAATAGCCCTCAGTGCAGTAGGATCAAGCAGAGCCTCAATTATGTATGCATAAAAGTCTGCCTGTATGAAACCTATTTTGTGACTACTTCATGGTGAATAATGGTAGGAGTAATTGGCAAAAACAGAAGGACTGATAATGGAAAAAAAGAGAAAGATTGGTGCCACCTTTATTTTTATATCTTTTCAAAACTAGACTGTTATAGTAGTCGAGGCTGTCAGTGTAATTCTTTATGGCACGTTGTCTTTCTTAAATAAATGAGCTGTAAGCTAAAGATTACAGATGTAAAAAAAAGGAAACAAAAACTACATGAACCATACAGGAGCAATACAGTATTTTTTTCTATTAGTGTAAGCTGATCTGAATGCAGGCCATAAACATACTGTACCTCTAGCAATTTTTTCTCTCGAATGTATGCAACTCTGTTAGCATACACTGAAGCAGAAGATCAAAACCCATTCACATGTGGTATTTTAGTATCCCAGTTCAGTTCTGTCTTCCATGTGTGGTTATACATGAGTTTGTGTGAAAAAGCTTTTTCTAGGCTAAAAATTCACAATTTAGAAGTGATGAAAATAGCAAATTTACATTTTGTCTCCATCAAAATAATGCAATCAGTGATAAAACAAATTTGCCCAATCCTGAAATCAATGAGCAACATGAATTTAAGCTTTTCTTAAAGGACATTTTCTTAAAAGTAAAGATACTCTAAGCACTGATACCACAAAGACAATTAATCAAATGATGTTAGAACATTTGTATTCAAATGAATTGTCAAGGAACATATTGCCATGGGAAAAAGCAAACCATTCAGACTGTCCGCTATCCTCTATACTGTAGAGAGACTAAAACTAAATTTTATTTCAAAGGTGATGTGCATGTGTGTGTAATCTACGTATTATCTGCCTATCTCATGTTCATTGTTGCAACAGAAAGGCAGGCATTACTTAGTTGTTCCAGACTCAGTAAAATAAAACAGTGTATTACATCCCACTCACCCAGGTTCTTCCAATGACAGGAAGTCTGTGGGTTCAGCCACAGCCAGTAACCCTCAGTGCCATAACCAGAACTTGTACGATGCTTCCGTCCCAGTCCTAGCCTGCTTATCCTGCTGCTCTGACAGGAATGTGAGTGATTTCTCCCCCATGCCAGCACTCTAGAATATGTATTTGAGATGCTCGGGGCAACATAAATACTATAGAAATGTGTAGTTTCTTTGCTATATGGAGTTTATACATTGTCTTCATAGGGCTTTCTACACTGTATAATAGAGGTGACCATGCTTGGGATGATGATGGAAAGCAAACTGGTATATTAGGACAGGGATAGCTTTTCCTGGAGCTAAAATAAGGCGTTAGTCACTGTCACTGTTGTGCAAGTGCAGCTAAGAGATAAATAGGGTTTCCACCACTTTGATGGATAGGGCTTCACAGCTTCTGCAATTTGGCAAAGGAGGTTGGGTAAACAGTACTACTATTCTTCTTCCTGTTTTTCCCTGCAGTTTTGTTATCTAAACACTGCTGGAAGAGTAACTGAGAGCAGGGCCCCTTTCTTCTTTGTGATGGTAGAGAACCCTTGTGCCAGTGAAGTCTTTGAGATTTTAACCAATGTAACTTTGGGTTTGTCCATCTGTTGCTGGGTAATAAGAAGATGTAGTAACTGCAGTGTGCTATCAGAATGTATTCTTTAAGCAGCAGACTATTTTTTAAAGAAAATCTGTCTCTTGTAAAATAAACTGTTTTGGTTAAAAAAAATCAGATGGAAAGTTCAATTTTAGCTGAAAATGTAGCAGCAAATTTAGTGGAGGAGTTGATTGTTCCAGTAGTGACTCTGAGTGGTATGAAGCATATGCTACAATTAGGATAATGGCAATGGTGGGAGATGGCTGTGTCTGTATTGGGGATGCATCTGGTCCTGAAAATGACACGTTTTTGAAATTAATCTTTTAAGCAGCTGTTAAACAAACAAACAAACAAACAAAGCCTCTGACAAATCTCTTACTAAAAATTAAAACTTGTTGGATTTGTAGCATTATAACTAGTAAAAAAATTACTCTTGAGACACCTGTGTGCCATTTGTTATTTTGACACACTCTTTTAGCATCTCTCTCTATATATATGTGTACACTTTGTGTCACCTTTTCATTTATGCAGGTATCTGCCTATCTTCAGGCTTGTATTTTTGTCTTGCAGAATTTGGAATTTAATGGTGTTACAATGCCTTTGTAGGTCTCCCCCTAATCTTTCAGTGTTTCAGAGCTCATTACTAACCGAAGGAAGGAATAAGAAGCTAGATCTTGTTTAGGCTAGCTACAAGCGGCTGGAAGGGGGTTACCTGCCGTTATCTCGGGTAAGGGAGTGGAGTTCCTGGTACATATAGCGGGTGTTGTTTTCTGGGGATTGGGTGAAGAAGCCTACTGGCGGACAGTGTAGGAACAGCAGATGAGGTTTCTAGGCTTTTCAGTTTCCCACGGATCTAAAGGCTTTGGTTAACCTCCATTTCCAAAACTGGTTGTTTTGTTTTTAGTACCGCCCTTGAGAAAACTCCCCACCACAGGCAGACCCCGGCGCTTGGGCCTTATGATTCATAGGACTTCTGGCCCCGGAGACCGACCCCTTTCCCCAGGACAGGGCTTGAAGCCCGTGAAGCGGCCCAGGAGCGCAGCCACCACCCCCGGCCCCGCGGCCACCGCGATCCGGCGGGGCCAGGGCGGCCGGGCGGGGCCGAGGGGAGGCGGGACCGCCGGGCGGGGCGGAGCCGCGGGGCGCGGCGGGGCCGGCGCCGCTGTGGCCGAGCGGGGAGCGGCGGAGGCGGCGGCGCTCCCGCAGAGCGCTCGGTGCGCAGCGCCGGGCCGGGCCCACCATGCCGCCCGCCCGCAGGTCTGTCTGTGCGCGCCGGGCCGCGGGGCGGGCGGGGCTGCTCGGGCACGGCCTTGTGCCGTGCCCGGGGGACGCGGAGCCCGGCGGGGCGGGGACGGGGCCGGCGCTGCGGTGGCGGAGGAGCTCTTTGCCCGCTCGCTGGTGCGCGGAGCCAGCCCGGCAGAGCAGCGCGGGGGGCGCGGGACGGCCCCGCGGGCGCGGTGTGCCCGTGCGGGCGCGGCCGGGGGCGCGGGGCTGCTGCCGGGACCTGCCCGCCTGCCCCAGGTGCTGCTCCTGGGCACCCGAGCTGTGCTCTGCTGCTGCCGCTACCCAGCCGGTGCAGCCGAGATGGCTTTCACGGCTTCGAATCTCATTTAGTTCCTCCCTCTCAGGGTCTTGGATGAATTACTAGAATGTTCCAGGCTCTCTCTCTATATGTTAATTGATATAGTCTTAGGTCGTCCTGATTGAGACGTGCTGCCGGGTGCCAAAGGTGTGTCAGTAATTGATTTTTTGTCTCTTTAATCAGTGCAATGGACTTTCCTCTCTGTACTTCATCATACACTGCTTCAGAGTTGGTTTTCGGGTGAAGTGGTATACTTGTATCTTGGGTGATGTGTGTGCAATATCGTGGCGCTAAAGGATGCAGTAACTGTTCATCCCCTAGGTGATGAAATAAGATGATGAACATTTCGACTCAATAACAAGCTTTTAGCATGTGTTTACTTTATATGCTACAATTATTGTTCTCCCATTAGGTAGTCATACATTTCTTGTATTAATGCACAGTGGTGGACTTTTAAGATGGGTAGGTACCCATTAATCGATTATGGTTTGCTTCAAATGCTGTGGCTGTGTCTAAGGGCCTGTGTTTGTGTGAGACTTAAAATGTGTGTTGATGAACTCTGCCAGCATATTGTATCAGCCACTGTTTACACAGTATGGAAATAATAATTTCCTGATATTGTTCTATCTGATACTTATGTGTACACACGCAGACGTTCAGAAAATTAATGGAGAAAGTAATAGAAAATGCCAAGAAAAGTATGCATGAATATATACTTTCTGAATGAAAATTGCTTTATCAGGAATATGTACCTTGAAACATAAAAATATACATAAAATATTTTAAGGACCTAAATAGTCAAGTAATGTTGATCCTCTGAAGAGTTGTTTTGAAGTAGATGCTTGTAGCCAGAATGCTGTCTGATGGCTTTCCGTTTTTGGGTGGGTTTTTTTGTTTTGTTTTTTTAATAGTGTATCAAAATCTTGGGCTTGGAGGGAAATTCAGTGTCTTTTTTGTTTTTTTCCTTGTTGCACATTATGTTATGAAAAAGAAACACTTCTGGAATACCTGATTTGTCCAAGTTGGTTATGAGGTAGTCTCTGGGTTTCACTCCTTGGCTTTGCCCAGTGCCCTGTTCTCACTGCAGCAGCAGCCAGTCTCCCATTTGGATGTGTCACATCTGCTGCTGAAATGATAAGTGATTCCCGTTGGAGATGAAGTGAGTTAGAATTGATTGGAACAGTCCTTGTCTTATTAGGAATATGGCTTTGTTGCTTTGTGTGTCTTGTGTATCCATGATTTTGAAAGAGAAGTTTGAAATTGGTTGGAGGCTGGCTCTAGTAGATATTTGGCTACCTTATGGCCCTGACTTCAGGGGACAGCTTGCAAATCTCTGTAAATGTTAGCGAATAAGCCCCTCTATTCAAACAGAAGTGAATTCACTTGAGAATGATTTGAGTTGGAGGATAACATGCCTTCAGAAAGGTAATTTAAAAAGTTGTGGGAATCCTGTGGCTGGTTACTGCAGCCAGAGTGACTCCCTGCAGTCACCCATTTGGGTGGGTGTTTCAAAGGTGGGAACGTAGTGTGAGCTTCCGCAGCCAGATCTAACACGAGAAATTGCTGCTGTAGGCAGCTGGAGCTGCTCACAAACAGTAATTATGGAAATGAAGGACAAAGGGACTCAATTTCCCTTTGCTATCCAGTAGGTGGGAAAGGAAAGCTGGAACATAACCAATGTTGAGAAGAATGGTAAAGCTCTCTGTCCGGCGCCTGCCTTGTGCCCTCTGTGTCTCATTGGTGCCCAGCGCAGCAGCAGGCAGTCATGGTCCTTGGCTCGCTCATCTGGCAGAAGAAATTCAGTGTCGTCAACCAAAAAGCAGCTGACTGACAAACGTCTTCCTCATCACAATCAATAAGCCAAAAAAGTCAAAGACTTTATGGGTGTAGCTTTTGTTTTAGTGAGGTATCCACTGAGTATTATTATTATTATTAATGGTGGGAGTGGCTGCCTGCCACAAAGTTGCTGGCTTCTCACTCCCTCTTGTAAGGGATCTGCACCCTCATGGATCAAAATGTCCAAATCATGTTGCTGCCGCTTCTGCAGTGAGTTTGTCCTGGGGGTTAAGATCACTTTCCCAAAAAGAGGAAATGTAATTCTATATTTGATGAGTGAACTTAGCATTAAGAGCTCTCACTCAAGTGACCTCCTTTGACTAGGAAGGAAAGCAGAGTGGGAGAAACAAGTCTTAAGTTCTTTTATCCCTCTTCTTTTTTTTCTTTTTATAATCTTACTCCCTTGTCATTTTTCCTTAGCCAGATTTATGAAACAATGAGTTAGCGACAAAATTCACAGCAGGCTAGAGGAATTATATTTCTCTCCCCAAACAAAATGTTTCAGATTGATATATTAAACACATAAAGAGGAGTATTCTTTTTTCTTTTCCTCCCCCCCTTCTTTGCAAACCATCCTTATTGTTGGTGGGAAGCTGTGTGTCTTTGTTCCTGGTCAAAATGTCAGGTGGGTTTGAGTATTCTGCTGGTGCTGGAAGTTGTATGTTGGGAACTGTTCAGTTTTGGGGTGGGCAGCACTCTGCAGCAGCTCACGGGGCTGTGGTTGTGTGTCTACAGTCTCTCCCGGGCTTGCCTGCAAGGGCAGAATGCAGGCAGGCTTCGGGGGGTCTGGTAGTGCTTCCCAGTGAGTTGCGATGCAGAAGGTTATACTAAGTGCCCAGAACCAGCTGCAGTGCTTTGCTCTCGCACCTGTGCTGCCCCCAGTCTCTGACCAAACTTGGAGCAAGAGTACCAGTATTTCAGCTCAGTACCATCTAGCATCCTCCTGACCTCCCTATACTTACTTGAGAATTAATGACTTGTCATGGAACCACAGTTCATCCTTTAGGAAGACTTCTGGATTAGACTTGAATTTTTTGATGTGTAGAGTACTCATCATAATCTCAGTAAGCCTTTCTGATTGTTATTTATTGTAAGAGATGAGCTGTGCTTTCAGTTGCATGCCTCAAATTCCTGGTGTTTTGTGGTCCAATGCCCCTGTCAGAGCTCTATGAAGCTGTTCTCTGCTCTGTTATTCTGTGCCCTGTACTACTCCTGAGCTGTAATTAAGCATTCGGCCTCCTGTTTGGTATGCTATGTGTAGATCCCACCGAGGTGCCATTTCTTCCCTGTTGTTGCTTTTCTTATGGCTACTCTGTATGTTTTGCAGGGGGTTTTTTCAACATACTTCTTGAAATGCAGGTTGTATGAGTACCCATGTTTAAGTAATGGTAACATCAAACTGATTTACAGGAACAGAAAACATGCAAGCTTAGCAGGGAAATTATACCTGTTTATACAGGCAAGATATGTGTTTATCTTTTGGTTACAATGTTGTAATAGTATTGTTTATGTTTCATTTTGTGTTCACTTTAGGATTTAAAAGCTTTTTATTAGTAGCTACCAATTTCTAGAAAGGAAATTTTCTTACTGTACTCTCACCCATTAGTGACTGATTTTGGATCTTCTCATAGTGTTTCTGTAGATATCTGAGGGCCATTTCCTCAAAATCTAAGACTCTGCAGGCAAAGCTCTGTTTCAGTGCACCAGATAGAGGAAATCACAGCTTTGTTTTACAGAAGTTCACAGTGAGAGTTAATGCTTCCTTGAACTCAGCTTTATCTTAAGAAAAGGTAATGTATTCCCTGACTCATTTTTTTTCAAGTAGATTCAGCCTTTTCTAGCAGTGCTCTCTCTGTATTCTGCTACTCCAGTCTCTTTTTTTCTGCTTTCTGCCCCACATGCCATCTGTCTTATTTTCTAGTTTGTTTTCTTTTTAAGTACTCTAAGGTAATGCAGCAGATAGAAAAGAAGTATGAATATTCACGAAGCATCACTGCCACCTTGATTCAGAGGGGAAGAGGTGTGGATGGCTTCCTGCCAGATCAGGTGATGCTGTGATTGCAGAAGATCCTTGGGTCTGCCTAGGTTGTTATTTTGGAGGAGATGCTGTGTGGAACAACTCGATGTTGTCAGTGGCTTGGCACTGCTTGGATGCTGTGTCAGTAGGCTTTTGCTGTAGTTAACTGTCTCATGGTTAAGTAGTGCCCCAGTCTGGTGGCCAGGGCTTTATTTTACTCTCAGCTTAAGAAATATCATTTTTAGAATGCTTTTTAAGCAGCTGTACTGATGCCAAGGACCTGGGCACTTGTGATAAAGCTGGGTTTAATCTGTATGCAGATTTTGATAGCTGCAGCAAACTCAGCAAAACTTTGTAGGCCAGAGAGTGTCTTGAGTTCTTCCTTCATACTTTCTCACAAAGGTTCAGATAATTCAGGGAAGCACTGAAGTGTATAATAATTTTACACATGAAGATTATTTGCGTGATATTTAGAATTTATATTAAAAAGAAATTCTTCTCTTATATAAGCAGTGTTTGACATTCTGTACTCCCTTTTTCCATTCTGGTTGCTGATCAAACCTTTTGTAGTGAAGCTGCTGAAGACTCCTGAAGGTAGGAGCTGTGGTAATCTGTGACATAAAATCTGGTCTGTACCTTCTGTCCCAGCTCCAAAAACTTCTGAAATGCAAGTATTGTCTTGTAGCTGTGTGGTGTGAGCGATGACATCTTGGTGACAATGGGTGAAGAACCAAGGAGATGAAACATTTACTTTGTTACAGAACAGTGCGCTGAAATGTGGCCAGGTATGTGGTGACAGATTGTCTTTCCCTTTCATGAGCCAGTCACTTGTGCAGATCTGGCCCAAATGATTAACAGCTGATGAACATGACAGCCTTCTTGCCACCCACATTTGTGGAGTCAAGTCACAAGCAGCCTGGGTAATCATCAGCGCAGTTAGGAAACAAATTGAGAACCACAAAAGAATGACAAGGGTGGCTTTCTGCCAGTGCCACGAGTTGTTCTCCAGTCCTCATGGTTAGGTATCTGCTGAAGACATTTGATTTACAGGTAATTTGGGGTTTGGTTTTGTTCTGTGGTGTTGGTTGTTTTTTTTAATATATGGTGTGGGGCGGTGTTGGTTAGGTATGCCTTTTAGTTAGGGGTGAATAAAGGGTAGCATCATATCAGTGTGCAGAGGCAGGCAAGAACTTCCTGTGATATCTGCATTTGTGTCCTGCTACAGTCATACTTAAAGGATGGTAAGGAAAATCTCCTTTGTTGGGCTTGTGCTGATGTGGTTGCACACATCACACCACATCAAATGTCCATTTGTTTCCGTCTGTCAGGAATTCTAGATTCCTTAAAAAGGGGCTCTGCTGCTAATTGGTCCCTCAGTGGACAAATTTTTAAGTGGATTGGTTGTTTTGAAAATTGGATTCTGTTTGTAGTGCGTCATTTCTGTTAGTACAAGGAACACATTGGTTGTCATGAAAAGAGATTAAGGAGATGAAGATTAGTTTTCTTTTCTCCTGCACTGTTGACACTGTGCACCTGACCCTGTTGTGTGAGAAGTAAGTTTCAGTGTTTTGTCAACTAGTTGTGTCCTTTTCTAAGCCCTGCTCTGGTAGTTCCCAGTCCCAGGCTGAGCCTGGCAGATAATAGGCAGGTTTTAGGGGCAGGAGACTAGAGACTGTTCTTGAAACCAAACTGGTACAGCAAAACCAAGAAATAATGAGTCTTCTGCAGGGAGCTTGGAAAGAGCAAGGAACAAGAACCCTAGGAATGAACCAGACGTTATGCACTGATGTGTGTTGGAGGATTCTCCTGGCCTCCATGTGTGGTGAGCTGTGGGAAAAACATGGCATCCGGGAGAGCAGTTCCTAGCCCTTCTGCTCAACTATGAACACACTTCAAGTTAAGTTTATGAGAAAAGCAAGGCAGGTGCGTTTGTTTCTTTGTTTTCTTCCAGGGCAGGAGATGTAGACCCAGACCCTACTGAGCAATGTTGCTCCTTGCAGAATGGGACCCTGCTCTGTTGGGAATGAGCCATGATTGAAGGGTGCTGTGGGAAGTGTGTGCAAATGCAAGCAGAAAGCCAAGGAGGTTTGCAAAAGGAAAGGTGGTGCAGCTGAAGGAGCCACTTGTAGCACCAAACCTGATTTTTAAGGTGCTTCTGAGGAGACGTGTATTTCTTTTTACTTGGTAACTGTCGCATGTTCATTTTGTTGTGTACCAGTGTAAGGTTTGGAGTGTAAAGGCTTCAAGTTACAAAATGCATTTCTTGGGAAAAACTGTCATCCCTTAATGAATGGTAACAGTCCTTCAAAAGCTTCTCCTCTGGCTGTGGGGTTTTTTTGTTAGTTTTTGTTTGTTGGTTTGGTTTTTGGTTTTTTTTTTTTTTTTTAAGGATCGAGAAACTTTGTAAGAGTCAGACTTCGGTGGATGACACTGAAATCAGGACTTCACATTTAGTACTGAGTACAGTTTTCAAATCTTAACTGCTTTGCTTTCAGCATTATATTGCAATTGAAATAAAAAGTTCTACCAGGTACTGTGTTTTGCATCTCTTGTGTAAGTTTTGATTTCTTCTTCATGCCATGTATTATTTGTGAATTCTGTGATGAAAGACCTGTGGATGATTTTATCACTGAACGGCTCTAGGATGACAGAATCCCATGTTACAATTTGGAATTTACTTCATCTGGCCTTGAAACGTATCTCTCTTCCTGCTTCTTTTCACTTATTTTTTTTCCCCTTCTTTTTACTTCCCCGAGTCCAGCATGCAGATATCTCAGAAAAGCAGTTTTGACCTGTGGAAGCTAGACCTGTTAATGAGGTCAGCCCAGCCATGTGTTTGGGATTGGATGGATGCGTTTAAATCCTAGGTCCTGTCATAACTATGAGCAAGACCATGAGTAGGTTTATGGTTAAACTTGATTAAGGACCTTAAAGGTCCTTTTCAACCTAAATGATCCTTGATCCTATGAATCTAGCTCTGAGGTAATACACACACTTTTCATAGGTAATGTGTCAGTCCTTTTTAACTATCATGCACCGTGATGGGATAGGTGCAAACTGCTTTTCCAATTTTTTTTTAAGTGTTGGTCTCTACCCTGTTTGAACAGATTTTCCAAGACAAATTTTAAGTTTTAACACTAAGAATGGAAGGACTACAGCTCCTCAAAAATAGGTGCTTTAACATGGAAAAAAGCAAAACAAAACCAAATCCAAAACTTGTTAATGCAGTAGCTGCTTTGGCTGGTTTCAACTTGAGAAGGGGCAAGCAATCACATTGATGTAACTGTAAACAAGAGAATACAAAGTTTGTTTGAAATGCTACCAGCTATGTTAGGTGTAACTTGTGGTGAACAGAAATTTAGCAGCTTTCATCTTTGGGCCCCACTTGTGCACATGTGTCTTAGGCGTCACAAGCATAATCTCTGTGAGTGAGTAGTCCCTCTGAATGCACTTGATACAGGAGTGATGCCTTAGGTTTTAACTTTCATATTTTTCAAATCCTGTACTGCCTGGTGTGTAACTCTGAAGTTTCTTGTAGCCTGTTAACTTCTGCTCTCTCATGCTAGGTAGACATAACAAAGCCTCTCCAGGCCTGCTCTCCAAGGACACTCAGACTGTCCTAGGCCCAAAATGTGTAAACCAACATCTTAAGAGGGGGATGATCTTGGGGGAACTCCATCATTAACTGAAGCTTTAATTGGAGAATTAACCCTGATATGCAAATGAACCAAACGTGTAAAAGTGTGAAGAACTCGTGACCTGTGGTCCATCTTGGGGTCCATTTTGGCAGTAGCCTCTGGCTCCCCAGGGTGTACCTTTGAAGGCCCTTCAAATAAATACCTACCTTTATTCCCTTATTCTTGTCTAGTCTCTGTTTCAGGTGGCCTCTTCAGGCATCAGGAGTAGAGCTCAGAGTCTCTGTTTTGGTACCTGGTTGATGTGGGTGAGATGGATGGCTTTTGTGAAAATGCAACACTGGGGGAATTGAAGCTATTTGTCATTTTTCTGACTTTGTGGTGGTTGGTTTTTCCCCCCAGCAAAAGGAAATACCTAGCTTCAGAATGCTGAGTTACTTCGTCAGTACTGTCAGTGTAAGATGTTTGAATTTTAAGTTTCAAAATCAGTCTGTTTTGTTCAACAAGAGAACCTCAGTTCTATCATAATGTTTAAAACACTTGCGTAATCTGAAAGTAAAATATATACTGCTACTGCTTCACCAGAAAACTTCTACGCTCTGTTTTTTATGCAAGAGTACTCAAGCTTAATTCAGGTGTATTTTTAACTTTTTTGTTGTTTAGCTAAGCCCTGAACTATCTCACTGATTGAACACATGCAGAGTTGAGCAGGTTAAAGCCAGATTAGATATGCTGAAGGAAGGATGGCATGTAACAGTTTTGCATGAATCATAACATTGTTTTGTCTTTTCTGTATACATAGACATAGGTAATTTTACTTACCTGAATAATTTTGAGCAGTTAGCACGAATGATTAGAACACAGAAAAGTATAAAGAACTTTTCTGTTTCTGCTTCTGAAGAAGCAAGCAGCTCTTGAAAGAGACACTCTCTAATTAGTAGGTAAATGTGACTGTGCTCCGGTGTATAGCAAGGGGAATTCCATTTGAGAGGGGAGTTTTTGCACTGTATATAGCGCAAGGTGACTCGGTACAAGGTCAGCAACTGTGTGTAGTGTTTACAGGAATCTGGAGATGGAGGAAGGAAAAATGGTAAGATAATAGAGGTTTTCAGGATGTTTCAGAAGGGCAAGACAACTAAATAGTTTTCTGTTACACAATGCCTAAAGGGATTTTGCAAGGAAGAAGGAAATAATTAGAAACATTGCTGCTTTTAAAAACAGGATTCAGTCTATGCAGTGTGAAGAGAGTTTGATTTATTGTTGATCACTGTAATTTTGATGCACCTAACACTGGTGTGTTATGCACCTATGAAGCTGCATAGGTGCAATATATGGTCACACTCAGCACACTGTAATGCAATAAATTTTGCAGGTTAAGCAATTGAAAAGTAAATAGTGAAGGCTTTCAGTGTTAATTTTGTACATTACAAATGTACAGGATTTTATGTTACAATTAAACTGTTCAATATGTACTTATTATACTTACGTGTAAGCCTGTGACACAGTTCAGGTTGCTATGGAAACCTGGCATTTTGGTTCTGTTAACAGTGTTTCAGATAGGAAAATTTGCATTGCATTACTGCTAGACTTCTTTCTGCCCCCACTCCTCAGCCTCCCTGTTTCTCAATTGGGAGATAGATGATAGAGAAGAAGGGATGACCTGTAATTTGCATAAATCAGGGTCAATTGTAAAAAGAGGTGTTGAGCTGAAACTTTAAAGTGATAATTTTACCTTCAAGTAGTTCTTGCAGCTGGTTGCTTTTTTGAAGTAATGAGGTATTTTAATACTTATCTTTCACAGTGTAGTGTCTCTGGGTTGATTTGAGGTTCTGTTGATTTGAGGTTCTTTTTCTAAACACCTGAAAATGATGGGGTACTTTTTAAAGAGAAGTTTCCGGTACTTTTCACTGCATGATTATGTATATTGCTGGAAATGTGCTAGATGTAAAAAACTGACCATTTCTAATGCTTCCTGTTAGACTGATGGATTTGTTCATCATGGGTTTCTTGTTGCCTGGTCTTGTCCTGTAAAGCATTGAGAACATGTTAACCAAGTCTCATTGAGTACAATAGGAATATTTAATATAAACTTAACTTTATGCTTAAGCATTTCAGGACCTAAACTAATTAATAATTGTAAACAGAAGGTCATTTATGGTACCTGTGATTGACAATATAGGTATTTGTGCCAAGCATTGAGCCACATCTTTGTGATTTAAGAGACTCTTCAAACACAAGTCTCTTTCTGCTCTACCTCAGCTTTATTTACATTTTGTATAAATGCCTTTCTTGTGTTGTTGAGAAAAGAGCTGAGAAGAGAGCAAGTTTGCTGTGAAGCTGAGGTCATGCATTTGTCTGTTTCTCATCCCGTGAATGCTGGCACTCATCTTTCCATGTGTGTGGTTGCTATTGCCCGCAGAACGAAGTCTCTGCTCAGGGAGTCACACGGATGGTTTTCTGCCCAAGCTTTGTGCCGCAGGTCTGCCTGCTGTGGCAGAAGTGAGGGTGTGCAGCAAAGCCTGCTGGAAGGGGGTGTGAGCTGGCATGGTGGGATATACACTGAAATGCAGATACTGAGCCACTTCTGCTGAGTCTGCTTCGAGTCATTGATGTGGTAATTTTGGGTGGAGGAGTGTTACCAAGCAGCTGAAGTGGGCGAAAGGGAGAAAGGCAAAGGACAGTAATACTTGAAACTGACAGCTGCTTGCTCCATGGACAGATTGTAACAGCCCGAGATGAGGGAAAGCCCAAATTCTTTGTCTTGGCACTTTGACTGGTCGGGGTCCCCTTGATCACCAAAGGATATTTGCTGTGTATCTGTCTGCTGTGATGCTGCTGTTTTGCCAGTGCAAATCCCACTTTGTGGCCTGTGTAAGCTAATTCATAGAAACAACTCTGGAGTGTGGCCAGGCCTGCGATATGTGACACTGTGGATCCAGTGGCCTTTAGCAGCATTCTGAGAAGAGAGGAGTCTAAGGAGGACTTGATCATGTCCCTTATGAACCTTGTAGAGAACCTGTAATTCATTTGGTCTGGGTGTGATGTGGTTGCTTATATGTATCTGTCTTGACCTTAACAAAACAGGTGTGCAAGGCTTTCTTTGAAATACTAAACAGATCATGAAACTAGCAGTTGTTAAGAGCAAGGAACATGATGGTGTTGACTGACAAAACAGCAAGGTAGTGCTAAGGGGATTGTCTAAATGCTAGTTGATGTGTTGAACATTCATCAGTTTTTTTTTATTTTAGAAAACTGTAAATACTTAGTGTTTTAGTTGAATGCTGGGGAATACATACATGTAAAGTCTTTTGTGTGTACCCCTACGCGCTCCAGGCAGAGGTAAGGCAGCAGTGATATCCGTCTTACCCTCTCTGGGTATGGTAAACTTAATCCTTTTATAGTTCATATAATCACAGAGTCGAAAAGACCTCCAAGATCATCAGATCCAATCTTCAACCGAATCCATATTGTAAAGTGCCATGTCTGCTCATTTTTTTGAACACTTCCAGGAATGGAGATTCCACCACTTCCCCGGGGAGTACAATCCAATCCTTAACCACTATTCTAGTGAAGAATTGTTTCCTAATATCTACCCTGAACCTCCCCTGGCACAATTTAAGGCCTTTTCCTTGTGTCCTGTTACTAGTTGCCTGGGAGAAGCCACCTCCCCGCCTCTTCCTTTCACGTAGTTGTAGAGGGCAGCACTGTGTATACCTGTACAATGTGAGTGTGGAAAGCTGCAGGGTCAGAGGGCTTGGACTTGATGGTTAATTGAATTGGGGTAGGTTGAAACAGGAGATACAGTAAGATGAAGGTATTAATTATTTTAAAATATCTGCAGCAATGTTCTTGTTGACCTAAAAATGAAAATCTCCCCAGGTGGCCCGATTTTCAACAGCACTGCACTTTTACGTTTGGAATAGCATAGCACTCTGCCTGTTAATAGTTTATGCTGTGTTTTGTAACCAGCTTCTGTCTAGCAACTGAAGCTGAGTTAAACAGTAAAATATATTGTTCTGTATGGAAAATGCATCTGCTGATGTTCAGCGGCCAATGAGGGAAGATTAAATCTCAATGTTTTTGTCTCGTGACAACCTGACTGGTGATGTGGAATTTCTTAGCTCATTTGCTTCCCCTTACTCTGCGTGAAACGTGACAGCCTGAGTTAGTGGGTTAAAGCCTCTTCCTGAGTAAGGCAGGAATAATTTGTCTGGAGAGTTCTTTGGAGCTGAATCAAGTTTTGTTATTGTTCTGAATCAGAAATGTTTCTGTTACATTGATTCTCATTTATTTTATTTGTTCATGTGGACAGACTGTTGGAAATCCAGTAGGGGAACTGAAGGTGATCTAGGCTTAGCCTGTTCTTACTTCATTAATCGGGAATGAAAATGCTTGAACTGTTAGTTTACTACACCACTGTAGGGCGGATAATAACCTCCTAAACATTGTACCCTATTCTTCAAGAGTTAGGATGTTTGTTTTCTTTGCCTGTCTTATCTCTAGATCTTATCTTCACTGTCCTTGAGAGCCCACAGCATGCAAATAGCCACATAGAATCTCTGTTTCTCTGTATTTGGAGACACAGAAATTGTGACTGTTCTGTGTCTAATACGAACAAGAAGTCTAGAAATTCTAGCTTCTGCTTACACATTTATTTTCAGTCTCTTAATTTTTGTACTTTTATTCTTTTTGGATTTTAAGAGTGCATCCCTTGTCACAAGAAACGTGGCAGGCATAATACTTCAAAGATTAAAGGCATAAAGAAGGGTTATTCACCTGAGCGAGGGTCAAGTGAACCCCAGGTGGAGTAGCTCTCCTGGGTAAGTTTAGCGCCCTCCAGTTATGTGTAATGGACTGGAACTTCTTTATAGTGCTTATTAATGTTTTAGAAATATCAGTACACTTTACATCATAGCTATAATGTAACTATGTAATTGTATTAAAATAATGCCGTATTGCAGATAGCTTTAGAATAAACAATTTTTTTCCACTCTAATGAATGTATTAAGTCTGTGCTGTGTTTTACTTCCTCGTGCTAGGTACTTTTCTCAAAACTTCCAATCTCATTTTTTCCGAGGTCATTCTTCCTAAAGAAAAGACTAAAAAAAGTTGTAGCTTACTCTCTCCTCTTTGCTGGCTTTGCATTTCTGTTATTACACCAAGTAAAATATATATAGCAGACCCTAAAAGCAGTAGAACTCAACCTGGTTAGCCCAGTCAGTCATTAATGCTGCAAAGTTTAGTATTTCTCATGGAGTGCAAGTGTGCATTCACCTTCCTGGTGTTAAAAATGGGAGGTCTATGGAAATGAATGCAAGAGTTATTATTAGTGTTTTGGCTTGTGAAGCTTAATAATAGGCATTTATATGACCAGTAGCAAATGAAAATGTCTCCTGTGTTAAACTGTTTCTGTTGCCATGTGTGGTGTGTGTTTTTATTTATTTGCATCTGCACAGTGCTCTGGTAACTGCATTGGGCTCATCAGAGGCACAGCTAGCAACCCCCAAGGGTTCAATTTCAGATCTAGTACACTGAAACTCCTTCCCTTCTATCTGTGATTTGTTCTACAATTTCTTACTCTTACAGCTTGATAGATATTTTTATTATTGCTCTTGAAGTACTACACACATATCTTTTCTTTTTTTTGGTCTTAGTACTGGCTTATTGGTGTAACCCTTGTCATCTCTCGTGCTGCATCTTTTAGGGGTCAGGGTTGGCACATGTACCCAGAAGACTTGTTATTCGTAAGAGGACACTCAGTTGCAGAGTTGCAGATCTGAGGCAGATCATTAGTAAAGCTTCATGTCTGAGTATGACCAGTTCTGAATGTTGGTATTACCGCAGGTGACAGGAAGTGTGCCGAGCTGTGAACAGATGTGTGTGGTGTTTGTAGTCTCAGGGGCAGAGGGATAATAGAGAAGCAAAAATAAAAAATTACTGTTGTGTGGGGCACTGTACCAGAGAGCAGATGAGAGCTACATGGTGTGTCTGGGCAGCATCCTGTTCCCTCAGCACACTGGGGTCTCCCAGCTGCATCCTTGCTGTGGCCACGTCTGCCTGGCTGTCCCACTGAGAGTCTTGTGCCTTAACCTGCTCTGCCTTCCTAACTGGAAAATTTGTGCTTGGACCTCTCACCTTCCCTGCTTGTCATTCACAGTGTGATTGTTGCCACTGTCTCTTGCATCATGAGGCTCCTGCTGAGGTATGGAATACCCTACCCTTGACTTGGTTTTCCTAAAGTCAGTTAATTGGTTTTTTTACATACATGCTGAAGGAGCCGAGTGAGCCTGGATCCTCAGAGGAGTTAGGCTTTTTATTTTCTTTTGTGGATCTGAGCTATAATTCCTGTGTATATGCCTGCAGAGCCAGATGAAATCGAGACTGTGCTATTGGTTTCCAAAGTTAGTCAGTTGAAATTTCACAGAAAATAATAACTATCTCCTTGTCAAAGTAGTCTCCTTCCGTGTTCTCATTGCTGCAGATTATTGAGGCTGGTGGATTAAAGCTACTGGGAGGATACTTGCACACGTTGCTCTTCTGCTCTCATTTGAGCATGTGGAGGCAATTCTTACAGTTCAGCTCCCCATTTGCAAAGCAGGGAATTATGTAATTTTCCTACCTTGTGAGAGGTTTAGAGATATTGACTCTACAAGATCATGAAAAATGTGTCTAGAGAATTGCGTGGTCTTGAATGTTTCTTTTTCTCTGTATGTTTTTCCAGGACTTGCAGTGGGCACAGATGGCCAGAGACAAGCTATCAAGTCCACTGAATGTTCTAAAAATAATCCTTGGCTTCTGCATTGTTGTGCTGTTATATGCACTGTTGTTCATGTGCACGGTTTTGGAAAATAGTGCCCACAGCTGAAGGATTGCTTGTTGATGCTTTAGAGCCAGCAGACAGAATTTCTGGGGGCTTACCCCTGAGCACAGCAAGCAGGACTTTTTCTTATTTCATGAAAATGTGGGCTACTTAAGCTGCAAGTAGCAAGGTACATTATTCTTCATACATGAGAAGGGAAGGAAAAGGGAGAAAAAATAGTTTTGAAAAATTGGTAGATTTATCAAAGTCTTTAAAGGGTGCTCTATTCACATATTTTTAATGTTCCCCTTCTCTTTGTTTATCCTTGCACTTAGAGCATCTGCTGCTGCTATTTGGAATGTACCAGTGCAGGAAGCTGCTGTCCTGCAGTGCCAGGTTGCAAGGGAGGACAGCAGGACCTGGAAGCAGGTTCTGGAGGTCTTGGGAGTGTAGTGACAGTTGAAGTGGTGTGGGTGTCCATGGTCAGGAGCTCACTCTGTTCCTGTGATTATGGTATTTTAAAAGCTTTTTTTTATTATTTTTTTTTTATTTGTGGCCTTGCTGGAGCATTCCCATCCTAATTACAAGTTTTCAGTAACATCCCCAAAACTCCCTGGTAGCAAGACTAGATAGACAAAGCAAGTATCCAGAAATGAGTATATATAAAATAAAATATCCAGAGCAATAGGACTTAAATCAGAAAGAAGAGTATATTTTTATGTATTTTGTTGTTTTCTTTATGTAACCATCACATGCTGATACTGGCTGAATTTGGAGAGTGGCAGAATTTTAACAGGCTCTTTAATGAAATGGATTGTTTGGTCATCAGGTTTACCTTGAAAATGCCTAATTAAAGAATTAGCATGGCTGTAGACATGTAATATAAGCTTTTCACAGTCTACTTCTGTTTCAGTGTGTAGAAAGTGTTAACCTGAGCCTGAAATTTATATAAAATCAGCTTTGTCATCATTTGAGTTTGGATTGAGCTCATGATATATGAGTAAGGTGTCTGTTTCTCAGCATATAAATATCCCCCAAATATGTACATTTTTAATGGTCTGCTGATTCAGTATTTGTCTGTATCAGAAAGGAGCTGCCAGGAAACCAAGATTCATTTTAACCATATAGCCTCAATAACGTTTTAAGCAGATAATAAAGAATACCTTGCATTTTTTTCTTGTAAGATATCAAAGGACAGATAGGGGAGAAGTGTGGAGTAGGTTTGCCTTTTTTGATGTAACTTTAAAATGTCAGTGACAACCTATAAAGTACATGTGGCTTTTGTGCTGTTACTGCTTAAAAAACTAAAAATTGAAAAGGACCTCTCAGAAATACTAGTTTTCTGTAGCAATTAGTGCAGGATGTGCTATGTTCCTTCTAGCTGTCAGGCTTTCTCTTTTTTTTTTTCCCTTTAAGGCAACTAGTACAAAATTCCCAACAACACAAGTGAACTCAGAACTTAAGAAGTCAGCATTCCTAATCAGTTTGCTATTTCTAGTACTATGTTTTCAAAGTATAATTTTCAGACTTTAATATGCCTTTCTGGAACAACACCATTGTTTCTTCTAAGAAGGTAAACTAAGTTTTAAGTCAACAGGGTGGAATCTGACATTAAATTATTCTATTAAGAAAATTTACTCTATTTGGTGACTGGATATTATATTACTGTATATTTTTATTAGCAAAAGAAAAAATTGCCTGAATGCCTTTGCTGTGTCCGGTCTGTGATTAGCATTCCAATTTTCTGAGTGCCCATCTGTTGCGAATATAATTATTTAATTTTTTTAATTTCTTCATTTATTCCTCCTCACCATGTGAAAGGACTTGGGAGTTGCATTTGTTTGATGTGAGAACAGGCTCCATACCCGTGTTGCCATTGCTGGCTTTGTTTAGCACTGATGAAGGCAAACAGCAAACCTCACACTTAGGGAGCTGAGCAGTGCCTCTCTGGTTTGGCGCTGGCACCTCCTGCAGCATCTGTGGCTAGGTCCGGCCTTAACCTCCTCTCTCCTTTTTCATGCCCCTTTTGCTGGAGCAGGGGGTGGCTGCTCCGGCACTGGGCCTAACAGGGATGTGGGCAGGCAGGGGTTTCTCCTCCTGGCTCCCTGGGTAGTAGTGCTCCTTTTGTCTGCCAGCCTGGAGCAGGCCAGTGACTTTCCTGGCTGGGGATGTTAGATCATGGGAGAGGAAGAGAGTAAATGGAAAGAGCATACCACTGACTCTTGCATGGGATTAGGCAGTGAGGACAGATCTCTCTTGCCTCTGTTTGTCCCAGCTGACCTTGTTTCAGTGAGGTGAGGGACTCTTCCCTCTTTCCACTTCTCATTCCCATGGGTCCTGCTGTCCTTGTGGTCAAGGGCTTAACACTATATTGATGCTTTGGGGTTATCTGGTAGTTCTTGGTCTCAGTGTGAGACTCAGCTCTGGCCTGTCAGTGCCCTCGTGCTGCATCACAGTGTAGTGAAGGCAAAGCAGGTGAAGGGGGAAAAGTGGTTCCTCTTTCTTTGAACTCTTTTTGTAATTCACTGGGGAGGTTGTAGTTGTACACTTGGAAAGACTTACTGTAACTCAAAGGCAGTGCTAATGAAGCCACCAGTTTTGATCCTCTGAAGATCTAAGAACCTACCCCAACAGGGAAGATAGAGATGCATTAGAATTCTCAGGAAGTTTGTTGTATCTTCATACAGACTGGACATCTGAGCAGGCCAATTTGTTCTGATGCTGCTGTTACACTACTGTCACGTAGGTTTCTGTGTCCAGGTGAAGACTGCACCATGTGTTATCTTGCAGAGATAAAATAGTATTCTCTTCATAAAGCTAAAGATGTCAGATATTTGCCATTTAAAGAGTACCCATTACTGTAAGACTACCTGATGTGTGAAAATCAGAGCAACTTGATTCTTTTTGATGCACTGGATGTATTCAAAACTAATGAGTAAGAAAAAGTGCATTTTGAAGCTATGGGCTTCATATGCTCTGGACTGATCATCCATCAATAATGAGAGAAAATTGTGGCAAGTATTTCTAGGAGAATATAGCATAATTTGTTCTGGGGCTTTTCAAGTAGATTAGTCTGTCTTTGCTGCATCATCTCTTTTGTTGACATCTGGCAGTTTGTAGCTTGTGATCTTTTAAGGCAGGGGAAAATAATGGGAACTGATTAGGTCCCAGAGGAATTTTTCTTCTTTTGCTATGAATCATAATTTATGTGGCTTACATTTCTTTGTTATACAGCCTAGACTAAAATGTTTAGTAGTAACTTCTGGTTTGAGTTTATTCTGAAGTACTGATAAAAAACTCTAAAGTTAACTTATTTTGTGCCTGTGCACAAGCTGTCAGGGTAGGTTAAATGTGTGTTGAGGAGGGGAAAATGATAAAACATCTTGGCAGGGGTCTTGGACAGCAGTTGATGTGGGATGTTGTTACAGTAATTACAAAGCAGTTCAGAAATTCTCAGCTCCTGGTTTCCAGGTGCCTTGGTACAGCATTCTGCCAAGAGGTGGTGATTTTCATGTTGAAAACCAGTATTACTGGTCCTCGTGATTACACCTCATCTGGAGAGCCAGAGGTCTATCTTGTTTCTCCCTCTATGGTTGTTTGAACTTGTATATTGGTCACAACAGTCAAACCTTGTATAGAATGTAGATCACTCTTTTTTCCTTTACATTGTTTTAAAACTTTCAGATCTCTCACCATTTTATAGTGTTTTTAGTAATTTAGAATTTAAATTCGAAGTGAGCATGTGTGTCTTACTGGTTTTACTGTTTGTACTATGTATTTCCAAAGCTTCTCTTGATCTGCCTGTCTAGGAGACACATGAGACCTGGAAGATGTTTTGGTATAAACTTGAAAGTAGTTTAATTTTTCCAGAGTTTTAAAACGTGATGCTGCTCTTTGGGTTACCTGCTTTGTAAAATGTCTCTTCCAGTGCTGAGAAACTGGCCTGAGTGCATTTATTGGTTTGTCTCATTGTATACGAAGTGGATATTGCACAGCAAACACTGGTTAAAGTTTTACTTTGCTTTGTCACTGGGTCAGTTGTATTTCCACAACCTGTTGGGTTTTGTAGGTGTTGTTGACATGTTGATTTATGAACTTCCTGTTTTTAACTGTTATATACAGGAGACTCTGCCTGGATATGAGGTACTGACGGGAAAAAGAGCATCACGCTTGGCTGCTCACCTTGCCCATTTGGCTGTAAATAATGGAGACCAAGGAAGAGAAGAAGGAACGGCGACAAGGCTATTTTGCTCGGTAAGCTTACGGGGCTTATTCCAGTGTTGATTAAAATACAGAACTACTTATTCTGCCTTTTTCATAAGGCTTTATGATTTTTCAAGTATGTATAAAAATGAAACCCATGCTGCAGTATGTATCCAGAAAGTTCTTTCCTTGCTGTATCTCTGATGTTGGAGTGGTGATTTTTTTCTTTTGGGTAGTAGAGGAGACTTGAATTATAATTCTATTTTCTAATATTAAACTGTTCTTGGGTACTCAGTTACAAATTGCACTGCATTTGGGCTTCCGGCATCGAGTTCCTGGACAGTGTTGATGAAAACAAGCATATCTGAAACATATGTGTGTTTAAACCTGAAGTTTGTTTGATTTCAAATAAAGCACAGATTAAGTAGTATTATCTCATAGGGTAAGACTAGCTAAGAAAGGGTAAGCTGGCTAAACCATATCATCTTTGTAAATAAAAGCAATGTTATTTCAGTGAATCATTTTTATCACTTGGAATTAATGATTGGTGATTTTTAAGAAATAAGTGACATTGCTTTCCAATAACTTGTCTTTGTTAATTTAGCAAGTCTCTAATCATCTCTGAGCTCTGATGTACAAGAAGAACCAAAGCTCACTTACTCTTGGGAGGGGATAGGAAATGGGTTTAAAAAACATCTTTGCCTCAAGGATGTTCACTGTTCTGTTGAAGAGGAGAATTGTATCCTTTCTCCACTCAGTACTAAATAACTGTAGCCTTAGTGCATTGCAGACAGCTAGAGACATGCCTGTCACAACATTTAGAAACAGTGTGGGGAAAAATTGCTGCTGCTTTATTGCTATTCAGGTTCTATGTAATGGTGGCTAAAGACTGGAGGAAGTTTTGGTCATGTGTTAATGTCTGGTGACTTGCTTTCCATTTGGAGAAATATAGTTATGTTGATGTTGGCAGAATGTTGCAGTTTGGGATTCTGAGAAGGGGAAATGGATAATGGCACCTAAAACAGAGGAGGCATTATGAAGGATAAAGCAGAAGTAGCCAAAGGATTGTACTAAGGAACAAGTAATTTTGTGTTAAAGAAGACTCAGGCTTTGAGACAGATGTCTGAGTAAGATGCTTTAGTATTGAGAATGTTTTGTGTTCTTTCTAAGTGCTGTCTGCTAAACAAGTGCAAAGCATCAAGAGGCTTTCAGGAAAGTCCTTGACAATTGTATTTAATCTGCTTTTGTCTGTCAGCTTGTGAGTGTTGTCTTTTAAAAATTCACAGGGGCAGCATGTCTTGTATAGGCATAGGACATTGAGCAAGGTTCAAAAAGATACAAAATCAATTCAGAGTTTTAGCACTTAGCTGCTGTGTAACTTTGGGGAGGTCACCTGTCTTTTCCCTCCTAGCTTTCATCTTTTTGCTATATAGGTTGCAGACCCTTAAGCGAAGTCCCCACTCTAAGCAAAGCCATGGATGATTTTTGCAAGAATGTGCTTGCAGACCCTCAGGTCATGTGTTAATAGAAGCTGAAGTCTGTCAGTAGGTGTCATGCCCAGCTTTCCTTCCTGTACATTGTGTGTGCAGTCAGGGACAGAAGCAGAACTGAATTTACATTTAGCATCCTGAGTGTAGCATTCTTCTTGTAGTAAACAGGTGCCACAGGATCTTGCAGATGAACGGTGTAAATGCTTTGCGTGATGACCCATATAAATGTCATATGAATACCTGAAAATAATAGGCAGATTATATTGCCTTTAGTACAGACAGTTCCAACGATGTCTCTGGGTTTTTTTGAACTTTTGAAAATTTTGACTTGATGTCAAAAGTCAGATTTTGACTTGACACAGAAGTTACCAGATTAGGTGCCTTGTATTGGGACACAGATAATTTAATCAGGTGCATGCTTTGGTGTTGCTATCAGTTTGGGTTGGTTTGTACCTTAGAATTTGTGGAAGGTTGTTCTGTCCTTAAATTTAAGCACCCAAGTTTGGTAAGTTCTGGCTCTCATACAGTTTTGTGTGCTGCTTCAAACATTCTGCTTTTCATGCCAGCTTGGGCTCATATTTATTGAGCTAAGAGCAGCCTTAGCTGGTTTCCAATCACATGCACCTCTGTACTTCCATTACTGTATTTTTCCTGTATGTCTTATTACTGTTATGTTTTGTGAGTCTTAAGATAAGAGTAGTATTTACAAAATCTGAATTTATGTAAACATTCTCCTGAAGCAAAGACTCTTCACCGCACCTTTACTTTAATCTTGTTGTTTTTGCCTGTGATCAGATGTTCGTGGGAGAAGACTCTACTATTTACTAAGGAAGAGAACAGGAAATGGATTAGACTTTTAGCCAGCAGGAGGAAAATCTGTGCTTCTTATCAGAAGGGTGGGGAAAAGGACTCCACTCAGGGCTCAGAAGAAGGATCCCTTTTGCTTATGTCCTGGTTATAGAGGGGAAAATATTTATATTCAATGCTGGTGGAATAAAATATTTAATATAGTCCACTAAGGTACCTACAAATGAAAATACACAAATTTTAATAGAAAATCTCACTAATGTGAGGGGAAATTATTATTATGTTAACAAGGTGAAAAGCATTAACTGAAAAATGGGAGATGATGATTTTTCTTTTAAGCTTCTGCTAACAGAAACCCAAGTTCTGTGTTGGCAGAGCTGGGGAACATGTGAACATGAGCAGTGGTACAAACAGTTCCCTTGCTGCCCTGCCAGCATCCTGAAGTGTCTGGCGTCTCATCAGAAGCCGGCTTTTGGTCTTCAGGGTAGTGTAATCTTGGTGCCTCCTGGGCAGCTTTTGGTAGGGGTGGTGCTCAGTGTCTGAGTGGTTATGCTTGCAATTGTTGGAAGGGTTAGCTTGAGAATCCCAAAATAATGTGCTAACAAACCAGCTCCTGAATTGCAAGATCAAGATGAACATGAAATTGTCTGCATCTCTGTCCCTCAAATTTATTGTTGTTTACACATTTATCCTTTAAAATATTTGAAATTGCTCTGTAGAAGAGACCCACTCAGCCATCATATCTTTCCACTACAGACAGTTATGGTCCAAGTGCCTCAGTTTTCACAGGTCTTTGCCCCTCCCTGTGGCAAGTGAAGCTGAAATAAAACCTTCCCCATCCATTTTTGCTTCTTACCAAATGCAACTTTACCCACTCTGTTTTGTGGTAAAGGGCTTATTTTTTGCCTTAGTTGGCAGGAAATGAAAAAAGTGATTTTTTTCAAACAAAATAGAAATGTCTTCAAAACTTTTTAAAGAGTGATTTAGGTTTCTTGTGTAGGTAAGTTGTTACGGCTCGTGGGAGTTTAACAGGCAGGAAGTGAAAGTATAAGAGTAACGTGTGCATAAATTTCTCTTATGCAATAAGTCCTTATTTAACTGTTACTCCTACTTAAAGACTATTCTGTGTAGTTAAGTTCTCTTGCCTTATTTTCCCAACCATGCTTTGAGGCTTTTCGGTTGCGTTCTGTGTCACTGGTTCCTGAATGGACCAATATCTGTGCTGGTATTCAGCAAGTCCAAAAACAGATGGCACAGTGTAATGGATGTACAGTGGCACATCTATGTATATTGACTCTACTGTGACATTTGGTGCTTTTTATTGTGATTATGTGCCCATGAACCCGAGTACAACTTCCTATTTCCCTCTGCCTGTGCATCTTTCCTCTCGCCTTACAGAATGGAGCCTCTCTGTTTTCCCTTGCCCATTGTGTAGGCTTGAGTTCAGGGGTATTTCACCTCATAAAATGAATAGCTATTAAAATTCTAACTTAATTTAGAAAGAAACTACCAAAATGAGTGTTGTGTATCACACGGAAAGAATTGCCTTGGGTATAAATTGGTAGTCTGGAAAGCTGAATGTACAGCTTGAAACTGGAATTGGTTTGTGTGTGCTATTGTGTGATACTGGATTATCTTTGGACAAGCAGTTAAAGGAGATGAGAAATCATAAGGGAAGAGTTTGAATAGTTTTTTGAAAGAATGATAAAAGGGGCTATTTCAGTTTCAAGTTTTCTGTGTCTCAGCATTCATCACAGCAAATTACTGACCATTTTCCATGCTTTTTACAATCCTATGTGAAGTAGCTGTCTACTATGGTCTTAGCAGGGAAAACAAGTATGCTTTATTTGAAAAAATGCTGCTTTTCAACAAGTTGACCAAAATACATTAATTTTATTAATTGTTGTGTCTTCAACTTGTGGTGACCTTAATCTGAAGAATCTGTGTGGAGATGAACTGTAAAAACTTACATTGAATGATTTCTTAATAGTTTCCAGGGGAATTACAAATTTTAGTTTTCAGTTTCTTTTTGGTTACCATTGAGAGCCAGATTTCTGAAGCCAAAGATGAAGCACTTGTATTAGGGAAAACACTCTCATTGGGATTTGGGTGCTTTTGTGTTTATTGCATTTACATTTGTCTTACTACCATCACTCTTTTGAGAAAACTACGTAAGTGTCTAGGACATGCTCCAAAGGCCATCCCAGCAGGCAGAGGCTCCCTTTAGCTCCAGATTGCTAATACTTTGTCAGAACCTGAAGCCAGTTATATAACTTGATGCTCACCTCCTGTTTCCTTATGATGTCAAGATCTAAGAGAAATAAAGGAATTCACAGCATGTTTTAAGTTCATTTAGATTCTTGGCTTAGATAACTGAATTTACATACATACAGATGAAGGTTTATACATTAAACCCAAGATTTAAAAAATATATGAGTGTTTACTGCAGTTGTTGTTTCCTTGTTACCAGCTCCAATTTACAGCTTTTTTCCCCTTCTAATTATTTTTAATAATTAAAAACAAATAAAACCATACAACAAATGGTGTACAGCTCTTCAGTCACATAGTTGGTTATGACCTAACCTTAGCTTTCCTTTTAAGTATTCACAACAATTCCCACAGTAGGAATCACTGATACATAGCTACTGAGCTGTAAACAGCTAGAGTCTGGAAGGCTTAGCTGGGGAAGGCATTATATGTACTTGTCAAGTTGTTATGGTTTTTCCCTGATCCTTGCTCTTGGCAGCTGTTGGAGGCAGGATGTTGCCTTGCACAGATCCTTGGTCTGACGTGCTGTGGTCATTCCTTTGGTCAGTCTTTTGCATACTGCAAGCTATCAGATTAATGAGCATCTCATTTGGACTTTTTCTGTCTTCTGTTTTTTTCCCATATTCAGTAATTGTGCACTTCATATTTTTTATTCCTGTGGCTATTAGGACACAATAAGATGATAAAATAAGAAAAACACAGTGAGCACAGAGGGACTGTGTGGAAAGAGGGTATCAGTGGTGGCTAGGACAGAGGAAAACCTAGATAAGAAATATATGCACAAAGATACTTTCTTGAAGGCATCTCCTATATGTGAGATCTTTTCATAAGTTTTTCTGTTAGGTGTGGTTCTTTTTGGTCAGACTCATTATAGCCATGTAACAGGCTTCAAGTGTTGAGTGCTCCTCAGCTCACTATTTTTCCAGCAGTTGCCTCCTTGCAATTGTTCTTACTGTGCGGAGCCAACATGTTGATGTTTATTCAAGTTTCTTGTAGCACCCATAATTTATTTTTTGCTTTTAGGAGGAAAAGTTTTCCACACATTGTTTTTAAAACAAACCATCATGGAGGTTTATCTTGGGTGTGAAGAACAGTCAAGCCAAGATCCTGGAGATGCTTAAATATTTTTTAAATGACTCTAGGAAATAATACATCATTTCAGTTCATCTGTACAATGAAAATATCTTAACTCTGCTTCCAGATATATAAACATTACCTCATAATTCTGTTACTGACACTGAATAATAGTATTGCATTTTACTCACATTGTTTCAGGCAATAACATGTATGCCTGAGGCATTCTATTTTGTAAGAAAAGGCTGAATATATCACTACTTCAGATTTATGGGATGCAATGGTTATTATTTGCTCTGTTATTTGTGTGTTTGTGTGCAGGATAGTTGATTTGCTATGGTGGATAGCTGAAAAAAAGCCATAAAATATTTTCTGAAATATACAGTATTATGATTTACCTTCCAGGTACTTACACTTGAGGTGTTTCAATGTTTTTAGCAGATTTTCTGCCTTCTGCACTGTAGGTCAGTATTTTAGCTGCCCTTTGCAACTGTCATAGTGTAAGACATTTAAAAATGTCTAGAATTTCACAGACAGCATCACTAGGACCTTTTGGGTGGAGCTTTGGGAGGTTGGTCAGATCCTTCAGCTGCTTGAGAGACACTTGCTATTCATTGCTCACAAACCTTTTAGTGTGTGTGTATATATATGTATATTTATATAAAGTTTTCTTTTTATGATAGTTGTAAATCTGGAGAATGAGAGTTGGGAGGGAAATTGAACCTGCTTTATCTGAAGTGTTGCACGGGAAAAGTTGAACAGCTGTTTATCTTGGGAACTGTTTCCTCATCTCACATTGGAGTTGCTTTCTGGATTCCGAGGTTTCTGTGTTAGCAGTCTTGTAATTCTGTGGTGCAGGATAGAATTCAGCAAAAGAGCATGAATCACCATTTTCTGTTTAGTCTTTAAATCACAGAATTATTCCCAATGTGAGTGCTTCCTCTGGGAAACATAAACAAGCTAGTGGTTTCTGTAGTCTCGGTTCTTTCACGTGCTTTCATCCTCAAGAGTAGTGGAGTCATTTAGGATTGAAGAAGAATTTTGTTACTGGTAACATAGTTAGTGGAAGTGTTTAATGGGGCCCCAAGACTTTCCTCAGGCTTCTTTAAAACTTTGCAGTACCACAAATGCTGTTTATGGAGATACAAAGCTTGTGTAAGACAGGAAGCATGGTTAACCTCTTCACCCATTCACTTCCCCCTGCATGTGAAGGGAGACTTGGGTAACAGTGTGGCCTCTGTCTGAAGAGGCTTTTTTTAGGACAGAGAAGAAAGATGGAGTTTTGTGATAGTCTTGATTTCTTTGAGAGCTGTATCACAGACTGTGCAGAGAAAAGACTTTATTTACTCTTCAAATGTACTGTCTGTGTCACACCAGTAATTTCACAATTTTTCACCTTGCAAGATTCTCATAAGGTTGGATTGTTAGACAGAAGCATGCAGTGACCTTAAATTTGCTTTTCCCAAAGGGACCTTTGGGTGTCTCCTATCAGCCTTTCAAAAGAAACTTATTTAGCTTCCTTTATAGAACATAAATAGTTACACGATGGGCCTTTTGATGTCGACATCTGTGCAGTTTTGATAAGAGTTGCTATTAACATAGTTGCAACGTAATTTGTCTTCCTCTACTTCCCTTCCCTGCAGCCTACAGCTGGGAATGCCAGGCACTGAGGGGTGTACTGGACGTTCCTGGTGTGCCATGCCATTTACCTTTTCACTCTTGGATTTAAAGACATGTCTTAAAGATCATAAAATTTGTAGGCTTCACAAGATGGCTTTCTGGATAGGTGTGATACAGACTTCTTACTATGTCTGACATACATTTTTAAATTGCGCTGTTTCCATAGTGTCTGCAGGTACGGGCTTGTCCTTTCAGCCTCCCAGCCGTGTGTTCTCTTCTGTTCTTAGGTGCTTTATGTATCTACTGCATAAAATTCTGCTGAACCCCAATGAACTGTTTTAAAATTAAGTCTAGCTTAAACACTGGTGGAAATGTAGCACAATACTTGGCAGTCAATTTTAAGGTGATGTTGTGTAAGATGCTACTGAAAGGAGGTGGTTCCACTTAGCCTTCTGGTTTTGCCATGTTTCATGGATGACAGAGCTGTCATCACTGAGCTGCTCCAGCATGAAGGCACCTTCCAGGAGCAGCCACCTAAAAAGATGCCTAATGGTACTGACTTTTTAGTGGTGCTGTTCATCATCATCTGCTCATGCTGTGAGAAATAGCAACTGTCTTACCTCCTTTTGGCAGCAGTCCTGGTCAGCTCTCCTGTGCTTTGTACCACGTGGTAGTAGAGAGTGGGCTGTACAGTATTTTGAGAAGGAGAACAGTCGGCATTGTGAGCTATGTTAGAGTTTGCTGGATTGAAGGAAACACAGGTTGATAAGAAGCTGGACATGCACCCTCAGGGAAGGTGTTTCTGGCTCACAAAGAAATTGCCTGCCTTTGTATCTGCCCTCATTCAGGGCTTTTGCCTGTATGGTTTTGGCATGTGCCATGCTAACATTATATAGTCTATTTCTGGTAATGACGCTTCATGTTTAAAGGGAAAGGGATGAATGATACCTGCAGGAACATGCTTTTGGAAAAGGGGCAGTGTTTTCCCCCTCAGTCTGAGAGACTGGAAAGCATTATATAGCTTACTAAGGGAATTCTGTGGGTAAGAGATGAAATACTGTGGATCCTCTCTGGGTACACTGGATACCTGTCTGCTTGCACTGTATCTGAACTATTAGTTGCATGTTCTGCAGTTTTTGCTGCATGCCTCTGGGCATTGGGCTCCCCACTCCTGCCTCCTCTTCAAGGAAATGAAGCTTTTTTTCCTCTGCTCTGGGGCTTTGAACAGGATAATAGGCTGCGTGGATATTCCTGGTGGCCTTAGGTTCCCTATGGTAAACTCTCATGCCCTCAGCGTTAATCCAGCTTCCAGACTGTGTTTGGAAGGGATTTCTTCTGCTCCACCCGCTCCTGCCAATCTGATTATGCAGAAGTGAGCTGTATGTGTAGGTTTGTGGTGGTTTTTTTCTGTCCTACTCTGTAGTCTGGGCAAGGAGTGTTTCTTAGGATCATCTGAAATTTGAGCATGTATGTTAGCTATGCTCTAAGTCTCTCATGCTATTCCACTGAGATTTGTGGGATTCCTGCTGTTGATTTATGTGAGAGAAAATCCCAAGGAGAGCAGCAGAAGTGGTTAAGAACTTGGGGAGAAAGATAATTGTCCTTATTCTGGAAAACCTTTGTAATGTAAATGAGCCATAAATCAGCTCTCTGGGTGTCTTAATACACTGAGTATTTTCCTGTGAGACAGCAGTTTCTGGCACAGAGAACTTTTCTTGTATAACACTTAATATACTGCTAATAACTTTAGGCTTTTGCTACTATTTTTCTTGACTGGCTATTTTTATTTCAGTAGGTGTAAGCTTAACAGCTAGCCAATCACTGGTAAGCTTAGTTTAAATTATATTATGGTTTTGGCATAACAGTGCATTTCTGTCATGGATTTTTGCTTTCAGTAATGCTTCTATAAATAAATGGCTTGAAGGTGTTAATCACATGTTTCGATCAGACAATCTTTAAAAGTCAAATCTCCTTGAGCAGAAGATTTATTTGTATGTTCACTATCTTTTAGTGAACTATATGTTAAAAAGATGATGCTGCTCTTTCCGCCTGGACCACAGCAGGTGCTGCATGTAGCAGTTCTGCTTGCCTGAGGCTGAGAAGGATTTTTTGTTATTATAGAGATGTTCTGTGTTACAAATACTGCCAAAACTCTCTTTTTTTTTGGCAATCCAAAACTACAGCATATGACTCTGGTCTCATGGACGGATGCATTTGAGCGATTTTATGCATGTGAAGAGCCATACTGTTAGGTTTTGCAGAACAGTGAGAGCTGCTTGTAGGAGCTGAGCTGTCCAGGCACGAGTGGTGGGAGCAGGTCCAGAGCACTGTGTCTGCAGGGAGAAGTGCCAGGGCACCAGAGGGGAGGGGAGGCCAGCAGCTCCCTACCCACCTGCCGTAGCAGGGGTAGAACTCAGCATGCCAGGAAGCTTTCCTTCCCAGCCCAGAAGGGAATGGACAAGTGGACATAATGGCAGGCAGCAGGACAGAATGTCTCAGAGCACCTCCCTTATCTGGCTCAGGCTGGCTGGATGTAGCAGGAGGTCATTGTCCTTGAAAATACCACCAGGAGACTGAAGATAGCTCCTGGCCTGCTTCTCCCACCTGCTGTGCATCTGCAGGGAGGAGGTGGCAGCACTCAGCCTCCTGGGTGTGCTGCAGCCTGGGTGCTGCTGCAAGGAGCGAGGCCACTTGGTGTTAAGCAGAAGGGCTGCCTTACAGGATTAAATTCAAGACCACTGTAACTTCCTGGTTTCCTCAGCTTATTATTCTAGTTCACTGCCTCAAGTGCAGTGAGACTTCGTGGACTCAGAGTCCAGAGAACATGGAGATGGAGCAGAGCCTTTTGTGTCCTCCTGTTGACCCTTCTTCCATCATGCTGACAGAGGGCAAGATTCACTTTTTGCTATTTCATTTTCCCTGAAGTAATGGCTTCTTCCCCTTCCAGCCATATACATTTTGACTGCATGTTAAAAGTTTCAGCTGAAGTGAAAATGAAAAAATCCAAACTATTCTTCAGGCAAAAGTAAATGCATTAATAATATAATACTTTATATAAAACCCACGGAGGAGTTTTAAGATGTAGTAACTAATACACATTTTATTTCTTACAAGTGTAATTGAGCACCTACTACACTACTGTAATGGTATGGCTGCTGGAAAATATCAGACCGTGTCAAATTCTCATTTTAAGGATATGCTTGTGAGAAGTTGCACTTGTACATGCCTGTCATGTGACTGTCCCACATAGACAAGCTCTCCCTGTCATCTTTATACCTGTGGTTAATGGTCTTTTCACTGTAGCATTAAAAAGGTGGTGCCATATATAGAAGATGATACAGGCACTTGCTCTGGGTGTAGATTGATCATCATTCTCAATTATGAAATATCTGTTGTATGAGACAATATCAGCCATTATTCTAAACACTGAAACTACAGATTCCTTTTTTTTCCCCCCACCTGTTATCAGTATGGCTGGGTGTCTTTTCAGAACTTTAATCCATGTAACAAGATCTTCACTGCACTTGGACATTTCTTCTGTACTGCGTGCCAATTCATGGGAAGTCTGTTCAGGAAAGCCATTAAACTGCTCAACATGCAAAATAGGTTGCAAGTTGTTTGAGGGTGGTGAATGTAAACACAGAAATGAGATATGCAGTTGGTTGGTTGAGATTTGTTTTTAGCAATTACTCTGAAATACGTTAACTAAAACCTTTTTGCACTCACATTGGTGTGCTTTTTGCTGTAAATTTATTCCTGAATAGGTAAGTTTTCAACCTGTTTGCAGGCCTGTGCACAGCATCTCTTACACTATCATCTCCAGCTGTTATTAACAGAATCCGTGAAAAATATGTAGTGACATTTGGATAATTCTGGTGTCATTATGAAACTTAGCATTTAAAGCCATCGTTTTGGCTTCCATTTTAGTGCCTTTTTTTTACAGAAAAAAAAACCCTTGGCCTTCTCTATTAATAATAAGAAAGAGAAAGTGTGGGGTTTTTTCTCTGTGTTTTTCTTTTCTTAAACTACTTTTGTTTACAGTGGTATTGGATTGGTAGTTTGATGCCATGCAGGTGGGTGCAGTGATGCAGAGCACCTCAACATTTGAATGGTAATTTTCAAAGTAACTTTCTTAAGAAAAGCAAAAGCTAATGCAAAGACAGATCCTTTAAATCTAAGTCCCCTCCCTCTCTAAGGTATCTGTTAGTGGTCTTTTAAATAAAGAAACTGTTGAATTTTTGACTTTACTTTGCTCACTGACTTCTCAACCATAGCCATTTTTAAATCACCCCAACTCTTTTTATCAGCAAACACTGACAGGTGACTTCACTTACTGGGTTGAGTCAACTTACTCAACATTAATTTTTCATGGAGAAAACAATGCTTTCTTCGCGCTCTGCTGCTGTTGGAGAAGCAGAGTCACTGTTTCCTTTTTGCAGCAGGCGAAGCTGCCCATCTTCTAGCCCTTGGAATGTTTATGAAAATTCCCCATCCTCACAATATCTTTTCTAGATAAGTGGGAAGAAGCTGCCATGACCACCTCAGTGCTCCTGTCCAGAGGTCTGTTGGGCGTGGTGTGGTGTGTGCCTGGTTTGGCTTTCTGGCATCCTTTTTTACGGATCTCAAATAACAGAGAACAACCAAGGCTGTTGCTTGACCAGCCCGTCCCTCTTAGCAAAGTGCCTTCTTGGAGGAGCAGCCTTGCCTCTGCTTATGGCCTTCTCCTTCTGTGTTGATACCAAGGGTAGCACAGCCAAGTGGCATCTAATGGGGGAGTGATCCAATTTTGAAAAATGGATTTATGTATTGGTATTTTTGCTGGGTTACCTTTAACTTACATAGTTGCCCAGATCTGGTCTCTGTGGAGCTGCAGCAAATGGGTTTGTGCAAGAATGGGCACAGCTCCTGGGGACAGAATAGGTGGTGAGCAGAGAGAAAGAGGCTTCTTTTGCTAACAAAAGTAGCTTAAAAGTGCTTCTTTGAGCTGCAGGCTTTGAGACAAGTCTCCTTTTCCTCAAATAGCGTTGTGCTCTGGAGGTTCGCTGTGCTTTTTGCTTCGTTACTGTTGCACTCACCATACCTGATTTCTGCTGGGGGCCAGGCAGGGATGCTCAAGAATGAGGGCAGGGGAAAAAAAAAGGGAGTGCCTACAGGTATCCTTCAAGAGTCTGCCCACAGGTGTACAGCCTTCTAACAGCTTGCCATGTAGATTCCTTCTGAGAAAAAAACCAAACAAACCAACCCCTAAAACCAAAACAAACCAGCCAAACCACCAAATCTCAGAGACTGTATCCTTGTCACTGTGTTCTCCATGGCCCTGCCATATTTATTTTTATCTGCTTTTCACTTTTATCTGAATGTAATTCTTGAAAGAACTTAATTTGGTGTCTTTGGTACTTCTCTTGTAAGAAATACTAAGATAGCACTCCTTGAGTTTTTTTTCCTGGAGGTGGGTTCCAGCTCCATTACTGCTGCATGACGTAAGGAACATTTCCTGTGGGTTTTGCTTTAACTGACCATTGATTTTCACCTATTGTTTTATTGCTTCCTTGCAAACGTTTACTGCCATTTGAGTCACTGAGCACTAAATTTCTTTCTGATTGTTTTCAGTCAGTTTAATCAATACTAAAACTGCTTTCTACTATCAGGAAATTTTGCTACATAGGCTATCTGAGAAAGCTGGTGTGCAGCAATCACTGTATGGAGCAGCACATCTCCCCCGGAGCTTTCCATGTACCCTGTTGTTGTCTTTGGGTTTGTTCTCAATTCTTGTACTTTGTTTCCCTGTGTTAATTAAATGTCAGAGGACCTTCCTCTTTTTTTCATGGAATTTGAGTTTTATGAAGAGTGTTCAGTTGAGGCGGGGAGTGAGGAATTTATCAGAGTTTTGGAGAAAGTTGAGATGTGTCAGCCAGCCTTATGAGCTTACTGTCCTTGTCAAAAAAGTTTTAGTATGATGTGACTCTTTCTGAGCAGCTTCTCTGCAACATCCTCCTTTGCTGTGTAATTGCAGTTCCCTTTTTCTTGCCGTTTCACTCAGCTGATATGGAGGGGAGTGGGGCTGGCACTAAGTAGAGGAGAACTGCTGGGAGCCAGAACTGGCTGGAGGTGACAGGGCAGGGCCATCCCTTCCTTGTCAGGGCTTCAGTGCAGGGAGGGTGTTTTGTTGAGCCACTTCCAGAAGAATTCCGTGGCATGTGTAGGAGCAGTTGGGGGTGATAAATGAGCACCACAGTAGGAGAGAGTATCTGGTATTTTCAGCAGAAGAAGACAGGAGGAGCATGATGGGAGTGTGTTAAGAGTCAAGTTGGTATTTGTGACAAAACAGATCTGTGGTGCTGCTTTAATTGAATAAGCCTAATCAGTGAACTTCTGGCAAAGTTAAAGGAGTCATCTGAAGAAAGGGATTTCTTCATTTTGCCTTCTGCCTAAGGCTGTTCTTTGAGAGCTTGCAGTAACTAAGGTTATAAGGGAGAGAATCAAATAGATGTCTAAAGCAAGCAAAATAACTTTCCAGAATGCTTTTCCTATGGAAAAGATTTTTTTAAATTGTTGTCATAGCAATGGAGTGCTGAATACATCATAACCGCTTTTGCTAAGTAAACACAAAAGATGGGGATACTTCTTGCCTTTGAAAATAGAAAGTTGTTAAGATGTGTGGGAACATTGTAGTCTTAAATTTAAGAAACTAAAAACTTTCTGACAGCTCAAAACTCTCTTTGAGTTTTACCCAGGGAAACTGGGATTATTTCCACCCTCCAAATAAACATAAAAGATGTTAGATGGGATATTTAAAATTTGCTGATCTAAGTCAGAAAACTGGGGAGGAGAAGTTAACATATTTTACTTAATCTAAGAATTCATTTTATCAGAAGTTGTAGTGTCTAAAATTCCAGAACAGCTTTACTACAAATCTTTCCCTCCACATTACAGATGACGAAACAGATGTGGTGACTTGGTTTTTAAGCTCATGGCAGTATTGGGAAGAAAACAGACATACCCTGGATTGGTAGTACAGCACTTCACTCTTTGGAGCATGCCAGCTTTCTTGAGCATTGCTGCTGGCTGACCATCTGTGAAGCCTGGTGCTGGTACTTGTTGTCAATCAGTAACAAGAGTTCTAATAAAAGTGGAAATTTCCAGCTTTGACCTGTGCTACTAAAAGCAGAGCTTTCAGGAGTTGCTTTTTGTCCTTTGGAATGACCAGATTATGGACACTTTTGAGTGTCTGCAACCACCATACTGGATCCACATGGTTGTCCTTGATAATTTTTTCAGACTTTTTTTTTTTGGTAGTTTTTTCCTCTGTGGTTAATTGTTAAATATATGGCAAAAGATGTGTTCTCTCCCTTACATTTGCCTTAATAGTCTGTTTTCATAGTAAACATACAGCCTTGTGGCTTGCTTGTTTCCAAAACAGGACATGTGCCAACCTGAAATGGCTTGTGTTCCATGGAATGTGCTTCCTCGTGGGGTGGATGCTGTTCAGTTGTTCAGTTTTAGGAAGATTTTTGAGGGCGAATGGCTTTGTATTTGTTTCTGTGCTGAAGTGAAAGTAGCCACACTGGGGAGGTCTGGGTGCAGCGTTACAGTCTGGCAAGCAGTCTCACTTCCTTTGGCTTTCCAAGCAGCAATGATTTATTTTGTCTGAGATTTGCTTATTCTTCAGGTTACATCGGATGGGATGAGAGCACAGCCATGCCTGGAGCTGGCTGAGTCGTGCTGCCACTGAGCTGGGTGAAGGGGAGAGGGGTGATGTGTGCAGGCTGGGAGAGAATGGCTGATTACGATCAGACCAATGGGTGACTAATGGAGATTTTTACTGTAAGATTTCTGTACCGAGGTATAGGGGTTTTTTGACATGAATTTGATTTGTTTAGCTCTTCCGGATGGGTGGAGAAAGGCATGTAGGGTAGAAAGAAACTAGTATGTATTATAATCAGTGCAGAGATTTAAATTAAGATTAAAATGATTAATTCTGAAGAAAATAATTGGGGTGCATATTATTTTTTTACAAAGTCAATTAATAGAAATCTTAATGGGAACAAAACAGATTAAGATGTTTGAAGTGTTTTAAAGTGGCTTTTTTGTAAGTTCTGTTTAGTCTTATTGTACATATGCGTAAATAGATTTTTGAATATGTTATTTGTGGAACATGATCTGTTTGTGTTGTGCAGGATGTTAAGCTGATTGTATGCCAGATATCAAGGCACGTTTTAGAGGATGCACATTGTGGAAAATTTTCAAAAAGGAAAACTTCAGCTGAAAGATAAAAAGATTTCTTCTCTCTTTCCCCTTCCTTTTTTATATTTTTGGAGGGCCACTTTGTTAGATGCTTTTGTTTCTAAAGCAAGAGTTGTACATGATGTATGAGTTTTATTAATCTAATACATCATAAAAGACATGCCTTACTATCAGGAGTTTTTAGAACATCCTGTGATACGGACTCTTGACTGTGCTCTTTGACTGTGATATTATGCATTGAATAAGGTGCTGTTGAATTGTCTGTTAGATACCTCTACTGACTAAATGTTAAGCAAAACAAAATGAAATTTCTAGGAAAAAAGTTATTGTCAGATTTCCGTCTCTTTATTGTCTCAGTGTCAGAGGTGCTTTACTGGTTGCTTGTAGTTTCTAGTGAAAGCTGGGCAGATAACATCACCCCTCTTTTCTCTGAGCAGTTTTCTTTTTACGCTAACCACCTACCTTGTAAGTGTAATGAGAAGTTCAGACTGTTTTATTGTAAACACTAGTTATTTGCCTTTCGTAGGCAGTCAGAGTTGGGTCTGAAGGATGAAGTAGGCCATTTCTTGGAATCTTTCCTAGCTCTTTTCCTATAAGTCAATGCCCAAGGTATTAAACAGTCAGTTGCAAGTTAATTTAAGTAAGCACTGCTAGTCTTGCATTTTTACCTGCCTATTCTGTGATCGTGTCCATTTCAGATAATTAGTCTTTATTAAATTAAATTATTTTCGTATTGCAGTTAGTTTTGATTTTGCTGGTAAACTTTGTATTTGGACAAACAGAAAATGTCTTACTGGTTGTTGCCCAGAAAGCACTTGAGGGGCTGGAAAAGGATGCCTCTGTATAAACACAGAAGAAATGTCTTGCCTGTCAGAACCAACTAGCTTGAAAAATGTTATCTGGTGTCTAAATGAAATTACAGATGTGTAAGACTTTCTTCATAAACAGGAGTGTTTTTGCAGATAAGATTATTTTAACCTGCCCTCCCTGTTTCTTTCTTTTTCTTTCTTCCCCCAGCAGCTTTCCTAGTGGAACACAATATATCCATCAACGGATACTGAAAACCAAGCATTTTCTGCACTAATACTTCATGCATTCACTTTATGCATCTTGTTTTGCCTGAAAGGCTGATTTAATTGCAGAACATGACACTGATCAAACTGAGGGGTTTAAATTTTTTCGGTTTCGTTTTTGGTGGTGGTTATTTGTTTTGGTTGGTTGGTTTTTTGGGGTTTTGTTTGTTGGTTTGGTTTGGTTTTGGTTTTCTGGGGGGTTTTTTTTGTGTGTTCAGCTCCCTTTTATTTTCATAACTATTAAGACAAAACTGAGTGTTAGATTTGTTCACAGACATCCCCTTAAAAATGGAAAAAAACCACTCAAAATCTTCCAAAGTAGTTGAAAAAAGAAATAATTTGACAAATGGTGTTCTCAAAATCATCATCCATAGCAGCTCTTGTCATGAAAGTTGGGAAATACCTGAGAGCTGGGAGAAGAGTAGATTAGACTGTCAGCCTCCACCTTCTTTAGGAGGTGATGGGTTTGAAATCTTAAGTGGGAGAAGGACTGGCAGCTTGTGTGGGATATACCGGTCAGTATGAGAGAAGGGTGAGTGGAAGCTGAAGGAGGTACCTCAAGGGGATGGAGTTAAAGATGCAGTAAACATCTTTAAAAAAGATGGAGTAAAAGATGCAGCTGTGCTCTTCCCAGCCTGATCTCTGCTGCACTGTACCAGTGTGTGTTAATAATGAATTGTCTTGTGTGTATGCAGGGCTTTTCTTTGCTAAGAGGGTGCATAATGTCAAAAAGCATACTAGGTTTGAGGCTGCTGTTGTGGCTTTAAATGCTTGTTGGCTTGAAGGCTTGTTTTGATTCCTTGGGGTGTTACAGGCAAGGCTTTTCAAGAATGGTGAATTGGAACATTTTCACCAGACTTTAGAAACCTCTGGAAGCAGCATCTTCCAAGTAGAGATTATAACCCTAGACAGAGTTGCAGTTACTCTGAGTCCTGTCTGGAATGTCATGGATACTCGGTCCTCATAAGTCATTTTTCCTAGTGCCAAGGTTACCACTTTTGGAGTTGGATGGTCATGGCCTTGAAACAGCACAGTGGGCAGGAGTAAGCTTGGCACCATCTGAAAATCTGATGCGTGCCGTGAGGATGGAATAGAAATTACAGAGTGCCCAGATTCTCGATCACTTGTACCTGTGGCACTGTCCATTCACAGCAGCAGCAGCTGTGTGTGCTGGGGATGCTGCAGGTTGTGTAATGAGCTCCTGGTGGGCTGTAGTGGTGGGAATGCAGCAAGATTAAACACTGAGGACAAGAACCAGTCAGTTGCATTGCAGTGAGTCAGTTCAGACTCTCCTTTCTGCTTTCCTTTTTTCTATCACTAATGGACCAGTTCTGTTTTAGCTCTTTGTTCTAAAAGTTGCCAGGGGCATCTTTGAGAACTCCAGTTCAAATGAGTATGTTTTAAGGAAAGTACTGACGGAAGCTGTTAGTGGTGTCACAAGGACTGTTGACCTCTAGAGAGCTTTTTCTCTTTATTTTTTTTTCCCCTGCCAGAAAGGGTTCTGTGTTTCCATTAGGGGCTTTTTTGTTGTTTTGAGATACTACATTCATACTGCAGAAAGCCTACTTAACAGAGTTTGTGATCAAAACAAATAGACTGTGAATCTGAAGACAGAAGTCTCTGATGCAGTGTGAGTAGAAGTGGGGTGCCAGTGGTTGCTTGCTAGTTCTCATCTGCTGAAGCAGGTGATTTGGGTATCCTGTGATATGCACACATGCTGGAAGGTCTTTGAGTCACCGGAGTCAAAAGTCAGGAATGTGGCTCATTTAGAAGTCTGGAATCAGGTATAACCATGGTAGGAATATGCCATTTCAGTGTAGAGGGCTGCTTTGCCAAGATTTACACCAGAGCTAAATACACACATCATGCATGCAAAGTGTCTGTAAGGTTTTGTGATTGCTACAGCAGCCTTTCATAAGGGCTGTGGATGATTAGTAAAAAAATAGCTTCCTTTGCATATGCACATTTTCATTAGTCTAAACAGTTTAAACAGTTCGTTTGTTATGTAAATGTAGTCACTTTTATCTTTTATATATCTCCCCCCCCCCCCCATGGTGTTTTCATATGGTGTTTTCATATGTAGTCAGGACTGAATCCATAAAGTTTCATATACAGTAACTGTCTCTTGCTGGGCAGAGCATGAGCTACTACTGCTAGCTGTCTTACAGATCTGTGGGTTTGAATGAATGGGGAACCACAGCATCCTCACTGGATTGGCTGCAGTATGTGAATCTTCCCATTTTGGGCAGCATTTAAGGAATATGTATACATACATGTGTGATAGACACAGTTTGTAAGACAGTATTTTGAAGTGTTTCGCTGGAAAGTGTTGGTCACATGTAGTCTGAGAAAGTGACCCTTCTCAGAGGTCTCAGTCTAGACATTCTAAACTTGGAACTGGTTTTAGTATTTTATTAAAAAAAAAAGGTCTGTAGCCTGAAATGTCTTTCTGAAATTCTCAAATGCTCTGTGTATTTATTTTTATGTTGTAGTCTATAAAAATACATGAAAAGCATATAAACATAAAAGGTGGAAGAAAGAATCTCTGAAATTCCTGCATCGTATTAATAACTTAATGTACTGAGTTTTCACTTCCGTATGCTGCTGCTGTGAGATCATGTAACCTTTTCCCATTTGTGGTGACTCACTGGTTGTCTGTATTTTCTATGCATAATTCTTCCTGTGCTCAAAACAAAGTTTTTGGCGTCAACAAGATAAATACACTACTCACTCCCCTGGGTACCTTGAAACCTAGAAGTTAATGTACTGAAGAGAAGGACCATTAGATAGATTAGTTTTTCAATTTGTATGGTCTGAGTCAGTGATTAACTGGGGACTATTTTAGTGACAGTGACCCTCAACCCATAAAGTCAGTTTTTGCTCTCACTAAGCAAACTCAGTGCTTAGTGAGAGCAAAGATGGTTGATTTAGCAGAAAATTCTACGTTAGGATTCCTGAAGCATCTTTCTCACTTGAACTGTGCTTTAAGCAGTCTTCTAAAAAGAAAATAGTCTTGCTGCTATAGTGATAAGTTGGAAGATTTGTAGGCAGCTCATTAAGATTTCTCTCAGAAGAAATCTAGGCAGCTGGGAGATGGTCTGGCGCAAGCAGTTTGTGGCCACATTGATCATGTTGCAGAAGGAGCTCCTGGGTGACACTGGGAATACCAGGGAGTGTGGGTTGCGCCAGAACAGCTGTGGAGTAGCATGAGTGGCCTCTAGGAGATAACCTTGGACAAAATGGAAAAAAGTAACAAGTTTATATGAGAACAGATGGTTTTATAAAGCAGAAGTAGTAGACTGTGGAATTGTTGTTAGCTCTTGTGTTAGTGCATTGTGATCTGAGGTTTTGTTTTATCCCAGGCTTCATCTTGAAAACATGAATTCAGTATCGTGTTTCTACGTTTAGATGTATGGTCCTTTTAAAAAACTCCAGTTTTCAATGGTTTGTTTGTTTGTTTTCCCCTGTTCCTTCTCCTCAGTAAACAACAGTAAAAACTTTATTACCTTTTTTGTTATTCTTGAGAAGGTATCCTTGAGATTATGATATAATGGAAGAAAGAGTATGAGGTAGGATAATCTTAGTTACCAAGTTACTGATGCCAAGTGTGTGATTTTTAAAGGGTTGTAAGGAATTCTGATATTAAATTCATTTTTAAAAAGATCAATTGTGAAAGTGAGTTAACTTGTCTCTAGAGGTTGGCTAAATCTTAATGTGGGTTTCTTTTCTTTATGCGCAGTTTGAAAAAGAAAAGGCAAGTCAAACAAACCACCGAGACTGTCTCTGCCAATTCCGCTGGATCTCCTGTTTCCAAAACTCCTTCTGAGAAAGATGATGAAAGTAAAGTTATTTTGGAGCAAATAGGTTCCTCTGAAGACAACTGTAAATTTCCTGGGGAAAAGGAAACTGCTCCAGACAAGGAAAAGAAAAAGAAAAAGTACAATCAACTGAAAGACATCAGACGCACAGAACTTAAAAGATACTATAGTACTGGTGAGTTATGTTACTGCTGTAGCATTTTAAAATGCGTTTGTTTTGATAGCTTGCTAATGTATTTTTCTCATATTCTGTAGGCCTTTCTTTAAAGGATAATTGACTTTGGATATCCTTCCTATAAAAGCAAATAGAATTATACATTTCAGAATATCATCTGCTTCTAACTTAAACCTTTCATTCTCACAAAAATACCTATCATCTTGTTTCTCAGTTTCTAAAACTGTTGTTATAGGCAGCAGTTAGTTTATTATTGCATTTTATTTTCGTTATTTTTAAGATTAGTCTTCAATGTTTTATGGGGTTCAATTCTTTTGACGGCGCTATTTCATAATTTGATATATACTGTTTAAGACTTCAGTCTTAATTCATATTTATGTTTGTCTGTTGAAGTCCAAGGAAGTAAGTAAATTAACTACATATTTTTAAACAAGCTGTCAAAGGGCTTGTCTGATGGCTTGTTTCCCCCTCATGCCCCCAGCTGTCTAAGTAACTCGATTAATTGTAAATTCCTTTTTAGATTTATTAATTGCAAGCAATTAATTTTGCAAGAAAAGGAATCCTTTTCCAAAGAGGAGGAAGGGAACAGAAGATTGTAGCTATCCTTAAAGCAGACTTTAGTGCTCACACAGAGTCTGCATGGATGGCTGACTCCTAAGGAGGAGTCCTCTTTTGGAGAAGAAAAAAAATCTTCAGTAAAAATGTTGTTATGTGTTGAGTGGTCATGCAGACTAGCCCACAACCGAAGAGTGCCTTTTCTGCGGCAGCACAGGCCTTGCCATAAAGAAGATAAACCCTGGAGTAATGTTTCCTAGCAAGCTCAAGGGTTTACAGTGATTTATTGATCAGGCTGTAACTTTTGGTAGATTTGAATGTGATGAGATCCATAATTTGAAAACTAAAGGCAAACTTTCTTCTCTCTGTCTGAAGTTCTGACCACACTGTTCTGGAAATAAAATTTGTAAAAGGAAGAGTGGAGAACTGTTAATGAACAAACCTGTAAATTCTTTCTACTTTGGTAGTATGCGGATATAAAAAAAACCAAGCACACCAAAATATAAACCTCTGCTGCATTCCTAGTAAAGTGCTTCTGCTAGAAGCACTTGTTGGTTTGTACCTAGACGAATTTAGGGGTTTGTGAGGTAGCTGAATTTTGTTTCCCAAGTTTTTCAGGAGTTAAATTAAACAGTTTTGCAACAGTTGGCACTTGGGGTGGCGAGATAGGGGCAGTGGGATCACTGTCACTGAAGAGTGTGGCGGTGCTGGTGGAAATGTAAGGGTGTCTTTGATGCCTTTGAGTTGTCTTTGACTTGTGATCTGAGTCAGTACAAACTCAGGTTTTACTTAGGTTTGTTTCATAAGTGTTCCCCGGTTTCACGTGGACTGGCATCATTACAGGGTGACTTGGAATGTTACTGGTCATTGTGTAGGTGTGCAAAGCTTCTGGGTTCTGCAGAAATACAGAATTTCTGTTGAGAAATAAAGTAATTTAATGCTGCTGTTGAGCTGAGCACAGACCTGACTGGCAAATCCAGAGAGAGAGGGAAAAACCTCATTCTTGTTTAAATGCCTTCTTTTAGTTGTTCCTAAAGGCTTTTACCCAACTGGAGCATCGGATTGTAGAAGCGAAAGTTTAAATAGAGGCAGAAAAGAGTTGGTTGTGAAACAAGTGCAGTAGTTCCATGTTCCCTGTGCAACTTTCAAAATGAAGTCTTTTCAGTAGAATTGTTAGTTGCCCTGGCATTGGACTACATGGCTGTTGGGGGTTTGAGGAGTTCTCCTGTTCTTTTTCTCTTAAAGAATTTTCCCCATATGTGTTTCCAAGGGGACGAATCACTGGGTGCTTAAGAAGAACAAAAGGGCCAGCCACAGAGGGCGGGGGTACAACTAGCTACTTGTTTTTCACCTGGGGGGTGGGGGAAAAGGTTTTGCTGGTGCGCTCATGTGTGAGGAAGGTGTGGGTCAGAGCTGGAGGTTTCTTCTTTTCGGCGGTTTTTTTTCCTTCCACCTGAGAAACCCGGATTCCCAAGCCCACCTTTTCCCTGCCCTGCTGCGAGCCGGGCCGCAGCCGCTTTGCTCCTGCTGCCTCTTGGACCCCTTCGCTACACTGTAGCCCGCACACCCTTTGCCGGCTGGGACCTCCCGGCGCTCCCACTGCAGCCCCGGAGTTTGCTACATCTCGTCTGCCACCCGGGATCTGTGCTCGTATACTGCCTTCACCCACTGCAGCTGTAGCTTGCAGGGTTACCCGCTTAGCTGTTTGTTACTGCTGCTCTCCTGAAAGCTGCCTCCATTGCCAACATCCAAAATAGTTTCTGAGAGCTGTCTGTACACCCACAGCAATCTGGAAGTGCTGGACTTGTTTAAGTAGTTTGCCTTTTACCTGCATATGGTGTGGCAGAGGACAAACCCATCTGTCTCACTGAGCTGAGTTCTGCCAGGTGTACATTCAGCAATTCTCTGCTAGAAGATGTGTCAGCTGCAGTGGTGGGAAGGTACTGCCAAATCTGTAAAGACCTTATCTTTTCAGTGTTGATATACTTTCATATGAAAGTGTCTGAGAAGGATTATCCATGCATATACATCTGTCTTCATTATTTAATGTTAGGAATACATGTACTTCATTTCCCTCTCCCCCCTTCCCTGTCTTTTTTTTCCCCTCTGACTTCTCCCATTATTGATGTTTCTGAAGTGCTCTGACTAAAAAGCATGCTCTCACTCTCTGCTAACCATTTTTCTAGTTATGTTTTCTCAAGGGCTTGGAGGTTTTGGTGGTTGTTTCTCCCCAAATATGCAGCTTTGACTAATGTCTAGAACATGGCAGGGGGGTTGGAGCTAGATGATCTTTAAGGTCCCTTTCAACTCAAACAGTTCTATGATTCTAACTTTATGAGAATCTGACACAGGAATTACTTTTTTTTTGTTTCAAAATGCTTTCTGCACTTTATCAAAATGTTTACATTTCCCTCATCAGAAGAAAAATGTATTAAATGTAGCAACAGCCTTGCATACTGCCATGATACACCCAAACTTTGTGGCTTAGTGGAGTTTCTTAGATGAGTCATGAGATGATTTGAGTCCAGAGGAGTTGTGTCTGTCAGTCTAACAGAATGAAGACCACTGTCCTCTGAATAATCTCCATTTCATATTTTATAGGACAATAAATCCTTCATTCTTTATTGTTCTAAGAGATGGGGGAAGGAGCATAACATCTCATTATAATTTGTTCCTTGCACACCACGTCCCTTCATTAGAGGCTTGTGAATGTGTTCGCCTTTATGAATTTGTAAATACAGTGACATCTTGACTCCCACTTTGAATGCTGTGTTTTTTAATAGATTCCTGCAGGCACCGATGCTGTCAGAAGGATTTTGTTGACTCAGTAAATTCCTCTTCTCCGGTGGAAGGACTAACACAGCTTCTGAAGGCTGTTCAGAACTGGAGGTGGTTATCCCTGCCACGCTTTGTATAAAAGAGAGTGGTTAAAGACTTGGATTATTTGAGGAAGGTGGAAGCGCAGCGGTGGAGCGAGGAGCTCCTCTCCTGCATCCAGGTGTGGTGTTATGGTAATGCCGGCAGCCGGCGGGTGGCACCGCGGAGCCGAGGAGGAGGTGGTGGACTCGGGCATCCTCTAGAAAGGGATCCTCCAGCATCCTTCTCCCAGCCAAGACTGTTCAATATTGCATATCGGCTTGCACTGTGGTGGCACCCTTACAAATAACCTGAAGGTATACAGGACTGGGCATTTTTCTTGAGGCACTGCTAAATGGCTGAACAGGTCCTACTGCCACAAGGTTTCTCCAGTGTAGCCTCATGTTTTCCTTGTCTCTTAGCACTTGGATTGTTCTTCAGTGGCTCTATAGTTTTGTAATAATTTGCACCATTCAGTCTCCAAATCTCACCGTGTAAGACATTGCCTTGCAGTTACAGCCCTTGTTCTCTTGCCTTGGAACAACTGAGATGCTAATACTGCTTGTTGTTTGTTCCTGAGCACCAATGGAAATAACACTCCTTTGTCCTTATTTTTGCCTCATCTTTTGGCTTATGTAGTAACCTGCTTTTTAACTTTGTCTTACCTTTTCTGCTGTTGTTGGCTGCAGTAAGCAGCTTTCAGGCTTGTGGGGATAGGTCTGTTTGGCACAGTACAGTGGTTGTGTAGGTGCTCTGGCCGCTATACTCTGCACCCAGGATGCTCTCCCCTTCTTCTTGGGATAACCCCCAGCTGACCTAATTTTGCAGCTTGGCTGCTTGGTTCTGGCATGCTTTCTCTGGGAAGCCTGTTTTTGTTGAAAGATGTTGATTTGACTGTTGTGAGATTAGGAAACCACAATTCCTGTCAGGAGCTGCTAAACTGGATGAAAACATTTGTGTTATGCCACTGAAGACACTGAAACAGGGAAAAGCATGACTTTCTGAAAACAAGCAGTGTAACAGTGGTCAAACGACACTGAATTTCACCCATATATTTATTCCAGCATGATATGATGTGTCTTTCTATCAGATGTGCATAATATTCCTAGAGTCCACTGATTTTGCTTGAAAATACAAGCAGGCAACATATGTGAGGAATTGGTCTCCATTAAAAAATATGTCATAAAGAAAAGTTTGGTTTAGGTGGCTTGTCCCATATCACACAGTTACTTTTGTCAACAAAATAAAATCCAGCTGACTAGCTTATCGTTGTGCTCTGTAATCATAAAGCCATCCTTTCTCATTCACTGCGTGACGTTCAATTTCTGCAGGAGTGGGAGGTGAGAGTAACAAAACCCCCTCTTATTGTAGCTCTGATTTATGTCAAAACAAGCAGAAGTCCTAAACACCATGAGAAGGAAAATGGTATGTGCCCATTTAATGAGATAGTATATCACGTGTCGAGCAGGAGGTGCCAGGGTATCTCCCTAGAGGCAGAAAGCAGATGCCTTTTTTTGACTTGTCCTCCCTGCCATCCCCTGAGCAGGGAGTAATGCAGGAGCAGCGCAGGGTATGTGTAGTTACCAAGCCTCTGAATGTTCTGGGTAAATGGCCAAGAACAAATTTTAGTAAGTAAAGCAGAGAGGGCATAGCAATTTTCATTACTCATTATGTGGTGAGATTTGCCCTGACTGGCACAGAAACAGCAGAGGCAGCTCCCATGATACCAGAAGTACTTTGTTTCAGAGTTGAAAGTTGCTTTCAGTGCAACTTGCAATGTGAAAATTTACGAAGAATTTACACGTAATGAAATGGTGGGACACTTACTGATCACACATCGCATAATAGTTAGGTCATTTACTAAGTAGGCTTAGTCTGGACTTCTTGGTATATATTGAGTTAAAAATGGAAACTTCTGCTTATGAGTTCTGGTTTTTTCTTTTGTATTACCTGCTACAGAACAGTAAGATGCAGTTGAGGACCTAATTAAGGTTCTACTCATAAAAAAGGCAGAAAGAAATTAAAAAAAAAAAAACAGAAAATCCATATAAATTTTTGCTTGTAGCTAGCTAACTGTAATCAGCTTGGTCAGCCCTATTTGTGTAGCAAAGTACTTTCTTTTCTAAGTAATCCAAGTGATTTACAAAGTGGGCTACTCAGTGTTGTGTTAAGTTGCTTAATACAACAGTAAGAGCAGGATCTAAATTTTCTCAGGTTCTGAGACCTTGCCTTAGTGTTTGTGCTTCAGGCCAAAAATGAGTGTAGATATAAGGAGGGGTGAAAAGGGAAATAATATGTTTCTTTCAGAATGAAGATCTCAAATAAAATTGAAGCAGCATAGAAAGAAGTCAATTTGGTTATAATTGCCTGTGTAGAATAACAAGAGGATTGGAATAACTTGCATATGAGTGTAAACTGAAGGTACTGACTGGGCAGTGGCTGGTTGGGAAGTTTCAGGAAGCTGGTTTATTAGCATTGTTGTAGAAACCATGTGGAAAGAATAAAGTGGACTAATGACTGAAAGGCAGCTGTTTTCAGGTGACTTGTTTTGGAATGAGAACAAATGATCAGGAATCCCGGTGGATCAGTGTTAAGGCCACCAGGTTATATTTAAGCTGTGCTGTTAACAGATGTTTGCTAGAAACAGTTGCACAGAGAAAGGATGCCTTGTCCACAGGCAGGAGAAATCGATCTGAGCAGTGAGTACCAGTAATAACGTTGTTAACATTTAAGTTCCAAAAATTTGCGTGGAAATGTCTTAACACTGGGCAAGCTCCCCATGTGTGGCGTCCTCTTCAAATTCTCATCTTGGTGGATAAGCTTTTGTTTGTTGTAAAACTAAGTAAAAGATGCAAATAGTTGAAACTTGGTGTTTTGTATGTAATAGGTAGATATTGCTCATCAACACAACCTTGGCATTGTTAGCACCATGCTCTAAGCAATTGAGCTAATCCCACTGGCACACATGGCAACTTAATCTTGAGACAGAAGACTGAGCTGTTTTTAAGTCTGCTGTTAGAAGGAAATGAAGCTATAAGGATATATAAAACCAAACTGTAAACTCACCTGTTGATAGTAATCTAATGTATGTTTCAAGTAGGAAGCAAGGGAATTGAATGGGAAAGTAAAGGACAGAATATGAAAACTGTCCAGGAACATAAAAACTAAGAGATTTCTTAACTGTGTTAAGAACAAAGAGAAACTAAAAATAATTTTAGCTTAGTATGTGATACTAGCAGTTGAATTTTCAGTAATTTTCTGGTGTGCTTTTGACAGCAAGGAAGATGAATGGACATAGAAGGAGAATTGATCTATTTATGTACTGTGGTGTGACTTTCTCCACTCAAACAATTAGAAATGGAAGTAAACAGTAGCTTAATAGATACATTTTTTTTTTTAATTGGCAGAGCTGTTTTTCACATAGAGCCCTGAGAGTTTATTGATGAATTCATGATTGCTCTTTTGGTGAAGAGTGCACAGGTTTGCTACCATTTGCATGAAGAGCAATCTTCCTCCTGCTGGCTTTGTTGGGTGGCTACTGGTTCTTGTATAAGAAACTGAACGGTGAATCCCTACTCACCATCTCCAAGACTCCTATGAATTTTCTTGTGCATTTCTTTGTTGTTTTCTGGCTGGTTGGTTGGGTTTTTGTTTGTTCTTTTCTCTCTATGTAATATCAGGAGAATTAATAAAAAGAGTTGTCATATTTCTGCCAGGGATAATGAAAGGAAATATGTCTTTGTGGTTAGCAGGTTCGTTACTTCCAGGATCCACTGGCTCATCATGCCTGGGGTAGTCTGGCTTTCCCAGGTTGTGCCAGCTGCCTGCTGGGTCTTGTGCTTGCTGAGCACGGGTGCCCTGTGAAGTTACTCTGGAGTACCCGCAGGGCATGTGCAGCTCTTCGGAGGCGGTCTTGATGTGTATCCTGTGCTGAGATAAAGGGTGGGACTCTCACAGGTCTTTCCATGTTTCCTGGGAGGGCTGTCAACCAGGCAGGCTGGGTCCTTTGTCTCTTCCCCCACCCCGGTTTCCAGGACCTGTACCCTGAGTGCCTGTGGAGCAGTCCTCTGCAGCACCCAAGTGTATCAGCTCTCTCCCCTTCCCAGTGACTCACCATAGCTCTCTTGAGACCTCTGCCCTCAGGGAACACGCAGAATATTCTCATTTTAGCTTCAGACATTCTTCTTTAAGACAGAAGTATTCATAAGCCAAGCACATAAGGAGCACAATATAGTGTATTTGAAGTCATGTTGCAAATCTTTTGGTCTCCAAGCAGAGGCATGAGGGAGTTGTTTTTAGGGTGTCTGCATAACTCAAGCCTGGTATCCTCAAGGCAGGCTTTTCATTTCTCTTCTTCACCAAGTTCCCATATTGTGCTTGAAAAACACTGTTTAAAGTTAATATAAATGCTCTGAAAAGCAGAGCTCTCTTCACCTGTATTTAAATAATAATACAAAGTTAAGCCAGATCTTTTTGATTGTGTAACGCCCCTGCTCCCAGCTTTCCACACTGACATTTCCTAATATCTTCTCAGTCTGTTGTGATATCTCTGATGTGACTTGTTGGGTCATGCTTGGGATCAGTAGCATGTATAAACTGAGTTGCTCTTTTCTATGGCTTCTGAGGATCTGCGTGATGAAGTGCTGACAGTCAGCAGCACATCAGATGCAGATGTCATCTCCAGACATGAAAATAGGGCATGTGTCCTGTATCTTTAGAATCCTTGTGATTTTTGTCTCTATTTTCAACCTATGACCTTGTAATCACCAGTCAGTAGACAAGACAGTGCAATGTTTGTTTTGAAAAGACATTGTCCTGGTTGACTTACATGGCACAGCCTTCCCAGGCAAGCTGTGGTGTGTACAAGCAGCAAAATAAATGAAGAAAACCAGCATGTGTAGTGTTAACAGTTTTCTAAAATGTCCGTATTTTCTGTTGTGATGCCTAAGTATTCCTTCCCTCAGCCCTGCTTTGTTGACAGGCTGATTTTCCTCACTCTGTTGTTGTCCTTGAGTACCTGATGTAATGGATAGTCAGAAATTTTATGGTGATACTTTTGTGAAAGATGTGTTTAGATGCTGACATGTTCCTGAACAGGATTCACAAGTAATGCTGTCAGACCACAAAAGAGCTAAAGCCTTCTTGGGGATGCAGTAAATAAAGAGGAAATTTAAGTTCCTTAAATATTTCCAGTTTTTCATGTAGAAGCTGCAGTATGTGAATACTGCATGAATATCAGTAGTCAAATTTTTATTGAAGTGTGCCTAAAAATACCTAATAGCAGAAGGAGTTACTATAATCTTTATCAGTTCTTTGAACAGATTGTCATTTTTTGTTGAGGCTCTGCATTTAGTGGTAATCTCTTTATTCCTTTGAAAGACTTGCTCAGAAAATAATTAGTGGACGATCAGTTTTTATTGAGAATGGAGAAGAGTTGTTCAAGGCATAGATATTTCAGAATCATGTGTCTGGATTTGTACTGATCAGGGAATTGCTATTTCCCTATGTCAGGAGAAGTTTCACTAATGAAGGAGCACAAGTGTGGTCGTGATGGATGACAGCTGCCCTTTTGTTTCAAGTGACTTGAGCAGTAGCGAAGGAGGAAGCCAACTGATATGATTCAGTAGAGTAAAAATATGCTGAAGCAAAGGTGAGGGCTTGTCAGGAGACTGTGGGGAAAGTGGGAAGCAGAAAAGAAAAACAGATACCTGAGTTGGTGAAAAAGTGTAGGGATTTTTTTATTTCTCTTTTAACATAGCAGTACATTATTCAAATCTGAGTAGGGAATGTTTCTGTCTAACTTGCTGGTTTTCTTCAGGAAGATAGGTCTGATCAGATAGCCAAAAAACCTTTTTATGTGTCCCCTAACTGCAGCTGGCTAAAGGAGGGAATGAGGCTGGGGTAATGTTTTTCTCAGAGGCTGCTGCAGCTAAAATGTCAGAGTGGGTGGAAGGTGTCCCAAACCAGGAATCTGGCCCCTGTGGTGGTGGGGTTCACCCACGCTTGACAGGAGCTGAAAGAAAGACTTTTTATTTAAAACTAATAATTTTAATGTGAATGCTGTTCAGTTCATCACTTAGAGAGTCATGAGAAGAGCCAGAAACAAGCTTTAAATCACAATTACATCATCCTGTGCACAACTTTGCGCACAGCAGAATTGCTGAGAGTTATTAAAATGTCAGGGTAGAAAGTAGGAATGGAAAAAAATTGTTCAGATAAGCTGATTTGTCTTCCTCTTCTATCATCCCAAGTAGGACTTTCATGTTCTTGAGATCTCTGTGTTTAGAATCACTGAAGTGATACTTACTGTACTCCATCACCATGATTGGTATCAGGCCTCATTCACTGATAAGGAAACTATCCCAGGAAGCTTTGTTTGCTTAATTTCTTATCAGTACCCTGATTAGGTTAGTCTGAGTGATAGCTGTTCTCCCCTTAATTTAATGTGTTTCAGATTCTTTTAAACTACCTGCAGATTTTCACTCCTTTGTCCTGGTGCTTGGCTAGACTGTAGTAATATAGTTTTATTGCTTCTAACAAATCTGTAACAGAGATGTGGGACTGGAATGTCCTGAAACAGCAGTGACGTACTGAGCAGCGTGGAAAAATGACTGATGTGTGATGTGGAAAAATGACTAGTATCATCCAGGTTTAAGGAAACCCTCTTTTCTGTCACCAGCACAGGTTATTGTTTTTTTCATATCTTAAAATCTGTGTTTGGTTTTACTTCCTGCATCTCAAAAAGGATGTAGTAGGAGAAGAAAAGCTAGCAAGAAGGCCAGCCTGTGTGATCAGAGAAATAGGACAGTCTACAGTATCGCAGTATTAGTCAGTTGGAACAAGTGAAATAACTAAGAAAAGGTGCTGGAAATCTGTGACATCATGAATGGTATGCAGAAGGTGAATAATGACTATTTATTTGTTCACCCTTAAAATAGCATTAATTAGGATGCTCAGTGAAATTATAAAGTACAAGAAGGGAAGCACTGCTTTATGAGCACATCGTGTTATTGTGGGATTCATTGGCATAGAACCGGTTTGGAGGTCTTGGAAGAACAGCGCCGTGTAGTGAATGCTGTTAATCTGGGAAATCTGTGATTTCTAGAAGCCCAGGGGCTAATCAGGGGAAAGATTTCCATATTTACATGCGGCCTAAGTCTTTGGTAAGACAGAAATTAATGAGTAAAATGGACTTTCGCACCAAGTATTGCCTCTATCCTCTCAGGCTACTGGGTTTGTTTGCAATGTGTGGAAAGTGGTCAGTCCTTTGTCCCCATCTTTGCTTCAGCATTCCTGCTAGCACTACCAGACATGAGGCTGACTGGTGGCTTGGGACCTGCCCGGCGGGTTCAGCTGTTGCTGCCAGCACTGCGACACCTCACACAGGTTTGGGCTGGCAGCAGGTTGGTCTGTAGCGTCGGTGGTGATGGTATTGTCCTGCAGAGGTGATGGCCTGTCCTCTGTGTGGGCAGCCCAGGAGACTGCTGATGCTCCTTGACCTATTCTGTCTACTTACAGAGCTATTTACACAGTTGCAGAGGTGTAATTCTCCTATAATGCTCAAGGTCTTTTGGGTGATAAACTGATTGACCTCTTTATCATACTCCTTCAATAGTTGCTTTCCAAATTACTCTCAGATAACTCTTTTTTGTAAGGTTTCCTATAACACTGCTAAACAAAATGTCAAGAGCCTGCTAGGAAACTGAGATACAAATACATCATTAAGGGCAGAAAAATTCCCATTCTAGACCTGTCTGTTTTCAGTAAGCCTGTATTTTCTTGCCTGTTCTCACTTGGCATTCTTTTCACTGCTCATTATTTTGCTATTTTTACATAATTCTTATTTTACAAGTTTCCCAAAACCACAGAGAGGTTCAGTCCACCCACTCTGCCCTTTGCCTAAAAATGCAGTGTGATCAAATTTGCATTAACACCTAGTCACTTCTGATGGTGTGTAATCCCATCTCCAGTGTACATGCAGTGCAGGAAAATTTGGGAGGCAGAACTGTGAGTCATTTCACCGCTAAGAAAATGTTCAAGTTCAAAAAGTAGCCAAAGGCAGTTGTTTTAAAGCTTGTGGAGCTCTTCATCTAGTTCTGACTGAAAGAAATGTGGTTCCTCAGGCTTCCATCATGCCTTCGTGTGCTCTGGGTGCCTTTGGGGCTGTACTAGAGCTACCTGCCGTCAGATCATGTCAGAAAATGTTTGGCTTCCTGGAGGAGAAATGAGAGAAGATAGAGGGACCTGGAGAGACAGTATATTGTGGTGTGTTGCTTTGCCAGGCTTTCCACCCACTCTGCCATAAACCATTCATATACAGCACAATTTGTGACCTCGGCCTCACCACGTGTGCAGTATGCGGGTTTAGCAGTACCTGTCAGATTTAGTGGATTCATTGCAATTTTCTCTTTTGAAGGTCTGAAATTTTTGATTTATGATTTTAAATCTTCATATGCACAATTAAAAACACAGACTGGGTAAGACTTAACGCTATTAAAATAATTAGGATGTGGTTTTGAATTGCCCAATCCTGAGTAGTAGTTAGGCTTAATGTATGGACAGTGTTCTCAACCCTTTGTTGCTGGGACAGAAAAAGAAAGGGGAGTGGGGCAGGGGGTAGAAGAAAAAAGTATCCAAACTCAAAATGTCAGATTTTAGTTTCAGGAGACAAATAAATTCACAGACTATGACTGCTTCTTTTAGCCTGTAGCTAAACAGACAACATATATTCTTGCATGAAAGAAAAGTGTCTAATTGTTCAACTGTTTTAGGATTTATTAATGTTTATTGACAAAAGGACGTTATTTTGTTTAATCTAATCTCAGCTTGTCTTTTGAACTTCTTCTCTTTTTCTTGTCTTGTGGTTAGCGATTTTCAACTATGTGTGCATATTTAGTTCATTCTTCTGTATTGTACCACGCTTGTATTCAGGACCCTTCTAAACAAACAGGCTCATAGTCCTGTCAGCCAAGAACTAGAGCATATTATATGTCTCCTGTGAATACATATTTCAGGCTATAACAAATCCCTGGATAGTATTTTTTAATCTCCAAACTTAGCAGTCAATGCAATTAGGAGGACCTGGAAAATACCATATATTTCACAGTGGGAGAGAGAGGTGTCCTACCTCCCGGGTAGGAAGCTGTAGGGGAGAAAGTTGTCTGTATTGCTATTTTGTGGTCTTCTTGTGCCACAGTGGTGCAGTGGTTGCTGTCGTGGTCAGCTCTCCATCTTCAAAGACAAAGCTTTGGAACAAAAAATATTTAGCTAATAGCAAATATTACAAGCTCTTCACAGAAACTGCTTTTACTGTGTATTGTTATTTGTCCCATCCACACCCAGACTTAAACTTTTTCCCATTCAGCAGGTACAAAGTCTCTCTCTCTGTCTCTACGTCTCTCTGGCCTACTTTATTTTTATTCCTGCTCCTCCAAGGTCTTACTGGTGCATATCTAATTAGTGTGAGATTATTGCTCTTAACTGTTTCTTACCTCGTGTGCTGTTTCAGAGATAAGTAAGGGTAAAATATCTGAAAACTTGTCTTCTTTTTCCAGCTAGACCACATAATTTACTAGAAGGTGAAGTCTACCTTTCTTGTCTTTCTCCAGGGAAAGGTCACAAAAAGTTCAGGTGGTTTGCCTACATGGGTATGATTTGTAGTTGTAATTATAGTTATCCTGGACTAATCGAAGTGGTATCTCCTGGTAGCACAAAACAGTGTGAACTCAGTAGTTGGCAGAGTTTCTTCAGGCAGGATTGTGCCATATTGGCCCTTGTATGTATGTAATGGATAAAGAAAACATCCAGTACTTGTCAGTCTTTTTGTCTGACATGTTGTCATTGTGTTTCTGATGGTTTAGTACTGTGCCCTGCTAATGCTGCCATTACCTATTTTTCCACGCACTGCTTTCACTTTGATCAGCGGAAGGTGGTGTGACAATGGTGAAAATATAAATGGTCAGAAAAAGGCAGTAAGAAAGCTAATTTTAAAAGTTTCACTGTGGGTGTCCAGTCTCAGAGATGAAGTATCTGAGATCACTGAGTGATGCTGTGTTTCAAAATGCTATCAGGGAAAAGGCAGCATCATCCTGGTCTTCCTCTTCCTCCCGCTGTCCTTCATGCCTTGTATACTGTGTGCACATACTTAAATTGTGTGTGTTTGGTTCCTACACGCTTTCTGCCTCTGTTGCCTTATCTGTAGTGTCCCTAACCAATGCACTTCTCATGACTGCATCCCTGGCAGGTAGTGGGTGGGATATGCCAGTTGTAACTCCTGGATGCATGTTCAGGGCTCTTGTGAGTGTCTTCTGACTGAGGGAGATGGTCCCTGACCGGGTAGCCTCTGGAAGGCGCTGAGGCAGCCCCACACCCTTAATCTTGCTGTGGACATGGGCCAGCAGAAGGGTCAGGTGCAGCACACTGGGCCCCTCCTTGTTTCTTGTGTACATTACAGTGAGGCAGTCAAGTCCTTGCCCTTCCTTTTACTATCTGCCTCTTGCTCTCTGGAAATAGCAAAGGTTGCAGCAAAGCCTGAATGCAAGTCAGAAGCCCTGCGCTGCCATTCCCTGTCCTTTCCTCCCTGATCTTCAAGAGCTGCCGGCTCGGACACAGGAAGAGTCCTCCCAGGAGGACACTGCCTCCCTGCTCCTGGTCCTGGCTGCTGGTTTTGCTGGGCCCAGCCTTGCCTTGTCTTCTCGCCTTTCCCCACCTCGTCCAAGCTGCAGCACCCTGCCAGAGGCAGCAGGACCTTTCTAAGGGCTTGGGGGCGGTCAGGCGGGGAGAGCCATGAATTGCCTCCTGGCACCCCATCCCCGCTCCTGGAGCTGGGGCTGCATGCTGCCCTTGCCCCCCCCAGGTATGTGGATCTGGGCTCCGGGTTTGGAGGGGAGCCCCTTGGGGCTGGGGCTGGCTGGGCAGCTGAATCTTCCCCGAGCCTTGGCTTTGCTCACTCACTGCTGTCTTAAGAATTGGAAATCTCTACCCTTCTCGTGCTGCTGACAGCTCGCGAGTGCCTTTTGTGTCTTGCAAGCGTTTCTGCAGCTGCAGTGAGTTCTGTGTATTGCAGCTGATAGAAAAGATCTTCTGCACAAGCTTTCTGCTTTCTCATGCTTGACTGTATAAATACATGCTTTGCAGGACTCTTGGCACCCTTTTACCTTCAGAGTTTAAAGTAGTGTTTCAATATAATGTACTTGTGGTGAAGTGGTGATTAACCAGTATTTGTTGTGGTTGTACCAAGGCAGTAGCAGTATGTACATTCACCTGATGGTACAAAGTACTTGTATCCAGCAGCTGAATTGTGTAGGAATCACAGAAGAAACCATGGGAGCAGTTGTGTATTGATATGGTATCACATATATGTTACTTTTGCAGAGTTCCTGAACGATTACTAGACCTGCTGTACTTGATGAAGTTTTCTTGCCTTACAATGCAATTTTAAGGCCTAATAGGCATTTTTAGTGTCGTCTTGTTCTTCTTCACAGCTGCAATTTGCACATACTGTAGATCTCTTTCAAAACATGCTGAAAGGCAAACATCTTGACAGTCAATTACTTGAATTTTTTTTGCTCTTTAGATGGCAATCAAAACAAAACCAATGAAAAGAAAGAGAAGAAAATGGTTTCTCAGAGACCCCATGGTACCATAGAATATACAGTAAGTACTGGTGTGTGGTGTGTTCATGCCTGCTTTTTGAAAGTGGAGCTGTTGAAGTTGAGAGGGAGGCAGTGGCACAAAACTGAAAGCACTAATACTTTCTCAGTTTGCACCTTTCTCAATAAGGATTGCCCCTATTGATACCATTCAAATACCACTATATGGGGAGAGCTAGGGTCATGTCCTGAGTCTCTGTTCAACCCAGGTTCTCTGCCTCTTGCAGCTGCCAGTTCCATTTTTACTTCTGCATTATGGCCCTCTAGTAGAGCAATGATTTTGTTATTCTGAAAAACACTCCCATTCTGTGGTGCTGCTTAGGTCATCAAGCAATTGACCTGTGCTTGATGAGATCTGTTTCTGTAAGCTGGAGCAGGGCAGCAGTGTGCCAGCCCTGCCCAAAACGTTTGTGTGAGCCCTCAGTGCATTCCACTCTCTACCATACAGAGCCTCTGTGGAAGGTAGTGTCCCAGCTGGGAGCTGCACAAATGCCTGACATGCTGTGGCTGCTGGAGGTGTGGTGAACTTTGCAGTGTATGACCTTCTCCCCCTTGCCAGACCAGTTCTAAATACTCTTGTGCTGCTTTAAAGTTTTAAGAGAAAAGGAGAGGGACATCTGTAACACCTCTACATTTTATCTACTGTATAGTGTGAGAGAATACTTCTGTCCTTTTTTTTGATACTGGTTTATCACTTAAGCTATTAAATAAATGGGGTGTTGAGGTCATCGAGTCTGTTCCCTGCAAACAGTCTGTTAGATGGGTTTTAGTTCATGTGTGGTGCTGTGTTCAGTATGGTATCTTAGTCATCGACTCTTTCTTCAGGCTGGAAATCAGGACACCATAAACAGCATAGCATTAAAGTTCAACGTCACCCCAAACAAGCTTGTGGAGCTCAATAAGCTTTTCACACAGACAATTGTGCCAGGCCAGGTAAATCTTTTATTTATTTGGGGTTTTTTAAATACCTAAAACATGATTATTTGCTATGTATTTAAAAGCTTTTTACTACTTACATGTATCTTTTAGGTACTTGGATACAAGGATAATGGACAGTAATTTAAAGCCCTCCCTCAAAGTGAAACTCAGTAGATTATTACTTGGAATTGATGTGGGGGAGAAGCTTTGTAATTGCCATATCTGACTTGTTATTTATGTACTGTCACTAAAGCTCAAAGATGACAAGCTCAAGAAGATAATACAGCTGTTGCAAGGGAGTTGGATTCTTGGGAAGTCTGGATAAATGCAATCTATAATGCATTAAAGAATTAGAGCATTAGATACAGAAATTGAAATGGCTTTGTGCCATTATGTTGAGTATGAGTCAGTCTCCTGTAAGGTGAGAAATAAATGGAGAGAGACTTTTTAGGAGAGTCCAGGACTGGAAATGCAACTGTGGGGACTAACACCTGGTTCATGAAGAGCAGATCTCTACTTCTGCTTCACAGCCATGAGGAGATTGAAGTCTCTTGATTTGCAGATAGGAAACTGAGGCACAGAGAGATAGTGTGACTTGCCTAAGAATACCCAGCAGACAAAAGCTGGAATAAGGAAATTAGTTTCATTTTTCTGAATGTTTTTAAGGTGTACATTGCAGATATGACTGATCAGTACTGTGTTGTCTTTCTAATAGAACATAGTGAATAATCTTGTAAAGCTTGTGTCGTCACTGTTTTGAAATACCTGTTTGTATTTAGATTCTCTTTGTGCCAGAAACAAGTGCTGGGAGGCTGTCTTCTAGTCCTGGTGCTCCTATTTCTCCTTCATCATCAGATGCTGAATATGATAAACTCCCTGTAAGTCAAACATGGTTCACTGATCTTAAACTCTCAAAATATTTTCTGATTCTGAAGCTGAGGATCCAGGCTGTGTAAATAGCAGGTTTTTTGTGTTTACAGGCCCTGTGTGTAGTGTATTGTGTAAAAATAGTTTGCTGTACTACAAAATTTACCATGTCTTAAAAATACTCCAAATAAAGGGAATTCTGGGTGTGGAAACCCATTACAAGTTCAGTTGAGCCCTGAGTCTGTCAAAACTACTGAAAATAGTGTAGTGCATAATCTTTAAAGAAAAAAAAGCTAAATATGAAAAATTATTTAGTGTTTCCTACTGGAGATTTTTAAGCTGCTCTGCAGTCCAGAGCTTTGATCCTGCACTGGTGTCCTGGAACAGGGAGGCTGTTGGTTTAGTCTGAGCAGTCAGTTAATTTCTAGTTAAACAAATTGTGGTGGTACCCATATACAGACTTGTCTTTGGACAAGACTGCTGGATTTAATATTTGTGAAAGGCCTCGGCATAGCTGATCTTTCATTTTCTTTAGAAGGGTGATTGGCCATAATGATTTTTAGTACCTGTAGGCAGTTTATCTGCCTTCAACATCTTTAACATCTGCTGAGGTTAAAGTAATTAGTCATTTCAAATACATCACTAATCAGAAGTAGAGAGAAGCTTGGAGTGAATAATTGTGTTTAACCTTACCCTTATGCCTCTGCATGGGGAATCACACCAGTGCTCTGTGAGCAGAGGTCTTCAGTGTGGACGATGTGTTAGGGCAGGCCCTCTCCCTAATGAGAGTGTATAATTGAATTTTGGTGAGCTGACCTGCCTTGGTGTTTTTTAATTTCTTGCCTCTTATTTGTATGGAGTTTCTTTTAAAGTTACAAGGGTTTTTTTTCAATACAGGGTACTGTGGGAAGTGTACATATATACCTACATACATGACCATTGCTTTTCTTCCTAAAGCAAAAGGAAAATAATTGTTTGAACCTGGCCTTTTAGTTTTCAAAATTCTAAAAGTTTATGATTCTGGTCCTGTTGCTCTTCACTGAACCTTTTCTTTTCTAAGGATGCTGATTTGGCAAGAAAGGCTTTCAAACCAGTGGAGAGAGTCCTGTCCTCTACTTCCGAAGAGGATGAGCCTGTGGTTGTCAAATTTTTAAAAATGAATTGTCGTTACTTCACTGATGGTAAGGTAGGTGGAACCTGATTTTTGGGCATTGTTTGAGATTCTCTTTGGATAAGTGAGCGATGAATACTGGGGGAGTCAAGTGTTCTTCATGCTTTTAAAGAATGTAAAAGTTATGTTTGCTTTATCTGTTACTGCTGTGTTTGTTGGTACTGTGATAAGATGCTGTATAATTTTGTTCTCTTGGTTACGTGTTGCTAGATACACAGAGAGAACTGCACTTCAGAGTCAATGACATGTCAGGATTAGTTGTCCAGTTCCATCAAATTGAGCAACGGCTTTATAAAATGAGTACATGCCAATTCATTTCATTTATGACTTGAAGATAAATTTTAACTGTTTCCAGAGCAGTGTTTCCAAATATGTTTATGTTGCTTCTGCACTTGCTAATGAATGTTGTGCAAGCCTAATAAAAGGAAAAATATTGCATTATACAGTCTTTTCTTCCTGTTTCTTGTAAGTATACTTGCAACATACACCAGGACTGCAATTCTAAATTACAGCAACTGTTTTAGAAGTAAAGGCACAAAGCTTGGGTAGTATTTTAGCCCTCTTCTCAAGGTTGCAAGACACTGTCTTCCTGAACTGCCTGCTTTGATATATCTGTCCTTGTTGACTCTGGTTTCACTTAGCTGTCTGCGTGTTTGGGTTTTCAAGTTCTCTGGAATTTATAACACTGGAGATGCTAATCATTGTCATTTCAACTTTTTTTTTTCCTTAGTCCTGGCTTTTGTAAGATGCATGTGTTTACACCTACAGTTTCTGGCTTCTTTTTGCATTGAGTGGATGTAGACTGTACTTAACAACTCTGCAGTTTTACAGTCTGCTATTTTGTAGAACGTAATAGAGAACTACCTGATGTCTCACATGTAAATTAGGGCAATTCTGTCACTTTGCTATGTGATGCTTGTTTGGTGCAGAGGATACAGATTGCCAATTTTATGGCTGCAGGACGGAAAAAGTAATTTGCAGTCAGAGCAATCAAAAACGAGATGGCTTCTTTGCCAGTGTAGCTAAAATCCCTTGTTGCCTTACTTCCTGCAGTGGCTGGGTGGGAAGTACAGCCTACTGATGTATGGTCTTCTGGCTTCTGGGAGAATCCTCTGCACTTTGTTTTGATTCTGTCATCCAAGCACAAACCGAGCTTGTCGACCGAATCATACAGGAGAAGCAAATGGAAAATATGAACAGATTTTGCTTTATAAAGGAGCAAGCATTCATGTGCTTATTTGCCAGTGCCAAGCCATCAGCTTGTTATCTTACTGCTTCAAAAAAAAGCCCCACAAACCAAGCTTGTGGTCTTTTACCTGCCTGTTTATGAGCCTTCCTTGGCTTGCCTTGCAGATGACCTTGGATAATTAGTAGTATCTGCAGTGTGGGTCATTCCAGTTAATCTGTGGATCCTGTTTGTCAGATATCATGATTTACACACAGCTTCTGAGTTGGTCTGGTGAATTTTGTAGTTCATCTGGAGGAGAGGGTGCAGAAGCAAGACAGTGGAAATCTTCCTTTTCAACCTTGAAAAATGGTCAGTTATCATGGATTGATGCTGAATAATGGCTGATGCAGCAGCCTTTTATCAAATCTGTGGCTAGACCACATTTTGAAGAATTAAATGAGTCCTCTACAGCTGTGCAGAATATGCTTGGACCAATGGTGGGAGCTGTTTCTAGGTTGGGAAGAAGCTGTCTCAGATGCCTGTATGAAGAAGGTTTTTGCATGTACCTCTGGGAGAGTAGATCAAGGGAACTTCTAATGTAGCTTGGCATAGTAACCTGGATGTTTCCATGAGTAAGACTGCATTCAAGTGTGCTGGTTGCATGTAAATTCATGGATCAAATTAAGGTGGTTGCATCCAGAATAAAATGCTATAATTTTTTTTTAAATAAATCCACTAATCTGGTTTGTGTGAAATTGATTAGCAGTCACATTTTTAGCATTCAGCATTGAAAGTTGAATAGTTCAGATGTGCTTCCTTATCAGCCAGGAGCTTGGATGTTACTAAGAAATTTTTTTTCTTTGCTGTCCTTACAATGTCTGACTTGATGCAATTGGAAAGCAAAGTATTTTGCTAGCAAAACACTGCATGAGACAGTATAAAGAGGCAGGAAAGTGGTTTTGCTTTTTCGGATGGTAGCCTAAAATCCAATACCCAATGATGGGTGCATTACATGTGATGTGCTGACTCTTTCTTCTCCTGTTTCAGGGCGTCGTTGGAGGAGTCATGATAGTAACTCCAAACAATATCATGTTTGACCCACATAAGTCTGATCCTCTGGTAATTGAGAATGGCTGTGAAGAATATGGGCTCATCTGCCCCATGGAGGAGGTTGTCTCAATAGCGCTCTACAATGACATCTCTCACATGAAGATTAAAGATGCATTGCCATCGTAAGAAGTGTTCTTCCCTGAACTTACATTTGCAGATTTTCAGTAAGGGTCATGGAAAAGGGCTGGGGGAGAGGGAAATGGAGAGGAGGAGTTTTATTGCAGCAAAGTGCCAGCAAAGGAATGATTCACTTGTGTTGTTCTTCCACTTTGTCTTTAGAACACTTGAGTGGCATTAAACACAAATGGGTCATGAATGTGAGAACCAAAGTACAAAGGAGACCAGTACAAACCAGTAATTAATAAAAGCATTTGTGGTATGCCATGGTTGGGCTCTTGCACTGACCTCTCTCTAGGGCTGTTTCAACAGATGTGAAGAGGTTTAGATTTGGGCCATTATTGTGTTACCAGGACTGTTCTCAGAGGAATATTTGAACCTTTTGAAGATAACAGCACCTTAGCTGCCATCTTCAGGACTTAGAGAACCACCAGACTGTGGAATACTTCTATCTCAGAACCAGAAATACATTGATAGTTATAATCTATATACATAATAGACCTTCTGGGGTGGGCTACTTTCATTTATGCACAGACCAGGCACTGCTTATCTATTTGTTCTAAGCAGGGTTTTGTTCTTATAGGCAATACCTGCTTGATCAGTGAAATTCAGTTTTTCTCATTTCAAGAAAAACTTTCCAGTACTTGTTACACTCGTTACTGGAGTCTTTAATAGCTTCTTAGAAACTTTTAAGTCATGAGGATCTTGTTTTCTCATTCTCCTCAGACTTTTTAGCAGTAACGAAGAGCTCAAGTTTTATGCTGATACATTTTTTTCAGAATTTTCCATTTTGAAATGTTTTATGATTGTCCTGCTTTAAAAAGAAATATTTGGGGAAGCCTGCATTCAAACAGTATGTTTGAATAATGGAGACAAATTCAAGAAGAAAGCTACTAACTCTGTTGCCTGTTACTGCTTTGCAGTAAACATGTTCAAACAGGATACATCTTACCTCCGATTTGTTTTTCTCAGAAATACATTTGTACTGACTAGGGAAACATGGATGGTTGTAGATGTTGACTCATTGTCAGGTGTGGGAAATTACAATACTCATATGATTTGAATTAAATTCCAGCAGCTAAATACATGTCCTGTGGTTTTTTGTTACTGAACTTCTGATTACTTGCACATTCTTATTACGTGGGTAACATTTCTTCACCCATGTGGCATATTCTGCCAAGTGGTTTATTCATTTTATTTTGGTATTATACTTTTTTTCTCCATTGTCTTTAAAGTCACTTATTTCCAGTTCTGTGTGTTTATTTTGGAGAAAGTTATTTTTCGTTGAGTTTCATGGTTTAAGTTGAGTTGATATTTAGTTTTGCTTTTCATTTTTTTTTCTGTTTCCATTTTGCTTTTAACATCGTATGTACATCCATCATTTCCCCTGACAGTGACATACCAAAGGATCTTTGTCCTCTGTACAGGCCAGGAGAATGGGAAGACCTGTCCTCTGAGAAAGATATCAATCCTTTCAGCAAATTCAAATCCCTTAGCAAGGAAAAGAGGCAGCAGAATGGGGACTCATCCATTGCTCTGGGTGCCAAACAGATAAAGCCGTCAGATAAGGAAAAGTCTTCTGATTTTGAAGTTCTTCAGTCATCGGAGAGTACGAGCTCAATCAAATCAAAGTCTCTGGAGTTTCCCAACAACATCACTGCCACCGAACATTTGGAAAAGTTTGATGCGGATTCATGTACCAAGGACCCTTCCAGGGAAAAAAATGCTTCAGATACCAAAGAAAAATCCCATGTAGGAGAAGGAGAGGATGACTTAATTGAGCTGGAAAAGACATCATCTCGTATGGATAGAGGGTTGGACAGGAAAATCTCAGTAATGGAAGGCTTGCTGGCTGACCCCAGGGACTTGAGAACTAAGCAGCAGGTAACCAAACCTACTACAGAAGTCCAGGAGCACTTGACAGTTGATTCCTTGGAAAAAAAGGACAGTGTTGAACCTAAAGCTGACTTAGACTTAGAGCTGTGTGAAAAGCAAGATGTTATTCCAGAAGTAAACAAATGTGTCAGTTCCCCGACAGGTAAGGTGGAGACTGAATTGGACGCTAAGAAAGAGCTAGAGAAAGATAAACTTATTGAATTTTACCTCAATAAAGATGGAAATGGGTCTCAGTCATCTGAAGACTTACACAAGGCTGAAATCCAGAAAGGTGAAAACAATAAAGCAATTGGCATAGACCTTACACTTAGCTGTTCAAAGTCCCAAGCTAATGAAATCCATACAGTTAAAAGTATGGAGCTTGATTCCTGCTGTGTTGAAAGGAAAGCACCTTCATTAGAAATCAGCTCAGCAGCTGCAGAGGAAAAGGATCTGAAAGAGTCTGTGGACTCTTCATTAGTACCAGCTATAGACAAGACCTGTCAAGAAACACAGTTAGACAATCAATCAGAAATCAGACTGTGGCTGCTGCAGAAAATTCAAGTGCCAATTGAAGGTAGGTCTCTGGTTATCCTTGTTTCCTCTGAGACTTGGACAGCATTATGATGGTAACCTTTGAACTGACAGCCTTCTACTCTAAATTTCCTCTTTCTGTAATGTCTGGTCTCTTTTTTACTCTTTGTGTATTTCAATTTTATATTACCTGCTATCTTGAAGTTCTCTAAGCTTGTAGTTTGATAAGTAGCTTCTGTGCTCTTTCCACATTCATTGATCCCTCTTTATATAATCTTTACTTCTGTTTGCTGACTTTAAGAAGGACAGTGAAATGTCATCCAGTTTCAGTATTGGCAGGGACACTTCATGGCCTAGGAATTGTCACTCCACATTGGTAACCCCTGTTGCCTCACTGAAGTCTGTCAGTGTGTTTCTGGTAGTATCCAAAGTAACAGAGCACTGCTGTGAAGGTACCAAAGGGTACCAAAGTATTCTGCACACTATTTGCATGTGTCTGGTGTCTCTCATGCTATGGAAACCCTTAAAGAAGTGATAAACAGGAATACGTGTATAGTCCTACTGACTGATCACTTTTTTCCTGATTGGTCATTGGCTTATCAGAAATAATTCAGGCTGTTCCAGGAAAGCACATAACAGAATGAAATCTCTGTTCAGAGCGTGTGCACACATATTACCATTTCTATGGCAGCCCAGTGCCTCTAAGCACTAGTCTGTCCTGTAGCGTTGATGCTCCTCTCTGGGTAATTTAATGAACCAGTGGACATACCCTTGGTTCACATCAGGTGGTGGGGGATGATTAAAGTGGAAGTCTTTATTTTAAGAACAGTTTTTCTTAAAATGACTTTCCCTTTTTTTTGTAAGGGTTTATATCTTGCTGGTTGTATTTGGCTGTATGTGTATGCCTAAAACAAAGAAGGCAACTTCAGTGTGATTGAGGCTGTAGTTTAATAAGCAGGTTTTTTTGTCACACTAGCAATTTAAGGAGCTTAAACTGCTTCTAGGCTTGGCCCTGTATTGTGCAGACAAAAGGTGCTTGTATGGCTATGTGACTGACAGAGTTGAGAAACTGACTGGGCTTTTTGTGTGTGTGTGCATGCAAGATTACCCTTCAACTGGATGGGGTTTTGGGACCCAAACATGTCCCCTTTATTTGCCTGCTTCATGTTGCAGGCAGCACCCAGCCTGATCATCTTACCTATTTCTCTACAGGGCTGTTCTGTACATAGCTGTACAGCTGAGGGGAATACAGGCTGTGACAAAATGGGAATAAATGGCCTCAGTTTAGGATGACCGTGGTTTTACTAAACCAGTTGTGCTGTTGAAGTCAGGTGTAATTCTGTGTATGGTGCCTCTGAGTATTCCTTTGCACAAGATTATTAATCTTTGTCACAGTGTTTTATCAGCTGCAGTATTTGTACTTTCCTGTAAGCAGACTGTTTCTCTTGTGTCTTGCTCAGATATGCTTCCTTCGAAAGAGGAGAAGAGCAAGACTCCTCCAATGTTTCTGTGCATTAAAGTAGGCAAGCCCATGAGAAAGTCCTTTGTGTCTCAGAGCACGACCATGTCTCAACAATACAGTAAAAAGATAAAGCAGCCAGAGTACTGGTTTGCTGTTCCTCGGGAAAGGTAAGCGGCGCTCCTGTTAGCACAGAAATGTCCGTCTGTTACTTTTTAAATGCGTAGTGCTTTCTAGAGCTGAATCTGACATTCCCTACATGGTCCAAGGTGTGAAGTGCAGCAGGGATGCTGAGGGGTGCCCTCATTTCATTGCATGCCAGCGACATAAAGCAATGTTTATTGCTGGTCTAATACGGCTCTCAGTGGGAAGAGAAAAGGGCTCAGGTGCCACTTGAAGATGGAAAGAGTGATACATGTGCAGGTAACATATGATAAAACTGGGAGATGGTCAGGGTTTCAGCTGTAGTCTAGGAAGTGAGGGAAAGGGGGAAAAGGGAGCAGGGTCTGGAGGGTCATAAAATGCACTAAGGTGTCAGTGCTTAAAAAAATAGCTATTTCACATGAGCAAAGGAAAAGGGAAAATCATGTGGGAAAAGGGAGACATTCCTCACTAAACAGGTGTGAGTATTTCTGTCTTTTGTCCTGTTGAAAAATAGTCCCTTCACAGTAAAATTGAGGAACATAAATGTGTTCCTGTAGGTGTGTATTAATGCATAAATAGTACTCTAGAAAAAAGCAAACAACAAACTAGAAAAGTGGAGGTCTGTGATTTTCCACATAAATCACCTAAGAATTTTCACTGGCTGTGAAGAATCAAATATGTGATCCTTTTCTTGACAGAAGGCAGATAGAGCAATTCTCTAGTCTGTTGATGAACCAAAATCAGTAATTCTGGTAAATTAGATACCAGGAAGGAGGAATCTGGACTTGTGATCCATCTCAGAGGTGTCTCTTTCAGATGCAGTCAATTTTTTAAAAATAATTTTTATTTAATAATTTTAATTTCAAATATGTAGCATGTATGTTGATTTAAGTGTTTATATTTTTTGTGGTTTAAAAAGGAGTGTTTCGATTGTCTGTAGTAGTGTGGAAGTTGCTGTCCTAGAACTCTTCCTGGAGGAAAGGGAGAGGTTTAATCCAGCTGGAATGTGGCCCTTGGGAGAGTAGCTGGATAACTTTTGGTTTGCTTGCTATCTGCGGATCACAGTCCTTGGCTCCTCAGGGATTGCAAAAGGGTGGGTTCAGAAAATTCTAGGTTGAAGTGTGAGCAAATACTTCAAGGAGTTGAAGTGATGCCATAATACAACACAAGGTCAGTTACTGCTTCGGGGATAGTGTAGCTAACAGTGAATAAAGCTGCTGAGCTGACTGAGGTCGTCTCTGATCATTGCTCTGTGCAACAGGTAAATCTATCAAGCTTCTTACCACAGACTTGGAAAACAGCTTTTCTACTTGTCCTTTTATGAGCAGAAGCTTTCTGTATGGTGAGCAGACCTAATCCATATATAAACTGAAGTGCTGACAACTGGTTTGTACTTCAGTTTTTATAATAAGGAAAAAGTAACTTCTGCAGTGAGCTGCTGCAGCAGCACCTGGCCGTGCTGGCTGACAGACCAGAGCTTTGATGTCAGGGCTACTGTTTGGATCTTGATGAAAAGTAGTGGTGAATGACTGGTTTTAAGATTGGGTCTTTTTGGTCCTATTCATGCCTCTTTTAACATCACAGATTTGCATGAAAGATGAAGTAGAACTTGGAGCAGAAATTAAATGTGAGACCCACTCCTTTGTATTAATGCAAGACATGTCCTTGCCTCTTGAACGAGACAGTGTTTTCTCCAAGCTCTTGGTTGCTTTCCCAAAGCAAAACACAACACTTCCTACCTGCTGGGGATATTCTTGCATCAGTATTGTATGGAATATAAGCATAAGTGTTGCATCTTGAGAGTGCCATGAATAGTAGGTTGTTTGGGATAGCTTTGCAGTGTATTTTATACAAAATGTGAGAAAATTGACTAAATTTAAAACTATTTGGAATGCCATTTATATTCATGTGTGAAAATACCAAGAATATCAGTCTCATCTTGTTGGCCACAAAGCAGCATAAATAAAACGCTTTGTCCAGTCCAGTCACAGTAGCTTGTACAGCATCTCAATGCTTTGTAGTAATTAAAAAAACCCCAAAATCAAAAAAACAGTCCAAACCTGGAGAGAGATTGTGAAAAAATTGGTCTGCATGTCTATATTTAATGTAAGTTAAATCTTCCTCTGATTTGCTTTTAATTACATTCTTTCCACGGTCATAATGTTTGCTGTTAAAACAGCTTCTGTCATCAGTTGTGAAAACAGCTCCATTTTCAGCCTGGGCCCCATAGTCCACAGCTCCCAGCAGAGCTGCTTCTTCCATGTGCAGGCTGCTGCTGCTTTCCAAGGCCAGTACTTTTAAATTTATTTTTTTTTATTGGAAGCCTCTGGAAACTTTATTAATACAGAAAGAAGAACTTTGAGGCTGATATTAAAGGCTGTCACTAAATTTTAAGTCTCATTTGCCTTTTGTGCCTGCTGTAGGTGTTCTCTCTCCATGCGTGGCTTCCCGGGCTCTGCATGTGTCCCGGCACACGTCACCCCGAGACCAGCACAGCGTGGCTGAGTTAATCAGTGACTGCAGCAGTGCTTTGTGCTGCCTCCTTGGTCATAGCAGTGCTCACCTCAGCACACAGAGCTGATGCTGGGCATCTAGAGTTCCCTTATATAGAGATCACTCTGTGCAGGGCAGCTTCTTGCCAGGTTCAGCTGAGCAGAGGGGCACCCATGCTTTTGGACACGAATAGAGAGATTGACTCTTTTGCTGGGAAGTTTCGCAATGGGTATAGCTCACAGTATTAGAGGGTAAGTCTGTGTGTGCTCTTACTATGTGGATTTGTGTTTAAAATTTCCCACCTTAGTGGATTTTGAGTAGTAGTAGTTCAGTAATTAGGTCACTCATTTCCTCAAGACCTTGCAGAGGAAAATGCCTTGCACCAACACAGAGACAGTAATGCAGATTTTTTTTTGTTTGTAAATAATAGCATTGACTAGTTCCTCAGTCAATGAGAAGTAAACCTCTTTAATTTTCCATAGTGTAAATTTTGCAAACAGGTTTGGTTTATGAATGCATAATTTGCACTGAAGTTGATGTAAAAGACACTGCACTGAGATCATGCTGCTGAGAGGGCATCCACTTTTTTGCAAGTTTCTTTCTTGAAAGCAGACAGATTTTCAAGGAGGAAAAGTAACAGGGGTTGAGCCTTGCTTCTCTTTTTCAGTTTTAGCACCCTGCCCCATTGACTTTTTTGGTTTTGGTTTGGTTTTGGGTGAGTTTTGGTTTGGTTTTTATTACTGTTTCTGTGGGATTTCCTTTTCTAGAGCAAGATATTGATGGGTTGTAACTCGTGCTAGTGTGTAACACCCTGTAGTTAACACAGTTGAAGCTGAGAGCTGGAAGAATTTGCAGCACAACTGTCTGGAGTCAATACCTAGATGATGCTTCCATGCACTTACACAGGGCTTTGCATAAAGGGACAACCATTAAGAGGATCCTGTTGTGGAAGGATCATTCTTCCATGCACCCATTAATGGAATGGAATAGGTAGCATAAAACTTAGATTTAGAATTCTTTTGAATTAGCCTTCTACAAGGAGAGTACTCTTAGACTCCTGATAATAAGGTACCAAACTGTACAGAGGAAATCTATGAAAACCTGTTTGTATCTCTAGCTTAATGTCTTATAATGAGGGGTCACAGAAGTCTGCATAAGCTCATAAAAGCATATGAGGGCTTACAGTACCTCAGCCCTCATAAGATTTGTGAAGAATCATAATTTAGTCAGGCACATTTATAATAAAGTCATAGCACTTCTCTGGATTAATTTCTTTCTCTGGGCCAGGAGCAGTGATTGGACTTAGAGCCTTTTGAATATTTTCTTTCTGGAGTTACTGACTTCAAGTTTCTATAGTTGTCTCTTTCCAAGTAATTTGTTTTATTGATGTTTCTCTATTAGTGCATGATACACTCATAAGCATGTGATCACCAAAACAGCTATTGAGTTCTAGGATAAATTTTCTCTCAGCTGTCAAGTTGGCTGTAAGAAAGTTCCTCATGAAGTGGTTTTTCAATTTAAAAATTGGCTCAAATGTTTTCAATTGTGAGCTTGGAAATACCACTGTAGCATAATGCTAGAATTTTATTAGCAGAGCATCCCTTTTCAGAATGACATCACCTTTATAATCACCTATTTCTATTTTATGCTGCTGCTTCTTAAATCTGGAGTGTCTGGATTTATTTATCAACTGTCCATTGCAGAGGAAAAACTTAGTTATGTATTACTTAAATAAACTGAGCATATACAAGTCCATGGGACCTGACAGGAAATGTTCTGAGTATATTGAGGAAGTTGGTTGATGTTACTACAAAGCTGCTTTCTATCATCTTTTGAAAGGTTGTGTTCACCAGGAGTGTTCCTTAATAATTGGAAAGACGAATGCTGCAACCATTGTCAGAAAAATCAAGGAAAATCTGTGGGAGGACAGGGCAGTCAGCTTCACTGCAGTCCCTGGGAAGAAAGTCCTTATAGACACCATTCCAAGCACATAAGGGAAAAGAAGTCATCAGGATCAGCTGTCATATATTTACTAAGGGCAGATTGCTTTTCTACTGACCAAATAACTTTTCTGTTTGAGATTGCTAGCTCCTTGAGCAAGGAGAGAGCAAGGGATTGTTGTTTTACCATCACATTACACAGGCTTTCAACACACTCTTCCATAGTATCCCTATGGGCAAACTGGCAAGATGTGACCTGGACAGGTAGGTTACAGCTGGTTGTAAAACTGACTGGACCATAGGGCTCAAAGGGTTGGTGGTTCGTCTGAGTGGCAGCGAGGTACAGGTGGTGTTCTTGGGGACTGATACTGTTTAATGCCTTCATTGGTGACATGGACATTGAGATGGAACGCACCATTGTCATTTTGGGGAATGACACAAAATTTGGGGAGTGCTCATACTTGGAGGGCAGGGCTACAGAGGGGCCTCAACACAATGGGCTGACAGTTCAGAAAAAGCAAATGCAAAAGTTGTGCACCTGGGATGGAGCAGTCCTTGCAGCAATAGGATGGGGACAGGTGACCTGGGGAGTAGCTCTACAGAAAAGGAGTTGGGGAAGTTGAGAGCAAACTCAACATGTCAGTGGTGTGTCCTTGCAGTAGCAAAGGCTTTGCTTCTTGCTGGCTCAAGTAAGGAAGAACAGCCAAACAACCTGGGCAGTCATTATTCCCCTCTACCTTTTAGACACTTGGTTGGAAAAAGGTGAGGGGACAAGAAAAAGAATATGTAGGATGGCACCAGACCCTTCTCAGATCGCGTGCTGCGTGCTTCAGAGGAAATTGTGATTAGATAAAAGAGAAAAAAACCCAGGAGACTGGCTATGCATGGAGAACTTGTAGAATCACTGTTGGAGATTTTACAACTGCAAATGGACAAGAATGTGCAACTTCCTCTAACTTGGAAGTTAGCTCTGCTGTAAGTAGGAGCTGGCCTAGATGATCTCCAGAGGTGGCGTAAAACATAAATACATTCTGTGATTCTGAGATAAAAGTGTGCTGCTCTCCTTCATGCACCTGCATAAACGTGCTTTCGAACTGATCTTAGCCAGACAGCAGCTACCACTATTTTATTGTCCTTTCTTAGGGATTTGTAGGAATTAAGTAGTTAGCTTTCCAGAGTAGGACTACTGTACGTAAAATACACAGTGCTCAAGTCAATTGTCTCTTTCAGTTAAAGCTCACATTAGTTAGCAAAGAGATGATCAGATTGCTCTTTCTGAAGCCTCTGTGAGCAATGCTAATTTATTCCTTTTTCATTATTTCCATGATGAAGCAAAGTAAATCCTTTATTCTTTTTGTAGACTCATTTGAAAAAATCTGGAATTACACTAGTGATCCTAACAGATTGGAACAGTGCTGAAATGGTATTTTAAGATTATCTGTGCGTACATATAAATCCAAGTAACTTGAAATACAGGGAGGAAATGTCTAAATTTCTCTAAGGTTTTTTCTCTTTTCTATTGATCAAGGCATTGCTGGATGTAATTTTCTGGTGAAAAGCTGGAGAAAGATCCAGTGTCATAAGCACTTACTATCTTTTTATCTGCCATCTTTACTGTGGGTCTGTTTTTTTTGTTGGCAATTCAGCTTCTTGTATAGTGGATCCACTGTTGTATTCCTGTTTGAAATTGCATGTGTTCTTTTTAACTTATTACATTAATTCCTTCTTCAGAAATTGTTTCATGGTTTGTTATGGATGTTGTCAAGGAACATCTCTTTAAAGACAGTGGCTGAGAGCTGACTACATTTATGGAAGAGCATGTGCTGCTGGTACTATATCATTAGCAAAGCTGTCAGTAACAGCTTATTTTCATAATGCTAAGAGAATGAAGATTGTTTTGTGGTTAGCCTCTATAACTTTTAAAGGGCAGCCAGAACTGTAGTGTAGACATCACTGGTGATCTCATGTCTTGTTTTATGCTGGAGGTCAAACTAAATGGGTAAAGTGAGTGTTTTATGGAGTTAACTTTTGCGAGTATGATGTAATATCAATCAATTTGACTTCATAATATGAATTGTGTGGGACTGGACAAGCCATGTTGCTTTACCGTGATGCTTTGGTCTTGCATATAGCAAAGGGAGGAGAAAAATACATTGTGGAGAGTGAAAGCAGAGGAACTTTGAAGTGGTTCAGGCTCCCAGGTGGAGGGAGCTGTTGCCTTGTGTGGTAAGTGAGGGTGGAGGTACACAGGTATCTTGTTTGTGTGGTTGTCCCTGCTTTGTCATTGGGCAAAACCCCTGTACTATGTGACAGTGTTGTATTCATGGACCACTGAACAATGGTTGTCTCCCTCTCTTCTCTTCACAGGGTGGATCACTTGTACACATTTTTTGTTCAGTGGTCACCAGAAATATATGGGAAAGATGCCAAAGAGCAAGGTTTTGTTGTGGTAGAAAAGGAGGAGCTTGACATGATTGACAACTTCTTTAGTGAGCCCACTACTAAAAGCTGGGAGGTGAGTGCTTTCTGCCTTTACATGAAGCGTGTGCATATCAAGTATGCATCCTCTGCTAAAAATCTCAGCAGTTGTTCTTTTGAGGATTTTCATGGTGTTTCTTTGTAACAGTTGCTGCTTCACATAGAGGTCTCCTTAAGGCTTGTATCTATCTCACAAATGTACTCATATTCCTTCAGTCTTCCTTTCTTCTCTCCCTTGAAAGAGCAGGTAAACAACTGGGAGCTCTCTGGTGTGCAACCAGCAGAAGTTGTGTAAATATTTTGACCATGTGATATTAGTCTTTTGCAAAGCTATACAGGCGTATGTTGTCAGCATTGCGAAATTCCTAATGTATTTATATGCTATAAATAAAGTCTTCAAAATCTATATATGCATGTAAACATCAACCCAGACTCCTGGGTGCTGGCTGAAATGGATTGGTGTGTGGTGATGTGCCAGACCCGTGCTTCTCTGGTGCACACAGCAGTACTGTTTGAATATGGGGTGTAAGTGGGATAAGTTTTATCGTTGGACTTTGGCTTTTCATGTGTGGTCTTTTGCAATCTATTTTAACCACTTGGCATGCCTGTGCTTGTTATGTCTTTCTTCTGCATACAAAGCCTAGTTTCTAAGGGAAATAAGCTTGCACACATTTAAAAAATCATATTTCTGCGTGCTCAAACACTTTCTGTGCTAAGGATATGGAAAAAATGAAAAAGACGAATCCCAAAGTGAGAAATATCTTGATGGTGATTTAAAAAGTTATCTGATTATTTGTCTTAAACATAAACTTGTTTTCTTTAAATTCTACTGCCCTTTTTTTTTTAGCATTTTTTATCTTCCAAGTATGTTCTGTTGAAAAATGGAGCTTGGAAGTGGGACTTGTCATTTGAAATGCAGCAACTTCTGTTCCCAAGGAGCTAATAGTTTTACAGTTTTGTAGTTTCTCAATGTTGGTGCTTTGTGAACTCAAAGATGGGGGAAAAAAAGAAGCCATCCTTGTTTTGCTTAGAGCTGAGTGCAGTCATACATTGCACTAGATTTCACTGTTCAGTTATTTGCATGCTGTTTTCATAAAACCAAAATGAAGGAGAGTCAGTGATCCGAAGAACAGATGTAGGAGAGATCTGGCCACACTGAGAGCTTGTCTCTCATTGTTTTATTTAGATATTTATTAGAAGGAAGAATTAGCTGGAAACTGCTTTTAGAAGTGTGTCTCTTTTATTTGTAATACATTCCAGCTTTACCAATTTAAAGTAGTTCTGCCAGGAAATCTCTATTGAATAAGGTCCAAATTTGGGCATGATGACTGTGAAAGTTTCACTCTCCCTTGCGGGGAAACAGAAACTCGTTGTAGAGAAGCATATAAGCAATCTTATCACAGCATGCCATGGCCAGTAGCTGTCTGTCACACTTGTGGCTGAGAACTCTGCCACTAGAGCAGGGGTAGAGTACTGGGTACTGCAAAATAAACTGCTGGATGATGAAACAGAGACAAATGCCTTTGAATATTCAAATTTTTTACTGTGCCAGGCCGGACCTGGAGGAACCTTTTGTGGAGGTATGTTGAATTGTTTCACATTTGAACAGTGTGAATCTGATGACAGCACTTCTGTCCTAGCAAATGTGCTCTGTACTCAGGTGGGGGGCATTTTCACCTTAGGTATCTTCCTTCCTTAGTCCTGTAAAATCTTTGAAAGATTTTGTAGATCTGGTTTCTGTAGCGGTCAGTTCTTTTCATCCATTTCTGCCTTTGTGTGGTCTGTAAATACCTGATCTTGCAGATGCCTCCTTCTGCAGTTGTTGACTGAACTTCATTCACGTGTGCAGTTCAGGGACTAAATAGGCGTGTATGCAGAGAAGGGGGGGGGGCTTGTCTGTCTCTGGAGTCAATTTACAACTGTGTTAATAGGTTTTGCCTGTGTGAGTTTGATTGTATTTTGCTACAGTACCTCTTGTTGGTTGATTTTCTGTTGGTTGATACTTTTCCCCCACTCCTGGGGGGGGAGACTATTCCTAAAGGATAGTCTTCAAAAGGGAAGTTGGGTACTTTTGATTTAAGGTGAAAAAGGTGTTAATTGAAAAAAATAGGGACAATAACAGTGTGGGAGATGAGGAGGGAAGGCAAACCACTCAGAAGGTGAAAAAAGAACTACAAAAGTAGAAAGATTGTTTTCTTTGAACAGTTTGTTGTGGGGGTTTTTTTTGTTTGTTTTTTAATTATCCTAATTTTGCAGTGCAAACCTTTCCTGAAATTGACCATGTGAAAAATTTTCCAGCACAGGATTATCCACGGTCTCAGAAGGCGAGGCTGGAGGGACAGGATGAAGCTGTAGAGCTCTTGCAGTATCTTGGGCAGGAATACCTGTAACTGCTCTGGTGTGCAGGGGCACATAGCAGTGTTAGTTCTGCAGGCTGGATTTTGCCTTGCGATCCTGCCTTCCTCTCTTTTCCTGACCCTGCATTGGAGTGCCAGTGCCCAGGTGCCCTGCTCAGCTCCAAGCATCTGCAGGAGAGCGTGGGCTGGACATGAGTGCATGCAGCAGATGTGTAGCTCTCAAGCCACTGGGAATGCCAGGTGTGACTGACGGTATTAGGGCTGTGTGAACAACTCATGGGTCCTGGTCCTGGTCATTGTGAAGAACTCCTTTGCTTTGTTGTGTGGTTAAATCGCAGCTGGAGTCAGTCCAGCGCATTTGCTTTCTCGCCTGAGGGGCAGGTGTGTGTAGGACCTCCAGGCATCTCTTCCCAATTGTCTCGACTGTTGACAGCTTCTGCAAGTTCAAGCAGTGATCGTGAAGGCATGGAGCAATTATGCAAAACTTGATAAGCTGTGTGTAACATGAAAGCCATTTGGAAGCCTCATTGGCAGCGAGGTGCATAGCAGAGTACAGTGGGCTCTGCAGCTCCATCTTGAGATTCCTGCTCCAAGACAAGACTACTGTGGTGATACACTAATGGAAGGAAAAGATGGTTTATGGTTTCCTGTTTGTTTTGTAGCTAGGCCTCATTGCTTCCCCTTTTCTTTCTCATCAGCTCCATTTCAGAGCTTTTGCTGTTGCTTCCTCTGTGCCATGGTGGCACCGAGCCCCAGCCAAAGCCCCACTGCTGGGCACAACGAGCCTCATCTCACCTCCCACTGCTGTGCAGAGCTGAGGCTCCTGGCACTTGCCAAGTGCCCCAAGCTGCACTGAAGGGTTGGCAGCTTTCCAGCTGTGCCAGGTATGCCCTCTGCCGTCCGGGAGGCTGAGCACCCCAGCAGCAGCTTGTCCGGAGCCAGAACACCTGGACTACTGCTGCTGATGGGTGAGGTGATGTCCTCCTTTCTGCAGGGAGCTCTGGGCACCATGGGTGCTGCCAGCCTGGGAGCTCCTGCCCCGTGCCACATTTGGGCTCCTGTTTGCTACTCATGCCACATGGAGTCCAGAGTTTGTCCCCTGTCTCTCTGAGCACCTTGTAGGTTGTTGAGTCCTTTTATAGACAAGCATTAGGTGCATGGTTTCGCATGCTCATTTTATTTCCAGCTTTATGGGAAAAGTTAGTGGGACTTATCTGTATTTACTGGAGAGAAGTCTGTGCTTTGATTTGTAAGTATGTCAATTCAAACTTGATATTAGAAATATTTATATGGACTCACCTTTTAAAATATTACAATATTATAAAGTCTTAAAGGAATAAACAGAAGTTTCCAAAGAGCTGTTTGATAATTTTCAACTAAGAATGTATTTTATAAAGACCTTGACTGTCCTGCAGTCGCAAAGACACCTTGCCAGTTAAGATTTTCCCCTTCTGCTTATGGGTACCTATGCTTGTTGAAACCATCCCATATGGTGGTTTTGCTCCATACAGTGTGACAGCTGAGGAGTAAGTTTTAAATTAATTGGCTTCAACAGAGGATTGATGGTGTAAGAGCTATGCTTTAGGTTGGACTCTTGTTCTCTTGCCACAGATCATTACTGTAGAAGAAGCTAAACGACGAAAGAGCGTTTGCAGTTACTATGAAGAAGAAGAAGATGATGATACTTTGCCTATCTTAAAGCATCACAGCTCTCTCCTGGAGAACATGCACATAGAGCAGGTATGGCTGGAAAACCCTCAGGTTTCCTTCAGCAGGCAGCAGATGTGGTGCTGTCTCTGTCAAGTGCAAGAAGGAGAAGAGGGCGGGGCAGTGCCTGTGTTGCTTGTGTAACCATTTCCCTCATTCCCTGCTCCCTGCCCAGCTTGCCCGGCGCTTGCCCGCGCGGGTGCAGGGCTATCCATGGCGCCTGGCATACAGCACGCTGGAGCACGGCACCAGCCTGAAAACTCTGTACCGCAAGTCGGCTTCTCTCGACAGTCCCGTTCTCCTTGTCATCAAGGATATGGACAACCAGGTAAGGAGCACTTGTTCTGCGGGGCTGGAGCTGAAAGGGCAACATCATGAAAAGTGACCATTATGAAATGCTACTCATACTATGAAGTGATGTCATGCCAAAATAAGACACTGGTGTATACTTTTATATTTTCTACTGCCTAAACTTGAGTTACAGCTGGCCAGTACTTCAGCACTAATAAAAGCTTTAGAATTGCAATGAGTGCAGTAGTGCCTTTGGAAGTACATTTCTTAGGTATCTCAGTTAACAGGCTCTGACAAACAATGCCTCCCTGGAGGCCTCATTCTTCAGTAGCTCTTAGAGTCAGCAATCCTGCTGCCATTGTTGTCATCTGGCTTTTAACTTGCAGGATACAGAAGATGTGGAGGAATACTTGCACATGTGATACACTTCACTAGTTGGTTCTTCTAACATGAAAATCAGCTCAGTTGTACTTAGAAAGTACTTTGAAAGGTTTGGGATTTTTTCTCTTGAATTTTGCACTGTCCACAAAAGTAATCATTTTATTCTGACAGATATTTGGAGCGTATGCTACACATCCCTTCAGGTTTAGTGACCATTACTATGGCACTGGTGAAACATTCCTCTACACATTCAGTCCGCATTTCAAGGTAAGTGGGTGTTCTCTTTCTCAAATAAGATTTTTGGGTTCCACTTCTAAAACATTTATGAGATTTTTATGAAGACAGCATGTTTGAGTGTAGAACATGTGCCAGATGTTGATGAATGCAGTTAATCATTCATTGCTTCAATGCAATACTTTAAGCAGAAGTATCTGTAATTATCTGAAGAGAGGACAGTCTGTAAGGGTGAGGAGAGGGTTTTAAGTAGATTGAAGGGGGAAGCAGGAAGGAGTTAAAGAGGGAACTGTCAAAGATTCACCTTAGAGGGCAATGATATCAAGAACAGGATAAAATTTCACTCATTCTTAGGATCACGGCGACAACAAAACAGAGATGAGTGCTACTGAAATACCCCTTAATACTCATGGCTTATGCACATTTTCCATATTGAATATATTGTTCCTTTTTAATAGGATACCACTTGATTTAGAGAGGGAAGCAGAATTTAAAATATGGACTAGGGTGCCTTGTTCATAGTTTTAAGTATGTACTGATCTTGTACTTTTTTCCTTACCTTTTCCCCTTTCAAGAACAAAATAGAAGGTGACCACACCTTTTAGCTGCTAAGAGTAGGTGCCCAGTAGTTTGAGAGTACAAGAATCCTCACAGTCCAAACATACTCATGTTTTTTCCCGTCCTCAGGTATTCAAATGGAGTGGAGAGAACACCTACTTCATCAACGGAGACACTACCTCTCTGGAGCTTGGAGGTGGAGGGTGAGTGAGTGTTTGGTTTTCAAATCATATAGCCAACTTTTTTTTTTAAATTTTAAATGGAAATAGGGACAATGGTAGGTGCAAGTAAAACCAGTAAAATGTCTGAACTTACTTCTAGAAAGCTGTTTAGAGAAGATACCTCAGCAATCTGATTTCCGTTACAGACTCAGAGCAGTTTTGTTTGCTGAGAGTGACTGATGTTAGGCAAGTAGGGTTTGTTGCAGAGTTGTTTTGTTGGTTGAGGGGGTTTTTTTTAGCTAGGAAAAATCCAGATGTTTTGGGTAGATACATCACTCACTGCTGAAGAGGTTTGTCACTGGAAGATAATCCCTAATGGCAATTTTGCCATCAGGTTCTAGGGTTTATCGCATGGTCCTTACTAAGTTGTTTTTCTGTTGATGCACAGAGCAAGAATACAGACAGGGCATAATCATGTCATGAGTTTCAAAGGTCAGCAGGTATGAAATCAAGGGCTAAGGCTGTACAACCAACTAAAGCTTATTTGGAGGTTGCACCATGGGACAGCTGGGCATGGTTTGCATCGGGAGTGGATAAACTTCCCTCCTCCTCCTTTTAACCAGAAGGTGCTCTGTCCACATCCAGACATCCAGGGAAGGGACCCCAAGGTCTGTGCCCTGGTGTAGCCACAGCTGGCAGTGTGAGCAGCCGGGTGGCCCACGGGCTGCGGGCACTCACAGGGTCCTACGTGTTGCTCCGCTCACTGGTGCAAACAAAAGCAAGGGGACTGCTCCACGAGCTTCTTGGCGAGTGCTTTGCCAGGACTGAGCTCTTCACATTTGGCCTAAGAAATCCTCAGAGTCACTTAGATTCCTCCATATCGCTTCTTTTGACTGTTTGTACAGCTTTCAGTATTCTTACTGTTCTGTATAACACCAAATTTGTTGTCTGTTTCCTTTCTAGTGGCCGGTTTGGTTTATGGTTAGATGCAGATTTGTATCATGGGCGAAGCAACTCCTGCAGCACCTTCAATAATGACATCTTAACTAAGAAAGAGGATTTCATAATACAAGATGTAGAAGTATGGACATTTGAGTGAAACATTGACTGCCTTAAGGACTGGATCCATTAGGCACTTAAAAGCTATTCAGAAGGTGCAGGCTGCCTCACAATGTTACACGCTTTTTCCTCAAGTTTGTACCAGAGCATGACTACGCAAAAAAAACAAACAAACAACCCAAGAATAAAAGAATTGGTTTTGAGAGGCAGTAAGAACAGTAAGAGATCACTCTGAAGTGTTTTTTACTTCCTCTTCCAGCACTCTTCCATTGAAGATACAATGCTTATGAAAACGTTCATGATGTATAAGTTGAAAACTTTTTATGTAACTGTGAAAAAGATCCTGTGGAAGAACTATAACTGTCTAGTACATTCCATGTGTATTTATGTTCAACATGCAAATGCTGACCAAAAATAAAAGGTTACTTTGCCAAAATGTACAGCATACTATTTGTCATGGAAAAGAATCAGAAATAGGTGTACACAGCACTTAAGGGAACATGTTTTTAAAATTATTTTATTTATTGTTATTGTATATTTTTTTTGTAAATGTATTAGCTATGAGTTTTTTTGTTTAATGTTTCAAATCTCATTTTGATAAATAATTACTGTTGAGGTAGGTTTCTTATGCATTGGCATTTATTCTGAATCAATTTATTTGATTTCTAAAGTTAATTTTTATACTTTTATTTTGTAAATGAGATTTGGTTTTCATTATACCCTAATTAGAGGGTTTGTTTTCCTTGCAGAAACACTTGAGTGCATAATTCTGTTTCATTTTCTTTTCCTGAAATGAGGGAGAAGGTGGATAGTGCTTCTTCTGAACTCTGCTGTCACATTCCTGTTAACAGATTACTATTTTGGCAGTGTATGGACACACTGGGCAACTGCCCCCTGGTGTAGACTTTATCAGTTCTGTTGCAGCCCACAGAATTGGGATACATGCTCTGAGCACCTGCCCGAGTATTATTTGACTGTTTATGAAGGACATTTCTAAGAGAGAACTGTTTTTCTGTATCACCACCAAATGATTCAAAATAAGCTACCTACTGTGCTTTTATGAGCATTTCTCTACAAATTGAAGAATTTGTTAAGGAGAAAATACAACCGAGATTTAGAGAAGAAAGTTCTTTTCCTAACAGGCCAGGTCACGTTAGTGTAAAACTTGTTCTCCTAATAATTACATATATAATTTCCTTTAAAAAAAAAAACTTCAAGCAGCAGTCTGGTTTAGGATTTGACAGCAACTAAATATTCTTGTTTGTTTTTAATGAAATTATCAGATACTCCCTCCACCAAAGCTGAAAAGACTCTATATTACAAAATGAAAATTTTGGTAAATGGAGAGAGTGTGAGAGAGGACTGGCAATCTTCACCGTTTGCTAATGAATTCTGCTTTGCCATTAAGCTGTGGTTTTGTTTACACAATCTGGGCCTAACCAATATTAGGACGCTGTCCTGCCCTTAGACTTGAATGTCTCATTGTCCTGAGAAAGGCAGGTTTTAGAGACAGTAGTGTGCATTAAACCAGTACAATCTAATGTTGGAATATTATTAACTGAGTAATACAGCTCAATTTAGTTACTGCTCTTTCTTTTTTGAATAGATTAAATTATAATTAAAAAAAAGCCAATTGCTTTTCTTTCAAAAGCATTTCTAAATCTTAATCCTGCACAGAAGTTTCACAGTCTAAAAAAACAATGCTATACACAGTAAGCCTATAACACGCTGCACATGAGCTTTTCACACTCCTTTCTTTGTGGTCTTCTACAGCCATAAATAAAGTTCTTATTAGTAATGCTTTAAAATATTTTGGAAGTTGCTAATAGCATAAGGCTTTGAAGATACCCAGAATATCTAACACTCTTTGCTCTTTTAAATGGTGGCAGAAGACCACTTAGTAGTTAAAAAAACCCAACCAAACACCCAACAAAAAATCCCCACAACAAACAAAATTAAACCAAGTTCAACATTTTGCATACATTTCACTATTGCTACCTACAACTTACTCCATTATATTATCCTTGTCAAAGCATATCTAAACGCTGTGGTCTATATTCAAAACAGTGTTGTTCAATCAAAATTCTGTGACCCTTGAAACTATGAATATTGAATATATGTAATGCAGTGCTATCACAATATTTTCAATAAAGGAATTTATGCATTCAGAAACTTGTTACGGGTGCTTTCTCTTTTATTCATGAACTTTAGAACATTTTAAAGAAGCTGTATCCTTTCATAAGTTACAGGTTATGCTGACAAATACCTGTGCCCCGTCATAAAAAGAGAATTTCAGCAATACTGTATTTTACAATCACAGATAAGGAGGTTGGAGATTTTGGTGGGGTTGGTGTTGGGGTTTGGTTGTTCTGTGTGTGTGGTATGGTGTGTCCTAAAAGAGAGCTGTGTTTTGAATTCACTCCAACACAGACTGTGACAAAGGGCTAAGAAATGCCAGGAAACAGTTGAACAGTTGACCTGGCAGTTCTTGCTGCTACTCTCAGCTGTAGCGAATGACACGTATCCCCTCATCTTTTTTGACCAACCTCTTACCAGAACTCAAATGTCCATGTGCATAATTTTTGTATGCACCTTTTTCATATTTCCAAAGTGTTCACATATATTTTTATGTCCAGCCAAGCAAAGCAAAGATGTCTTAAAAGTTCTTGGGTTCTTCGGTTTTACTGGTTTTCACTGTATACAGAAGTGGCATTAAGAGAAAACAAACTACAATTACGTGCGAAACAGAACAAGTGTGCTATCCATGAGCCTTGCTTTGAGTGAAATGTCATTAACAACTTTCCTAAAGTAACTGGAAAATTATGGTCACTAGTAATTTTTCTCTCCTCCAGGGAGAACAAGAGCTTGTTCTTGCAACACCAAGCATGTGTTCCTTCAGTGCTACTTGGATACAGATTTTTGATTCAGGACAGTGTTCAAATGCATGCTCACAAATCAGGCTTGTCAGTACCCAAGTAATAGCAGATGTTTTATTTGGTGCTGGTTTAAGTGCAGGTTTTGTGTTGGATGTTTTGCACAAAGCTGGCTTTAGAGCAAAGGAAAATCTAGTTACTTTTAGAATAGTCCTCATTTGTAAACTGAAGATTTGATTTGCCTGTTTGTAACAGAGAAAAGGAGCAGGTTACGTCATTGCAAAGGGACTGCCTACCACTCTGCAGGTTGGCACATCTGGCAAGTGAGCTGCTTCAGGGAGAATAGCCAACCGTGTCCTGTTTGTACAGGCACGGCTTGCTTTAAAAAAAGTAAGCATTTTCGAAAATCTCAGTCTAAATTTTTCATCTCATTACCTTTTTAAACACTGTAGCCTGTCATCTGTGGGACAAGTACTCTGTGCCTTTTGAGCTGCATGAAGAATACGCTTAAGTTGCAGGGTCAGTGATACTGCAGCTCTAGTCTAATGAACGGTGCAAATGATTTTAAATATAAACTATTAAGAAAGCATTTTTAGAAATTGAAGGCTAAATACTAGTTGCCAATACCCTCTGTTAGCTTCAGAAGCAGTTGATAGGATGAAGGTGGTGAGGCACTGGAACAGGTTGCCCAGAGAAATTGTGAATGCCCCATCCTTGGAAGTGTTCAAGGCCAGGCTGGATGGAGCTTTGAGCAAAGTGGTCTAGTGAAAGGTGTCTGTGCCCATGGCAGGGGGGTTGGAACTAGATGGTCTTTAAAGTCCTTTCCAACCCAAACCATTCTGTGATTTTATGAAATATCTTACTTTGACTGTGAATTAGTATAGCTGTCATGAAACAATTTCAGGGCTGTCAGTTTATGTAGTTAGAACTAACAGCAGACTTTAGCCCTCACTGCTGGGAGTGTAGAAGAAAAAATGTAGATGCAGAAAAATCTCTGGAATTGTATTAGTGACCCTGAACAAACTGCAACAGTGCTGAAATGGTATTTAAGATTATTTGTGCATACATATAAAAATCCAAGTAACTCGAAATATAGGGGCAAAACGTCTAAATTTCTCGAAGGCTTTTCTTTATTTGTATTGATCAATGAATTGCTGGACATAGCTTTCTGGTGAAAAACGAGAGAGATCCAGCGTCATAAGCACTTACTATCTCTCTATCTGCCCCCTTTACTGTGGATTTGGTTTGGTTTGGTTTTTTTTCCGCGGCAATTCAACTTTTAATGAACTCAGAAGGCATTCACTTGGTTTTATTCCCTTTTTTTTTCTTTTTAATTTTTTTTTTCGGTGAAAACTTTTCGGCGAGGACCGGGGCAGCTCCCCGTGTGCCCGGCGGGCGGAGCCGGGCTGTGACAGCGGAGCCTCCCGGGGCCGGGCGCTCCTCCCTCGGCGGGCGGGGCGCCGGCAGCGGGAGGGGCTGGGACCGGGATCGGGATCGGGACCGGGAGTGGGGCCATGGCCGGGCCTGAGGCCGCGGGTGCTGCTGCTGCCGCCGCTGAGGGGAGCGAAGCCGGGAATGGCGGCCGCGATGGCTACGACGGGAAGTGCGTGTTCTGCAGGATCGCCCGCCGGGAGGAGCCGGGCACGGCGCTGCTCCCCTGCGAGGTGGGTGAGGGGCGCCCGCCCTCCCTCACGGGCTGGCCCGGGGCTCCCGGCTAAGGCTGGGCGGGGGCGCGGCGGCTCTGAGGGCCCTCAGCTCCTGCATGGACATAGCAAGGAAACATCGCTCGGACGGAAAACACCGTGCCTTCCGTAAATTCTGGCACAGCAGCCGGAAGCCTCAGAGCTGGCGCCGAGGAATCCTGACTGCGGAAGGTCAGCAGCGGACGCGCACCGTGCCTGGAGGCTGCCTCCAAAACCCTCAGCTTTTGTTGCTGGTTGCGTCAGCTATGGTATTAGGTATCACATCAATACAGGGAATATGGACATTGTTACGTACTCTTTGCCAGTGTCCTCGTCCTAGTCCATTTTAATATGTTCGCATCCTTTTTTTTTTAGGATGAAGACCTTGTTTGCTTTAGAGATATAAAACCTGGTGCCCCCCACCACTACCTGGTGGTGCCCGTGAAGCACATGGGAAATTGCAAAACACTGAAGTCAGAGCACATACCTCTAGGTAAGGCTGCAAGTGTGTGCTTAACCTAAAGGAAAAACATTTTTCACAGCCTGAAATAGGGTGTTGTCAAGTAACTTACAGCTTTAGACACCATTTGTCAAAATGGAAATAGCTGATGTGAGTGAGTGTAGATAGGGACTTACCCTTTCTGGGAACTTCTATGTGCTGTTCTAGAGTGGCACATTTTTTTGTGTAGTTCTGGAAAAACATTGCACTAGTGCATGAAATCTTGCCTGTTTGCATGGAGTATAGATGCCTCTGCACTTTCTTGGAAGTACAGCTTTATTTTTAAAGCATTTATGTGCTGCTTCGTTGCATTTTCTTAGATATGCATATGCAATTCTAAAAACTTACAGAAGAGTTTTATAAAGTGTATACTTTCAGATAAGTGCTGCCTTCTTTGTCAGGAAAAAAGGGAGTGACAGATGAAAAAGGGAAATGGTGTTCCAGGAAACTTTAAAGATTTTTGAAAAAATAAAATTCTGTAATGTTGAAGCCATGATTTATTGTTGCTAGGCTTATTTTGCTTTTTTTCCCCTTAAAAAGACATTGTCCTGGAACTTGTTTCACAAGATATGGCTAGCTAAGTGTGTTGAGTAACAGAAGAAACTGCACCCATGAAGAGATTCCACCTTAGGGAAATCTACATTTACATGATGCAAGAAAAGAGTTATAATTGCAGTTTGCAAATCTTGCATCACTGTATTTCTCTCTCTAAACATAGAGTGGTTTTCTCCAGAAGAAAACTTCTGTATGTGTTTGGCTTCAAGACAATTCCTTTGACTTTTGCCTTAAGTTTTTGTATTAGGGTTGCTGCATTTTTGAGTGATAGAGCAATGAAACTCTCCTGGTAATAAGTAAGACTGACAATTTTATTTTAATTTTAATTTATGTATTGTCTCTGAAACTTACTCCAGGCTTCACAGGACCTGGAGATCAAAGTCCTGTAGCTGTGTAGAGATACAACACTGGAATTAGTGTAAAGTCATCATCCTGACCAATCAGTAGTTGTTTTTTTTTTAATAACGGTGTGGTGATAGCATGGCTTTGGCCAAAGTTCTTAGAATAATATAACACTGAAAAGCATTGCAGGTGTGGAAGTTGGTATCAGTGGCAATTTTTAAGTAAATCATTGCACACACTCTCTTGATTGTCTTTTGTTTGACTAGGAGTAGTTACAGTGTTTATATTTCAAAAAACCCATGTCTGTGATCTCAGTGTAGATTAGTCTATTGAAGTTAATATTCTGAAGAATACCTTTTTTTAAATGAAATTTATGTATGTTTTAATAGTGAAGAGAATGATGGAAGTTGGAAAAGCTGTTCTCCAGAAGAATAGTTTTAGTGACTTGAATGATGTAAGGTATGTAAGAGAAGCCTTCCATCTTTCTATTGAGTGTGTTTTTTACTTTTCAGAATGTTACTTTAGAGATGGTGGCAGAACCTGCACTGTGATACATGGAAGAAATCAGTTCTACATTCAGTTATTGCGTGAATTCTCAATTAAAATCTGCTGACATTGAATATAAACTTTTTTTTTCTGATAAAGTTCCGGCACAAATTGTGTTCTAGCTCTGAGATTCTTTCTTGAACACATCTTGGAATTAGGAGGGCACTTGCTGCACATATGCTTTAAATCCTAGGTGCCAGAAGAGAGGTAAAGTTTGGCCTCCTGAAGCAGGGCACTACGCTGTCTTTCAGTCATACCAGCATTCACTGGATTTTGGTGCTGGACACTTTAGTTTAAGGCCTTTGATAGCTGAAATAAACTGTAATGTAATTTGAGCACTGTAGAGAAATAGTGAGCTGGGCCTTCATGATTAAAATTGATAGTTGGCTTTCCAGCTGAAAACTAGATAGGATATATTTAAGGTACTTTTTCTTCTAACTCCTTATTTTAAAAATGTGTCTTAAATACAGGGGTGTGAGAGAGGAGGTTAATGGGCGTCTGAAAAGCTTTTTTTTGTGGTAAAATGAAAGGGCATGTTTTTGTTCTTGCTTTTATGTACAATGAAAATGCGATGAGTTGTTAGTTCTGTGGATCCTGTTAAAATAACCTGTGATGTTCCACTTCTTCCTGAATTAACACCACCACTATCTTGTACTTTCCCTTTTCTGAAGAATGGGTTTTCACTGGCCTCCATTCTGCTCGATAGCCCACTTGCATCTTCACGTCCTGGCTCCAGCCAGTCAGCTGGGATTCTTCTCCAGGCTCTATTACAAAATCAATTCCTACTGGTTTATCACGGTGAGTGTAATGCAGGTGAGCTTTGCCGTAGGTTTTCAATTGAGAGCTGAAAATGCCATGTCTTTCTAACCTTTTAACTATGTCTAAAAATTCTCTGACCAATTGTTTTTGTTGTTGCTTTAATTCTCAATTACATATGTTTTGCATTAACTGTTTGAGAAAAAATAAAGGTAAAACCCTTAATGTTTACGCTTTTTGAGGGGAATGGAGTGCTAATAACTAACAGCAAACAGTACAGTAGTTCTGGATCTTGCCTGAAGCTCAGGCTCTGTAATGTGCATCTGTGGACACTTTGTAAATAGTTGGGCTTTAATATAAAAGGATATATTCAACTGTGATGGACTGTTTTGCACATACCCTGGTTAATGCAGTGTAGGTGAAAACATATCCACGTAATGATTGCATTTATCACTTCATGTGGTTTTTCTCATCTTGTCATCTTTAGACTAAACCAAGTCCCTGCTTTACAAAAACATTGTACTGATTTATGTCAGTAAGGATTAGCAATGAGACTGAACTGACACTGATTAAAGCACTTTGAAAATCTCTCTCTTGAGATCTAAACCTCAGTCTCACAGCTTTGATACAGCAAAGCACCTGTCCTTGCAGTGTAGCTGCAGCATCCTAGTATCATTGCACATCCCCAAATCAAAGCTGCTGAAAAAGGTCTGTCTCATCTAAAGAATATCGATGGCTTCTTACCTCAAAAAGAAGAAACACAGCTTCTTCACAGTGGGACCTTGCTGAAGATTACACTTAGCTCAAGAAAAGCAGAAGTGTCTGCTGTGTTATTGAGCATCTTACAAATATTTATCCCTCAAATACATATAGCTGTGTAGTTTTACTGCTTATTATCTTGGATTAGTTCAGGCAGATCTGTGCTAAGTCTGGTTATCCAGTATGGATGCACTTTGGTATTTTGCCCTGTTGTCAAGTTGGAAAATGTTATTAGGTTGGTGGTGGTTTTGGTTTTTGTTTGTTTTTTTTTTTAATTATAGTGTCTTGAATGTGGTACTTGTTTAAGAATGCAAAACAGGATTCAGATAATGTCATTTTCAGTTGCTGTGTGCTTTATGTAGCTTTATTTGTAAATAAACTGCAGTAACTACTGAAGTCCTGTTGAGTTGCTCCTACCTGAAGTAGCTGATTGCATTTTTACTGTCTGTATTTAAAATATGCCAAACTTGAGCTTTTCACCTTTTAATGTAGTTCCTTTGGAGATCTTAATAAAGCCTCAAGCACTAGCTCAAATTAAAAAATTAATTCAGTAGGACTGGTAAAAAAAGCAAAGGCTGGCAGTAAACTGATCTGTTTCAGAAGTGCCTTTGTTAGCCTCCATGTGCCCAATCTGGCCTGCTTGCTGGCTGACTTCCTCCTGCCCTGAGCCTTCCTGAGGGCTGTGTGAGCTGGTGCTGTTAAATGTAGGAAGTACAGCTGTCCCAGTTCTGCCCATGATGCATAAATAGCCGTGTATGATGGCAAAAGTATGTGTTGGTGCAGTGATGTAACCAAAGGACGAGATAATAGCTCGTGACACGAGCCACTCATGTAAACGCCCTCCATCCCTCAGCAACGCTCGTGGCTGGTGGTGCAGCTGGGTGGCTGATGAGAGGTCACAGCACAGTGTTCTGCAGTGGCTCACAGAGAATCCCAGGTCTCACCACTTGGTTGTTCTGAGCACTGCTGTCTTCTGAGGTCCCTAAAGTCACGGTGCTTTAATAGATCTGCTGTTTATTTGCTTAAACCTCCTCTAACCTCCACAGGTTATGTTTCATCTTCTGATCACCTCATGAGTGTTTGGTGGAAACTGTGAGTCTGCTGTTGAAAGGAATTGTTGTATTCTGCTTCTCCTGTGCACTTTGTCTGTAAAAGTGAAAAGCAAAGGCTCTGTTAGTGTCACTATTTTTAAAATGGAATTTTCAGTAAGCTGAAGGCCCACAGTGTAGTTAATGCATTGCTTTCTTTCTTTCATAGGCTGAACAGCTGATTGAGAGACTGCAAACTGAAAATGCTGCCAGCTGAAAGCTTGTGTCATTTGGTCTTCGAGCTCTGTTAAGGTTGCACAGTTTGATGTTGCCAATAATATCCCAGGATAAAAAAAGCTTTAGTTCCTTATGAGGAAATACACACAGAATTTGTAGCTGCCAACCTAATTCTTCCATTTGGATACATCAGTCTGTATACTTCCCTGGCAATAGCATGATGTATTTCAGTTATAGTTTTATATTTGTGTATATACATCCATAATACACACATGCACACAGAGAATTTTTCCTTTTAAAAGGCTAAGTGTAGCAGCAGGATGTATTGCAACCAAGGCAACGAGTTAAAACTAACAGCATGTGAATGGTACCAAAGGGAGTATTTGTTGCGGAATCAAGCTTTCATTTTCAAGATGCATTGTTCTGGGATTGCAGGTAACATTTCAAACATTTGTTCCCATCTGCGTTTGTATGATATGTTACTTATGCCTAGTGATGAGTAGGTGCATTGCTGAAAGTACAGTACTGACTTTCTGGTGCTAAACCACTTCAATGTTACCTGCCTTGTTTGCATCACAGTGACACAGTAGATGTCAATACAATATGTGCCCAAAATGTGATAATGCTGTATAACGTAGAATATGGTTTATGTGTAAATAGATATAAAGATTTTTTCCCTCTTATGTGCACAGTATTTGAAATTAGTTATTGTATGTTTACAAAGAATGTGACGAGTTCAGAAGAATGGATTTAATATACTGCTCTTCTGCATGGCAGTAGACAGAAAAATCCAGATTTTCTGATCTTGTTCTCACTGGAAGTCCCTTGCAGATTACTGATGCCTTGGCCAAATTTGGATTCTAAATGAAGTAGTAAGAGAAGCTGGTCTGAAACGCAGTGTGTGTGTCAGACTTACATAAGAGCAATGTGATTTGACTTTGGGATAGCAGGGACTCAGCCCAGAATTGGAACATGCCAAGTGTCTTAAGGAACCTGCTGAACATTTGCTTTTGCTGCATGACTCTAATCAGGAATGTTAGTAGTTGTTTTTCAGTACCATAATAAGGCAGACTGTTTGGAAAGCTAAAACTCCAGAACACATGAAGTGGATTTTGTTTGTTCACAGAGCAAGTCTTGCTGCCGCATTAACCAAGTGCCCTTGCCTGATGCATTCAGATGCAGCTGAAGTGAGAACATCTGTTGCACCTGCAAGCTTCCCTGAACATAATATTCTGTGTTTTCCACGGATCCAGCACCTGTTGCCTTAGTGGTATGATGTGTTGTAATATTCTTACAGTACTTCAGAGACTCTGCACCATTCTGAAGAACAGCATTTTCTACCTGGGAGAGTTTACACATCTCTGTGTGTAAGATCATCTTCTTAATGTCTTGTTATTCTTATTAGTGGGCGCTCACATGTCATTTGCAGCCCTTTAGGGTTTTAATTTTTTAGGTTTGGTAGGAAAAGTGTGACTTAAAGCCACTGAACTTGGACTGTGCAGTAGATGAGGTTTGAGCTGGCTTCTAACTTTGTGAAATACCTGAACATTAAGGACTTTGAAGAGTTAAAACTGAATGTGTTCTGATATGTAATTGATTTATGTAGCTCTACTGAACTGTGACATAATGTAATATTTAAAATACCAACATGAACTGTTGTCAAAAAGGATTAATAAATGCTAATCTTGGAATGATTTTCCAGTGGAATGGAATAGTTGACTGGGGGTTGACCATAGATAGCCCTTTGCTCACTCTTCACCTCTCACCCCAGTGGGATGGGAGAATAGAAAGACCAAAATGAGAAAACTCATGAGTTGAGAGAAAGACAGTTTAATATGTGAAGGAAAGAGGAAGAAAAAAGCCAAGGTATGTGGTGCAAAGGCAATAACTCATGACCTCCCACAATTGGGCCAATAGCAATGCCCCCCCCCCCCCCCCCAAAAAAAAAGCCCTCTCTTCAGCTTTTATACCAGACATTATGTGTAATGGAATATCCCTGCTGGCCAGTCTGTGCCAGGTGTGCAGGTTGTGCTCTCACCAAGCTTTCTGCCCCCTGGAGGGGCAGAGCAGGAAAAAGAGAAGGCCCTGACGCTGTGCCTGTGATTGCACTGCTCAGCAATCACCAGAACTGCTGTGTTAGCAACACTCTTCCAGTCACACCCCAAACCTGGGATGCTCAGAAGGAAGTTATCTCCATCCCACCCAGACTCTGTACATTGCCAAATGTACATGAAAGCACAAAGGCCAACTTTTATATCTTAACTCTGGAGAAGGGCCCCACTAATGGCACGACCGTAAAGGTAAAAATGTGGGTATAACGTTGGTTCCAGGGTTTTGCTGATGAGAAAGATGGGGAATTCCTGTGTTCCCTGACAGCAACGGACAGGCCTCAAAACAGCTGAAATAACAAAAGCATTAAACAGAGGCACACTAATTACTGAGAGGAATGCTCAGCCTCTCGTTAGTGGTTTTCAGCACAGGACTGTGGTGTTTTCCTTCTGCATTGACAAGCACTCTTGGACTGTGCAAATAATTTTTTTAATTAGGTGAAGAAATACTTTCTGAAAAGCCTATCCTAATACTTCCAGTATGTTTCTGAATTACTGGATAGCCCCTGGAAGAGGCAGTGGGCAGATCCTGTTAACTTTGTCACTGTTTTCTATAGAACCTTTTAGTAATTTTAAAACTTCAGAAATCATCTGTAGAGCTTTCCAAGGAGCAAAGATCTATAAGGAGCATGATCTCAGAAGCTCTTACTCTCCAAGAGCCTGGAGAAGCAAAGGAAAGTTGTTTAGCTGCTGCTGCTGGCTCTATTCTTTGATCCAGTATTAGCAGTCCTGAGAAAAGCTGCTTTTTTGACCTCATGTTTAGGAATGACAAAGCTTTATTTGTACTGTTTTGCTCAATTGTTTTACATAAACTCCCAGCCTAACGCGAACCCAGAGAATAATGCTTTTATGCTGAAGTACTAGCTGCTCCCTCTGAAAGGATGAAACAGATACACATACACTGCTGTTAAAAAGAAATTGTGCTTAAATTGGTCATAACTCCTCAGACTATTCTGAAGTCTTTTTAAGTGTGAGTTGTAAATAAAAGTAGGAAAATGGGAGCAAACCAGTGAAAATTGTGTTTGAAATTTGAGAAACTTGGAAACAATAAAATGCTGCATAAAAACTCAGTCATTTCAAACTAATGTGCAACATTTATTGAAATGGTGAAAGTGCCTTCAGTGTTTGACAAGACAAACCACAGATAATTCCTATATGATGTACAGTCCAAAACAGATGCAGAGCTTACAGGCTTCAAGTGGAAGGAAAGGTCACTGAGGGAATCTGTCACAAAGTGAAGTTTAGGAGAGATTTAAAGAGCTGAGAGGTACTTAGTAGGGCAAGAACACCTTTTAGAAGGTTAGCATTTACTTACTGCTCCAAATAATCTGTAATACTAAAACCCCTCACATGCTACAATTTTTGCAAAAATAATTTAATAAATTCTGTTCCACTTACTCTAATGGGAGCCTGGTGAAAAAAAAAGTTGCATTTTGAAAAGTTTAAATTCCTGTTTCATCTGTAGATGTTAATCTAATCACATCACAGATGAAGAAGCATAATTTTGTAAAACTTGTAGCTAAACTGAGTCATGTGCATTAGATACGATGCTTTCATGACTATACAGGCTTCAGGAGTAATTTTTTATTCTGGAGTGTACCAGTGGGCAAGCTGACCAGTTCTATTATCTATCTTTTAGTCTTTTTTTTTTTTGAATACTGGCTATTGCTGGAAGCACGAGACTGGATTTGTCAACCTGTGTGCTGAGCCAGTTTGGCAGCTCGGTGTTTATAATCATTGCATGGGCACACAGAAAGATTTCAGTCACTCTTTCCAGAATGCTCATCTAAAGCTGGCAGGCAGGAAACATGGCTCTGTAACTGTTTAAAAACAAAAAATCCCTGTATAAATAATAGTTTTGTTATATAGTAATGCTTGGTTCTATTAAAAATATAATAATAGAGCAAACTTTTTTTAGTTGCTTACAGAGTAGGTAAGACCATGTCATTAAGGGCTTGCTCTGCTTCTGTTTTGATCAGAGGTGTACTTTAAAGTGCTTGTAGATGTACTCAAGCATCTACCACTTACATGGCAGTGAGAGCCTGGATTACTGATATTTAACTGTTTTAGCCAGCCTTAATTAAAATGTAGTAAATTTACATGGGCTGGACTTGCATCTTATGGTGCTCAGGCGACATACTGCCTCACGTGTGTCTTAGAATGAATTATTTGTACAATGTCCAGCAATGTATTCTTTTTCCTGATACTGCCATCCTGTTAATCTGCTGGTGACCCTTGAAGTGCCTGATGCTGCTTCCTGCAAGTTATGAGCTAACACTTCAGCAGAACTGAGTGGATTTCAGAATTCTTAGAATTAAACAAAACTCATTCCATAGCTGCACTATAAAAAGCTCAATTTGTTTTGAAATCCAAATGTATGTAAAGATTCCTCTAACGGGAGCTGAAATACTCTGAGATGTGCTCATGTCATTTGGCAAGAAGTGCTCTTCCAAAAAGAACAAAGTATTTTAAATATTTTAAGATCACAAACTACATGTCTTGTTTTCAGCTGCAAGATGTAGATTTAGAAAGAAGCAGTGGGTTTGAAACCTAAGGGAACACACCAGCAGTGCCCAGTGCAGCACATACTCCCCCTTTTCCAATGTGGTAAAATTACATGGTGATTAAAACCCATTCTTTACCTGCATCTGACTCCCCTGTTCCCCAGATACACTTATTTCAGCACATTAATTTCTTTTTTTTTCTATTTTCATTGTCTTTTCACCAGAAAAAAAAGGAGGCAGGGTAATAATGAAATCCTTCAGTCAAAAGACTTAGTTTGATGCAAATCCCCATTGGATGAAAATATCAAAACAAAACCCCATTCTTTTAGGCTTTTTGCAATAGGAGTTCTTTTGTATAAATAGCATAAAACAACACATCACTTTTATCAAATAATCTTAATTTATATTAAATTTTAATATCCTTTTGATGCAGGAAAGTATCTTACTTTAAAGACCCATCAAGTAGTATAGTTAACACCACATAGAAACTTTTATTTGCACTGATAAAAAAATGGACCTTTAGATTTCTAATTATACAGCTTTATTGGTGGGAACTCTTGTAAATACAGCTCCTGATTATTTTCATAGCACTATTACAACTATTTTATATACCCAAATCCTTTATTTATCTTTTAAACAGTCTGGACAGCTCACAACTGTTCTCTGAAAGCAGATAAACGAGGTATGGGACTGTGCTGCTAGACTTTTATTTATGCATTTGGCACTACAATATCTCTACTCCCCTCTTGTAAAAAACATTGCTACATTTTGGTGAAAGAAGAGCCTTTTTTTTTTCCTTATGAATGCACAGGTGTCCCAATACAGAGTTTCTGTTGACTTTTGCATCTTTACATTGTGGCACCCTACCTTCTATGAAGGGGTATAGCTGAATTCACCAAAAAGGCTGCAGAGCTTTGTTGACTTCTTCTAAAGTGTCAGAAGAACAGAACAGGTAAAAATGGTGTGAGATAGAGAAGAAAAAGAACAAGAGACACAGAAGGTTTGGAGAAGATATGATTGTAAGATTAGACTATTAAATACCAGAACTAGTGCAGCTGTCCAAAATACAAGCAAGATGCAACTAATTTAGGAACCATCAAGTATCCTTGCTGTGGTATTTTTGTAAGTTTGGGAATTTCCATCTACTTCATGAAAATAACCTCCATTTATTCATTTTAACCGTGTGAAATTGAACCTTAACTTTTGCTATATACCAGGCTCTTTGTTTGAAGAAGTCTATGAATTCCCACAAGAGTTTTCAATTCCACATTTTACAAATCCCATTCTCCCATGCAGTAAGTATTTCACAACCTGCAAGAATAGGTGTTGTAGGATAGAAAGTTAGTAATTTGTATTTTCAGTAACCTAAAAGCAGTAAGCCAGCAGAGTTATTTCAAAAACTGTCGTATACTTGGTAGTAGATGATAATGACAATCCAACGTCAGCGTGATGGAGTAGCTCCTAAGTTGTGATTTCTGTTCAAATCTCTACCATTTTTACAAAAATATGCTTTATCCTTCTCGCCCATTTCCTCTCCTGTGTCCCAGAAGGTAGCTGAGTTGAAATTCTGTAACCAAAACCTGTGAAGATGGTATCTAGATATATTTTTCCAAATGGAACCATGCAGCAAAGTTAATTCCAGGACAAAGCCTTACTGTAGTAAAGTGATGACCACATCATCATCTTTTCCTTGCCAAAGCATTTCACCTTCAAAATGAACCAGACCATGTTTTCTGGCTCTCAGCAAGATTCCCACTACTTTATTGGAAATAGTCACATACGTTTCAAACAGCTGCCCGAATGTCACACTCACGTGTCCATCTTCTCCCACCTCTCCAGTTCTTCTGATGATCAAGCACAGCTCTTCTACTTCCTTACCTACGTGTGAATGAGCATCTTTCCCTCTCTGCTCTGTCCGAGACCCTTCCGGGGGTCTCCCATAGGTAGGATCTCCTCTGTGAGTATGCGCAGGTTTAGACGCAAGCCCGTCATCACTGCTGAACGGATTCTTCCTCTGATACTCAATGTGATCCTCTGCCCAGGTCTGCCAACTTTTCCTCAGGTCACCCACTGCACTGGTAGCTTTATCACTTTGCCCTTTATCTCCTTCCATTTCTTGAAAATGTTTTATGGCACTCAAGGAGGAAACAAATCAGTGACTGGCTGTAACTGTGGTTCCTGTGTGCACTGTCAGCTGTGAAGGAAAAACAACATATCAGCCGGATATTTTTTGGAAGAGTTTTGCCCAAGTGAGAGGCAAGGCTGCTGAAAAAGAGGTTAAATATCTGAAGATTTTAAGTCCACTCATAATTCCACAGCAATGAAGAAAGTAAAAGTGATTCAGCTGAAATTCAGAGGTAATTTAGGAGCACAGAGCAGTAAGTTACGCTTTCAAGGTTACATACACCGTGCTCCACCGGTCCCGCAGTTACCGATCAAACCCCGCAGCCTCCGTGCAACACAAACATAGTGCAATACTCACTCTCCTTGCAATGACGCCTTTTCAAGAACTTTATCCTGGTGCCCGGCAGCCCCGCGGACTTCCCAAACAATCTGATGCAGTGCTGGCTGAGCTGGGGAGAGAGCAAACCATTCCCCGAGCGGCAGCAGCGACACACCAACCCATGCACGGGGGTGGGAAGCCTTTCTCCTGCCTGAACGCTGATTAAAGGTGGACAAATCCACGCCGTGCCGACAAGGTTCCCTCGGACTGTAGAAGTTATTATGCACAGAAAATATTATCTGGAGCCGAAACTCCAATACATGGTGGGAGCAGGGGGATTTTCCTCATCAGGCACTGCAAGGAGAAGTGAAAATCCAGCTAGCGAGCGCGTCGCTGTCTGCAGCACCCTATTTAGTGAAGAAGACAAAGGCAGAATAGATTGTTCTCCCTTAAAAGGCTGCGCTGCACAGCCATGTCTGCCGGCTGCAGCCCGCGGGCACGCAGAGGTGCAAGTGCCTCACCTCTCCCGGTACGCGGGCTGCCCACCACCTGTGGCATTCCATGTGCTTACATTATGGACTATCTGTGCAGGACGTGGTTATTCTGACGAATTAGGGACAGACTTTTATATGCCTACAGAGATCTCAGTGTGCTATAACCATGTCTTTTCTGGGTCGTATCGTCCACCTGTTGAAATATGCAAACCGGAGTTTCCAGGTAGCACATAAGTAGAGTTGATATTTTCACGGACATCTGAAGTTAAAACACAGGATTAGAGCTGGATTTTCTACGGGGAAATGGACAGAAATGCAAATTCTGAACAGTTTAACAACTGGATTATAGATGGGGTATTTCTGTATTTTGAAAAGATTGTTGTTTTAAAAGTAAGATTTCATGGGCATTTGCCCACATCCATATGTTGGTGATGTTGCACATGAACCCATAAGCAGGGACAGGGTTCCTGAAATTCCCCAGCAGAACTTGCAGGTCAGTCAAAAAACACTTGTGTTGCCTCTGGGTCTGGAAGAGTGCACGGGGTGAGCAGAGAGTGGCAACACGATCGCTGCAGAAGGGAATTGGGAATAATAAGCAACAGCACACATGAAATAATGGCTTTTCATTCATGGTCTCTCACTTTTAAGTTGAAACTCGTGATTGTCGTATGACCCCGTTGTCATATCTTTTGTGAGAGGAAGGTGGTTAATTCTAGCTTCCTGGATAAATTTCAAGTTGAGTAATTACACTTTGTGTATATAAAACTCCCCTGAAGGCTAAAAAAAGGGCAATTTTTCTTCTTTTCCCTCCCTAAAAGAGTAATGTAATGTTTTTAAGATGACTCCCCACATCCACACTAACAAACTGCTTGATTCTCCTCAGTGGCATTACAGGAATGTATGTTCCATTTCCAAACACAGCATCTGAAAAGCATTTTGTTTTTATGTCAGAATCAAATACTCTGTAAATCTTACTTAGTAATGCACATTCACTTTCAAACTAAGTTGAGCAACATGTATACACTGCCAGAGATTTTGCGTGGATCCTCAAGCCAAGAGCAAGAAAAAAACAGGGCTTTTGTTAAAGTCTTCTGTAGGAAACAGTATCACTGAAAAAGAGGTATTCACCTTGTGAGAACAGACAGCAGTGCCCCGAAGGTAAAGCAGTGCAGATAAAGTAAGCAAAAGCCAGTTTCAAAGAGATTAAGCTTAAAAATAATAGCAACAACTCCTTCTAAGGAGTTTCTAAAAGGGAACCAGTACAGCTAAGAAATTTAAAGTGAGACAGATTGGAAAAATAAAAGCAGACTTCTTCCACTAAAGCTCTCTCAATAATTCCAAGATTTTGTAAGCAATCTCAGGCTCACAGTGTTTGTCAGCAGTTCAGCAATGTGTTTATTGCTGGGTCTCAGCACTCAACTACTGAGGTGAACAAGCCGGATCCACATCTACCTCTTTTCTTTCTCTTCTAGGAAAGCTCATGTTTAGCTGCCAGGTCACCTTAGATTGCTTTCTTGTCAATCATCAGGGCTAAGGCTCCACAGTAACCTCAGTTTTGATTACTGCAGGAAGGGATAACTGGAGAAGCTGCAGGATGAGATTATGGAGATGCATAAAGAAGGTGTCCCGTGCAATGCTTGCAGGTCACGAGCAGAATCTTACCCATCTAGAAAAAGAAAGCTGTTCAAAATCAGCACTTGAAACACAGAACATGAGTTCAGTGCTGAGCTGGCCTGGTCCTAATAAACAGCTTACCGAAATCTGGATAAGGCAAACCTTTCAGATCAACACAACAGGGAGATCAGTGACTACGGGATTACAGTTATCAAGACTAGATATTAAAATAAAATATAATCTGCAAGACAAACCCCTTTTTGCCCCTCTGCCGGACCGTCACACCTCTGCTCCTTTCCTGGGAATGTTTCCTCTACCTGCTGCGACACCCACGCCGCCGGCGCTGACCTCCTTCCCACGGAAAAACGAACGCGACTCCTTTGGCACCTGTTAATTCTTAATGTTATTTAATGCTCCAGATCCTTAAATGTGGCCGGGAGAGGCCGCAGCGCGCTCCTGCCAGTGAAACACCCCTGAGCGAGCGCGTCCCCAGTGCACATGGAGTTATTTATAAACCATACGCAAGTACTGCTGTACTGACACATGGCGTGCGTGATAAATAAAGCACACCCAAAGTATAACTACAGGGAGAAGGAGACGAAATGAGCAGTAATTCCTGAAGAGTTCGCGCAGCCCCGTACCCCGCTCTCGACGCTGCAGGACCCGCGGGGGTCTCTCTGCCACACGCCCCTTCCCGGGCTCCTCCCGCCGCTCCCGCCCCTCCCGCCCGGCGGCGCATGCGGCAGGCGGGGGATGGCCGGACATGGCGCTGGCGGCTCCGGCGCTACGGCGCTATTTGCTGCTGCTGGCGCAGGAGCACCTCGAGTTCCGCCTGCCGGTGAGCGCTCTGCGGGGCCGGGATCGGGGCCGGGATCGGAGCCAGGATCGGGGCCAGGATCGGGGCCAGGGGCAGTGAGCGGGCGAGGCGCTGCCCTCCCTTCCCCTCTCCTCTCCCTCTCCCTCTCCTCCGGGGCGCTCCCGGGCAGCGCGGCCCCGGGTGTGCCCGGGGGAGCTGGACCCCGGCGGGGATTACCTCTCTCGGGGGGAGGCGGGAGCGAGGAGCGCCCGGCGCTCCTTCCCTCGCCGCTCCCCGCGTCGTGTGCGAAGGGATCCCCAGGCATGGGGTTCCCTCTTCTCCCTCCTGCCCCAGGCTCATGGAGAGCCTCCGCGTGGTGGCTTTAAGGCAGCACCTTCCTTGCCGCTCGCTTTTCCAGGGCCTCTGGCGCTAGGAGAGGTTGCCAGCAGAGTACCTGGGGCTATATGAGAGAAGTGGAAGCTGGGGTTACAAAAATGCTTTGAAGTTGTTGTCTTTGGTGACTTTTAAGGTTTGTTTAAGCTACGTGTCAGCTCCCGCCAGCGTGCCCTGGATGCAGGGATGGCTGGTGCTGCCCTGGGCACACGCGAGGTGCCCTCTCCATGCCCTCTGCCCAGGGAGGTGGTGGAGTCACCGTCCCTGCGGGTGTTCCAGGAAAGACTGGATGTGGCACTCAGAGCCATGGTCTGGTTCACAGGGTGGTGTTCGCTCATCGGTTGGACTCGATGATTGCAGAGGTCTTTTCCAACCAAACTGAGCCTGTGATTCTCTGTCTCACGTGTTTATGGAGATGTGTGAGGCCAGGAGGGTTGCAGGTATCTTGGTTTTCAGGAGTGAGATTTGGGGAGCAGCAGGGATGGGGCTTCTCTGAATGACTGGGATGGAACAGAAGTCTCCAAGGCCTTGGTGGTATCCTGGTTGTGAGGCTCCTTCACACCGGCAGCACTGAGGGCTGTTTGCTTTTGGCTTGTGATCCTGGGTGTTTGTTTCCATGCAGTTTGTGAAGTTGACTTGTGATTATTTCTTTTCCCGTGATAACTTACAGAGCTGCTATACACCTTAAGAACTTCAGATACCCTAAGGGCTATTCTAGGCACCATCTAGAAGTGCTAATAATATCCAGGATAGTATGTTATTGTTTAAGATAGTGCTTAAATACACAGTTATTTTGTTAGAATTGGTAGGTCATCATTATGCATGTTACAAAATGTTTAGTGTGTCTTGAATCATTTATTTTCCTTGTTTTCATTAAGGTTTTTTTCTGTGCATTGCTTTTTACTATTTGCTTTGTGGGACTGGAACCTGAATTTATGTATTTATTATGATCAACCTGATTTTTCTTTAGGAAAGGTCATCAGATGAAGTAAAAAGAAGATGATACATATGTAACATAGAAAATTTTTCTTTTTAATACCAAGGTTTTGGTGACACTTGGTTGATATAGCTGCTGAAGAAAGCAGAGCTATTTCCCTTTTCTTGTATTGTGGTGACTGCTCAGCTTGTTTGATTTTGTGATGAGCTGTGTTAGGGACATGATTTGTCAAAAACTGTATGAAACAAGCAAGGAGAGAGATTTTAGCCAGATGATCTGCTGATCCTGGCCCTGGGTCAGTGTTACTAGTGAAACATCACTTTTATGTGAATTAGTCAGGAAAATATATTAAGAAGAGAGTGGGTAATATTGTTAAGAGAACTATTGTTGTGAGAGTGTAGGATTGAATAGTAAAGATTCTGATGAAGGAGAAAATGCAGAACGGTGGGATTTGATTACTGAAATTTGCCTAACATTTACCAATGAATTCTGAGAAAGTTGTTTTTATAGCAGGAAAGTCTTAATTTTCAGTTCATGAACAGTGTATACAATCTGAATTTACTTGTGAACTTCTGCCCTATCCACCATCTGCACTAGAATTTGTGTTATGCTGCCCTTTCTTTTCCGTTTTTTTTCCCCTTTCTTTATTAGTTAATGATTCTAAAGCCTGACTTTTATATTTTCACTTCAGGAAATAACGTCATTGCTCTCCCTTTGTGGTGGACAATTCAGTGGCGAGCAGGAAATTCATGTAAATGTAAGTGAGGACCAAATATTTTACTTGAGTGTGTGTATGGTATGCAAGTATGTTCTTCACAGTATTTTTGTTAAATGTAGGTAGCTGAATAAATATTGACGTTTCTTAGGAAAATCAAGAATCTTCCCAAAAATTAGGTATTCTCAATTTCAGTAAAGACTCAGAACTGAAAAAAAGATGCACATTATGCACCTCAGGATGTCTTCACTTACCAGCATGGAAAGAAGCAGTGCCATCTGCTGGAAGGCTCTCCTTGCCTTTTAGGATAACTAAACCCTGAAAGCACTCAACAGCAGTTTGGAATTGGTATTTGCCTCAAAATCAGTGAGACAGATGAGGAGTGCAGCTAGGAAGCTGTATGATTCTGGTCTCAGTGCTTGGTCAGAGAATGTTATTGGGATTTAGTTACTGCTTGTGTGTAACGAGGTGTTTTCAGTCTTTAGCGGATGAATAATCAAGAGAAGTGCAAAGAGTATTTTACCAAGTCAAAGTTATGTTGAAAAAATTAAATACGTAACAGAATTTCTCAGACGTTCAAGCTGAGTAAACAGTTTTGTCTCAAATTAATTATTTTATCCCCATATTCTGTGTATGATTTAAGTTAACAGATTTCTTTTTTATTAATTTTTTTGATCTTCAGTATGCATGTTCTGTTTTTATAGAACAGAATTGTGTAGTTGTGTAATTCATGTGACATCCTCCAGCTAGGTATTTGCATCACTTACCTTCTCTTGATTGCAGTCTCCATTCTGGATTCTCAATATTCCTTCAGAAGAGATGGCAAGGGGACTAATGAAGCGGACAGTATGTGCAAAGTAAGAGATGAAAAAGCTTGTAAATAATAACATAAGCTGTGGAATTTTCTTCTGCTATATTGTGGCAAATATCAATTTTATATGGAGTCACAAAATAAAGAGTCTCTGATTCCCTCTAGAATTGAGAAGATGTTGCTGGAGCCTGTAGGACAGATTATGTAGCATGCCTGTTCTCTTTACTCCGTGTATGATCAATTCAGGGTCTCAAAATGGTGTTCTTCACTCCAGAGATAGTACTTGAAGCGTCATTCATGTTTTGTGTGCCTTGTGTAATGTTGAGTTAGTGGCTTGTTCTACAATATGTATGAAATTAAAAGATAAAACCAGTGATATGTAAAAACTGACAATCACTTTTGGAATGGAAAGGTTGTGTCACCCTCCCATATTGATGTCATCTGAGCCTTCAGCCCAGACTGCTGCAGCAGAGGTCCTTTCTGGGAAATTCAAGAGCACAGGAACGTGCTGGAGAGTGATTGTTCATCTTTTTAGAGGTGTCTGAATAACATGCTTTCCAGTGAGGCACGTGAGAGAGGCCTTGAGGTGTGGTTCAGGATGAGAAGCAGCATAGGTGTGTTATGTCTCTCTGACCATACTAAATTTCTGGTGTTTGTGCTGTGTTTGTTCAGAGCTTGGGCCCCTCTGCAGAGTGTTGCATAGTCCCTCTCAAGTGCTTATTGTGTCAGGTATTCAGTTTTACCTAGAATGACTTGGGCTCTCCTCCCTTGCCTGAGGAATGGAGCACTGCACTTCAAAAAGCAGCTGTAGGCAACTAAGGAAGTAAAGTATGACAAAACAGCTTGCAGATGTTCTGCACACCATGCTCTCTCAGCTAATGTATGCTGATTTTATGTAGAAAGCATAACTAGCCCACGGCTTGTTTTTCTGGCCTACTGCTGGTTGTGGGGACATGTGTTAGTTTTAGAATAAGATCACTGGAGCACCTCCATGGCACTGCTAATCAATATGAAAAGCTCTGAAGCTTTTGGTGCATGTTACCAAACAAAGAAAAGCATCAGTGAAACATCAGCCTAGGATTAAAAATAAGCCTGTCCTTGTTACAAACAAAAGCTAAAACATTTGTTAAGAATTAAATGCCACACTTTAATACTTCATGAAGTAAAGCCTAAATATGTTGGCTAGGAAGGTTAAAAGGAGTAAGTATCTGTAAGGCATTTTCCCTACTCTGTGTGACTGCACTCTGAAAACTTTTGTAATTTCAGGTCTATATTTGAACTGTGGGGCCATGGAAGGTCTGCAGGGGAGCTCTATGCATCTTTGAAGAACTATCCAACAGACAAGATGGTATGCACATAAAGAATCTGGATAATATGGTTCCGTAAGCCCACTGAATAACACTGCATCTGTACTAATGAAAATCTTTGCCTTTTCTTTTTCAGCTTCCATATCTACAGTCAGACTCTACTTACAAAATACATATTCATACATTTAATAAAACACTGACGCAAGCACAGAAAATAAAAAAGATTGATGTAAGTAGATGGTTAAGAAATCTTTGTTTAGTTTAATTTATTCATGTTGTTCCTATTCCATGCTATCAGTGTATTTGAGTTTGGGTTTCTTGAAGATCTTAAGGAAGTTTATGGCTTATGTCTTATCAGGTCTAAATGAGATCTTTGTGTCTGAATTAACATTCCCTCAGAATTCACTTTTTTTTTTTTTCCCTCTAAACTGACAGTGTAAGGCATCTACAAAGCCAAACAAATATCACTGCTGATTTCAGCCCAGTGTGCTGGGGAAACTGAAGCTTATTGCTCAAAAATATAAGATTCAAATGACTAGAGTTAAGTGCTAGATTTCTGGAAAATCTGTTACTTATCTGTTATTAGGCTTTTATTGTTGAAGATTGTGGAACAAGTGACTTCAGCTGCAAGCTGTGGACTGTGCGCTGATCTCCTGTTCTGTCATCATGCTCTTGTCTGCACTTGTGCTCTCCTCCTAACTATATCAGTATTTTAATTAGAAAATTTTTCCAAATTACTGTTTATTTCTGCTCTTCCACATTCTATTTTGGCAGCTTTTATTTATTCAATGTATTTCATTTACAGAGACTGAAATTGTCTGTATTAGTAGTAGCTGTTCTTCCCTGATTGTTCAGTTTTTGTGTACATGAAATAATGCCGAGTATGTAAATTGTTGTAGCTGCACATCACTGAAATTTCACATCCTGTTGTTCATCATCAGTGTTCGTTTTATAGCTTGAAAATTGCATAATTAATATGCACAGTTAATTTCCTCTAAAGTTGAGTTCTGTTCAGTTAATAAAAAGTGTATGGTCCTGGTTTCTAATCCTTAATCATTTGAGCTATTTTTGTTTACAAGAAAGGCATTTCAGAAGTCCAGAGAAAATTGAATGTACTTTTTAATACTAATATACTATTTCTCACAAGTGAAACTGTGGTTTGTTTTTATTGCTGGTTTTTTTGTTTGTTAGATTTTGTTATTTTTTTTTTCTTCTGGGGGAAGGTAGTTATTTAAAAAATTGACCCTGTGGTTTTTTGACTCTGTTTTTCTTTATTGTATAGGCCCTTGAATTTCTGCCATTCAAAGGAAAAGTAAATTTAAAGAATCCAGAACACATCTTTTGGATTTTGGAAGATTATGGGATGAACCCAAATGACGTTCCAGAAGAGCCCATTCATTTGTATTTTGGTAGATGGGTGCGTGAGTGTGCTTGTTTCAGTTCTTATAAGCTTGTATTTTCAGGAGAGTGTACTTCAGTTTAAATGTAAAAAATGTTTTGACTTTTAATAGAAGCAGAAAATACAATTGTCTGAATCTGTCACTGCATAATGCTCTGATGCAATTCTCAGGAGTCCTTACTGTGACTAGGAAAAAGTGGCTTTACTGAACAATTTAGAAGTGGAAAAAAAATGAAGTTGTATCTGGGAACACACCTTTATCTTGCCATCCACTGAGAGAACTCAGCACAGCAGTGAGACTGCACGGTTAGGGTGGTGTGTTACATTTTTCTGGACGCAGCTGCAGCTGAAACCACCTGTTTCAAACACACAGAAAGATGTACAGAGCTGTAGATGGCTCGTGGGCCTGCTGAGTGGCATCAGCCTCACTGGAGCATTTTGTAAGTGCTTCAAGTGATCCTGACAGGCACCTCCATGGAAAAGTGCAGACTGATCCCTGAGGCTTTGGACATAAGTGGATCCAGCCCACAGGCAGGTACCTGCCTGAGGGAACGCTGACAGTGCAGAAGGAACCAAGTACAAAAACTCTCTGGAGCCTGTCATCTGTGGTCTTTGCTACAAATGTTCTTGCCTGTTGGCCATAAGCACTCTAAACCTGCTGCAGTATTAGGATATACTGAGGAAATTTGATCTGGTCTTTCATGTCTTTGTGAGGAAAAAGTGGCTCCTCAAAGGATATCTCCCAGAATGACACTGGCCACTGATGGGAATATGTGCTTGCAGTGTCCTGGGTCAAGGGCAGCTGGAAGGAGGGAGAACCACTGCAGAGGTTGTACGGCTGTGGTCAGTGGCTTGTGTACAGGGAAGATGGAGATTCAAGTGATCTGTTAGGGTCTGTGAATATTCTCCGTGCCTGTGATTAATGTGCAAGCACCCTGGGTTGTGGCAATGCTGCAGAACATTGCAGCTGTTGTCCCATCTGTGCTGAATTCCCGAAGTGTTTAAAAATGAGTAAACCAACCTGAAAAAAATAGGCAAGTGTATTTTGTTAACCCAGTAAGACTGATGCTGAGCAGAGGTGGGGGGGATAGTGTTGGATAGTATTCAAATGTGTTTTGTTCCAGATTGCTTTGGTCTTCTCCAACATACACTGGAAGTCTGATGTAAAAATGTTAGCATTTGATATTTGTTTGCTTTTCCCTTAAATTCTGATCTGTCAACACTATCCTAAATTTAGATTTTGAGTGGGACAGAAGTGCCAGGGGAGAAATTCTATATGACCTTAAGCACGTGTGTGTGCACGCATGTGTTAACGTGCATTTCTAATCCTCATATTTTTGAAATCCTTTTAACTCTGAATTGCCAGGAATTATTTTTCTGATTCTTAGAATAATAGCAAAGTTACTCAAATTGTAATTTCTTTGAAAGAATTTTCCCTCTAAAATGTTTGTTTATTTTTAACCTGTGTCTTGAAGAATTTACCTAGGTGTTGAACCAAGATATCTGTTGCTTGGAAAGAAGTCTGTCATATTTTCAGACGTCAGAAAGCAAGGTGATGTGTTATGAAGTGAAATTACGTGGTTTTGGATGGTGTCACTTTAGCAAGTCTGCTAGCGTGTCTGTTTATATCTTGTATCCAGGACCTGACAGGGGTTTTAAATGTCTCAACAGATTGCAGATGGCCAAAGAGAACTCATTGAATCGTACAGTGTAAAGAAGAGACACTTCATTGGAAATACGAGCATGGATGCCTGCCTGTCTTTCATCATGGCAAACCATGCAAGAGTAAAACCCAACGATGTTGTGTATGATCCATTTGTTGGAACAGGTATATATATTTTTTTCAACTAGTGGGAAAAACTGAAAGATTGTGTTAGTTCTTGCACTACTCTTTTACCTGGTGCCATGGTTTCTGGTGCTCAGCTGATAGAGGTGATACCAAAGTCAAAATGGTGTTTATAAAATTGATGGTTTGTTAACCTGAAAGGGATTTGGTGGGGAGGAGACCAACTTCCAAAGATGTAAATAGTTTATTTTGCACTTCTAAAAAATCTGTCTTCACTGTTGTATTTTATGCCACATGGTTTAAACAGCAGTCCATGTGTGTCATGGACTGCTTAAGATCGAAGTGACCGAGAATTGGAATTTGGCTAAAGCACTTCCTGCAGTCACTTTCAGGATATTAGGAAGAGCAGCATTTTGGAGCTGGCTGTTTAGGGGAGTGCTCAGAGCACTTGTGGTCATATTACACAATATAGCAACAGTGAGGTCATAGCATTCTTTGAGGAACACTTAGTTGTGCCATTACAGCCTGTCTTCAGGATAATACTGCTCACACAAGGTATCCTTCCCCAGCTGAACTTTTCTTATCTTAGCCAGGAGGGGGAGCTTTTATTCCACATGTGCATGGCATAGAAGTACTTTTTGCCTCAGGGAAACTCAGCTGTACGTGAAATAGCTGATCTATTGTGTAGATTGTGCCATATAATTATACCAGAGTATATTGTGTTAAGATACCTGTAGTAGTTTCTTCAAAAAGATAACAAAGGCTGTGTTTCTGACCTGGATTTTAGAATCCTAGAGTAGAATCATAGAGTATCCTGAGTTGGAAAAGACCCACAAGGATCCAAATCCTGTCTGTGCAGAGGACACCCCAAGAGCCACCCCTCCCTTGCCTGGCAGGCAATGCTGTCCCTAATGCATACAGTTGGCCCTCCTGGCTGCCAGGGCACTGCTGACTTGTGTTCAACTTGCTGAACTTTAATCAAGGTTCTCACATGTGAGAAGCATAGGTTTAAAAATACTTACATTAATGGTAAGATGAAGAAAATTCTCTGCAGAAATCATTTCAGAGAAGTTTGGCAGAGAAAAAACAACACTAGTAAGGTCACTAGTAGGATAAATTCTTATTAGCATGTGTCTTCTCTGTGCCACAGAAAACAGAGCGTGGATATATATAGTGTTTTCAGAAACAGAAAGGTTTGGTGAACTCTGTTTTTGTCTTAGATTTTTGTTCGTATATGACCTGATTTTTTTCGTGTGTAATAATATCTTACGAAATCTCCTCGTCTTCCTTGTGCTTGTCCTTTGAAAGGTTCAGGAAATTCCTCTACTTATCTCTGAGCAGTTGGTTTCATTTTGGTGTTTATGGCTTTTTGACTTGCTGTAAAAATCTGCTAACTTAAATAATGAAAAAAGATCTGAGAGCATTCTTTCTCTTGGGAGTGAAAATTGAAGAAAAATAGAAAGGACAAAGACAGAAGAAGAAAAATCGCATAGAAATGGTGAAGCTGTAGAAATTTAAGATAAGTGTTGTGTTTCAGTTCAAAAGGTAACATATTCAAAATTCTGCCCAAATTGCCTAGTGGTTTGAACTACAATTTTATTTTTTTTTTCCTCTAGATACTTGAAATATAAAGGCTAGAGATTAAAGGGGACACTGTAGATACTGGGTGGCGTGCCATTTGTCACTAGAGTGTGTTTAGTACTAAATAGCAGTGGCTTTTGCACTTCTATTGAGTAAACCCCAGGAATTTCAGTTGTCTCTTGAGGACCTTCAGAAGATTTTCAAGGTTGTCAGTACAACAGTGCCCTGTTGCTGGAGTTTTTGGGAACTGGTTTGGAGCTGAGAGTGATGCAGTGATTTTGTGCTGATGGGTTTGGAAAAACATATATTCAGGATCTGAGGAGCATTTTGAAGAACTGCAGTTGAGATTTCCTTATTGGTGCAGCTTTGTTATCTGGCTGGGTTTCTGCCTGTTTTTTTACACTGAAAAAGTAAATAGTACCAAATCAGCGTGGCCTTGCAAAATGGTTCTTGCTTATTGGAAACAGACTATTTTTTGCTGCTTAAGCCAAATCACAAGCCTTTCACATTAGTATGAGAATGGACAATTGGCATTTGTCCTTGGAATATAAAGTGCTCTTTGACCAGTCTGGCTTTTAGGAGACTTGATTCCCTTTTTTATTGTCGAGCAGAATTGGAATGGCTAAGATTGTGTTTTTAGCTTCCATAAACTGTTTGGATATTCTTTGCTCAGTGTTGGGCACAATGAAGGAAGCCTGGAAGCTTGTGGAAAACAAATCAAGTCTTTTACCTGAATATTTTGTGCTTCCTCCTAGACAGTCAGTTCAGGTTATCTCAGAAATGTCGTTGATGGTGCCTTTGGAAGATACTTGTGGTACTGCGTAGTTGCAAGTGACAGGATTTCTTTTTCTTTGAGATCCTGGAGGACCAGACCTCATCTGTGCCGAAGAGGTGGAAGAATAGTGTATGATAGAAGGGCATGAGGTTCTGTGCCACCATCATTCTGCTAAAAGTCACCAGGGACAGAGTGATTCCCTGATTAACCCTTTGTATGCATCTGTTTCATATACTGATCAAAGGGCTGGCCATATAAGAGTATTTAAGTATTCATGCACCTTCTGTGTGAACACAGTTGAACTAGTACAAGCTGAGATTTATTAAAAGCTGTAAACTCATGATTTCCAAGCTTCTTTTTTTGCCTGTGATTAAAAATATTCTTAGATGGGCAAAGGACTTTCTTCTTACTTTTTTTATAGGACTGGGTGGTATGCCATACTTGGGGTCAGGGCTAGCTAAATTTGTCTTGACCCTCTGGATGTACTGCCCATCTGTTCTGAGGGATTGCAGCCAAGAAGGGAAATGGGTGATTCCTTTGGGGTGAGTAACCTTATTTTTGCCTGATCCATTTCACAAGAAAAAGCAGAAGAATTTTAAAAGTTCTTTTGTTCTCGCTCATGTTTGGTTTTGGTAGAGTTTGTTACCATATGGTGTAGAAGTTTTCTGGTGCACACAGAGCACATTAGAGATTTGCTGGTGCTGAGTGGGTGGCTCAGGACAGTGCAGCCACCTGAGATGCTTCTTTCCATGCTCCTGGTGAATGGGAGAACTGGTGTCACCTCCCCAGGCAGCTTGCACATTGTCAGCCCTTCATCCTGCAACAGTCATCCCCTTTATTTAGCAGGACTGTTGACATCAGTGGGGTTCACAGCCTTGTTCTCAGTTGCTGTTCTGTTCTAAACCATTCTGGTAGCCACAGGCCTCTTTATTAATAGACTTGTCCACACAGGTATCTGGTAATCTTCTGCAGTCTGTCCATTGTTTCATTTGGAAGCTGTTAAAGAGATAATGTCATTTATTCTTTTCTATGGGCTGTTCAGCTATTGTCAGTTTCAAGGGGAAATCACACTTTTTTGGTAGGGTGTTTTTTTCTTTTTTAATTAGGAAGGTGGGTTGCAATAGCAGTGATTAAAAAAACCTGGGTTTATTACAGAATAAGTACACTGGTAAAACTACTAGCAAAATAGGCAGCATACTCACAGAAAAATGCATTTGTATGTCGTTTCCACACTTCAAAACAATTACAGAAACTTTTTTGATATTTATGCTTACACTGGAGATGTTTACATTTGTAAGACTCTCGACCATTGTTTCTTACAACGTGGGAATAGCCATCTTACACAAGGTTGATTTTTAGACACAGTTAAAGAAACTGGCTTTGAGAACAGACACAGTAGAACTGCCATTTGTTTGGTGATGGTTTTTCAAATTGTTTGACAGCAATTTGAAATTCTGCTCCTTGCAAAGTAAAATCAAAAGTTTTGGTTTGTTTAATGATTAAAGGATCTTACTGCTTTAAAATACAGAAAACCATAAACAAAACTCCTGGACAGTCTTCAGAGATAAGGAGTGACATAGGGCATATCAAGATAAGGAAAATCATGGATAGCAGACAAAGGACTTAGTGTTTTTATGTCTGATTATAATTACATAGTGATTCTAACTGGTTGATAGTTTTGCTTCTTTTTTTTAGTGTTTGTTTTGGGTTTTTTTTCCTTGGGTCTAGTGTTCTGCTGGTGTAGACTCCTGAAGTTCCTGAGGAAAAAATCCTAACACAGGTAACATTTATGACAGAAGTTTATACTTTTCCTTTTTTCTCCCTTGTATAGGTGGCCTTCTGATCTCCTCAGCACATTTTGGGGCATATGTGTGTGGTACTGATATAGATTACAACACAATCCATGGATTAGGTATGTTATGTATTTCTAAGGCACTGAAATCTTACTCTCTGGAATTTAAGAATACTGATGGTAGTGGATGATACTTAGTGGATTTTAAAGCAACATTAATCTTCACAGGACTTATTTGGTCATACTTATTTTTATTCACCAATTTACATGCATCCTAGTTAAAATATTATCTTATTTTTAAGCAGGAAATATTTTTGAAAAATAATAATGAAAACCAAAACAATGTTCCAAATAATAATTACCACAGCTGTGTGCTCTTTTAACCTGTGATGTGGGAAGCTCCTCATAACCTAACCCAGGAACCCTAATCCCATTCTTACTTCTCTGAAAATATGCAAATTATATTTGACCTAGTGGACAGGATTGTGACTGGTGGATGGAGAGAGCACCTTGCAAACCAGCATTTTTGTAAATGTGTTCTTTGACACCCTGTGCAGATGATGCAGCAGAACTTTTCTCATGTATTTTCCTTTTTCCTTACTACTTGTGAAGTTTATTGCAAGTACTTTTGACAGGGTTTTTTGGTGACATTTAATTATTTTCCTTTAATTTAAATGGTAGAGTATATGAAAGCTTTTCTTATATAATAGTTTCTTGTTGAGTATGCTTTTTTTTTTCTGCTTTTCCATTCCCCTTCCTATCCCAGGCAAGGCAAGCAGAAAGAACCAGAAATGGAGAGGGCCAGATGAAAATATCAGAGCTAATCTCCGACAGTATGGTTTAGAGAAATACTACCTCGATGCACTCGTTGCTGATTCTTCAAGACCGATATGGAGAAAAGGGATGTTGTTTGATGCAATCATTACTGACCGTGAGTTTGTTCTGCCTTTTGTTGCCCAGTAACAGTGGCTAAAACATGATTGCCTATGTGCATTGACTAAATGTCTGGACAAGTGCTCAGGCCTGCAGCTTCTGCGTTTCCAAAGATGATTGTTGGGAGCAGCACTATGGAATTGGATCTGCGTTGGATGTCTGCATTTATTTTGAGGATAGCTATAAAAGTGTAACAAAGCTGGCAATGACACTTTCTTCCGTGGAGAGAATGTTATGTTCACCAGCAGAAATCAATATGGCTGAAAATCATCCTGAGAAGAAGTCTCCTTCAGTAAAAGGATGACATGATTGATGCATAGAGACTTCTTATCAGAATGGTCTGTACTGCTGTTGGCAGCACATTGGAGTCTGCCATGCATCTCTGAGGGACTTCTGGAGACTTGTGCTAAGTGCTTAATGTAATGCTTCCAAAGAGAAATTTTAATGTGTTTCCAATACACTTAACTACTGGGAGCAGGAGCAGTTAGAAAGGATCCTCTGGTCTTTTAGAAACCTCTGTACTGAGCACCATTTGTCTTGTATGAGAGGGAAAAAAAACCAAGGGAAAAAATGAAAGACCTTGATACAGCAATTTCTGATCTCAAGTGCTGGCTTTCACAATGACACATTCGTATTAATTAGGAATGGGAAGTGTGACTTTTCCCTGTGTGTTGCTTGCTAATTTTTATTTGGCCTGTTTGGCAACAAGACAGTGTAGAATATTAATATGGATTTAGAAATGAGCGTGAAACAATTCTGCAATGGTTACATTGGTGCTTCCATGATGCTGAAACAAGTCTCACAAACTCAGATGTTTTGAACATGAAATGAGTATGTTATGCTATTAGAAACGTGCAAAAAATGTATGAGAAATAGCATTCTCTGGTTCTTCTTATGTGTGAGAATTACCATTTGTGTAATGTGCTGACAAGAAATTCCAATATACTTAATTTAATTTTGAAAAAGGTTAGTTAAGTGCTCTAGGGGACATATTTGTGTCTGTCAAACAAAAAAGGATGGGATTATTTACCACGTGTTGGAAATCTAAGGAATATCTTTTAACCAACAACACAGCATTGTCCTTTGTCATGTAGCAAACAAGTAGGCTGCTAGAAGCTCTACAGCTGAAGGGATTTCTTTGAAACAGTTTTAAAATAACTTCTGGAGCAAGAAACTTTCAGTAGATCTTGAAATTTCCCTTACTGACTTCAACTCCGTAAAAGCTTTCCTTTTTTTTTTTTTTAACTTTGTCTAAGCCACAGTTTGTGCACTGTTGTGTATGTATGGTGTAATTCTATGTTATTTGGACAAAGGGTGAGGTTCTCATCTCTACATTTTGCTTTTGCTTTGTCTAGCACCATATGGTATCAGAGAAGCTCCTCGCAGAATGGGATCACAAAAGGAAACAGTTAAGTCGGTTGAAAGAAGGTAGGGAAGCTGTCTTGTCTGTTGTAGAATATAAATGTCTTAATGGAAACCCAGTTGCAGTTTTAGAATATTTATTGCTTCTTGGTTGGCTGTCAGCAGTTAAAAAATGGTGGCAATTATAATTAAAGAAGAAAACCCCTTTTTGTTCTGTTTGCAAAATCACTATGTCAACTTCCTGAAGTCTTCTTGGTTTTGTTCTCCCTCCTTATCCTTTGCGCATGTTCAGATTTTGAATTCTATGTCTCACCTCTGTGAGCCACCGTTACCTTGTATTTCCTATTCTCAGAAAGTTCCCTTTGGTCCCTGCAGGCTGCAAAATCAGTCTAAAATGGAATACCTGTAATTTTACCTTAAACTTTTTTCTTTTGCATTTTCCACCGCTCCTTTCTCTTCAGAGATATCACATGGCTTCTCCACTGCCTGGCCTTCCTTGCCTTCTGACTTTTACTCTAATTGCTGTAGAAAGATGCTGTGCAAAATAACTATTGCCAACATACCTGTGATTCTTTAGACTCATCTATAATACACGTGGAAGTCAAAGAGACAGTTAGAGGGGCACTTGAGAAGTTGTATTCCTCATAGTAGAAGTTGTGCTCCTGGATTGTCCTAGGTAGCTTTGCAAAGCTCAGATAGTGCTTTTGTGGTTTAGTGTATTGTTTTTCTTTTTTAATTACTATTATTAAAAATTTAGGTTTTACCTAAATTACCTAAATTACTTAATTTACCTAATTTGCTCTTGTGTTTGCTTACACTTGTACATTTTTTGTTCAGCACAGAAAATCACTTCTTCATTTCATCCAGTTACCATCTAAGTGACATCTTTTTTGACCTCTTGAAGTTTGCGGCAGAGCATCTGGTGATGGGAGGAAGATTGGTTTACTGGCTGCCCATATACAGGCCTGAGTATGTACTGTTGATTTCTGCTGTGTTGTGTGTCAGAATGGATGCTGCATTCTCACTGGGCTTTCCTTTGGGACACAGGACAGCTGGAGCTTCCATAGTACCAGCACTTAAGAGTAATGCCCAGACCTCATATTTTAAAACTATGGGGGAAACCAAATTTTGTAACAAAGCTTTTGAATGGAGATAATTCCTGACTGTTACCAAACAGAAAATGCCTTTGCCTGTCATTGCAAATGCATGTCCAGTGGGTTGAGGTGTAAGCTTAAAAAGTTAGACTTTGAAGGGGCTGATAGATTTCTGAGACAGTAGAAGCAAGGCTGGTATTAGTACATGCTTCTGCTAGAGTAGCTGATAGAGGTGTGTAAAAATCATCCTTGGTTCTTTGGGGTTTGGTGCTACTGATTTAGCTTTCTGCTGAGAAACAAAAGTCAAGTGACCAAGAGATGGCAGTGAGAGGAAGGAAACATCTGGGAGCAGCCGTGTTAGGGACGAAAGAGGCCAGCAGAGACTGCGGGATCCTGTCTGCTCAGTAGTGAAGCCTGGGATCAGAACTGAGTTTATAAGGAAAAACAGCTGTTTGCATGCCTTATTTCAGCATCTCTTAGATGAGGTTTGAGGGGGTTTTTTGTTTTATTTTTGTAAAAAGTGTTCACTGTCAAGTGAGAAGTTGATGTACAGTAGCTGTTTCAAAGTGGCTTCCAGATACAGATGAAGGTATCTGTACCTTCATCTATATATCTGTATATATCTATAACTACCACTGAAGGTAGTTTCTAGTGTCATGTGTTTCTGTGTACAGTCAAACTGTACTGATATATAAAGTGGTGGTTGTGCCTGGTTTCACCATGGAAATGGCTTGTGATAGTCCTATATACCACGTGCTGTTTTGAAAATTTGGAAATCAAAAGGAGCCATTTCCGTTACATGCTTCTGTAACAGGAGAGTGCACTTAGTAGTTTGCATTTTTTAGTAAATAATAGAATTGGTATCATTGGCCTTTTTTCTTGTAAGACAAGTCACAGACAAAGCAATGAATGCCACTTAAAGTATTATAGCTAATTTTCATGTCAATAAAATCTGTTTAAAATTACTGAACTTATTTTGTTTGTCAAGATACCAGAGTATTTCTGTCTGCTCATTGAACTTTGGTAAAAGCATGCTTCCTCACTACAGCAGTGTTTCACTTCAGATAACTAGGGAACTGCACATTGGGGATCAATTTCAGCTGCTGTTTTGGGGAGGTCTAGTTGAGTTGCCTCTTGAAAAGTGAATTTGTACATCCTACTATGAATTGAAATACTAAAGTTGCTAGAATTAGCATAGAATAGTAGGTTAGTCAGTTTATTTTCAGCTGTAATAATGAACATGGGGCATTAAAGCAAGTAAGTGGGGGGGAAGAGAAGATACTTTCTACTAACATGTTGCATTATCAAATACCCCTTGGCAACACCTGCCTTCAGTTTCATTTTTTCAGATCTATATTACCTTAAATTAAAGCCGAAACTATGTTGAATTGGATGTCTGTTGAAACCACTGCTTCTGTATTTCTTACTTGTTTCTGAGTTTTACCTGAAAGAATGTAGAAATACATTCATTAATGCTAACAGAAAAGGCTTTTTAACAAAGTGATAATGATCTCTCCCTCTTGAAGATAGCATCTCACTCCAAAGTTTATTCTTTCAATCAGACATTGAAATCATTGTTGAGTCCAAATTCTTCTAATTCCATTAAAGTCAGCCTTCTATATGATCATGGAGAGAAACTTTTAAAATGTTGTGGCAGAGTGCCTACCTTTGTAAGAGAAAGAGACAGTTTGGTCGTACTAGATGCATCAGAAGTCTCATGTAATAGAAAAAGCAGTTGAGAATTAATTTCATTCTCCTTTGTCAAAAGCATGTTCTGACTTCACCTAGCAGAAGCAGATACTTGTTTCTACACGAGAAATGACTGAAAGGTAGTTTTGTGGTCTGCAAATTTTGGAGCAAAGCAAAGAGGAAGTACTGTTTGAGTTTTTTCTTATTTGCAGATCTGTATTTGGTATTGAGTTACTTGTTTAACAGTTCACTGTTATCTTAAGAAATGCCAAGTTTTCCAACAGCACCTAGAGGGATCCTATTTTAAGCTGTTACATTGACTTCTCTTTTTCCCAGACCAACACCTTTACTTTCATTCAGAACATCCACCTCTTTACAGGAAAAATGTGAAGCTCCTCCTTTGTACCTTTTAAATTCGAGTCATAGGTATTAAGTTGTTCAGTTCTGCGTTTCAATGTCTGACTTCTGTTGACCCCCAAACATTAGAGAATCATAGGAGCAGGCATTTTGTACAAAAGCATAGTCCCTAACAATACCAGAACCCATTTTCTGTGTTATCTTTTAGTAACTATTACATGAAAGCTTATTGCAAGTTCTAAGAATAATGGCTGATTTATATTTCAGTATATAGGAAGGGTATCTCATCTCATATTTATCACACTTGATAGGTCAATACTTCTTGCTACTGTAGTCCCATGCGAAGCTCTGAAATCTTTTAATTTCTCTTTCAGCATTTGAAGAAACAGAAGGATTGAAAGCAGTCTAGAGAAAGCATTTTTTGTATAGAAAATAGTATGCTTATGAGGTGGAGCATTTAAAACACTGTAACTCTTGCTTCTATAGATAGCAGCAACGTTAGCTTATAATTAAATCCTATCTCACGTTAAATGACAGTGGATTTTTTTTTTGCCATTAGAAAAAGTAATTATAATGAGATAAATTTGTAACACCAAATTTTGAAGTTCAGGAATGTCACTGTCTAATAAGAGCTGACTTAATAAGATTTGAAATTAAAGTGCAATGATCTCCTTTTAGAGAGCCAGAGTAAAGTCTCCTATTCCTGCAACTTCATATATGTTGACTGTGGAATATGTTTTTAAAATCACAACTCTGACGGGATAAGTTATTATTCCTGGTTGGCTGAGATATTTTCTACTTGAAATTGTACGGGCAGGCCTGCATGTGCATACACTAACATAATTTAAATACATGTAGAAAATGGGGGGGGGAGTGTCTCTTTACTGTAAGGTTGTAATTTATTCTACACACTGCATGTCAAGATGATTGGAATATATGATGTCAAAACTCTGGCGCACCAATATCTGAATTTATTTAATCAGGTTAAAGTGCATAACAACTTTCTACTGTGGGCCTTTTTGTGAAGACTCTGTAAGAATTTTGTTCAGATGCTAGTCTTCCACTTCATGAGCCTCCAGCACTGTGAATGTTTATTTCTTCCAGATATACAGAAGAGATCATTCCCCGCCATCCGTGCCTGAAACTTATTAGCAACTGCGAGCAGATGCTTTCCAGCCACACATCAAGGCGCCTCATAACCATGGAAAAGGTGAAAGAATTCAAGGTAAGCTTGAATTCTTGATGATATTGTGTAAAAAAGTACCTGTTGCGTTCGTGACGAGTTGGTGCTATTCAGCATTTGATCCTTGTTTCTGTCACGCTTCGGTTTTTATGATCAGAGTTAGAGCTTTGTAAAATTGAGTAATGATTTAAGGGACTGTTCTGGTTTTGGTTTTTTCTTTTTTGTTCTCAGTTTTTGGTAAACTTTTCATCCTGAAAAAGCCCCTTGATAGTGTGAAAAAGATCTTTGAACTTAAGGGTACTTGTGAATCCCATCCACAGAGGCTTTTCCTTAATGCCCAAGTTTCCATTGATTTCAAAGTGTATCTCGATGCCCAAGTAAATACTAAGTGTGTTTGTGGGTCTTGCAGTACAGGTAAACCTTATTAAATTCTGTTACTTCACCTTTAGAGTGGTACATTTTAGCTTTTGAAATAATATTGAAGTTGTAACAAGTACAGCAAAGCACACTGGCTCTGTTTTCTGTTTGTTTGTTTTGTGACACACTAAGTGCCTCTCCTGAGGCATTGGGACCAGAGAATATTCCATTCAGCTCTCCTTTCCATTCTTGCTACTTCTCTCACTTAATACTATTGAAAGAGATGCTAAACACATGTGAGGCAAATTCTTAAATGAAAATGCAGTGAGTGAGCAAGTGTTTTTAGTACATTCCTTGTCAGCTGGAAGAGCTGTTTCGGATGGCAGGAGATACGGTCAGACCGCTGTGTCTGTGTGCTGCTTGCACTGATGACACAGCAGGGTTTCAGTGCTGTGTTCATCATGCTCACGGTGACTGCAGTTCTCAAGCAACACCTGAGCTTCTATAAACACTCTGTGTGGAGTTCAGCCTCGGAGCTGCCAACTTCACCAGTAGCAAACCAGGAGGGTAAATGATGAAAGTTTTTGACATGTGTGTCTCAGGGTGTTCAGGGAGGTTTTCAACAGCAGTTTTATTGCTACCAGTGCTGTAGGGTAACATATTCTAACCTAAAAAATATATCCACCCTTCTGCAAATAGACTTTCGTCATTTGTTACTCTCCTTTTGTGCATCACCTGTTCTTCAGTACATGGTTTGACAGGTTCATGTCTGGAACTGTTTAGCTCTGAGCGCCTGAGACTAGTTGGCAGGCTTGCTGCTTAGATAAGACTCTGCAAGTGCTTGCATTCAGTATTCCAGATGTCTTTTAGATAATTAAAAGATAACAGAACCCATGTATGTTTTCTGATGATGCAAAACTTGTCTAGAGAACAAAATGTGTGTTGAATCCTTAGCTACTGCCTGCTTGGTTTAGGACTTTGTTTTGGTATCTGAGATTTCCCTACCCCAGTGTCCCTTACCTGGAACATGTTTTTTCCTGTCTTAATATCCTGAGCAACCTTTGAATTGGATCCTTGTGACTTGCCAGATACAATCATAAAATTCAATAGTTGGACTTTTGTGTGCTTTTCTTTTTCATAAACGAAAGAGTGAACTTTTATGGATATGCTAAACATTTATGTTTGCAGACAGGAACTGTCTGCTTCACTGAACTGGTTTGTAACAGGCCCTCAGTTGCCTTTTAATTCAGCGTAGTGCAGCACTTGCAAGTGACTAAGAAATGTTACAAATCATGTTACTGTTATTATGCAGTTCTTCGGTTTCCCCAGTGTTTGCCACCAATAAGGAATTGCAGATTTCGCAGCAAATTTTGATTTCACTATTAACACTTCAAATAAACTCTTAACTGGAAATTAATTCAGTCAGTTGCTGAAATTGGTGGTGCAATTTGATTGGAAATGTTTGTAATAAAAAGGAGACCAAAGTGAAGGCAAAAAGTGAGTATGTCTAGGTGAAGTATTGATCTGACGTGAGAAATCATAAGCATGAAGATCATATATTGAATTAAAAACCTCACAAAACTGGTATATAACTTCCTGTCTTGTAAGTATCCAGTCTGTTCTTTTTAAGTTTACAGTGAAATTGTGCCAACTGGAAAAGGTTTCTTCCTGAACTCAGTGTTGATATGAATAGGCTTTTCCAGCATGTGCACAATATGAGCAGAGAAGTTATTTGATTTTGAACATTTAAGGTTTGTTTTTTTAAATTACCATTTCAGAAAGCTTTTGCCACTGTTCCTCCCAGCACAGCATTCACCCCAAAATGCACGCTCGCCTCCTGCCTCCCCCACAGCACTTCTGCATGCTGTCCCCTCAAAACCCAGGGTGGGTGGGGCAGGGGCAGCTGCAGCCTCTGCCCAGAGCCCTATCCATGTTCCTCTCTCCCTGGCAGGCATCCCACTTTTTTAATGCCAAGAGAGATGCATAGAATTATGTAGTAAGATGAAACAAAACTCGACTGAAGGACAATATGATTGCCCAGGAAGGGGCTATGAAGCACCAGGCACACAAACCCACCCTGCTGAATGGGTCAAGCATTTCCATGTCACATGGTCACTCCAGAGTTGTTACTGGTGTAGAATTTTTCCTACTGAATTTAGCAGTGTCTGTTCCTGGGTATATGACCCTGCTGTCCCCGATTTGGTAACTGCTCCATTTTGTTTATAGCTGTATAACATTAGTACAAGTGGTGTCTATAGCTACTGTCCAGCACCAGATGTGGAGTGGTGGGAAGCAGTGATAAAGCTAGGAAGACTTTTTTTTTAAACAAAAACTAAATGTTGGTAATTACCTTGAAGCTGAACTGGGACATGCTAGATTAATAAAAATCTTTAGAATGTCACTTAATATTTGCCAAGATTTAAAGAAAAACAAAATTTTCTTGTTACTTTTCAGCATCCCCTTCTCTTCCGTCTCTTCATTATTTGAGATCTCTAGCGCCTATTTTAGTGTTGCCTTTAGAACAAATAATTTATTTAATTAAGATTTTTTTGACAAGTTATTTTCTCTGTAGAGTTAAATGAAGCCTATCTCCTGGTGTTCACATTGTACCCATTCAGCTCCCTGATACAAAATACCGTAAGTTAGAATTTGTTTGGTAATCCTTAGTCTCTGAAATCCAAGAATTTCAGTTACCTTGATCAGTTCTCATGCTGCCATAAACCTGTTTTGACTAGTAATTCTCAACAGTGACTGGTATCTCCCAGTAGTTCAGGATTTCTTATTTTCTTTTACCTTTTTTAAGGAGCAATTCCCATTCTTGTTGGTGTTTGGGGTTTTTTGCTTGTTTGTTTTTTTAAGCAATCACGATCTTTATTAGACAGTCACGCCTGTACAAGGGAGAGGTAGGGAATGGAACCTCTTAAACTGGAATTATTGTGATATGGGCCAGGAACTTCCTTTGTCATCTGTCCTAAGAAATCCATGCCTGAATGCAGATCTCCTCTCATTTAGTGAACAGTGTGTGCAGAGCTTTTGATGAGGCCTGGATTTTCGAGAGGAGATTCTGCTGTAGAGTGGTGCACCACACCTGTTTCCATCTGGTGCATGCAGATGCCCCTATTATACCTATGTTTTACTTGGAGTTTGTTCTTCTGCACAGCACATCCTCTCTTTGCCCTAACCAGCGTGGAGGTAGAGGAGAGGGTAGTTTCTTCCTTCATCCCTTCCCCCCGAATCAGCATTTTGTTTCTTGTGGAATCAAGATGATTGCGTGACCTCTTAGAGGTTGTGGGGATTAATTTTTATCTTAAAATATCTTTGATCCTTATATCATCATCCTTCAGGGTCAGATACCCCATCCATTTCTCAAAATAAGTTAATTACATAGCATTCTTGTTAAAGTGATATAAAAATACATGTTTTATGTCAAAGAAGGATTTCTGACTTGCAATTTCAAGAGAAGAAAAAGTGTTTTTTTCCTCAGAGTGGCCTGGAGAAAGTGGGTACAGGCTGGCTGTGAGAGGACTGTGTCTTAAATCCTTCATGCTTCCTGCCTGTCTGTAGTAGTTTTGTAATTTGGGGTTTTTCCACAGACGTGTTGAAAGCCTGTTGTTTATCAGCCTGAGAACACTCATGGAGATGGCAATCTCTCACAGGTGACCAAAAGACAACTGTGCCTGCAGTGGGTTTTCTGAAGTCATTTTCTTCTGCTATTTTCCAACAGTGCAGTATTTAAATAGAGCTGCTGCTACTGGTGTACATGCTTTACATAATAGACATCTACTTGACACTGAACATTTAGCAAGTTAATTTAAGCTGGTGTCACATTCCTCATGTCTGCCGGGGTAGCAGGTGAGAGCCACTTCACAGTAATATCTCATCGTGTCCAGAAGAGGGCCCTTCTACATGCACACGAGCGTCTTGCTGTGTTGAAAAACCTTTTCTTTCACTCCTTTAGAATGCTCATTAAGATATCCGAAGCTAGGAGAGGTGTTGATCTTGCTTGGTGAAAACCTGGAAAGGCTACAAAATAGCTGAAGGGAGAGATTGTCCACTAGGATTCTGTTCATCTTTGCATTGTAATACTTTTGTAATATGAACATAGTGACTAAAATCTACTTCCGTGTTCCTACTAGTGCTAAAGCATTCCACAGAAACTTTATTTTCAAATATGAACAAATAACTGTAAACTTTTTAAAGTAATGAACCAATGTTTATGTTACTGCATTGGTTAAAAAAAACTGAGAAGAAACACGTGGTGGAATAGAGGCTTGGTTCTGTTGTGTGCTTGTTTTTATTTTGTCCTCACACCGTGCAGTTGTTCTTTGTGAGGCTGCTTGTCACTGTTCCTTCCTGCTATTGAGCATAATAATAAACTGACATCACCCAGAAGCATAAAACTGTTTTTAGAAGTTGCCATCAGTTTTCTTTAACACTCGGATTAAAGTTTGATGTAATGTTTATCTTACAGCATTGCTAATGTTAGCTGACAAGTATCTTAATTGTATAAAGCCACAGTACACGATGAACTAAAGCTTTGTATATACAGTGGGCCAATTTTCTAAACTGTGTTCTTGGCTGGTGTCAAATAGGTATTATGTGTAGGGATTTACTGTGTCAACTTTAACTTTCAGAAATATATGAATGCTGCACACAAAAAAATTTCTCTGAATGCGCTTCAGTAACTGTAGGAACTCATTTTAGCCATTTGTGTGCCTCTTCTGTTTGTACCTGCCTTCCACAGGCCTCTGACTGACTGAATTCTCCGGACAGTACTTTTTCTGGAAAGTGACCTATGTATTTTCCTTTACAGAAGTCTGTGTGGCGTGGTACCTCTACTCATTTAGTCATGTAAGGGTGGGATTCTGGTGATGTCGGCCGAGATATTTTCAGTGACAAGTGCGTGCCGTTGAATTATAAAACAAAAACCTAACTGCTTTATCCTTGCGCGTAGTGGTTTGAAAAAGTCTGGAGGCAAAGTGGTGGCAATGCATGCTGAACATACTACCCTCAGTCTAATGTTTGCCTTTTGATGCCATGCAGGATCAAGATGAGAACTCTTACTTGTTGGATGGTCAGTATATGCCGTACAGGGGACACAATTCTTTCCGTGAGAAGTATTTCAGTGGTGTGACAAAGAGGATTGCCAAGGAAGAAAAGGACAATCAGAAGTAAAATATTATGTAAACAGATTAAAAAAAGAGAAAAGAATGAAGACCATGTTTCTTTGTAAGGACATCTGGATATGAACATTCATTTGGATGCTGCAGAAAAATAAATACTGCTTTTAATTTTAAAACAAGATGAAACCCACAACCAGGTTGAGAGCAGTTCTTTTTAATTAGCTTTGTTTATAGCAGATTTTATTGTACAAGTTTTTTGAGTCTTATTTAATTTATATTTTTACTTTCAAGTACTAATTATGATTGACTAAAACCATTATTATTCTTCTTTCACCATTAACGTTTACAAAAAAGTAGTAGTATTATTTGGCTTCTTAAACTGTGAACATCTGGCTGTTTTAAAAACACGTGGTGGTGATCAAGGGTTGCTGATTAAGAAGATCATTTTCATTTGTTTTGTTTTTTTTGTAAATGGTGTACAATAAACCAAGGTTGGCGTGAGGTTTTTTTAATTGTTGCATGCAGTAATTGCTCATATGAGTTCCACTTGCTCGGGCTGAGGTCACAAGTGTTCAAAACAAACAGCAAATGCAAAGAAACAACCGGGCCCATGTACACCCCACAAAAAGAAAAGCCTCTGTGACCTGACAAACTCTGGAGAGTCTAGTAAACCCTGTGAAGCCTGTCCACATCTGAAGCTCATCTGTACCTTGGATTTGCTTTTGCATTCCTAAACCTTGACTCTTGGTCAAGCCAACTTCTGCAATTTTTGGTTCAGAAATTGATAGTTAAACCAGTAACAACAACAGCATAAAATCAGTAATGGTTCCCTAATGGTATTAAGCCTAATCAAATCTTTGAAACCAAAGCTGTATTTGTTAAAGGGCAGACTTTGCTGATTCCACACCACGTCCATCATGAAAATACCTCATTTGAAAACCACTAAACCCATTAATTCAGGATGTTAATGGCTTTTCTCATTTTGGTGGTCACATATGGTCACATATTCTTCAGCAGGGCCTTGGTGAATTCATCTGTGTTCCAGCCAGAGCAACCCTGCTTCTCAGTTTGCTGCAGGTCGCTGGCTGTGGTCATGTTAGAATCTTTGTAGATCATAATTTTTAAGTGCCTCTCCAAGGACGGCACAGGTCATTGTGTGTATCTGATCTAGTTCATTAACTGAATTTGCTCTTCTGTGTATTGTGGTCCTCAGCTGCAGCAGGAAAACTTACAAACTGAATGACAACTTAGTCCGGCCTTCTGGATCTAATCTGTGGTGTGTTAAAAAGTTCTCCAAGAGTGATTTATTTTCTGTGTTTCCATTATAAATCACTTTGTTTTGACACTTTTACTGTCAGCCGTATAATAGTTGTTCTGGACTCAACTTGGAGCAAGATCAAAGCTCAGAAAATTTTTCAAAAGCAGAATTTAAATTGATCACTTTCAAATATTACATCAAAAACCTACTGCTTCTGAAAACCTGTCATTTCAGCATTACAATTCAGTATTCAGCTTTTATTACTTAAAATTAATTCCCATTGTTCGTAGGCAAGGAATTTTGCTAGCTGTATTTATTATGCACTTATAGCTCCATTTTTGTGCAAGTTACCTTATTCATGATCTAAGTGGTTATACAAGAGGTAAGGTAGTGGCAAATCTGGCTCTGTCAATTCAACGAAAATGATTTAGTTTATTTCTCCTCCGCCTGGTCCAACTTCTAGTCCCTTCAGCAGTGGTGGTGTGGCCTCTGTTTAGCAGTCCATACATATCAGCTCTGTCGTTACTGCAGGATACCATTTTGAACAGAAACTGTCAGTGTATTTGGGGTTCTGCATCAACATTAGCTAATCAGAAATCGTTTAGAATTGAAATCAGATGTTCAAGCTGTGCTGATCCCCAACTTTAAAGCTATCATTTGGAAATATTCCTCATCTTTAAATTTCTCCTTGCTTCGTGTGCACGCTCCAGCCCGTTGTGCGTGCAGACTTCCAGAGCACAGGCGTTTATAGATCTAGAGCTGTGACACAGTCCTGGCGCTCTCCCTCGCGCAGGGCTGCCGGGCGGCTGAGTTATCCTTTCGGCAGGATTTGGCCATCGGTGGCCGCGGCTTCTGGCACTTCCCTTCACTCTGGTTCCATTCAGTCTCTTTCCGTGAGGTTCCAGTTTCCTGTCCCTGGCAGGAAGCGTCAGTTCATGAGCCCGCACTGAACTCGTGCCATTGTCATTCTCTCCTTTGGGGTGGTTTGTGCCATTTTCCAGTTTTTAAAAATAAATGTTATTTTTGGAGTGCTTTGTTTTGCTGCGGCAAATTGGATGGAGGGAGGAGCTGAAAGCGGCTGCGAGGTCGTATGGGCAGAAGCTGTCTCTTGCTGTAGAGAGCAATTTGTTGAGGCAACAAAGGGAAAGAGCCCCCTCTTTTTACAGGATCCCTTTACCTGGTGGTGGTGTTCTGGCTGCAAGCCTCCCACATATCTGTGGGAAGAGGAAGGGGAAAAGAAGCGGAAATAGATTTCCTGTGCATTCATTGTGTGCCCTACCTGCCATCTCTCTCTAATACTTTTTATAATTAGTGGCCAATTTGACCAAGTTTAACAGAAGGTCAAGGTTTGATGATGTCTTAAAGATAACGGAGCTACGCTTTTTGTTGAAATAGGCAGAGGGATTGAAGAAGAAGACAATCTCTTCTTCTCTTACAGAAAAGGCTGTAATATGAGTTCAACTCTCATTAAACATCAGAGGACCCACATGGAAACAAGACCTGGACAAAAGCTCTAACCAGTTTTTTTTTCCTGTTGCTACAACCAGTGCTGGCCCCTCTGCTTCTTGATCTTCTCATTAAAACAAAGAGACACAAGTAAAAGCATACAGAATATTTTTTTAGTAGGAACACAAGGGTCTTGGCTGAACTTCCTGCTTCTTCTCAAGCTATGAGGCAAACTCACAGAAACTCAGACTCAGTAGTTTCTCCTAATCACTGATGAGAGGAGTCAAGCAGATGTCTCAGCTTGGTGAACTTCTCAAGCATAGTGCAGCTCTCCCTGTAAGCCATCCTAAGAAACTGGTGTCTGTTAATGGGATGACATCTGACTCTGGGTCCCTTCCAGTAGAGAGGCAATGTCCCCTCACTGGACATGGGCTCTCCAACAGCAACTCTTGAAGGTTGGTTTTGGTGGACCCTCTATTTCTCTCTGCCTGTTCTAGAGGGCTGGCAGGCTGTGGTGGAAGTCCTTAACAGTTCAGTGTCCCTTTCCATTAGACAAGCACTCAGCGTTGTGACTTAACAAGGTCACAGGTGTTTATACGCACCACAGCTGCATATGAGTTCTCAGTCAAGGCTCACCTGTCCATAATTACTGAAAAATGGTGCTAAGAAGATAAACCATGGGCCTTCAGGCTGTTTTGATATTGGTTAAATGTAGAAATGTTATAGGGAGGAAATGCCTTAATAATTCTGAATCTTTGCTTTCCTTCTATCTCTGCTTTTTAAGATTTCTTCTTAATGTTTTTTTCCAGTGTCTCCAGGACAATTTCACAGCTTCAAGGCCATCAGCCAGAGAAGGGTATCACAGATGGTGACTCTGTGACTTTGCACTGTCCTCTGGCCACAGGTTCTCCAGAGACAAAAATGTCCAGTTAGAGCAGGGAAGAGGGAGGGGGATGATACACAGTGGTTGCAGGTTTCCCTGTAGGACAAGAAGCAGCTCTCGGATTAGCTGGCAAGAGGTTCAGCTGCTGGCTCAGCTCCCATCACCACCATGTTTCTCTTTTCTGACTCTCCACCCCTTCATAGAAGCTGGGAGGAAAAATTTAATGTGTTCTTTCTTTGCTGTTTAGTTTGGTTTGCAGTTTAAACTGAGGTCCAGAGTTGAACAAGGCTGTCTTTTCAGTCTGGAAACTTCTTCCTAAAAAAAATAGAGTTGTGGGTACCCAGGAGAATGAAGAGACCAGTATCCCTCTCCACATTTCTTTTTTGTTTGATATTTGCAAAAAAAACCCTGTTTCTTTAACCTTATTCTCTCCTATACTTGATTTTGGTGATCACATAATTTAAAAAGGCAAAATTTATCTTACCTGCCCCCATGCTACCCTTTTTAATGTATTTCTCTGATGTTCTCTCACTGGCTCAGTGGGCTGTAAAAATCTGTGTTTATGTCTACATCCTCACAGCTGTTTTCATTATAGTTCTCTGTCCTGGATGCTGTTGTTTTGTACCCCGTATTTTGCATTTTGTACTGCCTCTCACCAGTTCCAGCTTTCCGGAGCCTGTGGGTGGGGAGGACACCACTCCAAGGAGATGAGAGCTCTCTGTTAGCCAAAGCAACCCACCAGACCCAAGGTCCCAGAGAATGGACATTCTGCCTTGGCTGCACTGAGGGCACTGGACCTCGAGACAGGTTTGCCAAGTAAGATCTTTTTTAACTCTTGTAGGTTGCATAGAGTGAGGTGGGCAGCTGAAAGGTGAGATCCATTGATAGGAGGGAGATCTTGGTGTCTTTGCTGCTGCTCTTGGGATATTGACTGACTGTGCACTCAGGGAGGTGCCCAGGAGGTGCCTCAGAGGCTGCTGAAAACCCACAGCAGAACAAGGCACAGGAGGCTTCCACTGTGCGTGTCAGGCTTGACAAGGAGTGCTTTGAGTAGCAAAGTAGGATCAGGATATTTTGCTTCATTTAAAACTCCCCAAAAGTTAATTTTTTTAAAAAAATTCAGTTTTTAGGTGCTGGAAAAAGATGATTTTGTACAATGATACATTAATGATCATCTGAGATGCTAATCCAAATTTTTGTTGCCTTACATAAAAGAGGTGAAAATAAAAAAATCTAAACATGTTCAAAACAGCATAGTATCACTGTGGTAATTCTGTCCAAAAGGAAATTTTATTTGAAACTTTTTTCCAGTGAAAATGCCACTTGATGTATAAAATTCTGTTTTAAAATTTGTTCTTCATGGATTCATTCTAATAAATATTTCATTAATAAAGTGCAAAATAGCAGGTCATGTTATTATATGTAATGGGATAAGTAGTTAATTCTAATCAAATACATAACTCCTAACAGTCTCATCTCCATAAGGAGATACCATTGGCAAAATAGTCATAGTTAATTGCAATACTTCCTTCTCTGGAGTCTGTCCAGAAGATGGGATGTCTCTGACTGATGTGTAGGGATGGATGTTCAGTGCCATGATTGGACAGCCCAGAGTGTCTTTGCTTTATCCTGAGACCAATGTGAAAGGTTTCCACTAAACACTAAGAATTATGCTGTGTATTTTGGAGGCAAAACTAATCCTTGTTCTATCTTTTCTTCTATTGATGTAGCACTAGGGGAAATGCAAGTGGGTAATTGCAGTACAGAATAAATTTAGTTATGAAAGTTCTTAACAACTAATAGCCAAGGTTCTTTAAATACTATGATTTTTGGCTGGGCATGAAACACGGCTATGTAGAGAAAATCCTGTGAGTAGTTGGATCTATTACAGAATCACAGAATATGCTGAGTTAGAAGGGACCCATCAGGATCACCGAGTGCAAGTCCTGGCCCTGCACAGAACATCCCCAAGAAATCACACCATGTGCCTGAGAGCATTGTCCAGGCGCTTCTTGAACCCTGTCAGGCTTGGTGCCTGATCACTTGATCACTTCCCTGGGGAGCCTGTTCCAGTGCCCAACCACCCTCTGGGTGAAGAACCTTCTCCTGATATCCAACCTAAACCTCCCCCACCGCAGCTTCATGCCATTTCTTCCCATCCTGTCACTGGTCACCAGAGAGATGTGCCTGCCCCTCTGCTTCCCCTCACAAGGATGTTGAAGACCGCAATGAGGTCTCCCCTCAATCTCCCCTAGGCTGAACAGACCAAGTGACCTCAGCTGCTCCTCGTAAGGCTTCCCTTCCAGACCCTTCACCTTCCTCATGGCCCTCCTTTGGACACTCTCTAATGGTTTAATGTCTTTGTTACATCGTGGCACCCCAAACTGCACACAATATTCAAGGTGAGGCCGCCCCAGGGCAGAGCAGAGCAGGACAATCCCCTCCCTTGCCTGGCTGGTGATGCTCTCCCTGATGCCCATCAGGACACGTTTGGCCCTCCTGGCTGCCAGGGCACTGCTGACTCATGTTCAACTTGCCATCGACCAGGACCCCCAGGTCCCTTTCCACAACACTGCTTTCCAGCATCTCATTCCCCAGTCTGACTCCCCAGTGTAGCTCCTTGCATTTACATACAGAAAGTCTTCTCCACTGAGTTGTTTGTGGTCGTTTTCTTTGTGTGAATGTATATGATGGGTGGAATGATGCCTCTGTGGTCACAGTTCAAAAATTAGGTTTGTTTTGAGGCAGTTTGCTTAAAGCTTTGAGATCTGAGGTTAGGAGTGCTGGGCAGGTGCAATGGGTTTATTGCAATAACAGCTGTGGCAGAGACTAGGATAACCAGAATCATGAGCAGCACCATAGGACATAGACTTCTGTCCTGGAGGGAACCTTGTATCTCATTAATAAACAGACCCATAGCAATTTAAGAGCCTTTTGGGAAGTTCCTACTCTCTTCAAAATGTGTATGTGGCAGAGAATACTTGTGTGCCTTTGCTCGAGCCTCATTGCTTAACACAACACTCCCTGGATAAATGAAATTACATGAGAAAGGGAGCTGGTTTGCTTAAGCAGTGTTTGTCAAAGTTGGCACTTGCAAAATGTCATGTTTTAGTCTCCACAGCTTGGAAGAAGAGCTGTCACAGAAGTGTGTGTGTGCACCTCTGGTCCTGTGCTTGCCGAGGAGCTGGTCCCAGGCAGCGTGAACGTGCTGGTGCTCACTGGGTGAACACACACAAGTGCCAGGCACCACCTGTGCTTGTGTTGCCTCCCTGCTCTGATGTTCCCACTGACAAGCTGCAGGCTGAACTCGTTAAACTACTGCTGTTTGCTACAGAGAATGACCTGCCAAAAATCTGCAACAGCCCTGTGCCACTGGGGTCAGGGGAGCCGGCCCTCCCCGCTCACCCCCAGCTGCCCTGCCTCTTTATGAAGTAAAGAAATTAATTCTATAATAATAATAGAATGGCATTTTTAGTCTTATGTAAAAATGTCAAGGAAGACAAAGATAAGGATTATTTCTTAATTAAATATGGATTTTATTTCAGTTTTTGTTTTTACTCTAAAAGCAAACCAAAACAAGTTTGCGCCAAGAGCTGTTATATCCCACCCCCTTCCTATTTTTTTTAATTGTATTTTTATATGCCTGGCAGAATTAATGATGAAAATCTTTCCAGCTGTGACTTTGCCAGAATCCCTTTCTGAAGCTCCTACTAATTTGGATTAAAACTGGATGGATGAAAGCCTCAAACAGCAAATCCTGGCAGTAGATTTGCTGAGGCCCCACAGCATATACTTTTCCAACTGTTCTTATCTTCTGAGGAAAAAAAAAAAAGAAAAAATAAGGAAACATAATTTTGTGATTACACAGTTGTTAGTATTCTCCCCACCTTTCACCTCCCTGGGCTGGGACACAGTGTCCCACCACCCCAGTAGCCTGCTGGGCTCCCCATTTGCAGGACAGACCCCTGGCTTTTGCAGGGTGAGGTTTTAATTGCAGAATGGTGGGGTTTTTAAACACTATCTCCTACCAGCTAAACTAAGTGTTAACAGCCACCCTGGATTTTAGAGAGAGTTGCCGCCCTGGGATGTAACAGTTCGGAATGGAAATGGTGGGTGTGCAAGCCCGTCATTGCAGGGATGTGAAGCCACCAAGCTTCCTGAGTCCCAGCTGCTGGGTGTTCACCTCACTTGCTTAATTCTAGCAGAGTTGGCGCCGTGTTGTCTTACTGTCCAGGCTTCCTGGAGCCAGCAGCTGCAAGATTTCCTACTGCCACAGACAATTAAATTAATTTCCTTAAATTGGACAAATCGATCTCTGGCAAGTGGCCCATGTTCCTGCTCCTCTTCCCTCTCGCCAGGAGAGCCTTCTGGAAATTTGTGAGCTTACTAAGCCCTCGCTCGCTGTGTTCCTCCCTTCATGGCCATGCTGAGGCAGAGGAAAGGCAGTGCTCTGAACATGGGCAATGCCATGGGATGCTGACAGCCTCTTCCCATGGCCTTGCCAGAGGGTGCCCTCTTCACCAGCACAGCCCCTCCAGGTGTGAGGCTGCAGCTCACCAAGACATCTGAAAGCTACTTGTGAGCACACTGTCTCAGATCCCAGTGCTTCCCGGAGGGGATGGCAGGAGCTCCTTGCTGCAGATGCTCCAAGCGCCTTGCTGGCCTTCCTGGAGCACCTCCTGCACGGAGAAGGAACATGAAAACTACCAGTTGTATTTATGGCATAGTCTGTTAATCATTAGGAACAACAGCAACTTTCCCCACTTGCAATTTCTAGCAAATCTGAAGATTTTGAAGGAAGTGGCCACTTCTTAAGAATTATGGGAGATAGTGTAGGCACAGCAGCATCTCCTGTCCCCAGGCTGTGCCTGCTGGCATGGAAAGACATGCAGCTCCTCTGTTCTTCTGTGGGACACCTGCCATTTCCACTCATTTCCAGTGGGCCAAAGGCTTTGTTTTTATGGGGCGTGCTCTGTGTCCCCATTAGCTGCTGTTTCACTCCATCACTGTTCAGCAAGTATGAGCTTGAGAAGCTGTCTCCAGCTGCTTTGAGCTTTTCCTTCTTTCTCAGGATGCCTTGAGATAGGGGTGAGTGTAGTCTCAAGGTGGCACCTAATCTTTCATGTCAGTGCCATATATGTCAGTGCTGTATCTCAAGCAGTTGTGTTAGTCTCCTTCTAGTAAATGGAGAGGAGTAAGTCCAGAGCACTTGTCCATCTGCTTTTCTAGAGCTTTCACAGGTGCACAGCTCAGACTTGCTCATTTAGGAGCTACTCTAGTTGGTAATGTCTGGTTTTTTACTGAACTTCTTTGTTTACAGTGAGGCCAGTTAATTCACCTTCATTTCATACATGCATATAAGCTCCTGCTTCTGTTATGCTGGATAAGAATATTTATGAAATAGTTTTGCCCTCTTCGTTTTCATCTACTTTGTCCATCCAAAAATGAACCAATTTGGTTTTGATATTAAAGAAAAAACAATAATTCAAGAAACACCCAGGAGAGCAAACACGCAAAGATCAAAATCTCTCTTGCTCTCTTGGCGGTCACAGAGTTTATTTCCTTTTGTCCTTTTGTCCATCTTATCAGGTTTCTGACTCATGATTTCTATGAGCTGCTGCCTACTTCTCCTTTTATCGTGGGTTATCTAAATATTTGTTCAGCTAATTTTATTTCCCCTTTCACTAGATTGTTACTTTATATGTATGATGCTTTGGGGAGCTGATGGGTGAGATACAAATCCTGCTTGGGAGTACTGGATTACACTTCATGAAAGGTTCTGCAGATGAGTTATTGCTCTGCAGCAAGTCCTCAGCCTGCGGTTTCACAAGTATGGATGCTAATGTGACAGTGCAGTGCTGCTGAAAGGAGTGGGGTTTGTGCCTTTTCCCTATTCCCTGGCCCTGGCTTTTCTCACCCTCTGCTCAGCAGAGCTACCCACTCCTACATGGACCATGATTCTTAGTGGAGCATTTCTTGTGCCAGTTCAGCATACTAAGCCAGCATAAAACTGGTTGTTTTGCTGAAACAGATTACCCCAAGGGAGTGAATTTCCTTCTTCAGAGGTAAGCTCTTGGATCAGCTCGTTGTGGTCATGGAGCTGTAGTCTCTGTCACATCACTCCTAGACCTCAGGCTGACTGTGGATGCTGTGAAGCTCCTTGCTGAATTGCCCAAGAACCTTCTGGCAGAAGGTCGCAGAGACCACAGATTCATGACCACAATGAGGTGATCCAACAGCTCACCTCAGAAGAAGGAAATTCAGCCCATGCCTTTGAGAAAAGGGAAGATACACTAAAGTGAGAAGGGTTGCCTTTGGGGGTTGTTTATTCACTTGAGACTTAATGCTTTATTACATTTTTTCCTTAACTGAAGGGCTACGTTGTGGCTGCTGAAAGCTTTCGTTCCTTCTTGTGATCCAGGGGCGAGGTGTGCCAAAGTTGACACAGAGGAACCATGAGGATCAGTAGTGGAGCTACAAATGGTCCGTGGGATTTACCACCTCAGAGGGGCATAAAGAGATTTGCAGCCCTGCAGCTTTTGCAGCCTCTCTTCAGATTTTGGAGGGTTTTAAGGTGTAGAGAAGTCCAACCACAGTATGTGTCACAGAGCAAAATTTTTCTTTTTTTGTGTGTGATTGTGGATATTTATTCATTCAGTGCTCTCTTTTTAAATACTACCTAATTATTACTTCTCTTTTCCTTTCAAAAATTCTCTCACCAAGCTGACTTGGCTTATAATAGTTTCCAACACTGTGAAAGTGGCCCTTTTGGAACACAATATGTTTCTGCTTTGGTTTATATGGGAACCCAGAACTTCTCATCCTGTGATGTTTCCAAACAGAGAGCTTGCAAAGTTACTTTACATGTTTATATAAACCATCAGCTCTGGGGCCCTCAAGATAAGAAAGAAAGACATTGATTTGTTCAAGCAGATCTAGAGGAGGCCACAAAGATGATCAGAGGGCTGGAGCACCTCTCCTGTGATGACAAGCTGAGAGCAGAGGTTGTTCAGCCTGGAAAAGAGAAGGCTCCAGAGAGACCTTCTGACAGCCTTCCAGTACCCAAAGGGGACCTGCAGTAAAGAGGGATTCTTTATCAGGGAGTGTAGTGATAGGACAAGGGGTAACAGTTTTAAACTGAAAGAAGGTAGGTTTAGATTGGATATTAGGGAGAAATTCTTCAGTATGAGGTTGATGAAGCACTGGAACAGCTTTCCTAGAGGAGTTGTGGATGCCCCATCCCTGGAAGTGTTCTATGGAGCCTTGAGCAACCTGGGCTAGTGGAAGGTGTCCCTACCTGTGGCAGGGGAGTGGAACTAGATGATCTTTAAGGTTCCTTCCAAACACAAACCATTCCATGTTTCTATGATTCTATGATTTCAGTGCCTTGCATTCTTGAATGGATTTGTCCTCAGAAGATCCTTAGGAAATAGACATTATTCCCATTTTAGAAATGTGACTTGCCCAAGGCCATACATGATGTCATAGTGGAGCAGGAAAATGGACATCTCCCAAGTCTCAGGCTAGCTCCCAAACCACTCCACCAGCTTTTCTTCTAGGACTGATCACAACCAGCTCACAATGCTGTACATCCACTGGGATTTTTTTCTGTGCTAGGAGATCAGGGAAGCAAAATGTTCTGGATCTGTAAATCGCAATCTGTATCTACCTCTGAAACTAGTAATTTTGCAGGGTTCTGCTGTAGCACTTAATATTTTAGTGCTTGTGGGCACCACTTACATTCATTTGCTTTCTAACTGGAAAGAACAGATGACCCATAGGAGTGTACTAAAAGTACATGAAAGAAAGACTGATTTTAAAATTACTGGGGAAATTCATGGTGAAATCTAAAGTAGTTATCCACTATATATGCACGTTCTCTTGAACAAAACTGTTTGGTACCATGACCAACAATGCAAGTGAATTTGTCAATTACTGTTAAATTTTTCTGGACAATTAGTATGATCTTCAAGTAAAACTTCAAAGGTTGTAATCTGCACAATTGGTTTCATTCACTTTGAATTGTCAGTTGTAAGAAGGGTACTCTTTATTTTATACTAAACTACAGCAAACAGGTCAAGACCTAGGAAAATGAGAAAATCAATCCTTTATTGTAGTGGTTATCTTCAAAGCTTGTCTGAAAGATTTTTTCCACAAAAGCTCCGTGTTAGGATTTCCAAAGTAAGAAATGAATGTTTGTGATTGCTAACATCAAGAAAGACTAATTTATCTATGGAGCATTGATAGTCTGTGAGCACTGATGGTGCTGGGACTAAAACACACTCATAGATTTTCATTAAAACTGTAATTGTTTCTTATACTCCACATCTAAAGCAAGTATCTGCCTTATTTAACTCAGCATTGGGCTGAGATACTCAGTAAGAGAGACAAGAATAACATTTAATTTTTAAGAAAGCTTTCTGCTATTAATGGCAGATCTTCATGGGAGTCATATGAGAGCAGAGATGTCATTTAAAACTTACTGTTCTTCCGTGTCACCTTCAGGCACATTTTGCCAGATCTGAAATCTAGAGCAGTGTTGACACTATTCTCTCACTCCAGAGAGAATAGACCATTCAATCCTCCTCCATCACTCAGCAGAGCTGTGACAAGGTGAAGAGAAAAACATCACAACATTTCAGAGAGTCTGTCTTAGCCTTCTTCACAGGATGCAACACATCAGCGCAAAGACAGAGGACGGGGTGGTGAGGTACCTCCAGCATATGCCTAGAAGATTATTTTCAAAGTTTGTTCTTCTAGAAATGAATTCCCATTCTATGATGAAGGATATTTTCAGTCTTAAAGGTAAGAAACTAGACTATCAGATTACTGGCTACCAGATATGGATAACTAATTGTGATGGCTGTTCCAGCAGCTTGTGAATTTATGTCTGTGTTTGACTCTGAGTTTCTAGCCTTTACTGCTACAGATGGATACTGGACTACTGTTCCTAAATGAAGTTGGAATAATAGACTCTAGAGATGGAAAAATACCTAATGGTCCATTTCCCTAGAGCTGCCAAACAGACTTTATTAAAAAAAGCACAGGCAAATATCTTCATGGCAATATTTTACCATGAAATATTACTCCTTCTTTATAGTCTGGGCAGAGAAAACAAGGCTTAACAGCTCCTTGGCTTAAGGTTTTGACAGTCTGTAAGCTTGGTACCCAAAAGTCTTCTGGTACCAGTCACCTTTTGCTTTGCAGATTTGGAGCACCTGGGAAGTCGGATAGGGCAGTTTGTAAAGTGTCCAACTAATCTGCCATGCTAATACAAAAGTTCTGAAAAAGGAGGCAAAGAACATTTGTTGAATTGCAAACATGAAGCACCCAGTCCCACAAGTTACTTTATTTATAACAGAGCACAAGGACTGTAACTTTGCAGGAGTCCCTGCCGTAGCTGTAGGATGTGTTTGCAGCTACAGTGGCTGGGTGTGCTTCACTTGGGCTCACAGCTGCTCTAAGTGGGACAAAGGGGGTGCTTTTCTTCAAAATGATCCCTATCTGCTGACTGTCCTATTGGACACATAACTGCACTGTAGTTTCTGAGTTTCCTCAGAAATGATCTCAATATGTGATTCTATAAACCAGAGGTTTCAGCATTCAAAGGCGTGCATGTTTGTGTGTGTGTGTGTTTTTGTAAAAAGTAGTACCTAAAATACCTCATTTAGGTTATTGAACCTGTAATGGAAAAAATACCCTGCAGACACTGTAAAGGTTTAATTGGGATTCAATTGCTTGTACTCTTTCAGGCTTTTAAAGAAAAATATCAAATAATGAACTGTAAAGCCAGATGTATATCTCCAGAGACTTAAACTGTCCAGTTTCCAGTGACATGCTTTAATTCTCCTCCCACTTAGTAATTTTACATTGGCGCAAGTTCTTCGGATAAGAAAGGGCAACTGACCCCTCCAAAATTACTCTTCTTACATCAAGCTGGAAACAATGAGATCTCACGAAATATGTAATCTCGTTAACTATAAGCGTATCTGCATTAATGTCTTGGAGATGAGCCAGAGGAAGACTTCAGTCTTTGCAGTTTTGCACATGCTTAGGTGCTTAGCCAGGTTTACAAATTATTATAGGTACGGAATTACTCCTGACCAAGATTTTCCACTCCCTTCCACATTCCTACCCCTCTCCTTTCCCCACATTGTTACTTAGATTTCAGTTAGTTCAGGTGCTCTCTGTCTCATTTTTTGCCTGAAAAAAAAAAACAAACCACAAAACCCACAACAAAACCCAGCCCCCAAAAAACCCCACACCAAAGTCTGGGGTTTTGCCTTGTGAGAAGGGTGTCCTGCTGCAGATGGCTTTGAGATGATGTACCAGCAGCCAGCGTCAGGTCTCCTCTGAGCACCTGCCCAGATGGGCAGTAAGAGGGGATGGGGATCTGTGCCCAGGTGCCTCAGGCCACCCCTGACCCCCATTCTCCCAAAGCCCCTTTCTCCCCCCTGCAGTGGGAAGTCAGCTGCTTTATTTTGTGCTGTCGATACTTCTTCTGTCAAAGCAGGACATTGTGCCTTGCAGTGCAGGGCTTGGAAGGACCACAGTGTGCCATGTCCTTGTCTCTAAACGCGTCTGCTTCATGCCAGTAGAAGCACTCCTTAGCAGGTGCAGAGCAGCCGGTCTCTCTGGCTGGCCACTGGTGGCCTGGGCTCTGCTGGTGCTCGCAGTTCTGGGAACACACTGTGGTTATCCAGTCAAGTAAATGGTTAGGGCCTCTACTTACTGTGTGCAACACAGCAAAAAGGTGGGGTAGGGATTTAAACCCAAAGGAAATAGCATCTGTTTATATGAATTGGAAGGGAGTTTGAAATGCCAAGGTCTCATCTTGTTCTGGTTTCTTTGTGGGTTCACCGTCCTCTTTCCTATTCATTTCTTATGACAGAATGAAGTTTATTGATACCTTTTATTTTCCTGACTCCTGCCCCAGAAGCAGAAACTCAGGATGAGGTGGGATCTATGCCAGCCTCAGTTTCTTTTCTCTTCTCTTCTCCAACAGTTGTCTTGTGATTATTAACTGCCTTGAAATACATACAATAAGATATATATTGGAGAAACAGATACAAAGTATGGTTTCTACTAAAATGATCAACTTATATATGTTTATTATGGAAACCATGATCTTGCCTGTTGTCATTGGTTTAAAATATGACTAATTGTTTGGACAAACCAGCAGTTTAGTTGGATGGCTGGCTAAATATTGTAAGTTGTTTAAGAGTGAAGTAGTTGATTCTGATGATAAAATATGCTCAAATATTATTACAGTTGTGTGTTTGCATGAAAACTGAGGGGAAAGGTTCGGTTGGTTTTTTTAATTTTTTTTTCTTTTTTTGGCTGAGTTCTTGGTTTTTTTGGCCAAGGAAATTGTTCCATGTCAATCTGATTTGCAAAGAAATTGTTCAACAGAGACCTGTAACAGCTTACTAGAGCTGTTGGGGTACTTCAGAGATCAGGGATGTTTTGTTAGAGACAGAGGAAAGAAATTGCTTTTATTCAAGGGTCTAACTAGTAGTATGAACCTAAACTTGTTCTTAATTCTACTTGCAAGAGAAGAAATTGGGAAACCACAAAATAGAAGGTCATTCGTATACATTCAGCTCCATTTCTGTTGCAACAAGGATCTTGGGAGAGGTCTGTTTTAAGGTTACATATTTCCCTTTGTAATCTAACTTTGAAAATCATATGGCAGAGAACAGGGGGATTTGTAAAATTATATTTGTCTTTGAATATTTTGAATAAGGGTAGTATTTCTCAACCTTTCTTAATTGAAGAATGATATAGTCTTATAAAATATATGAACCTTTCTGTTTCCCTCTCTTTGTTGGATAAAAGGGTCAGTAATAAGTAAGAAAATCTTTGGGAATTGAGTTAATCACTTTGCAAAATCCTAGCTTAATCTTGTAATCAGACAATTTGATTATATGTGTTGATAATAAAACTGTCTTTATGCCTGCCAATAGGTCCTGCCAACCTATAAAAACTGTGGCTGAGTGACTGGCTCCCACTGTTTTCTCCAGCAGGTGGTGATGCTTCTCAGCAAACCCCCTTGGAAGCTGTGGGTTTGCTTGAAACAAGGTGTAATCATTTTACCAGCCACCTCCTGGTGTTGGAGAAACTCTGGTTCTCTGTGGGCCTCAAGCTGAGTAGCAGAGATGAAAGTGAGTGAGCTCTGGCCTCTCACTTTTGTTGCTTTTCTCTACTTTATAAAGTTTCGGCTTTTGAGCTTCATCTGGACAAAGTGGGGATGCGTTTGTGTTGCTTCTTTACCAGGAATTAGGAAGCAAGTCCATTGTTTCCCAAAGAAAGAGAGGAGAACAATTCTAGAGCAGGAGAACAGTCTCCTTTCCTATATTTTGCCTGGGAAGATGATGTGCCTGAGCCTTGGAAAAAGAATCTTGAAGGAGGGAGAGTGTTGAAAAGCATTTAGCATGCTGTTGTCCTCAGGCCATGAGGCTGGCTGCAGAAATTGAAGAAGTGCAGATTAACTTGCTCTACAAACCAAAGACTTTTGGGCTGCTTATAGTAGAAGTCCAAGGTGTTTTTTCAGCTGATGGCAGCAGTACCATTCACACAGCTCCTAGTGTAAACTAGAAATGAGAGTTTCTAGAGTTGTGTTCAGAGGTCATGTGTTAGCTATACCACCTTCCACAGACACAGGTTTTATCCAGTCTTCAGCTGCCTTGGCTGAAATGATCTACTTTCTGTGATGCTTCCTATTGAAAAATGGAGTCTAAGTTGTTGCCTCTAATGTGCTGTAGACCTAGAAGTAACACTGGAGCTTTGAGTGTGCATTTCTACCTATGTCCTGAACATAAGAAGAGTCAAGTCCTGCAAATGAAGTTTGCTGCTGGCTCAGTGTCTGAGTGGGGTTAAAAAGGAGGCATTACAGTAACCTACTATTTGGAGTCTGGCACTCTGAGTATACTCATCGTTTCTTAATCTGTCCCTGGGTCTGGTTATAATTTGCATCTTGAGCAATCGTATTGCATTCTGCATTTGTATTTGTGTTTTCTTTTCCTATTGTTAAACCTGTTTTCATCTTACACATTTTCCATTCTTCTGCAGCCCATAGCCAGTGATAGATGACAAGGTTCAAATGCAGAAGGTCAATTAAGATCATCCAGTGTCCATCTCTGCCAGCACATGACTATTGTTTTTGTGGTCTATTTGCTATTGTTTGGTCCGGCCCATTACTAAATAGGTCCTGTGTATTCAACAAAGTTTTGCCACCAGTAATACTCCACATACCCTTAATTATAACAAGGGAGTAGTTTGGGGTACTGTTGAGAAGTGGGAGGTGGTCTCTTATGGCCAGAAAAATTGACTATTTTTTGCTTCTTTTTACTCAGACCAGTTTGGGTACCTTGTTCTGAAGCACATTCCATTATGTAAACTGGTAAATCAAACTACATCACCAGCACTGTTTGAGTCCTGCTGATCTCAGTCCTTTCAGCCTAGAATACTCACTTAGCAGAAAACAAGGTGGCTATTGGCATTCATCCTCATTAACTCAAAGGCTGTTTTGTTTGTTTCGTGCTTGCATGTTTACAGTCATTCTGGGCAAAGAGGTTTGCAGTTTGCTTCCCGGTGGTTTCAAATTGCAGTGCTTTATCTATCAGGGAAGTCTGTCTTAAGGAGCCAGATAAGACACTAATGAAAATTACTTGCCTGCAGAAGGAAAGGTTCACTGGCAGCCCCAGAGAGAGAAATCTGCTGAATCTGAGGCTGGGAGTGATGCCACATTGAAAATGAGTTTGTGCACATTTATCTTAAATTTTAAAAAATCCTTAATACAAGTCTAAAGGATATATAATTCGTGCCAGTTTCAAAATTTTTTTTCTGAAGTTAGACTGTCAAGATTATCCTTAATTGGACAATAAGAAGTATATTTTAATAATTTTAAAGCAGGTTTCTTCAGTGCCTGAAGGTCTGCATAGCTACGAAAATCAGTGGAGAAGTTGCTTGCAAGCAGCATACAGCTGTCATAATTATAATATTACCTAAATAGATTCTGTTCATGCAGAAACCATTTACTGCTAGCTGCATAAAATCACATACATATTCTTTGGGATAGTTGTCTCTTGGATATATCAGCTGATTTTACATTAATATTACTCTTGTACACTTAATAAGAGGGCATAAAGAGAAGGTCGATTTCTGTCAGAGTTCTGATACAAAAGAAATACACAGCTGCACTTTTCTTCCCCAGGAGAGCAGAGTCTTCATTCACAAGGTAGCAAACATAAGGGACAATAACAAGAATCTGTCTGTCAGTTTTCCATGCCTAATACAAGGGTGAGAAAATCCTGACAAAGAGCTGGCTATGAAACTTCCTCATTAAGCTTTCACAAAGTTTATCTAGATCTGCACATTTCCTGTGGGCAATACAGGCAGCTGTGGGATTGGTGTGTTAGTGTCAGATGGGTGGATGTCTCAGGTCACCGAGGTCCTGATTTCTAGGCACACTTGAAAGGCCGTGCTGTCCACTTAAACTTCTTTCTGTTGTCGTGCTTATGGCAGCTGCAGCCTTGCTGTGGCTGGTCTTTTCAGAGCCCTGCTTATCTCTGAGTTTTTGCAGAGCAGCTTCTGAAATGGAGCACATCTTCCCCCACCACTGCTGTTGGCCTTCACACTTAAACTGGGCTTCTCCTTGCTTAGTTGCTGGGGGAGGGAGAGGGTGCGGGTGAGCCTGCTTTGATGTGAGCGCTCATGCAGCAGTTGGCACCAAATCCTTGCTGCACATCAGGCAGCATGGGGGTTTTCCTTCTCTGTAGAGAGTCATCTAGCTACCGAGGTACTGGATGCAATGGGAGGTGAAGAAGAAAGCAAAGTATCTTTCTGCAACAAAGACTTAACTGGGCTTGAACACCTTCCTTCAAGGGGACATTCAGGCTGAGCAGAAAGATATTTTTGCTGTCTGTGACTGTGGTCCCATTCTGTTCTTCTGTGGTTTCTCCAGAGCAGTGTAAATAACTTCATACTCAGCATGCTGGTTTCTAGGAATACTCTTCTAAGGCACCTAATTCTCCCTGGGAATTGTATCTTTACTGTCTAATTCCTGGTTGAGGAGTCTTCTAGGCAACAGGAAATCTGCAAATTAAAACATTGCAACATGTAAGTCCCTGGCTGTACCCCAGCTTTGCTGGAGGACTAGTTTTCATCTGTTTGCCTATGAAAAAAATATACTCAGATGTATATCATTTCTCTTGCATCATTTAAATGATTCCTCATGTTTCCCGCTGGCTATTATTTTTATTACCCACATGCAGTCACTTTGCTGCTGATTTTGCTCATTGTAATGCAGCCAGTAGCACTCTTGTTTTTTGATCCCCCAAAATGTGTGGTTGAAGGTCCCACATTAGCAAAAGTTGGTTGAAGTTAAGTGGGTGTAGTCTTCCAGCTTCTGCTATTTTGTGGTAGGAGCTGGACCAGCTCATTTACTCAGTGCAGAGATGGACTGTCCATTCTGGTTAACCATGCTGGATGGCTTCTCCTGTTCCTTAGCCTTTTGCTTGTCCTTATAAAGATGTTGGAAGGCACTGTGCTCTGAGTCACTTGCTGACAGCAATCAATATGATGCTAGTCATCTTCACGTCTTCTCCAATTTACTGACCGCTCCAGGGTCCTCTCTTTATCAATCTGAGAAATATCTCTCTTCCTTCCCCCACAACATGAGCCCACAGCCCACTAACAGCAACACTAACCTGGTGTCAGGAGGGAGCTTTGCTGCTAGCTGCATCCTCTTTGAGAAGACAGAATAATCCATGGTTCCATGGCCAGAGCCAATAAATTGCAGTATTTATTCCTAGGGATACTTTTTAGTGTGGCCACAAGTGTGTGTGCTCTCTCCTATTATTTGACATCTCTGTCCTCCCAGAACAGTATGATGCTCAGCACTAAAGAAGATTTTCTTTCAGATGACATGTGGGCAGAAATACGAGAGTGAATCACTGATATCCTTTCTCGTTTTCTGATGTTGACACCGTAACCCACATTGCTCTGGGGATCTTTCATCACCCTTCCATACCTGCATTTTAAAAATCAAAGAAAATCTTACCAGAAAATCAGTGTTGATGTGAAGGATTTCTTGGCAATATACGATTAAAACTCTGGAGTGGGGAGCAGAGCACCTCTGCCTGCAGGTGTTTGGTCATCTGCTATACAGAAAATCAGTATGCAAAGACTGGCTGACTGGCTCACTGCTTACCTCTGATGGTAAAGTAAGGCACACCTTGAAGGACTGAGAAGGTATTTTATAGAATCACAGAATAGTTTGGGTTGAAAGGGACCCTAAAGATCATCTAGTTCCATCCCCCTGCCATGGGCAGGGACAACTTTCACTAGACTAGGTTGTCAAAGCTCCGTCCAGCCTACCCTTGAACACTTTCAGGGATGGGACATTCACAGCTTCTGAGGGCAACCTGTTCCAGTGCCTCATCCCCTTCCTGGTAAATAATTTCTTTCTCATATCAAATCTAAACCTGCCCTCTTTCAGTTCCAGCTCTACCTGCCTACCCGGTCTGTGGGACACAGTTTGAACACACACCCCCCTTTACCAGGGAAAACCAAGGGCTGCTTAACCCACCTTGCAGGAGAAAAGGGGTTAGAAAGCTTTGTGATTGTGGACTTCAGTCTCCCCATTGAAGCTGTCATCTTTGGGCTCAAGGAATCATCACATTCAGAGGAAGCAGTGGAAGAGATGTGGCTGTCTCTCCAGGCTGCAAGACCTCTCTGGAGACCATGGAGATGTAGTTCTCACTCTCCTGCTGTGTCAAATCTTTAAGACAAAGGCAGGAACCCACTTCCCACCCTCCCAGGTGACTGTCACGAATACTTCTTTAGTTCACATAATGCAGACAGCTGGTATGTGAGGGAATGCCCTACAGAATGGAGGGAACACCCTGTTTTGGAGAGGTAGGACGTGGGAGGGGAGGAGATATTGAACTGAGAAGGTCGACATCTTGCAAGAGGAAGGTGAATCATACCTATTCATGCTAAAAATGTATGTAACCCATGCACACACAGTGTCACAGTGTTTCAGTTCTGCCTGCAAAGCTGGACCTCTGGTCTGTGTAGCTGGGAGACAGATAAATTCTGGATTTGGAAGGACTTGTCCAGAGCCACAGGAATAAAAGCTTGTTTACAGTGCACATGGTAAGATTTACTGAGCATTGTCACTATTAATAGCATGAACCTATGTAAGAATTTACTCCTTTCTAGATGACAGTTCCCTGGCCGAAGCTGAGAGTCCTGGACTGTCATCAAGGACTCTGTTATGGATAACATATTAACAGCATTGCTTCAGATGATTTCTGATTACAGCTCTCTCTTTGTTCCTTCCCAGTTTTCTTTTCCCAAGTCTGCTCATTTCCACTCTGCTTTTCCCCCATTTCTTCTGTCTGTTCAGCTGCCAGATTTCTAGTCTGATTGCGTTCTGCCCCATAATGTAATCACTGCACCCAGGGCCAGCCACGAGATCCCAAAGAAAGGCAAATGCTGGGTCCCCACTTGGGTGGCACCACGAGAATCCCCAAGAGGAAAGGGAGCCACAGCCTCTCCGTGCCAAGAGGTGAAAGTCTGGCCCTGTATTTGTGTACCAGAGCTCCAGGCTCCTGGCTACTGAGTGTTGAACCAACCAGGGGAGCTTTACAATGTACACTGGCAGAGGGTCTGCTTCAGAAACTGTGTTAAATTTAAGGGTGTGGAAATTCCTTCATTATTGGAATTCCCCAAACTTCAGCAGTCAGCAGATTTCATATGCTAATAATATTTGTGACAACAGGGAACCTATGAGGAGATTAAAATAAGGCTGGAGGTAGAATTAACCCAAATTCCTGGCTTTTGTCAGTTACAAATCACCCTGCCCTATTGAAATTTTCATCTTAAGGATTTTAAGAATAATGACACTATAGCCAAAGGTGGTGGGAGCAACCTTGCAATGCCCTAAAAATTCATCTGATTAAAGTAGGAGGTCAAGCTGCATAATTAGATTTCATCTATTCACAAAGTAGTGTGTAAAGTGTATTAGGAGAAATGGTTTTATTTCAGATATCATCTAAAGCAACTGATTTTAATAATTGGACAAGTGCTGAGCCAAAGGCCTGGATTTTCTGTTTATCAGCAGTTTTTTGCTACTTCATATGTAAATTTGATAATATAATGAGTGTTGAGGCTTAGTTTTTCCTTGAGCATACGTGCAGAGCTGGCTGATTCCAAGGACAGGAACAGGATACGTGCCTCCGAAGGCAGCAGGGGGACACTTCATTTACTTTACATAAATCTCAGTCTTTAGTGACTCGAGAGAGAACGCTCAAATAATTAAATGAACGTTATTCTTGAACATGAAGTTTTAATAGTGCACCTTTTGTCATCAACCTGTATAAATTTATAGCAGATGAGAGTCTGTGCACAATGCGTTAACTGCTTTGAAGTGAAAGCCTGTTCCACAACTGAGGAATCCACCTTTCATTCACTAGATCCCGAAGAAATCAACTCCCCAGCTAGAACTGGGAGAAACTAATGATGAGCAGGATGGATAAAAGTATTCCTACTGCAACTATCTGTATACACTTTAGGAGCAACAGCTTCAGCTTCCATAGTAATTTTGCTTTTAGCTTTCTGTCAGTATAATGAAGAAAGAAAAGTACATTTTTAACTACAGCATTAATTTTTTAGGCTAGATGTGAGTTGCATGTCAAAACTGAAATCTTAGTTTGTGGAATTGACATATTCACTGGACACATTTGAAAGCCTTAGAATTCAAAACAATACCACAATAGTTTAAATATGTATTTAGTCAAATATACTTTCAATAGCATGAAATGTGTAAGAGAGCTGCTTCTGGTTTGATTTCAAAACAGCCAGCTTTTGTTTTCTGTCTGAAACCGCACACCGTTGTAGTTGGGTAACTTCCTCACAGGGTAGGATGGAAAGGAGCCATGGAAGCATAAAACCCTCCTTGCAGTCTCCTGTGAAACAGCCAATAAAGGAAATCCAAGCATGGATGATCTTAGGTGCTTCTGCCGTCTGTGGTGGGATACCTGTGGGGCCAGCCAGGAGCAGGGACAGGGGTGCGTCCCTGGAAGTGCCTGTCTCTGAGTCACTGCAGCAGCTGAGCTGGGGCTAAATTGGAAACAGAAGTACATTGTCATGTCACCCGGATGCTCTGCCTCCAGCCAAATGGCAGACAGAAAAAAATGCTACCAGATGTTCTTATGTTATTAATATTGTTATTATTGTTATTATAAATAATATTCCATATTGGCTGGCGTTCAGTCCTGGCCCATCTGGAGTGCACATGCTTGGGAGGAGAGCCCCAGCAGCCTGTGGCACCCCAGTTCCCTGAACACCTGTAAAAGGGGCTGGGCAGGCCCCGCTCCCTGTGCTGGAGGACAGAGGATCCAGGGGCTGCCCTGAGACCGGTTCTCCCTGCCTCGCTCCCCTCCCTCTGCTAGCTCTGCTGGCATCCCGGCAATGCTGCCTCAGCCAGGCCTTTTTTCCACTTCTCTCTTTCCAGCAGGGTGGGATCGTTTCCCCCACAGCTCTGCTTTGAGAGCTTTGTATCCATTTGCAACCCTGGGTTTTTACATGATGGAGTCAAGCTCTGCTGATGTTCCTCTCGCTGGACACTTTGCAGTAGGAGGTGCCAGCGTGATATTCCCATGGACTGAAGCACCTCTGGCCAAGAACACAGGAAGGTAAGGTGCTACTTCAGTGAAAAGTCCTCTGGCTAAACCTTCCTATCTAATGTTAGACCAGAAAGTCTTTAAAAAATGTTTCTGTGTAATTGCTCCCACTCCATGGTAACAAAAAATGGACTGGCTTTGTAGGTGAATATGGAGAGTATGGCATCACTCCAGTGTGGGTCTCACCATAAACTTCAGCATATTCTCTGTCTCAAAGGTGCAGCAGCTACCAAGCACTGTATAATGTAAGCGCCAAACCATTGCTGGAGTGGTAATTATCCCATTATACCCATTTAGGCCAACTGTCTAGGAATGTGGGAATGAGAGAGAAATAACTGGAAGAGGTGATGACAGTGGTTCATTAAAAATAATAAAATGCTAGGATACTATTAAGTGTGGCATACTAGTATTTGTACATCTCTAAGATGAAGAAACAGAGCTCCAGTATAAACAGATGAAACTTTATAATTGGACTTTTGTGGTCACACTAGCTGTGCAGTAAGACAGTGTATTTTTAATTATTACATTGTGGCGACATACAGCATTGGTAAAGCACTTCCCAGGGATATGTGAATATGTGGTATCTGTCACTAGATGTTCGCAGCCGCCAAAAAATGAAGTACAACCCTCTGAAGGTCACACTTGCCTGAGATGGCTGTACACACAGTGCATCTCCTTACATGTAGCTCTGTGCCCAGGCAGTTGAGGGCCCAGTGTGGCTCTCAGTCTCTCACCATGGGTCACAATTCCCAGCTAGGGGAGCACAGACCCACCTGTGGTACTTGTACTCTTGGCTAGAAACAGGAGGAGTGCCCAGTGCAGATTCTGAGAAAGGGCAATGCCCACAGTGGCTGGAAAGTCTCTTCCCAAAGGCAAACCTGGACCAGGGTCCACCTGGCCAAAACACCCAGCTGTGTTCTGGGTGAAATCTCAGCTGTTCTGCACACAGGAACTAGCTACAACCACCACAAGAACAGTCACCAGATCCGGCTTCAGTTGCTTTGGGTCTGTGTCGGAGCAATTCCTTTGCCGTGGCTTCAGTAATGATCATCAGTCTTTATCTCACTTAGAGCAAGGCTCATCCTATGCAATGAGATGGCCACACAATCACGTTTTCTGGACGGTGTCTCCTTTTCTGGCTGAAAAGTTCGTCCAGAGAGAACATAAAAATATATAGGTTGTGGGGGTTATAGGGTGGTCGGAGGTAGCTGCTGTGTACCCCAAATTATCTCTTGGAGAGGGACAATTCAGGTGCGGACTGGGCCGCTAGCAGGCCATCCTTTCTGCCCTGCACTGCTGAGGCGCTGGTGACACGCACCCCACACTTGAGCCGGATAGCCCAAATATTACCAGAGACAAGGAGCCAAGGAGGGCCCTCCGCTAGCCCGTGTTCCACGAACAGCTTTAATCATCCGAAAAGGTGGGCAGGCAAAGAGACGGTGACCACGAGGTCTCCCCTTTACATAGCCTCATCGGAGGGCCTGGGGGCGGTACAGAGGCGGGGCCAGGGAAGGGAGCCAAAGAGCAGGGGGAAGGGGCAGGGCAGGGGACCAGGTGAGGGAGCAGCCACAGGCTGCTGGGAGAGGTAGTTTTCCTTAAACAGAGTCTGGGGGGTAAGGTTACATCCCAACTGCAAGGACTTGTGGGAGAGGCTTTTCCTTTACAGACGTAAAAAGGTATTTTTCAAATGCCTGAGTTTTTCCACCAGCTGGCCTCAGTGACCTCAACAAGAACAGAAGAGTTTTATGACAGTGGCCAGGGGTTTTCAGTCCACGACTACGTGGAGATGTTTGGGCTTCTGAAAATGCAAAAACTGTAGGGAAAGGGCTGGGGTTGTGCACAGCCCCTCCATGCACACCATGAACTTGCCAAGCAGGGCATGCAGGTGCTGCCAGCCGAAGCCCTCCTGGGAGCAGCGGGGGCCCTCGCAGGTCTGTGGCTGCAGACTAAGACCTTCATTCCTCTACAGACTAGCTTGGTATTTCTTCTTTCCTCCCACGCCCCTCCTTTTCCTTTTGCACCCCTGGGGAACAGAATCAACCAAGTGTATATTGGTGGAAGTGGCTTTTTCAGACACCTCGCATTCCCCCAGCATGCCGCTGGAAAACAAAACTGGTGCTAGTCTGAATCCATAACGAAACAGCAGGAAACCTTTTCTCTATTAAGTCAACAAGGCATTGCCACTGATGTGAGTAAGTCACAGACTTCATACTCACCACCTGAGAGACATCCACTCATCCTATGGAAAAGAGAGAAGCAATTAGTCTAAATTGTGGGCAGATGAAAATATAAGGGTGTTTTCCCTCTCTTCCTTTCCCCGCTAGTTTAGAACCCAGCAGTTTTCTGCTTCAAGTGGAAAATAAGGATTGTTACTCTATTCAGCCTTGGTTTTTTTCTAGACGCTTATAAATCTTGCTAATTAGCTGTAGAAATCATAAAAGCTCAGCATAATGTTTTAATCATAAGCTCCTCAGGACACTGATGTTCATGTTGTTCCCTGGATCCTCATTTCCATGTACAAATTACTGTGCCCATAACACTTTGGCAGCTCATCTCTCATGCCAAGGATACTTTCAACAGAATTATTATTTCAGTAACTAAGCCACTAGCTTACACCTGCAAAAAATAATAAGAGAATAGCATTGCAGTGGAAGGTCCCCCCTCCTTGTACTGGTGCAACATTAAAGCTTCTTCAAAGTAATTAAACACAGGTTTCAAATACAAAGCCTGGCTGACAGATCAGTGAAACAATTTTCTCTTTTCCAAGAAGCTAAAGAAAAGCTCCCCAGTCAGCAACTGAGGAGGATAGGAATCCGTAAGCACAACACTTAGATACCAGTGCTAACACTTTGGGAATTTCTGGGGCAATACAACAGGTCCAAAGCGTCGTGGACACAGCTGTGAAATCAAACCTCGCTTGAATTCTTATCCCAGTCACCATAAACAAGGTCAGCATCTGCTAAGACACTGGATAATAATAGCTTGCTTAATTATACATTTTGCCTGTAATTTATTCCAGATCAACTTTCCTAGTGGCAGTGAAGGAGGGTATTTTCCAGTTCTTTTATGTTCCTGTGATTAGTGAATAAAGCCCTTGGTGTATGTGCATGCATCTAATTTTCAGTTTTGACTTTAATGCAATTTAACATCATCAAAATAAATATTATTCTTCACTTTTCCAAATTTTGTTTCAGCGCTTGTAAAGTAAATATTTTGCTTAAGAATGTGGAAAGCCTGTGCCTGCTTATTGAAGCTCTCTCTAAGGGGGAGAAGGAGCCCATCCCTCTATCTCGGCAGCTCAGGATCACCCAACAGATGATGGTGCTTCTTTCAGGGTGGACAAGACTTTCCTAAGCAATGGCAGAGGAGCAGGTGGATGGCCAGGGATACCTGCTTTACCCACTCTATCAAATTTGCCTTAGCTGCAGCCCAAATAGTAAAGGAGGAATGGGTCAATAGGATAAAAGCTTTATTTTTTTTTTGTTCCTTTACATAAATTGTCAAACTACATTAATCTTTGAACCATTAGACATCAGTCACATTCCTTTACTGTCTTCAAGCTGACAATGTCAGTCAAATTTATGAGCAGCTCAGAGCTCCTGTGCTGGGCACGGCTGCAGAAAATTGAGCTGAGCCAAGCTTGACCTTTTGGAATCCCCCACCTCTGCAGTGGTGTGGCTGAGGTGTCACAGGCCTCTGGTGGTTATTTCTCATACACCTAAGACTGTTTGCTAGCAGTGAACATCATGGTTGAAAACAATATCTTGGTTTGCAGCTGCAATGGAAATATGGAAAGAATGGGAATATGGAAAGCATACAGGACGTGGCCTGCTCCGAGTCTGCATCTCTGGCCCATACTGGGGGAGGCTTGGGTGAGTCAAAGGAAGCTCTGTGACTGTTCCCCTGGTCAAACAAAAGCACCCCTCAAGACAGATATTACATTTGCTAAAAAATTGGATGAAAAAGTCACTGATCATGAGTTTCTGGTTAAGTCTTATTTTCTGAGCTGTTTTCAAGCAAAAGTGAAAATTGAAAATTGGCAAACTTACAAGATCAATAGGGTTTACTTAAATGACTTACCAATTAGGATGTCTGTGGCTTTTAGTAACATTGTATTCTTGCCAATCACACTGGTTTAAACTTTCCCTCATATATAAATTGCACACCCAGATTCATGACTCTTTTCCTTTTCTTTTCTTTTCTTTTCTTTTCTTTTCTTTTCTTTTCTTTTCTTTTCTTTTCTTTTCTTTTCTTTTCTTTTCTTTTCTTTTCTTTTCTTTTCTTTTCTTTTCTTTTTTCTTTTTCTTTTTCTTTTTCTTTTTTTTTCTTTTTCTCTTTCTTTCTCTTTCTTTCTTTTTCTCTCCTCTCCTCTCCTCTCCTCTCCTCTCCTCTCCTCTCCTCTCCTCTCCTCTCCTCTCCTCTCCTCTCCTCTCCTCTCCTCTCCTCTCCTCTCCTCTCCTCTCCTCTCCTCTCCTCTCCTCTCCTCTCCTCTCCTCTCCTCTCCTCTCCTCTCCTCTCCTCTCCTCTCCTCTCCTCTCCTTCTTTCTCTTTTTTCTCTTCTTTCTTTTTTTTTCTTTACTTTTTTGCTCCTACTCCTCTCATCTGCTCTCATGACCTCTTGTTTCCTCTTCTCTCCACTGAATTTTCTACCTGATGTTTCGGAGTCCAAAGTGCAGGGAAGTCTGTCTGTCCAGCAGGAGAGAAGTATGGTTTGGGGACAGATGCCCTGCAGCACTGGTAGCATGAGGACTGAAACAGAGATCAAGGAGAAATCACACATCTCCCTATGAGCTGTGTAACCAATATTTCTTATTTCAAGTTCAGTGGTCTGCAGGGAGTAAAGCGTCTTAATAAATGCACTTTTTAAAGGATCAAGTGAGAGTGTGGTCGACACTGCTCTTCTGTCTCTGAGTCTGACTGGCAGAGCAAGCCTGTTACTGTTTTGGAGTCAGCCCTAGCTACTGTCATCCGTACCTTGTCCCCTTGTGGCTCCCAGGAGGCTGGGGAGGAAAAGGTGCAGAGAGCAGCTGGCCTCGCCACCTGGGTGGCTGGGCTGCGGCCGGCAGGCTGGCCGTGCACAGATTAACTTGCACAGAGTCTCAGATCGAGTGTAAATTCCCAGACTGAGCTGAAACATCTGCAAATAGCTGGGAGCTTGCGTGCTCGAGAGGCCTGTCCCTGTTCTCGACTCCGTGTGTGTTCATCCATTCCATCTGACTTTGCTGCCCAGGAGGACGAGCTGCGAGCGCGGTGTCCTTCAGGAAGCTCCCGTTGCTTTCCCGATTGCGCACGAGGCACGCAGCTGCCTTGCCCTGGTTTTGTGAGAGGGGACGTGGCCATCAAACAGCAGTGACCGTCCTCGGAGCCCGTCTGGCCCGAGAGCCGGGGGTACGGCCCCGGCTGAGGTGGGCTGAGGCCGCGCTGTGTCGCCCGGCGCTGGCCGTGTGCGAAGCGGGGCCGCACGGCAGCTCCTTGAGCCGCGGAACCCGATCTTGTGTCTGAGCCCTTGCTCAGCCTGAAACACGCCAGATTTGTTGACCTTACAGGCACACTGCAAACCGCATTATTCCTCATAGGCTTTTGCAGAGGTTATGAGCCTGGGGAACATGTGGTTAAAAGGGAACTAGGCCATGTATTTACGTGGGTTTATTTTATTCTTTTCCTCTCCTGGTGCAGCGCATTATTTTATTTGCTACAAAATTGCTTTTGGCAATTAGATGGACACTTTTCTGCATGTGAGAAATCTGAAGAAATTAAAAGTCTTTGAGAGGCTTAAACACCATCTTATGTTTAGCTAAGATGAAGCTTAACAACAACCTGGACTAAGATGAGTTTATACACAGGCACATAAAGCTCCAGGGTGGTCATAGTGGGTCTGCTGAATCCGCCCTTCATCTGCAATGCTCCAGCCGTGTTTCCTGCCATGAGTTTGCACAGGTGTCTGCATAACTTGGCTCCCAGTGTACTTATTTCTTGCGATGAGACACCAGACCGAAAAAAATCATATTACACCAGCTTAGCCTGAGATCAGTTTGCTGGGCTGACAGTCAGGGGAAAACCTCTGGTGAACTGTGCACCTCTGACACAAGAATGGGGAGATCGTCAGGCTCTGGACCCCTCAGGACCATTTTTAGAGATGTGCTTTCCAGGCCTGACCTGCCCTGAGCATGACATAAGGGAGCCCACACAGTGAGTCAGTGTTGGAACCGAATTCCTGGCGCTCAGTCCTCTGCTCACTCTGCTAAACCACACTGAGATTAAACCAACAGAGGCAAAGAGGGAGCCTGGATATAAGGGAATTTAGCAGGGAACCTGCCTTGACTTATTAATGGAAACTTTTGAAAACAGGCAGCAGCAGTAATTTTATTATATTTTTTTCCCATGCTGAAACAATTTGTGTGCAGTAGAGTCATTCCCTGGAAAAACATTTCTTTAATTTATCTTCTTTAATTATCACTCATCTTTAGCAGCATCTGGTTCTGATATTTTATTAGAAAGTTTGCATGTTTAAACCAGGCCTGGGTGGTATTTAATTTTTTCTTGTTTCCATTTTCTACTGTGCTGGTACTTCCCGTGGTGGGAAGAGATTGGCTTTGCTTTATTTCAGAAGGCATAATAAATCATGCGGCCGTTCTACTTTAACATCATTATTACCATGTAAGCATGCTCAGAGACATATCCTGCAGATTACGTGGTGTATTTACTTGAGGTTAGAACGCCAAGCATTACAAACAGCAGGCTGGGTTCCTGTTGTGAAGAGATGCACACTGCTTATGGCAAGATGTACTCTCTACCCAAGATCTTAGCATCTGACTGGTGGTGCTGAACACCTTATGATGTCCAAAACAAAGACTGATTTTTGAGAGGACTCCTTAAAACTGGGCCCCTCTAATATTTCTCAAGTTGTGCTTCCAAAGCATGAGGTACTCGACATCCAGCTCCCTGCTGAGATTTTAAGCTGTAGTTTCTATTAGTGATTGTGGACAGAAGAAGAAAGGTTGATGCTCTTATGGGCCAGTTCCTCCTTTGTTAGTAGTGCTTTTTGAGACTAGGTCCCTGCTAAGGGACAAGGTGCTGCTCAGGCTGTCTAAGGTTGACAAACCTTTTGTTTCTGCTGCTGATTCTTTCTTCAGCTAAATGTTGTTTTGTGATCATATATGACCCTCTCTAAAGTAAGCCACCAGTGTCGCTGGTGGGTTGGTCAGAAATCATCTCTCAGATAAAGATTAATTCACCTATAACAGGAAGATACCTGTTTTTCTGAACAGGAGAAAAATGTCTTTTAGAGAATTGCAGATATGAGCTATCACCATTTTATATCAGAAAGGATAAAAATGAGATCACGATGTCAGGTATTAAAGGAGAACTTTAGACAGAAATAAAGAAGAGCAGATGTTAGTTGAAGGTTTTCAGCACCTACAGTATATTGCACTTTCCTTCCTGTGACGTCTGCTTACTTAACATGCTGTACTGGGTTTTGTGGTGTGTACTTAGTTCAGGGTCTGCCTGTTTTCCCTATCATGCAATGTTTTCTTCTGGTTAGATGGAATTATGGTCTGTGTGGTAAGGGTAAATTAAATATGACCTAGCAGTCACTTGTCCTCATATACATAAGCCAGTGAGTCTTTGCTGTTGTCCAGCAAGGGCTGTGTCCTTTCTTACTGGTGCCCAGCTACAATGCCCACAGGAGCCTCGATGAAATTTCATCTAAATAAGCAGTTTGGTTTTGGAAGAGAAAAACTGATAGTCTTGAAATGCAGCATGGAAAAGCAATGCTGTGCAGATACTGCTCAGATGATCATGAACAGGTCATTCATTAGTACTTCTTGTTACTGCCCTGTAACTGGAAGACCTGGCACATACTCTATTGCAACGTAATGCAAAATCACTAACATGCTGGTAGGTTAAGCATGATTTCAGGTGAATTAAACAAGCCTAGTTTACGTATTTGCAGTAGAGCAGAGGACACTAGGCCCTGGGAAAGAGCATTACCATTTTCAGCACCAACAGGCAGTGCTTTCTCTGGGTGGTACGAGCTTGCCCCATTGCATCTGTTCAAGCCCTCAGACAGCAGGACTGGCAGCATGTCTGCCCCTCTGGTGTCTGATGGGCCACAAAGCCCACAAGAGAAGAAGACAGGTTGGCTTAGACATCAGGCACTGTCTGATGCTCTCATTGGCATGAGACATAGGGTAGAGACAGCTGCCAGTATCTGGACTGTGGGGCTCACATCCACAGTTCCAGCAGAGTTTGTTACTAGAAACTGGGTCTTGGCCTCGCCTTGGACATTGAGCCTTGGCCAGCTGGGGCACATTTCAAGAGTCTGGGTCTCGACTTCCCTTGAGTTGCCAGGGACTGCAGTACAGGGAGGAAAGGTTTCACCAAAAGCCATGTTTGGATGCCTGTGGACTTTCCCTCAAGGATAGTGTGACAGATGATGCCCACAAAATGTCAAAAGCACTTTCTCAAAACTATAGTATTGTTTCCTTTTCCAAAAAGCATTTACAAAACGAGCAATTCTTCCCCATCCTCCAAATTATCCACAGCTCTGCCCCTTTGGCAACTGAGGCAGGTCTCTGCTTCTGCAGACACTACAGTGAGTGCCTGAGTCTCAGTCTGGTGCCCCTGAACAGCTCCCCAAGATCTCTTTGGCTCTGAAAAGAGAGTCCTGCTGATGCAGCCAGAGTTCATTTGTGCTTCTCGCTTGTCAGACTTTTGGCTCTGTCTTTCCCAACCAGTTCAGTAGGCCCTGCAGGAAGCTGAACCAGACTCCTGGGAGCCCATGACTTTCCCATTGTCCTGTGTTAACTGCAGGGCTGGCTGAGTTCAAGCCATTTTTCTTCCTTTCTGATTGTTTTCCTTACAGTCTGCTATTAAGCAAAACCCAAATATTTGTGCAATAAACAGTTATTAGGCCAGTGCACACTGTTAAAATTATTGCAGGATAGCTCTGTGTCCATCACACCATGCACTACCCAGCTAAATATGCAACAGGCTGCTCCTTGTCCATCACATATACTCATGACCCCAGGACATCAACATGTCATGCAGCACGATGAACGTAGGGTGATGCCTGCCCCGACACCTGGGCTCTTCTGGTCAGACTAAGCAAGCTACAGCTTCAGGGATGTTTCCTAAAACATTTTATTATGAAGATTTGAACTGGGGCCACATGGCAACGCTAAGGTTTGGTCTTGGCTGGTTTTATCTTTTTTCACTGATTTTGAAACAACGGTGAAGAGATCATCCGGCTCTGAGGTCAAGTACAAACAGGCAGCAGCTCAGTCTAATCAAGGATATAACACAAAGGTAGTGGAAGATTGTCTTCATTTATCCAATGGACTGTATCAGACAGATGACATCAGAGCACCATTGCAGTGTCTAAAGAGCATAATCATTTTATCCAGGTGAGAAGAAAAACCCATTTCCAGACTCTTTGCCAGATCTTAACAGGTAACTGAAAAAGAAAATGCACATGGAGACTAATGTGCTCTTCCATCTCTAGCTGAGTCCCATCCCTGCTCCCTTCTGAGAGGGAGGTCCATTGGGGAGGTAGTTGTATGGGGAATGTGGAGAGAAGAAGTCATTATGGAAAGGAGAGGATAGCAAGCCCACTCAGGCTGAAAACAACCTGGCCTCCCACCCAGAGGGGACAGGAACTGCTCCAAGACACTCCTTCTGTCCCAGCTACCCCATCTTGGGGAACAAGACACTTCATCTTCCAAGGGTATAAAAAAAATAAGCTTTTGCCTGGATAAAGCCACAGAAATAGAAGGGAAAATACCTCCCTCAGAAAGGTGTAAAATCATCATGCAATTATCAAGCTGGATTTCTTTTTTTCTGTGCTGTGTTTTTTGTCTGTCATGGATGTAAACTTGGCCTTGTGGTTGAAATGGCAACAGCTGTAAACTTCAAAGAACAAATTCCTCCACGCTTTTTTAATAAGCGTCTACCCTCCTCAGCCGACAATCTGCATGGTTCAGCTGAGTTTCTAATTGTCCAGTACTTTCATGCACGAAGTACGAGCTATGGTTTCCCAGGCTTGTTTTAGGACACAGCACTCACCCATTAGAGGGAAATTTTTCCATATTGCTCACTGACAGGATATGGAAGGAGTGAATATTTTGCTGGAAAGACCTGGGGTTATTCCCTAACAAATTGAGTGTGGTGTCTGTGGTTTGGCATGAACATCAGCACTGATTTATCTCACTGTAGCCCAGAATCACCATGGGCTATCTGACTGCTTCAGCTGACACATAGGAAGGTTAGTGCACTGCTTCCAGGTATTTTTTCTCTTTTACTCCCCAGGGTATCCTAGAACTAACACTTAGTAAAGCACACAGTCCTCTCTTGTTCTGCTTGTCTTTTCAGCCATTTGCAGCCTTGCTATGTCTAAAATTAGGTGGAGAAAGGAGTAACTTAGGCCAGAGGTCCCTGGCTCATTTATGGCTTATTTGGCAAGCACCTGTTCTTACTGTTGAACTTTCCTTCCCTTTCCTTTCCTTTTAAAAATTTTCTCTCATAAGCCTAAGTGATTGGGTGCTGCTGAATGTTAATTGTATTGCATTTGGGTCTTGGATCATGCCTTCACAAAATTTGGGAAGAGCCTTCTATGCCTTGGGCTTCCAGAATCAATAACAAACAAAAATAACTTTTGCATTAAATCTGAATGATGTGACTTTGCTGAGGCTGTCTTCAAGATCGTAATTTCTGATTTGTGTCTTATCAGTGCCATGGCCTGTGATTTTGGGAAGTCCCTGGTTACATTGAAAAGCCATCAGAATCCAGCTGCCAACCCACTGATGTACTGAGATACTTCCCTTGTTCTTGTGTCAATAGCAGTGGATTTCTTTTTCAAAGGGGCCACTTCCCACTTCTTCCTTTTCCTCTTCTGACTATTCTGGACAAAATAAGGGCACCAGCCTTAGCACTGGGCATCTGATCCCTACAACCAGTACTTCTCTTTGTAACTGATAATAGAGATATAGTTTATGGCTTCAATAAAGCATCTTTGCAGATAATATGTAGATGAGCTTGGGGAACCCAGCCATTTGTACGGCTGGTAGTGTGTTTTGAATTAATTTCCTTACCTTACCATCCCTTAATATATCCACGACTTGACCTTTATTAGAGATTTTTAAGAACAGATTCAACATATACTCTCAGCTGTATTTAGCCTGCCTCATACTGGCCCATGGAATAAATAGCATCTTGGGATCCCTTCCAGCTTTGTTTCTGGGATGTTTATGACTCTCACTTTACTACAACACACTATGCAAAAATATTACCCCGTGTGTTAGGTATGCTGCCTGTGAGGCTGTTTGTTCAAGCTGGACCCCTCCCCAAGGTGCACACCTCTGCCTGTTTCCAGTCTATACATGTGGAATGTATGCCTGCTGTACAGTTGTCTTTTAGTTGCTTTGTCTCCTTTTGGATGTCCTCTTATGCATTTCAGTTTTCAAAATCAGCTTCTTATTTGCCTGGTTCTCTTACTAGTAGCTGCAAGATGTCTTGTAGGTCAGTTTGATAGTCCTGAGCAAGAAAAAGGGAAAGCTTTCATGAAGGGCTCCTTCATTTCTCTGAATGTAACCACTTCTGGGGATCCAACTCTGCTATTTTAGGCACTAATAATGGGTGGATTGTTCAAAAATCCTGTTTTTATTGTTATAGATCATTGGGAGGCTGTACTGATGCAATAAGGCTGCACAAGGGCATGAAGAGTTGTCATGTCGATTTGACCTGAGTTTCCTTGAAAGATCAAGTAAAAGTCTGCAGGATTGCTTTGGATCTCAAAGATAGAGATGTTGGGGTTTTTTTCCCCCAGTTGTGTAAAAGCCCTGGACAAATCCACAGAAGGTGTGTTTAAAAGGCCCTTTCAGGAATATCTATTCCTAAGGAAAAACAGCTCCTGCCCAGGGCAACTGGTTGATGTGCTTCAGGAGACACACCCGGTCACTGGAGCACCAGTGAAGTCTCATTTACTGAAACGCTAGAATTATCTCCAAGACATATAAAAAAATATTAAATTTGTCTCTGAAATTTAGTCAACTGACTGAATGGATCACAAAACTCTAGTTTTGAATGCCTTTATTTTGTGGGAAATTGTTTCGTAGGGATGTTTCTACTTATGTCAAATAATTGTTATTGCTATTTGGTAGGGATGCCAGATACCACTGTCTGCATAAGAAAATGCTAATTTTTTGGCACATTGGGATGCCAAGTAGACATGTTATTGTATGGCTACATGTGTACATTCTGGTATCAATAGTGGATGAAAATAATATAAATGTATTTACTGGAAAATCTGTGGATAATCAGAACGCTTGTACCTAAAAAAAACCCAAAGGAGTCTTATTTTGCATTCTTGATCGATTAGAAATACAGCCCAGATCCTCTGAAAAAAAAAAAGAATCAAACAAAACCCCAGCTCCCTCAGAGTAGTGAACGATCAAGCTGCAGCCTGTATTTTTTTCCTAGGGGAACATTGAATGAGATGTTGATGAATGCCTTCTCCTGGTCTGCTTCAGCCACCAACGCTGTGAAAGTACAGGGTGAGTCAGCTCCAGGCACACACACTCTGATTCAATCAAGGGAGCAGCAGGGGCACTTTGCAGTCACCTTCTGGCCCATAAGTCAGGGATCCCACTACATGGGATGGAGGGAACCAGTCTGTAGCTGGGTCTGCTCTCAACATAAAAGCGGATGTAGCTGGTGTGAATACCCAGGCACAGGAGCTAGGAAGTACTCCTGGGTCCTGCCAGACAGACATGGGCAAAATGCCCGGTGCTTGTAAAGTGTTTTGGAGCAGGGATAGATGATAGATAGCAAACCTTGCATGCTTATTGCTTATGAATTACCTTTCCAAAGACACACTTCCTTCCCTTCAGCCAGCTGTTCTGCCTCAGCACTCTTAGCTGGTGGATCTCCAGAGTTGCAATGTGAGTTTAAAATAATGTATTGAAAAATCTTCCTCTTTGTTGCAGTCAATTGAATCTGCTGGGCTATGAAAGAAAGAGTAGTTGAACTAAGATTGTTTTCAACAATTCTTGTTCTATTTCATAATAAAGCTCAATGAGAAAAAGACTGATCAGTCAAATATATCTGGCCATTTCTGTCCATTGTTTGCTGTCAAAACAAAATGCTTTTGAGCATTTTCATTTGTATTACATGGGTTTAGGCAAGGGCTCAATCTAATACTTATCAAAGGCAAGAGTCCTTTCTTCTACAGATTTGTGTGAGCATCGAATCAGCCCCTAACTGCCCATGTCTGTATTTTTGCCATGGAATTTGAAAGCTTGGAGCTCCTAGATTAGACCCCCCGCCACGGGAGAAATAAGCAGGGAAAATCCAAAGGAAATCTACTTGAACATCACCTTCACCGTTTTTCTGTTTCTGATAGTCTGGAACTCTGGAGGGACAGCAAAAGATTCTGAGTGATGTAGCTACTCAGCAGTAGGTACTTTCACTGCTCCCACTTATCCTGGTGGCTATCCCTATCCCTTTGTAAGACACCCATGGTCTATGTGTGGATAATGTATGGTGGAGAGGGAGGACAGTCCCCAACCTGGCATGCAGGATAATGTGCTCAGATCCCAGTATTGTCAGTCTGCTTGTCTGATCATTCATACAGGTCTTTACATTTTTATATGCCTCACCTTCTTATAAATAAAATTGGAATAACAACATCTTGAGAAACAACCATAGTCTACTACAGCAAGCATCCATCCATCCATCCATCCATCCATCCATCCATCCATCCATCCATCCCTTTATCTTCTCTCTCTTAGCACCCAGCAGAAGATTTCCAAAGCAGGAATTCTTGGTCACAGGCTTGGTGATTTACGTGGGAATTTTAAAAAGGTGATTGAAGGTTTTTTTTTTTTTTACTATGTCATCCCTTTTGCAGTCAAAGAGACGTTAGGTTCCCTCCTCAGCTGTCATAATTCACAGCCTGGCATATTAAGTTAAACCTTGTTCTCACTTCACCTTAGTGCCCTGGTCTGTGACCTGCAACAGATCAGTGCTCTGATCCCTGGTCCCTGCTGCCTGGTGACTGATGGCTTGTGGGAACAGTAACCTCTCCAGCCACTGCCACTAGATTTGACAAGGGCCGTGAATCAGAGTCCTAAAACTAGGGGAAGTTAGTGAATCTCTCTGTGCATCTAGCTGTGACTGCACGTCACGCCTGTGCACAGGATTCACACACAGTCTCTATCTCAGTTATCTTTATAACACAATCATCCCTGTGTGTTTTGGAAATGTTTAACCTTCCCTTTAAACCAGCGTGATTATTTTATTCTTAATTAAAGACAATGGCTATGAAGCATCATGGATGAATTTATTGCTAAAAATGCCCTCTCCAACTGTCCAATGCATTTATTTTAAAGTTTAATGGTCTTCCTTCCCTTCTCACTATGCAATCTTTATTAGGGTCTTCCATGATTAATTTTGGAGCAGGAACACGAAAGGGGCAGAGCTCCAAGAATGGCATTGTCTGCATTCACTCTCTTTTTTTTTTTTTTTTTAATTTATTTCTGTGTTAAAAGATATTTCATTCAGAGAATCCCCACTGAGCTTTTTATTGCAGAAAATTAGGGATCATAAATCGTCTCCCAGAAAACTATAAATCCAGTACTATTGAAACATTCCATGGGCAGATCTTGGCTCTTTGATGAAATCACTCCTTTTTCTTGTATAATTTATGAGCTTTTTTTCAGCATGGGGGGATTTATGCTTTTAAATTGCTCACCAGGGTTTTATTGAATATAATTTGCTAGCAAATTTATATGAGCCAAATATATTGCATTTTATCCACAATTATGAGCAATAAAATTGATGGGGCTTTACTTTTCATTTTCTTCTGGCAAGCAGAGGAAACATGAGTTTATCCTGAACTTGGAGTGACGTTTCTCAGGGATTCATGTGTACAATTAAAAAAGAAAAGAGTGTAGTCAGCAAGGCAAAGGTGCCATTTTGGAAACTTTATTTGGTGTATGGGAGGGGGCAAGTTAAATTGCTCTTGCTCCAAAGGGACTGTAAAACACTGAGGAGCTGAGTTAAAACCATTGAAGCCTATGACACACATCAACTTTTGCAGAGTTTGAATCACACTGTTGGGAGGCAAGGTGTGGATAAGCTGTGTAAGAGCTGCGTGTCCTTCACGGTTGCCTTTGATCCCATTTCCCTGTGATATTCTGATTTTCTTTTGATTCAACCTGGTATATTCAAAGGCACAGACAAAACCCCCAGTATAACCCTACCTTCCATGATTAATTTTATTTACTCTATCTGAATTGTGTTCATTTTGGTATGCCCATATCCCTTGAGGACTTTTTTGACTGACAGGAGAGAGGAATAAAATCCCACATATCATTAATCTCTCTAAGGCATAAGGAGCCATGAAAGTGTTCCACATCCTGGTTCTTAACAGGCTGTTATTTCCAAATACTGGTTCATCAAAATAAGACTTCTAAACCACAGTAAACTTCATAACACAGGCAGATGCAAATATTGCAGCTTGCTTCCACGTCAGTGCGTGTGACATTTGGGGTGCACCACACTGCTTAGGTGACAGGGTATGGAATAGGAAGAAAAATTCAGGTGCAGGACTACACCTGGGCAGAACAACCCTCCAAGCAGGGGCTTACACTGCTTTGAGCTTTGTTTCATAGACTCTCACGTGCTTTGGACAGCCCTGCCTGCCTTTGTGTCCATCTGTTCCTCTCTCTGTTGGCTTCATGGGCTCTGAATCTTGTTCCTCCATAGGAATACCAAACCCTTACAACATAGTCTTGTGGTCTGGGAGAAGAAATGTTTAATCCAATTTAGCCAAACTGGGGCAAGCTGGTTTGTAGACACACTTTACAGAGGAGTATGGAAAAAGGCTGAGTTTAGCTGCTCTGAAAATGGAAATCAGATGGTGGGCACTTCAAAAGGAGGGGAGCACTGGCCCCTGGTCCACACTCTGTTGCTGTCCAGGGGACAGGGGACTGACCTCTTTCTGTCACCTCACTCCTCACAGGAGGGAAACTACCTCCTGTCCCTAGAGAAGTGTTTAGAGGAGATGTCCCAGGAAGGATCCTTGTAATTTATCTCTCCTTTTTTGGCCTTCTCCTTCAGGTTTTACAGCAGCCGGGTTCATTTTGACACACAGCAGGTACCTTGAGCTTTTCTTTGCACTAAAGGAAATTAAGGCTGCAAATTGAAATGGGCAAATCAGAGGAAGTTCAAAGCTTAAGACCCACAGAGCTCTTTGAACTGTTTGTCCCACAAGAGCCCAAGCTGCTGGTATGGCCAGTGCATTAACAGTGAATATCCTGTCTGGCTCATGCCCATTTTTTGCCATAGCTGTAGTATTATTATTATAATAACATTCTATAGGTTTTGGACTTAATGTACACAGGGTGATGATTGCTGGGGCCATAATAATGAAATATGACTTTCTTAATGAAATTTCAGTCCCAGCTCATTTCACTGCTGACATTGAGGTGACTGCAAATAAACACTTTCCAGAAGAGTCAGTTAAATGGCTGCATAAGCAATTTATCAAATACTGTAACATTTAAATAAATAATAAAGAAGTATTCAAGTGTGGTATATTACTGCCTGTGGCTTTGTTCCCAATAACCTCACAACTTGTCTCTCTAATAGTTAGATTCCCACTGACAGAAAACAAATCTCTCTCCAACTTGGAGAATTTTATCAGATTTATCTGAATGCCAGATCAATGTGTAGGAAACAAATGGAGTCAGCAACATGATTTAAATTAGAAGTCTAACAATTTACAGTCTCCACTGGTTTCTCATAAACCTTATTAATGTTTGGCATTGGGTACCAAGGAACTATAAATAACATTCCAAAAGAACATTTATATCTGCTTAGACTCTCGTTATATGTCTTCAACACAGCTTAAATAATGTCAGTAATACCTTCATCATGAACAGGAAATGAAAAAGTTGCCCCATACATGTTTTGTCTTTTAATCAAATATTATTTTCTCCTTAGAACTGCAGAGCTGGTGGGTTTTTTTTAATATTTATTTTATTTATTCAAAACTTATGTCTACAATTTCCACTTGTTTTTCTAGATCTCAGTAGGGTACAAAGCTCTCCCATCCAAACAGAGCAGAACAATTTCTTCACATCTTTCATGCAGTTCTTCCCTCCTACCCCCTCACGTCAGCTGCTGTTATAGGCCAGGCTCACTCCTCAAAGATGTGGGCAAGGGCAATACCATGATTCCATGAGCTGCCTGTGGGAAGAGGCAGCAAAAGGAAGGAGGGCACTAGCTAAAATGGGGTCTGATTGTAGCAGAGCAGGAGATGAGAGAGATTTATAGACAGCTGTCCCAAAGTGCCCTCACTCATTTCTTGTATTTTTGATCTTCCTTTCTCTCATTTTAGGTTTTTTTCCTTGTGCAAAGATTTCATTTCCTTCCTTAGAAGATTGAACCCAGATTTTCATTTCCATCTAACATATCCAAACACTCCTGTCCAAAATTCAGTTCTGTTCTGAAACAGCCTGCTCCCAGTCTGCTGTGTGGTCCTTGTTATTTTCATGGAATCATAGAATATCCTGAGTTGGAAGGGACCCACAAGGATCCTTGAAGTCCAGCTCCCTGGCCCTGCACAGGCCAACCCCAAGAGCCACACCATGTGCCTCAGAGTATTGTCCAAACACCTCTTGAGCTCTGTCAGTCTTGGTGATGTGACCTCTTCCCTGGGGAGCCTGATCCAGTGCCCAACCACCCTCTGGGTGAAGAACCTTTTCCTGGTATCCAACCTAAACCTTCCCTGACACAACTCCAGGCCATTCCTTTGAGTCCTGTCACTGGACACCACAGGGAAGAGATCAGTGCCTGCCCCTCCTCTTCCCCTCACGAGGAAGTTGTAACTGCAATGAGGTCTCCCCTCAGTCTCCTCTTCTCCAGGCTGAACAGACAAAGTGACCTCAGCCACTCCTCATTCGGCTTCCCCTCAAGGTCCTTCACCATCTTTGTTGCCCTCCTTTGGACACTCTTTAATCATTTAATCTCTTTTTTATATTGTGGCACCCAAAGCTGTCCCCAGCACTCGAGGTGAGGCTGCCCCAGTGCAGAGCAGAGCGGGACAATCCCCTCCCTTGCCCAGCTGGCGATGCTGTGCCTGATGCCCCTCAGGACACGCTGGGCCCTCCTGGCTGCCAGGGCACTGCTGATTCATGTTCAACTTGCCATCCAACAGGACCCCCAGCTCTCTTTCTGTGGGGCTGCTCTCTAACATCCCATTCCCTAGTCTGTATGTACATTCAGGGCTGCCCCATGCCAGGTGCAGGATCTGGCACTTGTCTTTGTTAAACTCCAATTCGTCTCCCTGCAGGTTGTCTCTGCCTTCGAGGGACTCAACAGCTTCTTCCAATTTAGTATTGTTGGCAAACTTACTTAGTATCCCTTGCAGTCCTGCATCCAGGTTGTTAATGAACATGTTGAAGAGCACAGGGCCTAAGATGGAGCCCTTGAGTGGTAGGTGAGATGAGTCTTGGTGGCTGTAGCAGAAAGGACACTGCTGTGTCCTACATTCATACTGTGCTGGGAGTGATGACACCTTGACACGTCACAGGGAGCAAAGAGATGGGCTGCATAGCCAGGGCTTCATGCACACTGGTGCAGCTAGTCTCCTGGGACTGGTGCCGAGTGGTATATGATGACTGAACCCACGTGATGGAAGAGAAACTGTGCTAATGTCCTACACACAGCATTTCCCTCCAGCGGCTCCTTGTATGAGATCACAGAAGAGTTGCATCCTTATAATTACCTTTAGCTTGTTTTCAGGCATCCAGACTCCAGGCCACTTGGTCTGCTAGACTCTCATCATGGCCTCTTGCGCTTCCTACAGCACTCACGGTGCCCACAGCTAGAGCCTGGAAACCCCCAGCCAGCCAGCTTTGCAGGGTTGCTCTCTCCTTTGTACCCTTCTCATTAGCACCTGTCCATCCATGTCTGTCTCCAGTACGTACGTCTCTTTCCGCGCAGTCTGTTACACCTGTGAAGCAAATTCCTGTGGCTGCATCTCCATCCAGCCACCCACACTCCCCCTCTCAGTCCTGCGGGGCAGGTGAGACCCTTTTCAACAGTAATAGGGAAGTCAGCACGCAGTGGTGAAGCTTCACTTACAATGTTTTCTTTTAGCTTGGCTCCTAACAAGGCACTTAGATTCAGAAGGGTCTTTGGAGCCAGAAAAAAAAAAAAAGGAAAAAGAAGTGCCAAGGGCAAAAAAGGAAAGAATACAGACAAAAATTAAAAAGCCACAAAAATGCTAAAAGAAATATATCAAAGAGGTGGCAATTAGATTTAGCTCCTCAGAATGATGTGACAGATTCAAAGGCAGAAATATTTTACATTCAGTAGCGTAAGAATTGGTGGAAAATTAATTCCAAGAATGTCTAGCCGTGAAGCCAAATACCTCTTCACCTACAGAGGCCAACTACAAGAAAAACAGAACCTTTAGCCTGACCTTCAAACAACAATTAGTGCTGATTTACTGACATGATTTTCCAGAACATGGACAATGCTTATGAAGGCATTGAAAAGACTGTATAATAAATTGTATTTTCTTTGAGCTTCATGGGATGTAGCCAATTTTCCACTTCAAACAAGCTCTGCCAGGGTGTCCTTTTGTTAAGTCAATGAATTAAATTCAAACAAAACAACAGCTTTATTGTAGCATGTGGTTTAGCAATAGACCTGAGGCTACTATTCAATAAAAAAGAGGAAAAATTACACACTTTGTTATGAAAATTACATGATAAGTTCATTAGAAACCTCTCTGAAAATAAAGTTAAGTACGCGGTAATTCAGTTTTTTCACTACCATCTCCTCACTGTGACTATTTGAGAGAAACTGTAAGTTGTAAGGTCCCATAGTTCCTTCAATTGAGGGGAAGGAGAAACTCTATACAATTACTTTTTATTTTTGAAAGCCTATTTTTTCCCCCAAGCGTTATGATTATTAGTAGCAGCCATCTCTAAAAGTGTCTCCAAAGTTGTGTGGCACTCACAGAGCTGAGTTTAGGCTGCTAACATATATGTGAATTTGTGTAATTTTTGATGTGCTTATGTTCCATTTTGGAAAGGGATTTGAGAACCTAAGAGCCCAATCAACCCTTGCAGCATAGCAGGTTACCACGTGCTTGCTAAGCCTGCACCTCCCTGGGTGCCTGCTTTCAGTCTGTGGCAGCTCTGAATTTACCTCATAACACAAGAGGTTTAAATTAGGTCAAATTACATTGTGCTTGCATGCACCCAGACATTTACTGCCATTCAGCTTATGCACAACCTCTGGTAACTCCTGGCCAGCCAAGTCTGAGTGACCTGACCATGTGCTGGATCTCTAAGTACCACTCAAAATCACCAGGGCTCAGTAACTTTGAAAATTGTGCTCAGAAACTGGCAATTGCTTGTGAAGAACCCATGTCTCCTAACCCTGGAGTTGAGATTGTAGCAATTTTAGGAACACAACAGTTGACAGCCTGTAAAAAGACAGTACTTGCCAAAGGAGCTGCTTGTCATCAGGTAGTCAGTGTGGCATTGGCCCTTATGCTGTGTTACACAACTGATTGTCCTTAAATAGAGGTTTACTGCTTTAATTTACTTTAATATCTTCTTTATGGAAAGTGTAAAATTTGTGTGATGATTCAGATGAGGGAGATGAATTTCATTCTTCACAGGCCCATCAATAATCCCAGTCAAGAAGCAGCACCCAGCACAATGATTTGTAAGAAGACCTCAGCCCCAGAAACTTCCTCGTACGCCGCCTGCTTGGATGACAATGCTGGAAACAAAACAAAACAAAACGTTCTTCGTCTTAGCACTGACAGGTGAGAACCCAGAGAGTAAGTCCTTGGGGAGTGCCTGGGAGACCTGAGAGGAGCAAATGTTTCCATGTGGTTGGTCACCTGTGAATTGCAAATTGTTTTCATGACACTTGTTTTCTGAATCACTCTCGTTCTGGACACTTCTCACTTTGCTGTAAGGAAATTGGGGAGCCCTTTCATAACCCCACTATTTTATGCAGACACAGCAGAGCAACAATGGTTGAAAAAAAGTGAATGCCTGTGATTCGTGCGAGTGAAGTCATCCAAAGCAGTCGCCAGAATGTGGCTTTATTCAGAGACAGCTTATGCTGGAAGAATTTTCTTTTGCAGATACAATCAGGGGTTATTAAACCCCTGCTGGCTCTATAAGATTTGGTAGTAGATCACAGATTTTAGCAATTCCCTACTGCCTTGCCACTTTGTTTGACTGGATTTTGAGCTCCCAGTCTGCCAGCTGTCCAGAAATCCTGTAAGAAGGCTGCTTGGCACAAGTGGCAACAGCCAACCTGCACATTTGTGTAAAGAGCCTTCCAGCTGGGACTTGCTGGACTTGCAGTAAACACTTCAATCAATTGCCATTAGAACTGGGCTGAAATCAGACCATTCTGGATTGCCAGCAAAGGAAGGCCTCCTTATGCTGTCTCTATAGCACATGTACATCCTGATTCAACCTGACTTTAATTCTGTATTGAAATAATAGAGACTGAGTTTGAACTGATTCAAAGTGAACATCAAAGCTTTGTTTAGATTTTACATAGTTGATTCTCAGTCCTTGTTGATGAAGCAGATTCATATTAACATACTGCATTCTGAAATGGGGAAACTGATACAGACATTTGGGGCTAGTAACTTTTAGTTAAGTTGTTAGGTGAACACTTCAGGAGAAAAGAAAAATGATTTTTTACAGCAATATAAAGAGAAGGCCTACAGTGTCTCACACTTGCCAGAAGCTCAGCAGTCCTGCTCAGAGGCTGTTTTAAAAAATTGCTCTAGCTCAGCATCCAAAACCACACAGGGAGTCAGTGAGAAGAGCCAGGTGAGAGCTAAAGAGTTTCTAATCACTGCTTGTGTTTTCCCACTTCTAACCCAAGCTTCTGGATTAAATATAAAGTGAGCTGTCAAGTAAATCATAGAATCATAGAATCGTTTGGTTGGAAAGGGCCTTTAAGATCAGCAAGTCCAACCATTAAAGGCACTCACACCATATGCTAGAAACATCACACAGCTTTGTTGGCCATATAAAAATTGCTGCACATGGGAACAATAACTCTTTCTTGAAAACCAAATAACTATTCTAATCTAAATCAATCAGATCTTAGAAAGACAGAAAATCCACCCCTTTCAGAATACGGTCATTGCGCAAGTGTTAGGAATATAACAGGGATTTTAAAAACCCACAGCCTCTGGTACCTGCCCTTCTCAGAGCTATTGTTTATAAGTGTGAACTGTAAGACCTCTTCTGCCAAGATTTTAGCCCAGAGGAAATATCCCTCTAGGTGATGTAACCCTTCACAGGTTGGAGTCCTTAACTGAAAGCTAGTCGTCTTGGCTGGTGGAGTGACCACTGCAGAGCACATAGAAAAGTGTCAGTCAGATCTTTTCTTCCACTTTTTATCCTTCATTCTTCATTTTCAGTGTATGATAACTTCAGAAATAAACTCAAGACCATTTGTAGAAAGCTAGGCAGTCACTGCTTTTTTCAGATGTGCAATGTAAAATCTAAAGATAACTGTATGTCTTCAAATTCAGTTTCGAACTGCAAATTTATTTGAAAGCATAAAGACAGTTGTGTCTGGGCAGATCTAATTTGCTATTTATATTTAAGTGGACCTTTGGACGCTTCTGAGCATGTTATTGTGCAAAACCCCCAGCAACACAAAGGAAGACAGCACATCAGAAAACCTACGCACCTTGTAGAGAAGTGACGGCGGCATATATGGGGCAGGAATTTTCATTTCTATTTTCACATTACCTTCTGTGATGGGCATAACTAATTTCTGCCCAGGTCTCTCAAATGCAACAAAAATACAAGCTAACAAAAATGACAAGCTTCCTCCGTCTTGCCAAAGCATCTTTCTGGTACGACAGGGGTGCTGGGGGCGGGGGGACACACAGGCTTTCCTGCAGCCCTCTTCTGCATTTGGATCATTCTGAGATCTGTTTATGAAGAGCAACCATGTCCCTACTGACAGCCCAAATGAGCCCAGGTGGGGCCACAGCCACTCCATGTGGCACTGGGATCTACATAGTTCTCCTTAAAAACAACTGGCTCCCCATGGGCTGGAATGAAGGAGCCTAACTTGCTGTGGTTTGTATCCCATGGCTGAGCAGGCACCAGCCCTGACCAGAACCCCTCCTGGAAGCGGGACATCTCTGGGTTCCTGCCCACGTGTGTCCTGTGTCCCACAGGACATGGGCACCCCAGCCAGCCTGGAGGACAGCCAGCATGCAGCTCCAGAGGTGGCCTGAGCAGAGTGGAAAGGCAGCAGATGAATGTGCACATGGGTGCAGTGGCTGCAGTGTTTCCATGGCAGGCAGACAAAAAAATTCAGTGTTTATGATTTCAAATATTATGATTGCAAATGCAGTGATCTATGGGGGAAAATATGAAGGAGAGAAAAGGGGGTTATGAGGTTATCTGGAAGAACACAGCGAAGTTAGAGAGGGGTTTGGATTTGCAGCGAGGCTCTTCAAGTTCAGCCACCAGTGTGGTTATCATTAAATGTTGCAAACAGAAGCCAAAATAGAATCATGTGGCAGGAAAATTTAAATTTTAGAGATGGTTTGGGTTTGTTTTCTTGCTTTTTTGTTTGTTCAACTAGCATTGCAATGCTTTATCCTTATCACGCTGCCTGAATACTTTGGGTAGATAGCAAGGCCTCAACAAAAATCTTGCAGTCTGATCAAAGCCAGCAAAGGGAAAAGGTCAAAGCAGAGGTTATAACTCATGGAGCTCCAGGGAGCTCTGTGTCACACGTGCATGTGTGTATATAAACAACATCCCCTCTCCATGATGCACTGACAGCAGATGAGAGTCATGGAGTGTGCTAGTCAGGAAGCAGCACTGTGCTGACAAAACTGCATGCTGGCAGTGACATAAGCAGTGCAAAATGACCAGCTGCAGGGCAGAACCTTCCCTGGCAGGCCTGGATACTCTTCCCCATGCTGAGACCTGGATCTTGCAGCTATTTTTTCACGTATGGAAAAATTACTGGGAAATGTTTCAGATTTTTCTTAAATGTTAGCATAAAAAGTGATTTCAATAGCCCCACTGCTTGGTTGGTTGTGACTTTCCTTGTGTGGCTCCTACTTGGCTTCTCCTTGTGTGACTCCTACTGGAGCACTGCTGGAGCCACAGCATATCTTTCTGGGCATGAGAGAGGGCTGTGCTTTCAAATATGAATTCATATATTCAGGGATTCATAAAGTGTAAGGCCAGCTGAAAGCATCATGATAATTTGTTCTCACCTTCCTCACCATGTGGGTCATAATGTACCATATATATACACACACACACACATATGCATAAATATTTATATATATGTAAGAATCACCAAGTGCCAGTTCATGGAGCTTGAATTTATTTTATCTGATTAAAAAAATCAGACTAGCCTATTATTTATCTTTTCATCTTCACTGCTTATAATCCTTATTTGGCTTCAGTGGACTTGCCTTTCTCAAACTTATCTCTATATCCCTGTTAGGTCTCTGTGTGTAGATGTACCTTCAGACCCAAGGTCTCCTGCCTGCCCAGCACCACGCAGAGGTTGCTGGGGGAGTCCACCTAACCACGCTTCGTGGCCAAGGCCAGCTAAGCTTGCTCCCCAGTAAGAGCAGCTACACTTTGCCTGTGCAGTGTCATTAAACAGAGGTGCTTGGGGAAACTCCAAGACTGGGAGTCTGCCTCTAGCTCTGCTTTGCTGTTTCCTTCCCCAAAATTCCTTTCCTTCTTCTCCCTCTCCCTCTTCCTGTTCAGCCCCCAGTCACTGGCAATACATCTTCCCTTGCTGCCTTGACTCTACTGCTTGGATGTATTAGTGCTCAGCTACCTGATTACTTTTAATTCCTTTCTTCATTCCATTGATTTTGCCATAACTGAATCCATCTGCTGCATCTGACCAACAGGAGGATGGGAAGGCTGTTTTTCAAATGGCTTCTTTCCTCCTTAAAGGAGTGGTGTTTTACAGAACTCAGCATGCGAGTTTTGGTGCTGTCTAGAAATTTCCACAGAACATGTTCTGTATCATTTCATTACCACTCAGCTATTTACTGGTTATTATTAACAAATTTGATTATGGAAGGTCAAATCCTATATGAAATATACAGTGTTTCCTTTCCCTTGTTCCTCCAAATACCTCTTTGAGCCCGTCACGTTCCGTGCTTCAAGCCAGCGACAGTCCCACAACTGCCAAAACCACAGCCGAAGCAGGAATCTCCCATATTTTCATCTTTCCATTTGAAGACAGTATCACAATGACTTGCTCATAATACACTACACATCTCACAGAAAGTTTATTAGTATTTTTTACATGAACTGAGCAAAACTTCCTGCCTGATGGTCAAGCATAACCTTGAGGCCATGTGAAAAAAAATCAAAGCTCTGTTTCCACTGTTATTCCACTGCCCTGAGTATTGAATTTGTGCATAACAGCGAGGAGTTCAACCCACAGACTGGGGGGTTGCATTTCAATTTGCAGAAGGATCTAACACCTCAAATCTGCAGGTAGGACCAAAGAGTTGGCCAGTGTGATTAACAACATCTCTGTTATGGCCTGTTCCTGTGTTCCTGTGAAACAGGGTCAGTGATGAACCCCAGCAGATGTGCTGCCAGCCTTTTGTATCCTCCCATGCATGCAAAAAATCTGCAGCTGTTCTCACATCATGGTTTATGGTAGTGGACATAGCCAAGGGCAGTGTGAAGGTGGGTGAAGGTGGAGAGGGTTCATGGGTGAAGGTGGAGAATATTCAAGGAAGATGCCAAAGTTAAGGGAACTTCTCCCAGAAAGTTAAGAGAGTGTCTCAATGCTTAAGAGAAAATTATCCAATATTGCTTCAGCCTTCTGGCTGACATTTTGATACAACATATATGATGGAAATCAGCATTTTAATTTCTGCAATAACTGCCACAGTACAAAAGCATAGTTCAGAAATTTTCTATTACTGTCTGGAGTGTTAGTTTTTTATGGTGCCATATACATATGCAGTATGGACAAGTTACAGTTGCCATGGGAATGTTAGTAATGAAATTCTTGAGTCCTCAATGTTTAAAAAGTCTCAAATGAGTTATAAAGGAGACTTGTTTGCATTTCATTTCCTTTGTGAAAGGCAGAAATAACCCACACCCACAGGTCTTTTTGACAAAGTTTGCCAAACTAAGAACCCTCCATCTCAAAGCTTTTTTCACTTTTTTTCCTTTTTTTAAAAAAATTTTGCTGTCTGCAAAAGGAAGCTCTCTCTGTTTATCCACCTTTTTTGTTTCCATTTTTGTTTTTTTTCTGAGTCTACTCAATACTGAGTCCAGAGTGCTACTGGAAGTCTGAATTAGGCTGAGGTAGGAAATCGGAAAAAATCCAGGTTTTAATTCATGCTGTATAAGTCAGTTATGCCAGAATGTGTAAACATCAGATCTGGTTTAGGAATTACAAAGGAGAATCTTCCTTCTCATAGGTATCAAAATTTTTTGGGATGATTGTAGGGATGAATGCAATGTGTGAAACAATTACAGAAGTTACAAAATAATCCTTGGTTTCTGTGTGACGGGAAATGCAACTCCATAGAGCAATTTGCTGCCATTATAGTACAACAATATAATGGTCAGGGGTCCATGTGAACAGGTTAAGATGGGCATTTGATATTAAGGGTAGAGGTATAAGGAGAAAGAAGAGATATAGAGGAATTGTGGTAAGAGATGGAGGGAAAAGGGTGTGGTCTGAAATTAGTTGAGAAAGTGGAAAAAATGAGGGGAAAGAAAAGACAAAAGAAAGAAAAAAAGAATGCGTAAACAAGAGACACTGAAAGAATTCAGAAAATGGATAAGACAAGCTACAGTAAAATTGGTTAATGTACTATAGAGTCACTATGACCAAGAATGAATAACATGACAATGAACACACGTGCCTCCAATCTGCTTTGTCTTCCAGAGTGGCCCTTTACGGACTTGGGCATTTTGGAAACATGGATGTATTGAGGAGGTTGGCCAGGAAACTGGAGAATAGATGCCTCTGCTGGCCCAGCTCTACCAGATAGTCTGTGTTACCATCATCCAGTCATGGAATCTGGAGAAGAAGCAGTCATTTTGGGGAAATTAATATGCAGGACTTGAGTGTGAAAGAAGGGTTTGGTTGCAGCAGTATAAGAAGAGGGTTCTAGTGATGAGATGATAGGAAGATGACAGAACTGTTTTACCTTTCATTGATATAGTCTCACTTATTTTCTTGATAGCACTATACTGACATGTAGTTGTTGATTACAGAACTGATCCAACACTGATTTAAGCAAAGGAGGTATCTTCAATGAACCTTGTATTGACATTTTTTCTGGTCCAAATAAAAAGAGCACCTAAATATAACTGCTTGGGTCTGATTCTTAATAAAACTGACAATATATATATTTATATAAATACACATTTATATAAATGTATTATTTTTTCATTTGCTGAAAATAGAGCAATCAAAAGGAGGGAAAATGTTTCTAAAGGACACAACTAGGATTAATTTCTGAGAAAGTCAGCACCTTGCTTTAAAGATGAACTCACATTTGAGAAAAATCAATACACAGGTAGAGGAAGTAGAAGAAAGATTAATAAAAATTACTGAATTACTCTATGAATAGCATTGTTTAAAGGAGTTGTTTCATAACTGTGAATGAGATGTTCTTTTTCTAATCATTCCTAACACATGTCCTGTACTGGACAGTACAGACACCTTTCAGCTCAGAGAATATGAAGTCTCAATTTCAAATGCCCTCCGAATTCCTAAATCTTCAACGTTTTATAGCTCTAATTTCTTCTATTCAAGTTGACTGGCTTTATGAATGGGCCCTACATGATTGGTTACAGCACTGAAATTTGGCTCAGTGGAGCAGATCCTTGGCTCTCAAAAGTCAGGGGCATGGTGACAACTCTGCCAGTCAAGGGCCTGACTCATAAAGTGCCACTGGCTCAGACCCCTACAAAATGCTCAGTGCTTCCAACATTTTCTAAAGGTCCCAGCACCTGTGTTAGCCTGATACCTTGCACAATTTCTTAGCATCTCAAAAAACGGAGTCCTAAACTGGTTTTGTTGCTGTGGTTGTGGTGGTGGTGGTAGTGGTTTTTTGGGTTTTTGTTTTTTTTTTTTTGGCTGGTTTCCTCTGTCTCCTGAAAAGTCACAGGGAAATTTGCAACAGTGCTGTTAAAGCTGCTGCTAAAGCTGGAGATGGCGCATAACCAACCCCATCCCCTCCCGCATATTTAGTGATTCAGATAAAATGGAATGACATCCAAACCAGCCCCAGGTTGTTTTTGTTTTTGCAGAACCAAAACCTGAGTGATGAGGTTTTGCGACATTTAAACACAAACCACTCCAGTTTGTCCATTATAGACATGAGACTAAACTCAAACCCTTTTATCTGGGATTTCTATCCCCTCTGGACTTGGGTGGTTTGGCTAAAAATGGAACCTGGATTTAAACCATCCCCAATTTGGGTTGTGCAAATCACAACCTGACTAATGTAGTTCTTCAAAACCAAAACCATAACATGGCCTTCTTGTTCTATCCCTAATTAAATTAAATGTTTTGTGTCCAGAGCATAACAGAGACTGAAATGTACAGAAGAATGTTATCAGAATAACCCAAGCTTCTATTTTATTCATTCCCAAAGGGCCTGATCCTGAAATGACAAAGCCTTCTCTCTGTCCTTGTGGGCACTTGACGAGATACTTCTGCTTTGAAGAGGGCTGTTACTGCTTTCTTTGAAAACAGGGAATTAACCTTCATTGAATTCCAGAGAAATGTATCCTTTCTCACTTGTATTTTCTGGGTACTTTACTATTCCATGTATTTGCAGATCATGAAATCTCCTCTGTTTAAGGAGAGGCTGAAGAAGAGCAGAATCGGCCATGTCCCTGTCATGATAAGAGAACAGCTTTCATTATTGAACATTCTTTTTGGCCGTCTGCCCTCATATAAGTCTTAACCAGAGGAAACAGGGCTCCCTGTATAGCATCTTCTGGCATTTCTGATAGACTCTGCCATGTTGCTGACCTTCCTAAGCCCCTAGGGCAGTCCTAAACAAGTTCTTTAAGGATACTCTGTCAACCTTTGCCCATTCTGGAATTTTGCTTGCGATGGATGTATGCTTTCTCAGTTTTGCCACTGTCTCTGTCTTCCCTTGCTGCCACAAGCAAGGGTCCAAGGGCAGTGTTCTTCCACCTCTGGACTGCCTGTGGACTGCCTTGAAAAGGCCGGTGAATGGCAGGTAAGGAAAACCAGCCCAGTGGCAATAGGATGCAAGGCAATACCATGTACTCTGCCTCTCCAGTGTAATGTTTTAGGGGGTCTGCAAATAAAGTGATGACTGGAAACCACTATCAGCATTTACAAAGAGGTCTCCTGGAGATCTGGGAAGGGAGGTAAGTGCTGCCAAGAGCTCCACCCTGGCTCATGAAGGAGGCAGAGTGTCCCAGCTCCCCCGTCCAGGACCCATTGTTTTCCCAGTAGCTATGCTAACAGACAAGAATCCTTTTTCCTACGTCTGTAAGAGTATTGCAGGTTAAACTTAAGAAAAGGCTTCACTTTATTTATTCAGGTGGAACCCATTTTCTGATAATTTCTTACAGGTAAATTGTTACTCCTCTGTTAGTGTTTTGCTGTTGCTGATATTCTCTGCTGAATGTTTCTTTTTTTTTCGTGTTTGCATTCCAGTAGGTAATTTAGAAGTAATAATCACAAAAGTGAACATTTTAAGAGCAGCACATGCAGATTAAAACCACCCTACCCTTTAAATATTGACACCTGTGAACTTAACAGTAATAGTTTTCCTTGTCTCCTCCAAGTGCTAAGATTTGTACTCTTTTCTGTACAGCTACAAGCTACTCCAATGAGAAACACTCATAGAACCGGAGCAAGCTGGACATTTAACCAGATAGCTGGCACAATTACAATTGCACCACAAGCAGCTTGGACTAATAAGTTGAATGAAACTCAAAGCCAAATGTCTTTTTTTGCCCTAAGGAATGACTTTTATCCAGTATATTCTCTTAAAAAGAAACAGGCTAAAAGCTAAAGACATAAATGCGATCCTGTAAGTTAAACAAGGAAACCTGTGCCAGCGGTGCCTCCTTACCCCACCCGGGTGCACCAGGGGAGGGGTGGTTGTGTGTTCATCATTCCTTTTCATCCAAAGAGCAGGGCAGGAGGCAAAGGGAGAGTTTTGTTTCATAAGAACAAGAGAGGGATCTTCTTCCTTTCTCCTCTTCAAAGTCAAGAAGGAAATGGCAATTGAGATGGGAGTAAGGAAACGCAGGGAGGCCATGGCAGACGGTTGTACCTTCTCTTTGGCATCACGGGCTCCCTCCAGAGTATCCCACCAGTTAGTTATTAAAACAAGTAAAACTCCCTTCTCCTGCCTTGTATTTTCCTGTTGACCCAGAGCATCTCCCTCCTAGTCTTCCTTTGGTACCATCAGCATACATGCTCTTCAGCAGTCCCACCTGTTGGACAGTCTGCAGGGCTGGGGCAGAGAAGGAAATGTGAATGCCTTATGGCTGGGGCTCTGCAATACTGCACATCTGGGTAGGTTTAAACAAAGCCGGGGCGGGAAGTGCCAGTATAACAAATCTTATGAGCCTTAAGAGCTCAGCTGAGAACCTGTACATATGTTTTCAATGCTAATTCGAAGCAAAGCTTTTCAGATTCATGCTCTAGTGTCTTTTTGCAATGTCTAGAAATGATGTAACTCCAATGCCTTTCATCCTTAGGACCATGCTGTTACTTGACCTATCCTGAGGAGACTCTTAAAACAAAACTGTTTGCAACTCAGACATTTTCCTGTCAGAGCAACTGCCCCTGTACAGCTTTTCATCAGGCTACCATTGGGCATTTGCTCTGATGTGAAGCCAGTGCCAGACCTAGAAGTCTATAGGGGAGAAGAGCTCAAAGCCCACGAGATCCCTCATATGGCCTTGGTATGGCTCCTCTGGAAGTGCTAGGCAGAGGCAGGGGCGAGTGTTGTACTGCTTAAGTCCCCAACAGGTCCCTGGGTTTAGATGCTGCTGAGCATGGTAAAGAGCTGAGACCCAGTGACAGACTCAGAAGCATGCCTGGAAGGAAAAGTTGCTCCAGAGGTGTTTCTGCCTCCTGCCATCTCACGGCATCCAGTTACCTTTTCTGAGCTGGGAATAAGTTGGGCAAATATTGAATCATGTAAAAATATTGCTGTTTCAAAGCTTGCTACTCTGGGGCAAAGGGAATATAAAAATACTGGGAGGTTTGTAGCTGCACTAAAACTGTAGGTTTAGCACAATATTTTTCCACTTCCACGTCCTCCACTTTTAAACAAGATCAGGCAAAGCTCAAAGGAGACCCTCTGAATCTGACCTCCCAGCTCAGCTCCGTGGTTGCCCCATAGCTCTCCTTCTGCCACCCACAGGTATGACCAGAGAGAAACTGAAGGAAGCACCACAAGATGAAGGAAATGAAGAAGAGCATGACCGTCCTGAGGGACGCTGATGTGGCAGGTCAGAGAGAAAAAGTTTTAGAGTTTGGGTGTTGAGCTTTTTAATAAGAGAGATTAAAAAAATAAAGTTAGAAAGAAAATGCTTGTGAGAAAGTTCCTCTCCAAAGACAGTCATGGTGGAAATATTTTCAAGAAGCCCAGTCTTCAGGTCTGCTTACTACATTTGATTGAGTTGCACTGCACAGCTCAGTTCTCAAAAGTTGTTAAAAGCTTTCCTTCTGAGAAGGGCTATCCTCCCTCCTATTCATCTGCCATGAAAAACAGGTTTCCCACCATCAGAAGCAGAACCTTTGAGGCAGAACTGGCTTGAACTATAAAGTTAATAGCATGTCCATAAATAAGTGAATTATCCTCAGACATTTTGGTGGATCTCTTAAAATATTTACTTTTCAGGGGCAAGTTGGGTAATGGGTTTTCCTCAAACCCTAAAGTTTTAGTGGGCAACAAAGAATGCAGAGTGGAAGCTGCTTACCAGATGTTCCACAGCCTGGAGAGATAAAAGGAGAGTGTTTTTACAAGTATAAATGGTGGCATAGTAGCCTGCACTGTGTAAAGTATGTATTTTTATTAAGTCATTATGCAGTTGGACAAATAATTTTCCATATTTCCAAGTCATAACCAGCCTTATCCATACTGAATATTTTGCCAGTTCTGACTGCTTCGTTTTCAGTTTACAATGCTGGCAAACTTGTCAGGGCTTGGTTGTTGGTTTTTTTAAATTATTTTTTTAATAAAAAAACCCCCTCTATTTTATTGCTTTAATCATTTAAAATTACATAATCTTTTGAAACTTTAGATAAATGTAATACAGCTAATCTCATTAATAGAGTGCAAAATATCTTAACACTCTAAAGTGATTAAAACAGCTTGGGGAAATCGCTTACTGCAGAAGACATACCCGAAGGCAACAGAGCATTCAGATCTGGATTCCTATAAATGAACTTGCCTTGGTTAACAGTGCTGCACTAATTTATTAGATGTTGTAGATCTGGTCCTTAATTTATAAGAGTCAGGAAATCAGAATAAATTAGGTGAAAGTCTTTTAAGCAGAAAAACAGCAAGAAGGTAAAGGTTTATTTTCCCAGAGGATTGACCACATTTTTAATTTTTCCTACAATGTTGCTGAAGTGAAAAATCTTGAAGTCTTGTCTGTGTTTTCAGACCATAGTAAAAAAGAAACCTGAGGAAGAAGAAACGTGCTGTCATCAAAAGCACATGGGAGCTCCCCATGTATTCCTATCTCAAACAGGATTCCCCAGAAGTTTGTTATCTTTTGGAGTCTGCGGGATTAGTCTGGTTGTGTGTGCTTCTCTGTGTGCATTTAGCCTTCTGAAGACAAAAAAGAGAAAAAGAATAAGCAAAAGATCTATTTTTCTCTCACCATTTCCCCCAGGCGATTTTTTTACAGCCTTATATTGTCAGGATGCACAAATTTCTCTCTATTCAAACAGGTTATGTCCTACAGATGCTTTTCAGAGTTCCAGGTGAATGTGGAAATCATTGCCTTTGCCCCACAGAGGAGGATGACAGGAGCCCAAGCAGACAGATTAGTGATAAGATTTTGCAGTAAGTCATCTTTTACAATACACACAAGAGACTTGCTTTTATCAAGCACTGGATTGAGGTGACACAGACCATAGACAGACAAACCAGCCTGGAATAACTGACTTGCCTGTGCTTCTGGCTGCAAAATGCAGGTTATTTCCAGAACTGAAGCTGAATAAAGCAGTACAATATTGAAGCACCTCTGATATTTTTTTTACTATTCTGGATGTGATCATACTTCATGAAGTCCTAGAAAATTGGTGGTAAAGTCTGCTTCCAGAGGATTTCTGATCTCATGCTATGAATTTTGTAGCTTTGAAAAGGCCTAGATTTGAGAATTAACCAAAACAGAACTGAAATGGTAACCGTCAAAGAGTAGTCTGTTGCTGGTGCTATGAATTAAAGCAATATTATATGCAGTATATCCTTGTAGCCTATATGGTATCTGATTGATAGAAATTGCCAAATGCCTTGTTCCTGAAAATACTGATCCTGATTTTAACATTGTGTGACCATGCTGCTTGGTTTGGGCGAGAACATTTGACTCTCAATTTGAATTTATAGTAAAAAATTAAGATAAAATAATCCATTAAAGTGCTAGATTTGACCACCTTAAGTGCACCATCAAACTTAAACCCCACTCATTTGAAATTTAAAGCTCTATTTCCTGAACCTGAACCTGTGGGATTATACTCTGCAGTTCTGACTACATTCGGTCTGTGAGATTTAAAGCAATTCTGTGTTTTCTTTCTTTTCCTTTTTAATCTAAATGAGAAATAAAGCCATGGAAATAAATGGAGCGTTATTCTTGGCTTTAGTTCAGCTTCAGATCCAGACCCTGAACCCCAGCTGAAATGTGCCATGCATCTTAAATGCTGCTTTCTTGAACTGCTTTTGGTTGGACTCTGCTGCATTTCACATGGATCAATGCAGTTACTACGTCTGAATTTAATGCTTCAACAAAAAATGGAGTTTTAGAAATCCAAAGCTATCTCAGTTATTGCAACCTGCATAAAAAATATCACAATATATTACTTGTGAATATAATCTATATAATTTTGAGATCCTGCTAAAAATGAATGGTCAAAGCATAAGGTGAGTAAAGGAATCCTTCTTTTCTCCCAAGCAATTAAAGAATTAACTTAAAGGTTTCAGAAAGAACCAAAAAAAAGTTAAGGTACAGCAGAAGAAAACTGGATTTCCTCCCATGAAAGCATGAAAATAGGAGGAGAGACTTCATTCAGGAGAAAAAATAACCAACAAAAGTTCCGTATTGAAATGTAAATCCACTTGTATTTTGCACAGATGTTTAAATGAGCCAGAGAAACTTTAACAAGCAGTGAAAGATAAAAATAAAAATATTAGAGACATCCTAAAATAACACCCAGACTTGTATCAGTGTTATATTTCAGCGGGGGAAAAAACGTCTGAGCAAGAAAAGGAATTTAATTTACAATTTGAGACATCTGTAGATAGCATTAGGAAAAATACATCTGCTTTGAAATTGCATATTAAATGACCCATGGATGAGGCAATTTTTGGCATATGATTCAGCAGAAGTATCATGTTTTAGAAGCTTTGTATTTTTCAGTCTTTACTTTCTCTAGAGAAGGGTGTCACCAGCTCTCGCATTGGTCACAATGTCACACGTACAGCAATAGGTCCCACTGCAGCAGTAGCTGGTCTGTGGTGCAAGGCACTTCATTACTTTTATTGAATACTCTTGTGAAATAAGCCTTTTAACTTTGTTTCACTTCAGAAACTGCTGTGAAAGATAGATGCTCATCTGCATTAGAAAGTGTGTGAGGAAAAGTTGAGATGGGCAGAACAATTCTCTTTAGTAACTGAGCAACACTCAATCCATTTGAGTTAGCAGTCTGATCTCATATGTATGCCCTCCTGCCAAAAGTGCTTTGCAAGATGATGTTTGGGTATAAGTCAGGCCTGAAGCTTAGTGGCAGAGGTGTCTGGAGGCTCCTGAATGACCACAGGGGATATCAAAACTCCAGCAGTGAGATCCTCCTCCAGGAGGGTAGGATTCAGATAATATTTTATTTAACACAGCGACTCCATGTCCTGCTCCTCTAGTGGGTACATAATTGATCTGTGAGACTTGCAGTTACTCAAACACTGATGTGTTGCTTTTCATATTCCTCATTCACTGAACTCTACTGAAAGTCTTCCCAGCAGTTAAAATTCCCAGTGTTTTCTGTTGTTTAAGTGCCTCAAAGGGCCCAGCCCCATCTGGAAACATGGAGGCATGCTATTTGCTGCACAGGAATTTTGTAGGAAATTCTATACATTGTAAGAAATATAACTTACTATATTAAATGTAGGTGGAATTCAGGCTTTGTGTACTTAAGCTGTTGTTATGAATGGTGGTTCAGTGCCACAGCATCTCAGGGTTACTCAGCTGCTCTGTACAAACAGATGAAGATGTTGTCTAACCAAGCCAGCACCAAGAGGGCAGCCAGAGCAGCTGTCCAGGCTCCCCAGTGCTGTCTGCTGCTATGGGCCTCAGGTGCTGCTGAAACTGGCCTCTTTTGTGTAAACACCAAAGGGTGAATTCAATCACCATGTCTCCTGCTAGAGTGAGGTAACCAGACATCTCAGACTCCCTGCTTGGCCAGAAGACCTGCGATTTTTAATAGCCATTAAAAATATATTTATTTTTTGCTGTTCTTGGCTGATCTTCTCCTTTCATGCTGATTAACAATGCTCTGATCTTTTACTGCTGCCTTTTAGTAACATAACAGCCTTCCAAGATGGAAGAAGGCCATGCTATTCCTCTAACTAGTGTTTATATACCCTGCAATAATTTTTCTTCCATGGTTGCTGCTCTTGCTAGTTTTTTCAACATCCTAATCCACACATTTCATTTTAAATGTAGGGGCACTTCTCTTAATTTTCCTCAAGGCCTTTTATTTGTTTAATTTAGAATTTTCAGCATTGCTTCTTTGCCTGCAATCCTTGCAGACATTTAAAGTACCATCTGCAATTTTATAACTTTGATAATAATTTCTCCTTTTCTTCTAAATGTAATACTCTATGATAGATTTTCTTTTGATTAATCTGATGTTCTTTTCTGTTAAGAAGGGACAGCATGGCTCAGGGAGTAGGCAATGGGATATGAAAATGTTTGGCACTATCTTGTTGCTCCACGTCTAGACTGAGGAAGTTATCAAAATGGTTTTGTATGAGATGGGTTACTCTCTCTTTTCTTTTTTTTTGGCATTCGATTGCTCTAATTTGATCCTCAAGAAGTGATTTTAATATGTATTAAGAGTGTGACGCTGCTAATGAAAATGAACAGATTGTTTCTTAATTCTACAATAAGTGTGTGTAGTGATGTTATTAAAGGAGAAAATCTGCATGTGCGATATTTCCCTTCCCTATATTCTATTTGTTTATAGTGTAACAAAACAATTTACTGCTGAAACAAATGTATGTAGCAAGCAGACTGTTTCAAATGAAATCAAATTTGTTCTTCCAAGTGGCACACTGTGAGACCCACTGAAGATTTAAGTAGCAAACACATATAAATGAATCCCTTTAATGTGCTTGTTTTCTTAATAAAAAACCCTACATGGATGGAAACCTTAAAAAATGAACACAATCACAGAAATGCTTCAGCTTTTGCAGGTGGGCAGAGGAAATTTTACTTCACTGTATAAATCACTTAAAAATATCTTGGCTTGCGCAGCTTCTAAACTCTGCTCTGTGCAGTATCAAAGGATTATGAGTGTTATGCAAAGAGAGCGTGGATCATGGGTTTAAAATAGGAAGACTACCAGGGGACACACAGCACAAACATGAAGAAGACCATGTGGATAAAAGGATTTATGGAGTAGAAGATTCTTAGTCTCCCCTTCATGAATCAATGCCTTCATGAAAGAAAAAAAGAGCAAGAAATATTTCTCTCCAAAATAGGTTGTTGGTTATTGCTGCACTCAGTGTTTTATCTCACATTGTCTTGGTTCAGCTTTGGATCAGCGGGTTTCAGTCTGATCAAGATTTACTGCAGCTCAGATGCTTTTGTTTTTACAAGAAAGAAGAAGTTATCTTAATACCTCTATTAATTTACTGTGTAATGACAAGGTCACAGTGCTGGGGAATACGGATGCTAAGAGGCAGAGAGTAGTATTATCTCTAGGAAAACACTTTAGAAAAGATATTTGCAGTTCTTTTAAGTTAGCCTGATTGGCAATGACCCTAGCTACCTTTGGAGTCATTTGGGGTACTTATCTGAAGCTAGCAAGTGACTGCTTCTGAAGGCTCAGGGAAATTCTATTTTAAGGTCAATACTGAGTCACAATTAAAATGTGTATTGTTTTGTCTAATAATATGCTTGCTTCATGTTTATGGAGCCTTTGCAGGGGCTGCAGCCTTGCTGGGCTGAATATTGCACATGCTGAAAGAAAGTACTCTAACCGGTCAAAACAGACCCTATGGAGCCTGGAAAAAGGGAAATGTCTCTGTTTTACACAGAGAGAATTGAGGCCCAGGTTCTTCAAAATGCTTCTTGCTTTATGTATCTAAATCTGACTGAAATCAGTGTGAGGCAAATACCCAAGTGACTTGAGCATCTGAGATGTCAGTGCCAGGGCTGGCCTGAGATGGCACCGCTCAGCGTGGTGGAGGTGAGCCGGGCAGATCTGGTGAGGATGCAGGGTGGCTTGGCTTGTGGAGCAGCATCTCTGAGCTCACAGGAATGCCTCTCCACAGACTGATCAGTCAGTCACAACCCTATCCACACTCCCTTACGCACAATCGTTACCCTTTTCCTGTAGCCTTCTGGTCTTCACATTTGGTGTCGGTTTTTTGTTGGTTTTTTCCAATTTTTAACGTAGTGTTAATGAAATCAGCAGGGTCATCTGTCCACTGACCTGTATTGGCACCTTCCTAATGACTGGTACTTGGGCATTTAGGAAGCCTGGAGCTGAGCAAAGCCATCTGATCATCAGTCATTATTCACTGGCACTATTCTGTGTCCTTCCTATGTTCTTTCAGAAAATACTGCATACGATGTCCTTTGTGTAACCACTGTCATGTTCTCAGGATGTTTGTTTTTTGGTTTTGTTTTTTTTTTTTTAATATAATATACTTCAACCCACACAGTGTCTAATGCACACACGTGAGTACAATGACATGTTTCAAACCAGCTGGGTGTCATGGCACGGAGGCAGTGAAAGGGCAGAGGTCTGTTTCCAATTGGAACAGTCAGTCAGCTCCACTGGCATCACTGGACCTCACAGAAGTACTTCTGAGAGGTTTCCCGTGCCCTATTCACAAGGGTGTGCCATTAGTCAAAGCCCAGATTAACTGTCAAAATCAAACTAAGTGAGGACTTGAATGACCCCTGAACAAGAAAACTTTTTCTCTGTGGGAAAGAGTTTTATCTGTGGTGAATAAATCTCACAGGATCAAACCTGTTGATAGTGAAAAGTAAATAAGATGCTAGCAATTCACTTTAATCACACCAGACAGTTGTTGGTAACAGAATAGGAGAAAAAAAAGGGACAAATTATGCTGAGTATCTTCCTTTAAAAAGAAAATTAAAAGAAAAATTATTTCCATTTGCTTGAGCTGCTCTTTTCCTATCCTGCTGTCTTCATCTGTCAGCTGCCAAGGGCAGAATGATGTGATTCATAGACTTTTTAATTGAAATTGCACACAGCCAAATGATAGGGCTGCTGCTCCCTTGGAAGTCAATGGCAAAATTCCCACTGGCTTTTACAGAAGCAGCTTGGGCTATCAGTGGGTAGAGAAAAGTATAGCATCAACCTGGGTGATCCAGAAAAGGGGTCGCTTGCATTTATGGAACCATGCCCTGGTTCATGTCCCCTGGTATGTCACTGGTTCTTGCATAGCTGCAGATCTTGCGGTTTCATCTGTCTCCTTTCAGAGCCTGTACTTCTGCCCAAGTGATTTTATAGTTAAGCTCTGCTGTTTAACCTAAATTTGTCATCTCAGTGTGTTAGGCTGTTCCAGCATGTCCTGTTCCTTTTGAAACAAGGACTATTTCCCTCTTGTTAATTCTGTGTTGAGTAAGATCTCTTAAAACATCTGGTTTGAAGGTTTTCTTTGTTACCTTTAGAGATTACACCACTGTAACTCTACTTGTGACCATCTTCCTTCAAATCTTCTGTCATTTACCTACTCATGTATAAATATCCACCACCTTTTCTTACCCTAAATGCAACTCTGTGTCGGGTGTTGGATGTACAACTTCAGGATCCAAGTTTTTAGTGCCAGATCCTAGGTGGTGCTGAGAGGCTCGGTTTGCTCCAGCAAAGCACTTAAGAATGGCTCAAAAACAAAGCAAGTGAGTAATCCCAGAAGCAGAAGACATGCTTTATTGCTGAGTGGAATTCAGTGGACTTGTCAGCCTCCAGCTAATAAATGGGAATGATTGCAGAGTAGCTGGCCATAGCAGGGCTGTCAGACACACAAAGCCCAGGGAGACCAGGTCTGTCAAGTGGCACCTCTACAACATTGACAGAAGGAGGACATTTTTAAAAATGCTTTAGTTAGATATGCATTCAAAATCCACAGCTGGAGGTAATTATTTTGTCTCATTCTGAATATTATTCAGATACTTGGCTGATCAGCCTGCCTGCTGGACTACTATCAGTGATCTGTGGGCAGTATAAATGGGTTATCAGCTCTTGTATCACTCAGGAAAGATGCTGGATTGATTAGTGCCAGAGACAGGCTCTCTAATGCAGTCATTCTCAATTTCTTCCAGACTGTGACCCCAGCTCACAAAAAGAGGGGACTTTCAGGATTCCTCTTCTCTGATTCCAATAAAAGAAGGGTGTTTCTTGCACATGTGTATCTATCCCTGCAGACTCATCACATCCAGAAGACTGATTTTACTATTATTTGCTTGTTGAATGGATTAAGCACCTGCAGCACTGCAAACATCATCTCTTTCACATCCACTTACAGTGAAGTCCTCCATGGCTTTGTAAGCCAGTGATCTGTAGATCTGCCATGCTTTTGCACCTCCCAGTCTGAAAGTGGCCTCTTCAGCTACTCATTTTCTTCATGGCTACTCTAAATCTGCTCTTGTATTTGGAAGAGATATATCATCCTTGCCAATTTGGGGGAAGGGGAGAGAGATGGTTCATATATTAAAAAAAAAAAAAATTCTTGAAATGTTTATGTGAATAGGTTGTCTGATCAGAAAATGAATGTAAAATTAATTTGATTTTCATGAACTACTAGCTGCACACTCCAATTTTACATGATAAGAGACCTTTGCAGTGTGGACAGTTGTAATTCCTACAAGTTTTTTAGCACTATTGATCAGTTCCAGTGAAAACAATCAAGTTAGTTCTACCAAATCCTCCCTGCACATACCTCTGGTGAGCTGGGCAGCAGAGTGCTGTTGAAGAGCACTGCACTAAACGTCTGTGGAAATTTGTAAATGTAAAGGCATTGCAGAGCAACAGATTTTCTCAGCAATAAGGGGAAATGGCAAAAAAATTACTATTATCTTCTAGATGAAAAGTTCATTATAAATCATCCATGTGCTCTTTTTCACTCAACTTTTGCTCACTTTGTAGGTGTAATTTAGGCTGTTTTGGTCAGAGACTTTGCCATGCCATTTATTCTGGTTTGCTTCCTCCTCCCACAATTTCCATGTTTGAAGCAATTTTCCTTTAGGAAAGGTCATTTTTCCCATTTGTGAGCTAGAAACAGAGACTGCAGACATCTGGGAGCAAAGTGGATTCGGGTCAGCTAGTCTGAAGGGGGAGAGTTGTCACAGGAGGGGTTTTACTCTTCCGTGTTCCTCCTCTCAGGACTTTTGGGACTGAGATTTTTAAAGAGTAGTGGGGAGCATCACGTAGCAGCATATAGAGGTCAGCTATCCCCACTCTCTAAGAGAGGATAGACATCGGGGACACTTGTTCTTGCTGACCATGGTGGCGTTGCCAGGGGCACACTTCCTTCTCCTCACTCCTGAGTCCCATGGAGTAGCTTTGGGTAGACTCCTAGGTGTACCTTTGTCATGTAGGAGCAAAGTGCATGGCAGCAAGCTAAAATTTGGAAACATTCCTTTCATGACCTGCCCCTTCCCAAATTTCATTGTGGCATCAGTAGTGCCACATTTGTGATGGCATAACACAAGGCACTTTATACTGGTTGTGAAATTACATAGATTTGCTCTAGGTGGTGTTGAAATGTCATGTTTTGGTTATGTACTAACTCACACAAGTAAAACTGGACAGTTGTTGATCTCTTTTAACCAGGTACACTCTCTCTGAAGTACTTCTCTGAGCACCTGTTCCACATGCAGTAAATAAATCACAAGGGAGAGGAGAATGATATTATTCTTTTACTAAAATCCTAAACCAGTTTCTAATGAGCCAGACATGAAATCTACATTTATCTTACTATGCTGAATAGTGTAAGATTTTTCTCTGGTCTGCTTAAACTTATCAATGGATCTATAGTTGACAGTGGCAAACCACTGTATCAGACCAAATGACAGGCAAAAATGGAGTTTTGGCTGGAAAATTTCACGGTGATTTCTTTCCCCTCCTCCATCCAAGTTTTCAAATGATGCTACATAATTGACATTTCCCAGCTGAGTGGACAAAAAATAACCTGTTCAGCTGAGGTAAGTCTGATGCAAGGGAAAAGAGAGCTGTGAGAAAAGATGCCTCTTGTGTTTATTCTGAAATGATGCTCCAAGGAGTTAAACAAACTCAGAAATTCAGATCTCACCAACATCTGGTTTGTATCAACAGAAACCAAAAGCTTGTAGCAGTCTGGCTGGATCATTATTCTGTGTCTGTGTGCCTGTGTGTCTTAACTTCTCCTGACATTACCTGAGAGAGTACTGGACTGGAAGCTGCTCAAGAAACTGGAAATTTCTTCAAATACACACACCAACATTAGGTGTATTATTCATCTGCTTAGCCTCCACCTCCCATTCAGTGTCAGTTGTGTGAACAATACAACCTCTTATGGTCAGTCAGGTCACCTAATTTAGGCACCTACATCTTCTGCTAAGAAAATAGCAGACCTTTGAGAAATACTGCGTGCTAGTCTGTACTCAACTGGCTCGTCTGCATAACGTTCTTCTGAGGACAGGTACCTCATGGGAGAGGGGAGCACAGGGATGCTCCTTTCAGTGCTCTCACATCAAGGCAGTGGGATGCCTTGAATGCTGGGTCCACCCAACTGGACACGGACCAAATTTTTCTTTTCATTTCAGAGAAGTAACTGAGCTGCAAGGCCATGCTGTATCCCACTTGAGATCCAGTATGGCCATGAGAGTATCTCTTCTGTTGAAGGTGAACCACAGGTAACAGCAGCAAGAGACGTGTGACTTCAGCTGAGTAGTTAGCTACTTGACTGTGAAGGGGAGGTTAGACCCTCCTTCTTGGGAGGGTATGAATTTCCCTTCAGTTTGTCACTGGAACAGTTGTGGGTTAAAGAAAATGCCGAACAGACTGGGAAAATGGGCTAAGTCTTTGTACCCTCTGCCTCCAAGAGGAGTGCCCTAACCACTTGCTTGCAGTGATATTCCCTGCTGCCTTTTCTCTGTCTGTGTCTGTAGCTCTTGCATGCCCAGCTGCACTGTGGCTCAGTTTCAAGAGGGACAAGGAGGAATGCTCGTCTTCACCAGCATACCCTGTGGTCTGGTGGTTAGAGCGCTTTTTAGAGAGTGAGTGGGCTTAATCCCTCTTAGGCTCATCAGTCCCTTTTGCTTTCTGCTTTAACCCTTTGCTGTCCAGAGGCAGACCAACACTGCTTCTGACTGTCTTTAATTCTTCATGCTTCTCCTAAAGACTTATGCAGTGTTCAGGTGCAGTAGTCATGCACTGAAATGATCCTGCAGCAGAGTTTTGTGTGCCTATCTCTACAGAGCATGGCCTTTAGGACACAGAGGGAATAAAGATAGAAATGCCCAAAAAACATTTAAAATGGAACAAATGAATCTCAGTTAAACAGTGGAGAGAGGACTGGATTAGCATTTGTGCAAACCTGCTTGTGCCTGCAGGTAGGATTTGAAGAACAGGTTGCCACCTTGATCATCTCCAGAATTTAGCAGACAATGCTGCTCAGGATGTCATCCTGAAGTGCTCCCAAGTCCTTCGGAGTGGCTGTCACTGTTTTAGTCCCTCAGGAACACACACAAGTTCTTTTTGGTTTAAAAAGAGGCAGCACATACTTTGGAGACCTATTTCTGTATGCCAGCACCTTCATGTGACTACATGTGTGGTTTCTGATTTCCACTACTTTGATTACATTTCTCTTTGTTTGAATACTGGCAGGACTCTTGTTCACAACCTTCTTGTTTTTCTTTCCTTGGAAATAAAAATTATGAGTGACCTGTGAATTTTCTGGGTCCTTATATCAATAAAAATGGCTAAATCTGATCCTAAATCCATGATGTGTAGTATGCTTCCAAAGTTCCTGTGTAACTAGTCAGTTAAAAGAAGTGCTAATGCACAATCTGAAAGTTTTTAACATCTGTCTCAGTGTTTGCAAAGTTAATACCATAGCTTAGCCAAATAAAATCATCTCCTTATGTTACAATGTGTTTTAATTTCTTTCTATCTTTGCAGAAATGTTTATAGAATAATGAGCTGAGAGTGTCCTGATTAAATCAAACATCTTTGTACCCAGATATCCTTTACAGCTAACAACATTTCAAAGCTCCTTGTTGCCAGTTGCTTTACTTCTCATTTTTGTCTGCACTACTTTTATAAAAGACAGACAGAACCGTAGGATCACAGTAGCTGGAAGCAGTTTGGGTTGGATGGAAGTGACCTATAAATGTTGTCTAGTTCCAACCCCACTGCCATGGGCAGGGACACCTTCCTCTAGACCAAGTTGTTCAAATGGCTGTCCAATCTGTTCTTGAATGTTTCCAAGGATGGGACATCTACCACCACTCTGGATAACCTGTTCCAGTGTTGCACCACCCTCACTGTAAAAAAAATCATCCTTATCTCCAGTCTAAATGGACTCTTTTTTAGTTTAAACCCATTGTCCCTTGTCTTATTGCTACTCCTGCAATGCAATACTGTGTTGTTGTATAGAGAGGAAAATGTGATGGACTTGTTGACTTGTAAACTCTAGCAATCTGGCTTCTAATTTCAAAAAGATGTGATCAGTAAAAACAGAACTTTTCAAAGCTTTTGAGACCTCTTTGAAGAGTGTCAGAGTAAGTTGATGGAAATCAGGAAACATCCATTTCCAATCATACGTTTCTTCCAATTTCCAAAACATATATAATTATGGTCAATCCTGTTTAAATTATGCTCTGGAAGAAATATATTTAAATGGTAGAAGATTCCACTGGATTAGGAAAAGCTTATAGCTGTAAGAGAGAGACGATGCTGTGTCTAGTTGCCTAGAAATGTGGTTGAAGTCCACACTGGCCTTGCTGAAAGGATAAGAAACCTGTGCTATCCCTGCTAGGTGGTATTTGCCTACATCTGCTGAGGGATGTCCTTACTGGGGAAGCTAGAGGAGTAAAGAAGTAGGGGAGTAACGGTGGCTAAGCTAAAATATTTAGCATGGTGAAAGCATATAACCAGCCTCCCTGGCACCTCTGTGACATAAAGAAGGGCCCATTTCGTACCTGTTTGACTAGAAAAATCCATGGGATTGTTCCCTTTCCTGTCCTTCCAAACATTTTTAAGAAATGTGAATGGAAAATCATGCTTTTCAAATGTTTCTGGTTTTTATTTCTTCATGAAATGTTCTGCCATTTCTTCACCCATTCTCTTCTGAAGGAACAGGAATTTCTGTACCCTTCTCTCCTGTTAGCATTAAGAGGGTGAAAAGTCCCAACTAATGAAAATGGTAGCATTTTCATTAGTAGGCTTACATCAAATAGATGTTCTGGCTATATTTAAACAAAGAAATGTAGAAATTATTACTTCAGCTGTTTTCAGACCTACATATTAATTAGATGTAGCAGAGCAGTAGAGAGAAGACTCTCAGTTGGACGCAAAAAAATGTGACACTGATTATGTCGATGATTATGATTAAATTTATTGCTAATACAATATCTAAATAAATATTGCCAATGAAGTACATAATATAAGCAGGTCTAAAGGGTTATAATACAAGCAGGTTTAGCTAGAACTGCATAGGTGTACAGCTTTCGGCCTTACAGAGTGCACAGTTGCAAAGCAACAAAGCACCTATGGAGCTACTTCAGGATTTTACCCCCATCTGTGACCTTAGCACTTTTACCCATCCAAAAGTGAGTGTTCCCAGTCTGGGCTGGATGCACCCTGCAGGTGTCTCTACCTGGGAACACTGGGGGCTGTGCATGTGTGAACCCACCCAGAAGCTGTCTGCAGTCTTGGGAGACCAGCTCAGCCAGTTGGCCCAGCCTCCAGCAGCATTTTATACGCTTTTTGCAGGCCAAGTCAATCACAATCATCACAGATCCCCAGCTGTGGAATGCATTAATTATGTGAGCATCCAGACAGTTCTTCCTGCAATTCCCACCTGGTGGTCTTATGTTAGGACAAATCTCATTGTCCAGCAGGGACAATTGAAAGGGAGAAGGGGGGGGTGTGTGTGTGTGTGTGCACTGAGGATGCATGTGAAGACTCACTATCTTTCATTGTGGCCACAGGAGAGCATAAGGAATAAACCAGTTTCAAAGACAAACCACTTACCTGGGTCCCAACAATAGATTCCTGTAGGACAGTCACATTTTCAAAGATAAATAGAAATCTTTCTTTCCTTTCCGACAGGGCCTGGGATTTTCAGTCTCAAGAGTCCAAAGCGTTGGACTTTACTGGGGCTTCAAATTTTCGCCTGTTTACATATAAACTATGTCTGAGTGAAGGAAAGTGGCTGGGGGTGGATGAGAATCGAGGCATGAGAATATTTAAATGTTCCTTGTTCTCTCCAGGCAGAGATGAGCATGCTGAGGAAACCCATGTTAGCTGTTTGTTGACTCTGTGCTCTTCTATTCCCAGGCTTATGCAGCGTTTGGAAACATATAATTTATATACTACACAGGCTGTACCTATGGTAGTCCAGGTCTGGCCAGTGACAGCCAGAGATTATGACGACTGATAATATTTGACAACTATGGGATGTTTGGGTGAAATGATTTGCTCTTTGTCTAAATAAATCTTTTACAGCAGGGTCTTTGGGAGAGCAAGGGAGTGGGAGATGAGCTGTATTTTGTGGTACTGCTCAGCCCGCTCTATGCGAGGTATTTTGGTGGGGTTTTGCCTAAGAAAAAGCAGTGCCACTCCTGCCACACTGGTGCTGAGAAGCTCTTGGATATATCAGGCTTTTGTTCGGCTACTTTTAAGTTCTTGGGTAAAACTCATTGATTTTGGCTAATAATACACTTAAGCAGAGGATGGCTTTTTGTGCTGGGTTGGATTGGCGCTATAAGGAGCACTAAATGATTTTTATTCCTTCTCTTCCTCCTTTTTTAAAGTGGTCAATATTGTATTTTTAAATAAAAAATAGAAAGAGCACAAAGGAAGCAATGGCGAGAGCAAAGAGGAAACTGGTCCCAGTGCTAAAACCGTGGTTTGAGTTGTGGATATAATGACGAGATGCATTGCCTTTCCTAGCTCTGTAGATTAATGATTGATTTACCAGGAAATGTGCTGTTATTACAAATGTGGGGCCTAATTTGGATTTTGTTGCTTGGGAGTTGCCTGGGTGGGGAAGGAAAGTGGGATCCAGCCTTTATTTTTACTCCTTTTCTTAGCCTTGGGAATGTACATGTTCAAAAAACATCTGTCTCGCTCCTTCTGCACAGTCTGCTCATCACTGCCATTTGCTGAAGCAGACCAAACACTCTTGGCACAGGGGAGCCCAGACTGCACACTTACTCTGCCCTGTCAGGCAGTAGCTACATTTTAGAAGGAAACCGCAGTACAAAAGTGGGATCTCAGGTTCCATGCAGTGTATGCAAAGCAGTTTCATTTAAAATGTCACGTTTACCTTGGCAGAGCCACTCTTTAGTAGGGATTAAGGCTGCAAAAACCACTGAATCATACTCTCTGTTTCTACATGTGTGCCAGGTCACAAAAATAAATTGTAATGTTGGCCCTCATCCGTCATCACATAACGCTCTGGCATACTTTTTCATTCCCTGAATATGAGTGGAATGAGAAGGTTACTTGGAAAGTCATCTGTCTGAGAAGCTGTCCTGTTATAATTAGCGGGCAATCTTGAATTTCATCTCTGGAAGATTATGAAGTGAGGAGGCGGGGGAGCGGGATGTATATGGTAGGTTACCAGGGCCTCTGGAAAGCCAATCTGACCATGACTCGAAGGGCTGAAGCAAAAAAAAATTGGGGAAATCAGATAACGCTATTTTTTTTAAACAAAAAGGTGTAAAGATGACCTCAAGCAGCCAAATCTGGATCTAGATACAAGTTTAAATTTCAAGCAATTCTAAACTTCAGGGATATTTAGAGGTGGGAGTTTGGTTTGGCTCACATCTGGTACCAAAGATTCACTTTTCTGTCTAAAGGCTTCTTAGAGTGAAAGAAAGGCAGCTCAAGGTGGAACCACAACTGGATGGGAGTTGCAGCTGTCAATTAATCACATAACGTTAGCAATGATGACCTTGCAAGTTACCTGCAGTTATCTCCTTCCTCTTCACATCTGCACTACAAGCTAAGGGCTGTTGTCTTTAGCCCTGCTTCTATCACAACACCTGCAAGTTTTGTACAGTCTGATTTGGCCAAATTTTTCAGAGACCTGCAACAGTCAACCTAAATCACCCTGGTGCTGTAGTAAGGCAAGAAGGACCTTTTTTCATACACTTATGTTTCTTTCAAAAATGTGGAGGACATTATCCTTTCAACAGCTTTCAGACAGACTGCTTAAAGAAACATTGTACTTCAAGCTTTTGTGATAAATATGTTCTCTCTCTTTCCCTAGTCAGGAAATGTGTTACCATTTTTCCACCGGCTGTAATGTGGGATATTAGATGCTCTGAGAGGAAAATAAATGCTTAAGGCTTCCTTCCTCTGGCACTTCATTAATGCCAAGAAGGAGGCTGGGTAGTGTTGCTTTAATTAACAGGTTTTTGTTAAAATCAGTGGTTGGAGCTACCTGATTGCAGTTTTACCCAGCAAAAGAAACACAAAAATTACTTCCTAGAACAGAACATTGCCTTTAGCAAGAGCAATGCTTATAATATATTTGGCTATATGTGTCATGCTGCACAATTTTATTCTTGACTCCTGCTGAGGACTGACTTAGGCTTTGAAACGAGTACAAACTTTAACTTCTTGGTGACTTTGCATCACTGAGTTTTTTTGCCTCCTCTCTAAACCTCTGTGTTGTGTGGACTTTTGTTGGACAGATTTATTTAGATATTTTTTGTGAGTCTACAAATTCAAATATTTTTTATGGTGCTCTTAATTTTTCATTCCTTGCCCAGTTCTACCTGAACTGCTTTCCTTTTGTGTTCGCAATCAGTCCTTGCTCATATGAGGTAACGCTGACTATCACAGCGTTTGGTCACTGACAGGGGAGTAGCAGTCTGTGTGAATATTATGTTTCATCTTGGATAATACCCACAAAATTTCACAGGTGTCTGGTGATGTGTAGATGAGCATGACTTGGCTGCATGGCAGGAATTTCTTTACCCATTGCCGTGGGGGATATTGTCAGTGTGCATACAAAGGCATTGCTTCATGTGTTGAGTGTACGTCTCTCTGTAAGGTACTTCTATAGCACATTGTTCCATGAGAGAACTTTATCCTGAACCCTGGCAGTGATGCCTGGGTTGCTTCCTGAAGTATGAAGCTGTTTCCTCTCTTTTAAAATTTTTGCTATCATTATTGCTGTTTTGTTAATTTATGTAATTCTGGTTTGAGTTCCCGTGAGCTCTTCCCCAACATTGTTTCAGTTTGTTCTGCAAGAACATATTAGGCAGTAAATTACAAAAGAACTGTTTCTAAATGGAGAGCATTTTGAACAAAAGAAGAAAACTGTAATTATTCCAATGAGGATTTGAGCAAGCCATCAGAATTAACAGTGCTGCTTTTCCAAATGTGCCACTGTTTTGATTAGCTTATGTGCTTATACAATCCCTGCCGTGGCAGTGAGCGTAACTGAATGCCTGTAACCGCAGGCAGAAAGTTATTAGAGCCCATCCACAAAAAAACAGCTATTTCAGTTTTCTTCTCATCAAAAGCCTACAGTGCTGAAGTGATGCCAGCTAACTGTTTGTTTCTGTGAGATTTTTATCTCTTTATACCATTCAAAATACTTTTGTTTTGCAGAACGGTTTAAACTTGACCTATTAATGTTTATAAAAAGTGCGATCTTCAACACGTTCTTTGGGCAGCGTCAGAAAACAGTCCTTGAAGAAGAAAAAACAATCCTAAATTTGCTGACCACTTGAGGGAGGTGGTGTGTTGTCTGGATGGTGGAATTGAAAGCAGTGTTGTGACTAGCTTGCAGTAGAAATATCAAAGTTTTAAGTCTTTTGTAGGCAAAAGGGAATACTGGACTTCAGCAGTGGCTGCTTTTCCTCACAAAGCCATTCCCCATGCAATCTATGATAATTCATTTATGACTATTCCTGCTTTCTGAAGGGCATACTGTTTAATACTGAATACTTTATTCATACTGAATAAAGAAAAATTAAGTCCGACCAAGTAAATGTCTTTGTTCTCATCAGAAACGAATTAGAAAAAGCCGGCAGCAGAAAATGTGAGATTTCAATAGCTGTTCAACATATTTTTCAGAATAAGGATGTTTACTGATTGGCCTGAACTCAAGTAAAATTATGAATGCAAAAGTTCTTCATTCCCCTGAATGAGTTATGTGCAATACTTGGAGACCCGACCTTTTATCCCTTCCTCTGTCTCCCCTTCCGTCCCACGGATGTTTGGCCTGGCGGTGCTGCAGAACTGCGGAGGTAAAGACAATACAAATGTGACATGACATTTTCCTGTCTGAAGGGCTTGGAGGTGAGCCTAGAGTTCTGGAGAAACTAGGAACAGAAGCATTTCAGAACTAGTGTCTGATGTGGGGTTCAGGCCTAACTCCTCAAATGAAAATGAGAAAACCGAAAAAAGCTATGCAAAATGAGCAGCCCAGTGCCTTTCAGGGCACTGCGTACGGCAGAGCAGTGGAGTATGGAGGAATGGCAGAAGCCCTGCTCATTCTGCATGTCCTCACCAAGAGTGGCTGGCCCCATGTCTTCTGAAGAAGGTATTCCAGAGTCTAGAGTAAAAGTTATCCTAAAAAATAGAGCTAGAGTGGATTGAGAAGTGGAGACACCAAAACTGGCTAAAGCAGAACAGCAGGTGTTATTTTCTGAGTAGAACAGAAGCTGCTGCATGTCTTTTCTTGTGTTTATAAGTCCTAGCTTAGTGTTTGGCCTGTCCAGAGCAGGATGACGTGGCTGATTTATACTCAGCCAGCAGTGCTTTATAATCCCGGGATCCTCTTCTGTCCTTGTCCACCCAACCAGTTGTTCCCCATCGAGCATCTGAGAAGCTGATTCCTCCTGGCCAAATGTAGAACTCTGTGTTCTTCCTTCTTGAATACCATCCTGTTTTTTTTTCATGCAACTTCAGTTTTCAGGATCATTTTGGGCTTTTCAGCACATCTGAAGCTCCACCCTTCCTATTGTCTGCAGATTTAATAAGGACTTTCTGTTTTCCATCACCTAGACTGTTCATGAAAATACACTCACTGAAGGAGATTTCCCCCAAACCCTGGTTAACAGAGAACAGCTTAAATCTAAAACACATCCAATTGTTCTCATAAAGCTTTATGACTGCCTGCTGTAACTCAAGATATTCAGCATTTAATGTAAGCATTATAAACAGCTGAACTTTCTGAAATATATAGCACCATCTCTTCAAGAAAGAGGGTGTTGCAAACATGGATATAGACCAAGTAAGTCCCTCTAACTGTGCATCCTGTTTTCTAATAAGGTGAACTGTCCCTTATAGATCATCAGGCTTCCTACCTAAAATACCCTCAATTTAAAAATCTGTGCTCAGTAGTTTGACCTCTGTGGAAGGTCTGTCTTTCTGTTTATCTGCCACTACTCTGGCCTCAAACAGAGTTTGAACCTCAAAATAAAAATAACTGCATGAGTTTGCATTTGACTTAGAAGCTGAAGTCTGCTGGGAAGCGAGGGCTCCGAGTGACAATTTTGACACAAATAATGTTCAGCCTCCGTATTAATAACAACATGCTGACAAAGTGTCAGAAACAATATCCTGTAGCTAAGTAAGTTACAATAGTCGTCTTTTCCTCACCAATGAAATAGATTTTATCCTACACAGTTACATCATGTTGACTGCTAATTTTTACAAAATCTCTGCTGTCCTACATTCAGCTGGAAGTATTTTAAGAAGCCACAAAGCCTCCTGTTTATTATCCTCTTTTGCTTTTTTCCCTGCATCCTGTCTACTTGACTGATATTTTCTTCTATGTGAACTCTTCTACCACGGGCTTGTAGAAACCCATTTTCCATGTTAACCCAATCAAAAATGACCGTTTTGAGTTCCTAAAATGCAATTCTGAAAGTATTGATAAGGGCTTGTTATTTTCATATGAAGGAGACAGTAGTAAGTTAGATGATGGCAATGAAAAAAACAAACAAACCAAACCAAAATGTTTGATGATCTTCATACAAAAAAACCCCAACAAAACAGGAGCTAATATGACTGTTTTAAAATATGCACAATATATATTACTTTTCAGTTTTGATCAAGACTTACAAAAAAGTTAAAAGATAGAGATGAAATACAAGTAAGTAGCTTGTAAATGACAACTACACATGCATACTCCGATGCACTGCGTCTTTAGGATTTGGTTCTGATTTGTCAAATACACCACTTCTTATCAACCCTTAATTATTGTGTTTCTTTACTGTTGTAGTATTTCCAAGTGATTGCTACTTTCATTGCTGCTGAATTTATCTCTCAGGGATTTCTTGGGATTTGGTTTAGAAAACCAAAGTGTCTGACCTCACTAACTACTTAAGAAACAACTACCTTTTACCATTCCTTGTAGATCTAATGCTTAAATAATGTACCCCTTTAAGTTAGAAGATGTTTTTTGGTTGTAGAAGTCCTTCAGTAGGTATTAATAGGGCACCAATTAAAATGTTTAGAATCCATCTTTAGCTACATTAATTTTTATTGCATTTAAACCAGGACAACATCAGAAGGTTGCATCTATTGAAGGTGAAGGCTTTAGGTGGCTTAGACCTTAATTAAAAAAACCACCAGCACAACCACCGTAGCCAAGGAATTTGGTTGTAAGCATGTCTGGGAGTGGCAAGGTATTTTATTATCCCCTCTTTTGATTAGCTTGTTTCTTTATTATTCATTGTTGGTGATTAAAAGAAAAGTTATATTCACATCTACCCAAGCTAGTAGAGGGAAAACAGACACAGGAAAAGACTTCCGCTACGAGCCCCAGTGTGGGGAGATTGGTTACGCCGAACGCAGGCAGGAGCACGAGCTGTTAAAATGCACTGCAGTGCACACTCTGTTTTCAGGGCTGATTGATGACATTTCCATATATAGTTAGGAGTAAAACATTGCTTTTGAAAATAGAATTAAAACTTTCCCTTTTTAGGAGCAAGCACCACTTTGGCAACACAACCAGCCCCAAGTACATTAGTTCTTTTGGTCAAAACATTAACAGGGTACTTTGTTAACAAAATGTTCAGGTCATGATGAGTTCAAAACATGAACTGTGAGGCTTTTTATGAGCTAAATGTTTCCAAATAGCACTCTAAATTGAAAGTGCTGAAATTAAAGCTTTTCTCCTGTAAACAGGGTGTTGCTGAGCTGAGTATATGTTGCTTTTTCAATTACTCAGCATAAGGTGATGGGTCTGCAATGACATATGTTCGCTGAGCAAAGACAGATGTCACCAGAAACATCTGGATGGTAGGAACACTTCAAGCAAAAGATTATGAAGATGCATTTCCACTGCCACTTTCTGTCCCTCTTTCCAACTTGGCAGTTATGTTTTCCAAAATGAAAACTTTGAGCAACAACTTACTGTCTCAATTGTAGACATAAATCTGATATTCTGGTCCAGTTAGTAAACTAACAACTTTCCCCCTTGTCTTTGTGCTACTCGATTCAGGTCTAGATTTGCAAATGCCCATGGACATACATTCCCAGCAGGATGGGCCTTGGGTGGGTGGAAGATCACCAGCTACCAGGTGGGTAGTACTGGCTACCCCACGACATTCCCACAAAACACAAAATATGATTTTTAATATTGTTTTAATGTGGAAATTATTTCACTTTGTTGCCAAATTTTTTAGTGACACATTTTGCAGTATGGAGAAGGTAGATCATAATTAAAATTTGAAGGACTTTTACAGGTTGGAGAGATGGGCAGAAAAGAACTGTCTGAAATTCAACAAAGGCAAATGCAGGGTCCTGCACCCGGGGAGGAATAACCTCAGACACCAGTACAGGCTGGGGACCAAAGTGCTGGAAAGCAGCTCTGTGGTGAGGACCTGGGGATCTTGATGGAAAACAAACCATCCATGAGGCAGCATTGTTCCCACATGGCCAAGAAGGCCAATGGTATCCTGGGGTGCATTAAGCAGAGAATTCCCAGCATGTTGAGGGAGGTGATCCTGCCCCTTTACTCAGCCCTGGTGAGGCCAAATCTGGAGTGCTGTGTGCAGTTTGGGTCTTCTCAGTACAAGAGAGACATGGGGCTCCTGGAGCAGGTCCAGTGGAGAGCTACAAAGGTAATTAAGGTACTGGAGCATCTCTCTTATGGGAGAAGGCTGAGGCAGCTGGGCCTATTCAGGCTGAGGAAGAGATGACTGAGAGGAGACCTCATCAACATCTACAAGTGTCTCAAGGGAGGCCGTTAAGAAGATGGAGCCAGGCTCCTCTTGGTGGTGCCAAGCAATAGGAAAGAGACAATGGGCAGAAACTGATGCACATGAAGTTCCACTTGAATATGAGGAAGAACTTCTTCACTGTGCAGTGACTGAGCACTGGAACAAATTGCCCACAGGTTGTCTGTGGTGTCTCCCTCACAGAAGATATGAAAGAACCGTCTGGATGCAATCCTGTGCCATGTGCTCTAGGATGACCCTGCTTGAGCTGGGAGCTTGGACCAGATGACCCACTGTGGTCCCTTCCAACCTGACCCACTCTGGGATTCTGTGAAAATGTCCATAGTATCTGCAGGAGTCCTTATATAACTAAATCCACTGATTACTCCTCATAAGAACACAAAGTGGCAGCAACAGTTCAAGGTATCATTGTGAGATAATTTTGGAAAGACATGGCTGAAAACATCTGAAGTTTGAATAGAGAGAAATAGAAATAAATGCAACGTCCTAAGTTCTGTAGGCCATGCTATCATCTATTCCAGACATTTCCAAAATTGCATGTGAATCTGTGCAAGCTTTAGCTACCCAAAAACACTCCAGGTTTTGTTTCGTTGTATGAAATGACTCGAAACATGGGGAATGCTTACCGAAATGTTTTTATGCACATTTTTCTACAACCTTGAATGAAGCATGACAGTTTTAATGCTGAATACCCCAGAACTGCTGCTTGCATCCTGAAATGCTATATTATTATATAGGTGCCTCTAATTTGCTTTGGAGTATAAAACTGGGAGGAAAGCTGTTGAAATAAATCTCATTGAACTAGAACTGAGCTGTAGGTTTTGCCTGTCAGGCCATCAGTGGCTTCACAGCAGAAATTACAAGAGACTTCAGCATCATGGTCTTAATAGACAGGATCACAGATCTGGAGATCATGATGGGTTTTGTCATAAATGGTGAGGGTGAAGATTGCATGACATATAATTTGTGCAAGACAATGTTTTGAAGAATAAAATATTAAGTGTCAGTGCTGAGAGGAGTTTTTTTAACGACATACACTTTATGATATAATCTAGAGAGTTCTGTACTTAGTGTTTATTCTGCATTTAATCCATTATGTTCTAAGAATATAATGTTGGTAATAGAAAAATCTGTTCTTGTGACTCAAATGCAATGACACTGCAAAAATGAGCTGAAAATAAACGTTTTCCACAGCATTTTTGTGATCTCCTGAATTAAAAGTGATGCTCAGACTAGTATATAGAATAAAAAAACTACATTAAATCAAGGTAGTGTCAAATACAAATTTCAGTTTATTGCAAAAACTGTCACAGCAGTTCAAACAACCTAAAAATAGATCTAGCTATAGTAGAAGTAAAATTCCATCCTGTCCTAATTCCTAATTCCTAATTCCTATGTACAAAATTATGTATTTCATTGTGGATCTCGTTTAATTTGAAAAAAAGATTGTGACATGGCACACTAATTAAAAAAAAAAAACCTAGACGAAAGGAGGGGATCTAATGAATCACTGGCAGAGTCATGCACAATGGAAGTGCCACCACAGATGGGACGTTATCCATTGGGGCCTCCATTTTTAACTACTACTTCAGTACATTATTTTGAGAAATTTAAAAAGGCAAAAGGGAAGAATTACCTTTGGAATATACACCTGAATATAGCCAGGGGTGTAGCCCTTTAGCTCAAACAGTTACAGCTCCTCTCATAAGCTGTGGCTATATATTTTTATCTATCTATCTATCTTTCTAGCTATCTATCTAGCTATCTGTCTACCTCCATGCTGATACAGCCAAGATATCAGTGAATGTGTTAGCTGTATGTGTGGGTCACGGCCAACTCACCATAGAAATACTAAGGAGAATTCCTGTATCAGTAAAATCTACAGTAGCCTGATGCAGGTGTCTCCTCTATCACTTAGTGCAGAGTGGGAAACGTGAGTGATTGTCAACCTGTGGTAACATGGTGAACCAGAGGGATAAAATTATATGGATATGATGGACCACTCTTTATACAGAATGAATGCTCAACATGGTTTTGGAATCTCAAGGATTAAGGTCTGGTAGTCCAGTTCTTGGTAAAAATTTGTGCATTGCAGTTTGGGGCAGCAGAATAGCTACTGAACAGCATGCCAGCTAGGGACAGATTGTCTAATCCGTGCTCACAAATTGGGTCATGCAAATTACAAGAATAAATGAAGAGAAATAACGTAGTGAGATAACTTTAGCAATGACTACTGATCAAAGATGTACGAACTGGATAGACAATGTACTGGAGCAGTTGAGCAAAAAGAAGTTCCTACTGCAATTCAAAAGTAATGTTAAAACTCTGTGTTACAACCCAGAATACATGCCTCCAAATTAATGGATCTTAAAAATCTTTTTAAGAGGTTTTTAAGTACAGGTCTAAACTAATGAATTTACCATGCTTTAGAGTCCTATTATCCCAGTTGCTTCAAAGCAGCTCAGGAAGAAACAGATAAAGTCTTTGCTTTCTCACACATTGGCCACAGAACACACATTCATCCTGTCTATGGAGTCTCAGCACACCATTTTCATAGTAATTTGTGTAGGAAAATGCATTTTCACATAAAGGAGAGATTTGCAAAACCTGTGACTTTTCTTGAGGCCTGATAGATAGACCAAGACTAGAAACGCCATCAAATGACTTTAGTTAATAACAATATTTGATACTTGGTTTCCCAAGAGCTGCAAAGACTTGAGATGAAGAAAACTTGATCTGAAGAAACCAAGATGCCCAGAGCAGAGGAGATTTGCTCAGCTTCCCACACCAAGTCCATGACGGGCTGAGGAACAGAAATACAGAATTCTTGGATGCTGTGGCTCTTGTTCTACACACTCAGCAACTGAGAAACTGAGAGAAAAAATCAAATCATTTCTTCCTTATTTGTCTAATGGGAGCCATCAATGAACAGACCCAATGCTCTGCAGGCCCATGCTGGCTCTCTGCCAGCCTTTGCAAAGGCAGGGTATTTTCTCTTCAAAACCTTTTCCTGCAAAGCACAGATTGTGGCTGTCAACATCTCCTTCTACGGCATATCGAATATGAATTTTCAGCACATAAGGACTTCATTATGCACCACAGACTTTGGTTTTCTGCTCCCTCTGCCCTTGCCCTCCTCAGCAGTAGCTGAAGTTCAGACTAGATCTGTCACTGGCAGGATCACCTGGACCGGAAAAGCAGAGGCAGGATTTCAACATATTCACTCCCTTGTTCGCCACCCCTCCATGCCTGCTCCCCACTGGTGGGACAGGGCTTCACCACCCATGGCAGTGACTCAGCTCCCTCCTCCAGCTCCACCAAGGTTACGGCCAGTGAGAGTCAAGAGGAAGTAAAACAAAGAGGAGACACCCTCCTCTGACAAAAGGGCCTCTCACAAGGAACAGATCCTCTTTCAGAGCAGACGAGAAAAAATAAGAGGAGCTTCTGTATCAGTCAGCTCAGCCTGGAGAGATGGAGAATGAAAGCAACCTTTGAAATAACGTGAGGCAAGAGGTAGAGCTTGTGGGGACACTTCTAGCACAGTCTGCACTCTCTCCTCATGGTGACATTGCTTGGAGGTGCCCTGAGGTACCCAGAGCTAGCTGGCCTCTGCCTGACCACAGCTGTGTTTGGCAGCAGCAGTAGGCAGAGGTGTGAAGAGCTCTCAGGAGAAAGGTGCAGCTCATTGCCCCACCAAGCTGTACTTCTGATTTCCAGGTTATCTTGGGTGTGGAGCTTGGTCTCCTCAGTCTCACATGCCATCACCTGAGAAACAGACAACCTATTTCTGCTCCTTTTCCCCATTCCCTGTGCACTTGGGTTTCTGTCAGAATTGAAGCAAGTCTTCCTAACAGAAATATCCAAACCTGCCTCCAAGCAGTGGAGTGGAAGGCTGCATTCTCCTATCTGCTGGGATTTTTCTTTTCTTTCCATGAGCTAACAGCTAAATCCCACAGCAAGGCATGAATAAACAAAAACTAGGAAGGATTAGGATGTACTATTTAGCGAATCATGACTAACACAGCCCTGTCTTGCTTCCTCTGAAAGCGTGCCACAGAAGTTCAATAAATATTATTGTGAAATGAACCACAAAGTCTTTACACACTTTAGAAATGGCATCTTCACCCATTTTCTCTGGCAAAAACCAAATGGATTTAGTTTCTAGTTGATGGGAAAATCTCTAAATTTAAAACACTTGATAACTGACAGAAGACTGGAGTTTTTCAATTCTTTTCCTGCCTCCTACACCCTTCCTGTATGGCAAATATAATTTAGCAGGAGATTCCAAAAGTCAGAGGGTTTTAATCAAGATGAGAGGCTACTTGCTTCGCTTTTTGCTAAGAAAACACTCAGCAATAAGTCCTTCTGTGAAGTGAAATGTTTTGAAATATTATCAGGACATCCACCTCTTGTGCACATAATTGCTGTAGATGTAAGGGGGAATGGAGCATATATAAAGAGGTGTTTTCTGGTGCACAAGAATGGGGAAAGGAGAAATAATTTCTTGTAATGTGGTCTGTGGTATTATGAGTGCTGGTATATGAGTGCCTATATGTGTATGATCTTCTTCTTAAACATAGATGTGTATAGTTTTGAGATGTTGGTCATAAGAAGGTTTGTTCTAAAAAATAATTGTCTTAGTCACTAGCCTTAGGAGAGATTAAAAGACCCATTTCCAAAAGAGGTCAGATAAAATGCTGGAAGATGAGGACAGGCTGCAGTTCTAAAACTACTCATTGCAGTATTACTTGTAAATATTCGTTATAGTACCTTTAAAAAACCCACATCCCCTAGGCAATATAGATAGATCCTTACCCACGTACATAAATCTAAATAAAGACAGAAAGAAAGAAAGAGCAATCATACCTGGTATTGCTGAAAATCTAATTCCTTTTAGTAATGTGGGTGCTATTATTCCATTCCTCTGGCAGCTATGGATAATTTTGAGCTCCACGAAAATCGATCACAGGTTTTTAGCATTTTAGAAGCTATGTCTGTGAGTGTCATGGTCTTTCAATACTGGGAAAGGCCTAGGAATTTTGGGTTTGCTCAGATATTGCCTACACTGCAGATGAGTATTTTTCTTTCACACATGGGATCAATTCCTTTGTGCTAACAAGGATCCACCCACTCCCATTCCTTGTTCCCTGGCTTAGTATGTACCTCAAATCCTCACATGCAGTTCCTCGTGCCTGCAAGAACCAGATTTTGCAGAAGATAATCCTGAAGGATGGGGAGGGAAATGTGAGAAACTAGTGCTAAAAGCAGTGTAGAATAAAAGTTCTGTTTAAACCACCCATTCTCACTGGAGCTTTAACTCTTAAAAATGTCAGAGCCTTACTCCAGGCTTTTGTTTCCTGTTGGTTTGGAGGAGAGTTGTTGCCCTTTCTTTCCACAAAAGGTGTACAGTAACTACCTTCAAGCTCCATTTAACAGTAGCCCTTTTGCTATGCTAAGGAAAATTATTCCCTATTCACAGCTCGAGAGAACCCGGGGACTTTTTTTGTTCTAATGACTCTGTTTTAAGTGAAAACACAATAAAAGACTGAAACAGATGGCAATTTATTTGTCTCTAAAGTTTGCATGTGTGTTCCATAACATTTTTATAAGACTTTAAAGATTCCTCTTTTTCTGTCATCAGTAGTCTGAAATTGCTTTTTCCAATAAAATGAATCTGCTTCACTCTCAGTGATGTTGCAGTCTCAGAAGATGGCTGTCCTTTCTTCATAGTTTTGCTGTGTCTGTCTGTTTTTTAAGACTGCTGTACACTTTGATATTCAAGGGTTAGACCTACCTGCATGCAGCACTCAACACAGATTCATACAGTGGCTTAATGAAGCTTTTATCTTCCCCTCTATTCCTTGTGCCTGGCACCCAGAGCAGACACTGCTGGAAAGCTCTTTGCATACTCACTCGTTTAAAGAAATATTTAATATTTGAGCTTGACTTTCACCAAGAAAAGCAGTTCTGAGTCTTCCTTACTAAATCAAATCTTTCCATGTGGCTACTAAGTCCAGATTTTATTACTGTTTCCATAATTTCCTCTATATAGAAGTGAGAGTTATTGATCTATATTTCCCCAAATCATTCCTGATAGCTTAAAAATGGTATCACATTTGTTGCTTTCTGTTTCTTTAGGAATGAGATTGATTTTAAGTGACAGATTACACATAACATTTTCACATTGGCATGTGTGTTCTTTCAGAAAACCTGTGCGAACACCATCTGGTCCTTCTGATTTCCTACTTCTCATTTTATAAATTTTATTCAAAAATCTCTTCTGACACTGCAATTTAAAACAACCCATCAGACTCAGCCCTCCATAAAGAAAAGCTGTGGTGGAAACCTCCCTTACTAAGTAAAGATTTAATTTAGTTTTTCTTTAATGATCTTATCTTTCTGGAAAACTTCTTTTACAGCTGAATCTGTCGACTCTACAGGCTCTTTGCCACGCTTCTTGATTCTGATGCATTTGGAACCTTGTTAAGTTTTTATTTCATTCCTTCCTCTATTTCATAAGAATTCTTCATGTTTTGAAAGCTCCCATGAAACTTTAGAACTTATGCTAAGTATGCAGCAAAACATTGTATTTATGACAAGAAAAGCTAAAAAAAAGGACATGACAAAAAAGAGAATATGCTCACGCCTTCTCTTCAAATCTAACTCAGTAGGTTTTTTTAAAAAAGTGTTAATAACGTACAAGGTACAATAACTCTACTGAGAAACTGCTAAAAATATTCATTCTTCACAAATAAAAAATAGTATTATTTGTTCTCCTCTTGGCTAACAAAACCAAGGGATTACAGATATCACCGTGTGTCATGCTCCATAAATGAAAATGTTCCTTTCCATATGCACTGCACATTACATTAATTTTGCAATTCATATATGAACTTTCTAGCTTGGCATTAGATCACATATACACTCAGACACACAGGCAGAAAGCTCGAATATAAATACACAGCTTTGCCCCTTTCCAAATGCAAATGCTCAAGGCTCTTCCAGCATCCATTGCAGCCAGTTCCAAAAGTAAGTGTTCTAGTTCATGGAGCTTAATTTGTCATCAAGGAAAATACTGGAGACTGTCATGGGTGAGTGCTGTTATGGGAAGCTAATCTGACTTGGACAGGAGAGAAACTGAATATTAGCTTTTTGGTGAGAGGGAAGAAAGAAAACACACAGTTTATGTTGTTCCACTGCAAGATCTTCCCCATTAAATCTGCTTTATCACGGATGTACTTCTAGACCAAAAAGATGAACTGCCAGGAACTCTATTTGGAGGCCACATGCAGGCTCACAGGAGCTGGATCACAGCAGCTATATACACAGACAGAGATTTGTGAACCCTTGCCTCTGGTTTTATTGATATAGCAGGTTTAGAGCAACTCTGACAATGTTACTGACTGGAGCTCACATTCCCATCTTGCTTTGCAGCCTATAACCAGATCTAGACTTACTGACAAAGGAGATACTAGCCAGAAGATTAAATGATAAACACCAATTTAAATATCAATCACTCATTATAGAATGAGTTGCTCCCATGGGACTTAGGGATCAATTACAAGAGCAGATAAAAGCACAGATATGGGGCTGCCTATTTGCTTCCTAGCTTCCTCAGATCATGAAGCTAAAAACAGCATGACGCCTTACACCTCTGTGCCCTGCTCCAGCACTGTGGCTTCGCTCACAGCAAGTGTTGGTGTTTCTTAGACACATTTTTTTCTATGCCCACTATGGACATTTGGATTTGGTCCTTTTCAGTTGCACAACTACATTGCATACATAATACACACACACACACACAGACACAGACACAGACACAGACACAGACACACACAGACACACACAGACACACACAAAAAACCCCAAACCCTGGCTACCTGAGTTTTTCAATTATGGCTTTACTGAAATATAGCTCCTGGATTTAATAAGGGCCAATGTGTAAATTATAGAATCTAAATATTCTGTCAGTACTACCTCCAGGCACCACTGTGAAGTGAGCTTTCCTATGATATAAGGTTATTAACAACTTTTGGCATAGAACTGGCTGTTCTGGTAATATCAAGGACTGAAGTGGGTAGATCCACAAAGATGTCTCAGCCACAGTGTTTGCATATTTAATTTCAGTTTTCCAAAAGCAGAAATTACATGTGTGAGATGCCTACATCTCACCAATCTCACTCCCTCTGCCCCTGCCATCATTCTCCATTTCCTTCTCTCACTCCAAACAGCCACAAACGAAACAATCCCTTCCTGGTTCAACACAAACCTTTTTTCTACCCTGGCCTTTCATATCTTATCCATCTAATCCCTCTCTGAGACCGATGTTGGAACAGAGCATTCCTTCATGAACAATCCCTAGACAGAAGATAGAACTGCAAATAAAATCACAAGCTAAAGAAAAACATTTCATATTGTATTTCATCTCTGGAAAAAATTATTTTTGCCTGACAATGGTCCAGCATTACTTTTGCAATCTGAGACTAATCGATTTGTGGAATAAAAAGTCAAGATTTTTGTTTATAACAGTTAAAGTGTTAGGAAGGAAGTTGAAAACAAACACAAAAGAAGCCAGCTAGCATCCAACCAGTTATCTAACATAATCTCTAAACCTTTCTAGTAGTCTCCTTGTTGAAGATAAAGTGAGTCCTGAAAAGATGTACTATGTTTTCCCCAAGATTTTAATTTACCTATGTTCAGCAAAATAACATGGATTTGAACCCTACTTACCAAGATGGTCTAAGTCTGTTTCAAAAGTCCTTTCTTTCCAATATTTATATTTCCAGTATTTATGTATATTACCACTATTTGTGTTATTTAGAGATTGTATAAATAATGATTTAAGGTTTTCTCCTGGCTCATTGATAAAAACTGTTTACATTACAGGGCCATGAACTGATTTCTGTGGCCAGGGACAGCTCTTGCTATTGCACTGCAGCAAGTGAAATAAATTTTGCTGTGCACTTCTGCATGTTCACAGGAATTCAGACCTGGGGAAATCAGTTTGTTTTATCTATGCTGTAATACAGTAATGAAGATGAAAATAAGTTAAAAGGTTACTTTTATATTTAGAGTTGATCTAAGTAGAACAATCTTTTCAAAATTAGTAACAATAATAAAAATTTCAGCCACTGTAGGAAGAAGAGGCTTAGGAGAAGGCAGTCTAGTAGTCACACCAAGCACTTAGAACTTATGTCTGAAATTCAGAAGCCTCATTTCTACATTTATTAGGCATGTAATAAACATGCCTCATTCTCCAAAACAAAGTCACCTGACTGGCGTCTTAGAGAAGAACAAATTTGATAAAAAAAACCCCTAAACCTGTGTGTTAACTTTGTTAGCTAAACCTATTTGTCCTACAAATTTCTAACAACTATTTCAGGGCAATATACTGTGAAAAGATGAAGCCCACAGACATTTACATTGTGAAAGGGGTATGGACATATAAATGCCAGTCAATTATAGAATATTTCCTTTTTTCTTTTCTATTATTCTATGCAGCTGTGTAGTCTGGCCCTGTAACACACCAGCTTTTCTGAGACATCTGAACCCTCAACTCCCTTTTATTGTGTCCAGGTTTGAAATTTCATTTGAAGTCTTTTACCCAGTAATTAGTGCATTTAACTTGACCTGTATGTTCCCCATACTGCAGTGGCTCAATCAAAATGTTCCACAGTATTAAATCAAATATCTCACCATGGAAATTATTTTAACCCTATAACTTGTATCAAAAAACCCCATAACCTTATTTTAAAGAGTCGTTTCAGATAGGCTCATGGGAAAAGACTACAAAATAAGAATTCCTTGGAAAGGTCACTTCATTTTTCTCAGGACTGAGGGTAGCTTGCCAGGCCTGCAGATACCTTGTCACCTTGTTTACCCTTTTGAGTAAGCCCATCAGATGGCACTGTTGCACATAAACTTTTAAATGCTCTCTCAGTCCATTTGAGCAAAATTTTAGCCCTGTAAGAAGAGGGTTTCGTTGATTCTTTTTTTCCCCCAGATCTATGCCCCCAATGGGATCCATGAGATGCAGTCACTGCTCTTTTTATTGGACTGTCTGCCACAGAAAGTCTTTCGCCAGATAGAGCTATCTGACCTTGAGAATTGGGCGTAGGCATCTGAACAGTGATCCTTGAAAGGAAAGAAACTCCTGGAGTGGTGTGTAGGTGTATTATAAACCTAGCTGCACTAAGACAGGACTGTGATACCACTGATGACAGTGGCAAGGTTGCAAAGCCATTTTGAGAAGGGAAGTAATCCTCCCTTTCCTCACTTCTTCCTCTCCTACATGCCATGTCAGTGGATCTCTGCCATACAGGTGAGCCAATCTGTTCTTTCCAACCTCTGAGGATACAGCCTCCCTGGGTCAAGGCGGGGGTCAGAGTCTTCATTCAAGACAAACATGGAATATTAGATGTAAGAATCATGGAAAGAAAAAGCAAGGTGCAGCTCAGGAAAAAGTCTGATTTGTTCTACATGCTTTCAGCCTTTCCCCTGTCTACCTTAAGCCAACTGATGTCACGCATACATTCATTCTGTAGTGTTCCTTATGGTTGCTTTGTTATTTAAGGGAAGAGGCATTGAAAGTTGATTTAAAAGTGCTGTATTAGCCACTGAGGAACACAGGTACAGCCGTACCTTTGCCTATGCTCTTCAGAAATTTTATTATGTTAGAAATCCAGCAGCAAGTTAGTAAACAGTCAATATGACCAGAGCAGTCCTACTACCTGCTAGCAACATCTCCTTCTTAGGCTGCCTGTCCTTGGTTTCTTCACCTCATGAAAGCAAACAGGCTTGAAATGTAACTAACAAAGATTCCAAATGTCCCACAAATTGAGTTCCTTTCCTAATATAGAATGTTATGTTATACACAATGTTATGATTATAATAGAATGTTCTTGGTGACAGATATTCAGCATCTTGGGAAAAATCCCAATCATGCAAGTTCCTAAAATAAAACTGAGGAAATGATGTATGTGTGTATGCACGTGCACTGTGAGTATACAGATCATCTTTTGCCTGAACATTGTATTTTAAAAATCCATTATTTATTAATCCAATCATAAGTTCAGTGGTTTATTTCTCTTTCTTACTTATTGCCAGGAAAAACGCTGTGCTAGTTGGAGAAAGCACAAGAAATAGCCTATACAGAAATTATTTATCCAGTCACATGAGACTTCAATATTCTTTAAGTGAAGGCCTCAACTAGTTTTGATGATGAATGTCAGAGAAATTAAAGTTGAAAATACTGGGTGAGTTCTTCAGCAAGCAGAGTAAGTGTAATTATATGAACATAAACTGGGAAAGAACTGCTTTGCAGAATATATGACATACATAAAAATAGGCTTAATTGAGTGCAGTGGGTCAGACAGTAATATTACCATGGGTTTAGATAAAACAGCAGTCAGACTCCTCCTAGTTTGACTTGCTTTAGTCTGACTTTAACCATCACCTTCATCCATTTGTTTCAAATGAATCAATTCTGGTTTACACCAGAGTGGCAGGAGGAACAGGTTCATTGCTGTGGCCAAACACTTCAGCAGTGAACTCAGTGATGGATCACAGAGTTATTCTTAAGCAAGAAGAGATTTATAAACCATTTGTAGCCCATTTGTTTTGTCTGTAGTCTTGAATTTAAATTAATTCCACGCTCCTTTTTGAAACACTCCTTGACCAGGAAGACAAGTTTGAGCTCCTAAATGATCCCATAGCTACCCAGTTCTGCATGTGGGAATTGTATTATGTGTAGCTTGAGGAAAATGACTTGCTGTATCTAATTCACTTTATTTCATCCCTGAGTTTAATAAGGATCTTCCATGTTGCCACTTTCACAGGCCAACGTGAATGCTCTTTTTTCATGATGCCTTCTTCGAAGTAGAACCAGGCTCTGAAAAGTCCCCTTGGAAATGTGAATGTGTCTGTCCTGTGACATGCTTCATGGGGAAGGAGGAATGCCAGGGTGACTGATGGAGGGTTTGTGTCCTAATGTAAAGGAACAGGCTTCCCGCAAAAGGGACAGAAGAAAGGGCTTTCTTTTTCCATATGTGGTCTGTTAGGAAAGGTTGGTTATAGTCTCACAGTAAACCTGGATCACCCTCTTCCCACCAGCCCTCACGAGCCCACAAATCTCAAAACTGTGAATGCAGCAAATGAGTCACCACACATGAGTTAATGTTTTAGCAGTCTCGCAGACGGACCCTGCGTGAGCGCTGCATGGGGCAGGCAAAATGCAGCCGCCTCGTAGGGTTCAGCTGAGCCCACGGTGTCCTGGCCCCAGTACCAACTATTTTAAACTGACTGTGACCTGAAGATACGAGGTGCTCATTAGAGGCCTTAGTAGCCTAATATCATCAGTAGATTGAACCAAGCTGTTCTAGTCTTTGCCAGCACAAACATTAATAAAAGGGACCATGTCAATAAAACTTTCCAAGATGAACCCATAGAATGAGGCACTTATAGACTATTATAAACAATTTGCCCTTTGGTGGTTGTCCGTTATCAGGCCCAGTCAAAGCCTTGATAAGTCTTGCCTCTTTAGGAATCATTAATTTCCTTGGAAATTTAAACAGCTGTCACTTGTGATACTCTTCAGGTGTACATGTGGGAAAGATTAGCTAGTGTTTATAATCCAATCTGTTCATTAAGTGCCTGACCATGTGGAACCTCCTTCACAAGCGAAGAGTCCGGCCTGCAAAGCTCCCACAGATAATTGGAGGCAGCCATGAATTATGCGAATAAGCTGTCGACAACAGGGATCGTGAGGCCTTACTGGTATCAGCTGGTCTCGGGACAACATTTAATGATTCCTTGCAAACAAGATCTGGCCTCTCTGGGCCCATGTGCTTTGTCCCCATGAACGAGGAGAGCCAGGCTGATAGCTTGTGCTTTCTGCTTGGGCTGTTGTCCTTCCAGCTTGCTCCTGCTCTCTGAGATGGCATCTTTCCACAACACAGTGAAATGCCTCCTCCTGGAATCAGGGCCACATGAGGTCACCAACAGGCTTTAGTAGCCCCAGCTGGCCTCACTCGGGATGTTCACCCACACTTCCTCTGCTGAGGGGCTCTCTGTCCTGTCCTGAGCTAGATGTGACTATCTCTAGCCCTGCCTCCACAAAGGGCCTTGGTTCTACTCTGTAGCTAGCTGGAGTCCTGGGTGGATCCCTCAGTTGTATGTTGCAGCATGTCTCCAGCTCTGCCTGCAGGTCCTTCTCCTTTTGCTCCTGACTGGAGCCCCTGGGTGGACCCTGGGCCTGGTTTACTCCTTACATTAGGGGCTGTGAATGGCCCCTGCTACAGACCATGTGGTATCGTGTCCTGTGGGTGAGGGTATGATCTGTGCTGGAGTTGCCCTTGGCTGTTGATTTGTCCAACTCCATGGTACAATTCCAGGTTGTAATCCCATGATAGACACAAGCTCCAGGCTTTGTCTATGCTGCTTCATTGTGAGCACTCTTTCTTCCTTGGGAGACAAGAGATGAGCATCTCCATCTCACACTCTAGTACTGAAAATGCTCCTGAAGCTGCTGGTTCTACGGCCATGGTCGTAGTCAAGGGGGATGGGTGTCCCTGGGTTTTGTAAAACAGTGCCATAGCTCAAGGAGTCAGGGACTTGCACAACCATGTCCTTAAAAACACAAGTACTTTTAAACACCTACTTATTTCCGTTCTTGCTTGTTGTGCAATTCCACTTGGGCAGCCAGATCAGACATCATCACAATAGTTGGCATGTGACCATTTAGCATGAGATCAGTGTTTCAGATGGCACACGGTTTTGCTAAAGACACAGGGAGCGGCTGGCAAAATACGGCATTTCCCACTAAAGCTACTGAGAGCAGAAGCTGCTAAATGCTTTGCAGAGGATGCAAGTCATTTTCTCAATTTACTCCTTCTTCATTATTCTAAAAAGACAATTTTTATTTTTTCATTCTCCAGCCCTAACACTCAGCTTGAATAAAATTATCCTTATTTTCCTTCTCTTTCGCTGCTTATCTTGAAATCATTGCCATCATAATGAAAAGAGAGAGACTGTATCTCATTTCAGGGTCCACCCAAGCCTGGTTTAGGCAGACTGCAAGAACTGCTGGGCCTTCAGCCAAGGTTTCTCATCTAGGCCAGGGTGGAAGGTTTGGGTTTTGAGTGAGAGTTTTTGAAGGGATGGGTGGAGGTGCATGTCAGTACTTCTAAAACTCATGCTCTGGCTTTGAAATACTTTTCTGGAGATAAACAGATCTTGCATATACCACACACAGATTCTGGAATTCATGCTACTGTTTGACCTCCTTGGCTAAGGATGATTTATCTTTGATATTCAGATGGGCTCCATTCTTATGGCAAAAGTCTGCTCTGACTGACCCATCACACAGACCAGCACCATAAGTCTGCAAACTCTAAAGGCATGCCAAGTATCAGACTGGCTCAGAAATGCTCAGTTGGAATAAATTAGTTTATTATTTTCTGTGAAGTTCATATATTGAGGTAAATCAGTCTGCCGCTGAAACATGAAACAGTGGACACTGGGGTCTACCTTTGAAGAGCAGCCTAGGTTCTCTGTCATTACACTTACTGATTGATTTCAAACAATGGTTAGGTATTTATGTTTTAGAGCAAGGACAGGATTTGACTGAAGAACAAATGAGTGAATAAGGCAGACTGCGTATTGGACTACATTAAGAGCAGCATGGCTAGTTAATTAAGGAAAGTTAGAATTAAACTTTACTTGGTGCTTGGGAGGCCATACCTGGGATACAGCATCTCATTTTAGCCCCAGTTCAAGGAGGAGAAACAGGAGAGACTAGAGGGGCTACCAAAGAGGTTAGGAGCCCAGAACACATCACCTCTGAGGAGAGGCTGAGGGTGCTGGGCTTGTTTCTTCCTGACAAAGGGTGATTACTAACAATAGAAATACAGTTACAAAGATGTCAGAGACAAATATTTATCTTTATGGTAAAGTATATAAGAAGGATCAGTGAGCACAAAATGGGGCTTGGGAGAAGATTAGGAAAAAACTTTTTGACTAGGAGGGTAGAATAGGGGAACAAGGTAGTGTGTTGAGAGCCAGATGCTTCCCACTGGTGCCCAGCGAAAGGACAAGAGGCAATAGGTGCAAACTGAAGTACAGGAAACTTTATTTAGACACAGAAAAAAACTTTTTTATGATAAGGATGATCAAACATTGGAACAGGTTGCCTAGAGGGGCTGTGGAAACATCCGTCCTTGAATATTTAAAAATCTGACCAGGGAAGGTTCTGGACAACCTACTCTAGCTGACTCTTCTCTGAGCAGGGAGAGTATATTAGATGATTGTAAAAAGTTACTTCAAACCTCAGCTGTCCTCTGAACCTCTGAAGTTTATCTGTTGTTGCTAGATTAGTCAGAATCTGGAACCTCATCCCCCCCCCCCCCACCATATCACACATACAGTCAGTTTTTGATCATCCAAAGGAAATGTTCAGATTGTGCATTTACCATGAAACTTGTGCAGAGACATCAAACCTAGCTCTGTTTGAGTCAGCACAGTCTCTGAGTTTGTGTGGTGCCGTACATCACTAAGCTGGGCTGGCACTACTTGAATAACTTTTCTTGAACATACCCTCAAAGTACAATCTGATAATTTGGATCAGCTGTGTTTTGACATTGAGTGGCTTGGATTAGTTCTGTAATAATCTCAATAAATTAAAATACACCTTTATTTAAATTTCCCTACCAATATTGAAACAGTCTGCTTAAAAATCAGGTTCTGTTGATGTCACATCTGATTTTCTCTCCCTACATGTATCAGATTATGCTCAGTTTTTAAGAACACAATTTATGAAGGAAGCCATTTCTCATAAGAGGATATAAAATGTAATCTACATTGTCACCATTCTGGAACTCTTACCCGATTCTTCTCCCAGGAGTAACAGTACCGTCACAGGTGTACCACAAGTTGCTCCTGCTAAATTTTCCTATAGTTTCTTAAACATAAAAGAAATAACCTATTCAGTTTTTCCTAGTCTTCCGTAATTCTTTTTTTTTCTTAGATTATTTCAATTCTAAGGTGCCCAGCTCCTTTTAAAATGTACTACTTTAACATTGCACTATGCACCTGCTGAGTTTCTGAAGCTACAGACTTGGGAAATTGTTCCTGGTGGGAAGACCTTCCACGCCTGCAGCTATATAGTTATACTGCACGTGTAACACAAAACACAGATCTCTACATCTATACTGATGTCAATACATTGATATCGCACTGCCTATTGGAAGGTACCTCATTAAAAAAAATTAAACAGTTGTGCAGGGTAGCTAGGAAGGAGTGTGAACATGGCCATTGTATTTGCACAGAGCAATCAATGCCAAGTGCGAACACCTAGGAGGCTGAGCCCAACCACTCCTTTTGACTGCAAATAGGTGGTCGACTTTCTCTCTGCCACTAAAAAACAGATTTTTCAGGAAAAGTAGCTTATATCAAATGACCTTAAAAAATCCCAGTTGCCTCCCAAAACTAGCCACTTTGCCTTGACAGAAAGCTCGTCTTAAACCCTGTTTACTTTAACAATAGTAAACAATTTATAAGAACAAATTGGCTGAAAGAGGACCTAACGGCTTCTTTGCATACACTGATTGTATCAGTGCATTCTCACTCAGTGCTGCTGCAGTTACTGACTTGGCTGCTCTGGGAAGTCTCCATCCCACCTGGAACTCAGAGCTACATAAGTGTCTCCTTTTGGTCTTTACTGAAGACTAGTAACTAACCTTGTCAATTGAAGGAAGGACACTACCTGGCCACTTTTTTCCCCCTTTTTTTAATAGTGATTAGTAACTAGCCCATAAGGGCGCTACATATTTAAGGCTTAAGTCAACCCTAATATCATTTCAATGACTCAGCTGCATTACACTGATAGTTAGATGGTCTTCTACCTCACCTGCATGGTCAGACTCCTCCAGGCTACATTAATCTTTTATGTCCTTTGCCAGAGCATCTAGAGGAAAAGCTGCTGCCAGCACTGGCCATGTTTTTGTGAGTAGCTGGCCATGCTGTGCTACGTGCTGACCTCAGCACACTTACATGTGCTGGAAGCAGGCTGTAATGGACTGCAGCTGTAGAGAGACATCCTTATTTCTGCATCATGGTAGAGCATAAGTGAGAACACGCCTCACAGCGGAGGACCTGCTGTGGCTGTGCAGGCACTTAGGGAGCTTTAAGACAATGAAAAGGCATAACAGAGGTGCCCGCTAAATTTTAGATGCCTTCATGATAAGGAACTGCTGGATAATAGCATTCTTCATCACTTTTCTTGGACCTAATTTTTGTCTACATTGCATTCAACTCGGCTGCTCTTGATCCTTCTAAACAAATTAGAACAATTTTTTTTGGTACAAATGAGTTATATTTTATACATTCAGTATAAGAATTTTAATGAAGTTTTGGAATTCTGTTTCCAGGATGAAGTTTGAAATATTGATGTATTTTCTTTTCAGTTCCTCCCTTTCCTTGGCAATCCCCTGCTAGCATTAGATTAAAGTATTTGCCTTTCTGAATTGTAGCCTAAATGGTTACAGCTGTTGAATCATCCCAGGCTAATCAGGATGAATTATGGCATCTGATATTTGAATAGACTTAGCACTCACTTCACTTGGCTTTGTAAATCACTTTGCCTATGTCTACACAACCTTTGACATGAAACCATGCTCATGGCATGCTCCCTGACACAGCTGCCTCGCAGGAGGCTCACAAACAGCCTGTCTGGGCAAACCAGGTGGTGAGACCAAGGCTGTGGGATGCCACCTGTTGGGATGTTCTCCAAGATCACCTGGGGCCAGTCTCTCGGAATGGCTGCCTGTCTGTGGGAACAGTGAAGTTGTGCCGTGGTTGGCCACAGGGGGGTCCCTCCAGGCTGTGCTGGGAGCAGTGATGTCCAGTGACAGCAACCAGGGGCCCCCAAGAGTTCAGAACACCTGAAGCATCCACATACAACCTTGTACAGATACTGAGTTTTGAACTGTGAGGTGCTGGAACTGTGCTGCTATATTTTTGTTTTTATTTATAGGCTACAGTGATGTTCCTGGTGATACTCACACCAAAGAGTGACTCCTGACCAAATGAGGCAGATTGGCCTGTTTGTGTACTGCTTAAGTCTCAGCCGTTTGGAAGGCTAGATTTTATCCTTGCTGCACATCAGTGGTGTGCACTGTGCTACAAGTACCACCTCTTCTTCCCTCTCGTCACAGACACCATTGGACATGCTAATGAGTACCAGAGTCTTCACTCACCTCAGAAAGTGTGAGCCCTCACTCGCGTAAGATGTGGAGAGAGAAATGTGCCAAGAGAACCAGGACTGGGATGGATGATGCTGCCTGCCCAACATGGACTGGCCCCAGTCAGTGCTTAGATTTTTCATCCAAAAGAGCTGCTGATAAATACTAAAGCAGAGAATGAGGGCAGACTATGCAGTATTCAGGGAGAATGTGGAGCTGGCATAGAGATGTAGACTAGTGTTGCACAAATTGGTTTATAAAGTCCCCGACTTGCAGTGAGAGAGGGACTCTGGCCTGTGTGTTCAGTGCACAACCCTGCAGTTCACCTGGGTCCTTCAGGCCTTGAGGTTGTGTCTGCATTTCTTTCCTCAGCTTCTCATTTACAACCTCCATACCTGAGGACTCACAAAGTCACAGGACTTTATTGTCAAACTCCTCCTGGCCCTGTCTATGCTGGCTATTCACAGCTTCTAGGGAAGGAAACTTGATGGGATCTAGTGATGCCTTAGGTTTTAAGTTTTATATTTTTCAAATCCTGTACTGCTTAGTATGTAACTCTGAAACTGTTAGCCTGTTAGCTACTGTTCTCTCATGCTGGTTAGACACAACAAACCCTCTCTGGGCCTGAACTCAAGGACACCTTGTTGTCCCAGGCCCCAAAATACGTACACTAAAGCCTCTGAAAGGAGGAGCAAACTTGGGGTAATTACATCACTATCTGAAATTATAATTGGAGAATTAACCCTGACATGCAAATGGACCAAACTTACAAAAGTGTGAAGAACCCATGACCCAGCATCCATCTTGGGTGGAGCCCCTCAGAGGCTTTTGACCGCTCAGGGTGTACCTTTGAAGGCCCTCCAAATAAACACCTGCTTTTATTCTCTTAATCTTGTCTAGCCTCTGTTTTCAGGTAGTCACTTCAAGGCATCACTAGTGTTCCCTCACTCTGTCCCTTCCTTTTGGGAACAGCACCACTGAGCAATGCCAATTCTTTGGCTTTGAGCTGGATGCCTTGAAGGAGTGGTGATACTATTGGCACGCCTCTGCCCCACCCACATGTTCTAGTTTTGACACTTTCTTCCTCCTTGATGACTCTTATATTTTTGCTGATTTTTTAATTTCATCATCCTTTGCTCTGGCTGGGTAGCTGGTATTAGAGATGAATGAAGTATGTTTTTAGGGGGAAATCCAGTGAGAACAATGGTTATAAGCAGATGACTCAGGAAAAACAAGAACAGAGAAAGCAAAAGAGGGTGCTATAAGGACTCCCAGTTTTATACAATTGCCAGCTGAGAGATTTCCAGAACCAGGTATAGTTTCTGTGCATTTAGTACTCTGCAAAGGATTTTTCTTCCATTATCTGGTGTAGTGTCCCCTCAAACCCATCTGTGTACAACATCCACTGCTGCCCATACTGCAAGAAGACCCTCGCCGTCACATTTGTTTGGATCAGAATATGCAGTCTTTGCTTGGTGCTTTCCTGGCTTTTCACTGGAGGAAATAGTGAACAGCTGATCCCTATTCACCTCTATGCCTCTTATGATTATGTAAACTCCTCCTATTTTCCTTTGGTGGTTTATTTTTCAGAATAAAGAAGACCGGCCTACTCAGTCATTTCCTGTAACTGAGTCATCATTTAAAAATAAAAGGACTGTTGCTTATAAGCAATTTATCCTTTCTCTAGATAATTAATCTTTAATGGATGTAGAGCTACCATTGTTAAATGTCATCTCCTTATACTGACTCTATTTACACAGAAAAATATACCTAGCACTGTCACTTCAGAGGTAGTAGTTTATGATATCCTTTGAACTGTCTTGTAAACAAGGATAACATGAATCTTTCATCCCCCATCACAGAGACATTCCTATTTCTATAAACCTGGAGGCTTCCTGTAATGCAATACAGTAATTTCACAGTTTAATAGAGTTTTCAGTTTCACTGAAGCAACAAACTAGGAAAAAAAGAGTATGTCTAAAAACTCTTGGAAGGTACAACTTGAGCTACAGTAAGCACAAGCCAAGTGTCTGCAAATGCTTACTTGTGTTGTTTCTCTTGCAGCAATTGCAATAACCATATAATGTGTATGTGAGCCTTCAATGAGGCTTGTCCTGAAGGCTGCAGGAATGGTGGTTCAAGTGCTGCTGCCCATAAATAACATTGCCTCCCATGATTCAAGTTTGCTGGCTTTGAGCCTTCTGCTCTGATTTTTACCAATTTGTAAATGTAAAGCCCACGCTGTCAAAAATAATCTATTAGGATGCTCTAAGAGATTTTCTTAACAACAATAGGCTAGAGGATACCTTTTGTATGATCAGACTTTTTTGTAAATGATGTTTCTTTTCATTGGCACATGAAACTCTATTGCTTTTGTCTCTTTAACTATATGATGTGTAAATCATCTTGCTGATACCAGCATCCTAAGAACCAGTTACGTGAAAGAGCTTTTGCAGAAAATGCTTCTTGCCCTTTGACCATTTAAAACCCAAACCAAACAAACAAAAAATCCTCCTGTAGCTAAGATGTGATCTGTTTAACTCAACAGGAGGTTTCCAGGACTTGGGTGAATTTTAACCATCCTTTTTGACATAAGTCAAGCTGTGCAAAGCAATGAAATTCTGATTGCTCTGTGGTGGGACGACTGGATAGTGTTACAGTTCCCTCATTAAGAGGTACTGGAGTTAAGCAGGGGGAGTTGAACTTTCCTCTGTATTAAAACAACAAGCGTGGGAGACGAGGAGAGCAAGCTGGAGAACAGGAGTTCACCTTATAACAACAAAGACTTAACATGCAGTATATCATGTCTCCTGAACTTTGTCCTGCTTGGTAGTTTATCAGACAACCAAGATGAACAAAATAGCAAAGAATGATTTAAATCTGTCCTGATTTCAATCTTCTGGCCTAATTTTCAACTTCATTCTTTTTCTGATCTATCATTTCATTGTTCTGTGTTCCCCCTCCTCAAGAGAGGTTCACAGTTTATATTAATCTTAGAGTTCAAAATATATATGGATCCCATTAGTGAAATAAAACACAGTGAAGATGAGTGAGATGTAAGACACAAGTTTTTCTAACCTAGTGGTGATTTCCCCCTTTTCAGCACTGTATCCAATTTACTCTAAAAAAGAAACATGGCTCAAATAGTCTCCACTAATTTTTGTCAATGTTAACAGTACATAACTACAGTTAAAATCCATGGCAATATATTTGTGGCTTTTTTGAAACAGCAAAGATTTTTCATACCACCAAGATGAGAATAAACCCTATAATATGAACTGACACTCTGAATCAAATTTTACAGACAGCCTGTATGAAAATTGGAAGACATGACATTTCAGTTCACAAAGTTAAAATTAGGCTATTTTGATTGTGGGGGGTTGGTACCAGAAAAAGACACCACAACTCACAAGACCAACATTCAGCCTTGGTGAATTATTTAGAAGCAGTCAGTCATAAAATAGTTTGCTTTGGAAAAAAACAAATTATTGAAGTCTTGATGTGGAGGTAAACCCAAGACACTGAGAAACACTTCTGTTGATTACAGCTGAAGAAAAGCAAGTCAAGGAAGATAATTACGCAGTAAGTGAGCAATGGAACTGTAAAACGTGGTTTCACAAGGAATTTTGCCCCAGGTTCTGTCCTACTCTCCATGGGAATTGCAGCTCCCTCTTCATACCTCCTTAGTTTTTCCTTTCCATGTGCTCAGGCTCTGTTAAAGCCATGTGTACACTGACGGCTCCTCTACATACACAGATTGATTAGGTAGAGCTGTAACAGTCTTTTAGCCAGAAACAGCACTAATTCAAGGTTTTGGAAGTGCTTTTGCCAGGACAATAAAGTTAAAACACAGTGGGATACCATGCTTTATACAGAGAAAATGGTAGAGAAAGGAAGTGAACCTGGTTCACTTACAGTGAGTATGAGTTCCAAACACTGTCAAAGCTTGAGCAAGGCACCAGTTTTCCCAGCCAGACTCTGTGACTTCCTAATGGCGCCTGCAACAGCCAGCAGCTGCAAGAGTCATCGTCTCCTCTGTCACAGGGCCTTGAACAACACATACCTTTGTGTCTAAAATGTGCCATGGAGTTAGAATTCAGTAACAGAGGGCTGAAGAGCAGACTAGAGCACCATCTTAATCACATCTTCTCTTCCAAGAAAATAGAAAAATTTTGCTCAGTGATACTCCCTCAATGCCTGGAATCATTGTGTTTCCTAAACAACTTAGTCACTTGTGGGTTAGATAGGCTAATGTCTGGGCTAATAGCCAGAGTTACAGGAGAAAAAAGCAGTCATTCACTTTATTTTTCCTTCCTAAATTTTCTGATTTTTGATTTATCTTGGTAAGTGTTTCATTGTGGCCAATATATGGCTCTCCAACTACTTAGCCCTGGTGTACAGTGCTTGGAGCACGGTGCCTAATTCAATAGGGCATAAGACTAACTTCAACTCCTGGATACTGCAGTAGCATAAATATTTAAATAAAAAGTTATTCTACTATGCTGTATGTTTAAAGTTTGGCCCATGTACATCCTCTCAGCAGTCTGCAGAGTCTGTGCTGAGGAGGCAAATTAGTATGTTTCTCCAACAGAACAAGAATGCATTCTCCATTGCCTTGGGTAACATCATCTGATAAATTCACTCGAAGTGCTTCCAAATGTATTGTGTGATTGGAGTTACCTGCAGTGTTACTAGGAAAAACAGACAAACTTTTAGCCTGGATGCTTGACCTAGTAAATACTTACGACCTAACATAAGCCCCAATTCAACAAGGTACTTAAGCACATACCTAAATACCCACATGAATAAAGTCAGCCACGCTTTTAAGTGTCTTGTTGAACCTGGGCCATACAGAAGCTGAACACATCAAGCAACTACCCACATCAAGTTCCAGTAAAACAAAATTGATTTCCAGAGTGTATTCCCTCTGACTGTTAACACTGAAAAAGAGTGAGAGAGAAAATTTCTGCTGCTTCTCCTTCTTGGATACAGACTGTGCATGTTCTTCCTTTCATTGAAATATTTTCTCTCTGGTATCAAGAGTGATTTATGAATTTTTGGAACTAGACCGTAAAATGTGAAACAAAGACCCATGGTTTTTGGTATTATTTAGTCCCTGAACCTTTCATAATATCAGAAATAGTCAAATAGAAGGATTCTAATAAATACAATAAATAACGAAATAGATGAAAATTAGTAACAGGAAAGCCTGTCGAATTGGGTTGAACTTTGTGGCACGTCTCTTCTCCAAGGGGTTTTGCAGTCAGTGGATTAGTACAACTTTTTATGTGTGGAACCTACAGCTTCAACAGTGGGGAAAAACTGCTCTGGGATATAATGGTTGGTTAGGCAGTGACTGGTCAGTATTTTGATGTGTGTTTTGTTGCTATTTTGAAAAATATCAGTGCACTGCAGTTGTCTAACTTATCACTTACAGATGCTTCGTGGATGCAAACCAGAAGACTATCTGTGGATCAGCCATTTATCATACATTCAGAGATAAGTGGAACTTTGGACCACAGCCTTCTAAAATTTTTTAAGGTAACTAAAGTTCTCTCTTAAAGTACATTGAGTGCTATCTTGAGATTTATACTGGCACTATTGTTCTACAGCACGAACACAGCAAAATCACTGCCTTTACCGAAATAATTACTTACACCGCATTATAAAATAGTCTGGCTATGTCAAATTGTTAATTCAGAATGCCCTCCAGCTAGTCTGTCTCCAATTAAACCTACTACTAGATTAGATGATAGTGCTATTCCAACTTACTCTATGGAGCTCAGGGCAATCTTGCTATACAGCGGTGTAGACAAATTCATGGTTACCAGGAATGCAACAGCACTACCACTGCAGTTTTATCTGCATTGTGATAGTGCCTATGGACTGGGGAATCATAATTCTCTGTTCTAGCCAAATACAGTTGGATGCCAGTCCCTTCTCAAAAGGGTTTAATCATCCACTTAAAGCAATGATTTAATCAGTGTGTTGAAAGCAGTGGTGATAATAAAAGAAAAATACGGTTGTATGGTTTCTTATGATATGCAATTTTTTAAAATGTGTAACCTAGACATAAAAAGCTAAAAGATATTAATGACTCCTTGGATGGGATGATAGCCTGGTACCTCCAGGGATTTGATAACGAAGTGACCTTGTGGATTACGTATAGCTGTAAATGACTGCCTGAGAAAGAGGATGAAATGCTTTGGACTTAAAAAATTGCAGGAAACACTCTTTTTCCACACGTCTTCAGAGGAAGTTCTGTTGCTTGGAACTCCTCAGTTATCTTCAGAGTGGCCCAAGCTATATCTATGCCTTCATACTCACGTCTTTGAACTAAGCCTCTCTGAAGCTGTTCTTTTATCAATTGCAATATAGCAATTCTTTATATACAACATAATTGATCTTCACAGACACCTAAGGAACCAGAAATATTTCCTTACTGGCAGCCAAAACGGTCTTAAATCAAACCTTAAGGGCTTAATTTTGTATCTTGTTGACTCACTGGTCTAGAGAGATCATTCCTGTGAGGGACCTTGTTTCTGCATTGAGCACTGGTAGCTACCACTGACTTTGAGAAACAGCAGCTTGGAAAACTGGACTGCTGTGAAGCTGAGCAAGGACTTTGATCTCAGCTTCTCAAATAGTGTTCATCTTTCTTGTTATGAAATCTGAGCACATAATTTAGTTTCCTGTTTTACAGTTACGCAATGTTTTCTTAAGGCCATTATTTGAATCTTCCTCTGAGCTGCGAATTAAAAGGTAGTGCAAAGGTAACATCCATTTCACAATTTCCAATGAACAGGAAGATTTCTGGACATGAAAGGAACTGGTCTCACATTTTTTGGCCAAGGAGTCCTGAAACCAGATGGTATAGATTTTGTACCTAAGCTTATTCAGCGTTTACTGCTGGCTGCTGTATTAGTCCTGGCAGCTGCTTGGAAACCTCCTATCCCCCTGAAAATTAACACCTGGTTTCAGAAATACTGAAATACAAGTGATGGAAAAACTATCTAGCTTCATAAAAGGAAAATTCATGCATTATTAAATAGAAATTTGTTAGCCCAGAAGTAACTCTTCTTCTAGAAGAAGCAAAAGGCAAATCTGCTGAAAAAGATAACTTTGTCTCACAGAAAAAATATTCTAAAAAACAAGTAACTTTAAGGGCATCATTAAACACATTCAGATAAATTCATGCTTTAAGTGTTTGGAAACTAAACATAAACTTAACTTAACTAACATTAACTTAACCTAACTTAAACAGTGTTTTCAGACTTGGGCATCTATCTCCATAGACCTAAAGTAATACTTTGACGTTTTCAGTCCCAATAACCTATTTGTTATTAAGTATGCCTGCACATGTTCAGATTTTAGAGCAATGGTTTGGTCTTAATATCTTAGAGTCAGTTACCTTGTCCACAAAGTGAAGATCATGATTTTTGTTATCAACTTTACCATAGTTCTGTGATGACTAGATACTTGCTTGCAAAGGTCTCATAAGTGTTAAAGCCATCAATGGATGTGTACAGGGAAAAAAAGGACTAGATTTCATGAAAGGATTGAAACACATTCAATTTTGCTTATTTCAGGAGGAATTAAGAACCATTCTGTATTTTTAATATTTTCTTTATATGACTTTAGATCAGAGTTAATCCCTCTCAATTTTAGAAAACAAGTAGATTTTATGCATGTAATTGTCTAAGGTCTCTTTCTGAAATTCCATGTCCCTAAAATCTGCATATTCTCCCATGCCTGCTTAGTGCCTCACAGCCCTTAAGGCAGCCCTGACAAATGGCCAAGTGCAATGAATGCCAAACTCATAGAGCTTGTGCCTCAGAGACTGTAAAGATTTACAGGCTCCTGCTTGTCAGCTGTTGTCCCTGTTATAACTATTTTTTTCAGCTCAACTTCCAGTTGCGGAATATGGGGCAAGGTCAGGTGTTATTGGTGTCTTGAGGGTGAGGAAATGTCTCCTTTTCTCCTCCTTTCCTCTTTTTGCCTCCTTCCCATGATTCATAGAATCACAGAATCATAGAATCATAGAATGGTTTGGGTTGGAATGCACCTTAAAGATCATCTAGTTCAAACTCCCCTGCCATGGGCAGGGACACCTTCCACTAGACCAGGTTGCTCTAAGTCCCATCCAGCCTGGCCTATGAACCTCAGATTCTCTCTAGACAGAGGTTTTGACAGTGCAGCACATACTCCTCACATCTCTTTTGGCAGGTCATAGAGGATTATGACACTGTTTCTGAGTAGGTGGGCATCCACATGTCAGGCAGTGACTTAGATTTACAGATCTCTACACAACTTGATTTTGAACTAATCACTTTTAATTACTAATGTATGTCACACAGCTAAGACTTCAGAAAACTTAAACACCACCATCAAATTCACATTGTCTGCAGTTTGCAAAACTTAATGTGGTCAAAATCACGTTTAAAACACAGTTTCACCCTATAAATAAAGTTTTTAGATAAACCAGTAAGAAAAACACATGCTTTTTCATAGCAGCTACAATTGTTCTTCCAGCTGTGCAATACATCCACACACTAAGACAGGGGCTGGTGTTTGGCACTGCATGTGTTTGCAGAAGCCATATGCATTCCTGAGTTGCATTCGGGCACCGTTTTACTGAAATGTAGTTGAGCTGCACATGAAAGCAACAGAGAAGGTGAAGCGTGGTACAGTTTTGTAGCACATATTTACAAGGATGCCTTTCCAGCGTTCTTGTCCTTGTGCTTCACTATGAACTATGTTTTCTATTTTGGCTTTGACACGTGAATGAGTGCTAGTGCTCAGTTCATGTTTTCCTTGCCAAACATTTTATTGATCTCAAGAGTAAGTGGACAGCTACTCATGCAGCTATTGAGGAACTTTTTTAAGCATTTTTGTTGTGCTTCAGTTGGAAGTCAATAGGACAAGACATCTTGTAAAAGGCAAGATGTTTTTATTTAACATATGACATAGTAAAGATACTTGTTTACAAAGATAATAGATGCTGAGGTTGCAACTAATCCTACAAAATTAAAAAAAAATCCTGATTTTTTTAAAGTTGAGTAAAAAAGAAAGACTGGTTGTATTTCAAACACAAACTTTATTAATGAGAAATCAAGACATAATTGTGTACCAAACTTGTATCTCACTAACTTATGATCACATTGCTTTACAGAACTGGAAAGGCCCAAGTCTCTGAGACATCAAGTTAGATGTCATGAGCATTTTATCTCTTAAGTTATATTAATAGTTTTCATTGTTTGTTTCTAAGAGGAAAAGTCAAATATATGAATTAAATACTGCAAATTATTAGAAACTATCCCATAAAATCTTTTGAGGTATTTCATGACAGGAGAAGAATTAACTAGGGAGTACAAAAGTCAGCTATTAGCAAAGTATCCTAGGTATCCTCATTGTGTTTTGCACAAGTACAGGGTGAGAACTTCACTAATAATTTTCAGATGCTTAGTAAACTTTAAATATTGGAGGACTATTTGGGATCACGTGATATTCTTCATGTACTGAAAAATTTATTAAAGTTTCAAAATTTCATTGAGATTATGAAAAGGATCTATATGCTTGGAGTAACGGCTTTCAGGAGGCATGCTAAGAAGAAGTTTTCCTATTCATGTGTACATAGATTTGTTGACCCAAGCAGATAATAGACAAATCAGGGCTGATACTTGAAAAGTATTTAAGATATGCCAGAATCATATTTATGAATCATATGAATATGAATCATGTTTACAATATGCCAGAATACAGGTAATGCTGTATAAAGATGCATTAATCATCTAGCTATGGATATAGCATTTCATATCTCTAATAGGTTCACACAGATTTTTTTCTATGCATAATACAGCAAATTCATATATTGCAGACTTCAAGCTACCAGAGAAATGCTAGAACTGGAAATATGGAATCAAGTCTTCCTCAAGACAGAACTTCCAAACTCCATCTTGTACTTTGTAACGAGTAGGCAATTATGGGTGCAGAATTCAGAAATTCCATTTAATTGCTAAATTCAGCTTTATATACATATGGAACAGAGTGCCCAGAGGAACACAGTCTAAATCAAAACTTCATGTCCAGACATTGCTGCTAGGAGAATTCAGATCTTTTGTATGCACAGCTGTACAAATATATTTAACACATTCTCCCACAAATTTATGCTCAGACCTGTAGTCATTTACTTGCAGGTTTAATTTTGTTGCTGTGCTATTGCACTGTTTCCCATTGGAGTAAGGAAAAATAAAATTTTGAAATTAAGCTGTTTCATAGAAGATTTAATACATTTCTTATCCTGTGCTTGCTCCCTGACATCAAGCAACCCTGAGTGTTAGACAACATAACTCTGAGCTCTGCTTAAAAACTGAGAGCAGTCTAGTTCCACAACTGATACTGTCTAAACCATGGCAAAACAAGGAATGAATGAAAAATAATTCTTTACAATGGCTGAAGCACAGGGCAGAACCTGTGGACCAGACTCTGTATAATCAATTGCCAACCGGTACTTTCTACCTATTCGTCTCTATGATACCTTTGTGGTGAGTATATTTGTCCCAGGAAAAGGATTTTTGGTGCATTTTCCCATTTAATTTTGGGGCTGAAGACTGCATTCCCCATCTCCCAGAAGCATGCCACAAGGCTGTGGACATGCAGAGATGCCTACTTCCCATTCTGCATGTTGAAATACTGTTGTTGTAGCAAACAGAGCATGATTAAGGACTAGAAAGAAAAAGCACAAGTGGCTGATATTGTAGGCTAGTGGTCAAGACAGCCTCTAAGGCTAGTGAACATTCTTATTATGGACCCTGGTCTTGGCTAGCTGGAGCATAAAGTAAAACCCAGAAACAATCCTAACATGGACCAGACTCCCTATAAAGTCTGACCACTGAGCTTTCCTAATTTTGACATGCAACTCCTTGTTCAGGACTCTTAACTTTCAGCCCCGCTGACAATACTATAACCATTGCTGCATTACTCCACAGCTGCATGTACAGAATGCTAAACAGGGGCCAGGCACAAAGTCTGGAGTGCAATAGTAGTAACTATTGTGTTTATAGCATGACACTAGCAGGCAGCAGCTCTGGTCCGAGCCAACAAGAACTCTACCAGCCAACTCCTGGATACAGCCCAGAGGCTGGTGTATGGCAGGGACTGTCCCCAACAGTGGGGATTGACTAGATCATCCCATATTTAGGGAGAATTTTGCCATTAGTACCTGAGTGTAGCATGCCTCTTGCTCTCAGACCCATTACTATGTCTAACACTATACTCATAAGAACAGAGCTGGCCTATGAGGTCAAAAAGAAGAGTTTTATTCTGAATGAACAATCAGATTCTGCTGGGCCTGCTAGAGGCAACTGGCTCCCAAAGAAAGAATAGACAAAAAAAAACCAGACCAACAACTATTTCAAATTGTCCTCTGTGCTGGGAATCTCACAGAAAAGGAGTAAGGCTGTGAACTGCACATCCAGGTACTGATATCTGTGGATCTTTACACAAACAGATGTATTTCAGAACCATATTTCAGGCTTGTAGCTAAGAGCAAATGAAGATTTGTCATCCATATATAGAATTCATGAGTGTAAGAATTGTGGCAGAAGGCAGTTGTTAAATTTACTTTGGAAGTAAAAATCAATTTACTTCTTTGTAAAAAAAAAACAATAGGCAAGTACAATCCTGGTAATTATTGAAATGAGTGAGAGTACCGAGTTCACAAAGCACCCAAATTGGATTAAACTGCTCAAAATATAATATTACAAAAAACATTTAAAGGATATGCATTTATGATCATGTGTTTGTATTGGGTCTGGCTGAGATGTAGTTCATTTTCCCATAACAGTCTTCACAATGCTGTGCTTTGCACTGGTAGCTGGAAAGGGGTTGATAACACACCAGGCAAAATCCTGGCAGGGGACACAACTAGGGCAGTTGACACAAATTAACCAAAGGGATGTTCCATACCATATGAAATCAGCTCAAGTATAAAAGCTAAAGAAAGGAGGAGGAGGAGATGGTATTTGTTCTTTACTATGTTTGCTCTCCTGAGCAACTGCCATGTGTGCTGAAGACCTGCTTCCTGGGAAGTGGCTGAGCATAGCTTGCTCATGGGAAGTACAGAATAAAAAGATTGGTGTTTTTTCTCTTTGCTTTGTGCATGCACAAACTTCTGCTTTAGTAAACTGCTTTATCTCAACCTAGGAGGCATTTTCCAGGAAAATTTTCCAGTTATTTTCTCTCTCCTGTCCAGCTGGGAAGGGGGAATGATAAGAGTATCTTGGTGGGCACCTGGTGCACAGCCAACGTCAACCTACTGCAGTCCTTTTTGGTACCTAATGTGAGGCATGAGCCCATGACCCTGGGATTAAGAGCACCATGCTCAGCCAAGGTTGAGCCAATCAGGAATGATAGTAATGGCTCTGTGATTAACATCTCAAAGAAGAAAGTAGAATTACTGCACAGAAGTAATTGAGGCCAGAGAAGGAGGAAAGTGAGAATGTGTGAGAGGAACAGCTCTGCAGACACCAAGGTCAGTGGAGAAGGAGGGGGAGGAGGTGCTCCAGATGCTGAAGCTGTACCCCTGCAGACCATGGACGACCAAGGAGGTGCAGAGATCCATCTGCAGCCACTGGAGCAGGTGGGTGCCTGGGAGGAGGCCGTGAACATGTGGGAGGCTTGTGCTGGAGCAGGCTCCTGGCAGGGACCTGTGGAAAGATGTGCCCAGCTGGAGCAGGTTTCCTGGTTGGAATTCTGACCTTGTGGGGAATCCACACTGGAGCAGGCTGTGCTAAAGGACTGTACACCATGGAAAAGTGACTCCCATTGCAGCAGTCTGTGGAGAACTGTTGCCCACGGGATGGACTGCTGTTGGAGAAGTTTGCAGAGACCTGTCTCCTATGGGAGGGACCCCACGCTGCGGCAGGGTAAGAACTCTGTCCCTGAGCAGCGGCAGAAACAATGTGTGATGAACCGACCATAACCCTCATTCCCCATCTCCTTGTGCTGCTAGGTGAGGAAGCAGAGCTTGGGAAGGAGGGAGGGGTGGGGGGAAGGTGTGTTAATATTTATTTTACTTCTTATTATCCTGCTCTGATTTTGTTAGTAATAAATTCAATTACTATCTCTAATTCAAGCCTGTTTTGTCCATGATAGTATTCAGTGAGTGATCCTCCCTCCTTATCTCAACCTATGAACCCTTTGTTATATTTCCTCTCCCCTGTCCATTTTTGGAGGGGAGTGACACAGTGGCTTTGGTGGGTACCTGGCATCCAGCCAGGGTCAACCCACTACAGTGTTCTATGGTTCAATTTTCTTTAATCTCCAGAGGCCTCTCAAAGGCCTCTAAATTTAATTTTAGACAAACTGGCAAACTTTTACCGCACTAAAGAATGCTAAATAAAGCCTAAAGAGGGATGGTTAGGATCAGAACTACTCCTTGTCTCCAGCTACTTCATTCTGCACTGGTATTGTAAAGATGTTACCAATGCAACTGGAGAATTGAGCTATCTTTATAGCTGTTTCACTTACTTGCAGCACTGCAGAACACTTGAGCATACCAGTGAGCACAGGCCTTCCATAGAATGACTTTTACATTAGAAATTTCCCCATAAACACTAGGCAATCTAGGCCCAGTTTCCCATATTCTTTACATGCTTGGTTTTTTTCCCCTCATTCTCTTGTCCTGGCTCTCTTCCAGGACACTTTGCAGACAAAAATAGGCCTAGTGATATCACTACACCATCAGATAAAAGTGGGAAGAATGCTAGAGAACTGCAAACACATATTTCAAAACAGCAAATATCTCTAGACCAGTTTGAGAAACATGCTGGAAAAAATTCTCCTGATGACAAGCACAAGCATATTTTTATTCCCTCTACAAGGAAGAGCATCATTCAATATCAAGGTATTACCATGAAAAAAACCCCAAACAAACCGAAAAATCACACACTGCCAAATCTTTAGGCAAAGTGCTGCTTCTGAACAGCAGTTTAATGCTTTTCTTTGTGTGGTTTTACGGCAGCACTGAACAGTTGGTTTGTACAGGAGCAAAGCACCGTCCGTCAGGGTGGCAATGAGCAGCAGTTTGAGGCTATTAACCTGCTCCAAGGGAACCGTTCTGCAGTGCAACTGGTAGCTGGTGCATCACTGGTTATGTTAAGGAGCCACAGCTCCTACCCAGGCGAAGGTACTTGAAAAATATCACAGCAACCTTACTATGACAAACATCACTGTATACTGAAAAACAAAACTTAACTTTTGCCAATATTCAGGCAAGGTAGCCTAAATACAAAATGTAAAATACCCAAGGTAAAAATGAGAGACCTTAGAGCTGACTTCTGTTTTCCAAGTTTCAGCTCACATTACAGTATGTTCCTTCCAAAAAATCCTGCATTTGTGTCATGATTCACTCTGTGTTTTTATGGCACTAGTTTTGTTGTAATTGTATTTGTGCTGACGCAAGAGGTGTGGCTTTCAGCTTAAAATACATATTTTCCTTAGCTTTGTGGGTAGTTAAGTTACCCTATGTAAGCTCAGGTAGGTAGCCTCAATGTGGCTAGAACATCAGTATTGCAACTCTGTTTACTAAACCAGTTCTACTGCCTATGGTGCTTCCACATACATTTATGTACTTCTTAACAAAGGCTTACACAGTCTTGTGGGGCAGGGGAAGAAAACTTGATATGGCTTCCCGTCCCCATAGTCACTGTGGTTATTCTTGGGTTAAGGCTCCGATGCAGTTTTTTACAGCAGAGAGCAGCATCTTGCCTCTGTACAAGGCTACAGCTGCTGTCTTTTAGTTTTACTAACCTGAAGCGTTACACCCTCGCTGCTTTCCTTTGTGTCAAGCACTGTTTGAAGAAAGTGTATTTGTTCTGTACGGAAAGAAAAAGATTGTATCAGCAGCTGTTTAGTTACAAAACTGTGGTCAATGTTACATTTATTTAAGTAATACTTATGGTGTTGTTTTACATTCAAAGGAGTATATATACTATCTTTCACTTTTTAAACTACCACTTCCATTTAACTGCATTTGAAACTGCAAATGTTATTATCCCCAGAAGGCAGAATGATCCTAAGCTATTGAAAGAATTTTTAGCTCAATGGATAATTAATATGTGAAGCTTCTTTCTAAACACTATATAGCAAGATATTAAAAAAAAATCCAAACCCAAAACTACATTCCTAAGCATAAAATTAGCAGTTAACTAGCCGAAAGGAAAAGGATTTAATAATTCCTGTACTTCACCATATTCTCTGAAGAAGTACTTTTCCTTCCTTTATGCTACAGCAGCAGCATTTTAAAACTTTCATTTAGGTACTTTCAGAAAACTACTGATTCTCAATACGATCTGGAATCGTTTCACAGGGGTTTATATTTTGCTAATTATTGCTGTTAAAAAAAGGTGTTCGCAAATTTGCAGAAAGCATGACAGATTAAAAGATTTCTGTGCACTCAAAAGAAATGCAAGCATTTCTGTAATGATGAAAACTAAAGAGTAATGCTGTAGTTCTCCAGAGTGCTTATTTTTTACTAATACGAACCTAATGTTTTCCATCACTTTTCTTTTCAAAGAAAAAAAATAGGTGGTTGAACTTTGCATCCCACTCTCAATACTTTGTATTAGATCATTCATTTCTTAACATAATTTTGAAGACAAATGATTTACTATCTGCTTGCTAAAGAAAGTGGATCACTAAGGAACCATTTGCAGTAAACTGTTCAGCATAAATTATTACTTCATTTTCAGGTGATTGTATATTCCTTTTGGCAGTTAATAAATAACTTCTTAAAATCTTCATGGAAAAACCACATTTTGATTACAGCCTATTTAAATTATTTGCATTCTATCTGAAATGTTCTCTTTTTTAAACTCCCTTAGTGATTATAATGGTAAAAGAAATAAATACAAATTATTTTTCTCCTCCTCTCTTCTTGACAGCACAACACATGCCAACTTTGTGCATGAATGACAACTCCTATTGTAGTATAGGTGTATTCCTTGCACTCTGAAGTCAATCTTTAAATGCTTGCTTCACTTCAGCGGCCACTCTTCTTTTTTTCTATCGTGTTCGTATGTAACAATAATGTTATGGCTTGGCTTCTGCCACAAAAAGCGGGATTTAAGTAATCAGCAATCAATTCACCTCATCTGAAACCTAACCTGTCTGTTGTTTCTCTTTGAATTCACTTTGCTGACGCCCATCATCGGGGTGCTGGGGAAAACCAGCTGGCAGGCAGGCATCCCACTGGTTATCACTTACCATTTACTAATTTTAAAAATATCATTAAGTGTATTTGTTTTTTGACTTGAGATATACATGTGATCAGTTTTCTAACTGGCTTTAATGTTAACAAATATGCACGTACATCCCTTTTTTTAGTACATTCATGGGGTATGGAGGCAGCACCAGCCAAGAAGTGGGCATTTTTCATTTACAGCAGCCTAACGACCCCTTCCTGCTCAGCTTTAGGCGAGCTGAGGATTACTGACAATCTGAAACATCAGCAAGAGGTTAAGTTTTTGCTTCGGGTGTGGATAACTCAAATTGTGATCACCCATTTTCCTCTGCACCCATGGCCAGAAAATTGGTGGAAAGTTGTATAGCTAAGCAGACCATTCTATAGCACATCAGTTTGTGTTTCAGAGCTGACATAAACCAAAGGAAATCAGTGAAGAGGTAGAAAAATGCTGTTGCATATCACACTTACAGGGCTTTCTTTCTGACTGAAGAAAAAGTCAACAGGAAAAAAACCATGGTCCCTGTGGGAGATGAGGCTAAAAGATGTTGCTACCCTTCATGTGAAGAACAAAGTGAAGAAAAAACAACCATCATGCTCAGGCCTTCTTGTGGTCAACACCTCTGATCTACTCTCCCTAATAAATATAATTAGAAAGTTGGCAGCTGAGTAATAAGTAACCATCTATTAATCTTAGTTTGAGTTCCTTATTGGTGGCCATTACTATTACATGTTATGCTAATTAGACTAGTTTTTAGTAAAGTAATATCCTGGGGAATATCATTGAATTTTGTGCTCTCCTTTCTTCTCTGTTTTAAACACATTTGCATAAAATATACATTTCTAAGGCAGACAACAGGCATTTTTCAGAATATTGTTTAGGTTTGCAAAAGTTTCCGAAAGAAGGGGGTCTTTTTGGCAAGTCTGGACTAGCTGATCAGAGCAGAGGTGCTGGAAGATCGTTCTGGTTTGTATGTAGTCGTTGTAAGCATGACATCTGAAGAGAATAACACCCTGTTCCTTCTGGAATTTGGCGGAGGAAATATGACTGGCATTACATGGGTGTATTAGATCCAGGAACAAAATGCAAATAAAGTACAAATCTAAAAAAAAAAATGAGAAAAGTTACATGAACACAGATGAAGTGGGTATCTGAAGTAATTATTTTTTGTGTAATTTATTCATCTTTATGGTTTTCATTGAAAACACCTAAAATAAACATTTTCCTCTTACATAATTTAATAGAGTAATGGGCATATACATCAATGTGCTCCTGCATCAAATTACATCAAAAGCAGTGAAACCGATACACTTTTAGTTGATGGCATGTCAAGTGCACAAGGAATATCTCTGAAGGTAAGAGTGACTGCTGAGCTGTGATTCATATGCTTCAGTATGAATGACACCCATTTCATGAATGCAATCAAAGCAGTCACAACAGACAGATGGTGTCTGGCCTGTGGAAGTCAACTGACTTTAGACAGGTTCTTACAGCCTGATGTACAGAGAGCTGATACATAGAATGTCCTGAAAAATGAAACTGAAGCTTAAATTGTAAGCCTTAAAATCAGCAAATAGTTGGAATTTCAAATATAATTTATGATGTTTTGCCTTTTTTTTTTAATGTTCTCGGCCTGAAACACAGATAGAAATAGAACTAAATAAATAAACCAAAAGTAAGGAATATAATTTATTCTAGAAAATTGTCTCCTTTCTTCATGAAAATAAAAGGTGAATGCTAAACAGTTTTGACTAGTATTTATTACTGCAATTAAATTATTGTCATTACATCAACAGTGACAGCCACAAGGCAAAAGTTTCTTGTTAAAATTGCCTTTCCCCCATCTTTTTCAAGCAAGAGATTTTCTTAAGTTTCACAAAGGAAAGGAAAACATACAATTTGCTCCTTTGTATTATCTCTTTTCCTGTTTCTCTACAAAAGTATTCAAGCACACCTGACTTACCCAACAGAAAGAATATACAAATGTAACAGGAGAGTCAGTCTGTGTACCCCAATCACTATGATCAAGCCTATCAACCACATTATAGAAGAGTTTACATTTGCTGAATTGTTATGTTCTGTTTTAGAGATATCTTTTCATCACTGAAGAAAACATCAAAAGATTTTAGGCTTTGACATCCATATCCAGGATAAGTTTCAGAGTCTTTCATCAACCACTGAAACTGGATTAGCACCAGAAAGTATTTAACAGTCTCTACCTGACTAGAGAACAAACCGAGGGACCTCTGGCTTAGCAAGAATTTATAAAATGTGATTATTAATTTCAAGACATCACACACTTTAAATTGAATTCTTCAGCATTTCTGGGGGGAAGACTGACTTTAAAATCATGATTTGATGAAGAGCTGATGAAGAATTTGACTGAAGATAATGTAAAAATCCAGAAACAAAGTAATTAAACCAACAGTTATGAAGTACAGAGGAGGAGAGCAAATTTAACAAATTAGGATGTGCTTATAAAAGTTTCAGAACAAAAAGGAAACATGGCTTTTAAATTTCATTTCCAAATATTACCCTTATTTCAACTTACAGTGCACGACAGGGGTGGACAGAATTAGCCTTTAAATTCATCTCTTTCCTTACAGAGAACTAAATGTTTACTGGTTTGCAGTTTAGCAGTGATGGCCCCAAACTTGGCCTCTTTTTAGCCACTGAAATGTATGGAAGTGTTTTCAAGAAACCCACATAATCTGGAAGCAAAAGTGACAAAATAATGTCACTGAAATTGCCTGTATTTAAAAAAAATTAAATAAATAAAAACCAACCCGAAAAGACTGTTTTCCTGAAGAAGTCAGACCTGGATGGTACTATTTTAATTGCTGAATTTTCCTTGCTCTAATCATCAGTCCCAGACGATGCCTTTAGTTCTAAAACACAGTTCAGTATTGCTGGAAAACTGGGAAGATGTTGTGCTGCAGCTGAAGTTCACAGAATGAACTAATGTGTGTTTTAAAACTGCAGCTGCTATAAAGTGGAAAAATATAAAATTCTTGAAACGTTATTTGAAAACAAGGCAACTGCTTGTAGAAAATGGATTCAAAACTCCTGCAGCTTTTGAACAGGTAAAAGACAAAAATCTGTCTACAAGGCACAGAATCGCCTTTTTTATAAAGCTGCATGAGCATGAAAAAATTAGCACTTTCAACTGTCAAATAATTAATTTAAAAGACATTTTAATTATTCTTTTAGCTATTTAAATATTTCATAGTATCATAACTGAACATTATGGATTCTATCAGAAAGACAGAGAACAGTCATGTTTACAATCAGAAATACGAGGTTGCTGTTTTCTATGATTCACTGTAATGTAATCATTAATCCTCGTTTAATACAGTGTTAATACAGACCAAACAATTGAAACAGTTGTGATTTTTAACAAACATTATTTAGTTAACTTATAAAATAATTTTTCCATTGCAATGCATAATGTACAAAAGTACAATTTTTTTTCTACAATTTGTGTATTAAAATTAAGCTACTAAAATCATATTTACAGAAATATTTATTGATAAATAGCTTAAAATAAAATTTCAAGGAGAAATCTGAAATACTAAATTTCACGTTTGTTCAGTAAATCAGAATCTATAATTTATTATTCCTACATTTGACCTGTTATCAATTGCTTGAAGCAACTATTGTAATTATTTTTTCAAAACCTAAGAAGTAAGGAAATGTGGTAAATATGTAGATTTGAGTCAGCACTTTAAATTACTATTTTCTGTGGCTAAAAGCCACAACAAAAACCCCTTAGTCCACTAGAAATATATATAGAAATATAAATCAGAACCAATAAAACTCTAACAGTATTACACGTAATAGTAGATTTCATTATTCAGTCATTGTCTACATAGCAAGCACATGACTAAAAGATATAGTTACTAGTCTTGAGTATCTGTATCTGTCATTTTACACAGGTCACTGCACAGTTTCAAATTTGTGTGGTATATTTCAATAGTTTTAGATCTACAGTTAGAGGCACCTTTGCAATTCTTACAGTTTGTAAAATGTTTGCCCGTACCAGTTTCCCAGCAACAGTGCAAGATACTAAGGCCCAGTTCTCAGCTCCCGTAAGGTCCAGGGGAACTACTGATCTATCCCAGCTGCAGATTTGAATCTGTTGACACGCTGAGTTATTGTTGATCCCGATGCAAGTTTCTGTGTGTATATTACGAGCATTACAGTATATGACCCTATGTAGCTCCTGAGTCAGAGCCGTTCAGTTAACCAAAAAAACCCAAATGTTTATTCGTAGCAGTGCTGCTGAGCCATTAACTGTGATTATTATTAAACTGTACAAAAAAGTTCTGCGTGTTAGTGTGCTTATGCTTTCACAGAAAAAATGTTAAGACCCTGACTTTAAGATCAACATTGCTGTTGACGATTAATGCCAAGTGACAGTCAAAACTGAAAGAACAAAGCATCATTTTCAAATATCTGACGGAGTACAAAGAACAGGCAAATCTTAAATTCTCTCCTGCTGTCAGATATCATAGTTCTATATGGACTACGTTTTGTGCGTACTGTAAAATTAACTAAAATACTAAATCACATAGGCTTAGGAACATACTTCAATAAAACTGATTCGTATCTGGGTGCTGATATTTTTGAACATATTAAGACAATATATTTATCTTACCAACATTCAAATTTGCAAGCGTCCCATAGGCCAAAAAACCCAAAAAAGCTAACAAATACGCTGAAAACCCCCATACCTCAGTATGAAATCCTGACCCCTTCTCCAACTAAGTACACACCGTCCAAATACACTGAGAATGCCAAGCTACAGGGGCCCCTCTATAGGGAAACCTGTATTTCAGTCAGCAGCATCTGTCAGCTAAAGGAGGAGTGCAGGGACAGATGCAGGAGGAAGGATGACACGTGAAGTGGTGGCCGATTTCAGAACCAGTGTGTGTTTCTGTGTACAATTAAATCAATGTCATACGTGTACTAAAGCAGGATTTTGTCCAGATTTACGTGCAGAACACAACTATAACTCTAGGCTCATTTCAGTGCAAGATTACGGCGCTAATTAGTAAGCTCCTGGTCCTGCAGTCCTGTCCCATCTCCCAGCAGGGTCACACAGTCAAGGGGGGCACAAGCGTGCTGTACAACTCCCTCGGCTTCTGCGGCAAGGAGCAACACCACGCCGGGCCGACAATCGCCACCTCGAAACCCACAGCGCGAGGCCCGCCGGGGCAGCGCCGTGCCCGTGCCCCTCACCCGCGCCGCGCTCCCTGCGCTTCGGGAAAGCCCCGCATGCGGCAGCGGCCGCGCTCCGGGGCTCGGGAGCGGCGGCCGGGGAACCGCCCGCTCCGGGTCCCGTCATTTTCATTGAAAAGGCCTGGGGGGATGTTTGGGTGACTCGCTACAGCCAGGCCTAAAGCCAGCCCTCGGTTCGCTCGCAAAGGAAGCGGACCGGCACGGAGGGGGTTCGCGAAGGGAACGGCCGTGGCGATGCCCACCGGGACCCGCCCGTCCCTCGAGCACCTGCTCGAGGGGGAGCGCCTTTCCCCGCTCGTGCGCCGCATGGTCGGCGGGGCCGGCGGGACGCCTTCCCCGCAGCCTCCCGGCGGCCCGGGACGCGCGGCGGCGGCTCCTCCTCGGCGCGGCTCCCAGGGCAGCGCGGACCGCGGGGCAGCGCCGAACGCTCCGCGGGGCGGGGCGGGACGGGGGCGGTGCCGCGCGCGGCCGTTGGGAAGTTGCGTCACGGCAGGCGCGCGCGGCTGCGCGAGGGCGGCGGATTCGAACGGCGCGGGGAGCGGAGGGCGGCGCGGCGCGGCGCGCGGCGGGAGCGCGGGAGGAGGGGGAGGAAGGAGAGGAAGGAGGAGGATGAAGCGCACGGCGCCCCGCAGCACTCTGCGGAAAATAATAAAGAAGCACAAGCCGCAGTTACGCCTGGCGGCGAACGCCGACCTGCTGGTGAGGAAGGAGAGGGGTGGGGGAGAGGCGAGGCTGCGGCTGCCCCGGCGAGTCCGGGAGCGCTCCTGCTTTTGGCCATGGCGGCAGCTGCAGCTGTGCTGGTGCCCCGGGGACAGCCGGCCCTAAACAGGGACGCGTACTCCCTAAATGTTGTGAACCGTGCGCACTGGAGCACTTCGGGTGTGACGGGATGTCAAAGTTACTGCTAATGGTGCTTCTCCAGGGACCCGCAGGCAGAGGGGAGGCCAAGCTTGGGGAGACACAGACGATTTGTCTGTGTAAGAAAATACGGCTAAACAGAGATTGCCGCGCTCCGCTTTGCTGGTGTAGGTATTGTAGCTCTTTGTCAGTGATCTTGGGGATTGAGGGACGGGCTGATGCATGGCTCTTGCGTCACTCCGTGTACACCCTGATGTTCGAAGAGTTTGGTGTAGACGCACGGAGAAGTAGGACTTCGGATTGTGTGGCTGCTGGATGCAGATGTTTGTTGTTTGTGTAGGTCAGCTCGGGTGTACAAGTAGACAGCTGAGCTGTGATCACTGAGTTTCTAAGCTGCTATGGCATCTTGAATGCTCATATGATTTTAGAAGGCCGTCTAAGTAGTCTCTGCCCCAAACTGTGGGATGGCAAGTCTTGTTAGTAATCCCATAAGGTGTTGGGGTCCTGATCATGGTTTACAAACGTGAGGATAAAAGAGCCAAGTTTGCAAAAACGGAGGCCAGCAAAGCTGAATTGCTTCTGACCTGCTTTAAGGGATTTGCTGCACAGGTAGGCTTTGTCTCACCAAGAAATTATTTGACTACAGCAAGGAAACCTGACTTCAGGAGAGCTTGTGGTAGTTGCTGTATTGAAAAAAAAAGTGCATAAAAAAATACCCTTTGAGGTAATGTCCTTGTTTACAAATGCATGTGGCTCTCAGAGCATTAAAGCGTTAACACATGCTGTATACTAGTATGGTCCCTGACTTGAATTGTAAGTCCATGTTTCGTATGTGTGTGAAAGTTTTGTCTTGCAGCATCTTGAAGATTGGCATCTGGATATATGAAGCTAAATGTGAACGTATAAAATTAAAATAATTAATATGAGATTAAAATGAATGAGTATGGTAATTACATGAGAGTATTTAGATTTGAATGTAAACATTAAATATTTTTCTAATGAACCTAATAAAAATATGAACTCTTCCTTATGTTTTTGCTACCTTTGGATTTTTTTTATGGACTAAGGACCTGGCCCCTTGCTACTCACACTCAGACCTACTCAAAGCTTACTCATGGAATGCAGTAGTCAACTAATCAAACTCACACAATCACACAATTTTTTTGTAATCCTTGGTAACAGTTGGTCTGTGTTTCCAGGGTAATGAAAATTTGGCTTCAAAGTAGTGTGGCTGTCTGAAAAGGGGTAAATGGGACATCCCTCCAAATCTTGGCCTTTGGTTCCCATCTCTTCTTGGTCCTGGCACTAAAGTTCTCTCAGCTGCAAAGACAGTCAGTGAATTGAATTGACTGAAACTTACAAACAACAACAATCAGATCTAGTTTAAAATATGTCTATGCAAATGTTCATTGCAACACAAAGGATGAGACCAGAATAAATTTTAATAATGTGATAGAAACTTAAATTATCTCTTCTGCTGATGTCAAATTACACAGCCTTTTATGTTACAAGGCTTAGCTTTTTTATTTTACCTTCAAACAGGAATGTCCAGGTGTGGTTGTTGTCCGTGATGTTCTTCAACTAGGCACGTGTCTAACACCTCTTTAGCTCCGTACTTCTTTAGCTAAATAATCAATACAGCTGCAATTATGCCTCTTTTAGGAAAAAAAAAAAAAGAAGGATTGGGAGTTTATTGTGTAGTAAGACAAGTAGCAAATTTTGAGAGTATGTTTTCTAGTGCCTATGTTATTCTCTGCAAACCCTGTAAGAGTGATTAGATTGCATACATCAGAAATTTATATAGTAGCTGTCTTAACAAGATGGAGCCATATACATTTTGAGCAGAGAGCTTATGTCTTCTCAAGGGAGGTATGAGAAAAGTGCTAGTTCAGTTTCTGGGCTATCTTCCAGAATGATCCATGCTTTATGTTTGAATCTACTGCAGTATGTGCCCATTCCAGTAAGGTGGTCTGCCTGCATTAGGAGAAAATCAGATTGCTTTCTTTTTTCCCTGACCTTCAGTGATTATTTTTACTCAATAAACCAATGTCTTCTTACGTGATAGTAACTAACAGGTTCGAAAGGCGTAAGAATTCAGATAATTTTGTTAAATACTTGAATGAGGTTTCTTCTTCACTTTTGATCAAGTGTCTTCTTGAAATCTGAAGCTTTATCAGAACCTGTTTCGTAAGTGTTTACATCTATCTCTTTGCACAGTGTAGCTGTCAAATTTTGTCAGCCTTTCTCAGGAAGCTATTTGTTTTTGTTTTTTGTTTTTTTGGTTTTTTTGGAGGAGTATGATAGTATCTTTGCCTGAAGAGATGCAAATAGTGTTTCAGGTTTTTTCAAGGCTCTTTTCGAAAAGAAGAGGTAAAGATTTTAGTACTGAAGCTCAGATATTCCCCCAATGGTCAGAGAAGAAAATATGCAGGCTTCGTTCTAGCTTGTAATTATAGAAGAAAAACAGGATCTCAGCTGCTTCTTTTATGTTAGAAGGGTACTTGTGTGTTTCCATTGCAGGAAAATCTTAAAGTACTGCACTGAATGGCCTCTTTTAAATTTGTTATCACCAAAGAATGATTAATAAGTGTATGTTGAAGGCGAAATATCAGTCTAAAGAATTGTTTTGAAGTTATGGCAGTAAAACAAAATTACAGCGGTTGTCCCTGCTATTCCTCAGTTCTTTGGAACAGGTGTGTGGGAATTGCTGTGTAAAAAGTGCTGGGAATTTTTTACATATGTTCTTAAAATTTTGCGGCCTTTCTTTTCTGGAAAGTAAGCATTTTGTTTTGTTAGGTGATTTTCATGAGTTGTTAGTTCAAAACTGTTTTTAAATTTTATGCAGAAGGACAATAAGTTAATATGTAGTAAAGTAATGTCTTTAAACAAATATGGTATTGCTTAGCTGCTTGTCAGTAACTGTCCTATTCATGGTATTCAGTCGTTCTGCCTTTCGCCAGCCTTTCTCAATTGCCTTGAATAACCTGGAATATTTATTAACCTGTGTGCTCTGTTGTGGAATGTTCCAATTTTAGTTATGTGACTGTTTAAATCTGTTGGAGTACAGGGGAAGCTTTTCCACATGCAGCAATTCACTTTGAAACTAGGAAAATAAAGATACAGTGATTCTGAGAGAAGGTGCAGTTTTTAAAGGCAAGTTTAAAATTAACACTTTTGCCTTTGGGTATCTCAGTAGAAGGACATGCAAGTATAGAAACTTTTCTTCTACCTCTCACTTCTCCTCCAGGTTGTTTCCAGAAATCTAATCTTCCTGTTGATAAGTTTAATAATGAGAGTTCTAATGTTGAACATTATTTTAGTGCCACTGCTTGATTCTGTTGGAGTTGATTTCTGTGTGAGTGACTAAAGACTGGTTCTAAAGCGGCTTTTATGTTTTGTGAAAGATATCTGCAAGAACATCTGCTTTTTGTGTAGTAGATGCTTCCAAATGATGTCAAATATTATGTAAATTTATCTATTGCACTCTGGCTTCATTTAGTTCAGGATATTTAAAAAAACCACCTAAACTGCTTGTCATATGAACAGAGTTCATATGACAGGAGCATGCCTTGTAACAGGTTCCTTATGCTGCAAACCCATTGCCAAAGTATTTCCTGTAAACTCTTAATTTGTAATTTTCCATGTTATATTTTTCCAGGTTTTACAGATAAGGCATGACAGAATAAATACATCACCTTATTCATACAAGTAAAACTTTCATATATTTCAGTAATATTTTTCTGAGCTTTTGACTGAAAAAGTATTTTTGTACACTTTACATAGCAGAGATAATGTTGTTTGAAAGTTTAGTTAACAAAAGATGCAATTATAAATTTTTCTGGTTGGACTATTAAAATAGTTCACATAATGTCTGTATAATGCTAGAGGTTTGTATTATAGGTCCCTGATTAATTACTACACAAAGGTGCTATTAGCCGGCAGTTTTAGTCCAAGCTGGAGCAGTTCCTTCCTTGCCTGCTGCAATTTTTTCCTGCCTCTGTATTAGCAGAACAGCATTCCGTATGGAACGGAATACTGCCCGACCAGTTCTTTTAATGTAAAAAGGCTAAGTGATGAGCTGGGAAAAAATGGATGGAACCTCCTGACACTGGAGAATTCCAAGTTCTGGAGAAATTTATGTCAATGTCCCTTTACACTGGAAAGGGGCAGAAGTCCTTGAACTTGTCTGTAGTCCATTTGGCCATAAGGCAGGGATGAATTTGCTGTTCATAAAAGTCTGGCTGTTGTAGTTACTGAAAACTGACTATACTTAGTAGTAAGCAAAAAGACTCCTAGTTCTCTGACATTTATATTTACATTTTATTATTAAAAACTGCTAATAAAATCAGATTGATTCCTCTCAGATCAGTTGTGGTTTGTGTGATCATTTCTAAAGCACCTTTATGATTTAAGTATACTAATTTTAAACTCTATTTACAAGAGTCTTGTAGGAAGGGAATGTCTTGGAAATTTACTGAGACTTGAACCGAGTGATACATATTTTTTCTGAGAACACCTTTCAGGAATTTGGAAGCAGTCTAATATGCAGATTCTCTGTTGGAAACAACGAACCTCTAAAAAACCAAACTGTGTTTAAGCAGTTTGAATATTTTTTTTTTCTCTTCTCTATTTTAAAGGTTCATTTGAACTTCTTACTTTTTCTCCATCGGCTAGCAGAAGAAGCCAGGACAAATGCTTTTGAGAACAAAAGTAAAATAATTAAACCCGAGCACGCCATATCTGCAGCAAAGGTATTAAAACACTTTTAATATTTTTCTTTTTTGTATAATGTAAAATGCATTATGACAGCATATACGAAAGCTTTCTGTGTTAAAGTTGATTTTTGATTTATGATCCAAAACCTATAGACTCGTAATATTCTTTAGTTCATCGTTGGCAAAATTAACTGTTACCAAGACAACTAATTAACTCTCCTTGCCCTATTAAATATAACAATTTTTCTTGATTATTCCCTGTTTAAAGTCATGATTTCAATATATGGGTAAGTCTACAAAATGGTCTACCAGCAAGGCTTCATGGCTTGAAAGGCAGTGCAGAGTTGGAGGATCTTTATTTCAGCTGATACTACATCAAGGAAGCATGCTGTCTTAACTTCAGTGATATAAGTGAAGCTTTATGGAACAAGTGAGAAATAGTTCAGAGAGATTCAAATACCTTTCTTACACCTTCAGTTCTTACCTGCTTAGTCTGAAATAAGTTTGTAGTGGATTCTTGCAGCATTGTGTGGGTACTTCTTGAACAAACAGATACTTTCTGTGATGTAATTGGCAAGGAAAGAACTGAGGGAGATTTAGACTGTGGATTGTTATACGGCTAGTTCAGCATAACAAAAATTCCTGTATTCCTTCTGTGAAGAAGGAATTGGCTGCATTGCAGAGAGTGGTGAGTTTTGTGCACATGCAAAAGAAAGGAAGGAGGAAGGTGTTATGCAGCTTTGTCTGCCTAGAAAGAATTAGTGTCAAAATCTGCCTGAAATCCTTTTGTGTTCTGTAGCTTGTTTCACTCCCTAGGATATGTCTGCTTTACCTGGGTGTCATGAAGGAATTCAGTCTCTTTAATTTATCTGTTTAACCACCTTCTCCTGCTGAGCAAATTGGGAGGACAGAACTTGGTGTTACCCGATATTTCGGTCCTGTGGCTTCTGTTTATCTTCACTATTTTTTTTTCCTTCTGCTGAAAGGTTCAGTGTGATACTTTTCTATTACTATGGTAACAGAAACATATACAGGATACATAGGGTAGCCAAGTGAATGTTGCAGTTGGAGTTGTACACATTTATAGTTTCTTTTTAACTGCAATCTTAACACTATTTGAACGTTTTTGTGCTCCATTTATTTTTTTAAGATGAGAAGAAAGGAAAAACTGCCTGTATTTTAATAATTTTAACACTTAAACAGTCCCACTTGGGCTTTGAAGTTCATTTTTCAATTTAAACTCCAAACCAAAAAATGTCCTTCCAAAGGTCTGTGCACTCTTGATATAGAAAGAAATAAGGCATTGCAAACAAAATTTGAGCATAATAGCTGTATTATTGCAAACCTTACTTTTTCTTTTTTATCTAGGCCCAACAGGGTAAGAACTTCGAGGAATCTGTTAATGGCTCAAGAGCACTATTGCCATTTCTCAGCATTAATTTTCAAAATAAGCCTTTCATTTTACAGAATTCTTCCTTATGAATGTTCTTGCTTAAAAAAAAAACAAACTTCAAATTTGAAATCTTTCTGTATGCTTTTGCTTTATTTCTAATATTTTCCCTAGAGTATTACCTTGGCAACTCAGCTCTTGGAAACGTATTGGCCAGGTGAACCTTTGCTCTGAGCAGCCTAGTGTTTTGAATCTCTTTTTGCTTCCTGAATTGTATTGATAAATATACTTTTTTTTTCTTTCTTTGCAGGTTATTTTAAAGAAAAGCAGAGGCTAGAAAACAGACCACTGGAACTTTAAAACACATTTTTCAATGTTTTCTAACTAACTTGAGTTATACTGTGAGCCAGCTTTAGCACTTGTGGAGCTATGTAGTTTTGTTGACATCTATCTCCTGACTGACTATCTTTCTGTTTCTTAAAAAAAATAAAAAAATCTTAGAATGTATAATTTCATATACTTTATGCATAATTTTAAAATGTGTGTCAGTTGTCACTTAAGACTTTTGATGTACCTTATTTCATAATGACGGAGGAATGCTTGTACCGTCGATACTCTTTGGGTACAATGTGGCATTTATTATTAAAAGTGTGAAACTTCTTAAGGGTAGTAAAAAAACCCAAAACCCTACAGATTTCACTATATCCAGTATAGATTGTGCAGTTCAGACCAGATTTACTAGCTAAACAAAATTATGGCTTTCAAAACAATCAGTGTAGAAACAAGTGTATTAAATACCTTGTCTACAGTTTATTTATGTCTTGATAATTTTAAAATTACTCTGGAAAGTAGGTTAAAACTTCTGTGTTCTGGGGAAAGAATACATAGTTGGTATTTTGAATCATGGTCTGAACTGTTAAGCTGACCTGTTTGATGTGGTATATGAGACAGTTTGGTGGTCTGTAATTCAGTTGGTGTGGACAGATGCACAGTTTGTGGAAAAGAAAAGATCTGGCACAGCTGATGTTTTCAAAGTCAGATCTTATAAAAATAACAAAGATAAGTTGGCGTGAGTGCCAAGCTATTTCCTTCCCCCTTTTGAGTGTCATGCTAACTTGTCAGAAGTCTGGAAATGTACATTATATAAAAATGTCTTCTTAAATTAAGATAATATTCTGTTCCTATTCTGATATTTGTAATCATTTACTGAATACTTTGCTTAATAAATATTAATAAAGTTATAGATGAATCTCACAGTTTGAGCTGATAGCACAGTTTTGTGGAATATGTGGTAGCTGATTCTTGATATGCACAGTGTGCTGTTCTTAAAGAATAAAAAGCGTGATGTATTGAGTAATCTAATTTTGTTTGACACCTTACCAAGTATATTTGAGAAACTCAGCAAAAAAATTGCATTTTAGAAATATCTTTGTAGTCTAAAGAAACTGTAGCAATGCTAGTACTTTTAATTTCATGTCACGTCCATGTACTTTTTGAATTGCTGGTATAACCTTTGAAAAGTCATCCTCTTCCATGCAGAAGGGAAGGAAGGATTGCTCTCCTGCTTCACCTGACTCACAGAGCTTAGTGCATTCAGCTTCTTGTAAAGGTTGACTAGATTCTTTATTCAGCTTTTTCTTCTCTTACTTCCTTGGAATCCACAAAGAAGGCCAAGAACATACACATGTAGAAGATATTTGGACTTAATAATCTGAAGTACATTCTCAGGAATAAGGAAGATCTGACTAGGTGTTTATATTTTTATTTGTAATTACTGTCTTTAATTTAACAATTTTCTTGCAACACTAGATTTCCCTTAGTTAGAAAGGTTTTCTCTTAATTTTCCCTGAAATATTTGCCTACAGTCTTGTATAACCACATACCTTTCCTCCTTGTACAATTATAGCTTCTTTTGGAACCTGTTTTGATGTCCACTTTACCTTTTTTGATTTTTCTACGATCAAGATCCACTCTGAGCCTAGTGGAATATTCTCATTCTCGTGTAGTAGATTGATTGATGATCAGCTACCATTGGGTAAGGGAGGCAAGTGAAGAGTTAAAACCAGCCACCAGTGTACTTTTAAAATATTTTGTACAGTGGTTTTGGCTTGTATTCATGGTCAAGAAGCTGCCTCTTTTTAATAGGAGAGGGACTTTTGATAGTACATTGTGAGTATTTTGTAATAGCTGGAGCAGGCAGGTATTAAGAAGATCTGGGTAGCTTGGCAGGTATTCAGGATTCTCTCTTAGACTTCAAATAAATACTTACTGAAGATTAATGGGGCTGATGTAGTGGGCTTAAGCTTTTAGAAGCATAAAATGCTGTTGTGTTTTTCTATTTTCTTCTTGAATGTTCACCATAAGGTTAATTATATTCCTATTTGGCAGCTGTTCTGTTCTCCTTCATCTATATACCTAGGGTCTCTTCTCTACACAGTATTCCTTTCTGGATTTTTAAAATTAAAACTTACAGCAGTATTGTCTAAATACCCATGAACACTTACAATTAATATAAACTTGGAGGCTATAGCGATAGTTTATTCCTGTTGTCATGTCTCTATTCAATGACAAAGTATTAAAGCATGTAGTTCTATAAAATGTTTTCTTAAACTAGATTTGTAGCAGAAGGCCTAATGAAGTCGTGTTATTTGAATTCCTGTATTTATTCTTTGCCATTAGGAGGAAAAAGGATTTTTGAGGGAAGAGTCACAGTGATGCTCAACTGTTTTCATGAAACCTTGAGAAATTTATAGTTCTGAAACAACTGACTCAATATTGAATTTCCTCTGGTTTTAAACATAAGATTCAAGAGCTTTTTGGAAGGAGAGATGCTCTGTCAATACAATTACAACTCCTCATTTCCTCAGAAAGCAGGATGGTTGTCCTGAAAAGTAAGAGGCTCACTCAGACGTCCATTTTTTCTACTCTCTTCGCTTTGCAGCTTTCCCAATGTTCTGTTTCACATCCTACCCTGCCCTTTCACTTTGACTGTCAATGAAAGGGGGTAAAGTAATGAAGAAATAGAATTTGGTGAGTACTTCTGGTGGCCCTTGATTTTCAGCTTTCAATGTGTCTAGTGTTAGGCCCTGGGCCATGGTAGTATCATAATTGATTAAGCCACAAAAGAAGAAGGAAAATGTTTATTGATCAGCAGATGACTGAGGGAAGAGAGTGATGCTGCTGCTATTTTTGTTTCATCTCACTTAAGGAGTGACTGGTGAGAGGGGATCTGCTGTTTGCCAGCCTAAGTCTTCTCGTGGGCAGCATGCCCTATTCCAGCTCACACTCCCAGCATACATTCATGCATACTGTGCTTTGATTTTGTAGAGCATGTAAGTTTAATATTTTCTGAGTGGTATAAATCACCTGATTATTAGATTTAAAACTTCTAAAAAGTGTGAATGTTAAGAATGGTATGTCGGTGAAAATTAGATCTAACTGGTGGACCTGGACCTGATGTCAACAGGAATAAATGAACTTGTATACTTTGATGGGTCAGGACCCAATAATCACGGTTCTATTTGAATGTAAAGTTGCATCTGTTTTGAGTCATAAAATCAACACAGGTGCTATAGAGGACATTCATGCCTTGGAGTTTCATTGTGCTTTTATGTGGAGAAGTGGGTGCTGAAAAAGAATCGAAAGTTTCATAATTCAAATAGTATTTTCTAGTTATAGTCATACAGTAAAGGAATAATAAATACAGAAATATGTATGCTGTAATAGAAAAATTCTTTTTCTAGCCATAAGGTGGGGATAGAGCGAAAACACTTTTTCCCTGTAGTAACTTTCCATTTGAGAAAGTATTCTGCTTATTCCTACTAAAAGGTATGCTATAGATTGTGACACTTTCAGATATTTTTTGAAGATTACTAAGACTACGCTGCTGACATATGTAGGGCAATGAATGTTAAAAAGAAAAAATGCCATTCACGTCAAAAAAAGGATGTTCTGATCCGTGCTGAGAGGGTGAAAGATAAGCACGACTTTGAAGGATCTTGAAGATTTTTCTTTATTCGAAGCTTAATGTTTCAGTATGATGTAGTTTTCTAAATTACAGGTCTATGGTTATTTGTACAACATACCCTCATTTTTAGAAACGGGTATGTTCTATGTGCAGTTTTATGAAGGAATTCCTGTACAAGACATTGCTTACTTAGCAGCCTTAACTATGAAACATACAGCTCATATTGGCTGACTTGCTGTCTTGGCATTCCATTAGTCTTTATCAGTTTAGAACAACTAATGATAGGGCATGTAACTCCTAAATGCATAGGGTTCTGAGGTGACTTATGAGTTACGTATTTAGAAGGTGTGACTTGTATTTCAAATAAAAATGCTGATTACATTAAATCAAAATTCCTTTTTCCAGAGCTGTGGCATGTGTGTCAAATTCAAGCTCATTAGAATGTTTCAAAGCAATGTGTGTAGTTGTTTTTCAGTTCAATATGTATCTTATCATATACTAAGTATATGTATTGGCATGTAGCTGCCTTCATGTACTGTAATGGTAATGTAGCTGCTGTGATAGCTTACTTGAATATGGTAAAAGAGCATAGTAGAACAAATTTACACGCTTGAGTAGTTTCAGTTCTAGGCTGAGAAGATGCTGACAGCATTTTTGTTGTGCTAAATACAGAATGGCAACTTTTTGAAGAAGTTGAAGAGTTTTCCCACCTGACAGTACATGGTTCTGCAGACATAATCAGTTGGAATTCACTCATTTACTGTTTGGTGAACGATGTTGGGGGTTTGTCAGTTTCTTTGCAGTCCACATTCATCAAATTTACATGGGCTTTGATACATAATATTCTCCTGTGGGCTGGGTTATTAATGTTATCCTGACCAAACTGCTGAAAGATCTTTTCAAGTCATTTGATACCTGTAAGATCAAGTTTCTTACTGAGAAGGTCACTTTCCTGGGGGAATGATTTCAGGGCATGGAGAACGTGGTGAAGTGTAGAAAAACACCTAAACAGCCCTAAAGTAACTTCTGGTTTAAAAAACCCCAACCATAGACACAACCTTACTACCCGATAATAACGTGACTGCAGCAGTTAAATAAAAGCAAGAACACTTCCTCTTTCACTGATTTGCTGTTAACCTGGCACTAGGTCAGGCTCTACAGAAAGACTCCTATTTTGTTTCCTACGCATGTAGAAAACACAGAAAGGTATGTTGGCAATTGGACAAATCCTGGATCAAAATTTATAAAGGGCAAATGCTTCCAAGTAAATGCAGTCAGAGATAGAGTTGGATTAGCTGGAATTTCCAGTCCGTTATATCGGGTTTAAATTGGTGTAATTGTATTGGTGCTGATGTCTAAAATTGACAGCCTAATGTGAATTGTTTTCATTTGTTCAACTTCAGTAGGTAAGTACACAGATAGATTATATTAAATAACAAGTTTTAATGAATTGTTGCAAATTTTATAAATAATCCAGATAAAGGAAAACATTTAAGTAACAGGTAAACTAGTTTTTAAAATTCTATTGCATATCTGAAATCTTAGTACAAACAAGCCTCTAGTCATAGCTGTTGAAGCTGTTATTCACATAGTAAAAGCTAAAGTTACCAAAGTGATAGTGGGTTACATTTAAATGTTTAAATTCTTTAGCTGATTTTTGCTCTTCAGAGGAAATTATGTGTGTATCATGCTGCTTCCAAAATTGGTCAACTGGTTTAAATATTACTGATTCCTAAAGATTGGCTAGAATTAAAAGTGAGGTAAAAAACAGTAATTAAAAAAAAAGACAGCAGTCAAGAAAAGGGAAGGATAAGTGTGTGACATACTTACGGTTGGCCAGATAATAATTTCTTCTGTTTCTGTAGTTTCACCATTTGTGTTTCATGTTGAAGTTTAACTGTGGGCTCACACATTTTCCACAGTTAAAGGGTTGGGTCTTGGTAATGGAAGGCAGTAGCTTTCATGTAGTCTAAGTAACAATATTCTAAAACTTTTTCCAATAAAGATATGGGATGTCTTACTAAATTGCCACCGGAATTCCACACAGTAATTAATTTTGATGATACTTTACCTGTAGCCTATTTTAGAAGTTTTTCTCACAAGTTCATATGGAATAAACCTTGAAAATTCAGATGAGAAGTGGACAAAACTTCGTCTTCCTTTGTCTTTTGTTTCCCTTGTTACCCTTTCCATTTCTGGATAAGACTGGAGCGCCGTAGTGAAAGTTTATTTTAGGGCAGTGACAACATTTAAAAGTCCAGTACTGCCAAAAGGATGGATTAACTTTCAGTCCATTTTGAAGGCACATTAGTATTCACAGAATGAATCACATTGTGGGTAAGGTTGGAAGGGACCACAATGGATCATCTGCTCCAGCCTCCCTGCTCAAGCAGGGTCATCCTAGGGCACATGGCACAGGATTGTGTCCAGATGGTTCTTGAATATCTCCAGTGAGGGAGACTCCGCAACCTCTCTGGGCAATCTATTCCAGTGTGTGGTCACCTGCAATGACCCACACAGATATTTCTGTATATGTGTAGCATGAGCACAAACGTTGTGGGACTTTGCAAGGAGGTCTATGATTTAATGATACTTCTTGTTGACTGCAATTTTTGAAGTTACATCTCAACAAAAGAGGGAGTAGCTTACTGGCTTGAGAAGCTGTTAATTGTACTGTAATTTTGTACCTGTGAACACAAATTTTATTAATGTTATTGTTCATGCCACTGCACCTTCTGTTGAACTTTTCTTATTTGCTAAACATCTAGCTGTCAGTGCAGCTATGGCCAAGAGTTGGAGGAATATGCAATATTAAAAACACAGGACAAGTGCAAGCACAGCAGTTTTACTTTGGCATATTATTTTCATGAATATAGCATCTTTTGCAAGGTTTTCCTGGAAATAAAAAGAAAACACCTTTCCAAATCATCTTTACTTGGGTAGAATGGATGCTTAATTACACTGAACTCCAAAACAAACGCTCATGTATTGAACTGAATTGTACCTTGGATATTTCTGCTAAAGTGTTTATTTCTTTCTTCTTGCTTGCCCACTTATGCGCAAAAGTGAGGATGGGATAAGCTGCATATTCCTTTCTTCTAAGGAAGACTCTTATAATGGCTCTTTTTTTTCCTTGAAGTTCCTGGTGAAGCAGGAAGCCATGTATCTCTAAATCAACGTCTTAGAAATTACCAAGAACGTATGATTTTGTGTCTACTACCCGTAGTTTAAAACATTTTTTTTCTGATGTGTGAAGTCTTCCTCTGTACATACTGAATATTATGCATATAAATTTTAAATCTCTTTATAAAGCTTGGGTTTTTTCAGTTCAGAAATTCTAGGTATTTTCTAATACATAAGACTCAGATGCAACTTAGCCTTGGGGCTCTTTTATTCTCTGAAGAACATATCAATGTAAAATATCGGGCTACTCTCTCTTTGAGAATGGAGAGGATTTTTCATAGATTATTTTACATTTTTGTCCATTTGGTTTTGTTTTTATTTTGTTTTGGTGGGTTTTGTTTGTTTTCTTTGGTTTTTTTTTTTTGCTAACTACATGGGCTGCTAGATTAAAGGTTTTTTTGCTAAATATTTGATATCATATTTCTTTATTCAAGCATGAAAATTCAATTATGACTCACCTCCCAGCGGAGTCCTCCAGTTTCCATAACATTCCTAATATTCTGAATTTTGAAGACTAAGCAGAGTTTCTTCCCAGTATTTTCTGTTTCTCTTTTTCCAACCCCTGAGTTCAATGCTAAAGAGAAGGAGAGGAGAGGATCGTTGTGGTGCTGCAGAGCATTTGTACTGGAACATAAGCAATAATGCCAACAAGTAGCAGACTTTAAACTGAGAAAAGTATAGGTGAAGGAAATGCTCCATCTTCCTTACCAAACTTACATGATTCTTTGGCGAAACAACTGGGATGAACCTTTGTTAGCAATGCTGTTGCCTTTGCTTGTGTAAATATTCCCCCCTCCTTCAAATAAAGCTTTGTTTTTCCCCTCCTTGTTAGCAATAAAGAAGAAAGCATCAGATCTAATGTAAACATAAACAATTTATTATATAGTGTGTTAATTATTGATTTAAAACCAGTTTGTTTAATTTTGTTTATATTTTTTCTCTGAGGAATATATACTCTTTTGAGAAAATTTTTTAAAATTAGAAGCTAAATGTTAAAAGCTGTACCAAAACTTGGACTTTATAAATTGTACTAATACCTTTGTTAAAAAAATAACAATATGAAATTATGGCACAAATGAGCAAGCTACTCCTAATTATAAAGAAACACTTTTGAAATATCAGCTTTTTCATGTTTTCTCTTGCAAATGCCATGTAAAATGACGATGTCTGTTGAAAAGACTAGTCTAGTATTTTTTGAAGCTTAGTAAGTTTAACTCGTCTGCATCCCTCTTGAAAAGAAATGTGGACCATGTTTGAGACATAATTTGTGTAACAAAATATCTTTATTTCTGAGTTAATTTAATTTTTACATGCTTGTCTTACAGAGGAAGTCTACTTTTAATAAAAGTCATGTGTTTAGAGCCGTAATTTTTGCATTCAACATAAATTATTTTTATGTTGTTGCTGTTTGATGTGAAGTGTACATTTTCTATGAGTAAACTTAGCAGTTACAGTATGGATCTCATCTTCCTATATCAGTACCACCATGTTACCAATCACTACACTGAAAATGCATCTTTAGAAGTTAATATAATGTTTTGAGAAAAACGATGACTATAGTTTCAATACAAGATGCACTGACAATCCTTTTTTACCCAGGCTTCTTCTATTCTCCTTGTAAACTCAAAGAAAAAGACATTTTCCTCTGTTCTTGTAGTGTCCCTTTTAAATGGAGCCTATCACCACATGAAACACTTTCCTGACCTTTAGCATTGTCAGAACATGAAACAGAGGAGGAGGATATCCTATGGTGTATAGTACATTAAGGGGATTACTTCATCAGCATGAAAAGTCCATAACTAATCTACACCAGAGACATGTAAGCTCTTTGAGCAGGACATTCTTGGGAATATAAAGAAACACATCAAAACATTTTTTCTGAGAGTTGTTCGGCACGTAAGTGGAGCAGCCAGCATGGGAATGAATTGCAGTGTCAAATTTGTGCTCTGTTTACAGTGTTTTCTATTCATAAATCTACCCAGACCCCAAATTTCCAGGCTGAGGCAGGACTGATAAAAGACTGCTTCTTATGGAAAATTGAATTAGGGGCAAGGTTTTTCCTGGTATTTTCCTTCCGGTAAGAATCAGTGTTCTCCCTACCTTGTCAATATGGTAGGAGGTAACTGATTAAGAGGGAAGCATTTTTTTTCTTCAAACTTGCTAAACTGGTTTGAAACTGTACCTTTACACTAGCTTAGTGTATTATTTCTCCAGTCTTGCTGAGCTTCTATGGAGCCAGCAGAGAAATGAATCATGATGATTCAAATTCTAGCACTAGGTAAATAAGATGCAGTTCTGCCCATCCACAATGTGCAATCCTATAACTGCTGCTGTGATGGATTTGCTGTAACTTACAGCATTTGTACTATCTTAATACATGATTTTCTGTGTATTATCTTTTTTTCCCCCTAACACAGTGATTGGTGATAAATTTGAAAAATTGACCAAAACCTGTAAATACAGTTTTCTAGCAATAAAGAGCGCATGCAAATGAGTCAAGCTAAAGTTTGATTAGCCATGCTTAAATCTTGCAAATAATGTGGTTTCTAAATTATTGGGTTTGGGAACCCTGTTGCAAATCTGTGCATGAATCCTTCTTTAAAAGTATTCCTTAGTATTAAGAGAAAAAAGAATCCAACACTGAATCTATTGAGACTTGCCAAAAATTGTTTAAATTACTCTTATTAGGTAACAATAGTCTATTATTCAAACCTGCTAGAATTGTTGGCTCATCTACATTGCAATGTATTTCTTAAGTTTCAGAAGAGCAAGACAACAGAAGGCATCCTAAGCAATTAAAAAGTAGTTTTTATCCCGTTTTCATATTTTTCGATTTCAGGTATCTTTTTCAGTTTATCTGCTGAGGAATTAGATTTTGTTACCCTATAAGACTGTCTTGTGTGCTGATTGATCAAATTTTGTAGTGTCTCTGAAATTCTCATCATTAACCATCTTTTTCAATTATATTTCTTTTCAACACCAAGTTATCTTATTTAAAAAAAAAGTTCAGCTTGCAGTAGCCTAAAACATTGTTGAGCAAATAATTCACAAAATTTTTCGTCTTTATCATGAACTAGTGATGTATAATTCAGTTTCTTGAAGTATATTTACTATTCAGAATTGTGTGTGGAATATTCTGTTGAATGTTCCAGGGGACCCTGCTTGAGCCTGGAGGTTGGGCCTCCAGTTGTCCCTTCCAACCCTACCCATTCTGTGATTCTGTGATTCTTAGTAAGTCTCGGTTTTTAGCTCACTGAGCAGCCGTCTGTTTTTGCTGATCGCCATTTGAAAGGCAAAAGTCTGTAATCAGCCAGTTAGTTTGCCATGTTTCTTTATCCTGGTTGAACATATGTAATAATTCTTAGCTGGAAGCTTACAGAAGACAGATGTAAACATGCCTTTCAGTAAACACTTTCTGAAGTGTGCTTAAACTGCTTAAATCCATATTCCTGATGATAAACTTCATTTCATTGACTTGGGAAAAGCTAAGCTAAAATATATGTCTCTTCTTAAAAATCTGAATTAATCCTTGTGGAAAATATTTCACAGTATTTGATTGATTTTAGCTGCAGAAATGTATAAGGGTAGTAAATAATAGAGCCTTGTTGAAGTCCAAATACTTTTTTTTTGTTGTTGTTGAAGTTAAATAATGTATTTGTACAGAACATAAGTAGCAGATGAGAGATTTGACCAAAAGCATTGGGAAAAACCCTTCCCCTTACAGAAAGTCCAGGAAGAACAGATGTAACCTCCAATATAAGCAGTTCTAAGAACTGAAGCCTTTTGATCTGAACGAAAACCAACTACTAAAAATTTGCAGACGATAACTTCTTTACATTACTACGTCCTCAGCTATGATTTAGAGAGGCAATCCATTTTCTCTGTTTATCTGTTATCTGCTCCGCAGTAGGATCCAAATCTTAGTTCAGCTGAGGTAAATAACAGAAGTTTTTAACATTTAAGAGATCAGCATTAAAAAAAATGCAGAATTGTGTATCTTTTCCCCAGTAATAAGATCCATTCTTGTCACTATCTTTAAGCATTAGATTTTCTTAGGGGCTCAGCTGGGTGGGCATTGCAGTTGCTGAAGGGACATTATCAGTTAGGTGAGGTAGAGAATTTTTAGGTGAACATTCTGAAATTTCCATAATTTTTACTTTTTAGGATTTTTAACATTTTTTAAAAGATTGTTAGCATTTTTATTTTTTTCTGTCCGTCTGTAGACACATTATGGGCCAAGTTTTACCTGTTTGGATTGGTGTGAAATCAAAGCCATACAGTGATCTATACTGCTGAAAATGGGAGCAAGGTTTTTGCCCCAATACTTTTGACTGCTACGTCTTGCTCTGAAGCAGTTTCCAGACTGCTCCTAATTTGTGATATTCAATGTTAACTAAGTAACAGCATCTGCCCTCCTGCTAAATTGAGGGTTTTGAATGCTCGGCTTCCACACTAGCAGATATTTTTGGCAAGTATGTACCTTTACCGCAAGTTGTTGCTATTATGGGATTGTTTTAATCATATGCTGAAACTCATTTTCTTAAATGCACTTTTAATTCTTTCTTTGTTTGTTTTTATTGTTTGCATAAGAACACCACATGCTAATTCACCACATGATGTGTACGCACAGTCCAAATATCACAAAGTCAGTTCCAAGGTCCAGACATTTACCAGTCTCTCTTTCATAAAGCATATAATGGCAAAATCCTTAGGCCAAATTCAAGTCAACCAGAACTTTGGAGTATCTTCAGAGTAAAATACGCTTCGAAACAGCTGCAGGAATCTTGATATATAACCCACAGTGGGGTGGACATAACCCTCTAATACTGAAAATATACTTTATAATTTGCACATGATGACAAGATAAAAGTTTTTATAAGAACTTCTTCAAAAGAAGAAGGAGTAAGAAAACAACTAAAAATAAATAGAAACACTTTCCTGTTCTAAGCCCACATCGGGTATAGTCATGATGGCAGCCAACACCTTTTTGGCACAGAGCCCTGCCAGTTGCCTCGTCCCAGATTCAGAGACACAAAACTCAACTCCTCTTCTGGATCTTTTCCAACCAGTTTGGGAGTTTGCTTTCCTGCAAGAGGCTGGTAGAAGGAGAACATATAATGCTTTTTCTCTTGCTTCGTGCTTGTTAATAACTTGGAAATTAAATAGTCTTCAAACATACACTTATTTTGTGGATTCCATCAAAATGCATAAATCATTAAATGTTTTATACCAATTATTTTGTCTCAGATCACACAGTTCTCTTATGTAAAGAAAAATAAATACATTTTAATTACTTATTGTGTTTTATGAGGGTGTATCACAAGCCATATAAAATCAGCTATTTAATGTCAAGAGGAAAAATCTTTTTTGGAATTTCCTAGGATCTTGTATAGCAAATTTTGCAGTAGCATACATCTTTGATTTGCCAAGGGCTCTGTGCATAACATTTTCAACCAGTTTGGTCTCAGTGTGTCCCAGAATAATAACCCTTAACTCAATAAAATTTCAAGAGCAAAGTATTTAGAGAATTGTTCCTACCAAGAAACAATGCTGAAGAGTTCCTCCAGGACAGAATTAAAAAATACATAAATACTGTAACCTGCACATGAGATAAAGTGATATTTCTTGAGTGCACACATACATGCTGACATAAATGTGTGGGTACTCTTCTACAATGAGAGTCAGCCCATTGAATGTCAGTCCTGGCAAGACACAGCCTCAGATCCTAGTCCTGTGTTTTCATTCTCGTAGCTGAGAACTGTAAACATCTTCTGAGCTAAAAAAAGAGCAAGATTGCAAATGCAGAATATTGAGTTCAAAAAAGAACACAGAGTCCCAAAGAGTCTCTGCTATACACAACAAGGTGAAAGATATTTGATCTGTTTCTCTAGTTCAGTCAGGTCCTTGTATGTCACTCCATGAACAAAAAGAATTAAATCCTGGTCATGGGGACAACCAGATCTGTACCATCTGGTTTTACTTTCCCACATTAAAGGTCCTAGCACAGGATGAGGGATGAGCTGCTCTTGCTGTAGTTATTCTTATCTGCTGAATGATGTTTTGAGCCTATTGACATCCAGAATATGGTAGAACGATTTCAAAACTTCCCTACCTACCCCAGAAATATTAGGCTAGGCAGTCTCCATAGGTCCCCTTCCCTTCTTCACTTATTTCAGAAGTGAAGCAGCGGAGATTTTGTCTACTTCCTCTCCAAAAAAGTCTTGATCTGTTTCATTTGGATTTTCTAAATTTTGATCTGTGATGACTGACCATTTGCAAGGAATAAAGTGCTCCTCCATGTTATTATTTGATATTATTAAGGAAATCTGGCATGTGTCCAAGTCAGAATCATTAGAAACTCTGTGGAAAGAATGACTGACTTTACACCGACTCCCATACTTCCAACTTTTCATCTCCTGATACAAGTAAATTTTTTGAGTGCCAGAAGATTTTACAGTCATTGGTAGTGAGTAAAACATCTTCATTTTGCCAGGATATGTTACTCGGATATGTTATTTTGAATTGAATCATAATTAAAGCAAGATATGGTCTAGACGAGAGGGTTTCTCATCCTTCCTCTGTGGAATATGACTTAATCGTGGTAGCTATGGGGGAGCACAGTTGCTGTTTTAAAGCCAAGAAAGGAAAAACTAACTGGTTTCAGTAAGAGGTGCTGGCAGCTGTCTTGTGTTCAGATACATATAGGTGACTTTTATTTTAAGTTGCCTCTATTAAATATAGTTGCATGCTGTTCACGTTCTTTTTCATTGTATATCCAGGCTATCTGGAGAAATCTTAGGATTCTGTAGAGATGAAGACTAAAGCAGTATTTCTTTATTTCCTATCAGACCTATTTTTACCAGACTGCTATACTGAATGTCCTAGGTTTCAATCATATATTAAATCTTAGGCTGGTTCATTTGGAGGATCTTGCTGTTCAATATTTCATATTAAAACCTGGTTCTCTGAGTGTTTATGTTACAGAGTGTTTGTTCTTTTCTTTTTCACTTTCCAGATATTACAAATGCTAAGAACATTGTGTGTTTTTACAAGACATATGAGGAGCTTGTCCTACATGCATTGAGAGACTAGGTTAAAAGGCCAGTCCTTTTAAGTCTTAGCTCCTAAAACAGTGAATTGTGTAAGTCAGCTTTCTGTTACATTAGGTGGACTTTTCCCAAACATGGCATTTTAAAGATGGGTCTAGACTACATTTGTTTAAGTTAAATATGCATGGTGTACAGAGAAGAAATAGTGGGAGGCTGGTCTAGATATAGCAAAACATTAATTACAATGGAGTAAACTGTGTTATGAATTTCTTATCTTACTGTCAATGTGATGCGATTTACATTTCTGCTATTTTGATTGACCTCGTATTCACACCGTAGCTTGTAGCATTAAACCAGTTTCAAAACTTTCATGAATTCTGTCCTTTTTAAAATGTTTTTGTGTTCTGCTTTGTTTTGGTAGGTTTAATTCTCTCTTTTAAAAAATCATGTAGTCTTATACTTCCACACATAAACTTTATTAGGTTAGATTGTTTCAAAGCAAAAGGAAGGTTTTTTCATCGATCTGAATTTTTCTCAATTTCCATTTTGTCTCACGTGGGCTGGTAGGTTTTTTCATCCGGAGTTTTTCAAATTTGAATTAACAGTCCGTTTGGAGTGTGGTGAATCTTCTTGTTTTTAAAGCAAATGCTACAGAGCCATGAGATAATTAGATTTCCTTGTTATATTCCTTTCATTTTATGATTTTTTTCTCTGTAAAGACAAAGGAATGAGATGATAGCAAAACAAAAATTTTGCAATAGTGTTTTAATGAAATAAAACTTACAAAGCAAAAATATTCAGTAAATCTTCATGCAGGGTGGTTCTTTCCCTTTCTTTCTCTGCCTTTCCCTTTTGCCTAAGATATTGGTCTCAATGCAGACTGGGGGGATGTCCTGCTGAGGATTTGGGGGTGCTGGTGCTGGACATGACCTGGCAATGTGTGCTCACAGCCCAGAAAGCCGAATGTGTCCTGGGCTGCATCCAAAGCAGCGTGGCCAGCAGGGCCAGGGAGGGAATTCTGCCCCCCTGCTCTGCTCTGGTGACACCCCACCTGCAGTGCTGCATCCAGCTCTGGGGTCCCAGGCACAGGAGAGACATGGACATGTTGGAGCAAGTCCAGAGGAGGCCACCAAGTTATTTAGAGGGATGGAACACCTCTCCTATGAGGAAAAGCTGAGTGAATTGTGTTTGTTCAGCCTGGAGAAGAGACGGCTTTGGTGTGACCTGATTGCGCCCTTCCAGTACCTGAAGGGAGTCCTCAAGGAAGATGGAGAGAGACTTTTTAAGAGAGCATGGAGTTACAGGACAAGGGGGAATGGCTTCAAACTGAAAAGAAAGTAAGTTTAGATTGGATATAAGGAAGAAATTCTTTACTGTGAGGGTAGTGAGGCCCTGGAACAGGTTTCCCAGAGAAGCTGGGAAATGCCCCTTTTGTGGAAGTGTTCAAGGCCAGGTTGGATGGGGCCCTGAGCAAACTGATTTAGTGGAAATTGTCCATAGCCCGGGGGCAGAACTAGATGATCTTTAATGTCCCTTTCAACCCAAACCATTCTGTGATTCTATGCTACTCAAGTGGTGGGTGGACGTTCTCCACACTGGGGCTCTGGATCTGGCTTTTTCTAAAGAATCTCAATTTTTGGGCTCTGCTAGAATTCTTGAAAGCTTTTAATCAGAGCTAGATAGTGAGATATATCAAGTCAGAAGAGATTAGTTTAGCTGTTAATCTGCTGAAAAAATGTTTTGTTTTTTAAGTTTGTATGTCTGTGTTTACTCTAATGGGGTGCTATTGTAAAAATTAGGTGGGTGGCTCATCATTCCCAGAGACTTCTAAACTTGTAATATGTTGAAGCTGCAAAGCCTTATACTTATTTGGAGGTTTTCATGGCTACTGTAACTAAACACATTAGATATAGTATGAACAGCTGCATTAAAAACATTGCTGGAAGCAAGCAGAAAATAATATTATTTTCTAAATAAGTTACATTGGCATTACTTCTCAGTGGGCATACAGAAACAATGGATTATAACATAGTAAGAAGTAGCTATCATTACAGGTTTGGGTTTTTTTTATAATTCAAATAATTATTTTTGTCCTTTTAGAATTATTTAAACATCTGAAACAGGAACTCTGGTCATATAAGTGCAGATGGAAAAATTCTTTTAACCTACCCACCTCTGAAAAGCTCTGTAGTTGAATCAAATGCAGTTTTCCTGAAGAAAGAAGGTCAAGAAAGAAGGTATCTTTACAAGGCACTGAGCATGTTTTGTTGGAGGGTTTTTTCAGCAAAAAGGGAAATCTTTTGGTTATACACTAGCTTTCAAATGCAATGAAAACTCTTGCTGCCAAACCGGTGTAAGAAAATAATTGGGTTACCCACACACTGCATTATTTGTGATATATAAATCCTCTCTTTCCAGAAATATTCAGCTATTTTGTAGTGGAAGAACAATCAAGGAATTAGTAAAAGTTTCAAAATATGTTTCAGGAATTGATGGTATGGGAAAAAGTAACAAAGGATGAGAATTATTGTTTGGTTCCAGAAGCAGCATATTAATGTAAGCAGAAGAGTAAAAGAAATTAGCACAGTTCTGAGTCTTTCCTAAGGAAGTTTAGGAGCAGAAAAGCACAAAAGAGAAAGCTGCTGTGAATTAATGTCATAGGTTTTACAGAAGTTCAGGGGAGGGAGGAATGGGAGTGGGGAAGGGAACAGTCGATGAGGAGCAACCTCACTTCCATTTTTGTACAAAATTTGAAGATATTTTTGAATTGTTATGAGAAATAACAATTCGGATAAGAGGGTTATTTTGAACATTACTTGCCATTTAATTGAAATTACCACTTCTGCTTCATGACAAAAGAGGGCATATGATAATACTGCTATGATGGCATCACTTTGGTGTTCTGTATGGAAATCTTATAAGGAGATCCTTTCCTGTGATATTTTCTTCCCATATTACAGGCTTCAGTGGGTCTGATGTATATGGTGTGAGTCAACAACATGATTTGTAGGGGCCTGACTGGGCGAGAGATCTCCATTTTTTTTCAGTTATAATTTTCAGTCTACTTTTCTGGAATTTATGGGTACAGTTCACAAATACTTATTTATCGGGTAAATGTAACACTTTCAGTCAGACTGTGCAGACTGCAGGATTTGGTCCTGTTTTTGAAAGGTTATGTATCTTATCTCCTGTTATATTTAGCTGAAAGTAAATCAGGAAAAAAAAATCAACTTTAACCATTTTAAACCAGATGATCCTTTTCATCTGGAGTAAGTTTATCCTTAAAGGGACTACACAGTGCAGCCCTTATAGTAATACCTCATTAGAAGATATGTATTGAATGACCACATTTTCAAAAGAAGCATTTCAACTGATTGCAGCAATACAGCTGTCCTTGCAAAGTCGGCATGCTAGGGTGGATCATGCAGATTAGCACAGACATAACAATGTGAGCCTTTAGGGTCAATTTGAGGAAATGGCAAGAGTCAGAGTGGCTGGGTGCACACCTATTCAAGGAGACCACATAAACATTTAATCCTGATGATGTAATTTCATCAGCAAGAGAGTATTTAAGCTGCTATTTCCTCCACACATTTTACCCATCGAGTTCTAATTTTCTTTAGATGAGCAAAATTATAATCTTTTTCTCCTAACAGAAAAGAAACTGGTCCAAGCAGGATTCAATTTTCTGTGCAGTAAAGATTAGCTGATGAATTATTTTTAAATTGAAGAATAAAATGTGGGAAATTCTTCTACCTGGAGATTTCCATGAACTTCCAGGGGGAAAAAAAATCAACAAAAAACCATTCCGTCCCAGCTTTTGAAAAGCTGCACTGTGCATCGTGTGATGTCAAGATTTCTCTGGTGTTCCACTGAAAATTGCAAATCACCTGGCCACTTGAATTGAATTATTAATCTTCAGAATGTAAGCATGAAGGAAAAAAAAGGTATGGTTTCTTGTAGCCACATCTAGTTTGATTATATCAGAGCCCAAAGCACCTCCTGCCATCCACGAATGAGGAAGACTGGTAGTCTCTCCTGGTGTGATAATGCGGTGACATGGAGAGGTGCACTTGGACAATGTGCTAGCTCTGTTAAACCATGGGGTTCATGTCTGTTTGGGAAGTTTCTCCTTTTTAGTTTATTTTGAACCTGACCAGATATCTGATTTGTTGTAGTAAATGCAGTGCAAGGATCAGAAGGACTTTTAAGGTTCGGAAAGAAACTGGCGAAAATTGCTTCACCTACCACTGCTGCTGAAACTTGTGAACCCACAGTGGCAAAAGCACAATAAATTAATCATAGTCAAGTCCTGTGCTGATTTTATATTGTTTCTATTGGCACATGAGTTATCTTTTGGACAGAGAGTTTGAATGCTGCAAAGGGCATCACTGTGTAGTAGCTGAAAAGTCTCAGCCTTACTGATCACTCGCACACAAGGACAGATAGAGAAATTCCTGACAGCCTTTTGCAAGGATTTGAGTCCTGTTTAGTACTGAGATTTGTGACTTTCTATCCTATCCAGATCTCCAGCTATGGAGAAGCATGGGGTGAGTATGTATACTCTGTGCAAATTAGCTAAACTCGTGTCACAGCATTATAGCTCATGAGAAAAAAGCTTCTTGTACTGAGAACTCTTTACACATTTTGTATCAAAAACAGTGAATGTAAACATTTGCTGAACTAATTTGTGCGGTGCCATGAAAGATGATGATTGGACCACACAAGATGCTCATGAGGTTCTCTGTACATAGAACCATACATTCTATAATGATGGAATGGATTTTTCTACTGTCAATTTCTGAGTAACACTCCAGAGGCGAACAGTCTCACAGCTGCCATCAAGCAGAATATGACTGATGGGAATCCAGTAAGTTTAGAAACCAAGCCCCTGAATGACTTTAGTAAATTTTATGGTATGTTTATAAAGGTTGTAGTCATGGTGAGACCAAGGAAAGAATTACATATTGCTTGGAAAAAAATGGTAGGAAGTTCTGTTTCTTTGCAATCTCTAAAAGCAAGTCTCCACCCTTCTGCTTTGGTTTAAAGTTTGTATAGGAGCAGGACTGAAACCGAGTTATCTTTCCTGTAGAAAAATATAAGCCTGTAATGAAGGAAAAAAGACAGAGATTATTTGTCTAACTAATCAATAGATATCAAATATTACTTAATGTTTTCTTCTGAGTTATTTGTGTGGTACTCTTATGCTTATATTTCCAAAAGTTTGACTTCTAAAGTACAATGAAGTAATTCAATTTTTGCCTTTTCATCCAAAATATTCTTTTGTCTGCTAACTTTCAATGTTTAATATTAGGGCATCCTCTAATTGAACTTACATGTTATTTCTTTATGTGAACCTTTCGAGCTGGTAGAATTGTATGCAAGTGGGTTTTTTACCCTCCTGCTTCTAGGAGGGTAAAAATGTACAGTAAAACACACATCTAAAGAGAACTTTTTTTTGCAACAATGCCTTTCTTTTGTTAACATTAAAGAAGGAACTGAGCATTAGTGACTTACAAATTCTGAAAAATTCAAGAGAGTAAAATTAGATGGAATGCCAATAATAGAGGAACAAAAGGTATATATTGAACTTTTGTATCATGACATTACTGACATCTCTTCAGATATCCAAATTAGCATTCACAGTGCAATGCTCTAAGCACACATTTATGAAGATACTGAAGTCTCAATTTTGGAAAGGAAGTAATTGTTTTGCTTGAAAATTCTGGCTAATCATTCCTTTAAATGCCATATATTTCAAGAGAAGAATAGGTCTCAACTGTCCCTTGCTGAATTGAGGTGGACCTGGCATGTCAGCGCATGACTCCAGAACAAACCTGAATCTTGACTCCTTTTTTTCTTTTAACTTTGGTGGATAAACCAAAATAAATTCTATGAAAATATGTGCAGACACAAAATCTAGTCTAATTTTTCCATAAAAGATGAGGGAGCAAAAAGCAGCCAGCGATGTACCTGTTGTACTCATTTGTGGTCAAGTACAGAAACTTACTCAAACACTACCAGAAATATCCCTTTGGGATATTGGAGAAATCTGCCTCAGTCTCAAAGGAGCAATGGTCCCTTGTCGGTGTTTCCAGGCAGTTTAGGTGCTCTGCAGATTACTTATGGCTGTGAGAAATAGTAACAAAAAAAAGTTTAAAACCTATGCCTATTGCTTTTATGACCTGGATTTAGAGGGAGATGAAAGCATGTCCGTGGCAGTGTGCTTGCTTATTCAGTGCTACTGACCCTGAGCTGGCAAAGTTCTCATCCACTGCTCTGGAGCTGTAAGAGTTCGGCCAGTAAATTCACTAGGATCACAGTTTGCCCTTGACAATAGGGAATTTGACAGAAGGGTTCTGCTAAAAGCAGAAAATAGTGAATGGCGCTGTCACTACCACTCCTTTTACCAACCAAATTTACGACGGCGTGTCTGATGGTAAATGCCAGGCAGTGTTGTGATCTGCATGATGAGCTGTGACAGGTCTCTCCACTGACCTTTCTTGGATCTATTTTCAGAGACTGCTTTTAAAACTAAATAATTAAGTGGTTTGCTGCTTATCTCACAGATACTGGAGCTTTCAAAGACATTGAAAGGGTTTCGTCTTTGAATTTAATGGTTTTAGGAGTTCACGAGAAGTCTCTAAAGCACCTAGGTAAAGCAGTGTTTAGTGAAACACTACCTATCCCTTAAGTGGACTGCATGTTGTAGAAGTTTCAGTCCCACGTTAGGTGTCCAGGCTTTTTAGTCATTGTGGCACAGCTAGGCACCCAAGAAACTGATCTTGGGAAACAAGCAGGGAGTTTTGTGTTTCCGGAAGAAGGATGGAGAGGTGAAAGTCTTGGTCCAGGGAATTTTTATCCTCTTGTCTAGCTGGACGTGCAGAAAGGTAATTTTACTGTGTGTAAAAACTGAGGGAAACTGTCTTTGCATATTAGTAGTGTGGAACAAGAACTCAATCCGTCTGCCCAGAAATTTGTTTCTACAAATGGAACAAATTTGTTAGGAGAGAACAAGAAGGATCTGCTCCTCAGTGGCCACTACCCAAACAGTTAAGTCTCTCAGCTGGGACCAGACATCTTGGGATCAAGCTCGTGTTCCACTTGGAGCATGGTGGGGGTTTCAAGCAGCTCACCAGCTGTGGCTCATCTGCACGTGTACGGACCAGCAGAAATTTAGATCCTCCCTGGATTAAGTGGCAGTCAAGTAGCTGAAGAACATAAAAGAAGCCAAAATGCAATTTAAATGTGTAAGTGGGAATGCAGACACCCATGTATCATGGAAGATCTGAACCTAAACGCTTGAACTTCCTGAGTATTAAATATCCTCAGCAGAAATGCATTGCAAACTCTACAGCTACACTTGGATAAATTCATAAACTATGAATGTTTGCTATCCTGGCAAAAAAGCATGTAACCAAGAATCTGGTTAGACAAGTGAAATTTTATTTCTTTTATTACTTCTAGTTTGTACTTCTGTTTTAAAATCCCAGAGAACTACTTGTTTTAAAACTATACAGGAAGCCAGACTTTTAATAGAATCATAATCTGGAATCTTTGTCACAGCACACTGTAGATAACTGGTGTTATTGGAAGGAACAACACACTGAAAAATTGTTTCCAGATTATTATAGCACTTTCTTGCTCAGTTTTTCCATGCAAATTCTGTGTCTATACAGTCATCATCTTCACATGAGGATTTTGAGATTTATAGGAAAACACCATGATAAGTGTTGGATAGAGTCCCAGTTATGTGAATATATAATAAAGTTCTATGAAGCCTGATCACAAGATTTTCCCCCAAATTATCTTATAAGCAGCAGATTTATCTCACTTGCTCAAACAACATTTGCAAGACAAAAAAAAGTTGGTATCATCATTTGTCTTGGAGGTTTTTCATGTTCAAGAAGACAGAAAAAAAGGTAATTTTGACCTGAGGAGAAGTTGGGCAAAGTCAGTGCTTTCTCAGAGAACATGGCTAAACCTTTTAAGATTTGTGGAATAGCAAGTCCATATAAAAATTTGATTACCTTAGAAACTATTTTTACCACATAAAGTTGTGATTTCATCTTCCCCCCCCCACCCTCTGCCCCGCTTCCTAGTAAAAGTTTGTTTGTCAGTGTATTAGAGATCTTTTCAAATGTATTTGTTCTCATTTGCTAGTGCATGTGTTTGGTTGTTAAACTCCTGCTGAAGACCCTGCTTCCTACACCCCTTGCTCATATATCTCACCAGCAGACACATTTCTTATTTCTCCAGCAACAGATTCTCTGTAGGAGCTTTCCAACTGATTGCTCTAACCTGTCTTTCAGGAAGTATCTGACAACTTTGATGTTTACTCTTTCAAACTGACAGGTTTCACACAATAATTTAACTACCTTTGTTTTTACAAAGTTACCTTTCCTACTGAGACTGGACAAAGGTAAGGCATCAGGAGCCAGATTGCACTGGCCTTTGGAGGTACACAAGAGTGTAGAGATGCCACAAAAGTTGTTTTTTCTCTGATCTGATATCCTGCAATATCCAGTTCTAGGGAGAGAGAATAGTTTAATCTACCTTTCTGCTCACTGAAGCAGCTTTGCTGATGAAAGGAAAAATACTGTCTTTATAGTCCTGCCTTATGTTCCATAAGAGCCTCTCTGGCTGCTCAGTGGCAGTGCTGCCGAGGGTTTTAGACAGCATCTGTTCAAATCTGGCGAACACACATCATGAACAGAAACATGAAACACCTGAGAGTTTGTTCAGTACCAGAAGTACTGAACAGTGCATAAAGGGGGCTACAGGGTACAAGGCCCCTACAAGGGCAGGTAGTGATAGGACAAGGAATAATGGCTTTAAACTGAAAGGCAGTGGATTTAGGTTAGATATTAGGAAGAAATTCTTTACTGTGAGAATGCGAGGCACTGGAACAGGCTGCCCAGAGAAGCTGGGGATGCCCCATCTCTGGAAGTGTTCAAGGACAAGTTGGATGGGGCTTTGAGCAATCTGGTCTAATAAAAGATGTCTCTGCCCATGGCATTGGGGTTGGAACTAGATGATCATTAAGATCTCTTCCAACCCAAACCATTCTATGATTCTATAAAGTAAAGTTGTGCTTCACTGTCTTCTTCATGATGTTCAGTTTTGTGTTTTGTGATTTGACAGAGAAAGATCCTGAAGGGAAGAACAGGGAAAAGTGTTGCCTCTCAGCTTTTTATCAGTTTTTATAGTCTGATTGAACAAACACGGGCACCTTAGCAGAAGTAAATGCAAATAAAGCACATTTTATTAGGCAAGCTTTCTGCAAACCTGAGTCCGTCTAGACCTGATTACCACAGTATAATATTAGGAGATGTTATGTAGCTTTTAAACCGGCTAAAAACTGCTGGTAGAAGTTTTCAAATATCTGTAGACAGCATGTCCCCAGCATTATCTGTGTGTCTCCTGACAAGAAAAGAGTTTGATCCCAAGAAACAAGTAACAGCAATTAGTAGGGGAGAAAACTAAGCCAAGAATTTTGAAAGATGTTAAAAAGAAAGGATGTGGGATTGTGCCGAGTGAGCCAGGACACTGTAACTAACAAGAATAACGGTTTTAAATGTAGCATAGGAAAATTAGGCTGATTTATGGGATTTTTTTGCTAATAATGAAGTCTATTAAACTGTAGAAAGTTTTCCAAGAAAAGTGGTAGAATACCCATCCTTTGGGATATATAAAAAGAGCCTGAACAAAGCTCTTAAACCATAAAATAAGGAGGACTCTGGCATTGACCTTCAAGATGGAAAAGATGAAGAAACGGCTTTTTCAATAACTAATTTTCACAAGTCTATGAGAATATAAAACTAAACAGTTAAAGAATAAGTGAGGCAGAAATATTGCTGTAAGCACGAGAGATTTATCTGAAAGCACTAATTGATTGTCAATAAATCAGTTCCCTGGTGAGAAGAGAAAACTTGGAAAAATATTTCTACACCACAAAATTGTCCCCAACTGAAAACAAATAGAACTTATTTTTAGCAGTGTATTCATCGACTGTTAATTGAGTGCATATTTTTTTCCTTTGCCCAATGAAATGATGCTTTTTGTTTTCTAATGGTAACCAAAAGAAAAGGTGATCTTTGAAAAATCAGCTTTATGAGTAGAAAATGGGACTTTTGGAATACAGATATAAAGGTGTTTGTCTCTCGTCTAACAGAAGTGGAAAGCCCTCATGAAGTTTAGCAGTATTTGGACTGCTTAAAAGTCTAAATATCACTTAACAGTCTAGACATCATACAGGATAGCCACTGTGTAAAAGAATGAGATCAGAGCAAGTCTTAAACTTACCAAAAGCTGCCTCTAGTGATAATGATCTCATTTCTTTTCCCACAAGAAAAATTAAATGAAGGAAAAGTTGGCCTTAGAAAACATCATCAAAATAAATACATCGTTAGCTCTTTTAGTGTTTGGGGAACTGGTGATGAGGGTGAGATGTGAATATTAGGAAAATTATGGTTACTGCAAGTGCTTTGGGAATCTAAAGTCCCTTTAATTATTTTTTTACAATGAGATTAAAGGTATAATAACATTTTATTGATTTGACATAAAAGGTCTTCAGACACTTGGATTTTAAAGTTCTATCACAGTTAGATGGTACCACCTTTTGTTCCTTTCCTGGGCTTTGTGTTAAATGGAGAGCAGCCTCTCCAATGATTTGGCCCTGAATCTCCTCTGCAAAAGTGAGAAGACCACCAAGGTTTCCCCAAAGACCCATGAGGTAGTGGTCCCAGCATGCCACTATTCATTAAATATTTTGATTTTTTTGCAGTATGTATTGAGATCATTTTGGCCACACTTAATTTATTCCAGTTAAATAAGAAAGTACTCTTGCTGAAGAGTGTGAGCAAATTCTCCCCAAGGCTATAAGCATCTCATTTCCCATGATTTCAAATAAAGGAAAATTAGCTAAAAACGTAAGTCAAGAATTAAAGAGTCATACTCTTTGTCACATCAGCCAGCCCGCTGTTGAAAGAGACTCCATGAGTTTTCACATCTCCAGCCTATTGGGGAATAGAATTTTAAAGCACTTGAAACTGTTAGTTTAATAATATTAAAAGGTTTTAAGACCATTTTTATTATGAGGCAAAGGATATTGACTCTTCTCATGATTTCCAGTTCTAGCATTCTATTATTAATTAAAACATTGTGTGCCACTGGCTTTTCTTTCCTTTTCCACTTCCCTTTGCTCTTTACTTTTCAGCTGGCCGTGGGTTTTATATATTTCAGAGCTGAAAAACATAGGGATTTTTTCTCATTCTTGCCATGACAAGGAACCAGTTGTATCCTAAAGGGAAATACAACTGTTTAAAAATAATTAGACTAGACTAGACTAGAATAGGCTAGAATAGTTCCAGTTGGAAGGACTAATGAGGTCTGTCTCTACGGCTAGGCATTACCCTGAGCTGGCCACAGTACAGAGCAGACCTCTCTAAACTCTCTGTTCTCACTCTTTTTCTGACTCACACTCCAAAAGAGTATTTTACTTATGACCACTGTGGGTAGGACCAAAATGATAATTAAAAAAGAGACTTGAGTTGAATTGATGACAATACACGTAAGGATAGGAAAACTTGTTTTGACACTAAGAACTGTGAACTGTTTGATTGCCTTGGGAGGTTGTGAAGCTTTCACCTTCAATGACAGGTTCTGGTGGTACAACTGCATAAGTAATGGCTGATTTCACTTTAGAATAAGAAACAAGCTAGGTGATCTCTTAAGGCCCTTTCTTATTTTTGAATAAACCTCTGGGCCTAATTTCTTTAGTTGCCTAGAAAGGAGTTGCTGACTGGTTTAGCTGCCCAAGGCTGGGTGATGTGAATACTCTCCATGCAGATCTAGCACTTCAGTAAATTCTGTTACTACACTGTGCCATGAAATTTCAAGGATATCGACTGGATGCAAAGTGTTCTTCTCATTCGTATCTAGAAGCCCATTCTCACAGACTAGAGCAGCCTTCTATTTTTCCCAGTTACTCCGTTCACTTAATTTACCTCTGTCTGTAGTCCTGTTTCCAGAAGATCAGTGTTAGTTCAGTGCACTGAGTGGAGCTGCTCTGGAAATTAATCAGGCTTGATAGTGATTACCTAAAAGGCCCAATCTTAGCAGAAGGTCGAAAGGGCTGCCAAAATCACAAGCACATTTACATTATGAAGGTGTTAGCTGCAATAAAGAATTGGATTCTTTCTTTGCATCTGCTGCAAAGGGAATAGGTGGTGAAGGTTTCGTTTATTCCCAGTCTTTTGCATGCAGTTACTGCACATGCATGACTCATTTTCTCCATCTCGGACAGAAGAGCATAAGCTCTGATTTGCAGAAAAGTTGAATCCTCATATGCGTCATTGGAATCTCTGATCCCTGTGCTTTCAACATATGAAGACTTATGCAATACTTAATATATTGAAAAAATTGGCCAGTAAAGTCTTAATTTTGACACCAAAAACTGATGGCTTGTTTTCTTTTACATCTATGACTCAGTTGCATGGAAGTAAATTCTCTTCTAGTAATTTAAGGAGCAGATACCAGTGATAAGAACTACGGATAAGCTCATGACAAAGAAGTGTAACCTTTTAAATTCAACATCTAACATTATGTTGCCTATTGCAGACAGGGAAGGATAATACTCTCTTGTCTTTCCATCAAAACCACAGTATCCTACAGGAGACTTTATACAGAAATTCATCCATCTATCCTTGAAAAAGCTTATGTTTCTCCTTTAACTTGCTGGAGTACCTGCGTCAATGAGCGGGTGGTTTTGAGAAGTGCAGTGAGAAAGAAAGAGATGCAAGTACAGTAGAAGCTAAATTTACTGCCATTTCCAGTTACCAACACCTTTGTGCTCCACCGGCAAGATGGGAGAATTGTTTTGGATGCTGGATATTTATTCTACGAAAGCAAAGCTTAAGGAAATTAGACCAACGTTGATTTGTAGAACACATGAAAATTATCCTGAACTGAAATCTGAGTAGGAGTTCCTTCTTCTTATGCAGGTAGAAATTGTTGCTTAATATTCCTTTGAACTAAATGTACAGAGAGCACAAGAATTACTTTGCCTTTGACTACTTCAATGAATTTCAATATGGTCTTTTAAAATTCTTGTGATAGGTGAGTGACTTGGTACTGCTGACCACCCAGAATTAGACTCTGAAATGAAGATTTTGGTCTAGAAAATGAGAAAGTGGTCTCTAGCAGTATGCTAGATGTTAAGCAGTTTGCCTGAGGAAGGACATGTCAGTGAGTGAAGGAGGAAGAGCAGTTCTGTTCCCTGCTACATCTCCTGGACAGAGTGGTTGTTTTGGTGCCCATTACTGAGAGCACAAACTGTAAGCTTTGAAAATTGAAGATATTTCTTCTTACAAGGAAAGGACCTTTGGCAACTTTGTGCTAATTTTAGTTAGTTTATAGTCCTTACTTCCTTCTTATCTGAACTACCATTTATACTGACTAGAAATAGAAGTTTGCTTTTTTTTGTGACAAGGTATTATTTTAACAAGTTTTTTGGGGGGATATTTTTTGGGTAAAAGACTTTCACTGTGTCGTTTTGCAAACACATCCACATGTGAGCATACGTTTATAAAAGCTTGATTTAACTCCGTGTTTCCTTCTGCTATGTTTTCTTCTGTAACCATGGCAGCAATTGTGTAAGAGATGGTGGTTATCACCAGCAGTGTTGTTATCTTTTAGTCTTCAGAATCAGCCCTTTTTTTTTGTGAATCTTGGCTCCATCAACACCAAGAAATCTGTATCTTGTCACATTTCTTGGCTGATGTGCTCCTTACTGTGACCCCTCACTTTGAGATGTGCCAGTGACATTGAGTTCCAGTGCAAAGTGTACTATAAAGTTGTAGGATCACCACAATGTGACACCACAGCAGGGCTCTTTTAAGCTGAGAAGATTTTCTTAACTGATGAGTTAACAAGATGATAGACCAAAAATGCCCTGGGACAGATTCAGTTCCATATGCTGGCCTCTCTGTGCCTCAGGAATTCAGTTGTATCTGGCCAAATGAAAATTTCCCAGCAGAATGGAGTGCTTAGTAGACATTAGATTGGCATGGTCCTGAATCTTACCAGTCAAAGCCTATAAAATAAGAAATCCAGAGGTTGGAGGGGATGGGACCTGAGTGCTACTATGCTCCAGAAAAATTCTATCTGGCTGCCTTAAGACCAATGTCATCTTGTGTAAGTTGGACCAGCCTGAGATTTGCTCTAACACACACTGTCTCTGTGGCCAGTGCAGGCGGAGAATCAAAGAGTTGTAACCAAATCTTCCTGATGTCTCCCTTTCTCTCTTGCTCTGATCGGCTCTAGGCCATAGCAATGATTTGCCTCTGTGTGCTGAAGAGCTGCTTTCCAGACAATTGTAGCAATGTTCAGTATTGTGGGTGCAAATCAAAAGTGGAGATGGGTAGGAAAAAGACTTTTTCAACTTACAAAAAGTATATTAATTAAAAGGCCTTTTCTACCCCAAGGAAAATCCAGAATTTTTTTTAATGGTTCATGGACCGTAACATAACTGCAAGTGTAGACTAGACCTGGACTTAGGGCACTCCTCTGAGATGGAGAAACTTAGTTTTACCTGTTTCTGTATAGGAACATGAAATAGATTTTTCCTTCTCTGAAGTTAGGTGTATTCCTCTCTTTCTCTATCTATACTTGGAATACTGTTCAATAGGTGAGAAACTTTCTTTCATTAAAAAAGAGTTCAAATTATGATGTTTCTGCTGAAAACTTAGATTGAACTAAAGCAGCAGGTTTCAATGTGTGCACATAAAAATTGTAAAATCAAAACATCCTGACTTGCTTTAATTTGAAGATCTGGATTCTTTTCTAAGGTCTAATTTATCCCACGGCTCTTGCCGACTTGATTTTACTTCAGCTGCACGAGGGAGAGTACAGATGCTGACTTTTCTCTGAGTGAAAAAGGGATGCTACTTATTTTTTATTCTTGTGCACTGAGTGCTGAAGGAATCAGGCTAATCCTTTGAACTAAGAAGGTACACAATCTACTGCTGCTTGCAGCACTGGAAGAAGGTGAGGAACAAACTTCAGATGCTTCCACTTGTGATTTAGATAACTGTGATATATACTGAGAGGAGAGATTGATAATATAAATTTTTACCTTTCTTTCACTGATTCCTTCCGTCCAGGTGACTTAGTTCCTTCTTGTCTTCCCTGTCACTTCCTAGTGTGTTGATGGAGATGCTTGGGCTTTGTTTCTTTTTCTAAGTGTATTTTGGTCCCTGGGTCTATACAACAAGATCTTGGCCAGTACTTTTTTGTCTGCTTTAACATTCCATGGCTCTTTTATGACTATGTATAGCTCACATTTGAGAGCAGGTAAAAGCCTTGGGAATGGAGGGAAACAAGCATTTTGCACCCTACTGCTTTTACAGTCTCTCAGCATAATAAGCATCCTAACCTACTTCATAAGACCAGTAATTCACTGTGTGAACTGAGCTGGAAGGTTTCTGCATCCAATTACAAAACAACCAGGCATGTCCTGAAGAAGATCTGTGGTAAGAAGGGACCAGTTTTCTTTGCTGTAGTGCTTCAAAGGAACCCTTTCCTCACAGCATGTAGGAGGACTACCTGTGCTCTTCAACCCAAAAGTAAAAAATTAATATAACATATTCCTGCATCAGCCACTTCTGCTTTCATAACACATTCAACACCTAACCTAAGGCTTTGTACTTCTGTATCCTCAGTCGGCATTGCAACAGCAGCTTCACGTCTCTATCAGAAATCTAGCGAATTTTATTGGGAGTCCTTTTCAATCAATCATGATTCAGGCTCAACTTTGCAGTTTCTTTTTCAGACATTTAAAATCTGAACAAATAGTGAAAGGAATAACGCGAAGAGCTATAGATTGTAGTATCACAAGTCAACAATAAATGGGAAATAGGTACTTTAAACTAGAATTTTGTCCTAAGTAGAGCTGTGCAGAAAAATTAATGCAGAGTGAAAAAAACCAGAACAAATTCTGTTTTCCTGAAGAAATTTTGTATTATGTTTCATGCAGCTGAGAAACATCTGTACAGCTGTTTGTTTCAAGAGAGGGAAATCGTGCTGTTTTATGAAACAAAGTGAGCCTAGAAGCTTGCATTTGGTCATTCAGAAAATGCTTCCTATATTAGAACTATAAAGTCAGATCAAGATAATACCATATACCTACATGAAGTCTTAGGTGAATTCTGGATGTCAAAATCCAAATTTCTGTCTTGCAAATTGAAAATTTAATTGGCTTTAATTGTCTACATTCCCAAAACTACACCAGTCCTGACAAGCGTGCTTAACTCCTAACTCACATCTGTGCCTTTTTTTGGGAAGAATGAATATTGCAACATCTATGTTAATAAATACTGTGTTGGGAATGTTCCTGGACATAATAACTCAGTCACCTAACTGTTAAATTGTTAGAAGGGTTCCTAGTATGATTTTGACCTGGACCAGCGAGCACTATCCTGAGCAATCGCTGAGTACAGTAAGGATTTCCAGAGGCCAAAGGTCATTCAGAGATCACAGGCAATTTGGCTGCTGCTAGCATTTTTTGGAAGATGAGAATTTAGGAGTATGGATGCTGCTCCATGCCAGTTGGACTCAGTGACAGAAAACAGTCCCACGCTCACTTGATTTACTAGTGTATATGGAGCCAATGTGTTTTCTGTCTGTCTCCCAGAGAGGCTTAGTTTAGTAGGTGTTATTGAGAAAACTAAACACTTCCCAAAGTTGGGATTTTCAGAAAATGAAGTTATCCTTGACGCTTTATGTCCATCCACAATGTTCCATTTTTCCCTCTCCCACTACCTTATCCTGGTGTGAAATACTCAGATACCTCCTGACTGAGTTCCTAAGGGAATACCAGTCTGCATTCCCAAAACGTTACAACCCAAGGCAACCCTCAAAACAACCTTTAGGGGAAGAAACTGAGATGCTGAAGCTGGGGCAGTCATCATCAATTTTTGTTTTTTTAGAGTAGCATCCCAGCCCAGAGAATTTGTTCTATCTAAAGAGAACATAAAGGCACATAGGCAGAAGGCTGACACATAGCCCAGTGAAGAAAAAAAATCAGTGTGTGATGGGAAGACTGGTGTTCCAGGCCTTGCTTCCAACATCATCCCTCTATTTTTGCAGTCATGGGGATGTAAGGAAGTAGCACAGATCTCATTCCCATAAAACAAATTTTGAACACGTAGGAGTTTCTCTTACCTCCACTTACCTTGTAGCTCTGGCTATGAGCTAGATGTGAAGCTGCATCCGTGTTTATTTTACTGAAGAAAAATCTTCACAGAAAAATGTAGTAAGAGGAAAGTGGGGTGAAGTCAAGTGTCCAAAACCTCTTAGCCATAGAAGGCTCTATGATGTTTCCAGCGAAGAGCTGTTCAGCTTTTTGTTATTTACAATGAGGATACTGACTTTGGTAGATCCAGTGTCACTCCTAAACAGTTTGTATCAGCAATATTTTTCAGATAAATATGGCTAGGAGTTCAACACGTGATCCCTGCTTTACCAGCTTTAATCAGTTGCCTTTGTTTTCCTTATTCACGTTGGGCTAAGGTAGATGCTGAGTGTCTATATCCTAGTTACAATCAAGTGCTGCTGTTTAATAAAGAAAGTGTGGATGTCACAGATGCTTCAAATTTATTTTTTAAAATACTAAAATGCTTTATTAATTTTCTTAGAAGAATACTTTAAAAGCAAGTTGTTTTTTTTTTTTAAACAGAATTAAGTCTTCACATGACTTAATTTGGCTGTGTTTTCACATGCAATCAAGAATTTGCTATTTGCAGGTGTCTTTATTGAATAAATTTGTCCCGAGACTGCACGTCCTCTTTTTTTCTTCTTTTGGAGTGATCCAAAGCACCCAATATGTTGAAAGTTTAAACTGTAAATGCCCACAGCAGTTCAAGTGCATGGGTTAACAGACCCAAACCATCCACCTTGGGATACTTTATGTATAATTTTAATACTATCTTGTTTAACAGGATGCTAGTTTCTCCCATCCAGCTAAAGCCTGGACAGAACCCAGTCTGTATCATGTGTTATTCTTTCCAGTAGATTTTTAGCTCATACAGCTTGACTGCAAACAAAAACCACAACCTAATTAGTACAGAAAAAAACTAAACTAGTTAGAAACCGTGTTTCTTTAAATAAAATTTGCTATGCCAGCTGTACATCATGTCATACTCTTCACAACATGATAGCCTTATGTGCACTATCCATGTCTTTGTGTTTGCCCCAGATGAGGGCAGTTGCTTAGCTGTAGCCTTGGGCCCCCAGGATGGGCCAAAACAGACAATAAACATGCATCTCTGTCTCCTTGGTCCCTTGAATGACTTTGTATCATTGGATCATTGGTTTGAGAAGGAAAACAAATTCTGAAATGGTGTCTCCTGGATTTCTTCACCCAGCCCTGACTTCAAATAGTAATAAATTAATGTATTTACTGTATCACTGAGGCCCACTTTAATAAGTGTTTACTCTGTGTTTCCAAGAAAAAAAGTTGTACAAGTGGTTACTACAACAACCACTGTCTCTGAAAAAGCATTTAGCTTTATAACCTTTTGATTCTCATTTTAATCATCCTCCCAGATTTTGTTCTACTCTTAATTTAACTTTCTGTGTTTTGAGGGCTTCTCTACTGAAAACAATGCTTCAGTTTGAAATGCCGTACTTTGTACATCTGCGGTGATGGTCATACTGCAGGTGGTGACAGGTGTATTACCATCTCTGGGTACACAGTTTGTGCCTCCCTCTGGTCAGATGGGATGCAGAGGATGTGAAAGTTACTGGGATTAAATAAGAAAAGGAATTGCATGTCTATAGCAGGCATCTATTGCATATTTTTTTATTCTGATGGTAGACTGTAGAGCTTTTGAAAATCCTCTTTTCAGTAGGTTATATTTCTTTTCATTTCAGTTCTGTGCTAACGTGCAATATTTCACAGATATGACCTCACAAGCACTAACCTCCTAGCCACAAAACAAAAGTAAGTCAGAATACCTGGTGGTGGGCTAATATGTTGCTGTTTTTAAAGGATTCCAATATTCATTTCTTAAGCCAGAACCCATGTTTAGGGGTAAGTGGTTTTATTCTTGCTGGTGACCAGCAGCTTTCATCGTGGTGGTGTCCTTACTGTGGGTCAACAATTGGAGTACTGCAGGCTCCCTCTGTGATCGCTTCTCTTCCTGGAGATGCCTTGGGTTGACACCTTCTCATCAGCAGATGTTGTGGGCCTCTGTTATTGCTTTATAGCCCTGTTTTACTGCTGACTAGGTTCAAGTCACCATTGACATACTACTTCTGACTGAGAGGTAGATAATTCTTCTGAAGGGGTGTATTTCCCTATACCCCTGTACCTATGCTTTCTTGGATGTTTTCACTGTCTTGTCCTGTTTTCATCCAACAGCTAAAGTCTCAGCAATCAGGAAACAGGGAGACAGCATAAAAGTTTGTTCTCTCTTGCTATCTGTGCACTGGGTAACTAAAGGAAACCAAACCCCTGTCCCTCTGAAACAGTTTCTCTGAAATCACAGGTACTGCCTGAGTGAAGGTCCATAGGGTAAGCCTGAGTATGTTTTAAAAGAAATTACTCTTAACATCTTTTAAAAGACTTATCAAAAGCTTTTCCCAGAGGATTCCCTCTCCAATAAGTGAGCTTCATACCTTCTATGAAGTGTTCAATTGCAACTCCTTTAGCATAAGAAAAACTTCTCTGTAGTCATTGCTAAACAAAGATCTGCAATCAGACATTTATGAAGTGACCCTCACTGGCAACTTCTTGAATCCAGCAGTCATGAACCCAAACCTTTCAACAACCAAGGACTTCCTTAAAGGGGATCCAGGATGGCAGCAATAAAAAAACAAGGTGAGATTCAGGCAGTCCCGTACAACCTAAGCAGGTGAGGCCTCTTCTCACTGCTCTATGGGAACATATTCACATAATGTTTTGTGTGTGTATTTACTCAAAAATTTACAACAGGTTCTAAGATTTGTTTTCCATGCTGGAAACATACCAACATCATAGCTACTGAAACTAAAATTCTTAGGTAAAAAACAACTGGGATTTTTATTAAGTGACAGTATTTTCATAATTAAGCAAAAGAAACTTTAAAAGATACTGTCAACGCCATAGCTTTGAAAGAAAAAAATCACATTTATCTCTTGTAATCAGAACAATATATGGGTCAATGTTTCAATAAAATTATTTATTGAAGGCCTGTCTGATGCAGATCAATGATTTTCAGATTTTGGGACTATGCTGCCCTCCAAAAAGGAAGAGTATAAAAGACAAAAGACATCAAAGAAAAATTGTCACCACTTTCAAAAGTATCTTTTCCAAAAATATGATCAAAATTACAGCATCTTTGGGCCAAAATATATTGTGTACCCATATGTGTGTGTATATAATATATATGGTATATATTATAATTTTAAGCCATGAATAAAATTCTCGCAGCCCAGCACCCTCACCCACACCTGCCTCACATTTCACTGTGAAGCTGTTCTTCCCACATCCATCATAGTGTCTGGCTCTGTTCTAAACTGAAGGAGAAGGACACTCTGCCCTGGCTTCATGGGGAGCTTGGGACCCAACTCTTTCAACCCCTGTGCCTTGGAGACTTTCTTAATGAAGCTGCCCAGGCAGTAATTGCTTGATTTAAAATAGTGAATAATGAAATTAAAGTCACTGTGGAAGAAAGCGACTGGCTGAATTTATGTGTCAGAAGTGAAATCAGTTACATTCTCAGTTTACAGGGAAAAAGACGAAAGAGAGAAAATGTAGCTCATCACCTTTGGAAATGAATTGTTGTCCACAGCCCTGACAGCGAGACTCTAACTCACTGCCAGGAGCACTTACACTCCAGCTGTGCCCCAAGGAGCCTGCTCAATCCAATTTCACCCCCACTCCCTTATTTTAAAACAATCCTCTGCACACACATGTATGCAAAATACTGCACGGACTCAGTGTTTTCTCTGGGAAGGGATCTTCTGATGCCAAGACCATCTAGTAGTAATTGACAGTGACTGAACCTGGACACCAGCTTGCTTGCACAGTGCATTCTGGCTTGTGCTCCCTCGCTTAGGTTAAGTTTTGGGGGTTGTCAAAGTTGTCATTTGCTAGAAAAAAATTTGTTATGATCAGATGTTCATGATTCCCCCATCACAACCTAATTAAAATCTTTACTTGCATATAAATGAATGGGCACAGTGCCCCTATCTTCTTTTCCTCTCCCTCAGCTTTTCCTTACATTAAGCTGGAGATGCCACCAGTACCTTAGTAGTGTGTTGGTTCAGGATGCCTCTTTGCAAAGGTTGTTAAAATGTCCTACAAAAGCTTGGCTTTCTTTTGCACTGAGACACTTAGACGAGTTGCTACAAAGATGTTTGGTCTTCAGGCATCTGTCTCTATTGATTTAGGCTGAATATGCTGTTTTATTTATGTTTATATATATGTATATAAATAATAATAAAAAAGCAACACCATATGCCAAGTTCCCAAAATTGTGAATTCGGGTAATACTATTTCATTAATTAGTGGACATTTATCAACATTTATTGAATTTTTTTGATAAATACATTACATTTTGAGATGTAGACCTTCTACTTTAGAATGAAAGAAAAGAAAGATTGTTATTAAAATACCCTTTTAAAATTATGTTTCCCAAAGGAAAATGAAAAGGATCCTGGAAAATGTTTCAGTCCCTTTCTTGTACGATAATCTAATCCTGAAGGACGCTCTTTGATTCCCTTCTATAATACTTTGTTTTTTTCCTTCTTGTTATTTTATTGTACTTATTCCCACAGCCAGCTTCAAATGACCTCAAGAACACAGGGCAGCTAAAAGATTGCTTAAACTTCTTAATACTTTTAATCCTTACTTGTTATAATTTGATTACTGAGACAGATTTTCTCTCTGGGCCTCATATTAAATCACTTTCAAGTTGAAACAAACCAGAAATCCTTTCAACTTAACAGAGCTTGTATTCAATATGAGCTAGTCAGATGTAGCACAGAGACTGCAAGATGTTGCATCACATGCTTCCTGGATTTTAATGCAAGGAAAGCAAACTTCAATCAATGTTACATATGATTTTACCTTCGTAGAGTATCTATTTTTCAAGAGCAAACATGAGTAAGTATAGTTTTGGAAGTGCATGTATATGCATGTGTGTAAATGTGTATGTATCTGTACACAGGCAGATACAGATTTCTGTGCAATATATATAATAACTTTGCTGATACTATAATCTCTGGAATTATAAAACCTTATTTATTGTGATAAGAATGAATCCCTAATAAGATTTTCTGTCATGAAACTCATTCTTTTCCTTGTCAACTATATAAAAAAGAAAAAAAAATTACTTTTTCCAGGACAGTGGTTTAGTTAACTTCATAGCGTCATTTAAAAATGATAAATTCCTAATTTTCTCAGGAAAGATACGGTGAAACAAGAGGGATTGAAATTCAGCAGTAAATAGGAATGGTGGAATTGTTACTCCTTCACAAAGGAACTTTGATGGGTTTGCCATCAAGTTTCATTCCGAAGCTTTTGTATGAAAATATTTCTGAGAATGTGAGTTTCTCCTACTCAGCCTCCCTGGTTGATCAGGACAACATGCAAGCACGTTTTGCATAGCTTTGTGGTGCCCAGAGGCAATGGGTTCACAAGGTTCAGGTCAAGTGCTGATCTTAATCAAAATTGCATTCTGCTACGGGAAGGCTGAGGAAAAGGGGTCTCCAGAAAGGGGAGAATTCCATGAAAACTTAAGGGGATTAATTTACTGGAGCAGTCCCTGGGGAAGGGGAATGTCAGGAGTCGAAACTTCCAGCAGTAGTCTGTAGGTAAATTAGTTTTAAGGAGATTAATAAAGTAGTCAGTTAACAATCACCTGAAGATAAGCATTAACTGGGTGCTCCTGTCCCTCACCACAGCCTCTCTGACCTCCTCTGCCACCACCCCCTCCTTCTGTGTAGGCTCTGGGGGCAGGGGATCACCTGCAGTCTAGGCTCTTGGTGCTGATGACCACAGAGACTGATTATTGTCCCACCTATTGAAAATCCAGTTTTAAAAAACCACGAAGCTATAGCGAGAACCTTACATTTCCAATAAGCTGCCTGGAGGCTGAACATCTATCTCCCCCTGCTGCTGAGGGCACTGGCACCAGAGGCTGGTGCTGCAGGGGTGTTCAGGAGGGCAGTGCTGAAGCATTGCTGTGGTGAACTCTCCTGGTCCTCTCTGACCGCAGGCTGCAGCTGGCGTGGCTCGCTCTGCCTCTGAAGGCTGGCTGTACTGGGGCGCTCTGTCGCAGCGGAGATCTCTCTGAGCTAAGCTGCTTCCAGAATTGAGGCCATGTCTGCTAGTGAAGTCTACAGCTGCAAGAGAAATGCAAATCCCTGCAGCCATATACTCTCATCTTGGCAGAAGAAAAGCCCTTTCACCTTTAAAATAAATTACAAGAAATGGGCTCAGATTAAATCCCTCGATCCAAACCCACTGAACTCTCAGAATGATTGAATCCAGACTCAGGCTTTGCTGGTTGGGCCCCTCACTGATATCTGTACATCACTTATAAACACACGCAGGTGCTCTGTGAAAAATGAGGGAACCTGAGGTCTGTTGGCAAATACACTGATACACCTTTTAAGGGATTTCCATCCACTCACGAGTTGCATCAAGGCACCAGTAAGAAAAGTCCATTCTTGAATAGTGTCTGTGTGTTTCTTATGTCTCTATAACTTAGAGGAGGCCAAGGAGATCCCTTTGAAAATCTGAAGCACAAAAATTGTTTCCAGGCTCAAGAATTCTATGCCAAGTTCCTTTTGTAGTCTAAAATTTGGGCAAAAAAAAGAATTTTAATGAAAGCAATAACCAGCTATTAAGTTTAATGGTATTGGTAGGTGTTGCCATCATTTACCTATTGGGATTGAATTAGGAATACTTAAAGGAATTAATGACTGCAGACTCTAGGTAATAGAAATTTAATTCATGTTTATGGATCAGGTCCTGCAGTTTCCTCATTGGCAAAGCTACGGTGAAGGTCAGTGGATTTTTGCTGGGTTGAAGGCAGTTAACAGAGCTTAATAGTGCTTGTTAATAATAATTTAAAAATCTAGTTTTCTGAATATCTAAAAAATACTGAATTTTTTTGGCTTTTATTTTTTTTTCAAATTGTACTAGCTAACTATTTTGCTCCTAAACACGAATGTACTTCCCCTGCTTTTGTGAAGTCAGTGTACTCTCACTCAGATTACTAAAATTTAATTAGAGACTGTTTTTTGTTCATCTTCTGCACGTGTCAAAGAGCACGGTGAATGTTTCCATGCAGGAACCTTCTTTGGTTCCATCACCCACAAGTACCAGGCCCACAGCTGGAGTATTGCTGTGTTGTTGGGAAGTACCTGAGTCAGACCAGGAAGACTGGGAGCTGTCATCCGTATCGGGATTGGCTGTGTTTGTGTGCCTGCTCCAGCTCCTTGGGAATTCCACCTGGGAGCACTGATCACCCTCTCTGTGCTCAGAGTCATGCCAAATCATGGATGGGCTCCTGGTGCCCAGTGCCTCGCCAGTGCCCTGCACCCAGCTAAGAACCAGAAGCAGCTTCCTACATACTGGTCTAGTAACTGAATTAAATGCCTAAAGACAGCTGGGATGAGGCAAGGCTGAGGACCGTCCATCCTGGCTTCAACACCTCCCACGGTGCTTAAATTCTGGCCATGCCTCCTGGGTCAGGCTTTGTGCAGTGGATGCCCTGTATCTGGCATTATCACTTTTTCCCCTCCAGTGGCTCAGAATTAGCTCTTACTACACTGCAAACATATGTTGTACACGTTGAAGCATATTCTGCGCCTGGGATGTCTAAAGCCTTCCCCTTACAATTTTGTGTGAATGGGCAACCATTTTACATTTGTGCCTGCTGGCAGTCAAGTAATACGAGCACAACTATACTGGTCATTAGAATCAGTTTTTCATTTGAGGGAGAAGTCTGATCTCCTTCCAATTAATATTTAATTTCATAGATATTAAACAGTAATTTTCTTATGGCTCCAGATTTGTGTCCCTGCTCTCCCAAATGTGTATCTTAACTGAGCCATAGAGCTGGCTAGTTTCACTTCTTATTCCCTCACCAGCTGTATATGAAAGCATTTTCACCAGTCTTTGAACTGGATTTGTTTTTCTTTCCTTTCCCCTTCCCACTGTTTTGCCATCTTTCTAAAACATGCACCAGAGCACCGTGCGTTGCTCTAAAATGAATAGGATGTGTGCCATATGAGGGATAAATTAATTTCTATAATCCCATGGGTTCCCCCCACAGGGCATTGGTTCCCTCTCTATACATAGAAGGATTGCATTTGCCCTTTTATTGTAGGCTGTGTACAAAGTTCAGTCTCAGCTCTCCACCTGCTGATTCATCACTACTTTTCAGGCACTTGTTTCTGGGATACTCTTTGCCATTTGTGGGTCTGACTTATGGCTGCTGTTTTTAGATGTTGAAGTTTTCCCGTTATCATAATCAAAATGTACAGCCGCTTTTATTTGTACCTTATTAATTTGTTGACTACCATCTAAACTAATGGGGCTCCTTGGAACCTCACTAAGAATGACAATGAAATTGTTATACCCTATTGGAAACTACATTTTGGAATGTTTCAGCTCTCTCATTCTTGACATATTTCGCATATGCTATTGTATTCATTTTGAGACTTTTTTTCTACAGAAGGAGCTGAAGAGTGAAGATTTTATTATGTCACTTTTCACAGATCACAGAATATTCTGCATTGAAAAGAACCCACAAGGATCCCCAAGTCCAATTCCTAAGTGAATGGCCCATACGGGGATTGAAGCCACAACCTTGGTGTTATTAGCACCATGCTTTAACCAGCTGAGCTAAGTCAGGGTACTGAGAAGATTAGTGAATCCTTTAAGTCAGCATGATCAATTGATTGGTGGACATATATTCATGTTTTTGTTAAATTATTATTCGTTAGTTCTTCGGTAGATTCCTGGTCATTAAAAGTGAAAAAGTCCCAATAGCTTGTTCAGTCAAGTCCACTGACTCATTAAGAGCGTGTATTAATCTGATACCAAAGACTAATGCCTAAAAATAAGAGAGAGATTATTGTAGAGAGTTGCTTTGAAAACAAATCCATATGGTATAAGGAGTAGGACACTGCTGCTAACCTTTGTCCTTTTACATGCTTTGTGATAAGATTATGAGCTTTTTAAGACGTACCAGTGATTCAGATACAACCTTTGCTTTCACTGACTTCTACAAAAAATTTGTCTACTAAGTGGACAAAAAGAGAGTTTATGGGCTAGATAAAGTAACAGTTTTATTTCAAGCATGTGTTTTTATTAGACAGGGCTAATAAAATCTTCAGTGGATTTTGTGTGTGCGTGTAGAAATCTGTAAATGCCACCCAAAATTATGAATCAGAGGTGATTAGAGTTAATGGGCTACTCCAAAGGAAACCTGAAACTAGAAGATCTGTTTACATGTGATTTAAATTACTTTGAAACCTTAGTTTCAGAGGGAGCGGGAGCATGCAAAGGAGAGAGGAAGGCATAGGCTTCTGGATGCACTATGGGAAGGGAGTACAAGAGGGTGACTGAAGCCAGCAACCTTACAACAATTCCTGATATCACCTACATTAAGTAAGAAAAGGCCAGGGAGTTATCAAAGAGTTTCTAATTTGCTTACAATTTTTTTGTTTATTTGTTTACTCATACATTTCTTCTTTTCCCCGCTTTTAAAACCAACCTAGGCCCCTGTCCTGGCACTGCATGCTATGCCAGAATCACTTTCCCGCTTTCAACATTGTTCTGCAGGGAATGAGCAATTCTTTTACTGATTGGGAAATCCGTATGTGACTCACTGGTCTTATGGTTCTGGTGAAAATAAAAAAATCTGGAAATCAAAATTTCACTGAAGGAGAAAAAACATATTTTCTGAGCAGCTACAGTCTAAAAGCAAAACACCAGGGAGCTGACGAAGATGAAAATATTGCATTAATTGAAACTAAACCAAATATTTACACAAATAAATGCAAACTGATGGTAGCAGGTTATCATGACTCTAAGCTGTCCTAGAATTTCAATATTATCATCTTAACCAGAGAAATAAAATGCAGTTCTAAAATCAACAAGACAAGTTTTTAAAAACCTGGCATGAAAATCTATCTAGATATTGTGTGACTGACAGAAAACATACTGAGTTGGAGTTTGCTTTCAACATTTGTGTGGCTGCCAGAGTACTATACTCAGAGATATTTAGGCCAGAAGGGACATTAGATCATCTAGCCTGACCTTCTGTGTATCACAGGCCATTTCATGTTACCTAACTGCTCCTGCGTTGAGTCCATCTAATCTGGCCTCAGCTGCCATCACTGGTTCTTGTTAAACCTTTCTTTACTAGCTGACAAAGAAAGCCTTTTAATGATTTTTTTTTTTAATATCTCAGTCCTGATTTTCAAGCTATAGAACTTTTATAATGCATTTTTTAATTGTGAAGGTTTATTTCTTTATAATGGTCACAAGGCGAATTCATAATGGTATCAAAATTTCAAACAGACCGGGACTCTGGAAAAAAACATATAAAAGGCCATACTTTGTCGGAGCAAGGAGTGATCTAACCCAATATGTTGTTTCCAGCTGTGGCCTGAAGCAAATGTCCCCAAAAAAGTAAGGACAATTCAAGCATATTTGCTATTTTTCCAGATTCCTACTAGTTTCAGTCAGGATATTTCTTGACTCTGTCGGGTTTTTTTCTCTTTATTCTCAACAGACCTCTCTTCTGAGTCCTATCCCAAGACAACTTTGAAAAAGGGGCTCCATAGATCTTCCTTGTGCATCAAGATTCTCCTTTTGCTAAATTTGAAGCTGGCTCCTATTAGCTGCACTGCATGATACTCAGTACAAGGGATGGAAAAGTGCAGATCCTGCTTCAGTTATGAATCTGGTGGACCTTGGCCATAACATCCTTCTATTCACCTCTTTTCCAGGCTGCAGAATCAACTCTGCTCAGCCGTTTTCCCCTCCTAGGAGCCATTCCATACCTTTGGTCACCTCTGTCACCCTCCTCTGAACCTTTGCCATTTCTACTCTGTTCTTTCTGAAACGGCAACTGCAGACACTATTGAAGAAACACAAGTTTATACAGCTGCATAGCTATGTTTGCTCTCTACTCTTTCCCTAATAATTCCTAACTTTCCATTTGCTTTTTTGATCGCTTGGAAGGAGTTGTTTTTACAGAACATAATCCCAGGGTCTTTCTCTTGAGTGGTAACAGTCAGCTCAAAGCCCATTATTTTATATATGAGGTTAAGATTACTTTCCCCATATCACTTTACATACATATCCATGAATTTATTCTGTTGTTTTATTGTTTGCTCAGTCTCACAAGATCCTTCTGCATTATCTCAGCCTGACCATACAAATATTTCCATACATGTTTTACTTCCCACACAGCGTGTAGTCACATTGACGTGAAGGGAACAGCCCTCGTATGCAAAGGTAAGCACTTTCAGATCTGCACATGTTTGACCAGCTTGAACTATGTCTAGAAAAAACCATCAGGGTTTAGAGAAGCTGCCAGCTCACGATGCAGCCTCCGAAAGTAATTTAACCCAACCTGCCAGTGACAACATAAGCATAGGTAAATTTATTGTGCCTTGAGGTCTGCAGCGCACAGCGCGTTTGTACTGCATGAGGAAAGACCCAGGCTGCTCACGGTGCTACATGATAGAAGGACAAGAGACCACGCATATAAATTAAAATAAGAGAAGTGCAGACTGGGTAGAGGGAGAAACTCTCTCCCCTGAGCCTGGGGGGTAGAGGTTCAGACTATCCAGGGAGTCTGTGCAACTTTGACCTGGGGGGCGTTCCAGCTCTGAGGGGCAGAGCCTTGAGCAGCCCTATCTGAGCTTGGTGCTGAGCACATCTGATCTCCTGAGGTCCTTGGAGGAGCTTGAGCTCTCCTGCAACCAGCTTGGATGTTAAATGCACACTAGTACAGGTTATGGTTAATTTGAATTCTTCTTTTGGAGGTAAAACTAAATATAAGGGTGTTTTTGTCCTTTTTTTTTTTATAGACAGATATCGAAAGAAGTGATTATCAGCCTCTTTCCAAATACTCTGGAATAAAGGGATCACTGGTTTAGACATAATTTAGACTCGTGAAGACTGAAACAGAGGGTGTAGCTTAAGAATAGCACTATGAAATGTAAATAAATTCACTTCTTTTTCAAAATTGCTCTGTATCTGGCCCATTTTGATTTCAGGTGGACAAAGCAGTTTGTTCCTGTTGGTACCTGTCTGTATAGAAACACCCTATATTTAGCCTAATATTTGAAAAAAGGTTAATTAGAATCTTAGAATCTTATGGGAGTTCTTTAATTTTCCTTTCTCAAAAGTGGTCAAACTGGATAAAAATATTTACTGGACTTCAAAGTGTTATATGTTTGCTGAAAGGAAAGGCAGATATTTTTCTTCCAAACTTAAGAGCATATTTTCTCTGTTGCTAGTGAGACATTATTGTGACAAGAGAAGGGTGTACATGTACACAGATCACATAACAAAACTTCCTTTTCACCCCAAATAACTTTGAAACGAATATCAGATGGAAAATGCAGAGACAGAAAGGCAAGCTGTTTGTACAGTGTCTCATTTAGCTGCTTTCTCAGCCTACTAGGGACAGTCCTAACCTACTTTACATTGATTAGAAAAGTCTGAATAATTACCTGCACTAGATACAGCTTTTCTCAGTGCAGACCTTTGTATCTTTTATAAATTCATGGCTTGACTTCAATTATTTCTGCCCCTGGACTCCTCACCCAGGCACCCCCGGATCTGAGGATAGGGGAGAGACAGGAAATGTGGGCATCTTCCATACTCAGACAAGGGTGTTCAAACACAAATCCCTGAGTAGAGTGCTTCACAGTCCTCAGCGTGAAGGTATTACTGATGTATAAAAATGTTGCTGAACTGTGGGCAAAAGCTGTCAGGGGCAGTGCCCGCCTTGCCAGTGGTTGGTCAGCCCAGCAGTTTGGGTACATTCATATGAAAGGAGTGAACAACAGGAATGCTTTGACCTTGCTTCCTTAGGCAGTGAAAGATGGCCATAAACAGAAAGAGAAAAGGAGGCTTGTGTGGGACCAGCACCATGCTCCAGTGCTGTGGGGCTTTGTAGTCTCCTGGGAAAGGCTTTGAGGAAAACAGCAAACTGTTCTCCTCTGAGGCTGCAGCCGGTGCCTCAGCAGAAGTTCCCTTTATCCAGCACTGACATGTCAGCCAGAAAGCCACCAAGTGAAGGTGGACTGACCAGGATCTCCCATCCCATCCCACTGGATGTGGGTCTGAGCCCCCTACTCACCAACACTGCATCACGGGCTGTGATGGACATGAGGGGGGAAGAGGAGAGGGGACAGCAGGCACACCTGGGGTGAACCCAGCACTTAGCCCAGAGACTTGGGGAACAATTAAAGGACTTCAGTGAAGGTAGTGGTGGGATGAGTGTTTTATTTATTAAGTGTAAATCCTTGCTCTGCCTTTCCAGCTTGATGCCATGCTCATTTCCAGCTCCAGGTTTTGTAGGCCATTTTTATATACTGATTCAAATCTTGCAAATATGGAAGCACTTACTTGCAAATGTGGATGCATAGGCAGGTGCCCAATTTTCATAGAAATATAGAACTGTTTGGGTTGGAAGGGACCTTACAGATCATCTGTTTCCAACACCTTTGCCATGGTCAGGGACACCTTCTACTAGACCGGGTTGCTCAAAGCCCCATCCAACCTGGCCTTGAACACTTCCAGGGATGGGCATCTGCAACTTTTACCCAGATTCCTCTGGGAAGCATACTGGTCTTAGGAAGTTCATTATTTTTTAAGTGAAATATTCAAAAAGTTAAACCTGGCTCTTTTTTTTTTTTCCTGGCAGGAGGAATAGAGCTGTAGGAATAATACTAAATCTATCCATGCCCTAAATACCCCCAAAAAATATTTGTTGTGGTATGTACAACCAAAGTTTACTGATGAGATTTTTAATTCAGACCCTGGTCTAGGAAGCAGTTTGGCCCCATTTCTAGTTATTTCTTATGCATAAACCTAAACAATCTGGTTTCTATTGCATGCCAAAATGTAGTGGTTCATTTTCAGTTTGGCTATATCTTCTCATCTGCAGAAATATTACATTTTAAATTGTGCAAAGAAGATATGTACAAGTCTTTTGGTTCACAGAAATCAAGCCTTAGGAAATATTATTGCAAATTCCGATTGCAAAAAAAAAAAATTATTATGCATTTGAATACAGAAAAAACCCAACAGTTACCCAGCTTAGTTTTGGGTCATTACTAAATTTTTAAAGAAATTTTGCTTTTGAAGTTGCTTGCTCAAGGAAGTTGTCAAGAAAAGAGAACTTATACTGGAGCAACAATAAATATAAGTAAAGTAAATTTTGAATTTGCTTTGTGAACTTTAAACCAGAAAAGTATTTACATGTAACCACTCAGAGAAAGAAAGCGTATCATCTGGTAATTTTAACTTTCAACCTCAATTAAGGTAAAACAGGATGACAAAATCATGCTTTGGAATGATGAATATATTATGTAAAATAAGAATCTCTTCACCATCATCCGATTATGAATAGAAAAAAGCCAGGTCTATCAGATGACAAGTCCAAGGAAATCCAAGCTGCTTGGAAATGAAGTTTGTGTGAAGAAGAAAGAATTTGGCCATTTCTCTGTGTGCACAACCGATGTGCACACAGTGTAGTCTGACCAGTCTGGAATACATTTAGTTGGATATGCATGTGCATCTCTGCAATGTGCACATAATGAACTCAATGCCTCCTGTATCACCTGCAATGCATGAGTTTGCACAGTGTGCATGCCACATGTGGCTGCAGTTCATCCGAAATTCTCACCTCTGGGAACCCCAAGAACAGAAAGGAAAAAAGTTTTTACACTGACGTTTTTCTGTAGTGAGAACATGCAAGCAAGGCATTATTTCTTTCTTTAGGGACTGCATTTTGTAGTTAGCACTTTAGTGGAACTTTCTCTCATAACCTGTTGATGCTCACCAAGCCACTTTTTTTTGCAGGTGGACTCACATCAGTCCTTTAGGATTTTATTCTGTGTATCTGAACCAAGTAAGACTCTTACATCAAACTGTTGAGTTACAGAAATCTGTATACCTGTCATCAGTTAATTTTTGCATCATTTATTCTCCTAATGAGCATGAGATATGCTGAAGCTGCTTTTCAGTTTTTGTTTAGTTTAGCTTGTGCTTCACACAACTGGGAGCACTGTAGCTACTTTTTCTAGTTAAATGTTAATACTGAACAATCAAACATACTTTGCAATAGAGAAACAAATGATTTCCATATGCATAGAAAATCCCTAAACAAATCTATCAAATATGTTGTCTCAACTATTTCTCTTCCAGCACTGAGAGAATGCTGGCACACAGTTAGTATACAGCATCTGGTTAGCTGAGAATACATCAATATCTCTGAAGTTTTAAAACTTTTTATTTGAAAAGCAAGTCTTTCCTACAAAGTATGAAAGCATCCATCTACAGCATTTGACTGTGATTCCCCAGACTTTTAGTACACTTGACAGGCATTTTAGGTAGGTTTACATGCAGAAGGTAGCTAAGATATAATTTCAGAGCTAGCAAAAATGGATGTTTTTGTAATTTGTTCTTTGGAAATTATAAGTGCCATATTAAAGATTTGTATTTCATGTCATCTATGTATAGTTTATGATCAAGGAGCTAGAGAAAATGGCATGTTCTCTGCTAAACAGACTATTTTTTATCATTTATAAGTGTTTGCATTCTAGCTCTAAATAGGAGGTCTTGGCATTGCTGAAGCCAATAGTGAAATTCCCAGAGGCTTCAGCAGCAGTTGGCCTCTATTTCACCATAGGAATTTACGACTGGATTCCAAACGGGATCAAGTTCTATCCCCAAAATTTAGATCCTCAAAATCTCCATTCAGATGCCACTCTAGGCACCTCCATTTCTGTTGTAAAACCCCCTCATCTGTCTGTAAAAGTCTCCAGCTGGCTGCTACCTTTGCCTGGAGTTCACTAAACTGGGTGGTGACTATTTTAGACCCGCACCTCAGAAAGAATCGCACATAAGTGTTCTCCAAACTCCTTCACCCACACTGCTCAGCCTGGTAGCAATTTCAGGAAAGGCCGGAACTTTGATAGACTGGATTGTGTATTTGAGGGTAAAGGTCCTTTCCTCATCTGCTGCTCTATTTCCCTTTGCTGCTATTTCTCTCACTTTCTAGAGATGTTGTAGCTCTAGCTTAGAGCCATCTGATCACGACTTTGTGGGGTCTGACTGATGAGAGGACAGAGAAACAGAGGAAGACCACGTGGAAACACGATGTTGGAAGGACACCTGGCTTTTGGTTACTCCCTTTGCTCTGCTGCATGTGTTTTATTCAGGGAGGTTTAACCTAAGATTATGCACACTGTCCTTGGAGCAGGGACAGAAATATTTTCCCGAGTCTCTGATGAGTGCTTGCTAGACTCCAGAATTGCTCTAACAGCAGCTCTATCTCTCTTGCCAAATTTTTATTTAATTATTCCCTGTAAAGTGAAACAGCTTCCTGTCTCTGAGTACCCAGAAGCTTGGCAATTAATAGTTCGGGCATTTTTGCAGATGAAGTGGGAGTTCAAAGCACCTAATGGATGGAAGAGGAATGAACTTTTGGCTCCCAGCCTGTGTACCTGTGGTGCTACTGGGAGAAAGAGGCTTTCACAGTGCTCAGAGGAGCCTGATCTCCCCCTTGCCTGACAGCAGCACCGCACTGATGCAGGGCCCAAGGGGCTTCTCCCCATCACCCCAGCACCCTGTCCTGCATGGGCACCACCTGAGGAAAGACAGCTGTGTAGTGAATTAACAGTGGGAAATTATGGAGGAAACATGTTTGTGGAGAAACAGCACTGTGTGCTGGGAGGTGTGGGGGGAAATCCTGCTGGAAGAGATGGCTGGGGTGCCAGCTAATGCTTACCAGACTGTTAATTCTTTTTATTTGTGACCTTGTTGAGATCCCAAGGAACCCAAAAGACAAAGTTTGGAAACTATGCTGTAGGCTGGTACCTTTAAAGAGCAAGCAAACAATGAACCCATAGTCTAATTACACCAGGAATTTTCCAGACTTTTTAGCTGTTATGTAAAACATTTTGCCTCTCTAATAATAATTATAAACTTCTTAACTAGACTGATTTACCCAGGAACAATAAAGTTTAGTCTAAATTTATATGTTATTCAAAGGAAAGCAGCTCAGGGACTTGCTGTTCAAAGGGAAATTTGTAGTGCTGTTTAATATGAAGCTAAAATTAAAAAGAAAGAAAAGAAGTCTGTGTTTTACATTAAACCAAATCTTTTTGATAAGAATGCTGGCCTGGAGCAATTTAAGCCATGAAAAATGAACTCCCTGAGCACTCCTGTCAGAGTCCAGTGATGGAAGGATCCCTGTAAATTCTTAATCTGCCTTTCTTAGTGGCAGGACAATATAGTTCTATAGAAAGGAAGGTCAAGGAACTGAACCCCCACAGTAGGTATCCAAAAAAGCAATCAAGCTAAACTAGCAGGGAGTGGATTCCAGCTGAACTCTGTAGTGCAGAGCTTTTCTCTTCCACCACAGGTACCTTATAGAAGGGAAGATTCCTGGGACTAGTGGTTTAATTTCTCTGGCTACCATGCTAATCACATACGTCCCATAATTACTGTCTTTCTTTCTTTTCCCCAGACTGTCATTCTTCTGTCTCTCAGCTCCATCCAACAGGCAGACAATGTGGACACAAAGGCTGTGCAAGCTGGCGAGGCACCTGATGGAACTCCGAAGCTCCGTGACACACTACCCTGTGCCCCACTCTTTCAAATATTTAATTTGCATTCTTTCCCAGCAATAGCCAAATGCTCAGGGGCTGCTTTCCATTTTCACCTCATTAGATTATATGTCTGAACATAAAAATGACTGAGAGCTGTGAACCAAATCAAGCTCCTGCAATGTGTGCTGCAAACATGCCAATCATAGTGATGACACAAGGCAAGGATTTGGCAAAAGTCATGCATGGCATTAATGTTAATTCTGTATTTGCAGGTTAGACCAATGTCAGCTTTATAGTGAACTCATTATCTTATTTAGAGAACAATGATGGGTTTCCCAGAAGGCAGAAAAAATAATCCTACAGCAGGCTGTGAAGAAGAGGGGTCTCTGAGCAGAGGAAACAACACAGCACCGGTCAAAGGAAATGGTCAAGGGATGGTGGCTACCTCCATCCCAGTCAAATGTATGGCCCACCTTCTGTGGCTACGTAAGACAGAGGAAAAGGATACAAATCAGACTAAACCCTAAAAGTTGGGAAAGCTCTCCAAGAGACTTTCAGATGGGTTCAGAGAGACACTGCCTTATGGAAGCACTTTGCTGACAGGGTAGGGACCTGAGAGATATTTGTCATGGCCACGAGTGGGAATGCTGTCCTCGCTCTGTGACCATTCCCAGCTGCCCACCTTCCCAGGCAGTTCACTCTGCACCAGCAGCAAAGGGGCTGAAGGCCCATGGCTGCTTCCATGCAGGCCACAGCCTGCAAATAAAGAAAACAAGGAGGGCTCTGCATCTAAGAGTCATTAATGTACGTGCGCAGTCTACTTCTAAATTCAGAGAAACATATTTCAGAGAGGGCTTTACATAGTGTGGTGTCCCACATAGGGGTCTCCTTGGTGAGCACTCCTACAACCTGAGTTTTAAACTGAAGGAGGAAATTGAGAGGCTTTGTTAATAAGTGTGGGATACTTATACAGTAACTCCTTTTGCAGTCTACCATCTTTATAAGAAGGTAAGACAATTAGGAGGTACACACCATCGTATAATCAGGTTAAAAAAATGTGGCAGAGGGTTTTCTTTTTTTTTCCCCCCCCTTTTCAATTGTATATTTGGTTTTAAAACTTCAACATCAATTCTTGTGTGACATAATATTTGGAGAAGTGCATCCCGTATTATGAAAGAAAATGAGAAAATTAAAACCAAAAAACCTGTGGTAAGAAGAAGTACATTGTACTTAGTTTCTTGGGAGAAAGGGGGCAGCCTGAAATGTAAGAGAAGGAATGTGCAAGGGAGAAATCCACTCTGTGCCTAGCTAGCCTTGCTCTCTGGGATTTCATAAGGACTACAGTTAGAGTTGCAGGAAAGCTTTTCTCTTCATCTTTGAAAAATGTGCCTGCAGCCTTCCTGGGAACCCTGATTAGGCAGCTGATTTGAAACTAATCTGCTGTGTGTGTTAACTGTGAAAATATACCTTCAAGCATTCGGCAGTTTTCTGCCTGGTTTGTGGAAGATGTGGCCCTCAATTTGCACAATTTGGATTGTAATTTTCCTGTAGCTCTAGGATATGTATATTTAAGGGCCTGATAAGAAGCAGCTTCTGTACACTGGGGCAGAGAGTTTGTTGGTGGTGGATGTGTGAAAAGATGGGCGGGAGGCAGAGGGGCAGCATGAGGGGATGTTGTAAAGAGAAAGCAGTTCCCAATGGTCCTGCGTAGGATAATGGAAACCTTTTGGTCTAGGGGAGCACTTTATTTAGGAGCTTGAGCAGGGGTTTATGGTCATAGAATCATAGGCAACTGTTATCAATGGGAGTTTTGCATGTCCCACATTTCTGCATCTGGGGCTGCCTCAAGCCCATACCCACATTCCGAGTTCACTGGAGCTCTGGAGCCAGTGGGGTCCCAACTTCATGTCTGTGTGTGAGCTCTGAGCCTGGCGCACACACGCAACTCGACTCCTTCTTTGTGGGTGAGCTCAGCTGAAAGTTGTGGTCCGCAAGCCTTCCTGCAAGGGAACAAAGGTGTGCTCAGGTACTCTTTGCTACGTTATAGATGACAGCTCCATGCAGGGACGCTTGCCCCTTTGCTCCTTTGAGTGGGAATTGGGACAACTTTGAAGCGGCACAAGTTAAGAGGTTGCATAAAGAGAGTGTTGACAGCATAGCTTATAATTATACTTTTAAATTTTTGCTGCTTTCCCACTTTCATATCAGAATTTTCCATGGATATTAGTAAAACTCTCCATAGCTTGCAAGCTTAAAGAGCTTTCTTTTAAGGAAAAGAGCTTGCTTGCTTGGTGAGATTTCTCCAAGCTAAGCTGCATCAGCTCTACTATAAATCTAAATTCTTGCATTTTTCTTTATATTCTTTGGCAAGGGCTCACTTGTATTCCTAGATTCTTAAAGCCAGGTTGAGGGAAAGAGCTGAATATGTAAATGGCTCCTTGGCTGAAAATCTAGGCCAGAAATTTCAAAGCATGCATTGTCAAAATCCTTTAAACTACAAAATCATAAGTCAGCCACTTGCCTATAACAAAACTATCTTCTAGTATTTTACTTTATCATTGAGCACTATCGTCTTTTAAGTGACTACTGAGACTGACCAGCTTTATTAATGACCTCATAGCTGATAAATTTTGCAGCTAAGTGTCTTACTGCCTATGAGGTAACGCTGGGGAAGCAGATAAGTGCATCTGTCTGACTGACTGTAAGAATTGCACTTTTGTGAGCTTCCCTCTTAATTCTTTCCTTTAAGGAACACTATAGCCAATTTTTTTTTTGATCTGCACCGTTAACTACAGTTCTCCAGGGCATGTTATAAACAGAATGTATAATATATTTAGTGTTCTGGTTGAACTGTAGATGGGCTCCCTCATAAATGTAAGAAGGCACTCAGCAAGTTTTAAACAAGAGGAGGAAATGCTGCTGAAAGGAATGAGCAGACTTGCAAACCGTGACATAAAAGTCATCTGACTAAGTAAACACAGTAAAAAAAGTACAAAGGCATGGCCAGACCTATGTCAGCAGAGGAAACTGGGGACCTCTGGAAGTGTTTCAGTGAAAACTCTCTCCAAAAGAGGTCTCTCCAAGCAGTAAGATTATGGATGAGGGAGTTGTTGGATTGTGAGCCAAATTTTTAATTATTCTGAAACAGAAAATGCAAAGGTTTGGGGACAGAGAGTGTGGGGGAAGTGGGTCTTCCAGCAATGAAGCCTGCAAAAAAACCGCACTCTTTCATGTAGGATGCACCGTAGCAGAGAGAGGATCAAACAGCAGCAGGCCGATTGTCTGTCCATTCATACACTACCTGTTTCTGAGTGGCATCAAAAATTTCACAGGAAAAGTAGATAAAATGCCATAGCAGGCAGTCCAGAGTAACTCATTTGCAGAGAAAGTCTCTTCTTCATCAATAATGTTTAACTTAGGAGCTATATGGTACCTTTTGTTTTGTAAATGTTTTCTATGGAAACTCTTTGCCCATTTTAAATATCTCATCTGGTTTTGATTCCTAGGAAAACTCTGGACTGAGCTGAAACTTATGGCTGTACTTGCCTTTATTGGTGCTAAATATTTTGCCTGATAATTTTGTTGGATATCCTTCTTTCTTTTATTTTTTTTTCAAGTGAATGAGTAGTAGGAATATAGTTGGCCACAGCTCTATTAATAAAACCAAATTCAAGTAGAGAATGTATTTTTTCTGGAATGAAAATTGCTTAATAAAACTGTCAGATTCACTATAATTTTGTTACAAAAGAAAACTGGAAAAAATGTTCCAGAAACACAAAAAGTCCCATCTTGCATTTCATTTTGAAATCTTATTTCATTTCAACATTATTTGATTTTATATTGTGTTTTTAGAGTCTCAGATTAAATATTCTGATACTCCTGGATCAAGTTGTGTTTTCAGAATGCTCATTTATGAACAACTTGGAAATTTTCAGTTGTTCCTGTGATTCAGAACAGCAGCTTTGCAATACAAAACAGGGCATCCTGAAATGGAGATCTTATTCTCAGCTACAGCTTTGCTACAAATCATAGAATTACAGAGTGGTTTGAGTTAGAGACCATCTCCTTAGAGATCATCTACTTCTAACCCCCCTGCCAGGTGACAGGGACACCTTCCATTATACCAGGTTGCTCAAAGCCCCATCCAGCCTGGCCTTGAAAAATTCCAGGGTCAGGGCACCCTCAGCTTGTCTGGACAATATGTTCCAGTGCCTCACTGTCCTTAGAAGGGTTTCATACTAAGAATTTCATCCTAATATCTAATATAACATCTAATCTAAACATACTCTGTTCCAGTTTAAAGACATTCCCCCTTGTCCTCTCACTCCATGCCTTTGCAAAGTGTCCCTCTCCAGCTCTCTTGTAGGCCCCCTTTGGGTACTGGAAGGGCGCAAGGAGGTCAATCCGAAACCTTCTCTTCTCCAGGCTGAACAAGTCCAGGTCTCTCAGCATGTCTTCACAGGAGAAGTGCTCCAGCCCTCTGATCATGTTCATGGCCTTCCTCTGGACCCTCTCCAACACATCAATATCCTTCCTGTGCTGGGATACCAGAGCTGGATGAACCTCTCCAGGTGGGGTCTCACCAGAGTGTAGCTATAGAACCTTTCCTTGTTGCCCTTGATGTCTCTGGCCAGATGTAACATTATCAGGGCTTTAGCTTTCCTAAATTGTCTCAGCAGCCAGATCCCTAGATGCTCAGACAATTTTTGTCCTTGCCTCCAATCCCGGTAATATGCACCAGTTATTGGTTCCTCTCTGTCCTTGCTTTCACTTTTAATTTTTTCACTGTGTCATTGAAAGGGAATTATCCTGTGTGCTTAATAATAATTAGCACCCATCTCTGGACTTCTGTTTTCATTCTATTATTCTGGTATAAATTGTCCAGAACCAAGCAAAGTTATTCCAGATATTAATGACATATAAGGTTATTCACATCTTCATAACTTTGCCATAATTTTTATATTATCTTTCTTAAATTTGATTATATAAGATTATTTGAGCTTATATACCTTCATTAAATAAACCATATCTTATGCACATACATACACACAGCTTTACGCTGTAGCTTTACTGTCCCAGAGAGAAGCTGAGCTATTTTTCTTGGATGCTCATTTATGGATGCCTTACTTTTGATCTTCTTTGGATGCTACTTGACATTTATCACCTCTGACTTTTGTGTACCTTTTCTTGCCAAGGTGGGAAAATTTTATAAGTGTTACTTCTGGCTATGCATTTTCTTTCTGCTCAAGAGAATGGGGTGAATATTTATGCTGGAGATCCCACTTAACAATCGTCCATCCTCACAGTATTATGTGACGGCTTGCATTTAGTATTTTTAACTTCTTTTTTGAGATTTCTGTCAATGCACCTTGTTTTTCCTCATCAAGTTTTACTGAATAGTGCTCACAGAGCGTGTTATCCTTCTTAGAGTACTGAGGATGATGCTTCCAAACTCCTCCCAGCTCTGGAAATAGATACTCATTGCGCTTTATCTAACCTAGATCTAGACAGCAGAAAAACGAATTGCATAGTACAGCTATGTGCACTTAATGAGGAAGCTGACAAAATACAGGCCTTGGTTGTGAAATGCCTTCTTAAAAAGAACTTATTTATAGCCCAGCTGAGTGCCTATCTCCATGGTCACCTGTCTTGTGTTGACACTACATCCTATCCAGCAGAGGATCTGTCTATTTTTCAGCATTGCTTCCAGTATGTGGCTTGGGCATATAGGCCTTTTGCTGGCTGCATTTCCCTCTCCCTCTCCCTCTCCCTCTCCCTCTCCCTCTCCCACTCCCTCCTCTTTAAAATTACTAGGTCCTACTGTTTCTTGTTTTGTATTGACACGCCACCAATACAGGTCAGAATTTTGGATGGAGAAAGCAACTGAGTTGTCCCAAAATTTCTCTCAGAAAAGCCAGATATACAGAACACTCATACACTATGGAAAACTCCATCTGAAGTTAGTCCCTGGCTCAGCCAGAGCAGAATTACTGTTAGGTGACTGTCCCAATAATAAGGTTTTATATATTATGGGATGGTCATGAATGTTTGTCTTGTTCTTCAGTCTCATGCACCTGGGAAACTCCACTAAGTGCACAGTCTCTAAAGCTAACATAGTCCTCCAGGAGATTTCATGTAAGGTGAATCAAGATTTTAAAAATCCCTGACAGTGTTTCACAGATATTTCAGACTTCCATTAATTGCTTGCACATTAGTTACTTACTCACCCTGCTGCTTACACATGCCACATTCCACACCTCTGCACCAGATTGTGTAGCTTCAGCTTCTTGTCTAACTCCTTTGCTGTGCTCAGCAAAGAAATATAACACATAAAGTGAATCATTCACATTTGCAGCATGTGGGAGTTAAATATCATGTTATAAACAAGTCCTGAGACTCCAAGCCCTCAAGCCTGATCTCATTCTCTCCCTAATATATAGACGTGACAGGGCTACTGATGTGCTCAGGCCACTCTATACCCTGCCAATGAAAAATGCTTCACGCCTCCCAGCACTCCTGTCTGCTTTAATTAGTTCATAATCTCATTGGAAGGTTGTAGCAGCACTGGCTGCAATGGGGTTCCTAGTCTGTAGCTAAGGTTCAGTGAAATACTGATGTAACCAGCGGTAATTTTCAGAGAAGAAAGCCAGCAAGACTCCTGGTCCCTTTCGTTTACAAATCTTCAAAGTCAGTGGTGACACTGTGCAGTGAAGGACCTGAACCCTGCTTTCCTGTAGAGTTTTCCCAACGCGGTGTTTGTACTCCACAGGAGCAGAGCAGCCGCAGGGAGAAAAAGGTGGGCATTTCTGAGCATATCTGGATAGATACAGAATCTGCCTTCTTCTTCCAGTCTTGCTAGACTGGGCTAGTTGTATTTTGGGAGCTGCAGAGTAGGTTTGCTTGATAGATTGAGATTGGTGGTGTATTAGTGTGTGAGCGTGTGTCTTTTGCGGGCAGCGTTTGCTGCACATATGCTCTGGAGACTGCAAAACTGCAGCAAGGAACGCACTGAGCCTCAACTAATAAGTGCTGTCTGGCAGTACAATGCAAATTGTGTAGACAAGGAGAGGCCCAAACCCAGACCTTTACGAGGAAGGCAGGACAGAGATCTAAAACACTGTTGTTTTTTGTTTTCTGTTTCTTTCAGAAATGACTCTGTGCCACAGTAAACATGGCTAACAACTCTGCCTGCTAGTTCAGAGTGCTGGCTAAGGGAGCTCACATCTGCCTGCAATCGACTGTGTAGACATATCCTACGTGGCTCCTGTACTGAAGCTGGCTCCTCTCCTCCTAGCTCTGAATACAGGCTGAGTTCACGTGTGTCACTTTACACCCGCACCTATAAGCATACCCAAACAGGGGGGATGTAGGCTTTATGGGAATTAGCCTTTTCCTGAGGTGTGAAAAATCTTTTTAGGTCCGGCAGCCATATGAATTCAGTGTAATGGGTTGTAATTGGGCATGTCCTGGCTTGTTTGCACTCCTAATACAACACAGCCTTCATAATTTGACACAGATATAACCCATTCTGTCACAATGGTAGTTTGCCAAGATTTATTCTGTTAACAAGGAACACAGATTCTTCTAATGTCTGAAAGCTAATGAGGAAGGCTTTTCCAAGTGCAATGTGATTACATAGAAATGCATTTTCTTTTCTTTTCTTTTCTTTTTTTTTTTCTTTTCTTTTCTTTTCTTTTCTTTTCTTTTCTTTTCTTTTCTTTTCTTTTCTTTTCTTTTCTTTTCTTTTCTTTTCTTTTCTTTTCTTTTCTTTTCTTTTCTTTTCTTTTCTTTTCTTTTCTTTTCTTTTCTTTTCTTTTCTTTTCTTTTCTTTTCTTTTCTTTTCTTTTCTTTTCTTTTCTTTCATTATCCTTTTCCCTCCCCTCCCCTCCCCTCCCCTCCCCTCCCCTCCCCTCCCCTCCCCTCCCCTCCTCTTTCTTTTCAGACAATGCAGCTACTGCAGAAGGATGTAGGGACAAAATTGCTCCTAGCCCCCACCCTTGATGTAAGCAATAAAGTAGCTCACTTCCTGGACTTTCTGTGAATTTTCTGACAAATAAATGAAGCCATATTTGATAGGAACTCATAAACGCTTCTTATATTCCTCTTTGGAAAAGCTGGTAAATCAGTGTACAAAGGAGACCTCAATGATTTCCCAGTTTATGCTTCCAAAAATAATCTTTCATCCAATATTTCAGAAATTGGGCTTTGTAGTGTGGAACGGTGCCCTTTATTGGAAACAGTGGGTCTGTGACCTTTGTTACTGTGCATCAGGTAATGACAGAGAGACATGTGGATTATGGACCTGTTTTCTTCTTTTAAACTCTTTAGTATCTTTAAAATGTTGTTAACGTGTTTCCATGCTGTTTTGAAAGTCCTCCCCAAATTTCTGCCATTTTTCTCAGAAATTCATTCCTATCTTTATTTGCCTGCCATTGCTCTTGCTCTTTTAGGCTTGCTATGTCTTGATTCTCGTTTCTTTCCAAGCACCACTGGCTTGACAATCACCTTCTCTTAAGCTCCTGCCATTCAAAACAGCCTTCTTGTATCTCTGCTTCACTGCTTCACCACTTATTCCAAACCTCAGCTGAAAGCATAGTTTCTTTTTTTGGCTGTATTAATATCAACTCAGACATTGACCTATAATTCAGTGCTTTAATATCTTCGCCATATAGCCCTGCTCGGAAACCACCATCTTGTAACCTGCGCGAAGAAGGTTCTTTTGTATAACTGAAATGCCATTTGGACACGTTGCATTTAGTTTGATTTTCTTCCACATGAATTTTTTAAAAATATGCAATTTATACATTTGTTAGATGTTGTTCTAAGATGGGATAAAAATTGGCAAGCTCTGGACTGTTAGGTATGCTCAACAGCCTTTTTTGGGAGGAGAGAAGGAGGTTATCTGGCTCCTTGCTTTTTGCTCTGTCAGCAAGTCTGAAGATTTCAGAAAGAGCTGTACCATATCCTATGCAGGAGAAAAGGCAACAGTATTTCTGGAGGTGACAGAGGATTTTGGTTTGGTTAATTAGAAGCACGGCCCTCTGGTGCCACAGTGAAGTTATCCAGATATAGTATATAGATGTGGTGGGATGAGGAATGATATGATACTCAGCATATGTCTAGACTTGTTCCCTTAATATCTTAACACTAAACACTATTGTACAAAGCCTGCTTATTCAGGAATCATGCATGTATTTTATTTAAACATGGGTGGCAGATTTATAGAAAAAGTTAAGTCAAGAAACAGACAATATTGCGCAAAACAGTGGAAACTCATTCAGAGTATGAATTTCTGAAGGTTGCGTACAATGATAATTTCCTTAGACAAAGAACAACTCATCAACATCAGATGATATTGCTTCATATGCTGGCATCAGGAAAAAGAACTTTTGCAATTAGAAATAATTTTGATTGTGAAGTCCAGTTTCAAAAAATAATTTGGGCACCTGGGAACCTAAATTAGACTGGGAATTGATAATGTTTCTTGGAAATGTATGTACCTTCTAAATTTCTGTACCACTGTTATTAGAATGAAGCTGAATTCCAACAGAAACAGTTGGGAAACTTCAACAATCTAACTGATGCATCTAAAGATAATTCAGGGTTGTCTAACTAAAAAAATCCACAAAAACACTTGAAGATTAAATGAACTTGCTGTGAATGCTGGAAATTTCACATCCCCGCACTCATTGCTTTGCAACAACAAAACTGCAGCATTTTTGCAGCAGACTCTGAGGACTAAAAAGTCATCTTTGAAAGAGAGGAAAATGTGTGATGGAATGACAGACAAAACCTTCTATGCAAGGAATATCACTTCTCGTGAACCCGAAGTGGTGAACAAATTTTAGAGGTGAGCTTGGAGGAAAATAAGACATCTGATCTGTGTCTGTATTTTTTGGAAGATCTTTCCTATTGACTTTATTGATAGGGTCCTTTGAAAAGCTGATATTTAACCTTATCACACTGTCATTTTCTCATTTGTCATTTTCATTTGTTGTGGTTTGGAGCCGGTCCAGATGACACCCTGGCGTAGCCACCTCGGAGTGAGTCTATACCTGGTGTCTCAGCATGTGAACAGGAGCATGTCCATAGTCAGTCATTTGTGCTGGGACAGCATGGATTGTTAATAGCATGAACCAGAAATAAAAGAATACTTTTGTAAAAAATAAAGTTATTACAATTTTTCCTCGAGAATTATTCAGATAATGGCATTTTTAATTAGTGAATGTACTTCAACTGTCATTTTCACACACTGTTGGTATGGTTATTTAAAGATTTCTCTGGAGAGTGATTCAAACAGAAATTGGCAGCTTAAACAGCCTTGGAGCTGCTGAAGCCCACCAATGGAGCAGATATGACTTTGGGCTTTATCCTGGTTTGAGGAGTCATGCCCTGATGCCGAGGGTGGAACATGTGATGTGGTCCTGGGCTGGGGGAGGCCACAAAGCCCTTCAGTGAGGTGGATTGGAGGGGTCTCCCAGCTCAGTCCCCACCTCCCACTGTGCTCATCAGCCTTGCCAGTCTGGGCAGAGCAGACAACTGACCCCTCCCCACCCGTGCTGTCTCTGTATCCTCAGACTAAATGCCCACTTTTAGGGCTAGACAAGTGTAGCCTTGGGGACCTGTCGTCAGCACAAGTTTTGCAGGTTGTCAGTGCAGACCTCTGTGTTAGGTTTCAGAGGTGATACCCCAGAGCGCCGTGTCCATCAGACCAACACTCGGTGCCTGTTCTGTGCCACTTGGCTGGTCATGTCCCAGCGTGCTGAGGATACGCACTGCACCAAGGCCAAGGGTTTTGATGTCTTGAAGAAAGAAAAAATCTCCCACCAACCCCTTCCTGCCTGAGTTATCTGGGAGATAAAACTACTGCTATTACAGGGTGAGGTGGGACCCCTTTTCTTTTCTCTGCAGTTCAGAGGATAACTCTGCACAGGTATGAGTCAAGTTTCAAGGCTTTGTGACCACAGTCTGGAGGGAGGTTCAGATGGAGGTTTTCTTCAGGTTCAGTGTTACGTGGTGGGTGCCTGTGTTTGGTGGGGGTCTGTTCCAGGGCTAGTGAGCATGCTATATATCCTGGCAGAACCAGAACAAAACCTCATATTTTTTCATCGAATGTTTTCCAAAGTAAATGATCTGCAGGCATTTACTCAGAATATCATTAGCATAGAAAGAGAAGCTGAATTTATTGTGTCCAAATGTTACACTAGTGTTTACAGGAATTCTGATCTTTAAATTTCTTGCTAAACAAAATCTATTTTGTGTACGTTATAGTAACCCTGTCTGGGATTTTAAATAATAACAGAAGACTATAAAATCTAAAATTTCTTTTTTTCAAGTCATTAGATGCATTTATAGATTTAGAATATTCTAAATAATCCGTTTTCTACTACAATATACAAAAATTAAAAGCCTTAGAATTTAACTAGAAACACAGAGCTAAACAGTGTTTTGTTTATGGCCTGCTTTTTATTAACATCATTGCTTTTCATTATAGGGTAATGCTGGGGAAATGATGAATTTTGTTGACATTGTTATTTATTATGTACTTTCCAAATAAAGCTTTACATTTTATTACTAATGGGGGAAAAAAATGAGCCAGATTTGACTCATGTAACTTGATTAGTGTCATTAGATTTACGTCAAGGTTGGGCTGGGTTGAGTCTCTCCTTGCTGAGGAGAAAGCTCGAAACTTTTGGCACTTAATTAGGAGAAACACACAAACATTTAAATGCTGCTCTTAAGTACGATTAGGCAATGAGTACAGAGTTCAGTCTGTGTGCTGGGCAGAAATGGACTCCAGGAGGCTTCCTCTGACTGAGAGAGTTTTGCAAGATCCCTCAATCACATACCTAGATAGCTGGGAGTGCTTGCTGACACCCCCCACCCTGGGACACTACTGAAATACAGGCATGGTGTGAGTTATTTTCATCCTGGTGCCTTTCATGCCCTGGTTTTTAAAGGAAGAGAAGGCAGAAACATGAGCCAGAAATACGGTCTGGACTGGTTTACAATCATGGCGGTCTGGGAAAGGGTGGGAAGAACTGAGAAGGGCACTGACGCACAGTGTGTGCTTGGCCTGTTGCACTCTGTCATGTAAAATCTTACATAATCCACTGAAAATTAGTGGTGAATTCTGACCACAAGGCTACAAAAAGGTGGTAGGTCCAGAAATCCACCTTCATGAGAGCTGGAAATCTATACCTAGTTTCCAGCCTGAATTTCTTAATGGCTGTCTAATACCTCTTTGTTCCTACGCCAAATCATTGTCTTTAAGCTTAAAAAGCTCTTTCCCTTTTCTGGTGTTTATCCTCCAGCTGTATTTACAAAGAGTGACTGTATCCCCTCTCAGACTTGAATCTACTTGGCTAAATAAGCCACTGTCTTTTAATTTCCTCTTGTAAAATAAACTCTCTGTTACTTGGATCAACCCAGCAGCCATTTCTGCACCTGTTCTGGTACGAGTTCCCTTTCTGTCAACGTGGGTGACCCAAACAGCCAACAATACTTGAGATTTCACAAGGGCCTTGTATTGGCGGCTTTCATACTCCTCGGAACACCTTACTGGATTTGTTCTGATGGCTCTACCTTTTCAGAAGTGCATCCTGTAGTGCACAGGCATGCCTGTGGCTCACTGGTACATGCAGTTTTCTCACTGCTGATAAAGTAGGTGAAGAGTTTGAGTCAAGGTGACAGCAGCCCTCTAGTTTTAAACTCCAGTTACGATTCCAACTTTCAAGAAAGTACAGCTAAATGCCCAATTGCGTAGTATGGAACAAAGCAGTGAAAGAGCAGAGGTCTTGCTTATGATAACAAAATCTCTTCCACCGTGTCCTCTTAGATCTGGCAGCATTTGCATGTATCTTTTTTCTCTAATCATGGTGTTAGACAAAACCTGAGATGATGGTATTAATTAAGCAATAAAGCAATGGCAAATCTGTGTGGGATGTAGGTAGTTTTAAAAGGATTAAGAGCTTTATAAATAAAGTACATCTGGAAAGTACAGCTTCTGGTACCCCGGCGAACTCCCTCCCACCCGGTGAATTCCTTCTTGGCTGTGCTTGCCTGCCTCGACCAGGCTTGCCTCCCATCACTTTGGACTTTTTCATCACTATAATCCAAATTTCAAGGATACCTGTCTCATGCAGTTTCTCAGGACATTTAATATTTTTTAGGATTTTTTTTTTCTGAAAGCTTCTATGTGTGTGTGTGCGTGTTTAAATAGAGGACGTTTCAGGTCAGCAAGTGGGTTCCTTAACTATTTCAATCTGTGTCTCAGTGGTAATATTGCTCATATAAAATTGTTTGTTATTGCTGAAAATTTCAATATATTTCATGTGATGATGGATTTAAAAGCAAAATATTGATATTCAGCTGAACAAAGCATGATCAATATTTTCTCAAGGTGTTACAGCTGTTATAGAGCTGACTCACAAATATCCACAGTATAAACAAATCTGGAATGCCTTTTTTTTAAATTTACAGATCCTTTTGGACTTGTACCTTCTTTATAATCTGCTTGAAATCCAAATTCATGCTTAGTACCATGTGTACCATAGAAGAATCTTTGTTGGAATTTACTTCCCATCCAGTATCACAACACATTTGTTACACAACACAGAAAAAATATTTAATATTTCATTTTCCCTTCACTGTGGCCTCATGCTTTCTTTGCTTTTTATTCCCCTCCCAGAATGTAACTCAATATACCAAATGTTGGAAAAATAGTTGCCGCTTGATAAAGAAAGGCAGCACAAATGAAATCTCCAGTATTCAGTCAATTATAAATGTGCTAAATTATTTGTATTTAGAAAGGAGTTTTAATATCTGACATTTTGGCGATGACCTAGGAAGGAGGGAAGAGTGTGAGCATGTGTGTTTATGTGTGTATATATGGAAGACCCTGCCATTTCCCTGCTGGCTTCTTATTTAGCCATGGTTGTCACAGACAGGATGAAGTTTCTGCTGAAAAAAATATTCAGGTCTTATTACCAACAGTAAGAATACTTGCTGGTTTTAAAATCTCCTAAAATCTGGTCTGGAAAGAGCAAAAATAAATAAAAGATCATATAATAGGGGTGCTAGCTGCCCATGCCAGGAGGAAATTGCTTGGCAAAGAATATCTAAAATCCTTTAAAATTTATTCTGTGTACCAGTTTCAGAGAGATGCTGGCCTGACTTCCAGCTGACTAATGGCAGCTCCATGGAGAGTAACATCAGTGCCCATTCCTTAGTTATTACCAATAATATATCACTTGAAAAATAAACAGAAAGATAAATGACAGGACAGATGTCTAATGAGGCAGAGGTTAAGGAGTGTTAAACTGTGCTGGACACCATCCGACATGCCGGTGTTAAATTATGCTGGATGCCCTCAGCTCCCTCCCCATAAAAGGTCAGTGCTCTGGGTATGTTCCTGGGTGATTTATGAAATCAAAGAATGGCCCACATGCCTATCTCTCTGGGAGGTGAGCAGCTTGCAACATTGTCAATCGCAGCCCCATAATAAACCAAATTTAAACATCACTCAAATCAATCCATCTTCGTCACTCGCTCCATTGCAAGCCCTCCTCTGCCTTGTTCTCACCAGCCAGCCATGACACGGCGTATTGTTCTTTGTATACGTCCCTGTAGCTATTTCAGAAGCCTGCAGTGCTCTCTGCTAAGGTTAGAAATCCCCTGAAAACGGCTGTTTCTTTCGGACCAGGTCAGACTTGCTCAGTCTCTCTGCTGTTTCCATGTCAGGTGTATGAGTAGATGGCATCTTCCTGTTCTCAGAATCATTTGTCCTGTATTTATAGATTAGGTTCAAATACAGTATTTCTAAAGAAAATATTTTAATTTCAGATTCAGTATTTAACTACATCAGCTTAAGTTAGCTTTATGCTTCATGCCTGAAGAGTTAGATTCACTATACCTAAAATCTTTCTGAAGGATGTCATACACTGTGCCTCCACAGAAATCCATGGCCCACAGTGCCATGAGGTATTTGCTGATGTGTGCTGGAGCTGATGTGAGTAGAAGTGGTTTCTGTAGTTCTTCCATCTGGCGCCCACTCTTTCAGCTTTTTTTTTTTTTTTTAAGCTTGATATCTACTTTCTGCTCAATAAAGAAGTGATTGATAGGTAGTGATTGTGTATCTTTAGTACTTTCAAAGTTGCAAAGCTTAATGATTTTTCTTCCTGTTCCTGTTTCTGAAAACACACACAAGACTTACCAACATGTCCCAATTACCAGAGGAAGCATGTGGAGGAAGAGAAGCCGATCCTTGTAAGACCAGTGTGGCTTTAGTTCCCCACCTACAGATCAGGCATGTAGAGGCTCAGCAGAGTACACTCTCTCTGACACAGCCAAGGTGAAAGGAAAGATCCTGGTGAAGGACCAGGGTACCAGGAGCCAGCTTTCACTACCTTTTCAAACAATTCATTTGAGAAGCTGGAGGTCTCGTGGTGCAGTCATTTGAAAGCCTTGTTAACTCAAGCTGTTTCACATGTACTGAACATAAATATGGTGGCTGAGAGTGAGGGACTTTCCTCCTTAAAGACATGCCAGATGCTGGCTGCAAGCAGATGCTGCAGGTACCCTGGCTTTTGCTCAGCAGAAAGGCAGTAAAAAGGTACATGTACTGCCTCTTGCCTGGCTTTTCCTCTGGGCTGTCTTATGGTTTGCCACTGAAACCAGAGTGAATTTTGTACAGAAAGAGTCACAATGGTGTCTCCATGGTCTGTGTGTGTTTTCTGCTGTCCAGCGGGACTATCTCATAAACAGGGTGCGGGCTCCTGACAGCCGCTGGAAGTGCTTCCCAGAACGGAATGGGAACTTTCCAAATGGACAAAGTGATTTATTAGTGAAATAATTCAGAGGGGTGTGACTTAACAACTGTTATAATTGAAAAATGGAACCAAAGGCACAGAACTTGTTAGAACTCATTGGACTGAAGTTCTGATAGCACTTTGTTGCCAATAATGTATTTTTCTTGGCTTTCTGTCTTATTGGCCACAGGATCGCAGAATATCCTTAGGAAGGTAGAGGAGGATAAGGGATGTCTTAGATGTGATCCGATCAGAGAAATGGAAAGTGTCAGAGAACCAGAGGTGTGCAGAAAACACCAGAAGGACTCAGAAAAATATCAGCAGACAATTTTCTGCTAAGCCAGTACCTATAATTATTCTGAAAAATGTGCAGCAAAACTGGAGCAAATGCGTTTCAATCCAATCAGTTATATGATTTAATTAAAAGTCCTCAGAAGATATGGTGAGCTGAACAGAGATACCAAGTTTACAAAAAAACCCCATAAAATGAAGAATGACGTCAATAAAGGCTTCCTCTAGGTTAAGAAAGAGGCTAACTTCCACTTTTAACTGTCAACTGAAGCTGAATGTGGCTACTGAAATCCTCAGAGGGCATTCACACTAAAAACAAAAGCAATTTGATCCTTTCTTCAAAGCACTGCTTGCGCTTAGTTCTGTGCGAGTAGGTAGGCTTGGGCTACCTAGGAGAGGTAATCCCAGGGCTAAGCACATTATTCTCCTGGTTGCCTGACTATAGAAACAGGCATTACTCAGCCAGGCTAACTGAAGACCTAGAAGCCCTAAGGAGTCAGCAACCCCTCACTCTGCTTTTCCTGCTGTCCTCCTTTTGGTCATTTTTATCACTGATTGTGAAGAAGGTTCAGGATGCCTTCAAGTTTTTCAAGGCTAAGGTAGGCGAAATCACCTCAACTCACTGAGTTCAAGAGGCATTCGGATAACGATCTCAGGCACATGGTGTGATTCTTGGAGTGTCCTGTGCAGGGCCAGGGGTTGGGCTCGATGATCTTGATGGGTCCCTTCCAACTTAGCATATTCTGTGATTCTGTGATTCTATGATTCTGTGATCTAATGAAGTAGGATTTATATTCTAATGGCCACCAAGAGGAAATCTTGCTAGTGTTAGAGGTCAAATACTTATGTCAAGAACACTTTATTCAGTAGCAATAAAGAATTCATCCATGAACCAATAAAAAAAGCCCTCTGGGCCTTCATACAACTGCAGGTATTATGTGTGTTCCTCTATATGAGAACAATAAAAATTTTCCTGTGTTTTGTTCCACATGGGCTTTATGATTCCATAACCTTCCTGTGTTTTCAATGAAAAAAAGATTAGATGGGGCCACTTAAGCAATAGCAATTCTACTTGCAATCTCAGAACTTTAAATCTTTTCCAAAAAAGTGATTTATAGGCAGTCAATAGATTTGAGTGTCATCCAGTTTTGGGATACAGGTCATAAACACTGACACATCATAATGGTATGGCGAACTATTACAATGGCGCCCGGTAGCATGGCTGTAGCTAAAGAGCTGTCAGCAATTTAGAGCTGTGTGAAGAAATTTTGAACATGAAGTACAATGGGTGAATTTTGGCTTCATGCCTGTGTCATCAAACAGCAAAAAAGCACTTTTAAAGAGTTCAGTTTCTCTGGATGTACTTTTTCTCTCCTTTGTTTGTTGCCAAAAGGGGAGCTATTATTTTAGGGAAAAATACTTTCCTCTCTCTCTCTCTCTCTCTCTCTCCCGCTTTCTTTTGAGAAGCAAAGCCAGTGTCATACTATAGCACTAGAGCTGAGGACAGGAGGGTGGAAAAGGGTCAAAAAGTAAAGTGTGCTGTCTGCTTGGAAAAGGAAAACTTGAACAATGTAACCAACAACACTCTTAGCACTTGTAAATATGAAAAAAGGATGTCTTGTGTTAAGAAGTTGAGAAAGAAAACCTACTAATATAACTTGCCGCAAATCCCCAATTGTTCATTGTCTCATGTGAAATACAATTACTCAGAGAGAACACAGGAGAGTGCAAGATTTGATTTTTGCTTGGAAAATCCTAATTTAGGACTAATTTCTTGGCTATATTTACTGCAGTGGCTGTCCTGGATTGAGGTGCCATAAATTTAATTCAAAAGTGTTCCAATGTTTCTGTAGATCAGTTAAGGCCAAGTCTAGAGATAACTTTTTTGTTTTGTAGTTCAAATTAGCCAGAGGAAGAGAGGGTGTTTACCACTGGTGGTCTTTCTGTTTAAGGGGAAAGAATATTCCAGGGTTACCACTCTCAACCGCCCTTTCATTGTTACTGCATGCAGAGATTATTTGGAGAAGGATTGCAAATGATGTAGTTGTGTTGATGCCTGACAGGGGGTACTGCGCCTTTCTTAATCAAGGCAAATAAATTGCTACGACTTTGGGACGTGCCTCCCTTCTCATTAAAAGCAGTAAGTTAGTTGGATCACTGAGTTTTTCTCCTTTCCATTTACATCTTGAAATCTGATCATCTCATAGAAGTAGATGGAAAAAAATCCTATTGACTGTAACACCAGGGTTTTATTCTTCTGGGGAGAAAGAGTGCTGCCTTGCTTAATTCTTAGCTAGGTTTTGTACCCAAAACTATAAATCTTTCAGTCCCAGTTTCCTGACATACTCAAGTGGAAACTAAAAACTATCCTTATTTTAACTTTTATTACATATCGAATTTTGCAAAGGTATCTCTGCCAACAAAAATGACTACAGGTTGGGAAGAAAGACTGTGAAATGGCTGAAGGCTGTTAATATTCACTTAATGAACAGTACAGTTGTGGTCTGAAATGCATTTCTAAAGTCAGAATTCAAATCCCATACTTGTAAGGATGTTGAAAAAGGGAAGGAAGGAAGGAAGGAAGGAAGGAAGGAAGGAAGGAAGGAAGGAATGAAGGAAGGAATGAAGGAAGGAAGGAAGGAAGGAAGGAAGGAAGGAAGGAAGGAAGGAAGGCCCAGTCAATATTTTTGTAATCATTTCAGATTGTTTAGGTTAAAAGCTGAAATGTGGGCGGTTTGTTCCGACTTACAGAGGGGGTTTGTCAAACTTGTTTATTTCCAGATTCTTAAAATATTCTGCTTGATTTTTTGTGGCCCACCACAATCACTTTGTAGTATCACGAAGCATGAGTTAGGAGGAAGGACAAGATAACAGTCTTTTGGGCATCTCCTGTAATAAGCTACAGTTCATATCTCACCCTGATCTTGAGATAAAATCAGTTTCAAGATGATCCAGCTGTAAATGATTACCTGGTCATGCAGGCAGGAAAGTCAAAGCTGCTTTGTCCATGGTGTTAAACAAAATGTCCAGCATTCAGCTGGGTAAACACATCATGCACTGAGCAGGCAACAGATTCATGGGTTATAGTCAATGGGGTGGCATCAGACTGGGGATCCATCACTAGTGGGGCTCCATCTTAGGCCCTGTGCTCTTCAACATCTTCAAAAACCACTTGGACACAGGAATGGAAGGGATACTAAGCAGAAAACAACACAGCAAAATGAAATTTAAGAACAAATGGTTTTTTATTGTTGGAGGTGGTGGGTTGTTTTGTTTTGTTTTGTTTTGTTTTGTTTTGTTTTTCTATTTCTCTCTGAACCAAAGATTAAGTTATCTCCAAGGTTCTGTACGTGACCAGGCAAATGGATGTATACTTCATTTCCAGCATGGCATGGCACACATTTTTCTGTGAGGGCAAAGGAATAGTGCTGAGACTTCTGTTCAGTAGGACCTTAAACCACAAATTTTTGTGACTATTCTGTACTTAAGTTCAAGCAACTGTCTTAGTGAGTTATTGCTGAGGTTGTCCTGTGGAGGACCAGAAATTGGACTTGATGATCCTTCCAGCTCAGGAAATTCTATGAGTACATTACTGAACTGAGGCTGTAACCTTTGCGAGAGGAGTGTTTTTGTTTATATAAAATGAAAGTAGTGGCTATTGGTTGTATTTTACAGGTGCACTGCAGAATAAAATCAGACCCTAAGGAGACTTGAGATCTGGGAGAGGCAATGCAGACAGGACAGAATATTATAAAAATGTCTTTTTGTGATGACATTTTGGCAGTAGCTTCACTACCTATTTTTACAATGTATTGCTTTTATTCGTCCAAGTCCCATAATAAGGAATAAGACGCTTGCACCATTAAATCTGACGGCTCTTTGCATAATTTGGCAAGGATTTGGAATGGCTGTGTGAATCAAGAACAAATGTTTTTACACCCTGGAGTGAGAAAATACTCAGGGTATTGAACGGAAAGATATTGAATGTTTTCCTTTGGCATTACACATTTTCAAAAGAGTTGTTCTGCCAATTATTTCATATTAGACCTATAAAAAAGAAATGAAATATTTAAAAGGTGCTAACTTTAATTGCAGTATGCTCCTCTTGCAGTTGCATTCTGAATAGAAGGAGCTGGAAATGGCAAATGCAAGGGCCTGGTTTAGCTTGATGTTTTTCTGCAAAACTGATGAGCTAAATGGAAAGTAGGAGAATATATCTTCAGACAGCAGGAGCCAAAGAGACAGTTTTCTCCACTCTTCTCTTTGAAAGATGTCTGTAATAAAATTTCTGGGGATGCTCTGAGGATATTCCCTCTTTGGACTGTAAACTCCATTTGCTCCTCATTCACACGTCCATTCCAAACTTGGACCAAATGCTTCATCTCCTCTCCAAACCACCATAAATATGACATGTTATTCCACAAATAGCTGAACAAGTGAAGCCTATTCTGCCGTGGAAGTGTATCTCCTTCCCTTTGCACCACAGTAATCTCTCTCTAAATCTGTCTTTTCCACTTTGATGGCTCTCTCTCCTTGTCACCTATACTCCATGAAATATTACTCTGAGGTCTTTTCTATGCTCCCCCTTGCCTCCAGCTTTACCCTAATTCCTGTCTCTCTTCTCCATGCTCTTTAATCTGGCTTCCTTCTCACCTTCTAAACTGTCTACCTGGACAGAATTATACAGAAGCTGCTCCTAGTTGAATTTAAATGTGCATACACTTTATAAGTCAGTTGCTGGCTTACATGAAACCAAGGAACTTTATAAGTTAAAATTTCTGTCCCCCCATTGTATTTGTTTAAAATGAGCGATTGTGTTCCAGTGTTATTTGGGTGGCATATAGCTGAACAGACAGCCTGACTGCAGAAGTCCCTTTCTTAATGTTGCTGGAATAATGGGAAATTTAAGTGTCTCAGTGTCCTTTCTGCTGCATGGTGACCTTTGACTCTGAAGTGTATTTGTTTTGCACTAATTTTTCCAAGCATGCATTTTTGCATTCAGAGGTTTTATACCTTGGCCACAGAGAGGCAGGGAGAACAGATGCAGACCAAATGCTGAGTCAGACTCTTGCAAAGGAGTTAGACAATAGGTCCTTGGGTAATTGCTCTGCTTGAGCCCATCTCATGCACTGGCTTGCTCACCAGTCCTCTAAAGACCAGTGGCCAGAGCAAATCTCTATGTATCTCATTCACTAAGATAGACAGTGGTTATCACTACTTCATAGTTGCAGGTCTGCTGTTGGAAGTAAATGATGTGGAAAATAGCACTTTATCAAGGTCCTGTATGAAAGCATCTAAAATTCTTACCATCGTGGAAGGCGAAGATTGGTATCCTGAAGCTTGCTAGTACTCCCATGTAACAGAGAGAGGACTTAGATGATGGAGTCATGGCCTAGTGCCCCAAACAGTTGCCCCTACAGCTAGAGAAAGACTGCTTGTTAACTGCAAAGGCTCAGCTGTGGTTTTGCCTGCTGACACCACGGAAGCATGTTTTATATCTGCCAGATCCAGCCAGTGCGTCATCCTCTGGCATATCTTGTCCCTTCTTAGAGTTGTCTTGGGATTGCTCCTGTTCTGACACTAAGAGGGAATTGACAGCATCCTCAGTTTAGTTTTTATTCTGGTGGTACTAAAGAAAAGTTTGACCTGTTATAGTTGGATATTGTTTGGCAGCCATTATAGAGAAAAAACCCAAACAAACCAAAACCAAAACCAAAAGAGAAGAGGACAAATTCTAGTTGCAATCACTGCTGGCCAGTGCTGCATCGGAAATTGCTCTCTTATGTAACAAAGCTTGCTTTCTGCAAAACTTTAATTAAAAAAAAATAAATCTTTGTGAGCATATCTACTTTCTCCCTAGTTCTTCTCTCTAGAATAATAAAAATCGTTTGAATGAACCTTCCCTACCATTTCTGAAGTCCTAGAAGAGGCCACTGAACCAGTTGAGTTTTCCTCCTTCTCTATCTGAACAGTTTGAGACAATTCTCTTTTTTTGGTCCTTTCTCTCTCTCTTATGTAGGTGTGTGTAACTTCTACATAGGGAGATTGCACCCGGCTGTACTGGAATAACAATTATAAAGTCTGGTGCCTATCAATATTTCAGGCTAAGCTGAAGTGGATATATTTGAGGTCCACTACCCATAAAATTTTAAAGATCTAGTGATCCAATGAGTACTTACACATGGTGGGATGTGAACTACAACTCAAATCAAGACTTCATTTTCCTGCTCTTCTGGTTTTCATTAAAAGAAATCTTATATTATATGTTTTCAAAAGTCTTTTGGTCTACGATAAGAACATCCACAAATAATATCCTAGTTTGCTATCCTTATTTGTTCTAGCAAGATCTTAAAAAAAATCAAACCCTCAAAAAAAAAAATCTAACACTCCCTCCTCCACAGCTGAAATATTTTGGATCGAGATGAAATGGACTCAAACTTGGGCCAGAAAAATCAGTCTAGTTAATTAAAATACATTATCAAGTGTTTGCTTTCATGGCCACAGGACGTTGTGGAGGCCCACAGTATAAACGAGTCCAAAAAAAATTATGTGTCTTTAGGGAAAATAGATCTATCCACGGCTTTTACAGTTGATGGTCAGGCTTCAGCCTCTTCCTCAGCAAGTCCCTAAGCGATGGTACTTTGGAAGGAAAGCCAGAGAAAGGACTGTTTTAGATAAGTTTTCTTCTGATAATATCTCACTACATCCATTACTGGCTAATATTGTACACATGATGCTGGACTAAAGAAACTCTTTTCTTTGTGTTACAATTATTTTTATTCCTCAGATCTGTCTTATTAACATAACTGGTAAAAAGATTGGCATTTAAGCAGCTTTCAAATATTTTTTTTTGCAATCAGATGTGATGCTAAATAATGAAATGTCTGTCATATCTTTGGATATTAAAACGAATTTATTTTCTAGTTAGATTCAACTGATATTTTTATGGAGAGTTCCTTGAGTTTTCTAAATGGGCTAAATTATTTCTAAGATTCATATGAGTTTGGCTGTTATACTCTATGAATTTTTCAAAAGCTAAAATTTCTTCATATGCTATAACCATTATATCTCAGTGTGGGCCAGAAAAAGAACTGAATGGACACCAAAAATTCTCTTTTATGGAGAACTTCAGAAATTTTCTCCAAATTCTAGTGCCAAAACTTCAATTTAAAAAGCTGAAAACTACTTTTAATGGCTTGTTTTAATCTTGACTTTTTAAAGCATGCAATGCTCAACATAGTCATTTACACAAGAAATATCAATATATTTTTCCCCAAAAAAACAAGCTTGCTCTTTTTTTTTTTTGGTACCTTTTTATTGTGTTTTTAGATGTCCTTTCTCCTGTGACAAAATTGAGCTATATTTTTTTATTTGAATAGAGCTCTGTTTTTTGACTTCAAACGTTCTCTCAAAGCTGATCTCAGCAGTTGTAAGCAGAAACATAAAGAAACCTAGAGCCCCGTTCAGTGTCAGTTTTAAAAAATTTCCATTAGCTCAGATTTTCAGATTCTTGTTTGTGCAAATACGGGTAAGGTCTCAAAGAAAATGTCCCTCCCATTTTAGGCTCTGAATTTGTCCCAGATGGCTTCTCATTCCTGGATCAGTTTAGATTAGTCCTTCATGTCGTATTTTTGCTGACAACGTCAATGGCTTTTACCTTACCATCACAGAAATTCTGTTGCTGTGTTATCAATAACCACTCAAAACAGATGTAGGCTAATGGTGAATACCAAATACCATGATTATCCATGCTTTCCTACAAAATCATAATGTAAGTATTTACTCTGGGATTGTTTGCTGTGTGACCTGGTTTCTGAAGTTCCCAGGCAAAAAGCTCTCTCCTAGTTGCTAGGGAAGCAGACCAGAATGCTGATTGAAAATTTTGTTCTAACTGCAGTTGTGCTTGCAGAGAAGTGGCTTTTTTTTTTCCTGACTTTCCTTTCCTTCCTTTGCAGTGTAATGTAACTGACATTAATGGATTAGGGAACTGCTTTTTCCTGTTTCAGCGCTTCTTAGTCCTGCCTAAAAAAATTATTTACACAAAGTTTAAAAAGTAGACAAGACATCTTTTTGTTCCGAACGAATGTTTAGGATGAATGGCAGCTGCTGTGTGATTGACAGCCTGAGGGAAGTAGGCCCCATACCTTGAGCTGCCTCTGGCTGCCATTTGATAATCTTTTGGGGAAGAAAACACCCAAACACATACAAACACAGTCCTATAGCTTAAGCCTTTAAAGGCCAATTGGAGAACTGATGATATTTCCATTTCATTTGAGAAAGTTTCTATTTTAGTACTTACATTATGTAAGAAACTAAGAATGTATAAACTACCCTTAAAATATCTCTTTGTAAGTGGTTTACTCAGAAGTGAATGTTTAATGTTATTTTTCTGTCATCTAGTTACATTTACAACCTGTAAGCTCTTGAACTGACTTGTCATTTCTGCTAGTTGGACTTACGTAGGGGACATTGCTCCAAAGCTGCTGAACCTAAGAGAAAACTTTTAGTTTAGTTTTGTTAGGCTTTTTTTTTTCGTTGTTTGGTCAGTTTGGTTTTTTGGTGGTTTTGTTTGTTTGTTTGTTTGAGTCATATTTCTTCTAATTAATTCCTCTCAACTTCTTTTAAGCTTCAATTTGTAAAGTAGGCAACTGTGCAGTGTAAAGTGTTCAGTAGCAGCATTATCTAATACATTTTATATCCCTATAATGAAGGCTACACCTGTTTAAATCCCCACAGCTTTATGTATGTGTATTACATAAAAGAATATTGATAGGTGATGCAATTTATCTTTTATGGTACTGACACTGAGAAACTCTCGTCCTGTCACCAAATGCCAAAATACAACTAAATACAACTAAAATACAACTAAAAGTATTAGAGGAGCTCAGGCAGTTATAAAAGTGATAGTTATTTTCCTATTGGCTCCTTGCCCGCTGGTCTGATCTCATGGTAAATTAAGGACCAGCCCATCATGTTAATAGTTCATAAGTTAATGGGTTAAAATATCAGTTCTAATGAGAGCTCAGCACTGTGTTTAAGTATTTACATCAGTATAAACTCATAGCAATTCCACTGATACTTGTAAAGGTTGGGTATGAATAAGATGAGAATCAGCACACTCATGTGCTTTTTAAAAGGAAATGTCACAGGCCAAAGTCTTTCAAAGGGAGGGCTGGGTTTTCATTTTGAATAATGTTCCTTATATCAGGAAAGAAATATTGCTTACACAATGCTTTCCCAAGCAGAAGGTCATTTGCAAAGTGGAGTGAAGGAGGGAGCTGATCAGATTTTCCTTTGTGCTTTAACAGCATGTCATCAGGAATGTCCATTTCTTAGTGGTAGAACAGATTCTTGGACTAAGGAGACATTTTCAAAGGGTCATCAATCTGACCTTTTGCATCACAATAATATTTGGACACAGTAGTGGTCTAATTCATAGTACCTATATCCAAGCCAGCTCTTTGCACAGCAGAGAGGGAGAGAGATGTAAGCATGGCATCCATGAAAAACATTCTGTGCAGTGTATTAATCAGGGAGCAATGCAGAGAATATAGATGAGTTGAATTTAAAAGACAGTGCTTTCCTCTTCTTTGGATTACATTGCTAAATTCACTAAGCCAGAACTTATAAAAATGGGAGAGGAGATGGTGGTGCTTACTGTCTTCTCTTACCTTTCAGGTGAACTGCAGAAACATGCAATGTCCTAAATAAGGAAAAAGGAAAACAGAAATAAATGCTATCATACAATAATTAAGGAATTCACCTAAATTCTAGTAAACTATTTTATTTTCAGGCTGTAATCTGTGTCTGACTCACCTTGGTGAGCTCCTTCACAATAAATCCGTAGGGGCAGAGTTACTAGCTCTTCTTTATGTTGTTCCCAAACACTCAGTAGTAACTTGATATGAAATAATTTCATCATAGAATATATCAAAAGTAGCCTGCTATTTGGGTACTTTTTTGCCTTCCAGGGAGAATTGGCAGCTAAAGACAGGTGCTCTAAATCATGGCTGACTACTCTGTTCACTGGGTTTTCAGTGTAAAATGGGTGTGCCTTGACAAAAGGGAGAAATTCAAGGGGAACTACTTATTCTTGCTTTGGGTTTTTTTGTTTGGTTGGTTTGGTTTGGGGTTTTTTTTTTGTGGAACCTGATTCAAGTTAGAAGAGGAAACAGGTTTGTGGGGTTTTTTTTTGGTGAGTCCTAGGTATTTCAAAAGTTCCTGTGTGCTTTGGGAATGTTCATGACCAGATAGTTGAGAAACTTCACTGACAGCAGATTTGACACCAAAGGGTTCCCTCCATAAGACATCAGGGACATAGTACAAGACCTGTCTCATCGAACTCTGATCTGTACTCAACCCATGACAATCAGAAGAGATGAGACTCTTGCAACTGCCTATTTAATTTAATTTGTTGAGTTCTGGCTTTATGAACTAGTCCCATGAAAGTGGAGGCTGAGTCTGTGGTGAATTTCAAGTCGAACTTATGCCACAGAATTTGAAGCCACATGCTGGACAGTACCAATTAGCAATAGCAAACAAGCACTCTTTCACTTAGGGATAATTTTTTATCAGGTTTGGGGTTGTGGTTTAGTTGAATCATCAGATTTTAAAATGTTTTATATGTGGGGGCTCTTTTTCTGAGCAAGTGACTTAGTTAAATTATCAGTTATATTGAAACAGTGTTCTGTTGCTTATGTAGGTCTTCTTTGAATCTCTCTGATATGGAACACAGAATGGAGAAATCCTTCTACCATTACTTTTTAATTTTAAAGTAGAATAACCAATTCTTCATAGAATTCCAGTAATACCTCTAAATTTCCAAACTTTAGTCAATGGACTTAGGAAGATTTTTGTTCTCTCTTCTTGTCATCTTCTTTATGCTCATTGTCCCAAGCTTACCCATGTATTCCACTGCTTTTGGGCCAATACCTGAAAAAACGTCAACATTTAGTTTTGAAAAAACTCTTGTAAGAATTTTTTACTAGCTCTGGAATTTAATTCTGCAGAGACCTCAAGATTTTCTTTCATTTTGAATAAAGTATCAAGAATGAACATGTGAGTTTGCCAGAAACCCTGAATCAAATTTATTTTCAATTAAAAATATTGATTTTGGATGGAAGATGAGGAGGAAGTATTTAAAGAAGAGAAAAAACATATTCCTTTTGGAAAAATACTTTTTAAATTGGAAGAAATTGAGTGAAATTAAACAGATGGGATCAAAATTGCAAGGAGCAGATTTTTATCTGAGGGATCATGAAATATCTAGAGAAATCTTAAAAGAAATTATATTGAAGCACTGATCATATTTAATGGAGGTGAATAAGCCATATTACCCACATATTTTCTTCAAATATTATTAAGGGGATATGAGCACTTTGTACATTTTGGTGGTCTGGGTATGAACAAGGATTAGCACAGCAAGACATCCTCTTGGAAGCTGAAAAAGCAAGAATGTTGGGGCTGTCCTTTCTTCCATTAATTGCCATTGATAGTGGAATATGAATCTGAAGTGGATTATATTGGCAACTCCATTGGATTCTACTGGGATTTTTCACAGAGTTGGTAAACCTGACATGTCATAACAATTGTGAGTATGACAAACATGAATGGATAATCATAGAAGAGCTTTCTGCTGGTTTCTCCTGTGTGTCATGTGTTGGTGTAAAGGCACAATACTCCAATAGGCCAAGCGCATCCTGTGCAAAACTGCATTTCCTGTGGAGAGATTGCATGCAGCAGCATGAAATACTGTTGCCTGCTTGGTGCTCATGACCCAAGCTTTTCTCCCCTGTTTTCTCTTTTATTTCTGAAAAGAATTAATTCCCCCTCTACCCATTTCATTTGGCAAAACTTGGGGAGATAGAATTTCTCCCTCTACGTTTTTGTATGCCTTAGGGAGGCTTTGCTTTCCGTGTTTTTAAAATTCAAAAGTTCTGTACTTCCCCTCCTTTGTGTTTGGAAACTCATTTCAGATTTCCTCAGTAAAAAGAACCATGAACTACTGCAGAGGGTATTTCTGCTTTGGTTATGTCAATATATTTTAACAGCGGCAAGCCTGTCAAAATATGTTTATGAACCAATAGCACTTTTGAAAACTAAGTGAGGTTCTTTTTAAAGCTTCTTTTCTGTGGAAAATGTGGAACCTTTTACACACACAAAGAACACCATTGGGCAGACATAAAATCTTAAAGAATTATTGAATATGAGCACCAGCTGCTCCTGTCCTCAGCCATGCTCTGAGTCTTGTTTGTATTACACTTCTAGTCTTCAGCACCGTGTCTGTAAGGGAGACCTTCCATAAAGACCTTGACTTGTTTTCAGTGCAATTCCAGAAGATGCAAGGACAAGAAGGAAAAGATAGCACAGTATGAAGCAGAATTTTCTTTTGGGTGCATTGCCTGGAGGCAGATACTTGTTATGTCACCCACTTGTCTCTCTCCCATACTCACTTCAAACTGTTCTTCCCTATGGCTCCTGCTATATGGATACACAATTCTATAAAGAAATCTCAGGAAGAAGGTGCTGCTTTCTCCACTTGAGCACAGACTTTTGCTTTAATGTTTGATCCCAGTCTTCCTGTTCAATCTGAGAAGAGCTTGATCCTGCATCCATTGAAGACAGTGACAGATCTTCCACAGACTTTAGTGGTTCAGAAAACAGTTTTATTAATTGTTTCTCTGGGAGTCCTCCAGTCTTGCAACGCTACACAAAACTAGATTCGTCTTTGCCTTGTTTGGAGGGGTGACAGGGAAAAAGATGTCTTGATGGGATTGATCTTTCTGGAATTTTAATCAAAGTGCAATATGGAAATAATGAGATGTATGTTATGTGTGTGTGTACCTAAATATCATGTGCATAGGAAATACAGCACAGATTAAGATGCATGGCATAAATCATACACATAACATATATTCAAATACTCACATACTCAAATACTCATATACTCATATACTCACATACTCACATACTTATTATACAGATGCTGTGCATGACGCTGACTATGTGCTATTCTGTAATTACTGTCCATGTGCAATCTGCCAAAATGTGATCCTTTAAGATTATGTCTCCCTTTGCAAGTGGAAAGCTGCTAGCTGTGGTCAATAGCTAAGTTCTAATTTAGCAGTGGCCTTCATTTCTACTTCAAAGCCCTCCCTCGCACACATACATATTTCCAGTCTGGCTTTTTTCCTCTGTTTCGTTGCTACTCTAAGCTATTTGGTAATACTGCACCATTGAAGAGAGCAGCTGTTTTAGAAGCATCTTATTTAAAGACAGCACAGTGTCACAAATAAAGAGGAGCAAAGAAGAGAAGCAGACTGTGTGGGTTGCTCATTCTGGAGAAGACAGGAAGGAAACATAAACAAAAAACATTAGTGGTAAGCCTAGATGTATAAACTATCTGGCTTCCTTGCAGCCAGTTGTGCCTGGAAGTAGGAAGACACCTGTCTTTGTCTCGCAGAGATTTGAATGTAAGGTCTGGTAGGAACAACACCTCTCATACCGCGTTTTTCTAATATGCATTTAGACCACACCCCAGAATTTGTGATTATTAGATATGTGCAATGATTACTTTTAGACCAGTGTGCGAAAATGCCCATGAACCATTGCTTGGGATCTCCCAGAAATGTGCTTGGTTTTGGTTAATTTTGTTTTTTATTTTGTGATATCCCTTTTAGATTGCACTTCCTCTCTTTTGCCCCTACCCCCAAAGTTCTTTCAAAAACTAGCTCTTCTCTTTCTATGATATTTTCATTTGATTCATTTATGGATCTGATCCAGAGACTGTAAATTCCACAGCAAAACTACAGTAGCTTCAACAGACCCTTAGGATCAGGTCCTAATAGACATTTAAGAACAGAGTTAAAGATATTGCTCTGAGGCTTAAAACCCATTAGGTATCCATGAACTATGTATAGTGGTGAGGGGTTTTTTGTCTGCTCTATTCTGATTAATATGCCTTTCACCTTCTAATCGGCTTTATTTCATCAGATGTTAATTCTGCAGGATATTATAACTCAGTTACAGCATTCCTTCTTAATTATTTTGCACTATCTATGATGTGTGAACAGTCCTCAAACATGTGGGTTTCAGGGATTAATAGCTTTTTCCTCTTTTCTGCCTTCTGTTTCAGAATGTGAAGGAAGAAAACATGCAATTTCCAGGCCCTTGCCAGAGTGTCCTTGAGGTGAAGGAGGCAGCACTGCCAGCATCCCCTGCATTAGAGTTAGGAAGTTCTGCCTTGTACGGCTTAAGCAGGTGGCACGGCAATTGCCGACAAGGCTGCTCGGATGATCCCATTAATCTACCCCTCAGGGATCCACAGCAATTATAGCAGTTAGTGAGGCTCAAATGGAAAACCCCACAGACAAGGGAAAAGGGAGAGGCAGCGGGCGTTTTCAGGACTGGATACGAGCTGTGCTGTAAATGTTCCTCCACCTGCAGTTTCAGCTGAGAGTGCTTGGTGCTGAGTCTGCAGTTGCACGGAGTGGTCCCTTTACATATTGTGTGGGATCTGATACAGTTTTTGTAGGATATTTTCCAGCTGTGCTCTCATCACGTTGATTTAATGGCCCTTAAGAGAAACCATAAAAGTGCTTTCTGGTTAGTGGGCCCCAGCTGGTCCTCATAGTATTGCATAATACAGCAGGCTAAGTTAACTATAGATTAATGATTATGAAATGTCTTGCTTAACCATATAATTTTTCAAACATATGAGGCATTGGATAAAATGCGGTTCACTGAGGTAACAAGATGACTACATTTGTGAAGGAAAAAGGCTTAAGAGGTGAGGTGTATTTTAATCCAACCAAGATAAGATTTTCCACAGGCCAACCATGGCTCTGGCCAGACGTTTCATGATATATGGGGAGTCATATGTGTGCGCATGCATAACTGTGTGCCTCTCTTCACATGTGTGTTTTCCCTTAAGGACTGAAGGGTGATGGCTCACTGCTGGAATCCTTTCTCTGCTTTCATTACCAGGCAACAGAGCAAAGAGCCAAGGGTATCATTTGTGGATTATCAGGCTCTCTGATGAGACTAATATTGCAAGGCTGTATGAAACTGAGGACCCTTACATCACCGTGTCGTACGAGCTCCTGCTCTCCTACCAGCACCGAGGCAGTTGAGCAACTTGGTAACAGGTGAAGACTTAAGGTCTCATCCTACTCCCACAGAACACAGTGGCCACATTTTTTGACTCAAGTGGGGACTATGCTTGGGGAAGCATGACCTATGTGATGCTGCTGTACCAAGAGGCTTATTTACAGAGTTTCATGAGAGCTCAAGGCCCTCTGTGGTTCCTGATCACCATAGAGGGATAATATGTGTAAAGGAATCATAAAAACAAGTGAGGGTATGGTGGTTTGCTTTTTAGTAAGTAAGCCAAAAAAAGTATGTACAGGAAAGCTAAAGTACCATTTGCAGACTATTGAGGAAAATACATATGATAGGAAGGGGCCAGGACAAGATACTTTAAAAAACAGACCTGATGAGACCCTGGATTGCTTCTACCCCTCTGCTTCATCTACTATCACAGCACTTCAGTGGCTGTAAAACTTGCATGTGCTTTTCTCAAACTACAGGCAAACTAGAAAATTAAGTGTATATAAAATAGATTGCAAAAAGTCAATAGCAATTCCACTTGAAGACATAAAACCAGTTACCCAAAGCTGCCTCTGGTTCCATAAAATGTAAGAAAGCCCAAATTTGACATGCAACACCCTAAAATCAGGTGCAGATTATTTTTGTGCCCTTTTTCCCTAGACATGATGCAGCCTGCAAGAGTTTTGGTGGGGTGTAGTCCAACCATCTTATTTTTTCAGGTGATGCTGAACATTTAAGGCAATATAAATAATGTAAGACAATAAATCGTCAGCAATAGTAAGCAAGCTAAATTAAAGGTGGATATTAAAACCTGAAAGCATAGATTTTTTGTGGTTTATTTTTTTAAAATTCATTAAAATGCAAATGAGAGAGCTCCCTTCTAAGTACCTGCAGCTCAGCAGATGTATATCCAAAGTTGGAACACTCCCCCACAGATCCAGTGGCGGTTATGACAATGTGGAACATTTAAAGTAACAGAACCACGAGTTTTTTTCTTGGATCTGCCAAATCTGGGTACTGAGGACATGCAACATGTCATTTGTAGGAAATATTTTTAAGGCTGACTGCCTAGATCAGGGCATGAAATGATCACTCCTGGATTTTTTTTAAAACGATTTTCAGTATACACCTTAGCCCATCTAATGAAGAAAAAGCAGCATTAGGAATCTAGCTGCTTTTGATTTTTAATGCATAATTGGCTGTGTTTTCAATTTTAAGCAGGAAATAATTTCATTTTTTTGAAAATGCAGCATAAAAAAATATTTTCCTATCGTTATACAGAGTCTTTATAGCTAACAACCAAAGGAGATATGGAAGAATTAAATATTATTATCTTCTCCAGTTGTTTGTGTCATCAGAATTTGTTCTTCTGCCAGGTAAATTTTCCACTGCTTAAAGCAAAGACATGGTGTGTATTTTGAGAGCTATAGTTTGTCAGCAGTTGGATTTTCATGTTGAGTTACTTGAGCCTGAATTCATTTCAGATACATGCAGAATAACCTTGGTCTTTTAGTACTGAGCTGGCTGCAGAAGGAAGTACGTGGCTTACACACCTTTCCTCATGTTTACCTACAAAGCAGCAGCCTCTTTTATGTGCTTGAGGGAAAAACCAATTGTTTCCTTCCTTGGAACAGGAAACCACAGTCTGTTCATTCTGGCTGGTCCACTGTGACTGAGCATATTCCATCAACAACTTCTGCTGAGGGTAACAGGGAAAAGAGTTTACTCTGGATTTCTTCCTAATGAAGTTAAAAAACTTGAATTACAGGAGGTACAGTGATTAGCACGAAACCACATGAAACATGGCAAATTCAGAGACTGAATTTCAACCTCATCTGGATGCTTCAGGGTTGAATATGGCCCAGTGACACTCTGGGATAGGCTTTCTAACCAGATGCAGATAAAAGGGCATTCAGGAAATCTGTTTGTAGATAAACTTTGTGCAAGTATTTAATGAACATAAACAGAACCTGCATAGACATTATGGGTAGGTAACAGCAAGGAAAGTTTGAACTGGAAATATGGAAGTGGAAGGAATCTCTTGAATTGTTTTATCTTGCTCACGTGGGCCCATATGCAGAAGCACTTTTCTTTCTGTAGTCTTAAGCAACCTTATGAATGTCTGCTTAACTGCCTGGTGTCAACCAATCTTGTGAAGAGTTACTCTTGGACAGTACAAGGGAAGCATTAACTGAAGCATCAGCTGAGATAAAGTGCAGAACCATTTCACAGACATCATAAACCCTGGTGTATGAGAACTCACCAGAGACTAGTTTTCAGACTTTGCTTACTGTTTTCTACCTGTGATGTCTAACTTCTTTTCTGTGATCTCTTTCTGTCTAAATTCTCTATGGTTTATCTGTTTGGATTAGACAGTAAAATATTCTAATGATGATGTGAATTCGAATAAAAGCCTCAGGTTGCCTTGGAAAGAAACTTCTTTGTTAAAAACTTACAGTGAATAGCTAGAGCTATGAAGAAATGCTTAGCTATTGTGTGCAGATTATAAAACAAATTCCTTTGTGAAAAGAATTGCAAATTATTATTTTGAGATGAAAAATATGAAATGAATGAATTAGCAGAAGAAGGTTTGTCTCATTTGCTGTTTGTTACATGACTTTTCTTTCTCTTGATTATTGCATCTGGTTAGGAAATCATGTGCAATGTCATGTGTACAGTCAAGCTTCTGAGTCTCTAGGAGAAAGAAAAGATATTTGTGTGTGGGACTGTAGAAACACAGAAACCACCTCATAGAAGGGCAGTGAGATCTGGAGCAGGAACTCAGTTGAAGGGACTACTCTGTTTCACTGGTGCATCATGACAAAATCTATCAGAAGTCCTTGCAAAGTGGACTTGTGCAGATTAAGTTAGAACAAGGGTTGTGCTGATTGCATTGTGATCAGTTTCATGCATGCTGATATGTTAGGAAACAGCAGTCAATTCTTTCATGAGAGAAAAGTAGCCCAAGCATGTCAAGAAGGAAATATGTCCTGGAGGAATATTACTGCAGACTATCATTTTGTGCCATGGACATTGAATGGTTGCATAAATGCTTGTCTTTGTAATTTAATGCTACATTACTGCTTTTAAAATTTCCTCATAACAATATATACTGTACTGTTCCGAGAAAAGAAGGAATTCATACACAGCTACAGCAGTCTGATTAGGAGACCACATTGACAGGGTAATTTAGAGACAGACCAGAAGGCTGATCTGCTGAAAGATGTCTTTTTAATTAAATCAAATTGATTATCAATAGGTGTAATACTGTATCTGTAAAGAAGGCTCAAAACTAGAAAAGAGAAAGAAGGTAAGGATTAAATACTGCGTTGGGAGCCAGGAGTGTGGTGTGTCTCAGCAGAACCATTACATCTTGTCTATAGAAATCTGCAAGACATATTTAAAACTCGTTCACTTTGTGAAGAGCAATCGAATCATGTTGTAAGTCCACGAAGAAACTCTGTTTTGGCTTATAAATATAGTACTATGAGTGAGGAAAACTCCTAACTTACTAATATGGTCATAACTTTTCCACTTTCTTTGGGTAATGAAAGCCATCCAAATCCATGTTTCCTTGTAGTGTTTTAGGATGATTTTTTTTTTTATATTATGGGATGGACTCAAACCCATAGGAAAGAGAGTACCTAAACCTCAGTCTGAAAGTGAGCAATGAGTGCCGCAGTACTAGTAATGTAGCACCTGGTTCTGTATCAAAAACGTAGTCAGAGGATTTTTGAAGTCATCAGCATGGCCACAGATGACTAAAAGAATGTCCTAACAGTGCTAATTAACACTACATTTAGTCTAAACACTGTTGGGCTGTGTGCCAAATTTAACTTGCCCTGAGGTCAGGAAGAAATAAGTTCTTCTGAAGATGAATCACTCTGAGGAGATATTTTACTGATAGTCAAGACCTTCACTACCTGGAGATCAGTTCATTTAGTCTTAAGATTTATGGAAGCAATCTCTTCCATCATTATGCCCAAGCTGGATGTCACATGATCAAATGCATGTGTGACTGGCACTAATGATATTAAAAAAAAATTGAGGCTACACCTAAGATAAAGATTTTGGAGTCAAATGCTTACATGTTTTTCAGCTCAGTGTTCGTGCATTTGTTTACAACACTTCTGTTCTATTAGAATTCCACTGCCAGAAGAAATGAAATGAATAGTGAGGGGTCATTCTGGGTGCTATTTTGATTCAAATTTAAGCAGTGTAATGATAGTTAAAGGCTAAAAGTTAATGTAAGTGAAAGCTCCCAATAATTGTCCTATCACTTTTAATTGGTTTCCAGAATCCAAACATTCACACTGAGCAGTACAGAAAAAGAACTCCAGCATCTATTTGTTTCAACGACATCAAACACTAGTGAAAATAATTGGGATTTGTAGATTTACCATTGTGCCAGCCTTTAAAATAGCAGAGGTTTGGAAAATTAATTTTCGCCCTGCAGAACAGATTGGTTCCATTTTTATCAGTAAAACATATTACTTTTTAGTAAAGAAAACACTATAAAATGGAAGGTTGGGCTAAAGTCTTTTCAGTAACGGAGAGAATGATATAATCATGGGAGAAGGCAGCTTCATTATAGTGTCAGCATTGAATGACTGGTCAATTTGATATATTGTCAAGCTCCTCTAAAAAAAAATTTAAACCTGCTGAATAGATGAATTTTTTGCTATTAAAAGAAAAAGAAACATATTTCCTTAGTATTTTAGGAAGAACTTGTCCTATATGACCAGCCACAACATTTTCTTAGATCAAAACCACAATCCTTCAGTGTTTAAATTGTTCCATACTTCTCAGAGATATGCTAACTAATAAAATAAGAAGAAGCATGATGGTAAGTAAAATGTACATGTAATGACACCCCTGATTACATGTGCCTCTGACAAAATACATGCCAAATGAATGGACTTACTGCAAAAACAGTAAAAAATATCACCAATTTCTGGTAAAAATATCACTTATTTAACTTTCTACTGAAAACTTTTTAATGTTTAGTCTTTTTGAAAAAGTAGCTCAAATCAAAGTGTGAGACTTGGGGACTACAGGAAGAATGTCACAGCTTAAAACCATTAATTAAATTGTAATTTATCTTGGAGAATTAATTTTATACTCCTGCAGATATAACAAAAGAAATAATGTAATAAACACCTCGATGATTCACAATGTTTCACTGGTGTTCAGGAAAGTAAGTCATTAGAAACAGAAACTTTGTCTAAATTAATCAATTTAGATGAAGTTTTAGCACATTTCATTAAAAATCCTTAACCAGGACTGTTTTACCTAGTCCTAACTATCACTATGTATTAATGGGCTTAGAGTTTTTGTAGTTGACTTTGTATATAAGATCTATATAACCCATGAAATCAAAAGGCAACACAAGCACAATTTAGTATAGATTTTCTTCTGTACTACAAGTAACACAGCAGAAGGACTCAGAAGCTGCATGAATGTATTAGCTAATGCAGCCAAATGGATTTGCTGAACATGCACTTTAATAATGTTTACAAAATAACTTGTACTTAAGTTTTGGCTAAACATGCTTCCAATGACTTTGTGTGTATGCGTGTGTGCGTGTGTGTGTGTGTGTGTATAAAGCAGTACAAATAATCCAAAAAGCAAGTATTACAATCAATTTTTCATGTCTTGCAGATAGGAGGCATAATCTCAAAGTGACTCTAGTGATGATTTCTATTAAAAGGTTTCACATTAAAATACTTTGCATAATGTAAACCAGATCGGCTTGGCTGAAGCCTGACCTTCAAGCAGTTTTAGAGAGCTATTGTTAACAGAAATGATCACTTTGTTAGGCGAACAGCAATTGTATGCAAGTTCTGGAGTATGCCACAGATTTACTATTTGTGGTAAAATTGTGGCAACTTTCTTAACAAGACTGACGGAAAGTTGCCAGTAGCAGGAATTGCTGGTAACCTCAAAACTGCAGCTGTGGTTATCCTCTCAGATTACCGAGAAATTATAGCAGAGTTTGTAACAAAATTTTATCTTATATTGAGAGAGAAAGTGGGAGAACGGACACTAAGTGCAGAGGCAAAGAAAAATACCAGTATTGAGCAGTCCTCTTTCAACTTGGTGAAGACAAAATGGCAGCCAGCTCAAAGAATGTCAAGCTTGTTAATTATAACTAATTTTAAACTGCTGCTTTGATCTCCTCTTAGAAGATTGTAACCCAGCTTCCTTTCAAAGAAACTGGAACGATGTTTGGCCTTTTGTAAGGATGCAGCTGATGACCATGGTTGAGCTTTCAAAAGCCTTCGTCAGTCAGGACGCTCTCCTCGTGCCCTCTCGTGTCCTGACCCTCCACTGGTGTCTCTGCAGTCAGCTATGTGCAGGGATGTTTGGATGTCCAATATCTGAGCTGGCTGATGACAAACCAGACCAGAAACCTAAAACGGTGAGGAAGAGTTGTAAGCTCTCCATCCAGTCCTAAGCATCTGAACACTGCCACTGCAGTCACAGCAAGTTAAGCTCTGAGTGCCTCTAAAGGATTTCCCTGCAGTCTTGAAAAAACTGACTTTAGTGGTGGTTCAGTTTCATATTTTCTATCAAACCTGGCCAATCCCCTGGATCTCAGGTCTGTTCAGGCTTTTTCTTGCACGTCAGGAGTAAGGTTTCATGCGCATAAGAGACTTGACTGAGAGCAGTGAATGTAAATCTAATAGAGCCCTGAAGTAATTGGTTTACTGAGGAATGAACGCCAAGTGACTTGGAGGGAGAATGAGCATAAGAAAACCAAGAAAAACAAACAATTAACAGTGTTTATATTAGATTACACACATCAACTTCATTTTCTTATAATATGTTCAACATTTAACCCTGCCATTTCTTTGTATTGCAGTTATCTTTAAGTGTGGCATCCATGAAATTCCTTAAATAAAGATATCAAGGTTTTCTTTATTAAATGCTTTAAATTCATATGTTTGATTTAATTTCACACATGGCTGAAGCTAATTTTAACTGTGATTCCAAAAGATGAGGTGGCCCATTTTTTTAACACTGGCGTGTCTTCTGCAGGAAAAATTTGCACATTTGGAATGTCTTAGTACACCAGTACAAAACTATGGAAAGCCTACAGTTTAGTATACATATACATATACATATACATATACATATAGCATCATTTTCAGTATGTGTACAGGAAGAAACAAGCAGAAAAACTTGAAGAGGTGAATCTGGGTGAACTCCCAAGAGGACATCTCTGCTTGCATGTTGGGAACTGGTAAAGAAGTAGTTTCTGAGACCTCTTGCACTGAAAGACGTGAAATACTATTTCCTACTACCAGCTAGTTTGAGTAGATGATTGGGTCAAAAGATGGATCTGATATAGAGAGCTAATCAAATGTTTCCAGAAGCTTAATTTAATAATAGTTAATGTCTCTGGAGCTGTGTTGAACAGAAGTAGCTGAATTCATAGTATCAGGACTTGATTTGCCTACCTACTGTAAAATCAGGCGTTGACCTCAATGTTTCTTGTCTACATTTATACGCCATTCCTAGAAATTCATAATTTCTTGAAAATAATATAAAGTTTGATGCCAATAGCTAATGCACATCTACTCTCTTTCAATTCTTCTAGATCTTCTAGATTATACATCTACCCTCTAGTTCTACTAGAACAATGTTACCACATTAAATCTTCTGTGAAAGTCATTGTTCGAACTTGTTTCTCAACGATTTAATTTGATGATATTTCACTGGACAATGCTGAGGAACTAAAGACAGGTATTTTTGTGAAAGTATACAGTTTTGTTAAAACTTACATTTGGTCTATGAGAATTCATCCAGTCCATGACTAGATTCTCCATCTTAATGGCCAAAATGGAAACTAAGGCTATGTGGTTTCAGAATTTTTACCTTCGTTGCTGTTTTTCTTACTTTATAACTGAGAAGGAGAGTATGGGGATGCTTTTTCTTCGAGCTTGAGTCAGAACAGGAATGTTAAACCAAGGCTGTGCAACCCCTAACCATTCAGATATTGGGAATTCTGGGGTGGTTTGAAGCAAATAAACTTTCGTGGGGTCAGAAAGGACAAGTCAGAATGACTTGTTCAAAGGTGAATGAGTGCCCTCTCCAGGAAGATAGGATGTTCAAAATGCTCCTCATACGCAGAGGGCCCAAACTATGGGCTATATACCATCATTTTCTTCTCTGGCTGGTTTGCTTTTTGTTGGTGGGTTGTTTTGTGGGGTTTTTTATGGAATATTTTTAATGTGCTTTTTGAATCTAATCCAGAAGAACTGAACACTTCTTTTTGGAAATGTTGAACTTTTTTGAAATTTCTTAATTTCTTTTGTATTAATCAGATTTTTTTTTCTCTCTCCTGAATTTAGCTATAATTTACAATTGTAATCTTTAGATCAAAAAGAGCTACCATTTTTGGTGAATAAAAACAAGGTGGGAGTACATGAGTCCTTCCCAATCTTCACCATAGCCTCACCCAGATGGTCCAGCCATGTCATATATCCTTGCCATACAGCACAACTTCTGCAATACAAGTAAGTGGTATTCTGACTCTGGCCATAAAAAGAGAAGAGTTCTTTGTGTATTTCAAATATTCAGGTGAAATTAGTGGATCTTTGCTCTGCAGGGTCTCTGGGATAAGTCCGGATTCAAGACAGGAGAATCATAAACTGTCTGAAGACTGCTGAAACTTTTCTACTGTGCCTGAAATGCCATCAAAAGAGCAAGTAAGTGGGACAGGGCTTAATTTTCTCTGACTCTGAGTGACTTAAAAATACTTCACTTCCTTGCAGGGTGGTCTGTTTGTGAGACAGGCAACAACCTGCAGTGCATCTTGTACTGGGAATCTTAAAGAGGCTTAACAAGTATCTGACTTGCTCTGACAGTCCTGCAGGGAAAACACCACAGAAGGAGGTATGGATGCTGAGATTTTTCCACTCATTCTATGAACATAGAGGGTGTGAATGCTAGAAGGGTGTCTGCAAATCACACAAAATGAGGAGCCATCAAATCTTTTCCATGGAAGGTCTGGCTCTAGCTCTGCCACAGGCTCTCGTAAGTGGGGGCAAGATCATGACCATGAGTTAGCCCTGTGCTTGCAGCTGCTCCAAGGAGGACAAGTTTTTTCAGCCCTGTCCAAATGCCCACATCTGATTCAGCTGAGCTGGTGGAAGAGACCTGTCTTTTTCAGGGTGAAAGCAGCTGTGGTGTCAATTCCTCTGTGGGAACAGCGGCAGGACCGGCAGAGCAAACCCTCAGGGCTTGCACCCAGGTGTATTGCAGCTTACCAGATCAGCTTACCAGTTTGACTATGCATTACTCAAAGCCTCACTGTAGACAGATTTTTCTCTTTATTTTTGTGGAAATTTGTTTTAAAATGTATTTTCACTCAAGTTAATACTTTGTCTGCCAAGTTTTGCCCAGAAAACATTTTTGCTGCCAAGTTATAAACCCCTCCAAGTAAGGGTACACAGAGTAGCAATGGAGAGAGCCTAGAGCATAATGGCACCAGTTAGCTCCCTGAGAATGCCACCTTTATGATCTGTTATCTTCCTTTGCCAGCTTCAGTTTGACATTTCATGAAAGCTGGGCTGGGCAATTCATTTTAAGCTTAGTTTTGGACTTAGTTATCAAAATAGGACAGTAAAGTTCTCAAATATGCTGTATGTTCTTGGACAACATTGCAGAAAGACAAATATTTCACTTGGACTGAAAGGAGATATAAATCTCACATAGAATGCCTGTCAGCAAATTTAGCTAATATGCTAATTGTCTGAGGAGTGGACTGATGGCATATCCTATCTTAAAACCTTAATGTGGAAAAATCCATATCTGTGTTATACTGTGAATGTCATGTTAGCAAGACTCATATACCGACTGCAATGTTTGTCTAATCACAGAAATAGTTTTGGTAATTATTTATTTATTTTTAAAGCACCAATTTATTATCTGAATCTGTTCGTTTGGCCACAGAGTGTTCGGAAACCAAGTACTGACTGAGGTTAGCATGGGGATCATTAAATATTTTTGAGCATATTGTTTTAATTGATGATAGCTTGCTAGCAGAAGCAGTATTTATCTAGAGATTGCAGGGCCAGTACTAAGGCATGGAGAATTCTGCAGTCCTGTTTCCATGGATTATACAAATGCATCCCAAGGGATGTAATGCTCAGTGCTTAATAAGTCCCTGCTGGTGTAGCTGGAAGTAAGGACTCCACCAAAGGCTGTGGGATAGGCAGCACGTGCAGGTTAGCTCAGAGGAGATTCTCTTACTCTTCTAGATACAACCAGCCTGTTTCCAGCCAGACAGCTGCTGCTTTCCGAGCGCAGCAGAACTGGCTGTCTTGTCACCCCTGAGAACTCACCTGAGATACACATAAGCAGAACGTGATTGACCTTCAAACCATGTACAAGGGCCCACGACAGACCCTGCTGACAGTGTGTCTCTCAGGAGGCCATTTAGAGAGAAGAGGTTAGGGCAATGCAAACTATAAAAGACGCGTTTTTTAAAATTCTGTAGTGGTGTCAGCATGGCACTCACTAGGGAGTGGGGAGAAGACGGGTGGGACCTGAAGAGCTAGCTGTCCTGTTAGCAGTGCACCATATTTTTCAGTCACCTCATGTCCATTTCCACAGAATCACAGAAAATTCTGAGTTGGAAGTGCCCCACAAGGATCATTGAATTCAACTCCAAAGTGAGTGGCCCATACAGGGATCAAACCCACAACCTTGCTGTTATTAGCACCATGCTCAACCAACTAAGCTAAGGCATTCTGGCTAAAATTTAGAAGTTTTCAAGATACAGTCAGCACAAAATATGGAAAGAATGTCATGCAACTAGCATGCCCAATACTTCTGGAGCAAAGGCATCTTGTGTTGCAGAAATTCCCAGTAGGTGTCTTTTTTGCATTTCTTTCCCTTCAAAGACTTCAAACACCGTTTGGAGAATAAATGCCCAGGATCAGTGTGCTATCTTTGTACACTCACCAGAGGTAGTTGTATATTTGCTGTGATTACTTCTGATGGAGAGAAGTCTGCATACAAAGCTCAGATTTCTCCCAAAGCATTGTGGAGATGACCACTTTGCTTAAGGGGATGGTGCTCAGAGATCATAAGCAGTGCAAACAGGAAGGTAATCTAAACATTACAGAGTTACAGTTCTCTTTTTCCGTGAGGTTTTTAGGTCAGTGGTGCCAAACAAACGTGGCCAAAGTCTACTCTCTTTGCCCTTGGTCAGTTCCACTGATTTTACAGCAATAATTTCCAAACTGAAATCATTCAAAGTAACTATTCCTCTTGCTGGCTTCGGCGTCTTTGTGTTAGCTTCTCTTAAACTTGTCTTTCCATGAAAACTGACTGCACACCTGAAGAAGAACCTGGAAATAAAATGTGGAAAGTCTAGTAGATATAGAATAATTACTGTACTGGATATTTTGCACAGCTGTGATTTAGTTATTGACTGAAAAATTCCTTGTAAGATTCGTTTCAATAACAGGAAAAAAAGAGTTGTCTATAGTAAAATTTAAATTTTTTTTTGGCTCTGTGGACATGATAATTATCTATAGTAATAATACTATGATGAGGTTTTTACACAGCTCCATGAAATTTTAAGAATTTGTCCATCTCTCAGAAAGAAATCCCTTATCTTATCAACCTTATTAAAGTCTCTAAACTTAAGAAATTTTTTTGAAGTCGGGAGATTTTTGTCTGAGGATATACAAAACATATTATCAATTGTTTTTACATTTATAAAACATAAAAGTCTTCAGAGTAGTTTTTTAATAGTGCAGTGGGTCTACTTCAGTGGGAAACAGAAAACTCTACATCTGAAAAACAGACACGTTTCCTGAGCCACTGATGTGACCATTTTTGTGTTAGATTGGCAGAGAAATAGAAGGAGACATTTCCTTTAACTGTAGTGGAAAACTCTTTGATTGTGTCACATATGAGTACTTTCAATATAGAAAGATAGTACATTCTGAAAGTTTTAGGGTTTGGTTTTGTTGGTTTTTTTTTTTTTTTTTTTGTGAAGAAAGCAATATAGGGTTGTATATGTGACTTGCAGCCTAATCAGTATTTGTATTAAAATAAATTAAAATAAATGTAGTGTCCTGCAAGTCTGCCACATGCATTATATCTATTTCTTCTAAGTAGCAACCGCAACTACCAGAGCAGACAGTAGATGTCAAATCCTTTTGTTGCTGCTTTTCTTTCCAGAACAATAATAGCAATGCGGAAACAGCACATGGTTTTTCTAAAGTTATATTAGACATATCTGATCTTCATGTTTGCAGTAATCTGACTTTGGCAGGCTTTTTAAAGACGGGTTAGGGAGTATTACATTAGACAGTGGTGCTAGACAGCCAAACTTATGATATTTTGCAGTTCCAGAAAAGAAAGTTCAACCCAGCCAAGATCTGAACAGAACAGATATTGTATATTAAAACAGGCTGGAAAACCTAAGAGAGAAACATCCAAATGTTGCCCAACTGAGCGATTGCATTGGCAGCTTGCATGGAGCTGAAGATCTAAATCAGATATGCAGAAAATGGGGAGATTGTAATCCCTTTAATAAGGGAAGTATGCCCTGTGGGGGACTACTCCTCCCAGCATGCAACTGCAAAATATCATAGAGCTCAGCTGCCCTTAAGCATTACGGCTGAAAAGCATGCAAAATTGCTTTGACACAAATAATCCTATATACAAAGTGGAGGCCATTGCCTCAGATGCTGCTGGAAAACAAATCTCCTGTCCCTGTCCAAAAGAGATGGCAGAGATGTGAAATTACGCTGACAAATATTTTTGTCTAGCTGCACACCATTTATAAAGCTGTTTTGAACTCATCGTTTTTATTTGAGTTATGATTCTCTGTAGGAGAAATTTATTGCAAAGGTACTGACATTAGCCAGTAGAGCAAGTAATTTTTATTTTTGGCAGGGAGACCATTGCAGAAAACGGTATATTATAAAAACAAAGACAAATAAAGGAAATGGACAACAGCTACACTTTAAAATGGAAATTAGGCAAAATTTCTGACTAATAAATTGAAAATTAAGGGATGATTCAACAAATACAAAATATTTAAGAGTATGGCTTTTCAAATTAAATTAAAATCTGTCAAAAATGCAAGGAAACTTTGAGCTGCATATCATCCTTTGGCTAAAATACCGTGCTGATGTCACCTTCCCAGATAACTACAGGGACAGACACTGACTTCATGTAGTTAGAGATGTCTCATGCAGTGACGGGCTTCTCCAGATACCTGTCTACAAACACCTTTTTAGAGGAAAAGATTGTAACTCCACTTTGATACTGAAAATAAGTTTCCTGATTGCTGTTTAGCTGGTCTGCATCAAGTGACTGAATGCACATGCATATTCCCAGATAAAATCTATAGTGAGGTTGAGAACATACATAACAGTGATTTGGCATGAAATCCTTTTATGAGGCTGTTGTGGTATTCCTAGAACAAACATTGTAAGATCAGAAAATCTTATGAGATTAAAAAAACCAAAATAGAAACATATATATTTTCACATGAAAAGCCACCATACAACCTTACCTCCACCTCAATGTAACATGATGTATTAGGTATGTAAAAGGCATCTTATTAAATGTAATCTGATCAAAGATCAGAGCAAAGGATTCTAATTCTTTCCTTCCTGTGTGTCTGGAAAATTAAGTTTACCCTTCTAGGTGTCCTCACATAAAATAGACACAGTCATATTAATTTTAACCCACTTCTGTAAACTGCTTGAGATAATGACATCATTTTCCTTAATTAATTCTTATAATAACTCTAATGTATGGTACATTTTTCACCAAAAAAAAAGAAAAAAAAAAGGCAGTAAACACAACACAGCTTTAGTTGCACTCCAGAGCTTCTTTTTACTGAAGAGCTTCTTTTAAAAATGTCTGTATTGCCACTTCCCAGGAGAACGCCAGAGAAGGATTTATAGCAGAAGGTTGCAATGTCTAATTTCATATTATTTGACATGCAGTGCTTTTGACTCCTTTATCTGATATTTGTTTACTCTTTTAGGCTTCTTTGAAGAAAGCAGCAATCAGCAGGTTGGGTGTCAATCTGGAGTGCTGCCAACATTTCTAGAGTCAGTTCCCTGCCCCTTGCATGGTCCCCTGTGCACCCACACACCTCACTGCTTCCCCTGGCAGGTTTTTCCCCATTTCTGCACTCCAACTTCTGCCAGCCCTTCAGAGCAGAGCTGACTGGAGATTGCTTCCTTTGCTCACTGCTTTGTTAGCACGCAGACGGAAGCTGCGGTCGGGGTTAAAAGAAATCCTTGGAAAAGATTTTCAAAAAAAGGGGGAGAAAACCTCCCTCTGCTAAAACGGCTGCCAGCTGAGGAATTTCCTGAGGAATGACAGGGACAGCCATTGCAGAAGCTCCTTAGGTGTTGCCTCTACCAGCAACACTGCCAGCTCTGTTGGTGAGGGAAGCTCACGAAGGCTGCTCCGTGACTGAAGCTGGTTTGGGCACCAGTGCTGCGCTGGGTTTATTTTCAGAAAATTGACTCTATGGGCAGGCAACTTTTATAACTGTCAAGAGACAGGCCATAGATTGAGCCTTTAGTCATCAAAACTTTCCATTTGAGAAAAACAAAGTCACCCTGAGCCATTATACAGCAGGTCCTGCAGTGCTGAGTGCTTGCAGTTCTCCTGGGTTTTGCTGATGTTCATGGGTGGTAAGAAGGATTTTAGAAACACAAAAATGGAAAACCAATCTTCAAAATGCCATTTTAAAGTTATCTGATCTATAATCATGCCTTTCTTCTTGAATGCAGGAATTGGTCAGCCTTTTTCTCTGTGGATGTTATGTGAGCAAAACCATTGGGCAGCCACCTTAGGTGGAGCAGACGTACTCAAGCCAACCAAATTCAAGGGAAGACATTCCACATTATAGACAGACATCTCTTGTGGTGGTTCTAGATGAACTGTAAAGTTACAGGTAACTTTCTGTCATAAACACCCTTTCAAGCAGCCCATCTTTCCAAATCTACTGAGAAAAACCCTTGGCAAGACTTTTTTTCTGACACTCTCTCTCCCACTTCTGGTATGCTCTGTATCATCTGAAGCCTTTGAATGCTTTTCTAAAATACATACCTACAATCCTATGAAAGCCTCAACTCATATGTCGTGGAGTTCAGTTGTTCTTCTCTTCTCTGCCATCGTGTTCCCAGGGTGCTGTAAACTAAATGCTTTTGAAGGTACAGAAGCTCACAGCTCTGAGAAAATACAGATTGTTAGGTATTTTGATAGGTCAAAATTGTAAGGATACAAAGATGCATTTCAAGAGGTGCCTAATTTTTAGCTGGCTGTCAAATCTTTGGTGATATATCTGATGGTACTAGGTCCAGCATTAAACACAACAGATATGGTTATTTTAATCTAAAAAAGCCCAAATAAATGCTGATGACAAGAGCATCTCAGTACACCAAATCAATGTCACACCCAAGCTGGAGACTGCCTGAAGGGATTCTCTGTGCATTTATGTCACTTAGGCATAGGTAAATCCCTCACAATAATTAATCACTTAATTTTGGTTAAAGGCAGTGCACTATGAGTTCCCAGGGAAGTGCTGAGTACCAGCCATTTGCTGAAACAGTCAGGAATGGAGGGGCATGCAGCACAAGATAGCTGTGGTTTGTATATTGTTCCAGAATAAGGGTGCTTTCTTGAGAGGGAGCCATAATAAAATTACATGAAAGATAATTCATACTGTAAATATGAAATATTTTGGTCATGAAAAGAAAATCAATTAAATATTTTACCATGGTTCAGTGCAGAGCCTTCCACGTGGAATGAAGTTGAGAGAACAGTCAAACCTGTCCTTCCTTCAGATGCAGAAAAGACTGACTTAAATAGACCTTTTTGGAATACCTTTTTTGTTTAAAAACAGGGGGTGAAATCACAATAGTAGTAAATTCAATGACTACATTTCCTTTGACTTTAATGGATGAAATTTTATCTCAAGGAAACTAGTTAGATAACCAACAACTTACCTCACTCATCTGCAAAAGAAAGAATAAACATGCCCCCATATATCATTATTATCAGTCTGAAAAAATGCACCACATATGCAGGTAAAGCTCTGAAGTAGGTTATCCTCTTGACAGCACTGAACGCAAATTTCTTTTTCCACAGCAATCCAGTAGAAATGTTGCCAATACAACCTTTCCTGCCCATGGAGATAATAGTAATGAATGAAAGTCAATCATGACTATATAATATTTTAAAATACAGCTTTGTCTCTCTTGACATCTGCATAGACCAAATGAGTTGTTGAAGGATTTGAGCACTTTTACAGAGTATATTAAGTTTCAGGACTTACACACAAAAAAATATTCATTTGGTTACACGTTGGAAATCCAGAGCCAACAATAACCTTGGGAATTATTAAAAGCAGGCCACTGTTTTAATGGGAAAATATTTTTATGCTATGAGCAGTAATGACTTTTTTATAAGTCTTGTAAAAACTCAAAGAAGAGCAGTGAAGATTCTTGGGATGGATGAATTTTGCTGCTCTTGAGTCAATTAGTATAATAAAATGTTTGTTTAAAAATAGACACAACACCTGTTTCATTTACTAGCAGGGAAAACTAGAACTTTATTTACTATTTCAGCTGTAGAAAGAGCCTATAAAAACTAAAGATGAGCAGGTGTTAACTGATGCTCTGTGACACACTACTTGTGGGTATCCTGAAATTGTCCGTTTCTAATAGAACCATCAGCTACCTGGCAAGATTTCGGTAACACAACAAATTACTGCTACAGATGGTATTTCACTCAGCCTGCCACACTGCATTAGGCTGCCATTGTAGTGTCTCTCTTGGAACTGCCCTTTTGTCTGGATTTCTCCTGATGTACAACAAAGTTTCCAACCACACTGAGACAGCAGTTTTAGTGCATGGTTTTGTTCAGACGAACTGTTACACTCCCAGCATGCCAGTGAGGAGGTTCCCTTCCCATCCTGTTCAGTTGAGCTGGGTGATGGAGATTTGTGCCCACTACTGAACCACTCACTGAAAATACCCATCACAAACAGCCTAGGCTGGTCTCTGCTCTCGATTCTAAACAAAGGAAAAGGAAAAGGAAAAAGGAAAAGGAAAAAGGAAAAGGAAAAGGAAAAGGGAAAGAAAAGGAAAAGGAAAAGGAAAAGGAAAAGGAAAAGGAAAAGGAAAAGGAAAAGGAAAAGGAAAAGGACCTATATTTTGGCAGGGGATTTGACTAATTGCTGTTTTTACCTTAGCATCTTGTACTCAAGGCATTTTGTTTTCTCCTTTCTATCAGAACTTGACCATTCAGTATTGCAGTATGTTTCTGTTGGGAGACAGTTGTTTCATTACTTTGCTTTCTACTGCATATGAAATTTAGACTGTAATGTGATAAGCTTCTGTTTAGCTTTTGCTGGATCCATTCCACTATTTTGTCCTCCATCTACACTCTAATGGTATCATGTCTGGAGTAATGCAGTATTCTGAAATTACAGAAAGTTACATAGCTGGTTTGGTTTTTTTCATATTTGTTGGAAAGATATTGAACTTCAGAAAAAGCTGCAGTTGTGGTGAGAACACTTAAAATAGAGCAGTGTCTGCTACAGCTTCTGCATGTGTGGGTGGTGGGGGTGGGAATTCCCACAGTAACTGATGCTGTGTGCATCCCTGAGGTGTTAACTCCTTCTCATATGGTGACCACTGCGTGTATCCTATTCTATACTGCAGCTTCCCCAGACAAATCTCCTTCTGCCAAATGAGTTTTTACCTTTTTCAGTGTTGAAATATACTAATTTCTGCCACCTTACTTGCCTCATAGAATCTGTGTCTATGGCCATATGGATATAGTGTCCCAGATCTCTCCTTTCATGTGCAGTTCTTATGGACTATCACTTAAACTGTGGCAGATGTTTAACTCACCTGAATCAACCAATCTAGTTCCATAGCCAAAGATTCACAATGGTTAGTACTAATATACATCCACCTACCAATCATGGGAAGCTCTCCCATCTTCTACTTCCATTCTGTTTGTCTCTTCAATGTCCTTCAACTTGGCTGTAAGCATTTTTTCCAGTATTTCTTTCATATTTCTGCACTTCTAAGGAGAACTGTTGCAACATGCACCTGTAACACCTTCTGTCTATCTACAGCGCATCAGGGTAAGTATTTCACCTTGTCCTTTAAGTTGTGATGATGGACTTCTTTCTTCTATCTGAAGCAACTGTAAAAAATTTGCCTTTTTTGGGAAGGGTAATTTTGAAGCTCAGAACAATCTTTGTTGCTCCTTATATTCCCTAAGGGACTTAACAGGATAAATTTACGTCATCACTTCCCAGGCAAATAATAAGTCTTATAGACTCTCTTTATCGATTCAACTTTTTCCATCTGACCACAAGTCACTGGCACATCAACAAATATGGTAAGGTTAGATGGGAATTTGCAGAAAAAAACTATTCTTCCCAATAGCTGTGTATCCGGGTTCTTACACCTGGGGATAAATGTGGGGTGAAACACGCTGCATGCTTGTGAACAGCTCTCACGAGGCAACTGATCTGAGCTTCCCCCACGGTGATTTTTTTGTATTCTTGCGTTTTTAAATACCACTGCTTTCTAGATGCAAACAGGGAAAAATATTTAGTTGTTTCAGATGCCAGAACTGTTTCTTTAACAAAAAGCGTTTCTCCTCCAGACTTCTACATAGACTTGATTTGTCTTCCTGTGGGCATGAGTTTAGGAACACCTGGAAAATGGATAACTTTTGTACTTGCTGTAATCTATTTCAAAATACCCAAAGAACTGGGCACACTTTAGCCTACTTGCTCATTGCTACTGAACAGAGGAAGGACATGGACCTGGTGGCTGGGAGATGCTCTCTTGCTGCTTCCTCACTCAGAATTTATCTGAGTGAGAACAAACATCAGGATCAGTTTTTACAGCTACATTTTAAAGGCCGTTTGGACATTTACAATTGCACACAAATACTTTGCATACATAATATCCCAAGGCACGCCATCTATATTCATTTCAGGGGAAGTTAGGAGATTTTGGAACTGCATCTGTTTACCCATATACCCTGTGAGAAAATGAGTTTTAATCATGCCATTGGGCTAGGGGCACTGTCAATGCACTTACCTGTTCAATCCTTCCCATGGCATATTAAAATTGCAAACTCACCTTATATTCCATTGTGCATTAAAATGTGTGGATTTATACAATGTCTGTGTTTATACAGTTCATACAGAAATATGCTAAATGTTTTTTGGATTGCAAAGTCACAAGTACAAAAATTAGGGTAAATCAGTTGTACTTAAATATTTGCTACTCAGTGTATGGCTCCCGACAATTGTTACAGGTCATAGTTGAAAGCCTGCATATCCTATGCAGAATAAATTAGCTCCTGGACATTATGCAGTTCTCATCACCTTGAACTTCAGAAACTGAGATAAGGTAGCAGAATTATTATAATAATTATTATAATATTAGGTTACAAAGACAGAACTAAGATATTTCCTTTTGTTATTGTTGTTGTTGTTTTTGTTGGGTTTGGGGTTTTTTTTTGTTTTTTCTTCTTGCAAATAAGCAACACTGGGAAAAGTGAGGGTCTCTTAAAAAATTCTTGTTTTTTTACTCTGGTATCACACTGGAATACCTTCCTCACAGTTTATTTTATATTACAATGTATGCAGATACTCAATCTACAGAGAAGTTATAGCCAAAAGAAGTGTAGTAGAAGCCTGTAAGATAAGTAAATTTACAGTTAACTCCCCTGTATTTTCACATGCTAATGTATTTGGGATTCTTAAGTTTAACCTTAACTCTGTATTTTCTGGATTTAGAAAGCTAGTTTAAGATAATTGCACCATCTATAGGATTACTTTTTTATTTCTAACTCTATATTTATGTATCTGATATTTGCTTCTACTCATATATCTTCAAAAGAGAAAGCAGCTGATTAGTTCTTGCTTTCTGTTCAAACACATATATGCTAACATTAACACTTGACCAATGTCAAGACAGAGTTAAGGTAGACTGCAGAGATGAGTGGATATAAGGCAAAACTATGTGCTTTGGGATCATGACATCTTTTCAATATTAGAAAAGAACTGCTGCCAGAACCTCCAGGCTGATTCTCAAGGGAGAGGTGTGGAGAAACTTCTGGCTCTTGATTGAGACCAGCTCAGTGAAAATCAAAACATTGAAGCCCACAAGGCAACTATTGCCAAAACCACAAAAATTGGACATTTTGCTGAATAGAGCCTATAGAAAATAATCTTTCATTCTGAGTTTAGAATGCAACAAATAGTTTATTTCAGCTGAGGTCAAGACTGGAGTTATACATGCTGTATCTTTTTACCTGTTTAATAAAGGAAGATCTTAAATGACAAAAAACCAGGCACCCTCTCTGTGACCTTCATTTTATTGGGAACAGTTTCCCACTGATGACAAATAAGCAATAAGTTCACTCCATTACACCTGTATAGTCCCACTCAAAGTAATATACTTCTTTGTATCTCCGTAAAGGCCACAAGTGCGCATGAGATTTTAAAAGAGGAGCTTAGTCAGCTGAAGTGTGGTAGAAGCCTATAGCTTACCAAACCAAATAAAACCTCCAGCAATTTGAACAAATTTTTTTCTGGGACCTTCTGAAGATAAATACTCATCCATCCAGCTCCCTTCCTGTTTTGTAATGTCTCCCTGTCTAATTTAATAAATGCTTTCTTGCTGTTTCTTGGCATCTTCCAGAACAAGGAATGTAAACTGAAAAGACCATGGAGACTAGGGTTGGCCCAGGACTGCACAATGAATAATATCAGGAGACACAGAGACGAGTCTGTCAGCCCATACCTCTTGCCATGGCCTCTATGAGAGAAGGTTGCTCAGTGCTGCATGAAGCAGACTTTTGTTATACAATAGTTAAGACACATGAAAGTCAGAAGAAAAAATGCATGGTCTAACAGGTCAGCTGCTGAAACTACTACAGCACAGAAAAAAAAATTCCAAAAGTAACGATAAGAAAGGTAATGCTGGAGAGAAAATAGTACAGCACAACGATTGCCAAAGAATTTTTGACAATATTTTATGACACCTTCAGTTAGGTAGAACATGCCAGGAAAGGACAGTAGCTGCTGGATAAATATATTTTATTTATTTATAGTCTATCGTTGTCTATTATTGTTTAAATTAATGAAACAGGATTTGTACTGTGACAGTTGCTGTCCAAAGTGAGCACCCAAACTTTTGATGTCTAAATTGTTTAAAGTTGAGATAATTCCTTTTTAAATAGTATATCTCAAAATATACATTAAATTCATCTCTCTGTGAAGTGGACTTTCTACAGAAGTCCTGAGATTTATTTTCTATTCATTCATGGAAGAGCCATTGCTGTATATGCACATAAGAAGGTGTACTTCAAACATTCATTAATTCTGCTTCTGGGTGGCCTTGGAAAACTATGAAGGCTCTTCAGACTCTAATATTTTGGCTCCATGTAGTTTTGCTTTTCAGAAATAGTTCCCTATTGTCTACATGTTCATACAGCCTATTCTTGGATCTTTGAACTATCACAAGAGTATTGTATTCATAATAATTCAATGCTGAATGGCATTTATCTGCAGGTTACAGAGCCTTTTGTAGAAGAGGAGAAGCTTTAAGGGCAAAACAGTACAATGTAGTGTGCAAAGAACAGCGTGGTTTCTAGCACTGCCACTGGGGATTAGGTATTTCTGAATGAGATCAGTTTGGTGTAGATTTTCACCTATTTGTCAAAGAGGGCAAGGCTGCTCCTGCTTGTTGTTGAATGATTTGAGATTTATGCAGAAAGACTAATGAATTCTTATTTATTTATATAATTCATTTCTTTATGGCTTGTTTCCAAAATTCTGTCTTTGTCCCCTTCTTTTAAGGTCACTGCAGGGTTTTGTTTGATGTTAGGAGAACATTTTGAGAGAGCACAGCTCTCCCTAGATCCAAATGCTCTTCAGCGCTCTTCAGGACTCAAGAAGAGTACTCACTAGTACTCACTAACTTACATGCCCCTTTCCATTCATGTACTGCAATCTGTTACCTCTCCTTTTGACTGTAAAGTTCAGGTTATTGGAAGAATATCCTGCATCATTTTTAATAGCCTTGGTCATACAGTGAGACCTGGGCAGTACAACAGCAGACGAACAGCAGATTGCCATCACAGACTGCCAGTCCTTTGGGAAATAGGTAGTTGGAGTTTCTGAGGTACCTTGAAATTTTCTTTTGTGACTGGAAGACCACTAAGATAAAGATAAACAACTTCTTTTGTTGCGACGTAATTCATTACAAAAATAACCAGTTTGAAAAATAAAAATAAATTGAGATAAAGTCAGATAAAACTAAAGATTATAGAAAGGGACATGGAGGCATCCACAGGCCTTACTGACCCTGGCCAGCCCTCCCAGGTGCTCTACTTCAGTCCCCCAAAGCCATCAGCCCCTGCTCCAGAAGTGCCACAGCAGGGCCAGTTTCCAGCTCCTCGTAGCCCTGCCTTGCCCAGCTGTGCATCCACTGAGTCAGGCTGACCTGCAAGCCTGTGTCCCAGCCTGTCCTCAGCCTATTCCCAGGGAAGTGCCCAATGTCCAGGGCTGGGGCTGGTCCTGCTGCCCCCAGCTGCCCTTGCCACCAGGGTACTGCCCATCCACCTCCCAGTGGAGGAGTTCTGTGCCTCTCAGTGCCTGGCCCCAAGGAGCCACTGGCCCTGATGGCACCCTCATGACACAGTCAGTTCAAACCAGGAGAGGATATTGGCATTTACAGAAGCTGTTTGCAATCCTGACTTTTTCATTACCATGACTGAATCAAAGGTCTTTTTTAATCTGTCCACATTACCCTACAGATCCTTTTCTTACATTTAGCAGTCTCCACAAGGGACTTGTGGATCAAATGTTGATCTATTGCATTTCTTGTGTTTCGTTTTCATCCCTTGTGGTTGACTAAATGGTCAGAGGTTAGGTTTGGCATCACAAATATTAATGATCTCCACACAGCAGGAGACAAACGTTTGGTTGGCCAGGACTTAAAAATCTGGTTTGTTTTCCTATGTGTCATCCATTCACTGGTGTCTCCTGTAGAACCACGTAATGGGGCTGTGGTAATCCCTTGTGCAGACACAGAAATAACTACACCAAACCCACGGATGATAACAGATTTAGGTGATTTCCAGTTCTTTGATGTCAAGTGCTTTCCCGGTTATTTCTCTCTTGTTTCCCTGAGGAAACAACAATCTTTGTCTTCCCTTCCAGAGCCTACTGTATCCCTATGAGATGGGAATATGTGCAGTTCATGTTGAAGGAATAACTTTGTTGTTTATCTAACTTTAGGTGTTAATTTTACATCCAATTTAACATTTTCCATACCCATATGCTGACCTCTTAGATCTTCTGAATGGTCTTCTCAGAGAAATAAATAAACAAGCATTTACAAAGCAAAAAATTATGAAACTGAGATCAATATTCATCAAACTGTGCTCATTTCTGCCAAATTGAGGACTCAGGCAACATGTAAGAATATTAGACCTGTACAACATGAGATTCCCTCATCTGGATCTTGATAAACTTGAAACAAAGATAAGAGGAAACACATCAAGAAGACATCCAAACCTTCCCAAAGAATGTTAATCAATGTTTTACAGCCTCCCAGATCCCATTATCAAGTATTGGGTATAAAACCCCCACATTTTAAAATTTTGCTATAAAACATCACTGTGGGAATTAGTGGCTTAGACGTTAAAAAAACTTTGGGTATCATTCACACTTCATTACTCTCAATACAGGTGTTTGATGCTCTGTAAGTGTTGATAGCATCCTCTGGGTTCAATGTAATAGGACTTATCCATAGGTAGACATGGACTTTAATATCTAGTGATAAGTCAGAAATAGTCTTTTAAACTTTTCCTTGTTTCTTTTTCTGATGAACTTCACAAAACTTCTTTAAAATTATTACATGTTTGCTGTGAAAAAAGTCCAAACAGACTCCTACCTGTAACCAACAGAAATTGAATTAACATTTAAAGAAGAAAATTTAAAAATGGAGCTTAAACAATGAGCTGGATTTATACAGTAATTTGTTTAATATAAGTGGAATTTGTAGATGTTCAGAACTGACTTGTAACTCTGTCATGAGAAATGGTTAGTAGCTTTCATTTAACACTGAATAAGGAACTTTATTTAAGAATAACAGTAGAGCTATTCTGCATCTTGTATTCTGTTTGAAATGATATCTTTTGCCCCAAACCTCATCTTGCTCCTGCTGCTTAACTTCCTCGTACTTGTTATACAAACAGTGCAGTTCTGCTTGAGGATGGGAGGTGGATTAAGGAGTAGGACTGCAGTGAGGTTAAAGATGTATGAGAAGAGCAGAGCAGTGTGTCATATGGGTGACATTTATCAGGACCCAGGTGCTGGGGGAGGTGAAGCTTTTTGAGCCAGCTTCATAAAATACATCTTTTTTATCCACTTTATGGTTCAGTTAACACAGTAAGCAGAGGAGGAAGTGTTCTCTTCCTATCTTATCTGTGCCTTCTCCTGTAACTTGCCAGTAGTAGCCTAGCACGTACCACCTACTGCAAACACACAGGGCAGAGATTTAACTACTGTTCCATTAAGAAAGCAGTATTCATCAGTCAGTCCCATTTTGTGTGTACTCCATCCTGCAAAGCCTCTACTCCCTTGGGGATTTGGTATATCACATCATTTTTTACATAGACTAACTCATACCCAAAGGATGACTTTGATGTGACTTGGCAATGCTATGGAGCCATTTTAAAAGCATGTACTTTACATGCAGTTGTACTTCAGTACTGAATCCCATTCAGCACTTATGAAAGATTCCCATCTCTTGTGAATTATCCATATGTTTTCCCTTTTCTGTTACTTTTAACAGGGGATGTATCCTGCGCCTCTGCTCAGAGAAACACCAAATCTTCTTCCAAGTCCTTCAAGATCTTTTCATGGGGGTCACTGGGATACCAACTGTAAAACAGCTGAAGTTTTGTTAGTGGGAGTTTTTCTCTTCCTGACAACAGATGTAGGATGCAAGTTTCCCTCTTTACTTTTTAGTGTGTCCTTTTTGGTCTTCCATCTTTTCAGCTGGGCTCAATTTTTCTTCTTCTGCTCCATGGTATCCTTTGATTTCTTGTAATATTCTGTTCTAAACTTCAGTGGCACCTAAGATAAATCCTGCTTCTTTCCTTCTGAAACAAGTGACTAGGGCTCTTCCTTTTGGCAAGAGGGAATAGGCTGAAAGAACAAATGAACTGGGAATTGTGCATTTTTCTTTTGTTTGTGTGCCTCAAAGAAAATGTTTGCCAAATTTTGTCATCACAACTTGGATTACACAAAACATTATCTCTGCCCCTTTGGATTACACGAAACATTATCTCTGCCCCTTCTGAGAGGAGTGCAGGGAAACTTTCCAGTTTTCCTTTAGAGAAAACCCAAAACAAAAAATGGTGTCAAAACAAAGCAAGGTAAAATATAGCAGAAAGCCTTTTCTTGTTGCGAGTGGATGTGATGCCAGGAAGGTTATCTTGCTGTGACGGATGGGAGCTGTTGCATTCATTCACTACATGTGAGGGACTGTGCTCCTTGAGAGGGCTGCACCTGAGAGCAGGGAGGAATCATGCCTGTTCCCTGTTCCTGGTGGTGACTGCTGGGGTTCAGACAGGAGCCGTGGCAGACGGGAGGACTGGTTTGTTGCCTCAGAACAAGCCAATCCAAGCCATGCTGGGGCAGAGGTCTGGCTGTGCAGGGCTGGCGTGAGGAGCACAGGCATGGCTGCAGGCCAGTGGCATCAGCTCTGTCGCTCCCCAGAGGAGCAGAGGGCAGACCCCAGCCTTGCCTCAGGCATGATGGAACAAGGCTGACTTTATCTAGGGTTTCATGTGTAATATATTGCATCCCAGGAAGCTGCTAAACATTCCTGAGCTGAAAGAAGACTGGGGGAAAGGATCCTCCCCCTGCAATGGCACAGTAGGTAAGGGGAAAAGGAGATATTTCCTTTATTTTTTCATTTCCAGCAGATTGAAATTTTTACTCCTCCAGAAGTGACTTTTTTTCAGTGCATAGTCAAATCTAATGTAGCTGTAGAGTTTAAAAATCCCCTTTGTATGTCTATTCTGACTAAAATGTGTAGCCAGAACCACCTCAAAACTTAGCTGACCCAAGGTCAAAAAGAAAAATTATTTTGTCATTGCTACACATATTTAATGATACACCTTGCCACTCAGCTTCTCTTTAGATTGACACTGGTTAGAATTTTTAGGAATACCTTATAAAAAGAAAGATCATTTCCCTTAGGTGGCTCTTGTTTTGTTAAGTTATGCTAAAAATGTCTCCCAATATCTTTGTAAACCTTTTTTAGCTATCTCTTTAACCCACTGCAGGAGCAGCTGCATTACCAAGAAGGGCAGGCTCAGCCTTCATAATCTTTCACATCAATTTGTTTCAGGGCTTCACAATGGTTCTTGTTAGAAAGTTTTCTCTGGTTTCAGGCTGAAATCCTCCTTGCTGTGAGTTTAACTTGCAGCCCCTTTTCTCATCTTTACTGAACATGGAGAACAATATATTACCTCTCTCTTCATAGCTGCAATCTGTAGCTACCTATATTTTACTTTTTATCATGTTTCTCTTAGTTGTTTCTCCTCCATAAAATATAGCCCAAATTCCTTCACTATTTCTGTATATTTAAAAACCTCCGATCATTCTTGCTGCTCTTCTTGACGCTCTCTTTTGTCAATCCACAACTTTCTTTAATTAGGGTCCAAGAGATAAATGCTTTAGTTCCACTGCAGCTTTGTGAACAATGCACAAAGCAGAAGAACAAAGCCAAAGGATTATAGGCATTATCTTTCTTTTTACAGCTCAGTAATAAAATTATTCTTTGTCACAACTGGAAAAGACCATTGAGTTGTGCTCACTTAATGATGTGTGATAAATCTGATATAGATTTTTGTCCATAGATAGATACAGTGTAGATTGCATATGCAATCCACTACAAGCTTCTGTTCAGCAATCCAGCAGCTTTGTTGTTTTTCCATCCTATATTTGTGCAGTTGTTTATCCCTATGCAGGAGAAGAGCTTGGGAAAAAAATCAATAAAACCAAGAAATTATTTCTTTTTTTCTCCACCAACAGCACAAGTCTTGGCAACATCTCTCAGTATGTGGCTGAACTTCATTCCTGGTGGGAACCTGGCTGGCACAGAACAAGCTCTATTAAGCATGCAATTGCCTATTGACCTCTACTTGCTATTCATTGTGTCATTAGGATTTTAGTAATGGCCTGCTCTTAAGGATGAGTGGGAGTTGTTTGTCCCTTGCTCCTTCATAAATGCTATTGCAATAACAGATTGACAAGAATCTTCCCTTTAATTAGATTCAAGTATTTTAGGGAAGCTGAAGCAAGTTTGCTACAGAGCACATATGCAAATGCATGGTGGGAAGTAGGAAATGGCAACAGTCTGGGGGTGCTTCTTCAACACCGTGATTGACAGATTCAATAGGCACATCTGGTAAGCAACTTCATGGCAGGGCCTGCATAAGCACACTGTAAAATTGTAAATGTGGTCTGTGGAGGATAAGGGCTCCTTAGATCTGACATTATGTTTACCAGGCTCACACTTTTCTAGCAGGAGAGGCCCTTCACCTTCTACTGTAAACAGAAAGAAATCAGAGGCTCTCACATGCAGGGCTGTTGGCAGATCACCATGAACTTGTTTCAGCCAGAGCACACTTTGTCGTCATGGTCAGTGAAAGCCTCCGAGCTTCAAAGGTAAGTTCTGCGCTCAAAGAGAGACATTGCGATGACCCACGACTCCTGGCAGATTTGGTTTCAGTTACTGGAAGATTCTCAAAAAATTCAAAGGCACTTCAGCTCCCTTCAAACTTCAGCAAAGAGCAGCAGACCTCCTAGACAAAGCGCAAAGTGTAGCACTAGCAGTCCAGCGAGAGTCTGCATCTTGATTTCACTAGAGCAGATGTTATCTGCAAGCAATTAACATACTTGTCATCACCAGTAAAATAGATACAGAATTCTTCGAGCGTTTTTTTTTTATCCACCCTAAAGAAAAGTGTTTGTGCACAAAGCAAAATTTCCACATTAGTATTAAAATAACATTCAGTGAGGCAAGCGGCATGTGTCACTTTTTCAGTTTCTTCCAGTTCCTTTTTTTTTCAAAGAGCAATGCTGTAACACTTCGACCAGAGCTAGAGAACACATTTCATCACTGAGCTGTATCTTTTAACAACAGAATCTTTGATGTCTGTATTTTTTACTTCACTGTTATTATTTTCAAATGCTACTGCTTGTTTTGCATAGAACCATAGCGAGTACGTATCCCACTCTTACAAGTGTGATGGGTTGACCCTGGCTGGACACCAGGCGACCACCAAAGCTGCTCCATCACTCCCCTCCTCAGCTGGGCAGGAGAAAATATCACTGAACTCTTGTGGGTTGAGATCAGGACAGGGAGACATCACTCACCAGCTGCCATCACAAGCAAAGCAGACCTGACTTGGGGAAATTAGCTTAATTTATTACCAATCAAATCAGAGTAGGGTAAGGAGAAATAGAATCAAATCTTTAAAAACACCTTCCCCCCACCTCTCCCTTCTGCCTGGGCTTAATTTAACTCCTCATTTTCTCTACCTCCTCCCACTGGTATAGGGGGACAGGAAATGGGAGCTGCAGTCAGTTCATCACACATTGCTTCTGCCACTCCTTTCTCCTCAGGGGGAGAACTCCTCACACTCTTCCTGTGCTCCAGAGTGTGGCCCCTCCCACAGGAGACAGTCCCCCACCAACTTCTCCAATATGAGTCCTTCCCACAGGTTGCAGTTCTTCAGAAGCTGTGCCAGTGTAAGTCCATTCCACAGGGTGCAGTCCTTCAGGAACAGGCTGCTCCAGCAGGTGTCCCCCACAGGGTCACAAGTCCTGCCAGCAAACCTGCTGTGGTGTGGGCTCCTCTCTCCATGGGTCCACAGATCCTGCCAGGAGCCTGTTCCAGCGCAGGCTGACAGAAGGTCACAGCCTCCTTTGGGCACCCACCTGCTCTGCCGTGGGATCCTCCATGGGCTGCTGGTGGATCCCTGCTCCCCCATGGACCTCCCTGGGCTGCAGGGGCACAGCTGCCTCACCATGGTCTGCACCAGGGGCTGCAGGGGAATCTCTGCTCCCATGTCTGAAGCACCTCCTTCTCCTCCTTCTTCATTGGTCTTGGAGGCTGCAGAATTGCTGCTCTCACTTTTTGTCACACCTCTCACAGTTAAAGCTGAAGTTGTGCAGGGTGGTTTTTTCCTTCTTAAATGCATTATCCCAGAGGATATTGTTGACAGGCTAAGCCTTGGCCAGTGGAGATTCTGTCTTGGAGCTGGTTGGCATTGGCTCTATCAGACACAGCGGAAGCTTCTGGCAGCTTCTCACAAAAGCTACCCCTGTAGTCCCTCCACTACCAAAACTTGGCCACACAAATCCGACTTTCACCACAACATAACCTCAGTGAACTCCAAAGAGCTTCTTCATGTTTATATAGATATATGAGGAACCCAGGGACATAGTGCGTCCTGTTTTTAAAGTTGTGAGTGTGCTTTGCGGCAGTGACATCCCTACTAATTATACTACCTTGTTAAAATAATTGTTTTACAGATTGTATGCTAACCTGTCTTCCAAAGAATCTTCTAATTAGCTTTCAAGCTTAGAAGATGAGATCTACTCCACAATTTCTCTGTACTCACTGTTAGTTTTTCCTCTGTCTAGGATCTCTGGACTTGCTCCACCAGAAGTGATTCACCTCCCAAATCCTAGGCCTTCATTTGTGAGATTTAAAAAAAAAAAAAAAATATTTGGAAGTTTCTCAGGAGTATTGAGTTAGTTAAAGGATTGAAAAATAAAACATTTTCCTGGGCTGCTGCTTTCAGGGTTGTCATTTTCTTAACCCTGGCACATAATGGGATGATTCCCTTTACACTGCTTCCTCTCACTAAGTTCAAGTTGCTGCTGTCTTAGAGAAGTGATATGATTTTGTGGCTATGGTGTTGTAGGAGAGGGAAAGTGGACTCAGTTCTTAGAACTGCCACAGGTTTCTTCTTTGATCTCGGCCAAGTCATTTGATCTTGAGTTATTTTATCTCTAACAGAAGTCTTCTAGTCACTTTTCTCATCTCAATAAGATCTTCAGAGAAAAAAAAATGCCTCGTGTCCTGTGGTTCTGATATGCCAGAAGTAATGGGACAACTCTTGACTGGGGTTTATGTGTGACACAAATAATAATTATTTATGCAGGGAAGTAAGAAACTTGAAGTCCTTCCATATCCCTTATGAAGGGTTATTTAACATCTCAGCTCATCAGCTCAATGTGCTTCTTGAAATAAGCAGTGTTAACCTAATTTACAGAAGGAATTTGATTTTAGAAGGTCAAAAGCAGGCAGCAAACTGTAGCATAAAGAGCTAGCAGAAGAAATTGAACTTGAAACCAGGCTGCTCTGATTCTACTTTATTTAATCTGTTCTTCCTAAATATCCCCAAGCTCTGCAGCAGCTTCTGTGTTGATTAGTGACAGGAGTTGAGTAGAAAGTGACTATCATGCCAGAAAGACTTGGGGGCACTGAATCTGGAATGAACCACACATATTTAAAACTAGCTAATATAGTGACATCTTGAAGCAGCCTAGGGCAGAGAAGTTTCCTCTAAACAGAGGTTTCTAGCCCACAAGTCCTTGAATACTTTTCGTGAGTAAATGATCCTGTGGCATGAGCTCTAATTAAAATCATGTCAGGCCTGTTCCATATTACGCAGCACAATCTCTGGAGCTGCTTCTGTACCTTCCTCTGCCTCACCCGCCAAACCCTCCTTGTTTACATTCCAGATGCGCAGACTGTTAACGCAGCCGAGCTCATGTAAAATGAATGCATGAACGGGATGAAGAACACCTGAAAGAAGGAAGTTTGTGTACTTCAAACTGTGTGAGATATTACAGTCCAAAGATAGTGTGGCACAGGAAGTCTTGCCTTTATGTATCATGATGATGGGTGGAAATAGAAGATTAAGTGATGGGTCCTGAAATTCCAATAAAAAATGGTTTCCCTTCAACTAAGAGTGAGGTTGTCATGACAAGAGGGCCAGTTATAAAGATGTAAGTTTGACACAGGACCTCTGTAAAACACCCTTTTGTCTCAACCAGCTCTCAAAGAACTCTTAATCTTCTAGAGTCATCTAGTTAGAGAAGAAAAAGACAATATGAATCAATTATTTAAGTGGATATCTCATTTACATGTTGAAATGTAGAAAGCTCTGCTTCTCTGATGAAGGGCAAGGCGAAAAATTCACAGACCACTTATTTTCTTACAGCACCAACCCTCCTTTCAGCACTTCCCCAAAATTCCCCTTACATTTTTATTATGTCCCATTCCACAAAAGCTATACTGCACCTTCATCCTTTTCTTTCCAGTTTCCTTTTGCATCTAGATATTGTTCTGCCCATCCTGGGAAAAAAGCATAGAAAATAAGCCATATAAGCAAAATTAGCCTTCTATTGTTTTTTACTGTCTTCATCATGTAGTTTTTCCTAATACAAAAGTATTATTAGAAATGTTTTTACTCTGCAGAACTGCTGAAAAGCAAAAAAGTTGCTACTGGACTAATGCCAGTAAACAAAGCAAAGAAGTAAAAAATTGTGTTTTGGAAGGCGGTTTGGGAGCCTCAGTGGCAGGTACTTGAGGTACTGAAGATTTTATGTCAGTGGAAACTTTAATAATTGAGGATGCCAATGGTGTACTTGTTTGATGACTGTCTACGATATTAGTCCTTTGAAGACTGCAGTCAATAATGGTTTATTCACTGCTGACAGGATGTTTTGTGCCAGGGAATCCAGGTTGCCAGAAGCAAGTGGTTAGTTGTTATTGAACAGCCAAGCTTCAGAGTGTTACTGTGGTCCACTCTGTACCAGTGGTAGTACAAAAAGAAAAATTCATTTGTAGATGCCAGAAAAATAGAATAGATGGGGAATAGATGTCGTAAAATCAGGACATTTGAACAATGCCTCTATGGAAGCAATAGAGACCAGAATTAAGTTAAACTTTACAAGAGATTTCATCTGAGCGGGAAAATAGATGACGGAAGCAACTGTGGAAATTTTCCTGCTTGAAAGAATAATTTACTTTTCATAGCTGTGATTGAAGATTTTGTTTTCAATGTTTTGCATCTTGAAAATAGCCCTCTTTTATCGAAGATGACTTAATTTGCTCTCAAAGTTAGATGTAATTGAGGAAAAACAAAAGCACTTAATGACACTTCCAGCAGAGTTGCAGTACGACTTCACATGGCTTTTGTTCTCTTCAGTTATGTTCAGGTTCAGAAACCTTCATCCTGACTGAGGATGATAGAAGCTGCTACATTAACCTGTGAGCTCCTGTATTCCTTCAGAATCCTTTTGAAGAGACCTCTTCTCAATATGTGTGAAAAATGTGTGTTAATTCAGTGCAGTTTCCTTTCAAGCACAAACACAGACTGAAGTGAGTGAAGCCATGCTGCCACACATAAAACTTATAATTTCCTTTTTCCTTTAAAGATGAGGATCAGTTGAATATTGGTGTGTATGCTACAGATGGTGCTGCTAGTAAGGCTGGTAACCATTTCTTTAAAAAAGTCTCTAGCATACATTATCCTACTTCATGTAAGACTCTAATTAGTTGATTCAAGTGATATTACCTTACAGCACAGTAGTACTGTGAAAAAGTGAGACCTTCCTGTGTTGTTTAAAGTCTGTTCACTTCAACACCAGGTTTGTTTACACAGTTAAACAGAAAGCCTTATTAGGGATAAAGAACACCCTGTAAAAGGAGAGACTGTATTCTGGAAAAAATACAGAAAAGAGTTGACAAGAGGTTACTACTGCAATGGTCTGTATATGCTGACCAGAGGACATTATAATTGAATAAGAAATTGTGTTACCTATGTATACTATATTAGCTGAATTACTGCCTGACCATTGTTCTCAGACTTTTATCATAACAATGCTAGAAACAAGCTGCCACACTAAAGGGAGTCAAATTAGAGCAACAAGAATTATGAGAACCCTAGAAATACTCCGCAACAAAAAATGGCCTGAGAAGTTTCACCTATTTTCACTTAGATACTTGCTTCCGCTGCACTACTACTGGGAGAAGGTAGAGATTTTTAACAGGAAGATTATTATAACAAGATTAAGAGGCTGAGTATTAACTGAATTTAGACAAAATGTACTCATTCAGCCTCTGACTATCTTCTTTCTATGGACACATCTGCATCTAAGTTCTTGGGTTTAAAGACTCAAGGCTTTTTCTGGGCTGTCATAAGGAAATACAAATGATTGAAGTTGTTTTGGAGTCTTTACGAAATAGCGTGATGAGAAAATACTGATTTACTAAAGCTTTGTGAAAACAAATCTTTTCTAAAAACACCCCAGTTTTTGTGAGGAGCTGTAACTGAACCATGGACAGGGTTCCAGAAGAGCAGGAATAGTAGTTTCTCTGGACAAATCTGTTCTGGTAAACTAAATGTTTTCTGGGGCCATTCTCTGGCATTATAGCCAACTGGCATGGAAGATCTCATATCCATATTGTGAAAATCTCTTTACTCTCCATTGCATGATAGCTACCTCCAATTTACCTGTTGGAAACACTATGTAAGGAATGCCTGTTTCCAGACCATGCAATGGAATGATCTGGGAAAATAGCAGCAGTGTCTGGCAAAAATGATTCTAGGATTGTTCTGCAATTTTGTGGACAATCAAATCTCAATGGCCAGGAACAACTCCTGCGACTATTTAATTCTCTAGATTAGATGAAGTTGTAGTGTGCTGCTGGAGATCCCAAGCCATCACGATCAGTGGTTTCATGCTTTCTCACACAGTGGACAGACACATGAACCAGGTGGGCTCCAGAACAAGAGACTATAGTGTCCAGCAGCAGCGTGGGACTGAGAAAGAGAAAAGATAACTTTGGTTGACATCCTCTAGTAGCCCTGGTGAGGCATTTCACTTCTTAAGTGCTCTTCATCTCAGTTTCCAAAATGAAAACAAAACCAACCGACCAACCAATCAAACAAAAATCCTGACATCAAAAGCCTGACAAAAGCCCTTGACATCAAAAGTTTCATAGACCACCAAAAGTGACAACTCTTGTAAAATCAAATCACAAGTTTGTCTTGAGAAGCTTGGAGAAAAAAAAGCTTCAGCTGATATTTGGAAGAGTCTTACGACCCAGGCTACTTTGGCTTTTGAGTGTCCAAACATAGACACTTATGGAAACAAAGTAATTCAGAATTACGAATGTTTTTGGAAAATCCAGAAGGCATTAGTTTTTACACTCTGCAGGATCTGTGTTTTGCTCTTTGGTTTGTGCCACAGTGGCTTTGTGCAGCTTTTAAGTGCAATTGGAATAAATTGAAGAATGTTAGAGACTCCTAAATGGACTATGCCTTAGATACAGGGTAGCATTATAATATGAAAGTCAGAGTGGTTGGCAGCTGAACACAGAAGTCCCAATGGGACCTGTGCCCTGTAGCCTAAGAAAAGAGGTTACACTCGATGTTTGCAGCTTACTTGCTATCCCACACAAAATCCCAGGAAGCCGCATTTTTTAACAAATAATTTTATATGCCACATCTTCACCATTGATCACACTGTCAGAGACTGCAAACAAATTCTGTTAACTTGTTTAGACTGGTTTCCCCATTGCTAAATAGCATTTGCTTTTTGATATTTGGTCTTTACAACTCTCACAGCTAAAGTGACAGAATGCTTTCACATTATTTTTTTACATTAAAATTATTTAGGGTGTTCTGGTTTTTTTCAGTATGGAGGAAGGAAAATGAGGTATGGAAGAATTTAAGGAAATTAAATTTTCACTACCCCAAACTGGGCAGAGAAAACAACTAGGATTTTGTCTGGAAAGTACTGATATTAAAAATTCTCGTCAAATTCCATTGGGAGGGGTGCTAAAACACTTTTTAATACAGAGGATCTCTGTGTAAAAGAGCTGGTATTCACTCCTAGGTCCCCTCCCCTTCAGAACTGTGTGGGCTGCCTCCTCTGTTATGTGCACTCACATAATACCCCTGTGGCAATGACAGTGGTTGCTTGCACAGAAAATTCATACTAGGAAAGTATTTATGCATTTGTACTGTATTGAGTGTGATAAATGTTTTCCCTTTCTGAAAAACAAAACACTTGCATTTTCTGCTTTTGTTCTTCATCTCCTCCCATCTGTTTTGTTTCTCAGCTGGAAATGAGAATAACAGCTGACTCTCTGTGGATTGCCAGTGGTCTATGGAGGGTTTGAAGGCCTCTCTAGTATCTTTGAAGCTCCTTTTTAAAAATAATTCTGTCCCAGTTCATGTGAAAAGCCATATAATTCTTTCATCAGATCATAATTATTGCAGTGAGAGGACTAGATCTATTTTCTATCTTTGTCAATAGTGAGGGTTTTGTGGCCATGTGGCCCACTGGACACCCAGCATTTTATGTCTCCAACCAAAAGCATTTGTCTAAATGCAGGCTAGTTATGAGGATGATATAATGATTTCCTTCACCCGAAGTAGCAGACCCAATATATCTTTTCAGATTGCACTAAAAACATAAACACTGCCTGAGAAGCTTCTGAACATGGATCTGAAACAAAGGCAAATTCAGCTGCTGTGCATTATTTAAATACCTTCTTCATTGTCTGAAATAATGGGGGACTTTACAACTATAAGAACCACAAGGTTTTAAGTAGAAACCCGTGGTCTATTGTTCTTCCAAATACAAAATCAGCACAACAAGAAGGAACACTTGGGTAATGGTTCAGCACTGTAGACTACTCTGTAGGGCAAAGTTACAAAAAAAATTGAGCTGTGTATCACAGCAAGTTAATCACAATTTCTTGGAAACTATAACAGAGCAACATGAAACTCAGGAGCTACTTTGCCTTTAACCACAGAAAAAACCATGAAAATTCACAGGTTGTTGGGGTCACAGGAAGAGAGTTTTAATTAAGGCCTTTGAATTTTCACTGACACGAAGTGACTAGAGGTTTATAATACCAGTTTAAAGAACATACGGTTTCTGTAGATAAATAACTTATAGTTTGCGTTTTGTTGTTGTGGTTTTTGTTTGGGGGTTTTTATTTGTTTTGGGATTATTTGTTTTTGTTTTTCTCTTTGTTTTTTTGGGGGGGGGCTGGGGATAATCTGACAGAAGTATTTAAACGACCTAAGTAAGATGCTCCTTAGAGTAGCACGGTTTTGCACTCATAGACGTTTGTGTTTTCACTTCATCATTTCTCAGTAATGGATTTTCATTAGTAGCCTGATTTGACATGACTACTAATGTCAATCAACTTAACTGCATCTGGCTAAATAAACACTGCAATCATTTACAGGGCAGTTACTACACAAATTGGAGGAAGGACCTGGCCCACAAGGTAATCAAAGCATATGAAAGCAGAGTCCCTGTTCCATTCTACTACAGCCAGAAGTGGGAAGACAAGTTGGTATATGCCATCTTGGCCAAGGAATAAAAACTTTTTCATTTTACATTAAAAACTGTTCTTTAAATTTTTAGTTCATAAAAAAGAACATAGAGAAATATTGCCTATTTTATTAGTTGCACCAAAGTCATGTTGGCAAGTGAAAAAATAATATTAAGCTAAAACAGCTTCGTGTGTTTCCTATTATATAATCAGCTGGTGATGGAAAGGACAAGACTGCTCTGCTCGCTCGTCAGCCTGGCAGTTACAAAACTGAACCAGAACGGTGCCGTTCACTGGGAATGACAGAAGCACAAGTGTCCAGAGTGAGCACACACTGGCTTATAGGACATACCCCAGGTTAACAGCGAGGTTGCTGTGACTGGTAGTCTAGCATGGTGTGTCTAAGAAAAGTTTTTGTCTATACTTGGTGACAAAAATAGGTGTTCATGTACATTAGCCGTTACGCGTTAATGTGCTCTGAGTGTCTGGTGTTGGTCTGTTGGCTAATAAGATGGAATTCAGAATGAGGCCTTTCTGAAGCTTAATTTAATTTGGTTAACACATGTTTAAACACATTTCTTTTATTTACAGTGGATTATTTAATTGGCATGCTTCAACTGTTATGATGTCTTTTGCCAAAAGCTTCTGTAGGAGCACAGTTACCATAAGATAAGGAGGAAAGATCTTCACACAGATTAAAAAAAAAAAAAAAACAACTTAGTTAAAAGTTAGGAAGCAATGGATGGGAGCAGAAGGTGAATTTTCATCCAAACAAGTTTATGGAGTAGAGACACAGTCATACATGCTTGGGTCTGAGCAGCATGGGCCCTTGGAATGGAATTCATAGATAATTTGGGGAAGAGGTGAACAGAGAGGCAACAAAGTTCTCTGATGATTTTCAGTTACTTGGTGTACTAAAGCTGTCTGCAATAAACTGAAGAGGGTTTATTTCTTTGTATGCTTATTTTTATATATTTATATATTATTTATATGCTGTGTGATGGAGAAACTGAAAAAATCAATTTAGGTAACCATAAAGTGACACAGAAAAATAATTACCCTAACTTTATTTATAGAAAGAAAACCTTCAAGTTGACTATTTCTATTCAGGAATGAGATCTTGAGAGATCTTGAGATCTTGAGAAAGAAAACTATCAATTCAGTGCTCATTCATGGGAGTAGAGGGTCTACTGTCCTAGAGAGTTTTAATCACCAAAGCTTATTCCAACATGTTGAGTCATGTCAGTATTCAGCTGCAACTATGAGCATGCTGCATCAGAAAACCCAACCTCGAGAGTCTAGATAGAAGTATATAAAACACATAATATTCACTAACATAGACCCTGTTACTGTAGAAGACTTGTCCAAAAATTTCTTCTGTAAAACAGAAAATTAAATAGGTATTTTTGTGGATATCTATCTTTGTTTTACCCTCTGTGTAGAAAAAAAAATTCCATTATGGTGTATTTTTGTTCCTAGTGCAATGTGAGTATATTTCAGTAACCTACAGAATAGGTGGAATATTTACCTGCATTTGTACAGGGTGGGGTGTGTGTGTATCTGCAAATGTTAATCCTATCTATGGAGTAGTTTATTATCTTCCATATTCTATGTATAAATACCTACCTTCAGTATATTCTGTCACATTAATTAGATGGAGTGTATTATAAAATTTAGCAGCACTGACTCATATTAATGGCTTAAACTATTTTAAACCGTATGTTTTTCATTTTCCTTGCATGTAGGTTTTTTTCAGCGGACGGAAAGACAAGTTAATGTAACTTGAAAGATAAGTACAAAAAATCAGTTTTTCGTATTTTTCTCTTTTATTTGAGTTATTATTAGAGAAGAAGTAATTATTAGGCTTATTATTTTCTGTTCCAAAAGAAAAATTGATGCATTTGTTCCTTAGTTCCTAGGATAAGGATCTATAATAGAAAAAGTGCCTAACTTTCAAGTTAGAGAAATACCAATTTGTTCTATACAATCATCACATGCCTTCAAGTTTTAATAATGGCTGCAGCACTTCTCACGTCAGTTATATGCAAATTGCTGATTTTTCCCTGGGCAGTTTGCACACCCCTATTTCTAAATCTGATGTCTGTTGTCTGAGACCTCAAGACGGTTTGTTCTTTAGAAACTGGGTTTGCTGTGGTGGCCAGCTGTCACACAGGTCTCCCCCCTTCTCCTACCCCTATCAATATTAAGGGCAGGAAAAAGTGTCATCTCAACTGCCTTTTTGTTTATAAGGAGTCTGAGATTTGTGCTAAGGTTTAAAACAAATATGATGGAAAGCATCGAGAATAAAGCAGAAAACTTCAAGAACCTAAAGGACTCAAAAGTTCTGTTTGGTGTTTAAGCTTGAGAACTTTTGGATGCTAAAAGATAAGGGATATATTTTGTCATCTGGAGCACTAGCTTAAAACCTCAACCCCATTATTAGCATAAATTTTGGAAGGGCTCTCCCATGTGGTACACAGCCAAGTGACTCTTCTGACTATAGCCAGCAAACCCATCTCCAGTGATAGGAGTGACTGTGTTATTGCAGAGAAGCCATGGGGCCTCCTTTTCTGTCTTCAAAACCACAAAAGCACAAATGTTAAAGACATTGTGAGATCTGAATGGACTGTTTCTTTTGGGTTTTTTTTTCACTCTTCTTCACTTCACATGTCTGATCAGGATTGGAAACGGAAGTGTTGAAAGACTATACTTAGGTATTATTTATTGAGCACTGGCATTGTGCTTGGAGTTTAACCACTCTGTGAAACACCACAAAAAGAAACTACTTTTACTGTATTTCAAGCCCAACCAGAATGAGAAATTACTGGAAGTTTCACAAGAATACTCTGTTTTTGCAAGACTTCCAGGCTAGTTCTGTAGATCAAAGTTGGTCAGGCAGTCTGGATGAAACTCAAATGAACATTCACATATTGGGTCCTCAGCCAAACCAAAGTGAAACTCTGAATCGTAAGGTTTATTCTCTCTTCTGTCCTTCAGTGCTGATAATATGCAGGTTAAGCCTGCCTGATGCAACTTGGAGTTTCCGTTTGATCCATAGATAATGTTTTGGGTCCTCTGTGTACGCTTTTAATGGTTTGCTAACAAGCTTTCTGATACCAGCTTTAAATGATTTGGTGTAAAATCTAGTGGTTCACAGTCATATACAGAGCTAATTCATACCCAAGGGAATGTGAGCTGTTCCTACAGCAGGTATTAGAAGGAATAATTAAGCTATTCTGCTACATGAAAGAGAAGGTTAATGTTAACACACCATGAGCGTGGCTCATGTGTTGAACCTTATATGTTAGAGCTGGTGTACTACTCTGCACCAATAAAGTGACAAAACTTGAGCCTTTGTGCTCTGGGGTCTTTTTTAAGCTACCACCCACTTGCTGTGGAGTAAGCATTTGCAGAGAATTGCCACGGTATTTCAGCTCAGTCTAATTTTGTGCCCAAGCTTGTCTGATTAGCTGCACCCACATTTGTGTAATGAAAATAATTAAGTAATTATAAAATAAATAAATAAATGTAAAAGTAAATATAAAGTCTACTTCATAAGAGATGTCACGCTGACCTTCTCATTTCCAGCCCTTTTGAATTTCTGTCCTTGGATGGTTGTTTCATGGTAGAATTTTCCATATTGCTTCTCTTGTGGACCAGCATTTCCACGATCCTTAAGTGTTGTCATCCATGTCTCCCTGTCATCCCTTCAGGGCTTCCATTATATGCTTTAGCACATACCAAAATCATGGTTAACTGTATCAAAGACCATGCTATTTATATGTTTTGTGGCACCCCTGGGTCACACAGAGACTAGGATATGTGACAGGATGCTCTTCTGCTGTCAGCTTTGTGTCAGTTTGCTCTGTGACTTGCAACAGACATACTGGTTTGCATGACACAATTTCTCCATTGGTGAAGGATGGGCAAGTACACTCCCTAGGTCAAAATATTTTGAAGCCTGTATCCGCAAGAGCTCTAGGAAAGGTGCTATTATTATTATTCTGCTTTACTACATGATAAGTTAAAAAATACCGTTATATAGTCTGGTGTGGCAGCAACAAGTATTTAAACTTATAGAGAAAGAATCATACTGTTTAGCAAAAAATGAGATCTAGGTTCCTGACATCAGAGGCAAACCTCAGGGAAGAGATAAGTTTTAAATTCTTAATAATGGCTACTTTATGATATTCATGGCAGGAATGTCAAATACTTAAAAATACTTGGACTGTGCTGTTAATAATGCAGTGGAAATCTACAGACATAACTCCAACTCAAATGAAAACTAAGATGAAGTGTGGATCTAACTGCATATATATGTCACATAGTGTGCAGTAAAAACTTACTCTTGCATAAAATCAATATTTAGTGGTCAAATTTCCCTCATTTCCCACTAATAGTGGATGGAGTCATATGGTTCAGTTGTAAATCCACCAGCTGGAAGTAATGAGGTGAACTGTCCATAGCAGTATGAAAGATATACATGCCTATTCAAAGGCAGACCATCTGTGGAGATCCATGGAGAAGGACAGTAGAGAATTTTATATAGACATACAGTAAAACAGTCTCTCGTGATACTGTAAGGAGCTGTGGGGGCCTAATCTTTACATTTGACTATTAAATTAGGAAGGGCAAAGCCTACACAATACCAATGGTATTAGTCATGTCTGGAGGGGCATCCAATACCAGATGTCACTTTTCTGATCTTTCATCCTCAGCTCTTACAGCTTTTGGCACGTCAGAGTTCGCATCTGAATACAATTTAAGTTATAACAATACAATCAGCATGTCTAACTATTTTTGCCTTTCTCTCTGCTATTTTGGGAGCTAGGCTATGGTGAGTCTCTGTTGTTTAATCTAAAAGCCTTCTTTGTCCCCGTCTCCAGCCTCATGAGGTAATGTTGGGGGATGTCAGAGAGCGGTGTTAAGGAACAGTTGTTTGACAAGTGCTACTGGTTTTAAACTGAATTGCTTGTTTATTGGCTGCACAGTTATTCATCTGTTAGCATAGAAAAAATAATGTTGACAGTAAAATAGAGGCTTTTCTTGGTAGAAATTATTTGTCTTAAGTGAACATGTCGCTGTTTTAATGTGAATGCAGTTCTGCACAATATAACAGGAAAGGTTTGTTTATTTATTTAACAGGCAAACAAAAGCTTTCATGATCAGACAAAAGAAAATATATGTAGGGAATTGTGTGTGGAGGAGCACAGTCTGCTCTTCTGACTTGTTATAAGATAAAGTCATCTCCCTTTATGCAGATTATTCATGTTTATTTATGACATTCTGTGGAAGGAAAGACACTCAAATGCCTCAGGGCTATGGCCCAAAGTAAATAACTTGTCATAATATACCTTGCAAATGATAATGTAAACCACGGGAAATCCAGGGAGGAGATGCACATACATTCCAAAGCCGGGAAGTTATTGAATGTTTAGGCTTAAGGAGCAGATAGTTTTGATTGGAGATATTTTCCTTGTTTCTGTATGTTAGATGAATTACTCTGCATGAGTGATATCCATTGTACTGTGTTTATTCTTTTCCGCTTTTGTTCACCAATCACTATGATGTCTGGTCCTTTCCCAAAGATGGTCTGTATAATAAATATGTTAAGTCTGACAAGGAATGGATGGTAATGCAGCATCAATGCCCTCTGGGGTTAGGGAGTGTTCTGGTTATTTTTGTGTCTCTGTAAGCTTACGATCCAGGCATTTGTATAGACAAAATCTTGACTCAAGTTCAATGCAGAAATCTTTCCATTGGGGGAGCTGGCAGCCTGGGTTTGAGCAGTAACACCAGCAGATGCATCTTTGCATTTCTTGTTGCAACCAGGCCTGCTGCTTTGTATTCAGTGTTTGGACCAAAAAAAGGACTTAATGAATTCATTCAGTGTTTTGACATGGATTATGTGTATAAAGAAACCCTGGACTTAGGTTGAGGTAAGGTTGCTTAGCTGCTGTGTAAGGTCCTCTGCAGTAAGACTGGTTTTGGGAATCTTGGGGCCTGTTCCCTATACTGTCATGTGCCAGTGCTATAGCTGGATGACTTGCTTAAAAGCTCGACTCTTGATCCAGCTGTAGGTAAATCAGTTGTAGCCAGTTTGGCTATCTCTGTACTAGTAGATTGAACAGTGCCAGAATACTTCCATGTGATCACTTCTACTGTTAGTTTGTTATTCTGCTTTTTAGCCCATTTTTAGCCTGTGCCAAAAAGCACTCTTCCAAACAGTTCCCAGACACAGTTCAGGAGTCAGCAGGAATGAGCAAGAGATGGCTACCCATAGGAAGTTTGGATGCAAAGCACTTTGCTGTCACAGCTGGAAAGAACAGTCCCTAGCCCTTTTTATTTGGTAAGGAAAAGTAGTTCTAGAGTGGAGCATTGGGTACTTAATATCTATTACATAAAACACGCAGTATTTTTTTCCTTTTGAGAGTTTGCAAATAGCTATTGCTAGAAAGGTTTCTCTTCTGACTCACAAACTTCAGTATTTTTTAATTTATTTTCAAATATATTTAAAGAGTTAAAACCATTATAATTTGTTTCCCTTTCAAAAACAAACAAACCCAAAACTTAGTTGTGCTTATAAATTGTATTTTGATTATTGTTTTCATATATAATGTATCTTTATTTTTTCTTGTAGAAGGATAATAGTCCTTTAGGTTGGTCCACATTAGCATTAGGCACCTCTAAAAGGCATTTCAACTGGTCTAACCTCTGACTTATCTCCTGAATGTACTCTTCTCCATCTGATGGGGAACCCAGGGAAACTGCTTCAAATTTAGATGCTGACATTACACAGGCTGAATCTGAATGTAATGTTGTTGTTATTGCCTTTCACTGGTGCAGTTAGCACAATAAGATCTTGAACTTTGCTGTAATTTGTAGGCATTTCTGGAGCACAAGTTCTTAATAGTTGATTTTCTTGGCAATATTTAGTTGAAATTTCTTGGGGGTTTTTTTTGTTTTTGTTTTTGGGGGGGTTTTTGTAATCTTGTCTTCTTACAATGAAAGTTATTGGAGCTAGACCTAGCTGTGCAGGGCTGCTACCTGATATAAAGTGTCTGCCATATGGAAAGACCAGCCCATGGTCCTCATTTGCTGTTCATGTATCACATGCAAACTTCTAGCATTTCATTGCCAGGTTGCAGTGACACCTTGCAGGTTGCAATCCTATGTGTAAAATAAGCATCACAATGAAGATTGGCCCAGGTTTCTTTTTTTCTCGATTATCCCCAGGAAAGAAATATGAAATGAAGCAACAGAGTTCGTCAACAAAACAAAATAGCATGCTTTCTAAAGAAAACAACAGTGGCTGATAAAATGGCTTTCTAAAGAAAACAACAGTGGCTGATAAAATGGCTTTCAAAACAATTGTGTCAGGAAAACAATGACGCAGTTGGGCTGGGCCTGACCTTCTACAAAGCCCAGAGGAGGCCGCATCTGGGACTTTGATTCCAACCCCCTTCTGAAAGTAGTAAAACTGTAAATCTTAACTGTAAGAAATTTTTTTAAAATTTTTTTTTACTAAAAAGAAGTTACCTCACAGGCTCCTGAGAATTAGAAGCCAGGATAGATTTCTTCCAGTGCACTGTGCAATTTTTCCCCCATTCCCTAAAGAGGTAGGATTATGTAACCTAATAAATTGGTCTCATTACAGAACCACTGACAGACAGACATATAGGTTGCTGCCAACTGGCATGTGTGCTGAAGGTGAGCACGCCCAGGGGCTGGTGGAAGTGAGCAGTGGATGCAGCACTCAAAACCATCTGGCTGAAGGAGGTCATGCCTGTTGCATAAAGCAGGGGGAGATAAGGATGTCAGCAGCATAGAGGGCGACATCCATCAATCAACTTCTTCATTATAGCAAGAATGAGTACTGTGGGTCCTTGGGAGGAAGAAGGAACTAGTGATCCCTCATCTCACAGGTGGCAAATCTAAAAAGGCTAACCTTTCACATTTCCAGGGGCAGGCAGGATGAAGAATGTGTTTTTAATGAATTACCCAGAATCACACACACACACAGACCTACGCAATATCCTACTTTCATATACATTTCCCCTTCAGGATAAAATAAGTAAATTGAAAAGTCTCATTATTTATTTTTAAAAATCATAAAAGTGTGTCTTAGCAGGAAGCAAATTTTAAATTCTCTGATCAAGTAAATAATTCTCTGTAATAAAAATGCAGAGAATTATTTTCTGCATCTGAATTTCACTCCAAAGGATAGAAGAATGGTAGAAGAAGGAAATATGCCAGAAGGTAACACGAAAAAATGAACACTCATGGCATTTTTACTCATCTGAACTAAGAATCAGATGATTAATTAAATCTTGAACTAAGAATTAGATGATTAATTAAATCTCAGGCTTCAGGGACTGAAATATGAAAGAGTCTGTTTCTTCTGCACATTCAAATACATGCCAGAGTACATAGGGGAAGATTTGCATTCCACTCAGAAATGTCACTAACCATCAGAGGCAGAATTTGTAAAGGCAAGTAAAAGTACAAAATACACAGAAAATTGTCCTTAGGCTCTCCAAAGATAACCAACAGAATACAACCGGTAGAGCAGGAAGCCTCTGGAAGGTTTTTAATCATTGGTATCATACTGCAAAGTGAAGAACAGATCTGAGATCAGGACCTTCTACATAGTCCAGCAGACTGCTTACCAAGAGGTGTGTAAGTCTAACTAACGTGGCAGGCTGATTAATATCTGTTACTTCAGAAACTGAGAGTAAGTACTTCTAGAGGAGGAAGAGGGCACAGATGCCCTGAGGTACCTGCTGAATCTCCCTTTATCCCACCAATGATAGTATATCGAAGCTAGAAGTGGGACATAAATCCTGACCAATTCCTAAATTCAGAGAGGGGTCAAATTCTCCACCTGTTTCTCTTTCTTGATCATGCAGGAACCCTTCAGAAAGAACAGAAATAGAGCCAAGCTCAGGTGAAGTGGACTGCATGGGTCACAGCATCCTAAAATAAGCTTTGAAGTTAGCACTTAGCTGGTAAGGTAATGCGGAGTGATTTTACAGGGACTGCTGCTCTGTAATGCTGCAGGTTTTACAAGAAGATCAAATCTGCAGTCATTTCTGGCACTAAACATTCACCAATGTTAACTTTCTCCTTCACAGGGAAATTGGGATTTGGCCCTGCCTGCAAATGAACTCCCTAATATCCCAAAGTAGGCAGACAAAGGGAAAAATGGTTGTAGGATGAGGAGGACTTTTTTCACTCACTTCTCAAATGATAGCCATGTTTTGACACTTGTAACAAAGCCAATGAGGAAAAAATATTACTGAGAAAAAGGACCCTCTAACAGGGAGCATGTATGATTATTATCTCGGTGTTCACCTCAGAGGGTGCAATAGATTAGGTTCACCTTTCTTCCTCCAAAAGCATCAGCAATCAATCAGGTTAGAATGAGAAAGAGCTAACAGAGCCTTTATTTTTGTAGACCATTAAAAATGACCCGAGGGACCAATTTTCTATACTTTTGCTCAGTTTCCTTCTGATTCCAGTCATTAAGAATGACATACACATAGCTGTATGGTCAGACAATGAAGGAAATTCTCCTCTTGCTTGTGTCGATGGGTTCTGTTAAAGCGGAACTGGAATAAATGAGAGGAACATGCCTGACTTCTCTTGGCAGCTTTACTCAAGCACACATGAAACTAAATTCCTTTCTCAGTGAAAAGTACCTTAAATGAAACCTGAAGTGACTGAATTAAATTGCATTATAGCCCTGCAGAGATCAGGAGGTCAAATTCAAATTTGGTGCAAGCAGTGGTAATGAAGTTGCCCTCTTTGTCTCAGGGCTCTAACTAAACTCAAGTATATTGTTAATAAGTGGTATAAGCTTTTTTACATCAGTGATATTTAACTAAATTTTAACTGTTCACTAGCTGAAGTACGAGGAAATGACCTGGCCATACGTCTGCAAAGGTGTATATAGAAATATTATACCTCTATAAATGCAAATCTGTGTGGCTTAAGTAGGCGGTAGTTTTATACTGATACCTTCATTGGTAAAAAATCAACAGAAGAAAATGCATCAGCTGAGTTGCCAAATGGGTAAGAATTCTTTCTCAGTTGTGCATGTTACCATGAAGTACAGTGCATGTTACCATGAAGTACAGTACATGTGAAGAGATCCATCTGCACATGGAAGTCTATTTATTTAACCAAACCTCAGATTAATAAATCACAGTCTTCATGCTGAATGCTGCAACATTAGTGAGCCCTGAAATGATCTGAAGGCTTGGCCATTTGGGTGAATGTATTGGTCATGAGTCAGATCTGATAACATATTGCTCTCTCGCCTGCAAATTGTCATACAAGAATCTCCTAAGTATCTATCATGTTGTGCTAAAGGCTGATACCAAGGATGGGAAGAGAAACATACAAAAATATTACCTCTGTCAAAAAACTGTGTTTTTCTTCTTCCCTGCTCCCCCTTCTATTTTTTTAGTAAAAAAGAAAGGAATTGTAGCAGATATATTTTAATTCTATTTAGAAGTTTTCTGTGAGAATTCCTTCATTTCATAGTCCAGGGCTGTCATCAAAATCAAACCTACTAGCTTGACCCACCCACACCCACATACACACACACACATACATGCACTGCTTTTGAGAAGGGAGAGGAAAGAAAGGAAAAGAAGATAAGGAGGATAGAAAAAGAGAGGGCAGGAAATAAAACCAGAAGACAGCTCCAAACATTTCCTGGAGGCACATGTTTTCTAACCCACCTCACCCACGTTCCCTCTTCCTTCCCCCTACATCATTTGAGAGCTCTAGTTCCTACTGAAAACTGCTTCCAAGCATGCTTCAGCTGGGCATGTGAATCATGTCAAATCCCTTTTGAGCATATTAACCTCTGTGGAAACTGTACCTTTCAGGCAATAACAACGAAGCAGACCACTCCTTCACACAAAGCAGTGGAAAAGAAGTGCTGGGACCAATATAAAAAGAGACCTGCAGGGTACCCCCTGTGCATGGGCACCGTCATCTTTGGCTGTATGAGGCACACTGCTGTTTCAGGAGCTGTTTGTTTTAATGTTGCACTTCAAGAGTCACAGTAGAACACAGTGAGTTAAATGTAGTGGTCTGTAGTGGGTTGAACTCTTTCTTAGCACTGTTTTCCTAACCGTCAAATACCAGTTATATCTGCCCTGAAAAATTCTCCACAACTTACTAGGAACCATGGCTGCAAAACAATGTGTCCAAACCCTAAAAAAAATCTTTTACTAATAGCATGGTCCTTGACAATGTTAAACAGTCATGAAGAGACTCTTACTACTTTAATAAGAGCAGTTATGTTGTTCCGGATGTTCTCAGACACTCATCTGGTTTCCTGTTCCATTTTTACCTATGACTTGATGTCAAAATCTCTAAAGGCAGTGTAAATATCCAGTGGGCTCTGATTCTGTTTCCTAAATTCTAGTTAGCATGTTTTACGAAGAGTTGTGTAAGCTGACCTAGTTATAGACCATGATATGTGATCTCTCTCCCTCTCTTCTCTTTCATATTTATTCAAAGAAATACAGTGAGGGTTCATCTGTGTAACTTGCCAAGCATCCTAAGAAATGAAATAGTGATGACACACCAAGGAATCTGAAAACACTCAGAGCTGTCTTATTCTGAGGTAGAAATCAAACTGAAATTGATCCTGAAAGGAGATAAAGCCTCTGAAAATGTTTGGGGTTTTCCTGATCAAACAGAATCCCTGCTCCACATATAAGAATAAAATATGACTATTTCAAGTTTGCAAAGTTAAAAAAAAAGTAAATGGTGCTTTCTACAGAAACTGGTGGGGGAACAGTATAACTTGCTGGCTTAGCAGTGTCGTTCTAAGCCATTCATGTTACACATTAGATTTCTGCCAATAACTGACCTGCTGTGAGTCTCCTGGGAAGTGATAAGTTTGCCCACTTCCTTGTTTATCAAAAGATCAAAACTTTTATCTGAATTACTATCATACATGCTTTAAAATCCAGTCTCTTGTGTTAATTGGTTGTGTAATCACATCTAACACTTTTGGGGATGGAGTAGAACAGGATTGACTTGGTAGGTGAGAAAGGATCAAAGCAGTGCTCTAACAAATTATTATGGTAATTAGTGTTAGTCTTGTAGTTTATCTCCAGGGGGGCTTTTAATAGAAACAGTGAGAGCTTGGGAAAACCCGAGTGCAGGATAAGCATGCACTTGAAGAAACAAAGCTTGCCAAGCTCACGGGGCAGTCTGGCAGGGGGACTGGAGATGAGTGGCATGAGAGGAAGTCGAAAGGCGTATCAGGTAGTGAAGGGGAGAAGTGATCTGAGTGCGCTACACAGTTTTCAAGATGCAAGAGACCCACTGCATCTCTGTGTTCCACTTCAGCCCTGCAAAAAAAGCTCTAATAACCCTTAGATTTGTTGCGTCTTAGCCAAAAGAGCAGCTGTTGCTGGGGCACAAATTTCAGAGATGGACAGTAGTCTTCTGTGTGCCCCCCCCCCATGTTTTTTATCTCCCCTGCATCTGCTGGCACTCGCTACAATCCAGTTTTAAATGATTCAAGCCATGAGTTATACCATTTCCCTTGAGAGGCTATTATGCTAAGTGAGGATGCTTCTCATGGAGGAAGAATTTCTCCTGGAGCTGCCCAGCATATGGGAGGGAGCACTCTCATTTAGGGAGGTAAATTATGCACCTTTCTTCTTCTGCACTATGGCTCCATGAGCTGGGGAGTATGGAAAGTGTAGGTTTCCCTGAAAACGTTTTTCCTCAGGGGGTTACCCAAAAAGGTCCAGATGTGACCATCAGGGCATGGCGTATGCAAAGACAGGGTAGGAACAGACTTTACATTGCCACCAGCCAGTGTTGTGATGGTCTTTTGCCCACAGAGAAGGGAGTAATGAAAGCCCTGCGTGATCCTTCCATTTGCACCCCAGACTCCTAATTCGATGCCTAATTGTTCCCCAGTCTAATTAATCCATAGGGATACACGTGGGCAGGGTTCCAGTCCTTTTCATGCTACCGCTTGTTTTATTGCAGGGTCCGTAGAGGTCCCCTGAGATGATCCTCCTAGTGATAAAAATATTTCTTATGGTTTCCGGAGGGAAGGAGGAGGGTGGTGTTGTTCTCTGCTTTGGAAGGACAGTGCTAATGCTGGTGACAAGGACAATGCTGTGAGGTCTCCTTGGGCTGGCCTGCTGCCAGGACAGCAATCTGCCTGCCACTGCAGCCTCGGCAGCCGGCCGGGCGACGGTGCCGCTGCCTGGCTGACACCCCCCAGATTGGCAGGGCTCCTTTGCCAGGATGGAAACTGTCTCTAGCGAACAGCTCGTTATTAGTGCTCTACTTTTCGCAGCAATTAAGTCAAGAACCATGGCACCTGTTCATCGCACCTCCCTTGCGGGAATTAACATGCCGTATGGGAAAGAGATTTGCACGGGGGTGGGGGCAGGGGGAGAGAGCTCCCTTGTGTCTGTTAAAGGCAAATAGCAATGCATCTGAGGTTCTTTGGGGAATAGCAAGCTTGATGAATTTGCAAGAATTTTGAGGAGAGCTGCTTTTACCCTGGGGGTGGTGAAAATGTCCTAGATAATTTGATTTTAAGTAGATGTTCACTTTGTGTTGTTAGTTCTCTCCACAGCTAAGGAATACTTACGCCTGAGTGAAAACCCCTGAAGAGACCCTGACGACACCTCAAATCTCTCTGATAATGAGAATATAACTGCTTCAGTTAGGATGAACAATGTTTTAATCTATGCTGCTTGTATGTACAAAGGCTCTGAAATGGACCTCGTGTTTGCCTAGGGATTTTCTGTGTGTATTTACTTAAGCAGTGAACCTGAAAAATGGCATAATTGTTCATCTTGCAAAGAATTACCTCATTCTGTCTAATCAACCCGACAGGACAAAAAAAATCAGTCTTTTAAAAAGATGTATTTTTTTCCAGGAAGATGTGGATATTAAGACGGCATGTAGATGCTGTTGGTTCCAATTAAAATCAATATCTGTCCTGATTTGCGGCTGTTGTCTCTGTGACAGCGAGGGGGCTAGATAAGGGGACCCATCTGCTCAGCTTTCCCAAAGGGGCTCCAAACAAGTGAATGACCTGCAGTGTTTATTATTAAGTTTTCAAAGGGAAACTTGTTTTGGTCTAATTGAAGGAATAATACGAGAGAGGTTATTTCTGGTCAGTTCCCTGCTGTTTTCACTCCAGAGAATATATTCCAGGTGTTAGCTAGGCAATGCTATGATACAGTATTGACTTTCCCTTGTGTTTAGGCATGCTGGTGCCAATGGACCAATAAACTGCAGTTATGAATGTAAAGCCAACTCTTTTAGAGGAACTTTTTGCTAACTATTTAGTCAGCCAGATGGTTAATGACTACATTAATTTTCAAAAGCTCCATTCCCCAGGAGCGAAGTAATTGTAATTTTTCAACACCCTTGTCCTTCTTTTTCATCTATTTTATTTTGCTTCTTTTCTTTTGCACTGTTAACAAAAGACTGGTTGTGAGAGACTGTTGTTTTGTATCACATTTTTTGTAGCTAATGGTTCTTTCCCCTTTTTATGACAACACTTCACGGGCAAACTCTAAATAATAGGGAAAAATATAGACCTATATATATATAACTTTCATGTGGAATAGGATAGATAAACCTTATTCTTTAAAATAGCATATGATGTCATCCCTGAGTCATGCATGTGTTTGATGTTGTGTATATGCGTCTTTAGACAGGCAAACAGAAAAAGCAAAGGATGTGCAGAGCAATGACTCAGCCTAAGTCTGGGAAATGAAACAGCAACTGGCTCTGGCTTTATGTCTTCAGGCTGGGTCATCCAGATAGTGGAGTAATATACTCAGGAAAGCATTCTCAGGCTACAAATTTTTTTGGTTTATATTAAGTGCTAGGAAGATCAAGGGTTTTCAATTAGGTTGCTGGACTAAACAACTAGAGAAAGATTTTCAGTTCAGGTGGAATTTAAATAAAAAATCTTAGAACTTTTTGAAAAAAAACCCCTAAACCCTCCTTTGAAGTCAATTTTAAATGTTTGGTTTGACTTTTTTTTTTATTTTAGAATACTATTTGATGTATCTTAAAAAAAAAAAGCGACCATTTTAAATAATATCTCTGACTTTTAAAAATTCCTTCTGACTTTTCAAAATTAATCCTGTATCCTTTTCTTTGAGATTCTGCATACCTTAAATGAATGTGATTTGATTTCAAAAATGTGCTTGAGTCTTGCACTAGATTCAATATATAGGTAATGTGGGCTGCAAAAGAAAAAAAAAGAATTCTATGCATAGGAAGTTAATAAGAATTTAATTGTAATTAAATTTATAAAAACAGTAAAATGAGGCATTGTTTTTGTTAGTAATAGTAAATGTACCTTCTGATACATATATATATATATATATATATATATATATATATTTAGTCACCCTAAAGCCATTTAGGAACTTGGGTCTCTGCTGTTTTTTCACTGGGAATACAGATGATCAAGAAACAAAACTGCAGAAGGACTTGCTCTTATCTCCCATCTGTCCTATATCTTCAGTTCCAAAACCAAAATTGAGACCATACTTCAATCCTGTTTTTACTTGTTTGACTTTGAACCCAGCTACCAGCCCCACAGCCACTCAAGAAAGTACAGACAGCAGTGGGTTATAGACAACTGAGGAAAGATGTTCTCACTGTCTCCTGGTGACACTTCTCCTTGTAGTCACTGAAGCAGCAACTGGAGCCCATGTTCAGCCCTTCTGTGGGTAAGGTCATCCAGGGCGAGAGCAGCCACCCATGAGCTATTGGGTGAAACAGAGATGCCACCGTCTCCTTCTTCTCCAGTGGGGTGGCAAATCTTGGCTTTTGTTTCCCCTGCTTTTAATTTCACTTCAAACCAACTTCCACCCTCCTGCTCCCTTTCTTTTTTTATGAGGGTGCCAAGCTGAAAACTTTGTTGTTCACACAGACCAAACTCGGCTGCTAAATCTAATCCATTAAACTGTTTTAGTTCTTTATTAGAGGGTGGGGGTGTGGGTCTGGGTAAAGAGTCCTTTGGCTTTTAAGCAGCTTTTTTTTCTTGAACCAAGTATGTTGCACTGCACCAAAAAGTCTTTACTAATCAAGAAAAAAATTCCCTAATTCTCAGCTGTGCTAGTGCGAGGAGATGGGGAGAAGCTGTGATCCGGGGCCAGCCATTGTTTCGGAGCAGAATGCTGAGGTGATTGACAGTTGCAAATTAATGGGAACGATTTTTAGACAGGGCTTGTCACATGAGGCCCTGGCCATCCTGGACATGCTGTCTGTGCTTTAACTTTCTAATTCCATCTGGAGTTTAGACAAAGAGGCCTGGATGAATCCTGCTCTCTGTCCATTTGGCTGTCATCGTTTTGATTAACCTGATTCTTCAGCAGGAGCAAAAAGTAGTTGGCTTCAGTCCACGCAGACATCAGGAAAATAGCTGCCGTAATGGCCCGATGATCTCCACACAAGAGATCCTGGGGCTAATCTACTTTTTCTCCTATGTCTAATTAAAAACTTCTCTTCCTGTTTACATCAACGATTTTCACAATATTTTCATTAAATAATTGTTTTTGGAACTGTGTAATGGTCGGAACATTACTTTTCTCCAGCACAGGTGTTAAATAAGTAGGGAGGAAATGGGAAAAAGAGAGCAGACATGGGAGGGGAAAATAGTTGTGTAAAGGAAGGAAGGAAGGAAGGAAAGAAGGAAAGAAGGAAAGAAGGAAAGAAGGAAAGAGGGAAAGAGGGAAAGAGAAAGAAAGAAAGAAAGAAAGAAAGAAAGAAAGAAAGAAAGAAAGAAAGAAAGAAAGAAAGAGAAAGAAAGAGAAAAAAAGAAAGAAAGAAAGAAAGAGAAAAAAGAAAGAAAGAAAGAAAGAGAGAAAGAAAGAAAGAAAAAGAAAGAAAGAAAGAAAGAGAGAAAGAAAGAAAGAAAAAGAAAGAAAGAAAGAAAGAAAGAAAGAGAAAAAAGAAAGAAAGAACAGATAAAGTTCCACTGATGAACTTCAAGAGGGAACTACACAAGCCTGGGGACCTCACCTTGCTACTTTACTGCCCCACAGGATTGTCCCCTGCCCTTTTTCTAGGGTCTGTGGGATCTAGGGCAAGTTTCATGTGCCTAATTTATTACAAATTAGTTTCAATTAAAAATACATATAAAATAAAATTACTGAGTTTCTATTTTTTATGACAGTACTTTTAAACACATTTATATTTTCTACTCTCCGGTCTGGCTTTTTTAGTTTTTTTTTTTTAGTTCTATGTTGGCTGGTCAGGCCAAAGAGTTGACTCCAAAAGCTAATCCTCCTCAGTGTTTTCCTGACTGAAAATATTAGTGGACCCTTTTTGGTAACTAGCCAGAAGTCAGATTCTGCACATGACTTATGCCCCAGTCAACTTGAGAGAAAAAAGAACACAAGTAGGCACTTAAATGCAATGCCTGTCCCCTTCAAGTTCAGTGGGCAGCCCCCAGGTCACTGTGTTTAAAATCATGACTTTTCAGAGATTTTTTCAAGTGCACAGTCCCTTCCCACGACTCTTAGGGAGTGATTCTATCTACTCCTTGCCTCGGGGCTGGGGGATGGATACACAGTCTACTGGCCAGGAAAAGGACATCTGTCTTTGACCCAAGAGACTGGAGGAACCTGCTATTCTACCTGGTCAAAGTGCTTATGCCTGCCCATGGGGTCAGCCATGCTTCCTTGTTGCCTCCATGCTTTCACAGTCCCTCAGGTCTTGCCTCCCAGCCTCCATGTCTGAGACAAGAACCAAGGCCACCTGGGACATGCTCCTGGCCTGCAGCCAGCTGTGACATCTGTGCTCATGCACTAAAATGCATCAGCCAGAAAAGCGGGGGGAAAAGTATAGGTGAACTTGAGTAACGCTGATCAGAGTTGTCCCTGCTTCATTTCCTGCTCTCAGTCCAGGGGAGGAAAGTTCTGCACTCTTTATGGAGGCAGTTTCTGTGTGTCTTTCTTCTTTCCTCTTCTTTTCTCCCCTCTTCCCATAGCTCCTCACTCTTGCTTCAACCCCAACAGCACCAGGTTTTCTACTGAGGAGCACCGTCATTTACTGAGCCTAATTACACAGCAGCAAACTAAAATCCCTCTTGTCTGCTTTGGACAACTTGGACTCATTGTATGGATCATGCAAGTGGGATTTGACATGGAGCCAGGAAGAAGAGTAAATTAATATGGTCACTTCAGGTCATGGTCATACAAAGCTATAGCTCTTCTTATGCAGATTTGTCAAGGCTTTGGCTCTTTTATGCAGGTTTCAGTGGAGAAAAAAATACAACCTCTTTTTAGTGAGCCAGGCAATGAGAGAGCCAGGGAATTGATGAGAAGAGAGGGCCATCAACATTTTATTCTTATTTATCTCTGACCTGAAGAGGCACAGACACGGATGATACATGGGAGTTTTCAACAATCTGCTCTTGCAGAAAAAATGGCCATACTCGGGCTAGCAAATGAGAGAAAGAGAGAGCTGAGATTAGGTTCCCAGTTTCATTGCAAATGGACAACCTAAATCCCATTTCTAGTTTTTCCCTTTGTGTGGTGTGTTCATTACCCTGTATAAGGTAAATAGCTAGAAATGTGGCCAGAAGTCTTCTCTAGGACCACCTTTCAAAATGTGTTATTTCTTGTCTTTGCTGCACTGAGACAAGTACGCTTAATAGATGGAGCTGGAGCAACGTGCCTTTTACTAGCCAAACACCTCCTGAAAGAAAAACCCCTGGTTGTTGAATAGCCCCGAGTGATGCCCATACAGCCATGGGCTCCTCACTAGTGATGGGTTGGCAGGCTGGGCTGCAGCAAGTGTGGGCATCTCCTTGTTGCAAGGTGGTCATGGCTGGAAGGTATATGATCACCACCCACCTGAGCCTTCATAGGAGAATTTCCACTTGGGGTTCAGGAGAGATACAAGGGGCATGTTTGGTGACATTCTTAAGCAGACTGTTATGGCTGGAAGAGAAGAAATAGAGATTGCAGCACTTCAAACCACACTGGGGAGAACTGTTTGAACCACAAAATGTGGGTCACTGCAAAGCAGAGATGTTTCACCTAGGCATGACCCTGAACCAAGACACAGTTTAGAACACACCACACATACAAGGGAAGTTCACCATCAGATCTCTCTTGCATGGATAGCTTTCATATTTCAGTAGTGTGCTGAAAAAAAAAATTGGATCCAAACAGCCATTCAGATTCAAAAGTATTTGGGTTTGGGTCAAGACCATATTCCAACATTCCCTTTCCCTGTGTGCTTCCACTGTCTGCAAAGTGCCTGATTCAGAACCCCACTGATGAACACTCCTGAGGTTTGGAAATTTTCACTTCCAGCTCCCAGCTGTAATACACCGGCCCAGACATAATTTTGACATGTACTTACGTGAAGTTCACTGAACAATGCCACTTCATAAAAGTCCCATAAAGGTACAATCTTTTGCTCAGAGGATATTTTATTTGTGGAGACACAGAAAGCTGCGTGTGTGTGTGTGTGTATGTACTCTGTAAAAAGTCCATTAGCCAAGGTGTAAGTGAAATGAATCTGACCTCTGTGTCATTAACGTGCTGTCTGCAGAGGTGCTGCTTCAGAGCATTCCTGACCTCACCCCAAACCCTCAGTGAGAACTGAAAGCGAGAACAGAGTTAGAGGATGATTTTTTTTAAGTGAATCAAGCAGTGTTTTGTCTGAGAAGAATAAGGATAATAAAGTAGAAAAAAAAAAAGAAAGGCAACCCGGACCCATGATAAATCTTGGGTTTTTTCCAAGTCTTACTGAAAGCTCAAGCCAAAAAGTAAGAAACAGTATCTGAAATGTTTGTGAGGGAAGGCGGCTGTGCCAGCACTCATCCAGCAACATCTGAGAGAAGAGAGAATTTTATGTGATTGCCTTAGACTTGATGTCATTATCAATTAAGCTTAGAAAGCTCATTTTATATGCTCGGCCATCCTGCATACTTGCCAAAAAGGCAAGACTTCTCCACAGCTGCGGCCTGAAGAGCTCTGAAATACTGTGAGGAGAAGTGAATGAATGTAGCCAGTGAGGTGATACTGGATGCACTGTATTTTCCTTGAGAAAAACCACTTTGGATGGTGGCCCAGAGCTGGCACTTGGTGCACATCATCGTGTGGCGCTTGTCACTTTTAAATCCTCATGCCTTCTGTAAGTACAATGCAGTCTGGTAACAAACTGATTTTTTGCTGCATCTTCTTCTCTAGCTAAGGGCATGCTCCTTTAGCACTGTAGATGTGCAAAACAGCCCTGTTGTGAGTGACTTACATCTCAATTGTGTGCCAAGATGTTTGACATACCAGGTAACTCTGTCACTGAGGAGGCAGTGGCAGCTTCAAACATGGCTTTTGCTCCGTGGCTTTGTTAGTGTGACCATTCCTGTTCTGTGCAGGTTCACAGACAGCTCCTGTACAGCTGCGCTGTTCAGTCAGGGCGAGATGCAAGCCACATGCTCACAAGCACCGCTTTGCTTCACGCTCTCCGTCTCCCTCATGCTTCAGTACTCTGCACACTCTTTTAGCAAACAAGCTCATGAGGATTCCAGAGAACTCTCTGCCATCACTTCCAGTCCAGAAGGCAGTAAGAGATGCTGGTTTAGTATCCTTTACACTGGGGTCATATTTGACCTTACTGTTGGATATAAACAATGCTGCCTGTTGAACATAAATGTTGAGAGGCGAGCTCCTCAGAAGCTTTCCCATTGTAGCTAACCCTGTTTTTTGCTAATCAAACTGAGTGCTGTGGACTTAAATGAAAAAAAATAGGTTTATACAGCTTCTACCATATTCACAAACCCCATCCTGTAAGGGTTAATTCACACCTTAAGTTACTCCAGTTAAATCCCTTGAGTGTAACCTATGTCTAGCAGGGTTACTGTGACTGTTCTGTGAGAGTTTCACTATACAACTGAACTCTTAAGTTGCTAAATTCTGGATTAGCCTCACTTAGACTGAAAAAGAAAGACAATCTCTACACTGAGGGGAAGACAAAGGTATTCAGCAAAATCCCCTGTAGGTGGGTCCACCAGGACTGGATACAGATGCAGCAGAAGGGAAGTAAAAGGGTGTGAGGGAGCTTGTGGTGACTGAACTGCTTCCTGAGACAGGGTGTGGATATGTTCCACCAAGACAGAAAACTAAAAGTATTCCATAAATCCACCCCAGAATATGTTGAGAAGACCTCTTCTGACACGTTGCTTGGGGACTGTGCAGGCAGAAAATGTTCTGCAGGAGCAAGTAGTGCACACGCTTGCATTGGGTGGCAGGAGACCTTACTTTCTCTGGCATCCCTTATGATCTGTCACAGGGATGGATCCTGTCCTTGCCATGTCCCTCCATGTGAAGGCTAGCAGTAACGAAACACTTGTGTGAGGTGAATTGTCAGGCCCTTCCTTTGTGAGCCTGCTGGGGGCAGAGGGGAGAGCAGCCCCTGCAGGCTTCTTTTAAGCGGTATGACTCTTTCTGCTACTGAGATGAGTGGGGATTTTTGACCCAGAAACTCTGGAGCTAAGGAGGCATTCAGGATGCTGTGACTACAGCCAACATTTCAGAGGGCAAATGTCCATTGTAGAGAGCCACCATCAGCAGCTCCCAGGAAGACATGAGCAGTAGCCTCCCTTCTTCTGAGCATTGTGCTGGCATCCCCCCAGAGCTGTGCACCCCATAGGGCACCTAGGACTGAGGTGATATCATTCCAGGAAGCATCCCTGCAAAGGTCCCCTTCCCAAGAATGTGGTGACTGTAACCTAATGGTACCGGAGACTGAAGCCATAGGAAATTCAGTCTCAGTTCCAGACTTTGCCAGGGAAGTGATACTCACCCCTCACAACACCTCTGTCCCTCTTTGTTTTCCCTTTTTTATTTTTTTTCCTGTTAATTGTAGGCCATTGTGAGGCCAGTGGGTATAAGCAAAAAACAGAGGCAGGGATGCCCCTGAATTAATTGATCCTTGAACTTTGTTAATACAAGTCTGATCTTGCATCAATTAAAACATCTGTTCCGTTCATAACCAGCCAGCATTTTCAGGGGCTGATCCAGTGGAGTATGTTCAGGTCAGCCTCAGAGTGAGCCTGAGCTGTGAGCTCCGGAAACCCCATCCCAGACACATAGGTCCTAATGTAAAAATACATGATGTGTTATCATCGGGCAGCCTCCTCTCTGCTTTTTCCAGGCAACTGAGCAGCAAGAGTAGAGATAAATTCCCTGCAGATAAATGTCAGTCATGTTTTATAAATAGATAAATGAATTCTGCAATACAAACGGCCCTGCTTTTGAATGTGAATTTCTGAGCATAGGTCCCAGCAACAGGATTTTGTGCTTAAACACTTCAGCATCAAATCTCCAGAGACATTGTGTTGCAAAGTGAAAGAAAGTGAAGCCATTTAAAAAATTACAATATTACCAGCATCAGCATCATCCCTTCAGATTTCCTTCAGACTGACTTACAGAATGCTGTTCTTCTGAACTCCTCCATAAGGAGAAAGGAAAAAAAACTAAAGCTGCTAATTTCGTATATACTTTAGATCATCACAAACCAGCACTGCTACCACTATCGTCCACCTCTAACATGTTGTTCACATCTCTGTCCCGTCACCTCCCAGCACTGGTGCAAGCATCTGTGATGCTGTTTGGTGATCCAGATCAGTGAATTGAACTGCTTTAAAACTATGATTACTGGAAAGATAAAAGGTTGTGTTTAGCCACAGACGTTTCCTTAAGCAATTCACCACAGCTTTACCCTGCCTTGTGAACTTCGCTTGAGCATTGAAGCTGTATGTACCTCAGAGCTGTACCAAGGCTCAGATCAACACAAGGAAGACAGGAGGAATGCAGGGGAGTGTGTTGGGGATAGGTGATCTCTTTGCGCAGCTGTGATGACTTCTGCCAATAGGCTGTGTGTGTGCATGGGCAGTAGGGAGTGCCTTCTGTGCCAAGCACAGCAAAGGGCAAGCTCGGTGTTTGTGTACACACAGTGTCTCATTTTTGCTCTCTTGCCTGGTTCACTTCTCTTTGTGGAGTTCCCCTCTGCTGGTTTTGAAAACAGAGTCTAATTTCCTAATCTGAGCAGACAGATGGAAATATTGATAGTAGTTTGCATTCAGCAAAGCAGCTCAGTAGCGGAGTGGAGACAAGAATCTGTGCTGCCAGACTGTCCTATGATTTTATGACCAAGTTAATGATCTCTTTCACACGTGCCCGAAAAAGTTAAACTTCCAGAGCCATTTAGAGGCTAAGGAATTCATCACTGGAAGTCACCTTCGAGAGCTCTGCTGATAATGAGCCAACCTGCACTGGGAACATATCAGTTTAAAGATGATCCTATCTAGTTCTGGAAACCAAAGCACATGCAGCTTCCCTGCCTTAATTGGTTTTACAGTATCATTCATGATTTTAGAATTTTGGCATTGTTTTTCTGATTAAGGAAGACAGTAACAAAAAATATCCAAAATCCAACATATTTAAATGTGAAGCAAAGAAAGTTTCCCTCTGAGCTGGTAGTGAAACATGCATGTGATGAATACCTGTGTGCAAAGAGAATAAGAAGTGGGATTAATGTGGGAGAAACCAAGCAGGGCTTGCCTGCAGGCAAAATGTCCTACCTGAGTGGCTAGCACAGGAAGAAAAATGTCTCTATGTCTGTGTTGTGACCCCCTCTGACACTAATATATTATGTGCAATAGGAAGATCAAATTGTAAGAAGCAACCCCTTAAAAAAGTATGGTGTCTGCATTTTGAGCATTTTTTATTCAGAATCTGCCTTCCAAAGATGAATATGATTATTTCCTTTAGCTCACATCAGAGATGCAAGTAGAAGAGCCTAATCTTTAGCATCCCTGTGCTTCATCTTGCCTTCCTTTAGGGTTGATGCAGGAATGCTACAATACTTCATTGGCAGAGATACCATATCTCTTTTAGGCAGAATATCATCACATTTCTGGAGGAGGAAAAGAAATGTTCTCCCTGTAGAATTAATGGATCATTGCATTAAAATACTAATTACTAATATTACACTGAATAATGTTTCCCCTCTGTCTTAGAATCTCCCTTTTAAATTCCGTTCCTTGGCTTTGAGACTTTTGACATTAACAAAACCTCAGGTACACCGACAATCGTGCTTTCCTTTGGAAGGTTTTTATTTCATGCCATGCTTACATTATTGCTAACAATTTCTTTGTGGAGATTAAAGCAAATTATCTTGCTCCTCTTAATGGCAGCGTGCAACAGGATGGAGATTTGCTTATTTGTATTGCATACTGGCCCAATAATAGTTAGGCCGCTTTTTTAAAGTAATGTTTTTTCACAGCCATGTTGAAATTTCAGCAGACAGGAGCCATTTTGCAGTCTCTCAAATCTCTAAACAGCTAAAAGATGATGATCAGAAACAGCTTGGAACAGAAGCTGAAATAAAATGTCAAGAAACCCAGACTTAAATGAATTTGTACTTTTTTAGCTTAACAGATATATTCTAGTTCAGAATTTGCCCCAAACCACTAATGCTTAGAATAACATACTTATCCTTTTCTTGTCCTGTCTGTATAATACACTTGTGAGAGGTCTGTGCTGTCTTTGCCATGCTTTTTCTTCCTCTGAAAAGAGAATGGGCTGCAGTGTTAGCAGAGGCTCTGAGTGCTGTAGCTACTGAGTCTTGTTTTTTGTTTGAATCATCTGTACTTGTTCATTTCCTTGTAGCTTTCCACTGGGAGAAAGTCACAGAGAGTCGGCACGTTCCTACCTATGCCAATTAGGATCCTCAAGCCCACACTTTCTCCTTTTCCTTGCTTTTTGATTTGAACAGATTTTTCTGCCTGGAAGCTTCCCTGTGGGCTTGGGAGGCAGATTACACTTTTCTCCACAGGATGCATCCAGTTGGCTGCAGGAGATCTGGATCCTATCTTTATTTCTGCTACTAACCTACTTTGGGCAAGCTGCTTCCTTTCTCTGTGCCTTTGTGCCCTTGCTCACCAACTGAGATTAGAAATGTTACAGGGCAGAGCATGCCTGTAAAAATTACAGTGAGTTTGTGCAATACTTTTAGCACAGTGGGTTCCCTCAGTCAGGGCTGTTATTAAACTATTGCTAAAGGACAAATAAGAGTGACAGCTGCTTTTGATCCAAATTTCTCAATGACTTCTACATCTCATCCCATTACTTCTTGTAATTCCATTACCGTCTCATTTTGTTCTTTCCTTTTGTCCACACCACCTTACAGATGTTTTTATGTGCTTTCCTTACCCACAGCTCTGAATCCTTCAGAATACCTGAACTAATATTGGCACATTTTCACACTAAATAGATTCCCTAAAAAAATCAGTGTCACTGTACTGGGAGCCCAAACAAGTACCTGTTATAGATTATGGCAGTGGAAAGTGTTAATTCTTGGCTTTTTTAACTTTTTTATAGAGTGAGATTTTCCAATGGGTTTCCATGCTTTGCTTCAGGCAGGATCACTTTCTACTTGCAATAGGCAGCACTGCATGGTTGTGTAGCACCCCGAGACCTTGACAGTGGCATATATCACCCCATTTTGCATGGAAACTGGCTCACCAAGCAGTAGGGGGGACACAACCAGTCTCATTCCTTGTAACAGACAGCGGAGCCAGTCTTTTGGCAGGTGGATAGTTATAAATCAATGTCTGAACTTCTGCAGAAAGCTGCACTGATGATGTTTTATCATAGAATCACAGAATGGTTTGGGTTTAAAGGGACTTTAAAAGATCATTCAGTTCCAACCCACCTGCCATGGGCAAAGGCACCTTCCATTAGACCAGGCTGCTCAAAGCCCAGTGCCACCCGGCCTTGATCTTCTTCAGACAGAGAGCAAGGTGAGCTCACAGCCAGAAAGCAGATGAGTCCAGGAGTAAGCAAAGGAGGATTCTAACGCTGGACCCAGACTGGCAACCTGTTGCCTGTCCTCTGCTCTGTCTCCATCTTGGTGATGTGTGTGTTGGAAGGAGAAATGTGGCTGGCCTTTGCACATGGGCTTCGGTCATCAGTTCAATCTGATCCTGTTTTCACACTCTCAGCTGTTTCAGGAGAACTAGGATTGTACTTCCTGGGATAGTCAGGTGAATCAATTTTAAAATAAAGGTACAAAAATATACTAAGCAAAACTGGCCAAAGATTTTGATTCAAATAATGAAATTATTTGTTGATTTCAGTAGACTTTGGATCATGACAAAAAAAGTGTCTTTTTTTGATGCCTAAAATAATGTTCCAGCACACACAGTTAATGCAGTCAATTGTTCTTTATATCTAGAGCTGTTCTGCAAACAACTCAGGGCCTCTTGACAGACTGCATGAGTAAAAATTAGCACAAGATTATTGGAAGCACCAAATCACGCCATGGACTTGTTGTTTGGATAATAAAGTTCAGAGGTACAGAGGATAATCTCATCAGAGAGAGGGTGACCAACTCTCAGTTATCATCCCTCTGTACACTTCCTTTTTAGCTAATTAAACCTTAATTCTTCACAGGAAGTAGTTTCTGCACATTCTGCAATAACTTGGCTTCATATTATTTGACATATCTCTCTTGGTTTTTATCTGGAGAAACAGGAAAAGTACAGTTCCAGCAAGTAGACCTAAACCATTGCTTTATCTTTCCATTAGTGTATTAGCAGTTCTCATATGACATAGTACGTGCTCCATTCTCCAGGAATAAAGATATATTTTTTTAAACAACTTCTCTAGGAGAAAAATGTGGATGAGCTTTGAAGCTGTGGAGTTTCACTATACATGCTATTTCCTCTCTTTAGTAGGATAGAGGAAGCACTCTGACTCTTTGGATTTTACTTTCACATCATTATTCACTGCCTTCTTTGTTTGAATAACATTATTTCAGTGTTCTCAACTTCAGGCCTCCATAAACCAACACATTCCTTAAAACACTGATGACTTTTTGTCTTCTGGTGGCCTCAGCTATTGGATTTATATTTTCAACTTTTCTTCACAACCGCAAAAGGTAGAAACTATTTCTTCTGAAAGAATGAAACATGACAGTTTCTTGTAATCATATGACTTCGGGAGCACAGGTTTTAAGAAAAGTGATCTCTCTCCTAATAAAATCACAAGTGTTGGCAATGCTGTTCCTGCCTTTGACCACTTAATTTTTGTAGCAGAGTCTCAGAGCACAGTATCAAAACATAGCTGACTTCTTTTCAGAAATAAAATTTATTTATATGGTCAGCATTAAAATTTATGGAAGAATCAGTCCCAGCTGCTTACCAATTTCCCATGAACCCCAGTCCATCAAAAGGATTTTACTTTTGCAAAATGTGGTGTTGAGATGAAGAATCTGTTTATGACATGAATCCTGTTGGAAATTATGAACTTGCTGCATAAGTGATTGTGCGACAGGAATGCTTTTTTATAATTTTTTTCTTTGTTACTCAATTTTATCTGTGTCTGCAGTAGGATTCTCCACATTAGTGTCACAGAATGACAAGTTAACAAGATTTGCTGATTTTCATGCTTTGCCCTCAAAATTTATTTTCTTAAAAAGATAAGGTATTTCTTTCAAGTAAAAGAATTAATTGAAAAGTACCTGCCAGTGGTACACCTGAGACCAGACCTTGATCACCTTCATGGGCTGATTCAAAACTAATGACAAAAGAGGGATATTTATGGAGAGCCATTTGCTCAAGATAAGCAGAGCCAGGGTAGGAACTCAGGATATCAGGTGCTTTCCTGATTGTGATGTCCTATACAGATGGTCCCTCAGTGAAAGAATGAATTACAGACAATTTGTATGCAGCTTGTTTGCTTGTTGGCTTTTAATCTCTCTTGTACTTTGCCTGTTAAGAGCTATATTGTCTTTAGGAACTGTGAAAATCTTGAAGGTGAGTATTATTATACAGCACACGGGTTAAACAGGGAAGGATCTGTTTGGCTTCTGGGAGAGCATTTATGTTAACTGTGAGTGCCTGCAAAAAGACAGTATGGGCATCCAAAGACTGGCTGTTGGATGGTGGTCCCAAATCTCAGGAATGAGGACAAGGCAGAGATCTGAGCTGCAGTGCCTTGATTTTCCATGAGCTCTTCCAGAGGTTCACCAAGGCTAGAGGTGGACTCTTCATACAGCATGGGAACATATCCAGTCAGAAGGGAAGCACAGCTACACATGGAGTCCAACAATAGACACATTTAAAGTTTTCTTAAACCAAATGTTAGACATTTACTACAACATCAACAGAAATTGTGGGTGGTCTCCCCATAACTTCAAAGGCTGTATTAACTGAACTGGACAGTGAATCCATGTTCACCTAAGCTGTCTCCCAGTTGTGGCTGATGTTTAAGTTCCAGTTTTATCCTGATGGTAGAAAACAGTTTTCATTTAATAGCACGTGCAGAAAGCACTTTTCTGACATTGACATGTGTGCCATAAAAGGGAGACATTTTTCACAAAGCAATTTGCTCAAAACCCATCAAAATCATCAAAAAAATCAATAAAGTCTACCTGTGACAAATAGAAGGGAAACTGGGTATCATCCAATGCCTCATTTGACCAGTTTGAGTATTTGAAACTTGGGAATTTCTTTAAACAGTCATTAGGAAGAAGCTGATGAATTATGTCTTTTAAAATGTCAATATGATAAAGACATAGATGTGACCTACTAGTTGTTTCATTGCTACCTTATAGTAGCAATACTCAAGTGGTTGGAACATTTCACATGAGATATAGGGCCTGGATCAGGCAGTTCAAAGTGCTAGCATGACATAATGGTAAACTAAACGATGGCATGGGGAAGCATAGATGCAATGACTTCACCCAAAATGTACAAAAAAAAATCAGCAGAAGCTGAATTATGCTTTTTCGTATGTGTACATCAATGAATTTGTTAAATGCAAACATAAAAGTTTGGCTCTTTCTCATAAAAATAATATTTTCAAATTTTTCTGTAAAAGGGACTTTAGATCATATTCATAAACCAGTTGGTTTCCTCTCTGGTCTTTCAACTCTCCATGTGTGCTTCTCTACCAGTAAATTAAAATTATCTTCCTTGAGGGTCCTGTCCTGGAAGCTGTTCTGGAAGGATATGACTCTCATTCAGCCACTGGAACAAGATTAGATTATTAATAAAACAAGTTTATTATGGAATGACTTATCTCTCTTAATAAACACAGGTTATAAACAGAGCTTTGGCTCCATTCTGCTATTGTACAGAAAAAAAGCCCCACACTGCTCTAAAAATCAGTAGACTAAAAATGAAGTCAAGATAAGATGTTTGCTTTGGAACTATGAAGGGAAGTAAACAAAGTATTCTTACACTATAGGCTAAAAATAAAGCTACTTGAAATATTCACATTTTTTTCATGAAAGATCAAAAATAGGATATGAAATATAAATAAATTTCCTAAGAAATCCTGAACAAAATATTTTTGTCAAATTTCAGTTGGAAATAATTTGACATTCTGCTGAAAGAACAGCAAATTGTATCTAGATTTTATTATTTACTCAAGGGTTAGTGTTGGTTATTGATTTTTCATTGGGTTTGCTTTGATTTTTAGTTATCTATAAAGCCATTTATAAATTAATTTTAAAAATATAAAATCTAGTGTCTTTGTTTTGGTGGAAAAGACAACTTATCATAAAAAAAAATTTGGAAGATGATGTCTCTGGCTTCAGTCATTAAATTCAACCTTATTATAGTTTTTATTCTGGAGCTCTGCCACCAGGAAAGCATTTTCTCACTTTAAAGCTGACGATGAAAAAAATATTGTTTTGTTTATAACTTGTTGATGTTCCTGAGTGGGAACAAGACTCAAACTCCTTGCCTATGCCAACAATCTTAACACTTCCAGACTAAACTATTTTTGTTTATTATTATGTTTCTATTTGACATGAGAGAAACAAGTTTTGTTTCTAGATATATGTTACATATATTTTACCATGAGGAGAATTTTTAAATTAAAATAATAAATTTTTTTTTAAATAATGACAATTCTGTTTCATTGCTGTTGCTGAAAACACTCCCACTATCTCTGGGATTCAGACCTCTCTAATCGTAAAATTACTCTAGGATTACCAAACTGCTGCCTCACATTCAATCAAATCAAGTATATATATATTATTTATCAAAAATTCATGTTCTTCATCTTTCTGTCCCAGACTTAGATAATTCTCTGTATGTCTCAGAAAAGCATTTACTATTTTACTATATAGGTATAATTACTATGGATTCACATGCAAATTGAGATTTTAAAAAGTCTCCCATGCAGAAAAGAATTATAACGATATCTGATGTTAGGTCTTTCTAATTGCTAATAAATGTTTAGACTATGTCTTACTTCACCACACTTTAATTCTTAATCCAGATCAGCACTGATACAAATTGGATCTGGTATCATTGAAAAAGGTTGCTTATCTAATGTCTTTCACATGCCTGGATGCAGAAATTATTTTTTAATATGTAAAATGCTGTTTCCAGCACTTTTCTTCTTCTCTACTTCAATCTAAAGTTCTTGTTACACCTGAAAAAAATCTGACCACTGTCTAATCTATTAGGAAATTAATCACTGAGCAAAAGTTCTTCCACTGGCACTGAACATATCAGGTGAGCTGGCAATGAGCTCTCAAACAGACATGCATTTTTATACTGCACTGTAGAGCAGAAACTGTCTAAGGAAAGTCATAACTGACTTTTTTCTTTCTAATACATGAACCAGATTCTTAATCCCACCTCTGTTATGGTGTGCTCACGAGGTGTGGACTAATAATAGCTCTGAAGCCTCGTATGCCTCTAAGTTTATTAATTTAGAATTAGCATACGGAGAGTAACACTAAATCTAGTGTTGTTTTAACAGTATTCCTCCCCATGACCTTAAAAATTATGATACCCAAACAAAAAAAATTAAATAAATTAGAAAGGCCAAGGTACTAGAAAAGCTGAATGCCATTTCCAGTGCATTTAAAGAATGTAAATAGGAAAATGAGAATAAACCAGAAGATTGAGACTCTTTTTATCTTAGACTACTGAAAGTTTATTCAGCTGTTTCTGATGTCTCTAAACTAATTTTTTCCTTCAACCATCTGTTCTAACTTTTTTCTTCTATGAAAATAGACCTCTCCTGAATGCCACACTTTGGTGAAATACTTATTTTAATGTCTTGTTGATTTCATGCGAAGAGAATGCAGGCTTTATATGAAATAAGCATATCAACATATTCCTCCTTGGCATATCACTGTTCAAAGGCTTTTGTTTTCTAAAACTGTTTTCTTTACCCCTTCAGAGCTGAAAATATTACTCCTCCACAAGCACCATTTAAGACCCAAGTGTCAATGAACCAGGCAGCAAAATGACAGTTACTTAAACAGCACATGATTCAAGACAGTTTTAGGAAATTCCTAACACTTTGCGTCCTATTTCTTTCCTGGATACAAAGGGACAGATTGTGCCTGACCTTGGGAGATGCACAAGAGGCGAGGTGGGAGGAGGGGGAGGCCAACAGGCACATGGTGCTTTCCCTTTTGCTCTTCCTTCCCTTCCATGCGTGCTAGTCCCTTGCTGAGCAGCTGGGTATGGTCTTTTTTCTTCAGCTGTGAACACAAAGGCTGTCTGCATTCAAGTGACGAAAAGTAGTGTAAGTTTTGCCACTGAGGACAATACGGCCCCGTTGCATCATAAGCACAGAGATGGTAAAAAGATAAGGAAAAAATTCATTGATAAGTCTATCCTATCAAGTTTCCTTCTGATACATCCTGGATATGTCTGCTATTAACTCTTCATTAATTATCTCCATGAAAAGCTTGGACTGCAGAACTCAACCTATGGACAATTGTACAGTCTGGACAAAGCCCTTTTACCATGAGAAATAAGGAGAAGCTGACTCTTGGATTGGTGACTAGGGATTCAGGAGGATGGGGCAGGTTTTAGGTTCATCTGCCTAATGCAAAGGAAGAACCTCTGAGATCTGCTACCTGTGTCTTACCTCAGGGAGGAATTGGTTAAATTCAAAGTGTATCCTTTACCCCTCTCATTTTTCAGCTATCACAAAATTCCCATTCATTTTGAATACAACAAAATCTCAAACATCCTGGAACTTTTTTTTAAGATACATGTTTTTCTCTCCACTGTTAAAGCATGGCTTTGGCTAGACACAGAGGCAAAGAAAAAATCCTGCCCACTGTTAGTCAGCTGTGTTCAATACCTTTGGATTCCTCAGTGGTCCAGAAATTAGGAGGGCAGGGCAATGTGCAGCAGATATTTCACCTGTGCTTGCAATGTCATCTTGCTGCAATTTGAGCCCTATAGACACAGATTGCAGTATTTCCTGTATGCAATACATGCCAGTTTTCTGTTGCTCCTTTACTCATTGCAGCTGAATCAGGGTCTAGTGGAAATTTGTCCATCAATACTATGGATGTGAAGGGTGGCAAAAAATTATTTTCTCCCAGGCGTAACTCAGTTTCCTAGTACATTGTGTAAACTTCTACTGTGGTCACTATGCATAGGATACACTTGAAGTTTATAGAAAACTACAACTGATACAAAGCTTATATCACTTGTTAAACTTTTATGGTTTTTGCCTCATAGGCAGCTGGCTTTATGTTTTCTTCACAGGGTTTGCCCTTCTTTCTGCCAAGCAGCTTTTTCCATCCACCTGGTTTTCTGGATGGCACGTGGTGCCAGACAAATGGCATATTAAGGGAAGTTCAGTGTACAATATAAAGGCTTTGTTCTCTCCACACCTGCCTGTGGGAACTGTGAACTTTGTCTTTTCACACCTGATAGAGTGTGGCTTGAGTCCCCTTGATCGGGTAAGATGTTGGTGCCATATCAGCTGCAAGGTCTGCCGTGGGGATATCAGGGTGATGCACATCCATTGTGGTTCATCTCCATGAGGAGACTTGGCTGTGGAGTTACCCCTCTTTTCTCATGCTAGGAGATTCTAGATGAAGTTCTGAGGTGTTTTTCTTTGGGGGAGAGAGGTAGTTATTGAAGGAATTTTTTTTTGTCAGAGATGGGTATTCTGGGAGTTTGTCCTTAGATTGCTAAGTGCAGGGACAGAGCTTTCCTCTGGTTCTATTAGTGGCATTTTGAGTCTTAGAATGAATCTTAGTCCTGAGAAAATGGGGATTTGTATTCTCCACTGTTCAGACAAACACAGGCAGTGTGAATTTAACAGTCAGCAAGTAGGTTGGTTCTTACCCAAGATGTTTTCTTTTGCTGTGGGAACAAGCAGATATAGCGAAAATGGTCAGGTCTCCCCTGATTGGCCATAAGCTAGTCCAAAATACATGCAAGAAAGTCTTTGATGATTTAATATATGGGAAAGGACTTTAAAGCCTTAGAATTTGCCATGAATTCACTCTGCCTTGAAGGTCCAGAAATGAAAGGGGAATGCGCTTTGATTTAAACAGTGCCTTTAAAACACTCGGCTTTGTATTTAGATGCAATTAGGACCACAGCATGCTCCCCATCCAGTTTTCCCTGTAATTATTATCTTAAACACAGGACTGTCTGGCCTTTTGTTCAAGACTGCTGATACGATTTCCAGGATGCTGCAGGTGTGCACCTTCCTCAGCAGGAGCTGATGACTATGTACATTTGCTCTGCTACATCACCCTATTTATAAAACAGTTTGTCTTCTTTCTTTGTATTTAGTATTAGGTAATTTTTGGTTCGGTTTCTTTTATGGAAAATGAAGTCAAACATTTACAAACCCTATCACGTACATGTAGGAGCCAACAACTAAATTAGCCTTCAGGTTCCTGTTAATCCACTGCAGTGAGTAAGTAAGGATCTGAATTAAATGGTTTTTTTTTCCCACACAAGCTTGATAACCTTGGCCTAATTGCTTATCTGAAACAAATAGCTCTAAGATACTGACCCCCTACCCCAAGACATAGCACTGCTATCAGTCTCCCTGAAGTAACGCTCCAGTCATCACACTTCTAGCTGAGAGATTAATAATGAATGAGTGTTCTGAAGGAAAAAAGCAATTGTTCACACTCCAGCTTGGCCTTACTTATGACTTACTTGTTACTGGAAGTACAACGCCTGACAACTCTTAAGTGGCTGGAAGCTCAGATAAGTTTTAATCTAAAGCATTATTAGTTGGGAGAGTTCTCCCTAATGTACACAATGAAGAATAATAATGATTTGACCGCAGTCATTTCAGGTGACTGGGGTGCTGGTGTTGCTGAGTGGTGAGTCCTGGAGGGCTGCAGTGAAGCTTCAGGACAGGTCATCAGAGAAAGAGATGTGAAAGGAGATGATGAAGGAAAGAGGAGAGAATGGATATGACGGTGCCAGAGATGCTAAGTGAAAGGTGGACTAATGTCTCATTGGTTGCAAGGAAAGAGGAAAGGCACACCACAGAATTTCATACAACTGTTTTGGCTCATGCAGGTCTTACCAAGCTGCACAGACTTACTCACAGCTGTTTCAATGAAAGTACCTCACAGAAACAGGGTCTCTCAGGCACATCTCTATGAGGCAGCCTAGCACTGTTTAAAGAACTCCTGTTAAAGGGGCCTCCAGGTAACAGGAGTATCTTTACAGGGCAGCACAGAGATACTGACTTAGAACTGGAAGCTGTGTTCCTGTGTCAGATCTCCATTGCCACCCTTGGGGAATATATTCTTGCCACGCTTTGTCTACCCTGTTTCCAGATCTCTGCATAGCACTGCCTTGCAGCATGAACACAAACCTCTGCATTCCTGCTACAGCCCTTGAATTGTGCTTCTTACAGCCTTTTCCCAGAAGACCAAATGGTACAGGCCAGCTTCCCACTGATCATCAGACACCATGTGTTGTGAGATCTGGCTCACTGTTGAGAATGATGTGCTGAGATGCTGACATCTGTACGACATTGGGCTAGATTCAGATCTTCTTAAGGGCTGAGTAATTCTATTGATGTTGGTGGAATACCTCATAGTTAAACAGTGAGATCAGTCTGTGGGCCAGTATTAAGGCTTTTTTGGACTAACAGTTTCCTCACTTCATTTTGGACTAATAATAGTGTTGTCTGGGAGGCGTGTTAGCAGATGCTAGCTGGAGAATTACATTACTGCTACATTTTGTGGTTGATACTAGCTTCAGCAGAAGTGTCCTTGGCTTCATCATGGGCAAGATGCCCATCAGTCGACTTCTGACCTGAACTTGGAGGGGCAGAAGTGATCCTCTGTCCAGTAGGAAGACATTAAATTTCTCTGAGAATCTGGCTCCTAGCTTTCAGCTACTGAGCCTGATGAATTAATGCACCGTGGTTTTCTAACACAGACTGCTGTTCTCCCAGGAATGGAACAGAGACTACTCATTTAACAGAGGACTTGAGATTCAGCTGAAAACGTGGATCCCAGAGGAACAAAGCCGGTACTCTATTCAACACGTCACTCACCCTCTTCCCACACTCTGTATCGTTACAGCGGGAGCACTGCGGATGCAGTCTTCAATTTCTCAGTAAAACAAGACCCAACCCTGCCGTGTGGCAGAGGAATGTCAGTCTATTTTGATGTTAAGAACCAAAAAGTCATGGATGAAAGAGCATGTCAAGATTTACAGCCTTGCTTTTAATTTACCTCAAGGTGCTGATTACCAGCAGTACTAAATCATGTTCCATGGCCTGTCTGGACAGGGAACACCTGGGAAAGACAACCTTGATCTGCAGCATGGCTGGGCAGAGTGGGAGGATGCAGTAGCCCTTCAGTAGCCCTGCAGATAGTTGTGCCCAAGCTGCTGCTGGAGGCATAGGGGAGTTGGTGGCCCACTTATCAGCAGGCTCTTATCCCTCAGTGACACAGATGCAGTAATGACCTGATAGCATGATCGCTGACCTTTGTTTTAAAAACACAGATACTTTAAAAATACAAAGCTGCAGACAGCCTGCAAAAGCTGTCTGCATCCCAGAACAATGCTATTGCACAATAACAATCCCATTTTGTTTAAAGAAAACAAACAAAAAAATTCTAGCCCAGTTACTCAACAACTCCAGGGACTGCCAAATAGTTTTGGGGAAAAAAAGATTAAATTTTAGGCTGGAGCAAAGGGACCTACCTAGATGTTGCTTGATTCTGTGGTTACTTTGTGGGCTCATTTCTGATGTCCTCTCTATCCATGATGGTGTGCTGGCTAATCAGTGCATCCATACTACGATAAAAGCAGCGTGAGTCAGAGGAAGGAGAAGCTCTGAGGGACATTCCTGTTTCTCAGTACCAATCCAGAGCCCATTCTGGTGCTCGGTCTGGGAACCGCCTTTGAATACCGAGATTATTTGTGTTCAGACATCCCTGTTCGCCTGTAGCCTGTTGAAGCATCACTCTCTGGAAACTGGTGGTGCAGTTACCAGATCTGAGAGCTCCTTCACGAGTCTCAGCCTTCCTGGGCTGCTCCCCTGGGATGCCGCAGAACTGCAGTATTTGAGTGAGCAACTTATGGGAAATTAAAAGAAACCAAATGCAAAGATGAGCCTTTTTAGTGTTGGAGATAGAATAGAAGTATATTTAATAAACCATAAAATTTTTTCTTCATCTTTATGGGTCAGTTCTTTCACTCCTAAAAGTCAAAGCAAGGCAAATTATCACCTTTGCTACCTAGAGGAGACTTCAAGCCATAACATTCAGTCAGGTTTTAAATGTGAACACAATGCAGGGAAGTTGGAGAACAAGTTTAGACTGGTGGTCCTCTTTGATCCCTCATGTTAAGCAGCATACGGTAGATGCTTCTCAACTGAACCTAAACTTTCCCAAGGTGGAGGGAATCCAGCATCCAGCTTCATCACAATCAATATTGCTCCTCCAAGCAACTTTTGGCAAGCTTTACCTCCTAGTGAGCCTCCAAAATGCGCACTGACAATACACACAATGTGACAAAATTATAGATAGGCAATTTAATCAAGGAAATTGCTGTGGGCCTGAATTCTCACAGGATGGATCTCCATATATTTGTTTGTAACCTTTCTCACCTTATCTAGCTGTCCTCCAGATTTTGGAGATTTCAAGGACATTTATTTTGCAGAGAACCATTTGAAAGTGGTGATGAACGTAGAAAGGACACCTCCCTTTTGATTCACTTGCTCTCCAACAACTGTGCCACCAAAGAAGCAGAATTTCAGAGGTTTTCACACCCTGTTTCAACTGTACAAGTCAATCTTTGGATCTTTCAATGCAGTAAACTTAAAAGAAGACGCGAAGGACATATCTCTTTGTTCACAAAACCAAATATTTCTAATTAGAAAATATCCTAAATGAAGCTATTGAAAATGGACGTGATTTCCCTACCAGTGCTCGCTCTGGTAGCAGAATTTGAGAGACCTGTATAACTAAGTGTTGTGAGAGACTGAAATGTTAATGGCTCAGTCAGCCATTTGCAAAAGCAGTAGGTGCTTTGCTGATGATGTTCAAGGTCACATATTCAGAGGGCTTGAGCACCATAGGATCACCATGACAGACCAACCTTTGTTTAGCAAAAAGCTGGGGTTTGAGCCACATAAGAGAAGAAGCCGATAAGAAGAAGACCCTTTGAGGTGGGATAGTCCTTTTTATCATCATGCCAATGTCCTTCCTTGTACAACTGGCCCAGTTGTAAGGCTCCCCTCTGGAAAAGGTATCAGGACATTCACATTATTCATCCCTTCTGATGGGACATAACTTGCTCAGTTGTAAAACTTTCTCCCACAACCACTCCAGAGAGATATTGGGACATTTACACGTAGGCCTGAAGGTGTTCATGCCTTCTGACTGGGCATATTTGGCTCAACTATGCTGATGTGAAGGCAGCTGTCATGTCTTACAAGGGGTGATAAACTATCAAAAATCCCTGAAGTGCCCCCAGACTCATTTCTGGGGCCTTCCACCAGAGGACTGCACATGATCCACAGTGTTACATCACAGCATAAAACTCCACCCCCAGGAGAGGTACCTGGGTGTTCCTACCCAGCCTGAGAGTATATTAACCCATTGAACCTTGTGTTTTGTAGGCTTCCCTTTATGGACCAAGACTTCAACCAACGCTTTAACAAACAGACATCTAAATTGCAACAACCAAGCCTTGTCACTGGATCCATGGGTGGTGAGACGTTTCTACTCTTATCCTTTCTTTCTCTTTTTCTCTTTCTTCTCCTAACTTCTTCTTCTTGAAGTATATTGCAAGCCAGACTAAAAAATTCCAGTCGGTGCCTTTGTAAGACCTTTGTTGTGTCTGGATAAGTTGGCTAAGTTTAAGTATTCTAAGTTAAAGTTTGTGAAGTGCTTTACTTTGTCTGCATGTTGTTTTAAAATTTGCCAAGGACCTTATTCTACCTTGATGTTTTAAAGTTTTCAAGTAAAAGTTTGTTATTGAACCTCCTGAGAATTTTGTTTTTTCTCTCATGCACCACCCAGAGTGAATCAAGCAACCTTCCCCTAAGCTTGCTGAGTGGACCAGGACATAACATGTATACAAGTAGAACAACCAGAAAGATGTCCATTTGTCTGTCCATCCTGCATAAATACACCAGGCACTCTCCTTTTCAAGGAAAGATAGAATTCTGACTTGCTTTTAAAGCAAAGATTAAGTTTTGTACATTTCTTAATTATTTATATTTTCTTCATCTTTTAACCAAGTAAGAATTCTGGTGAAAATTTCTTTCCAGCAGGATCTCTAATCTGATGTTTTGTCCTCAAATGGAAAGGGAAGTTGGGCCACAAAACACTGATAATGTTAAAAAAGAAAAATACTTGATACCCATTTGAACTATGTTGATATACAAAATTTGCAAGAATTTCATAGTCTAAATATCCCAAAGTAAAAGCATTTTTGTGGTATTTCTGTTGGAAGAAGCTCAGCAACAAATAATGTGGCAATATTTCTAGTTGCAATAGTGCAAGGAGGCATTTCTAGTTGGGATAGTAGAAATAACATGACTGAATTCTTTGGCCTAGAAGATCTTTCTGGCATTCTTTCTGTTGTAAAGCAGAAGGTGGTTACATTTTAATGGGACATGTGGGAATTTCCCCATAGTCAGCTTTCAGGGGCATAAAATTCCCTAAAATATAAATGGGTTAAAACTTGCTCTTAGAAACTTCTCTGCCATGCAGTTCACTAATCTCAATGTAGGCCACATCATCCTCTTCCCAAGGAGTGGGTTATATTTAAATGAGGTCTGTATATGCTTGGTGATTCCCATCAAACGCACTCAAAGCAGATATGAAAACACACAAAGAGCCACTGTCAACATCACAAAAACTCTTACAAAAATATTCAAGAAATCATCATCAATAATGTACAAAACCTATATAGAAATATTTAGACCCACTTTAAAATATTCTCAGCCGTGCCTTTGATCTGACCAGTCTTTGTACAGAGGGTAGTTGCAGGCAAGGTTCAAGACTCCTTCATAGCTCAAACTCCCTTGGAAACAGGTTTGGCACTGAGACATACTGAAGTAGAATCCACAGTGATGCACGTCAGCTCCCTCTCCTCTGCTGCAAATACCAGAAACTCATTCATTTCTATGGGTCCTAACAAATGAGCCTGAAAGGAAGAGAACTAAGCTGGTCAAAACCAAGTAAAAGTTACTGGGTTTACAACCTAAGCAAGGCTGTTCATAATCTATCAGTCTGTCTTTGCTGTAGCCCCTTTACAGGGTTGGCCTTGGGCACATTGAGGGCAATGGTGAAACTTCCATTGACAGAAATGGGGAAAAATCAGACTTTGAGCCAGAAAAACATGCACGCACACACGATCAAGCTCTCTCTTAATTTCTGATTGCTGAGGTGAAATATTTGTTTGTTTGCTTTTTGGGTTTGTTTATCATAAATTTCCAAGGTGTAGTTTGGGCTGACTTCTCTCAAGTTTACTTTCCACATGCAGTATTGGTAAGTGTAGTTTACTGGTAGTTGTAATGTATTGTTTGTCTATAAAACATCAATAATATAGTCTAAGCCTGTCAGACAGTGAAAGCTTTAGCTGAACACTAGTGACGGACTTACTGTGAGAAAAGCCTTGGAAGGAGTGGCTGAAGTGCAGAAAATGCAGCCATCTGACACAAAATAAAAAGCAAAAAGACATGGTTTTTATAGGAAAAATAGTAATGCCAGGAAAGAAAACAAAAGGGATATTTTACTATGGATGAGTCAGGTATAACACTGGCCAGGGAATCAGACAACATGAAGAGAAGTTTTTGATAAGAAGCTCACAAGTTATATATGAATTTACCAGAATCTGCAGGAGGTGTCTGAAAAAGAGAAGTGACAAGGGCTTGATTTGTTTGAGCGTAAATTTGGTTTAGCAGAATTTTGTATAAACCGGAGGGAAGCACGACGAGATGAAAGGTCAAAATGGCAGAGGCTGGAGTAGATGAGGCAAAAGATTACCAAGGCATGTGCAGTGCAGTTGTGATTAAAGTCAAACATTCTATTTTATCAGATATTTCAGAAATATGGCAAACAGCAGTAGTCTTCTGTACCAGTTGATTAAAAAGGAAGAAGTATAAAATATGTTAAATATGGCATTAATGGCTCGTCTGCCCAAGGATGGTCTGGAATTTAGTAAATGGATGAACTCAACACACAGGGAGTCTCTCTGTGGTAGTGCTCATTTAGAAACAGAGTGGCTTTAGCTTTCATATGTTTAACCAGCTTCCAAGGGAGGGAAAAAATGTTCTTTGTTGGTAGCTATAAAGCGACAGGGTCCCTACAGCCCCTAACTGCTGGTGAACAACCAAAACTAGTCACCCAGCCCTCCAGAGAGGTGAAGTGGGAGATATAGAGGTACCAATAGAGAGTATGTGCCTGTATGTCCCTTGTCCCCATCAGAGCTCCAGCTTGTTCTATATGGGTGGCACAAACAAGATCCTACCCAACACTCTGCAGTACACATGAGATACATCAGCTGACAGCACTGATTAGGGCAGATTCCCTATCCCATCTGAAAAGCAACTGTTAACACCAGGTCTTGTAGTGTGGCTCCTTTAGGGAAGTCTTTTGGGTAGGAATATCCTCGAGTAGCAGAATTATTCCTTATAAGAATAGGGGATATCTTGAAATTCTTTGAAATCTGTAAAGCCAGAAGAAAGTTTTTGAACACACCTACTGCATCTACTGTAAGTTACAAAATCTGACTTGGTTCACATTATACTTTCTGCTTCTTAACTTTCTCTTGCAGAACTTTTCTTAGTCTTCTTCAGTTAAAGCCTGCACTAAATTCCAAAACCAAGGTACTGCGTATAAATGCCTAGTTGATGACATCATCTGGATCTAAACAACATCATTATTGGAGAGCTGCTAAGTGATTATGCTGTGGCAAACATAAAATGAAGGCTACCCTACCACAGTGAGCAGGAAAAGATGAGACTAACAGTCCACAGGACTGAGAACAGTTGCTTTCCTAAGAGGTGATTAATGGAAACTCAGAGTCACACAAAGTTAGTAAGAATGATGAGCCTTTGCTACAACAGTTATAGAAAAGCCTTAGAAGATAGATTTTACAAGAAACGGCAAAGACTCTTTATTTCCCAGTCATTTGGTATATGCCACTTGAACTCTTGTATCAATAAATATCTTTTTTAATCAAAATGTTCCATGACATGAAAAAATTCCGCTCAAACTTTTTAAAAAGTCAGCATCCCTTCCAAGTGCGGAGAGTGCCTAATGGTTTTCTTGACACTTTGAAATGGCATTTCTCTGGCACAGGAAAGCAGAGAAGGAGGAGTAGATAACTCTTGTAGGGGGCTTGTGCAGTGATCACTCTTTGTTTGGCTCTAGACAGTTTAAGCAATGTTTCAAATCTGACTGTAGAGTACAAACATTAGAGCATTTAGATTGAATGCCAGAACTCAACCTATGATACCACTTAGCTTGACCTATACAAAATGCCAAGGTTCTCGTTTTTTAAAGCCTACAGTACAAACTGGGAAAAAATTCAGCAGCATGACTCAACTGCAGCATTCTTGCTCACCTGAAACGAAGCCAAAAGTTAAAAGTCATTTGAATATAACTTTCTGTACCTTAATTTGCACTTTGGATTACAACTGAGTGACTCAGTCATGACAAATCGAATGGTCCGTGCAGTTCCTATCTATCTGGCCACCTTCTTCTTTCAACAACTTGTCTGTGATGTGGCTAGTTTTCTGGAAATTATTTACAAGTCATTTAAAAAAATGATTGTTATCCTTTAGCTCGTCCATAAAAGTTTCCCTGCAAATTTTTCTTCTTTCTAAAAAGATTTATTAGGAAAAAGATGTAAATAGTGTAGACAGGCACTTTTTTTTTCCTTTTTTTGCTATATTTTTTTAATGATCTTGTAATTTAGATACCAGGATAATCGGTCTCAAGGGCATGGACACACTTTAAGGGAATGTTAATTATTAGTACAATTGTTGAGCTAGTTATCAGATTGCTGGGTTACTGGAAGACCCAGGCTAGCTTCTGTTGATTTACCTTTGTAGCACAGTTGTTGAGAAAATAACAGTGATGTATTCAGAGAACTTCAGCCTGTCACTGCCAATCTGAGAATCTACTTGCCGAAAGGACCTGATAAGTTTGTAACGGAATACCCTGGAGGCACCTGGAGTGACTGTCAGGGATGGGTGAGGTAGGGATGAAGCGACTTGCCTCTCCCAAGCTTCCCTGGTGATATGTTTGGATAAGACTGAAATACTTGTAGATTAGCAGTGGAAGGGTGCTCCCCTTCGCTTTGCCCCACCCAGACTATGAACATCGCCTACACTTTTTTAGGAAACTGTGTGTTCCCCCACTTAGCTATGGGAGTCAGCTATAGCTATGGGGAAGGGAACTTGCTCACGTGGGAGAGGGGCTTCTTTTGGAGAGGCAACAGATCCCACATGCCTCGCGGACACCTCCTGAGCTGGTGAATGTCAGCATCTCTAACCTCTGCATTTCCTAGAGGGAAAGGGAAGGAAACAACTCACCCATCATCACTGCACCACCGGTATCTTTGCCTGCAGGAAACTCCTGGCAATGATGCCCATTTGGGGGATAGAAAATTGGAGTCATGGGAGTTTACATCTGAAATTTGAAGGTCTGGTAGCAGGCACTGGTAGTGAGCGTTGTGACTTTGGTGCTGATTCTCCCATCATTTTCCAGTCTGGGGTCTAGTAGGACATATTCAACTATAAAACTCCATGGAGAGTTTTTTCAGGTTTTTATTTCATATGAATTTTCATCACACTAATTATATGGCCCAAGATGATTGGTACTAAGTAAAGAACAAACTACAATGCATTATCCTGCAATTTAGAGGTGAGATCTCTTGTAGCGAAAAAGTGACAGACTGACAAAATTTCTTCCAAACTCTTTTGACCAGTATAACAACTTTTTTAGTTTAACACATTTCTTCCCTTGAGCACAGACACCAAAAGCCTATTAGTGTTTTTCCTGGTGTGATGTCTTCTTGACAGCTGTGCTCAGGGAAGCTAGAAAGGAGCAGAATTACACTATTAGATGCTCTCGAGGGTTTTGCTTCTATTTTCATTTCATTTTGCTAATTCTTGACAGTTTCAATAATGTACTGAAATGAGTCCCATCAAAATAATGTTGGACACCTGGGAAAAAAACCACATAGATCTGACTTTCATCAGTGATTGCATACATGTTTTTCATGTTTTTAAAACTGCTTTCAAGTGATGGTGTAGGCAGCAATGTTCCGTGCTAATTTGGTACATCACCACACAACATAATGTAGCAATCAGCATTAAGAAATTTTAACCACATGGAGATTTCTCCATCATTTTTCAGAAATAATTTTCTTCTTTTGGTGAGAACTTGAAGGAAGAAAATATATCCTGAGGGAATGGTTTAATATGAAGATATATTGAGGCTCTATGTAATATTCTTGTCTTTCACTTGTTTTTGAAATAATAATTACTTTTTAAGAGCTCCTCTCCATAGCATTAGTATAGAGTACTATTAGTATAATGTCATGTGCACAGGTTATTCAGCCAGATAACAGACAGACAGTAAAAGAGAACTTTTGCTCAGCTCTATATTAGGTTATGATGTGATGTAATTAATTTAATAATTTTTACAACTTTTTTTTATTAGGACATATCTAAGATCCCTTAGAAAGCAGCAGTTGCTAAAAAGTCAATTTTCCAATCTGGTTTTCTGCAGAAAGCAGAAATGCAATTTAGGTCTCTGCAGACTTCTTGTTGAATGCTGAGAAGATAACTATTAAGAAATAAAGTGTTGATAAATGGCAGGATGAAAATATATATACACACATAGAAATGTTTTAGGTTTTTTTATAAAGTTAATGTAAGTAAATAATTATTAGCTCTGTAGTATGTACCTCTAAAGACATTTTATTTACAAAACTTACTTTAAAAGCCCCTCATTCTAATGTAGCTGAAATCCCTGAAATGTAACAGATTATACAAGGCTTTTAAGTTGACTTAATTGGAGAGAAAACCCTTCTTTTGTTCAGTGTCTGGGATGGTCTCAGAACAGTTTTGAGACTGTTTCCAAATTTTTCCCCATTGCTCGGTTTCGGGCATGCCCTTGGGGTGGTCCTGAGCCAGCAAGAGATAATGGGCGTTTTCCTAATAACTGCAGGCTTCTCGGCTGGGAGGTCCCTGCCAATCCTCGGCTCCTCGGCTGCTGAGGAGCTCCTCCTGGCACACAGCATGACAGGGCACAGGATGTGCAGCCCTTCAGTCAGGGCAGGGCTGGTCTGCACTTCTTGGAGTGCAGGAGCGCCAAGCTGCTGACCACCAAGCCTGGGACACCCAGCACACACACCGGCCGGGGTGCTGCGGCTCCCTGTCGCTGGTTACCTGCAGCTGGCATTCATTGGTGCTGGCTTGCTCCAAGCTTGCACTGCCTGTGTGCCACGGCATGCAATCCATCCTCTTCTTCCTGTTTCTGGGAGGTTTTTGACATCTGAAAGCTTCCAGTTTTGTTACTGGAGAGCCCCAGATGATTTCCTCCTTCATGCATGTTCCTCTTACTGTTCTGTGCCTGGTTTCATGGCTGTATTGTGTTTATTTGAAGTCAGGGCTTTTATACTCATTTTCAATGGTTCATTTCTTCCTCTTTCATTTGCAGTTAAAGAAACTGTTATTAAGAACAATCCCAATATCCATCTATTTAAAAGACATGGGTTTCAAAAGTCTTCCTAACATTTCTAAAGCCAAATATCTCCTCATACCTCATGACCCCAGAGGAACAAGAGCACAGGTATGGATGTATTTAAGAAAGACCTAATACTAACTAATTTTCTGCCACATGTGGGGGTTGTGCCCCACAATGCTATTTAAAATTGACCATGTGAGTAGTGAGGTAGGGATGTTTTTTCTTGCAAAGATTTATCTCCATGTTTTTTTCCCAGGGTTTTGCAGAGCTGTCTGTCTAGAATTTCCACATTATAAATGGCTCTTGTTTTGGTAAAGTTTGAATTATTTTCATTAGCTGGTCACCTGGGGCCTGACCAGAGTCAGGCTAAAAACTTCAGACAAGCACTACAGCTTTTGCAATCAGTCTCAGTCTCTCTCTCCTGTCATCCCCAAGGAAATGAAAGGCAGAAACGTTTATGCTTCAGGTTAATGTTTTAGAAGTGTTTGAGGCAGGAAGCAAATGGACTTATTCATAAGTTCCTTGAGGATGTTTTGTTTCAGTCATGAGGACTGAAACTTTCCTGAATAAAGGCCAGTCAGCAAGAAGTGACCAGGAGCAGGGTCTGCCTTTGGGATGTGCTCCAAGACCCGGGCACCTGGAAGGGATTCACCTTTGAGAGCCTTTCTGACAATCCATGCCTAACTTTGGCATGGACTTTGGGAGCTCAATCATAGAGGCGACTCATGTAAGCCTCAGACTTAGGTTAGGTTAGGAGAAACTGGAAATACCTAGAGCCGTATAAAAATAGTCATACAGAAGTGAAAGGAACGAGCTGGAAGATGCCTCTCATTTACCCTAAGGAAAAACCATATAATTTAATTGCTTACATAGATAAGGATCCTTCTGGAGGGTGCCTAATTTTGAATATCACATCACATTTAGCAATAGACCTATCTTAAGCACCCAGCTTACTCACTATTTTTTTCTTTGGGAAATAAAAACATTTCTTCTTTCTGGGTCCTTGACAGTGTTCACACTGACAGTGACAACCCTGAGCAGAAGTTGTCAGGGACCACTTGAGGACAGTTGAAAATCTGCAACAGCTATCCAGTGAGAAGGTAGCTTCTGAGTCTCTGAAACCGGGCTATTAGTGTGCTGTAATTTTTGGGAGCAAATGCAAAGACTGAAATTTACTCCAATGGCTTACGAAAGATGCTGTTATTAGTGGTTTTTTTCCACTAAGGATCTACAAGGCAGGCTTTGCATTTTAGGAGGAAATGTCAGAATATTGATTATATTGAGTGAAGTTTATTTTCCTAGGCATAGAATATTATGGCAAATAGTATAGGTTTACAATAGGAAACTTGTTTCACTTCTGACTGCATACATTGTTTGGTGCATTCCTCTCTCTTTTCCTGTTATTCTGATCATGTGTTGATCTTGCAGATTCTAATTCTCTAAGACATTTCTCTTGTTAAATGCAGTAAGAACAAAGTCAGGTCAAAACAAAGTTGTGCTTTTTTTTTGCTATATCTATCTGCAGTTATAATGACCCCTCTCAATTTGTACAATGAATCTTCATTGAAATTAGAGTTGAATTAAAATTTTTAACAAAAAAAAAAGTGGTTCATGACTGCTTTTACACTGCGTGTCACGTGTGTGCCAAAGCCAAATGTAGGAGAGCAAGGGGTACATATTGCATAAGGAGCCCATATGAGGGAGCCCTGCAGCTTTCTCAGAAACCATTTTGTCACTACTTTCCTGGGAAGTCTTCTTTTTTACATGTTTACCCTTCACAATATTTTGTGGGTTGACCTCTGATGTCTAAGTCTGGTTCTGCTTTGTATCGTTTGTCTCTTTGTGTATTGCTTTCTGTGTCTGCTCCTTTGCTTTGGTTGTTTTCCCTGTTAATTTTGCACTAAGGCACCAATAGTATTGTTTTGGTCTGTAGGGCTGTGATCCAAGGCAACAGCAAGACACCGATCTAAGCACCTGAAGTGCTATGAAAATATAACCCTTAGTGAAACAGTTACGCCTTACTTCCATAAAACACCCTCTAGTATTAAAATCTCATTAACACACAGGAATTCTGCTCACAATTTCATAGTTTCAAAGAGAAGAACTTTTTTTGTTGTTTGATACACACTTTCCTTCTGAATTGTCAAACACCTCGGTGCCCTCCCATGACGCCAGTAGCATGATGCTTTTCTTCCACGCAGTCACATATAAACATAAAACCAGTATTTTCTCAAAATTTGTGCCTATCCAAGCTGTCCCCAACCAAGGGGATGTTCTTAATGTGGTCACTATTGTCGTCTTTCCTTTGCTATTTTAATGTGAATAATCTACAAAGTGAAAATCCATCATTTTTGGGTAATCTCTTAGTGTGTCAGAGATAAATCTCAACTCGCCAGGTTGTTTGCAGGATCTGGATCAGTTTTGTCAAGGAAAGAAAAAGTCCAGGTTATCCTCAACTCTAATGATAAGCCACATAAAAAGTCAATCATCATTTTAATTTTCAAGAACAATAAAAAACATATCAGATCTTCATGAGAGGCAATTTCTGAAGTGCTCATTTTGGTGCAGGACGTGTTTTGTCTGCATGGAATCATTCAGTGAGTATTAGTAGATCTGGAGGTTGGCAAGGCAGAGCCTCCAGCTCTGCTCTCTTCATAGGTGCACCACAATTCTGACACCTTTGGTAGAAAAGACAGGGCAGAATCTCATCAGGGATGGTGGAAACACGGGGATAAGCCTTAACTCCAACTCATCTCTTCTTCAGTTGGTTAAATGAAGTCCTTAGCGACAGATGGCACGCAGCCTCCCCTTCCCTCAGAAGACCCAACACTTCATCTACAACAATACATGGAATCCTTCCAATCTGCTCTAGCACATGGCCCCACCATCCTGCCTGCCTGCGCCCAGCTCTGACCTCCCAGTCTGCATGGCAGCGTGCAGTGGCTGAGACTGCCCAGCCAGCTGGCTGGGGTGAATCAACAAGCTGGAATTGACAAAACATTTTTCCTAACATATTTAGAATATTTCACTGGGGAGAAATCTCTTGAGGTTCAACATCTGATTCTTCAGTCTGTCCTGGGAGATTAAAATAAAGGAGAAGGAAACGTTAAGTCATGCATATTGCGATTGAAAACAAACACAATGGGTCAGATTCCATCCTCGATTGCAGCCACACTGAAGTCTCTGTGGTTGAATGAGAGTAAGTGAGGACAGAGTTTGACCTGGTGCCGTGAAACTAGAATAATAAAAATGATAGACAAGGATAAACTCTTCTGCAAATCTGCGGAGTATTCCATCTGAGGAACCTTGAGAGAGACAAAGATTTTATAATCAAGGGGGACTTAATTCCTCAAAGATGAAGCAACATAAAAAATAATTATTTGCAAAAATAGTTTTGGCTGACTGAATAAGGCGGACTTTTGTCATCTGACAGCTATGCATACTGTGTGACAAACGATTAAATAAACAGATTGCTGCTCAAGTAACTTGCTTTCAGTTTGAGATGCCAAAGCCACTAGAATAACCTCTACCCACTAAAAGAAAATCACTTGGTCACATTGTGGCCACACAGAAGGCCCTATTCATCAGCAGGGTTTGCTTGCAAGATGGTTTTTTGTGGAAGAAGAAAACTACACCTGCTCAGTGCAGACAACACTGGGCTGACTGAAGGCACCGAGACCTCTGCTTGCTCAAAGGGGTTTTGCGTTGATGAAGTGAGAAGAGATTTCATGCATGCTTTTTTCTCTCCAGTCATTCCACCTTCTTTACCGAGGCTCTGACAGTAGCTGGATTTTAAAAATCCTGACTTCTGCATACACAAAAACTATTTTATAGCAATCTTTCATAGCAATCCAGCCCCAGAGAGGTGTGCAAATCACACGTGCTGATGCCAAGAAGTGGAAACCATAGAAACAACATGAAAATTTATTCATTCTTGTGTTACCTGTGACCTGAGTGGGCCCGTCCTGAAGCTCCTGTGCAGTCTCTTGCCTGTTTATGTTCATACCCATCTGTTAGCATGGCACTGCACCCACTCACCAGACAGTCCATCATGTTCACTGGAGCTGATGATGGATCTGAAATGGCAGCCTGCATGACTTTATAAAAGGCTGTGATTTAGTGCATGTCCGCACATGTAGTGTCTTTGGAGCTCTGTGTAGTATCATCCTATCTGCTTAATCTCACTGTCCAAGGGTTAGGATTTTTTTGTTTTGTTTTGTACTTTCTAAGCGCCTGCTCTGTCATCTGTGTACCACATTGCACTTCATATTCATCAAAGGTATTTAGCACTCGACAGGGTGAGTGTTCTAGGACTCTAAGATTTCTATCAAAACCATCACCCTTCTTAAAGCGAGATCTAGTATTTGCCTCATGCATAAAAATACAGGGTTTTTTCAGAGTCTGCCAGTTCAGAAAATGCAGCTGATAACTGTTTTTAGTTTGGAGCCTTGTTTTATCCTTACTAACAGCCTTCAGAATTGTACTTAATGAAGAGAGGAGTAGCTTCAGTCCATAGTAAATGAGAAAAAAACCTCATCTTCAAGGAACCTTCTCTAAAAATTTTTTGCACACAAGGAGAAGAGAATCCACCAGCTCTGCAGCAAGGAAAAGGAAGTTACATGTTTGGTCTTCGAATATTTGCTTTGGTTTCAGCATGGCTCTGTGTGCAAGTTTAGCCTTTGGCATATTTCCATCATCACCAAAATATATGGTTTCAGAAGGAAGCTGAAACTTTTGCTCTGGATTATTTTACCTGTGCTATTAGATGGTTTCTGAGAGCAGAATAGGGTGCAACCCTGAACTGGACCATCCTATGGCTTGTATTTCATTTTCTCTCATAGGATACTGCCTGTGACAAGCAGATATATTCAAGGTATAAACTTCAAGCCTTATGATTTTTCATTTTCCTCACCAGACAGCAGACAGTTGTCTAAAGTGCAGAGGAGACGTGTCTCTCCAGAGCTGCAGCCAAACTCACTCACTCATGGCTCTGGGGACCATCAGCAGCCGTCAGACCTCTGTTCTGCCAACTAATAATGCAGCCAGTGGCACAGAGACAAAATCTGGCCCCAGGAATGCCGCACAAATAACACCTGAGATTTAAACTGTGTAAACTTGTGTGCACGCTTCATGCACACAAGAAATTGGAGAAATGAAGGATAATTACCAATGTTTTCTTTATTCCATGAGGAGCAGTGGGGAAGCAGCTGCAAGAGCCTTTTCAAAACCTCTTCCTAAGGATTGTCTTTGCAATTCCAGTTGCTTGGCCAGCCCTCTATGGAAGAGGCCATATAAGTATAGCTACTGCTTTTATGCCAGACCAGCACTGAAAAGTCTAGTTCAGAAACAAGAAAATGAAAGACAGTAAAATACAAAGCATTCTGTTAAAGGACCCCTGTCATATGGATGAAACCCCAAAATTTCTGTTAATTAATGTCCATTCTAAGTTAAAAAAAAGAAACAGCTATATCACTTCTGAAACATCTGCTATGCACACATATTTCCCATCTTCTTATTGTAATGATAGGATTCCATTGCATCCCACTCACCTTCTCAGCTGGAGAACATGCTCACCACTGGCCCAAGATTTTCTGCAAAAGCATATATGAATTTGGTTTTTCTCCTACCTTGAACACCCTGTAGACGCATATGTGAACAAGAGCAGTAAAATCAAGGCCATTCTTAAGGATAGGAAGAAAAAATAGCATTTCTGTTTAAATCAGAAGGAATCTGGGTTTAATGTCAGGACAAGCAGACCTACTGGTGTCGCTTTACAGTACAGGAAGAAGATGAATAGCCAAACTAGGTCTATATGATTGCAATTCCTTTTCCATGATCCTGAGAGCTGATGAAAACTCTCTGTACCACACCCTCAAATATCAAATCTAGACAGAAATAATGGGGTGGATAATTGAGAATTACCTTTCAATAGCTAAATACCAATAATCTGTCAAGTAAATATCAAGATCATCTTCAGGAGAAGCATCTAGGCTTCTCAGATTGGAGGAAGGCACATGTATTCTCCTCACAATTTGTTGCTCACTGGTCTCTCATAAGTCTTTGATTACAAGAGGGTTCCGAGCTGGATGAAGTATCCTCACAGTCTGTACAAGTCCTGGGTTTCTCAGTCCTTGAAAGCTGTGCCATAGCTCTGTGGTGAAGTTTTAAACATCAGTTCTCAAAGCTAACCTGGTGTCCTCTGCAGCAGAACCCATTCAAAGTGGCTTGCAACCTGACTGAGGGATTTTTCTCAAAACTACCTGGTTTTTGAGCTGCCCATCAGAGAAAAAAATAGCATTGCACCCCATGTGTTGCTGCCACACTCCAAATAATAAAGAATGGTGTTTATAATAGTATACATTTCTAATGTGGAGGTATTTTTTTGTTTCTTTGCTTGTGTGTGTTTGCTTGTTTGTTTCTGTATAGATCACAGAAGAATTAGGCTTAAGAACCAGGTAATTTGCCGTTTGGTAATAAAAGAAGCACAGAGCAAGCCAGCCTCCTACTGACTTGCAACACAATGTTACAGGTCCCCAGTAAATCCCAAACTTAGCAACAACTTCTTGGCAGCACTAGAACTTTCCCCTGTTTTATCCTGGTGTAGAAGAGAGAGTGCACCATTTTGTGACAAAAAGCACCCTTGTAATTTGACCTGGTGACTATGCAAACAGCAAACCTGAAACCACCACCCTGACAGCAGTCTTTGTGTGTGTGCCACCTAGCACTTGATGTGATGCTAGGGCTCCCGGGTGGACCGTCTGTAAAATCCTGGCATAAACCAGAGGCAGGAACAGCTGTGAGGATGCTGCAAGCTAAAAGCTGTGAGTGTGTGCATTTGTTTGCATGTATGTGCGTAATCTACATCTCTCTCTACTGATGTAACATAGAGAGCTTAATACATTTTCCTCCAAAGTCTTCCAAAAAGAGCTCTGCTTTGATCGTGAAGGAGAACAGCGACAGCCCACAATCCCAGAAACATCTTCTCTGTTGAATGGGGTGATGTGAGTATCTTCTGAGTCATGAAATAGCGTCTGGGAAAACCACATCAACTCTAGGATTAATTAATATTAGAGTAAGGGTCAAAGATGAAGTTTGGGCTTTAAAAAAACGTATTTACACAGTAAAAAATTCTTCACCACATCTCCTGTTGAGTGCTTGCGTTTCTTACCTTACTGGCTTCAGCGTCTACACAAGTGTTGCCTGTCGAAACTGAGCTAGGCCCACTTTGTTTATTAAGACTGACTGTAGCAGTGAAAAGTCATTGGTATGATGTCAAAATAAATGAAATTTGCTGTCCTACAGATCTAGGTCAGATTTAGCTGGGACACTTACAGGCTATCTTTTCTCTGTAAGCAGATCTCTCTTCACAGGACTTCCATGAATGAAATCTTTCTCCTAGAGATCCCAATTTTTCCCTGAATCTTAGTAGAAATGGGAATTAGGAACTCTTAGTAGAAATGGGAATTAGGAACTCTTAGTAGAAATGGGAATTAGGAACAAGAGAGAAGAACAGATAGATAGTGGTCATTTCTACAAGAGGCTAAAATGGTTCACTGAAACTTGCTGAGCAGTGTGGTTATATTGCCATTTCTTGTCCAAGGACCAAAATGCCAATCTTAAATGATCTTTTTCCATCTGTTCCTGATTTGTCTTCTTACCAATACTGATTTCCATCAAAATATGTCAGGGGGCTGAGGAGTTTCTCAGATGATGCACCAAGAATGAAGAAAGCCTGTTTCAGTAGCATGAGTACTACTTTCTCTGGTGTGGCTTTTGTCAGTAGTGCCCATCTCTCTTTTGGATGTGGTGACAAAGACTAACAAGCTTCCTCCTGCCAGTAAGTGGAGAGCAGAGGCTGATAAAGGGGATCCTGCGCTGGGAAGGGAATGAGTTTTAAAGTAATCTGGGCAATGACAGGCTTGAAGGCTCTGCAGCTTGTAAGCAGCATGGACACTCACTGACCTTGCTTTCTTTGCCTCATTTCACCTGATAAATGAGTGTGGTGCACTGGGAGTTCAGGTCTCCCCGCCCACAGCAGTGCAAATCACTTCAGTGAAGGGATAATTGAGTAAGTGAGAGGATTTGCTCAGAGACCTTTCACATGGTTGCAGTTGCAGAGGGCAATCACTTCCCCAGTCTGTCTGGGCTCTGAAAGGTAAGTCAAATGGAGATCAATGCACTGACAGACTGACTAGAACTGAAAGGAGAACACCCCACAATGAACAGGCAGAACCACAGCTGAAGTCAGCTGTGCTCTGGGGCTGGACTCAGCCCCCACCACGCTGGCCAAATGTGTGGTCACACACCCTCGACAGAGTGCAAGTGCATGTGGATACAGCTCCTACTCCTTTGTCCAGGAAATCCCAGGCAGAATGCAGCAGCTTGCTGAACCTCCTGCACATGCACTGTACAGATGGCCAGCACATGTGCGATAGGCACGTCAGGCTTGCTGGGCATATGCAGATAACTTTGTGGCAGAGCTGGATGCTTGGCTGCATCAGGAAGCATGAAGGAGTGGAGAAAGAGAGAGAGACGACAACTCTCCTACTCGTCTCTGTAAATCAATAGTGCGCTATAATCATATCCATCTGCTGGGGAACCCAGCCCTAAAGCATGTGTTTACCATTTACATACATTTTTATAAAAACCCAATCACCTGCTAACTACAGATTTTGTCTAGAAACAGCTCAAATTGTTTTAGGAGTGCGTGTGTGCTGTTGCAGCGGAGAAAACTGGAGTGCCCATGTGGATGAGGTGGCGGTGCCTGCTCCTGCTCGCACTGCCTGGAGTCGAAAGACAAGGCTTGTGCACACACACACCAGTCACATTCCTTGGTCACATAAGTGGGCATTTCCCAAGGGCCTCTGAGGGACATGAAGGCTGTGCAGCACCCAGGGGTCCAGAGCAGAGAAAGTGCTGAAGTTCCCACTTATGAGTTACTTGGACAAAAGCCCTCAGGTTAATTTTTCTCCTTTGAAGTTTTGAACTATGAGGGGATTTTGTTTGGGTTTTCTTACAAGGGTAAAAAAAGAGAGAAACTGTCTTGCACTCTACTCTGTTCATTTGGGAAAGGTAATTTCAGGGGTTTTACAAGATTCGAGGTGATGTGGAAGTAAATCAAAAAAAGTCACTTGGCATCCTCACTGAGCAGTTCAGGTTTCAGTACAACAATAGACAGTTCAATGTGAAACCAAAACAAATGTTAAACCAAAACAAATGTTAAACCTTGAAACCCGTATAAAGTGAAATTGTCATCATCCAGTCAGTTTTTATTCTAAGCACCCTGGCTCCTAGAGAAGTCAATAAGAAATGGAAGTGCTGAGCTATTAAAGGATTCAGCCTATAACAGTATAGGACACGTTCAGCACAGACTGCTGGTTATGGCCATTCCTCATGACTGTCATTCATTATATTCAAATGTAACTTAAACATGTGCCAGAAATTTTGGAGAGACTAATCCTTGGAGAAATGGGCTCAGAACCAAATCTCTACATAAACGATAATCCTTTGGAATAAAATATTTTTAAATTATTAAACTAAAATATTTGTTTCAGACTATGAGAATATGTGAGTCTCTCCTTGGCTGTCACCTCTTAAAGAATGGGATGAAATTTAAGTTTCATGAACATTAGTGCAAGTAATTCAATACTATAACAATAGCAAGCCTGTGCTGTTACAGCTAGTGAAAATTCATGATGAAATAGTTGCACGTCCAGACATAGGTTTTATTAAGGATCTGGTTCTGCACACACATGTAACTTTTAATATTTTGATAGATCCAAAGAAGTCAATAGCTCTATTTGCAAAGCAGAATGGATTTACATGCACTGCATACTTGCAGATGACAAGGCATAATTTCATGTTTATACTAATCCGTAGAATTTAGGCATACCTGTGGCTTAAAAATTTCTTTAAAGTTATTTGTCATTTTTCAATATGTCACCTTTCTGGTAAACTCTGTAATATCAAATATAATGTCATAAAGAGAAGTGTAGCCCAAGACTGAAAAAAACCCCCTAGTGGTCTCTGTCAAAACTGTCAATAGTTCCAGAGTTTTACACCTTAAAAATGTCAGAAAACTGTCATGCCATCCACTAATCATTATATATGGTAAAATAATTATTTTACTGGTTTATTAACATTGCCTTAAAATAAATAATTTACCGTGGCTAAAAAAAATAAGGCAATTTAGCTGATTGATGAAAATAAAATTAACATAAGGAAACATTATGAATAATGTGGCTGCTGCGCAGCTTTCTGTGCCAGTGCTGTGTGGGAACAGACTGGGCAGTGGGGAGAACATCTGACTGTGCACATCCTGCCTTTGACCCAGTGTCATGCTGCTGCTCATCCCAGCTTGGGTGGTGAACAGCCTCGATCTGCAGCTTCTCTGCCCTGGCTGCTGCTGCAGCACAAGGCAGTTATTCATGATAAACTCAGGTCTGGGTTCAGTAAAAATACTGCCTGCATCCCTTCTGTGAAGCATATTGAGAAACTTATGTGAGGGCTTCAGCTTTAGGCGAATCAATTGATAGAGTTGCTGCTTCTAGCTCTGGGGTGCAAATCTCTTGCAGTTTTCCTGCTTCCTTGGCTGTTTTCCTGTCCGGGATGCTGAACTGTAGTTTCAGACCAGAAAACTGGGACCCTGAGCAATCTGGCTCCTTTCTGACTCTATTCAGCTTGAAACATTTCATCCCCTCACTGTACCTCACACCAAAAAAGCCTGAGATGTTTCTTAGAAGACTCAATCCTTTTCTTAGACAGGCCTCTTCTTCCACACGTAGGCAGCTGTAAGAGTTTCTACCTCCCATCTCTCAGATTAGGGTTGTACTTCTTCCATGCTGCTATTTCTGACCATCAGTTAATTTTTCTTTGTGTGTTGTAAAAACAAAATAAAAAAAAAGCTAGAAAGAAGATTTTTGGGGAGTTTGTGGTTTAGGGTTTTTTTTCTGTAGATTAAGATGCTGGGTTGGTAACATCCTGTTTGATAGTCCTTATGGAGGACATGTGTTCACCTTTACCCAGGCAGCAATTTTCAGTAGGAACTTGTTTGTGTAAAAATTCAATAAATATATTAACAGCAATCTTTACTGGTCCTCTGGCTTGCTATTATCAGTTAGTATGCTCCAGGCATCACAGAACACATGAATATTAAAGAGCAATTGTTAACATTTTGATGTTTTGTCAGCACTTTGTGTCAAAACATCTTCCTACTGGGATGCAGCGTGTTGACACTGTGTCAAAACAGAATATCATCACCCCGTGCTAAAATGCTGCAATGTGATGACATTTAGATCTACATGCTCCAAGAGCTATTTGTACCACAGAGGCAAGCCTTTCTTAAACCGGTGGTGGCACCTGGCTGGAGAGCAAATCTGTGAGGTAAAGATGTAGCATACAGACAATATAAAAGAAAGGCAGAAAAGATGTTTTACCAGACAGCAAGAGCTGGTACAAAAATTCAGGAGACAAGATTTTTAGCACTGCATAATAGGCATTAAAACACCCATAATTATTTGAAGCCCAGGGTAAAATCACCTGTTTCAACATAGTCCCTGATTACCAGCAGCAATTATTCCCTGGATAGTCCCATTTACTTCTTGAAAAACTGATGCTAAAAGTGTAACTTTCATTAAAAAGTTACTTTTCAAAGGGAAACCAAATTCATCAGATTCTTTTACTTCTTTTCTTTGTACCACCAACCCCGTCAATAATTGAAACAAACTGAGAAATTAAAACAATGCCCTGAATGTTTTAAAGTTAGCATTGGAGGAGAGTAGGATATCAGACTATGGAAAACAAAACTTCTGAATGAAAAACATAAGAAGCATCAGATTCCAAACATCTATTTTAGATTAAGAAATTACAAACTTCTAGTTTATGTTGAAAACCAAACTAAAATATTCTTAAGAGGTGTTGTGAAAATACAAACTACAATATTCTAAGAACTTCTGAGGGACTGGAAATATGTTTAATATTCAAATATTTAAAATATTTTTGTGTCTTCTTATGTTTTAATTAAAATACCTGGGAAGTTCTGACTGATGGAAGTAAAGGGATAGAGGTCTTCCGTTTCATCAGGAGTTTAGTATTTTATACTATTAGAGAATTACTAATCATCCCAGACCATGAATTCAGAAAGTGAATAGGTCATACAGTCTTAAATAGGACCAAGCTGTGAGAGTTCTATGTGTCTCTGATTCTAATGGTTCTAAAGAAACTTCTCCAAGCATGTACCAGACTAAAGTGACAATAACAAATGCTTTAGCTGACAGTGCTGCACTTCCAGCTCCTACTAAAGTCTGCAGGAACTGTAGCTGCCATGGCCCTCTTAGGACTGGGCCCCCCTTTTCTTCACACAAAGAAATTTCCTGAAACAAAAAAGAAGTTTTAAGATTTAGTAATCAACATATGTCATATCATTTGAACATAATTTTTGTGTATCCATTTCAAAGGCAGACTGGATGTTCAGCCAATGATGCAGCTGGCCCTTTTCCAACCTAAACAGCATGGTCTCTTCAGCTTTACCATTCTTGCAGGCTCTAGCAGATTTTGGAGGTAATGTGCAATCAGGTACGTGAGACCATATTACATATTGGCAAATTTCTCCCCATGGAAAATGAAAATATTATATTCGTAGCGCATTATAGTTATTTTCAATGTGGTTAAATTTAAAGAGTGAATTAATCCCCAATGTAATTCTATCGATGTGAACAGAGCCATACAGGAACGAATGCGGTCTCAGAGAAACACATCCATAAATATACTAAGTTACAGAGTTGCTCTTTCTGTATATTAAATTCTGATCCTAATTTCTGCTCTAACCTATACATTTAACTGTGAAACTACTCCACCAGCACTAATTTCTCCTAATGAAATACCTGTGTAAATAAGACAAAACATCTAGCTTTATAATTAGGACTGTGTTCCTATAAGAGGAGAGCATTTGGCCCACATCCCACACAACTGCCATCCTTTAATTCCCTGAGAAGTACTCAATGGCTGCATATAAAGTGCGGGGCTTTGCGGCAGTGTGATTGCCGGTTTGGCAGAAGAGAAGGAGGAGGGGATGGATACATCCATGGTCCCATGGAGGTGCTCCAAATTTGGATCTGGGATGTACTCCCAGTTCCTACACTACAAAAATTGCCAAATGTACAAGCCTTGCCCTCCCACCTGTTTGAGACCACTGCTCAATGGGAATGCCTTGTTTGTTTTCTGATCTTCGTGGAAGTCGCAGTTATTGGACAGCTTTGGTCTGCACAACTTATTTTTGTAAGAAATGTTTGGAAATTTAGGCTGCTCCCTTAAGCTCCTGACATCCTAGTTAATGATGGTATAAATATAGACTGCTGTTGAGGAAAGACAAGTTCTGAAGTGCAATTAACCTTTAACAACCTATTAATGTACAAACCCTGAGTACTGTGAAAAAAAATCCATTCTCAGGATGCCCACCAACTTTTTCTTTCATGGAATTATTACAATATTTTCCAAGACAGGTTTCACTGGGGCCATTATTTTAGCTTGAAAAAAATCTCTCTCTTCAAGCACCTCTGCAAGCAGAAAATGAAACCTCCTGTGAGAAATCACCTGGCAGGGCATTACTGGAAACAGATGATATCCAAGAGATCTTGGACACATCTCTGTGTGAGCAAAGATTTCTCTGCTGCCGTCTCATTCAGGGACCAGCAGGGAAGATACCAAATAATGCCTTCATGGGTTGTCACCATGCCTTTCCACTGTCTTATCTTCCACATGCCTGTCCCGTATCTCTGCAAGCTATGCTGAGTATAATTTACTAGTGATAAAGTTTCAAACAGAAAGTAAGAAAGAGTAGAAGAGATTTGTTGGTTAGAGTTGATGAAAGGAGAGATAAAAGAAAGAAAAAAAAAAAAGACCAAGAATCAAAGACCTAAGTGAGAAAAAGCTATATAACAGTATTCCCAGTGACTTTTTAGATATGGAATGGAGCACACTACCAGGTAGCATATAAATGACAAAATCTAGATAATAATGATCTATTTCATTGTCCCATGGCTAAAAAGTTATTAAGTTGATTACTCACCCACATGTTTTGGAGAGCCTCAAATTAGATTATATAGGGAAGAAGAGTTTTTAGTGGTCTATTCTGTATGCTATATGTTTTTCCATGAATCAGAGCTGAGTTTCCCACTCTCTGTGTGCTCAGTCATCATGAGGGAAAACATAAACTTAAATGCATGCCCATAGCTGCTCCATCCCATTGTGAAAGTGTGCAAACTAAGCAATGTATTGGGTTTTTTCTGTGCACATCATTCTTTTTCTGTGGGGGAAGCTGGGCAACAAAACATGCAGCTTTTCACTTTCCTCTAAGGTTTGAAGATCTCTTTCTATGCATCTGTAAAACTGTGGAAACATTTCTTCTACTTGTTAAGTATAGGACCTGACAAGAGGCCTGTGAACTGGATCAGGCAATTCACTACAGGCAATTCTCAGAGATCCTCTACTTTGTGTTCTGGGGAGCTGAAAAGCACCTGAAGGAGATGAGAATGACATTATAGGAAGCAGATGACGGCCAGAGCTCTTGGACATGTCCTCATGTGAGTACTTGCCCTGGAATGTGCCACCATACTCCCAAGGGGAAACTGAGGCTGTTCTGTGAAGCAGCAGCATTGGCTGTACCAATGCCCAGGCTTGTAGTGGTACCCAAAACCAAGCAACTGATGAACAAAATTAATGTACTGGACTCTTTGCAATGTTAGGTTGTGGTGGAATGACTGACACAGTGAGGCTCCTAGTTTGCTGTCTTCCTTGGTGATAGAGAGAATTCTGGTACTGGTGAATTCCAGTACTTTTTGTACCTTACATCTTCTCTCTGCAGATATATTCCTGAAGGCTACCATTTAAAGGCTTCTTATAGTGAAGAACATAGAAAATATAGAAATACCTCCCCTACAGAAGCATAGAACACAGTTTATAAATTATAAACACCAGTACAATAGATCAGAGAAGAGTATTTATAAAAAAAGTCATTTTTGGTGGGATTTATCTCTTCTAACCTGCACTATCTGCAAGTGGGGTACTGCAGTGACAGTTGTCTGGATTATTCACTTCTTCAGCAGACATTTTTTTGTTGTTCACAGTATGCACATAGTGTGCATGTTTCTGTACATGCTTGTGTGTGTGTGCATGCACATGAGGGAACCCCAATACATAGATAGATTTCTGATACCAGTCTGCTGTGGCCCTTCACAAGTCCAGCTGCTCTATTTTTCTCCTGAAGTTTGGCCAGGTTTCACCCCCCCGGTGGACAGTGGCAGATTTCAATTCTTCCTTGGGTGTCTCACTGCTACTCATCCCCACTTTCCAAGAAAGATGCTGCTACTACTTAACTATCAGCTTTTTTTGGTGGAAAGTACCTACATTAAGTATTAACTACACTGTTCCATTGATTTTGCTATGACCTGCAGTTTGTCAAATCATTTATTCCTCTGCTGTAAGCAAAAAGCAGTATGAGATCTCCTCCCAGACAGAATTTCTGCTGAAGGGCTTGGTATTCAGGAGGTGGACTTATTGTGGCTGTAGTGAACAACAGGTTATATAATCACTGAAAATTTACATTCCTCCTTCTGCTTTTTCTCCAGCATTTGGGGAATATTTTACAAACCGTGAGAAGGGAGGAGGCATTTTTAAATCACATCCATTTTAACAACTTAGAACATTTTAATCCCAGCAACTGACCTTGCCAGAACACTGATCAGAACACTCCAGAGCATTAGTAAAATATATATGCAGAGATGATTTTTGCAACATGAGGTCATCCATAAAGCTAAACTTCCCACCACCAGCACAAACATACAAATACAAGCAGACAAATGAATGCTTACATTTTTGCATGTTATGTGTATTTTCATACTTTTTAAATAACAACATGGGGAAGATTTCAGGGAATAGAGAAGCAGCTAGCCTGGATAAATCATTAAGGTATAACTTACAGACTGTGGATTAGAATGTATATTCTACCAAAATGACTGTTGTTTTGACGGCTGAAATAGTTTGCTGCTGGTTTGGGAGAGAGCAAGAAAGCAGTGGCACAGGGTACTCATTTGAATAATGCCCTAAATCAGTCCCATATGTTGACCCTGTGACCAATCCTTGCTGGCAAAAAAATCCAAACAAATCAGTGGTATTTTTCAAATGGCTTCCAAGCAAGAGTCTGCATTCACCTAGCCCAGGGTACACATACACACACGGAGCACTTTGCACCTGCAAAAATAAGGCATTTTCCTTTATTGATAGCAAGGAAAAAAAACCCTCTGTTTTGATTCATGCATAGAAAAATAATAGTGTATATAATTAATACAGCTTGACCAAAATATTAGACATGGTTGTACAGATACCCTCCTATTTTTCTACCTCCAACAAACAGAGCATTATATAAGGCTGCAATCTTACTCCATGTGTGCTTTGGAGGGAATTGAGAAAGACTGGCATTTAGTTACTGCCTTTGCTGAATACTCATCTCCCACCTAAAGTGAACTAAAATACATGGAAGTTCAATATGTAACGACTGAACAGGAACTGGGCGAGCTTAAACATTGGTTACTTATTCACAGATGTTTCTATGCATGAAGATAGTGCCAGTTCAAGGCTCCTCAGGCAGCACAGCAAGAACACAGTTTCTCTTTGCCAAGGCTAAGGCCAAGGAAACTTCTGCCAGGGAAAATAAAGCGAGGTATGGAGAAAAGACCAGTGTGGTGAAGAACCAGGAATGACTCCTCAAGAGCTGAGCTTGCTGCTTCTGGTACATGGGGAGACCACAGCTGATGGAAGCAGAGGACATGACTGCCAGGAGAGGCTGCCACCACACACACCACTGCCCCTCTTCTGCAGCAGCTGCTAACCTGCTTGTAAGGCCTTGTCATGGGTAAGTAGGCTTGGCTACAGATTGTTTATCTTTCCTGAGAGTCCCTAGGCAAACTGAGCTTCTGCCTAGAGCTAGATCTGCATTTTGAGACATTTTCTTGTAGCTACAGCCAAGGATTATAGCACAATAAAACCATCACACTAACTGCAGGACACAAAACTACAGAACAGTAAAGGCTGTTCCTGCTATAAGGACCTCCCAGTCTGCAAGCAGTGGCCACAGATAAATACAATATACATCTCGGAAGGTTATAAGGGGACAACAAAATAGCGGTGGTCAATATAACAATTACAGGTCTTTGCAGTCCTCTGCAGGCACCACCACAGAGGTGAAGGTTTGAGGGAGTTGAAGGAGTGCATTGGGTTTTTGTGGAGTCTATCACTGATTAAGACAGTGGACATGCTTGTACTTTTTACTTGTGGCAAAGAACAGCTCTAGGAGTTTGTGGGGTGATATAACCCCAGGGGTAGAAACAGTCATCAGTCTACAAGGAGTTTAGATGGCAACGGAAAACAAGAATGAATATATGAACCACAGTCTGAAGGAAATTCTTTGTCTCTCTTCACTTGGGAGGGAGGCCTCCTAAAACTACAGCTGGGCTAATTTTATCTGTAGGGATTACAGCTGGTTTGCTTCCCAATAAAAAGATTGAATTTCTCTCTATTGAGGATATGGATATTTTACATCACCTTCATAAGTGCTCTAGAACACTTCCAAATTTAGCACTACTCCAGCTTAGGGAACATAAACACACTATTTCAAGATGTAAAATCAAATTACATCAGAACTATTGTTTTCAGAATCTCTTTTTATGTTCGTAGACATTAGGTGTGACTAGTCATGATTTTGGCAGTGAAAATGGTAATTCTCATGTGATCTGAGTGTGTCTGCAAATTCCACCCTTTCCTGCTGAAGCCTTCAGCACTCTCCTAATAAGCCTATGCTTTGTCATATATCTGCAGGCCCAGTCATTCTTTCACACTCCACACCTATGCCATTCGATGTTGTTTTATTCCAGTGAGACTTTGCACGTTTTAAAAGTACTATTTGAAAAATGTTCTTGTTAACATTTTCCAATAACACTTCCACCTATAATAAGGTCTTCCCTTGGAATTCCCTAGGCAGAGAAATGTGTGATGCACACACAGAAAACCTGATGTGCCCAGGCTGCATCAGACCAGTCGTGTTTGCCCTCTACCAACAAGTGCAGTGAATCTGCCATGGGCAGGTGAGTAGCTCTGCCCAGGTGGTTCATCTGAGCCTGTGCAACAAGGCTGACACATCCAGCCTGCACTGGACCCATTGAAAGTTTTCTCTGTATGCAGAAAGCCCCCTTGTGTTTTGCATACCTAGCAGCACCGTCTGATCACTGGTAATTTTGCCAGGGATGAAAAATTGTGTCCAACACTGTTGATATTTTCTTTCTGCATAAATTTCGGACTACAGGAAGCGGATGTGTCTATAGAAACACAGGTCTGGGTGTAACTGCACACCGACAGATTGAACTGGGCTTGGCTCCTCTTCAGGAGTGTACAGCTTCCCAGGCTGATTGCCGGGGTCACCGAAGAGCACAGCTTCTGCTTCAGCTAATGGGTGTGACAAACCAACGGACAGGCGTCCCCAGTCAATAGCTGCCCATATGCCATAGAGTACTAAGAATTTTTTTTTCCAAGAAATGCTCCTCTACATATCCTTAACTGGGTCAAATGCCTGCTGGATACGCCTGTCTTCTTCATTGAGGGTAGAAGTGACCAAGACAAGTAATTTAGACTAGACATACAATTTGAAGTGCCTAACAACATTAATCCCTTCATTGTTTCCTAAGAAACTGGGTCATACACGTTCAGTGCCTCTCTCTATTTGTTTCTGTATGTGTCTGTCATTCCTCCTGCTGCCTATTGGTTAACTCCAAGCAAATTTGACAGAAGGACAGAAGTTTCAAAGAAAATTACATTTCTGCAAACTTTGTGGAGTCAGTGGCTTGGTAATGGAGGTTAGCCCAGTTCAAGGACTAAACAAAAAGCTACAGTGTAAGAGTAGTAATTATCTACTTGGTTTGGTCTGCCAGCTGGCCAGACGGGACACATGCATGGACTGGCCAGTCAGCATTGGAACTGATACAGCTCATACTTCAGCTTCCTTAACCAAAATCCAGCAGACACAGAGGCATGGGAAAATAGGTGGCATGGAAGAAAACTGCATATATTGCAGCAGTTTGAAGTCATAGGTAATCTCGGGTTACTGCAGTGAAAGTGCACAGACAGACATACCCGATAAACGCACATGGCCTCATCAATGGTTAGTCACAGGGCAATTTGCACATGAATACTGTGACACATAAAAGCCGTGTTTGAAGTCTACATACTCTCTAATATATGCTATATAATGGGCACTCTGGTATTCTATATAAAAATATACACTATGTAGGTATGAGCGAGTACACAGATAATGCATATGTAATTCTATATGTGCTGCATAAATACACAGAGTCTGTTACAGCTCATATCATACATTACCTGAACTCAATGCAGTAATGCACCACACAGCATATACTGTGCTATGCCACCATAATAACCTGTTACATATATAAAATATAGACAGCCATGGTGTTGATCTCTGCTCTTGGAATCAAATTCATAAACTTGTTTCCCAGAGTTCAACTCAATGAACAAAGGGGAGAGGAATTAATGTTTTGAAAATATTTTTTCTTTTTTACACTTAATGTATTCAATGGCTGACAGAAAAGTAAAGAGAATATGAGGAAGACAAGACAAACATGCTTATCTCAAATACAGATATAGATTCAACATGTTTGTAATGATCTGTAAATGGGATGATTCTAAATTGGGTGTTTAGATGCTTCTATCATTTTGTCCAGCTTTCCTCAGATGGAGAAAAATGATGCTAGTGACCTCAGTAGAAAGAAGAAGCAAGCCAGGACTTACTGCTCTGGAAAAATCCAGCCTTTGGATGCCATTGGCTCAGGTTTGGAGGGCCAGCATAGCTGCCTCAAAGCCAGGCACGGGATATACAGATATACACCTGGCAGCTGCTGAGAGCCCAGCAGAAAGGAGAGAGGAACTGTTCCATCTGAAATTCTGCTTCTGGGCATGATGGAATAAATAAACATTTGTCTCCTGGTGCTAAAGATGTTCCTTCTGCTAGAAATTCTGCTCTGCAGGATGAGAGATGCTTCCCTGTGGCTACACAGCAGAGGTAACAAAAAGCTCTGCATACTCGAATAGCTGTGCTTTCCTAGGTGAAGCAGCTCTTTAATGTTACCCTTTAATGTTACCCTCTGCTGCAATGTGAGTCAGATCAGGTCTGGCTGGTTATCAGCTGCTGACCATGAAGGAAGGGTGGAGAGGGTTTGTGAGAGTCTTAGCCTGCTGCCTGTGGCATGTCTGTCCAGGAAAGAAGCCAGGAGGCATTTGAAGGAAACTATTGAGTTTGGTACTTGCTGGGTGGTCCAATAAGTTTGACATTTTTCATGCACCTTATTTCCACTATAACTGGGTGGGGTTTTTTTCCTTCACCATAATAATTTTCCAATTTAAGAATTGTTATGAAGATTCTTACTTCTTTTTTTTTTTTTTTTTTTGTACCCCCCATTCTCTGCCACTGTCTGCCCCAGACTTTCAGAAAGAGAAAAACAAAGGAACTGCTGGTGGAACATTTTGGATGTATCTGATTTTTGAGTTTGCTTGGAATGCTGATAAAGGCTACCAAATTTCCCAGGCATCTGGAAAGAAAACAGAGATATTTCTTTGTCTCTTTCTCCTCCTTGGATAGCATGCCCATGTTGGCTGGTGTTTGTATTGTTAACTATCATGCCATTATGATAAATTAAATGTTTCTTATGGCTGTTCAGTGAGGTGAGACATTTAATTGGTTTATTTAATGAATAAATAATAGCCATTTAAAATATGACCAGCCACTTGGCTAGTGTGGGTTGCCAGTCTTAACCATCATCCTTTCCTTCTCTGCAGAGGAATGTGGGCATCTTCACTGGGTGTTTTTCAGCAGCACATTCAGGCTTTGACAGAACTCCTCTCTCCTCAAACTCTCACTCCATTTTGTTGCTTCAGTTTCCCTAAGTTGATTGCAGCTGCAATCTTTTCTTTCTTCCTTTTTTTTTTCCATAGAAAAAATTTACACATAGCAATTTCACCCATGTTATAAACCTCTTAAGAATACAAATCTGCTTGCTTGGAGATGCTTTTTGGCCTGAGTTGTGGTGAGAGGAGTTGAAGGTCACAGCAAATGCTTCTGGCTTGCTAACTTAACACCCTGTGGCATCCCTCTGATTTTTAAGATTTCAGTAAGATTAATTTGAAGGAGGTACATTTCATGAGCCTCTTTTAGTAAAGTCACTCATGTGACTGTGTTTTTTTTTCCTTTTTGAACAAGAGCCAGCTTTTTCTTTTTCTTTGAGAGTAAAGATATATTATAGCTGCACCCATCAACTGCCTCTGTTGATGTCCAACAGAAGACGGGGTTAAAAACATCTGGAGTATTATTCATTACTAAGTAATCTGTGAGCTTGTTTCCATTTCTACTTGAGTCAGGAGGTTGACAAAGCAAAAGGTCACAGCCCAGCCAGGCTGTTTTGCAACACTGAATGTAAAGTGCACTGCACTAGATTCACATAAGGTGCCATTGCCCATTTATTTGTGCTATGCAAAGTTAGACCCTGTGAAGCAAAATAAAAGTGACATTTCTGTTGCATGAAACAATAGACTATCTCTGCTCACAGGAACAAGGGGCCATTCTGATCATAGCCAGGACTTGCTGAGGTGTTTGCTGTGAGAAATATCCAGTGCTGGGATCAACAGCTGCAGGGAGAACTCTGGATTTTGCCCAGATTTGGTGGCATATTCACCCCAGGGGCCTCAAAAGGATTGGGAAGTTTTTGTATATGATGTAATTCTGTGCCTCTACACTGACATTGTGTGTGTGTGTGCCTCTGCACTATCACAGCTTCCACAGTGCAATGACTCCCTGACCAACTGCAATGTGGTGCTTGCTCAGACATCACCCCTTGCCGGGGGCAAGCAGGTCATAGCAATGTTGTTGTAACGTCACAGCCATGCAAGTGCTTCATTGTGAGCCCAGGTCTCATTTCCCTGGTCTACAGAAGGATCAGAGAGGATGTGCAGCATTGGTGAGGGCCAGGACAAAACTCCCTTTGACTTCAGTAAGGTAGGATATTTGGGAAAATCAATTAGCTGGGTTTTTTTAGTGTTTTGTTTGTTTTTTGTGGGGTTCTTTTTTGTTGGTTGGTTTGGTTTATTTGGGGGCTTTGGTGTTTGGGTTCTTCTGTTTGTTTGTAGTTTAGTTAATTTTTATTTTTTTCCTCAAAAAATCAATATTGTAACTAAATCATATTGGGAAAAAAAGCATTATAATTTTGCTATAGCAGTTAAAAAGTTCACATCAGAAGGCAAGTTGCAAAGTGCCAACGCAGCAAGAAAAACATCACATCCTCTAGTTTTGCTGAATAGTTTGGGTCTACTTCTCAGTCTGCATCTTCTGCAGATTTCTTCAGTTCAGCTTCATTTAGATTGTGCAGGAAGATTCCAATGTTATTTTGAGAAAGGAACAGTAAGTGAGATTGGACACAAAGCTGGTCTCTTAGGACTCAGGCAAAGTGAAACTGTGAATCCAGTAATTTCTTCTTAATCAACAGAGAATACTGAACTTCATGTAAGTAGGACACAATATTTTTCTGCTTCATCTCCATCTCATCTCATCCCATCCCACACCATCCCAGTCAACAGCATCTAGGGCGAAAAGAGTGCTGAGATTTTGTAAGGCAAATCCACAGGCAGACAATTTTCACCCTCCCTTCTCCCCCAGCACTACAAAGGGTACAGACCTGAGGGCTGCAGATGCACCTGTATGTTACTGCCCTAATTCAGCCTATTTGAGGATGTGTGAGTCTTGTTTGCCTTTCCCAACAAATTCTCGGTGCCAACTCTCACTTTTCTCCAGGCTTGGCAAAATTAAAGTCAGTAATGTCTTTGCCTGGGGCTGATCCAAGGCCCAGGGATCCCTCCTCTGCCCTCATCTGGCTCCCAGCAGGCTTCTGGCCCCTCCGGATCAGCTGGGCTCCCAGGAGCTATGCCAGCAACTTCGGAGGGAGCAGCTGCCAGCTCTTGCGTACAGGCTTTTCCCAAAAGTATCTTCGGCACCTGCTTTGAGAGCTAGTGTTCAGATGCCTTCTATACCAAAGGTGCTGAAAACATACAGCTAAAATAGACCTACCTGTTCTACAGTACTTGCCATGCTAGATTTTAAAGAAGTTGACCAAGGATGCAAGCAAAGTCACAGCAGGTACAGGATGAAAAGCATGCATGGCATCAACATGCTCTGAGGTGATGCCAGGCAAATGTTGTTGGGTCTGAGGCCACAAACATCTCCAGCATTGCTGGAGCTAAAGGAGGGGGAGAGTGTGAAGAGTGTGAAAAGGCAAACATTAAGATGGATCCTGATTTTCATGTCTAGAGACCAGCAATTACCCTTCTTTTGAAAAAAAATAAGGCAGTGACATCACTTTTCCAGCTTTTGTGAGTGGCACAAAATCATGGCTGAGGTCATAACTCATGCTTCTACATTCCCAAGACACCATTCATTTTTCTAGGCAGCACCTCTGACACTGTGTCTTGTGTTCTATTAGAAAAACTCTCTTTCATGTGAACATTATTGCTTATGAAGGGAAATTCAAAGCACAACTCTCAGAATTAGATGATTATTTAATAAACAGGACCTTCACTCAGACAGATATTTTACTGTACTGGGCACGAAGTGCAATTTTAACATGTCCATCATATAATATAGGCTTTGTCTTTGCAGTGCTGTAGGCATTAAAATGCAATTAGATGAGAAACATCTTCAGCTAGCTCTGTGCAATGCTCTGCTTCTGATAATGAGTCCTGGCATAGGCATAATTTAATTAGCAAAATGTTGAGGAATATTCTCTTTGGTGAAGTCCCTTTGGCCGATGGAGCACTGCTAACATCGGCAATGATGATTTCAACTCCAGAAACTAAAGACAGCAGAACCTATAGTCCTGGAAAGGGTGACAATCTTTCATTTGTCATCCTAGGGGTAAAGAATTTTCTTGTTACAAGAAAACTCAGGTGGAGCTCACCAAAGAGACTTGGTATTAATTAGTCCAAACACTGTCAGCAAACTATATCTTCCTCTACTTCTTCAGGATCTGAAATCCTTGCAATGCAGGTCCCTAGTTACCATTTGTAAGCAAAAATGTCACCATTTCCATTTACTTCAATCACCAAATGTTTATTTCATGTTTGAAATACATGAAGGACAAAGGAGAGTTGCATTTCATAATGCAATAAAAGCACAATGCTATGTTCTTCCAGAAAGAAGCAGTCCTGTGGACTTTCCTGTCTTTTCTGTGCTATATAATCTACTCTAATTAATGTTTTCTGGGAAACAAAGCAACAGAGAGGAAGAGGTACACCAGGTGCTAGTAAATGAAGCATACGAATTCCCAGGATGCTAACTCTCCTTTTTTAATTATGTGGAGAAAAAAAATGTGCAATTCCTATGAAAGGAGACAGGTTGATAGAGGAGAACAATACTACTACTTTTCCATGGGACTTTTCCAGTACAAGAGACAGGTGTACTCAAATTAATGAATTTTGCTTCATTATTTATTCCTTTTTTTTTTTTTTCACTTGGGCCTTTCAGTGAAGTTACAATCCGTGGCAAAGAATAAGGGTTGTGCCAATAAAAAGCCTTCTGTTTAAAAAGAATCAAAACTTTGCCCCTATCTGTTACAAGGGAATGCATAAGACTAGTAAAGCAGTTCAACATTCCCACTGCTGTTGTAAAAGATAAACACTTTTTTCCATAGGGCAATATAAATGTAACCTAAGTTAGATATAATTAGTCATATTTTCTCCAAGAGATTGTGGGGAAGGGGGGTGGTGGGTGGGGAAGAAAAAGCACAAACTCTAAAAAAAAGTTAAAATACAAGAAGAAAAGAAGAAATATTGCTGAAGTCTAAGATGCCAGGAAATGTGTTTCAAAAATCAGATGTTTTTATAATGCATAGTGATCTTTGTAAAAAATAATCCTCACTGCTCATAAAAATGATGAAATGATACAGTTGCAGAGAGTTTGCACACCCTCTTCCTGCCTGCCCATGATTGCATATTTAACCTCAGCATTAAAAAATGTGAAAGAGTTAGAGGAATTTTTTCATTCTGTTGCTGTTCAGGCAAACAGGCTATTTACAAGATATATTTGTATTATAAAGGTTAGTTCCAATGTGCTCAATGTCCACAGCAGGGTTCAGATACTCAGAAGAGCAAAAACCACAGTTTCCACTACCTCAGTGGAAGTCAGTGGGTACTCAATAGTCCTGGAAATCTGGCCAGTCTGTTTAAATAACTAATTTAGGTAACTGAGTATTGGTACTGAGTCCTTTTGCAGAGCTCTCTTACCAGGAGAAACAAATTAAAAATAGAACTTGCATCTTGAATGCTATGTGCAGTTCTTTGTCCTCAATTTCAAAATAAAGGAGTAGAAAGAGAAAAATATGTCAGAAATGAGAGCAATGTTCAAAATCAGGCATTGACTTCTATAGTGTGAGCTAGACTAAGAGTATCCATCTTGGAAAAGAGAAATGTAAAGGGATATATGACAAAGAAACAAAAAGTCATGAACAGTATAGGGAAGATGAACAGTGAAGGATTATTCACAGTTTTTCACAGTACAAGGACCAGCAAGTGTCAGATTACATAAATTAATGGGAAAAAAATCTATCAAGGATTATTAAGCGCAAAGGTGTAGCTTTTTATTTAAGAGGTCATTAAACTGCAAACTGATGAAAACTGTGAAATATACTGGGAAAAAGATCACTGTAAACTTGTTCTGGTTTTCCTTAAGTCTCTGTGACTTGCTACTGGCAGAGAAGTGGTAGTGGCCTTCATGGACTTTTGGCTGGACCCAGTGTAGCAGTTCTTGTTCTTATAACTGGTTGGGCAATTCAAATAGCAGGGAACCAGACCCATGATGCAAGAGGTCATTTCATCTTTCTGCAGTTCATGGCTGAATAAACAGATCAGTGAGTAGGAGTTGAGAGGTAAATTAACTTTTGTATTCAGCACTGGCAGAAAGATAGTACAGCATCATATCCCCTTCTGGTAACTGTAGTTTTTAGAGGGTGTCAGGAACTTGGAGGGAATACAAAAAAAAGAGGGACCAGAAAGACTGGGACTTTACTTCTCAAATAGACAAACAGAAAGTTTTACCCACATTTTGGGAAAAAAAAAAAAAAAAAGAAAATTAAAAGAAAGAAAATCAGTCACTCAAGGGCTTTTTAATCTACTGAGAAAATAAAGAAGAGCTGAAAATTAAATCCACAAAAATCCAGACTGGAAATAATGCAGACAGGGGGGAAGGGAGGTGTTATTTGGTTGTTTCGGTTTGGTTTGATTTGGTTTGGTTTGGAACGGTTTGGGTTTTTCCCCTTCCCAAGGGAAGGGAATGTTAAACCATTAAAGAAAATTACAAAAGAAGTGGTGGATTTTCCATTTCCTAATATCTTTAAATAAATACTATTTTTCCAGTCAAGCATGTTGTTGTATTTTATTCAGGGTTAACAGGTTAAAAAAACCCCAACACACACAAAATAGAGGGACAGCCTATTTCTTCTAATGGTCCTGCCTAGTGGTGTTGAGGAGGTGACTGTAAAGAATCCCTTCTCCTGTGTGCATTCCCCTCAGTGTCTCCCTCCAGTCACATGCAGCCTGTGTCTCTTCACATATCCTGAACAGCAAACACATACCTTTAAACTCCAGGTTCTGTTGGATGGGTTTGTAAAATCTTCACAAACAGCTTTCCAAATGCAACTGCCTTTGTTGGTTGTTTCTGGAAGTGATGAACTTCCATAAGTCCTAGGTTAATCACAAGATCCATGTAAAATCTCAAGGTCCTCTTCAAGAGATCTCAAAAGACTGTACTCTTCTACTTCACTTCAGAAACAAACTATACAAACTATATATTTCATTTCTAGCAGATATCTTTCTGAAGACCTCAAGTTAAAGGGGCTCTGGAGCCTCCCAGCACTCAACGTCCTTGGCATGAATATTTATTTTGAAAGCACCTTCTTCCATACAGGAAGTAAAAAAGGACCAGTTCCTTTCAGGACATTCAAACTGCTGCTTTCTAAACCCTTTCCTGCAGGTCCACATCCTCCATAGAGTACAACTGTAGACTGGACTCCAGCAAAGGTCTTTCAAACCTGAATGGAATTGAAGGATCATATCACATCACTTTAAGGCTCTACATAAGTTCATACCCCCCAGGGTGACAGTCACAATTTTCAGCAATGTTCATCTTCCAATTCTTCTCTTTTTTTTCTTCCTGTAGATCTGCTGTCTAGTCAATTTTTCCCCAATTGAACCATGTTTTTCCACCAAAATTTAGAAATTGGTAGCTCTGTTTATTGTCTTTGTGTAGAATTACTGTAATTCTGCAATAATTACTGTATTAGAGCATTTCTCCAGTTCCTCTATTTTTTTAATTGTTCTATTTCTGCCTCCAGCATATGTATGCTCTTTCTAATTATAATGTCCTCTGAAAATGCAGTAACACAGTTTTATCAACCATTCAGCTTACTTACAACAGCACTGGATGGCACCTGGCCAGGACATAGTCCAATGCAACCTTTCTTTATTCATTCTTCCCATGGAAGTGTGAAAAATTATGAGTCTCTTGGAAAATTTATCTCAGCATCTTCCACAGACTCTCCAGGCTACGCTTTCCTACCCACTTGCTCAGTGCGTGGCACAGTGTCAAAAGTCTTCAGTCAAAATGTGTGTTTCTGTATCTACTGTTACTACACAGTCTCAAAAGTTTATTATTGTTGTGTGTACTAAAGTTAAATTGTTCTTCCCTGATGAATCTGTACTGTTTGTTACTCAGTTCATACTGGAAAACGTCTGCTCACTATTTCCAGCATTTCCTGGATGCTTAAAGTGAATAATCTATCCTTTCCCCTCTTTTAAAAAAAAACTAAGTACAACATTTTTTATCTTTCCACTACCTTGTGTGTCCTCCACTTTTTCTTAAATCTAACTGCTAATGCTTCTGAGATTGCTGCAGCCAATTCTTTAAGTATTCTAGGATGAAGTTCATTAAGGTTACTCACACTGAAATACCTTATTTCAGGGAAGCAAGTGAAACCATAGATTCAAGTAGGCAATAAATCAACGAAAAGTAATTTGATTCTGGTAATAAAGATAATCCTAAAACAAGCCATGATCAGTCAGTCCCTGCACTGACTCCACTGCATGGATCCAGCAGAGACACTGAGGCTTCCAGAAAGCCTGACTAGGTTTGGCTCTCCATGTTCTTCAGGAAGCAAAGTTAAATTTGAATTCTAAAGGGAAAACCTCCATCAGACTTGATTTTACTGTGATTAGACCGGTGAGTACTGACTTTTTGAGAGTTCCTGCACAGCCATGCTTTGTGCAAGCAGCGTGTGAGTCCCATGGCTAGGGCATCCAACACACCACTGTGGAAAGTGGGCTTATAATGCTAAGGAACTGGGGAAAAAAAGAGTTGCATTGTAACTGAAACATAAGACTAAATAATTCTGGGAACAGGGGGAATGATCACAGATGTAAGACTAGGCATCGAGTATAGGTTTTGTAAGAAAATTTTAGCCAATTTCTAAAAGCCTGGCAATTAAAACCAAAGCTGCCAATAGGAAAACATAGACATTTACGAATCTTGAAATTACATTTTTTAATTACTCACATTCTTTCAACAGTTTTGTTTTGATGTTTTCCTAAGTTGAAGTTTACTTACTGTACCCTAACAACTTTCCACTTTGAAATGTGAATTTATACTAAAAGTAATGGTTTTACTCTACTCAGAATGTGTATCGGGAACTTCATAGACAAAAATACTTGCCTTTTCTTTCTGATTTGGGATGGAAAAATAGCCTGCAGAATCATATAATTTAGCAGTACAAGAAATCTCTTTCCTAGATAATTTAGGAAATAATTATGCATTCAGTACTGTGTTCTGTGACTAATTTCCTATATGATCTCTTACAGTTAAAATGAGACCTTGTAACTGAAAGTTACATCATACGAGAGACTTTGCAGGGAACTGTTCAAGCAATGCTCAAAGTCCAGTTGTTTTACTCAGAAGTAACAGCGCGAGTTACAAGGCAGTATCTCCGATCAGAAAAGAAAAACACATTTAACTAATCAATTGTTCAGAAGTGTAGGAAACTGAAAATACAGCAGATATTTTCAAGTAACAGGGAATCCTTGCTGAGTACGTGACTTAGTAGTGATTTATACTCTTCAAATCACTGGAAAGAAGGAAACACATTTATCCAGTCTTCTGTCTGTCAGAAAATGTAATTCTCTCTTCTGTATCATTTGAAACAAGAAGTAAAAGATCTCTTTACTTTTTCAAAAGCCTTAGTGTAACAATGTTGAGCAGAACTCAAAAATACCTAGGCATCTTTATGAAATAAGTGCCATAGCCCTGGTTGCTAGACTGAGATGTGCTCACAGGGACCTTGCTCCTGAACAGAGAGAAGTTTTTTTCTGTGCACCCACCCTTTTCATTGAATTATTTCCCTGTCTCAAATGAATTCCTATTCTAAAAACATTTCCTATATTCACACGATTACCTTAGGGTCTGGGCCCATTTTTGGGGGTGGCTACGATGGAGAAGTGTGTGCTTTCTGCACTCACCGCCCACTGTGGTGAGGCATGGCGAGATGCAAAATGGGCCAGAGTTCAGCTGGCATAATCCAACAGCAGAAGTTTTGAAATCAGTGGATGTCTACTGGTTTATATCAGCTGTTCAAAAACTGAGGCAAAAGCACAGATTCCAGCTAGCTGAATTTTGGAGATGTTGTCTGGAGCCAGCTTTGCAACTCAAGCTCCTCTCTAGCAAATTCACAGTGAGGGAGGGAAGTGAGAGAAAACAGTTAAATGTTCAGCTCATCCCACTGCAACTCGTTTGTAATTCTAAAGAATATTCTCTTGTGGCCTTTCCAGAAAGTAGTTTACCAGCATTTTACAACTACAGGTAATGCAAGTGATAAAATAACAAATATATTCCAGATTGCTTAAGGAAATTTGGGCAAAGAAAGCAAAAAGTCTAAATAAGAGATCCAAAATCCACAAAGACTGCATCTGAAAAACACAGGACTGTTGGAAAAGCCTGTGCAAATGGCTGAGATTAGTCATATCAAACTATATCTGCTTTCTACCCAGGCAGCACTGAGGTGAGAAGGTTTTACAGTTCTCTCCATCCCTGCCAGTTCTCCTGCACATACCTGGATAAATCCATGCCTGGGTTGTGAGCATCATTTTTTGTTTTCCGTAGTCACTGAGACTCACATTCAGATCTGGCCAGGTCATGGGAAACTATGACCTAAAGAAAGGGCAAACACCCTTAAAATCCAGCTGCTTTGGTGAACACAACAATATCAAGAGCAGGGAACCCTGGAAGAGATTTGGAAAATAGCTTTTGGACCCTGATGTCTTTATTGCTGCATAATGACAGGGTTTTGTCATTTTGATGCTTTTGTCCCTGCAAAGTTTGCAGCTGTATTTTGCCCCATGATTAAATTCAGTCTGGTAATGGCTCTGATAATTCTGTTTTTGCCAGACTGACCTGCACAGGAGGCATCAGAGTGGTTTATAGGGCATTCAAGTCTATGAGTTGTTTATTTGTGTTCCTTACATTAAAATTATTTCAAACTCAATGTTAGCAGTTTCATGAGAGTACTAGGAATGATATTCCCATCTACAAGAGTCAACTAAAACAGATATTTTCAGAGCAGTTTAAGCTTGGACTTGGAATACAGGCTACCTATCCAATTCTTGTGGTCTCTTCAGCAAAATCTGTCACACTGTAAGAAGGAGCCAAAATCCTGCTCTTCAGTGCTGTTAAGATTTCCACAAAATAAAAAGTTCACAATCTCACCTCCACATAAGTGAAGGATCAGGCTTGTGAGATACTGCCATAGTGGCATGCAGCCTTTACACTGGGGGATGAGGCAGGCCCTGATCCTCCACTGGGCGGACTCCATCCAAGGAGATGGCTGGGAACTGCAGAAGGTGTCCAAGCCACCCCAAATGCAGAGGTAACATTGCCTATGTCATTCCTGACAGATGTCCATCAGGCTTACATCTACAGACTGCTGCTGGTGAACGGTCCACAGCTTCCTTTCCTAAGACCTATGAAATTTATCAAGCTGGGAGAAATAATTTTAAAATACTGCTGCTTTGGCTTTAGGAGCCTTTTGACTACAGTTCTGTCCTGTCCCATCTGGCAGGCAAGAACCAGAGTGATGGAAAAGAAAATCAACTTCCAATGATTAACCCTTTGACCTGGGGAACATGGATTTGACCATGTTCAAGCAAGAAAAGGGAAAAAAACATGCAATGGTCTGGTTTTTTCAGTCCCCACAAATGAAGGTCAGAAGACACAGGGGATAAAGAGCAGACATTTAATATTAAATTATTTTATATACATCCCAGGAAGAGTACAGAGCAGGATATAGCCAAACCTAAAAAAGGGCTGAGACTGGGAGGAAGACATGACAATCTTTGCTTCACTGACATTTTTTGCTGTATCAAACTGAGTCGTCCATTAAAAAAAAATCAGTGACCATCAGTGGCAGAAATTACTCGCATTCTGAGCATGAGTCTGGAAAAAACTTCATCCATTGGCTGTCCCCTTTTCTTATCCTTTGTGAATCAGGAAGGTGGGAGGGGATACAGTGTATCTTGGCCAACAAACCATCTTCTGCTCTTTTCTGAAACCAGCTTGTGATAAGAATGCCTTCATTCATTGAATGTCCAGTGATGGCTTTTTCTGGGCAAACTTTGGTTTTAGTCTGCTCATAAGTTAATTGCATCTCCCTGTGTGGGTCTTTGCTATTGTTTTTGGTGCTCCTTGACTGACCTCCCACATCACTATGCAATATTAATTTTTGTGTTGAAAACCTTTTTGTCCATCTCACTGAGTCCTTGAACACCACAAGGCATTCAACCAGTTTATTACGACTTTGTCAGGTTTCGACACACAGCTATGCCACTGTAATTCACATGCCAAGAAGCTGCAAAACAGTTCTTTTGGAAAACAACTGGCAGATGTCTGCAAGGTGAAGCAACCAGTCTGTTTTTGTCACACCACATGGCTGCCCAGTACACCTCAGACTGGCTCTTAATGGATACCAGCCCCATTTTACACCAAAAGCCATTAGTGACTTTGTGAAAACTCTTCCTAAACATATCAATGGCAAAGTTATTTCATCATCACAACCTGAGTGAATGAGTCCAGTGAGCTGAGGGAGGCCTCTCTCTTCAGGCCTTGTAGCGTTGGTGGCTGGTCTGTATAGCTCCTATCCAACAGAGCAGTTTTAGAGATGCCCATGGCCCCAAATAGACCTGAGTCCTTTCTCCTGCCTCATGCTCGAAGTTGTTGTCACAGACATGCCTAGTAACAAGATGTTTCCTGGCAGAAATCAGGTAAAAAAATCGAGCTGTGTACTTAGCTGCAGTGTCAGCCTCACTAATGGGTGGGATTTCTCCAGGAAGCTGGGGCTGTGCTCCCCCCGGCCCCCCACTCACCGGCCGGACACCGACTCCCATTGCCACCCACTGCGGCCACTTCCTACCGCTCCACAGCAAACCACCAGCGTCTAAATGGCACATTCGGCGCCACATCTGTTAGCGTTTAGCCTGAGTGTTGGCTGTCCTTCCTAATAATTCATCTCGAATAGGCTAAAGCAACAAGCGGGCGTTCGTTCTCCTGCTCTCTTTTTTTTCCCCATTGTGCCATTCAACAGCCTCCAAAGCTGCTAAAGCCACAAAAATGTTAGAGTGATTATTGGCCAATGTCAAACTTATTTTGGAGTGGCTGTCTTATATTGGGTGACATATTATTTACCTTTCTTATCTAAGCTTAATAGAGTTAAACAAATCAGCGCTTCCTGACGGGAGGCTGCTAGAATGTGATTGAATGAGCAGTGTTGTTAGGAGAGCACATGTGCCTGAGCTTGGAGATTCTAACAGCTAAACTCCAGTGCTTCTGTTGTGACATTATATTTCTAGCTTTGCTGTCAGCTTAACACCATCCAATGCTGGAGAATAAAAAAAATCATAAATGCAAACACTTTTTCATACACCTTTGTACATTTCAGTACTTGTAATTCATGAGGTTTTGTAGAATACATAGAGCAGACTCAAAACCTCAGAGGCTGAAAGTAGCAAAAAAAAATTTTTTTAAAACTCTCAGGTGTTTTAAAGCAAATTTTTCATAAAGTCAACAAAACCTTCAGTCAAAGACAAGTGTGTGTTGGATTAACACAGAAGAGGCAAAAGTTATAAATAAAATTATATCTCTTTTTCATATTATGAAGAGCATACAGAAAAGTACAATGGAGAGTTTCACAACAGGAGCTTGAAATTTGAGTTTAGCCCTCCCAAAGATGGAGGTTGGAAAAAGCCAGAGATCAAAACCATATTGACAGAAGGCTCTCCTTATCTGCCTGGGCAGAGCACACTCATCAGTGTGCTATCTGAAATCCTCATGCTACAGCCACCCAAAAGGGCTGGGATGGCCCCTAAGAGACATGTATTGTCTTCTGCCAAGGACCTTTGGCTTTAAAGAAATGAATAGTGATTAGTGCAAGCAACTGCCAAAACAGGGCTAAATTACAAAGGAGTAGCAGCATTTGTTAGAGACTGACCTCAGTATCTGCCCAGCATTGTTGTCTCTGTGGTGTTTTTGAGGTCTCACTGAGGCTGACTGCCGCCCCCTTGCCCACACCCCAGTATACCAAGAGCCCACTGTTGGGCAGCACGGATGGACAAAACCTCCCCCATCCTCCCACCGAGCGCAGCAGCAGCTGGGGAGCGAGTGCCAGCTCCCAAGCAGGCATTCTGGCTCACGTTCCCTGGCCCAAAGCATCCCTCTCTGTGGCAGGTCTCTGGGGCCTGGCTGGCCAGGAGAGGAGAACTCACTCAGAGCCCTTTCTCGGCCCTGAGCTGCAGTGACAGACATGTGTGGGCAGGCTGCCCACCTTAGCCCCCCAGTGGAAGTGCTCCCCAGCCCTTGGTTGCTGCTGACCCTCTGCCGAGTTTCTGCTGGCACATTCCCCACAACTCTGGAAGTCTCAGCGGTGTCTTGATGGCAAAAAAGACTTTTTCCAAGGCTCCCTCTGTGTTCAGCAGCGTCCCAGCTTTCCCAAGTCTCACAGCCATCACAGAGCCATTTAGCAAAGCAGGGTTTGGAGGTATTCTTGCACTAATGGTATGGTCTGTGCATCCCTGCAGCAGCCTGGATAGAGGTGTCACAGGCTGCATGCATCCTGCATCAAGGGTGAAGAAAGGGATGATATGTACGTCTCTGTACCTACAGGAAGAACATTTAGGCTTTTTATGGGTAAAATGAACTTAGGTTGTGAAGGCCACTTTACTAAGTGCAAACTTAGAACAAAACCAAAAAAAAAGTTTATCCTTTTTTTTGATCAGTGCTGAGCCTAATATCCTTGGTGATGCTTTTATTTATTACATGATAATCTGGCAGGGAATTGGTAGGCCACTTGCAAAAATGATTAATCAGAAATACCAATTTTGTTCTGATTTGCAGCATAACAGAAAACAGCAGCTCTGTCCTGTGCTACTCCCCAGTGATTTACATCAGTATGTGCCAGTGATGGAAAACATGGCTTGCCTGTAAAGCTACAATTAGGGCTAGTTTCCATGGACATAATCAGTTGAATGTAGAAAAAAAAAAGAAGAAAGAAATCTAATAAAGTGAACAATATAAAGTAACCATTATAAAATAACTGAGGACTTCATATGCCAAAATATGAATTACTTTAAGATATATGTTTCTACTGGCAATTTTTGTACTTTTTTTTTTTTAATGCTTTACGGGACTATCCAAGTTGAAAAGTTCACATTTATACAGGAATAAAAGAAAAATCTGAAGAAGCCTGGAGTTTATAAATAAAAGGCATGATATATTAATATGCAGTTTCCAGAGTGTTCTAGTTCACCATCTTCTACTTTAGATAAGCAGAGTTACACTCAGAGGAAGTATTATTGAATAAATACAGGAATAAACAGCTGAGAAAGGCAGAATATTAACAAAGATCCAAAAGCTGCTGACACTACATCAAGAGAGGGAACATTTTGACAACTTCATTCATGCCAATAATCACAAGTTGCCTTTTTCAACATTCAGGCTACTAAAGTTGCCTTGTTCTGTTTGTTAACCACTACAGCAAAATGAAATAAGATTTCACAATAATGAAAAAAGTATGATTCCTAATTTTAGGCACCCCTAAACTTGAAAACTTTGCTGTTCTTCTGCCAACACTTCTTGATATATCAGAATTTTTACCTCCTAGGTTGTATGCCCAAACCTGAGAAGAGCTGAGCCATCTCATGCAGACTTTAGGTACCATCAGTCTTCTACAGATGGCAATGTGGAAGTGTAAATGTGGTGTTTAAGCATGGCAAGAAATATTTTAATTGCCAGTGTTGTGAGTATTTAAAGTCACACACTGTGCTACCAGTGTTGTTTCTTAGCCTTCTGTTCTCCACTACTCGTGCAAGCAAAAGTAAAGTGAGAATGTATCTCAATAACCTCTTTCCTTTGCTAAGCTGGCATAGAGAGAGCTGTGTTGGTCTTGATATTTTTCTTTTCAAACATTGAGCTCCTCTGGGATATTTCCCATTCTTTGTATTACAAGGTAACACTGGTATGTGTCTCCAGTCAGGCAGCTGTAGATTTCTAACCCACTAGAACCAGCACGTTTTAAGTGTAATAGTTCCTGGGAAGGAAACACGCAATACAAAAATATCTCTAACGATTTAACTGTACCCTGTGCAATACTATAATACTCTGTGTTAAGGTACAGCAGTACAGAGCCATGCTTTTACAGGTTATTTTTCTGTCCCCCAGCTCTCTTTATTCAGGCAACTTTTACCATGTATGAAGGGACAGACTCACAAAATAGGGTATAACCAATAAAAAACCCTACAAGACAGTTATGTATTGGGTAGGACACAGATAACTAGGAAGTGAGGTGGAAAGCATTAGCATTAGGTATGAGGCTAAGCATCAGCATGCTCCCCCCCCCCCAGTAAACACCTTGCAGGACATTGCTCGCCAGGACAGCATCTGTCAGGTGGAAAGTATCAGCTTTTGCTGCTGCTTCTGGGAGCAGGCTAGTCCTTGGTGTCACTGAGTTGCCATCTTCCATCTCTTTTCCTGTGAGACTTTATAACTTTCCTTGTCAGTGTTTTTCTCCTTGAATCTCTCATTTGTGACCCATGCCAGTGATCTTACCTCTGCCTTCAATTGTACCTTATAATTTGTCTGATTCTAGTCTATGTACTTTCTCACAGCCCTTTCTCATAACTCAATATTTTCCTTAAAGTTTGAGCTAAGGTTGCACAGCTGGGCTGTATCAAAACTAAGCCTGGGATCACAGGCAGCTGAACTCCTAGAAGGAGAATCACGAGTTGGGGGAGGAGGTAGAAAAAGTCCTGTGTTGATGGGATTGTACTATACAGCTTTCCAAGGTCTTGAGGGGACCTCTGGTTCTAAGCTGGAGATGACGATGACAGTGCTTGCTAAACTTTGCCAAGCCAAATATCTAGGAGATAGATCTCTGCAGTCAAATCAGATAAAATTTTCCAGGCACCTACAGTCAGCTATTTTTCTGAAAGTAAAGGATGAATGAATGCTCACAAATGCTTACCGTGCATCCAACCCACAAACCCAGAAATCCAGGAAAGTCAGTGCTACAGAATTTTAAACTGTAATAAATATTCTTGTAGAGCTGAGGAGGAAGCCAAAACAGGTCAGTTTTAGGTAACTGCGGGACATGTAGAGTTCATATTCAGCTCCTGGCTCTTACACAGACCTTCCTGTGCAATTTAGGGCAAGATACGTGAGTGCCAAACTAGGACTTGAAGATGGGTATATGATCCCAGTAATACCAGTTTATGCATACAAGACTCCAAACTAGTTCATAAAAGGTTGTAAAATCTAGGGGAAGAAAAAGATCCAGAAAGTTTAAGTGCTGCCTAAAGTCAAGTGCAGGCACATACCCCTCTCCAAAGCCTTTCTGTTCACATCCATGCTAGATGACTCTCTTTTGTGAACATAAATCACCACTACCAATCTTCTCAAAAAGAAACGGGCAAAGAAACCTTTCACTTATGAGTCTACTGGTTGCACTACTCCCCAATAAAGGGGAAACCTGGACTCTAGTCTCTCCAGAGCTTTCTGAGACCAAATCCACAGAATGCATATCCCATTTTTAAGGCAGTACTGCCCCATTGCTACAGCTGAACCACAGTGACGAGTAAGAATATGGGAATCATGGTCAAGAGACCCAAGTTGTCCAAACGCTTCTTGAACTCTGTCAGGCTTGGTGCAGTGACCACTTCTCTGGGGAGCCTGTACCAGTGCTCAACCACCCTCTGGATGAAAAACCTTTTCCTGACATCCAACCTAATCCTCCCCTTATTCAGCCTCATGCCATTTCCTTGAGTCCTATCACTGGTCACAGAAGTGAAAAGATTGGTACTTCCTTCTTGACCCCTCACTTCCCCTCGTGAAGAAATTGTAGACTGCAATGAGGTCTCCCCTCAGTCTCTCTTCTCTAGGCTGAACAGACCAAGGGAATCAGCCACTCCTCATATGGCTTCCCCTCCAGATCCTTTACCATCTTTGTGGGCCTCCTTTGGATGCTTTCTAATAGTTCAATATCTTTTTTATATTGTGGTGCCCAAAACTGTACTCAAATGAGGCTGCCCCAGTGCAGAGCAGAGCGGGACAATCCCCTCCCTTGCCTGGCTGGCGATGCTGTGCCTGATGCACCCCAGGACACGCTGGGCCCTCCTGGCTGCCAGGGCACTGCTGGCTCATGTTCAACTTGCCATCGACCAGGACCCCCAGGTCCCTTTCCGCAGCATTTCCCTCCAGCCTTTCATTCCTCAGTGTACACACACAACAAGGGTTGTTCCGTCCCAGATACAGAATTCATCACTTGCACTTGTTAAACTTCCTTTTCTTGTTGATTGCCCATCTCTCTAGCTTGTCAAGGTCTCTCTGCAGCGCGCCTCTGCCTTCCGGGAAGCCAACAGCTCCTCCGCATTTTGTATCATCTGCAAATTTGCTTAGTATCCCTTCAAGTTGTGCTTCCAAGTGATTTCTGAAGACATTGGGAAGCACGAGGCCTAAGACAGAGCCCTGAGGAACCCCATGAGTGACCAGTGGCCAGCCTGATGTCACCCTATTCACTGTAACCCTCTGTGCCCAGTCCATGAGCCAGTTGCTCACCCATTGCATCATGTGTTTATGATCAATCATGGTCACTGCGGTCCAGACCTCTGATGCATTTTTCAGTATATGGTCATTTGCTAAAATACAGGAATAGTCCAGAGAGCACATTGTTGTGTAGACTAATGTATAACATGAAATCTGAGTGCCACCACTGCTGGCCATAATTTAAACAAAAAGAGTGAGACAACCACATATTGCTAAATGAGGTGATTTTGATACGCTGGTTTAAAAAGATGACTTGGGTTATTAAATTCAGTCCCACTCAGGCTAAAGATGAGTGTCTAGCCTGCTGAATAAGGGAGATGCCAGCATTCCCAAATGAATGGTGTAGGCATGTCCCCGTTCAGTTAGTGGCTGGTTGTGAATACCAGCTGCCACATTTGCCATGTGAAGAAATGTTCAAATCCTTTCCAGATACAGTCCAAAACATTTGTTAGCTATTTTTCTTTGGGGCTATCACTTCAAGAATTAGTTGCTGCAACTTTATCATCAAGCCATATCGTCTAACTTGCACTCCTTCCCTGCAAGTTACAGCAGGCTCACCAATGGCACCTAAATGTGTGCCTGGGAAACCTATTTAGGAGCCTAAACTTCATTAATTTAAATGGGTGCTGTACTCCTGAGTGGCCATTAGGTGAGTAGCTATTTCAAGGATCTGGATGCAGACAGCAAGTTAGGTGCAGTGAAGTCATGCCTAAATTCCCTTGTAGAGCTAGTCTTAAATTTATAAACAAAGTGAGTAGAAAGAATTTAGGTCAGGCAGAACTTAAATTTAGGACCAGAGCAGACCAAACAAAAAAGTCACTGATAACATGCGGAGCAATTTCAACTCAGCACTAAGGTTTTTAACTTTAGTTAATATGTCAGAATGTTGGGAACCTAATTTTTTTCGCTTCCTGAACAATAGACGAATCTTACTGAAGTCTTACATGCCATAGAAGAGCAATAAAGTATATGCAAGGCATGTTTTTTATTCTACCTGCCTTTCCCAGACTTCATTGAGTCCCTGCTGAGAATACCCAGATTTAAAATAGTGCTACACTTTATGACTGTTGTTGTACACTTTACGACTGTTACTCTAAGTCATATGCAATTAAAGAAACCACAAATATTAGTCCTTTATTAGTCCAAATATTTCCTTCAAAGCTGCCTGGGGATTTCTGTATTCCATAGATGCGGGTGAAGAGTGGACAATTGACACTGAAGTAGTGTGAAAAGGCACCTTGCTGTCTTCGCCCCACTTAAAAGAAAAAACCCAAAATCAAACAAAAAAATGGTCTTCATGTGAGAATGTTTGTATTTAAATATTTACTCCTCTTGTGCAATCTATATTAATCACAAGAGAGAAGAAAGGGAGACAAGCAGATGTATAAAAATCCTGTGAAACTAGTGGAACAAATGGGATAATTTCCAATTCCTTTACTAGGTGTTAGATCAGGCCCAAAGGACTTACCAGCTGAGATCCAGTCAGCCTGCAACAAATACATACCAAGGTTCCAGGCAGTTCGTCACGCACCACTGCCCACCCAGTGGAGAGAAAATATTTTCAAGGGTCTCTAGGGGAAGAGGCTGCCTGCCTGCACCAACACCCAGAGCACCTTATCTTCTTCTGGGGACTCTCCAAGATGCTGCCTCCTCCATCATTAGCAGAGTCAAGAGATTTCTTTTCTGCCATCACCTCACTAAACACTGAATTAGGTGCCAAAGCAAGTTGAGCTGTCACTCCCCACGAATAACTTGCATGAAAATTGCTCTTACCAGTATTACAGGGGCTCTGTGTGTGTGTCGCCGCTGTCAGATTTAATTCCCATGCACAGATTGTGCAGGGACGGACTCCAAAATCTTGTGGAGTTATATATGTGACCTTCTAGCCACCATCATACCAGTGCAGGGTCCAAACTGACACTTAAAATTTTAATGTAAAAATATATTAATAAAAAAGGATTAAAGACCTGGTGAAGTCAGAAAGGTGAAGGATTATTGCACATAATTCTCTCAAACTGCTCACCAGCTGATGATGTGCTATTTTCCACAATATTTGCTGCATTTCACTTAGAAAAGGGGGGATCCAGGTTTTCTTATATTTGTACCAGTTCTTACATTACTCCTACAGACACTGCTTATTGCCTGGCATTATGTGGGAGAACATCTCCAAAGGAGCAGCTGAAGCACATGTTGCAGATAGGATGCTGGCCCTCTCTTGAGAAAAACATCAATAATATAACAGATGAATCACATTTCTAACATGTTAATAAACACCTACAAACCTCTCAACACTCTTCCAGGCCTAATCCCAAGAAATTTTAAACTCACATACACATGCAAACATGCACACACTCAGTCATGGGGGATCTCCAGCTGTTCACTTACCCCTGCTGCTCCCTGCAGCCCACTGATACCTCCACATGTCGGGGCTCCTCACTGGGGTGGGCTCCCATGCCTCCTGCCTGTTCCACAGGTGCTGACTGCTCCATGGGGAGCCGGCTCTGCTGTGCCTGCCAGAGGTCAGGGTGCTGCAGGGTGTCTCTGCAGGGGGCACATTAGGTTTTGACTACTGCTGTTTCCACATCGCGATCTCCACCCCCATTACAAATTGAGATCCTTCTTTTATATTTCCTTTCAAGCTTGTTCCTTCTTTGCTTCAAAAGTCTCTGTAATTCCTTTGTTGCTATTTACTTTGGTTTATGGTCATCTACCTCTTTAACACTATGAGTTTCGGGGTGGTTTTGTGTGTTCCATCCAGACATGCTGTGTACAGCCACATGCTTATCTTAGTAGGTGGGGATATCCAGGCCCTTTTCCAAGGGTGGGCTGCGCAATCACCCCCACAGTGGGGCAAGGATCATTTCAAACAGATAGTTTGGGATGCAGTCATCCCGTCCTGGAGGGCAAGAGCAGTTAATGATGTGGTCACAAGGTCTCACGTGTGGGTTGGGCTCAGTGCCAGAGAACTATTCCAATCACCTTTAATTTACCAATACAGACAGAGTCAAGATGACTCTCATGGGAAGTGAACAAGCAAACTTTAACCTACATGCAAGATGAAGAGTTAAGGTCTTGATCTGGGAGATGACTCTCCTCCAACACTCAGTGAGCTGGGATTTTTGTTCACTCCAGCACACCAATAAAAACGGCCATAAATTTCAGAGCTTAATTCTGACTTTAGGTTCTGACTCTTTGTATTCTCAAATGGGGCCCAGAGACAATGTTTTGGTTCAACACCACTTCTAAAGCATTGCATTAGCTTGATGTCACATGAAATAAATGGTAAATGTCCTTTGATCTTGGTCTGCAGCCAGGTCATTAGAGGTTCCCTGCCCAGCCTCTTGGGCCTGTGCAGACTCTCACTGACTGTGGAGCTGATTGCAAGATCTGGTTGCTTGTTCCAACTCAGTAAGTTTCTTCCTAAAGCCTTCCTTAAAGGGTTAAATGGAGACATTGAATCTAGGAGGAGCAATTTTTTCCCCCCCTTGGTCTGCTGTGTCTGTTGCAGTCACTTCTCTGAAAAACAGTAGAGGACAACTGAGTGGGCAGGGTAGAGGAGGTATACTATCAAATTTTTATAGAAGCCTCAGGTTTTTTGCTTCCTGTTTTCTCAACACTGAAAACATCTGTCGTGGTTTAGGAATGGTATTTCCCAATTTAGTGTTCCCACTGAAGCCCTCCAAACCAGGTGCTTCTCTCTCACTGCTTCCTCCTTGTGTGGCAGGATAGAGAGGAGAATTTGAGGCAGGAAAGGTGAAGATCGCAGGCTGAGATAAGAACAATTTACCAGAAACTGCAATGGAACAAGAAAAACAAGCCATAACAGCTACAATATCAGTAACAGAGGGAAGCAGCACTACCTGACTGCTCGCTTCACGCTAGGCTTACACCACCAGAAGGGACCCACTCCCCCATTCCCAGAAAATTACATGGTGTGGTATGGAAAAACCTCCAGGTCTTGGCCATGAAACCCTCCTGGCTACCGCAAAAGTTCATCCTGTCCTGTCAAGAGCCAGGACAACATCCCAACTACGTAGGATGAGATCAAGTCTGACATGTTGTTTTTGTTACTGGCCCTGTCCCCACCACTTTTTCCTTTCAAGTGCTTCGGGGATTTGTCTTTTATTTACACTTTGGTGCATCATGAGAGAAAAACCTTCTTGAAGTGAGCTCTCATGAAGTGGAGCACAGACTCCTAAGGACTTTATTATATTTGAAATAGTCCCAGCAGATTACGGGTTGGCCCAGGTAATCCAACAGGGGGAATACCAGCATCTAAAGTGGAAAGCACTTCCCTTTCTAAGTAAGCCATGAGGACCAACCCAAAGAATTTGTTGTGATCAGAGACTACATTACTACAAATTACTGAGAAAAGAAGTCTTTCTTTCCTCATTCCTTCACGTTCCTTTGTATGAACAAAAGCTATTCAGAGTAAAAGTCAGACTGTTTTCAAGTCCACATTAAAATGAGGACGCACCCCCCAACATAGTAACTTTAGTGTCAACTTTTGGAATTAGAGAAAAGCTGAAAAGGCACACTGAGGGGCAAGAGAAAAAACAAGTCAGGACTGTGGGAAGCCAGGGTCAAGACAAAGTACCTGGAATAGAGGGAGGAGCCAGGGCAAATGAAGGGAGTAGTTGAGTAGGAGAATTAGTTATGAGCTAAAGACTTCAAATTTTATTTATTCCCTGAGGCTGAATCGCAGAAATGATTGTATACACATGAAATTGATAGAATACACATGAAAAGACAGTATTCTAGAAGCTGATATTTCAAGTGGAGGTCACATTGGTGGCTGCCTGGTACCTTTGGCAAATGGCATCTTTTAAAAAAAAAAAAAAATTCTGCTTTGTGAAGATAAATGGTCCAGTGAGGAGTTAAATGTGGTAGCATCCGTTCACTGTTTGTCTATGAAACTTGCCAGTAGTTGCAACACTACATTCTCTGGAAAGTAAGAAAAAAAAGAAAAATCCCTGCAGTATTTTTTTCTCATAATGTGCAGAGCATGATGTCAGCCTGGCAGAGGAATTTAAAAATAAACAATAACACACATTTTTACCAAACACAAAAATATCACTTGCAAAGTCAATAAAGTAAAGGGTGTAATATATTTTGTCTCTTACTTTCTTCATGATCGAAGAAGAAGCAGGTAAGCATTAGCAAAGACGACACTTTCTGCAGGACTGTGTGGTACATTTATTTTGAACAGTCTTTGCACTGGCCTGATCTCTTTTCCCAGCACAGGAGACAGGCAGCCCTCACAAAGGTGTTTCCATGTGGATGGGAAAAATGCCACAGAGGGAACAGCACAGCTGCCTTTCCCTCTCTGCCTCCACAAGTTATACTTCCCCCAGTGTTGGAATACACTGCTTTATGCTGTATTTCAATGGACAGCAACTTCTGTTTTTTTGAGGGGAAGGACACAGCTGAATTTTTTCAACTCATAGAATTACATATTTTTAAAGCAATCTAGTTGGAAAATGTTCATGAAGCTTTGACTAAATCTTGCCCTTTCATTGGTGCCTTTTTTGGATGAATATTGGCTTCAGTAAAGTGTTCGTGAAAGGTAATTTTTTTCGTATAGAGGTTCGAAGGAGACATTTTAGACCTTAAATGCCTGGTTTGGGTTTAGATGTTTGTTTAGCAGGTGCCTCCATGTGAATTAGTTATTTATGCACTTTCTCTAATTGGTGAAGACACAGCAAGACTAAAGTGTTGAATTTTTTTCTCTGCCTGGTGGGGAATAAGAACAATTTCAGAGTCTAGAATTTTTTGTGCATAAACTAGATTAATAGAGGACTTGAAATAAATCCAGGTTTCAGATATGTAACTACATATTGAACATTAACACTGGCGTCTCGGTGCCAGATCACTTTTGAAGGGTGGGCATGGATCCTAAGGCAAACATTCTGAAGTAGAGGCACAATTATGACAAGCTCATTGCACCCCAGAGACACACACTTTCTGCCTAAACCCAGGTCTGATTATAAAGGGAGACACTAGCTCACGTGAAGACATCTACCTTGTAGGTATCTAAAACAGATTAAGTGAATTCCACTGTCTCTCTCTCTCTCCCTCACTACTTGTTTTCAGTGTTCTAGGCACTAGGATGGGAGACATCATTTCCTGCCTGTGCTGAGATGATTTCACCTGAAAAATCTACTCTAAATCGGGCATTGGAAAGACTTGACTCTTTTGCACATCAAAACAATTAGATCAATAAATGTTTTTGCCCTGAAAGCAAATGTTTGCCACAGATCACTTTCCAGGGTATTTCTTTCACTGTTTTGATGTATCTCACTTTCCAGAAGATTTGGTTTTCATTCTATATAAGAGGGAAATATCTTCAGAAATCCTCCTGCTTTTCACAAATCTGAATACTGCTTAGTTCTTCAGACCTTCTTTTCATAATGAATTTCATTAATTACTAAATCTTTACTGTGATAATATTTAAGATTTTTATTTCTTTAAGCTGGAATCATATATGATTTGCTTATTTTTGGCTTCTAAAGGGGAGAATTCTAAGATTCAGAGGATTCCTTCTACAAATCGATTTTTTTGTCTTTCTTAATTTTGGTTTCTGTTTTGTTTTTTGTTGTTGTTGTGGTGGTGGGGTTTTTAATTTTGTGTTTGGTTTGGTTTGGTTTGGTTTGGTTTGGTTTGATTTGGGTTTTTTTTACCCCCAGAGTTTCCGGGTAAGGCTACTGAGACTTCTGTCTGAGTTACGGTATGGATTTGAGAAGATGAATGTTAGGCCAAAGCACAGTCTGAAACAATGTGCCACAGGACAGATGATATATAATGTAAGAAAACACTGCATCATAGAAAGAGGCTGATTAATTTCCCTTCTTTAGGGCAGCTGATCACCAGGCAAGCCATGAATTCCAGATTGTCAACTTCATAACAAAGGAACGGAAGTAAATTGTTAGCTCTGAAGAGATCTCAGATGGTTCCAAATTTCTCTGCTGCCTGGGCTGGCTGCTCATCACTGCCAAATGCTAAATACTCTGAATGCCAGCCATCACCATCACTAAAAACATCCGTGTGGTTCATTGCTTCCACCAGTGCATTTCTCCTTGGAATTACAGAACGTCCTTTATGGATCACCATTTGATCTCAATGGCTTTCTGCCATGCCAACTGTGCTGCAATACTCCTGCATCTCTGGCTAGTTTTATCCTTCTGCATTTGGACAAGTAATGCTAATAGAGCTTTGAAGGGCAAATGACATGATGGTAAAAAAAAAAAATCCCCAAATTACTTTCAGGACTGATGAAAAGAAAAAAAAATTACCACTTTCGTATTTACTGTTACATCTGCTTTCTGCAGAGGAAAGCATCAATGCCAATAACAAGTATGCTAATTGCTATTTAGGCCATAGCTTCAAGTCTTTAAGTAATATTGAATAATTCTTTGGTTCAGTCAGGAAATTTGCTAAGACACATTTCTCCAAACTGCTGCCAAAGGCCGTGTCTGTTTTTAATACTTGAAAAGTGAACCAGATTTGCACTTTTAAATGACCACAATTTTAGAATTCCTTTTAGGCTCCAATGCGGCATTCGACTTTATCCCACCTCATGCTTTCTCCTTCCAGCCATCATACTCACTCATCTCCACTTCAGGAAAACACTGAAGATCACAGACCTGAGAGAAAATTGCTGTACTGTTTTATGCACTTTGATTTAAGGTAGCAGGAGGCAGGAGCAGAGGGGTGATGGTGGTGGAGAAGTCATTCACTTTCAATGACTCTGAGCAAAATCTGAGAAAAGAAGTGAAAAAATCAGTCTGTGAAAGACAAACACAAAGATGGGGAATAATTTCTCTCTAACATACAGAAGAAATAACAGAGAACTTCCTTCTTCCTATTTCCACTAATGTGTGGTTAAGAAGAGGCACCATCACTTTGGGATTGAACAGACTGATTTCAGTCTGAAGTGAGAATCACAGCAGAATGATGACATCTAATAAAATTACTTTTCTTTTTGATCCCATTCAGCTCTAACCAGTCAGTTAAAACCAACAGATCATACTGATCTCTGCATGTTTTCGCTCTTCTCCAATTTTGGTGGAAGTCTTCAGTGCCATCCTAAACTATTCACATCAGCTGCTGTTGCTAGAAAAAAAAAAGTCATGAACTCCCATTTATTTTAAAGTTCAGAATGCCAGGAGAAAAGATAGGTTGCTTTGAAATACTGCCCTAACATATAAAATACTGCTTGAGGTTTTCTCAAGCAAGAAAGACCAGAGCAACATGTTCCCTTGGGAGAGAAGGGCTGTATTTATTAAAGGCCACCAGCCACTTTTGGTCTTTTTAGACTGTTTTGGTGCTTTCTTTCCCAACAGTTTCCTGTTTTGAATAGCCCTATCTGCTGAAATCTGTGAAACAAAATAAATTTTTAAGGAACACCTCAACAGCATATACATTCAATTTTAAAACTGAGTCAGGAAATCTCACTTATGTATCCCATTCAAACTGGTATTTCAGAATTTTTCCTAAATGTGTCCAGTTCTTTCAAGTCTAAACTAGATGCAAGGTGGGGTTGTATTAATAGTTTTTTTCAAAATGGTTACTAGTTTTAACAAACCCCACCAAGGACTCTCTGGAAGTACTGATGGTGAATGCAAGGACGTAAGAACCTAAAGGCCACACTGAGTCAAAAACAGCATGCTGTCACCAAGCGTGATGGTAGAATGTAATGGCACAAAGCTCCAGAAGTACTTCCCTGGAGTGTTTTCAGGGCCTTCGGTAACTTGTGTCTTAGAGACTTCCTGAGAGAATACAGGAATAACCTACTTGCTTTTCATGATGCTGAGCCATTGTGGAACTTCTCTTCCAGAGCTTTGTCCCTGGACTGCTAAGCTGTTACCATCCATGATATCCTGTAGCAAGGAAAGCTCACCTGAGTACCCTGGGAAGGAGCACCCCATATTATTTGTTTCAAATCTTCCAGTTGGGACCACTGGCACAGAGATATCATGAGCAAGAAGCATAAAGCCCCACTCTGTGGTGGCTTAAAATGCCATGGACTGGTTTTGGCCTGTCAGAAGTTGTCTCTCCAGAGCAGCTGGGAGACAGTTTCTTTAGGTCACTTGCTATACTTGCATCTGCCCACACATTAAGCCTCTGGAGACTGTATCAAGACAACAGTGTACAGACTGCAAATTTAAATTCCTCCTGTGAACCACAATTATCTTGAGAATAATTTTTTATTATAAATAGCATTTTATTTCCAAATCTGCAGAGCTCAGAAAATAAAAGCAAAAGTCATTACTTCCATCTTTTTTCTTGTTCCTAACAGGCTTTTTTAATGTCTCATGTGAGTCCAAAAGGCAAACCCCCTGATTTTAACAAGAGCCTCAAATCTGAGTGTCATTCTACTGGGCATCATTAATAGATTCATATTTCCTGATTTCAGAAGTCAAAACTCAATGAAATATAACATTAATGATAAAAAAAATAATAAAATGCCAGGGAACAGAACTCCCTCAAGCCAGCTTGACATTCCCACTTGCTCTGATACTCATGGATCAAAAGGGAGGTGTCTATACCTCTGGACTGCCCAAGAAAGCAAAGGCAATGGATTGTCACCTCAAAGAAAGAGATGTGTAAATGTGGTGCTTAGTGGTGGACCTGGCAGTGTTGATGGCTGGACTTGATCTCAAAGGTCTTTTCCAGCCCTAATGTTTCTATGATTCTGTGATAAGTAGCTTGGAAGATTATAGGACACTGCCCAATGGCAAAATTTGAGGCCACTCTGTGCAGCTAAGAGAGAACTTGTTTCCTTCAATGACAGCAAGGACAGGGTTCATCTGTTGTTCACATCATGACAGTATCGTACCCGGGATGCCCTTCAAGCATCTTCTTATTCTACTATGCTGTTCTATTCTTGGCCTTTGCCTGCTTCTCAATTCTTATCTTTACTCTCCACAGATGTAAGTTACTTGTGAGAATTTGGTTCAACCAGATATTTTTAAATAACAAAGTTGCATTACCTATACATTTATGAGGTTGGGCCTATTTTGACATGGGACTGTGCTTTCTGCTTCTGTACTTTCTACCATTATCATATATCAAAGCCAAAACCAAGTAGTAACATTGAAGGGAAAAGAGGGAAATCTGTCTTGTGAAGACATTTCATACAAAAGATTTCATTCACACGAGAAAAACCAACAACATGCATACACAAGTCTCTTGCAGCCAAGAAGAGTTGCAGAGACATACCTGAAGACAAAATAAGACCCCTTCTATTTATTTCAGATGCTGCCAGAAAGACCTGCGGGGCTGAGGATTGAGATCAACTGGTAAGTTTACGACTTTTAAAATGACAGAACAGTGAATTGAGTAAGCAACACTTTTCAAAATGTTTATTTTAAAAACATTCATTTTTAAAAGTATTATACACTATGTACACCATTTTCAAATGTGATTTCCTGGAAATACAAAGAGTTTAAAAGACAACTCGGCTGCCTTAATGTTTGATACAGGCATTTAAGCTTTCAATCCTTTACAAATTACAGTAATTCAGGATATGCACATACATGATTTAAAGAAAAATAAAAGAGATTGCAGCTTTCTTTGAAATAGAGCAACTGAGTGCTACTGTAAGAGCTAATATATAGACAAAATCTCATCACTCATGTCTTTTTTGTTATTATTTCATACTTCTCAGGCATTTGAACTACTTCCCCATACATACAGCTGGGACAGCCTTATTTTGCATTCTCGTACCCCATTCAGTGTTTACTTACTTATTTACCTACCAATTAATCCTTACTTTGGTCACAAGCAATTAGTGGTCTGGAGTCCTGCAGCACCCATGTGCCAGGTCTAAAATGTTTTGGTATGTTCTGGACGTTTCAGCATTTGAAAAATGACCTTTGACAGCTCTAGCTCTTCCAACACAAGAGGATGAAGTTGATGTAGCAAGGGCAGCCATTGCCTGCAGAGATTTTATTGTGTTGGAAGAGTGTATGGGCCTCCAGCTACCTGTTTCTGTGACTGCTGTAAATGGAAGAGGTGACAGGAAGAAGGAGTGAGACCTGAGAGATAACATTCTGCCTTTTTGGCCAAAAATGTCTCCAGCCCTCAGCCACACCAATATGCCAGAGCAAAGACTGCCAGTGCTCTCACTCCAGTCTCCCCAAGCAGTAGATCATGCTGTATAACAAAAATAATACGAGTGTTATTTAACACAACGTGCTGCCCAGGCCTGATCTAGCATGGAGGTAGAATCACCTCCCAGCTCTGCAGAGGGAAAGCTCTCCCATCACTGGTAGACAGTGAGAGACAGCTTGGCATGCAGCTGCCTGTGCCTTCTCTACTCCAGGGACAGAGAGGGGGCCCCAAATTCTACTGCTATTCCAGCCCACACATAACAAAAAACACTTGCTTCTATTCCTTGCAGACGAAGTAAAAGTGTTTCAAAGGAACTGTGGAGCCCAACACACCCGTTACTGAAGCCCAAAACACCTTGCAGCACCAGAAGCCCGTGCAGTCTTTGATCAGCTTCAGGCACTGTGCACTTCCTGGAAAATGGCACTTGCAGCACTCAGAGCCAGGAGCAAGTTTGGGGATGCTTTCCCTCTATAATTTAAACAAAGTTTATTTCAAAGATGAAGGAATTTAAATAGAAGTCTAGTTAAATTCAGAAATGCACCCCTACATACACATGGATAGTCAAAACTATGCACTTTCTACTGTTGGTCTTTTCTCATCTCTTGTCCCCCTGTTTTTTCTAATTGGAAATGGACCAAATAGTGCTCACATCTGTATATGGAGATCAGTGCATTTAAATAAGCTAAAACTCTACAATGAGACTGAATTTCTGTGTTTAGACTCAAAGGCAGTTTAGAAATTTGGCACATTGCACATCGTTTTGCCCCAGCCCTGTTTTGCATCAAGTCCAAGGAAAGCCACAGTGACTTTGTCTAGTTTATTCTGCTGCTTAAAGCTAAACAGGGCCCATGAAGCAAGATCAGAATCTTTGTGGTTTACTTTCTTTTATAAGGTGAAATAACCATGTAATTATATCATAATTGCAAGACAGTAACCTGAAGTTAGAGAAAAAAGTATTGCTGAATAACTGGATACAATTATGCAACCTTACAGAGCTAGTAGAATTTGTTAGAATCATGTGTCAATCTAGCAATTGCTCCTCCCTGGTAACAGTATAATTTCACTAAATTAGACTCCCAGCTTGGAGGACAGATCAATCATGTATTTATGTTGTAATGATACCTTAATAATTACTACATCCATGTATGGAAGGTACTGTGCAGTCGGTTCTGAAGTCTTAGCAGACAAGACAAGTTAAGATTACTCATATGATACTGCTGTTCTGTAACTGAAACCTAGATTCTCTAAGTTTCTCACAGCTTCTAACATCTAGTGCCTATTTGGAAAGAAGGAGCAGCTGATTCCTTCTGCATAAGAACACAATCTTCCTGTGCATTATGAATCAGAAAAAGGCTATGTGCTCCAGATGTCATTACATTTTACTGCTTCCTTTGTGTTTCAGTACAAGATACCTGAGAGAATGTATATAATTGACAAATTTCCCGAAGTCCATGAGTCTTCATAAAGATGTGCAAAACAGTATTTCTGTACCCAGTATGACAGGGCAGAATAATTTTCTAATTTTCTAAGTTTAAGAAATTAGTGTAAGAAATTAGGAATAGAAACCACAGGATGATGACGTGATACCCACTTCTTTACGTGAGCAGCTTCTCCTCCTTGGTCCTCTGCCTCCTGGGCTCTGTTCCCTCACCCCTCCTGTGACATTTCTGTCACGGTCACTGCTGCTACTTATGCTTCTGTGTGAAGCTAGTTTTTCTGTAGCAGCAGGGGTGGTAGCAGAAGACTGATCCCGCTGGAGCTACCCGTTCACAGACCAGCCTGATGGATGCAGGTTTCACACAGCTTGTCCTGCAGATGTACTTGGATGCCCCACACCACAAGCCCTTCTGTGCAACAGGAGCATTTTGGCACCTTCCAAAGCATTTAGCTTCATTGTGTTTGGCCTCTTGCCATGCAGACAAGAAACAGAACCAGAATGCTTTTGCACTTTTTTATATGACTTCTGTTCCTTAATTTGGCATAAAATCACATTTAGCCTCCTCACTTTTACATATCCAGCCTGAAATGATAAAGCCGACCTCTGTAACTTATCAGAAGATAAGGCTACAACAGGAACATAACTTCTCAGTTTGGGCACCCCTTCCAACAAAATGGGAATATTGCTGACTTCAAGGCCTGAGTCATTCTCTATCTGTGTGTATAGGAATTGTATTTAGTCAAAACCTTACCTTCAAGGCTATCATAAAGGTTTTGAAAGCATCTTGTCTCTCCCTTTCTCTTTCCTCTGTATTACAAAATTGCGATTGGAATTATTATCACAAACAGCAGAAACACTCCCAGATATCACTGCATTTGCCTGGAAGAACATTTCCACAGAAGATTTACATATTGAACACTTAAAAGCTAAATTACAGCTCTAGATGACTGTGAGTTGCCTCACATAGTGAAAAGTAATCTTTTTCCTCTATAAATTTTTACTTGCCCCAGAACTTGTTGGTAGCATGAAAGGTCTGTGAATTACAAAGCAAGACCAGGCTATATCGAGGAAAGAGAAGACATCCTATAGTAAGAGCATGAAATGTTAAAACACTTTGGAGAGACATAATCTGGAGACCAGGAGGAAAGACACATCAATTTTAGAGAGAAGAGGAAGATTTGGAAGGTGAATATAAAATGCAGGAAAGAGGTAAAAGATTGTTTGGGGAAAGGATCTAAAAGATTTCAGGCAAGCATTTTCCTGGCACAAAAGTTTTCAAATTGCTCAATTTCCTTCTTTTCCTCTGGACCTGCCAAATCCAAAGAAAGACAACAGTAACCCTGACCTTTCCTGCCATTTTGGTGCTGTGGTAGAGGCAGTCATAGGACTACAGGTCGCAAGCTGGGAAATCTGGGCTTTCGACGACCTAAGAGGAAAACTAACCCAAATACCCAAACTGAAATATGGATACAGAGGGAATCTGTTTTGTGACTGCTTGGTCTTTCTGGCTCAGGGTAACAGCACTCTCATGCTCTTCATTTGGGTTCCTGAGTTAGTGCTCTCTGCACAGAACTAAAAATCTCCAGGTTTTACTCCCAGCTGTGGTAATTATTTTTTTCATTTTGTGCCATTAATTTTACTTCTATTTCTCCATACATGAAACTTCACTTAGATTAATTTCCAGCGTCCCAATTATGTTTCACTGACATTTTTCACATCAAGATGTTCTGTCAGAAACTTTTCTTTAAATATATGAGGTATGTTTTTGTAAATAACTGACCTCACACTAATTTTCTAGTATTTTTTTTCTTTAACACATGGCAACATATACTCTCCAAAATTTAGGCCTGCATTGCTTTAAGTAGTTATAAAACTATATTTCATAACTGAGTTTTCAATAAATAAAGGAAAATTTCTAAGATAACATTTTACCAAAGAAAGAAAGAACACATTTGAAGTCTTATAACAACTCCAACACCACATATTTTGAAATGTTTCTTCTGCAAACACTATTAACAAGGGTGCAGAGAGATTATACATCTCTAAACATTCTAAAGGTGAAAAAGAATTTTTAGAAGTTGAAGCATAGCAGCTACACATGACTTTTATGATAAATGTATACCTTTACTTCACGTATAATCATATAAAACAACTTGCAATTGTGTTAACGTGCTGGCATTCCTTTCTTTTAGCAGGACAAATTAGTATGCATTTATTTAACCTGTCATTACATCATACTGAACATCAGTCACTATGCAATTACAAAGGTAATGGTTACCATGTAATACTGACAAAGCCACTGTTTGGCTCTTGTAATTGGTAGTCACTAAAATGCATTTTCCATATGATGAATGAAGTAGCCAGCAAAGCAGTCAATGCTGCATGAGATTTGCCAGAACAAAGATTAGTTTTAGAGTCCTGCATGAGTTTGAGCATACAATAGTGTGTCTGTTTCTTGTTTTTTCAGTTCTGTTACAAAACTCTATAGAGTGAGTTCAGCAGGGGAGAGCAGTGAAGGGAAAAAGAATATATTTGAGGGCAGAGAGGGGAGGAAAGGGGAGGAAAGAAACTCGAAGGATGAAATTTGCCATGTGTAAAGGTCAGTGCAAGACCCATGTCAGTCTTAAATCACATTATTTTAATTTAAACCCCTTCTCTTTCTGCAGCAACTCTGCAGTTCCTTGACAGAACCAGGGATGCTAGGACCAAAGTGAGCCATTAGTAAGCTGCAGCTGATGCTATCTGCAGTCAGGATATCTTCCCACAGGTATACTTATGTCTCTTCCAGACAGATGGAGACAGGTTTAACTGACCTTTAACTGACAGTTAAACTTCGCTGTTTTCGTCCTGTCACCTCCTATGAATTTGTTCCTGCAAATAGATAAATCCTCTTGGAATCAGTTACTGTAAGCATTTGTGAGGGCCATATTCATGCTTTTCACACTTACAAATTGACTCATTGGGGAAATATTACAATGCTGCAGGAAGGGATTTGGTCCTTTGTCTTGAATTACATGAACTTAACTAGTGAAAATTATTGATGATGCGTGTTTTGAAGAGTAATTTGTGTCAAATTTCAGAAGTATTTAGGAATCCGATTTCTAATTCAAAGTATGCGTTGCAAGCCTAGTTGGATAAGTGTTATTTTTACCTAAAATCCATGGGAGTGAGGGCACTTTGTGAAATATCTCTTGTTGTGTGTGGTCATTGAGCCCAGCACTTGTGTCACCTGGTGTGTCATTACCAGCAAGGAGCTTGGAGACCTTCCGTGGGGTTCCCCTCAGCTGCCCAACAGAGCAGTTCCACCAAGGCATCAGGACGCTGAAGGTTATAAAATAGGAGCACACTGGAAGTGTGGACGCTGCCATGATAACAAGAGTGCTTCCTGCTCCTGTGCTGCAATGCTGTAAAAGACTTCACACTCACCTCAGGGAGAAAAAGGCTAGGAAGTGTGTTGCTGAGTTGCCTGACAGCATCAGTCGCTTCTCACAGAGATGAGCTGTAAGCCATGGAGGCTACTTTTCTAATCCTCAGACTTTCTACAATATAATACAGAGGACCAGTTCTAGTCCTAAAAGGATCAAAGGGGCAGAGATCAACTTTCCCCTTGCAGCAAGTTAAGCCTTCACTGGCTCTGTCAAACTGCAACCTGAGCTCTGTCCTTCGCGCCCCCAGGCACCCATGGCATTACCCCAATTAGGACCAAACTAAGCAACTGGGAAAAGAGAAACACCTCTCATATGTCCCCTCTCACAGAGACAGTGGAAGTGCCTGACTCTACGAGTTCTTTTTCATTGGCCTTTGCTTTCATCTCTCACACTTTGCAGAAAAGCAAAGAATATGAACAGCTTTGGGGAAGGAGGGAGTTTGGAAGATTAAAAGTCAGTGTTTGGATTTTGTCTAGAACTACTCCAAATGGAGAGGGCTTTTTGAATACATATTCAGTGGCATTTCAGTGTTATGAATTAAGACTCCATACTTACATGCATGTAAGTATGTCTTTAAACAACATGTCTTTAAACATGTAAGTATGTCTTTAAACAACACCAAACCTAAACTGTAAGCCATTGGCAGTACCTCTTCTGAGGTATTTGCCTGAATTATTTCTGCAGTAAATCTCTAGAAATGTCCACTTAAGCAGTAACAGTCATAAATATCTCATGGAAGCCATAAAATACAACAGAATTTTGGAAGTCATAATTTTAATGGATAAAACTGTGCTATAAAAGAAGGGCCTCTGGGACTGAGGCTAAAGTAAAATTTATCTAAGCGAGCTGTGATGCTAATCCGTCTGCAAGTGATAAATTTTCTTATGTCCCAGGTGTGACATAATATCCAAAGGGTGTGTAGTGATTAAGGACACAAAGGTATAGATGTGGCAGGGGTCCAAGAAAGCCCCAAGCAATTAGTGGTGACTGGAAATTGTCAACAATTGCTCTGAATGTTTGATAGTTTCCTCTGTGCTCAGGTTTGCCAAGGCATACATTCCCCAGTGTCTGTGGCTGGGTTGTGAGGCACGGTGGCAGAACCTGGCTGGGCACTCCTGTAGCTCTGAGCAGGATGCTTGCAGTCTTTTCAACAAGGTACTGAGACACCCTTCCCAGGCTCCTGCTGAAGTCAGAGGGTCAGGCCAACACTTAGGGGAACCAAAACAAAACAAAACAAAGAAAGGGAATGCTTATTTTAAAGTACAATAACTAGAAATATTTCTGTTTGGTCAGAAACAGAAAAAAACCCACGCTCAAAAAAAAAGCCCTTTCCATTCTAAAGAAAACAAAAGTAATTCTTGGAAATGCTGAATTGCATTGTGGTATCGTTATAAACTGCTGTGATTCTGAGAGGTCTTTCAAAGAGGCCAGCAGAGTCCCCATAAATTTACAGCAATAAAATGTTTAGACAGCAGGCAATCAGGGCGTGTTGGACTGGATACCCAAATCAGTCCATATTGTTATACAAACTGATTATGTTTCAAACAGCAAAAATGGCGAGCTGTTAACGGCAGCAAGAGTGTTTACATAACTTGGTGTCACTGGAGAAATCGGAGACAAACTCCTCAGATTCCCTTATTTGCAGGGAAGATGAACAGGATCCAGATGAACAGCTCACACAGTGAAACCCTGAGCCCATGCACTGCAGGAGCCACACTGCTCCCAGAGCAGGCTGCCTCCTAGCCAGACAGCCTGGGTGAAAGCCTTATCTGGCTGATGATACTCGCATTTCTGGAAGAGGTTGACTGGATTATCAATATTATCCAGTGGGAGAGGGTGAGCAGCGATATTTGGGATTGCTTTTGGCAGTTGAGAGCATGTGGTATGAAGAAGGATGATTCTCAGCGAGTAAGATGAAGCCTTGGGTTTGAAACTGGTACTCTGCTCCACACCCAAACCCACACTGCCATACACAGTCAGGTCCCACAACAGCACCACGGCCCACAGGAGACCACTCAGTGATACAGAGTGTGAGCAGCACCTCAGTGCTCATCCCTGCTTTTCCCCTAGCCGTTGCCCACTTCTCCCCACTAACCCATAGCATGGGAGCAGGACAGCTGCAGAACTGCATGTGGGCATTGGCTTTCGCAGAGCGTATTGCAAAGAGGACTGTCTAAAACTGGTCCTCACCACTTACATTCCCAAATCTACCTCTAACTAAGGTATATAAGAACTACCAGCTGTTTCTAGAACCCATGAGAAGGGAAAGCTTGAAGAACAGCTCACAGGCAAGACATAATGTACGATATTATGAACGTAGAAAGGGATAACATTGCTTCACTATATGGCTAGATGGGGAGCTGGCTCCCAAACCAAACTATATCAGTTTTAACCCTGTGACAAGGTATTTTTCACCCTTGCTAAAGGATTCAGAAATCCCAGCAGACTTAGGATAACACAGTTGTACTGAAAGTCTCGTTTGACCTTTGGGAGTTTGCCTCTAACTGCCCATGAGCCAGTCACTCCTCACAATCTAGCCTCTCCTCTCCTAAATCCCTGGGTGTCTTCACACCTGTACAGGTGTGCTGATAGCCCAGTCAATGCCTGACCTACTGAAATTTGCTTTTTACGTGAAATAAGTTGGTCCCTATTTACACAGCAGGATGCTATATGTCCAATTGGAAGGGTTTGGGGCTGTATATCTGCCTTGCTGTATCTTCCCAAACCAGGGTTCTCATTTCCATGCAGTTACACATGGGCTCCTTCCCCAAGGAAAATGTTACCTATTGCATTGTTCTGCTCTTACACAAATAAAATTACCTAAAGACCTAAAACTGTTGAATTACCAAAAGGTAATTATCACAAAATGGACTTAACTGACTGTTTTCTGTCCTCCTTGTCTTTGACATCCTTGTTTCTGCTGATTTCCAGTAACTTAATGTGGATCAGTTGACCTCTAGAAAAAACACCAACATTTGAAAAGTTGCTATCCTGGGCTGCATCAAAGGACTTGCGGCCAGCAGTTTGAGGAAGGTTATTCTCGGTCTCTGCTCTTGTGATACTCCACCTGGAGTGGTGCATCCAGCTCTGGAGATGCAAACATAAGAATGTGGACCTGTTGGAGCATGTCCAGAGCAGGGCCATGATGATCATCAGGATGGAGCACCTTTCTTATGAAAACAGACTGAGAGAGTCAGGGTTGTTCAGCCAGTGCAGGAGAAGGCTCCAGGGAGACCTTGTACCAGACTTCCAGTAGCTTTAGGGACCTACAAGAGAGCTGGAGAGGGAGGGCACATAGTGATAGGACAATGGAGAATGGTTTTAAACTGAAGGAAGGTAAATTTACTTTGGATATTAGGAAGAAATTCATCGCTATGAGGGCGGTGAGACACTGGAACAGGCTGCCCGCAGAAGGTTGCCCCATCCCTGAAAGTGTTCAAGGCCAGGTTGGATGGGGGCCTGAGAAACCAGGTTTAGTGCAAGGTGTCCTTTCCTACAGCACGGATGTTGGAACCAGATGATCTTCAAGGTCCCTTCCAACTCAAAACATTCTATCATTCTGTGATTCTTATTCTATACCATGCATTTTAAAAAGTTAAACATAATGTTTCATTTCATTTATTTCAATCCAGAAGCTGAAAGACTATGTGTAGACCTGAGTGAATGCATTTTTGACAAATGTAAAATTTATGTGCTTCATAATGCAACTATGAACTGATAGACTTGCTCCGCTCAAAAAGATGAAGGGAAGATGTAGGCATTTCTAAAGTCTGAATGTTTTGTTTCAGCAGCTGTAAGACAAGCGAGTTTAATTTGGCATTTCAGGATACCAATTTTATTTTGAAGTTGGGCTACAATGCTAATTAAAAGAGTTTAGGAATTTAGGAGTTTAATTGCTTTTGAGCAGAGTGGGGTTCTTTTGTGTTCCCACAGAATAATTTCTTTGATTTATTGAGGGGCTGGTTGGCGTTGGACAGTGGCAGTAAACTTGTGCTGTGACTCAACGTCCGAGAAACTGGATTTGCCTTCCCCAGATCCAGTCTTTCCCAGTGACCCCCAGTGACAGGGGCTTTCCCTATGTCTCTCCTCCAGTTTCTGCTTGCATGGCTGGGCTGAGAGCTCCCTGGAGACAGGCACTGTGGTCAGACACCTACTCATGCAGCTCCTGGCATGCTGAGGTTTCTGTTTACATACGTGCTGCTGCAGTGGTAGCACTTTAATAAATGTCTCTCCTCTCATATAAACGTTATTATAACTGGTGAGTATTGTAGAAAATCCCACACCTGTCCTCTCCCAGGACTTTGAGAAAGAGAAGGGAAACACAAACCAGCTGCAACTGGAAACCGCAAAAGGTTTGATCAGAGTTCATCTCTGAGGTAGCAATACCAACCATGCTATTATAACCAACATTTGAACCTACATTGGTAAACAGAGCTGACATTTGTGCCCAGGAGAGGCTGCTGACATGTCATGCACATATGAGCCATGTGGGTGTTCCTTCAGATTCTCACACACTGGTTACAAAAGGCAAGTATCAAATCCAGACTGATATCACCTCCCTGCTTCTGTCATGTAAATGTAGCAGGTGGCTGGCGTGGCTGGGTACGTAAGGTTTGGATGTTTTCAGTCCTCCAAAATTAGCCATGAGGCTTCACTAAAAGACTTCCTGAACTGTAACATAAAAATAAAATGTCATGCACATGCTATACAAAAAAGGAAACAAAAGAAAGGCTGGAGTTATAAATGTAATATGAGCTTACTGAGGTCCAGGCTGCCACAAACATCACCGCTGTAGGTTTTAATTGCTTTGAAATAGAAACCATTAGCATCTCAGGTACAACAGTTCTAAATATACAGTGATTTTTAGTCTTACCACAGAGACCATGGTATAAATCATTAATATATTTTAGCAAGTTTTAGGGGCAGTGGAAGAAGGAATGCAATGGTCCTCCTCTCTGCCACAAGGCAGAAGAATCCAGTCCAAGCAATTTTCACTCTTTTTTTTTATTATTTTCACAGACTATGACCCATCTCTCCTCCCAGAGCACAAGCACTGGAAACAGGGTCAACAAGTGGGACACAAGCAGTTCAGGGGTCCCTTTCTTCTTGAGACCTCTGCAACTGCCCTTAGTGTTTCAGCAAGCTGGAATTGTGCAGTCAGAGGGCTGTGTTTCAGTGCAAACAGTACTCCTGATCATTGTGGTCCACTCTGCTGTTTTTGACAAAAGAGAGGAACAGCACAATCTGTCAGGAAGATCCAAAAATGTCCCAGGTCTCGTTCAAACTGATATACTCACCACTAAGAGTCAGACTTAAATCTGGTCCAGAGCTGTGGACTGAAAAATGTGGTGTGATGGTTTGGAGGAGTGACTGTCCTGAAACCAGAACTCCCATGCAAATCCCACCTAGATGATAAGGTATCCAGACCATGGAACATGTCTTTTCTTTGCCTACAAGACCCCAGGCAAACTTATTAAAAAGCATGGGAAAAAAATAACTGGTTGTGAGCTCTGCCATACCTATTTATTGAAGCTAAAATTTGGAACCTTTGTCAGAGAAAGTCAGATTAGTGTGTAATATTACATATCCTACATGATGAAAAACAGTGAAATGAGAAAACTTTGGTGGGTTAGCAGGGAACAGCTGTCACAAGAAAGAGGACAGATACTGCTCTTCCATACTTTTCCTGTGTGGGACATAAGCAGCCTTCCTCACAGGTGGCATAACACGATGAGGTTTTTCTGCAAAAACTCTTTGACTTTTCAGGTTCAGCTTTTTCCAGAAACTCTTCCCATTTACTGCTTGTGAACCTTTTGTCCACTTCGGCCATCACCATTCCCCGCAGCTCATCACCATGATACCATTAGGCTGATCTCCATCAAATCTCCTTCCCTTTCCCCAGCACAATTACAGACCTTATTCCACGGGCTCCTTTCTCATCTCCTCCAAACACAGATGCCGGTTCCTTTCTGTTCTGTCCTTTCCACCCCTCGCACCCACTCTTCAGTTGCTTTGCCTCTCCTGCTCTGCTCTGAATTTGGATTCCTCCCTTCAGCTGACATCTGCAATTCGTAGGTCCTCTCCAAAAAGACTTCAGAGAATGGCTATGGCTTTATGCTGCTCTCTTCCTTGATCATGTCCCTTGGCTACCTGTGTCCCCTCTCTATCCATCTGTATCCCTTCCCCCTCCTGTCCTCAGGATAGCCATAATGGGCATGTTCTCTCCTTTGTGGGATATGTCCCTGTGCTTTATCCTCCATGCAGCACTTGGACTGCTCCTTGTCTGCAGCCTCCTTCCACCTGCCCTTCTTCCAGGTACTTTCATGCCTCCCACCTTCTGGCTTCTGGTTCTCTTTCATCCTCCCCAGGCATCCCATTAAAGACACAAACAGGATTCTAGAGGCTGATTTCCTTCTGTGATTTCCTATAGTCCTCTGGCCCTGGTTTAAGTTCCTCACTCACCAAGAGCAGCTGACCTACGACTTCTGCTGCACTTTATCAGCCAGGACACAAGCTTGGGTGCCTTTGAACAGTGTGATTTCCAAGACAAATCACTGTTCAGCTCTCCAATTCAGTGCTGTTTGTCTTGGTATGTGATAGCTAAAGACTCTTTGGTACTAGTACATTGCAACTATTTTGTTTCATGGTGTTGCAGTCAGTGGTGTCATGTAACCAAACAGAGGGAAGCAGTACAGCACACAGGGAGTTTAGCATTCACACAGGTAAGCTGTGGGCCAGACTGCTACACACTGCATTAACTGTGCCTATCTGACAGCTCTGGACAAGGTGTAAGTAAAAAATATGCTCTGACTCTTCGCAGATAAATTATTTCTGTAATTTGTTAAACTACATGTGCACGTAAGCCTGAAGAACCAAGAATATCTGAGTTTAAAGACTTAAACGGAAGATTGCAAGGCAAAAAAAAGGTAAAGTTGTCATGTGTAATGAAGATAAAGTACCTTTGCAATAAATTTAATTATTCAATACAGTGCCAGTGTCGTGCGTGAGGAATTTGCTCAAGGTTCCCGAGGTAGGCTTTCATTCATTTTATCTTGCATTCTCGAGCATTAGCAGCCAGACTTATGAGAGAAAAGATTAAGGTATGTATATTACCTCCATCCATTATTTGTCTTTTTAAAGTGTACCAGAGAAAATATCCATGATTTGGTTAAGGCAAACTCTTCAGTTTAAGAATGCAGAAGCCAAGAAGGATTTATTTGAAGTATTTATTTGGTTTCTGCATAACATATTCAAATGTAACATTTCAGTTTCTTCAAATAAAAATATCAGTGGTTTATGCCACTGTTTGCACACTTTTCCACAAACACATTGAGCCATGTCTTTTGTACTCTGGTTCAGTAATACAGATGTAGATCTACCAGGTAATTTATCTGTGTGACAAATATGATTGTAAACTTGGTGATAATTCTTCTGTTTCATGTGCATTGAGTCAGCAGCTATGAACAGGATATTTGGGAAATGGCCATGCAGCATGTACAGAAATGAGATCATAACTGAAATGGATATGATTTTCCCTGTTTGTGTGATTTTTACCCACAAGATAACAATAGGCCTGTATACATTTTTTGGTAGGATGACTAACATTTTATATCATAGAATCATAGAATCACAGACTAGTTTGGGCTGGCAAGGGCTTTTAAAGGTCATCTAGTCCAACACTCCTGAAACAAGCAGGCTGCTATAAGGTCTCCCTGGAACCTTCTCTTCTCCAGGCTGGTCTCCCAGGAAATTCAGCCCACTTTTCCTTAGGACCATTTGTAAATATTCCCCTGAGATGGCAGAAGTAGTCTCAGTATCTTCCTTGACACGGTCCCTCGAGTTGCTGCCCCTCCTGTTGCCTGTCATGTTGGACTTTCCAGAAGGCAATCAGGTGGTCTATGGGCATCCCACATTTTGTTCTGTGTTTGGCCTGAAAACTGGTGGTGTTCTGCTGTACAATCTTGTGGCTTGCTATATACAGATTTGGGCTTGGCTTGTACTCACTGTGGTCTAAAGTCATGTAGGAAGGATTAGAACTAGAGTCTCAAGTCAGAAGATGGTTTAGAGCTCTGTGGAAGGTTTCTCATGGAAGGGGAATAAACTGTCCCACACAATCATCTCTAAAGAAGGGATTACCTGTTTTCATTTACCACTGAAACAAATCCAAGCATCTCTGAGATGTTTTTGCGGCTAATGTACAGCTGGTATTGCGAGAAATACTGTAAATTGTGGTCAAATCCCCTTCTCAGCGATGCCCTTGTAAGGCTCAAATGACTGCTTTTTGCTGAAGGAGTAGTCAAGTTTTACGCTGTGATAACTGAGTGCAGAATTTACCCCAGTCTTTGTCCCAGTGAAGAAACTAAATATGGTCAGAGAAAAGTGGAAAATGAGTATTCCTCAGAGGTGCACTAATTTCTATTGATTAAAACTGTCCTTCATATTAAGTCAAAATTATTAAGATGATTTTGGTCCTTATCCTACACTGGCCAAAGGCAGTAAAGCAGGTAAAACATGCTGACTTTCAAGCTGATACCCCTGAGATTGAAATGCTCATAGTGAAGACCTTTGAGAAGCTTCTACCTGTGCTCCAGAGCAACACAAACCTGGACTGAGCACTGAGGGTCAAAGGGACTGCATGCCTGTGTGAGGCAGCCGGGTCTGCAAGTATGGCAGGATCAGAAGAAGACCCTGAAGACTGCGGGAAGGGCAGTGGCACGGACCAGTTCTGCTTCCTGCCTGCAACTGGGAGTGATTTGGTTAGGTTCATGGTAAGTTCAGCACGGCATTACTTGTGCCCTTTAGAAAGTCTGCATATGCTCTGTAGTCTCTTTCCAAGGTCCTGTCTTCTGGGCACCTGGGAAAGTGTTGGTGAAATGGTGAAACCAATGTCTTTTTTTGGTTTTGTGTTGGACATAGTATTTGACCGTACAGTAAGGAAAACCCTATGACATATGGGATATTTAGCAGCTCTTACACTGGTGTGTAGAAGTTGGGAGCTATACTAAACTGAACATCCAGGCTCTGTGGGCCCATGTTTTGATGCACAGCTCGGATCAGGTTCTCCCAAGCCCGTATAAGAAAGAAGTTATTCCTCTATGCTTTCAGTTTTGTTTCACATAGAAACTGTCCTTCTCTCGAGGTATCCTGCTGAGTGTGTTCAGAAAAAATTGCATCTAAAGCTAGCATCAGGGTAGGATTTTGGCAATGTCATGTTTCCTGCAGAGCATGACTCACAGCATGAGGATCATTCAACTTTCAGTGTCCAGCCTCTGAAACTCATTGACAAAGACTTGTGAACCATAAATGTCTGTACAATTTGAGAGATGTGGATCTTTATAGAGCCATAGGCGGGACTTTTGGATGGCTGTGCATCAACAGGTGAAAAAGAGTTTGCAGTCAATAATAGCATGGTTCCTGTGTCCCTGCATCACTAAAAGCTGTTAGTGTGAGACGCAACCCAGGAGTTATATCTTCCATAGTGGAATATAACTCAGGTATTGTGGAGGCTAGAGATTGGAGTGGGTAGGTTACTTTCAAGAGTACATAAAAAATATCTAAAGGCTTACTTATACTTTATATCAGGAAAAAAATTATATATATGTATATAAAAGTATCCATTCCCCTGTTTTAAGCTCTTCCTGTTCCAGATGTCATGTACCTCTCTCTCTTCAGTTGACAACATACATTTTTAGACAAATTTAATAGTCCTTTTGCATTCCTGCCTGTTTCCCAAAGGTGGACTTGACCCTTGAGGAGATGAGGTACACAGCACTACACTGCTTGCTGTGCAGGCATGCTTCCTGTGTAAGCAACATATTTACTTGAGACCATGCATGCTTTAAGTTTCATCACAGGACTGCTGGGGTCAGAGATAAAGCTTGCACACCATGCTGTTTGCAAAACATCTCAGGGTGACTAGAAATGTGCTGGAACAGCCATATTATACCCTATGGAGCCACAAAGATTTGCTTCTAGGGAGTTAGTTCTTCTTGGAAAAAGAACTTGCACTGACCATTGTGTAGTAAATTACACATTCTTTCCAGCATCAGCCTCATACTTTTGTTTTCCCTTGACACCTCTGATAATTTCACAGGCCGTGACCTGTTTGTGTATCTCATGTAGAGGACTAGTTTTATTACAGATGTTAAAATGGCATCACACTGACTAGGAAGTTTAGACACGTGCTCTGAAATCAGCCTTTACAACTTATTTATGTACCTGCTTTTTTCTGTGTGCACATCCTCGCAGCATGAGGCCAGGGACACTCGTGGGACAGCACAGCACAGTGCTCAGCAACCAGCACAAGACAGTCCCTGTCGGGTGTGGTGGCTCTGCTGAAATCCTACCATTTTGCTAAAGCATCCTTTCAAAAACCTTCACAACCTGACCCAAAGTCTGCTGGGAATCTCTTCAAGGTTTTGCATCAGAACACCTCTGATTGTGATTAAATGTGTATAGGTGAACGTGCAGTATGAGACCTTTGAGAAAAGTCAAGGTACCATAAAAGAACATTCCTATCTATTACTTAGTAGGCAGCATCAGTGAACTGACTGAATTCCAAGGAGTTGCAGTAAAGCATGATTATGTTCACAGGCATGTTTCATGGCTCTGTGTGTCCATACTAGGTCTAAGGAGGAAAAAATGCAGTATATGAATCCAAACATTTATAATTCAGAGAAATCTCTTTTCAAAATTCCCTGTCAAAAAATTGGCAAAATTCTGCCTGTATGGACTTTTTGTATACAACAAAGTGCAGTAACATGAAATGTTGCCTTAGGGGCAGAGAGACAGGTTCCATGAAATCTTTCTGCAGAAATATAGGTATTTGCTCAGAAATCCATTGAATAGATCCCTTTGGAGCTTTAGTATTTTTCTTTTTGTCCTGCTTGACTTGAACACATACTCCCAGTTACTCAGAGAGTGTTACCATATTGCTTTTACATTAGTTTGCATCATGAAAAAAGGAAACATAGTTTTGATGAATTCAGAACATATTTTGTGCATAAAATTCTTCTCCTTCCCCTTCATGGTGAGAGAACATGTTGAGTTTTGAGGGTGTTTGAACAGCTTTAATGGACCTAATGTTAAGGCAGAATTAGAGTTTATATATAGCAACTGGGAGCAGCCAGGGAAAGCAGCACATGTGCACTGGAGGGACAAGGACAGAGGTACCCAGAAGCATCATAAATTAACATAGTGCGATGACATATGTAAAAAAGACACCTTACTAAGGAACCAAATTGCTATTGCAATGAATGTTTATTTTCAGAGTTACAAGAGGTATGTTTTAGAGGCTATTAATCAATTAAAAAAAAAAAAGGGGGAGAATTTCGTTCAACATCTAACCACATGCTTCTGCCTGCAATGCAGGGAAACAAGGAGAGCATTGGATTTCACAGATAGCACCACAGACAGCTATTAAGGCCTAATCCAGTGTCACATTTCTGCTTAGTGCTGGCTAACTACCAGCCCAATTTGCTGGCTTCTCTCTCCCTGTGTTTCTTCATTGTTTCAAGCCATGCAGAGACTTATCCTAATAATGGGTCAACCCTCAGCCAAATGTGTTCAATTGAAGGCCACCATGGAAGAATGGCAGGATATTGTCTTTCCAACAGCAAGTGAATTTCAGGCAGCTTAAGGCGGTATCCATTTCACTATAATGCTGGTTTATGTTACAGCCCTTTTCAAAGTTCTAATTGCCCTGTACTGCTGACATTTATAGACATCCCCGACTTTAAATGAAAACACAACACTGAGGTCAGGAGGAGGTTCTGGGACAGCAAAGATCCCAGGTGAGGCCAAAGGAGGAAATTACTTCAAAACTTCCAAATGCCAAACATGTTGTGGTGAGGGGAGGAGAAAAGAGAGAAGAAAACCCAGAGGTGAGGGACCCCCTATTCAGAGCCTGAAAGGTATGGATGGATGCCTGACAGTGACTCTCACTTATCCACACATTCAACGCCTGGAGCACAGCTAATCCTCTCTCTCCTCAGTTTCTCTCCCTTAGGTATAAACATTTTAAAGTATTTATTCATCTGGATGTTTGTGTCTCTATTTTGGCACAGCTCTTCATCTGTGTTACATTGGGTGAGCTCCAGCAAAGTCGGTGACTTTATGCCAGCCGGGAAACTGGTCTCCTTGGAGAGAGAAAGTGCTCTGCCTATTACAGAGAGAAAACTCACAGAGCTTCCTTCTTCTGTCCAGGCATCCTCATCTGAGGGAAACAGATTTACCAACAGTGATGGTAGGAAATATTGCTACACAGGCTAGCCCTTGCTTTCTGGTGTACTGCTCGACCTGTCAGCCACAATGTGGGGTAAAATCTGAGTTAAAGAGACAAGGTGAAGAAACAAGGCATGTCTCTCACTCATGCAGGGTTCTGTCTGTTCAAGTGGTAGACACTGCTTGCTTTATATAACTCCTGTGGCTCCATTTTCCAGGGTAAAAATGTCTTGCAAGAAGAGAAGGGATTCTATTGTTGTTTTGTGGACTGTTATTTTTCTCTTCTTCCTACAACAGTTCTTCTGAAGCCTGGTTTGTGCTCCCAGCCTGTTTGATGTCCCTGGGGCCAAGGCAGGCAGGTCAGGGTGGCACAAATCAGGGACAGCACTCAGGAACACAGTTTCTTCATTCAGCCTCTTCAAAAGATGCCTATACCTTCAAGGCATCATGCTATCCTATGCAAGGGAAACTTACATCAGTGAGAAGTGGTGGGGAAGAAGCTCTACAGAGCTACAGCCTTGGCAGCCAGTGAGAATATATTAAAAACATGTTTAAAACTTTCAAGTTTGCTAATTGAAATGCAGTCAAGATTATATATAATTCTTTATTTCTGCAATTACAGGCTGATATTACTAATGGATATTTATAATGCTTTTATATGGCAATAAAACAATGTCTTCTAAACACAGTCAGCTGTGTGCTGATTTTCAAGTCCTGTGGTTTATCCTGTCCATAGATACTTCTTCTACACCTTTTCTGGTGTCTGGCAAACTATCTAGTGGACATGTGCCAGCCCTCATTCAAGATCCTCAATTGCTGTATGGTGACAGGTTAGAGTATTCGGACCAGTTATTTAGGTTGCTAATGATGATAATGATCCAAATCAATCTCCAGTGCCTTTTAGTAGGAGATGAGTGACAAAACACTTTTGAAAATCCTGTAATAAATGTCTTAATGTGTTTGATTCAGTTGCTCGTACACAGATATTTAGTGTCACTCCAGAGACCTTACCGTGTCTGAGAGGATATCTGCTACAGAGGACTGGCAGATAAGAATAGGACCTTCAAGAGAATCAGACATTTCTGGGCCACAGCATGAATATCTTTATGATAAGGGCAGGGGAAAAGGGGGGATGCTCCCATATGTTTAGGGAAATTGAGCCCTGGAAGTCTGGCAGTGCCTATACATCTGACCTCTCCTGATCATAGCAAGTTTAAATTCAAAGTTATCAAACCAAGGGCAATTTCTGACAAAGAAGTAAGGCCTTCGGTGTGCAGGAAGTTCACTTACTTTTATTCCTTGTGGTAAAGAAGCATTGCTGCCACATAGCCAGCCAGTAAAATTCAGAGGAGATCTAATCACTTTAGTGGGAAGATTTTAATGTGCCACACTTAAGCAAAGGACATGGCAAGATTCCTCTTCCTGGGATGGTTGCAACTACACAGAATCAAAGAATTGAATATCACTAGACTTGTCACGAGAATAGACAATGAGGAGAAACTCAAATTATTCTTTGTGTTTGTCTCAATTTTGAAAGCTTTAAATAACAGCCTGTTAATACAGTGAAGTTTCAGACCTCAGTGAATTTTAGGACCTTGTAAAGTAAACCTGGACCTAAAGCAGGTATTTCTCCCAAAGTTTGTGTCTATCTCCAGGCACTGCCATACGATACTGAAGTTCCTGTTTACAGAGAGGACCGTGGAGTCCCATGGTACTGGTGTGTTACTTTGTACTCCGGAATGTAGGTGTGGAAGTGATTCCTGAGCAGAATGCACAGGACAGTCCTCCTTCTCCTTCACTCCTGCAACTGCTCCTCACTTACAGAGCTGAGACCTAAAACCTTGCTTTTCTTTTAGCATCCCACTCTTGTGTCAGGGTTAGTCAAGTAACATTTGTGCTGTGTTAAGCTCTCGGTGGCTTTTCTGCTGATACTTTGGGGTGCCTGGACGGCAGCAATCTTGTCCAGCTTCACTTTCTGCCTAATCCATCCTTGTTCTACACAGCGTGGGAGACTCCAGAGCTGGAGAGAGGAAAAGGAGAGGGAAATCTCTTTCAAGTGCATTCATGCAGCGTCCCATCTTTGACTTTTTTTCCAGAGCTATGACAAACTGAGTAACTGTTATCAATAGATCCAGTGATTACAAACAAATTCATCTACTATTTTATTTTATTTTTGTGAGAGACTATATTTCAATCAAAAGTTGTCCAACTCAAATTTATTACCAGAGTATAAATAACATTTTCTATCTCCTCTTTCTCCTCTTAATTTCTACCAAGTGCCAATACTGTCTTGGGAGGAAAAATGTTATTCTACTAACGTGATGTGCTACTTCCCTTAAGCCCTTACTATATTTTATTTGAGGCTTTTATTCAATTCTGATTCTAGTTGCTCACAAAAAATAGCTCTCTTCAAAAATATGTTTAACTTAAAAATGTTTATAAATGGGAAGCCTATTTCAAATACAGCTCCTTGTTCTTACACCATCATTTCTGAGCAGAAACTCTGATCTATGTTTTCACTGTTTTCAGATTTCATCTTGTTAAAGAGAGTATTTGGTATGCAGCACAATGTTCAGCCAACACTTCATTACATTCTAGGATCCAATTACTCATGCAGGGTTTTAGTTTTGTTTTTTGTAACTTGGTGTAAGTTTCCTTTTCCTGGTGAGGTTTTATTTTAATTACCTTCAGTCTGCAACGTCCTGCAAGTATTTAGTGTTATTTTTTAAATTGTGGTGGAGATACAGAATAATTATTTCCTTTTTAACAAATCTGGAAAAGAACCAAATCCGGATGAAATGCATCTCCAAGATTTTGAGTGAAAGCAACATTAAAGGATATCTAATTAGACCTACAGTAATAACATCACCATCCTTGTTACGGGACATACATATGTATAAAAGCTTGTGATCTGCTGAGTTAGGAAGTTAGCAAGCTGGAGGGTCTACCACAATTTCTGAGTGCCCAATCAGCTACACCACATATTACACACACCATGGAAATTATAACCTACTCTATAGCTTTTGTGTAATCAATTTGGAATGACCAGATTTGGTCTCAAAACAAGACTTCCAGGATGCAAAAACCACAGATCTGAACAAAGCCACAACTCCCTATATGCAAACTATCACAATTTTATATCGTACAGTGAATCTAAAGAATTTAAAACAAGATGCAGAAAATCTGAAATGCCAGCAAACTAGTTGTGCTGTTTGCCTATGATCACAGAAAGTGGCTCTGAATGTCTATGCAGCCTGTAACATTTTAAAGAACATTTAATTGGGTACATAGGAGACGCCATCTATGAATGCAGGCACACAGCCTCACCAAATCTTAACATAGCATCTCTTCTGCTTGTAGTTGCTCGTCTCCTGAATTCCAACACAATCTTTAAATGATAAACTTCCTTACTCTTTGAAATGTTGATCTATCCCTGTGAATTTGAAGTAACATCTGTTCTTAAGAATTTCAATTATTTTGCTCAGCACTGGTGTAAATTGTTGGGGTTTAGGTATGGAGTTTGTTTTTAGTTTTCCCTCTCTACTGCATCCATTTGTCATTTTATGCAGGTTTTGATGTTTTTATTAATCTTGGCAAAAGTCAGAAAATCGAATATCTTTAATAAGAAAGTCTAGACACTTTGGAATATCCCAAGGCTGCCAAACTGGCATTACGGACCAGTTCTATTCAAATAGAGGTGCAAGGCAGCATCTTATTTTGTAAAAGTCCCATCTGTTTTGTCACTTCTCTGTTGCCTTATCCCATTTGTCATTAATATGGTGAAGTTAATGAAGTAAAAAAGAACACCAGAGGATAAATTTATTCCAGGCACTGCAAAGTCTGCTTTCAAAATATATGCTGGACTAACTTTATTTCTGTTTAATACTCATGTCATTCCAGTGAGGGGGATGTGGCAATAAGCTCTGGCGGGCTTGTGGTAACAAATTGACAGGGCGGCATACTGATAAACTATTCTAGATAGTTGAGTAAAAGTGTGTCTGCCCATATCCTTGGTTCTTCAGGCGTAAGTAGGAATTTTGTCATTTTCTCCTCTAGCACACTATGTATAGACTCAATGATGCCTGCCTGTGGTGATTCTATACTGTAGGAATAGGGTCAATGCTTGCTTTGGAAGAGGTATATTTCTTTACAGCAACTGGCCCCCACATTTTTGAGGCCAAATTTTCAATTCAGCCAATTCACCTCACCCTAACAGTAACCCTGATTTTCAGGCCAGTATGTGCTGTCCTAAATATTCCAAGTTTCTTAAGGTCATAAAACTCTAGTCATTTGACACAGCATGTATCAGTTCCTGAGCTGCCCATTTTTGCTTCCCTTTACAGCCATTTAGGAGGAAAATAAAAATGTTTACCATGACTTTTTTTTCACGATACTCTTTAAAATTGCCCAAATCCCTTCTGCAAGAAGGGACAAGAGTATATAGAAACTAGCTGGAAGTTGTCTTTATTTTATTGTTCAAATCTTACCCACAGAGGCAGCTGGGGTGAGGATCCTGGAAGGGAAATGCTTTTGAGACAGAAGTAGCTGAAGCTCTGATCTGAATGGAGAGGCTGCACAACTGGCCACAGCTTCTTGATGTAATACAGGGGCACATAGTGCCCTGACTGATGGCTCAGAGAGCTGTCTCCTCTCACCTCTGTGATCAATCCAAGCTTGCAAGTTACAGCTGCATTTGATCAGAGAAATAAAAGATAGGGAGCTACAAGTGTCTGGTTAGAGAAATAGCGGAGTAACCTGAATCAGCTTGCAACACAGACATGTCTGTTTTGACACACAATAGCACAGTATGTATCAGTCTTTTCTAAGCTCCAGGAAAATGTTCTGCTTTCTGTTGAGCCCAGTGAAATAGATCTGGATTCTCTGCAACCCTCCTGTTATCGTTGAAGTATTTAAACATCTTATCTCTTATCTCTATCACGCTGTGAATCAAAATGACTGAGTGAATGTTCTGAAACTTTAAGCCACTAGTCTGGAGTTATTAAAAATATATATTTGCAGATAGAGTCAATAAGGAAACAGTTTTACTGCTTTGTGGGAAAACAAGATGAGGAGAATGGCACAAGATTTCCTTGAGTGTTTGATCGATACTGGACCAAATAATGGTTAAGTCCAAATAATCTCTTTCTCTATCCTGCAGCTTTTTTATAGAAATCAACACATTTCCTGAGCACTAACAGGAGTTTCTGATGGTTCACTGTTCTCAGACAAAAACAATCGCCCAAGGTTGGGAGCCCAGTGGTCCTGTCCTTGGGGCAGAGCTGTCAAGAATTAAGAGAATTTGCAGAACACTTCTTTGTTTTACTGAAAGTGTCTCAAATTCATTGCATTTTCAAGAAAACAAATGCACACATTACACAGAGAGGTTCTGCCATCAGGAAAATATTGACTGGATGCATTCATGGTGAAGAACAAAAGCATAATTATAAACAAGACCCTGACAAGGAAAGGTATTTAAACATTTTGAAGAGTGTGTTCAGCGTAAAACATCTACATAATCGCTTGGTCAAAGTGCGTTCAAAACACAAAACTAATTTTTCTAGAGGTGAAGTTGAACAACGTGGTTCTGGTTTTCTGGTGTGTCCTGTTGTATCAACCACACAGCTTAATACAGTACAAAACCTCTGTCAGATGAGAACAGAAATTCCACCCACAGAAATTATCAAATCCGGAATACAGTTTTTGCACTATATGTATGTACACACTCATCTATACATATACTGTCTAAATGTGTTTTCATTACTTCCTAAGCTCTTGCACGGCATAAGAAATCAACGCAATCAAATGGCCCAACACAGCACGTTCCCCTATCAAATAGAATGTGACATATTTGAAAACTGCAGTGTAGCTTCACACAGCTTAAGCAGATGTACTATTTAGTGAATACATCTGAATTTCCTGGGTGGGCTGGTGGGGACCTGAGAAGGTCCTAAAGTTCCTCTTGTACCAGAACCCTGAGTAGTGTTTCACAGAGCAGCAGCTTTGCTGCTGCCCAGCTTATTTGCTCCCATCATATCTGTGCCCAGCACTGTCGTGTCTCCTCTTTGCCCAGACAATTCATTTTACCCTGCATGAAGAGCACTCTAGTATAATTTTCAGTCTACAAAGGGAAGTGCTTTAAGAAGATGGTCCACATGTAACCCATAAATTTTGAATTTTTTGTATCATGGGTGGCATCTATTCATGGTGGGTGGGAAGCGAGGGGGGAATCTGAATTGTAGCAGCACCAGCTCAATTACACCTTATGTGAACTACCCTTCTATGGAAATATATGTGGAAAGATGTGAAGGCAATACATGCCACCTTGCCTATGCCTGGAAACAGTTGTGCTTTCACTCATCCCCCCTAACTTTAGGCATCTACATATGGCAGTGGACTTCTCTCTCTCCCGACAGAAAAAGAAATTTAGCAAGTCTCTGCCCATAATTTAAGCAGCACTGCCAATGACCTGAAATGGGTGGGATGGTTCTAACCTTTTGTGATGACCTGCCATGGTCCATCTCCACTTAAATGTCTACAAGCCGCTTCAGTAATGAGACATTTTAATCATTAAAATTGCCCTTGTCCAGCCCAAGATTACACACTGCTACGTATCCATTTGTTCCTGATGGTCAATGCCGAGAATGAGCCTAGCAGGTAGCCTTGCATGGCACTTCATATCGTATACCTTGGACATGTATCCTAGCTTTCACACTGACACAGTAGCTAATTATAAAAACAAATTGTAAGCCTATCTGTTTGTCCTTGCCTGTTGCCAAGTAATGTTTAGTTTGTGTGGGACAGTAGTATCAAAATGCCTGAACCAAGGCTGATATATAATAAGAGAATGATGTTGAGAGAAAACAATTGCAATAAGTAACTTTCCCCATAAGGAAAAGAGTCAGAAAGCTATAAAGAGTTCTACCATTTTACATGCTTTTTTACTTTAGCCTTAGCTGGTATGTCAGAGGATAAATTTCACTTCGTGTATTAAAGTTAGGACTATCATTTCAGCTTCTTCAATATTTGTAGCAAATGAAGAAATATGTAACTCTCTTTATTGACTTAAAAAAACAATTTCTTGAGGGCTACATGCCCAACCCTGAAAGATCAGGTGAACTTTTTTTGTTTATAAAAACCACAAAGAAGTTAATATGGTTATAAACTATCCAAGTGAAGTTTGGATCCATGATTCCAGAGCTGTCTGCTTACTTTGTGACTTTGATCCAGCCAATGTCTACATCTATGCATAAGTTTACCTATTCTGACCATCGTGTTGTCAGTGAAAAAGATGATGCTATAACCAATTGCAGATTCATATCCTAATCATTGTCACAACACAACAGAGATCATCCTTTTCACCTTCATACATCTTTTCAAGTTGTGATAACCTGACTAAAATTAACACACGTCCTAAGGCATTGGGAAGCAAACAAAAACGAAGCCTTGCTCAGAATACATTTTTTTTTCTCCTTAGGATTTCTGAGTAAAGCTGAATCCACCAATTCTAAAATTTCTGAAATATTTTCCTAGTTTAGCCGTTTATTTTTACATGTGTTATGTTCAGGTTTATATCCTATACCCACATGTTTTTAAATTGAGCCTCTTAACATATGGGAGACTAGAGATGGCATTTCTATTATTGCTGCTCCACTACTGGCAAGTCCCTAATGTGCAATCTTTTGCTTCTTAAATTCTACTTGGTAGCCAAAACTCAGATAAAGATAGGAACAAGCTGTCCATAGGTAAAATTCCTAAATTTCCGTTCAGTTGACAACATCATATTCTTTTGGAAGTCCTAAGAATTGTGGATCCTTTTTGTTTCTTTCGTCAGTAGACAAAGAAAATCTCTGTGGCTGAGACTCAAGTCACTGTGAAACATAGAGGAAAAAAAGAAGTGCCACTGTCCATGTGCCATAAATGTTAGACAATACAAGCAGATCTGTTTTGTTGAAAGAGTGGTACCACTATCAAGGTGCTGAGTGCCTATTCATTTCTAACAGATATGCACCATGGCTTCAAAACATACAAACATACAAACAAACAAGCAAAAAGGAGGAAAGCAGTTATTTTCTTCATTCTCTCCAATTTATAACTGTCCAATTATGTCCAAGACTGGCTTGGTCTTTCCACCCAGCCTTCTGGAGGCATTTTTGTTCCTCATGACCCTTCAGCACTTTTTTCTGGATGTCTCTTCTCTGCCTGTAAAGAGAGGCTTTTGATTTATCAGCTAAATCCTTGATGAGAATAAAAGTACTTTTCCTGTTGTGGTGGTGAAGGAGTGCCTGCAAAGGCTTGGCCTGCCCTGAAAGCTCTCTGTTTATTAACTTGCCTGCAATACTTGTATTGAGATATCAGCCATTAATCTCAATCAATGTTGAATTTTTTATAGGACACCTCTGGAAAACAGTTTTCTGTTAGACCTGTTCTAGTTTTATAGCAAAATACTTAATTTTCATATCGAAAAATCTGAAGCAAAACAGTTGATATATTTTAATATTTTGCTAACATTATGTATTATTGGACTTTGTTTAATCACATCTTTAATTTAAATGAAAATCCGGCTCCTCACTGTGACCAGAAGAAAACATACATTCACCTCCACCATGTTGTGTCCAAAGACACAATAGCAGGTTCAGGAGACAGTACAGTCTATTTCTGGATAGCAGATGCTCTGTAGTGTAATCATTAGTCATTGGCTGCAGGGATTTTCAGGCAGACTGCCAAACAGCCCATGTGCCTCTGCTTATTGCCACATTTCTTAAAGGTAGGTTTTTAATTGGGAAAGGGAGAGTTCATGTGTGATTTGCTGTGCAGTTCTTGACAAGTAGTATTTTACATTAAGGGCTATGCCATTTTTTCACATGCAGGAAGTTTTGGAGAATGAGATCTGCCTCTCCAACAAGCAGACATTGAACTATAAAGCTCCATAGAACACAACTGTTCATAAGAAGAGAGGAACACTGGGAAATTGCTGATGTTGGGTGTAGTTCAGGCCCTTAGATAAGTGTACGCAAAATGCACATATCCACTGTAGAGAGCAAGTGATATGTTCATGAATGCTTTCCTTCTCCAAGGCAAAGTGCTCTTACCAGGCACTTTTCATCTCTACCTAGACCTGTATTTTCTTCTATATTTTCTACAATATACCCCTCCCATATGGCAGTAGATAAAACACAGGTCTACAGATGAGTTTAATTCCAAGATCTGACGGGCAAGACAAACATATGGTTTGCATCTTCTAGACCTTTTCTAAGATTTTACAGATTTCCAGACAACCAGATCCTTAGGTCTTGATCTGTAGATATAGGATGTAGCCCTATAGGGATAAAACTATAGGATTATGTCTTAGCAAAACTAAAATATGGTGAAAAGATTAATGCATTTCTTCGCTGCAATCTTGAAAGGTGCAATTTTCACAACAAGAAACAAAGGAACAAATAAATAAATTTCTAGCTTTTAGGTCACTTCAGGTTTGTAAGACTTGATTTCAGCACCTCCAAATGAAAATGTTTTCTGGGTATATAGATGTCTGAATAGGTACCTAGTTGGGCTTCCTCTTATTTCGTGTGTGTCAGCAGTGTAGATGTCTACATCTGAGTTGGTCATCCAATTCTTCTTTCAGACAGTTAGAGGAAGAGGCTCCTGGAAAGCACTTCTCATTTCTTCCTGAAGTAGAATTTTAAAGTAGATCTGTTAACTATACCCCAAAAAAAGTATTTTTTGTTTGTTTGGTTGGTTTTTTTTTTTTTGCTGTGTTGGCAGTATCCACCCCTTTTAGGAAACCTGACTGACTGTAGATATCAGTTTAAATTATGTAGACCAAACCTGCTAAGCTTTCAAACAATATTTTATGAGTAGGCATCATCCTCCTCCCAGCTGGAGAACATTTTGGTTTTCCTTTTCCTTATGCACCCTGACCGTTAAGGTTGGGGTATGCTTTAACAGAGTTTATTTCAGACTACATGAAAAATTAGTTGCATAAAGCCTAAAAAAGATGGAGAATGTCCGTTGTAGGGTATGATGCTGAACCTGCACAGGACAGATTAAAGACATAGCAGCCAAACCTGGGCTACTGGAGGCTGTTGTGTATTGCCAGAGGGAATGGCAGGGATTTTCTTGTGTACATTACCACTGGAAAGCATCCTAGAGGTGGAGTGGGAGGACAGAAGCTCTTTCCCATCCTTCAGGGACCATGAGAGAGTAACATCAGGAGTCCCAAGCTGCTTGCCCTACTCTTCAGTCCCCCAGATACACCAGGGGTTTGAGATGAAGGAAGGAAGGAAGGAAGGAAGGAAGGAAGGAAGGAAGGAAGGAAGGAAGGAAGGCCCCAGAAGAAAAAGAGTCTTCAAAATGTTCACAGAAGCCAAACAAGTCTATGAGGATAAAAATAAAAAGGAAAAAAATTCCCATGCTTTTGGGTCCGGTCTGAATGATTAAGCAGCTTTTTCCATCTCTATGACTTCATACTTGTGAGTTGAAATATAGACTCCACTAAAACTGATGATGAAACTCCCACTGAATTCCAGGAGCTAGGCTTTTATGTGTAATGTCTAAGGAGAACTTTTTACTAATTTTAAAAGTCCTAAGTGCTATTTGAGGAATTTCCACCTACCATAAAAGCTATGGTTGTCCTCCTAGTACTGCAAGCACTTTTCCATTTCAAAAGAGATCTGTACAAATATAAGTATTTCCATAAGTCTTCCTGTTTCTCATTGTCTTTAACAAGAGATATTTCCACTGATCAGCCTGAGACTTACTTAAAAACTAGTCATCTTACAGATGGGTAAGTAAACCTTAATGAAATCAGAGATTGGGTCTTCAAGTCTATTCAGTCTGTATGCTGCCTGTCAGGGTTTTTATGTTAATATTTCCTGCTACTCACAGCTGACAGCCTGAAGTGAAGCTCCCAGGCTCCACTGGTCTGCTCCACTGGTCTGCAGCTACAAAGGGAGTAGGGGAGATCTGCAGGGAATTTGGAGAAGCCAGTTTGTTCCACACAGATATGTCCATTGCAACTGCTATGAAATGTGGAAAGCAGGAGAATACTTTAAATGTTCCATCTCCATGCCAAGCTCCCTTCTCAGCACCACTGTGGCACAGGTGTCCTTCTGGTCTCATTTCTTTCCCTACCTGAAAAAAAAGATGACACCAGTTCTGTCATGTTCCTACAATGTTTTTTTCTTTTTTTTGTGGATGGGGGGAGAACTAATGAGGGGAATTCAACATTTAGCTGGCAACAGTTTAAGTTTTTGGTTTAGTAATGAAATATTCATGAACAGGGTAAGAAGGAATCACTGTGAGTGCACCTGTGCAGTTTAGAGCCTTTCCCTTGATGATGGAAGGGAGAGTGAGAACCTTCTCAGGGGCAGAAGAATACTCAATGATGCTCACACTTCTTGAACGCCATCACACACGGCACAGTCTCTGGAGACGACGAGAAGGACTGTTACCACTTCCAGCTGTCATGAGAGGGAATGGCTACAGACACTGCTTTGCACAGACCTGGTTCACATAGGCATTTTCTCACCTTTGGGTGAAGAAGGCAAAGCAATGTCCAGCCTGTGGATCCCATAATCTCTTAGACCATAAGTTACTTGGGCTTTCTGGACTTTCTGATTTTCTTAGGATACATACCTTTCTCACAGTGTTTCCCTTTTCACAACTGCAGCAGGCACTGGAGTATTTCCAGTCCATCCTCTGATGATGGAATGTTCAAACTTCCACGTCTGGAAGGACACAGTGTTGCATGGACCACCATCAGTCTCAAAAGGTAGGAAAGGCCTGTGTTTCCTCACCATGTTTCCTCATCTGTGTCCAGATTTCCACTTTCACCCATGCTACCTGGGTAGTCTTGGGCATATAGTCAAGCTCAGATCCCAAGAAGTACCAAATGCCTAAAGCAAATCAAAAAGGTTGGGTGTGCTGAGTCATCCTAGTTTGCAATTAAAGAGAACAAAAAATAAATGTGCAACAAGGGTGACAGGATGTCACAGCACAGCACAGCACAATTGTGTTTGCTGCTGGCTTCATCCAGAAAACATCATTTGGCTGGACTCCTTTCCACATCATCTGTATGGCAATGTCACTCACTGTCCTTTCATCACTATCTGATGTGGTTAATATCTGCACAGTTTCATTCCTACAAAACACTAATTGCTTTTGCTGTTGATCTTTGTGCAAGACACTTTTCCATGTTCTTTCATTTTTAATTCATTCTCCTCTTTGCCTGCCTTGAATGTTCCCATGTGGTTATAATTGCTTTTAGTGAATCTATGCTCCTTAAGAGAAGCATAAAAGTCATCATGCTGGCACAGCCCACAGCAGACAGATTGTAAAGTTATGTTTAAGTCTGTTGAGATTTCTTTCTTTATTGACAGAACTGGAGAACAAGATCTGAAAAGAGCAAAGCTAACTTCAGGAAATCCTAGTTCTGTCCTGCAAATGTCAATTTAGTGTGCCATTTTTGTCATCTTATATGTGAAATAGTGAGATAAACCCCCAGGTTTGATTAAAAACATGCACACAGCAATATGAACATCAGATTATATTAATACCATTAATAATCTTTCTATCAAAGTGTTGGGAGTTGTTTCCATTTAGTTTTCCACTTTATATAAATTACCATTATTACCTGGGTTTTTTCAAACATTGAGGCCTCCTAAAAAACCTTTAGATGAGGATTGAATCTACCAACCATAAAGCAAAGCATAAACCTTTTGACGTGAGGCAGAAGAAATGCTGGTGTGCAGAAAAGAATGTTGTATGGTAACCAGCCTTCACCTACATTTCCCAAGATAAACAAATGTAAGACCATGGATCTTTGATGCCTCTAAATTTATTCCTGGACCCCTCTTCCTTAGGTATTTAACAGGGGATATATGAACTGATCAAAATGATACAAACACACCAACCTTCTCTATGCTATAAAATAATTAAACTAAAATGCATTGGATTATCACCGTACAAATTATCAATATGTCATTCATTGTCTCAAGTGGGCTTATATCAGTTTGGGTGTGCTGCAAGTCTGGCCAAACAAGAAAAAGTTCCCTTCTCTGGGGAAATTCCTTGGCATCAGTTCTTCCCATATTCTAAGAATAAATATTGTGTGCGTTTAAAAGAGCAAAGAAAAAAATTCATGGAAGCAAATAGCTCTTCCCCACAAATGCTTACAGACTGAATATCCTGAGAGAGAGTTTTTGGGAAACTAACAGTAAAATTGCATGTGACAGAAGAAATATTTTTTACCAGAAAAATCGGCAAGAAAAGAACGAAAATGATCTCTGGAAGTAACAGAAAGCAGAACTGCCAGGGAAGCTTTTTGCCATATGACAGATTGATTTCTAGCAAGAAGAGAGAACTGAAGAATTATAGTTTATGCAAATAAGTCAAGAAATCAGAAACTAACACATTAAATTGCTTTAACACAAAATATAAATAAATCCCATGCTTATATTTGGATGCTGAAAAAAAGTACTGACACCTAAATGAAAAAGTAAGTGTTTTTCCACTGCTCTGAATATCCCAGTACCTCAGAAAATTGCCTAGAAAACCTTTGAAACAAGAAAGTGAACCCTGCCTGTGCTGAATGGACTCATATTTGTTGGAGAGAGCTAGGGTCACACGACTAAACAGAATTACATTTTCTATGGTGGGTTTAGTAGCCAAACAGCAGAGAATACATTGGAAATGTACAGTGTACTTGTCAGCTAGACTGTGGTTTTCTGAATGCTTCCAAACTATAGACATGGAAAAAAGCTTCCAGGAAGTAAAATCTCACTATACTTCCCAAAAAACCCAGACAAAACAAGGAGAGATATTTATGAAAGGCTTAGATTTCCCTCTTCTGTGTATTAGTGTTAGGACTCCACACCTATAAGAAGGCCCAAAGAATGTATATCTTACAAGCTAATGTGCCATCTTTGTTGCAATGAATTATCATGTGGATAAGTTTTGCCAATCTCTGTACAGGAAAGAGCACTGTGGTGGAATCAAGATTGTCTGGGAGATTGTCCCATCCTTGAGATCCCCTTTTTCACTACAAACTTGTCATATTCTGCAGCAAAGGAACCAGGAATCCCAATGGATAAAAACCGTGTTCTTATCACATGACTGTGTTTCAATCTCGGCACATGTATGAGGGCCTGCTAGATCAGGTCTAGCAAAAAGAGGAGGAAAGGAAAGAGCTAAACATGAAACAATTTAATGAAATTAAATTTAATTAAAGGGAAAGGGTAAATTGGAACATTAGCTAGAATTCCCAGTGTGTTCTTTAAAAATAAATTTATGGATGAAAGACCCTGAGATTAGCTCAGCTGGTTAGAACATGGTGCTGATAATGACAATGTTTGTGGGTTCCATCCCCACACTTAAGAGCTGACGTTCTTTGTGGGTCCCTTTCAGTTTGGAATATTCTGTGATTCTGTGAAAGCAACCACAAGTCTATGGAAATTTTGGGGTTTTCTTTGCTTGTTAAGTAACTTTTTTTTTTTTTTTTTTAATTAGGATTACATCAGAGTAGCTTGATTTGTCGTATGGACTCAGAAGCAGCTTTCCCTGGCCTACCTGAGAGAGTCATGAGCTTCAGAGCAGGATGAGAAAGTGCAATGAGGTAATGAGTGTGGGGAAGGAAAGCAAAGAGTGCATGTCTTCGCCATCGAAATTTTTGTTCATGTAGTTGTCCTGAGAAAATATGATATTCTAACTACACATTTGCTGAAGAAGCTGGATTTTGTATTGTTGTCTGCAATTCCATTCTATTGGGGATTTCCAGAGCTACAAGTAAATCCATACACAACCTTCTATAAAACATAGGATCACCTATTCTAAATTCTTGCTCTAATGAATAAAGCTGAAAAAAAGGGCGTACTTATCCTTTATAATAAATGTAGAATTCATGCTACTAGATTTAATTTAGAATTGCAACAAATTTGTTTCTTAATTTCCTACGAATTGCAATATCATAAAATGTCAAGGTGCTTATTCTGTCAGCGTGCCAAAATGCCACATGAGAAGTGCAAAAATTTTTGAAACATTTACTAAAACTTGGGGTTTAGTACATGACAAACCTCAGAGGCATCTTTAATTTGTGCAAACCTAACAAATCAGGTGTGCCACACAAAACAGACAGATATTTCATCAGCTTCAGTGAGACTCCCTGATTAAAGGAAAGAGAGGTACTAAGTTCTGTTCTCAGATACATTAATACAAATATCAGCTGATTCCAGTTTAAGTCAATCAAATTACTTTAGCTTCCTAAAGACATTGCACTGTGATGTAGTTGATATGATCACTCTATTTCCACTCAAGGGGAACATATTAATACTGTCCACAATCTGCAAGCCTCTTCTAAAGAAATTCATTCATACAAATCTATACACAAGTGGAAAAGGTTTTTGAGGCTTGCATGTAATCATTTTGCTCTCTGAATTGTGAAGTTTTCCTGCATTGTATCATGGTCATGCTTTGCATACCAAGAGATATTAGTAAGGGCTGTTAAAGTATCCTGTCATTAAAAAAAAATTACAAAACTGATGTGACATTTGACAGGATTATTGTTTGCAAGAAGAGAATTACAAAATGCAAGAAGCTGAAAGTGTGATCGCTTTCTGTATTTCTTCATATTAACTTCATTGGATATTAATCTTTCTATGCTGTTTCCAACACAGGGAATTATGTGGGACAGACTGTCAAATGTGTTTTCTGTCTGGTCTTAATTGGCTTCTATTGATACCCACGAATTTAGACATTCACTTTAATAGAAGATTTTGTTCAACATTAGGCATGTTTGGAAATTGCTTCTGCAAGTTACTAGTGATTAGGAAAAAATGTTTTCCTCAGGCTGAGCCCTTCTTTGGTTAAGTATTGCCTCAAAATAGATCCCACAGTGGGACAAATGTGTTTGTTGCTTAGATATGGTCTGCCAGATTTTCATGTGGAATATTTCAAGCCGAGAAGGGAGGATGACCTGTACCATGCAAGTTCTTCATGGGCGTTTAACACCCACAGTTTGAAACCTTAGCTCTGTTTATTTTCTCAAATGAAAACTGAGAGCATGTTTCTGGGTCCTAGGTTTGGACCAGACCTCCCTGCCAGTGAGGCCTGGCAGGAATGACTGAATAAGCAACCGTTTTGGGTCATGCTAAAGTAACCCCAGTTACTGGCTGGAAAGAGCAGCCAGAACTTGCAGTTGCTCCTGGGCTGGCTGACAACTGAAGCCTGTTGTTGCTAGCCCTTCCTCTGACCTTCAGCTTGACTTTTGGCTACTGACTTTGTTTTGGTCCCTGAACCCAGATCCTCATACTAAACACTGATTTGGACGGTGTGTGTCCTATTGCTTAAACGAAGGTCATGTGTTAGGTTTTTCAAGTGTGGAGAGTAAATCTTAAGAGTCTCATGTCTTCGCAGAGTGTATCAGGACGGGCCACCCCTAGTGAATTTAGCGCAGGTGTTCCCTGGTATCTGGGTTAGCTGAGCGTGGGTTTGAACAGCTGCTGCAGAAAGCCATCCTCTCATTACTGCAACCAGATGTGCACACCTCTCACGTGAGGTGCTAGGACTCATAAGGACACATCCTGTGGCTCACAGAGCAGTATAAAGTGGCACTACTCCGAATTATTTTCATTATGTGTTGGGAAAGACCCTGTTCCTTTCCAGATGCCTATGCTGAAGTGCTCACAGCCCACCAACTAAGCAACATTTCCTTCCTATTTGTTATGCTCCATATTTCTCTCAAGGATTTTTTTTCTAACAGATGGTAAGACACAGACTCTACAGACCTGTTCTAGCTGTTGACATTAATCCAGCTTTCATTTCAGAGCCTCAGAGCATATTTTGAGACTTGAGGTGTACAGTAGGACAACTGGCATCTGAAGAAGGCAGCTTGGCTTTGTTAAGAAGATCACACAGATTACAAGTGGATACAGCAGGTTTTAATAACTACAGCATTTCCTCATGCTGAATGTCAATATTGGAACAGAGTGCCAGGACTGCATTGCCATGATTTCTGGGATAGACTTTAAGCAGTTGCATGAGGGGCATGCTCCAACCCAGATAAGGATGCACAAATCAGAAAAAAACCATTAAGCCAGAAATGAGTGGTTGTTTTTAAACATCTCCCTATCCTTCAGATGGGCAAAGCTTTGTGGTTTGTAGCAATTTAGTGCTGCCAATTGCAAGCACTCTCATGACAGGTAAGTTATTGCTGTGGTATTGGTACAGTTGAAGACTTCTAAAATTCCTGAAATCCTCAAACAATTCAAATTTCAGGACTTCCATGTGGTTTGTTGAGCTGGATGTTGCAAGAGAAAAGAGACAATGGACTAATAATCTCTTACTAGCTTATGGTGCTGACATACTTGGGGGTTGAAGTGACGCTGGAAGAGCTGAACTTAGCTCAGAGAAGGCCTTTGGTAGGAGCATACCTGCCTGTTTGTGGATGTCTTTTAAGCTTTGGTGACAGAGTACAAAGAAAACGGAGGAAATATGTGTGTGACAAAAAAATGCTAGGAGTTCGTTCTCCAATGCAGTACCTTGAAATTTCTGCTACAAAAGAAGTTGCCTGGCACCACTGCGCCAGCAGGCATTGAAATTTGGGCTAATGGGAACAGAATCCTAAGTGAGGTTGCAGGAACCCTGTTCATTGCAAGCTGCTGTGAGATCTGTGCACTTTGCAAGTGCTTGGAGCTTAAAATGTTCTCAGGTCAGCCAGTAGACCGAAGTTACACATTGGGCTTTCAACGCAAATTCCCTCTGAAATCTCAAGTAAGTTAAAAACCCCCAAAACATATGGACCAATATACTTATACTAGTGCCTCCTGCAATTTCACTTGCAAGAATTGTGGGATTTCTGTCACTAATGCCTGCATTGTGCTCCATTTGATACTGTAAACTATTTTTTAATGTATTTGATGGTGTGGTTTCTCTACTTAGAGGCTGCTCTGAGTCTCACTTGCTCGGGACCAAAAGTGGAATAAAGAAAGTTGAGGTCCTGCCCTCAACTAAAACTTTATGTAGAAAATCTCAGTTTAGTTCAGGGAATATTTTACACTTGAATAAGTGATTTGTCAGTACTAGGAAAGATCTGGAGCTGTTAATGGACCCACAGTAAGAGTAAGGACAGTGGTCTCTAGATTGCTGTATGGATGGCTTTTCTCTGTTGGCCTCTCCAGTCTGGTCTTCCTTCTTATCTGTACAGGGGTCAAAGAATCCCAGTTTGAGTTTGTCTTGACTGAAACCTGCTTAATTCCCTCTGTACCAATGCTGCTAATTGCTGTTCCAGCTCTACTTGTCTTTCTGTCTCTAGCTGAGTTTCAGCAGCTCCCGTTTTTCAGAACAGAAATGGACTGTCTTTTTATGGAAATGGTGAGTAATTGGTCCAGCTCCTCATAGTATAGACAGGTTCTTAGTGAACCACCTGATCAAAATACTGGTTGGCTTATGGACACCAAGTGTATCAGGTGCAACAGATTTGCAGGGACATTCTGGGGCAATTCCAAGTGCAAGACAGTGCAGACAGATTATTAAGAACAGTTCTGAGGAAGTCTTGGATCAAGATCAAATCACTGAAATGACTAATGCATTTCAGATTTGGCCAAGAAGCAGCAGTAAGCCTTAGTTTCCAACAGAAGGGCACCAACCATTAAACACTGAGTTCTCTCTGACACATGACTTTTTACCAACTTCAGGAATTTAATCACTGGTTACTTTTACTATCAAGGCAAATGGTTATGTGAGGTTTGAGCACAGATAAGAAGATTCGCTTTTTATGTCCAAAATATGTTTGCTACAGGCTGGCTTTGCTGTTAAGTAGACAAACCACATCTGAAGCACTAATGCTCTCATAAACTCACTCCGCTTTCTGATCATTTCTTTTAAACACAGCTTCTATTCAGCATCAAAAAATATTAGCACTTTTCAGAGAAACCAGATCCCTCAGCTTTGACACATGATTTAGCACCCTGATCATTACACAACACATGGTTTCAAAGTGTCTTTTGCAATTTTAAACGTGTGATGCTACTTGAACTGCACTGTCTTTTTCACAAACTGCCCTGGGAAGATTATTGTACATATTTTCAGTCAGGTTTCCTGACACTTCCAGTATAGTTTTCTCAAATAGCAGGGACCATTGAAACACTACATGAAATAGCATTATGCAGTGTGGACTAAGCAGGTGCAGCTTTCCTGGCCTGTACACAGAGGTGTTGTGAAGTCGCAAGTATTTTGAATTGGATCTGTCTTACCCCATTTTTGACATTTGGAGATAATCTGAAAACAAACATAACACGCCATAACTGCTGGGGAGCAAGAAGTTCCTTCCTGCCATTTTAATTTCCTCCTTTGGCATCCTGAGATGTTTATGGGAAGTAAACTCCTCACAGAGTCAGATCAAGCACTTCTGAGGTAGCACTTGCTTATATCAGTGCGGAGTTTTCCATAGGCAAAGGAGCGGGTGAGGGAGTTTAGTTCACCGTGGGGTGCCCTCTTTGATCCAGCTCACCACAGGCCCACATAAGTGCTAGAAACAGCACGAGGGAGGGCTGTGGGAGTGAAAGACTGAGCCCACAGGACAGCATGAGACCACCACTTTCAGCAGCAGATTGGATTCATACCAGATTCAAATGGATCCTGGAGGTATGGCATGAGTAATACTCATGGCTGACAGCCACTAGAAAAGCCAAATCAACACAGCCTATGCTTATTGCTGAATCAACTCCTTTCTTACAGCTTCAGAAACACAAAGCTGTGCTGCCTGCCAGCAATGAGAAAGAGCAAATGTGGATCAGAAACTTCAGCCTGCGAGAGGATGAAGGAACTGAAGCTCTCTGGTCTCTCCTGTGTGTCATGGGAAGAGGAGGCAGGGTATCAGGGCTGGTGGGAGCAGAGCCATTTTGTTGATGGGCAAGTACTGACAAGGATTTCTCCTTGACAGCGTGCTCCTGCACTGGCTATCTTGATTTTTCATCCCTCCCAGTGGCAACTTTTGTGGATACACAGCACTGTGCCTCTTCAAGCAGCCTTAAATCCTTGCTTCTGCCAGGGTGACACTTCCTCATGGCACACACCTACGCCTTGGCAATGGCCTGATTGGAGCTCTCTGAAAGCCAGCTGCATACTTCACAGCTGTGAGCTGGGGTTTTCCAGCGAAAGCTGTGCTTCATGAAGCCACATGTTCATGTCAGCTTTGCTCACTTTGGCCAGACAAAGGAAATGATGGGGCTTCCGGAAAAAATCCTTTTTCCTGGGAGTGCATTGTTCCCACCAGCTTCAGTAACACAGTCTGGCTAAGTAAAAGGCAGAATTTATTCCTACCTACCCTAATTTGGGCAGGTACTATTTCCAAGGCTATTCCAAAGTAAATAGGTCAGGGGCACCTGCCAAAATATCAACATCTTTCACCTTGTTATTGCTCCCTGGTACGCCCTTGTTTCAGGAAGAGTAGATTAATAAGGAAAGAGTCCACTGCACTACCTTAACCAGCTGAAGTGGGAATATGGTGCCCTGGGGGCTAGCTCCAGTCATCCAAGTTTCCCTGAGGACATTAACACTAATTGGTCATGGAAATGAAAGACATATCTATTCTGAAATGTAGCATGGTGAGATGAGCAAACCACCATGGGCTGCTACAAACCCACTGCTGCAGATCTACAGAATAAAAGCAAATCTCACCTTGTGGGTGAAAGCATGTAATGGTATCACTGTTAGTGGTGTTTTACTAGACCAAGAGCTCTGTGTTGCAAAGACTTGGCTGGAAGACATACTTTTTTGAAGACTGAAAAGATCTAGTTTAAAATCACACAAGAATAGAAAGCTGCACAATGTATTAAATACAAAATTCTCAAACACAGAACAAAGAGTTGTTAGTTTGCAAGCACGTGTATAATATGAAAGTCTAATCTCAGCTGATTTTACCTTTTTTAAAGCAAGATATGTAGACCGTGGATCTGTGACTGCAAAACTTTGACAAAAATTGGGGTTTGAGTCACAATAGTAAATTCTACCTATCAAAATAAGCTCTGGCACTTTTGAAACATGATTGCCTGACCATTGGAAATACCTTTTGTTACTCTAAAAACTTGTTTTCTACTGACCCTGTTTTATCCTCTTCTGCTCTTTGTCAATAAGGCACTTATCACTATCACCGGTATGCATCCAGGTTGACCTGGCGGTTTGTTTCTCAGTGGGAGGGCTGTGTCATTGCAGGCAGACGATATAAGATGATTCATGATAATATAAGATGTTGTGGGGTCCATAAGATAGCAATCAAATCAATGAAATCATCATCTGGTTAAAGCAGAAAGCAAAACATATGTGAAATAAATTTTCAACCAGCAGAAAGAAAATCCAGCGCTGTCATCACCCCAGTGCTCTATCACCTGTACAGAAACAGTGCATCTTCACTGGGTGTTCTTGCCACCCACCTCATAAAATCCTGTGCCTGCTGACCAGTGCTATCATAAAGCAGAATTTAAACATGCTACAGCAGAGCGTGCAGAGAAAACAATCAAAGCCTTTGGAAGTTTTTGGACTGGATTTCAGAGCCAGCAAAAAGCCTTGGTTCATGAGGGAAGTGTTCTTTGATATAAATAGCTTTGTATCTCTGGAGTTTTCTTCCCACCTACATAACGATTTCTCTGCTGTTGAGAACTGTTACTGTTCCATGAGGAATCCAAAATCTGGGTAGTGGGTTTTAATTGTGGGAGAACTACCATGTAATACAGTAGCAGCTATTTTTATTATGCTTTGGTGTCATTTTTCTTTTCCCAAGGGGTGTTACGGGATGATTGCGAGGAAGGAATTTTCCCAGATAATGTAAAAGCCCTGACAGAATGAGGCAGAGGATCAGCATAGTGAGAGGCACTGAGACACTGACCACAACGTCTGCCTGGAACTGGAGCCAGTTCCTTCTCCTCCGCTCCCTTCCAAGCTCCTCCTGTGCCTGGCTATGGGTCCACAATGACAACACCAGATCTGAGCCCTCCCAGGTCATCTAGATATGAGCCTTTTTTCTGGATAAAATGTGTGTAACACTTCTTCCAACACATGAACATATTACTTAAAGTTTTTTAGTGTTATCCTTTCAAGGTAGCAACCACAGGATGGACAATGCCAGAGCCACATAAACCTAACTGATGGGAAGATAAGCCAACACAACCAACTCAACAAATTGATACTAGCCAAATGAGTTTATTCACTAGTGAGGTTAATCCGTATTTTGCATTATGTTTCTCTGGTACCTCTTGGTCTGGTAGGAAGAGCCTTGTAGATGGAGTTGATGTATTGGTGAACGCCATTCTCAAGCAAATTACTGCAGTGCTCAGGTCGTTAACAAACCCTCTGGACCCCAATATGCCAGGAGTGCAGAACAGAGACCTTCATTTTGTCCCTTCAGGGAATCAGAATTAGCCTGTCATGCTTTATTAGCCTGGATGACATTGGAAAGTGGCTGAGTGGTCTTGAAGCAGCATAGTGACTCACACATCACAAAGTCTGACTTCATAAACACTGCTAGATTGAAAGTAGTGATGCATGGGTCTGCTCTGGGATTTCTACACCCATGGCATGGCTAATTAAAAGTCTAGATAAACCATGTACAGATAAAGGCTGGTGAGGTCAGAAGTACCCACTTCAATTATCTGCTATCTCTACCTTCCTATTCATCAGTTTCTTGATAATTCCTCTCTCTTCTCCAGCTTCGTGCATTTCTAGTGCAGGATTGTGGAGCACAGTGCAATGTCTTTGGCATCTTGGAGAAACAGACTGAGAGGGAAATGCCAGCCAGGCAGCCCATGCTTCCTATCCAGACATGTCTTTCCTAAAAAAAAGGAGAGGATTATTTTGGTACATGTTGCGTTGGATTTGTCTACATTCTTCTGGAAGGAGAGATCAAACCTACAGGCCAGATGCTGCCTGCAAGCCTCTAGCATCCCTGTTCCATAAGATAGAGCAATGTGGAAAGACAAAAACATACAAAGATATGGGGGTTGAAACAAATCCCTCTGCATCTCACAGTAAAGATTGTTTAAAGTCCCCCACTGATTTTGCATTGGCAGCAATGAAGGCTGTTTTCTCTAAGGTTCTGCCCTGGGAATGGCAACTACCAGCCAGACCATGTGTCCTTACATTACCTCAGAGCACACTCTCAGTGCCTCATGGCACCATGCAGCACCATGAGTGACAACACCAGAAACAAGACAGGCTGCAGAGTGCAGCATGGCTCTGAGCCACTTCTCCCAGACTCATTTGCTTGAGTCCTGTGCCATACCAATGTGGTAATGCTCTTTCAGTTCCTGGAGAAACCTCATCCAATGCCAGCCCAGATATCTGTCACCAAATCTCAGATCTGCATTAACTGTTATTTATGAATGGTAATTATCAGTCCATATTTCTAATTCCCTTTACTACTTACGTATCGGCTGAAAACTAGGGAGGGTTAACCATAGGTGCCAGTAGAAGGGCTGAAGTTGGGCTCACGTCTCTGAATCTGGAGTTTGGTGCACACAGTGAAGTTTCTTGTCTGTTAATTTCTCTCGTATTTCTTCTCCACCTCTTCTTCCTTCTTCCTGCATGCGCAGGCCAGATCTTCTCATACAGGCAGAAAGCCACCTGCAAGAGACACCAATGTCATTTGTTCATGGAGATTGGAAGGCTGGCTGTTTGATCTGCTTCTAGACACAGCACCAGCCACCAATATGATCACTGAAAACTGGTACCAACCTGGCGTATCTTAGCAGCTCATATTCCTTATCTCCAGGGTTTTCACAGCACACATTCATTTTCACCAAGGCAGGTTCTTTTCTCCACAACTGTTGAAAATGCATCTGTGCCCAGTGATGCTCAGAGCCTTTATACCATTTAACACGCCTCTTAGTGTGGTTTGGCAGCAGTAAAAGCCTCAAAGCTGAAGGAATATACTTAGAACATCACTTGTGTGAGAGCCTCACTGGTTTACTGGCTCTCTGAGGAAATCAGCGACCACACATCAAGCCCAGATAAAGGAGTAGTCTTGAGGAGGACTCTTGTCACCAAAGCTTTCTTTCCCCTGATGACAGTAAGATGAGTCATGTGGCCTTGAACCTGAGAAAAAACCAACCTTGTGAAAACCTCTGAGAAATTCGGAAGTGGTGACAGTGTTTTGCTGCGCTGAATGCCAGTGCAGCAAACCCATCTCTGTAAAATGTTCCAACTTTGCAATATTTCAGCTACATGCTACTAGAAAGCATCAACCGTACATCACCAGGGACAGGCTTCTCATTCCTGTGCTGCAAAGGCAAAAGTAGGTAACTTGCATGTGATTTATAGGCAAAACTCATCTAGTTAGAGTGCAACACATACCCTGTGCCAGCAGCAGTAAATCCAAGCCCTCTGTACCCTTGAGGGAATGTTTCATGGAGTAGCCTGAAAAGCATGTGCAATGTCTTTGAAAATCCTGTGGTTTAGGGTTGGTAGAAAATTTCTCATCACCATCCTGTGTGCCTACCTGCTTGTGCTGAGACTAGGACAACTGCAGCAACTGCAAAAATTCTCTGGAATCAGGCTTTATGTCAGACTACCGAAATCACTTTTGCATGTAGCCAGAAGGTTAAAAAGCTGATCTCTATATATAAACTCTGCTTTACCAGAGTGGGGGGAAAAAAAGAGAGGCGGTTATATCTAGCATTGAAAATGACACTTCAGTTGCAGGAATGAAATGTTTAAGGTGTCGTTCCAGAACTTTGGAAGTAAAATGGGTCCTATGAGCAGGCAAGTGGCTGAAGCAGGCAATGAAATGTACTCAGAGAAAGGAGGAATTCAACTGCCTGTCATCAATTTTAAGTTGTGTCCACTTTTAATTATGGAAATGGGTTTAAAAACTGTTCAGCCATGAATAGGAAAAGGAGTTCATCCCTTGCCATCTAAATAACCCCCTCAAAGGATAGAGGGAAACATTGGAGGTGAATGACTTTCCCAAAGTCAAGCTGTGGGATAGCAGAAGAGTTAAGGGGAAGGCAGATCCCCATGGCGCAGTGTTGAGCATCCTGACCTCCACCACCTCCAGCAGCCAGGCTGCAGCAGGGAAGGTCATCTTTGGGATGAACAGTCAGCAGGGCAGCTGCCTCCCATCCTCCCCAGACAGAAGGTCTGGCCCTGCTGAGTTCAGAGGCTGCTGCCTTTGCTTCTGGTCCAGCAGTGAGAGTTTATTTCTCCCTCTGCACAGAACAGACTCTTCCAGGTACGGTCTCCTGGGAAGATAAAATAGATGTCACTCTATAAAGTAAAGACATTTGCTCCCAGCCAGGAAAATATAACCACCTCTGCAGAGGGGAAAAATTAAACCCCTCTCAGAAATCTGGGAGATGGCAGGTGTTAGCCTCTTTAATAGGAGTAATAAAAATAATTACTTCTGTTAATATTAGGTATCTGATTTCCAGTGTTGAACAGGAAAAGTGCAATACCTGCCATTTTAAATTACTCTGTCATGTTTTCATTCCTTCCTCACCCCTGGGATTTCAAAAATCTTGATGAAATATGTGTTCACTCTTCAAACATTTCCTGAGGCCAGTGAGGTCCATATGTTCTTAGGAACAAGTTTTTCACTCTGTGGGTCATTCCTCATGACATTTAAATTTTCTGATTTTTATATATTGACAGCACAAAGCTAGAAGATGATGGGGTTTTCCCCTCACAAATATAATGCCATATTTTTAGTGCAGTTTTAAGGCAGCAAAAAAGTAATATAGTATTTTATAAAGATTAGGCAGAATACTTCAGTGTTCACATTGTGATTGCAGCCGTGCAAATTGCAGTGTCATTGTCAAGGTAAGAATGATATTTTATTTAAACTGCTGTTGAACATATGGTGTTATTTATGCCCCAGACATCCACAGAAGAAAGAATTTTCTAAGTCTAATTTAAGCTGTTAGCGAGTAGACAGCAAAAAGATGAGACCTCACTGTTTTTACTAGCTAACAGTGCTGTTTTAGATTAAAATAGTTAAGGGACGGGTTTTTTTGAGGGAAAAAAATTCTGCACGGATTTGTACAGAAACCATGACTAATGAAAGTGTAGATCTGTATCCCTCCTCTGCTGTCAGATCTTGCCCATGACATCATCTCTGGTTGTCCTCAGCTACCCATTGTACATCACATCCCGTGACCTTTCTCTCTATCAGTATTTTTTGATGAAAGTATTATTTGAAGAGGTTGGGGCAGGTTATGTGTGACAGGGAACGAACATGTCTCTATTCATCTCTGCACGCGCTGAGAATCATTTGCTCTTTTTCTTATATGGAAGACGAAATTGAGCTGAAGTCAAATTCCAGGTTAACTTTACTCCTAAGTACTGGCAAATGGTATAGGAGGCTTTGAATCAGAGCACTCTGGGGATTATTTTAGTTTTTACAAAAAACAGGAACTGAGAGTACTTTAGAAAAGAGGCTTATTTTTAAAACAATTTTAATATATTTCGGTGTGTAAGACATTTCAGCTCTTAGTCCTCTCTTTCCTTTCCTCACTTTCCCAGTACCAAGTCATAACAAACAGGAGAAGTTGAAAGCCACTGTGCAGCTAGAAAGCGATGGCCTGATTGCCATAACTGAAACTTGGTGGGATGAAGCCCATGACCAGAATGCAGCTTTTGATAGCTACAGGATGTTCAGGAAGGACAGGAGAGGAAGGAGGGACGAATGGGTTGCCCTCTACATCCAGAAATGGATAGAGTGTGAAGAGCTGCCTCTGAAGAACTGCAAGCTGAAAGCTTATGGGTAAGAGACAGAGATTGAGGCAACAAAGGAAACCTTGTGCCTACTGCAGGGCAAGAGTGCAAGAGCTCTCAATCCCCATGCACAACAGATTGGGCAGCCCATTTGCCAGGGACTAGCATGGCTGAGTAGAGACCTGCTGACCAAAATAAAGAGAAAGAAACAAGTGCGCAGGCAGGGGAAGCAGGGACAGGCACCTTGGGATAAGTATAGGGATACTGCTTGGTTTTACAGAGATGGAGTAAGGGTGCAGCTGATGCTGAACTTGGAAAGAGATGCAAGGAATATCAAGGGCTTCTACAGATATGTTAACCAAAAAAGGGAAGTCAAAGAAAGCGTACCCCCAAGATGGACAAGTGTGAGTGACCGAGACACGGACCCAGACCAGCAGGAAATCTGAATCGTTTATTCAAAAGAAATGAGCTGGTTTTATATGCTTTTCCAAGGCACAGTATTTCCTTACATGGTAATTCTCACTGCGTGACCTATCCCATGTTGCCACATCGGCAGCACACTTTCTAAATGTCCTTCTATGGGGTGATCACGCGCTGTTCACCCGTCCGTCAGCTCCCGGCAGGCTCCTCTCCTTAGGGGTCTGCCATGAGACACCTCCTCCCCCCAGGATCTGGTGGAGACAAGCTTCTCTCTGCCACCATGTGCTCCTTTGTGCTGCCATGTGCTTCTGCAGGCAGGTTTTACAGCTCACAGCTCAATTCTATCTTATCTCTCTCCACAGACAGGAGTGACAAACTGGTAACAATTTCAAGAAGGTTGAGGTACAAAGCAATGTTTTGGTCCAACGTCCAGTTGCAGATGGTGTCCCTCAGGGACTCATAATGGGACCAGTACTGTTTAATATCTTCATCAATGACATAGACAATGGGACTGAGTGCACCCTCACCAAATTTAAAACTACATCAAGCTGAGTGATGTGATTGACATGTCTGAAGGACAGAATGCCATCCAGAGGGACATGGAGAAGCTCAAGGAGTGGGCCCCTGGCAACTTCTTGAGGCTCAACTGAGCCAAGTTCCAGGTGCTGCACCTGGTTTGAAGCAATCCGAAACAGAAACACAGGCTGGGCATAGAATAAATTGAGAGCAACCCTGCTAAGAATGACTTGGGAATACTGATGAACAAAAAGCTGGACATGACCTGGCAATGTGAGCTTGCAGGGCAAAAAGGCCAGCTGTATCCTGGGCTGCATCCAAAGCAGCATGGCCAGCAGGTCAAAGGAGGTGATTCAGCCTCTCTGCTCTGGTGAGACCCCACCTGGAGTACTTTACCCAGCTTTGGAACCCTCAGCACAGGAAAGATGTGGACCTCTTGGAACAGATCCAAAGGAGAGCCATGAAGATGATCAGAGGGCTGGACCACCTCTCTTATGAAAACAGGCTGACAGAGTCAGGATTATTCAGCCTGGAGAAAAGAACATTCCAGCCCTTTAGTATTTGAAAACAGCTTATAAGAAAGATGGAGACAAAATTCTTAGCAGAGCCTGTTGCAATAGGACAAGGGGCAACGGTTTTAAACTAAAAAATGGGTACATTTAGAGAAGATATAAAGATGACATTTTTTATGATATGAGTGGTGAAACATTAGCACAGGTTGCCCAGAGGAGAAGAGGAGGCTCAGGTTACTCGGAAGTCACCAGAGGAGGTTCAGGTTGGACATCAAGAAGAATTTCTTCACAGAAAGGGTTGTAAACATTGGAATGTACTGCCCAGGGAGGTAGTGACGTCACCATCCCTGGAGTTGTTCAAGAAATGACTGGACATAGCAGTTAGTGCCATGGTCTAGTTGACAAGGTGGTGATCAGTCAAAATTGAACTCAATGATCTTAGAAGTCTTTTCCAGCCTAAATGATTCTGTGATTCACAGAGGTGGTAGATGCCTCATCCCTGGAAACTTCCAAGGCCAGTGATGGGGCCCTGAGCAAACTGATCTAGTTGCAGGTGTTCATGCTAACTGCAGAGGGGTTAGTCTAGATAGCCTTTAAAGGTCCCTTCCAACCCAAGTTATTCTGTAATTCTGTGACTCTATGACTTGTGCCCGAGTATTTCATCTTAATGCACTCCTTAACTCAGCTTTGTAGATGGCCTTTAGAGCTACAAAAGCTCACTTCATTCAAAGCTTGATCCAGCTACTTGCTTCCACCAGAAAATAGATTTAAATGTTAGCACTTGCTCATATTAGAGAGCCAGACAGGGATCTACAATACTGCAGACTAGGCAAAAGGAAAGCTTTATGCAAAATTGTGATATTAATCATTCAAAGGGAGATGCTAGAGGTGAGAACAGGTAGGAAAGGACACTAGAATTCTTTTGTTCAGACAGAACTTCTAAGGTTTATCTTACTTGCATGTTTCTTATTTTAGTTATGTAGAAAACTAATATACATGCATATATTGGGAAAAGGTTTTAATTTATGTTTTCCACTATGCTATTCATTTGCATTATTCAGCGGCCACCCCCTGCATCAGGGACAGGCACTGTGCTGAGAGGTCTCCACAAAATGCCACGGCAGGGCGTCCTAGCAGGTGGGGGAAGAAGGGTGGGTGGAAAAGGCAGCAAAACAGACCTCCCTGAGTTGGCCACGCCGTCAGAGGTGTCCATGAAACTGCACTCCTGTGGGGCACACAACAGGTCAAGGGCTGGATTTGGTGCTCCCACACCCCCAGATATGACCCTAACTTCCAGAGCAATGGCTTCCAGCCCGTTCCCTCTTGCAGGCTCACTGGCAGCCATCCTCCTGCCTCTGTGCATCCCCATCATAGGCTCAGGGAGGCACCAGGCTTCCAGCAAGGCACTGCCATCTCCATCCTGGGGGGAGTCAGCCAAAACGACCAGCAGGACAGGGTAGCTCAGTGTTCCCAAAGTCTGTTTTGTCAAGTGAGACTGTTCATAAAAACAGGTGTAGTGTTTCTGCCTGTTGTTTGAAAGAATACTCACACATTACTGCCACTTATTTCAGCTAATCTTTGCAAAGTGCTTAAGTTTCATGTTCAAAAACATTAAGCACATGTTTACATCCAATTCAACACCAATATTAAGGATTTTCAACAGGATATGAGCAAAGTCAATAGATCTGGAAAGCAGCCATTTGACAAGTGCTACGAGTGGCAGCAAGGACATCCAGTAATAATACAAACAGGGACTGTGATGTTTTCAAAGCAGTGTATGGTAACACCAGACTGCATCAGTAGGTAGTGTTATTAGTCCAACATCATGCAGGCCAGCACACTGTCTCTTTCTCACTGCAGCTGGAGAAAAGGTCTTTTTTTCTCAAATTACACTGTTGAATGAAGGGACTTTCATTTTCACTAAATTCTCCAGTTCACTGTTCAGCAGCTCCATCAAAGGTGGTTTTACTCAGGAACCAGAACCAAGAGAAGAGAGACCTGACATTCCATCAACTATGAGAATGAATCCAGACCCCATCTTCCTGCTGCTGTTTTGCATTCTTTTTTTTTTCTTTTCCTATTTGTTTCCCTGCCCTTGTAAATTTTCTTTGAAGCCCTTAAAAAGGGTCTTTTTATTCCTTTAGAAATAATTTGTTCAAAATTCTAATGCACAGGATATGCTTTTTGAGTTGTTTATCCTCAAACTGTGCGTGTACAGAGCAAGTGTGAGACGCAGATATGTGCCTGTGCCTGAAGCAGATGTACACCTGCAGACTTAGACAGGGAGTCTCCCAACTGGTATTTCACACAATGTAGTGTGTGTGAAATGGCCACATTTCAAGAGAATCTGCAGTTTATTTATGGCAAGTCCACTGTCTTTTAAAAGGTTTGATTATTTTAAACCCTAGCATGTGATTATATTTTTTTTATCTCTTACAGACCAATGGAAACCTCAAATATCTTCACAAATGAGACACTGATGTCGATCTGGGATGGGCTAGATCTGTCTCTGAAAAACAACCTTGGCTCTAGAGCCAAGAGAGAGAATAATGGTTTAATTCTGTCGTGAGATGGCAGTTCCTCTGTTTGTTTCCCTTGCTTTGAGGAGTGGGGATGAATCCTAGGCTTTGTTCTGACAGTGAAGGGTGGATAGTGTTAAAGCCACTTGCAAAAAGACTCTCGACTTCCAGACTAAAAAACCTGAGCTATTCTTGTCCTAAACTTCTCCCCAGCAGATTCTGCCAATCATGATAAACTCTGTGAAATTTGTGGTGAATTTGTGATGTGCAGAAAAGTCCACTAGGGACTAATTTGACACCATCCGCTGCAATTTTCCTTTATTACCCTAAGGCAAGATTTAAACTAGTTTCCAGGGGTGAGAGGTTATTCCATTAATCCAGGGCGCTTGCCCCAGCAGGCTGCCACCTAGGCAGTCTGGGGCATCATTAAGAGGATGTATTTCTCCTGTTTTCTTGGTCTTTTCTGGGGTTTTCTTTCTAGGGTGGCACTTTTATTCTTAGTCTTCAGATGGACACCTCTTTTCACAGTCAGACCAATCTCTACCAAAGCCTTTCCTGCAGTCTGTTTTTGCAGGAGAAAACTAAGATTTAGGCTCAGTCATTCCAACAAATTTGGTTAACCCTGTGTTGTCTGGAGTGGAGGATGAGAGCAGGGATCCTCAATGAAGCTCAGATAACACGGGAAGGCAGAGATGAGTGGGGGAATGTGGAGGACAGAGGCAGCTCAGGCCCCGTAGGGCAGTGCCAGCCATCCCAAAACAGAGCCACCTCTGCACACATTTTCCCCAAAAATACCTGGGCATCTGGGAGGACATGAGAGGTTTTGCACAGGGCCAGGCTCAGCTAAGCATCTGCCTTCACGTGACCTTGTGCCTGAAGCACTTCATCATCTGGCATCTTGGCTCAGCACAGGGCTCTCCAAGTGGCCTCCCTGCAGGACCATCCCAGGTCCAGCAGAGCTTCCTAGCTTGAGGGTCATCCATGAGATTATCCCTGAGTGACAAGCCTTTGTCACAGTGTCTCCAACCATGGCACAGCTACCCTGCCATCCACATAAACTACACACCACTAACCAAAACTGTGCAGATGTTAATGCCGAACAACACCAGGTGAGATTGCAGAATCCTGTCTAATACCCATCTTATACTCATTCAGGACCCAGTTCTACCAAAATCCACCACAAAAAGTTAATGACACAAGTAAGAACGACATTTGCAAAAGAGCTCGGTCTGTTAAGCTTTTTTTCCTCTTTCTGTTTCTTTAGGGTTTTTCCTTCAGCTTCAACTTGAAGAAAGTTGAGTTTAGTTTAGTTCTGTGTCTTTGTGCCTCTCCCTTTCACACAGGCACTGACTGCCAGGGAACATATTGCTTGTGTGAGATTTTGCAAAGGACAGAAGGAGAGCTCCTCAGTGGTTTTGGTAATGAGCCAGGAAAGCAAGGACAAAAAAACTGAGAACTTTACTCTTTAATCCTTGGTAGGAGACAGGATCTTCTTAAGGTTCTGTGTGTAAGTGGTTTAGTTGAACCAGGGAACTCTTGATGCAGCAGAGATATAACAACCCTGAATCTGTGAATATTGCAGTGTTTGTCTTTGGCAATAATTTGGAAAAGGAACTGCAGAGGCAGGAACAAGAATCCCCAGGAGTGCAGATGCAACATAATCTGCCCCAGTACAACATTCTCTGTGGTTTTAGTAGCTGGCATAAATCCCAACTAGTGAGGTAGTTCCACCTCTTTTAAAATGCATTTTTCATTGTCAAGAAGAACTGTTAAGTGAATTAAAATGAGCTGGTATTAAGAAATGAAATAATATTTATACAGGGCTTGGATGGGTTTGACTTCACCTCTTTAACTAAACTGGGTGAATGCAGAATGCTGGGAACTGATGATTACTGAAAAATAATCTGTATGAGGAATGCTTATTAATTTAAAGTTAATTATCTATCCCTGAAGGGTTTTATATATGGTTTTATATATACGTGGAAATTCTTGTCTTGAGGCAGACAGCTCTGCAGTCTGGATCACCTGAGAGTACAAATCTGGGCCACTGTATTTCTGATGACAGCATTGCATTTCTATCACTAATTAGCATCTCATGGAGCTAATGCTGCTCACTGTCCTTCAAAAACTGCTCAACAGCCCCAATTTTTGCCACATGTCCTCTGCCTTTTCAGCCCTCCAAGGCACTGTGGGAAGCAGACCCCATTGCCATGTGAGAGTATTTGCAACACATTCCTCCACAGGAAGGAGAAGACAAGCTTGGATGCATCTGCTTTCAAGATCAGCAACTGCTTTGAGGAAAAAAAAATAAAAACAGTCAGGAAAAGCCATTTAAACTGAATTACTGGCACCACTATTTTCACCTCTCCACAACCTAGCCATGGCTTTCAGTGCATCCTGAGTTAAGAGTTCATAATTCCAGCTGAACTTAATGGGAGTATTTACAGAAGAATTGTGTTGCAATACCTAATAGGCTTGGTTGTGGGCAAATCTCTTTTGCTGTGTCTGTACTGATTTTAGTCCAAAGAACATTCCCACTGCTGCAGTTCCACCAATAGGTAGGAATAATTGTAACACTGCTGTGACTGATCACTGTTAATTCAACAACCATATCTTCCATTCACGGCCCAGGGCAGATTGCAGTGTTTGCATGTTGGTGGCTGCTGCTGCCTTGTCCAAACCAGATCTCCCACCATCAGTATCAGCAGGAAGTTTTTCTGGGGAGCAACTCATAAGGAAAATGAAATTTTCATCAGGTCCTCTCTGTCTCCACTTTATTCATGGACATGATAAAAAAAATATATTTCTTGAGGTGACTGTGAAGACTAATGAGTAAACACTTATAAAGGGCTTTGAAGGTGAAAAGTGTGAAATATTCCGCTTAGTTAAAAAAGCATAGTGAGGCCAAAGCAGCAGCCAGTCATATAATTAGAATAAAATATCCTTTTATAATGTTCTAGTGATGCTGTTTTTTGAATTTGATGGGCAGCAGTCAATCTCTGCACATAAACAGTGACATCAGAATCTGCACTTCTTCTTCATGAACTTTGGGAAACCTGATCCATCTCATTTAATAATGAAAAGAAAAATAAGGAAGAGAAAGAAAGAGAGAAAGAAAGAGGCAGAGGAGGAAAATACGTTCTTTGAGCCAATGGGAGGTGTAGGGCAATGTTTCATATTAACCCTGGTTTCCTCTTCATACATCTGATTTCTTTGAAAAACACAGCCATAGTTCATCCACCGGTCCTATGGCCCACATTGCTCCTAAGGGAGGCTCAATGCTATGGTTAGAAAGAACTAGAGGAAAAATATTGCTGAGGAATTTAACCAAATCTTTCAATCTAGCAGCTTTGTAAGAAAAGAGGATGCACTGAAACTAAAGTTTCTCATGAAAATCATGGTGTGTGCATTGATGCTATCAGGAAAGTTTGGACTATTTCCAGCCAGGGCCAAACATAAACCTTTGGATGGCACTGGATTGCATTTGGTTGGATTGGGTTAGGTAGGGTAAGGCACCTTGTAGGATATGGAGAGCTGGAAATCAAAACCTTGTTCCTCCTCTCTCCAAACACAGATATCAAAGTGGCTCTCCCCTGATGTAACCAGTGATTTCTGATCAATTATTTCCTTTTTATAAAATCAGTTAGGACGTTTCCAGCAGGGAGACTGCCACAGAGGAAGGGACATCCTTCAGCCTGCAGAGACAGGGATGCTCAGCTGCTCACCAGAGAACTGGGCAGTGAGAGTGACTGGGCAATGTGCTACCTTGGACCTGGAGAGCTGGGAAGAGCACGGACAGTAAGCTGCAGATGATGGGCTGGAAAAGCCTGTGCCTATGTGATGCACATCATTAGGTCAGTTGTGCCTTTCAATGTCCTGCTGCAGAGTCCATAGCAAATGTAACGGCAAAGAGGAACCTGAGCATGGATTTCCCACAGGACAGATGAGCTCCCTCATCACCCTAGGAGACACAGACACAAGAGGGGGGAGGGAGCAGTGCTTTCCAGGGGTTTATGCAAAATGCCTCAAGCCTGGGTGAAACAAAGCTGACAAGAATGATTTTGGAAATCAGAAATGTCAATGAGCTTGGGTTATTTTCTCATACTCTATCAGTTGCCTGACCTTCCCTTTACGCATTCCTTTGTCTATACACAATAGTGCAGAAGGGAAGTTATTTCATCTAACTTCAGGCATGTACATATTTTAGGACACTATTCAGGTCAGGTCTTTTAGATATCTATCACAAGACAAATAAATCTGTTATAAAATACCTGTGTCTTTCCACTGACTACAAAAGCAGTAGAGAAGGCAGTATGTGGTCAGATCAATTTTAACCCCATGACTATACTCCCCACGTCCGTCTCATTTCCCCCATGAAAAAATACAGATCCCCTCCAGCACAGAGCTCGGCATGAGCAGGGCTCGGCTTACAGAGTTACACCAGGTTGTGTTCACTGATGAGTGAAACCAGGTTGAAATTCAACTGCTAGCTCTATCCTCCCACTCATTATCTCTGCTGGGTGTTTAGATCTCAGGGAATTTGTGGAGTTTCTGGGTTTCCAGATACCAGATAGTCTTTTCTGTGAGGCAGTGGGCGTAATTCCTTCAATGGTTGTGGAGGAATCTCTAGAGGGGAACCTCATGAGCATTGCTCGCTCTCTCCTCTAAGGGAAGAAATTGAACTCACGGTTTTCTGACAAATGCTTTTTTTCTGCTGTTGTCAGAAAGCCAGGAGACATTTAGCAGCTGTAACAGTGGAAGCTAAATAAAAGCAGAAAATTTCCTGTCTGCTGCTACACTGGTTAAGTATGCAAAGTGACGTTAAAGAGAGGTAGACCTGCTCCAGGAGACACTGTCACCCAGAATAATTTTTGAAGGGGCACAGTCTTCCCTCCCCTCTGCCTTTGATATATGTTTAATTCCACAAAACACAGTCCAGCGATCACTGGAAACTTAGGATAGTTGCATATTCAAATTACATATTAATGTTAAAAGTGGACTTGTTTTTTAAACAGAATATGGCCACAGCCTTCCTCCAAGATACTGGTGTGCAATTGATGGGATATCTGCTTCAGAGTTGTGTTTCTACTATGAAGTTTCCATGTTATAGACTTGGTGTCACCAGACACTGAAGTCATACAAAGTACTGTAGAAAATTGACGTTGATACAAGCAATACCTCAATTTCTTTGGAATATGAAACTCTTTCACTTTCTTTTCTACTCTGTCTCCTAGGGCTCCGCTTCCTTCAAAGATAAAACTGATTGCTGGTTTCAAGGGCTATTTATTGCCATGACAGTGACATATCACTCTGAGTAGTGCCTCTTAAGTACTATTAGCACCTACCTGATCTGAAAATGTACAAACATTCAACCAAAATTGCTGTATTAGTAGACAAGCCTAAAATAAATAAACAGGAAACAAACAGAACCTTTAAAAAGAAGGAACTGCAATTGAAATACTTTAAAGATAAATAAACTTTTAGATTTGACTCCCTCTAGAGTATACTTAAGGAAAAGCTTGAATCAGAAGATTCCTTTTTTGTTGCAGAAACTCACGGTAGTCCCACCGAAGTTCTCTCCAAGTGCAAGAATCCCTCTGTGCCCATCAGCCTCTCTTCAGTAGAGCTCTCTGCCAGTTACAGCCAAGCCCCTGCAGCGCTCAGACCAGAGCACCTCAGTGCCTCACTGACACCAGAAAACAAAGGTATGTCTTCTTTTTCAATGAGGTGATAGAGCTGTAATTGTACATGCCTACACTTTCCGCAAAGGAGACCAAAACTTTCCTGTCTTCATCAACTAAAGGCAGTAAAAGAGCTTTCATTTGGTCTGTAGTGATGAGTTAGAGTAGACCCATGTCTGTGGGTCCTGTTGTAGAACAGGACCTTCATTGAGTTTGGCCCCTGGGGATTCAAACAAACTCAACACAGTGTTGTAACATCTGCAGATCCCAAATGTCTTTTTTTTTTCTAAAATGAGGATCAGTTACCCATTTCAAAATGCGCAGAGCCAATGTAGTCACTGAGGTCATTACAAGCCTTTTGGTGAAACTCCCTCAGTCCTGTTGTGCAGGACACAAGAAACACCAATATATCCTCTCTCTGTATCTGCTAATGCTCCCACTGCCACTCTGGGGAGCTGCACAGGTTTGTTTACAGGTGGTAGTGAGATATTGAACAGAAGAAAAGGTAGGACAGAATAAAAAACTGAATTTTCAAGAGAGAGCCCAGTGGAAACAAGAGACAGAGCCTCTCAAAGCATTTATATCTATGTTTCTAATGAAAAACAAGCAGAACACCAAATACATTCCATAAGTTTCATATGTAATAATGAAGAGGCAAAACAGGACAGGCACAATTTTCCTTCTCTGTTTCCCAGAAAGTAAGATGAAAAAATACCTGGGTAAGGGGAAAAAAAAGCGTGAATCTACTGAGCTGCCTGGATGTGAAAATAGAGAAAATATGTCCATCACTTCCCAGCATGTGATGGATTCTCAGTTGCTAGGTTTAAAGCCACAAAAGAAAGGGAAGAAGAAACCCAAAGTTTACCATCTCTTTAGCTGCATAAATGTATAGATAAATTCAGTCTGACTACAACACATGTACTGCATGGCAGTACCTCCAGGAATAAATTTGGATCAGTATGCCATAGACTCCAAAGGGTCAACGACATATTGCATCATATCCCCCTACACAAAAAGAATTCACTAACAAACACCACTTCCAAAAGTGCTCCTTTATTCCACTTTTACATTATAGTTTCTTATGAAATATCTCAGTGGATGACTTTGGTGCTTTGCCACATTTCTCTCAATCTATTTATAAATGTTTGGTTGGAAAGAAAGTAAACATTACAGGACAAACACTTTATAAACGTTTGCTATTTTCATATAATACTTGAACTGGAATAGGTTTTGCTTAAAATAAATAATAATCCTGGCGTGCTCTGCAGAATGACACCAAATCTCCCAAGCTTGTTAAAATAAAAATAAAAAAAGAAAAGAAAACAAAATAAGAAAGCATAAACCAAGTGGTTTATATCTCATCTAAGAACACAGAAAATTATGTCTGTTATGAGGGGGAAAAAAACCAAAAACGAGCCTGCCAGGTAGGCTTCATCCTGCACAGTATGTTGCTGGTAAGAGCCTTTAGGGCAATTAGTGCTCTTTGATTATAAATCGAATCGACTAACATGCCACCAGAAAAGAGGCGGCACCGATGAGTGTGTGGCTCCTCCGTGCCCCAATAAGGGACTAAACAAATGTTTCACACCTGAAGACTCTGCCTGCATGTGGGAAAGCACAACTGGTTTCTCACAGGCAGAAAAGTGATGGCTGACAGAGCATGTTGCTGCTGCTTGCTGCTCCCTTCCCACCTCACACACCCAGCGACTTGCTGCTTGTTTATTTAAATGACACTGTTGTTTGAAATGATGGGAGCTTCTTATCCTCTTGAGTCATGCATTCTCTGTCTGCGATCCTCTGTTTAGGCACTTTTAGCACCTCATTAATTACTAACTGCAACAAAGTCATGCTGTTTTGCAACTCTATTGCCTTTGTTAAGAAATCTCAATCCTGTGTTAGAATGTGAAAGGGGACTGTTATCTACCATATGCCCTGCTTGACTCCATACTACAAAATTAGCTTTCTAGTTCCTGAAAGACATATACATGTGCTCCTTATAACCGCACCCCATGGTTAAATAGCCTGGCTTCCGCTAAACAGCCTGCCAGTACCAATTGTAGAAGCTACTGTTGCAGATAAAACCCTCTTTTAACTCCACACGTTATAAATAAATGTTTTATCCAGGAATATACAATTTCTTAACAATATCCCTAAAAAGTCTTAATAATGTCCTTAATAAGCCTTAATAATGTCTTAATAAGTCCTGCTGCAAAGTGCTACCCTAGATGCCTCTCTATGAGTCTCTGGGTTAACTCTCAAACAGTTAACTATTAAAGATAAGTAACTAACAGATTAAGCAGTTGGAGATATTATTTCACTTTTAGATGGAAGGCTGGTGGGACAACATCAAGTGAAGACAACGAAAGTCTTCCTTGCAATGCTCTGAATATTATCAGTGTACTTAAATTCTGCAGGCACATTAAAGCAGATTGGTACAAGAGGTTTGATCCAAAAGGGATTTTGATAGCTGTGCAGAAAGCTGTGATTTAAGAATCATCTTCAGCAGCAACTGAGGCTGGAAGCACCTAATTAAATTCACAATGTCCTTCCTTGTTTGGGGTGAATGCTCCTCAGAGTACAGCTGCTGCAGAGACCCAGAGCCAGCACAGGCAGGACTCTTGCGTGAGCAGATTGTGGGCCAAACAGAGCTAAATTCACTGAGGATCTAGACCCAGCCACCAGTGGAACCAGGCCCCTCTCAGCAAGCAGTGTGTAAAAGCTTGTTTACAAAACAGGGACAGAAAAATAGAAATGGTAATAATAGCAACTTTGCTTAGCGGTTAGGGTATATGCAGCCAGAAGATACCAGTTTCTGCTCATAAATTTCCATTTAATCTGAAATGTGCAAGCATTCTTTCAAAAAAGAGACAGAAAATAAGATTTCTCTTCATGTGCTTTAAAATCAATTCCTTCTTATCATCTGACACCAAGAATGTTTATGGTGGCACAGATGCAGCAAAGCAGCCTGTGAAGGAACCTCGGCCAAAGAATCACACAACTGAGAGCTCAGGGTGTGGGGTGCAATTGCACCCTGAATCACACTCCTGTGGAAGGTACATGTGGAGCATGGGTCCACATACTGGCCAAGTTTCATTGCCATTGGGCTAAAGGGAGCTCTAGAAAAAGACACAACTGACTGTTTTTCTGAAAGAAATGATCTTAATTTCTCCCCTGATGGAGGAGGCTGGCTGACTCCGGCAGAAATGGATATTTAGCTGGGCAGAAAATCCTAGCTGGGCTGAGTGCTTCCTTATTGCTAGCTCCTGCTTGCTCTCAGTTCAGGATGAATGCTGGTTCTGGTAGCAGTTTGGAAGGTACACCTATTTCCACAGTTTATTTGGAGAGTTTAGACATCTAAATATTGAATGTTGGATGTCACTTGCAAAGTCATATGCCTACAAGGTAGGATTTGCTACTCCTAAATTGAAGATGCTTCCATATTTCATGAGATCTTGGCTTTCAATTTGTAGCTGTCTGATGCCTGATTTGTGATTTGTTCAATGTAGTAGATGTAGATATTAGCTTAGCAGAAGCTCCACATCACTAAATCCTTGTTATTCAACTACCAGTCATAAGCCTCATGCAAAAAGAGAACTAAGCTCAAAAGTAAAACACGGTGTGATTCTTTCCACTCATGAACAGTGGTCAGAAATATGCTGGAAGGTACACAAAAAGGGTAAGGCTCTGACTAGGGAACCTCTGTCTCTTCAGAAAAGTACAAGGGCTTTTTTCAGCTCTGATGAACTGAATGTAAAATATGAACTGATGCAACACAGCCAATTGCTTCAAGCTCTACAGGCATAGTGACGGACATCAGCTTGTGCTTAAAAGTCCTTGTCAAAAGTACCATGTCACCAGTACACCAGAGTCAAGCAGAGAATAATATTCTTCAGGACTTCACCTTTCTGCAGTTTTCCAGAATTTCACTTTACACCTGGAAACAAGCAGCAAGAGCATTTCAGTACAGGAGTGTTCCAGACTGCTCAGCACTATCTGCCTAATACTGAAACATCTAGTAGAAAAAGTAACAGCGACACATTTACCAATGTTTAGCAAAGGACAGGGCAGGGTAAGCCATGGCTGCATGCTCTGTGCCTCATGCACTTGTGACAGTGGCTGCCCAGTTCCTCAGCTACAGCTCCTACAATGCTGTGATGCCTCTTCTGACTTCAGGCCACTGGAGCTGAACTGCTTCAGTAAATCCTGGCAATGGGATGGCATTGTGGAGGACAGCTGGAACTGCAGCACGAGCTCTATCTACACTGTGCACCATCATCCTTCTTCACACCTACTGCTCCTCTGTATGCACACTACACAACCTGCCCATCACCCACGCTGTGTGCCGTGTGAGCATGCACATAAAGGAATGGGCTTGTTCCCTTGTTCCTGCCTTTCCAAAGAACCCTACATCTGTAATTTCACCTTCAGTAGTGAGATTGCTTCACTGACCTACTTGAGACACTCCCTGCCCTTACTGTTTTACATGTCAGGTTTTTCATTTCCTCATGGTGTACCAGATCAGGAAACTGAATATGCTGAAAAAAAACCCTTTTTGTGTTTAATTTTTCAGCCTGATATTTCCCAAACCTTTGGACCAACAGAGCCCAGGAAGTGGGAATGAGCAAGTCACTTGGGCAAGTGTGGAATCTACTTAGATGGACATTAACACCAAAGAAATTCACAGGAAACACTGCCAAAGTGAGAAAACAGCTCCTCCCAAATACTGAAATCATAGAGAAATCAATGCCTAGACAAATGGATGTGTCAGACGGCTGTGAACCTTTGTTGCTGGTTACTCACATCCTCCAGCTTTACCCAGTTGTAGTTCCACCCTATGGGCTGTCACCAGAGGAGAAGCATACTTGGGTAAACTGATGCACGAATTTAAGCCAGTACAGTTATTCTGGTATTGCCTTCTGGGCGGTTAAAGCTAGCCTACATCAAAAGCTTTTTTTTTTTTTTTTTCAATTTAGCATACATTAGAAAAACATTTATGTTAATTGCTTCTGTTCTAGAATGAGTATTTACACCCAAAATACACAGATACTTCCATGGAAATGCTGAGGTTTTTTCTTGTAGACGCAGTTGCTCTAGGCACAGATTCTGCAAACACAGAAGAAAAAGTTGGTCTGCATCCCAAGAGTTTTACAATCAGATGGCAAGTCTAAGAGACGACCAACTGATAGATGAATACAGGGAAACAATGACTTAGCACAGTTTGATCATCCTTGTATTAACTGCTAAAACTTCCTCTGTGCCAAAAACTTCTCATTTTGAGGCCTTCCTGTTGGGCTTTCTTAACTGAGCTGCATCTGGAAGGTTTGTGCTGCAAAATTTGTTTGTGTGCTTTTCCCACAAATATGCCTTTTTTTTTTCTGCATACAGTAAAACAACAATTCAGCCCTCCTCCAGTGTGATCCAGAAGACCAGATCCTAACCTCTCTCAGACTGATAAAAGGTCAAGCTGACAGAAGCAGGCTTTGGACCTGACGCAGACAGAGGGGTAGTCCAGATCAACATGCTAATTTAGGACCTGATCCTGTAAACTTTGATTACACTGGGATTTTATTACAATGACAGAATTGCACAAGTTGGAGATGGGAAAAATCAATTAGGTCATCTAGTCTATTTGTTGCCAGTGTAGAATTGTTCTCTGCTGCACATGTTGTTAATGTTCTGCCATTAGATATTTTAAATATCTGAAACATAGAGACATTATTAAGGATATTGGGACTGGATCTTTAGGAATCAGTTTATTTTTTAAAAAGTATACTTAGGTTCAACTTGTTGTGAATAAAGCATTTTTTGTCACTCAGTTTTTTCAGTAAACTTAGACAATTCAAAGATAATCTTCTGTTTGTGATATTAACAGCTTTGGAGAATACTTATGATGCTACAGGAGATTAACCTCCTAAATTGAACACGGCTAAAGAACAAATGGGTTATGTTAGGAAACATGGAGAAATGTAACAACTGTCAGATTGGGAAATATGGAAAAGAATAGTAATACACACAGAGGCACACAAATACTTACATATATAGATGTGTGCATGTGCATGTGTGTGTGTGTGTGTGTGTATCTGTGTGTGTTCTGGGAAATTTCTTATATATTGGTATTTTTCCATGTGACTTGCCAACTGTGCTTGCCCTTAGTTTGTACAGGAAAAGAGAAATCTGGAGCAAAGACTGTCATGATTTGGGGTCCTGTGTAGTGCCAAGAATATTGTGGATGTTTAACAAATAGTAGATGCGTCGGGTTGTGCAACCGTTACTCAGGACTCCTGCTCCAGGCCTCCAACCCTTCTCCCTTCTCAGATATTACTGACCCAGATCTGTGGGGAAGCTACCAGGGATGACTCCTTGGTGGTTACATCTGACTTATGCCATCTACACCCTGATCAGTACCTGAAAAATAAGGATACATCTTGGACACAGAATGCTTCGTTTTCAAGTTATATATCAGAAGCAATCCAAGGCCTTTATTCCTTTACTGTGTTTCCCAAGTTGAAAAGGCAAATTAGTGACTCTTTTGTTCACTTACACAAACTATTTCCAGTCTAGAGAAGAATGACAAAGGCTGAGCATTCAGCTGTCCTGTTCACATGGCTAGTTTTTATGACTAGAGTGCCATTTTAAGCAAGCACAATACCAGCTATTAATTGAATATTAATATTTTATTTGGGATATAATCTGAGGATCCTGAGGGCAGCTTCTTTTCTAATACAATGTATTAGCTATTTGGAAAACTGAAATCAACATTTTCTGGTTGTGGGAGTTTGCACAGAGAAACTGCTGGGCAGGAATTGCAATAGCGAAAACACCACACACTATTACTCTTTGACTAAAGGATTACTCTCCTTAAAAAAAAAAAAAAGAGAAACTAAAAAAAAAGGCAACAAAAAACCCCCCAGCAAAACTATACCTAGCTGATTTTACAGACTCCTGTTGCTGGCTTCATTGCAGTTCAGTAAAACAGACATATGTGACTTTCTGGCAACACACAGACCATCAGCCATTCTTTCCCTCCCCACCCTCTTTAACAAACCCCAAAACAGAGAGGTGCATAAAGCCACCCTGGGAACTGTTTCCGATTCATCTGTTTCGCTTGCAACGAAACGCTACATCCAACTCCCACCACAGTGTGTGCTGCTGCTGGCTCCTCACAGCTCCCGGCCTGGTGAGGGGAGGCTTTTTGCGTGCTGGATCCCCCCAACACCGATCGTCCACCGACCGCAGGCCCAGGCACAGCTGTGCAGCCCTGCGCAGCCCAGCCCGGTCGCTGGCTCTGCCTCCCCAGGGCTGATGTCAGCCTGAACTTTGCCACCGATATCTCATCCATCGGGATGAGCGACATAAACAGAGAATTGCACGCCAGAGTTTTGCTCTGGAACAAGCTCCTTCCACACATTTCAACAACATAAATCTTCCCCTTTTATCGCAGAATGGCAGTAACTGTTTATGGGTTCAGTTTGTTATTGTTGTTGGGTGGTTTTCTTCCCCCTTAATGGGGCTGGTTTGTGGGGGCAACCAGGCTCCTGGCGTCCTCTCACCCTGCTGCTTTTTGGATCCCGTCTTGAGTCAAGGCACAGCTTTTGTTTTCTCCTCAGTCTATGTCTCTGCCCCTCTTCCACAGCAAATAAACCACCTCTCCCCTCCGCTGCTGGTCACTCATGCATGCCCTGCCCTACTGCTTGGCCCTCGGTTGGCACACACTCCACAAGTCGGTTTTGCTGAGGCTCTTGGGTGACCCATGCAGTCCCCGGGACTGTCTCCCAACACATCTGTCCCACGCGCCTCTGCTCTAGCAGGGACACGGGGAAGGGAAGAGGCTGGAGAGACAGTGAGCAGAGTTTCTCGGTCGTGCTTTGTCAGGCCAAGGAGAGGGAGTGCACTTCCCATTTGTTTAATGTTTTCCTTATGTTTCTCGCGGAGGGTTTATTTTTTGACAGGCTTTCTCTGCCCACTGGTGCTAATGCTGCTCAAGTGAGTTGGCTGGCTAGCTGCAGGTTGGCTCACATACATGTCCCATCCTTTCTCCACAGCCTTGTTTATTTGTGCCACTCGCCTGGCTTGCTCAGATATTTATACACACACACTAACGCACAAGAAGTTTCAATCTCCAACAAAATAAAACATTGAGACAAATGCACTTTCTACATGTCCGGGGAGCCCCTAGTTTTGTCTGCTGAACGATTTTTATTTTGTGCCTCTCTGGCAATCCCACCCCATCCGGCTCAAGTATCCTGGATTAGAAAGACTTTCCCCAGAGTCCTTTTCAAAGGGAGCCTCCCACAGACCTTTAAATCCCCCACATTTTATGGTACCGATATTTAACAGCTCTGAGAGGGACAGCGGGGGGAGAGAGTGGGGAAAACAGTCACAAATAAGAGTGGCCTCTCCTCACACCATTGAGGTTCTTGATGCGATCAGCGCCGGTTTACACGGCTCACTGTCTCATCCCAGCGATAGGCACAGAGATAAGAAGGCAAGCAAGAAAGGGCTCAGTGAAGTAGCCAGTTGTACCTCGAATCAACCTCACCACCCCCTTTGTAGCCTTCCCCTTCATCCCAAAAGGAAACCCTTGCCGGAGAAAAGAAACGCGATACCCTGCTGTCAAACAGGCGGCCTCGCTTCGCCGAGGTGCAGCCGAGCTGTGCCCTCGCTGCCGGCGCTCTGCTGAGGGTCCCGGAGGCACGGACGGGAGGCTGCTGTGCTCACTCCCGGGCTCACGGCTCCGCTCGACCCCAGCCCGGGGCCAGCCCCGTGTCTCGCCTGCCGCCAGCCGGCCGTGGGCGACGGTCCCCGGCCCCGGCAGGACACGAGGGTTTGTTCTGTCCCGTCCCGCCGGAGAAGCCACCCCGGAAAACCCCTGTCCAGTGGGGAAAGGCCACAGGGGAGAAAATCCCGAGAGGCTGGAGACCTCTCACGGCCCCACTCCCATCTCCCCATCTCCACTGCGAGCCGGGACGTAAGGGACAAATTCGGAGAAGAGAGTCCCGCGCTGTGTCCCGCTCCGCAGGGAAGGGGCTGAGCACCCCGCCCCGTCCCCCCGGCGAGTGGGGGCGTCCCTCCCCATGGAGGGGCCGGGGAGCGGGGCGCAGCTGCAGCTCCGCGGCGACCCCGGGAAGGCCGGCGGCGGAGGGGAGGCGAGCGAAGACCTTCGGGCGGGGGCTGCCAGCGAGGCTGCAGAGCCCCGCCGTCCGCGGGCCCCGCTGCCGGAAGATGCTCGGGCGCCGATGCCCCGAGGGGGCTCGGCCGAGCGCGGGGAGCCTCTCCCCGCCGTGCCGGGGCGCTGGGGCTCGCCTCCTCTCGGCCCGCCCCGCCCCAGGGCCTCTCCCCCGGGGCCCCGCTCAGGAGCAGCTCCCGCATGAAGCCCGGGGGCTCCTGGTCGGCGGGCGGGAGAGCCGGGGGGGCCCGGCCCACCTGCGCCCGGCGGCTGGCGGTGCCCGCGGCGCAGAGCGCGGCTGCTCCGGAGCGGCGGCGGCGGGGCTGGGTCCTCCCTCTGCCCCCCCGCCGCTCCCGCCCTCGCACACTCCTCTCCCACCGCCATCCATCCATCCGTCCTGTCGGCACCTCGCCCGCCCGGCGCACACACGGGCGCGCACAGCCGCACGCACCCCGGCACCCTCACAACATGCTGCCGGCCACCGGCCCGGCATGGACCCCGGCGGCGGCTGCTCGGCTCCTCTCCGCTGCTGACTGCCCTCTGAGGTTTGCGGCAGGTAGCGGGGCAGACTGCTGTAAAGTGCAATAGGAAAAGCGAAGGGGAAGGGAAAAAAAAAAAAAAAAAAGGAAAAAAAAAAAGGCAAAAGCCATCAAGCCGGCCAAGCCCAGCTTTGGATCTCAGTGCAGGTATTTCTGCTGCTGTGTTCATCCCTTGCCGCCTACCATCCCGGTTTATTATTTCTTTTTCTAAGGAAAGAAAAAAAGGACGAAAAGGAGAAGTCGAACTCTCAAAGGGTTACTATGCAATTGCGACTGATTTCTTGGTTTTTTATCACTTTGAACTTTATGGAATACATTGGCAGCCAGCACGCCTCCAGGGTACGGCGACAGGGAAGAAGTAAGTGCGAAGAGATTTATACTTTGATAACTTCTGCTTCCTCTCGTTGTGCTGTTCACCTGTCCGGGGGGTTCCGTGTCCCCGGTGCCCGGGCGAGTGCGCTGGGAACTAAATCCTGCGTCAGCGGCGCGGCTGAGCGGATTTGCAGGCAGTTTCATTCAGTTGGAGGGATGAAGGCGATTTTTGACCTCTCTCTGCTCTTCTTTCTCACCTCACCGGGATGAGCAGCGCGGGCTTTGGGAAGACCTGTGTCTGGTGCTTTACATTTTAATGTCTGGTAAAAGGGAACGTCTTTTCTTAGGACTTTCCTCTTTCTGAAGGGGAAGGGAGAAGACATGACAGGTAACTTTTTGCCGGTATGCCCTAAATGCCTTTCTTCATCCCGGTCAAGAAGCCCCCTTCCCAAGAACGGGCAGCACAGATTATCGCTATAGGTTAAGCCTGGCGCCCGGCGATGCGGAGGAGGGCTGGGGTGTCGCGGCCCTGTCCGGCCCGTTGGCTTTCAGCCTCCGCTCGCCACTAGTCACACATCACCACTGTCCTGGGACTGTGGCCCCTGAATTTTTAAATTTTTTAAATTTTAATCCCACGGGATGAGGCGAGTTCTTCCCTTCTGATTTAACCGGCCCCTGTCCATCTCCGCCGGGGTCCGGGGCAGAGGCAGGAGGCAGGCGGGGGCCTGGGGGGCGAGGGGCAGTACCCAGGGTGCTGGCAGAAGCTCCCTGGGAGTTGTCGCGCCGAGGAAGAGAGGAGAGCCCCTCGTCATCGGGAAGGAAAGAATAGGGAGGCAGCAGCGAGTCGCCCCCTTGGGAAGTCGCTGTCCAGGTAGCGGGGCGCTGCCACGGCAGGCGGGCTCTGGCTCCGGCGTGGGGCTGCGGCGTGGTCCCGAATCCGCGGTGACACCCCCGGCAGTGCCGCCGGTCGGAGCTCTGCCGTGACCCTGCCGCAGGGAGCCGTGGATGAGGCGGGATGAGGCAGCAGAGGCCGCCGGGACGTGCCCCCGACCCGGCCTCGCCACCCCGCCTGCGTCGGACCCGCCGCTGTTTCTGGGGAAGAGGCATTTTCTGCGCACCTACCGCGGAGGGGCTGCTCATGCCTGTCCGCTCCCCCTGACAGCTGCAGAGACCGAGGAAATGTCATAAAACACAGCAGCCTGCATTTAATCAGCAAGAAGTAACTGAGTTACTTCCTCAGGGAGGGGAGGTACTATTATTTTAATTTTCTCCTGCTCAGCCTTCGCTCCCTTGCCCTGCTTGGCACTGCTGGCCGTTGAAAGCTTCCTTTGTATGGTTTGCCTCCTGCAAACAAGGTTCGATTCACCTAAAGTGCCCCTAAAGCGGAGCTGAGGACGAGAGAGACCGGGGCTCCAGCCCTCCGATCCCCACGGCCTCGCAGCGAGGGAGCACTAAGGGCTAAGTAAAACATGTCAGGGCATCCGATTTATTATCCTTGGCAAGGGAGGGCTCCGCAGCCTCCATCACTTCCCACCCGCTCCTTTAACCCCTGGCAACCGCGGCCCGCAAGCTGCGGCTGCCCCCCGCCCCCAGCCGTAGGGGTACCCCGACGGGCGCGGCAGAGGTTCAGCCCCGGGCCGGGGGCACGGCAGGGCTCGGGGGGCAGGAACCCCCGCGGGGCGAGGGTCGCGGAGCGGGGCCCCCTCCGCCGGCACTTGCTCCGGCACCTGGTGCGCGGCGCGCAGGGCCAGCGCCGGGCCGGCGGCGACCTCTGCTGTCCCGTGCCGCGGCGGGCAGCCCGCGGCTGCAGGTGCTCAGCTCCCGGCGCACGGCTCGGCTCGGCTCGGCTCGGCACGGCACAGCCCGGGAGCTGCCCCACTCTGGGCGGGAGAAGGCAGGTCTGCCTTCTGCCCCCGGCCGCTCTCAGCGCTGGGCGCAGGGCAGCCGCCGCTTCCAAGCGTCGGGGCAGACGCGGTGTACTCTCCAGGCGAGCGCCGTCCCGCCTCGATCGTCCTCAGACAACCTGCATAGCCGGGTAACTTTCGGGAAATAGAGGCGGAAGTGTCGGCCGCGAGTATTTAGCTGGTTGGTACACCGTGGAGAAGGTACCGAGCATTTGCTCAAAGTTTTATGGTTAAAATGCGAGAGTTGAGATAAATTCACAGCAGAGCAAGTGGCTGGAAAATCACAGCTAGAGGGTCAGAATGGAAATCTGGCTTGTTATTTTGGCAGTGAAGTCAAAAAGCCTTTCAGAACACCTCACCTGGACGTGCTATACATCGTCTACTGGCCGAGGTCTTCAAATCCAGCTAGTTGTAAAACATGATTTGGCATAAATAGTGGTTACTTGGCTTGAAGCAAAAAATTAGAGAGTGAGTGTTTATGAAAGTTATTATAAAAGTGGTTACGGTCACTTGCACTAATCACTTTGGCTTTAAAAACCTATGAATCGCTGTTAGTAAAGAGTGCATCTTGAAATAAATTACAGCATGCAGACAAAGAAGGCACCTGTCAAATTCATCTACTGTGTGGAAGACTTTCCCTGGATTTCTGTTTCTTTTGCTCAGATAGTCTCCTTTAATCATAAATCATAGGCACATTTCTAGGGAAGTGTTTTTAAATTTCTCTTTAACCTGCTTATTTTTAAATATAGTACAAATTACTTCCCACCAAGCAGTCAGTGAGCCCATGTTACTTCATTTTGTTTACTGTCAGAGTCCTCCATTCCATGTATTATATCGTAGACTTACATATTTTAACATAAAGAAACTACAAAATCTGAATTGACTAATTCAGAATATGCCATGCCAGACTCTCAGCTGGTATAAATTGAAGTTCATTTGTTAAATTACCCCATCAGAAGGATCTGGTCCTGAAGCATTACTTATTTTGTACCTATTACCAAAGTAATACTTACTATGAGAAACATCTAGTTTGCAATCCTTTTGCTCTCCAAACTCCTACTGAAGTTTCTAGTTGGAGAATCTTAAATTTCTGTCCCATGATCAGTAGTAAAGATATAGTTGGCTGTGGAGAGATAAAACTCCTCTGAAGTCAACAACAAAGTGCAGACTGATGTTTGGGTCCAGAATTAGACATAGAACACAATTAATAAAAGTTTGAAAGCAAACATACCGTTAGCAGAGAAATTTGGGGTTTTATTCTGATAAGAGCAATTAAGATTAACGAAGTTGCTTGTTTGCGTCTTACAGGACAAAGTAATATGCGGCTGAGTATAGACTAGCATACCAATAAGTAAGAATTTCTACGTATTGGCCAGTGATTCAGTTTTTTTGCTTAGAAAAAAAGAGGATTAACTCAATAGTTCCAAAATATTTTGGCTCTGCTGGCCACTACCAACCCCCAAAACTTAGTACTGACAGTTATGTACATCTCTCACTGACCTTCTAATGGACAGAAATGAAATATTATTTGCTGCGGGTCTGGTAGTGCCCAGCAGACGGTTTGCCACGACCCTGTGGACTAGCAGCGAGCCATGGACTAAATTTGGAAATCTAGAATAAGCAAAGTGATAGAAAATTCTGTATTTCTACTGCACTCCAACATTTGTGAGTAAAATAATCTGTATGACTTTGCGGAAGTGCAATTTGGATGTAGAGCTCCCATGATTATTGGTAGCCCATAAAATTTTCTCCTGCCTTTCACGATAACAGCATGTTCAGGGTACCCGGCATTCCTTCCTTCCTTCCTTCCTTCCTTCCTTTCTTCCTTTCTTCCTTCCTTTCTCCCTTCCTTCCTTCCTTCCTTCCTTCCTTCCTTCCTTCCTTCCTTCCTTCCTTCCTGCGTGCCTTCCATTGCTCTTCTGTCCATTCCTCTGCTGATGCAGGACTGCAGGTCTTCCAGCATCTGCTTCTGGTCACAATTAGTAGTGAAGGGCTCCAGTCTGCAAACACTCTGCATCTCTGGCCTGGTTTGCATTCAGCTACTTACAAACTCAAAATTAGGGAGGTGTGTAACAGCCCATTTGTAAACATAGCTATATAAATTAAAACAAACCAGGAAAATACTGACAAAACACCAACTGGTGAAATTATATCTTCAGTCTTTTTATACTCTTGTGCAGGGTGTAATTCACATGGAAGTAGAATGTCAGCAAGAAAAGAGGAATTACATTATTAGTTAAAATAACATTTCATTTTAGAAGCAATTCTTTTAATAGTTCACCACCTACATATATTATTGATACCTACATGTATGTTTAGGGTTGGCACGTCACAGATGGCAGTACTACAGAGTTGGTATGTAATATAGATGTTGCTACCAATTTTTAAAAATATAAATAATTTTGTATCTCAGTGCAACAGTTTAAAGCAGAAGTTAGCCAAGCAAGCAGCCATCAAGCAGCCCCCCTTGGGCAGGACTGAATTATTGTTAGTTCTCTTTCAAAGTGTTTGTATGCTGCTGATAATTTTTTTCTGTGATGTCTTCATATTAGCATTGTGTGGGTAAATACTTTGCTGGTGACAAGTGGGTCTTTTTTTTTTGCAATGAAACTATATCGCTCTTTTTTTTTGATGAGAATCTGTTCATTTAAAAATAGATGGTAAAATTCCTATTGCAGTCCTCAGAAGCGGAAGCTGTTCCATTGTGTTGTCGTAAACTGTGAACATATCTCATTGTAGTGATATCTTAAAAAATTAAATATCAGAAAATCATTACCTATCGCTGAAAGCTTTAGAAGCTTGATAGGGATAGACTGCTTGTGTTGTTATTTTTTTAATAACTCTATGTGCATGTAAATCTGTGCCTGATCATACCAGCATATGTGGAATGATAACTGTTGCTATCCCAAGAGACTAAAGGACTTTAGTGACCAGTTCCCATTTCATACCTGACATCTGAAAGGGTGATAATTTCAATTTTTTTTTCTATCACCTGCTGAAGACATTTCTAATATTATAAAAAATTCATGTTAGACTTTAAAAACACATATTACCACAACTTCTCAAAGACATTGATGTAGGATGGTATATCTGAAAATACATGAAAAGTCCTATTTCTTGCTGCAGACAGAATAAAATACTGCTATTATTAGTGAGATGGTTTTAGAGCTTGAACCTGCCTCCTTTGCTTTCAGTGGAGAAAGTCCTATGGACTTTGCTGGAGCTGGAGTGAACTTTTTTCTGTAGGACCTCAGGATACATTTTGAGTTTGGAAGAAATCCTATACTAAAATACTTGCAAAATTGCATGATTCAAATATGTACAGCCCCTAAAGAGGATAAAACAATGCCTTGTACCTTTCAAAACTATGATATATAACCTGCTTGGGAGGCAGTCTCTTTCTTAATCATATGAAAAGTACAACTACTTTTCTACTTCCACCTATTGAGCCAACTGAAGCCAAACAAGTTAACCGAGACTAATTTCTTCTTTTGAGCTTTGCCCTTAGTGTATCAAGCCTTTGCCAATCCCCATTCTGCTGTTTCTTCTTGCAATAAATTTTTTACTGGAGACGATGGAAGTTATACCTGATAAAATCTGAGCTAGAACACAAAAATCAGACTTACTCGTTTCCTCTTGCTTAGCATGCTCATTTTGCTTTCTGGTTTGCAAAGCAAGTGTGCTGGCTTGAGCAGTGCACTTTATCGCTAGCGTTAACAAGCTGTCTGTCATTTCATATTCAATCATTTACAGACAGTGACTACTAGCTACACTCCTCCATTAAAACTATGAATGTTCTTAAGAACGATTTTTCCCCTACAGTGGACTGTCCCTTTTGCTTGAATTTAAATTAAAAGTTGCGAAAGCTTGGTGGAGGAGATATAAAAGCTAATAAAAAAATAATATTTTTGTCTCACTTCTAATTTTGGAGTCTGAACTACTCAAAATCACTTTGCCATTTTTTTTGCCAAAATAATTCTGAACAAAGCAATCTTATCAGATGACAAAAGGCAGCTGAAGTCATGTACGTTTTTATACAAAAGTCTGTCTGTCTGCTATTACCACAAACAATGCTTCAGAAAAAAGTACTCAGAGAACATTTATTCATGCAAAACCTGCTATGGCTCTAAAAAAAAAAAAAAGACGAGAGCTACAACTTTTTTTATAAATAGTTGAATAACTGAGTTTTTGGTGACAGCAGAATGATTACAATTAGATGCTTTGTCATAATAAAATCTAACAGATTTTATTAATGAGTACTTTAACCTTATTTTTGATGCTAGTTCTGAGCAGTGCGATGAGCAATGCTACTTAAGAAGGAACGATTGTACTACAGTTGTGTAACAACTGACTAATAAATATTTTTGTGTGTTTCAATTTCTAGATTGTGAGCTATCAACCTTGCATTTTAAAATGTTAGTGTTATTTACTCCTGTGATCAAACATAGCAGCCACTGAAGCAAAGGAGACACAAAACACCTCTTGCTCCAGTGCTCCTAGGCAAGAACTCATCTATGGGGACCAGAGCTGAACTGGGAGAGCCTTTGGCTGTGGCAGTGGCACTGAGCTCCTGCTAGCTCCAAGCAGCACCCCAGCCTTGCACTGATATTTTGGCTCCACACAACAGAATAATTAGGGGGAACAACGTAAAGGAATGGTTATAGTAATACTTTTAAGTAAAACCCCAAACCACAGGTTTACACCAAGTTCTAGTAGTGCTGCTATAAACTTTATCCTTTCACGCTTCAGTTTTACATCCTGACAGGTTTCGTGTTTAAAATCACAAGGTCCTAGATGGGATTTCAGACTTCTGATACTTTCTGCAGGGTAAAGATTTTGGGGCACTATAAAATGAAACAGGAGGTCATTGATAGATGTTGGGATAGTAACGATGTGTGATTCCTGCGGCTTCCTGTACAGAAAGGCTCACATCCAAGAACAGAACATGAGGTGCCTAAGGTGTGTCTGGGACAGGATTTAAATATGAGTCCCTCACCTTCAATGATGCTTAATTTCCACCTCACCCTTGACACATGGTCATTTCTCAGACACTTTATCATTTCTAATGTGATGTTTCATCTTACTGACATTGAGCATATATCTGAGCTCAGATCCCTTCATGCAGAGACTGAGATTTTCTCTTAAAGAAACCCTGTGTAAAAACAATGCAATGACTAAATTGTGACAAAAAATAAATATATCAATGCAAAGCTCCTCCACACGGAACACACAATACTGCAGATGATTGCTTACTGACATTGGAATAGAGTCACATGCATTCCTGCTCCGTACCCAGCCCTCAAGCCCTTGCCTTTCCTGTGCAAACTAAAATTGGTGAGAGCAACGACCCGAGATTACATGCAAATCCAGGTGAAAAAACCTCAGTTTATTAGAGCATATCAACACAAATAGGCTAGAGTCATGCTATATGGAAGAATTAATTTAGCTTAAATTTTCAGTTCCTGGCCAAATATTTTAGCAGCTAAGCTTCTGGACGCATTAAGGGACAACAAGGCTGCCACTCCCTTCTTGGTGTGTTTCAAAAGAAAAGAGCGAATTCTCCTTTCTTTTGTTAAAGAACATACTGGTTTGCAGTGCTGTGTAGTAGTGCCAGGGCACCTAAATGCCCTGGATATCCAGGATTTGATAGTTTCTGACCTCATCTTTTCAGACTAGGTTCAGACTCCTTTGTTCAGTGTGGGGACTGGGTTTTGTCCCTTTTGTAGGCATCTAAGTCTTCTCACCTACTAAAAGGCAAAGGAAATATCTTGCTCAGAGCTGCCAACTGTTCTTTGATGGAGGTGTCAATAGAGGACTTCATGACACAAAGCAGGGATGTTCAGAACAGCAAAAATCCTTTACCAAGCACCAGCTCATCCACCCCACTTCTTCCCAAGTAACTCCCTGCGTACACAGCTTCCCTGGTGCTAGTGTTTTCATGGGAAGTTAAAGCAGAGGTAGGGCTTGAGACATTTTAACTCAGCTTCCCTACAGAGTGAGGCTCTGTTTCCAGGAGAAGGAAGACAAGGTTCTCAGGTGAACCAGAATCGTAGGAGCAACCAGCCGGTGGAACAAGATTTCCATTGCGTTTCTTGAAAAAACTTTTACGAACATCCACATGAGCCAGAGCTACTAAAACCTGACACTTTAATATGTTTACAAAGTTTATGTATGTTATCAGCACATGCAATACTCCCAACAGGATTTATTACAGGTTTCTTTAGCAACAACATTTTTTATCATAGCAGCTTAACTGGTCAGAGAGAGGAAAACAGCCAGTTTCTCCAGAGTGCGCCTCCCACGCACACTTGCCCAGCATTATTGCGTTGCTTATTCATGAAGATTACACAAACCAGTGTCAGCAAGTGTTTCATAAACTTGTTTCCTTTTCCTAGAATGTTCATTATTAATTTCACTTTTTTCTATGCCACTGAATAATGAGTTGCTGGTGTTATTTTACTTGATGTTACTGCCGAGGGAAGAACTAGCCCTCCAAAATAGAAAAGTGGGAGCAAAGGCTATTTATTCAACATGGGAGTCAGAAGATGTTGAGTGCAAGTATTTCGCAAACACACGGGGATGGATGAAGATTCCAGAAAGTTTTAGTATAACACAGAACTAAAAATAATCAGCTGAGATGAGACCTCCTTGTGCTGGGCACACCAGCTGCAGATGTCTAATAGACAAGATCCTGAAGGCCTGGAAGGCAAATAAATAACATGATTTTGTGTTTTGCAAAAAAAAAAAACAAAACCCAACCCACAACAGTTTCTGTTTTGCAGTCCAAAATGAAATCACACATTTGTCTCTTGTGTTTATGTTTTATGGACAGTTGGGCAATTGACAAGTTTCAGAGTTGAGGGCGTATTAAAAGGGAAAGTAGAATTCTGTATGAGAACGTAGAATTTATAACTTGTGCTATGTCCTAGACAAGTATTTTTAAGACCAAGGCCCCAACTTTAGGACTGAAACTATTTAAATGTGCTTTTTAAGCTACCAATAGAGGGGAAGTTTCAGAGGTGTAAAAATCTGTTAGTAGGATTCAATTTCGAGTGAATGTCAGCAAAAGGACATTCTCATGGCTGCTTAGGTCATATATTATTTCTGAAGAATAGAACAAAGTAATTTTGAGGAACAGGTAGGCATAAAAACAGGTTCCCCTGGAGAGATTATGGACAAAAATATTGCTTTTTTTCTCCATTTGCATCATTTGTTTCTGCTAAAAACCTACGAAATCAATATGATTTGAAAGTGCTTATTCTCTTCCATGGCTGGGTACCATGTTCTTTCATCTGAGTAATTAACTAAGATACTACTCCTGCTTTAAAGCCCCAGCTTCTTTCAAAAATATGTCTTAGAACAAGTAAGCGGTCACATTACTACCTCCGAGTTAAGTATGTCTGAGCAAATAATCTAACAAGCGGTGACATATATTATGGTTGTGTGGTCTCAATCACTCTATGAAGGTGAAAATCATGGAGGAGGTTTCAAATAGGCCTTCATTTATAAGGTATCTACAAATTGTATCAGGATACTTTGATAACCACAAGTCTTCCCAAGCTTTATGGAGGTTAGAAGCACTGGGTGGGGAGCGATCAGAGTGGGGGGATCTTACTACTCGTTGCCAGGATCTGGATGGCCACAAAGGAAACTGTGAACTGTACCCTTTCAAGATGAGGACAGACTGCTAATCACCTCTTTCTGAAATCACGTCATTTCCAGCTACCCAGTGAGCAGAGAAGTTCATTTCTCCCTCAGGATAAATCACATCTGAGTCCAGATAAAATAGATTAATCAAAAGAGTAGCCTTCTCTTGTATTTCCATGCTTCCTTGAATATGTGAGAAAGGAGGATTCTAACCATAGATACCACTAAAAGACCACCAAGCATTATGAAAGTCAATCCATAATCCTTTCTGAAACCTTGCATAATTTCTTGAAAAGTAAGTTATTCATCTATGGAACTTGCTGGTTGAGCCTTCTAGTCTGGTTCCGTGACTGGCTGTGGTTACTTCTGGGAACAGGTAAAAGGGCCTGTGTTTTTCATCTGGAAGTATGTAGAGATCTTGGGCACATCTTGTTCAAAAGAGACCAGTCACAGAAATTGCAGTACTGCATATAAGAGAGTTTATTCAGAAGTAGAATCTTCCATCTCATATTCCTTGACTCCTGCATAAACCTTCTCTGGCTTATATAGTTAATTCCCTGGAACCTCCTGACCCTGCAGCTGTTGTTCTAGAATTGGAAAAACTCATGCTCATGCATTATCATTTCTCTCTTCTCCCCTTCACATTAACATCTATGTCTGTATATACACATTCACATACATACACAAAAGTTCACATCAACACAAGTAAGAATTAAAGTATTTTCACTTTGAAATTGTCTTAAAATATAGGTGAAATGCATGCTGACAACCTCAGATAAAAGTTTTTGACTCCACATGAAGTCCTTTGGTTTGTCTGAAAACTCTATCTCTTCTCCCACTGTTCTTATAATCTGTTTGGTCATGGAAAACAAAATAATTAGTTTTATGCAGGTTAAACCAAATGCTAAATTAAAGAACAACAAAAAAAATCCCTGAGAAGCTTGGTAGGGGACCCTCTTTTCTGTCTGATGAGCTCAGCATGTTTAAAACTGTACCAGAAAGTTATATGGACCCTTCCCTTTTTGGTTCTGAAACCTTTATTGCTTTTCCAATGACCTATATCACCAGGCTGGGAATTTTACCTAGCCACTTGGAAGGAAAGTGATGCTCCACAGGTTATGCTCTGGGCAGGGAAAATTGGCGGTGCCAGTGAAAAAGAGTCTTTCCTCGCCACCGTGACAATGCAGCAGCACTGCTGCTAATGTTTCTGGGGTTTGACCAGGCATATGGGTGCATTTCTGTAACTGCATCTGTGCATGTGCAAGGAAAGACAATATTCCTCTCTTTTATCAGCAAACAGAAATGTCACAACCATAAGGCACATGCCATACTAACCCGAGGTTTTCAATTAAAGTCTCTGAATTGTTTGTAATGGGAGATGGTTTAGGCAGAATAAACGTCATAAAGGTTAAAGGACGGATTCTGCTTCTAGTTACAACTCATGCCGGGAAGCAAATATCTCACAGAGCCCTGCCAGCATAAAATTTGCATGTGCACAGAATCCAGCTTAAATGTTTATACAGGCTACTGAAAAAACATGATAAGTAGGAGATTTTTGTTGCCAATCACCAAGAAAGGAGCAGAAACGCAGTCTGCAATTCTCTTTGTGAGTTGCTGGTACAGGACATGAAGGTATTCCACTGTCTTGTCAGAGAATAGCTGCAATTTGCCACTTAAAAGTGTAGGAGGGATACTTTTACGGCTTTCCCCATGCTGTACTTATTCACCCTGCCCAGCACTGTGTGTTCCTGAGTATTTTCCTTCTCTGCCTTCTCTCTCTTCCTACAGGTATTGAACTTGAGCGCTATTTCTCAAAGTAGTTCCTGAAGTAATTCACAGAGTGAGAACCAGACCAGACTAGCTAAATAAGTGCGCACAGGAATAGACCCAAAACGTTGCATTTTCTGAAGTGGCAAGTGGTAGAGGAAGTAATAAGTCTAGATCAGCTCCATTAGCCTGCCACATTTAATACAGGCATGATCCATGTCCTCCTCACAATCCATGCAACACCTGAATCCAGCCCAAGCCTACTGGAAGTAAGAACTCGCAGGTGAATGCATTGAACCAGAACAGACACACCAGAATTCACATGCGATCATATAGCGATCATATACCAAACATAAAGGGTGCATAATAATGTGCCTTTTGTCAAATCAATTATTTTAATATTTATTTTCTCATAGTCTTAGCAATTTCTGTTCTTCCTTAGTGTCACCCCAAAGAAACACGTCTTTAGTGTTGCCTCGCCCTCACTCCCCTGTTTGTACCTACAAGCAAGTTTCTTCCTTGGCATACTTTTTCCTTTCGATGCCAAGCCACAAATTATTGCAACTTACTGTGCTGAGACCAGGGTTTAGGGGAGAAATGGCGGAAAGAGAAAGAACGCCCTTGAGCTGTGGTGTGATGACTTGATGATAGCAGTGGGTTTCTTGGTGAGAGAAAAGAAGCAGCGAACAACTTCTTTGACTTACAAAGACATTGTAAAAACAAGCCATGAATCTCTGCATATACAGAAAGATGTGAATCCTTGGAGCCTGTGGCAGACGTAAAGGAAGGATGGGAAGGTTTGCATAGAGTAATAGAGAATGTAGCCCTGAGGTCTATCAAATGCAGGAATATCAAGTGTGGAGTTTGTAAAGTGGTGAACTATTCTGAATGCGTCAGCTGGCATCAAACATGTCTACGGCTGTTTGACCAAGCACAGATACCAAATTATTCACCCAGTTTGACTACTGCTCTCCCCTTCAGGGACCAGCAGAAAAAACGTACTGTTTGTAAAAATATTGTGAGGGGAGGAAAGCCCCCTCCATAATGTTGTGCTTTTCCCCACCACTTTATCAGGGGCTGTCAAGATGTGTGGCAGGGCAACTGGCATTCCCTGAGTGAAGCTTACAAAATCATCCTCCTTAGCTGCGTTGTTGCAGACAGGACGGGCAGCAGAGTTCCTCAGCTGAACTGCAATGTGCAGCTCTGCTCACTGCACTCTATAAGCAATTCCCAGCTTTTGTAATGTCTGATGGCCCTAACTTTCCCTATGCCAAGCCCGTTCTCCAACACATTTAATTCCTCAATAAAGCTCTGCACATCTCTATTCTCTCTTGTGACAGGAGTTGAATAATGTCCACAAATGGAAATATCTACTCCTCCTCTTGGCTTGCTGTGGAGCCATAACCCCCCTCCCCCAATATATTCAGTCTAAGTGGATTTACAGAGTTAGTCTGACAGTTTCTGAAACAGAAATCCTCTGGTTCACAGCAGAGTGCAAGCACTGCTGTCTCTACAGGCAGGCCAGTGCTTCTTGTTTTCTTTAAGATGGACTCCCTCCGATGACGCGGGGGCAGAGGAGGTACCACACCCCATTCAGCCGTCGGCCTCGTGTTGAGACAGCTCTCACAACTGCCAGTTCTTCTTGAAGGTTTTACAACGAAAAAGTTTCAAACAAACATCAGATGAAAGCAATTTTGAGTCTAAACCAAGCATGGCCAGGTTTGCATTGGTGATTTATTGGTGAAAGGCATCAGCTCCTATTACCTTTTCCTTGAGCCATGCAGTTCTCTGGCTTCCAGACATTTCTAGGGCCTGATTCTTTTCCTATTGAAGTTAATGGGAGGTTTTGCCACTGATTTCAATAGGAGGCCTCTAACTTTCCAACCTTCTGCCTATAGAGGCTTGAAGTGCTTCCAGGTTTCCATCACAGTCTGCGGTTCCCCTCTTTAAGTCAATTGGACATTAACAGATTGCCTGGGTCCACACCTTTGGATAGAGAAAAGCTCCAGATCTGATTCAGCGCTCACTCACACACCAGCTTTATACCCCAGTGGAGTTCCTCCTGATTTATATTGGCAGGAGAGTGAGGTCCAATGTTACTTATGCCTGGGTCATTGCCAGAAGAACACGGAGAGAATTCAAGTCACTTGTTATCCCCTTCCCCGCACCTCTCAATCACAGCATAAATGTATGTACATATCTGTGGATATATTAGAATCATCTGGACTCTTTTAAGTTGTTTGCCATTGAAACTGACTTCAAATTCAAGTTTTAAAGTTGAAATAACAAAGAAGGAAAAAAGAGTCAGAAGGGAGCCAGCTGCAAGGGTACTCACAATTTTCATCAGTCTACGGGACACTCCTAATAACATATTTTACTACTTTGTAGTGAACTTTCTTTGCTTCTGCCATAAATATATTCCCTATGCTGTAAATGAATAGCTTGCAAGCTCAGTAAAGTTAATATAGAAGAATAAATCTTAACTACCTAATGTCAGGTCAGAAATATAAATCTTATCTAATATGCCAGGTCAGAAGGAAAGAATACTTTTCACTGAAAATAGCAAATACTTTCCAGTGCAGAGTAGGAACTTATTTTTCTCTTTAAAAAAATGTGCTGCCCCTAATAAGATGGGTTGAACAGTCTCTTTTTAGAATCTCCAAAAGAAAAATAAACACATAGAGCAGAGTTAATTTATAAAATGCTCCAAAGTTTATCTTGGCAGAACAGTTGTAGGCAGTGAGAGTTCTCTCCCTCTCACACATGCATTCACACACACACACACACACACACACACACAGACACACACACACACACCTCAAAATTCGGACAGGCCCTTACAATAGCAAATGCTACAGAATACTTACATATATGGGTAAATTCATAGATTCTTATTCATGCAAGGCTCTCATTTCAAGTCAATAGAAATTTTTCCAAAGAAAGACAACAATCCTTGGTGCCTTTTTGTGTAAGTACAGACCTGCTGTGTCACAGTGGGGGACAGAGAGGCACACAAGTGCCTCATGTCTCAGGTCCCCCTCCCATGTACCAGCACTTCTGCCAGCTGTAAAGCAGCAATGCAGCCACGGTCCCCTCCTCCTACCTGCCCAAGACCCCACTTGCTGGACACAGCTGGACAGCCTGGTGGGTGATCTCCTAGCCAACTGCTGCTGGCACGTAGGTGCCTCACAGTAGCCACAGGCTCCTACTGCTGCCCATCCTCTTGTTCTTCCTCCACACCTTCTTCTCACACCCCATTCTCATCAGAGCCAAGGTACCTTCAGAGGCGGAGGGGATGAAGCCCACCAAGAACTTTCTTTCAGCCTCACAGGATTAGCTTTATTTATTTTAAAGTCCATATCAGCCTGTGCCAGGGAGCCACAACAACAGGGAAATACTGCAGGTTCCAGATCTACCAGCCAAGAGATTGTCCAAGAGCACAGCGGGTGCTATGCTGGCATCCCCAAACAATTTGGAGCTCCTTCGCCTCTTGTAGCAGCCACGGGCCTTTCATATAGTTTATTTACTTCAGTGTCTGCAAAGCAAACAGTCAAACAGTCATTTCCCTCAAGATAAACAAGAATAGAGGCAGTTTTACATGACCAAAGCACAACTTGATTGTGGGGTATGCACAGTCCTCTGGACCATTCCTGCTCAGTGCCACCAAGTTACAGAATGCAGAACCTGTCTCACAAAAAACCCACAGAAGAATGCAACAAGTAGGTTCTCTTCTCTTCTCTTCTCTTCTCTTCTCTTCTCTTCTCTTCTCTTCTCTTCTCTTCTCTTCTCTTCTCTTCTCTTCTCTTCTCTTCTCTTCTCTTCTCTTTTCTCTTTTCTCTTTTCTCTTTTCTTCTCTTCTCTTCTCTTCTCTCTTCTCTTCTCTTCTCTTCTCTTCTCTTCTCTTCTCTTCTCTTCTCTTCTCTTCTCTTCTCTTCTCTTCTCTTCTCTTCTCTTCTCTTCTCTTCTCTTCTCTTCTCTTCTCTTCTCTTCCCTCTTCCCTCTTCCCTCTTCCCTCTTCCCTCTTCCCTCTTCCCTCTTCCCTCTTCCCTCTTCCCTCTTCCCTCTTCCCTCTTCCCTCTTCCCTCTTCTTTCTCTGCTTTTTGGCTGCTGGGAAGTTGCCAGTAACGTCCAGCATTTGGTCTGACAACTGTTCTACTGTAAATATTTAGAGGAATCCATTAGAGATTAAACAAAGTGTAAGTAACTGCTCCTAAGTGATAGCTCTTATTAATGTTTGCAGCTATAGACGCTTTACAAATGCATATGAAAGTCCTACCTCTAGGCTGCTTGTAAGAAAGGGCAAGACAGAAGGCAGCAACCAGAACACAGTGTAATTTGAGCGTCAGTGTGTTATCATTACAAATATCAGCACAGAGACAGCATTCTGTAGTGCGCGTACCATGCTTGCAAATCTTCCAGACAGCAACGGGTAGAGTGCGTTACCCTGACCAATGTATTTTAAATGATCCGTATAAAGCCACAAAAGTACTCAAAGTCCCTGTTAAGACATCTTTGCTTTTCTCTGTTCTGCCCCAAAAATATAACCTCCCCCTCCCCCAAAAAAAACCCAAACCCAAACCACCAAGTCCCCTTCCACCTCAAAATGTATCAAGAATTGTCATGTGTTACAGGGGAAAAGGCAAGCACTGGTCTGGTGGATATTTTAACTCTTATTGTATTCCAAAATTGTACTGTTCATGAAGAGTCCTAGATGTTCCCTGTGCAGTAGGATATTAGTAGCAGAGAAGAGATGAGCATGAGATTATACTGCCTCCCTGACACTGTTCTGGAGGTCATTATGAAATACTTAAGAAGTAATTCTAGCAGAAGTCTCTTTCCAGTGGACATAATTTTGAGAATAAAAAATGCTGCTTTTACAACAAACTGAGATGAATGAAGATGTATAAACACATCTACATGTAAGCCAATTTCTTTGCTTAAAAAACAGAGATGTTCTAGGAACACAGTGAACAGCAGGTATATGTCTATACATGTGCATACCATAGCAGACTTTTCTATCATAGCAGAGGTCGGTGATACAGATTTTTAAAATTTTAATTACTTTATTTATTGTCAGTAAGTAGAGTTTGCTGGTTCTAATACAGAAGGGGTAAAAATTGGATCACAACGTTTGACTCCAGCGTCCACCTTGAACAGGTTAGGTCCTGCAAGAAGAAGGCCTGGAGCTTATCCAGATCACTTACAATGCTTTCCCAGGGTGGTAATGTCTGGTACTCACAAATAATGCATGTAAGGTAGACCTCTTAGCATCACGTCTAATTTTTAAAGCCAGCAGTCTCCTTCTCATTTCTTGCCCACTTACCTTAAATAAAATGTCTGGATAGTGCCCAGGTTATTCTAGACATCAATCTGTGCTCATCCTTTCCAGTCAGTTTCATAGTCATATCCCACCTTTCAAAATTAGTCACCATTTTCCATACATGAGTTTAGATCTTTACTGGAGAAATAGCTAAAAGCAACCTGGACAGCTGGGAGGGTTGGGTGTGAGCTACTGAGCAGGAATGTGCTGACTTGGTGCGTACTCCCATCTCTGACCACAGTGACTTACAGAGTTGGTGGCTTCTGTGTCACTGAAGGGAAGAAGGTAAGGCAATTTATCTTCTACTGTACCTCCGTGTGTGTGTATATAGGAGCTTCAGAAGGCCAAGCAGAAGAGATATTCATGCTGTAGAAAAGCTGTAGAGTGGTCTCTTCAAGAAAGAGGGGCATTAGTAAGCTAGTGGGCTTGGATAGCTTAGACCAACTGAAGTTGTTTGGCACAAAACTCCCCTAAATGACTGTATTCACATTAAAATAATAACAGCAAGATGCAGAAGCAAGAATGCACCAGACTTTTCAAAACCTGTACAAATATCAGTTCATTTTTCATATTAATCCTCTTTTTACAAGAGGGCATTTTCCTAAGTTTTCAAAAAATTGTAGAGGAGGCAGCTACGTTATCTTCTAAGACTAGCCAACAACAGTGATCTCATTTTAAGAGACACAGACCACTTACTTGCAAATCTTGCTAAAGTCTGGGTCATCAGACCTCTTTATCTCAATGAATCTCAAGGATCTTTCACTGGATAATTTGGCAGAGATCTGTTGATATTCAGAGGACAGTGACATTTGGCTCAAATAAATAATTTGACCACATCTCTTGACTGCAGATATTGAAAGTATGAACATCAACAACCGAGCTAGCCACTGGACATAAAATGGCAACTCCTGGGCTACCTCATCCCAAGGCAGAGGTCTAAAATAGTTCGGGTGGGCTGAGCCCTACGAGTGTTTATTTGCCTCCAATGACTACAAAGGTTGATGTCCCCAAGCCCAGAGGATCTCCCGCTCTTCATCCACAGAAGAATTAAACCTGACAAGACAGATGTTGACTCTTTAGGAGCCTGGACAGCTGGCTCAGCCATGGGTGTCCAAATCTGCCGTATCTACAAGGGGAAACAAATTCCAGCATGGGTCCTTAAGTGCAGGTACCTTAATTTTTAAAACTGAACAGAAAACTTTCAGAGGTCCCAAACTGTAGATAAAGTCAACCAAACCTCCAGAGCTCTTAATTCCTACTCTGGAGCCATGCTTGAATGTTCAAGGGCAGCAGACATTTTAGGGGGATTGCTGGGGTATCATTATGCCTCAAGTTTGTGATGCTGTGGGCCATTCTCACCTATTTTACAACTTAATGGCCACAATGAAAACAATTATTTCTCAAAATCTGCTGTTCCATTTTAAGTTACACCTTAAGCACATGCAATTTGAGTATGAAACTGCTGATTGAAAATCAAAATACATTACAGCCACGTAGCCCAAATGTGAATGCACACCCTGGGGACAGTGGGAGTGGGGATCCCATTCAGTGAGGACAGGTTACACCTTTAGAGCAGGAGTCACACTGTAATGGGGATGAAAGAAAAATATAAAAAGGGAGGCTATAATTATAAAGGTAATTTTTCTTCTTTTGTTCCCAGCCATACTGGCTGAGGGGATATGCTCTTTAATGGTGTCTCTAAGTTCTGTATAGGACAGCACCATTAACACTCCTGCAGGATGCTAACTTGAAGAAAGAAAGTGGAATATATGCCATAGTTCATAAGACAGTAGCAATGAACAACTTGGCTGGTTTTTCCTTCAGCTTTTTGAAAGAGGAGGAGTACTGCATTATTTCACTCCTTTTTTTATATAAAACAACATCCCATCTTCACATCCTTTTTAAAATACTAACTTACTAGTGCTTTTTAAAAATTTTCTTTGATATAAAGAATAAACAAACTGAGCAAGAGATGATACAGTTGAAGAAATTTAGATACATGTTTAGGCTTTAGAAAATGAAAAGGTATTTTTTATTTTCTTTTGTTTTGTCACTAATTTCATATGTATGTTAAACTGGATTAGACAAGTGGCTAAGACACAACAAGAGAAAATTATGTGACATTAAAAGGATACTTTCTTGATATTCTCCCATTCTCCATCCCGTACAAATATATAACGGTAAAATCAACAAGTCTCCTACCATCTGTTTGCTTACACTGATGCCTCATTCAGCAGATATGCTACATTGAAACCTTACTAGACATAAAAATCCAATTTTCTTCATAACGCAACAATGTGGAGTTTGTTATAAGGAAATTAATGTTTATTTAATTTCTGAAATCTCCTGTGAAACAAGTAGTTCTCAAATCACAAAGAAAATATTGGATCATCACCTTATATTAGAAATGCGGCACTTTTACTTGCTTTTATCCACAATTATTTCATTCTCTTTTTTTTTTTTTTTTTAAATATCATTAGAATTAGATTGATAAGCATAACACAACCCACTGGGGGTAAGAAACCGTGACATTGCTGCTACTATCTTAAGGCAAAATGCTAACAAAAGGCTGTCTTGCCAGCACGTGCCCCTAGAAGGGGTACAGCAGCAAGGGGTGTCGGAAAGTGCCCAGCATAAACTGTTGGATCCACTCAATGGTTCCTTTCCCAGGCACAATAATTTATGATTAAGCTACGGCATGCTTTTAAAAACATATCTCACCTCTGATTTGAAACATACATGTGACTGAGATTATACTGCCTCCCTGAGACTGCTGCAATGATTTTATCTACCAAGGCTTTCTGAATTTTGTCTTAATTAATGCAGTTCAATCTCACTGATACCTATTTCCACCCACTGATCCATTCTATCTTTACTACCAGTAGCAAATATCTTTACAGCATAGATATTTCAGGGGCAATGCTTTGTTACAGACTGCCTTTTTTTTTTTCCTGCCTAGAGAAAGAGCTGCTGTTGTGAAGAGTGCCTCAGACAAGGCTGGTTTTGGAGAAAAGAGTCCCCTAAGCCAGTTGCAGATTTTACTATGCTTTTTTATGTCTAAGAACAGGCATGACTGAGGCCTCAGCATATCTGAGCTTGGCCCTGCTCTATGCCAGTGAAAGGCTTTTGCTGATAAATGTTCATGTACCTGTTTGCTTAGAAAGTTGTTACAGGAGAATTGGGGCAGGGTCTAACACAGTGCTGTCCCTATGTAGTGACCAAGAAACTGTGTTCCTGCTGGAAGCAAAGACATGAGGACATCCCAATTTCCCTCACTGCTGTGCCCTGCCTGCCACCAGCAGCTCTCAAGCATTACGAAGCAACAAGACACTTCAGAGCTTAAAGATCTTCTTAATCCCTGGTACTGAAGGATTGCTTTGGCATGGGCACTGGGATGGCTGTGCCTCCTCCTTGCAATACAGAGCAGAATAAGGCCAATAGCAACCGATCTGGATTTGCTGGCAAGAGTCACAGCTTCAACCCAAAAGGTTCCCCAAATGTCTCAATCCAGGCTGGTTATAGCAGCCATCAGACAGGCAGTGCATTCCCCTTCTTCTCCAAACGTGTTGTTAAAGGTAAAATGGCCCCTAAAGCATTTACTTACATCATGGAGCTGCATCTCATTGGATTGCTATAAAGTGCTTTGAGGACCACAGGGTGAAAAGTCCTACAGAACTGCACATATATTTGGAGTCTTACTGCTGCTGTTGCTATGTGATTATATACTTTTCTCAGGGGTTTTAAGCATGGTTGAAATCACAATAGTTTGCAATAATTATACTTATTGTCTTTTTCCCATGTCCGTGATAAACTTTGTAAATGTTTTCCCTGATCATTTGGCCTCCTTTTTATTCAGCTCGCCTTTGAACACCTCTTTCTAATTTTCTGTGAGAACACCTTTGTGGTACTGGCTTTTTTCCATATGGAGTGTTACATATGATGTTGGTATGGAAAGTATTACACGGCAAAGAGCAGATTTAAGCTGAAAAAGATACTTTAGACATTAATGAACAGGCTTTGAGTCTCTCCTTTTATAGGACACTGGTTTGATTCTTACTGAAATCAAAGCAATCTGTTTGCCCTCCTGTGAGGATATAGTTTAGCAGCCCTTTATAAAAGTAATTAGTAATCTAAAAGTTGAACACCTTTATACTAAAAAAGCACTGAAATTATCATCTTTGTTGAGTCTCTCACTGAGACACAAAGGAACAGGGCTGCTGACCCCAAGCAGTGTAGGAATCTTGCTCCCAAATATAATGGCAATGACTTAAAATGCATGAACATTAATTTTAAAAAGTTAATAAAGAAGTGCTAGAAGCCTTTCATAAGTCTTTTTGAATTCACACAGCTATGCTTTTCTCTGCAGTATTAGGAAAGAAAATTTTTTTTCCAATCTTCTAAAAAGAAGGAGAAAAGAATAATGACTTTGCTCCCTGGAAAACCTGAAAACATAGTCATTATGTTGAAAATATTTGATATTTTATTTTCCCCAATACAAAATTACCTAAGACTACTGAGAAGCTAAAAAATAGAAATGTTTAAACTTTGAATTAGTTAATGACCAAGAGGTTCAAGGCATTATTTTCAAAGTTAGTATGTTAGGAGTTAGGCTTTTGCCTGCTTCAGGAAGATAAGTGTCTGCTCCAAGCACAAGAGCCTCCATTCAAGAATAAGTCCTTAATTTTAATCAGGTATTTAAGTCTAATTGAAGTCAAGGGGTCTGTAACACATGTGTGTAGGTAACCATATGCTGATGTGCTTTTTCAAATGGGGAGGAATTTAATCACGGGCTTACATGGTAATTGTATGGGGTTTTTTTCCAATTTGGTCTGGGTAGGCAGAAAGTAGCATAAAAGGGATCAAGAAACTTAAAGCTTGTTAACTTAGTGCTCAGTGTAGAGGAGAAAAAGAGTCTTTTATTTCCCTGAAATTTCTGACCTTTTTTGTTTTTTTTCTTCTCCCTGTTGCTCTTTGCTCACTAACCACAGCTCTCGTTTGCTGTGGACAATTCCCAAAGGGAACATTCCTCGCTGGAGTAACTTACCCAGCTCTTTTCCTTAATTTACAGTGAGTACAGCACCCCTTGCAGAATCTGTAGCAGACCCTTTGGCTGCAAGCCAGTGCTAATAGCATGTTTTCCAATAATCTAATCTCTTCAGTCACAGAGCAGAAATCAGAAAGTTAAAAGAACTGGCTTCTCAACTTGTCTCAGTCCGCCTTTGAAATCTGTGCATGGAAATGTTGTGCGAATAGCTACAATAAATTGTTACCACACTTGCACCCATGACTCAATAGTTGTGCCCATAACAATCTGATGTATATGAGAGAACCCTCTGTAAAGCAAGGTTTAATGTGGTGCCAGGAACAGACTCTCATGAAGGCTTGCGTGTGCAAAGAAGCCAGAAATTTCAGCCAAAGCTGAGGACGTATTGTAAATATCCATGAATTAAACACCTCACAATCCTAAGAGATAGGTATCGTTTCTCCCTTGCAGATGAAAAAAGTGAGGCTCAAAGATGACAAAGCCAAAACTTCTAAGTTTGGCTCTAGAAGTGAAGTAGCAATACTTTGATTGGACTCCTGAATAAATAGCTGCATTTTCAGACCTCTGACCACCTGCATCTTCCACAGACATTCTGAAAATGAGGGTATATACATAGGAATGAAGCAGGAGATTAGTTGTGTCACTGGAGGTCCTAGGTTTGAAAATGTAGATTCTAGTGCTTTACAATGCTAGAAAGGGACCATAACCAGCCAACTTTACCAACCTTCAAACCTAAAACCCCTAACTTTCTTCAAAGACACATAACTCAGTGGTATTGTTAGGGAAAGTCAAAGTAACTAGATGCTGAAAGTTAACCTTTTATTTTCTTCCACATGGTTTCTTTTTCTTGTGTGCTGGACTGTATGTATTTTTGCTTTGGAGGCGGGGAATTGACACCATCACAGTGATTTTTCCCAATTTCTAACATTATGCAGAGCTCTGGTGGTCTACAGATTACAGGCTGATATCTGGGTCCATCGTTCTACGCCAGGACTGGATCCCTTCATGCATGATTTTGATTGCTGCCACCAGGAGCACATGCTTGTTGGGGACTCGGGGTAGCAGTTTGCTACCCCTGTGAGACACATGGCGTGACTTGCTTCATGCAAGTCCAGGAGGTCAAGGAGCAAGTTAAGGAGGATGTTTTTGTTCTAGGGCACAGTTCAGTCTTTCCTTTCACTTATTCCATTTTGGCATCTGCTTGTGACATTTTTTAGCACAATTTTTCTGCAGCAGCCCAGCATTTTGAGTGGTGTTGTTGCGGTCATCTCACATCCAAGCCCTGTCTCATGGCATCCCAACGTGGTGGCAAGCCACTAGCCACCAGATATTCATCATATTGGATGCTTTAAAAATAACTGCTGTGATTTCATGTTTTTCTAATATCTAGGGGATGTGTGGTTTTCACTGAAGCCTAACTAATTGTTGGTATAACTTATATTAAACAGTTCTATTTGCAGTAATGGGTTCTTTTTCTATCATTCATTCTGCATCAGCTTAACTTTAATTAAGTTACAGCGTGACAAAACAGAACTGAACAGTCCTTTCTTCCTCATTACTGGAGTTATTAGAAATATGTTCTTCAACAGAGCACGTTGCAAAGTGCTAAGGATATTTTGCAAGCTGGCTAAGGCATCCAACACCTGAAAAAGCAGCTCTCTTAGGCCACAAAACAGCAAATGGATCATTTTCTTGTGCAAGAGCTTGGATAGGAAGAGGTGTCTTGTAAATTTGTACTTGCACGTGCAGAGCAAGGTTAAACACGCGCCTTCAGGATGCTGCTCTGATCCAGCCTAAATTATGTGACATCTACCATTGTTACCAGTTAAATACTTCAACAAAAGTATATTTTTACAATGACTTCTTCAATTGTGCATAAAAAGTGTCAGATGTCACTTTGGATGTGCATCAGCAATATTAAATAATGTATTAGACAAATAAAAAGTCATCCTTAAAATTTATAGTTCATAGTTTGCCCGTTAATCTTTCCAAATGTGGGGGTTTTTTTCAGTTTAGGCTAAAGACAAATTTTAAAGACAAATTAGACTTCTTTTTCATATTTTTTTGCTGCTGCACAGAAACATTAAAATGGCTTCAAAACCATTGACTTTGCAGCTCTTACTATAAAAGTTTTGATAAGACTCATAACACGAACCCAAAGTTTCCTAGATATTTAATTACTGATTTTATATATAATTATTGGGCTACAGGGTTTTGTTTTTCTTTGCCTAATATTGTCAATAGGTGGCCCCAGTTTATTTTTCTTACTGTAGAATTTCTTTTTTCTTTTAAATTGTAATTCTGTATCCTACAATTCCTTATCACCTTTACAATGTTGCTATTGCTATTTTAAGTTAAAGCCACTCAGACAATCATTAAGGGAATAAAATTCCATTAGAAGATGTCACTCTTTAAAAATAGAAATATTTTGTCAAATATTTTGACAAAATTTTGTCAAAATTTATTTTCAAATAACTGAAAGCACGTATTCCAAACAAAGTGAATCAGATTATCTTTTTATTCTTGTGGGATGTTTAATTTTTTTTCACTGTATGGTAATTTTCAATGAATCCCACTTTTGAAAATCCATGTACAATCACATTCCTCTCATCCTCTGTAGATGTGATCCTTATGGGCAGACACTGAAGCAGAGCTAAAGACTCATAAAGACTTTTAATCAATTAAACTGATTTCCTGGTTGCTGCACATCCTCTCCAGGGCATCCTCAAGAGGCTGGAGCAGCGTGGCAGCTTTTAGCCTTAGATCGCAAGGGAGGTGGTGGCCATGGGGATCCCCTTGCCAGGAAGAATGTGGATGAAGGTGTGTATGAGGGACCTGTCTCCATCTTGCACTGACCCAGCAGCTGCGGGGGTTGTTTTCCACTCTGGAGGTGGCAGCAAAGGGACAACAGGGCATTTGGTCTATGCAGCCACTGGCTGCAACACTCACCTACAGCCCTGTGCAGTCTGCAGCTTCTCTTTTCAAATACAGCCTGTGCATAAGCTTTCAATTAATTTAACTATCTGGAAAGTTTGACGTGTCAGCGTTATACTGTTAATTGGATTTGGGATAACAAACATACTATTACAGATGCTACATTAATTTTAAAAAAACCAAGCCAAAAACCAAATAGAAGTTTTAATTCATTTTAATTCATTTTCTCTTCCAATCAACTGAGCTGATTGGTGTGCAAATCCTCAGGGAAGTGGTGGTGTACTACCACAAAGAAAACGCACTGTTTCTCTGCTTTAGCACAAAATGGATGATAGCCTTGATTTCGTCACCAGCACCCCAATAATTCAGCTCAAATACTTTGTAGCACAGCTGTAGCTCAACAGTAAACTGCCTGCTGTGTGTCACTGCAGTGATGTCAGACGAATGTCGGTTTTGGGGAGGTGAATGATGCTCCGTGTGAGCGCTAAATTTCTTTCATGTGGGTCAGTGTGTGCGGCAGTGAAGCTGGTTGGGAGGGAAAGGCTCAGACTTCAAAGGGAGGGCAGCACACAGAAGGGGTGATGAAGCAAGCCCTAACTACGTGCCATTCATAGTTACTTCACTAGAAAATCCAGGCACACGGAGCTGTTGAACTGAGCCAGTTTCTCAGGAATTGGATGCCTACTTAAATCTCACCCATCCTATCATTTAATTCCAATCCAAACAGGCCATCCAGTCACACTGCCCTCTAAAAATCAGATAACTGTGCCGCAAACCATGCGCTACCGCAATGTTGATTAACACATTAGTGAAATCCTCACCCTTTTTTCTTCACAGGAGTTTTACTATTGACTTTATTGGCCCAGGACTTTTGTCAGTGAGTCCAAGCTGACTGGTGATGATGTCTCTTGTCTGTTTTCCACTAGAGTTGAATTTGATTTCACATCATACTGTTCATGTTTTGCACTCAGAAACTTTTGACTTCCTCCTCTTTTAGACTAGCATGAGTGGCAGTGACATGAGGGAAAGGTGAAAACAGTTGGATTGTCATTTGCTGAGTGTTGATAGCACACGCATCACTGCATAGCACTGCAGCAGAGAAGCAGTCACTAGGCCTGGTATTTTAATCATTAATTTCAACTTGGAATTTTGGACAGTATTTTGTGTCACTGGCAGATGGATGGTCCAGTCAGCCTGGAGAAGTTAGCCCTTTTCTTTCATGAAAATTTGAGATCAGAGTTTTTCCTTGTTACAAATCATAGAACACAATTTTTAGAGATTTTCCAGCACTGTGATATTCCTTAGTACCTATACTATGACTTGAAATCTTGATGTGAGTTTTGAATTTAAAGAGACAGGTTCCATTTCAATGTTTGCAGGCATCAGTCCAGAACCGTTCCACTGCGAGCAACATACTTGGGGCTTCCAGTTAGCTTCAGTATGGTATGAATTTAATCGTTACTCAGAAAGAAATCATTTCATTCAGTACAAACTTTTGATCAGTTCCACTTAGGAAAATACATTAAATTGAGAGGATATTAAGTAATTGACCAAAGGCACATCTGAGCACCGCCAAGGCAGTGGGCTGGCTTGCTGTCTGGCTTATTAATTTTTTAACGCTGTAAACATGGTAGTAGAAAATCATAGTTTTGACATGGGATTACAGGCTTTTGCTGTCTAAACCCTTCTCCCTAGTCCCCAGCATGGAAAGTAAAATCTGTCACATCCTGCTGTTCTTTCTGTGGTTTCTGAAACAAAACTTTGAGAGAAAAACTCTGGTCTCAAAAGACCCTGTGGGAAACAAGAAACTTGCAAATGCTACTGTAGTTGTGTAATGTTGACAGTATGAGCTGAGTGATCCTTATACAGATTGGAAATACACAAGCATCTGTGTAATACGCAACGATAAAAGTCTCCAGTATGTTAGGATAACACAACAGGAGAAGCAAATGGGGTGTGGGGGGTACAGGCTCTGCTGCCACCAGGATAGCCTAAGCATTCATGACCTCTGTTAGAAACACAAAAATGGTAGATGGAACACTATCATCAAGCAGAAAGCCAAAGCATTTTTTAAAGAACGAGCATGTAGAATATACATTTTTGCTTCTTTACTCAGTAGAAGCATTCATGTCTTGTAGGGAAGAGAATGGAGAGTCAAGGGAGTCACAGTGATGTTGACAACTTTGTTTTTAGAGTTCTGTGTCCATATGAACAGTATAAAATCAGCTGGAGATCTTCATGACAGCAACTTGCAGGATTAGAGTATTAAAATACTATCTATATATGCATCAAACATAGTCTCTTTCCAAAAGTCACACCTCCTTTTTTATCTGAGCACAGATGCTTTATTTGCAAGTAGCTGAATCTGACAACTGCCATAACATGCTGGTTATACAATTATTAGGTTACTACAGTTACTAGGTTACTACTTCGGATAGATCACATACTTACCCTTCTATAACAACTCTTTTTATTTAGACAATAAGAGGGAGATTTTGTAATTGAGTTTTACATTTTAGAAAAAATTCATAATTTATAGTCTTGAAGGCTGGGTATTTGGAAACAACTACAGCTGACTCTAAAAGTAATATCTGTAGTTGCTTATAGGATTTAGAACTTGATGTGAGAAGGTATTGCATGACCTGGTCCTACCTTCACCATCACTATCAGGGTGTTTAAGGCAATTTTCTCAGAGATCATCTTTGGTTCCTATACTGCTTAAACTTTCTGGATCCTCGAGTGTTGCTGGTGCTCTATAGTATGTGGGAAAAAAAAGTCAATTTCCCTTCTCTCTCCATGAAAAGAATTTTTCAGTTTATTTACAAAACTCTCTGGAATGACAAGGAGCCATTTGTGGTTGCTGTGGCTGATTTCTGTTGTGCTGAAGATGCTAGGAGACTGCATAAAACTCTGCACCCCTGGTGAGATTTTTCAGCCTGTTGATGCTCTTTCTAACCGAATTCAGGGGAAATGTGTTCTGGCTGCCAGTACACTTAATTTTCAGGATCACTCTGCCAGACATGTGTTTAATAATGATGAGGCAATCCCCAGTGAGGTCTTGGCCATTTGGGCCAAGGGCCTCCTTGCTCGTAGACACCACTACAAAACAGTTATGGATACTTCCTGAGACTGTGGAACAGTCCCACACTTATGTTTCTGTTGCTTTTTAGAACTGTTGACATTTGGTGAATAAAATAGGTTGGTTTCTTTTCCCTCAGATGTGAAGTGCCTCTTGAAGAGAAAAATATCGTCAAGCCAGGCAGATGTTTGGGGAAATTTTTTTTTGTTTGTAAGGATCTTTTTCCTTCAAAACATAGGAAGACACTTGGGAATCCTCTTTGCTACATGTTTTGTATCAGAAGGCAGCAATACTCTGAAGTAAAATAGAAGTCAGGCAAATCTCTGGAGGAGTTATCATCCTCTTAGAAAGAAATCCTAAAGTATTTGTGAAAAACAAATCACAAAGAGAAGCAGAAGACATTAAGCCTTTAACTAAGACTTTGAGGCTGATTTTTCCTCTTTGCCTCTTTTGCGGGTGCCTCAGATCCCCGTAGATCCAGAGGAGGCTGAACAGAGAGTCCACATTCCTCAGCTATCACCACTAATTCAGTTGCATCCCAGAAAACTTATGGCCAATCCAATGTAGTAATTGCCATGTACGGGTCTATCTTCCCCAGCTGCTCCCCCATCACAGCACACCCAGTCCCTTGCCTCTCTGCAGGTGATTTAAGACCTAGTGATCAAGCAGAGCTTAGCCTGCAAGACTGAACTCAGGTTTCCCCTCGGCTCAGGCTGGCAATCTATTTAGCACTGATAATACAAATTTATCAAAACTCATGCACACTGGCTCTCCCGGCGCTGTGCCACCACTCCTGGGCTTTGTCCTTGCTCCGCACTGCCTGTTGCATTCTTGCCCCACCGTTGTGTGTCCCACCTCTAACGCATTTCCACACAATGAAACACTGTCCAAGAAAGAGTCTGAGGAAATACGCTGTGGTTTGCAAACTGAATTCCTTAATGACTTTCTCATTAGAAGAGCTGACTGCCAAATGCTGTTTGTGTTTGCCTAAAGGACGGTCTGCATGATTGAGAGTAGCTCTGTTTTACATGAAGCATTGTTTTCAGGCCACCACCACAGGCAGCTGCTTCTCACTAGGCAAGGGAAACAGAAAGGAACACGAGGGAGCGCACAGAGCAATCAAATGACACGAGAACCCATGGGATTTCCCATCCCAAATCCCCACCACCACAAGGGCTAATGTCCGCCCGGGTGCTGCGTGGTTGGTAAAGCTGAGGTGGGGTCTGGCTCTCGCAGCAAGGGGCAGCCCAGCTGGGAAGGCTGAATTCCAGAGCAGCTCTGCTGTGAAAATATTTCCTGTGAGAATGCGCAAGCCTGAGAAATCAGGAGCAGCAGCAGGGATGGATTTCATTGGCCTAGCACATCCATTTCAAGAGCAAACCTCTAAATGGACATCTTGTTGTTGGAGAGAGGTGATGAGACAGTGCACCTTAGCTGCAGCAAACAGGCAAAGAATATTCTTCTACCCTGTGCTTTTCCCCTGGCTGCCGGAATGCCTGCCCAGCTGGATTCCTCCTGCATTTTCTTATTTCTGTGGCTTTTTGATTCCATAAGTTTTAATCTATATATGGAGTAAAACTGATTGAAAACTGTCATTGTGAAGGTTTAGAATTTATTTGCTGCATACAGTCAATATCTAGCTTCTCATCCCTGAAAGTTCAGATTCAAACTCAGCTCCTTATCCTTAACTTTCTATTTTTAAGAGAGACCACGATTCATTGTTTCCAGAGTAGGGCTTTGGAAAATATTCTGAGATTTCATTTGCTAATGAGACTTAAAACTAATATCTGGACAAACGGCTTGCACAAAAAGAGGCCTCTGGGAAAAAAAGGGCTTAAAGCCAGACAGGAGAACGGAATAGTTCAATATTAATTTAGGATCTTCCCTAATCTCCAGTATTTAGGTTTTCCAAAAAGGAAGGGAGGGATAGATTTTGGACGTACAGCCAGTCATGAGTCTGTACATGCATAGTTTGTACCACTTCGGGCTAATGTTAGTGTAAGAGACGAGAAAGAACTTGTCTGTGGGTCTCTATGCTCCCACCATTTGCTTTGCCCACTGCTATACTGCATTTTCCATCCCTGAGACTCTGTGATTTCACTGTGCTCAAAAAGTGTTTGGATACAAGAGGGCAGAGCACTCAATGGTTAATAGGGTCATGCATAGAATATTTTATCCTTATTGAGTCAGTTCTGAACATTGTTGACAATTTTTTGTATTTCTTTGCAATGGAGCAGGCTGCACCAAAGACTAAGTGGTTTCAAGCAAGAGTATTTAGCAAGAGCATTTCTTGGACCTATTTGCAATGCTATAGTCTGTACCTCCTCGTTCTGCAGCCAGTCTCTAACCCACAAGGCCACAGTGCCCGACCCTCTGCCAAGGCACTGAACCTCTTTTTGTCCCTCTTACCACATCTATAGTCTGTGGCTAACAGGAGTGGGCTGTGCTCTCCTACTGCTTTTTCACCTGCTTTTTCACTTCAAAGTGTTTATTAAAGTGGGTATATATTACTTACCCATTTCCACTGTTGACATAAGCATAGACATTTTAAGCAATGCTTACACCTGGTGTACCATGACTGGATTTCACCAGATGGGGTTTATGTTTCCAGTTTCTTGTGGCACATCACTTAAACACTGAGCTCAATGTCTGATACAGGGAAAAAAAAGAGGTAAAACTTCTGGTTGCTTCCTTGGGGTTATGGTGTGCCATTGCTGAAGCACTTGGGATCTGCAGGTACTAACACTTCGCTGCAATGAGAGAGGAATAGTAAGGGCCAGTTCTGTACCCAGAAGTAATAAGTTCCCTCCCTGTGGTAGAAATATGTTTTACAGCCTGAGTTTGCTGTGTTTCCTTCTTGAATCCCTTCAATCCCACTCAGCCTTTGCAGCAGGGGAGGGACGAGCCCCTACATCGCAAGGATCTGGCAAGCATCTGGATCTGCACCAGAGAGGGAGGAGGCTGAGAGGTGACAAGAATGAGATCTTCAGCTGGAGCTTGGAGATGCCTAATTTCAAACACGCTATCTCATTCTCTAGGCACAAATATTTTTGCTCCACAATTTGTTTTCTCCCAGGTTCAATGACAAAATCCAATGCTTTCAAAGAATGCCAATTTCTGGAGCATGTGGCTTGTCCCTTCCTACTTTGATTCTTGCCTGAGCCAGAATAAGGGTCTACCCTTATTGCAAGTGCAATGAGAAACTATTTTATTACACAGATACAAGGCTCAAAGAAATGCCAGACACAGTAGGAGACAATCCAAAAAAAAAAAGCATCTCTTTAATAGTTTTTAAGAGAAAAACCCCGTGGTTCATTTAAAATGTTAATTCTGACTTTTCAGTGAAAATTTTTCTTTAAGAATTTCCAAGAATTGGAGCTTACTTTGCTTCATACATTTAATTTTAACATGACATGAAATCAGTGGAGCTTGACTTGCATATTTTATCCTATTCCTTGCTCCATAACACTAGAAATAACATTCTCCATTTGGAACCACAGGCTTTCTATTTTTGCTGTGTTATTTTTATGAGATGTATCTGGAATGCATGACAAGAGGCAGAAATTGTGAAAATGGCTAGGAGTACATTTTATTTTATACTTAGTACTTCTGGAGTTAAAGGGGAGGTGGAAATTGGCCATGTAATGGATCTTAGCTATAAAGAATTATCAATTTCAATAGTAAAGTATTGCCTGTCTCAGCTCACACACACAGCTTGACCTCAGAGCAGTTGCACATAATGTTTTCTCTGTCAAGAGAATCTATTCATAATGATGTGTCACAGGTGCTCACACATAATATGTTTCCCGTCAAAAGCGATCATCCATATTTTCTATAACAGCTTTGATGACAAATATTTTGTTCTTCAGCTGCTTTTTCATCCAACTGTCAGACTTAATGAAGGAAAGTCACAGATAGTTTTTAAATAATGTCAGCTTCTTAGATCACATTACTGCGTCTGCCTTTGAAAGTAGTTTCATACAAGAGCCACAAGACAGAGGAGAGAGAGACAAGGATGTTTTCATTTACTTTAAAAACAAAAAAATTTCCAGGCTCTTAATTTCAAAATCAATAAGCTCCGTAACTTTGGAATATTTTCAGGGAAAAAAAAGTGTTATATTTATTAAGTACTCAGTATTTTGAGAGTCTGGTGAAAGCAAGTATGACAACTGAATTGGGGCTGCAACTTCTCACTATGCTGAATGTCATTTATTCTCATAGTGGTGTCATGTCCATTGTAAGCACACTTTCCTCTAGGTTGTGCTGTAAAATGAGAGCCTCAGTGTGCACAGAGAATTGAGTTCTTGTATTCTTACTGAAATTGTTTGTGCACAGCACGGCCAAAGTTTGTACATCTCATATGTGTCCAGCCCTACTGAGAGAAATAACCCTCATTCCTCATTTTATTAATGGAAGAGGAAGAGTGAACTCAAATTCCCTTTGAGGTTCTTCAGATGGCAGGGCTTGTCACTGAAACCTCAGAGCACAGACATGCTTTTGCCATTCATGGGACATGTATTTTCTGCCAAGTGGGTAAGTGAACAAAGTACAGAGGTGTTCCTGAACTTCCCTGCCAGGCAACCCTCCCCTGGGCAGCAGGCAGTGGTGGCTCTCCATATGTAAGCCATGGATTCATATGGACTCCTGGTCTGCCTCCAAGGGCTGCACAGAAAGGAGTTGAAAAAAGCAAGTTCATTGTGTGTGCAAGCTACTTAGCAGTGTCTGCAGATCAAAATAAAATCAAAGCACTAAAATAGGCAATCACACCATCATGGCGTGTGCATATTTATAAAATTATCACTGGCCTGAGGAGAAGGCAGAACAGGAAGCCAATAGTATTTACAAATACAAGTTACAAATGTAAATGAGGACTATATTTCTCCTATATATGAAATATAGCTAGATGTCTCAGGCTGAGAGATGAAAACTTGCGCTTAGAAAAATGTCTGGTTTTTTCATGCAAGACAAGGCCAAAAAAAGAGGGGACACGGGGTCTGGAGCTACTTGATGCTTCATTATTTTTTTTGTTCCAATTAATTTAAGAAAATAAGCAAGAAGGAATCAAAAGTAGGTAACAACTTCTAAAGTACAGGAGGATGCAAAACTTTATTCTCTACCACTGAGAAGTAATACACTTCAGTATATCGCACAGCAGATTAATGTCTGCTACTGAAAAGGTAGCCTGCAACAGCATCCTCTTTCCTGCCATCCCCAAGCCCCTAAAGAAGTTAGGCAGTGAGTGTCATAAATTTCCCTTTCCTTGTCTGAAGAATTAGAACAATTCAATTGAAAGGCAAATATAATCCTACCTATGCTACATGCTGAGACTGGAGCAGGGTAAATGCCACAGTTAAGTCTAAACATCAGGTTGTAATTGTTAGAGATTAAAAACATGCCAGAGAGAACATTCCAGGGAAAGAAGGAGGGTGAGAAGGATGGCTCTCCTGTGTAGTTTTTTTAAGGCAAAGTATCATCAGGTCTTACAAGGGCATATTTCTGCACAGCAGAACTCAAATCAAATGGCATATAGTCAATGAAGGAAATTATACACTAGATCGATTTTTAATCATCCAAGTAGGAAAAGCAAGGATAACTGAACGTTAATTTATTTGCTGAGCCAAGTGCACACAAGGCAGAAAAGCCCCTGAAAATAGGGAAAAGAAAAATAAATGTTCTCTAGAATGCCACTGTTCCATACAATCTATTTTAAAGACCATTTGCTGTTGGCTATTTCTGCAAGATGTGAAGATGTCAGCTGGGCTTCTCATTTTTATGCAGACAAAATAATTTCTGAAATGACAAGTCAGGTCATAAGAGACACAAGAAAAAATGAAGCAATCTTTAAGAGCTGACAGAGAGATGGATGGTCCATCCTTCCACGTGCAGAGGAACCATTATTTCATGGTCTTGTTTAATGTATTGTTCTCTCACAGTTTGTTTTTTTAAATTCTTTTCTTCTCAGTGCATCCTAACGTGAGCCAGGGTTGCCAAGGAGGGTGTGCTACATGCTCTGACTACAACGGATGCCTGTCATGTAAGCCCAGGCTCTTTTTTGTTCTGGAGAGGATTGGCATGAAACAGATTGGAGTATGTCTTTCCTCGTGTCCAAGCGGATATTATGGGACACGGTATCCCGACATTAATAAGTGTGCAAGTAAGTGCTGGGGAAAGGGGAAGCGCATGGATTTGTTTGTTCTCTCTTGAATGCTGTGTCTCCTTAGGAGTCAAGTCAACAGAGAAGGAGACGGACAGGCTGTGTCCTTATTTGTTCAGTTCTTTGTAGTAGTGCAGGAAATATTAACCTGAGCAAGAAGTTAAAGAGCACAAAATGGCCTAAAGCCCAGGGATCCTGGCTCTGCATGAATGACCTGCCTAGAACCCAGGTGATGGCCTCCTCCTCTACAGCCCCGTGTGAAGAGGAAGCACCGGTGGGCACCAGGCACTGCCCTCCAGCAGCAAGAGAACGCCAGCAGCTCTGAAGAGGGAGCGGGGACCGAGGAATGCTGAATCTTGGTGGCTGGAGCTGTTTAACCCTCTGCCCTTACCCACCTGACCCCTGTGGCAAGGAGAGAGGATGGCAGGTGGCATTCTTTGGAGATGTGGTTTGCCCTGGTCTCTTTATAGCTTGTCTCATGCTCCTTGTAGTCCTCTGAACGCCTGTAGAAGCTGGCCAGGCTTCAGCTGGCCATGTTTCAGCCTGATTTGGGGGAATTTACCAATTCGTGTTGTCTCTGGGCTGGGGGACAGAGAAGCCAACTCTATTCTTTACTGCTCAGGCAACATTTTGACCCCACTATGGATTTTTGAACCATAGATGAACTGGAAAAGATCACAATGTCCTCCCCACTCCTCTTTTTGTTGTTGAATTCACTGTTTTTAATCCCACAGGTGATATAAAAACATAAGAGCGACGGCCAAGAAACTCTCCCAGTTTTTACCTGGTAATAAAAGTTATTTAATGAATGGACCCCAGAGTAAAGCCTTACAGAGTAACTTGACACTGTAGAGTATATGCTCACTTTTTAGCAGTGTGTGGCCTTGCATATCAGACATGAACCATGCCATACATAAGGTTTTATGCATTTCTCTTAAAAATTTCTGAGAACTAGGAAATATATCGACAATGCCAATTTGGGCAGTCATATAGAGAATACATGAAATACTACAGAACATCTGTTTGAACATCAGGGAACCATTTAAAGAAAAAGAAAGATATGTAGATCCAAACCACTCCTAAGCAGACTCTCAATTCTGGCACATTTTTTTCTCCTGGATGAATGGAGATAGGTAGTGTGGAGCTGACCCAGCACTTGTGCCCCACAGGGTTAATTAGTACCTATGCAGTGTCAGCGTAGGGCAGAAGCAGCACAGGGTGATTCTCACGTGCTGTGCTCTGCCTGCCATTTGCATAGGTCTCCAAGAAGATCAGCAGTGTGAGGCTGTTCAGCATCAGGCCATCCTTTCTAAATCCTCACCCATGCCAGAATCACTTGTGGCTGGCCTCACCATGTGTACAGGCCAGGAAGAAGACCTAATATAATTTGCTTCCTTTGAGGATTGTCTGATATTCCTAGAATTATGTGATTCTGGTATATGTGAGAGAGCCCATGGCAGTTCATGGCAAAGAGCAACAACACTGTTCTTTACTGTTTGCATTTCAGAATGTAAAGCTGACTGTGATACCTGCTTCACCAGAAACTTCTGCACAAAGTGTAAAAGTGGGTTTTACTTATACAGTGGAAAGTGCCTTGAAAAGTGCCCTGATGGGCTGGAAGCCAACAACCACACAATGGAGTGCACTAGCATTGGTAAGTCTGGTCCCCATGCCTTGCCTGGTTTTCTCAGAGGGGATGTGGGATCTAAGGAAGGCCTAATCGGTTACAACACCAGAGAAGGGCAACTTAAAATGAAAATGTTCTTCATAAAAAGATGTATTCCCCAGCACAAAAAACTCAAGGTATTTCCCAAGTCTGCCACTTCACAATAGGCACAAACTTGGTTGTGGCCCACAAATACAGCCTTGATACTAAGGGCAATTCTGCCACAGGAAGCATGGCCTGTTTGGTCTGCCCCGAGGTAGAATGACATACATCTCTTACTTGCTCTGTTACAGTGTTATGCAGCACTATTAACGTCAAAGTTTCAAAAACCCTGAGTCAGACCTCACACGTAGTTTAAGAAAGATTAAAATATTAATGGCTTTGCTTTAGCTCCCTTGTACTACCTGAGCCTTCAAAGCATGCATACAATAACATTTTGAAGCTTACCTTTTCAAAGGTGAAGGCTAGAAACTAATACATTAAGGAAACACACCCCCCCCCAAAAACCCCGGTTTCCAAAATGGTATATGTACATAATCACCTGACTTCAGAAAATGAGGATTAAAATAAAACACCAAATAGGGCGTCACTGACACTGAAGGAGTGAGATTGATGTCATTGTGACTCACTGGCTGTGGAGAAGAGACCTGCTTTTGTATCTTCAGCCTCTGACTCAAAAGCTCCGATTATTCACACACGGACAATTTTGGAGGTCACCACACCTAACTGTCTGCTCCATCCCTCATCCACCCCTCCAAATGAAGGAAGAACAAGTGATATGTTTGCCTGTGAACCGCTGCAGTTAGCATCCCCCACCATGGGCACGCCGAAGCTGTGGCAAGGTTCAGCTTACTTCGGTACGTTGGCTGTGCATTGTGGTGGCTGAGGGCTGTGAGCTGCAGTGCCAGCGGTGACCTCTTCAGCCACCAGCAACCAGGGAGCACTTAGGCACAGTCTGGCCATGATGGAAATCTCCTCCCCCAGAGTATCATGCACATAGCTCTCTCTGGCGTCGAGTGTTTTGGAGGGGAAGTAATGCAGGAATAAAAATAACGTGCAGTAGTTTGGTGCTTTCCTTCTCAAATATATATTAGTTCAGGTGGTAGTGTCGGCTTTTACGGTTTTATTTTCAAGCAAAGACTTTCACCTTTGAAAGAAATTCAAGGGATCCTTTTTGTTTCTTGATGGCTGTTTCCAAGTGCTGTAGACTCAGCTGCTTTAACAATGAGTCAGTCTCAACCAGGAAAAGCCATTTAAAGCTATGGAGTAAAAACAGGACTTTTTTGTGCATGTGAAAGCCAATTATTTTTACAGAAGAGCTCCAATGTAACATGAAAAAAATCACCCACATGACAATCCACTGGAGGAAGGCTCAGAGATTGCCTGAAGTCTGTTATATTTCTAGGTTTCAGAAAATTCAGAAGTAAATTCTGGATCTGGAAAAATGTTGACTTACTAATTCCTCCTTATAGAGGGGCTGGAAGTCTTTCCTTCTTCAATGGTGATTTATAATCTTAAGCATGCAGTTGGACTGAAAGTAAATATATATATTTACTATCTTTTTTCAAGAGAAAGATAGTAAGATGGCACAAGAGAAGGATAGCTATTAAAAACATATTGTTAAGCTTCCAAGGTTACTCCCGTTCTCTGTTTACACTGTTTGGACGAGAGTGAAATGACATACCTTCTGATTTCCAAACAGTACAGGATGCACATTCACATCACTCTGGTTTAGAAAGGGTAACATGCACTGTTCTGAAAAGCTTGAAACCTCACACTGACCCAAATTCTCCTCTGCTTTTCCTATTTCCAGCTTATGTATGCTACAGATGATGTCTCTTTAGATGACCAAAGACACTTGACTTCTAATGTAACACCTTTTGATATCAGTTGGTCCTTTATAACTATTGATTTCGAAATTCAATACCTTTGAGACTTCACTCACCTTTCACCCAGGCATGACCAAAGTTTATTCCACTGAAGCTAAAAGGATTTACACCTCCATCAAACCAAAGCAAACTCAGAACAAACGCCAATAACTGATTTCATTGAGACCAGTTGTGTTGTTGTTGCCTTGTTTCAGGAATGGAATTAAAAAACAGCAAGTAGAAAATAGTAACTGACATAATTATGTGACTTTTTTTGTGCTGTATATCCCTAACAGTGCAATTTCTGTCAATTCATTGCTGCAATTCACTGCTGATTAATTCCATTAGTCTTGGCCACCTTTTGGCTGATGCAGAATGAAAATAATGTACCATATGTATTGGGTATACAAAAAATATATTGGTCAGGCTCAGTTTGTTCTATGTTTATTGCAGTGCACTGTGAAACTAGTGAGTGGAGTCCATGGAGCCCTTGCATGAAGAAAGGAAAAACATGTGGTTTCAAAAGAGGAAATGAAGTAAGGGTCAGAGAGATCGTACAGCATCCGTCAGCAAGGGGCAATCCTTGCCCAGCTACAAGCGAGAGCAGAAAATGTATTGTACAAAGAAAGAGATGTCAGAAGGAAGGAAAAGGTACCAAGTTATCATCATCATAATATGAGTTTGGTATTGTGTTTGTTTAATAATTCACACCTGAATTCTTAGGCCTCAATTTCAGGCTTCACCGAAGCTGCCATTGATGTGGTGTTTTTGGGCTGGAGAGAACTGTGCCTTTGCCTGCAGTAAATAAAATCCTAACACTGCTCAAAAAATGTGCTTTGTGTGATCTAGAGAGGACAGGGTGGGCTGGATGGGAAGGCACTTTTTCTCTCAATTCTGTCTGCTGAAAGAGTTGCCAAGATGAAAAGTTGCATGTAGTGCTCAGAACAAAAAGATCCATCATAAAACATGTCATGGTGGGTGTTGTTTGTTGGGTATCAGGCAGCCAAGTTTCATGCTTCAACAGTGGGATTCCTCCAAACCAACTTCTATTTCATGCTTCCCTACAAGTAAGACTTTAACTCCTGCAAATGCAGTCCTGTGGCTTCTCTCCCAGCCTGAACTCTTTCCACTAACTCTGGCTGAATAACACAGCCTGATCCTGGCATCTGCATCTGGGTCGTGGAGTCCCAGCATGGGAGAAAGATCACAGCGTTGCATGGCAGACAAGGGAAACTCCCCTTGGTTTTACCCAAGAAGCAAGACTGCCAGCAGAACTGTCCCTCCATGCAAGGCAGCTTGTTGGACTTACTCCCCAGCATGGCAGCGAGTGAATGGCATCACACACATTAAGACTGGGAGATGCTTAAGAAGTCTATGAAATGATAATTTAGACAAATTCCACCCAGTAGATACTGCTGTTTGATTGTTCTCCCCTCCTTGCAAAGGGGAAGTTACTTGATCTGTCCTCAGTGAATTTACTCTGGTTGACACAGGAGGAACTATGGAATATTTCCTTTTCTCCATTCCTCCCATTTTCTCTGTCCCTCCCATTTCCCAATCTCATATATTTCTCTCTTTCCTCCCACCCCTTTTGAGGCTGAGTGGAAGAGCTGGAGCAGCTGCCCCTCCATATGAACATCTGTGAGGCAGCAGTAGCTGCTGGTACCAAGTAATAACTGACTCTTCCACTGTTAAATGATGGCCAGGGTTGCTGCAGATTACTTATGGAATGCTCAGGGGGTTTGGATCTTGTAACCCTTTTGAAGGTTGGCTCATTCCCTGGGGAGGTACCCCATGAGAAGGGCAATAATATTATTAGAGAGAGTCCAAAGGAGGGCCACAAAGATGGTGAAGGGCCTTGAGGGGAAGCCTTACGAGGAGCAGCTGAGGTCACTTGGTCTGTTCAGCCTGGAGGAGACTGAGGGGAGACCTCATTGCAGTTACAACTTCCTTGTGAGGGGAAGAGGAGGGGCAGGCACTGATCCCTTCTCTGTGGTGACCAGTGATAGGACCAAGGGAATGGCATGAAGCTGTGTCAGGGAAGATTTAGGTTGGATATCAGGAAAACGCTTTTCACCCAGAGCTGGGAAAGCTGGTGGTTGGGAACTGAACAGGCTCCCCAGGGAAGTGGTTACAGCACCAAGCCTGAGCTCAAGAAGTGCTTGGACAATGCTCTCAGGCACATAGTGTGACTCTTGGGGTGTCCTGCTCAAGGCCAGGTGTTGGACTTCATGATCCTTCAGGGTCCTTCCCACTCAGCACATTCTCTGATTCTGTGATTCTATTGTTAGAAGGAGGATCTTATGGACCAGATAGCTACAGGTGACTCCCCCCTCACCCAAGAACTGGGAACCTATAGGGCGTAGATGTCACCTCCTCCTCCTTGTGTCAGGCAGTGTCCTGAAGAGGTAGAGAGGTGTACCTGCATCAAGGTAGCAGCCAAGACAACCTATTTACAGATTTCCTTTAGAAATCCTACAGATTTCTATGTTCAAAATGTCTATGCTTGCTTCTGTTCCTACCCAGTGGCACAACTTGAAACAGCCTCTCATTAGCCCACTGTAACTGGAGAAAAAGTCCATTTTTTTCCCTACTAAAGCCTAATATTGACAGAGATGAAAATATAGGACTGAACTGTAATTTTAGACTATGAAACTGGGTCTTTTTGAGGCGATGGTATTGTGTATTCGCTTATAGCAATTTGGCAAACACTTCAGATTGGACAAGACATTTCTCTTTGAGAAATGCCTGCTGTTCCTGTGTAATAAGAACTTCAGAAGAAACTACTCACGTATTTTGCTATCCATTCTTATTTTATGGGATTTGAGCCAAACCATACTTGAAAAATACTGTGCACCACAAGAATTCGTTCACAATCGTGAATCTTTTTCTTTCCTTCTTTTTTGCAATATGCATAAAGGTGGTTTTTTTTTCTTTCTTTTGAGCAACTCACAGTCTATATTCTAGCCTGTTTTATGCTCAGTAGACAATTCCTTCAAAAGAAGAATCTATGTTCCACCTCTATCTGTGCCCTTGGGATTTGTGTGCCTATGTCTGAGAGCCATTTCTTTTTTGTTCTGACATTCACCTTCTCAGTATTCACAAAAATCTTTCCCATTCACATTCATCTCTTCAGGGAGATGAACTTGTTTTATTTCTTTTTAAAGAAAGATAATTCTTAATAAAACTGAGCAGTATCACATATGAAACATCAGGTTAAAAGAGCTTCAAGGGATGAATTACAGTGACAAGCTAGGAAGGTGAGAATTAAGCTGTAAGTTTTCCTTCTGTTCCTACTGGAATGGAGAAAAAAAGCTTTCCAACTTAATCTCCAGGCAACATATCTTCCCTACTGCTACTGTCCCTTATTACACAAAGAGACACTGTGATTCCCCTTTGAACAATAGAATAGCTGCCCAAGAAAGCAAGCCAGGCACTGTTCTTAAGGCTAGCTGTGCCCTGTCAGTGAGTGCAGAAGGAGGTGACAACAGAAACACTTGAAAGGAAAGGGAAAGTCAGTAAGTTTGTATTTACTGTTGAGAAATATTGAAAAGAGTCTTTTGTATTGTACAACTCCCCGTGGCATTGCTTTAGAGTTGAGCTTCCATGGCACTGGCTTTTGAAGTGTAGCAGCAGACCCAGCAGTGACCAGCAGCGCTGCTAATCTTTTCTCCATAGCCATGAAGAGAGGGTCAGCTCGGTCACTCTCGGCCATTTCAGTGTTGGATAGATGTCTGTGGCTGAGGGATTTAGGGCAAAGACCACATGATGACGGGGTGTGCTCGTCACAGAGGCCTCAATGACTTTGCTCGAGACGTTGAGGTCAGCGACAGGATGTTACTCAGTGAAGGCACTGCTATCGCACAGCAGCAAGGGCATGTCTCTGGAACAACTACGCAAAACGAGATAAAGCAGATGAAGAGGGCTTTTTTTCTTTGCTTGTTTCCATCTGCTGGTGTGCCATTGAAGCTGATGAGATGTCTTGCAACCATTTTTTTTTCCCTCACTGGCTGTACAATGATGTTTTACTGTGAGAAGATCCTAATATTTTAAGAATGGATGCAAACAAATAGGAATAATGAGGATACAAATAGTCCAATTAGCCTACAAGGTTCTTTTTACTTATTTTAGCACTAAATTAGTTGATCCCAGTGTGATCTGACATGGTAATTCCCATGTGTTTCACATACAGGCTCCTTTAGTAGTTCAGTCCCATCCAAACCTCACTGTAATTTATTTCATCATTCTCCTCTTTTAATCTCATGATGGTGTGCTCTCTTTACTCTGCATGATTATATGATATTAAGTTCCAGTTTTTTCTTCTTCCTTTCTTTCCCTCACACTTTTTGTTTTGCTCCCCCAGTGCAGTGCACTGCAACTTTTACCTTCCCACACTTAACACATTCTTGACTCCTACCCTTCACCAACAGATAAAAATTGAGTCTCATGTTTCCTGTAGCCATGTCCATTAATGGCAAATGGCAAATAGATGTACTGGAAAAGCATAACTTTCAGAGCTCTTCAAACACTGCAAATTATCCATCAATATTATTTCTTTGCCTTCATAAATGTTCTCTGGCCTAACACAATTCCCTTTGGACTGCTGTCTGCAAATGTGTGAGATTGACTTTTACTGGATGAAAGACAAATATTCTGAAATTCCAATATTCTGCATACAAAAGTATTTGTGGGGAAAGAATTGCATGTTTTCACGAGTAATTCTGCCAAGAAGAGAATATTCACCATATGACTTTCTGCTGAGTCCCAACTAAACCCCCCCCAGAGATCAGACAATTTCAAGTACTTTCAGAGGACACATTTTGATCAGTTTGAAGACAATTAAAGCACTCACCAAAACTAGTGTTCGTTATGAACAAGGAAAACACCTTAGAAATCTGGGTATTATGCAAGCCAAGAGATTACATTGGTTACACAGCAGTACTGTTCTAAGCAAATAAATATATTTCAATTGTTTCTCGTTCTTATATTGAATTTTTGCACACTGGTGGTGTTTAGATGTTGAGAGGACAGAAGCAATGTTAACTGTGTCCCATTCTGTGCAAATACAGACCAAAGAAAGTACCTGTTCCTGACAGGCAAAAATTCAAGCATTAGGCATGAAGACATGGGGGGGGTGAGTGTGGAATAGCATGTTCCTTTTTCCCTGTGGAGTGTAGGAATTGTCACCTTGTACAGTGTGAAAGCGGGATGCTGTTACGAGAGGACAAGGGACATAATTTTGGTCAAAATTCAAAAGACTACAACCCCCTGCAGGCAAAGTATCTTGTCAGTTAGTGGTTTGAGCTGTAAGGAAAATAGAGACATTATGCTATGATTTTTTTTTTTTTTACGTTTACAGCAGGAATACGAGAGATAGAAATGCCTTTGAGGTGAGGAGCTGAATCCTAGATGCAGACTGGTGAACTGAAGGGAACCAAGGGAACAGGATTTGTTGCTAAGCAGTTTTAATGAGGAAGTGAATAAATTTTGGGTAAATAAAGTAAAATAATACGTTCTATACTGTACGGCATACATGTGAATATAAAATTGCAGGTTTCATTGAACAGCTTAGAGAACCAAGACTCTGTTGTTTTTTTGTACTAGTTCCTCCATCTCTTATTGCTGTATGTCCACATAATGCTTCCAACCATGTTAATCAGATCATGTCTGAAAAAGTCTTCAGCTGGCTATGGTGTGAGGAGGGACTCTGTAAGCAGAACGAGTGTATTTCAGGCAATCCACAGGTCAGCCACAGTAAAACAAAAACTGGAGTTGAAAAATACTCATGTCCAATACTAATTTTACCTAGTCTTGGCAAAATCAGGGTTAGAGCAGCATTTTGTTGTGCTGATAAACATCTAGTAATGGCTGTACATCTGCTTATTCAAATGAATAGTCTGTCCCTATACACTCCACACTCCAAAGATAAAAGTCTCTTTCTAAGGCAATGGAGGCCCACACCACTTCAGTAACTCCTCAGTGTACTATTTTTAAACAATTTTTTTTCTGATTAAAAAAAATAAATGGACAACAATTTGAGATATTTCTGGTATTGACTATTTTACTTAATCACATTTAAGTCCTAAGCATTGCAATGTGGGAAAGTAAGATATTCCTATCACAGCCCATTCCAAAAGTCACATCCTCTCGCTCATATATAGCTCAGTGGCATTTAAAACAGGAGGGCTGGAGCCTGTGAGCTGGGGAGACATCCCAGTACGCGGTTCGCTCATGTAACTGTGAGAGATGGGGTGTCCTGTGTGAAGGTCACCAGTGTGGTTATGGTTAATGACCTTACTCCATGGCAGGTCACAGGACTTCTGAAACCTCAAAATGAGCAGGCAGCTAATTACTGCATCCCCGTGTTTACATATTGCATACGCCAGTGGGTCCTAACTCTGGCCTTTGCGAGCCTGAGTTACTATAATTGAGGAATCTGTCTTGTGAAGAGTTTGGTTGTTTATTTTCCATTTGTTGCTGCCAAGAGGGCTTCTCATTTCCTTTCCTTGCAAGGGTTTTGACTCTTTAACTTTAACACATTTCCAGCCTCCAATAGTAGGGCTGCTGAGACCGGGAATCCACTAGTTGCAACACAAAGGGAAATGGCATCCTGGGGATGCCCCGAGCGAGGCAGAGCACGGTCAGCACCTGGCTGCCACTGCCACTGGCCGGCAGACATGGGCACAACCTAGAGAAGAGACCTGGGTGGATAGGCTTCAGAGGGAAAAATAAGGCCAAAATGAGTCAAAATGATCTGTGAATCCAAAATAGCTAATAGTAGAGGATGTACTGACTCTAGAAATCAAGCAATGAAAGGCTGGAAAAGCTATTTTTAACCTTGTAGCATTTTCAAGATTTAATCATAGGCAGTTTTGAAAGTTTTACTAAGGTACTACCTGCAAACAGGGACATTAAAATCTGAACCAATTACTAGCAATGTTTCATTTCACTACAAGTATGTTTATTTAGTTTGTGCTATTGTGAACACTAAATTCTCATCAAGCCTCCCAGTTGTGACCCACAAGCAGGTAGAACATCCAGGCTGTGTGTCTCTGCACATATGGTACTACACGCGAATGCACACCCTCTGTACACGTGCACCATGTCGAGGTTGTGCTGTCTGAATAACACACTTCTTGATGAGCAGTCAGGCAAAAATGGTTGTGCCCTCAGATATCAAAATTAGTTTAAGCCCCACAGGGTGCTTGGCTGACACTGCCTCTATGCTCCTTGGAAGACGTTCTCCTTTCCTGCTGCTAGCTCTTCTCTTGCCACCTTCTGCCTCCTCCCTGTCATGGGGAGCCTGGGAGCAGTGGGGAGGTGACTCAGATGCCCTGAGGTCCTCCGGAGCATGTTAAGAAAAAATGTGCTGGGCACACTGAGGATAAAAAGCATCAACTTCATGTTAACAGGAATAGTGTCAAAGCTGAGACAGAAGTATGTGGTCAATTGTTCTTGTAAGGGAAGTGAATCAGAAAAAAGCTGATTGCATTCTTTTATTAAAATGTGAACAATGTGAGAGCTGTCCTCCTCAGATCAGTAAACCAAATAAGGGATAGAAATCAGCTCTTTTTCTTTTTCTCTTCTGATCTTCCCTTTTGGTGCCTCTTTGTGCTCCAGAATTGGCTGGCTGACTATATCTTAGATGCCTGAGCTTTGTAGGAAAAGTCGAAGGGAATACAAGCCTCTCAAGAACCCTTCTTCCTCCCCCTTCCAAAATATCCATCAGGTATTAATTCAGCACTAAATTTCCAGCACCTGCCTAAACTCTTCCCTCTTGAATAAAAATGTTTGTGATTGAAAGCTCCAGCTTTAGAAGATGAAATCTGTCTATTCTGTGAAAGAAAAGCAGACAGAGGTCTGCTCCTTGCCCACAAGATCCAGGTCCACCTTCTGGCTTGCCACCAAACCAGGTGGGCTATTCCCTCCACAGCAGATTTGACTGGGGAAGAGGGCAGGTCAAACAGAGTCCTTAAACAACCTCCCAGTTATGTTGTGCAGACAGGCAGGGATCTGCCTAGTCCTTGATCTTCCTCCCTGGCACAGCTGGGAACAGCTCTGGCACAACTTATTTATGGCACCTTCACCTTCAGCGACTTCCCATTGTTTTAGGGAGAAGCACACAGGAAACTGTGGCTGCTCTCCCCTCTCAGTGCCACATGGCAGAGACTGTGTGCAGAAGAGCAGCGTATTGTTCTCTCTTACGCCTCATCCCTTCCTTCCTCTGCCAGAACATCCTCGCATACCCATCTTTCTTCCCACGCTGGTCTTCTATCACAACTCACAGTTAATGCTTCTAAAGTTCTTCCCTGAACTCCTAGGGATGTAAGGAGCTCTTTCTGAGGAAGGGACGTGTTTGTCACTGCTGGAAGGGGAAATGAGGCTCTTCCAGGATGTGTGCCACAGTGGGATACCTTGACAACTTCTTTCTGTTGACAATTCAACAGGTCCCACAGCAAGTTGTCTTCTCACCTTTGGACAGTAATGCTACAAAGTAAATGTGAAGGGAGGTGGCTGCTGAGAGTAGGGCCCACCTGGCTCTCACCACCTGGAAATCTAAACTCCTCACTATTTTGACCTGAGTGTCCTGGAAAGAGAAACAAATGCAAGAGAGAAGTTTGATAGTGCATCTATCAAATTTAGTCCAAGAATGCAAAACATTTGGGGTATGTGAGCTACAGAGTAAATCAGGCTGTGGATGTTTCAAGTCTAATGGCGACACATCCAGCACTGTTTAATCAGCTAAATCCTGGGCTGTGGAACACTTCCATGTATAGCAATGCTGTTATAACACTGCAGCCATGGGCAGCATGGCACTCATTCATTATTGTGTTACAGCTGCCCTTATTTTAAAGGGCCTGATCCAAGACCCACTGAAATCCCATTGATTCAGAGTACTGTGGATCTAACCATAAAGCAGGGATTTTCAGCATTCCTTTGTAACAAAGGAGCACTTTTTTGGCTGCTGTTTCTCCTCATCTCTCTGGATATTTGCCTGTTCTTCCCCACCCAGGCAGCTCTATTTGTTTTTCCCCACCCAGGTCTCTGCATCTCCAGTCTCATTGTCTCTTCTTGGCTCACTCTCCCTGCCAGTTCTGACACCTGATGAAGCCTTTGGTCTGCTTCGGCTGCCACCTCCCAGCTCTCTTTCACCTTCACAACTTTGAAAAGGGTATGAAGTTAAGTTATGAAGTTAAGCACTTGCTGCCATAACCTTGTGTTATAAAGGTCCAGGGAAGCTTCAGAACATTCCCAATGAGATGATAACATCCAAGGTTATTCTCAGATCGGGAGAGAGGTTGTGGGAACCTCTATGTAAGATTTTTAAGGAGGTTAGACAAACAATCATCAGAGACAGCCTAAGTATCATAGTTCAGCTTCATAGACTAGTAAGGGACTAGATTATGCCTTGATAAGCATTTATAAAATGGCTACAAAATTTCCACAAAACTTTTTCTTGCCTGTTGCCTTCTGCAAAACTCCCAGAGAGACAGCATACTGCCCATTTACAGAGCACGAATCCAGGTATCTCTGTCCGCTGACATCAGTATAAGGCCTCCTGCTGTCATTTACCAAGCTCAGACTTTTATTTGGCCCTGAGCCAAAGAACCGAAATCAACTTTTCTTTCATTTTGTCCAGTTTAGTAATTTGCATTGCAGAGATATCTGTTCATGTTTCTCTTAGCATTCACCAGCTTTGAATAACCGGTGCAGGAAGAGTACAGGGCTGGATTTTCTCGCTAATTTACCAGAGATATAAGGGAGCAACTCTGCCAATGAAAATGTGTCTATTTTAAGAGCTGATGAAGGTATTATGCATGAGGGGCATACTGCTGTATGATTAGGCCTGAAAAAAAAATAAAATAAGGACAGATGCAAACAAATATTATTTTCCAGTAATTTTTGTTGAAGTAATTTTGCAGTGACAAAAAGTTAATTGGAAGAAAAACCCCAATATAGCAAAATAATTAACTGGCATTCCATGAGTTAAACATATACAGCTGACATTAAGGTCAGAATCTGACAATTATCTGTTGGGATTTTCTATTGTTATTTTGTTTTACAAGCAAAATGAGCCAGTAATGAAATTTCTCAATTCTAGTCTAATCCTCCCCAATATCTACAGCAAACAGTAGCCCCAGTGTAAAGATTTACAGCTACAGTTATGTCTCTGCTTTGTTCTTGAGCGTGTATTTACTTCTGCCCATTTGCTTTCTGAAATTCTCTCTCATTTGTCATCTGAAGAACTCCGTTTAAAAGGAAAACAGGCTTCAGACATGAAACACAGCTACATTCCTGAAACATGAGATGAACAACCTTTAATTCACGCAACCTTTCATTTACAGTAATGTTTAATGGATGGGCTGGTTTCATTATGGACAATGCCTCTCCCTGTCATTAGCCTGCAGAAAGGTCTAAAACTCTTAAGCATTTAAAGGAGCTCCGTTTCAGGCTCTGCCTTCCCTCCTCCCCTCCCTCCCCCACTCCCCATCACCCCTTCTGACTGCCCTTGTTCTAAGTGCATAATCTAAATGCTGTACTCTGCAAATTGCACTTTTTGCTGGCTTCGAGCTTCGGAGAACCCTTCTGAACACTTTTTATACAAACCCTAACAAGGTCAAAGTTGGAAAAATCTCAGCTGGTGGACTTGGATCCCATGAGCTAGCGAGCATTTATAATTAATATTAATGAATGGCAGATGACAGATGTTTATTGCCTAAGTAGAAATGTGCATTGCTAAACCAGAAGGATTTAGTTTAAATCCAGAGGAACTGACTTTATTTCTTGTACGGATGTGGGTGGTGGTGGGGAATGCCAGTGGGTGATCCAGCCCCAACTACCTTTAAGCATGAGCATGGAAACAATAATTCTGTAAAGAAGGATCCTGAGCTCTCTATTTGAAGTACAATATTTGCTCCTTCCAAACATTAATTGAAGTAAGGAGCACTCTCTGCACACTTCAGCAGCTCTGATTTGCAGCAGTAGTGGGTTTTATCCATAGATTCTACAGCACCAAAATTAAGGAGCTCTTATCTCTGTTTTACACTTGTGGAAGCTGAGGAAGTCATGGTATTATAAAGAAAAAAGTCCTTATCACGGAGACAAAGGATCGCATTCCCAGACACAGTATATTTTTTCTTGCTGGATTTTTTTTCCACAGTGGTCTTAAATTAAACTAAACCTATGATGCATAAATCTCTCAAGTTTAAATGTGACACAATGGAAGATGTAACATGGACATGGAATAGTCTGTGTGAATACCTCTGAATACTTAAGTCTGATGGAACCTCTGGTTTCTATCTGAAAGCAACTCACTCTTTCACAGCACATAAATTAACTTCCTGGACATAGAGACATCTTGGGTAATGTTTTCAAAAGTGCAAGAACAATTTTCAGTAACTTCTTAAGAGTTTCTGGTTGAGGTTGGAGTAAGAGTCTTATTTGTTCTGAATTCCTTGGACAAAGCATCCTGCTCCTTATAGTATCTTGCTACAGGATGTGTGCACCTACTATTTGCTGTTTTCTTGCCCCTGGGATTTCTACACTCCTGTATTACACTGTCTGTAGACTGTTTCTGAGTATGCCATTCCAGACCCTTGCAAAATATTATTTGGTTTAGTGGCTACAGGATTGGTCTCAGATCTTATAAAAGAGTGCCAAAGGAGCTGCTAACAAAAGCAGGTGCTCCTCAAATCTGTAGAAATAGTGAGCAGTTTCTTCTTTTGGCCAAAGCAAAAGTTCTTGGAGCAGGCAGGAAAGTGATTAGTTACTCAGTTTGGAAGAGAAACATGAACATATGTGGTGACTAGTGGATGGTGGGCTTCTTCACCTGTAGGCAGGAGGCAGCTGGAGAGAGGCTGCTGATCCCCACAGTCCCAGTTTTTCCCAGAGAGGCTGGAGAGGATGCTGACTTGTTGCAGTACATTCTTGTACTGAAAATATCTTGCATTCCAACAGTTCAGCTCCTGTAACCAGCCCTGCGGTATGGGCTGCACACACACCACAAGAACACCTAGGGCTGTTACCAATTTACCAGCACTGCTGTAACACTCTTAAGGCACCAGCCAAGTAGAAAAATAAAACATGCAAATTGAGCCGAATGGACGTTGTGCATCGCTGGCAGGATCTGTGTGAGACGGGGAGGATGTCTCCTGGTGGAGGTGAACAGGGGTTACAGACCTTCCTCAGCACTTGTGGAGCTCTGCCATGAGAGGCTGTGTCCTCATCTCAGTGAAGGCTGAGTCTCCTCCAGCCTTTGGGCCACACGGCCTCGCCTGCATCCAATCTCAACAGCGTGGCAGTCAGTTTGTGAAGTATCCTAAGTGAAGTGGGCTCCAGTGATGCACTGTCACATGGCATAATCATTCTTCACATTCCACTTCCAGCTACTCATAAAGCTGGCTGCTCGCTTCAGTGTGCAAAGCTGTGTTACTACAAAAAGCTCTAAATGCACAGTTCATCCTCAGAGGGATTTAAAAAGAATAAACTTATCACATTCTTGGAGGGAAAAAAAAAAAAGAAAAAGAAGGCAAGACAGTCTGGATAAAATTCACATGGACAATTCCTATCTGTGATTCATGCTAAATTGAAGACTTACGGGCAATGTTAAAATATTTGCATTCAAGTTCTTTTCATGCATATTCACTATGACCCCTACTTGGAAATATTTTTTTAATATTTTATTGGCCTTAATTTTCCAAAGAAACGGAAAATACCAGATTACCAAAGTCATTGTGTTTCCCAGAAACTTGCTGATTTCAATGAAGTCCCCGTGGAAAGCAGGCAGGTTTTTGAAACAACCTTGCCTTTGTGTTAGGTTTCTGCCTAGTATCCTTCCAGCTTGTCCATTGGGCTGGCCTCTGGCAACCCACTTGGCAGGCTGACAAAGACTCAACAGCCTGAAAACCTGAGATGCCTCTGGCAACTTGGTCCAAGATTCCCGAGCTTCCTCGGGCTAAATTCTGAATCCTTTTGGCATATAAATTCCCTGGGCCTTTTTCAGTGGCAGCCCAAGAGTCTTGGTGATCCCAGTGTCCTTTCTCACAAGCTTCTCTCCACCCAGTAAACTGCCAGGTATTCTCTCAGTAGGTGAGAAAAATTCTTCAGAAACATATGGAGATGGCCAAAGTGAAGTCTCGTGTCACTCTTTTTGAGAGGGAACCTTTGGAGTCTCTGATCCATAAGAAATTTAGAAGCCTGACCTGTCATTTTAATCAACATGAAAATATTTGTAACTATTGGCACTACTTAGAGAGGAGATAATCAATGCTTTGGCCAGCTGAAATAGTACACACACACTGGAGACACAAAACAGAAAGAGACAGTCAATTTTCAACACCTTGATTTGAAAAGTATCCTTGAAAGCAAATTCTCCCTTCATTTACACCAAACACCAACCTTGGTGACCTCTGTGTGTTTGAGCAAGTACAACACAGAGGTCAGAATCGGGCCTCCGGTGAACTTAAGTAATAACAGCCTGCCTCTGTGCTGATAGTTTTGCTGAGAGGATCCATCAGGAGCTGCTGTCCCGCTGCATGTTACCTGCTGCTGACAGGCTGATCCAGCTGCCTGGCTGGCCTGGGGTGCACGGGGACTCCTGCCTACCTGTCAGCACAGGTGTCACCCCAGGCAGAAATGCAAACAAACGATGCTCAGAGTGGAAGGGACAAGTGAACCGTGCCGAGAGGGGCCAGAGGTGCATCCTGTTGACTCATCTTCCTTTACCTTCCTGGCATATCAGAAAACTTAAGGAAGTGTAAGGAGGTGGCTCCAGGGGGAGCATACAGCTGCACCTATACCAGCAAATGAAATGGTGGAAGATGCCCAGGCTTCCTGGTCCTGGTATGTAGTACCAGGGCAGGAACTGCTGGGCTGATCCAAGTGTTGGAGTTGGCACTTGCAAATGCCTCCAGGATCTGTACTCATTCACCAATACAGCCTAGCTCTGAGCCATGGTCGCTAATGGAAAAAGGAATTCCTAGGGATACGTCCAGACATTGGGGTCATATAAGTATCATCTGAATTAGCAGGTTCCACTGAGGCAATCAGTTTAAGTAAAGCCAAGGAAAACATCTTTTCTTGCTCACCCTCCCTTCAGAGCACACCGAGCACAAATTTGAGTACTAAAGAAACAAGTTCCTTTGTGTGTTTTCTCCATTTTACTATTGTACTAGAAAGAGTTTAAATGTCTGCTGAGGCACTAGCATCTGTCTCTTATCATGTATAACTTTTCTTGATTATTTCTAGAGCGGCAGACTAAACATGCAGTTCTGACATAATGCAGCATCACATTTTTATTTCTGGTTTGCTCAAAAGCCTGCACCAGCTGAAATAAGTCTCTAAAAAAGACTGTATTTATGACCTCAATCCAAGCTAACAGGAGGGTTTGGATTATTGGTGACTAAAAAGAAAACAAGCTATTAGAGGTTTCTCCCAATATCCTGATGCTCTAACAACAGGGTAAGGGCTTCTGATACCAATCACTATTATTCCCAGTCTTTGTACTGGTTCCTGATTCCCTTAGTCTTAAAAGAGGCCTATCAAGTGGATTCGGACACTCATGGACCTTTTTGCCTCTTTTAGGAGAGCTGTAAAAACCCAATCCCATTCAGAAGTCATCATTAAAAGTCTCAAAGGAAAAAAATGCCAGTTTCCTAAATACCAGCATGGTCTATGTCACTTCCTGTCCTAAGCAATGGGGAGTCATTTTCTGCTCTGCTAAATTGCCATTACTTTCCTGTCTTTAGAAACTGTGTTCAGACTTTATAAGCTGCGGGTTCTTATAAGATGAAAACTGTTATGTAATTACAAAATTGCTGTTGTTAGCACATTAGTCCTGATTAAAACAAGGCTGCTAACAAATTCCCTTAGTCCCAACAGACAAGCATGAAGGAAATAAATCCCCACAAGCGCTTGTTTGAAGAGGCAGCAGTAAATGTCTCCACAAACAGCAAACAGAGCTCATTATAGGAATCCTCCTCCTCTGGCTGCTTCTTTGACTGGAGGACATTCTATTTTCAGGCACTGTCAATGTCTTTTCCATGGCACAGGAAAGGCACATCCAACCCGTTTCTATTGCAAGAGGTCATCACAAGCCGGGGACTTTCCATAAGCCTTGCTTATGAGCTTATGAGTGTAGAAGTGTCATTTCCCAACCATCCACAGAAGAAATTATATCTTCTGACTTCCTATACACCTAACAGGATACAATTTTCTCCTTATCTCCTACAGCAGCAAACATCTCCTGTCTCGGCATAGCTAATCTGGTCAGCCTCCTCCCATTCCTCTCTGCCTGCTTTATGCAAATGGCTGTGGTGCAGGCCTGAGCTATTTCTGTATTTGGAAACAACATTCTCATTCCTGCTAATGTGCCTCTTTCAGCACTGTTCTTGCAAGGACAAGCTAGCACACACAATGTAAATAAGAACATTTTTCAAGTGAATGCAATCTAGTAGTCCAGATCCTATTTTCAGAAGCAAATGAACCTCAAGGATCCTCATACAAAGACGTCTAAAGTCTACATCTAGAGAAGTACTTCCATTTTTAAGAGGAGATAGGACATGTAAGTACAAGTTAGTCACCAAGTCCCATAATAGAGCTGCTCAACCATGAGTATCGATAGCGTTTGAGGTATAGCATCATCATAGAATCACAGGATGGTTTGGATTAGAATGGACCTTAAAGATCATCTAATTCCAACCCCCTGCCATGGTCTTCTACTAGGCCAAGTTTTTGAAGCTCCATCCAACCTGGCCTTGAACACCTCCAGGGATGGGGCAGCCACAGCTTTTCTGGGCAATCCGTTCTAGAATTTCTTCCTAAGATCTAACCTAAGCCTACTGTCTTTCATGTTAAAGACATTCTCCCTTGTCCTGTCACTACCTGCCTTTGTCAAAAGCCCCTTTCCATTTTTCTTGTAGGCTCCCTTCAGGTACCGGAAGGCTGCAATTCGGTCACACCAAAGCTGTCTCTTTTCCAGGCTGAACAATCCCAATCCTACGAGTCTTTCCTCATAGGAGAAGGGCTCCATCTCTCTAATCATCCTGGTGTCCCTCCCCTGGACTTGCTTCAACAAGTCAGTGTCCTGCCTGTGCCTGGGACCCCAGAGCTGAATGCAGTATTCCAGGTGCAAAAAGAGTGGAGGGGCAGAATCCCCTCCCTTGCCCTGCTGGCCACGCTGCTTTGGATGCAGCCCAGGACACCACTGGCTTTCTGGGCTGCAGGAGTACATTGCTGGGGTGTGTCCAGCCTCATCCAGCAGCACCCCCAAGTCCTTCTCGGCAGGGCTGCTCTTCATCTGTTCACCCCCCAGACTGTACTGGTACTGCGAGTTGTCCTGACCCAGGTGCAGCACCTTGTACTTGTTCTTGTTAAACCTCATGAGATTCCCATGGGCCCACTTTTCGAGCTTGTGCAGGTATCTTGGATTATCTAAGATCACCACGTAGAACTATGGATATGACACGTGCCTTAAGATCTGTATCCATCTGGACTGGTATGGGAAACCAGGTAGGCTGCCGTCATGCATCTCAGCAGCAGGAGAACATAGGTTTGGCCAAGTTAGTTGCTCCTTGAATGTCTTTGGACCTCAGCTCCATTAAAATTTTTACCCATATTCTCTTGAGCAGTTGGAACATCTTCAGTAGTAAAGGCAGGCCAGGAAATGCACTAAGTCTTGTAGCATCTAGATTGTTCTGAAGTTGTTGACCCTCACACTCTGGCTACCCGGAAATCTAGTGATTATAAAATAAGGCCACAACAGCAAAGGAAAAAAAAAAAGATTGCTGTGAAATAACTTATGCAGTTAGGCTGTTTAGACTTCAAAAAACATACCAGATGAATCAGCCACTTGTGGCTTGGGAAATAAAGTAGAAAGTCCATTGCATCACTGGGTAGCCGGGGGTTTGGAGGATTGTTGGCAAGTAGTGCGAGTACATGCTACAGGCTATGTTCCAGAAAAAAATGTGTCACTTTTCTTGAAAATGAGAATGATCTGCTCATTTGCATAATATGGCATGACTGTATTGTTGACAGAGCTATAGTAAGGGAGTTCAGAGCCTGGGGCATGCTCCTATTCCTGGTTTCTTTGCTCAGCATGGTTTCTTTGTGTCATGCTGTTATTGTCCAGGTCACATAATGAGGAAAGTGTGACAGACTTTTTGTCTAAGAGGACTAAAAATGCCTCTGAGAAGGGTGTGGACAGGTGGGAAGGAGAGCAACACAGTATGGTGGCACTTAACCCTCAAGTTTTGTCCCTGCACCTCGTGGGGTACAGAGGGATTGGGGCACTGGTACTGCTGCACCAGTGCTAATAGTGCTCCAGTAGCCAGGAAGGCACCAAGAGGTCAGACAAGGCTGTGAGGGGTGTGAAAGAACACTGTGGCACGTTACAGCAGTGGCTTGTGGTCTTTTATTACAGCTCTTCAGCTTATTACAGTGTAGTGGGGAGAATTTGTGGTCCGTGGTAACAGGCACAGTAGAAGCAGCAGGACCCTTCCAGAGAGGGGCCTCTTACATCAGTGCCTGAAATCCCGACAGGAGCAGTTCCATGACTCCTCTTGCTCCTTTTGCTCTCCCACAGTAAATTTCTCCATGGGAGTGATGAAAGAAATACAATCATCACAAACGTCTGATGCCAGATTCTCATCCCTCTGGGATTTCCATGAGGCCTACCCTGTCACATCTCCCCCCCACACCCCCCAATCAAAGTGAAGCAGTTTGCACAATCGGATTTTATGTCTTCCTATGGCGTTTTGGCATTTCAGCACCCAAGTTCCCTGTAATAATTACAGCTGAATATAATAGGTGGGACTAAGTGACAATGCTTAAAGCAGATGAAACCTGTCACCTGTGGTAGTTAATCCACGTCAGCCATGATTTTCTAAGTAATGGTCTGTCACATAGTGCTCTTGAGTACCAAGGCCTCCCAAGTCATGGCCAATGCTTCCTCCCTGTAATCCACAAAATCAGCTATAGATCTAATGGAAATACCACCTCTGATGAGATAATGCAAAGGCTTCTCTGAAATACCCTGGCTTGTATATTTACAGATGCATTCAGACATGGATTGCATAAATTCAGACACAGGAATTTCTTTGACTCGGGGCTATAAAATATATTAACAAGAACTCAGCACCTTGACTCTGATTAGACATATAATTATATTGTTATCCAAACTAATTTCATGTCTGCATTTAACTTGAACTACTGCACTTCTCAAAATTATAGCAAGTCTCTAGATTTTCCTCAATATAGGAATTTGCTATTATTAGAAGCAGCAAAGTATCTCCTGTGTACCAGAAAACTCACAGTGCCTGCAGATCAATTCTTCCAGTACAATTGTCTGTACAAAGCTTTGGTTCTGACATAAAAGCTATTTTAACACCAAATAATTACTTTATTGTAATATATATTGCAAGTATTTTACATTTCTAATACAATAGTTGTAACATACAATATAAGTATTCATGAGATTCTAATACTTCTCTGATAGTATATATAGTCTCTTCATGAGCAAAACACTCTATTGGAAAATGTTTAATTATCTCCTGTCTAAAAATACTTATCGTATTTTTTTTTAATTTTTAACGGTTTTATTGAATCTATAAGGAGAAATAAACGTTAGCAAGGTTAGTGCATCACAGTAAGAATACCGTGACCCACCGGGAAAGTTCACCCGCAGGCAAAATAAAGCGAAGACAGGCGGTACAACGGCAGGAAGGGCACGGGCGGGAACCCGAGGGCACGGCTGGAGGGGACGGAGAAGGGAACCTGCGGCTGCGGGAGCCGCCCGCGCCCCGCGCCCCGCCTGGCGCGGAACCGCGGTGCCCCCGCGCGGGCGGCTCCGGCACTGCGGCACAGCCCGGGGAGCGGGCACCGACACGGACGGAGACAGATGCACAGCTACCTGTGCATAAAGCGCTACACGCTTTAACCCGGGAGAGCTTCCTAACAAGAACATCCTTCGTAAACGAAACTGGAATTCCAGGAGAATGTTTTTCTCCAAGTCACGTTATTGCCTCGTTTGCTTCTTTGCTGAGTTCCAATTTTTATAATGGCCTTGCCTTGTCATCTTCTTCAAAGGCGAAGTAGGTCATAGAAATACAGAATGGTTTGGGTTGGAAGAGGCCTTAAAGGTCATCTAGTTCCAGCACCCCTGTCATGGGCAGGAACACCTTCCACAAGAGCAGGTTGCTCAAAGCCCCATCCAAACTGGCCATGAACGCTGCCAGGGATGGGGCATTCATAGTTTCTCTGGGCAATTTGTTTCAGTGGCTCGCCACCCTCGCAATAAAGAGTTTCCTCCTAACATCTAATCTAAATCTCTTCTCTTTTAGTTTATAACCTCACCCCCTTGTCCTATCACTACCTGTCCATACAAAGAATCGTTCTTCATCTTTTTTATAAGCTCTCTTTAAGTACTGAAAGGCCATCTCTTATTCAGAGATGAACTTGTAAACATAATTGCCCATGTAATTTTTGCACTTTTCATTTCACAGATAGCCAAATGCCCAAATTTCCAATGAATTTCCATAATATCTGGTGCCCAGTTCAATGTGCTGCTATGAAGTGCATTTCAGGAAGTAGAAGAAAGAAGAAAAAATATTCAGGAACAAATCTCTGGGAAAAACAGAGAAGGGATATGAACAGGGAGGGCGATGAACACAAGAATGGGGCTCCAGGTATATCCCAATGCTAGCAGACGACTGCTGGTAGAATCTTATCTTGGGTCTAAACTGAAACAAGGACTGACTGGGACTAACATTACACCGTCAAATAAAAATTCCCATTTTCAAATATAGTAGTGAAAGGAACTAAACAACCAGCAAAGATGACCCTTCTATGTTATATCGCTTTACCAGAACAGCACAGGTCTAGAGGGCAGATCTTTTCACAAATGGCAAGAGAATGGAGGTGGTAGCATTAAACCATGTACAAAACTGCACAGAGGACTCCAAACTAGCTATCCTCAGAGTAGAAGAGAATTAGGACTCAGTTTCAAGTATTTTCCAGAGATCAGTTTTCCTTGTCATTTGTAAAGACACCAGTCTGATTAAAACAGAAACAGTAAAGCCATGCCTAGATAAGCCTCTAGCTAGACAAAGATATCTTATTCTTATACATATAAATACATACATCCTGGTCCACGACTGAATGGGAAACCATTACATGTCATTCCAACATACTTAAAGAACTGTGGCTAGGAAGTCACAGCTGAATGATTTTGGCTAATCACCAAGTGAGTAATGTCAAACACTGAACGTCTGGACAGTTTCCATTCAAACAACATTTCATCTTGAGCCAACAGTATTTACAAACCACTGGAATGAAATCCCATACTGTCATTTATCCATTAGTAAGAGACAGCATTACAGCTGGGTAAGATGCAGCCTTACTTCTGCATGGAGTTCTCCCAGTTCTCCCAGTGGTGGTAGCTCTTGCTGAGCCTCCCATACCAGTTCTGCAGGTCTCCCCTGCTCACCTCTGCGCATTTTAGATGGCATTGACAAATTCAGAGGGGGATTCTGCAGGTATGTAGGTGTATATTCAGGTAATCTCTGACTGGTTCCCTGAAATTTAAGGCGTCATTTTACATTTAAAGTTTTACTGTTTCAGAAACAACAAATGATTAAGGCAGATATTGGTCCCTACTTGACTTAATGTTTGTATCTAAACCTTCCCTTGGTCTCCAATCCCAGGCAGAGGTGGTAAAGAATGGAGAAGCTGTAAAACACTCCCATAGAGCTACACAACAAGAAGATACAGCATATTCTCACATCTTGGCCTTGATCCTTGCTTTCTGCATTCTCTTCACCTCCTCTGAATCTCTCTTCCTTTTATCTGACCTGCACCTCCTTGGATGGTTATCTATTCTCAGAACAAAGCCACTTCCCCTGCGCCTACTCCCTCACTGTGACAAACTCCCATAGAGCTCAGTGAGGCATCAAAACCCCCCATCTTTGGTTTTGAGGCAGGACTGGGCAAAATTCCCTGCATTCAGCACCCTCAACAACAAGAGCTATTGCCAGGTTTGTGTAACTCCCCCTTCACTGGTGTAGGAAAGCCTGGATTCTCTCTGTTAAAATTTAAAACCAAAAAATATTCTTTCTGTAACAAAGAAGGGTAGATTACTTTCACTAGTATCACTACTGGGATATCATGAAAGACAGTTTGGCCAGATGTTTTTCAGTACTTGTCCAGAAATTTCTCCATGTAAGAAGGCATATGAGTCAGTATGACATTCTATCAGGAAAGTCTCCAGAGAGGTTGCCTTTGAAGATATCATTGGGATTCATCTAACCACAGGTGAATTTCAGCTGCATAGCTCCGTAATTCCATGTAGACAAAAAATCTAATCTGTTTTAGGCTTGTGTGTACTTACAAGTTCAAGCTAATGTCATTCCTGCACTGGTTTGTAAAGCAAAGAGAAGAAATAGAATTACAAAATCACAGAAATGTTTCGGTTGGAAGGGATCTTTGAGGATCATCTCTGCCATGGGTAGAGACATCTTTCAGTAGATCAGGTTGCTCAGAGCCCCATCCAGCAAGCATAAATGCACTCTATTACATCATCTCCACAGCCAATATACAAAGTTTTAATGTTCCTAAGGGGACAGGATGCTTTACTGGAGAGGTCTGCAGCAGCAACAAAAACCTCAACATCTTACCTCATTTAAAGCAATAAAGTACTTGAATACCTAATTTTCTTACAATTGTCTAAAGTTTGAATTGAGACACCACATTTTAGTCTGAAGACTATCTCATACGTGTGCTGGAGCAGACACTTTGCCATGGGATTCGTGTTGCTATACCAAGAATGCCCTGGGATGCGGGTGTGGTGATTGGACATTTCCAAATACTAATACTAGTGTCCAGCTCCTAATGGGAGGTGCTAATCCAAGGCTGGTTTCACAGGTTATGGCAAAGTGAGAGACTCAGAAATTGCAATAGCCTGAGCAAATCTTCTAATGTGCCATCGTTTTTTTCAGGGAAAAAAAATAGGGAGGAGAAAAGAAAAAAGTCCAACAAAGATGAAAGCAAGGAGACAAGACAGGAAAGCAAAGGGCGAGCAACCCGAAGACAAAACCGAGAACAGAGGGAAAACAACAACAAAACGCAGCCGAAGAAAAGGAAAGCCCCAAACAAAGAACAGGACCTGGCACCAGTTGACACTGCACATTAATGGCCCTCCATGTTTGTTTAAGTCTTATGATGCTGCTATCTCTACCAGATCGCCCTGACAGGTGTTCCAACCATTCAGGCCGCAAATGGACAATGCTACCAGTTATTATTAAACTTTAAACAACATTCCAAATACTTCCTATATTCTCCAAGCAACCATAGTTTATTAAAGAGATTGACATGAGCCAAGGAAATAAAAATCTAAAGATGGGATACTTTAAAACTGTTATATTATATGCTTCCATGCATCTGTAAAAGGCAATTAAGAAATTTTGTATATATTAATAATAGGGTATAAAATATAGCAATATAATAATGAATGACATTCAGATGAACAATGTTCTTTTTCTTTGTAAAATATTTTTCAAGTTATTGTTTAAGTATGAGGCAAGAGATATGTCTAAATCAAAGACGAAAATCGTATCCCTTCATATATTGTACATAATTAAGAGAAGGAAGAAAACATTTCTGAAGAGCCAGCAGGAGCCCAAGGTTTTACAACCTCTGGTGGAGCAGGATGGGACTGCCCTGTGTTTTCCCGGTCCACGCTCCAGACATGGGCGAGAAACATCAGGAGAAAGCCAGCAGGGCTTCAGCTGCTATGGGATAAGAAGCAGAAGCATCTGCAGCTTTGAAGACTGAATCCTTGAGGAAGAAGGCAACTAAGCTGAGCTTGAATAATGCTCTTATCTGTGGACAACACAATGTTTTCTGGTCTAAACAGTGGTACCGTGTGTGCTGTTTTATGCTTTTTATACCTATGTGTAACTTAAGTCTACATTTCAAATCTTCTGGTGAATGACAAATCGTATTTGTAGGAGACAACGTTGAGTTAATAAAAACCAGAAAAATAGATCATCTAAGCATGTGTTTTTCACAGTGATGGTGTCACTTTTTCTACTGGGGAAGGGAATAATTTCACAGCTTCACAGACAGAAGAGGACACCACTTACACCCACACTGTGAATCTAGCAAAAGAGTATCCACAACAATAAATCTATAGAAGTACAGAAATTACAGACTTCTGTCCAATTTTACTTAAATTCCTATTCTGGTTCTTCTCTCTGACTCAACAGCGGGGAAAATCTCCACTGCTCAGAGGACAAACCAAATCCTGTGGTACCATTCTGGGTATGTTAGAGGTTAGAATGGCGCGCCAGTGAAACACAGGTTATGCTACACACTGACTTGCTGCTCAGAAATGGACTTACCCTTTACAGAAACATTTTGAGGAACAACACACCTCACGGTATGTGTTCTGTTGCCATGTTTTGCCCAATGACAGCTGTCCTGGGGGTAGCAGCCCACCCACTGTGGAGCGTGGGCTAGAACAGGTGGTAGGAGTCAGTTCCCCTCCCTGTTCACTATTTCTGCTTCTCACAGTGAGTTTGACCTTAAAAAAGACACACTGAAGCCTGTCTCTCAGGCTGAGGACACCTGAGTGTGGCTTTCCTCATTGACTTTCCAAGGAATATCCTAATCATCCAGACAGCAACATAGGATGATCTCCTATAGTTTGCTTTGTAAGAGCTTTGTCTCTAATGATATTTATAGATGCAATAGTCTAAACACATGGTGTTTAAGGCTCCCACAGTTTGTTTCCAATGTTCATGAGAATTAATCAAATCTTTCTGTAACCAGTCCCTGATTTTATGCATTTATTGTATTTTTTCTGTTGAGAAGACCAAAAGGCTGAATTTTACAGAGATGAACATCATACACATGTAACACTCCTCATACACAATGGAGTCTGAATGGGTGAGAAAGCAAAGCAGGGTGTGCTGAGTGCCTGCGAGGGGCACCTAGCAGTGGGAGACTGGAGCAGGGGTGACTATTTGTGAGCTCCCAGCTCCATCTCATAACTTGTCTACACCCTCCTCCAGAGTGGTCTGGTCTCAGTCTCCCACTACTGATCCAAGCAGCAGCAGTCAAATTCCTCCACCAACATCTCCCCACCTTGCTGGCAGCAGCAGCTGAGGAGGAGCTAGTCTTAGTGTAGTGGAGGGTGCAGAACTTGTGTGCAGCACTGAGGCTCTGGGTGATGCTGAAGCAATGCAGAGAGAGGAAAGGAGAAATCCTCATGTTGCCAGACTCAGAAGCTGGCACCAAAAGATGAGGTGCAAGTAGCAGTTCTGGGCTGAGAGATGTTGGCATCACAACAGAAAGGGGAACCCAGTGCATCAAACCCTCTCCTGCAGCTGCAGTCACTCATCTGTCTGCGGTGCTGGTGGGCAGACAGAGATGTTCAGCTGCTCAGGAAGAATTTAGTGTTCAATTTACTTTCTCCAAGGATAGGTTTTTGGCCAGATGAAGCCTCCCTACTTGGATTCAGCAAACTAGGTCAGCAGCTGGATGACATGAATAGTTGAACTCAGGGAAGATTTGTCTGCAGCTCTTAAAACTAACCAGTAGGATTGTGTCTTTTCCCTGCCTTGATTAAATATAGGAGCTAAATGGCAAGGAGGTTTGGTGCGGAAGAACGGCTTTTGATAGAAGCACAAATAAAATCTATAAAAATGAACAAGAGCGTTCAGAAAGGAATTTTAAAAAAAAGGAAAAAGCAAAACTAGATGCTATACTCAGAACATCCCTGATCTCAGTTATTCTCTACTACAATACTTGGAGGAGTCAAAGGAATGCCATTTATCTGGCAAAGATAAACAGAAGACTGGAAAAACAGTATCAAGTAGTTCAAGAGCTACAGATTGAGGGAAAGAAAGAGGGAGAAAGGAAGAGAAGATAATTTAGGATACAAATGTGAGCTCTGTTATGCACAGTCAAAAAAACCTTTATTACAAATTCTGTGCTTACACAAGAGGCAGTGACAAGTCTGTCTCACCAGGAGCAGGAGCAATACTGTCACTTTCAGCAAGGAATTAAAATGTAAACAGAATGTGGCCCAACAGTAATAATGTATGGCACTGGTACCTGAAAAACCATGTTACCTCTTTCCTGGAAATGAACAAGGAAGTTGCTGTCTCCCATGTTGCTTCCTCCCATACAGAAAAATGCTTGATAATATTGCCTATAGCCATGGTGAAGCACTAAAAGGTACATCCAACTCACTTGGACAACTAAAATTTTCTGAAGTCCTGGCACAGAATGTAGACTACCCTGCTGGTAGGTGAACTACTCAATGTGGACTCCCAAGAAACTGAAGAATATGGACCTTTGTAGGCCAAGTGTATTCCAATGATACCTTTTGCCCACACAATAATAAATGTGTAAAATCAGGAGTCAATGATCTTGCATGCTAGTGGGAGCTAGTCAGAACTCACAGGACCTTACTGGAGAAGATCTGATTAAGTAGTAGGAGTAGCTGTGACTAAATCTGTGTAAAACGTCTTCCGTGACAACTGTTTCTCAGTTAAAAAATACCTCAAAATCTTAAGAGTCAATTTTAAGTGATTCTCAGAGGATTATGAACAGCTTTTCTTAAAATGGAACCTAAATTGAATGGACATGAATTATAAGCCAAATTCATAGTGTGCCTATTATTAAAGAATATATCTGAAATAAAATACTAAATATCAGTTAAGGCCAATAGATAAACACAAATCGAGTGCTATTTCTGACAGTTAAGCTGTTCAAGGAATTGTCATCAGTAACAAAGAGACAGAAAAATGCAAACAACTGTTATGTCCCAGGCTCCAGACCTGTCTGACCAAGCTGTAGCTTGTTCTCTCACCTGAAGATCCGAATAAGGGAATCCAGTGTTAAAGAGTTCAAGTGCTGAACTGCTGAACCCTTCACTGAGTTTGTCCCAGCAGCTTTATTCTGAGACACCACAGCAGAGCTGTCAGGCTGACCAATGCACTAAATAAATGACAGGTTTTGCTGCACCCTGTAGCAAAGTGGCAGCAGAAGAACCCATCAGAAGAATGGGACCATTACCATTACCAGTCATCCCCCACAATGAAGGTCTTGTGTCTCTACCAACAGCCTCAGGGTACTTGTGGTTGATGTGCTGACGGGAAAGCAGCACATGAATATTGCTATTAATTCAGAAGAATTCCTCTATAGCCCTCATGAGTCACTGTAATTATTTTTTGTTTCTGTGGTTTTAGGCTCTGAAACTCATTGAAGGCTTAACTTTCTGATGCAGCATGAATTTACCATGACACTTGTACTTAATTGCTATGCTTTGTAATTTGCAGAGACAGCACTGGGTTTAGTTTGCATGGTTCACATGAAGTTGCACAAATTCAAACAAAAACCTCTGCATAGAATGACATAACAGCTGATCATGGGAGCTACTCTTCAAAGTGACATTCTGCAAGCATCAGCTGCAGCTTCAGTCTTTCCTAAGTCCATCAGCAAGGGCTTGGTCACATTTTCAGGCTCAGATCTGCTACTTCACTGCTGCTATTTAGCACAAAGCTTACTCATTAAAGACCTTGCACTCTCACAAGCAAGCACACTGTAGTTACACATCCTCAAATAATTTTGCTATGTGGCCTCTTGTTAATGGGGGGTTAGATTTTTCCTAGTATTTTGCAATAATTTGGCATAATTTAAAGAGAAGTCAGCATGTTTGTTCATGATTTTAATAACCCATCTGTGCCTTACATCTTCCTCTCCTAACTTTGCTGTGATACCCTGGTGGGTTTAGGCCTGCCCTTTCAGATCTGGAATGCTAATTACATTTAAAAAGCAAGAGTACCCATTGATTGGTTTGACACAGACATTTCTGTGTTTTCCTGAATTCTTGTTGATAGTGTTCTATACAGTGTTTCAGAGTACTAACAATGTCCATATAAAATAAAGTGAAACCAAACAGTCCTACTAGCAGACTCACCTATAATCACAGAACCTCAGCCTGGGGAAAAGAGGGTACGGTAAGCAGTCTCTCTTGGATAAAATTGGCAGCACAACTTCTTCTGTCACTACCGTGGAGGCAGAACAAATTCTGCAGGTACCACAAAAATATGAGGCAATATGGCAAGGACAGGAGAGAAAAAAGTTGTCAGCTGGTCTGCTACCTTTAAAAGGGCTATGTGAACAAAATTAAACTAGTAACGGCAACCTCATTTTCTTGTACAAAGGGGATAAAGCACTAGGATAAAAGATCCCAGAATTAAACCAATGGGATTCAATTAATTTAGTTCTTGATGTGCATATAGAAGGAAACCAGAGATGAGACAAATTAATGCAGAAAAGGGAACAGAGTGCTGTCTGGCTGCAGATAAGCAAGAAGCTGAAAAACATGCTGTCACTATTATTTAATCTATGCATGAAGTAATGTCTACTCACTTATAGTCTACTCCAGTACACCTGTGCCTAAACAGATTATTAAAGTTCTACAGATGTTCACACAGACATTATCCAGGGGGAGCCAGTACAGCAACCAACACCTTCCTCTAGTAAAACACTGGTGTTTTCCCAGAGCATGATATTAAGGAACTGCAAATGGTTTAATCCTTACTAAATCATCCATGTACTGTTTAAATACCTAGCAGCTCATAAAGGAAGCTGCTATGAAAAACGAAAATGTGGATAATATTTCTTATGGCAATCAGCATAATCTGCTCAGGGCTGTGTTCCTTTTTTATAAGAAATGATGCATTGGTTTAGTCTGCTGTCAAAGTTGAACAATGATAGAAACTGAAAAAAACATCTTACAGCAAAAGCACAATTACAAATGGTAAAGGAGGTTATTTTTCACAGTGACGTTTTGTTCATAAAAGAAACCTTCAGTGAGTAAATTACAACAGAATCTCTCCTATAGCTACTCTAATAATTCTGTTCTCTGGAAACAGGATTTACAGTTTCAGACAGCAGGAAGGGACTAAAAATGGGTGAACTATGTCCACAAGACACTGATGGATAACAGCACATCCCTGCTAGTTATTGGAAAAGTAATGTCCAAAATAATAAATCCACGGCCATCTTTTTATCAACCCTTTCCCCCCACTGTTACTCCTAAACTAGCTGATAAAAAAGCATCTGGTTTTGCAAGCCAGAGAGCAAATAATGAGCAAGAAGGTATCAGCCTCTTTTTAAACCAGAAGATTTCTTGACAGTGGCTGAAGAGCACAATTCTGTCATGTGTGGTGATGATGTCTCCCATGTCAGATGCTTATGTGCTGCTGTCACTCTATTCAGTAATAATATCTGAGATATTACTGCTCTTCCAGTGTGTCACTTCCATTGAAGAGTGACTTTGACCATTCACAGAGTGTGATGAACTTCTATTTTTTCCAGATTCTAGTTACTTCTTTCTAAAACACTTTTCTACCCACCAGCCCCTGCCTTCTGTTCCACAGAAGTGCCTCATGTAGGATAACTAACCCAGTTCTGCTGAGAACAAGACTGTGTGATTTGGATGTCTCATGTACTCATGTGAGTGACTGGAGTCAGGGATGAAGGACTGGTGGAGACTCCATTTTGGATCAAACCCCTCTAAAAGAGGGAGGATATTAGATGAGCCAAAATTATAGTTTAAAACACCTTGAAAGCCTGTGGGAGATCATTCACACATTAAAGTCTCTTGTAGGCATCTTTGAAATGAATCCCAAGGGTAGAGCCTGACCTCGTGGGCTACAGATTTGGCCCATTTCTCCACCTTTGGAAGATACTGTGCTATTTCTGGATTATTCTCCTCACTACGGATGGTCCGCTCACTTCCTAATGGGATTTGTAATAAATGAATAGTCTTCTTGGATGTTAATTAAGTTGTTTACATTATAGTTAATGAATAGTGAGGGCTGAGCCACCTGCTACTCTCCATCCTGACAAATCCTCTTTGGAGTACCTTTTGGTGATAGCTTCCCAGATAATCTTGAGCAAGAACACATATTCTACTCCTTATGAATCCTTTTACCTTGCTGGCATTATCTGAGCTCCAGTAGTGCATCAAACGATGTAATTAGCATCCCTCATCTGTGGTTTCTTTTCACAGCCTGTTTCCTACAACCTTACATTTGCTGTGCCAAATGCATTACTGAAGTCTAGACATATTGTGCTTGTTGCTTAGAGGGAAAGAAAAAGAAAAACAAGTATTCTCCTGGCAGTAGAAATCTTGCTTGAGATATCAAATTCTTGTTTTGGTTTGTTTTCCTTTTTCATACAAGAGAGAAATGTCAACACAAGACAATTTCTTAAGCACATACACCCAGAGACTTACATTTTCAAAATTAATCCCAGGGGAAAGAAAAGAATGATAATTAAAAGTAAGTATTTGAAAGTCAGCTGGGCACCTTAAGCTGAAATTCTGGTGCACCATTGGGGGCCATCTCAATATAAGATCTTAAGAATGAAGCTTTTAGACAGACTTGCTCAGGGATAAGTAAGAATTCTTTGCAATTTTCTCATGGATCCTGTAGGATCCTAGGAGCAATTTAATACATTAGGAAATGCAGGTCCACTGCACTTTAGGGTCTATCAGTGGGTGGTTAAAAAGCACAATGTGCACATTGTACCTAGGCTGTAATTAAAGAGGTATCAGCTATTTTTCAATATAGAAAGCTTTGTCTTCTGAATACAAGAATAAATAATCCACCACTCAGGAATGCTGGATAGTCATAATTTCAGGCCCATGAATCATACTTAGCATGTTTTGTAACCAATTTTACTGAAACGTTACTTCATAAAAATCACAGTGGCAGCACCATGCATTGTATTATTTACTGCTGCAAGGGGGAGCTGCAGAAGCATCCTCCTCATCCTTCAGCCATCTCCCCCGCGGGAGAGCAGTAACTGCCATGTTTTGAAGAACAGTTGACAGTATCATGAGGAATTTCTATATTAATTTGAAAAGTGGACATTCTGTGCTTGCCATAAGGCAAAAGGCGATGCAAAGCGCTCAGAAGATTACTTAAAGGATGCAGTGATAGCACGGTGCATTGTCTTAAACAGTTTTACCTTGATTTTTAATACAGTGACACGGATCTGTAGTCAAGGTGTCTTTGCACATGATTTTTTGTGCAAGCAGTAACAGGGACTTAAAATTCTGTATAAAGCCATTGGTACAAACACGTGTTCCCTTGCACAAGCTCTGCTGAAGCCGGTCTGAAGCTCCCACCGTCTCTTTCCTCAGCTAAGCACAAGAACAAATCTCTGAGAAGGCTGTGGCCAAAGGCTGAGAAGGTTCCTGTGGGCTTCTGTAAAGCAGCAAGATGAAAATCAAAGGGGAAAACGCAGAGCACCACATGAAGGCAGAAGCATACAAATTCAGAGAGTAAGAAGAAAAGGCCCCTTAGGCAGCAGTGGTAATTCACAGCTCAATGTAAACAGTGTCATATCGCAAAGAAAGCAAACATCATACTGGGACACACATACAGAAATACAGTCTGTAATATACATGAAACAATTCTTCTGTTCTATTCAGTACTGCCAGAAGGATCAGCTGAAGTACACTGTCCCCTTAAGGTACCACAGTTCAAGAAAGAAGTAGTAAAACTAGAAACTGTTCAGGCAAAAGCACTGAGAATGATCAAAGTTTCAAAAAAATAAGTTTCAGAAAAATGTTCCCCCACCTACCTACCCATGAAGCAGATAATAGCCATACAGCAACACTGCCAAGGATGAAAGGGATATGGCCACAAATGGGAATCAGCTGAAGGAAACACAAATAAATAATTCTTTATCTGTACAAATTTCTCCTTTTCTGGATATACCAAACAATACAACTCACTGAGGGCATTTAGCAAAAGAAAAAACAAAACACCGAAGTCCCAGCACTAAAACTAACATATCCCTTCCATCCCATCTGTAGCCAGTTTCTCATTTTACCTGTTCTCAGGATGTACATGTTTGCATTCCTAACTCCCTTATTCATTCATTCACAAGAATAACACCTTTCCTACTCTTTTCCAAATAAATTTTACTCCCCTGGTTTCCCAGTGATCCAAAGAAACAGTGGCGCCTCCTAATTTGGAAGAAAAATGCAAAACATAAACGTTATCATCTTTCTAAAAGGAACAAAACTTGTGCTATCATGCTGGAAAACTGGGAGTGAGCTGTCCTAGCAAATTTCCACCTTGATAGCCAGTTTCACCCTAATTTTGGGGGGGGCGGGGGTAGGGGGGGGGTGGAATTTAAGCGTGTACAAAGCGGGCATTCAACAGACAGATCCTGAGCTGCCAGTCAGTATGTGCAGACTTCCCGATATCAAAATAGTCTTCCCACTCCAAGTGTATCCTGAAAACAAGGATCCCATACAGGGATCCTCAGAAAGCAGAGCATGGAGCTATCTAATGTAGTCAGAATTAAAAAGTGAATTCTTGGACTGAATGTCCAGGTGTGTGCATCAATGTCCATGTCTACCCAAGCAAGTGATTTATTTCATGCATCTGCTGTGACCTGGAAGTAAAACACACACATGCAAAGGGACAGGGAGAGTTCTGTACTCCAAATACCAGGATCCAGGACAGTGACATTTCACTGGACTAGTAGACAGTTGGGCTCACAGCCGAGTGTCCCAATTTGGAGTAGACATCAGAGCAGAGCAGAGTTCCTACTGTGTGACTGTTCCAATTTAGACCACATACACTAAGGCAACTAGGATCATATGGCCAGAAAGCAAAGGAACATCTACTAAAAGAAAACCTGTTTTGAGATCTCTTTGACACCGGCCTCAGTGGCTGAGCAGAGTTACATCTGCTCACCAGCAAAACACGGTTGTCCAGGGCAGAAAGTGATGTGGCTGCTGAACTGATCTGAGCACAAGGAAGGATCTGTTTGAGGAAGGCAGTGGTTAAAGGAGTCCCTTCAAAGGCATTACAGGAGGCAGAAAAACAGAAGTCTAGAGGAAGAATGAAGCTACATGAACAACTGATGGGATAGGAATTTTGGTCATAATATTATGTCAGAAAACCATATTTTACCTGGAACTTCTTTATTTCTTGCTCTGGATCATGTTTTTTCCTCAAAGTTTTCATTACAAAAAGAAAAAACCTAGTCACCTGGCTTTTGTTTTGACCGTACTCATGCAGGGTATTCCAGACTGCACAGTCAGTTGCAGCCTTAAACCTGGAGATAGGATGTGAGTGGGTGAGTCACATTAAAATTGTTCTCTTTATTTTCTGACTCACTGCAGTTTTGTATTTCAAAATTTGAAGTTGCTTTTGCACTGTCAGCCAGTTTAAATAACATAGCAAATTCTTTAGCTGCAGTGTTCTCACTCATTCTCTACAGAAGCTCAGGCGATACTGAAGATCTACCCAGCGACTTTTTGCTGACTTTTATTATTTATCATTGTGTCCAGATGACCTGAACAATGTCTTCATTTTAAATTCAATGATGCATTAATAATATATATGAAACATAAGACTTATGAAGATCTTGGCCTTAACATCTGACAGTAATAGGGATGTGAACAAATACTTACATACACACACATCAGTATGATCTCAGTTGTAATTTAGAGAGTTTGCTTTGTGGTAGAAATCTTGAAATGCCACCTTTGTCTTTTTTTACTCTATTTTCCACGATTATATTAAGACAGAATGATCAAGACCAAGACTCCCAGCAATATCCAAAGGAAGGTGAAATGCAGCCCTGAAGAAGGGCATGACAAGTGATTTCAGACTATTTTTATTAGCTAAAAAAAAAAATTCTGTGACTGCCATTTACTGGTGAGAGGGCTCCTGTATAATTTTCTGGTTTCCAGTAACTGACAGAGCCTAAGTTGCTTCCCTAGGTTTTTGAGGTACATCCCTATGACACTTTGCCTTTCTTGGCAATGTCCTGTATAGCAGGTAGGTAACGAGAGAAGCATTTCAGTGACTCAGACCATGAGATGATGCCTCCATAACCGACAGAGAGTCAGGCATGAAGCAATCTTCATGTGGGAAAAATCTGAACCACTGATTCAGGGGCTGCTAATTGGGGATCTGAGACTCAGAGGGGCCTAACACTATCATTTTCTTCATTCTTGTGTTGTGGACTCATAATAATAGGTTAATTATGGTTTTAATTTTGGAAATAGAGATCATTGTTCTTCAACACACAGGCCAGACATAATGATTTCTTTGTTGCAAGTCTGGCAGAACACAATGCTTCTTGTTTATAACAGCAACTGGACAATTTATTTGCATGCAGGAGGTAGTTTGTTCCACTGGATACACTTTAGCCTTCACTTTTCCATTGTTCAGAAATAACACAGTATACTACAATTACAATTATACTACAATAAGCCTTCAATTATTGGGTAAACAAATTTAATCAAACAAGAGCATGGCTCATATACAGCTGCAATTACCTGTAAAGTTATGGATACTGGCAGACGACAGTACTGTCTTTCACTGCATCATGAGAAATGACATACCCTAATTTAAATATGCTCAGCCATCAGTGAGACTCCCATTGTTAAAGAATAATGTGATAATCATTCTATTATGGCATTACTCCACCTTATTACTCACAGATGGACAGTGGAAAGATGAAAACTTTGGTGCGCCTCGAATACGTTGTCTCTTTGCTGCCATCACACAGTGGGAATTTCTATGTATATCTCATATTTTAAAAAGAACCTGAGTGCAAGCTCATGGGATCCAATTCTTCAGCATCTGCCATCAGGACACAAAAGCTTTGCAGCCTTGACCAGTGCAACAGCCTCTCTTTTGCTCACAGCTGCCCTTAAAACCTTTGGCTTCTACCAACACTTGGATGCTTGGGCAGAGGCAAGAGCAATCCCCAGCAAGAAATAGCAGCTTCAGGTGCACGAGTCGGTGACTTGCTAGAGCATAACTCATTGGCCAAATCAGCCTCTGTGCATGACCTCTCTGTTTCAGGGCTGAGGCAAAGGACCAGGTTTCAACTGAGACAACCATGCTCAATTTTCACTGTTCACATGGAGGTGTCTGCACAGATTAGGTGTCTAAAATCCTGTTTTTGTCAACAGTAAAATTGCTGAATACAGCAGTGGAGGCTGGAGGGTAATGCAGTTGTCCACAGGTAGGTGCCCAGGGCCATTTTACATTCCCTATCAAGCCTGTGCTGACTTCCAAACAGAACGTCGAAAAGGGCACACGTCTCCTGTAAGGCTTGTGTCATATCCGAAAAAATGCACGGTTGCCACCTGCCTTCTGAATCACTTTGGGACAAACGGAGTTGATCCAGCAGCTCTTCTGACTGTACCGCCCAGGAGCTCAGTGCAGCTTCCTGAACATCTCATGGATTGCCATCCAAGATGCCCTGGGACAGCCTGCCTGGCGTTCAGTTACCACTGCAGACATGTATCCCAAAGGCTCTGTGTTAGATGTACCAGCTCCAAGTGCATGTCTCAGAAACCCTACAGCATCTCAAGAGGCCCAAGACACATGTACATAGACACCTGAAGCCTACCTACATTTTCACAAATGTAAATGGGTGGCATATCTATAGACACTAAGATAGAGAGGCTGAAGTGTATTTAATACTCATATCGAATCTCTCAGTGTGACCTAGCTTTGACCTGTTCCTTTTGGTTTAAAAGTTTATACAAAGACAGTTACGGGCACTCAGCTAACAGCATCAGCTCTTAAGCTGTCATAACTGGACTGTTTGTCTACTCTAAACAAAGTTAACAATCTTAAATGAGTTTAAAATACGAGTCCTCCCTTCTTTGCCCTTTTCAGTCTACTATCATTCCAGGCACCTCTCCAATATGAGCTTTCATTTTTTCCTGAGAGATCTTGACTGCTACTGCATTTTAGCTGGGTGATCAGTCAAAGAATGTTCCTTTGTAAGTTCTTGTTCTGTGTAAAGCTGCAGGTTTTCTCCCAGTCTTATTTTAGTTACAAGAGCTTTCTACCCCATTGCTGGAGATAACGAAAAAACAATGCCATAGAATCTGGGCTCCAAAAGAGGACTCAGCATCTCTTCAGCTAATCGAAGAGGAATGATGATAGATACTATGCACCTCACTGAAGAATAAAGCCTGATAATATCAGAGACTAGAACTATAGAATGACTATCATACCACTGCTAACCTTTTCAGAAGAAATATCCAGCTTCTGCACGTACCCATCAATCCCTAACTGTCCACCACACCTGTCCAGATACCCTGAGTCCTGAATGTTTTGCAAATCTTGCACAGCTTTCTGCTTCTCCTGCAGAGTTCTGCAATTTATCACTCCTGCTGCCATTTTACAGCAAACTAGAAACTGAGGTGGGAGTAATGAGGTGTAGTAAGCTAGATGATGCAAATAATTGCTCCATCAACAAAATTAGTTGATATCACGTCAAGCTGAACCAAAACCACCAGCACTAATTTACCTGAATCTACACAGAATATCTACTTTGCTGGGCCTGAGCATCATAGAAATTTGCCACACAACACAAAGCACGATGTATCCTCAACTGTATATGTGAGGATGTATACAACTGCACACATTCATTAAAAAGCCATAGATACCTTTCACACCACGGAAATGCAAATGAAGTACAGATTCATTCATCATGTCCTCTCAAACCAAGTGCACTATGCCTCCAGTAAAATATACTGCCTCATCTTTGAAATCTATAGCCTTTCAGAGTCATTAATATGAATTGGAATGAAGTTCATTCATTCATTCATTCACTCATACATATCTGCTCACCTTTTCTAGCCTTACTGCTCACTCTTTAAGCCATTGCCATTACATTCTGCTTCAACTTTGTTTCACTATCCAGTTGTGCTGGAATCTTGGATGAAATCATACAAATGAATCTGTGGATGGTGTAACCCAGTGTCACTTCCCTGGAACTCAAGGAGTTAGTTATATGCTCTTACAACAGCAGTGAATTTAATCCAGGATCAGTGGAATAACATAGTTCCAGCATCCTGCTCGAAATGAGTAATGGGGGCAGCCTTGAGGCCCCAGGTAAATAGATACCATAAATTCAGCTCTCATATAAATCCAGGAGTTTATACGATTGGCAGATACAACCTACTCATCTTGCTGATCGCATACTTGTGTACTTTAAAGGCTACACATTACTCATTGCTGATGTGAGTAGCTGAAAGTCTGCTAAACTCCATGCAATGGCACTGAGCTCTGCTGGCTGTGAGCGTGCCCCTGTGGCATTAGGCAATACACAGCTAAAGGCAGTGGTGCTCAGTGGTGCCACAAAATGGAGACATACAAAACTGAGATTTTTCAGAGCCTGTTTCAAAGTTACTGGAAATAGTGTAGCCATCTCCTTTACCTGAATTTTTAAAAGCCTAACACAAATTCCCTGGAGAGAGGACAACAGTGAAAGAAGTGACCATCATACAACTGAATGACTTAACTGAAATCAGTGAAACTAATTCTACAGATAAGTGCTACCCAGCAAGAGAAACAGCGGGAATTAAGCCCAAAGTGACATCCTACTCAAAACCAGGAAGAGCGGTGAACTGAGACTCCTCATCTGTTACCAATATGAACCCCTCATGGGCTTTTAGGAGCACTGCTGAAAGCCAAGAAGCAAGAACATCTTACTCCATTGCTTTTCCCCCCAGCTTTCAATGCTCCACATAATTAGAACACTTCTAGAAATGCAGCTCATGTGAAGACTTCAAATGAAATAACAAAATGCCTGATCTATTTACCTTAACCCTTTAACAGAATACACACTCTTGAAAATTAATGATGCATTAATACATCAGAAGCTTTTCAGGATTATAAAACAGACCTAAACCACAAACTAACTCCAAGCTAACATGACAGATGTACCAAGAGACCTAATTCACACAACAAGAAGCCCTGGAATAGCACTTTTAAATTCCAGTGAGACCAGTAATTATGCACTGGTGAACACAAAGGCTCAGGTGAGTCATCCCCAGGGTAGCCTCACCACGAACTGAAGAAATTAATTTCATCTTGAGATCCTTGAGAAGAAAAAATGCAGTGAAGAAAATCCAAGCAGATAAAAATTCAAGCATACATAATAGATAAAATAATTTATTGTATGCACAATAAATGGTAAGTAACTGCAGTTTGAATACAACTGCTTTCCCCAGAGCGTCCTCTACTGACACTTAGGAACCTGGAAAGGATTATGGGGTTGGCAGAATACTTTGTAGTTTCCATCTTCAAAGGACTGTATCTAATGAATCCCGATAAGTTCCCTGTGAAACAAGGCAGTATGATAGTTCATTTCATAGCTAGTTAAAATGACCACTGATCTGGCAAATTTGCAATCCCAAAGGTACTGTGATCCTTTTGCGAACTTTCCTTTCCTTCCTCCCATTCTCCTTTGCCTGCTCTCTTCATTTGGGTCCAGAGAGGGAATACAGTATTGCTGCAGCTAATTTTTGTCATCCTATGAAATCCACAGAACTGATATGAACTCAGTCAGAACAACTAGGACGATTAGAGCTAACCAAATGAGCAGGAAACAGCTGAAGTCAAGGGATTAAGCATACAGAAGGAAAGGGCATTGCACTCTAGGCTGCAGAAAATGCACCCCTTCTCTTTCAAGATTACAAGTCATTTATCTTCTCTTGGAGCACCTCTTCCTGATAAATGGTGCTATCAGGGCAGCCTCCTCATGCCATTTCTAAACCAGTCTGGCAGCAAATTAAATCAGGATGTAAATTTGTCACTCTCAGCCCCTCAGAGAAGATGTACTGAGGGGTTAATTGCACTGTCATGTTTTCAAACCATTCCCTTCTACAGGAGAAGGCATAAAACTTTCTGCACACTCCCTGGGCCAACCTAGCCAGGCTGCAGGTAGCAGGCAGTTAAATACACACATATATTCACTTGGACAGTCTATCCTGATGGATCTAATGAAACTACATGCAAAATGTAAGGTTGTGTGTAAGTACTGGCCTGGGGGCTATGTGGGTAATCAGAATTATTAAATTTTGACTGTATTATTTATTTTGCAAGCTATGCTGAATGTCCCTTTATCAGCTTATGGATGCTGAATTTGTTAATTAAACTCTAAGATATAACAGGCAGTACAGCATTACTGACTAATGCATGCATCAAACCCTCAATGAACTCCTGTCAGCTCAGAGTTTCATGCCACTAAGAAATTTCTGTGCTATGCTGTCATACTGTCTCAGAACACTTTATTAGACAGATGCAAAAGCAAGTGATAGTGTTTCTTCCATCTGCAACATCATCTTTGCATTAACTGTCTCACTCTGTGTGGCTCTTAGAAGTGACAGTCATCAAAACTGCAATTAGAATAATTATTTAAGCACTGATTGAAATTAATTTCCTTCTAAGATTTCACTACACCAACTCCATCTTCTTTTTCTTCTTTATGGAGAAAAGTCTGGTGAAGCTATAGAAAGAGACTTTCTCCTCGTTTGCTGCCTTGGTGCAGCGCTGGGGGATTACACACCACACAGCACAGCTCTCACTCACAGCTCCTCACTCTCTTCTGTCCCAAGGAACCTGCCACACACTGGGGAGAAGACCAATGGGAGCAAAGGCCCAGCAGGGTCAGGCTGTGTAGAACAGAGCCCTGCACTTTCAGTCCTTCTCCACAACATTTCCTGCCGCTGTGGACACTGGTGACACCGTAAGAAACAGTTATGGGAGCTTCAGATGATACTGCCCATCATAATGGGTCTCTCACCCAGAAAGCCACAGAGTCTAAGCATATGAGAGACAAACGGAAAGCAAAAAGCACAAACCCACAAACAGCAAAGTAGCCCCTGAAAACTGGACACTTTTTTTTTCAAAAAGCACTAAGAAATTTTGGGGTCCCACGGAACAGGGGAAATAAGATTAAACCATGGAATCATGTCTGTAAATTTTGCTTATGACACCCTTTTCACACAAGTAAAGCCTAGAGGACAGAGTTACCAAGGAAGTTTTCATTTTGAATTTATAATTTGCAAACTACAGTGTCATGGACTACTATAGCAACTACATGGAAATAGCTCCATTTAAGTTTCTGAACTGTTAATCCAAATGGAACAGCATAAAATGTTCTCAGTTCTTTTATAAAATACCAGCAAACATTTTATACTAGCATATTTTAAAATATATATATAATTGCTATAGCAGATGCTGTTTTGATTGTGACAATGTTGCATTCCAAACTACTACCTGACAAAAGAAAAAGATGCCCTCTAGTGTAAAAGTAGGTCCTTGCATGGAAACTATATGGTAGTTCATACTGTTATAACTAAAATTACAAACCTAAACTTCCATTGGTTCTGTCTCCATAAGAACGTTTACACCTACCAAGCACTCACCAGCAGATAGCTCAGAGGGTCTGATCCACGCCGTTTGAAGACTTTGCTAACTTTCCAATAAAGTCTGGGTGTTTTCAAGAATTCTAATACAGAGTTCCCCCTTTCAAAAGTGTAACCTTGAGTTCGAGGCCTAAGTACTGTGCAGTTTCCCAGAAAACATGAGCACAGAACGACTCAGTAAGTTTTGCCACTGCCTGCAATAGGACCAGGGGTTTGGTACAACAAGTAGCAGTTTTAGGTGTCAGGAACAGCTTTGCAGGCATTCCTACTGTAAGCCAGGAGTCTGGTCCGTGCAACAGCTGGATCAGGAGAGACAGCAGTACCTATACTCTATCAAATATTTTTTATAAGAGCTCAGTTTCCTCACAGTTACCATATTCCATCTAGTGATACAAAAGGAAATTGCAATTACTCACTCACTATTTTTTAAAATGAAAGACGAAGATGACAACATATTTTTTTATAGTTTGCTTTCCTTTCACTAAAAAAAAAATACAGTATGAGTGCACTACGTCCTCCTTGTGATTAACAGTTTTTCCATACATCAAGAATCTTCTGACTCCAGCTAGTTTTCAAGATTTCATTTCTGAAGATGTATGATTACATGAGATTTTCAGCTTCTATAAAGTTAAAATAAAGCCTGCCTTACAGCTAGAGACTGACATTTTATGCGTAGTTGTAAATTACTGTTAAGTCCTACAGATGTAAAACTTGGGGCCAAATTTAAAAGAAACCCAAAATCTAACCTTGTAATTTTTGTAATCATCATGATTTTGAAGATCCCAAAATACTTTTTTTAATGAGGTTAGTTGCATCCCTGGTTGATGGGGAAGATGTCAAATAGAAAGAGATTCTAGTGATGATGAGACTAAGGCACAAGATTTGCTTTTGGGAAAAGAAGGCTTTAATCCTGCAAACCCTCTGCCTGGAAAACTAAAAGATTTAAACACACTGTATTGTAATGCAATAGCTGTTTTGTGGTGGAATTTTTCTGCTTGTCTGCATCACCATATGGATGACTTCAATTCCACAATAACATATACTGTGATATGATTTTGACAGCTGGGATAATGGAAAAAGTCAGTGTTTACTTATTGGCAGAAGAAAATGTTACCTTGCCTGCCAACTGGGGCAATAAAATAAATTTGTTTTGTATGCTGTGTGGAATTTTTTAATGCCACTAAATGAAAACAAAAGAATCAGGATCTCTCCTCGGGAGTTCACAGACAGAACGGGTACAGATACAGCAAAAGTAACAGATTGAGAGAACTGAGAAAAACAACTCGCCCTGAGCTCCTTTTCTCCCACTCCTCCTCCTCAGCATCATTCAGCTTCCTGTTTTTAAAGCAAAATGGGATTGTTCTCATGACTAACCAGAACAATCCTTCCAAAGCTGTTAAATAACAGCATTTTTGGCAGAAGTTACTACACATCTAGATTATGTAAGAAAATACAGATATTCCATGAGGTACAGTAGTTGCATTTCCATACAGCAATTCGGCCTTTAATTGACACTTTGTTCTGAATCTACAAATAGCGACTGGAAAACAGTTTATCTACAGTGCAGCAGGACTGTAAATGCAGATTGCTGAAACAGACATAAACCTCGGCAGTTTCTAGATGGTCAAAATGAAAAAAACACTTGCAAACCCAAAGGGGCTTCGGACTTCCATCAATCAACTTACATTTCATACACCATTGGCACAACTGCAATTGCTCTCCAGGAGAGTTCAAGTGAATGTCATTTTGTCTCACTGACACCATCTTAAAACACTTGTAGCACAAGGGATAAGCTTGTGTCTTGGACTGTAAAAAACTATAAATATCATTTGTAAAAAGAAATAATCCTGGAAAATTTGTGTATCTTAGTCTTTGACGACTGTAAGACATTTATTACTTCAATGAAAGTGGCACTGCAACATGGGGATCTCCTGCTTTAGGACAGGTTAGAGGAAAAGGAATTCAGGGCTTGATAAGCAACAGGGGGTTCATGAAAGGAATGTGCCACTCAAGCAAAATCAAGATTTGTCTTTAGTACATTTAGACATTGTAACTCGATTCTCAGCCCTTCTCTGGCTCCCTGCATGGAAGAGACAAGTGCAGTGCACTGCCAACTTTACACCGTCTCTGGTCTTTACATGTGGAATGGGCACGATACCACACATCATCCACTCCTTTGCTGATAGTTTACCTTGCAGCAGCTCTGAGGTTGTTATCCAGCTTCTCAAATTGCTTTGATATAAACTGACTCAAAACCACAGCAGAAGGAAACTGCTTTTCTCCCCTCTCACCTCAGCTGCACCAAGTGCAGCAAAGATTCAGCTCTTGATGAATATAAGACATTGGCACATCTGCAAAGGTTTATATAGTATCACACAGATTTGAAGAAGCAGAAAAAAATACCTTATAAATAGAAACACTGACATATGGATTAATAGTTCTCCACCATCACAGCATCAGAAAAATATTAATGGCGGGACTATAGACACTTAGCAGAGGAAGTGGTGTCTTTTAAGTCTGGAGAGTCCTTACTTTTCAAACCACTGTATTAATTAATAATTTAGTGGTGATCAAAAGACAAATTTCACAGTGATGACATTGTAGACAACAATAAAAATACACAAGGACAAACATAGCAGACAACAGAAATGTGAAGCAAGTAGATGTAGAAAAGATACAATTGAGGTGGCTTCAATTATAACAGACAGGTACAAAGTAATAGGCCTAAAGAAAGCCATCAGTGGAATGCATAGGTTTGTGTCCATGCCAAATAGAGAAATACAAAAAAAGAAGTTTAAACAATACCTGTTCTGACTGAAATAAGAGCTGGTAATAAGGATTGATAACCATGTAGGGAACATTTTAGAAGGTATATTACTAGAACTGGTCCCCTTATTGCAATCTATTCAACTAGATACCTACATGATCCTTATTCCCTTAGTCTAGTAAGGTGCAATGCATTTAATCCTTTGGTTACTACCTTTGGCACTGTCTGATATTCCTCTGATTGCCATGCTTGCTCCATAACTCATGGAGTGTAAAATAAAATCTTTGATTCACAAGCACATTTTCTCAGTCCATCTGCGGCTGAAGTGAAACTTACAAGCCTATCCCTACACAGCCACAGACTCCTTTTTTACTAAGTACAGTCTTCCAACGTGTTGCCTTTCTCACAAAGCTGCATGAAGTCAGAGTAGCTTTGCTTGAACTCTTTAGATCCCTTAAGAGCACAAGCCTGCTTTCTTTTTTTTAGGTCAGATTCTAACAGAAACCGACAGGAATTTGGCCTCAATAGCTTCCACAGGATCAAGGTCTGGTTCAGTAAAGGATTAAGGCTATTGTTGCTGAGCACACACTGCCAGTAAGAGACCTCTCCTTTTCCCTAACCTCTATTCTTTGACTCAGCCTCACACAGAACTATCTAAATAGAACATAGATTACCATGCAAATGCTTGCCTTTGGATGCAAACATGTCACATTTATTAAAAACAGTGCTAATTTTGGGGAGGCTTTTCTAGACTTTTAGAAAATAGTAAGTGATTTCACCAAATGCATTTCTTTTAGTATTCTTGATTACACTTAGAATTTAGTATTTTTAGAGCTTTCATCTCTTATGTTTTCTGATGGTTGTGATTTCCAGGGCTTTAAAAATCAAAAAGAGCAGCCAAACAGTAGCTGTTGAAACATTCAGTTTTCCATTTAGGTGCAATGAGTACCTGGACATACAGCCCCTCTCGCCCCATCTAAATGAATACCATTCCAGCCTAAATGATGTGCGGATTATTGTTTCCCATCCTGGTTTATTAAAAAATTAATACAGCAGGCTTCTCAATTGAGAACAGCAGGTGGCACAGGTCTCCTCCCTGCACCTCATCTACGGGAGCAGCTCAGCTTTGGGACAGTCTGACTCCCTGCAGTTACATCTGGGTCTTGCCCAGGTCCATCTCTGTCTATGGGTGACCACCAAAGCAGCCAAACCTGCTCAGCCACCCAAACATGGCTGGGCAATACACAGCAGCATGAGGCACAGGCCTGACTGTCAAGCCACCTAAATTTTCAGGCAAAAAATGAGCTGCAGTTTCCCTGAGCTGCAGAACGTGCTCCTGGAAAGGCCAACAACTGTTCATGCCTCCTGCTGAATCCACTGTCTGGCCTCACTGCGGGGAACAGGGGCAACTGCAACCTGCCTTCACATTTATCAAGCATGGCAGAGCTGAGATAGTTCATCTGCCCCAGCACTGCCACCAGGCATTTGAACAATGAATCCCAAGGAAGCGTGCCTGTCTACTTTTTCTGGTCAGAAAGCTCCAGGGAATACACACACCGAGGCTCCCACCACTTCCAGATCTTTAATTTCTGGTGTATTTGGTTTGTGTTGCAAGGTTTTGGTAGTGGCAGGGGCTTGGGGAGGGGGCTACAGTGAGAAGCTCCCAGAAGGCTCCCCTGTGTCTGACGTAGCCAATGCCAGACAGCTCCAAGATGGACCCAACCACTGCTGGCCAAGGCTCAGCCTGTCCGTGACAGTGGTAGTGCCTCTGGGATAAAGATTTACGAAGGGGAAAATGTCTGCACAACAACAACTTCAGCTGAAGAGTGGAATGTGAGTAAGTGAGAGCAACTCTGCAGACACCAAGGTCAGCAAAGAAGGAGGAGGAGGTTCTCCAGACACCAGAGCAGAGATTCCCCTGCAGGCCCTGGTGCAGACCATGGTGAGGCAGCTGTGCCCCTGCAGAGTTCCATGGGGGAGCAGGGATCCACCAGCAGCCCATGGAGGATCCACGGCGGAGCAGGTGGGTGCCCAAAGGAGGCTGTGACCCTCTGTCAGCCTGCGCTGGAACAGGCTCCTGGCAGGATCTGTGGACCCATGGAGAGAGGAGCCCACACCAGAGCAGGTTTGCTGGCAGGACTTGTGACCCTGTGGGGGACACCTGCTGGAGCAGTCTGTTCCTGAAGGACTGCACCCCAAAAATCAGGAGTGGAAAGCCAAAAATCAGCCCGGAAAAAAGGGAAGGCAAGCATGGTATTTTAAGATTTGGGGTTGTCATGATGCTACTCTGATTTGATTGGTACTAAATTAATTTCCCCACGACAAGATTCTTTTGCCCATGACGGCAACTGGTAAGTGATCTCGTCCTGTCCTGATGTCGACCCACGAGCCTTTCGTTATATTCCCCCTCCGCTGTCAGGCTGCGGAGGGCAGTGCCAGGGCGGCTTTAGAGGGCACCTGGCGTCCAGCCAGGGTCAGCCCGCCACAAGGAGGCACGCCTTGGGCAGGGGGTCCGAGGGGGCGGGCAGGGGACCTCAGCCGCGAGGCGGGGCCCTCCCGAGCGCCTGGCAGGTTCCCCCGCAGGGCACCCGCCGGGCACTGCCCCTTCCCCTCAGCCGGGGGCCGCGCGGGGCCGCCATGACACCGCCATGACACCGCCGTGGGGCCGGGGCGGGGCTACCGGCGGGCATCACGCGCGCGGCCCCGCCCCCGCGGCGAGCTGGGCCCGCCCCAGCCCCCGGCCCCGCCCCCGCCGCGGCGGCGTCACAGTGGCGCGTTCGGCCGCCCCGGCCCGCGCGTGACGTCGGCGCGTCCCGCGGTCCCGGCGGCGGGGCCGGAGGGGGCGGCAGGTGGCGGCGGGCGGAGCGGGGCCGAGCGCAGCTGAGCCGACCCGAGCGGAGCGGCGCGGGCCGGCCCGGCGGGTGAGTCCCCGCGCCGCCGCGGGCGGACGCGAGCCGGAGCGGTCGGGGGGAGGCGGTGGCGGCGGTGTCGGCCTCTCCGACAGCGCCCCCTACGCGGCCGCCCGGGGCCGGGGCGGCGCTGCCTCCCGTCGCCCCTCCGCCGCCGGCGGGCTGCGGACGGAGCTGGAGCGGGCGCCGCGGCCTCCCCGCGCGGGTGAGTGCCCTGAACAAAAGGCCGGCCGAGCTGGGCTGAACCGAGCGAGGGGCGGCCGCCGGGCGGCCGGAGCCCTGCCCGGTATTGTTTTGGCGGAGGGGAGGGTGGAGGGTGTCGCCCGTCGCCGCCCCGCCCGCGGGGTCACGTGCTGAGTGTCGGGGCCGCGGCGGCGGAGCCGTGCCCGGGAGCCCTTCCCCAGGCCCCGCACGGAGAGGCTGGGAGGGAGAGCCGGGACGGCCGGCAAAGCTTCCCGGTCCCTCCTGCCGGGCGCCGCTGCCGGTCCAGGCCCCCTTCCGCGGAGCCGTGTCCTTGCAGGAGGCGGCGCCCTGCGCCGGTGCGGAGCGAGGTGCGCGCAGAGTGCCGGACCGGGCCCGGACTTAGGCTGGACTCCATGATCCCGGAGGTCTTTCCCAACCTGCTCGATTCTGTGGTTCTGTGAGTCGGGGGTTTCGTTGTGCTGGGCAGTAAAATAGGTCAGGAGCATTAGCCGTGGCGGCGTCACGCGTGGCGGAATCCCCTGGCCGAGCCGGCGCAGCGCTCTAATTCCCGGGGCGATGTGCAGCGCTCTGATGTGTGGCTTCGCCCCTGCGGATGTCAGCGCTGTGCCCGGCCGGCCTCGGTCACTGCCGCCGGCGGCCTGAGCCGAGCCGCACGGGCGGTCACGGGAGCGCAGCGCGGAGCATCCAGACAGAAGTAACTAAGTGTTCCTAGTGGAAGTGCTTTTGTTTCTTTGTGCTTGACGGCCTCGGCTCAAGTGTTTGCACTGCGTCCCTTCGGAATGTTATAAGGGGACGTGAAATGTGAAAACGAGTCCCGCTGTTGGCGCGGTACATGTTGCCGCCACTTAAAAATTGTTGTAAAATATTAACTAAATGCGAGGTTTTTGTACGAACAAGACGATCAGAATGGTGAAATAGTTAAACTAAAATTGTGGGAGGTTTAGTCTTAGTACAGCTTTTCAGTGATATGCCTGAGAAATGCTGTAGGTTTTGTTACTGGTGTGTAATATGCAGCTGTATATTAACAATTACAAGGAGGAGTAGGGAGCAGAGCTTTAAAATGTTTCACTTCTGTCAGGTTTGTAATACTAAAAATCCAATCCTTCTCTCTTTGTTAGCTGCTGCCTCTGGACGGTGGGCTACTTAAAAATAGATTCTGAAGCATCTCTAAAAATGCGTTACCAAAAATTACAGTGTGTAATAGTATTGAAGACATGGTGAAATCTGAATCTTCGTTTGGTAATTTTGAATAAGTCTTAAATATTGAATGTTTTTGCAAGAACTTGCTATATAGTCTTGCGTGGTTAATACTGTAGTTTCTGTCCAAGTGTATTGAAGTGCCAGTTGTTTAAATTGCTATAATGCAAAATCTGTAGTGAGTGAAAGAAAAAGTTTGTTCTTGTTTCCTTCAAAATATATTGCATCAATGTAGATGTAATTGAGTTGTCATTTATTTAAAGAGCTGGAACTGCAGTATTTTTATAGCCTATTGAATAGTGGGCCCCTGGAAAAGCCTTCATATTGAAACTGATTTTTTTTTTTCTCTCTTCTGTGCATGTTAATCAAGTGTGTGTGTGTGTGTATATATATGTATATATATATGTATGTGTGTATATATATATATATATATATATATATATATATATATACACGAAGAGATGTCCCTGTACTTACTGCAGTTTCTGAAGCACTGGTAACTTAAGATGAACCAGTTTCTGCTTCATTTTTTGCACACTTTTGATTTGAGTGAGAAATTAACATTTTTCTTTGTTAAATAGATTGAAATAGGATATATGCTCAAAATTCAAGATCAGTGCTTCAGTTGTAGCAGAGGGAACAACCTCATTTTCAATACCTCATTTTAATACTGAAATGGCTGACTGTTCTGAACTTGACTATTCTTCTATGATTCAGTTCCAAATGTACATATAATTGTTGGGCGTTTATTAATGTGCAATAGACAATGATAAGGAATGACAGGCAACTTGAAGCCTCATCACAATCAGCAATTCCTGAGAATATTCTAAGTTTAAGAAACAGATACGAAAAAGTAGGCAAGCACAGGAAACAGTGGGGTTAATTATCTGTTGTGCTATCCAGTGCCAGGGACAGTTTTAAACATACCTGATAAGACTCAGTACCTTGAGCTGGTAGTGTATTGACAGTAGCAGACCATCAGACAGGAGAGTGATTTTAAATAAAACAGCCACCTTTGTTCTTCCCCCACTGTCTGGCTCATGGTGACTTGTGGGGAAGGGCAGAATTTGGGGGATCTTTTTCCCCTCCTGCCCCCCCCCACCCAGTTCAGTTACAAATAATTATGGAGCTTCATGGAAAAAAACCCAAAGTATTTAATTACAGAAGAGCATTTATTCTTGTGAATTAATACTGTAACTCTGCTGAGTTTTCAAGGGGGGAAACTATGAATTTGTGATAGCTATTTTAGAATAATCTGTGTGGAGTTGTAGAATTCATGAGATTTTATCATTTGAAGTAGGATTCAAATACTAGTCTTTGGCTGGTGTTAGTTGAATTCACCAATGTTTTGCATGTGTTTGTTTTTAAAAAGCTAAGATTTTACTTATGGAGGAAGCTTAAAACTGTAGGTAACTCTTCATCAATATATAGGAGCTGGCTTTCTAAATATGTTTGCTTCTGGTTTTGGTTTGGGTGGGGGGTTTGTTTGTTTGTTTGTTGTGATTTTTTTGTAATTGTTCTTTCCCCAAAGAAATAAGGGTGGAAAAATTGTGCTGGATGTGATAATTTACAGGGTCTCATGGTTTAATGAGCACAGTTGACTGAACTGACAGGAAATGGTTTCATTCCATCTTGGCTTAGTAGAAGCTTAACCTTGTTCTTAAGGAGAACCTGAAGTCATTTTGGGAGGTAGGTCTGGTAGGAAGTCCATGACTTCAAAATCCTAAATTGTGGAAGAAGTGGACATGACTTCTCCCAGTAAGCATCCCTGAGAGACTTTCAGGGGGACAGAGAGAACTGTTCTATGCTGGCTGAGTCTCAGTTTGGATGGGATGTTGCCCAATTTGAATTCTTGCTCCTGATCAGCAACATTGTCCTTCTGTCTGTTTCATCTTTAAAGTTTCAAAATCAGCATGTGATGCAGGGGTTTAGGAAGGGATGGATACCTGCAGGTTGCTGCAGATAGGGTAACTCATACTACAGGAAAAAGAGAAAATTAATTGCTAAGTATAGAACAGCTCTTACCCAGGTGACTTCAAAGGAGGAGTCATCACCCTAAAAGGGGTGCGTGTGTAACCACAAGTTTCTGTCAGTCCGTTCAGTAGAATTTTCAAGACTGGCTTATTAAATAAATAACAATGCCATGAAATGTAGAGGTTACCTGATGTCAGTGTGTGAACTAGTTCTTTTCAAGAGCTTTGCAGAAATTGGAAATTTGCCTTACCACAATCCTGTAATTATGCCTTCCTTGGAGTCTTCTAGGTATAATTACATATCTTGGATATGTGCATGCATTTTTATTTCCTAAGAAGTCTCCCAGAACTGATCCAGCCTTTTTCTGCCATCTCCACATAGCATTTGGTTTTATGATGTGCTACTTCTAGTAGTGGATTGTGAGAGGTAGTAGATAACAGGCTTCAGTTGATACCTATTGAAGTAACAGAAAGCACCTACGAAGATAAAGGACTGAACACCACACCCAGAGCATCAAGCTTGTTGCAGCTGTCTCTTTGATCATAGAAAACATAGTATCTTGTCTCAGTGGATTAGTAGAGCCACAATTCTAACGCGATTGCAGCTCGTGGTTTCAGATTGATGTGTGAAGAAAGGAAAACTGCTAGAACTATGAGGGGAGAAAAGGTGTGGATAGGCTTGTTAATTTTTGCATTTTTCTTTTGGAGTTCATTCTAAAAATAGCTGCACAGAATGTTACATGGAGCTCAGCTATAAAGAAAATAACATACTTGAGTAATGCTTCATGCACCGAAGTTAACTGAACACTCTGATATTATTAATGATAAATGTTTGCTCATTTGATGAAGGACTATAGCACAGAATACTATAATGCTCCATATTATTTCAGGGACTTGTCACTCCTGGACTTAACTCAATTCGTACATGTCTGCTCTGCACTGTGTTTATGCTGAAATGATTCCTTCCTTGAACAAATTGAAATCAAAGAGGTGACGATCTCAGATCTGCTTCAAATCATTCCTATGTGTAATGTTTTGCAGCAACTAGAAACTGTAGTTCAAAATGTTGAAGAATCATCCAGAAAGCTGCAGACCAGAAGGAAGATGTGACTCTGTGGCTCATAAGTCTTTTTACAGAGGATTCACTGAAGGTGGTTCTCTTAGGTCAAGACCTTCCTGTTTATGGTGTGAGAATGCAAGAGTGATGGTCTCCCTTCCCTTTCTGAGTTTGCAGATTCCTACTTCCCTACTGCAGGAACTTTTTATATATTTGTTAAGCACTTAGTATTTATTATGTATTTGTGAAATTACTTGGCTCAGATTCTGGTTGGTGGCATTCACCAAATGTATTGTGACTGACATTATCTGCTAGCTTGAAGAGGGGTATATTACCTCTGTGGTGTGGAGGCTGAGTTGCATCCTTGTCCTCTTTTTTAGAGAGCATATGCATTCTTTCCATTGTTGAGCCTTGGAGCCCATCGGAACATTTTAAAGAAATAGAGGAAGGTCCTAATTAATTTTTGTTGTTGTTTGTTTACCTTGTTAAGTATCAAACGTAGGTCATAGAGTTTGTTTATAAGCTGGTATGAGGACATACATACGTAGATTTATAAAGAAGAAAGTGCTGAATGGTTCTGAGGTTCATTCGTTAAATGAATGCAATGATCTCTGTAAAAGAGGACAAGGATTCAAGGCTCTGAGCCTCGAAATATAAAGAGGCAGATTTCTGCTTGAAATATGGAGAAGACCGGGGGAAATCAGCTATTCACGTGCACTGTTTTTTCCTCAAGTGTCTGATACTAGTCCGTGTCAGGACAAGACACATGGCTAGACGGTCCTTTGGAATGGTGTGATACAGATAGTTTTATAAACAGCTTTAGGAAGCCATTGTGACTTTTTTAATTTTCTAAATATAAGGGATCATTTATTAGAGGTTAAATTTGCATAAACATAACATGCTCGCAACTTTGGTCTTGTTTCTCCTTTTGTGTTACTCCTTTTGTGAGGTCAGCATATGAAAATGAGCAATTAACTTACTATAGTCAAAAATAATTGCCTTTTATAATGCTTTAAAAAAGATGATTTGTTTAAGCCAGACATCAAAATAAAAACTGTGGATCAAAATTGATGGTTGCAAAAAATGAAGCAGAAATCCAATGGTAGTTTTATTGAAAATAGCCTGCATCAAGTAAATAAAAGCATAGTATTTTCCTTTCTGTAGCAGAACCATGGCATTATACTTTGCTTGCTCGTGCCTCTGGACAACGTTGTAATGGTGGTATTATTTGCTTTCTGTTAGTTTGCAGAGAAGCTGAAACGCTGTAGTGTACCACTGAGCAGGACAAGTCAGGAATGAGCCAGCCTTGGGAAGGAGGACCTGCCATCCTAGCTGGAGACATCTGAAGAGAGGACATTTCAGTCTTGTGGCATGCTTCAGTAGAAATTATTCAGAAAAAGTAAGCTGTTGTTTTGTTAATGAACTTAAACATGTCAGCTCCTTGACGGACTGCTTAGTTGCAGTTAGAATTTGATCTGGAATTTGAAGTGGTTTTGTGTGGATTTACTTTTTCTCCCATTAAAGTCCAAGAAGGCCTGGGGTCTTTTCATGTAGTTGTTACACATCACCTCTTCCATACTTCATGTATTGATGAAGGCCCCAAAGCTTAGAAATTAAACGTATAATTTAATATTAAAAATAAAATCCCACACAAGAGGTGGGATCTGACAAGATTTTGGAGTAATTCCTTCTCAGTTTTAGGCTGCATTTATGTTAAAATGCAGAGTTCAGGTTCTTATTGCTCCCTTATTTATACCTGAATTAAGGATCTAAATACTTCAAACAAAATTATTTTTACAATTTTTCCTTGAGTTTAATTAACTTGTAGTCAGTAGTCAAGAATATGATTTTCCATGATGCCAGGAGTGTCTTAAAGGGAACCCAATCCTCCAAAAAATAGAGCTTTCCTGTTTGATAACAGTTCTGATATAAAGCCTGTTTTGATTGAACCTTGTTATAAAATATTACTCTTAATTTCAGGAAAAATACTGTGTGGTCAGTTTTGTTTAATTCTTAATACCATGAAGTTGCAGTGCAAGTGCTTCCACAGCCATTATGTAGCAGAGTAGCAGTCCGAGATGTTTGTCCTCGGTTCTGAAGGATTATTTCAGTAAAAACCTACGTACGTGTACATCCTCCTGCCAGCTTATAAACAAACTCTGACCTAGATTTGGTATTAAAAAGGTTCATTAGCATCATGCTTTAAAAACAAGAAGTGGGACAGTATCAGTGTAGTTGATGGAAATCTTCAAGTGCATAATTGTCTTGCATTCTGAGCACATGCAACTGCAGTTGTGCTTATCTTAGAAGAGTTTTATGTTCCTGGGTAGCACTTTTAGAGATAAGGGTTTGCTCTTCCAGCTCTATTCATTTTATATATAACATTTTCCTTAGAGTCATTAAAACTCAAAAAAGAATTTCAAGAAAAGGCATTTACTCCTTTTCATATCCTGCATTATTATGTTGATCTAGGAAGAAATTACAGATCCCTCAAATTAATGGGAGACCTATTGAGCACAGTTCAAATGTTACCATTTTTTGCTTCCAGTAAACAGGTGAGAACTTTTAGTTCTTCTTTTAGTTTACCTCAGGGTAAACTCTCTTTAGTTTAGCTCACAGTATCAGAATCTGGTTTGTCAAAGTGCATTGCCTTTTTAATCCCTGCATTGCATTTTAATCACCTCCAAAATCTTAATGATGATACGTGACTTGTATAGAAGTTACTTACCTACAGGTTGTTCTAATCTTTTATTTGACTCTGAAAAGGATAACTTTATAAAGGATATTCAGGGAGAAACATCCTTTTTTAAAACTGTAGCATGGAAGTAAAAACCTCTGCTCCTGTGCCTTTTTGCACTGTAGTATCTCAATGTGGAGGCACTTGAAAATTAAGATCCTTTACCTCAGCCATGGTTAGCACAAATTAATCAATAAATGGATTTCTCTTTCAGCTCTTCTGTTGTGAAATGATGGCTGGGTTGTGTTTGTGGGTATTCTGAAATCTCAAAAGACTTTCTTCTTTCCTTTTTCTAATAAGTTTCTTGGTATAAACCCCGACATTTGCTGTAAAAATCTGTTGCAAAATACAGCCTCAGAAGTGTGAGGCTTCCAAAAAGCAACTTGTTCACAGCATTGTTAGAATGGATCTCACAGATGTGTGCTGTGCAGTGAAAACAGTTACCAGCTGGTACGTAATGCTGTGTCTGTATCTGGCATGCCGATTTAAGAACTGTTATGCAGATTTGTCATTAATCTCAGAAAAAGAAATTCAGATATGAAACTGAAACATAGGTGGATACAATTATGTACTACTTCAGGAAAAAGCATTTGAGCTGTAGAGCTTTTAAAAGAGTTACTTGATTAGAAAAAGGATTAAAGAGGCATTGGTCTTTCAAGAGGAAATTATAGTGATAGAAGGGAACAGACAGCATAGAGAAAAATATTTTAAGTAAACAGCACATGATATATTTTTGTAAAGATAAATACGGATACTGAAGCATTTTTTTTTTTTATTTCCAGCAGATATTTGTAAGATTTTTAAAGCAGTAGAGGCTTTTACAGTAATACTAGGCATTTTCTCTTGAGGTAACACATTTTGTTAGAAATGTATATAACATTAGAACAGGCTGTCCAGGGAGCCTGTGGTATCTCCATCCTTGCAGGTTTCAGAAAAACTCACCTAGACAACTGATCAGCCACAGCTGATCTAATCTGGTATTATTGTTGGTGCCATGTGGAGCAGGAGACTGGACTAGGTGACCTTTAAAGGTCCCTTTTGACCCACGTGCTTGTGGTAGTTTTCCTAGCTTGTGGTTTTTTATTCCTAGCTGTCTGTACAACAAAGACTACTTTCACTGAAAGGCTGTTTTGTTGAATATCAGTCTTGAAGTTCATTGGGGATTTTAAATGGAAAAAGGCACCTTTTCAGGCCCCGTTCCCCAAAGCCCATTCTTCTCCCTCATTTGGTATCTGGTGTTTGGTTTTGATTGTTAATAAATAAAAGGAAAATTACCATAAAACAGACCATGCAAGATTGCCATAGCAAAAATGTAGTTGAGAAGGCATTTGCATATTTAGGCTAGAATTTTTCAACTACTTGAATCCTCCACAATGCCAAAGTGACACAGTTTTGCATTCCCCATTCTCTTACAGTTACAAAATCCTCTTTAATAACAGAAATAAGATATGGCCAGAGAAAGTAAAGGCAATGACTTCACAAGCCAGTCAAGTCGGAGTTGTGTGTCTTCTGCAATACACTGCTGCTTCTGCTGGTCTGCAGTGATTCCTTTCAAGAGGCACTCGCATGTATCAGGGGGTTCACTTAATATTTAAGAAAAAGGAATCCAAGGTATCTTTTGAAAAGGCCACCTCAGTTTTCAATCTGGTTATTTCTGCAGCCCTGTGGTTGTTCTGAGCTCAGTTTGAAGGACAGTGTACCATGGTGCATGGGAACTAAGGAACAGAGTGGGGGAATTCTTCAGCTGGGTGCTGCTGTCAGGCATATTTTCTACTGTGTAAACCTAGTCCGAGATACTGTTCAGGCAGTCCCTTAATCAAGCAGACGATCACCTGTAGTCTGAAGAGGGATTCTTTTAAGTTCAATTCGCAGCCACGTCACCTCTTGTGGAAAGAACCGTCATTTCTTTCAATTTCCTGAGGAGGCACCAAAGTAACAGGTTGGCTGAAGGTTCATTAATCAACACTACTTCAGAGAATGAACAGAGGAAATAACAAAATTTGTTTTCTAACTTGGGATGTTAACATGCTGAAAATTAAAGAAGTAAAATATTGGTGATTAGCAGAAGAAATTTTCCCAGTACTCGATTTAGTCTGTCACCTCAGGAAACAGTAACTTACCTTAATTTGAGGTAAACATCTCATTCCGTGGATGTTGAGGTGAAATGTGATGCGAGGTGCTAGTTTAAGTTGACACAATAAACTGGTTTAAATTTCTTTGATCCTCTGCAGGATGGCTGGCTGTGGTGAAATAGATCATTCGATCAACATGCTTCCCACAAATAGGAAGACAAATGAGTCATGTACCAATGCAGCACCTTCCCTGCAAGTCCCTGAATGTGCTATCTGTCTGCAAACATGTGTCCATCCAGTAAGTCTGCCCTGTAAACATGTTTTCTGCTATCTGTGTGTGAAGGGAGCTTCTTGGCTTGGGAAACGATGTGCACTCTGCCGGCAAGAGATTCCCGAGGATTTTCTTGACAAGCCAACCTTATTGTCACCCGAAGAACTCAAAGCAGCAAGCAGAGGCAATGGAGAATATGCTTGGTACTATGAAGGTAGAAATGGCTGGTGGCAGTATGATGAACGTACCAGCAGAGAGCTGGAAGATGCCTTTTCCAAGGGTAAAAAGAGCACTGAAATGCTAATTGCTGGTTTTTTATACGTAGCAGACCTTGAAAATATGGTTCAGTATAGGAGAAATGAGCATGGACGTCGCAGAAAAATAAAACGGGACATAATAGACATACCAAAGAAGGGAGTGGCTGGGCTGAGGCTGGACTGTGACAGCAACACTGTCAACCTGGCACGAGAGAGCTCCGCTGACGGTGCAGACAGCACACTGACTCCAGGGGCTGCAGCTGTGCAGCCTCTAGCATCCATTTCCGTGAGGCCCCTGCCAGCACTAGATGGTCAGCTCGTGAGTCCGTCAACGCCATCACCCGATGCAAGCAATTCTTTAGAGAACTCTTTTGCCCACTTGCAAATAAATGGAGACAGTATGGCTGAAAGGAGTCACAGGGTAGAGGGAGAGGAAGACCATGAATCATCATCTTCTGGTAGGGTGCCAGCCCCCGACACCTCTGTTGAGGAGACCGAATCGGATGCCAGCAGCGACAGTGAGGATGTGTCTGCCCACCTTCAGCAACACCCATCCTCTGGTCAGCAGAGACACTTGAATGCCAGTGCAAGCCAGCCAGGAGCAGATAGACCAGGGGCAGGGGGTGGGGTGGCAAACACAAGTGTAAGATCTAGAAGGCCAGATGGACAGTGCACAGTCACTGAAGTTTAAATCTAGAGCCATGCAAAAAAAAAATACTCGGTTGTAATTTTCTGTAAATTTTCTGTCCACATTGGCATTGCACTCAAACCTAGCAGCGTGTTTGGTGGGAGGGTGGGGTGTAGGGGAGAAACAGATTTGGCCTGTTTTAACTTAAGTCTCTTAACATGTCTCAGCTGGAAGACTGTTTAACTCTAGGAAATTGGGTTGTCCTGTTAATGGTTTGAAAGCTGTTTAGCAATGCCCAGTTTTCTTGAAAATGTCTTGTGTTTATTTTGTAGCATTTTCCCCTTGAAGATACTCTATCCCTTTTTGGCCAATGTATATCTACTGTACAACTTGAATTGTCTTCATTCTCTTGACTGTTGCATTAAGTGTCTTACTACTTTCTGCATGGATTGATGTATGAAAAGAACACTAAAGCAATGTGGAATCAGACAAGGTGTTGGGTGTGAGCAGGATGCTTAATTTAATGTGAGAAAATAGATGTGAGTTCGGAGTTAAAATGTGTTTTTACTAGACAAGAGCAATCATTTACCTTTTTTCAATGGTAATGTAAAAATGCTGTTAACATGTGTTGCAAATCCTTACCTTTACACTCTCCATGGCTTTTTCACTGGCTTTGCCATCTAGTCCTTGTAGTTTTGTTTTTTGAGATCTTTCTTGATCTGTCTTGTTTTTGTTACAGAATTTATAATTTAATAAAACTACATTTTATCAGTAACAATCTCAGATATGTTTCCAGTTTAATTGAACTTCACTGAAGGAATTTCAAAGAAAATTATCATAAAACAGCTTACTGTGTTTACCAAAAGGGAGGACTAGTTCTGAGTGGCATCCTGAAGTTCTTGCATCGCTGACTGGCTGTCTCTCAAACGCAGTAGGAGTATCATCTTTACTGAAAAATCATGAGTTGCAAGCTTTAGTACACAGACATCTGAAGAGCTGATTAACTCACTTCACTGTTGATGGCAGGCAGAAGTATCACACAGCCTTATTTTAACAGCAGAAATGTTGAAATAAGAGTGTAAGTTATCAAAGTTGACCCTATAACAAAGGACAAGGACATTAAGGACTATAGTGCTGTTTACCTGTTCATAGAAAAACTAGTGGCAGCACAGAAGGGGTAGTTTTGTGCTTGTATTAGCAATGTAGGAGCTGCATTTCTACAGACTTCTGAATATTAGAAGCCAGATCTTGAGAAACACAGCTTGTCTTTTCTGTCTCTGGCAGTTGTTCGACATTTTTTCAGATTGAGAAATGGCATTAGTTGATTCTGGACTCAGTCTTTAAAATAAAGCTAATTAAACTCCAATTCTTAGTATATGTATCCCAGAATAGAAAGGGACAGTAGCTGATACATAGGTACTACTGATCTTAAGACAAAAGTTGCTTTAGGCAAACAACCATTTGAAGGGAATTAAAAGGGCTGGTTTTTAAAAAGGGTAGATATAAACTTCTATAATGTTCTTACTGTTATGATGGATGACATGCCTGATCTTGGGCAAAGCTGTGCCCCCCCTCCTCTGCCTACAGGTGAGATCAGTGGGTCAGGAAAGTGCAGACGAGACTAGGATGGAATAAGGAAGATTTCCTTCATTCTCAGCCAGGAATAGATGCTCTTGATCACAGATTTTCACTATCATCTTCCAGTCCCATAAGGAAATCTGCCAATTACATGGACTTCAGAAGGATACTGGTTGGAATGCTTTTTTTGTTAGTTGCTAGCTGTCTCATTTCTCTGATTTAAGTTAGTATACAGTGGCTCTAACCAAAGTCTGACTTTGTGCCGCAAAAGCCTTCACTAAGAAAGAACACTTCAGCTATGTGTACACACTTTACTTCAAGTGAGAGTACGGGTTGAAAAAAGCAAGAAACAAAATAGAGGAACATGACTCACTACATACTTAATTTTAAGATTTGCAGCCCAAACAATCCACAAATAATTCTATCAGTGGTTATCCTTGGGGTTTTTGACCCAAGTAGAGAGTTCAGCCCCACACCCGTGATGCTGCTTTTGGCTCCTGCTGGCTGACTGCAGCTGTGAAACACTAAAATTAGTTAAAGTGAGGCTGGTGAGAGCTTAATAGCCAGTCATCGGAGTGACAAATGCACTCCCCAGATCAAGCTAGGGAGAAGTAGTAACTGGTAATTCCCATCTTATATTTAAACCATTACTTTCAGTAGGAAATGTGTTCTCTGTCTATTTTAGCAAAGCCACAGCCACACTGCATTATGTGGTTGACTGTAATTACATGCACTAAGTGATTTTTGACTTGTACAGCATAGCCAGAAATGCACAGTGAAGCAGAAGGGAAAACGGAAAAGGAAATTTAAATACTATAAAATCTACAGCATCTCATGATTTCCAGATCAGATAGCCACAGATACAGGAATCCTATTTCATGGCTAAAAAAGATATAAATCAGATAGTGAACCAAGCATTCTGCAAGAACACCTTGCTTATCTAGATTGACCATTTGGTAAATATATTTCTATCAGCAGCAAATAAGATAGAAGTATCTGTATTGCTAAAAGTGATCTCCAATATCCAACCTTTACAAGCTTGGTACAGACTCCACACCCCTATTAAACCCTTGGGTTGTCCCAGTACACAGGAAAAACAAGACAGACATTTCACAATGTAATAGGAAACTTAGTTTGCTGAGGAGGAAGCTGGCAAACTAGCCCCTAGGAAGTACAAAAGCTGGCATGCTATTTAATTAGGAGACTGGGACTATCAATTTTGATGTTTCTAATTTATTTTGCGCATCTAGTGCTTGTTTGTCTTTAAGCTATTTCAGAAGGGGAGAAAAACCCATGAGATGAAGCTTTATCTTTTATAATTGTAAAGAAAATACAAACACTTATTAACTGCTGGTTAAAGGTATTTGTCACTTTATAAGAAAGTATTCTGTGAAATAAAGCATTTAGCTTTCAAATGGGTAAAATGAGATTCCATTTCATCTCAGTCTGGAACTCTCATCCTAGCATTCATGGTAATTTAGTTGGGCTGGTTTTTGTATGAAGGACTCATCTTCCTTTTAGAAGAAAATAAACCAGAGAATATGGTATTAGACTACTCACAAAATCCTTGATCAAAACTTGTAATCATCTTCAGAATGTCGTGTACCTGTGTTTGGTACATTTATGATACCAACAAAATGGGTTTCTGTAACCCTTTCTGAAACTGTTCCGAATGTGTCTTGGTCTGTACTAGTTAATTATTTGTCCTGTTTTCTTAGAAGCAAACACTGGCCTTTGATACAAATCAGAGAGGGTGGCTGGGGAAATACATTTGCTGAAATGAGAAGTAAGCTCATTGTCTATAAATCAAAATGGAAAGAGATGCCCCATAGGTGTACTTACCATTCACTTACTGCCAGCACAAATCTGGTTCAAAATGTGAAAGAAACCAGATTCTGCCTTTGTCCTACAATTTCCTCCCTTTCAAATTTCTATTACCCAGTACACAGAATACACTTATGAGTCTAATACACTAAAGAAAAAAGATTCAAGGGTCTTGCTCAGGTTCTAAGTAACTTTCATACCAATTTTAAAAACAGTAACAGTATTAGTAATGGCACATTAATTCTTGTTAAAAGCAAAGACATAACCAGTTGCCCTTTAAAACACGTTTTTTTCACTCATAACAACATGATGTACTATTGCTTCAAAAAGCTGCATGAGTATGGACTGGAGTGTCCCTTGAAGGTTCAGTGATGCTGCAGTCTGGAATCCCTCATGAGTCTTGAGAAACTTCATGAAAAGCAGAACAGCTTCACTACTAAACAGTCAAGTGCTGGCTGACTATATTAAAACACAGGCACTTGTGAAGTAACGGGTTTGAAGTTCTTTAGGGCATGGGAAATAATCCAGCTACACAGGAGTAACAACTGGACTACTGGATTAAAAGGAGAAGGGGGGGAAGGCACAAACCAAAACACTTCTCTCTTCCCCATGTTCTCATTCCTGTCTCTTCTCTAACCTGAAAGTAAAAACTGAACTTTATTTTTGGGGAAGAGAGATTTGAAATCTTCCTCCATTAGTGCTTCAGATATAAAGGCAAAGGTGCAGGATCAACAGGGTGGAGGCAAGTTCCTTATCTTCTCTGAGATGCCAACTCAAAACACATCCCTTTCTTCAGCATTTCTCTTGATTGCTTCAGGCTGTATTCATTGCTGTGAAAACCACACAGTAAAACATCCCCAGCAGATCACAGAATCTGCTCAAAACCTGCAGAATCTTAACAGGCAATCCAAACCTAATTCTCAACATTGATTTGTCCCCACACCCTCAAACATATGTAGTTACCTCGCTGTCTAAAACTCAGGAATCCTGCCACACTGTAGAAATTGTAACATGGATTTCCATCCAAGATACTGCCTTCTTTTCTTAAGGGAGCTTGTTCCATGATCTAGAGCTAGTTATGCCTGATCAGAGCAAGAACACACGTCAGTGGCACACAACCCAGAGCTTATTTCTTTACAAGCCCCCACAGAGTACTTAGGTCCTTGGCTCTGATCTCAGTCCCTGCTGGATTTAGAGACAAGTGCATCCTAACCAACAGTACAGGAAACTCTCAGTCACAGATATGTCTGTATGGTTCTGCTCTCACAGATGTTTATTTTTAAAGCAGGCACTCTGTGTCAGTTTCTAATTTCTAAAGGGAAAACTTTCCCCACTGAGTTATCCAATTACTTGCATAGTCACTGGCATGAAGAGAAGACTGAGTTCCAAATCTTCTAGTCAGCCCAAACACACCCTACCAGCAAAAATGCATTGAAGAAAGACATAGACATATCCACACATATCTTACCAGAATGCTGAAGTACTCACATCACCCAGTCACTTAAGGACAAGCCATTTTGGGGCATGATACATCATGGCCTTCCAAGATTTCAGCTAGATTCTGTGTAAAGAACCAGGTCAGCAGCTTTGCATAGGTACAGGATATGGGAATCTGCAGATGCATGTGTAGGTAGTTGATTCCTTGAGCAGTGAGAAGACACCAAAATACATTTAAAAACCTGAATCAGTGTCAGTGAATGAGTGCTAGAAGCTTCTCACTAACTTTAAAGCTTCTCCTGTAAAAGCACCATTAAAATTGAAGTATCCAAGGATACTTTCTCAGCAATTATATGAAGAACTAAAAATGAAAAAACAAAAGCTCTCTTCTCACTAGTTATCATCTTTTCCAAGCTGCTTAAAGACACTGGTTGGGAAGCTCATATTTTGCAGCTTTAGATGCACCTGTTCCGCAAATGAATAAACCTCATAACTTTCAAGTAATTAATATCCATACCAGTTAAAAAAACAAAATCAACACCAAATAAAATAATCTTCAGCCTCGTTCCAAATGAATTATAGTTCTATTTTCAGCATAGTATTTACCTTTACATACTAATTTCACTAATCTCCATTCAGTGGGTGATTAAGACAGTAGAGAATCTGCCCGGGATTTCTCTGTGGTTGCACACCAAATACGCCTGCCTGACCTAAATGGCAGGAATGTTAAGGCCATTTTAAATGGACAAGTCCTTAAATTATTCCGTTTAATGGCTGCTTTACTGAAAGCTTTGTTTGCAAAAAGGTCAAGCCCATTTCTCATGTATAAACCATCATTTATGTTTTGGTCTTCTAACCAATGCCTGCAAATTGGCGGGCCCACCCCATACAGTTCCGAAAATGTCCTTCTCTGTCCTTAGGGCAGCTTCCAGTGGGAGCTCTCTTCCTGCTGCCACCACCTTTTTCACAGCCCGAATCACACTGGTCGGACCCTCCGTGTACTGACTCAGCCAGGCTCGGGCTTCTCCTAACGCTGCGGTTTCGTCTGCGGACGGCAGCGTCTCCTCGGAGAGCCCCAGGCGCAGAGCTCTCTCGGGGTCCACCCGGGCAGCCCCGCCCAGCAGCTGCAGGGCAGCCCCGCTGCCCACGATCCGCACCAGCCGGGCAGCTCCTCCCCAGCCTGGCACCAGGCCCATGTGCTTGTGGACAAACCGAATTTCACTTCCAGGCGTCATCAACCTGTCAATGAAGAACAAACACACAGAGGTCAAGCCATGCATCGACTTTCGTTTTCAGCTCAACGGCCTTCCATTTTCTATTTTCTCCTCCCCTCTGCTTCCAAAGGCTGATACAACTTGACAGCGTGCTCATTACAGCCGGAGCTGGGGTATCTTAATTTTTACATCACATGGTGCCATAACTGCAGCTTTCGGCCCTTCTCAAAATTAGATACATAGGCTGCTACAAGTAAAGACTTAGTGCCCATACTGATACCTGTAGTCAGCTCTAAAAAGTGTTGAAAACAGAACTGCAGACAGAGGACGTTACATTTATTCCCAGTGCGACACTGCCTTGCTAATTCATGCCTAAACCAAAGGGTGTTAGGTAAAACCCAAACAAATTAATGTACAAAACATTTCTCAAGAGGATGGATTGTGGTCTTAGTACTGATGTGAACTGGGGAGGTTCTGTCAGCACCGTGGTGATTACAGCATGGGTGGGGCTTTTTTGTTCCGTATTTTAGAGATCCATGTGAGTTTGATTTCTAACTGCTCATTACAGCGAGGGAAATCGGGATGGATGCTCAACTCACGGCTCACAATGCACAACAGAATTGCTTTCTATTTATGCTTGCAGTGTGTAATAGAATTGCTCCCCTCTACAAGATAAGTAACATTCCTCTTTCCAAAGATTTCACATCTTTCTTTTCTATGCTTTTTTTCTACAGCTTCTCACTCCCTTAAGAACTCACCCTAGGGCTCATTAAGCAACCTCCCTGGAGGAGCTCTGCTGCAGCAGATTGTTCTGTCTTCACACAGTGGTCACACTGACACACGTTAGGTTAGTGGAAAAAAACGCTAGAAATAGAAACACATAGAAAAAATGTACAGAAACAGACCAGTACTTGCTCTTTCTCAAGGTGATGTTCTGCAGTGTGGTTGCTTGCTGCTGATTGTAAGGCAAAGGATGGAAATTACACTTGTGAAGTAGATTAACTTCTACTTCAAGCATTAATTAGCTTTTTGAAGACAAATCTTGTGATACTGAGGTCTACACACAAGTCTGTTTCCTAACAATGCAGTTTTCCATAGTGAAAATACCAAGGTGAACAGCTTTGAAAGGAGAAAGGAAAATCTTTAAAAATGCAACTACCTCTAGGAACTCACAGTTCTCACATCTGCTTAGTTATTGTTAATTGTAAGTTTGCTTGCTTGCTTTATTCTCAACCAGAGCACCATCAGCATTCATGCCACACTGTACAGCATCAGAATTGAAGAGCTTACGCTTTATCCCAGATCCAGCACAATGCACAAAGGCAACAGCTGACGGGCCAGATTGCATGAAAGCCTTTTTGTAGAGATAGCAGAGGAAGGTTGTGTGACAAAAGGAAGAAAGTAGAGTATTGCACGGGAGGAAAGGCTTTAAGCTAACATTATCAAGTGCTTCCCAGACCCAGCAAATCCCAGGGAGTTCAGGTCTCTTCTCTCAAAAGAATGACTCTGCAAGTATTCCAAAACTCCTTTACTGCCTCAGCTTACTCTGCAATTTGCTCACACCCAGTGTCCCACTGGAAAAGCAATAATGAAAACATTATTATGGGTTTAATTCTAGCTGTGCCAAGTGATGTGAGGCGCTAGAAAAGAAAGGGTCATGGGCAGCTGGGCATCTGATGCTGCACAACCTGTAGGCAGTCTCACAGGACAGCCACCACAGGTCAGGGAGGCCATGTTGCACATGTATATTGAATCTGAGATTGTTTCAGACAATGTTTAGTATGTGGGAAGGGCTCTGTTTCCCTGCAGAGTCTTTACCTCCCTCAGAGAAAATGGAACCAAATACAATGAAAGGAAAATAAACCACTGACAGCTTAACTCACAGAGAGACTGTGAGGCTGCAGCTTCCAGAACCTCACTGGGATTCACCTCTTCCCACAATGCTCCTTTGAACAAGCTCCACAGAAAATACTGAGATAAGAGGCAGTCAGTGGAAGGTGTAACTGCAGTATTGGACTGCCTTCACACTTAAGAAAGGTATCTACGGTTTTTCAGACTTTTCAACTATGAAGTCACACCATTTCTTACAGAAACCACCCACCATACTCTCTGTTAGATCTATCACTCACTTGCAGTCCCCATGCCCAGGAAGCAATGGAGACCTGAGCTCATGTCTGAAGAGGCAGAAGCAGCTGCCAAGCCAGCCTGGGATCAGCCTCTGAACGCTCCCAGCTGCAGCCTTGCATACATATTTCCCTTTTCATTGTATGAAAGGAATTGAGTCTACCTTCTGAGACATGACAGATCTGATCTCCCATTAAAAGAATTTATGTAAGAAAAGCACATCAAGCATTACTTAACATAAAGAGGCGGACATCAAAAAAGCTGGAAAGACCAAAGTACTGTTCCTGAGCTGTTTATACCTTATTCACCTTGTACTGGCCCTGCTTGAGACAGAGTAGTAGATGAATACAAAATTAACCCTGATTTGAACAGTATGCCTGTTCTTGTCTTTCACGTCAAAGGAATTAAAATCTGGGTCCCCTGTATCCCAGGGGAAGGTCATACTGCTAGACCCCTACACATATGCCTTCCCTGCCCTAATAAAGAAAATCTGTTGCATGACAGTACCAAAAAAAAGATATTTATTCAATGTAATTAATGTACAAAGTGACAGAAGACCTTATAGTAACAGGGGAACATCCTTCAGAAATGTGAAGGGTAGCAAAATCCTCGCAATTTAAATTGGAAATAAGAGGTTAAGGTAATATAGGCCCCAAAGTGCAGCTGAAACCTTCTTTGAGAACATTTTATTTCCATGTTACAAGCACTACAACCCCCCTAGGAAGAAAGCACAGCCACCATGGGCCACATCCAATTTTGTGTTAGTCATCTAAAGCAAACGAGCTACAGCAAATGTTCCTGCTGTACATTTTAAAATGTTCTCAGCTGCACTAAATGTTACAAATCCTCCCCCTTTGATCTGAGGATTCCTTCATTCTGTGACATCTCATTGTACCCACAAACAACTGACTGTCACATTGCATCTCATCACACCACTGGCAATGCACGTGAGAAGAAACCTTGTTAATAACATTGCAGCCTAGCAAATCCCAGCCTTGTAAAGGTACACTGGCTCCCCAAAGGCAGCACTTGCTGTGAGCTAACAGCTATGCTTTCCTTTGCTAAAGTATTTCCCAGCTACTTGAAGCCAGAGCATATACAATAAAAGCTGAAAATGCAAACAAAAATACACTTTCTCAAATTTTCATACCTGCTTATTATAAATACTAATGTTACTGAGCTGTTCCAATGGGTGTAATCAGTTCCTTGGCAGAACTAAGATTATATTAAGATCTGTGCTGGCCTTTACCTCATCATTTCCTAGACTTCAAGGTTTGAGTTATATTCAGCATTCTGACAAGGCAAAGATACTAATCAAGTTTACTAAGGAGGGACAGATACCACCCTCTATTTTATGCATTATAAAAGCTCCTACAACCATGCTTTTGAAACCCATTATAGGAAAAAAAGACACCTAAAACAATACATGTGTTGTCAGCAACCTGGATTTTGTTCTCGTTCCCTGTTTGACTCCCAGTGTCACATAAGGACACAGCTCCTGACTTCTGATCTTCCCCTTTTAGTTGGCTTGAGACTGGCACACCATGGAGGGAGGCAGCCAGCATCACGCAGTGCTACAGCACCTGGTTCCCAGCTATGGCTGTACCAAGAGAGGGCAGCCAGAACTGCAGGAGATGACTTTTACCTCCCCCACAAATACTTTGACATCCTGCTCTCAAACCACCAATATTAATATAAATAATAAACAGAGCTTACGTCTTTGGGTCACGGTAAGTTTCCTCACCAAATCTGCTACCTTCTTCTATAAATTTCAGTAATACCTTATCTGCAAGGTGATTGAACCAACACAAAGCAGAAAATTCTCCAAAAACGAGAGTCAAAGGCCTTGGGGTACAATTAAAAGACATCCATGTTTTTAGCATGCTGTAGAGCAAGAGCTACAGAAATAGTATTAAATCTTCAAGTAGAACTACATATTTTGCAAAACATGGAAGCAGGACACCCAGACACATGAAAAGCAATGTCTATGGTCAGCCATACACCCACTTTGGTGCAGGGAGATGGGGAGTGGGAGTTATGGTCAGTTCATCACATGTTGTTTCTGCCACTGCTCAGGGAGAGGAGTCCTTCCTCTGCTCCTGTGTGGGGCTCCTCACACACAGTTCTCTGCAAACTTCTCCAATGTGATTCATTCTTCCAAAGGGTGCTGTCCTTCAAGAACAGCCTGCTCCAGCATGGGTTCACAAGTCCTACCAGGAAACCTGCTCCAGCATGGGCTCCTCTCTCCACAGGTCCACAGATCCCTGCAGGACCCTGCTCCAGCACAGGCCTCCCACAGGTTCACAGCCCACTCTTGGGCATTCATCTGCTCTGGTGTGGGTCTTCTCCAGGGGCTGCAGGTGGATCTTTGCATCCCTGTGGTCCTCCCCGGGCTGCAGGGGCACAGCTGCCTCACCATGGTCTGCAGTGGAATCTCAGCTCTGGCACCTCAGGTACCTCCTTCCCTCCTCCCCCTCCTTCTCCACTGACCCTGGTGTCTGCAGAGTTGTTCCTCTCACATATTCTCACCCTGCTCTTCTCTGGCCACAATTACAACTGTGCAGTAACTTTCCTCTCCTTTTAAAATATGTTATCACAGAGTCATTACTATCATTCCTGATTGGCTCAGCCTGGGTCAGCAGTGTGTCCATCCTGGAGCCAGCTGGCATTGGCTCTACCCAACACAGGGGAAGCTTCTGGCAGCTTCTCATAGAAGCTGTACCTACTGCTACCCCTGTAGCCCCTCTGCTACCAAAACCTGACCATACAAACCCAAACCACCACCTAAACCACACGTGGAACTATTGCAGGTACAGGAAAAGAGAGATATTAAAAAAAAACCGAAACCACTGGGAAAATGGTAACAGAAGGAAGGTTTTCAAGAGCCAAACACTTGTTTAAAGAACTGAACAAAGTTGATGTACAATGCTGCCATACGCTTTGCCCAACATGTATGCCTTTCTAATACACTCATCAATACGGCATCAGCTTAATTAACTCTTTTAAAATTAAGTAACAGCAGTGTTATGCTGACACATGGCCAAAAGAGCTTTTTAAAATAGACACTGCTGGGGAGTGCAAGTTCAAGAATTTGTTAAGAGGTCAAGTATGACATTATCTGCAGATGGTGTTTATCATTCAAATTGAACTTCCTTTGCCAGGTGGACATGAAAATTTAATGATCTTGCTGGCAAGTGGACAAAAGCTCATGTGTAACTAGTTTAGGATTTTGTAACTTTGTTTGGTGAGTGCTACCAGGACAATTTGCAACAGCAGCAGCTCTCGTACGCATGCTGGACCTTTAGTGAGCAAGAAAGCCAGTCCATTGTCCACTTCTTCCCTGTCTTCCAGCTGCACCTTCTCAACACCAAAAATACAATCTCTGTCCCATCACTTCACAAGCAAATTGCACCTCATAATCTCACTCCATTGTCTTCAGCATCCCAGGAGACACAGCAGATCCCAGTATTGATGGTGGGTTCCTGTAGCAAGTGAATGAGACTCAGGCAACAGAGTTACACAGGTACCATCTGTAATTTAATCTCACTTCTCTTGCTGAGGCACACAAAACCCAACAAAAATAAAGTGCTGCTCTTACACACCAAGTGCTGCTGAACACATGAAATGATGGGATGTTTTTAGTCAACTAAACTGTTACAATACATTAAAACAAAGCAAGGGAGAGTTGTGATTGTTGAATTTGTAGCATCATAGCAAGAAATAAACTACCTGTTTCTTTATCTGTACAGCAAAAGCCTTAATTTCGGATTAAAAAGAAGTCCTTTATTTCAGGTTGGTTCAGTGCACCACATAAATCAAGTAATCTTTCCTAGGCTGCATTCTAAGCTTCTTAAATAGGAAAAAAAAAAAAGCAGCTTTAAAGTGAATAGCTGAAATGCAATAACTGTTCAGATAAGAGAGAAGAGGGTAGTTGGATGTGAAAGCAATTCCATAAGAGAGAAATGTCACCTTTGCTGCAAATGCACCCAGATAATTCTGTAGCTTCAGTTTCTTGGCTCAGGCAGGGATACTAAGGGATCATCCCACAGGCAAGTGCAGCTCTGAAAGCTGGACCATAAGGAGCAATTAATTGGAACTGCAAATGCTGTTAGCCTGAGGTTTGGGCAAGGATCATCACTTAAGCAGTCTTGCACTGCAGAACTTCACACTACTTTGAACAGTTCATGTAGCACATACCAATGGGTTTGGAATCCTCCAAGCTCACTGCCTTCTCCTCATTTTCTTTAGTATGGCATGTGGATCTGCAAGGTTTAACTTGTACCTATCACTCAATCGGTTTAACTTGTACCTATCACTTAATCTACCTCTGGTATCTGCATTCCAAATCTCAGAGTCAGATAGATACACCAGATATCATGCACCTTCCCATTTAATATGTCTTATACATATTCTCCCCACCATGGAAAGACAGATATTAGAGCATGTGTAAGAAAATACAGAACTTCCTTAGCAATAAGACACAAATTCTTCAGGCATTATATATGACTGCTCCTTGGCAATTGCTGCAAAACTAATCCCTACCTTCTCCAGAATGTTTAACAAAATTAATTCCTGAGTACAACCTTGGAAACAAAACCTCAATATGAACTACTGCCTTGATATTTTCACAAAGCCACAGAAAGCCTGAAATGACTAAAGGTAAGGCTGCAGTTTGTGCCTGCAGAGACCTGACCTGGAAACCTAAACATTAATAAGTTAATTACATGACAACACTGCATTCCGGTAGTGACAACTTGTCTTGTGTAAGCCTTGTTCAATATTCCAATACACAAGCCTTCCATAGTTACCACAGAAACTCATCTTAAAACAACAAATGTATTAACCAGTCATTTTTGCAATAAAAATGAATTTTGAAGCAGCAAGGTACTGTGGGAAGAATATTCTGCAGAAGAAATATGCAGTACTATACTAAAATAATTTAGCCAGTCAGCAAAGTTTCTGATTAGCAGCTTCCAGTCCTTACTTCAATTTTCATGACAGATGTTTTTAGAATTAGACCCTTAAGAAGAAGGCAGTCTCCTCCAAAAAGCAAGCTGGGACTAATTAATCCCTCTCTGCCTATCTAGTGCAGTGTCTCGGCAGTCTATTTATCACTACACCATCAAATAATTGCCTAGATACTCTGTAAGGGGATTATCTGGACAAAATGGCTAAAGATTTTTTTGAAAGTCAGCTTACTACACCCTCTATTACCAAAAAAACCCACCCTAGTTCTCTGAGAATGTTAACAAGTGGAATTATCCTGAGAAGAGTTAATCATAATTTCAATTATTTTTCAATCTCACTTGGTTCATTGGATAGGCTTTAAAGGACCAAAAAGACCGAGGTAAAACATTTAATCAATAACTCCTTGCTAATTCTATTTAGCAGATTTTTGAACTGGAGCAATGCAGTGAATATTGGCAAGCCATGACTGTTACATGCTCTCCCAACACAGCTTGCTAGTATTAATTCCCTCTGCATCTCTCTCATATCTTCTTTCTCACTGAGAGCTTCTCATGTTTCTGCCCTATGCAGAGAAATAAGGCAATTGGATATTGCAGCAATTGCTACTTTAGACCTGTGACAGCACTAAGTGAGACTTACAAAGTGAAATTACTGTAAAACAGATAAAAGTAAGGATTTGTGCTACATGCTTGTGGTGATGGTCTATGCAGACCACAATGGCATCATAAAAGCAAACCCCCCAAATGTTTGCTCTTTCTGAAAATCCTTAAGTCCAGATATTCACTTGACAGATGAATAAATGGCAACTACTAAAGAACAAAAAAATGAAGACAAAATAATTTAAAGATTGTCTGGGGGAACTGCATGCCTTGCGCTTATCTTAGATACAGTTGCTAAAAGATGCTCTGCAATCCCAAATTTCAATAGGCTAAAAGAAGACTGTGCTCATTAAGAATCTTTCCTGTTTATCAGCTTTAATCCATAACCTTTTCTACAAGAAAGCAATGGAAAGAAGTAGGTCCAGCTACTATTTTAACAAGCCCATCAGAAAGTCACCCCTCTCAAATTCCTTTCAGTGATTTAAAAACACTCCACCAATTAAAATCACAAAACAATAAACTTTCTTTACTTGAGGTTTAAATAAATTAAAATGATACCCAAGAAGCAAAATAAAAAAAAATCCTACCAAGCCTCCCAAGCACAGAGTGTTCTAGGCACACTCTAAATCACAGTGTCAAAGGAGTAGGCTTGATGCCATTCTAAGAAATTTCACCAGCACAAAAGCTTGCTTTTCTCACAGCTCTTCTCAAATCACTTTGCAGAGACTATGTGGACTTTATTTATAGTTACTAAATTATTTTGTAACACTCGTAGTGCATCCATTTTCCCCCCACTCACCACAAAAGCCAAGAATCAAACTTTACATAAAGTAGCCCAGAAAAATCTCTCATGTCTCCCTAGCACATATCGCCTTTACCCTCTACCTTTGCTGTCCTCCAGTCAGATTCTCCAATGCATTTTATGGAACTCTAAGGATCAGGGTAAAAATCAGACCAAGTAAATAGACTCCTAATTACAGAAGTATTTTCTTAAATAAGAGTTAACATTCTTCTGAGTTGGCTGGGAAACCTGAGGGCACTTTCTAGAGGGGAGCAAAGGGACCTAAACAATGAGAATTGCATTCGTGAAAGAAGGCCTTAAAATAGCAATTTATAACGTGACTCTATCACGCTTTCTGAAGTCACCCAGAGTCAAATAAAATGCAGAAGAAAGAATGGCAAAGTCATACTTTCATCTAGAAGCACAAAACATTTGGTTGATGATAAAATTCTGAAAAATGGAGCCCTGAATCTAAAAAATGGAATATATAGCAATGACAAGGGTTAGAGGAAGAGTTGGAACACTGGACACCAGTGCAGAAATCGCTAAACAGACATGAGCCATTTTAGGAGGAATGTGGTCTCCAGGAATAAACAGGAAATTAAAGTGTGGATAACTAACACCTATAACCCAAATATTGGGATATTCAATGGAAGAGGAGCCTCCAAAATCAACAAAGTCAACTCAAAGAGGCTGCAGGATTACCAATTCTAAAGGAAGCCATTCCAGGGAAGAAGCACAAAAATAATATTGTTACTAGAAAAAGATCCCTTGGATAACAGGAATTAAATCATAATAGGCAGACACAGAGAACTGCATGTCCCCCCAAAAAAGAGCATCTCATCACTAGCAAAGTCTGCACTGAGAAAAATCAAGAAAAGGCCTATCAGCAGCATGAAGAAGCTCAGTAAGGCAGCAGAGAAGACCCTCTGGGAGAGTCCCTTGGCAAGACCCAGATTAAAACTGGTCTAGACATGACTGTGTAAGAACAACCAGAGAAGTGAAAAAGGGTTTATTTCTTAAACACTTCCATGATCAAAGAAAAGGAGCTAAAAGAGGGCCAGAAAGATTGTTAGTTTGAGAGAGGGATTATAAAAGGAAAGAAACACGGGGAAAGAAGCTGGTGGCAATACTCTGCAAGGGGAGTAGTGTGGTCTCAATCAAGACAAGGCAGGTAAGGGCCCCCCAAAGTCTACTGCAGGTGATGTCTGCTGTCATACTGGCTGCCATCTGCACAGACTTTCAATCTCATTCTTGACCAGAATCTCCCAGGAGTCGGGTACAGATGGAGGCTCACACAGCAGACCTTGATTAGGGGGTTTAAATCTAATTTTTTACCTCAGGCTTGACACTTTCTCACCCATGGCTTCACAAAAGCTGGAGAGAAAAAAGCATGCTATAAAAAGCTACATTTCTTCTAAAAAGGATAAATGAAGCTGGATATGAGAAATTGCAGAAAGATATTTTCTGCAGCAGGAATGAAAAATTGAATTGGATGGCAGATCACAAGGCAAGAAATAAGGGCCCAAAAAAAGCATGACTGATTAAAACTCCACGAGCAGTATTAAAAGAAGTAAGATGAGCCTTTTTATTTTGTTTTCCCCTTCCCAGTCATTTTTCAATAAACTGACAGGAAAGAAAATAATTTGGCCAAATCACAAAGTGAATCTGCCCCATTTTCCAGGATGATACTTCTTTAGGCTCACATGCAATGCCCACAGGGGGTTCCTAAGGCCCAAGGTTCCATCCCCACCATGGTGCTGGGGGTGGGCAGCACCATGCAAGAGGCCTTGGTGGAGATGGGAACAGAGCTGGCCAGGGGCTCATGCAGCCCTTCACCACTGCCACACAGGCCATGTGTGCTGCACACACACATTGGGTGGCCCCTTCACAAGCTTCGATGTGACACAAAAGCTGTGTGAGCCACACACTGCTCTCTCATCCCATCTGGTGCCTAAGCATCCAAGTGAGCTGAGTAGTTTCAGAAAACAGCAGAAAAAGTAAATTAAAAGGTCTTTCCTAGGTAGGAGACATAAACTTTTTACAATTACACAGACAGCAATAAAGACTGCCCTGTCCACGGGTGCTGCCTTGGACCTGTTTAACACCCACTATGAACACACTGGTGAGGAGCAGCATGGTTTTACAAAGGGTTATTGAACACACACAGGGCTCCGATCACAATTTAAGAACACATAGAACCAAGAGAATAAAGCAGATAGTTACACTGGGGAGCTCTAATTCCCCTGAAGTGTGCAGTATAAACTCTGGAAATGGCATGAATCACCCAGAGCCATAAAGCTGTACTGATGCCCCATTGTTCAAGATGCAATGCCTGGATCCTCCTTACTACCTGCAGATGTACAACAGCAATCCATAGGCTACCATCCTATTTCTCCTCCCTGGCTAATGACCAATATCTTACTAACACTCTTTTCTTGTAATTCCCAGTTATGATTATATTTGTATTACTCTTGTGTCAGTGGGTCCCAGGCACCTCGGTTACCATACAATTATTTTCAGAGCAGTTCTCATCTTGCCATAGCACTTGGGTCTTACCCATGAAGCAGGTTTTAGCTATTCTTTACAGGCTGCCAAAGCCTCAATACACAGTGAGTGAATGCCAAAATAATGCACACAAAAAAATTACTCATGCTGGAAATCTGAAATGTTACATGAGACTTTCCTTCCCAAAAAAGAAACTAGAGCTATTTGGATTCTGTTCAAGCAAACATTTTCAACAACAGATATGCCTTTTAGACTAAAGAAAAAATTTCTGTTAGGAAAGATCCAGTGATATTTTACCAGATTCTTTGATGAAACAGACCACCTGGAGGTAAAGGTGTTTGATAATTAAATTTTTTTTGTCAAATTTAAATGACAGTATTCATCTAGAAATAATAAAAAAAAAGCACAGTGGAGCTTGTTTTCAAAGAGGAAATATTGTATTTTTTTTAATTATAAGAGGAAATATTGTATTGTTTTTAATTATGTGCACACTTTCATGCAGCATATGCAAACCATGTTTATAACTTTGGCTTCCCACATCTTTATTTTCATCATGTATGTTTATCAAAACCATAGAAAACAGAACAAAATTCTCCCAGACCAAATTCAAGAGTCTCTTAAGGCAGGAACATTTCAATCACATTTTCTGCTCATCTCTACTGATGATACACAAAGGGGAGGAGGGGCTTCCCAACAGCGGCTCAGAGCTTGGCATCTAAAATGTCAAAAACGCAAAGATCACCTCACTTGCCTGAACTCAGCCGACTGGAAAGGAACAGCATTTCTTGACATCAGCCCTGAGAGATGCAAGGTTCAAGCTGTTCTAATACTTTATGATGGATTTGATGTATTAGGTTTCTGCAACTCACAGCACCGAAGAACTTAAAATACAACGTAATGTCACACTAACAACCCTTCACAAGACACAGAGTAACAAGACACGCTTTGAAATTCAGCTGTCTCTGCACATCCTGCTGCATTTGCACATCCTACGCAATTTCTGAGTAAAGCAAAGAGAGATCATATACTTAGTTGAAATCACTGGTGATTCAATTATAATGGAATGTTGCCACTTTGTCAGGATACCATGTTAATTTCAAACAAAAAAATACTGACAGTCGTGGTTTGGCTTTTTTTAAATTATCATGGTGGCTATGACCTAAGTTTTCCAGATATGATACACAACTTCAGAGATTTTTTTGGGGGAGAGGGGAAGAGCACAATGATATAACTCAAAAAGGCATAAATGGGATAGATAATTTAACATTAAAACTCAACATTGAAGCAGTAACCTGCTGCTTCTCCTCTTTACTTTTTAATATAGAATATTAGCTATGCTGATGGGAATCTCAAACCAACTTCAGATCACTGATGTCATATTCAGTCTACCTGGACAAGAAGCAGGCACATTTTCAGCAAACTGTAACAGATCCCCCATAAATATGCCTAAGAGTGTGACCAATTATCACCAAAAGTATAATTTCCCCTGCTACCTTTTTATTTACAATCTTTGTCTCTTTCACACACACACAAATCCATGCTAATTTAAATTATTGGGTTTTTCCTCAGTCTCTATATTTGCTTTTTGTTTACGAATATGAATCATCAGCACACAAAATAGGACTGGAAGATAACACCCAGTAACAGACCATGGATACAGCAGAAGTCCTTAAACACACAACAGATTAAGCACAATAGGAATCTATTTAACATAAGAATTTACAATTTGATTTATTCTTACTGAGACTGCTGAGTCACAGCATAGTAATTAATTTCTTACTGACTACAGAATCCAGGAAGTAGGAAGCTGAAGCCACCAAGGTTAACAAGTTCAAACAGTTTGCCATCTTGTTTCACACAATTTTGCATAAATCTGGAAGGAAGAGGAACATAGAGGTCCAGCCTGCAGGGCTCCAAATCTTCGCTAAGACCTTGGGCTGCTTTGGATCAAAGACAAAAATAAAACCAGGGGCTGAAGAGGAAGACTGGAAGTTGCAATTTTGAAGGCAATGATTACAGAGAAAGTAGGTTGAGATCCACACCAAAGCCTGTTTACACCCAGGGAAATTGAGTCATTTTGGGAACATCTGGTCATTTCAATGAACAGTAAGCCTGATGTGGACGATTACCCTTCAGAGATCTACAATGTTAACTATATTGCTACTTGGAGTGATAAAGAGAGGAAGAGCTCTTTCCATCGTCCTTCAATAGCACATGACAGGGATGAAAAATGGAACAGCTAACAGGGACTCAGGAAGACATTCTCTGGAAGCTGATCCAGTACAAAGTTAAGCAGTTGAAAGCTGTGGCTTCAAGGGAAACTGAGGGTATCTAACATCTCCCTAGAGCCAAAAGGAATAGATTGTATTCTCAGCCCTTACAGTTCTTTGCCATCTCTTAGAGACTTAGCTCCTCCTTTACGCTGGCTCTAGACAATATTATATTCCCTTACAAGCCACTCTAGTCAACTGTAAAAACAGGAAAAACCCAGGTTTTCTGTTGCTTTTTAGTGAGATAATTGACTCATACAGGCATCTTCACTGGTGCTTGGCAAATCAGAGGTAAGAAGTGAGCTGGGAATATGCAACAGGGACACCTTCCTCCCGTATCTAAGGAAGCTGTTCAGGCAGTCTGTCCTCATGAAGCCACAGCTCAGTATAACCTCACCTCAAAACCAGCAGACTGGAATATATAAGTGCTTCTCACACTTCATATTAACCAATTTGTGGAGCTATCTGATAATAAATATATATACATATTAAAAAAAAAATTAGTAGTGAAGATCAGCAATGATGCATCAAACTCAAATACCTCAAAAACCAGATTATCTAAACTTGGAATTAGTCACTTCACAGAAGCCAGCATAGTGGACAATTCCAGTGCATTTGTACTCTTTTTCTCAAATTCTCTTTGAACCTTCAATGCTTCTCCACACTGGACCAACAGCTCATTGTATCAGCAAGTATCAGAATGGGTCCAGACCTGCATCCTCTAAAATCTGCCTTATCTAAGTTTTCCATTATCTGGACTATCTCTGTTTATTACTATCACACAGCACATTTTATCAGCTGCAGACAGGATTGTTCAACAGAAAGGATTGCATGGTACAAGTGGCCTAAAACATAGACACATGCTGATAAGAAAAATTTCATTTACCCAGGATAAGATGGTTTGGCCTCCCAAAGGAAAAAAAAACAAAACAAATGAAACAACCTAGAACGAAGCAAATCCCTGCAAAAAGACAACTTCAGAAAGAAAACATCTACTCAAGTTCATGCTTTGTTGATGTTATTTAGATTTCTACTAAAATCAAAGAGTGGCAAATTTGAATTGTAGACTACATCTAAAAATTCTTTGCCCGAAAGACTGTAAACACACAAAATTGAATCCCAAATGAAAACTGGTAAAAAACCCCCAACACCAGTCCATAAATAGAAGGCAAATAACACAAGCTCTTAAGCCCATTTCTAGCAGTGCTTACTTAACCAGATGTCAAATGTACCACATCAAAAATAAGAACAGCCTTTTTAAAGGCAAGCAATGTGAGATTTTTAAAATCATAACCAGAAACTTGCAGTAACAAACCCCCCAGGGCTCTAAAAATGAGAAGTGATGTAGGATCGCATTGGAATTCTACAACTGCCAAATGATGTGCAGATTTTAAATACACACACACACACACACATATATATATAAGAGACCACAATTTTATATTGTTTAAAAAAAGTGATCTATGCCACATAGCAAGCACTTGAAGCTGTAAGAATGTGGTGTCCCACCCTTAAGGAGAAGGGAGAACCCAAGATTCGTAGATGCTCGTGGTCAAAAGGAATGGCAAAAGTTGGAGGATCCACAAAAGCTTAGAGAGTTTTATTATTAATTTACACACTTGGCATGGGCATCGTCATTCTAGTCCCTGACCTCCCAGTATAAGCACACAGCAGTGGGTTTTGGATAAGGGGTAGGGTGAAAGGGAAGAGAGAGAGATGAATTAAAGAGAGACAAAGAAAGGAAGAAAGAGAATAAAAGAGAGATCAGTCCTGGCTGAAGGGTTGATCCAGGTGGAATATCCAGGGTCCTGGGGCACACACACGCCCAGCCTTTGCGCGGATACTTTTTTATACATATGTTTATATCCTGTCCTGGAGGTAAGCTTCTCACTTTCTATAAAAATTAGTTATCATCCACAGTCCTTTCTTCTAGACCTTTCTGGAAATGGGTTGGAGGCTTCAGGGGTCTTTGATGGTCTTAATTCCCCCCTAAAGTGCATGCTCACTTCTCAACCTCATTCCTGCACTTGCCCTGTACCATGTTGTGCTTATCTCCAGGCAGCAGAACAAGGACATTTGTCCTAGAAAAGTGCTGCTCCACCTCCATATGGCCCCCTTCTCCACCCACATCCTGTTCTTTCTCACAGTGTGTTATTACCAACAATCCTTGGCTGGCTCCACAGCTATCCAGCTATCAGTGTTTGAAACATACGCATTTTAGTCCCTTATCTTCTAGGCTTCTACAGAGAACCCACTCTCAGATTTGGCTACTGATTCTTCTGTGATGATGTGTAGTAATGTTACAGTCACATGAATGAAAAGTGCTTTCTGAGCCTGGACTCTGCAAGAACTCATGAGTATGTGAACCCCATCCTGCCACATTCATATCAGGCTCTGCCCAATGAAAAATGCTACTATGTACTGAGGCACCCTTATTGCAAACAGCTGCATCTTGTGCACCTAAATGCTCCTCCTGATAAAATCAAAAACCAAATCCTTGTATAGAGTGAAATATTTCCAAAGAAGCTCACGTGCTGTGCTCTGATGTTCTGAAATCTATTTTCGAAAAAGTTTACTGTAGAATACTAAAGTCTTTATGGCTTCCTCCACTTCTCCTTTTTGAACTGAAAAGTTGGTTATAGTGGACCTAGATCCATGCAGTGGTTAGATTATCTTCTGCTCCTTTGATTTCCTATGAATTGCATTTAATGCACTAAATACATCTTGTAAAAGTAAATAAACATAAATTATCACAGGAACACAAACACCACAAGTTATTTAATAACATTTCATTTCATTGTATCTCTTATTAAGTGTTTCATGGAACATGTTTAACACCTTAAAATGTAATACTAAGCATGCCTACATATTTCACAAAAGTACAGAAAACACACCGCTAAAAAGAAGGAAGGCCAATTTGATAAATGCAGTATTATTAGCATAAGTTAATAGTTAGCCCAGCACTTACAACAGTAATGAAACTGGCCCTTTGCAATTTAGCTGTGCAACATCAACTACAGCTGAAGAAATTATAGTTCATTAATTTATTTTCTAACGAAGAAAAGGAAATTACTGCTGTCTCTACCTACGAGCCCATTCTGAGATCAATGGTATGAGAAACGGGCAGTTTTCTATCTCAGCACACTGGTCCTCTGCCTCAAAACACTACCTTTTAAATTTGATTGACATGGCAGGGACACACCTCTACTTGGACTGCAGCAGCATTAGAGAGGAAAAATGGGGTAGCAGGAAAGAGACTCTGTGTCTCAGAAGCACTCAGATACAATGGAAGTCATTTTGCCAAGCGATGTAGGACCAAATTTTCAAAGTTGTAGATGCGTGTAAAAGACCTACGTAGACATGGCCTCAGGGAGATTTCTCAAAGGCACCAACATGAAACAGAAGACAAAACAGCTCAGAATTCAAAGTTAGTTATTCTGGCTATTTGTTGGTAGTGGACTGCAGTGACTGCACTCAGAGATTATTGTGACATGCTAACTGCACAAATGGATTCATTACCACCTGTCTCTTCCCCATATCTGTCAGCTTATTGCCCAACAATCCACTACCATTCCTGTTTTCCTGTCCAAATTCCTCAACCAATCCTGCCAAATCTGTTCTCCTTACCTTCACACATTGTGTAAGCACAAGACACGCTTCAAGTTTCTGCATACAGGAACCCAATGCAGGTACTTCAATTATTTGTAAAACTGCATCACTAAATCCAACATCACATTCACTTCTGCACCTCACTGAAATGGCTGCAGTGTCATGCAGAGCTGTAAAATACATTAACATTTGGCAGTAGAAACCACGAGCCACCTTCACAAGCTCACCTGTGGCACACTGCAAAAAGTCGGTATTTCTTGAATATGGTACTAAAATGCTCAGCTGTCTAAACAAGCTTCATACTTGCACACTTCTACATTACTCAGTTTTGCAGTAATAATTGAGATAAATAATTATAGTGTCAGAATCTTTCCAATTTTCATATCAGAAAAAGTCTGAAAGGAAATTATTTACCTTGCTCTTGTCTGGACTGATTTTTTTTTTCCCCTAGAAACATGTTTATGATCTTTACAAGGATGCTGCTCTTCTGGAGAGTCATACTCCAACAAGACATAAATCAGCTAAGATTGAAGAAGGTGTTTTGAGAAGACCTCTTCCTCCAGATTAAAGGTGGACTGACCTAAGATGCTTTCACTTTTCATCCCTGTCCTTATGTCAGCAATAAATGTGCCAAAGTTCAAAAAAGCCCTCCCTAATCCAATTTAAAATGAGCCAGCTTAAAACAGAGTGAGACAATTAGCCACAAGAACTGCTACAGGAAGAATAAATCAGTAATATCTTAAACCACCTCAGCTATTTTAAAATTGGATTTGTCCACACCTCTACTTTAGTAGAAATGTGCATCATGCTGCCAGAGCACACTTCAGAGGAAGTACCTAGGTCATTTTGGTTCAAGTGAGTTGCTTCAACAATATCAGTATAGTTAATGTAGTGCACAGTGGCAGAGATAAAAATAAGAAAATATTTCAGGCCATGTCTTGGTTTGAGACAAATTTGGAGGAAAACATCTGAAATGAACGTCCCTCTGTTAGAAGGCAGATTTCAGAAGCCCCTCCTCCACCAGGTTCAGAAAGAAATTCCTCAGAGGAAAGTGAAAGAAAAACTATTTATTTAACAAGCAAAGTGCACGCAGGCACGGAAAAGGGAATGAATAATGTTAAATAATAAAACCTCTCGCTTTGGAGAAGAAACCTGGGTAGATTTCAGTCCTTTCTGTGGATGTGGCTCTGCCCCCTCCAGAGCTGGGGTTTGGCATGGGCCCCTCCGGGCCAAGGTGTGGGGCCTCCCAGTGACGTTCTTCCAGACCGGAGTAGAACAGTCCCAAGAAAAGTTCTTGCCTCAGCTAGCAGGTTAGCTAAAAAGCAAAGAGTTTTAACTCTCTGTCTCTCTCCAGAGAAAAGGAGCTGAGAACTGGGAAAAAGCAGGAAGGTGCTTTCCTTGGCTCTGTAGCAGCAGCAATGCAGGGGAGTGTGTGAGCCCTTGAGCACAAACTGCTCTGAAAAATTTGCCTGGCTTCTCTCCCTCCTCTCCTGAGAAACAGCTTAAAGACACAGGAAGGCACAGGATTCATGTCTGGCATAGGGCAGATGATAGTCATACAGTCACCCCAGGCCAAAATCAAGCAGTTTGGTAGTTTAGAGACTGTGGAAAACAGAACTGTATTTGAAAATCTAGAATTAAAAGCAGCCACAACAAACTCATTTTGTTTTAAAAAATAAAATGTCCAAACAGTTTATTTGAGGAAGAAAACAAATCTCTGACTTCTGTGTCAAGCTCATCTTTTGTCATCTAGTGACTGAGGACAGAATACCTGTTCCACTAATATCTACTTATAGTCCTCAAAAAACCCCCAGGATTTTGTCCAACAGTACTAAAATTCTCAAATTCAAGAGCAATAACAGCACAGAGTATGTTTCTCTGTCTTGTTGCTGTTATTAATTAAGTCCCATTTGCTGCTCCTGAATTGCTGTTATTTAGTTGCACTGGATGGGTGTGTAGAAAGTAATGGAAGATGGATCAACAGCTGTAGTTATTATGAAAATTACGGCAGTGCATAAGAGGAACTGCAGCTGCTCAATTCATGCAAATAAAGAGCTACTTGACAATGCCTATAATTACACAGCATGTCAAAACAGCATAGCTGGAGCGTAAGTAGAGACTACATATTTTAGAAAGCCAAAAGATTTCCATTTCATTACATTCCCATTCCCTAAACTCCTATTTAGAGATAACAATTAACACTTTCTGCCGACAGGCTCACAGATAGAGAAAGGTCTGCTGAGTCTCCCAGGTGCATTCTCCTGCCAGCACTGCAGCTGCCAAACACGGAGCCTCTCTGCTGTTTCCCAGGCATTTGTAACACAGCCTGGACTCACATCACAGCTGGGCTTTCAGCTCATCGTGTGCTGAGCAAATATAAAGGAAGATCCAACCACATCTACTTTCAAAGCAAAGGAAGACTGCTTCCAAGTGGCTCAGACAATGCAGATACCATCTCCTCTAGCCAAAGCCCGTTCCTGATACCTGGAACAGCACTGTAATATTCTAGTTTTCTTTACTTTTGTGAGTGTACCTTCTTTCAGCTTGTTCAGGGCAATTCCTTTCCCACTTCAGGTATTAAGGCCTCTTCAAGAGCAAATTTCCTTTTCTTAGATAAAAACTTCACTAAAAGCTCCTTATTTTCAGAGATGCTGCCCACTGTGCTTATCCTGTTACATCTGTAGGCTGTTTGCACATTAGCAGTGGTTTATATAAAGTGACATTTTATTCCTTTTGTTTCTTCCCATTCTTGTTCTGCTCGTTTAATTAAAGCCCTTTTTTCTTGCCAGTTGTTTCATGCTAGCAAATCCCTGCACCTGAATGGAAAAAAAAAACAGGGACAAAACCTCATTTGTTTTCCTCTGCACCTCAGATTCTTGTTTCAACAACTGGGCAGCACAAAATGATGTTACAAGTAATAAACTCAGAACAAGAAATACAAGAGTAATGAAGATATTTAGTTATTTATTTTTACTTGTGACATTCACATAAAGAGACACAGGGAGATACACAATTTTGCAGCCCTCCTATCTCTCACTCAGGTGTGAGTTGAACCTGCTTGGTGTGTAACACAGTCAGTTGCTAAAGTTCCTTACTGCACTTGTTTTACATGGTGATCCAAACCACATAACCTGGCAGAAACCACAACTTTTTTTTTTTTTCTCCTGTGAAGTCTGATGACAAAATCTAGTTGCAAATGCCTTGGAACCCACGAACATGACTCCTGGTAGAAGTGGTACCTCAAGCTTCTCACATTTCACTTGGACAATCATTAAATAGCTGACCCAACATAACAGCTACACAACTTGTTAGCCTTACCTGAAATCACATGCTGTGGTAAGTTCTGCTCCTCCTCCAAAAGCTTTTCCTTGAACTAGTGCAACACTGATCAAAGGCAACCTACACAAGAGACTTTAGTAAGCAAAATTCATGCTTTTAGCCTTTCAGAAATTACAAAACAATTCAACCAAACCATCTCTACAGTAGAAGTTGAGAAATACATACTGTTCCAATTTATTCAAATAACTACATCTTTGTGGGCAAGCAGCACAATACCAATTCCACTTATGTCAAAATTACTATTGCGTAATTGATACAGAATCCCAAAATGAAACAGCAAGACAGATATATCAAATGGAATCAAAATAAGTATCATGTACTGAAAAACACATATTATGAAAAATACCTGCTATAGATTATGCCTAAAAAGACTACCTGCAAGGAGTGGCAGGATAGCAACACAAGATTCTACTCTAAGCCAGCACACCCCAGAAAGCAGCAGAAAGAGACACAAAGAACTGAAGGGCTGGGTTATCTAAAATTAATGAGATTTACCATGACAGCTTCAGCAGCTTCTTCAAACAGAGTGCTACTATCTCAGTCATCAACAAAACTTTTTTTTGCAGACAAAACCTTCTGAGGAAAGCAGCAATCTGTTACCTTTGTTGGTGTTGTATTTAATCATATTCAAGGTATTTAATCATGTTCAAGGTAATTCAAAGGACAGAGAGAAGGAAGAGTATGTTTGCCCCACTGCTGATGTGAAATGAATACTAATGAACAGTGACTTAGGATAAGGTAAGTTCCCTAAAAAATGAAGACAGCTGGTTAGTCACAGAATTTGCACACTAATACAGCTGTTCCATCTTTTATTATGAAGAAACATTTAGCTTTTTGAGCAGTTTACAAACCACATTCAGAAGTCAGCTTCCTAATCATAACCACATGTCTGGTTTTAGTTCTACTTTAACAGAAGCACCAACACTTCCTTATGGCCCAGGTTCACCTACAAGCTGCAGCACAGTTCATACAATACTCAGCACAAGTGTACCCACTGGAAGAGGGCAATCTTGTTTTTCCTGTGGTTTATGAGAAATCAGAAGATATGGGTCCAAGATGGCTACATTCACACTCTAATCCATTTGAGGCACCTCTTTCAGGATCACACTCAGCCTCAGCTCTGAGGGAGACTAATCCCATCTACAGCAGATGTCCCCAGACAGCAGTTTAGTGCTCCCCCTGAACCATGGCTTAAAGATACACTAAGTCAATACACCTGAGGTGGGGGCTTAATCTTCACACATCTTCCTCCTCTCAGCTTTGCCCCATCAATTTTGATTATATGGAGACCAGCTTATGTAAATGGCTTCCAAGCCTGAGGATTCCTTACAGTACTACTAATACAAGTCTCCAATCTCCTGGGTAATTTTACAGAAAAAATGTTAATTCATAACACTTTCCCATATAGATTATTTTAAAACAAAGAATATTTGAAAACAAAGAGTATTCATCTTCAAAGAGCTCTGAGCAGAAAAAGACAGACTCTACCATAAATGGAATTAAGAGAAATGTGATTTCTTAAGGGAAGAGAAGTCTAAAGGAAAGGGTGTTTTTTTCAGAAGTACCAGATGGTAGAACTGACTGCACTCGTCTTGTGAAGTGGGAAGATTAAATAAATATATCAAATAAATGCTACCTATGTAGGCTGCATAACCTGTTGCTGCTTGTTATTTAAGAGCTACCGATTTCCACTGAGTTAGAGAGGTCAAGTTTCAGACAATTTGAAGGCTGAGGTTTCCTTAACTCCGGGTATCTCCTAGCTCTGCACATATAAGCCTAGGGGTTTTTTCCTATTCCAATCTCTGGAAAGTCTAATAGTTGCAAAATGTTCAGGTCTCATCTAAATCCATAAATACCTACCTGATTAACATGTGTGAATACAAAGTCTGGGATTCAAAATTACATACTTAAAACTATGTATTTAACTTTAAACATCTCATTAAAGAGTTAGCCAAAATACATTCTGATACTTATAATTACTTCATAAAAAAGGGTAAATAAAATATATTACCTCATAAGTCTGGTTAAGGTGTTTTGCATAAACATGCACATATTCATCCCATCCTACAAAGAATAGCAAATTAAAAAATGTTAAGTGATCTTAATGTGAAGCAATTAAACACACAGATGGAATAGACAGGAATAAATATTTTTTATATTTACTTCAGCTGGGCTTTTTCTCTTTGGTTCATGCTGCCCAAATTCTAGCCCAACCCTACTATGCACTAATAGAAAAACTAGTATAAATCAGGTTAAAAAAAATAAAAGCAGAACTTAATTGATTTATATAAATTTCAGTTATAACTAAGCCACCATTAAAGTAATTGCAATACTGAATTTCTATGTTGTGAAATTTTACCCCTTCCTCTTAATTTCCTCTTCTCACTTCAAGTTGAACACCCGAGTTTTTAAACTCTGTACAAAGCCATAGTGTGCTGCATACTTTTTACTGTCCCAAATCCATAAAGTTTTAGACAAGATACAATTTACCAATTTAATCTTTTATTGTTTGGGCCAAAAGCATTTCAGCTGAAAAAAAAACAACAAACCAAACCACAAAACACCAAAATAAATAAAAAACCAAACCAGAAATAAGATTTTTCTTATCTCTCTCATCCTGTTTTACATCTCGTTGCAATTGATAGTGAAAAAGACACAACCATTTCCTTCTAATCCAGTACAAGAACTAAAGGGTTCCAAATAAAATACATTCAAAACAAGTATTTCTTCCTACAACATGTAGTTAAAATGTGGAACACTTGGCAGCAGGGCATTACACCCTCTACACGAATTCAAGAACAACTACAGAAACTCACACCAGGAACAGCAATAAAAGGTTCTTACATAGAAGGCAACACCTCTAGCTCTAGAAGTCTTAGTCACAAGTTGCTGGGGGCTAAGAAAATATTTTGAGGCAAAATCATTATCTATCTGCCTTCCTTATTATAATCTTTCTCAGGCATCTAGTATTAATCAGGAACTTGTCAAATAACTGGGCTAAATGATCCAGAATCACCACGTTCATATACATACTAAATTGAACCACACATACTATATATCCCAGATTAAAGAAAAAAAATATGTTTGGACACTGTAGAAATAAAAAAGCAGTAGGTAACAACTTCAGCACATCTTTCAAATAATAAATTAAGAAAAAAAAATCCAAGCAGACCAAACCCAACATCTCTTTACTGGAATTTACTAATTTCTAAAACACAGTTTTACAGAGCTTGGCAAGTTAGAGAATCTGCCTGAATTAAAAGCCTCTGACTCATACCTCAGGGAAAGAAAAGACATGTATTAAGTCTACAGTACATCTTTGGAATAGGACCTTGAAATAATAGTAGGCCAATTTCAGGTGATTTATTGTCCATTTAGTCATGTATTCCTAAGAGCTACAGTGCCCAAAGCCAACCAGCTAAACGATATTTAGGCACAGATCTCTGGCAGGTGCAAGTGCCATGACAATTGCTACACTAGAACCAGTGTATTTAGTTTTACTACACTAAAGGCCTGCTTGAAAATTTTAGCACAGGTTGATTTATAAAGAGGCTTTTAGTTATCACTGTAGCCATCTCCCACACTCCCTAAGAACAGTAGCGATATTTCCATTCCAAATTAAAGAACATTCAAATCCTTCACGATAACTGCCTTAGTAGCAGTTCAAAACCCACACAAACATACGAGGTACCAGTTCTCAGACACAGACTTGCACAGTTCCCATATTACAACTGTCAGGATGAAGCTGCACAAAAGCTCTTCAAAGAAAGTAATTTTTCACTTCCTCACAGCAGAATCCTTGCATTCAAAATGGCCTTCTCAATGCATGACAAAATCCAAAATGGTAATTAAAGATTCATTCCAGAACAGACCAATTTGAAAAACACATTTATGTCTGAGCAGACAAAAAGAAAAGTCTTCCTTCTCTCAGGTGGTAGAGAGATTACTGTGTATCCCAGGGAAAAAATGCCTGCACAGAAAACACTCAAAAAAAAAAAATTACAATAGCTTGGGTCCTGGCAAACAAATCCTTCAAAACTTCCTGATAAGAAAAATAAGGCTACTATTCAGATAAAATACTCTAAGAAGTGTTCACTGCAGTCTAGTGGAATAATTATATTTTCAGCTCTAATACTGTTCTTGAAGTAAGAAGACATCTCAAAAGCAAAAAGGGAAGTAAAATGCAGTTAAAAGCACCACATATGGCAAAAAAGGATTAATAGCTTGCAGTGTGCCTAGGAAGGCAGGGAAGAAGAAAGTCACCTTCATAAAGTAGAAAACTGTAACACTGGCTCTTATTGCTGCAAGAGCTTCAAATCCATTTTCACTACAGATAGAACAATATTTCCAGATCATCTCCAACTGCTCCAAAGTCCTCCCTTCACAATCTGTACTTGGGAACCTCTGTCCTAGCTAGACAGGGACCAAGGGAAGCAAAATTCTCCTTTGTGCTCCTTCCTCTGAGCTGCTGTTTCAAGAGCCATTCTTGCTTTTCAGCTAGCCAGCTTTTCAAGTCTCACTCCAGAATGAGGTTCTTGCTCTGGGAACCAGGCTTACAAAGATAGAAAGAAAATAATTTTTTTACTTAAATTCCACCATTCATTTGCCTTCTGTGATTTGGGTATGTAATGCTAGCACTCAGAAAAGAAAAATAGGCAGGGGACATAGGTTTGCTTCAGAGTTAGGAATAACTGAACATGGGAGAAGGTGGACAAAGAAAGAGGAAAAGAATGAAGTGGAAGAGGAGGACAAAGAGCCACTAGGGGGCACGAAAATCCTTCAGCATTCTTGGCCATTATTCTGCCCATTCTGCACCACAGCGAAAAGCAAACTGTACTGAAAATTATGAAAAATGCTGTCTTCCCTCAACCAACTGGTTAGATAAAATAAAAGTGTTTTCTGCAATTACTAAAAGCTATGGGCTAAAGCAGCCTTAAAAAAAATATATAAAGGAAAGCTCAGTTGTTTGAGCATAGTGCTAATAATGACAACGTTATGGGTTCAATCTATTCACTTAAAAGTTGGACTCGATCATCTCTGTGGGTCCCTTCCAACTCAGAATATTCTGTGATACTGTGAAAGACATACCAGTTCAAGCATGAAGCTATCCACTTTTTTTTTTGCCTTAGAGATGCCTGTGGACAGAAAACTTAACCTGAAACCAGACAAAACTCTCTCATCTGCATCAAGTTAGAGAGAAGAGTTCTGTAAGACTAAAGAACAGCAAATACTATTCCATATTCTTTTAAAGCTTTATTTAATAAGGACTATTAAATCTCACCAAACAGAAGGTTTAGGAGCTATTCCAAAGAAACTCTCAGTAAAAGATAAATAGCTTGAACTCCCCAAAGGAAATAGAAAAGCAACTATGTTTAACTGTTCTTGGAGCATTTCTAGTGACTCCTAGGCTTTCATTTCAATACTAGCATGAGATCTAGATTCTGTGCAGAGAATTCTCAACAAAGGTATAACTAACACGCATACATTTCATTTTGTCCAGTGTTTCTGTTATCGAACCTAATCCTTGCAAGAGCCCTCTCTGCCACTGCAGTGGCTCCAAGTAATTTGTATAAGCATAGAGAGAGAATACTAAATGTATGGAAGCAGAATCACTGAGATTTACTGAATGCAGAACTCCGAAGGAAAGCCTAGACTGCAGATAAGAAAAGAACAGGCCTTGCTTGGCTTCAGCTCCTTTTCTGTTAGTACAATGCTCAAAGAAGCTGAGAATTGCAGATTAAAATTTTTTAAAAATCAATTTAGAAAAAATCACATATACATCTATATTTTTAAAATTACCAGTGCTTACAAAATATCCAAATGAAAACTTCCCCCAAATCCATTTGTATCTATAAAGCATGACATTTCTGTATTAAGAAAAGCGTCTCTCTCATGGTGCTCCAGAATGGAAACAAAGCGTCCTATACCCTTTGAAAACTGGACCGTCCTACTTATTTTATCAGGCCAGAAATAAAACCGTTGTGGGGTATGATATTTAGTATCATCAACAGAAAAAAAAATCATCACTAAAGACAGATATCAGATTAACCAGTTTTTGTGTTGATGCTCATACTGGAAGGGCCAATTAAATGTTTCATTTGTGTGGTTAAACCCTGAAACTTGCAGTGGCCACAAAAAAGCACCACGATGTCACTTACCACAACTGCAAACCAAGTGTAAGAGCAGCACAGAAGACCCTCTTCCCTGGCAGCTGACAAAGTCCTATTTCACACATTGCCAAGTCCACATATTAATCCACAGAAAGAACTGTAGCACATGTGAAAGTTGTCCAGACGGGTAGCATGAGCAAAAAGTTGCCATCAAACGCCAACCTCTCCAACTTCATAGTTATACACAAGACTCACCTGACTCAAGTACAGCACAAGAATTGCATCTGCTCTTCCATTTTATGCAGGTCCAAGCATAGTTTTGATAAAACAGAAACCTTTCTGTAATAGCAGCCATGCTACTTAAATTTCTTTTTTTTTACTTCTGAATATGAGAAATTATTACTTATATCTCTTCTAAAGGTCAAACTATAGAAGCACAGCTTAGCTGACGTGCAAATTCGTCACATACTGCTGTGAGAAACTGAAATGACATTTTTAAAAGAAAAGGCTAAAAAGAACATGTAGTGTAGGAATTTAGAGCTTTGAATCACTTACAATAACACTTAAATTACAGCTTAAAGGGGCTGACAGCATTTTTTTCGACCATTAAAACTCCATTCTGTGACTTGCATGTGAAATTGCAGCAGAAGTGTAGTGCAACACCTCTGTCTAAAAAGAATCTCAGAAAACTTATTTTTCTCCAAAACCTTCATGTGTATTAACACTTGCCTGGGAGTTGGGTATTTCTTTGACAGCATTCAAATCAGATCCTGAGCAAAAGGTGTTTCCTGCACCATGGATGATAAGGCCTTTGCCATCCTTCCAGTTTTCCAGTTCGGTTACCCTCTCCTGGAGTTCTACTATCATAGTACCTGCCACAAGAGGGTAGAAACAAAATTTTTAACAGCAAAATATTATCACCATCATGTTTTTTGTTACATTTTCCACCAGCAAAACCGAGTTAGAGTTAATAAGTGATGGGCTTAAAATCACAAGGGAAAGTATCATCTTAAATCCTGCACATAATCACTGACATACATCTGTTCTTCAAGGATGCACTTCCCAAAATTCTGAAGCATACTCTGTATGAAGGATATTTGTGTTACACTCAAAAAACTCCCAAAACAAACAAACACAAACAAAAAAAATCAAACTTATTTATTTCTACTTGCAATTGCATACATTCAGGACACACAAATTTATATGTATCCATCCAGATCCATCCAACTAGTCATTTTGAAGTTACTGACATTTCTCCTGTCCAAACAATTGACAGGGAATAGAAAAGAATCATGTCCAAGGCGGGCTCAAGGCACAACCAGTCAACGTCAACAAAGGTTCCTTGCTAAAGCCTCCACAAAGCATATCATCATAGAGTACTAGCTTTTTATTTCTTGTTTAAACAGCATATCCATTATAAAACATCATAAACATCCTATTTGCTTAAGTATCCTTCCTGACATGGAATACAAACTCTTGTTTCTAGAGCTCATCCTAGACAGCAGCATCTTCCACAGCAATGGAGTGTACCTCGTGCATTAATTTAAAGCTCTTCCTCTCTGCATGCCTATGACTCTGTCCAATTATATACTGAAGAGAAAACCTTTACAGAAACTAATTTCAGAAAGCAGAGTAGACACAGTTTGATGACACTCTCAGCTTTACCCTTCCTTGACAAGAATTTAGATGGACAGGCCTACATTCTGCAGATAGAAATGTGCTTTAGATTAATACTCTCAAGGGCTCTCCTCTGCCAACAGTGTTGCTTTTCTATCTCTACGCCTGCATGCACAGTACTCATTCTCTTCTGAAATTTCCCAATAGCAGCTAATCCATGGGAGAATAATGTTTTCTTCCTGTTTTTTCCTCTTACAGTTCATTATAAAGTAAGCTTCCTAGTACCACATCAAGAGTGAACACTAAGTCCCCCTTAGGCTTGGTCTCAGCCACTGAAACAGCACATTTTGACAATGTTTCTGAGGAGGCCAATTATTAAGTGGACATTACATACTATATACCACAATAACATTGGGTTGGGTTTTTTTTTACCCACTGTCAAGTCCATACTGTGATCCTCTCAAAAATCCCAGCAGTTTTGCCAGTTGCTTTCCCTTCTGTATTTATAATTTGGTTATGCTTTTTGTACGTGGCACATTACATTTGCTTTCACTGAATTTCACCCTGTTGATCTTGAGCTCTTTGTAGCAGCTAATCAAGATCACTTTGAATGCCTCTCCTCTACTCCAAAAAATAATCTTGCAAGCTCTCCTAATACGGGGTTGTCTGACAATTTCAGCAGTTCACCTTCTATTTCATCATCTAAGCCAGGAATGAAAATAGTGAGCAGAACTAGGCTTGGATGAGATTTTGAAATGCTTTTCCAGCCTGATGGCACACTCAACAACTTTTCTGCAAGTGCTGCTGTTCAAACAGGTGTGCATGAGCCCTGTGGATTTCACTTATTGCATATTTGCCTTCTTAAGCCTTCTTAACAGAAAGGTATTTGGGCTGGCATCCAAACTTTGCTAGTGTCAAATGCAGCACAACCACTGTTTGTGGTTCTTTTAATAAGGAAAGCAGTGAGGTATTGAAGAGTCTTTCCACAGAGTATTCCAAGCCAAAAATCCAGCTAGCTGAAAAAAATGCAGGATCCGTATGAGCCTGTTACATGCAATAGCAGAGGACAAGAAACACTGGCCAGAGCCTGTCCTATCCTCCTGCGAGAGGATCATTTCCATTCCTGACAACACTGAACTATTATTTTACCAACAGATACAGCTCCTGATGTTTGATATAATGATGAGGGCACAACACTAAAGCAAATCCTCATTCTGCCAGTCTTGGTCTTTCAGTATTTGGTACCACTAAGTTCATGCTCTTTACTGAATCAAATCTACGTGGAATAATAATTTGCTTGCATCTTAACTATAATCTGAGAATGCATGCTTTCAAGTGAATTCTAGAAAATAAAAATTATCATCAATATTTTCTAATTCTTACAGGCTGGCTTTCTTCTCTTTCAAATTACATTCAAGTCTAGTTCAGTGAGAGGCTGGGCTGCTGAAATTGGTTCTACCAGGCTTAAACTGACATTATTAGCATTTGTTTCCAAAGAGACCATTTCAAACAGGTGGCTATCAGATTCCAATTAAGAGTAGAAGAAAAGGCATAACAATCTCCATATATCCCCTTAGCAATTTGCCAACAATTTTGTTCTGTTTTTGATTTCATGAGTTGCTCAAGCTTAGAATAAACATAATTCCTTTGAGATAAAAAACTGCTGTGTAAAGTAAATGCCTGGAAAATAGAATTCCCCTTAACAGTTTCTAGAGGGAGCATGCATGGATAAATAAATTCACATCTGCCACTATTCAGAAGCTCTGAGACACAGAATCAACAGAATTTGGTGGGGACATGACTGTATCTACAGGCTCTGGCTGATGAAGCCAATCAGGTTCTGCTGAGGCAATTCAGGGGTAGAGCATCCCATCCTGCCCCTTGAAGAGCATTATGTGATACACAGCTGGAGGCAAAGGACTAAGTTCCTGGTAGTTTCTCAGCAACTGCATTTTACAGAAGTAATGTTAAAAATGAAATTAGGATCAGTATAAATTAAGATGCCATACCATTCACTGCAGTGGCAAAGGGGCCAGCCTGATTTTCCTTCTACTCTCTCTCCCATAAAAACAAGTCTCCAGCAGAGGTGTACAGCACAAAGAAGCAGTATCTCTTGAACTGATAGAGTAAGATCTTCCAGAGCAATTTTTTGTGGCTATTGCCTAGCAAAATGGAGTACAGCTCTCTACAGGGCTCTATACACTGCTGTAAAACAGAGCTGTCTGATCCCACGGCTCATTTGTTATATGCTAATGAGGAGCTGCAACAAAGACAGAGCTATTAATTTCCTCTATGGTTTTTGTAGCGCCTCTTTTCTACTAGAGCATCTAATTCACATACACTAAGTTATTTTCACTGCAGTCCGGTAAGGAGAGAAGAGATTATTTTACAGACAACTAACTGAGCCAGAGAGAAAATGTCTGCTAATTTTGGGTGCTCAACTCGAGATGTGTGATATGATTTCAGCACATTAACGTTATATAGAACATTGTATAGGCAAAGAACAGCTATCAGTTGCCTAAACGGCAGCTGCACCTGCTCAGCACTGCCACCAATCACTTCTGAGCCCCTCCTGCCAGGCACATAGAAAACATAAAACACACTTGCAAATTTCTATGAAAGTTTGGTTTAAGCAATTTGACTTTTATTACTCCTGATCTCCATAGAGCAGAAAAACCCAGTCTGCTCTCTTCTTGTGCTGTTACATCTAATTTGTCATGCCCCTTTCAACTTCCACAACAAATAAGCTAAGAGTACACAGCCTACAAGGTGTACATTGCACAGTTCTGCTTTGAGTCAAAAACAGAAACTGATCTGTAGAAAAAGGAGAAACAACAATGTAATTATGATTGTATAACAGCAAGTACACTGACAGGGAGGCATGCAGAAGGACAATCTCTATGCTAACATCTTCTACCTACAACTTCTTAAGTCAGGTAATAATTTTATACATGAGTTTTTTCAAGGAAACAAAAGAGAATGCAGACACATCTAGGTGCATTACCACCAATTCTGCTGCTCTTAGGATCCTTTCAGCTAACAATCACTAGCGGGAAGAGTAGATCGACATTCTCCATGTAAAGGGCACGCTTTGCTAGTGTGTTGCAAAATGTTTGCTCACAGCAAAGGAACAGTGAGAACTGGGCAGGAAGACAGAACAATGACAAAGAAATTAGCAAGATGACACAAATGTATCCACTTCAAAATGTTAACAGATAAAGTCATTCTTACAGTAAAGGCTTATGCACAGCTCCAGCTCAGGCAGATTCACATCCTGAACCCGTGCCACTTACATCTGAAGAGAGTGACATAAATTGGAATAATCTAGACAATTAAGAAAAGACAGCACATATACTCATCTTGAAGAAAAAAAACCTCTCATAATACAAGATTAATAAAATAGGGCACTTGGTTTTGATAGCTAAGTATTCTCCAGTGTAAAAGCACATTAAATAGATCACTGACCTGCAACAGCTGAGAACACTCAGCTCATCTGATCTTTAATTAACCAGTCACCGATATTTAAGACATAAGGCAAATGAAGAGGAAATGGAAGCCACAGTTTGGGTGAGCGGAAAACACCAAACTATAGAAGTTTAAGGTACAGGGAAGGCTCTACCTAAAGAACCAAGAAGTAAACTTAGTCTTTCTTTCTACATCACCTACAAAAGAGAGGTGGCACCTTGTCATCCCCACAAAAATGCCTTCCATATTTCCAGAGCAGTGATGACAAAATGAGAGGAGATGCAAAAAAGAGAACAGTGTCAGAATTGTGCTAACACTTATACAACACGGGGAGAAGCACATTCTGCAGGACAGTCGCTGTGTCATTGAGAATTTCTTGGATTCTTATGACATTTATAGCAAAGTTACTACATAGAACAGTGGACATTTGCTGCGTATCTGAATAAAACTTACACATTTATTCTTTTAACTAAGGCATGGTAAGGCAGAGTGTTTCGCTTTCTTTAGGCAAAATGTCAAAATGGGTAACTGAACAAGAGAAAAAACAAAACCAACCAGCAATCCCATCAATTAATTAATACCTGTAAAGGCATTCATCAGCTTTGGGTTATTCAAAGTAAGTATTCCAATGCCATTGTCTTCTTTGGAAAGGTTGATGGATCCACCAGAAAACTGCTGAAGTTTCTTCTTTATCAATTCTTCCTCATAGCCATGAGCACCATTATACAGGGACAACCTTCTCTGTTGTAGTATCCTTTTCTTTGTGGTCTGAAGTAAGTTCTTCCACAGAGGAAGGGCCATTTCTGGAAACACATGGGGTGAGGGGAAAAAAAAAAATCAGGAAATTTCCTTTGTAATCCACTTCAGTCCTCTGAGAAAGAGGGAAGTATGACAGCAGAAACTAATATAAAGGTGATACAACCATAAATGTTGACAGAAATCACTGCAAACTATATTTGCAAAAATCTCAGTTCAAATCTACCTCCACAAAGTTAACAGAAGGAGTTTTATGGAGTGATTTTAGTAGTTAAGCCAGATATTAGCACCTTTTAAAATATTTCCTTGTAAAATTTACCAAAAAAGTATTTGCGTGCAGAACATAAAAGAGGCTCAAGAACTATAGTAAGACTCTTATGTATTCCACTAGACCAATTTACTCTGTATTAACCTTCCAAACCCTCCCTCACCCTTCCCTCTAAAAAAATACCAAGACCCCCAAACACCACACCTATAATTGAGAAAAAATCCTATCAAATCCCACAGCTTTCAATATCTGGATGCCCTGCTTTTCTGTAAGCAAGTATTAGAGCAAGACCTTCCTGAGAGAAATACTTAAGGAACATAAAAATTAGGAACTGAAGATCATTCTTATATTGAAGTCTGTTCCCCATCACCTAATTCCATTAACACAGTTGTCACATTCCATCTTAAAACTAATTAGTCTGCCTAGCCCCTGATTGCTACATGCTTTTCCCAGTCACTCCAGTAGTACTTCGAGTTGATCTCTTTTGGGCACAGAATCCGTGCAGTACTCCAAAGGATGAGAAGTTTGCAACAGTATTATGCATTGAGCATCATACTTGCCTTTTATACGGGTAATAATACTTGTAAACTATTTCTGTGTACCAGTATACCCATGGCTTATTCCTCTGCTATTTCCACTCTGCAGTGTATGACTGTAGATCAGGAAGTAACAAGAAAGTAATTATCATATATTACTCTTCATCTGCATCTCTGCCTTAATTTATTTACTTTGGAAAAGGGTCTGCGGAAGAAAGTGGTTTACAAGTGACTTGAAAGAAACTGGGTAAAGCCTGAACTGGAAACAGCTGATCTGGAAATAGTCTTCTTAGAAACCAATCAGAGTGGGAATCAAAAGAACCCCCACAGGACACAGGAAAAGGCTTGTTATTTTGCAATTTGATAGGGTAGTCCTACCTTTGCCCCAGCCTCCTTTTTAATGGACTTGGCCATTCAGAAAACAAGGTATATGCCCTTTTTTTTGGTAACTGGGAAAAGACCTTTTTTGTTTCTGAATCATATTTGGCAGAAACAAGATACCTTCAAAACTGGCAAGCAGCTGCTGGAAAGTTTTTCTAAGGCGAACTCAGAACACAAACACACTCACTGAAACAGAATTTGGTGACAGCTATATTGTACGCTCTGTTCAGGGCATCTTACAGTTTACAGACTCAACATTTCTGAAAACATTTATTATATACACATGATCAAGTAAAAGCACACTAAAAACCACAGACAATTAGCTCCTTATGAAAAACATGAGCAGCCCTGTCGGGTGAAAACTTATTTTGTCACCGGCAGTACCATCCTACACTAAACTTGAAAACGCTTCTGTTGGTACAGGTATAGTCCTCATTCAAAGGGAGAAGAAGTTTGCAGAGCAACCACACCATGGAATGCGAAGGAATATGCAGCAATATCAGGCAACTGTGAAGAGCCGTCTATGCCAGTGGATTCATACCCCTCCTGCCAAATTGCACCACCAATACAACAGGATCTCACAAGCTCAACACAAAGAAACTAGTAAGACCAACACAAATCTATGCATTATAAGGTCATCTACACTGGAAAACATAAAGGGATGATTTTTTAATATCTGTTGACAAACAAGGCTTTGATCTGTCACGATGAACTTTTCCAAAGTGTAAAACTAATAAAACTAATTACAAAATTTAATCAAGTTTAAAATCTCATTGAATACAAGATTCATTACTTCATGAAAAACATTCCCCAACTGCTGCTGCACCCAAACACTCTATCTATGCACATTCTAATATTCTGCAACACTTCAGCCACCAACTTTCAGAGCTTTTAAAATTTTATTTAAAGAGTGAAAGTGGGTTTCTAAAGCTCATTTCTCCACTAATTGATTCTTTTTACATTCAGGCTCTCAAAAGAGACAGCCTTCCCTTTTCTCCAAAACCTCAGTAGTCATTCCTCAGCATATATTAATGCAATAAAACTTTCCATCCAACGACTAGTTTTTGCTCAGAAGAGAACAAACATTAAATACATGGACAGTGCAGGCTTTTCTTGCAAAGTGTACCTTGAACAATCAGCTCCCAATTTTTAATGAATACAAAGTGTCCCCAGTTCTCATAAGAAAACAGAGGAGCTGGAATTCTCTAGGAAGTCCCGATGACTGGCTTGAAAGCGAAGAGGGGGGGGAAAAAAAAGGCTGTTCTGCTAACTTAACCCCTTGCCGACTTAAACTTTTGTCATGACTTTTATACACTACTGAATTTCTCATGACAAGAAATATACTGAGCAAAACAGACTTAAGATATGGAAATTTTATTCCAATGAAAAAGGAGTCTGTCATTTTCAACTGCGTGGTTATATGCATTAACAGCTCTTTAATATTATCACTATGGTAATAAAGAACAGCAGCAAGTGCGGGATTAGAAAACAAATTGGACACTACTGCCTGCTGATCATGACTCATGATTAATGACTCATGCAAGGTATAATCTTGAATTATTTTCTTTACAATCATCTCCTACAGTACCGGTCAGTGCCCAGTACTTTTTTTTAATAAAAATAAGATTATTTTAACAGCTCAGTCTGACTGAGATAACCACTCAGGAAAAGTATGATATTTAAGCCAGAGTTCTCTCAGTCTAAAGGGATTTCTGCTGATATCTGACAAACAACATCCAAAATTGCAATCAGTACACAGCACGCACAATCCATTGCATGACTGAGATTGATTATTTTTGTATTTTGCATGAAAGCAGTAAGAGAGAGATGTTGCAGCAATACTTACGATGCTGTAGGACCAGTCAAGAGGTATTTATTAACACTACAATTTTCAGATTTTCAGTTTAACATAATCAGATCTATTTATTCATACTTACAGAAATGGAGTCTTAGTCTAATTTTAAAAAGGCAACATGCTAGACCCATTAACATCTGCAGCAAAGATAGTTAATGCACAGTTCCTACAATGAAAAAAAAACCTGACAGTATAGGAATAACAGTGGTCAACTAGCATCTTTTAAATGTCTTAAGTGCTGTGGGAATCCAAAGTGCAGGGAATATTTCTCTGCCTGTTTTGAAGGGTTCTACTCCCCTAGACAACACTGTCTTTGACCTTCGTCCATGGAGAAAATTGCCTACCCTCTGGGAAGAAATAGAATCTACACTGGTGTGAACTAGGTGATAGAACATTATGTAAGATTGTCACAGGGTGAAAATTTAGAGGTATTGGGTTTGTTAATACAGTAAATAGACAAAAAGCAAAAACTTCAAAATGGAGGATTGTTGTTGTTCTCCAGACCTTCTTCTTCTTCTTCTATTACTCCATGTTCTGCGGTGAAAGTGGATTGAGATGATTGGGTGAAAAATTCCGCAGTTCCTTCTACGTGACAAGGAGATTTATTGAACATTGGTAGAAAAGTAAAAATATCTTTTGTTTTGGGTTTTCATTAGGTGATTTACCTTTAAAAGGCTGTGTAATCTTGATAATTCGACTCTTCTCTCACATTCTCTGCTCTGGGTCACGTCGGTGGCTCAGTTTCCCTGATAAGATTTAATAAACAACTATCTGAAAGCAAGAAGCGCGAAAAGTCCTGTTCGTCTCCTGCATTCCAGGCAAGGACTCTGGAAAATCTCCCCCATCTGGGGAGGCATAATTAAGGCACGGAAAAGTGTCAAGTGCTATAGCTTTACATATCACTGGTGTCACCTAAGAGAGAAGCCAACAGTATGGACATCAATAGTTGTTCATTCCACAGTTATTGTACCTCTTACATAAAACAACAGTTTAAATCCCATTTGGCACTCAAGTGGTTTTGTAACGTTCTTGCCTGTGGGGTAGCAGACTGTGGGTTAATATGAACACATCTAATGCCAGCACTTCAGTACAAAGGAATGACACACATTATGCAAGAGCAGTACATGTATCTACATGCAGACACTCACAATCTATGTATTTTTATGCATGCAGATGTATCAGAGGCCTTCCGACAGCCTCTGGTAACTGCCTAGTTAAAATTCAGACCTCACAATGTTAATAAAACATAGTAAAAATAGGGATAACACCAACATCAATACTCCCTAACTGAGCAGATTCTTTGGGAAATTACTAAGTCTTGAATAAGGGTATTTGCCCTTGCCATTTACCACCACTCTGTTGCAACCCAAATTTTTCTCACAACACATGATGCATCAAACAGCAGCCTCCAGCAATGCTGTCAGTTGCAATTGTCACTGAACATAAAGATATCTGGCTAAAGCAAGGGGTAAGGGCTGTAGATAGCAACTTTCTAGATGGGTAGAAGAACTGAGACAAACCAGAGAACTGAATCTTGGGAGCGGTATGCTCAAACAAGAAGCACTGCACTACACAGCAAGTTAAAACAGCAAGTTAAAATACATGAGCAGGGAAAATCCCAGTTCAAAAATGGTGCCTGAATTATTGACACAAGTCAGGGAAAAAGAAAATGGGGAAAAAAGATGCAGAATGTGTTTTCAATACATCAGGGAAATAAGCATGCTGTTTCATCTGGGGCAGGATGTGACAGGTGTGATGTGCAGATATAGATACTGGAAAAAAACCTCATCAGCTGAATTTCTGGGTTTGGATGAAGGTATACTGAGATTAAGCATAACAGAAATAAAGGAATTCAACAGACTAAACCCACAAAAGAAATCTCAGGGAGAAGAAAATATTTAAATGGCATTAAAAAAACTATTAGAAAGGCACTTTTGTGACACTGCCAAAGGCATCAAGGGCACTTGGTCAAGAAGAACAAGAGAACCTGAGTTGATGAAGTCCTTTGGCAGCTGCAATTTCGGTGACAAGCACAGAAGTGCAAAAGTGGAAGCAGGGTTAGAAGATGTGAACTGAGGATGATGATGAGATTGATTCACAAGTCAACCCTGTGTCGGTGTCTTACCAGTCACTTTAGAAGGCATTCATCTGTACTAGGGAGCAGTGACCATGACTGGCAGACGTTCCTGCAGCGGCCAATGAATGGAAAGCAAGTGATGGCCCGCTACTGAGGGCTGGCACAACTGACCCTATAGCATGAAAGCAGATGAAAAAGCACAGTGATGGAGAAACAAAGCAAGAAAATAGTCCATTTGTAAAAAAAAAAAAAAAGTAGGTTGAAAATAAGTGAAAATAACAGCAACTGACTGTAACTGGGGACAGTGGGCTGGTGGTGATTATGGGGGGAAAAAAAATTAATTCTAGTGTTGGACAAAGAGAAGAGATTCAAAAACAAAAGGAGACCAGCTTGGTCTCACAGTGAAGAAGAGTCACTAGACCCTGCCTTCAGACATAAGAAAGGTGTAGTAGGGAGGACTCACATCCAGGATTTCTCTGTTGCCAGTCGTTTGTCACCACCCCTCACCTGAAGGTTACAGAGGCCTCCATCTACCTCACCCACTTACCCATCTCTCTACTTTCCTTCCATCATGCGTGGGTTAAGATAACTTAAACACCTTGTCCAACAGGTTCTCCCACTCTAATAATTACCAGATGAAGCAAGCTGAGGGCAGTCACCCCTCCAGCTGGCTTTCCCACTGCTGAAAGCAAGCAGTGAGCAGATCTTAAGCATGCTAAGGGATCAGCAGCAGAACACCTACAGACAAAACATGATTTACAAATACAGAAACTAAACAAAGCTGAGAAGCTGAGGAAATTCTGCCTCCCCAACTAGGGGACTGATCCCTCATGCCTTTCTCAAAATGTCTCTCAAACTTGCTGAGACCTGTTCAAATTGTTAGTACATTGTCTCTGGTACCTGCACTGTAGACAAATTAGATGGGATCAACAGTCCCTCCAGTGCAGCAAGAAGTCACTTTAAAAGCCTTATGACCCCTTTAAAAATAGGCTTTAAAAGTAGCTGGTATTACAAACAACAAGTTTTTAGCATCTGTATTACTGTCGAGAGAGCAGAAGATTTGGGCCTCCTAGTTCCTAGATGTCAGCATTAGAAATAATGTTTATCCATCCAGAAGATGCGAGAAGTGAGAACATGTCCAAATTAACTGAGATGCATCAAATAATGTATCTGTGAAATAAAAATAAACTAAGGGAAAGAAAAATCTTTTAACACTGTAAGTAAAAGCCCCTCTTGTCTGTGGTTTCAGTTTTAAGCTGGCTGACCATTTACACCTCATTTCTGCTTTTATCGCTCTTTTTTTTCTTGTTATTTTCATTGTTTCTGAGCAGCTCAATTCTGGGGATAGCAAGCTATGGCTTTCCAAATTATTTGTTCTTTGTTTAGTTTTGTATTTTTTAATGATCCCTGCAGGCTAGAGTTTAGATGTGAATTCTCCCTCTATCCCTAAACAATTACATTCTCTTTTAATCACATTTTAATTATTTTGAAGAATAGCAAACAAATCACAAAGAAACGTACTGAAGTTCACAGAAAAATAATGGCATTTAAGGATGCAAAACAGCTGACAAAGGAAGCTTTTCCATAAATACAGATGACACTACCTAAAAACATTTGATTTTGGTCCCATGGTGAGTAAAAGATTTTGAGTTTCACACCAGAGGGCAAGCATACGTTATCTTCTGCAAAATGCACTCAGACCCTTTATTTTTCAATGCTTTGATCTGAAGAGGTTCTCTTCACACCTGTCATCAAAGGACCTTTTACAGCAGTGACAGAAAACTCTTTTAAGTACATTGCCCACTAGGTGTGTTTTAGAGACCTTTAAGATAAGCAGATGCAAAACTTCACAGGAATGGAAACAACCACAACCAACCCACCATTTGCCTTTTAGTCACGGAACCCTAAATCATAAAAGCATGAATTCAATTCTAGCTGTACCCACAAATACTGATGCTTTCCCAATGATTGCCTTGAAAAGCATAAGTTTTGTAGTCAAGAAGTGTTCTGAATCCCACTTAATACACTGTTCTTTACTATTCCTCTCCTTACCACCACCACCACCACCCATAAACGCTCCTGCCGACAACAGCAAAACCATATCCTGAATTGGCCACGATTCTCCTGTCCCCCTGTAAGAGCTAGCAGCACCACACCAGGACTGCCTGTCACCTGCTTCCTTGGCTCTACACACTGGATTTCGGGAAGCAATGGCAACCTCCCTGCACGGTATCACACTGGGAAGAATGTGAAGACTCAAGGGGCCGAGGGGTGGAAACTACTTCCCCATCCCCAGCAGACATTTCTTGCTGCTGACCTTGTGCGATGCCAAAATCCTGAGCAGTGCGCTGTTGCACTTGGTCTGACCCAGGGAAGCTTTTCTAACACTTTTTTTTTTTTTTAATTAAACAAAATGACTTATGTTAGACCAACCGTCGAGGCCCGGCTCAGTGCCGAGCAGGGCCGAAGTGGGCGGTGACTGGCTGTTCCCAAAGCCAGACCCGAGGTGTCCGGGCTAAGCAGAAGCACCGCTGACCTCTCCAGCACCACCTGGACCAAACCACCTCGCCTCTGCCCCGGGCACCCCGAGGCCTCGCGGGGACCGGGGCGCCCCGCGCTCGCCCCGCCGCCGGACCCCGCCTGGGGCCCCGCGCCGCCTCGGCAGCCCCGTTCCCCCGCAGAGGCCCCTCTTCCCCCCGAGGGCCGCGGGCGGCCGGGGCAGCACAGCTCCGCGGCCGGGCACCGACCTGGCCCCGGCACTGACCTGGCCCCGGCGCCGGCGGAGCAGCGGAGGCGGGCGGTGCTGCGGGGAAAGGGCCCCGCCGGGAACCGCTGCCGCGGCCGCCGGGCCGGGCCCGCAGCCGCCTGCCCGCGCCCTGGGCTCAGCGGTGTCGGGGCAGCCCCGGACCGAGCAAAGGGAATTAAAAGCTTATTGAGCCCCTGGGAGCTGGGGGCTGACTTGGGGCTGGTAGGAAAGGTCTCCATACCACATCCATAGAGGGGTGACCCCAAGCACCGAGAGCTCTGCCTAAATTTGCGTCCTTTGCCGCAGACGATGATTGTTATCCCCTAGGTTGCTAAACACTACATAAGCAGGTCGTCATTATTGTTGTTTCCTGCACCGATCCCCTCCGTCTCTGAAAACCAAGCCCTGTGTTGCTATCCAGGTCAATGTAAATAAAGATCCTTGTTTCTCGGCTGTCCCAGGACAAGGTCTCGCCTGAGGTCGCACAGGTTGGGACCGAATCGCTGCCGGGAGGATTCAGCCTGCAGCGGCGGGGCCCCCACTTGCTCTGCCGGGTGTTGCGCAGCAGGCAGGAGAGATGTTAGCTGCCTGTCCACGTCGCCACAAGGAGAGACTTGGGCTCCCCATTTTCACATCCATCTGTTTTACCTGTCAGCCTAAGTGGGAGCTCTTTCCGGCTGTCCTGCTCCTGGCCGCTGTGCCTCCCCGGCTCCAGGTGCCGCTCACCTGTACCCAGCTCCGGCAGCTGGGCCAAAGGGCTGAGCAAGCTGCAAACGACCCTTGCATCAAACTGTAATTGTGTAAAGTTGAGGCTGGCATAATATTGCACTGTCGCACACAGCCCTGCCCTCGGTTTCTTTCCTTGGAAAAACAAACGCCAGCATCCAGACGAAGGGAAATAAATGGTTTCAATGAAGATCACTTAGTGCTTTGCATATTCAAAGCAATATGCTATGAGCCAGTCTTTCTTTCTGTGTCCTTGTTAATACACATACATAAGGTGAGTCGGTTTTAAGTATTTGTATCATGGCTGAAAAATGTATCTGGAAATACATCTTCTCCACCTTTATTAAAACTGTTTTTCAACCCAACTGTCAATACAAATGTTCCAAAGTTGGCTTAGTTCATTAAAAATTATGATTGAATATGTAGAGGATTTCAATTAATCATGCATTCGGAAAAACAAAAGTTTTGCACGCTGAACAGATACTTTCAACTTTGTATTGTTCAGAGAATCGAGAGTATGAAATATTCTTGTCCCAGGCAGTGCTATCTTTATACAATAACATTTTATACATTTATACTTTATACATTTCCTTATTACAGCACTTCCAGTGTAAGCAGAAATACTGCAGCAGGCAGGCTTGCCTCTTATTTTTCCTCTTGGGTTCACAAAGAATTTTTCCAGTAGGATTCAGCCCTGCATTTGTGTCTGGAAAACCTCAGTGTGAGTGAAGCAGCTCTCACCAGCTCCTGCTCCAAGGCCTTGTCCTCTGTCGGAGCGGAGCGATGCCCAGGCACGTCCCAGCTCGGTCAGAAGCACAGGAGGGCGACGGCGGCTGGAAGCTCGTGGTTTTCCCGGTAACATATTGCCACCTAGCAGCGCTTGGTGGAAGTAACACAAACCGGACCGGCAGATCCATAAACCAGTTTGCCTCATTTTTGCTTTTATTGCCTTGTGCTGTATAGGACACGATGATAAAACTAGGATGCACTCAGAGTGAAGAATGAGGACTGCAGGAAAATGAACAGGTGAATGGGATCATCTTCAAAAACAGACACTAAAGACCAAACAGGCTGTAACTTTCAGCAGGGCAGCGACTCGTCCCCGCATGTTTGACTGTACAATAAGAGAGAAAAAGAAAGAAGAGGAAAAAAATGTACAATCCTGCAAAGTTGCTTATTCTTATTGCAAATAATTCCACTGATTTCAACAACACTTTCTCCTTGCATTGCTGAAGCAGTACTGACCTAGGAGAGTCAGGTCACCACCTGAATTATAGAGAATGTGCCCATTCCCTGCTGCTGACCCAGAAGCTGGTGACGATGTACGGGCTAAAAGAGCAGTGCTTCACTTTCGGATTCAAGGCTGCCAGACTGAAATATTGAATTCCAATAGATACAGAGCTCCTGGGTGCTATTTTTACAAACTCCTTTCAGAGCAATGGAACAAAGAGGTGACAGCTCTGGGCTTAAATCTCAGGAATTATTGGATACTAACCAACACATAGCCCCACAGTCAGTTCATAAAGGGTCCCTTGACTGTAATTTTTAGGAGGCAAATATCATCAACTCTGTGTGGAAGTGTGGCAGGCTAAAGGATGGTGTAACATATATTCCAAAGACTAGACCCACAGAAAAATGTGGACACATACATTCTATTCCTAAATTTCTGAAATCTTTCTAAAATTTAGATTTCTGTATCCAAAATCATGATATTCAGTTTCTCCTTACAGCCTAGCCCTAGAGGCTTCCAAATCCCATTGGTGCCTGACAGCTGTGATTCATGGGAAGAGACAATTTATATCAGGTTAGCTAACAAGACCACCACCCCAGCTGTCTCTCCTGTCCTCACTGCAGATATCTGAAATACCCCAGAGCTGCCGCAGCTTTCTAAATGCAGCCTCGCATGCCAAGTTACATTTGGTTTGAATTTGTTAGGCAGGGGCTGGCTGGGGACAGGGCAGTCACCGTGAGTGCCTCAGAACTGCAGCCTCATCAGTACTTGTATGTCAGCCTGTCCTCCACTTCATGCACCAAAGCTGCCAGTGTGAGACTGGGGTTATTTCTCACAGGATATTCGGTCACTTGATGTGTCTGCAAAGGGCTCAGCTCTTCCCAGGTAGCTCCATACCCATCCTATCACAATGTGTTGATTTTATGTTCTCTGTCCATGTTGTTTAAGGATCTCTTCCTGCAGAGCTGACTCCGAGCTCCAGCAAGGCATGGCTGGAAGATGAGGTAAAAGAAACACCTGCCTCTGTAGCACAGCATGGGAAGTGTCATCCATGCCCTCTTCTGCCAAAGCAAACCAGCTCATTTCTCTGGGGTAGGTGCTCTGATCAGGAGGCTGTGGTGTATTCTTGGGAAGCTGAGGGAAAGGAGCCCTGGCCCCCATGCCAAAAGCTGTTTCTCTTAATATAGCATAATGAAATATTCATCAGGCCAGAGAGCAGGAGAGAGGTTCAGCATGGCCACAGCTTGGTGCTTGCTCACACTCTCAGTGACCCAGCAAATACTGATGTATTTAAACATTAATAGCTACTTAAGTTAGTGCATGACTCTGTGGTCTCGAAGGTCTTTTCCAACCTAAACCGTTCCATGTTGCTGTGCCATATAGGGCAAATTGAACAGGTAGGGTGAAGTGCATTCTTGATCTGCAAAGTCCTCTGTCTGGTTACAGCTCACCACGAGAAGAGTGGCCTCTGTCCAGACAAAAGGGCGAGCAGGCCCCTGCCACGTGCTCTCACCTTTCACTTCACCAACAATGTCATTTGATTAGACACTAATTTTCTGATAGAAAATATATACAGTACAAAAATATGCTTGTGTGTGGTGTACCGTCCTACACAAGATAAGATCTGATTTGACAAGACAAAATACCAGCCCACTTCCACTGGGAGGTGGTGGTCCCACACTTCTTCCTTCTTCCTGGGAGTGAGAACCAAGGGTGAGCCAGCTGAGCTCATGAACTGGCAGGAAACTCTTTTTTGATTCCAGGGCTCAGGAGCTGAACTGGCTTGGCTTGCTGCTGGTGGAGCCTGAGGGACACAAAGCAGGAGAAAGAAGATGGAGGATACTAAAGGAGGAAGACCATCCTGTTTTGGCAGCATTGAGTTATCAAATGGGCTCAGTTGTATTATTAGTTCTGACTCTCCCAATGGCACTCAGGGCTTTGCTGATTTGGGGAGAGGAAGTGGGTTAGAAATACATGGCCCAGGGCAAAGCTGAGAGGTGCATGAGTGGATCCTCCTGTTTTGAGGGGGCAGCCAGCCACTGGGACAGGCTAATTGTACTGGAAAACTCCACCCTCAATCTCTTTGAAGATCTGGCTTTCTTTCCTTCACTTCCTTAGGTCTCTGTTGCTACTCCGTTCCATAAAACTTTCAGGAAAAAAAAAAAGCATCGTTTTCTCCAAGAGCATTTGAATCACACCAAAGTAGGCCAGGTGATAACTGCACACCACATTGTAGTGCTGCTTAAATGTCAGATGTTAATTAAAGCCTGTCCTGAAAACGGGTCATTAATTAGGGCAAATGCAGCCATTCTTTATGGATTCTGACTAATCTGTGAGTAAAAGCATTATTTCAACACTGGTATTGAAATTGTTAATTTTCATTTGTCTGAGGTGTGTTTGTTATTGAAAGAAAAACAAGTGAAAAAAATTATAACTCCTTGAACTTATTGTTCTTTCTTTTAAAGACAGTTTTAAATAAATATTTTGGCACAAGGATATTCACGCACACGCAGATTGCAATAGGAACATTTCAGTATTAGGTCCAGATGTCTCTAGCAGTTGTATAACCTTGGTAGGAATGCTTAAATGCTGTAGATATTAAATACAGCTCTGACCTGCAAAAACAGCCTGTTGTGGCACTTCACTTGTGTCTTTCTGTTCTTAAGAAAATGGCACCATCTGCATGAATAATGGTACACCAAAATGCTTGCTAAGTCAGGGCCAAAAAGTAAGGCATATGTTTCCTTTGAAACTTTTCTGAACAACTGTGAATTATTGGGGAGAATCATAGTATTGATAAAGGATCTAAGTGTTCAAGATTTAAGATATATATCCAAGCCTTGCGGCTTAACCATGTTGCTTTTTGTCACTTTGGCCTGGATTCAGCAAAGCAATTAAGCCCCTAAATAGCACCATTGATTTCTGTGACACATAAGCAGTTGGTTGAATCAGGCCCACTCTGCCTGCCAAAGCACGTTCCTTCTTGCCTCCCAGCGTATTAGAGATTTTGGTAGAGCAGTTCCAGTTATTATCAGTAGCCGTAACATGAAATCATGCTCTACACTGGCACTTCTATGCCTAGATACCTCTGCAGGAGGTCCATATATAAGAAACTGAACAGAGATCTGGCTGAAGATTTCAGTCTTTCATGGCAGTGTTGCCACATTTCTTCAAAGCACATGGTTGAGCACACTGCTGCAGACACCATCCATTGAAAGATCTTCATCCTCACAGCAGCAGCAGCTACATCTCTGCAGCTATAGCAGAGTTGCTGGTGGAGCCTGAGGGACACAAGGCAGGGGAAAGAAGATTAAGGAAACTAGGAGGAAGACCACCCTGTTTTAGCAGCATTGAGTTATCAAATGGACTCAGCTGTATTATTAGTTCTGACTCTCCCAATGGCACTCAGGGCTTTGCCGATTTGGGGAGAGGAAGTGTGTTAGAAATACATGGCCCAGGGCAAAGCTGAGATGTGCATGAGTGGGTCCCACTGTTTTGAGGGGCAGCCAGCCAGCAGACAAACCCTTGATTCAGGAGTGACCTCTTGAAGTCTGGCCATTGGAAAGAAACCCCTGTATCTGCCATGCCAGAGAAGCAACTGTTGTGCATGGAGGCCGTGAGGTGGTGGGGGCACAAGTCCTGCAGCCATTTTGGGCACTGGGGCATGGGTGAGTGACACACTGACCACCAGATTCCCAGCTCCAGTTCCTACGATTGCTGGTCACAGAAACACTAAATTGATGTTGTTTTTGTTTAACACATTGTTCTAGTTCCCCTTTTCACATGAAGAGATAGTGGTTCCAGGTAAAATGGAAAATGCTATGCTGTGCTGTGCTGATTGTTGCTAAATGAGAAGAACTGGAATATTTTCAGGTACCTCTTTTTTAAAGTAGCACTACCCCCTGCTCTCATCTGCCATTTTGTTTCTATTTGATCTTTCCTGGTCATCACTATTTTCCACTCATGATATTTTTCTAGTTCGCACTTTATAGAGAAAGAAGAAATTGTGAGAATTAAGTGGTGGCAGGAGGTGCAGAGCATTCCTCTTTAAAAGCAGAGATGGTTTTATTTTTCTCAAGTACATGTTACATAAGTGTATCACTTCCACAGCTGAAATATTTCAAAAGATGGATAATGAGGTTGTCAGCTGGGTCAGGGAGAGCTGCCCGCTGAATCCTATGACTCCGGGTTCACCAGGGCTACCGGACTTTATGTGGGAAAGTTGACCAGCTTAGAGCTTATCTTGTAGTAGCCAACATTAAATAGAAGCACAAAGCATGTGAAAATACTGTAGTGGTAAAAGAGGTAATTAAAAAAAGAAGCTTCTGACTGTCACCAGAGATTTCATGGTATTAAATCTGTATATTTTAATAATATTAAAGAAGAGTTGATGGCTCTGATCATGTCTCTGAAATAGTTAATTTAGACTAAATTAATTTATAGCTACATGCTAGTGTTTTTTAACTATTGTAAAAAGCTGGGACTGTATATATTTCTTTGTTTTCACAGAAAAAAAATTGAATATCTACTATTCTTAAAGCTTTTAAACATTAACCAGGCCCTGCACTTTTCCTAATTGAAAACATAATCCTGTACAGATCTAATGTTCTAACCCATCACTCTTTTTTACAGTTTCAAAATTTAGTGCTTTTGTGGTTTAGTTCAAAGCTAAAAGCAAATGCAGAGAGGTTTGGAAGCAAAATAAACCTCTAGAGATTTTTGTTGTGTACTGATGCTTCCTATCCTGCCCCATTTACCTCTGTCAACAGAAGGCAACAGGACAAACAGCATACAAAACCCCTCAGTTAAGTGTTTGGAGTTTTTTAAACTAAATAAATCTAGCCTGAAGTAACACCTAACATAAATAACACTGGAATATTGATGTCTCTGAGTTACCTTATTGTTCGTGCTATGTTTCCATTAGCAGTGCAGTCAAATCTTATTTTATTTAACTTGATCTAGATAGGTGTATGTTGCCAGCTGGCCTGAAGAAACAGGGGTGCAAAATCCCTGGACTATCACAGGTAACCAGGGGACGGCAGTCTGGAGTCAGCATAAGTGTAAATTTATAGGATCTGTGTCCCTGAAGCAGGGCTGCTCCTGCTTGCATTGGCTGTGCATAATCTGGTTGTACAGTCAGACAGTTTTATTTCAGGACTGCTGCAAGAGTACATCTGAAAATATGGCCAGCCTACCCTGACAAGGAATAGCAAAAAGAAATGAACACTTTGTTGATTTTATCTTCTCTCTTACCACCTTTCAGATACATGGGAATAAAATAGGATTTGGAATATTAACAAAAAGCCTGAGTCTTTACAGAATTCGTTTCTGCTTTCTGGTGCTTCAACATGTACTTCCCAGCAATACACAAGAAAACAAAGGGTACAAGCTTTTAACTGCTGAATTAAGTGAATAAATCACAGTTAATAATTTATTTAATGCAGACAAATTTATTTTTCTATTCCTTTAAAGCTGGTGATGAGGTACCATGTCATCATTTCCAGAGGTGCTTAGGATTTCTGTTGGTCTTCTCTTTACACTTGTTAGCCAGGATGTGTCAATCAGCTCGGAGGGCAGCTGGCCCATGTGTGTGTGCATGTGTGTGTGTGTTAAAGGGGAGTCTCCTGCCTTTTGCTTTACCTCCCCTTCCCCTTTGCTGAATGAGGGATGGATGACTAGACAGACATTCTCTATAGTGTGTTTTCTAACACTAGGTATTGGTATTATTGTTCGTCAAAAGTGATCAGACATTTGTGGCCATATGGGGTGCTGTGCAGTATTCCATTTGCTGTTTCTTATCCAAGCAGGAAGAGATGGGTAGGAAGCATAATCACATATTAAAAAAAAAACCAAACAAGCCAACAAACAAACAAAACCCAAAATAAAAAAAAAGCACTGCAAAAAAAATAAAAGAAATTAATCTTTCTACAGACTCGACACAAAGTAGCCTTACCTCAAGCCCTAGGTTAAAATCCTGCCTGGGGCCCTGGCACCCAACCTGTCTGCAACTGTTTGGGAGCCTCAGAACAGCTACCATGCCCCAAGTGTCATTGAGGAAGGATTAGGCAACCAGAGAAAAAGTGAACCTGTTGCATACAGGTAAAAGCTTATAAAATGAAGGCCCTGTTGCCTTCGTAAAATCATGGCTCAGGCCTGTTACTGCTGCTAGAGAAGGACCGTGGGAAAGAGGCATAGCTGAATTAGAGGTAGAAAAACATGCTGCGTGATTATCGTGTGTTCACCCAGTGGTGTGTGGTGATTGGTGAATTACGCTTGTTGTGCTTTAAAACTATGTAAACAGCTAAGAAACTATAAAAGAGGCTGTGTGGTATTAAAGATAAGTTTTCTGCCTTCTGAACAGAGTTGGTGTGTGATTTGTGAGTGTCGCGTCCGTCTCAACTGCGACATGAACCAGGAGATTTGTCTGAATAGAGTGCATGAGACAGGCTCTGTCTGTCCCCTGCCGGGTCACAGCAAGGTCAGAGTGCCCCATAAGTAGCATTAGCACTCCCATGTATTTATGCCACTCCACAGCACTTCAGTCTCTTCCTGTATTGCTCTCTGGTGCATCTCAGCTGTTTGTCAAACAGCTACAACAACAAATCCTTACCGAGTAGAAGAGGGGCTGAAATACCACCGGAAATGCACGTGGTACAAGTCTTTGAGAGGAAGGTGGGAAAAAAAATTCCACCAAAAATGCAGTGGTGGCTGGCTGATCTCATCTCTTGGTGGACTCTGGTGCAGCTGACTCGTGGGTCCCTGCAGTGGCACCTGGCTCAAGCTACTGCCCTGACTTAGTCAGAACCAGGACTGACTGCTGGCTGAGCCACTGCTTCTCACAAAGGTTTCTCAGAAGAGATAAAGGCTTTTTCCATTCTGTGACTAAAAATCTGTCCTGTTGTAACTTGTAAAGCTTTTGTCAATACAAGGTAATGTGAATAAGCTCTTCCACACTAGAAAAAAGAATAGCCTCGGAACATTTATTTTGAGAGACGTTTTTTCAGGACTCTTCTTTTGTCAAACATGAAAAATAAGAGGTAGAAAACACTAGAAGTGATTCTCCAAACTTTTTTCTGTATTAGCTGCCATGTGAGCTCATTCCTCTTCCTACTGTGCCCTGCCAACACATAACAACCTGGGACTTTTCAGGTCCCTGGTATACTATTGTGCCTCATATTGCTTTTGGAGTGGAATCAATACTAGTTCAAACAGTACAAAAATTCCATTATTTACTAAATCATAATGTATATTTAGGGCTGTATGGAGGGAGAGGATGACAGACTAGAGCAAGACCAACATTCATTACCCCCTCCAAGCCTAGGAGACTCGCTGCTGGGACTGAGTGGACATTTTTTTCCTGTGAGCAAGAAAAACAAGGAGATGTAATTTCCTATGGATTTGTGCCTGCCTGGTGGCTCATCTAACTCCTTTATAACAACACAACATTCCCCATAGGGCACCCCAAGGCAGAGGCAGCAAACCCCAACATACATGCTGGCTGGCTCCTGGTGCAGTGGGTGACCACTTCTGGAAAGAGGGAGTAATAGTTATTTTGCTTAAATTTCCCTGGAAGGGGAATTAATTTGAGTCCACTCAGCTGATTTATATGAAACTATCAGGAATCTGAATACCTTTGAGACCTGGAGACCCCTGTCAGACTTGGCTGACATAAAACAAAGGCTTTAGAAACTGCCTTGGAAGTGACTGATGTGCAGACAGCATAATTTTCAGGATAAAAATCATAGTAAAAAATGGGATGTTCACACATACATTGTACTTCTTTATCTAGATTCTTCAGATCTGAAGAATTTGGATCACTTTTTAAGAGTGCTAAAGGAGTAAATTGAACTTTAAAAATTAAAAATGGATAATCTCACATAATTATTTGACTTATGTTTGGAAATTTAAACTGACAAAATTTCTTGTATATAAAAAATTTCCTGCTTTCACTGTTGTCCAGTATATCAAAGTCTTTTTGACATTTTATTTGCACTGTCCTGTGTTTTGAGATCCCTTTCCAGGTGCACTCCATCTGATACATGGAGACTCGTAGCTCACAGCAGTTCACATCAGGGAAAGCCTCCACTTTTTCCTACACAGGCAGCATTTGTGGTAAATATAGCTGTCCTCTGACACCACACTTACACACATAAGGCCTGCGCTGCATCAAAGGACTGCACGCATCCCTGTCACCTTGCAAGCAGGATGAGCTCACAGAAGAAATTTATGGCTGGAACAAGTTCATCTGCCCAAGATATTCAGGACTCCTTGGCACACTTTCCAGGATATTATAGCTTATGTGATATGAGTACTTTAAGGACTTTACCTGCCTTTTCTGGCTCTCCCAGAAATACAATGTGGTAGCCTACAACCCAGGAACAGTGTAGTTTTCATCCCCTTGTAGTAATAATATTTATTTCTTTCATGGGGGCTGCTCCTCTCTTCTTGCCTTATTAAGTCAAAGCAGGAAGGAACAAGGAGCAAGGCATTAATAACAATGGCAAGTTTATACAGTGAAGGCAGAAGGGAAGTGTCAGGAGAGAAACAAAAAAAAAGATGAGGGGAAGAGGACGGGTGAGGTGTTGTGCACAGATTGCTTCCTTGGTCTCACCAAGACTGGAGACAATCACATCTATTTGCAAAGATGGTATTGTCTGGTCAAGACTTTTGGCACAAAACAGAAGGATCCCTTGCTGTGGCCCTGCTTTTTGTGCTCTCAGCTGCAGGACTTGTGCTGACAGGCAAACACTGTATGTGTCATATATCAATGCCTGAGTGTCGTCCTGTCTGTGACAGCTGTATGACAGAGGTTGTAATCCATTTACTGAGGCTTGAGTGAGAAAACCAAGATTAATTTCTCTAGCATGTAATGCTTCATGGTGATCCAGCTGGAGAAGAAACACAGATAGATAAATAGATAGAGAGAGAGAGAGAGAGAGAGAGAGAGAGAGAGAGAGAATGTGTATGCCAACAAATTATATTGTCCCAGTTTGACCTCACCATGGTCTGAAATATTGGCATATTTCATACCCTTGAGGTACCTACTCTACATAGCCTTGCCTCAGCATAAAACAAGAATGATATCTTTAGCAGCAGGACCACCTTAGCCTGAGAGTCTCTTGAGTTGAGGGTGGGTGCTGAGAGTAGGCACAGAATTACTGTTCAGGCACATCCTTTAGCCTCACATTCAGGTGCTGCAGTGATTTTCTGGAAGAAAATGCAATGAGGGGCTGTTCTTAGTCCCGGGAACTTGAAAGTCATAGAAACAGTGTGATTCACAGGAACATGTACTGTGTAACTCAGCCTACATTTGCCCCAGCATAGAGGTGAAATTGCCATTTCTTTCCCAGCAGGAGCCACTGCAGCCATTGCAGACTGGGTGTGAGCTTCCAGCCTGACTACCCACCGCTCATGAGGGCCAGAAACAGAGGCTGCAAGCTCTGGTGCTCCTGCTGTTGTCTGGGATCACCATGACCTGGGTCTGGGACAATTGTGAGTTTTGCTTTCAAAGAAACAATGGAGGAGCTTCTGGTCATCACAGCATTTCTTTCAGATTAAACAAAGTTATTAGTCATTAGTAGTAGTTCTATGCAGTGCCAAGGTAACTGAGCAATACTTCAGAAAAACAGTAATACAGGAAATACAGTGTTGCTACTAATAAGCCTAATAATAAGCCAATTCAAATTCCCTGTAGGGTCAGATGAATGGGGAAACCAAATTTTTGCAGTAGGGCGGGGGAACATAGGACATCATAGCTGCCACTGTGTTGATGTTTGTGGTACAGCTTCAGGGAAGACAACACATCAATCAATATGCATTTTAGTTTGGCCTGGTATTCCCAGGATGGGCTTTACTTCAAGAAGTAAATAGCATGAAGCCTTGTACCCGAGGCTTGCCTCAGAGTGGAGACTTCTGGAGTTGCAGCTTCTTGATAGGAAGAGACTTCAGCTCCTCATTTTTTACTGCTGCCTTCACCTCTCTGTGAGGGGCGGCCACCTTTTCTGCAGCAGGGATGCCAGAGCAGTTGCACTGACAGCAGATCCCGAGGGAGAAGTGATGCTGAGCAGGTGAGGCAGGCAGCCCATGCCAGCAGCAGTTGCCTGCACCAGGGGAGTCACACAGAAGCCGGGCTGAGGCTTGTGCATCCCCTATGCCTTGGCTCAGTTCTGTCATCCTCCTGCCTGCACCAGGAGGAGGTACCAGCTCCTACATGGCCCTTAGTGCCAGCAGAGAAAAAATCATGGTGTGAACTAATATGAAACAGTTAATACCATGTGAGAAATCCTTCGTGTTTCTAGGTGAGAATATAGACACCTGTTTTTTAAGCACAGGGGTGGAGTGGGGAATTAACCATGGGAATAAATGCCAAGAGAACCAGTGGGGTTTTTATCTCTTCATGTACATTCAACTCAAACATCTTCTAATCAAGTTCTCAAATAACTACACTCAGTGTAGGGATAAGTGGGTGAAATGCAATGCTCTGTTTTTTCAGGTGGTCAGATGAGGTAGTTCCCTCTGTCCTGGGCTCAGAGTTTATAAATCAGTGTCCAGTACCAACTGCCTTCTTGAGTTTGCTGTGTTACAGAAGGATAAAACCAAGCATTTTAAAGCATATCACTGTGGGCAAGGAATGTGTGATTGCATATACTGAACTTCAGTCAATGCTGTCCCAAACTGCAAACTGTGACTGCCCTACACAGCCTATGTAGAGCTGTAGCTGCCAGAAGCAGGACCTGACAGCTGTATCTCCGTGATCCAATAATCCAGTATCACCCCCGCAGCTGGCCTGCCTCCTCTCCCACCATCACAGACAGGCAACAGAAGCTATATCACCATAATTACGAAAAGGCCTGGATACAGTCATCAGACAGAAGCAGATATGTGTCCATCTGACTGGAGATATTCCAACACATGTTCCAGGAAATGTGTTTTCAGCTGTCTCGCAGGAGACTGTTTCCCAGTCCAGTTGTGGGAAGAAATCAGCTGTCTGCTGGCCATGAACTGCTTTTCCAAGGTAATATATAGACAAGGTGACCAACTTTGATCAATAGCACAGGGAAACTGGTGCTGTATAAACCTGACAAAGTTGACTTTTGTGAAGGATCTCCAAAATGACTGTGGTTTGAGCAGCTGCTTCCACCACCCTGAGCTGCACTACGTCAGCCCAGCCTTGGCTTTTCCCTTAGTGACCCACCTTCTCATTATGAGTGACCCACCTTCTCATTATGAGTGATTCAACCAGAGAAGGTGACCAAAAAAACCAATTTTCTAATTTTTGTGCAGAACATATGTATCTGTCATTTTAAGCTGCAATGCTGGGGCTAGTTCCCAGTTCCTTTGTGTCCTCAGCTGTATTCAGTTAATGACCTGAGACTTTCACCAACTCACAGCAGCTACAAAATGCATTTCAGGGTTATAGACACTGTGTATCTGTGGTGCTGCAAAACAGCAGACTGATGGATCTGACCAACGTGGTAACCAAATACATGGCAACCTGTGTGGGAACAAATAGGATAGTGTAAAAAGAGTTGATTATTGGCAGGGTTTTTGGGGAGAACTAAGAAAAAAATATCCTGCAGGAGCAAAGACAGATGATATTTTGAAATTGCTCCTCATGAAATTCAGTTATTGCTCTGCAGATCTATGCCAGAGAATACTCTACTCTCTTCCATACAGTTACCAGGGAAATTAAATAGGAGGTTGTTGCTATTTCAAGACTCAGAATGAAAAATAAAAGTGCTGGTTTACTGCAGCATGAATTTGTAGGGTCTCTCCAGTCCAGGCTTTTGAAACAGACTGAAAAGTGTGTGAGGGGTTTTTTTTATTTTATTTTTCATGTCAAAAGTAGACTTAGGCTCTGATTTTCCGAGGAGGAAAAATTGTAGTGGGAATGTGTGCCCCCTACCTTGTCTGCAGTATGTAGTAAAAGAAAAAAGTGCAGATGCTACTGAGCTCTGCCTTCGTTAAAGGTGTTGCAAAGACTTTAACAACAGGAGTACTTTTCCTGCTGTTAAATTACTCGATGCCCCACTTCTGAACACCTGGTAGTTACTCTGACAGCTACACACTGATACACTGAAGTCTACAAGAGAAGCTTACAGCAGCTCACAAGGCTCAAAGATGTTCTGAGGCTGAAGAATCAGAGCTTCAAACAGGAATTTCTGTGACATGAACCAAGAGCATTCCCCCCCTTCTCTCCAGGAAGCCTGGTTTCTTTTTCATTACAAACCTAAAAAAGCTTAAATGTATATTGAGGTAGGGATCTGGCATTAAACAATGAGGATAAATGTGGAGAAGCAGAGCTACTTGCTATACAGATTTATTGCTCCAAGTCCCTACAGGAAAAGCAGTGGCAAGCAAAACCCTTCCCTAAGTTGTATTTTGATAACTTTGTAAAATGAATGACATGGTGTTATATCCTGAAATTCAGTTGCAGTTTCTCTGAAACTTGCCCTCTGCTCTGCAATGGCACATTGAAAGCATCATCCTCTGCCATTGCTGCCCCAAGTCACAGGAATGAATGAGCTCCTGTGAGGAACCAAATCTTCATTGCATTGACAGCGCATCAAATGCCAGAAGTCCTCAGTGGGTTCTGTTTAAATGAATGTCGAGGGACGAGGGTGAGAAGAGCAGGTTGTTTATCTGGCACTGCTGGGGAGTGACTCTTCTCTGCAGGGACATGCTCCCTCAGCTGACTCCAGCAATCTCTGGGGTACCATGGAGTTAAATGGTGTCACTGGCAGAGCACGAGTCCCTTGGAAACAGGATAGCCTCTCAGCAGAGCCAGACACTGTCCACCAGGCCGTGCACTGCAGGGCAGCTGGTGTATGCCAGGCACCACCGTACCTGGAGGTGCAGCACTGCTGTGCCCTGAACTCATGTCAAAAGTGACACAAGCAGTCTTCAAATTATGCTTCATTCCTCTGCTGTCCTCCTCTCTCTCCCTACCTGTAGCTACCAATGTAGCACAAGGGCCTGTCAGCTTTGTAAAACATTTACCATAAACAACTCAAATTGTGATTCTTGCTAGAAATGCCACAAGGGGGAAGAATTGGGTTATTTGCAGGGCAGCATTTACTTAAAACATTTGGTTTGTTCAGTTGAATTAAGACTGAGATTGCTCTTCAAACCCTTTGTTGGCAGAGGCAGGGAAAGAAAGAGGAGAAGGGATAGGGTGAAAGTAATCCCTAAAATCCAAGGCAAACTCAGTCAAACAACTCTAGTTTTGTGTCTGGATGGGGCATACTGAAGTTTTGCACTGTAATGGTTAAAAAAAAAAAATCTGGCCCAGGCCAAATCAGTCCTTTTCAAAAGGTCTCTTAAGCAAATTCTTTTTCACTAAGCTTTCCATTAATCTGATTAATCTGTTCAGCAACAGGTTTAACAGACTGCCCAGCTCTATACCTGACAGTACTTACTTCCTGTGGCTTTAATAATAAATCACTGAAACCAGCCACAGTAAGGTTATGCCATGGCAGCACAACTAGTTGAAGTGCCTGCAGGTTCACTGGGTTTAATTCTTGTTTAAAAAGTTTTTTTCCTCCTCACTCTAATGGCATCTAAGCATCTTGGTGGAAAATGGAAATCCCAGTCACCCATAATAAGTTCATTTCAAGGCAGCAGCACTTGCTTTGCCAGCAGAGCTGTGCCTTGTGCTAACACTGTGCTCCAGAGCACATCCAAATCACAATGTGGTGCTGGGTTTTTTGCAGAAAAGAAGCAGAGGCCAAAACAACCTGCTTCAGATTAGCACATTGGCTTTTACAACCACAAAGCCGTAAGTGTGAGTAATGTACGTGTGGGTATGTGAGCACTGTTGTGCTTATGGGCTGCCAGAATGAAGATGTGCTTCTGTGCCAGCCTCAGCTGGACACTCTTGGATATCTGAGCAGTTCAGGGAGACAGCATAATGAAATACAGAGCGCAAATTGCTTTAAAATAACCTTGGATGTTCCCAAACTTCTGCCTGAGTGGTTTGAAAAAAAGGGAAGCACCGAACTAGCATTCCTAGGAAATGAATAAACTGTTGCAGCCTGATCAGGAAGGCAAACATAACATTTTCTCTCCTCAGGAAGTAACGAAAGCTGACTTCATACTGCAAAACATAACGAGGGGTGTTTGTCATAAGTTAAAAATCAATGAACTACAGCTGTTCCCCTGGTCCTGGAAGCTTCATTTTTCAAGGAAGAAGTATTTTTTTCTTACAGGAACATTCCAGAAAACAGACTTCACCCTCAGTGACAGTTGTGGAAAGTCAAATTGGATGGAGCATAACTTTCCAAGCTAGTAGACAGGCTTTCTGGTGAGCCCTTAAAATAAATTGCTAAATGAGAATTTAGCCTAATTTTTGCAATTAGAAAATTAGCAGATGAGACTTTCCTCTTCTTTTCAACAGAGGTTTAGCCTTTTTTTCAGAAGCTGTTGTCTGGTTTACCGAGGAGCACTTTCTCTTACCAATGCATAATGCTGAAATATGCAGAAGACAAACCAACCTCTGGCATGAACCAGACTAGCCTTAGGGTGTCCATCAAGTAAAATATTTACTTATCTAACCAAGAAAGTATCTCACTAACCAGAACAGATGGAGCATTACAGGATTTGGCTTCTCCATCTTCCAGTCTGGATCTGCTTCCTCTTTATCATTCAAGAAAGTCATCTGGTTAAGTGTCTTGCCTCCATGCAGGCATTAAAGATTCTTTGAGTCCCCTTTGAACAGGAGGAGTTGCCTTATCAGTAGAAGGCACATTAGGGATCTGGATCTCCAGTTCTGCTGTTTATTCCATATGGACATTGCAATAAACCTGTGTGATGCTGAAGACAGGAAATTAAATACAAACTGTGCACCCAAGCAATCAATCTGACAGAACTCTACTTACTGTTGGAAAAATGTCCCACATACAGCCTGTTTGGGTAAAAAAAAATTATTTCATAGTTTCTGGAGTTCTTCATTCCTATTTATGTCAATGTCTCCCAAGAAAAAAAAATAATCAAAATTCTAGTGGGATTTTTGAGACGAAATTGGAGCCAGCCAGCCATCAGAAACAATCATGTCATTCCTGAGAGCAAGCACAGCAAGAAGAAGTGTGAGGCGGAGTAGCTTCTGTGCCTAGCTCTAATAATGCCAGCACAAGGGTGAATTTAGCAAAGAAACATGGTGGTAGAAGCTCACCTGTACTGCAGCAAATAAAAATCAAATTCACAGAGCAGTTTGGTCGTTAGCAGTTATTCACACATTGTGAGTAAGTAATTGTGTCAACAAGAAAGAAGACAAGGGAAGTTAAATCTCATTTTCACATTCTTTTTTTAAGAAATTTAAAACCAGAATAATTTCTTAAGGAGTATTCCTGAAATTTCCTGAAATATTCCTGAGATTTCCCTCTATCTAGCATTTATTCAAAGAACCCACAAGTGCAAATTTGAGCCAGGGCTTCCCAGCAGTGCAAGTCTCATAACGAATTAGAATGCAATGTTTCACAAGTTTTATCATCTTCTGATGACCGTGCAACCAAAGGATTACATGTTTTCACCTACAGTGCTGAATTTAGGTACTGCATTATGTGTATTAAAGGGTAAGTGTAAGTTAAGTGCATTGATTTGCATGGTAAAGCTATTAAAAATGGGAGAGGGCTTTTTCCCACAGTTTCCTTAGGCTGCAGCTTTCTTGTAAATCTAATCCTTGTCACAAGCTGCAGTAATAAGCAGCGCTTGCCCACAAATACTTTTTTCTGATGTCATGGATTTGGATTTAGTGATCCTGCTTTGGAATATGTTACTATAACTGAATTCAATTTAGGAAACTAATTAAAAGGACTATTTTTAAACCGCAACCAGTGCTCTGTAAACAAAGCACAATTTTGCAATCAACATATGCACAAAATGTTCCAGAAAATAATAAAAAATAATGTATATTTCTTAAAAAGGTTCAAGTAGGATTTTAAAACATCCAAATATGCATTACAGCCTGGATCTTGATGGCTTTCCTCCAGGAGTCATAAAAAGAAAATAAGCCACAAAAGATCAATGGCCTTCTGTCAGTCTCTCTGGTAAGTCATGGTATACTTGAGAAAATCCTGAGTCCGGAACAGACTATTTAAACAGAACATGGAAGAAGACCCAAATAACCATAGGCCATCTACCCTGATATCACGTTCACTGTGGTATGTGTGGATGGTGTCAAGACCATGTGGTGCCACGTCATGAAAAATACTTAGTGTAAGACAGCCCTGATTTCATCCACTGAAGTGTTTAGTTACTGTCAGAAATAAAGCAACTCTTGGTTCTTAATTAAAATTAAGAACAGTTTATTACACAAAACAAATTTGGGAAAAAGGTAATTAAAATTACAGAACGAAAAACTGGGTCCACAGTGATCAGAGACCTTAATAGCCGAAGCGGCTTAAATCCCAAAGCAGAAACCTGCAACGCTGGGGTGGCTTCAGTTAATCTGAAGCCAGAGTAGTTAAAAATGTCTCTAAATAGAGATGGAGGCCCTGTGACCCAGCATCGGGCTTCACCAGCAGCTAGGCTGAGGTGAAATGGCTCCTTCTGCCTCGTGGCAGGGAGGGTTATAAAGTCTTGGTCCCACCCATGACCGCCCACTGTCCAGCCCCCATGGTCCTGGTTGATTGGTGGTGTTCGAGATGATGTACTGTTCATCTGACAATGGCTCGCTGTCGTCTAGGGTGATTGATGTCATTAGTTTTAAAGGCGGGAAAGTCCTCATTAAAATTCCAGGTTTCCATGGAGTCCAGTTGCAGGGTAATGGACAGGAACCAAAAACAGCTTGCTGCCACTTACGAAGGCTTGATTTTTAGCAAAACCCAGAACTTATTTGAAAACTTATAAGAGTTAAACACTTATTAAAAACATCAAAACTAGTTGCAATCACATTCTATAAACTTGGAAAACTTCACAGAACAGGGTAATAACACTGAATATATATAGGGAATAAAACACTGCAAGGTTTAACAATTCTAATGATTAAAAGGGGAAATAAACTTGTGTATATTTTAACAACAAGGATTTTTTAACAACTGTGCAAAAGCCTTTTAATTGGTTAATTTTGGTAATAACTTCATAACTTAATAACTTATAACTTGGTTAATGGGCAATTTGAATATGCAAAGGCCAAACACTTAATTTCATATATAACCATTACTAAAAGTAGCTTGCACATACAAAATCTTAGAACCATGGATTCATTAGGTCAGAAATGGCCTTTAAGTTTATCAAGTCCAACTGTTAACCCAGCACTACCTAGTCCACCACAAAACTATGTCCCTAAGAGTCACATAGAATGATGGAATGGTTTGGGTTGGAAGGGACCTTGAAGATCATCTTGTTCTAATCCCCCTGCATGGGCAGGGATGCCACCCACTAGACAACGTTGCTCCAAGCCCCATCGAACCTGGCACTGAGCACCTCCAAGGATCAGGCATCCACAACTTCTCTAGGCAACCTGTGCCAGTGCCTCACCACCCTCAAAGTAAAGAATTTCTTCCTAATATCTAATCTAACTCTAGTCTCAGTTTGAAGCCATCCCCCCTTGTCCTATCACTAGGGGATAGTCCTTGTAAATAGTCTCTCTCCATTTCTCTTGTAGGCCCCTTTTAGGTACTGAAAGGCTGCTAAAAGGTCTCCCCAGAGCCTTCTCTTCTCCAGGCTGAATAACCCAAACTGCTCCAGCCCTCTAATTATCTTTGTGGCCCTCTTCTGGGTTGTTCCAACAGGTCTGCCTCCTTCTTATGTTGGGGGCCCCAGAACTGCATGCAGTACTCCAGACAGAGTCTCACAAGAGTAGAGCAGAGCGAGAGAATCACCATCCTCGACCTGCTTGCCACACTGCTTTTGATGAGACAAGATGAAAGAAATACAGAAGATCAGACTAAGACTGGTGACCATAATGATCTTGACCTCTTGGTAAACCGGAGCTATTCACTGAAAATAGCTTCAACCCAAACCTGCAAAGTTCCTCATTAAGGAAGAAGAGATACAAGCTAGGCACTGTGCTAGGGAACAAACAAACAAACAAACAAACAAGCAAACAAATAAAATGACCTGAGGAGTTCAATCATGACAAAAAAGTTGGCATGGTTTCATGGTGACACTTCATGAGAAAACACATAAGGTTTGAATTATCTCTAATTGTGTAGATACAGTGCTACAGTAACAGTGGCTAGAAAATGAAGCCAAACTAATTAATGTGAGAAATCAGATATATACCTATAACCTGCCTTCATGTATGTGCATGTGTGTGTGTATGTGCATACACTTATATAAACCAAACAATCCAGAACACTGAATGGTAAGACAAATTCTTCATCTATGTGTTCTTTACTTTCTTCCAGAAGCCTGATGTAAACATATTACTTTTGCATCAGAAGTGAATTACTGCACTCAGGACAGGAATAGTTGATGAGGCATAATGGCCTGTTGTTTTACAGGAAGGCAGATTTGAAGATCTAATTGTTCCTTTAAATCACCAAAGCAACAAATAAGCCCCGTAAGCAGGAGTATCAGTAACCATTACTCAAAAAGCCCATCCCAAGCTAAATATTCAGTCAGCATAAATGCCTGTGTTTTCCAACAATGCCCCAAAATTATTCTCTGGAAATACCATGATATGGGAAATTGTAGTCACATGTTTAGAGACCCTCAATTCCTCTGTGCCCTGTGAGAGACTAACTCATGGATCTACCATTCTTTTTTTGTCAGTGTGTCTTTTTCCCTGTGGCTGATGAAATAGCTTAGGTAGGCAGTGTGGACTGAGTGAGTCAGGGACTTCTGCATGGCAGAAGGCTGCGCAAGCTTTTTACAGGAATTAATTTTTTATAGATTTTATTTGCACATATTGATTCAATTAAAAAAAAAGTTACATGTGAAAATCACAAATGCAATTTGTTGAATCTAAACAGGTTTTCCATTTAAATGGCCAAGGAGCAGAGACATGTGGAGAAAGGCAAAAGATAAAAAAATAAGGGAGATAGGCTATAAACTGCATTATCCTCAGTGTGTTACTAAACAATCCTGTCAGGGTTCTTCCTCCCTATTACCTTAATATCTTGCAATAGCAACAGTAATCCTTAAGAATATAAATCTTTGTTATATATACTAAAGGGCTGACAGAGATGATGGACCCAAAAAGGCTGAAATGTAAGCACTAGGAAGTCGCAGGTGCAGAAGGAGACCAGAGTCTTTCTTCATGTAAGCCACATGATTGCCAGTGCAGCAGCTGGCATTGTCTAGAAATCCACGCTGTCATGCACTCTGATACCTGCTTGTGTCTTCAAATATTGCCTCAGCACGGCTTTAGGTTTGGCAGTGCTAGATGGGCCTGGTTTGATGGGAGTACCCAGAGTATGATATCATTGTTTTAAAGAAGGCTTTCACAGGGTAGGAAGTTAATGAAAGCCCAGGGCTGAAGCTGGATTTCCCAGGCAGATAGTGAAACCCAGCAGCCAAGAGATGGAGCAAGTTCAGAGCCTGTTTCCACCTGCCCTTGTTTTCCTGACTGCTGGCTATAATAGAAATGCTAGTGAGGAAACTGCTCCAGACATTCAAGGCAGAAAAGAGTAGTTTGGGTTGTGATGCAGCACAGGTACACAGTAAAACTGTCAAACTTCACTTGAGCTATTCCCCCTTCACTGTGTCCCACTTATTTTTATATTTTACTTTGCAGAACACACAAGTTCTCTATCATTTTACAAACTTTGCATGTCAGAAAGCTTCTCCCCTTTGAGGTCATTTTATTCAGGCAATGTAAATGTCAGATGCCAGTTGTAAGTATTATTATTTATATGGAGCTGTCAAGGAGTGAGGGGGAAATGATGCAGGCAGCTCACTTCTGTCTTAGCTCTCAGGAAAGGTCAGCTGAGCCTTTCAAAAAGGGCTGTCAAAACCAAAACATCTTTCAAAATCCATTCTGTAGAAATAGTGCAAGAAAGCACATGCTTTAAAGCCAGCCAAAGTAGGGCTGAAGTGACTGGTTTCTTTTTCTGATGTCAAAAAGCTCCATTAGTGACTACCAGTGGTGCAAGAACCCAAGGCAGCCAGAGAATGGACAGAGCTCACTCCAGTAATTGCATCCAGCTGCATTTTGTTTGCTTTGGGGATTGCATTTCTTAGCCTTCTGTTTGACCGAACTTACATCTGAGCAAATTTCTTCCTCTGATGAACATCCCCACATATCCCCATTTCACATCCTGCCTGAGCTGCCAGGACATGGAGCGGCTCTTACCCCATGACCTGGATGGGAACAGAGGAAGATCAGGATGTACACCCTACAGCTTTAAAAATGAGGGGTAGATTTTGTTCTTGCAAGCTTTGCAAAGGAATATGGGGTGTATGACTGAGAACACTCAGATTCAAGGCAGATTTTGGCACTTAGCTGTAGAGAGACTGACCACAAATTTTATAAGTGCAAAAAGGAGATCTCTTCACAAACGTTTGGCTCAAATCCCAAAAATACTTAGGTGTCTAATTCCCAAGTCAAGGATATCAATAGCAATCAAACAGTTAAATGTTCTTCCAGTTACATAAAAGAAACAGGAAGAAATTACTTTAGCTCTCCTGTAAGAATTTCTCATGCAGTTCTGTGAAAATCTCCCCAAAAGGGATAAGATTAAGAGAGCAAAGGCAATTTCCAGATGAATGCCATGAAAAACTCCTAGGTATCCATAAGTACTCTCTCAAGAACATCCCAGCCCAGAAATGCTCTTTTTCAAGCATGCTGAGTTCCAGACTAATAATTCCATCTTCCATTTTTCATCTTCACCCAATTAAAACAAAAAATCAGGAAACCCTCACATTTCCCTGAAGACATCTAAAAGAGACAAGAGACCCACTTACTATTGCTTCTACATAATACTTCAAGAAAACAAAAATGAGCAGGGCTTTATGATCTCTGTACACATCAATATTTAGTGTTCTGGCTCCTCTTTAGCCAGATCTGCATTGTTAAAGAAATGGGATCTGTCCCCAGCAGGATATGAGTGAAACCATATAGGAAGAGTAAGCCCCTCCCTTCTGCTCCCGGTTTTCTGATCTGAGGGGAATGCTGAGCCAGATGGCATGGTTACAGAGCCCTGTCCCTTTCAGCGAAGCTACCATGTCTATTTTTAATGTATTGGTGTGCTCAGCTGTTCTTTTTCCCCTTAGCCCATGTCGTGCTGGGATCTCAGCTTCTGAGTCCTGCCTACAAAATTCAGACAGAAAACACTCGGACAGAGACGTGCTAAACTGAAAAGTAGTTTCTTGTGAATTTAAGCCAAGTGTTGCTATGGGACAAAGTCCTTTAAGGAACAATGTGATGTACTTGGAGACTGAAGAGCTTGTTTTCACTGCTGTTTCTGATTCTGCCATAGGAGGTTCTCAGGAGCAGAAGTATGTGAAGAAAGACAAAAGACCACTATCAGAACACATTTTGGATTAGGTTATCATATCTTGGAAAGTTCATGGCTTGTTTACCCATGAAGCTGTTTACACTTTGACACAGATTTTGTCTTTGCTAGCATATATTGAAAGCTGGGAAAACTTGCTAGAAGTCGTGCTCTTGAGAGAGACGGAAATGTTGATTCTTTGGTTCCTCAACCCTTTGCCCTCAGCTGTGCCACCTCTGGCCATCCCAGCAAGCTGGACATCTTCCTGCAGGAAGCAGAAACTGGTCACCATGGCTCCTCACCTTCCATCTGGAAAGGGGACACCTGCAAGGGCTTGAGAGAGCTGCCTAGAATTTTCCAGGGATTCCTGCAAGGTGCTGGACAACCCCACCACCCACCTATGCCAGTCTTCACGTCTTCACCCATAAAATGGGATGAGGAGTGTTTACCCATCTCATATGCTGCCTCTTTTTAAGTCATCCGTGTGTAGGAAGTACTTTAGCCTAAGGGTTCATCCAAATATCAGGCCTTATCCTTTCCCCTCACCATGCGTGTTTTGGATACTTATCCCCAAAGAATTTTATCTGGAATTTAGTGGCCCTCTGCTTTACTTATTCCCTGGGAATGTTGAGCATCTTTAACTCCTCTGTTCTTCTCCTTTTTTTTTTCATTCCCTCATTCTCCCTTTCAATGATCTTGTGCTCTTACTCTCCAGTCACAGCACGTGCCTTCTCTCAAGACTGTGGTTTCATGATAGTTAGTACCAGACCTGAGGACAACCTGTCCAAAGAGGACAAATGAGATCAATCAATCACATTCCTGCCAAATTAGCCCAAGCCCATAGCAGTGGTTTCTGGCAGCCTGAAGCTTTCACATGAGCTTCATATGAGGGAGAACAGGCAGCACCTGATATGGTGTGAAGTTGAAACAGCTGATAAAAGCTGAACCTGTCAATGTCCTTTGAATAAATGTGAAATGGAGAGTTTATTACTGTGAGATTGGTTTCAGGGAGCTGGAGAGCTTTGATCCAGTACTAGAATCCCAAACTTTCCTAGTCTTAAACGTTTTCTGCAGCCTTATCCATGTAAACACACCAGCTGCTTCCTTCTCTTCTTGCCTCTCTCCACTGGTGGGCTGCACCCTTTCCCACATCCCTGCCTGGCAATGCTGGTGTGGGGGTGAGAATAGGTGATGAAGAAAAGCAATGCAGGACAGAGAGGGATGGAAAGGCTTTCACTGACAATGCAACATCTGAAATTTTATTTAGCTGTTGCTCCCTCTATAATTAAGAAATAAATAAAAAAGATCAGGACATTGAATCCAATGGCACTGGTCAAAGCACGCGCGGTACTAGTTCATGGAGGTGAGTGCTTAAAAGTCTTTGCCAGCCCTGGGGCACTGCTTTTGTAATTAAAAGGAAAACCAAAATCACACAACCCCACAGTTCTGATTTATTGTAAAGATGGATTTTTAGAATTAAAAAAAAAAAGAATTTAGGGGAAAGAGTTGTTACCACATGAAAATTTTCATATAGATTAGCTCTGTGGGCAATTTTTTAAGCTTATGTAAGAAGGGAAATTAATCCATCCAAGATGCCCATTCAGCCCTTTCTCACAAATAAAATAAAGCATCCAATCACATTTTGACAGTAGGAAACAATATGTGTGTTGCGAGCTGGTCTAGCTGAGACCAAATTAATTTTTTAGCTATTCCCATGTGTCTCAGATGTTCTGATACACTTACCACAGTGAAAATACTGCAGATCACCCTTCTATGATAATCCAAGAGAACAAGCCATCACTTTACCTGGTCCTGTGTGCTCTCTCTCCATTTCCCTGACCTTGAAAGTTACTTTGAAATTTTTATGCAAAGAATCCAAAAGCCAGCAAAAATGTGGATTGCCTTGGTAGAGGCTCTGCAGTGTGTGGGGGTGTGTGTGCTTGCACAGAGAATATCCTGAGCAGGCAGTTTTTTATGTCCCTCTGGCTCTGCTTGTGCTCTGGCAGCCTTGATGGCGTAAATGCAGTAAATAAGTCTGAACAAAGGTCTTGTCCAAAGTTTGTGCAGGGCCTTTCTACAGCAGGGACCCTTCTGACCATCATTTTCTGCATAACCAGCATGGACAGGACTGCCCTGGAGTGGGATCTTTGGTGCAGAGGCCAGGTAGACATGAAAGCAAAAGCTGTGGGGAGAAAATGAAAAACAATTCTCCGTGGCAATAACAGGTAAGACAAGAAGGAAGTGTTTTAAAAGAAGTGTAATGTCAGATGTCCTGTTTAACTTTTGGAGAAAAGTCTCCCAATATCAGTGATAACAAAGCATGGGAAGGGAGCTCTCTGAGGCAGTTCAAGTCTGCCTGATCTTGCCTTGATATTTGAGATTCTTCCTGAAGCTGCTTCCATCTCTATTTCCTATCATTTTAAGATCTATTGCAGAATGCAGATAGCTTTTCCTGGTATTAAATTAGCCTGAACAGTGAATCTGTCCTCTGTTTCAGGCCTTGTGCCATACAAATAGTATTTTTCTTTTATTAAACCTCAGAGCATCTGGGAATTTCCCGGGCTGTTCCATGTGCAAGTAGTTTTTTGTGTCATTTGCTTATGCCTGCACTTCCCAGGGAGTTCCTGGCTTGGCAGGTAGTCATGCATTAACCAACAAGCAAAAGTCCACAGACAGTACAGCTAAGGTCCATGTCAGCTATATATGACTATATAGCTCATACAAACTGTTAAGCTAATAAGAGAAACAATGACAGCTCTATAGCACACTCTGGCAAAGCTGAAGCATGTAAACCCACAGGCACTCCTTGCTGAAGAGAAGCTGAACTAGCCCAGTGCTTCCAACTTACTTTGTGTTCAGAGCACCAGGCATTTCCCACCGGTAGAAGGAGACCTTTTTTCTCACTTTCCTTACCTTGCTTTTCCTTCTGTGAACCCCTCAAGAATGATGCACACAGGTGACCCCGGATGCTGCCATGGGAGACACCTAGTTCAGACTACATTTATGAGCTAATTGGAGATACCGGGATGCAGAAGGAGAAGAAATGGACTGGCAGTTTCCATGGCAATTCCCTAGTCTATTAAAAATAATCAATATAACTATAGTAACGAGTAGCAATTTGTTAGCACAGAGCAGGGAAGCAGGGAGCGGGTTCATGCTGTCCACACTATACCAACGTGATGGTCTTGATATACTGAAATGGAAACAGCAAAACAGAAAACTGCATTTGACCTGATTTTTAATTTTTAAAATCTTTCTGCATCCAGAAACATTCTTGACACGAGCAGGAATTGCTTGTTATCAGCATCACTGACAAACAAGGTCCTAGCAATCATGTGCATGAACAGAGTATCAGAACATGGGCTGTGGCAAAGACACAGCCTGGTCATACACAGGGTTGTTTACAATCTGTTTCAGTCACTACATCTCCATGTCTAATGAGATGCCAGAGCCCAGACCATTTTCCAAGAACACTTACATCAGTAAGGAAAGACCTATAAAACCACATTAATATCTCAGGAAGTTTGTTTTATGACATTATAACCTTGACAGTTATGAAGTAAACAAAGCTGTTTTCACATCTGCAAGCAGAGATATTCAAGAGCTAAATATGCTGAGAATTTTTACTCTTAGTATTCATACTAATTTTTTCTTGTTCCAGAGAGCTCATTAGATCCATGCTCTGTTTTAGTGTTGTTCAGTGATTTTCATTACATTTTCATGTAACAAATGCCACTTCTTCCTACTGGATATCCAAAAGAACTTGCTGCTTGGGTCGTCTGATTTTTAGAGAATTTTACTTTCCTGCTGTCTTTAAAGGAGTCGCTGCTGTGGGCAAATGTCTCCCCATGCAGCACCACAGGCAGGTTTTCACCACCCCTCTGGTATGTCTGCAGGGCGACCACACCCTCGCTGCACACTGACATATACACCTCTTTGAACATGACATCAAAACGTGGCTTTTCAGTGTCACACGCAGTAAACAAGATATTTAAAATGCAGGGAGAAAGTACTTAGCCGCTGTATTTGCTAATGCTTTTTAAAGCTTTAAACACACTTTAGCACAGAGAAATTCCTTAGGAGGAGAGCTCCAGAGCCTGGTGTCAGCCTGTGCCATCTGCTGAACTCGTTCAGCAGCAGCCTCTGCTCTGGGGTGCTAAAACACAGCAGCTTTTGTTAGGGATGTGCATCCCCACGGGCAGTTGCAGAAAGGCCCTGGCACAGCTGGCGCGTGGCTTTCCATGCAGGCGGCAGTACCAGACAGGGAAGGGCTTGTCCAGCCTGTGATCAGCCGCACTCACTGTCTGTCCTTGGTACGCCCCAGTGATGGGGTGGGGGCACGGAGAGGGCGGGTTGCAGGGTATGGGGTGGAAGCGCACGTGGCACGGACTGATGCCAGTGGCAGAGCCCCTACAGCCCATCAGGCTGACTTGCCTCTGTACTGCAGCCATGGCTGCACCCTCCTGCCACCCTCCTTCTCCTCTCTGGGCTTCAGCTGAGAGCCTGCAGGGACAGCAGCTGCAGGAATGAGCCAAAAAAACCCACCAGCATTGCCACGTGCATCTCGTTTTTGTGTGCAGCCTTTCCTTCCCTTCCCTGTGTGAGGAATGGGACAAGCTGTGAACTGAATAGCTGGAATTCAAACACTCGGCTTAAGGAGCATATGAGAGATTAAAAGCAGCATCACACTGTCAGGTAAAGCTCATGACAGCAACACACTTGATGGAAAAACTTCCCCCCCTGGTCTCAGCCTTGCTCTCACGGCACTGCTTGCATGCAATAAAGCTCTGCTCGGTGAATTTGGCAGTATGGGTGGACACAGAGTTGGCTGCTTTAGGGGCTGAATTCCCTTGCCTTGGTTCAGCCTGTGAGGCAGGAGAAGCCAAGCCAGTTGGAAGTGGCTGGAAATCAGCTTCTTTCCAGCTGGCTCGTGCCCGGCAGGGGCCTCTGGTCACCCAGGCAGGGTGGGGAGACATTGCTCCCGTGCCCGGAGAGTCTCCTCCTCTCAGCTCCCACTCTGGGAGTGCAGCCCATCCAGCAGCACTGCAATACCAGGCTGGCTAAATCCACCGGAGAAACTGCATCTTGGCTCCCTACCTGCTACCCAGGGATGTACAGCACAGGCGTGTGTGTACAGCATCCAAGCACTACTCCATCCATCAGCAGGCAGTACTGCAAACACAGCTTGCTTAATTCCGTATTACACTTACTACACTTACCCTCCCCAGAGACAGTTAATAAACAAAAAATATTAGAATGATCCTTTAAAAATAGTTCTGCTTTAAGAGCATGTGGTTGTAATTACTGCCTTTATGGACAAGTCTACTCTTTTTCTTTCCTTCCATCTCTGTGTAATAGGAAATGTGCCAGTTTTCAAGCATTCTGCTTCATTACTATTGGAAGGAAGTTTCCAAAAATCAGAGTTTGTTTAACAGAGGTTCCTGAGTCCATCCTGAGAGTCACCCTCAAAAGCTGGGCTGGAACAGATCTACGTAAACTGAAGTTTCTAGAAGTCCTGGGCAGTTCCTTCCTTCTTCACTTTCCTTCTTTATTTATCTCTATTACACTAATGTCCTGCGTGTATTCTTTCCCTTTTTCTTCTTCTGATTCTTCCTACACAAAGTCCAGCCTCCCCTCACCTTCTCCCCATTACCTTTTCTCTTTTTCCCACAACTTTCCTGTCAGTCCTCATTTTGTCCCTACTGCTGGTCTGCTCCCCAGGTACCTCTGTCACCTTGGACAATTCCTTACCTTTCCCAGCACCTGATTTCCCTTCTCGGTGTCTGAAATAATCCTCTATCTTTATTTCTCCTCTTCTGTCCTCCTTTCCATTGTTTCCCATGTAACCACCTTTTCCCTTCCTACCCTCTTCCTTACCGTGTCCCCCAGCTCTCCATCCGTCTGCTCAGCTGCCCTCCAACATCCCACTCTACGCCCTTTTCTTTTCCTGGGGCCTTTCCTTGTGGAGCTCCCCCTCTCACTCCCCATTGCCTCCATCCACCACCTTCAGCCCTCTCTTGTGCCTTCTTTGGTTGCTGCCAGAGCTGGGGTCCCCATCCAGCAGTGCTCCATCACTCTTCCCCTGCATTAGCTCATGCTTTGATGGGGCTGGCACCAATGTGGCGCAGGATTTGAGACCTGCAAGATCTGAGTGGCTTCCAGGGGGGCTGCCACTGTGCTGGAGTGTTGGCACTCGCTTTCCACCCCCATCCTGACATGGGGAATTGCTGTCAGAGCCAACAAGCACAAGGCAGCACAGGCTCCATATCTACTGTGAGAGGTTTGTTTGTAATGGAAAGAATCCTGATGGATTAAGGGAAGCTGCCTCTTCCAAAAAACACACAAGATTTCAATATTATATGGGGAGAAGTGGCCAAAGTAACACGACCCACGAAATACCTTTGAGCTTTTGAGGTTTTGGCACAATGGCAGTGGGCATGGTGCTGCGTTCAGCCACCAAACCAGTCCCTCTTGCATGGCTAAAACCACTCCTGCTGCTGCTGCTAGGGGTCACCACAGAGCCCTGCCTCCTACCAGAGAATTCTGGAGTGCAATGCAAATAACTAATGAGCTATCAGAACACTGAGGACAGATACATGTTTTCATTATTCTGTCACACACAAGGATTCCAATCAGGCATAGTATGAATTTCCAGTGCCACTCACCACCTTCATTCCCACATCACTTTTTTACAAGAAAGGTAGTCTAGCAGGTTGGCGTGAGGCTTGATAATCTAGGAGAGGGGAACACTGGGCAGGCACTGAAGAACACAGAAAATTAAAATGCATTTTTTGTATCAGTATTTTTGGTTCAGATATTTGGGGATTACTTTTTTTTGTTATTATTTTTGGAAGCATGAAGACTGAAAAAGCCTGAAAATGCAAATGTCTGCATTTAGGATATTTCTGTGTTCAAGAACTCAACCATTTTTTAGGGGAAATCTGATCTCATGCAGTGCAAGGCTTGCATCTATCACCTCTGGGGAAACCACAGTCACATGGCTGTCACATGAATAAACACGTGTGCACATACTGTCAGAGTGCTCCGCTCAGATAATGCTGTCAGTGCACCCCATGAAGTTAATTCCTAGTATTTGCAGGGCAGAGCTGATCATTAATTCATACATTTATGTCTTTCTAGAAAAGAGTAGGGAAAATTGAAAGTAAGTGGAAAATATTGGAAGAGTAAACGTACATGCTTCTAAATTTCCAATATTATTTTCTTTATTGGCATAATTTATTATTAAAAACTATTGGCTCAAGCTGGTTTGAATTTCTAGGAAGTTCTCTGGCCTCTGACTGACCAATACTGGCAATCTCAAGTCTGTGCACGTACTGACATTCCAAGTGTGCACAGAGTTTTGCTGCAGTTCAAAACAGCTTCAAGAGACTGGGCAACAAGTCAGGGCCAAGGCAGTAGCAAATGAATGGGCATGCAGGGAGAGGGGTATGCAGGGCTGCACATGGAAACAATGAAGGGAGCAACAGGAAATGACACATCCCTGGTAGACAAAAACAGAATGGAAAGAAAGCAAGCTTATCATAAAGGGAAAATTATTTGACCAGGCATGTACAAGTGAAAAAGAAAACCAGAATATAAAAGTTTGAAGAGCAGAAAAAATACACAAATACAGATACAAGTACTAACCACAGGGATGCCCAGAGCAGACATGAGATACTTGCAGGACTGAGCCTCGTGTAGATCACGAACATGCTTGTGTTAGACCAAATTGTGGCCTTTTGTATGAGAGCGAGAGAGGGCTGCTCCCCCTCCCACCACAAGGTGCTTATGCGGGGATTAGACATCAGGAAATCAACCTCTGGAAGATCTATCTTCAAGAGGACACAAGTCCTGACAGTTTTGACTGTCTCCTACAAGACTGCATGAGAGACATGACTGCAAAACAGAGATGTGGTGGACACTTCTGACTCAACGGGAGCAGATACCAGCTGCCATCAGCAAAACCTCATGAAAACAAGGGGACCAACCAGTGAAGGCTGCACAGCATGTTGTGGTGCTGAAGTCTGCCGAGTCACAAGCTTTGGATGAGCATATGAGCTAAAGACAAATGTATGTTGACAGCAAAAACCAAAGAGAAAGGATCATGGGTCTTCTCGGGAGGCACAGAAACTGGGCAAAGAGCTCACTGGCGTGGCAGGCCACAAGACTAATGCTTGTTTCTATTTCAGTCTAAAAGAACAGTCCAGAAAAACCGTCTCCTTGAAACAAACCCTTGAATGCTGGTCTAAGTCTGACCTCTATGAACCAGTCTGGGATTTCATGTGCACAGATCTGATTTCACACTGTCACCAAAAGGGACAAGACTGGCCCTGCTGCACTTGTCCAAAGCCTCCCTTGCACTGTCACCAGCAGAAGTGGAGACCCATGGCAAACTGAGTCAGGCTGAACATGAGTCATTATTTTTCCTCTGGGTCAGTTTTCAGCTGCACCTTTTCCTGGATCCTGCCTGCCAGGAGGGAACACAAGCACTAGCCCTAGGAATGCATGGCTGGGAGTAAAGTCCCCTTTGGCAGCAGCACAGGCTGCAGTCTGAGTCAGCAGCTCCATCTGATACTGGTGGCATCGCGGGGCAATGCGAGTCCGAGGCACCTTGGGATGTGTGTGTCTGAGCCAAGCATGTGCCTGTGTATGTGTGACCATGCCCGTGGGTAGGTGCTTTCTCACAGGCGTAGCAGAGCTGTCCTCGTAAGCATGGAAACTGGCACACACCTGACTTTTGTCCTGACTTGGCAACACTTCCCCATCTTGCTGCCATTAGCGCATTTTTTTCCTTTCGGAGGTCCAGCCCTGGAGACCACCCTGAGCTCTTCATGGGATATGTTTGGGAGCTACCAGGTTTTGCATGCCGGCTGGATTATATTTTATACATCAGCAGCCATGCCTGGAGCAGCGCCTGATCTTTTGGCTTCCTTTTGTGGTGATCTCCTCCTTTGTTCAATGCCTGCATGCTCTGATGCCCATCAGCCTGTCATGTGCCAGGGAAGCAGCAGCAGGACAGAAGTCCCCCAGGATTTTTGTTCTCCCTTTCCACATGAATTGAGGCACAACAAGGAGGTTCTTGGGGAGCACCTTATGAACAATTCAGCTCTTGTCGGACAATGTCCTCCATGTCAAGCACTGGGGCAGCAGGATCTTCTGGGTTTGAGAGCTTTGGTTGGTCTGAGGTAGCAGCCATGAAGACAACCCAGCCCTGGCCCATAAAAACACAATGGCATCTCTCGTCATCCCTTGGAGAATAATGTATGTCCTTTGGCCAGTGGCCCTGTCAAAGTTTGTGGGTTTGCACAGATCCTGCCCTTGCTGTACAGCAATTTGGGTGTGCTATCCATCACAGTCTTATGCTGGTATAGACCCCCTATGGATACAATATAGTGTTTAAGATCAAACTCATATCCCACACCACATGGTCCAAAGGACAGTGCCTACATTTTCACAAGATACTGCTAGCATCAAACCATTCCCTGCAGACACAGATTATGCTCATCTTGCAGATGGGTCTGCTGGCTGCTCAACTTAACTTCAAGGACCACAGGTAGTGGTGAGGAGTGGGACCCCCATATTCTCCTGAGACCCACAGGAATCTGATATGAGATAAACCATCATTCTCTACCCATTACTTCACCCCCTCCTGCACTTTACCCTGTGCATTGGGAACAATATGCATTCTTTCCTCTAGATATTTTATTTGCTTACTTACAGTCTGGAGACACGAGACTCCTTAACAACTAGAAGCTCATGGGGGACCACTGCCACTGAAAGTGTGGGATGAAAGTTTTGCAGGGAAGAGGCAGGAGCACTGCTGCACTGCTCCATGGTCTACTCAGACACCACTGAGGCTGCAGGGAACGGAGGCAGACAAACATGTCACTGAGAAATGCATCTGCCTTGGCACATTTTAACCAAAGCAGCAAATGTGAAACACCTTGAAGTAGACATAAATTCTGTTTCAACTTGATTGGTGCTTTTACTGTCTGTTTTGCTCAAAATGACAGCCAGGACTAAAATATCCAAGTTAATATATCATAGCAATAGAATTTCCTGTTGTGTCATACCATGAAGGACAAATGAAAGGTCTAGTCTTGCAAAAAATATTTAGTACCTTCAGAAGACTCTCAAACAGCCTTCAGTGTCTATTTATAGCAGGTGTGCATTGCTTTGTGGTGCTCTGAGGTCTGGGGTCTGCTCTAGCAGAAGGATGCACGGTCTGGAGCAAGTTGTATTTGTTCATAGCTAGCAAACAGCAGCATTTATTGTAGATCTTCCAGTGCTGTTTGGTACTCTTAAGTACTACTCACTTTCTCTGCCAGAAAACTACACAATTACTACCAGCAATCACTACTAGCAATCAGAATAAGTGACACTCCTAAAACGATTTCCACTGAAATAGAGACCCCTTCAGGGTGAATTTCTCCAACATACCATGGATGAGCTAGGCTGCAAGCAGGGACAAAAGAAGGACTACATTGGAGTATAGGAATTCGTAAGGATTGTCGTGTTTCCAGTAACATGCTTCTTTTCTTTTGTTTTCTTCATTTTCAGTTGAATGTTGCCTTTGCTATCACCTTTTCCATCCTTTGGCTCCAGTTCAGTGAACTAGTTGGGCTCGAATTTAACTTCAGGCAGTTAATCATGTGCTTATGTGCTTTGCCCAGTTGGGACCTTGGTTGTTAACTACCTGCTTCCTATCAGGAAGGAGGGCTTTGTATGGCAGTAACCTCGCCCTTGGGGCTGTGGGAGGTTACTCCAAACCTTAGACCAAAGGGACTTGTTCAAGAGCACTACAATTGCTATTTTTTCTGAGAATGCATCATGCTGTCACAGCATCCATCTTGGCCTATATTAACCTCATTCTTGAGATGGCCACTTTCTGTGCCCCTGCAGAAAGCAGACTTTAAATCAGAGGCTTCCTGTGGTCCTGCACTCTTACCACCCTGCAGAACCAGCTCTGAAGGCACCAGTCTCAAAGTTGAACCCTCCATGGCACTCAAAGCAAGGGGTAGGAAGAGTATTTTGCTAGCACAGTAGTTTTTCTCTAGTTGTGCGTGCAGCTGCACTGCGTTAGCCTAAAGGTGCTTTCCTGCTTATGTGCCTGTTAGCTTGCACCTCATTCAGTTGGCTACAATTTAAAGTGAATTGGGTCTGGCAGAGCACAAGCCTTGCTTTCCACTGCAAGCCTCTTTACGAAAGGCTCTCCTGGGACTGCAGATTCCTGGAGGGAGTGGAAGAAAAGCTGCAGGGCTGGGCACAGAGCCACTTTTGCAGGGAGAAAATACTGACATAGTGCCATCTGCCCTGTAAAAGTTTTTGGCAGTGTAAACATACATACCACGTCTTTAACGTGTAGCACACCCCATAGAGAGAAAGATAACATCCCCTGCTAAATCACACCCATTTTCCCCTAGATTTTACTCTATCTGTGTAGATTCTTACAGAAATGCTAAATATTATATTGTCTGGCTGACTTTACCCCCTGTCACTTTTGACAGGCTCAAGTTAGGGAGCTAACTGGAATACGTGTTTAATGCTTTGTTCGTGATTGTGCAGTGAGGATGGAAAAGCTGTAACGACTGTTCCATGATGCAGGGCCTATAAATAGAGTGCATGCAAAAGGATGCTCTCTAATGCATTATGTTCTAATCAATAACAACAAGCTGACTCCAATTATATTTTATTGTCTCTGAGAAAAGTATTTACATGGCATAACAGCTGTGAGTCACAGCAGTGGTTTTGTTAGGAGTCAGATTCACTTAGAAATATTTGAGGCTAATGGCTATCGTTTTCTGCACTCAGGCACTGCACCACTGACTGCTCTTGCTGCAGTTAATATTTAATCCCCTCACTGAACTTGCACTACTTACCTGTAAGTGCACTTCACAAGAGTGCTCTCTAAGGCCGTAGGAACAAAAAGGTTCATATCCTAGCTGGACGCAAACCCCAACAAGCTTATGAATTCTTTGTATGGGGAAAGTGTAAAGATCCCAAGTACATATGATCCTTTAAGTTCTTTTAACCTAAGTAAATGAGAGAGAGAATAAAAGTAAAAGTGATGAAAGAAAGAAAGAAAGAAAGAAAGAAAGAAAGAAAGAAAGAAAGAAAGAAAGAAAGAAAGAAAGAAAGAAAGAAGAAGGAAAGAGAAAGAGAAAGAAAGAGAGAAAGAGAGAAAGAAAGAAAGAGAAAGAAAGAAAAGAAAGAAAAGAAAGAAAGAAAGAAAGAAGGAAAAAGAAAGAAAGAAAGAAAGAAAGAAAGAAAGAAAGAAAGAAAGAAAGAAAGAAAGAAAGAAAGAAAGAAAGAAAGAAAGAAAGAAAGAAAGAAAGAAAGAAAGAAAGAAAGAAAGAAAGAAAGAAAGAAAGAAAGAAAGAAAGAAAAAGAAAGAAAACAAAGTGACTTGTCCAAAGTTGCAGAGCAGATGAATAGCAGAGAGGGGAGAACAACCCAAAATCCCTAAGCCCTGTATTGTTAGGTCTGGCTGTAGGTCTTGGGTTTCATTTTTTGTTTTCGCCGTGGTCTGAGCTGTTTTGCGTTACTTTGTGTCTATGGAAGACTAGCAACTGGTACATTGAGGATTACTAGAGACACCCAGGTCTTGTGTGTCACATGGGAATTAACCAGCAATTCAGTCATGTGGCAGAGATCTCATGTCCATGTGAGCTTGAGGAAAACCTTCACAAATCAATCAGCAGACTTCAGATACTCAGAACATGAAGAAATAAAATCCAAATACCTTGTACTTAATGAGAACTGGACCTGGGAGAAGCATATATTTTCAACTTTCAGCCATTTTTCCTCTTCAGAAATGAGAAACACTGAGAAAAGATGTTTTATCTCTGTTTCCTAATAGATATAAAAACATAACTAATGCTTTAAAACAAAACAAAACAAAACAGAAACATTCAGTTTTATGCTGCAATATGGTAAGTACAATGGTAATTATTATAATTTGATGCATCTATTTTTCATAGTGGCATTTACATCCCTGGTTTCTCCAAAGCACTTAATGCTTTCTGACAGCCAGTGAGGATAACTTCTTGAAAGATGGAAAGCCAGGAGGCAGAACACCTTTGGTGTTCCAGGAGAGCATTCACATCTGTGTGGAGGTTGCCTACAGCAACTAATAGTATGAAGTTCCTTTTGTCTCACGAAAGCGAAAATTTTAAAAAACTTGCTTGTGCTTTCTTGCTTTTTTTTTTTAAACTGCCAGAGAAACATGACAAGAGATAGACTGAGATTCAGTGAGAGAAATAGGTAGCAGTCAAGAGCAAAATATAAGGGAGCCCCATTTATCTCTTGGACACAGTTATTCTTTGGTGAGAGGAAACACACTGCTCTCAGTGAGTTACAGACATCAGAAACCAGGATCTGGAAATACCCATTAGCCTGACCCAGTCAGGGTGGATCCCAAAATAGCTTTGCCTTTGAGAAAGGTGAGTTTGGCTTGCTCTTGTCTGTGCCTCTTGGCTGTTGAGATTATGGACTCTGATTGTGTGCTGGGAAGTTGCCAATATCTGAAGCCTGATTTCCACAGAAACTGTGCATTATGGGGATGTATATTTTGTCAAAAGTTGGGGGGTTTTCCCTTCTGTAATGGCTTTGTATTACTCAAGTAGTCCAAGCAAGCACCAGGTACCAAGTTACACTTGTGCTTGGATTGTCCAGTGGTTATTCTGACACAAAATGTGAATTCACACTACCAATCACTGCTTGCCCAATGCTTTGGGGATGGAACATTTTACATAGCATCACGTGTACTTGACTCTCATGCTCAGTTGGTCATATCTTCCTCCTCCATTTCTGACAAAGCTATCCAGTTTCACAGGCCATACTGAGGCCCGTAGAGACAGATTGACCACTGCTGTGGAAATAGAATCACCAGGGTAAATATGTAAACATGCAATGTTAGGAGGTGGTCAGACCTGATACTTCCAATACCAGACCATACTTAGTACCTCTGCTATGACCTAGGCATGCAGAAATGAGTCATTGCTGACCTTGAACTTGGTGAACCTATGAGCTCACAGGGAGGAAGATTTATCTCACTTTGCAGTAAAAAGTTTCTTAATATTTGCACAGTCACAAGAAATGCAAGGTGTAGAATGCCTCTTGGTGTGATAAATTGCACTAGAGCATTTGAAGCTTCAGTAGTTACACTTATTTTGATTATAACAATCCCAATGATAGTTTCTATCTGAATCTGACTACAATAGAAACTTTCAGCACAAGGATAAACCCTTTCTTATCCATTCTTATGGATAGTTTCTATCTCATCTCTTTAATGCTGCATAATTTTCATGCCCACAAGTTCTGATTAATGTATGTTTATATGTGTCTGACACAATGCAGTCCAAATCTCCCCTGATGCCTCCAAAAAGTACTCAGCTACATTTATTTCTCACATTAAAATGCATGTCTCTTAGTATTTTGATGTTTTTAAACAATTTCCCAGCATATGATTACCCTCCTACTTTATTTCATCTACCCTATTTTAGAGGGCAACTTTTTTGGAACCCTATCTTGGCAGAATATGAAATGCACTCCGGTAATCTATGAGAACAGTTCACTTCCTGAAACAAGTTTATCCACTTAAACACTTCTTAAATAAATCCAGGGATCAGGAGCACTGAACAGGATAAAGGTCTAAGCAATCGGATTCTGTGTACTGCTTTTGCATTCTTTAATTATCATCTTCTTCAAAGGGAGAGAGGGTCATATTTTACGAGAAAAGCTGGCAACCTTGATGAAACTGTACCATACTCATTTCCTAACAGTTTGGAGACTGCTCCTGAGCAGCTGTGCAAGTCCAGCCTGTGAAGTTCTTAGTAGCAGGACTTCTACATATATGTTTCAAGTGCAGCTTTCAGCTATTTTTTTCCTGATATTGTTGTGCTCTTTGTCTGACCCTAAGGAACTGCTAGTATTATATATCCACTAGTCCCTGGCAAAACTCCCATAGACTTCAATGCAAGTTAAATTTGTCTGCACAAAGAGACATGTCATTTAGTCTGTGGTTTGGTCTCACATTAGCATGTGCTGCCCACTGCTATGCAAAACAAAATAACAAGTTTCTAAAAGGAAAGTTTATTCTTTTGCAAATGCGTTTTCTAACCACATAAGTAACAAATAAACATGGTAATTTCACTGCCTGCAAGTGAATGTCTGGAGCTTTTTGAAAATCATCTTTCAGAGGGATCACGTGAACTTGCAGGGCTCTCTGAGACCCAGGTGCTAATTCCATGACTAAGCTCTGTTGAAGTGACTCAAAGACAACTGCAAAGTGACATCTGATGTCCTACCATCTCTCAGGTCAGCGAGTGCCCCAATTCCACTTCGTTGTGTGGATGTGCCCCAGGGCATCTGTAATCCATATTAGGAATTAAATTGGTGTTGGCATAGGGTACCACAGAAAAAACCCTCTGCCCAGTCTGCAGCGGTGATGCAAACAGCTGTTTTATGTCAGAATACAAAAAGAAGGTGATGGAGAACAGTATGAAATATGCCCTGTGTCATTTCACAATTCAGGGAGAGTTTCTTATGCAAAACACATTTTTAATCCTATTTTGAGAGAACAGAATGGTATTGGAGACAATTCCAAAGCATGATTAGAGGCAAAGCAAAATTCCCCTTAATGGATACTTGAAAAGTTTGGGATATAAAATGTTTGGGAATAAAAAAAATTGAGTAAAAAGAAACAAGACTAAAAACATATCAAATGATGCAGACAGAAGTCAATCAGGAATACAATGAAGGCAGCTTCCTGAAAGGAAGTTTTTAACCTGCTTTTTTTTTCCCAAATGAAAGAAAAGCAGGCTAAAAAATGTATATTTTCACCACATGCACAGCTAACCTATTTTGCCATTAAAGCAGACTCCCCTTAATGCAGAAAGGCAAGTTAAATGTATTTACAGCTTAAAGCAGTGCCCAGAGTGGTAACAGGACAAGTACGCAGGGCTCAAACCCCGGTCTTGGTGGGGATGTAGCTATTATGGGGTGTGTGAGAGGTGTAGGTTCAATTTCCTTCTCTACCATGTAATCTTGAGTTTGGCCAGGGAAGGATGAAAGACAATAGCTGGGCATAGTTTCAGATGCTGAAACTTGGTTTGGAGACCAGAATCCCACACAAATTCTCTGGAATTACACAGTTCAATGCCTTTAAAACATCAGTCTCTCTGTGCCTCTGCACTCCAGCTACAAAGTGGGAACAATGTCACTGCACTCCAAACAGAGCATATGAAAGAGACAACCCATCCATGTGCAGGGATACATATTCCTGTGACTGAGAATCAGGGAAACATTCTCTCCAGAAGGAATTAACTCATGTTCCTACTTCTAAGGGTTATTTTTGTTATTTAGTTGTGTTGTTTTCCTTTGTTTTTTCCCTCTCCCTCCCACAAAGTACATGATGCTGCTGACTGCTGCCAAGGTCTAGCTGGGCTTGTACTGCAGCTGCAGCCCTACTCCTGGAGGAGTTTAGTCAGATGCTAGAGTGTCAGGAGGGCAGAAGCAGTGCTTGATGACTTTTGCCTGCAGCTCAGCATTCTTCTCTTCTGCCTGTATTCTTTAAACTTCAGCAATTGAACCTGTTCTTTTTCTCCAGCGTGGGCCTTCACTGGCAAAGCATCAGACAGGGTAGCAAAAGTGACCTCAGAGTGAATATAAGAATCAACTATTGTCAACAATGTGTGATTCTTTTACTTACATACACTGATACAGTGCTGAAACTACAAGTCCCAGTGTGCAGTAGCACAACTTTATCAAAATGGAATATTGGTTGCCTAGCAATTAAAAATATTGGCAACAAAATATCTACACTTATGGCTATAGAAGCAAACATTATCTGAGTTGGTATTGCTGCCTGCTCTAAACAGTGTTTGATATAACTCGAACAGCAAAATTCAGAAGTCAGGAGGTTCAGAGCACAAAAATCTACTACATTCACAGCAGAGGAGACAAGAAAGGGATGCAGCACTTTTTCACTGCATCCTGCAGTATATACTGATATAAATCACACAACAAATATCAGAAGATACAGTTTGGCATTATGTCTGACCATGCTTGAATAATCAGGTCAGTCTTATTTGTTACTGTTCCAATCTGTCCTACAAATACTAGCTTCCTTGTTTTATTCTGATTCACGCAGGCCCCACAACCGTCTGCAATTTGGCAGGTTCTACTGAGTCAGAAAATGTCAGCAGGAGAGGGGAGGGGTGATTAAAGAGAAGAGACAGAAAATTTTCCAGTCCTCTGCTTGCCTGCCTTTTTAACGTTCTCTGTGTGAGCTCTGCTGGCAACACCTACAATTCCTTTCTTTCATTAGAACATCTGATTGTGCTAACAGGGGCTGCCCAGCACTTGATTAAAGATGTGTTCTTAACCAAGAACAGTGCAATTAAATGTGGGAGTTGTATGGATCCAAGACCTGAATCAGGGGCAGGAGAATAAAGTATTGCAGATTTGGAACCTGATGCATGGAATCTGTTAAATCATACTGACAGTCACAGACCAGTTCAGCTTGGAATCCAATAGGCCTTATATGGTAAATTCAGCAATATTTTAATAACTATCCACTAGCTTGACAGTAAGTTCTTTTCATGACAGTGCAAGTGCAGTTCTTTTCATGCACTATCACAGCTGGCCTTTGGGACACTCTCCTTTTTCCCAGAACTAGGACTAACACTCGGGAAATTTTGCCAAAGTGTAATTGGTTGATATTTGTTAATCAAAGAATTCTCTTTGCATCTGTTCAGGTTCTTCTTTCATGGCTCAACTCTCACAAATTTAGTGATGCTAGCTAAAAAATTGATCTTAAACACACAGGACATGATCCAAGATAGAAAGGACTTCTAATGATCTCAGTGGATTTTGGATTTGTTACTATTCCTTCTGGGATGAAAAGAAGTTCCTGTTATCTCTCTGCTGTGTCTGCAGAGTGACTAACGTAACTTAAAAAGAACAGTCAGCCAAAGAAAGCATTATTGTAACCATTATTTTGCACAAGAGGAACACAAGCTGAGGCCTGCAGAACCATGCAAGCGCCTTAATCACTCCAGCAGAAATAAGCAAGCACTAGGTCCTTATTTGAGAATCTCACCCAGTGGTTTGAGCAAGACCAGCTAAGGCAGGTCCTGGTAGATCAAGAAACTGACCACAGGTCCCCAGAGTCACAGTCCCATGATCCATCTTGATACTGTTTCTGTTCTCTGGATTAAGCCAGAAAACTCACTGTAACATGCAGTGGTTAGACCAGACATATATGTACAAAGAGGTACCTCAGGAGGGCATACACCCATTTTGATAAAAGACTCTTAAGATTGCAAATACAGATTTATAGAACTATTTGCCCAATTGCTACATGGTTTGAAATGCAGAATAAGCTTGACAGAGTTATCAAATTACTTGAGATAATGACCAAATCTCTAAAAAATTCTTTCCTCGCTAATCTATGAAAGCAGATACAGATTGTGCCCAACCAGTAAGTTACTCCCTGTGAAATGAGCCTAGGCAGAACAAAAGATACCTCCTCAGTCTCACAGATGAGATCTGTGGTTAATACAATGCAGTCCTAACATTTCATGTTGGGGAGGGAGGAGAGAGAGGCCTAAGAGTCTGAGGTCCCACATGGAGAAGCAGGATGCAAAGCTCAGGCAACAGGTCTCGTCTTCTCAGCAACTGAGCCAAAGACCTGCCACTGGCCCTTGGGCAGCCTGGTACAGACCACTGGGGACTGGTTTCTGACCTCACTTGGCTGTTCTGCCTTTGGCTGTATCAAACCAACCTGTTGCAGTGGGCACCCAGGAACACCATATATGCTGTGTCAGGCCAGACTGATGCGTTATCAGGTTTGACCAACCTTGCTTGGGCAGTGGCGACAGAAAGTCTGCTGCACCACAACAAGGGCACAGTAATGGCACAGTAACATCTTTGGACAGGAGCACTGTGGTGGGTTGACGTCAGTCTGAGTGTTTGGCTTGTATGGTGGGTGCAAGTTTCACCCTTTCCTTCTTCAAAGGGCAGTAGAAAAGAGCATGGCACATCTTACATTGCTACAGCTGTGTCTGCTCCAATCTTCTGCTTCACTTCCTTCCTCCCACTTACCCCCAGAAAGTCAAGAGTTCCCTGCTATTTCTTTTTCTGCTTCATTTTCCTGCACTTCAAAACCGGGATTGTTAATGCTTGCTCCGCAGGACTGCAGAAAACACTAGAAGATAAACAAGTACCAGTGCAATGCTTAAACATCTCGTATCTAGCATGCTCTCACGCTGTAAGCAGCTTGTGGAGAGAAGAATGGTCTTCCCAACCCCCAAATTTATTATTTAGCTGGACCACAACCGCTTATTCTACCTCCCAACAAAGTGTAGTGATCAGAAGTACTAGTGTGATAGCATTAAAGAACGTTGCAGATCAAAGCCTGTCTGAAGTGATGGAGATGGTGAATAGCCCCTCCTCTAGATCCAACTCAAAAATAAAAGCTGTGTGTGTAATGAAAACCAAATTTTCTGTGTCTCTGCCAAAGAAATAAGAAAACCAAGAGTGGCATTTCCTTACTCTGGGCCTGCGGCAGCTGGCCTTTCCTGTAATATGGAAAGTCAGTGGTGGGTAATATCATTGTCATGAAAAACAGTTTTAGTCAGCAGTGAGTGGGTGTGTACACACAGGATTTCAGAAGGAGAAGTGTGGCTGTTGGTCTTTTTACAGTGTTTAGGACAAGAAACATTGTGAATTTCACCCTTCAACAACCCTAAACTTGCTGTGGGTGCCAAGAAGACCCTTCTTCCTCCTACCTTTCTTGGTTAGTAGCAGCAGCAAGCAGTTCTGGAGCAAAGATGATAGCTAATGACATCAGTACCCACTTACGGCACAAGACCTTATTTCAATTCAGCTCTGACACTTGTTGCTCTTTCAGGAAAGTCAGTGCAAACCTGGGAATCCATCTATGAACACAGAGAAGTTCATCTGTACAGGAAGAAGAGACCACTCCTTTTTTATATCCATCTAGGGCAATAAGTCATCAGTGTTGAAGCCTGTGCAGCAAAGCTGGTATCTGCTTCCTTGTTTTCGTAGAGGTCTCCCACAGGTGGCTGGAGCTTGGACTTTTTTCTGTGGGTTTTATTTTTTGTGTTTTTGTTGTAGTTTCCCCTGTGGGTTCATAGCTTTTACACAGTTGGTCTTACAGGCTAATGATCGCCAGTGTGAAATATTAGCAGGAAATTTTGAGTTGCATGAAGTGCTGCGAGATTCATTAGAGTCTCTGTACACTGGTAATACTTATACATGCATGTAAACTTTGAAGTTTCTCTCTTCAGGCATTTCAATGTCAAACTCTGTGGGAGGCATCGGGACTGGCAGATTAATCTGAGATTTGATTTTGGATTTTAGGGAGGTCCAAGTAGCAACTAAACTAAACCAAAAGTCTGAATTTGAAGACTCAGTTCCTCTCTGACTTTCGATATATTCCTGTCAGACACAGTTTACATTTGACTCCTGTGTGTTGAGTGAATGAACTGAATGCAATCTTCCTGAACTGGGGAATCTTCACTGTTAATCAAAGTCCTTTTTTCTACAGCCTCCCTTTCTCCAAATCACAGGACAATGTAGGTAGGGAAAAAACATGAATATACTCATGCTGATCCTGTAAAGACAGATGCAAACCTACAATGTTTGAGCAAAATAGCGTGAGAAAGGATTAGGACTGCTTGAGCTGAAAGGAATGATAAATTGCTTGGTTCAAGTTCCTACCCTAAAATGTCTCAACACTTCCTTTCTTTGGGATTTTGGTTGGGATCCCAAGTCCAGCATAACACCCCTGCTTGTTCCATTTTAGCTAAGACTGACTGTAAACATGTACAGGCCCCACTCTTGTTTCCATATAATGCAAAAACAAGAAGGAGGCACAAAAAAAATTGATCAGTGTATATATCTATGTGATGTGTACATATCTGTGTGTATAGAGACATAAAAGGAAAGCAGGCACTCTCAATTAGTGATCATTACATGAGCCTGGTTCTCCTAGACATATCTACATGTATACATCCTATGAGACAGCAGTCTACACCAAAATACATGCAGGCTGGCACGAAATGGCATACTAGGAAAAACAGAATATCTAACTCATAACTCATAGGAGGCTGTGCAAGCAGCATAATGCTGCTTAAATCACCAGACCACTATTATCTTCATTTCTGAACGTTGCAAATTACTTTCATCATACACTTTCCACTCAGTACAGGAGAAAGAAGTTGGAGGTAAGCTTAAAGAGACAGTTCACTTCTGAAAACCTTGGTGGGCTGACTGCAGATCACTTTGGCAGGAGATTTTTAAACAGTTTTAAATTTGTCTTGGCCCTCTATACATCTAGTTCAGCTTCTGGCCAACTTCCAATAGTAAATGAGGAATTCTTCACTTTCTGTCCCAACTGCTGTGAAATTTTGCTGTAAAATGAATTAAATTGCAGAAATCCATCCAAGAGGTGGTTGAAAGGAATACAGACTCCTGCACAGAAAAGGAAAAAGCTTTTTCCACACTACAGTAGGAAAAAAGACCGATAAAACTATTCAGCCCCAAACTGGCTGATGCAGTTCCTGTTGCAGAAAGATGACAAAAGGCATCTTTCTCTGTTTTCTCACATCTGATCTGTAGAAACATCATGTGTTTTGCAGGTCTGGAGGGCTGCAGAAGAGAAGCTGGAAAGTGAAAAGAAGCCTCCACACAGCTATTTTTACCAGGCCTATTTCTCTTCTCCTTAGGTGGTTGAATGGTCACCTTCTGATGAGAGGAGAGGGAAGGAAAGAGTAAAACTACAGAGAGGAGAAATGGAAGATCTCTGTACGGAAAATACTGTTTAATCTTAAGGTGTCAAAGTCTCATCCATGTACAGGGACACCAGTACAGCCATTTTTCAGTGCCTAAGCTTGAGAATTTTTCTTATGTCTATTTTAACTTCTTTTCTTTCTTTTTTTCCTCCCTCAGTACAAGAGGCAAAATCAGGATCAGAGCTGTAAGGTAGGCTTAAAATATTTTGAAGGAAAAGATGACATGCATAAGCACATTTCTTTCACTAAAAGATTTGATTGCATTTACTTACATGAAACTGGGCTTTCAGAAACTGCTGGATCCCATTAAGTCCCATGCTATTTTTATGTAAATATTTCAGTACCATTCTTTGGAAGGAGTCTGTTTATATACAATATTAGACATCATTCTTCTGTATGTACTATGTGTCTGACTGTGGTGCTCATATATGCAGTAAATAGTGTCTTACAGCAAAAAACAGCTGCACTGGACACTGTGGGACTTCCTGGAGGAAAAGTTCCTAAGAGATGTGTGTGTGTGTGTGTGTGTGTGTGTATACACAAAGATGTAAGAGTGTATGAACCAGTTTATGAACTGGCTTGTTCAACTCACATCTGACCATCTTACCTCCTTTGGTAGCCAGCTACTTCTCTAAGTAGATATTTTGGCTTCAGAAGAGCTCCTATGAGACTTCTTACCAGTAGCAGCATGGGTAGGTCAACTGTCTTCAGCTGAATTTGGAAAAAAAAAAATCCCAAACTCCCAAAACAATCAGAATATCTTTGTGGAAACTAGAAAGACCCTACAAAAGAAACAAGCAGGACATATGTATACACATATCTGGCTGTGGTGTTCTTCCAACAACATCTTAAGCAGCTCTACATCATATATGGTACAGAACAGCTGACCTGCTGCAGATACCTTGTGATACAGAAGTAAAATTCAGTATGACTTTCTGTGTCACCATGCCAGCTGGCAGTGTCATGTTTGCAGAGTTCACATATGAGTGCAATTTTCTTCAATGACAGTCCTTTCCTACTGTGGATATGATTTAGAAATTACTCTAGCTGCAGTAAACTTATTTAGGGTAATTCCATGGGCACTGGCAAAAGATTATGCAGGCACATCTGCCACAGGCAGTGGCCCCCCTCCAGGTGGAGGGGCAACCAAAATCAGACTCCTCAGCATTACAATCCCTGTGACACATTAGCAGGTTAGTAGAAGTCTATGCATCCACGGAGACCTAATAGTAAAGAACCTCTGGCTTTAATGAGTTGACTAGTCAAGGGATTCAATTCACCCAGTAATATCAGCCAGCATAGCTTGGTTACTTGTATTACATACCTTAGACATACTTGTGCAGGGTCTGCTCTCTTCCCACCATTCATTTTGAGATTGCATCTACTCCGTAGTAAAGGGAAAAATTATCTCACGCGATAGAGCAGTATATTTTGGGCTCACATATTAGATAATCTGATTTTAACATATAACATGTATGGACTCCCCTACAGTGTCATTTTTCAGTGAGTCTTGGCCATACACACACACAAACATGCACCACTAGGAGGAATCAAACCCCATACCCTTTAACAGAAACAGTGCTGACAGCAGGTACTAGAGAAGAGGCATTAACAACATATTCACTTTGATCATGTTGACGGTTCAATCTCTCTTATCCCATGGAAATTCTGGTACAATTCTTTGTACAGTAACACAGTTAGCAAGGCACCCTTAGGTATGAGCTGCCATGGCCACACAGCAACTGGATCAAATGGACACATCAGAAACACGTCTCTGCTGATGCAAGAACTTTGCCAACAGAAAAGGTCCAAGGGAGAGGGGTAGAACCAAACTGCAAAAGCAAACAAATTGTCATTTAAAAAAAAAAAAAAAGCACAAGTTTTGTGTAATGTATGCCATTAACAATGGATGAAGAAAGCGCATTTTCAGTGATGCAAAACAATAGATCAAGATCTAATATATTTGTGAATGGCAATAGTAATATCAGTAATTTTTAGAACAGCCTGTCCAAAAAATATTTTGGCTGCAGTACAGACAGAAAGTCCTATGGTATGGCATATACATACAGACCAACAGCAATAAACCAGAAAAAGTACACACTACGAATCAAAGAGGGGTGGAAAGGCCAGAGGCAACAAGGGGCTTTGATTTAGTGCATTTAGAGCACCTCCCAATTTAAAGAGCATGTATACAAATAAAGACACCATGACAAATGAGTCCAGTAGAGAATATCAGCCGTATAATGGCTAGAATTGTATATTACAGATCTCAAAGCCAATTAAATTCTTTGCATAGCAGCACTGTGAGAATTGCAGAAGTTCTTGGGCCTGCTTTCTGGATTGCTGTAGATCTTTGTTAAAATGCTGTTGAAGACATTTGGATACAAAATCCCTATTTAAAAAAAAAATCAATTTTTTAAATAGACATCTGGAGAAATAAATTGGTGTTCTGAATGCTCTGGAGATTCCTATTACACTGATTGCCAATCCTTTCCTATATATAACAGCCAACTCCCTTACAGTGTGTGTAATAGTGAAAGACAATTGTGTTGTTGCTGGAGAACAAACGAAGTTTGTTCCTTCAGCAACATTTTAAAGATACCCAAGTCTGTCACTTACACTGTAAAGGCAAAAGACCTAATGGAAGTGTACTCTGAGTTTGAGGAATGATACCCAGAGGTTTTAAAGAGAATTTTTTTCCTCTACTCCTTCTGCCTCCAGCACAGGGTCTGAGTCAGGCTGGTTTTCTAGCCTCCAGGTGGCCTGCTCTGTTGCCTATGCAGGTAAGATCTAAGTGAGTCTTCTCTATATGTGTCTATCCTGCCCCACTCGTCCTTAAAAGAGTGTGGTAAGATTATGGCTCCATCTCCCAGCATGAGTGAGAATGATGCTTTCTGTCAACTAAGTACCAGCCAGCTGATTCCTAGTGGGATCCCCATTTCAATGGGCAGCTGGCTCTGTCTCTCCAGGGAATTACTAAGACCCATAAATATGCAATAAAGAGAGACTAATTCAGAGTGCAAGTAAGAAGAATGTATATCTGCATTAAGACTTTAGACAGAGCATGGAGGAGAAAAATTATTAAAACCTATTTTAGAAACAGGTTTACAAAACTCACTGCTTCCATAAGTGACATCAGGATTAATAGGAAGGTCAAGTTATGCTTAGATCATTTGTGTTTCTTGCACAGGTGTGTATATGTATAGATTTCCTTGTCAGAAACAACACAGGGGAACCTGAAAGCCCAACAGAGCTTTTTCCCGTACACCAAATAAGTGAATAAAGCCATTATTATGGTTCAATAACCACAGTTATGGGAACTAGAAAAATCACCACAGTCCACTGGCCCTGTTACAAGTGCAGTTGAAGAGAGCATGTAAACAGTGACAGTGGCAATTTTCTAAAGTTAGTATTTCCAACTGGCCGCCTGCAGACCAAAATCACCAGTTTTGATACTTTTTGATACTTTTTTTTTGATACTGACATCAGAACCAATGTCTGTAATTAGACGGACACAGAAAATCTTGACAAAATGGACTCATCCTTGACCTATTAGTTTATTTCAAAAACCTTCTGTTCATTTAACTTACATACATCAGGGAATGTTGTTGGTATTTGATCCTTTCTCTGTGATTCAACAATGTGGTCTATGTTAAAGGCAACCAAAGAAACTGAAGGGAACTAAAGAAACACCTTCACTGACTAATCAAGGGAAATGCTTTTGTAGTTACATACTTCAAACAAAAGTGCACCACAATTTTTCAGAACAAAACTGCTTAACTTCACCATAAAGGTAATTTAAATAAGTATTTTTGCAGTCAACAGTGACTGAAGTTAAGAACCATATTTTTTTTACAATTCTCTCATATTACCCTTCCCTCAGCACTAGGCATTCAAAGCTGGTCAGCTACTTAGGCATTTAAAAGGTCAACTTGCAAGGTATTTTGGTTTGCTAATTTCCACAGCTAGATAGAATATTAAGCCATGTTCCAAATTTACCATGAATCATGTCTAATTTTTCTAGTTATGAGGAAGCTAATGGAGTACAATCTCTAAATTAGGGCGAACAGTCAAATTTATAGAACTCTTGATTTTTCACTTGAGCACACAGATTTTTGTCTCTATCTGAATTGTATAAATTTTCTTCAAGATTTTCTGTCCTTGTATCTTTTCCAGCAATAATTCTGCAATAATATCTGAGTAAGTTTTGATGAATTGTTGATTTGCTTGAAGTCTTCATGTATTGTGGGATAGACCTAAAAGGACCAGAAGTCTAGATAGAGCAAATTACTCTGAGTGTGTTTTTTGCCAAGCAGACAGCCATAATGGCATGATAAATTGGGATTTATGGCTCTAATGCCTGCTCACTCCACTATTGGCAAGCCTGAACTGTTACCAATACTACCATACAGGCTATTGCTCAGAACACATGGCCTCCTGTTTTCTCTCTCTTCAAAATCAAAGTTGTGCAGAGGAAAGAGGAATAACGTCCTAAAAGGAAGGAAAAAGGTGTGAATTCTCAACATGACTGGAGTAGAACAACAGATCACTACCAAATTAAGCACATTAAATTTTCCCTATATTGCCACATATACAATTCACTAGGACAAAAGCCTACACTCTCTCTGAAATCCTTTTTACATTCACAAAAGAAGATGTGCACATTAATGGATCCTGGGATGATTTTTGAAATTTCTTTCAACACACTATGTTTTTCCAGAAGAAGAAGAAGAAAAGTTGCCAGACAAGATCAGGCTGATGTTGAAGAAGTGCCTCTTTACTCCTTTTGACCTAGACATGCTGTTTAAAGGTAACATTTATCATCATTACTGCACTGTGCATCCAGCAACAGCCTAAAAAAGGTGCAAAAATTCCAGGATGAAGGACACTGTCTTTCTGAAAGTTCAGAGCCTGGATAGCATCCATACTTCTTTCAAGCTGTGGGAAGGAACAAGCCAGGCTCTGTGCATGTCATTCAGATGGCAAATAATACCAAGTCAAGTGATTGCAACACCAGAGTTGCAACGCCACGTGTCAGGATTTCGGGCACCATTGTGATCATACCTCGATGCAATATTTCCGTACTAGATGCAGCTTGTTGCCAGAGTGCAAGTAAACTTCATAACTGACTGCCACGAGTCAGTCCAGGAGCAGGGAATTAGCAAGTGGCTCAGGCACTCTAGTCTAGGAGAAGAGTAAAAAAGGAGTGTGGCTGCAGCACTGGGAACAACGGCGCTTGTTCTCCTGCCTTGAGTGAAAGTAAACAAGTCCACTGTTATCTGACTTTGCCAAACCTCAAAGTATAATGCTAGAAGGAAAAATAAGTTTTACAGAATTGAGCATATACAACCCTTTTCTTCCCTTCATAAATTGTATGTTACAGTAGTTGAATTTACCCAAGTGTTTACAGTATGCTATATATATAATGGCACATTTAAGCTTTGTAAAGGGTTTGGAACATTTCAGAAATGTCTCTGGTTCTGAAAAAGGCTAATGTATTACAAATCATATAATATTTTAATTCAGAAAAAATATGTTTGGGAATTTTGACCTAGCATAAGGGTTGGGAAACTGAACAAGGATGCTATGAAGCACGACTGACAAATCAGTCAAGCTAGTCTGCTTCAGATACATATTGTGCAAGGCATTATCACTGCGATCAGTCACAAAAAATGCATATTTAGTTTTTTTACATTAAATACTACACCTGTGAACCTATGTAAAAGATATACAAAATATAAATGTTATCAGGACTGTATATTTCAAACTTCTTAAAATAAACACAAAGTATATATATATGTAAGCATATAGGTTGTAATTTCAATGTTAACACTAGCAGAGTTTGTCTCTTCTAAATACAGGCCTGTAGACTTCCTAGTCCAACACATGCACCTACAAACACATGATCATGCATACAGCTTTACGTTCTGCTGTTTGCAGAAGAGTCAGAATATACAGCACTATACATTGTTTCAACTCAAAATCGATTGGCAAATTAAGAAAGATGCTGTTCAAAAGAAATTCCTTGTGAACTATTGAAAAAAAAAAAAGACCCAGAGAAAACCAGGGATATAGCTATTTCGTCTCAATAAAAACACTGAAGACCATGGTGATGACGACCTAAGATTCAGAACGCTTTGTCCGGCATGTGGTGGGGGTCACTCTTGGACAAAACACAACAGTGTGGAACTGGTTGCTATGACACATACCAAACACAGTTATAGTGAGGCATAGAGCTTTCACACCACCATCCAACCCAGCTCTGGGTTCAGACTACTGAGGTCTCTGACCGAAAGGAGACAGAGTTGTATACCGTTCTTCTCACAGCGGGTGGTGCTGACGGGGATCTGGATGCCCATCTGGAAGGCAGGCGTCGATTTGCTGGCCGAGCGGGACGGGAGAAGCCCTTCTCACTTGAACATTTAGCTGGCACACATATCTAGAACACAAAGGCAATTCCTTGCTTTAACAAGTCACAGCTTTTGTGGAATGCAGCGGGAATGCAGGAAGACATTTGCGGTGACCTCAGAACAGGTGGTTGGAAGCTATTAAAAGGAGTGCAGCAATGCACAGAATGCAAAAGAACAGCTATTTCTATGTACAGGGATTCTCACATCAGTTGTGGTTTAAAATACATGAAGACAAGTGTCAGACACAAGGAAAGGTATGAAATGATAGTGCAAGACAAAACTGACATTCACCTCTTATCTCTTAGTTTCTGGAAGTTTTTCTGTCAATGAATGCTGTGAACTATTCCAAGTGTAGAACTCAGAATACCATCTGATATTACTGGAGGATGATCTACATACTTTTCAGGCATTTTTTAATAGATCCTATTTCAGGAAACTGTTTCCATTAGTTCAGTGTGAAGCTGTTTAACTAGGTAACTAATTCAGAATGGCTATGTGTTAATACAGTGTCATGTCTACCTGCAGAGCCATAGATGCAGAGGAAACCCAACTGATTTTAATCATAGCTGTATTGATGTAAATTGGATATAATGAAAATAAACCCAGTACCTCATGCCACATGTAGTTCTTTACATCTCTGTGACATTAATTCTGCTGGACTTAAATGGTAACTCCTGATCAGGCAGTATTCTACACTTAGTTTGGACAGATAGAAATGACAATATAAAATGTGAGCCTGTGGAAAAAGTCATTATTCCTTTCCTCCATATTCATTGATGAAAATTTGTTTGCCTGTCAAAAGTTCATTGGATGAAAAAGAAATCAGAATCTTCATGGCTTTTTTCTTTCTGTGCTGAAATAAAGATGTGCCTGTTAAGCAAGACATTGCATCACTGCAAGGCTGTCAGAAAGACATGCAGAAGAAAATCTGCATGGTCAGATTCTCAGCTGCTTCAATCCATATAGCTCCACTGAAGTCTGTGAATTTGTGACAGTTTAAGGCATACCAGCTGACAGCCTGAACCCATTTAAGTTTCTCAGCTCAAAACACACCTGCCTTATCTTTTTTGAGATTCCAAAAGGCATATCTCTTTGTGCTCTCTGTGGACTTTTACAGAACCTGCAACTAACAGTGTGTTTTCCAAACCATCTGTTTGCTTTTTTATTAAGAAAGAATGTTGGCAAAGGCAGTATTTCTAAACTTCTGAAAATAAACTTCAGCCAAATATAAATTAATTAGTCATGTCATGCTCTTCTGTTTCTGTGAACCTATGCTTCAGTATATAGGAGAAGCTGGAACTGAGATACGAGTAAGAGAAGGTTACTTTATTAATGGAAACTTTATGGAGTCATAATACCCCTTGTCACAGGCAGTTCCAAGGAAATCCTGAACCAAAGAGCACCCTGGATACTGAAGAATGTTATCTAAGACGTATAGGGTTTGGGGCATGGCCAAGTTTGCTTAAGCCCTATGGGAAGTCTTATGACATAACACATCAGCTAAAGGAAGGAGAGAGGGTGTTAAAACCTGACTGAAGTTCTCACTAGTTCAATCCTAGCATAACTGCTCTGCAGTAAAAAACTAGCTTTACAGAGCAGCAGCAGGATCAGAATCTGGCCTTCACTGCTCAATCTTACTTACATGCTCCTGCCTTCCCACAACTCTATAATCTGTAGAGGCAAGGCTCTTGATTCATCCAGATCCTGGCCTAAAGTCTATTTTTACGTAATTATTTACAATGTAATGTTAGTCCGCCCCATTTTAGAGTCTGAGGTTTGTTGTGAAACAGAATTGTTTTGTTTTTGCCATTCTTATGAACCTCACCTCTGGTAACTTCTGTCTCTCTTTTCCTTGCTTGAGTTGCTGCCCAATATGCCTGGCTGAATTCCTTGGCAAGTCTTGCTTTTCTTGCTCAATCTGGAGCATTTCTAAATACTGACTCAGTGTCTCGCAACCCCCATTGGTGAATTCAGAATTTGCCTGTGTCCACTTATCTTTGCAGCATTTTGCATTACACGGGGAAGTCGCTGTTGATTTTTCATAGGTTTTCAAAAGCTTTTCAACAACTCCATAGTTTGACCTTGAGTCAGCTGAACGCGGGCGACCGGATAAATTACTTGGTCTCCAGTCATGCTCCTGAAGCATGTGCCTATAACCACTAGTATTTGGAAGTCCATTCACGTGTTTTTGTTGCCCTGCTGCCCTGACAGCTTTACTGGGGTTGCTAGTTTCTTGCTCCTTTGCTGGAGAGAGTTTGGGATTTGAAACACAAGATGTATTTACAGTTTCTGCCCTGCTAGTAGCAGAGTCACACAGTGGACCGCAGGGTTTGTGATCTTCTGATGCTGTTTGAGGCACCTGATTTTGTGGCAGAGCACTGTTACCTTTATCCGTGTGAAACACAGTCCGATTAAACTCATCAATCTTTGCTGCTAGCATTTCATTTTTTTGGGTCTTTCCCAAAGTATACCTGGTGTCTTCCAAAAGATCATTGTGCAAGGTAGCAGGGGCATAAAAGTCATTGCTGTAAAAAGGGCTGCTGTGAGACTTGGTATTTTGTTTCTGGTGCATCTTGTTGCTCTGGGCCATATTTCCATCTGAACAACTCTTTTGGGCTGACAGTGGGGAAGGCTCATTTTTATTGTCTTTTCCAAGCTTGCCCATATCAAATGCCCATGTGTTGTGGCAGAAACTTGTTGGAACATTGCACTCATTTTTGGTTACAGGTATTGCAGCAGTTACCATCACAGGGACTTTCACAGCCTGCCCTTCATTTGCACAGCCTGCTGCAGATTTTTTCTTGTTTACAGGTGAAGGATTCCTCAGTTTCCCACCATTCCAACAATCCTGAGCCTTGCAATTGCTTTTGATGCCTGGATCTCTTATTGGTGCTTCTGAAAGCTGTACAACTGCAGAAAGTGAGTTTGTTAGGTGCCGAGAAGTGCTCCGTGGAGGAACTGGTGGAGCTTCTTTCTTCTGCCAAGGTCTGAAATCTGTTCCTTTGTCACCAGTAAGACCACCATAAGAAACATCTTTCAAAGCCTTGGTGGAGCTCATCAGATTCTTCCTATTATTACGTTCCTCCGTTTCAAAAGCAACTGGAGTCTGTGATTCATTGTTGGACACATGGTTCATCTCAGGCAGAATAACTGTGTTTTGGGTTTCCTCAAATTCCCCCAGGAAAGGAAGTGACTTCATTCTGGAAATAACAGAAGAGGTGTTTTAGGGATGAGCAATAAGGAACCTTCCAAAAACCTCAGCATGGATTAATTCTCCCCAGGAGCAGGTGTTTTAACACTGGCTACTTAAAAAGGTTTGGGAGCAGTTTTGCTGCAGCTGATATACCCAGCATAATCGAAACACCTGTGAAAAATTTGAGGAAAGGTCAACAAAAGGAATTTGTATTCCTTTCCTTTGCCACTAATATTCTTCTTCTGAGTTTTTTAGATGACTGTTTTCTTATCTATGCTTCAGTAAGGACAGTAGGATCTTGTTCTAAGGACTTCTGAGTCTGCCTGACTATGAGCTGAATGAAGAAAGCTGTAGGACACAGGGTATCACCTTGTGTAGGTTTCATGACCCTACACATGATATCTGTCTTTTGGATCTGTTAAAAAAGCACCTTCAGAAGTTGTACACCAGCTATGAATCCATTTGCTTTAAAGATACAAACAGCAGCCCAGCTAAAATAATAAATTAGTGACAGACATTCAACTGATCGCATGGTGGAGTGTGAGAAATCCCTCTGATCTTTGGGAGCATCTGAGAAGGTTCGGTTTTACCTGAGAATTTCTGCACAACTCAAGAGGCAGTCTGGTTTTTGCTAGAGAAGACCCTGAACATCGAATTTTTAACACGATGGAATGTTCACTGGCCATACTTTTCAGGGTCTGACTTGCCATCTTTCCATTAGTACAAATGTATGGTGGTTCTTCCCTCTCTTGCCTTCTTTGTACTCTTGGATCATCAGTTCCTGACACATCCCCCATGCTTAAAGCTAGACTTGGGCTTTAAGTAAGAAACGTCCCAGCCTAACAAACCCATAAAGTGTTGTATAAAACTACATGGAAATGGGGCCAGAGAAGACAGAAGTATCTGTTCACTTTTCCAATCCTCTGTACAGCCATTAGAAACAAATACAATTTCATCTCATATAAATACTAATCTGAATTTGTAGGTTCTGTAGATAAAATCCATTTTACTAGTAAAACGTGCCTTTGTATCATATTTCAGCATATTTCATTCAAACGTTTTATGCTGAGCACTGAAATCCTAGGAGAGTAGGAACTGCCCAACTACTAATAAATCAGGAGCAAATAAACAGCAAACCTTCCTTCAAAGCGAAAAGCATAAGGAGCATTATTCATTTTCTTCCTCTAATATAAGAAGTCCAAATATGTTTTTACCTTTTGTGATTGGACTTCTTTCGAATTTCCTCTTGATAGCTGCACAATTCTTCACTGACTCTGGCAAGTTCTTTAAGAGCCTTCATAAATATAAAAAACAGTCCTTTAATATATACATTTTAAATGGTATCTCCAGAATTAGTTTGAAACTTGTGGTCATTTGCATTTAAGATTCACAGCAGAGGGAAGTAGTACAAGAAAAGATACAAAAATGCCCCCACCTTGTGAACAGAGGTAAAGAGCATACTGTTAACACATCTAAACAGTGAGAAGACACTCATTGATAGCAAGCCTAGGAGGAAGTAGAGACAGTGACTTGTGGAAAGCTAAAATCAGGGAGATCAGTTCTTTAGCTTAACCTGGCAGGCCAAAGTCCTCAGTGTTTTCCTCCCCCTTGTAACTGAAACATGCTCATACTTTACTTACTACATTGAGATCACCAATATAATTCTTGGTATTTTTCTCAGAAGTTTTAATGCTGACGATGTTTTCAGGTTCCTCGTGGTTCTCAAAGGCCAGATTGTCCATTAACAGGGTGTTGTTTCTGCTCTTGTCTCTGGGTTCTTTCCATTCGTGTCCTGTTACACTGAGCAAACTCCCTTTCTCCATTCTGTCATTTGCCACATTGTGTTGATGGTTCAGCTCCACTGTGTCACACTCTTGCAAAGTAGGGGAATGCATGGACAGCTGCAGCATCTTGCTGTGAATGGCCTTGCTATCGTGGACAGTCATATTGCTCTCCCTTCTAAGTTTCACCTCCTGGTAAAGCTGAAAAGACAAAAGAAATTCTATTAAATTATGGTATTGTAACAAACTGTATGGCAAAGCCCCCATATTTATCTTCTGTTTTGAATGATGCTTCTCTCAGTAGCACTGATTAGAAAGATTCTATACACGTGTTAGTAGAAAAGTGCTGAGTCACCTAGTGTGATAATTCACACACCATGATTGCCACAGGATAAGGGAAGGGCTGTTACCATTCTCAAACTCTCTGCCATAGTTTTAATGTATGGCTTCCATCCATGGTTGGGACTGGAAGAGATCTCACGAGATAACTGGCCCTGCCTTGAACCAAAAGCTTCATGGTTGTTTTCCAAGTAATATTAGCACACTGTGGTGGACACAACTGTGATGTGATGGAGAGGGAATGTGGGGGAATGTGAGGCAGAGAGAGTGTTTTGGCTATGTTACAGCCTATTAAAGTATACTATTTGAAGGAGGAGAAGTGAATTCTCATCAAATACAGTGCCATCTGCAGTAGAGAAGACTCTTTCAGTTCTCAGACAAGTGGAATTCTTCCCTGTGACTGGAGTGATAAATCAGTACTGCAGAATGGTATTATTTGACAGAGTGCTGTGACTCTCTTCTTTCATGCTATCTGCTGAGGTCCAGTGGCTTCATTAGTAAATGAAGAGGTGTTAATTCTGGTCACCCAGCACATTCAAACTAGGAACCGTGGTAAATTATAAATTAGAAACAATAGCAACATCATAAAAATCTCTTCTGCTTACAGTGTAATTTCCAGAGCCAAGAATCCCACTGCTCTTTATAAACATTCATTCTTAACTTGCTCTCACGAAGAAAGCACACAGGCACCTCTGAACAGCCATCTGCCTGCCCTCTCACAGTGCACAAGGCCATCACAACAGCTTTTGGAAGGACAGTGGAAAAGAATAACAACACGAAGGACATATGGCCATTTCATGAGTAGTGCTGTGGATTAGAAGTATTCTCACGTTCAGAGACTTAACACTTGACCTCATCCTGTGTTTTCAGATTTCACTCCCAAAGCCCAGCTGCTCATGGAAACTGAGGGCTGAACTTTGCCATTTCCAAGAAATAAGAGCCTCATACAGATTCAGCTTAGCAGTAAGAAGGAAGGATACCACCCCATAACTATAATATCAGCTCCTAAACCCCACAAGTCTTCCTGAAGGAATTAAGTTACGTTTGGTGGACTAGAGAAAAATACCAAATTAAAATACAAGCTGATAAGGGAACACAAGTATTATTGAGGAAGTCCTTCTACAGATAATGGCATTTGAAAGGTACCTATCTCTCCTTTTCTCCAGCCACGTGGCTTTTGGAGAAGAAATGTCAGGCATCTGAAATCAGCAGCAGCTAGACACAGGTTAAGAGGGGACCTTAGGATTCCAGTGATCTTGGGGTATCATCTGCAGTTTTGTTTGGCCCTGCAGTAGCCAGCAAATTGCTTCATTCACTTTCCCTCAGCTCCATTCCATTCGTTATCTCTTTTTCTGCCTCTGTCATGCGTTCCTAATCTCTGCGCTAATAAAGAATATGATGAAAACAGTCCTTGCTGACATTGTCAGACCCACTAATAGCCAGAATACCTTTTCATTAGCATAATTCCAAACCAGTTCTTATATCTAAGAGAATGAAATTCAACTACATACACAGATCACATTACTAACTTTTGGAGCATTCTCAGCCTGGCAGTGAAATTAGGGAAGACTGCACAGAAAAGTCCTTATACAAAAGACAAAATGTGGCAAAGACCATCATACCAAAGTCTGCAAGAACTGTGGGTAAAATATAAGAGACCTGACATTATGGAGTTCTCCTGCAGGCTGGTTTAATGGGCAGTGTATGGCCGCAATTCCTTTAGCCCTGACCATTTTCCTTCTCACTTTCATGTGAACAATCTCTGCCGTACATTCCTGTGTTGCTCAGCCACAGGACAGCGCTGGCAGAGAGCAAGCGAAACCACCCCATGTGTATATTAGATGAAAAATGTGGAAAGCTCACTAATGAAAAAACGTGCCTCTGTAGGCTGCCAAGCAGACTCAGCTAACGCATTGGAGAGTGTCAGAGGGTTTGGCTGAAGGGACAATTTGAGGATAAAAGAATAATAAATAATTGCTGTGGCTATTTCTGGAAGGAAATGCATTGCAAATGGCAGGGACTGTTTGCTAGTATGTGCAAACACAAATGGTTTCAGAACTGTCATGCTATTTACTGTACCTGTTTTCTGTCCCAAAAGTCATCCATAAAAGGAACAAGTTCTAGCCAGAATAATTCTGTATCATGCAGTATTTAATATATATATATTGTTTTTAATATTACCATTTGCCCCAGCAGACCTGTGCCATCTAAATCCTTTTTGCTAGACAATTATGATACCTAATTTTTTTGTTTCTAAATATGCACTTTTCTAATCCCCATATTGTTCAGTATGTACTTGAAAAAAGCATGTATAATGTAGGCAGCATGGCTCATGCCCAGCTGAACTGGCAGGAGTATGTACACCGATAATCTCCTAGCACACAAAGCCACATTTCACCTCCTACTTTGTATTCATGACTACTAAATGAGCAATTGCAAATACTGCTTAATCACAGGATTTTCATCCTACCATCAGCTATTAGAAACTCCCAGTGACACATAAGAAATAGGATATAATACAGAAAAAAAAAATTGAAGTGACTCCATGTCACTTCACACCAAGTGAAAATGGTAGTGTTCAGATTTTTGTTCAAAAGTACCTCTTCTATTTTCTTCTGCATGACCTTCCATTGACATTCCCATTCTTTCCTTTCATTGTCAAATCTCTCCAGCAATTCCATTTTTTCTTTATTCCAGTTCCTCTCGGTATTCTCCAGTGGTTCACGCAGGTCCATGGCTGCAGTCTGTGCAACAGCAAAGACAGCTCTGCTTTTTTTCTTTCTTCCCTGAATGTTTCCTGGAAGTGTATGAGAGTAAGTCTTACTTATGTTTTATTCTAGCTTTCAGGAAACAAAGACAACCAAGCAAATTCCCCAAATTAATAACTCAAATGTACTTGCAGGAGACAGAATTACACTATTGCTTGGTATTTATCTGGAGTGTGACTGAAATACGGATGAACTAAGCATTATAGGACATAAACCCAAAGGCAGATGCCCAGCATGGAAAGGGGAGGTGGAACACCCCACATTCAGCATCACAGAATTCAGTAACATCTGCCACAGCAGGATCTGTACCATGATCACTTTGCATCTTTGCCATTACTCTTCACTCTAAATGTGTTTCCAATGAATTTGAGTCCGTATAATATTGAATGGCACTTCAGGACCTTGGGATCCTGCAATATCTGCCCTTGAGGGTGAAAGCTTTCTTTGTGTTTGTTCAAAAGACAACTGCCAATGTAAAGGCATTGTGTTTGCACAATATGCACACATGCAAGGAGCACAACAGAGACTGTTACAGTCTTTTGGCAATTGAAGACTGTAAACTCGATATATGCAGGGAATTCTCATGGCTACATGAATGCTTTGGAATTCATGAAAGAAGACAGGACAGGAAAGCTAACAACAGGTACAGACACATATACAGTAGAAATCATTTATATATAATGGACAGTGGGTCACTTAAAAGGGTTAAAGAATTTTGGATTTAGAAATCTAAATCTATAAATGTTAGTTTCAGGACCAGCATAGGGAAAACTAGAAAATATTCTCCAATAGTACTAACTCCAGTCTTGTTCAAAACCTTTCTCAGAATATTTGACTAATTTATGCTTCAGTTTCTTCCCTTCAGAAGTCTTCAGCATCTTAGTGTCTGTAAATGAAAAAAACTATTAATTGAACCACTAAATAGGCATGTTTTAAGGGAAATACTTTAGATCTGCTTTTCTGACTTTGGAGCAAAGCAGTTACAGGTTTTATGGGCCTGGTGTTCCTCTTGCTTTCTTAGGTTTTACACTAGAAACCCCACTACCATCAGAGCATTTACTATGCCAGCAAGGCTGAAATAATACTCATTAATTCAGTTATGATGGCTCCTGTGATATAATGCCTGGTACACAGGCATTGATACTTGAGTTTGTTAACTTCAGCTCTCAAAGCCAGTTGTTGGGTTACCTAGGTGGACATGGATTCTAGTTCTAGTAATAAAACACCTCTGCACTGCTTTCTTCTCCTGACAGAAACCAAATAGGTAGGCAAATGAATTATGAGACAGTTAACTAGGGGTAATCCCAGTTTACCTTCCTGCAATTTGTTCATTTCCCTGACCTATGATCCGTGATTGTCAACTCACAGGAACTGCTGATTTTACTGACCACATTTTCTATGATATAATAAAAATTCACTCCTGAGCGAAGTTCTTCCCCATCCTGTACATTACTGGCAATTCTTGTTGATTCAGCTGTGGCTACCATGTAATCACCATTTACCAGTGTCTGCATTATTTCAGCTGACTGGGAAGACGATGCCAAACTTGGAATCAGCTTCTTTCATGTACAAGTAAGCAGAAGAGCTCAGATGAAACCCAACAGGTTACTCAGGACTTTGGGTCATAGGAAGTCCTCCCACAGGATCTCCCAAGCCATCATGGGCCCAGCCCTAACTCAGGGCTTGCAGAACAGTGTACCCAAGCACCTGCCTTGGAGCTCTGAAACGACAATCTGTCCCTCAACTACCAACAAACAGATTTCAAACCCTTCTTCTTTCCCCTGCCTGAAAAATACAGAGCAACTTCATAAAACCATAAAATTTCTTGAAACTGGGAGCAGCTGAAAGACAGCACAGAATTCTCATCAAAAAAGAAGTCAAGTACTGGTTTGCTCACGGCCTCTTGGGGAGTGCAGCCAGGCTACAGAGACTGCACCTCTCCAGGCCAGCATTTCGGCTTTGTGCCAGACTCCAGTAAGCATTGAACAAAAAACACTTGCAAAAAAATTCTATTACAGTTAAGATCTATTGCAATTGAAGCATCTATTGCTAATGAACTTTAAGAATATTGCTGTACTTTCTCACTTTGCTGATTGAAAGGTTGCAATTTTTAGCATCATGGTTTGATCTTGGTTTTGGCTACATTTAGGTCTTTATAACCTTTCAGGATACCTCTGAGAAATAAATAAAAGTCAACTCTTTGCTCCACTATAATACTTATACAAATACATGCCAGAAAAAAAATTTAAAAACCCCCATATGTAAATGCTATAAGGTCATGAATAAGACAGGCAGACATAATCTGTCAACAACTTGCACAAATGGTGATTTTGCTAGTGCACTTAGTAATAATGACCATGCTTTAATCAGCCACATATTACTAGAAAGGTCAATACTGTATAGCATATTTGTTTTTACACATGCAAGAATAGTTATAATATGTGCTCCTTTCAAGCATGAATATAGCATTGAAAAGGCCTCTGGTGTTTCCTTAGTGCTGGAAACTACTACTGCCATGTTGGCATTCATCTTAACAATTTTCAAATTGTTTCATATGGAACTCTGATTATAAAAAGAGGCTGAAGACAGTCAGAAGGAAATCAAGTCTTGAAAGAGGATAGTTACAGAAGTTACAGATGGTCACTTGTAGCTCTAAGATCCACAAAAAGCTTGTATTGTTTCTTAGGCTTCTCAGATTTCCTCTTGACATAAATTCTGAGAAGAAAACTCGTGTTTATTGATGTTAGCAGCTGGATGACTATACAGCTTCGCTGCTGTTGTACAGTAGATCAGTTCCTCAGAGACTTTGACTCCTATTTCTACTTCTCTTCCCCTAACCCCTTTCTTTTTTCTTGGTGTTTCCTTTGGGTCTGTTTGGGGTTATTTTGGTGGAGTACATTGTGCAGCCCTGGTAATACACCCTCTGTGCGTACAGTGCACCGAGATTTCCCCGTGAGTATTTCACGTTGCTTAAGCAACCCCAAGGCATGTAAAATGCCACATTATCATTTGCTCTGTGGATCAGGACAGTATCTGTGCTCTTGCAGTATTGGCAATTTCTGCATGTCCTAGACAAGGTCAGAAGCTCATTACAGCAATCAAATTAAGCAAATAATCAATTTTGTCTGCATCAGCTGCATTTTCCCTTAACTTTTCCTTTAGCCCTTCCTCCTCTCAAGCAAAAAATGTTTTAAGCAACTATGTCAGGTTAGTCATTATTCCCCAATATCTTACCCTTTCTAGCCACATATTAAAAATGCAAGATAGTTTGCAAACGACCTCTATCAACTTCTGAAAATAATCTGCTTGACATCAGCTGAGATGTTATTTTTCAAGAGTTTAGTCAGATTGGATGTGCATAATCATTCAGATACACAAATCTTCCCTTGTTTTTACAGAAAAAAAAATGCAATCAAATTATATTTCCAAATAAGTGCTGTATTTTGGATGACTAGGAAAATTGCAAACATATGTATTTGTTCAATTATAAATGTATGCCATGTGTCACGATAACATGCACTTTATACATAAAAAGAAAGTACAGTTGAGTGAGAGAAAGGAAAGAGAAAGAAGGAGAAATGAGAGACAGTGAAAGAAGAAAGAAAGAAAGAAAGAAAGAAAGAAAGAAAGAAAGAAAGAAAGAAAGAAGAAAGAGAGAAAGAGAGAAAGAGAGAGAGAAAGAGAGAGAGTGAGAGAGAGAGAGAGAGAAAGAAAGAGAAAAGAAGAGAGGACTCAAGTGCACACAATGCTATCTGTCATCCCTGTTCTATTAATATATCTCTGCCTGCACTGAAAAAACTGACTGAATTTTAAGAATAAAGACCATATATAACATATATCAACTTGACATTATATATAAATAACATTGGAGGGATGTCTAAATAACTGCTTCCCACATCAGAAATTTGCCTTCTTTTTTAATCTTAACTGTTCAAAACACTGATTTAAAATAAACTGCAACCATACCTTTCATGGAATAAGAAATCCTTTAGGAGTTTTTCAGTCCATTTCTAGGCAGCAGCGAAAGCAATGAAACACACAGCTAGCAGGGATCCTGTTCTGTGAATCTTGATCTTTAAAAGAAACAAGAAAGCTAAGCAAGACACAACCTTTCAACTGGGGCAGCATTTGCAACTCTCTTTGAATAACTCCTCAACTTCTGCAAACTGGAAAACAGTTCCGTTCAGCATCATCCCCGCAGCTGGCTTCCACGTGACGTCAGTGCATGGAGGATGGTTTTAAAGCCATCTCTTCCAACCCCCAGCTTTGTAACTTTATATCTCCTCATATTTTGTGTAAACAACTCCAAGTCCAGGACATTTTTAGGTTTTATAGTGCAGTCCAGTCTTTAAAGCTTGCCAAAGCAGCTAGTGTTAATATTAAAGCTATGACAATAGGCAATTTTAGGGTTTTTTTTACTGTTGTCCATGCTGTAAAGGAAGATTTTTTTGCTGTCTTCCAGACCCAGTTTTCAGGGTTACATTTTTTAGTATGATCATTTTGAGCTTTGCAACTTGATCCTCCTTAACTGCTTTGTAAAGGGAGTTTTGTTTAAAGCAGTGGTTTTGCTGGTTAACAGCTATCTTAAAGAGCTAAAAGCAAACCACTCCTCCCTAAAATGTTTTTTTTGTATTCTAAATATGCTCTCACTTATGAAATGCAGAATTATTGGGCACTGTGTAATCCTACTGTCTTGCATTCTGGGAATGGCAGTAACGGTTTCTTTGGGATATACCCAAATATTCCTGATACTTTATAACATTTCTGGATCAGACTACAGTCTGTTAAGACACTTTGTGTCTTAGCAAAGCAAAGCACTTGAAATTGGATGAAGAATCTCCCTTGAGCAGGGAAACTCATCTCTGGCACAAGGCTGGTGAAGAAGGTCCAAAAACACCTTGGGCTGGTTATAAATCCCTGGGAGTGTCCATAGTAAGTGTTGGCATGGGACGAGGGAAGGGAGTGTGACAAAAGCGATCCAGCAAGCAAAAGTCCACGGGAGAACCTGAAGCCAGAGCAGCAAAATTCAGCTGCTCCCCCTGCTGAGCCGCAGGCAGGAGCCCAGCTCGCTCCCCAGGTCTCTGCCCACCACGGTAACTCTCCTGCTGCACCGTGGGTTAAACTGCTCTCATTTGGCACCCGGAGAGAGACCCCCAGGGGAAGCTTCACACACACTGCCCTGCTGGGTTCTGGTGCTTGGGTGTGTCTGCAGGCAGCAACTGAGACTGGCAGCAAATGCACCTCTCAGGGAACATTTTGCCCCACACGTGCCTGGAGGAGGGCCACAAAAGACTTGATTTGGGCAGCATAAAACTGACCAAATCCTGCTGTCAGACAGATGGCTTGGAATGCCCTAAGCAGGAATACATTTTTGTGGGCAGTGCAGCTGATGACAAGAGGATCAGTGAGACAAAGGGCACGACATGAGGATTCACACATCCTTTGCTTAGTCAGCACTCTCCTCTTTAGAAGAGTAAGTTTTTATCTGATAAAATCCATTATAAAATCCATGCACAATATAAAGATTTTAACTCTGGGTTCATTTTATAGTAAATACCAAACCAGGTTTCAGGGAAAACACATTTTTTCTCCTTATATGGTGTAGCTGTAAGTCTCAGGGAATACATTAATTGGGTGCTTATTCTGCTCCCATGTAACCTAAATAATGGGACTAGGGCTATTTGTGAAAATTGTAAAGATGATCTAAAATTTGAACAAATATGCCCCAAGTACACAATTGAATGTTCCTGAAGAAAATCCCCAGACTCTAAACTCTGAGGATTTAAATCTAAAGAGACAGTATGACTTTCTTTTGTGAGGTTAGGTCTCAAGTGCTAGCTGACATGGCTGGGAGTGAAGCTGGAGTGCCTGGGAGCAGAACTGAGCCCACAGCTCAGGGCCAGGCATCACAGTACTGCCTCCTCCCTGAAGCCAGCATAGCTGCACTACTGCACATGAAGGCAGATTCTTAAGACATATTTTTTTACTCTTATGCATCAACATAGGCTATTATTCTTGTGTCTTTAATATTGCTAACTCCATGCCTCTCGTCTTGCTATGTGGACTCTTTGAAGTAAAATCAGTAAAAATAAATAAAAAATGGACTAAATCCCAGGCTTAAGTTCTCAGTCAGGCAAAAGCCTACATTTCTGTCAGTGTGAGGAATTAGAAATGTGTGAGACTGAGGGGCTCATTAGGAGACAAGCACTGGACCCACCTCATAGGTCAAAGGGACATGTTAAATTCATCCTAATATGGAAAAAGTGAGACAAAGAAAACATGAAGTGAGTTGTGAAAACATGGGATCATAGTTCTATATACCCTTAAGTGTAGCAGTAGAGACTTCTGCTTTTGAGGATAAGAAATTATTCAACAGAGACTGTCCCTACTGTCTGTCCTCCAGCATCAGCAGACAAAGCAGAAAATGTGGCTTTCTGGCCTCTGGCACAGGTGAAGTAAGCAGGAAGACTACTGCAGGCTTGTTACATCCAACATATTGCTTCCACAGGAAAAGTATATCTTGTCCATATCTGGTCCCAGCACTGCTTTGTCAAAAGTTAGCACCTCAACAAAAAAAGGTGCAAGGGCATTTTAAACAAGACCTCTGCTAAATTTCTCTTCATTATGCACGACTGGAGACAAAGCAGCATGAGTTTCAGCATGGGCTATAATCTGATCATATACTCAGGGCAGTGGCCAATAAAATGTACTCAAGACCACTTCAGGGTATCTTCAGGTCTGCTGCACCAGGCTTGGTTATGGCACACTCATTTTGCTACGGCCACAAAAGCTAGAGGCAAGAAGGAAGAAGAGCACTGTTGCCACTTCAGTCAACCCAGCCTCAACATTAGATTCCTGAATGATGTACACTTTGATAATCCTGGTACACACACCTTGGGAGTGGATATATACAACAGGAAATGGGAAGAAGGGAATACAAACTCTGTCTCATCTTACTGTTGTGTTCTTCTGCAATAGGATATAACTCAGTGGAGAAACAGAGCCAACAAAGTGTTATGTCATGTCGCTGCTCCAAGGTTACATTGGAAATCGGTGGCAGATACTTTAGATGTTTACTTTAAATAGAGCCACCGTAATTTTCCCCATAGGCAACTGCATGTGTAATGGCAAAAGCTGGGTTTGAATATCACTTCCCCTGGCATTAAATCAGAGACAGAAATGTAAGCCAATGGGAACTACGTCCCTGATACTGATGCCTTTAGAAGTCTCCTACTCACCTATCAGATTCTGGGGTGATTAAGGAGAAGGGCATGTAATACCCTGAAGCTCTGCTTGTTTTCGTAAACAACTCCCGAAGTTCATGTGCAGTTCAGCTCTTTTTATAACACGTATCTAGACAGCCATGTTTTTGGCAATTTTGTATTTTCCAACTGCCAGGCATATTTCTGCACTGTAGCACCTGCTCTCTTCTAGTTTTGATTCTGAAGCACTGGTGACATGTGTCAGCAGACACTTATTCTATCTCTAAACTGGAGCTTCAGGCATGGATATTTTTAGTTGAAAGAAATATCTCTGAGCCTGGAGAAAATGGTCATTTTAACATAATGGGAATTTTTCAGTAGCAGTAAAAGAAAATATTTGTGAAGGGATTTTGTCAGGGCATTCAGAGCCAGCTCTAAATAGGAAACAAATTTAATTGAATTTTTCTGGTTGTATTAAAAGAAAAAAATTGCACCTATTCCCTAAATTACATAAAAATTCATTGGAGATAGTGCCAATTTCCACAAGTGTAAAGATATCATAATTAGATCTACAGAAGCAAGATCTTTTCCTTTCAAAAGAATACAGAATAAGTCCCCTGGGAACACAGGAAATAAAATTGAACATTTCAGGGAAGTGCTAAATTAAGGCAATCTCATGGTTCAAATTCAATTTTTTCCCCGGAACATTAATATATCACCAGAATATTCCAAAACGGGAACTGTGAACCTGCTAAGTGAGATTTGAACTGATAGGCAACCTGGCATATCCAGCTCCTTGCCACATGCAAGCAAAATCTATATTCTTCTCACCTATTTCTCTTCAGAACCCCACGCTATGCAGCAGGCAGAACCAGTGAATCAGCAGCGTTCTGTCTGTCTCTGCCCTGCCTGACTCCAGTGCAGTCCTGCTAGAGGATGCTGATGTATTCAGCTGCATTTGCTCACTCACCTGTGAGATGCTCTTTGCCCACCAGGCCAGTAACTGAGTGGGGAGAATCTGCTCCCTTTCTTGGCAAGTATAATTACTGCATTTTGTAACACCAAGTCATTTCAATTTAGCAAGACATAGAACTTTATTTCTTTGGCTAGATCTTATCTTCTGGCTATGGATAAATGTCCATACTCACTCTATTAGCTTTCTCAGCATCGTTTAAAATTGCGCAATATCTGGTATGAAACAGATCAGCAGCTCCAATCACTCCCTTCAAGCTGAATGCAAAAGGACAAGAAAAATACTTCTCATTTCTCACTGAGATTTCTCTTTTGTGGGGCTCCTCACCATTCTCCTTGCTCATAAGAGATTCAAAGACTGTGGGGAGCTTCTAAAATGATTTGTATGCTTTGGTGTGCTTTAATTTCAGATTGCAGCCTGTGCAATAGCTTTCTAAATGTCCCAAAAGGTCTCAGCTTTGATTTTGCTGTGTTGATGTTTGATGGAATGCTCCAGCCTTTGTGCAAGAAAAAACACTGTGGGAAATCAATGGGGTTGTAATTGCCAGTGCTGTGCAGAGATTATCTCCACCTCTTGTCTCAGTAGTTCATTCTTACCTTTTCTGATTTCTGAGAAAGACACAAATCTTTCCCAACGACTTTCCAAGATTTATTCAATGTATGAATTCAGTGTATTACTACTTTAGAGTATTACTGTTACTGATACACTCTCTGTAAATCAAACCTTCTCTATTCATTTTTATTACATACAACACCAAGAAAGGTACAAACAAGTGTGGGTTAAAATTTAGAAGCCCAGAACTTCAGACCTTAGATTTAAGTATGACTTTTTCTCTCTTATGGGAACTGAGTCAGTAACATTTAAGAAAATTCAAACGATTGTTTTTTCCTCCATGGGAGATACTACAGCAGAAAGAAACTGAAAAAGTCAGTCTTGTGCTAAGATTTGGTATGACAAGTTTAAGCCTCAAATTATTATATTTTTAATGTCCAAATTGCAAATTCATGGGGGAAAAAACCCTAGTATTTCCAGCAATTGCTGAAAAACAAAAGGCCTTTTCCAGTTACAGAAATTCACTGTGAATTATGGCTTGATCATATCTTGCCATAATAGTTTCTAATTTGTGGTACTTAACTTTTAGGTAACTGCATAAATTAAAGCATCTTAGAAACGCCTCAGAATTACTTTGGGCCTGACTTTATCCTTAACTGGGAAACCAGTCAAAGCTCTCTATTAATCTCATATATATTGATTATAATTTCCTTTAGACGTCTCAGTAACTATAAAATAGATAATGATGACAACATCCCCTGGTAGGAATAAGTATTTGGATTAAATCAAGGAGTTGAGTGATTTAGCTGATCAAGGTTACTGCACTTGCAGAGTATGTTCAGGGAAAGCTAGACAAACAAGGAGAAAAATACAGCATTTTTAAATAATGAATATTTTTACTATTTTTTTCATTCTCATTAAAAAAATCTTATTGCCCCATCTCTTGCTGCTCTCTGAGGATTTTCTCTCAAAATGGTGTCTCAACTATTTCAGGTAGCAGAGTACAACACAGGCATGGAGACAAACTGTTCTCACTGGGGAATGAATTAAGTGAACAGAGAGCTAGCACAATAAATCAAAGGGAATCTTTACTGCCAGCTAGAAAAACAGCTGCTTTATTTATTACCACTCTTATTATTCAACATGGCAATTGCAGAAAAAAAAAGTGTCATTAATACACATACTTGTTCACCTTTGGAGAATTCATAATTGTGGGACTCAGTGGTTTCAACACTGGTTGAATAAAAGAGAAAAGTGAGCTCCATCAGGCATTTCAGATGAGATTTTCATAGTGGGAGACCTACTGCTTATAGGAACTGCCTATGCACGTGTGCAAGAAAGAAATGAGTCTCCTGTACTCTTATTTGAGCCTCTCATAGGCAAGAAAGAAGCATTCAGCGACTATTGATGCACACCTGCTATGTACACAAGCTTCCCTCACTATGGTCGCTGGCTACCGATGGCATGATTAGACAGGGGTCACTCAGCAAACCGAGAGTTACCATGTCCATTCAAAACTCATGCTGAAACCTGGGGAGGGAATGGAGAGCCATGGTGGCCACAGGCTGGGAAATGTTACCCGATGAACTCGACGTCAGCCAAGGTGACTTACACCACTCCCATCACTTCAAGTCAGACTGCAGCATGGCCACTTTTCTAGAGCACAGAGAGAATGCAGCCAGCCTATACCTCTCAGAAGGCTCTTCAACTACTCTGATACCTTCTCCTCAGGCATGTCATTCTCAGAGACTGCAGCTCCTAGCCACAATTCCAGATATGGTGCTGTATATACCAACCAGTTTGATTTTGTCCACTCTGTGGTGCCTAATCCACATAATACAGTGCTGAAAAACATTAACATCACAATTATGCAAAATATATGTACAAGCTCTGACACCAAACTGCAGAATACACACAGAATGTGGCTTTACTACTCATATGTGGCTGGAATACAAATTCTTTTTCTAGGAGTGGGAAGAGTAAGGTAACAGAGTCCTCACACCCACTCCGCATATTTCTGTTTTGTTTCTGATTTGGTGCAAATTAATGAATTTTAAATTGGTTCCAGTCCTCAGGAAATTTTTAGTCAAAAATTATAAAACCAGACAAAGTGAGAAATTCCATTTTCTGTTTGCTTACCTGGAATACCGTGGTGAGCAGGTTTCCTATTCAACTGGGTGACTTTTTGGTATGTTTTTTGCAGGTTTTTTGGTTTGGCTTTGGTTTCGGCAAACAAGTAGTCTTCAGTGTTTTTACAGCAGTGGCTATTACAGAAACTATGTCTCTTGCACTTCTTATCTTGGAGGGTGGACAAAATAAACAAACTGAAAATAACACTACAATGAACAGTAAATGATGAATGACTTACAATACAAAAAACAGTGTAAAAAGGAAGACAAGTTTAAATATTGTTGTGTATGAAAGGGATGAAAATAATACAAGGATGAGAATAAGTAAAATGATAGGCTGGAACATCTGGGAAAGTAAATACAAAGACAAAGAGAACAGTCAATTAATGGAATAGCAAGTCCAAAGTTCCAACAAAATAAATAGTGAATCAGACTATGCTTGTGGAGGGACCAAGTGCCCATCTCCCATTTACTTCAGTAGGAGTTCTGCATGGTCAAGCCCTGAAACGTCCAATTGTTAAATGTTCAATTGTTTTTATTTGTTTAGAGAAAATACTAATTAGTTTGTTTTACATTTGTGTAAGTCCATGCAGTGCTCTGCCTTTAAGCTAATGGGAGCTCTACAAGCTCGGAACTACTGCTAGATCAGAAAGTGTGCATGCTAAATGCCGTCTCTGTTTGATTTCATGCAATACATGTATAGTAATTGATTAGCTTTAAACTCACTGCGTCTGTGACTTTCTGATACAAGGAAACAAAAGACTAATTAGTCAGCATAGGAATAAGAATAGCTTTCAGCTTCACCTGGCAACTACTTCGACTGTAAACTAGCAAGACAGCACAAAGTAAATTAACACAGCAAGAGACTTACAAAACATTGGATAACTTCATTAGCAATAACAAGATACGCCAACTATAGGATTGCATGATAAGATAAGGGTAGGTAATTTTCATTTTTCATGGCAAAAGATCTTGAGTCAGCAAGGAGTTTGCTCCCCAAAACCTCTCTGAAATAATTCTGCACGAAAACAAACCACAACAAAGATGCTTGTTACTGCTGCATGCAAGCAGTGACTAACAGGCCTTCAACAAGATGCAATCTGTTATAGCAATTACAATATTCACATTACTGTGTGGCTCTGGGACTCCATAAAGTAGATTTGCATGGTTTCTTTTAATCTGTAGTTTGCTGTATTCTCTATAATTTTTGAAATTTAATATTTCCCCCTGTTTAAAATTAATAAAATTTTCCTTTTATTCATTTAATAGGAACCCAACCACTAAGAAAACAATCATGTCCATTTATGAATCAAGTTCATATGTGCCAAAAATACTGTCTGCACTGCCTTTTGTGGCAATGAAGGCCCAACTCTGTCAAATGCAATTGCAAAGCCAGAAAGGAGTGTTCTACCTCCTAGAGCATAATTTTAATTTCCAGGAGACCAGACTTATTCACTGTTCACAAACAACCCTATTGGTGGAATATGTTTTCATATGGCCAAATGAGGATTTTGCATAATATAAGAAACAGTGACTTTTGTCCACTGCCTAGAATAAAGAATTTTCTTTTTGTGCCATAAATCGAATTTGAGGTTTAATTTGCTTGGCAGAGCCTTTTTACCTGTAGGCCGTAATAAGTAAAAGTCTACCTGACTCACTGACAAAGGTTCATCTGCACTTCGATCGTCCGAAGACTTTGGAACTTCGAGTCTGTCGATGAAAGCCTGGAGCTCTTTCCTGAAGGCCTTCATCTGCGCGTTGATCCGGTACAGAAGCTCGTGCTCACGTATTCTGCTGCCATCGTCTTCCTCGTCCATCAGTCCAAAGAGGTCCCCATTAGCTACATAAATCCTCGCCTCCGTGATGATGGTGCTCGTGTCGGAAATTAAGCGATCTATTGTCTTGCCCAGCCGCTCCGCTTCAGAGCGAATGTCCTTCATCTGCTGCCTGTCAGTGAAGCTCTTCTGCCACCCCGAAGGCGTTGGATAAAAAGACCTTGTGGGTGTCAGGCACCGAATGTTGCGCACCTCTTCGGAGTCGCTTTCCCCACCAATGGGACCTTCCCTTTTGCGGTGAGGGGGGCGGGAATCATCGTCGCTCTCCTTTTTTCCTGCATCACTTTCTGCATCACTGTCCCTAGGGCTGCCACGGATACCAAGATGAGAGGCCAAGTCATAGCGCTGCATGTTGGACATTAAGACTCTGTTCTCATACTGGAGCTGCATGACTTTGCCACTCAGCTCATTGATCTGCATTCGTGCAGCTTTTAGCTCCTCCTGTAACGCTTCTGTCTTGGCATTATCATGGTGCCTAGAGCTCTCATGGGCCCCAGACTTGTACTTGTATTTGTTCAGCTCAGCTGTTATGCGTTTGTTTTGTTCTTCTAAATCAGCTACATTTCTCCTCAGCAATTCTGTTTCATCTTCTACTAGCTGCAAATGCTGTCGTAATTCTGACAGGGATTCATTCTGCTCCCCCAGGAGTGGGTTAGTGGTCCCTGAGAAATCATCTCCTCTTAAATCATCAAGCTCTGCTTTCAGTCCTCTATTTTCTACTTCTAGTTCCACTATTTTCCTCCCGAGAATGTTAGCTTCCTCCTCCACAAGCCTCAATCGAAGCTTGAGTTCAGCTTCTCTTGTGGTAGGTGGCCCACCCGCTTCACCTTTTGGCAAGGGACTGTCCAAATCCCCATAAAACGATCTGTATTTCTGCAGTTCATGTTCGAATCTGTCTTTCTCTTTATCAATTTTAGCCATTTTCTTCCTCATCAAGGCTGCTTCTTCTTTGACAAACTGTAGCTGGCATTTCAGGTCTTCATTGTCATCCTTAGGAAAAAAAAGCAGTATTTGAAGAAACAAAAGTCAAACAGGAGACCTCCAGGGATTGCCTTAACTTACAAGATTAACAATCACAGGTACATGGCTTTAGATACTGAGATGTTTTCCTGCAATATTTTTTTCACCAATCAATAAATTAAAAAGAGGGGAAAATACTATTTTACTTGTGACTAAAATTTGCACAGTCCCCAGAAGCACCTTGGGGAGTCGGAAAAGGGGGGCTTGTAAAAACCCTTATATTTTCTATGCTTGCAGCATTATCAGACTTTACAGTGTTCAAAAATCCTGAAGTCAGCACATACAGAGCCTATAAATCTTGTTTCACTGGTGCTGCCATTTACTTTGCCTAAAAGACAGAGTAGATGAAAGCTGGTCGGTTCTGTTGCAGCACCAAGTTTGTTAAGGTGGTCCTTGAGATTAGTGGTGTCTGACTGCAGATCTGGGGTAAGAGCTCTTCCATTTCACAGCATACAGGAAAACAAAGGGCAAAGCAAAAAGCAATCCAAGAGCAAATATGTAAACCATGTTCCTCATTTCCATAGTTCCCTGAAGTCTCCACATAAGAATCGAAGATACAGTTACTGCAACATACCTCTGTTGGTGTCTGCTGTGACTTTTTTTCTGATTTTGGTAGGTCTTTGCTTCCTCTCCTTTTCAGTGATTGCTGCAATTACAACAACAGGACATGCACTGAATTTTTCTAAAGGTACACTAAAGAGGTATATAATTTGTATATCATTAATTTTAAAATATAGCAAATCAAATGCAACTATAAAGGAATTAATTTTTTGTAATTTTTGAGAAACCAAATACAGAGGGAAGATGCCATCACCCAAAAATGAAACAGCAGCGGCACACAGATCAGGTTTCAGTTTAATCAGCCTGTTACCTTTTTTATTCAACACATTTTAAGACTAGTGCATTATGAATGTTGGATACACGACAAGAGTGGTAGGAAAGCAGGCATCCCAAGTCATAACTTACAGACAGGAAAACTGAGACAAGCAGTGAAACCCAGCTTGCCCATTTGTTATTAACCCTGGTGGGGCCAAGGCACTTTAGAAAAGCCTTAGTCTTAGACTTTGTGGTAGGACAGCTACACAAAACAGTGCCACTGAGATCTGTCAGCTGACGCCAGTGTACGTCCACAAGCACACCTTTCTCTGTGTCCCACCCTCAGGCTTCAAGCTTGCAGTGTACTGCAGTCACACCTCCCTAAGAGTACACTGCAGACAAACACACACAGGTCTGGTCGCTAGGTTTGTTCTGTTTTCAGAACATAATTCAAGTAAATACCATTTAAAACTGCTTGGACTACAAAGTTCTAGTGAGAAACAAATCATATCAGCTCAAGAACAGAAACACACAAAACACAAACACAGGTCTGCACCACTATATGAGTGGGATTCTTTGGTGTCCTCTCATCTGCTCTGTAGCCCAAGAGAGTAGAAAAGAAACTCCTGCTTTCAGAGCAGGATGCATTGGGAATGAAGCCTGCTAGCGCATCCAGCAAAAATCTTGTAGGTGCCGACAGCAGAAATTTCGTTAGTGGAAAAGCAGCAGCAGCGGAAAACAACTGCCACCATCCCACTGGCAACATTCAATACTGAGCATCAAGAAAACAGCCGGAGAGAGGCAAGCGAATGAGAGAATATGTTAATTCATAACACCCCACTTGCAGCTGTTCCCAGTTTTTATGTTCCCCAGACAAACTGTAGGCCCCAGGGCAGGACAGTGATATAACCAACACCATCTCCCTCTGAGACTGTGCTCTGGTAGAAAGATCCTTTGAGAAACATACATTTCCCTGCACCAGCTGGGGGAGAATCCAGCTCTATCTAAAAGCCATCCAGTTCCACAGACTGGGAACTAAAATATGCTCATAATCCTCAAGAAACAGAGTACAGAGGGTGGGTATGCTGTACATAACAATCCTGTGCACCATTTGCCTGCTGGTACCAATAACTCTCTTTCTTCTGCAGATCAACTCCATTAAAAATTCCTATACTAATGGACTGCTCACTCAAAAGAAAAAGTTAATGCCATAGAAACACTCACATGTAAATCTGAGCAACCACAAGAGATGACTTTTCATGAGGTTTTCGGCTTAAATTTACTACTGAATTAAGCAATTTTTAAGGTAAAAAATATTATGTCAGATTCAGAATCAGAACTAAAATTCAATGATGTGTGCACCAAGAATCAGAATTCAAATTTTTATGTTTCTTGCAGAATTATTGAATGCTCTCAGTAGACCAAACAATAAAACAAATCAAAGATCACAGCTGGATAGCTGTAAAACACAGGCTTCTAATGGAACCCAGAAAAGACATGAAAATAATTAACTTAGTTTTCCCTTTAAGTATAAACCCAAAAACTTTGGGATCCAGTCTACAAACAAAATGGTTCTTTTCCAGAGTCACCCACCAGTTATCCTGTTGTAGAAATGGTACATTGATTTTTGGAAGGGCTGTTTTGTTGCTTTTCTTTTAAAATTGGCAAGTTTATAAAGCCTTAAACTTTCAAAGGAGTAGGTTCCTCCTCTGTACTACCATTAATTATACCACTATGCATCACCATTTTGAAAAAACTCTTTTCAAATCAGTTTGCACTGCAAACTTTTCCTTGCCCCATATTCATGCCAATACCACCCACTGATAATAATAATATTAAATAAATAAATAAATTAATAAATAAGCTATAGTTAAACTATATTTCTGCTTTATCACCTAAATGCCTTTTGTTCACCCTGCTGAGCTCAGCATCCTCCAGAAATAATGAAGATCTGAAATGCTGAGTTGAAACTTCTTGAGTACCCTACAACTTTTCAGAAGGTAAGAGATATAAGAAAAAGTACTTTTCTAGGTTTGACATGAAACAAAAACCCCCTGTTCCTCTCCTTTCTCACTCCATTTTTTTGGTGTTCCTTTTAGTAGTCAGGATAGCAACATTCTAATTACAACAGTAGTTGTGGCTACGTGATGATTAGGCACTACCTTCTATTCAGCTCTACTTGAATTACAACCAACCCTCCGGAGCTTGTATTACTCACCAACAAAATCTCAGCATTTAGAAAAAAATTTACAGCAGAAAGCAATGAAGCACATGCACAATTCAATAAGCAGGATGATTTGGGTAAGTAGATTAGGCCCAGCTGGAATTGGTATGATCTCTTTTCATATGAAAAACACCATGAGACAATTTCTGATTGCTAGAGGTTAAGATCTCACACCTCTTAGCTGACAGACAATATCTTCACAATCACAGTGTCCCACAACATCATGTCAGGACACTGAGGCAATATCACCAAAGAATGCCACATATCAAGAAGTATATTCTTCTATAAATATTAAATTTTTGCTATAAATACTAAATTTTTGAGAGTTTCTTCCAGATGTGCGTTTCACAATTTACAGTGGCTACTCTTTCTATCCTTTCTCTCAAGCCTTGCACTACTCGCACTCTTCCAGTTCAATTTTCATCATGAAAAAATTTATTGCTGCTAATGAAATAAGCAATGAAATTCAGTGCAGCAAAATGGAAAAAGGGAAAAAAAATGTTCAAACTAACATATGGCAGAACCTAAAAACAGCAACTCAAGCTCTTGCATGCAACTCTTCATTCTAATCCTGAGACTGGACACTACTAAAATTGTCGGCACATTGCTTGTCACTAAAAGCCACCTCTGCTGTTTTCTCAACTGTAGCAAAAAATCTGCCCCTCATATGCTAGAATTGGTTTTGAGAGTTTGTTGCGAAGGACAGCTTGTGGGTTCAGATAATTTTTTTTCCATATAATTAAAAAAATCCTATTCAGAAGTGTCCACAGCCTAGATAAGGCTGCAGATAATGTTTGTATTAGATGCAAACCAGATCACACGCAAAGGGCAATTCTGTTGTGGTGCTCAGCACCATCAATTTTCCAGTGACCTTCACTGGAGTTTATCCAATGTCTTGCTGGAGATGCTAAGCACTTCTCAAGATGGCATAATCCTTCTCTTGCCAGCCCTAAATTGCAAGCCAAATCTGCAGTCCTAACATCACCTGTCATGATCAGTGCTTCTCAGGTGGAAAGAGACCTGAAATCTAGTCTGTGAATAACACAATACAGAGATAATTGCATCACACTCCATTGAGGATGAAAGCTACAAAATGAACTCAAGTTCTTCCTGCCTTGTTCTAAGCTACCATAAATATCTCAGCAATTAATAAAGAATTCTTAAGCAAAACCTACCAAGATTTTTCAAGATTCTTAGGTTTGATTATTTCAAGTCCGATCTGGGGGTGTTATCTAAACATCACTGTAGGCAGCCATGGGAGGAATTCCTGACATAATAAGGGATTTATGCATGCACAGAGGCCCTGTAACAGCCTTTATGCCTCCTCACAGAACAGGGCAAAGGGTGTGCAGCTCCTTGAAGCTCCACAGCTACCAGGAACCTTCTCATCTGCACGAAACTGTGCTGTAGTTGGCTATGGTTAGCTGACTCCCAACTGCTGTGACACATCTGCAGAGCTTTCAAAAATCAGAGTAAACCTAACACCATCTTTACAGTCATGAAAAGTCAATGAATACTGAACAATTTTTGGGCTGCACAAACTTGCCTCTGTGTGGCACAGAGGGACTATGACCAGGGAAATGAAAATTTGCCATAAGCCTCTCTCTGCATTTTCCCTTTAATCAATATGGCTGGGTAACTCATGGAGCTGGATCAAATCAGACACAAGACAGTTTTTTTAGTTTCCTGCCACTGGGTCTAATGTAGTAAAAACTAAATTGACACTATTCATGTTGGCAAATTGAAAATGTATATTCTCCCACAAAAAAAAAATCATTTTTAAAAAAGTATTTTCCTTATTCTGCAACTCCTATCAGTGCAATTTGCCAGCAACCAGCTCAAGACCCTGGCTTTGTTTGTCATTGGCACAAGTACATAGAATGGTACAATACTTTATTCCTTCCACCACCATTCAAGAGCAGGAGGAGTCTTGAGTATTTCTGTATTCTACTCGCTTGCAAAATTAAGTCAGGAATGAAAAAGCAGAGGATAACTGAGATGCAAAAAGCACAACCTACCTGCTCACAAAGCAAACACTAAGCATATCCCTATTAGCTGTACCAACACTCTCTTCCTATTAAAACTGGTATATTTCAAAACACTGCTGAGGAGCAATACAAAATGAAAACAATCTTTACTATTCCACTAGAGAGAGAAAAATTGTTCTCATGTAGTTTAATGACTTCATATTGTAGAATAGAAAAGAAGACCTGCCCTCCAATATTTGTATTATTTCATTTGCATTTATTTAGGAGTTTTTTCAGTTATCACTTTCAGATCTTTTACCATTATTCATTTGCCAATTAAATGAGAAAAAAAATATAAAAGAAGGGAAAAATATATGCAACATTTGCACTTTACCTAGGAAACCTTTTGCAATTTGCACCAAAACCACACTGCTAGAGCATATTGTAGTAACTCCATGGTGTAAGTAGGCAAAAGCATTCTTTGCAGTGCCTAAATGGAGCAGCATATTTATGCTTCCATTACATTTGCTTCCTTCTTTTCCTTATTCAAAACAGTGACAGAAGATGAAAGCTGCCTTTTCAAAGCTCTCGTTATGTCCTGGTCAAATACCTGGCCAAACTGATACCTTGCTTTCTGTGATTACACACTCCTTCATCCACCAGGATATCAGGAAATAGTGAAAGCAATTTCTCTGAGGAGGAAGAGGTCTTCTGCCATTTGAACCTTTCAAAACATGGAAGACCTAGACATGGTTAGTTCCCTAATGCTATCCAACTAGGCTTTGTTATAGAAGCAGAAATCACAATCACCTTACATTTGGCTCCCTAATCCTGAAATGCAAAAGAAAATCTCAGAACACCATGAATAATTTGAAGTGCAAGTGCAGGAATAAGGTATTTTATTGCATAGTGATGCTAGTTAAACTTTTCCTAGGGCTTCCTAAGTTGGTGTTTATTTGCTAGCTCAGCTACTTGTCTGTTCTGAGAGAAGAGATTCAGTCTTTCTGTCAGGGTTTGCGCAATGCCTAGTACAATGTACTGCTCCAGCCTTTATCTGGGACTGACAGCATGACAGACAGCACGTCAACATGGTTAAAACCACTACCACATAACAATAGCAATAATCACAGGCACGGACATATATATGGCAATTATGAATTAAATACATATGAGATTTCATCAAATGTAAAGTGTTTTTTCTCACACCTAGTACCACATGTAGAGTTTTTCAGTCGTCCTAGAAGGATATCTCAGAAGAGATTCCAAATAGATTTTCATGAGAACGGCAAAGTGCCAACAACCAGATTAGGTTTATTGCCTTGGTTACACAAATGTATATATATTAACCAAAGTGTAGTTAAAATATCCCAACAAAAAAGGTTTGTGTCAAAATGAAAAGTAATGAGAAGGAAAATAAGAATGATTCTCCACATAGTGTGCACCTCTACACTGCTCATTGGAAATGCATAGAGAAGCCAGTTCTGTGAAGCTGTGGGCTGATCACACCTGTCTATTTGTGTTCATGCTCATTTGATACTAAAGAGTTGCATTAGATGCACAGACAACACTTACAGTCCCTCACCTGGATTCACAGGGTGGGACAGCATCAAAGACAGGCACATCCATGTGCATCTGTAGGCACACAGCAGAGAAAGGAGCTTTGAAGCTCACCCTCTGAGACTGTGCACTTCCAACAACTTCCAGTTATGGGAACATCTCACCAAAAAATCAGATTTTATAGTTCATTTGAAAGGATGCAAAAATTGGAGATGAATTCAGGTGGGAAAAATTCCAAAATCAGCATTTGGTCCTGAAGCCTGAGCAGTGAGTAGAAGATTTTCTGTTAACACGGGAAACAAATCCAGCTATCACATGTCAGCAATCACTACTGTGTCCTCTGACTATGAGGGGTCTTCTGTTACTCTTGATCTCTTCTTTTGCCTGTGTTTACTTGGGGAAGTTCTTCTGTAAAGCTAGCTCTTTGTAAACTGGCTGAAAAACATTTTCTGTAATACAACACATGGTTGAGGAAGTTTCAAAGGTGTTTGGAAAGTTTGGTCATTGAAAACAAAGCAGTTTCAATGGAGTGCTCTGAAGTTATACCAGTGTGATCCAGCCACTATTTAGATACATTTTGGTGAGCAGCTCAAGTAAAGAAGGTGCCCTAGAAAAATAAACCACAGAGGCTGGAAGCTGAAATGGAGGGAAGATGTTTTAGCAGTTTGGACATCCCCACACCTACTTTTCTCACTCTGGTACCAGTCTGATCTGACATAAGCTAAGCCTGCATCCAATACTTTTGCTGGTATTTCAACAATGCAAAGATGGAGATGAAGGGAGGGAGAATATTGCAGCCCTGGCTAGAGCAGAGTGTCCAGCTGCTTCACTAACTTCAAGAAGCTCGTGAGACCAGTGACTTGAGCCCCATGTCCTGTCCTCCTAAATAATGACTCTTCCCCCTAACTGAAACTTGCTCAGGTTCTTATGGGAAATGCTTATTCCCAGCAAGGGAAGGGGTTGTGGTTCTCAGGCTGACTTAAAAGCTTAACTTAGAGGTTGACTTAAAATTATTATTTAAATGTTCCCTTTGCTAGAAATGTGAAAATCTCATTCTGAAAAGAAGCTTAACAGTCTTTAGCTCATTATAAATATTTGATCACTGTAATGTATTTTTAATTAGCTATCATGAACAAATATTTGACTCTTCAGCATTTATCATAAATGCCACTGAACCAGCAAATCACCTGCAAATTAATACCACAGCAACCCTAATGGGGTTATGCAAGAATCAATTCTAGGTCCTACTCTAATTAACATTTTTTCTTGCTAACTGGAAAGAAGACCCATAAAACAACATTGGATAAAGACAGCAGATAGGGTAAAGGTTGGAGAAACACTAAGGATTGAAAAGGATGGTCACTGATACAAACCTTTGTGCAATCAAATAATATATGTTTTAATATGACTAAATATGAAGATACAGATGTAAGAACAAGGAGTAAAAACTATGCTGCAACAATAGGAAAACTGCCCAGAGAACAGAGAAGATCTCTTGAAAAGCCAAACCTCTGAAAAAAACCTGCAGGGCCATAGAAAATAATCAGCTGAAATATTATTGAGGAGTAATTTTGTGACCAAAAGGTTTATTAACATAGGATGTATATATCAAAACTGAGTTTCACTGTGCAATAACTAGAAAGGATGTGCCTCTCCACACAATCAAACCAGCCTCAGGCAAGTGGAAAGATTCAGTTCCAAGTAGTGACTACCTTCCTCCTCTGAAGGAGGTCAAATTCCTTACGTAGGTTAAATGCTTAATTTTTACATAGCTAAATGATAGCAGCCCTAAGCACGAAGATTTTTAAAAAGGAGAAAAACAAACACCAAAATGTTGATGCTGGACTCTTGAATTTAGCAAGGCAGAAAGAAAGTATGTTTCCTGCCTGGTAACTAACTTTCAGCAAATTCGGATGAGAAGGGAGGTGCAGATTTTTACCTGTTCCTGGGATAGTTTAGGAAGAGCTGTGGTAGACTGTTCTCAGCTGTCAATTTTTAACACAGACCAGCACCTTTTTTTGAAAAGTAGGCACCAGTCTGAATAAAATAGCTGGCATATTTTATGACCTGCGTTATTCAGAAGACCAGACTGGTTTATTATATAAGATAGCGCCGTCCTCATAATTTCTGAACACATGAAACTTGACCAAAATCGGGGAACTGAGCAACAATACTCCTAGAAGCACATCACAAGAAAAATAAACCTTTGAGTGTATCTATACGTATCAGCAAGGCAATATTCCAGTTCAAAAGTCTTTCTGGAGGACTGTTACTGGTGCTTCTAATTAATCATTTAATCAAATATTTAAAATGCTAGCATCTGTAAATTTAAAATCATTTAGACCAGCTTGTAATATAAAAGACTGCTGGTAATCAGGGCAGCTGGATGTCATGGTCAATCATGCTTTGCAGGGATGTAGAGTCCTCTCATTACAGACAACACTGAAGGAAACAGATGCATGGCAAATACCTTCTAAGTGCAAGTACTCATCTGTGAGCCAAGCAAAGGGCTTTGCTGTTAGCCTAACCTGGATTCATTGCTAAGCTAGCCAAAGTCAATTAAAACAATCATGCAACCAGGATCAGGCAAAGCAAAACAGACTTGATACCTGCAGGTTTTATTCTACGCATCTTGATATATGCAGCTGTTAATACTAGCAATGGGAGGAAAGGGGGGAAATCATATCAGAAAGTCTCAGCAGAAACAAACACTTCAGAAAAGCACACCTGCACATTTAAGAGGTTAATCCATTGCCCTTTACTTCAGAATAAGAAATGCAGTGCTTGGAACTCTTAGCTATGGAACATTATCAAAATCTGAACTTCTCAAATGCCAGGAGCTTGCATTTCTTGATATTATGAACATTGAAGTAAGTGAAAAGAACCCCAAAACATCAAAAACATGGTGCTCTTGTGCCTGGCTACCATTGATTCCACATGATTCAGAAGAGCTGCTGAGGTGATCCCAGAACCCAGCACACCCTATAGCTGGGTGTTCTCCCTGTAAAGTGACACACACTATAGCAAACAGCTATAAATGAGAGGGTCTAAGAGATGACAGGGTCTAGAAGAAGAGGGTCAGAACACACCATTCTGCTCTCTGGAATGTCATATTCTTCCAGGGCAGCTCAGAGGTAAAGCACAACCAACACACTGCCAGTTGATGTAGAATCAGCTGGCTGCCTTGAACAATGACACAGAGAAGCCATTTGTTGGGCACTGCTCCCCACCATTGCGCTGTGTACAACACTTCCCTTGTTGCACTTTGTTCTTCATGCATTGCTCCCGTAGTGCATGTGAGGTGTGTGCCTGATGGAGAGTTGGGTACTTTGCACACAGACACACACAGGTACAGCGGGATGGCACAGGACACAAGTAGAGGCACAAACCACTGTGCAATATCAGTGCTGCAGGGAAAATGCCCTGCTTGGTAGCACGCTGCTGCCTCAGATCTCCTCTTCACTCACTGTGTTTTGCCTCAGAAAAAGTCTGCTTGGACAAACCCTGAGCTCTCCTGTTCAGCAGAAGTAACCTGGAAACCATTTCCTTTCTCCCTATCCAGAAGTGACCTTTTCTAACCCTTGTATGCTCCACTGCAAAATGGGAAAATAGATTCTGCTTGTTATTAACAAAAACAGATCAGATCAGTTGAGGCTGAAAGAGACCTCTGTTATGACCAGACCCCACAACTGGCCTCAGCAAAGAGCCCTGGCGCCTCCACAAATGGGCAAATGTTTTGAGTCATTAATCATCAATAGTCCAGTCTCTCACAACCTCTGAAGATCTAGTCCAGTTCCCCCTGCTCAGAGCAGAGACAACTGAAGCAGGCTTCTGAGGGCCACGTCCTCTGCAGTCTTCAATTTCTCCAGAGATGGAATCTCCTTCCTCTACAGGCAATGAGTTCAGTGTTTGAGCACCTTCACAAAAAAGTTAGTTCTTGTCCTGGCGCTGAACGCCACTGAACAGAGTCTTGACTCCTTCTTCTTTACATCTTATCAGATATTTCATAGAAACATAGATCTGGGGCCTCCCCAGACACCCTACCCTCAGGCCCAGGAGCGCCACTTCAGCTCAGCCCAGGCTTCAGGTCCTGCTTGAGCTATGTGAGATGCAGTGAGTCTGTCTTCAGCTCACCACAGTTGCTCCTGTTGCCAGACATGGACTTTGGTGATACACCTGTGGATTGGTTTTCCAGATGAACCTTAGATCTGATTCATCACCTTGAACCCAGCTGATAAACTGGACTGCATAATCCTTTATTTTTAAGATCACTGCAGGCAAACACAAGTGACATTATAAAGCACTTGCAACAAAACATTATGTTGGGTTGATTTTTGGGGGGGTTGAGTGAGAGCGAGGGCGGGGAGGAGGACGTGGTAAGATGGCTTTGAAGGAGAAGGACCAAGCCCTATCAAAAGGCCAGAGTATCATACTATATCTTTTGTACCCTACCATGTGCCACTAGGATACTAGTTAACAAACAGTATCACCTCTCCTTAGGTACTCGGTACTAATGATAGCAGCACATACAGAAGGTATGCTTGCTTCACTCGGCTTTTCTGATTCTGGAAGTACTGTGTAATTTATGCCAGCCACCTAAATTCTCAGAACCATCATTCTGAAAAAAGTCATGAGCAATTACTATTGAATAGTAAATTTAGAAATTCTTGTGATAGCTTTATTGCATATACCTCTGCTGTCCATGTTCCATTTGAGGTCTTGCCAGTCTGTTTCACCTGTTTTTACACTGGAAACCGCACTGAGGTCACTCCCTGAGGGCCCGTGACATGTCTCAGAACAGCCATCTGTACTATGACATGACAAGGTTCCCCTTCCTTACACTGACAGCTGAGTTCAGGCAAAATGCAGCACAGCACGTACCTCCCTGGTGCTACTTCCTATTTACTCTCCTAAAGCTAGGACAAACTACCTACAGCTGTGAGGCTCTGCCAAACTCCTGTCAGGAACACAGGTACCTGCAGGACGCATTGGGAAATCCCATGTGCACAATAACTGAAAATTCTACCAGGCTACAGAGTTCTCTGCAGGTTTTTTAAACTGTAGGTTTGCTAGAACATCTCGAGAGTGTAAAGGCAGAAAATTGTTTCATGTGGGGTTTTTGAAAAGCTCAGTTTAATACTATGAGAATGATAGCCCTGAAACCAGCAATGACCACATACACTGAACAATAACAGAGCTATGGCAATTTTTTCTTTCAATCTATAACCTGCTCATCTTTGACCTGTATCAGCACATTGTGAATACTCTGTTATTTCAGGTGTTTCTTTGAAGGGACAGGTACACTTAAGCAGGACTAAATACAGTGGTATAAGGGACAGAAAGCATGTATAACTATTATTCATCAAAGCCTTGGTGGGACTTCCAGCAATATGATGACATTTGGTGTACATTGATTCCACACAAAAACATGTATCTAGACCTCTGGTTCAGCACTTAGAAAATGTCTCTGTTCTGCCTCTATAAAGCCTTCCAAGTGATCGAAAGCACTTTTGCAAAGTCATACGGATTTCCTCTAAATCTAGAGAATCCTGGCCTACATCTATTTTCCTATTCATGTTTTTGTGCCAGTAGAAAGATATTGAATTTGTCCTCTCTACCATGCAATCTCTTTCTTTCAGGTCGAAAGAAGTTATACATAATGTCTTACCAAAAAAAAAAAAGTTTCCAGAGACCTGCCAAAAATGACAAAATGAGCAAAAATAAAATGTGAGCTGGAATTTGAAAAGCACAGTGTATTATTAAAAAAAAACCCAAAACCAAACCAAACAAAGAAACCCCCAAACAAACAAACAAAAACAAAACAAAAACTTAGTCAAAACAACAACAAAAGAACCAGGGTGGATTATATACCGTCTATGGATACTGTGAAAAGTAACATAATAGAGCTATTTAAGAATCACCTAAACCAGGGAGCTCATTTTTACACTTTTAAGTGACCTTGCAACTTTTTCTATTGAGCAGTCAAGTTGGTACCCCTATGTCTAAATTACATATATGGATATTTGAATGTCCACTTGAGTAAAGCAATACTGAAATTGGGAAGTACAAAAATAAAAACTTTTTTCTGTGACCGGGGACCATTAAAGTGCCCTCTAATGCTGTATTTCCCAGACTTTCCTCCATTTGTTAATGTGGTATAATATTTTGGCAGCCTTAGTGAAGTCAGAAGTGAGATTGGCTACTTCAGCAAAGAGATATAAAAGGCTTTCTTGCTCCTTTATACCTCAAGGAAGTCATACCCTAAAGTCTGTAGCAAGAGAAATACATCTTTTACAGCCCGCCCCGTGGTGAGTTCATGCTCACAAACCATTTTCTCTGATAACCAGTTACCATCTACCACCTGATCCACAGTTCCCACCCTGTCCATTACCTCCACAGACAACTGGGCATGCCAGCTGCATTGACTTTGTCACTGCTGGTGATTGCCCCTTGCCAAGTAATTCCCAGCAGTAGGAAATCACACGGCAGCAACAGACTGGACTTGCTGTTCTGCACCTTGTTTGCCATCTCATCTGGCTCCATACCAAGTCAGAGAACCTTTGCCTAGTTTTTACACTAGTAAATGAAATGGTCAGAGACTGTTCTCAGGACCTGATGCCAACTGGCACTTCACAATTCAGTCTCCTTTCAGCTATGATGACAATACAGCTAAACTTCTCTACAGCTTCCTTTCAAACAAGCAGGATCACATCCAAATTGCCAACCAGTAACAGGCTCTGACCCAGGCTAGACCCCAAATCATGCCCAAGCACTGAAGCAGTGGTAGCTGACCCAGGTCAAAACCATCTAAGGGACACGTTAGCAACTGCTTGTCAGAGCGTGGGCCCTTCCTTAGCCTGATTTATTTTACATATATTGTTTTTGACTGCTGGAAGCGATTCTGTAGCAAAGAACAACATTGAAAAGAATGATCCAAGCAAAAAAAAAGAAGGGTTTCAGATGCTCGAGAGCAGAATGCAGGGACTCATGTCCTTTCTCGAAAACATAGTTTCTATGTGTTTGGAAGCTCAGGTTTTATTCTATGCTTCCATTCTAGTTAGGTTTTTCTTAAGACGGTCATTAATTTTTTTTTTCTTTAAAATACACCTTACTGCAAAGAGACTCTAGTTTTACCTGAAGACAATATGGATTATCAATAACTCCTTGGACAAGAGAGCTTTCAAATCTAAAGCTGCTGCTATCTATCACAGAGATGAAAGAAAATAAAATAAGATTCTGACACAAGGAAGGAACTCCCATGTCCCCATGAAATCACACTAGCAGCATTATGTTTACAGATTTGAAAGAATTGATCAAACCTTATTTTGTGATGGCTGAATTAATTTCTGTTTTAAACCTATTCCAGATATACTCTTTTTCACTACAGCTGCCACTCTTTCATTATTACTTCTCAATTAGCCATCAATCCTGCCACTCCTTTTACACATCCTTGGGAATTTTCAGACCATTCAATAGGAATTCACAAAGCAGCACACCAGCTTCAATGACTGAAAAATATCCCTTCCAGGCATCTTTACTCACAAAATCTGTTCACAGTAATATATTTATGGAGCTTTATTCTTTTGAAATCATTCCCTATTTTTACATATGTTTTGGAATATATTATTATTGACCATCAGGCTGTTTATACTCAATTTTGAGTAACTCTATTGAAGCAAATGGCTCATGTGAATCGTCGATGGTGAAACATAATTAAAATCTAATTTTACGAAGTTTAAGTGTAAGCTGCTTCTCAAATGCACTTTTTTATTCGTGTTTATGGTGTGATATTTTCAGAGAATTACTATGACAGATTCTGCAACAGAGATTAATTTCTTTCTCCATTATGATTCTTTTCTCATATTCAAAGAACCAAACCAAAGCAAACTCTACTTATCCCACTCCCTGTGAAATCGCAGTGTGCTCTGAGCAAGTATGTCAGAATCACACCCTCACAGGTTATGAATAGCATCCCTGCTGAGTAGTGTTTTTAAAGGAACAAAATATTTGGGCAGGATACCAAGGGTAACAGAATACAACACAAGCAAGTCTGACTGGGGGTTATGCATCTGCTGGGATGTGGTGCTTAGAAATCACTGAGCTGTGCTTGGAGATAGAGGACTTGTTTTCTTTTTCCTGTACAAACTCAGGCAGACACTTGTTTCTCATCTCTAATTTAGAAGTCTTCTAATTATCCCGTTGCTCTCTTCGTCAGAGCAAATGGAATTTTCGTGAGGCAACACACTGAAATTCCAGATCACGGAAACCCTCTGCTTAAAGGGACTGTTGGTAAAAGAGTTGCTGATCGACTTAGTATTGGGTACTCCAAAAGACACAGGAAGAAACTGGTCTTGTAAGAGTCCTATTAAATCCTCCCCTGCTGCCATCTGGTGCCAGGAGCAAGTAAATTACTGTAACTGTCCAAAGAGTTCCACTTACTGCACTGAGCCTGCGAGGATGAGCAGCTACAGCAGCCTCTCATCTCGCTCTGCTTAACCTTGCTCCCTCCATTACCAGCTGTTTGAAATGAGGCTCTGACTCTGAGGAAAAATGAAAATATGAGGTGCAATTATGGTGTGCTTGGGAGACAGTATGATGGAGGGACTTAAACTTTCCTTTTCAAACCAGAACAACCAAGTACAAGATTCATATGCATGGGCAACAAACAGAAGATAGAAATCCATGAACATCTGCACAGTTATGACCTCACTGGAATCACAGAGACCTGTCAGGATAGCTCACACGCCTGTAGTGCAGCAAGGGATTGATGGGAACTCTAAAGGTGAGGAAGAAGGGTTGTGCTCTACAGAAAAGAGCAGTTCAATTGCATTTGGTCTTGTCCTGTGACAGGTGATGGGCCAGCTGTGAGCTATGGACAAGAATCAGAACAGAAAAGCATCCTCTGGAGTGTCTTCTACTGACCATCTGATGCACAAGGGGAAATACATGAAGCATTTTTTAGACAACGAGCAGTCACATGATTTCTGCAATGGATTGAAGACAATTTTTGCCACAGGTGATTAATAAGCCAGCTGTGGCAATTACTTTGACGGACCTCTTGCAAACAAGGAATCACTGGTCAGAGGTTTGATGGCCAATGGTAGCCCTGGCAGCACTGACAGTGGGATGGTGAAGTTTAAGGTCCTGAGAGAAGGGACCAAGACAAGTACCAGGTGAGAAAGTTCTGAAAGCAACCAAAAATGTAATGTTACTGTTGGATATAGCTGCCTTGCCTGTTGGAAATGCTGCAAACCACCACTCTTTATGACACTCGTTTCCAGTTTCTTGCAACCTCATTACATGTTAAATATTGCAGACTTTCCACACCAAGCATCTGTCCTGGGATAAGTTACTAACACTGTTAATATTTTGGGAAATTTCAGCAAATTATTCAGCTCTTTTTAAGAAGACAACATTCTTGTTTGCTCATAGTAAGTTTTTCTAGCAACTGTTCTCTTGAGAAGTTCCAGTATGTCTGTGTTCCAGAACACTTTTGTGTTTATATACAATGTATACCCCATATTTTCCTAATTCATCAAAAGGATGACACAACCTTTTAGAAATTTTCCATTCCTATACATTACCAGGTAATTATTTATTGGAGTTTACCAGTTTGAATTGCTGAATATTCAGTATTTATAAATTACCTCACCCTCTCCCACCACCAGCTATCAATCTGCACATTCTCTCCAGCTGACAGATTATGTTCCAACTCCAGGGCCAGAAGGCAAAGCCTAACTAGTCCTGCAACTGTTGTTCCATGAGGGTCTGGATAAAGCTGACGCCAGGCATTAGAACCAGAAATGTTCCTTCAGGTGCCCACAGTGATACAGGTGCTCTTTCCTAGCACAGGGAGTGATGCTCCACTGCTCTCAGCCCAGATGCAAAAACGGAGAGCTAAGGCTTAGAAACAAGGAAAGGAACAAACCAAGGAAGCTGACAGATTTACATGAGGGGGTGGAGGAACCAGGGGAAAAGCAAAAATTTCACAGAAGAGAGCAGCTGTAGCTATCAAATGGGGCTAATACATTTGAAGCAGGATAAGAGCAAAATGAACTAGAAAATTCTTGGAATCCAGAGAGGAGATTGGACACTCATGAAGAGATGGAAGGATGCAAGAAAGGAAGGAATGGTGGGAGAGAAGGACAAGATTGGGACTTAAAAACTAGAAGACAGCAAAACAATCACTACTATCAGACATGAAGAAAAAGACGAAGAAAAAGACGAAGAAGACAAAGATGAAGATGAAAAAGAAAAAGAGAGGGAGATGGAGAGGGAAAGGGAAAAACCAGACACAGGATCAAGACTGAGTGAAAGAATCTGGAGAATGTGAGGCTTTGTGAATTATAGATGAAAGACTTGAAATAAGTGGTTGTGCTTAAATGGCAGAAGGGGCTTAAAGAGAGAAAGGATTACGAGAAAGAAGAGATACTGGATTTTTATCCAAGAAAAGCTAGGCAAGCTGGTATTGGTGATCAAGGAGACTGGGACAGGATCTTACCAGATCTTTTGCAGTGTGAGTTTGTTGGTTTGAGGTGTTTTTTGGTTGTTTGGGTTTTTTTTTGGGGGGGGGGAGGAGAATTTGGAGTTGTTTGGGGTTTTTTTACAGCAGCTTTTGTGGTGAAATTTCCAGCTATGCTTCTGATGTCTGTGCAGCCTGAACACTCAGAGATGTATAGAGAGCTAATCTGAGAGCTTAAACAGGGCAGGCAAAGGTTGCAAGAGCAAGCAGAAAAGCGTAATTGCTTTCCTGTGGTCCCACAGCAGGTTAGTGTCAAAATAAGGAACAGAATTCAGATTCTTCCTCCCAGCTCCAGTGCCCAGTTCCCCAGATCCTGTTGGCATCTTCCATTTCCATGCAGTGTACAGACCAGACTGACAAGACAGGCACCACTACAGCAAAACATAGACCCATGTAGGGAGACATAGACTCCTCTGCCTGCAGTCTGACCTGAAGGGACAGAAAACATCTCTGGTTATCAAGTTCTGGATCGGAACTAAAAATCTATGCTTAGAAGAAGAAAATGGTGGCTTGACAATGTCACCCTAAAGTGGCTGAAAGAAGCAAGCTGCCTTGCATCTGCCCATCTTGGAGCGCTAGCAGAGCATCTATATCCATCCAGAAAGACACATGTCCCTGAAAAACACCGTGCTTCTTGCAATTGCATGTCTGCATTGCAACGAGGATTTGTAAAGCCCAGGGTCCAGTACATCTGTCATATTTTCCCCCTACTTCATTTGTCTCACAACAAACCACTAAAGCATAGCTAACTGGGTGTTTGCTACACAGCTACAGCAAACAAATGAATTTTTAGTTCATGGTAACAAAAAGGTCTACAGGTGTTAGCTAGGCTTTACCAGTTAGCAACAAATTAATGAAAGTTAATTTATTAATCAATGAACAACATGTTCATTATTATTAGCATGTTAATTTTTCTAATATCTGAAAAATTACATCTAGCTACTGCTAGGAAACAATTCCTCTACTTTGTTTTCAGCTTTCCAAAAAGCATTACAATTGATAACAACCAATATTAAAGAAGAAATCAGCAGCAGTTGCTACAAATAAAACCAACACAGATTAAATCTTGTGTGTCTGTGTGGACATATGCAGGAAGAGCATTAAATCAAATAGCTGCAGTTTGGGGGACTGAAAGTAAAAGCAACTGATAGAAAATGTATGCATTGCTGGAACACCTTCCAAATCCTGGCTGCTTGCAAGCTTCTGCTGCCATCAACAACAATTTCTAACTTGTTGTGGAATTTATCATAATTATTTTTTTCCAAAAGCCCCAAATCAAGAAGGCAAACAGCAATTACCTCTTTATATTAATGACAAATACATTCGCATGTCTATATTCACCCAAATGTTCACTGGAGAACTCCAGATTTGACTCTAAACCAACACATCTGCTAGCATTTATCTTTTCTACATGTTTTCAGTCAAGTCTCCACTCTTTTTGAAACAACAGAGAATCCACACAGAGAGAACTTTGGCTTTGGTCCTGCTCTAGAGACTACCTACCAAAAAATTATGCTTTCTTTCTTGCATTTTCTATTAAGTCTTATTTTAATTCTCTGCTATCTCACACTGTTCATTATAAAAGGATAAGAAATTTCACACGGCAGTTGTACATGAATAGATTTTAAGAATGGAGAGGCTTGGGTTTCTGCAGTATATTTGATGACAAAAGTACAGAAATCAATCATTACATCTCCGAGCATTTTTACTATGCTGTGAAACAAAAATGTTTCTTGGTCTTTAGAGAGGCACTTTCCCATTAATTCTAAGCTCAATAAAGCAAAGACCACAATCCAGACAAAAGGTCTTCCCCATATTTCAATGTAAGCTGAGTAGAACTCCCTTAAGCAGGAGGTTCCATTGGTTATAATGGCTGTCTTGAAATGAGAAAGGGTTGTAAATCCATGAAATTAGAGGAAATAATTCACAAGCAAACAGAAATTTAACATTATGAATATCTGACAATGACTTTTAAAATGCATGAAACCTTCAATTGCCAGAGAAGAAAAAAAATTATTTGTCACGGAAAAATTCTAATGCAGACTGCTTTGGGTTGTTTTCGTGGTTTTTCCACATAAACATTTTCATAGCTTCTTCATAGATTCTAAATTTCAATTCTGTAAGATTTAGTATTCTTTACTAGCACATTTCCATGGGTCCCCCAAGTCATGGCATATTTGCAAAGTGCATAATAATTTGGCTTTGTTTCAAACCTGCTTTTCTCTGACTTGCACCATCTCAGCTACCCTCCAACTTTCCCCATGCTGAGCTGAAAGTCCTAGTCTAAAAAGCAGCATTCACCTGCTGAAAGGAACGCAGCAGCCTATTTGAAATACATAAATCCTGCCTAATTATGATGACACATAAAATGACTGGGCATGGCAGTTCTCCCTAGCTCAGTATAAGGATGTATTTCTGACTCTTTGTCCACTCCACCCCTACTATGGTGTCAAGTCTTACTTCATATTTGCATTCTGGCTCAGTGCCCCCATTCTGTGCCACTGGGAATCATCCATCTGCTTCAGCTTCATGAAAACCATTATTGTGTAACTGAGACCCTAAACATGACACCATCTCTTCTGGAGTCCCCAGTACCCTTTCATTGACACCAACAGCAAAAACAGAAAGGGCTGAACACTTAAGCCAAAGAAAGAAGTGGAGAGCAGTGTGGGAGCAACAGAATCGTAATTCCGCATAGGGAGCCAGAGGGAAGAACCACAATAAGGAGAAAGTGACTAGTGATGACAGGGATGGGGCAGCCCATTTACTGGCTTAATATAAAAGAACATAAACTATTAAATTGCCACTAAATATCACTGTAATCTGAAGGTGCTTCAGAAAAAAACAAGGCAAAAGAATTTTACAGCAGTATAACATATTGGAGAGAAGGAGGAGCCAGAGATGAGAACCTAAAAGAAAATAGAGTCTGAATGGACAAGAATAACAAAAAAAATGGGAGTAAAGCCAATCTTAAACACAAGTTATAAGGATAATTACAGAAAGATCATGTTCTCATCAAGAGGCTAGTCCAGGAAATCAAGCTGTATTTAATGGCAGTAACCAGAGAGAAAACAGAAGATGAAAACCTCAGGGAGATGAGGGGAAAGCTGAATAAGGCTCATTTTTTTTTTCACGTCCTTTTGAAATCTGCAGTTATCTGGGAAAGCAGCACAAGGTGGAACAAACCACCTGTTTAACCTCTACTAACATGATTGAAATTCAGTTCCTCTAAAGAAAACATTTGAATATTTTTAATACTACATCACTTAAAGGGCTCATTTGCAGCTCCTAAAAATGCCCTAACATCATACAACTGAAAATTTCCTGCCTTTCTTGACAAGTGAAATACATCTCTTCTGCTTCATACAAGATCAAAGAAGACACTGGCGTTCTTACTAGGGTATATTCCTAAAAGTGAAAATCGGGGGCATTCACTGAATTTTAAACATTGAACAGGACAGCTGTTTCTAAAATCTCTTCTGAGAAGTCATTCTTAGTCAACAGTTTCTCCTTTTACTGCCTGCTTTTTTATCTCTGTCAGCCTGGCTATTACTGCTGTAATGCAATTTTCTGCTTACTTAATGGCATGGTATCCTGCATCTGTATAATGGCAGATGGAGTAATTTTGAAGATTAATTAGATACAATATAAAATTATGCTTAGATTGAAAGGCCAGGTAGAGTCTCTCACTTCCCAGTAGTCCAAAGAGCATGACTGAACAAGATGGGGAGGTGGCTAGATCCCCAGTCTCAGTGTGCCTGCTAGTCCCTAGTAGTAGTTAGCAAGGGAAAAACTACTGGTCTTTGTAAAAACATGTGGGAAACATCATCTGTAAAGTTAGATGCCTCTGACACACTTGAGCACACTTCCTGCATGAATATTTATGTAGGTACAGTGTATCAAAGCCTCTGAACTCTTGTTACCATTAGTTTCACACTTTCCTCCTAGCAGAGAAAAAAAGAAAAAAAAGCCACAATTTGGATCCTGTTTTGCCTAGAAAACACCAAATATTTCAGTTTCTCCTCAGCTTCGCAATCATCAAGTTGTACTTCAGCACTCCTTGCAACTTTCAACTTTTGGCTGCCGTATTGCTTGCCTCCAAAACAAGTTATAGAAGAAAAACAGTTCAGCAGTAAGAATTTGAGATCTTAAAATAATTGGTGTAGAAGTAAATAGCAACACTAACCTCTTTCATTTTTTCCAGTTCATTCTGTAGTGCTTGTTTGGCAATTTCAACTTCTATAAGCTGCTGTCTTAATTTTTCATTTTCATCTTCTGTTATAGTACGTTTTTCTTCCACATTTTCTAACTCGTGATGAAGTCTCACTGATACATCTTTTGCAACCTAAATGAAATGGTATATCAAAAGTAAGGTTAAAAAAAAATTACTGCTGCAGTGCTTAGTGCCTAAGCAACCATTTCGAAGTTAATTCTGGATGTTTTGATGGAAAAGGTATGTAAGGAAACAGGTAGACAAGGACATTGACAGACAGAATTCTAAATTATTCCAAATTCAAGCAAATTCCTTCCAAAAAATGGCACATTATTCCTACAGACTTCACAGGAAACCACATTAGACATTAAACCCCAACTCCTTCTTAGGTTCTGTCACATCAACAGTTAAACAGGACCTTCACTACTCCTGGAGACAGTGCATCATCTATCTTCTCCCAACCACAGCTAGCTTACGCTTCTCAATGCACTAAAGCACATTCCCTTCAAATACTTGACATGCAACAGCATCTGAAAGCAGGGTCCATCTTCTCCAGGCCTTCCCTACCTGTGTCTACCTGTGACCACAAATGGTCACATTTATTTTGACTCTGCTAGTTTCTCTCTCCTTGGTGGATAATTAATGAAAATATTTACTCCTATTGTCTCATTTTAAGATTAAAATACGAACAAACAACATTTTTACTGATGTTGTGTTCACCCAAATTCATTTTCAATGAAAATGAACACTAAGGTTTTTGGTTGGTTGAGGTTTTTTTAACGCATTTTCACAGGAATAGAGTTAAAAGGCATATGACAAGATCTAATTCCTCCTCCTCAGGAAAAGTAATGAGAATCTTGCCCTGCAAGCCACTTGCACTATATTTTGTGAAAACACCAGAAACTATAATCACACACCAAAAATATTTAAATATACACTAATCACTGTGTTGATGGTGATTTAGACACATAGTTTGAAAAGCCTCATTTCCTGCTTTTTTTAGAACTCTGAAAGCATAATTAATCCTACTTAGCATTAGCTAGGGGAGTTCAGCGAGCTGTCCTTCATGGCTTTCACTCGAACCATCTTTATGTTAGTATGTCAGAGAGTTCTTTGACATACTAAAACACTAGAGAAAAAATAATAACTGCAAGCAAGCGTCTAGAAAGATCCAATCTATCAGAAATCACCAGCAGCTAGTGACTCAGCCTCCCTTGACAAGAAACCCAGTGTGTGTGAATTACAGATACAACACTGCAGTGTAGCACAAGATCATTCAATAACCTCCCCCACTGCACACGCACTCAAGGCACATAATGCCCAACAGAAAGAGCGAGTGGAGGGGAATTTCAATTATAACCATACTCCAAAGAGACTGCAGAATGAGCTGAGAAACACACCACAGGGCTTTAGCTTGATGTCTTTTCCTACACTTAGTAATAAACTGCTCATCTGGTTGTCCAACCAAAGTAAAAGGAAAATCATGGGGGATATATAAAAAGGCACCCTAACAGAACCTGTCTTCAGTCTATAGATACAGTCTGGATCAGTAAATAAAACCAAATTGTAATATCATTACTGGTAGCTAATTTTTTGACACAAAATCTGGTGGAATAATTACTTATGCAGGAAAAAATACAGAACATTCTAGATCAAGTGGGAAATGGACTCACTTATGCAATATACATTTTAATACAGCTATCTGCAAGACTGTATCTCTGAAGGATCAAGTACCCTAATACATTGCAGAATGAACAATGCAAAATGAACAGCATCAATTTGGATAGTCATTCTTCAGAAGAGGACATGGAAACACTACAGAAAACCGCACATGAGTTATAATTATGGTTAGCCAGCACCCAGAATTCTATTAGGCAGAAATTTGGCATTAGGCATTCATCGCTACTCCAAAGCAGAACATATTCATGAGCAGTGAGAACACTCTGCAAGAATACTGTTCCTTTCCAAAGAGTCATTGGGAAACACATGGGAGAAATGCTAATCAAAGCGAGCTCTTTGTCCAGCTCAATCCAAGGCCTTAGCTACTATCTCCTATATTGGCAGAAAAGCACCTCAGCAGAGGTGCCCTCAACAATTCCCTCCCCAGCCTGCATATGTATGACTTGCTAATAAAAGTAACATTGAGCCAACAAAGAAGACAACTCTACAAACTGGAATCACAATATTCACTTGGGACATGAAGGCCCATGTTCAAACTCTGCCTGCAAATGTTTGTATCTCAACTGATCCCCTAAGTAGCATTCTAAGTGTGCAAAATATCCCTTGTTTTGAACAGAAATCCCCAAGAAAAGGGAGTGATTTTGCTTCTGACCAGGAAGACTGTATTTGGCCAAGAACCACATGGGCAGATGTATTTGTAGAGCTGTCACAGCCACAATAGAAAACGTGGGTTTTGAATATGCACAGAAAAGAATTATGAAATAGAAATTTTAATAATAATGATGACAAGCTGGAAAACTTTCAGAAAAAACAATCCAAACCACGCCTGGGAATAACATACTCTCAATCCATCATACTTATCAAAACGAAGTTAAAAAATTACCTTGTTCATAATCACGTGTTAAATTCACATTTTAAACTGCAGCCCACAGAGTCCATGTGCCATGGGTAACTAGAGCCCTAGGCAGAAGTGTGGCAAATAAACTCATGTTTACTACACAGAGGTCGGCACTTCCATGAGAAAAGGTCAGTTGACTGGGAGACCAGTCAGCTGAAAAATGTTTAGGTGTCCGGGTTCAGCAGGAGTCTTTCAATGTCTAGCGAATGGAAGCAGAAATTAAACTTCCAGTTATGTAAAGAAAGGTGTTTTTTCTCTGTAATTGGACTAACCTAGAATGGGGATGATGGGTATTTCACCAATGACAATCTTTAAACAAGGACTGAAACTTTTCCTCGGCAATGGGCTGTGTCTCATTCAGATCCTGTGCATGAAACGCAGTTGATGACACACTGAAATTTGATGGGTTTTGTCTAAGGTTTCAGATGGATGTGAAAAACCCTGGATTCATTGAACATAACAGCAGTTTTTTTTACTGACAGCAACAGAGTAAGGATTTAGTGTTGTGACTGCAAGTATTCAATCTGCTTGCCCACTAAAATCTTTCACAAAAGAGTGACATAATCCCCTTGAAGTCAATGGGGCTGTTTGGTGAGGTTGGTTTAATTTTGCAGTGGAAGGGTATGTTTTGCGTTCATCATAAAGGGTCCAAAACCTTTAGCTCTTAATTTGAGTTTGAGTCACTCCTTGCACATTACCTTTATGAAAAATGATAGGACTGAAGCTGAAAATAGCCTATCTACACACAAGAAGGGCTCCTATTACCAAGAATGGCTTGGCCGTTGCCATTCCATGAGCTGCACTGGGTGCACAGTGGAACGGATGGAAACGCCTGAGTCATGAGGACCAAGAGCACGGTTGTGTCTCCATCTGAGACGCTCCCTTCCCCTCGACACCTGCTCACGTCTGTACCTTGAGGTCCTGCTCCATGCTGCGTATGAGCTCGTTGTCAATCTCGCCGGTCTGGGCGTAGCGGAGCCTCTTGCGCTCAGCCTTGCGCAGCCGGTACTGAAGGATCCGGCAGTTCTTGTTGGCTCGCTCCAGTTCATGGCGCATTTCTTGAAGCTGACAAGCATCCTCCTCAAAGAAGCTGTCCCTCATCTCGTCCATCTCTGTCCTCAGCTCATCTATCTCGTTCTGTCACCGGGGCGAGAAGGCGACAGGGATGCAACAGGTGGGTCAAAAGCACAAATGTCAACACGTACAGGGGAAGGCAGCCAAAATGGAGCTCCGCCCCACAGGGACGGCAGGTAAATACAACCCAGCTCATTATAAGCACCGCAACGAAGCAAGGAAGCGGCACTGTCCGCACGCCCCACGACAGAGCCATCTTAACGCTGCCTCCAGCGCTCCTGCCGCGAGAGAGGGAGGCTGGGAAGATCCCTCCCGGCGCGGGCGTGGGAAGGCAGCCCGCCCCCGCCCGGCCTCGGTTCTCCCGCACACCCGCCACCGCCCCCGCCCCTCACCTTGAGGCTCTCGTTCTCCTCCCGCAGTTTCTCCATCTCTTCCTGCATCTCCTCCTGCAGGTGCGGGCTCAGGGCGCCTTCGGGGCCGCAGCTCCTGCCGTCGCCTCCCGCCTCGCCCTGCCGCAGCCCCTCCGCCCCGGCCGCCTCCATGGCAGCGGGCAAGGAGGCGGAGGCGGCCGGGGAAGGCTCGGCCGGGGCGGCGGCCGCGGAGGCGGCGGAGGCAGCGGAGGAAGCGCTGCCGCTGCTGCTGCTGTGGTTGCTGCCCTTGGTTTGCATCTGGGCTGCCGCCGCCAGCCCTTTCCTGAGGTGGAACTGGATGAGCTCACTTTGCAGGCATCCCTCCTTCCAGTACCCGCCGCCGCCCGCCGCCGCACCGCGGCCCTTCCCCGCGCCCGAGGAAGATGGAGGCGCCGGGGCCGCCTCCCCCGCGCCCTTCAGCGGGGACCGCCCCGCTTTCCCCCGCCACTGCTTGGGCGGCGGCGCCGCCGCCCCCTCCCGCTCGCCCCCGCCGCCCCCTGCAGGGGGCGCCTCCTCGGCGGCGCCCGGCGGCGGCAGCGGCTCCTCGGCGGCGGCGGCGGCGGCTCCTCCTCTCCCGGCGGCGGCGGCCGGCGGAGGTTCAGCACCGGCGCCGGGCTGGACAGCTCCCCGCGGCGGCTTCTCGGCGGCGCGGCCGCGGGCGGCTCGCGGGGCCTGGCCGGGCGGCGGCCGCGCCGAGGCGGCTTTGGCGGCGGCGGGCGCGGCTTTGGCGGCGGCGGGCGGCGGGCGCGGGGCGGTGTCGCGGGCCCGGGCCGGCGAGGATGCTCGCGGCTGCTTCCTGCCGCTGCTGCCCTCGGGATGCAGGCGCGGCTCGGCGGCGGCGCCCCCTGCAGGCGGCTGGCTCATGGCGGCGGCTATCTCGGGGACGCGTCCATCACCGGCGGTGTCCTCCGCCTCCTCCGCCGCCGCCGCCCCGAGAGCTGGGGGAGGAGAACCGGAGAAGCGGTCGGGGTGGGGACGGGGAGGACGGGGAGACGGGCTTTCCGGCCACGGCGGCGGCCAGCCTGCCCGCTCTCCGCCGCCGCGGCGCCCCGCCGGCCCCCAGCCCTGGCCCGCGCCCACCTGCGGGCGGAGCGGTCCCCCGGGAGCGGCCGGGAAGAATCCGGCCGAGGCTGCAGCCCAGAGCCTACCGGAGCGGCTCATGGAAGGGCCCGAAGGGCTCGGCTGAGACTGAGACCTGTTCCCATTCCGCCTGCACCTAGGGGCGTTTCCCCAGCCCTGATGCCGAACCTACCCCCGCCGGGCCGCCACACCAGGGATTAATTTCCTTCCACACATAAACTTCCCTCTCCCTTGTCCTCACCACTAAGCCTGGGTTGCTAATGTCTGCCCACTAAAAGGCCTCTTCCCAGTGTCTGTCACAGCCGAGTGAAGGAAAGCTGCTGTACAAAGGGCTGCACACGTGGAAACAACTACAGATTTGCTTTCAGCTTTGACAGCCACTCTTCCGGGGCAAGGTGACTTGGGAATCGAGGGTCATAAAGGAAAGGGGTTCTGCAATCAGCTTCTAAATATACATTTGCCCTAGTTCGTTATCCAGAGGTGCTGTCAGGATTTAAGACTGATTCATGTTTGTTACCAGTTATGCAGATAGATAGGTTATATAGGACTCAGACATAAACACTCCAGCAGATTTTCAAAACAGAGGAAGCAAAGAATACATCCTCACCCAGAACAAAATGTTATGTGGCATTCTCTGAAGGATGCTCACTTGGCAATTTGCCCCTATAATGACACAATTAGAGTTTTCATGACCACAACAGATTATGAAAAAGGGCTGTTAAAAGCCATATCATGCTGCTAATGTCCCTGAATATATTCTGAAAATAATGGCTATGATCCACAAACTGTTTTCACACTGCCTTTATTCAACTCTCCTTAGAGGAGAAACATGGGCAACGACAGAAATGACAGCATTCTTAACACGGCCTGCCCATTGCCTCCTAGAATGTGGCTTAACCGTTCCCTGCTAGAACAGGGAATAAAGAAAGAAGCACGACTGGGCAAAGTCAATGCAGAGACTATACCATGCCCTGACAATTGGTTTGCTCCCTGGAACACACTAGACAATGAGGCTGTGTTTGCTCTGCTCTCACTGGCAGGAGCACATCATTTCCTCTCAAATGCACTGTCATTAATAACCTGCTTTAAACCAATATTCTGGAAATTAGTGCTCAAAATGACACAATTTGGCAGGCACTTCCCAAGCATTAATTAGTAAAAAGAAAGCATGGAAGTGTAGAGCTATAAAACTTGTATGACGACACTCTATAAAAGGTTCGCTTTGCATTTCTATTAGCCACCACAAATAGAATTCCCACCGTACCGTTGTTTGGAGCTATACAGGTATGAAATATAAGAAATGTAATTCAAATTAATCATCTGGGAACCCGATGCTGTACCTGAATATTTTCGGGAACTTTCACTGCAAGTAAGTCACCAGATTCAACCGCGACCTGCCAGAACACAACCCGTACCCTGCATGCCCCAAAATCCAGGATCGGCTACAGCCTACAGTTAAGTTGGCTGATTTTAGATATAGATATGGATATAGATATACACATGTATTTATATACATTTTTAACTGGCACAACGAAAGCCCCGTTTGACACCAAGTCCGAAATCTCTGTCCTCACAAAACTCCGCGGCTCGACCTTCTCCCCAGAGGCAAACCCACGTGGCGCCGGGACGCGGCGTCTCCGCAGGTTTTCCTGTCGGGACCAGCTGTCCAGGCGGAAAAAAGGGTAAATAAATGGAAGTAACAAAAGGGAGCAGTCCGGTGGCTCTACGCGCCGGCGCGGGGCTCTCCCATACCCGGGACTTCGGGCAGGGCATCCCTCCGGCCCTGGCCCTTTCTCTCCACCGGGCGCCCGCCTCTGCCCCTCCAAGAATTCGCAAACGCGACTTAAGATTTGGGAGCTTTTCTGCCTTTTGTCCTGGTTTAAAGGGGAGGAGGGGATTTTCGAAGGTCCCTCCCTCATACCTGGTGGGTCTGTTGCACCTGGATCCGGAGTAACATTTCCTTTTTGGGGGGAAAAAAAGAAAGAAAGAAAGAAAGAAAAGACGAAGAAGAAAAAAGGCTTGGATCTAAAGCATCCGCATTACTCACCACCACTTTGTCCGCTGCCCGGCTGGCGAAATGCATGCACGGAGAGCCGGGCACCGCACACGAGGTACCCGCCGCTGCCAGAGCCTCTCAGGAAAATGAGGCAATATTCATGAGCTGACCTCACTGGGCCTGGGAGACGGAAAGGGGGGGAGGGAAGAAGGCAGCGAAGGGAAGAGAAAGGAAAAGATTAAACGGCGAGAACCCCGCCCAGGACTGAAGGCTGAATTACGTCCCTTCATCTATCTGCACATGGTGGAATAGGATTACAGTGCAAATGGGGGAAGGAGCAGGCTGCAAGCAAGGGATGCGCCCGCTTTCCCTACCCAATGCATCCAGGCAATCGATTCTGATCTATTATTTAGCGTCCCCTTCAGGGGAGCCTGCTCGGGCCGGGCAGGGCTGCCGGGCACCTTCTGTACGGGCAGGGCTGCGGTGACAGGGCTTTCTTTCCTTTGTTCGCCGCCCTGCCCGCGCCCCTTCGGCAAGAGCCCGCTGCCGCCGGGAGGGGTAGAGACAAAGGCAGCCCCATCTCTGGGCTGGTGGAGACCATTCCCTAGGGTTATTTACCCGCTTCAACACAGGCACTAACGGGCCACTGACCCTTTCTTTACTCGTGTGGCGGGCAAATCTGTTTTACCTCTCTGTTCAATAATGAGGTGAATTTACCTTCGCTCTGAAGCACCTCAGAAGGCTCTTAAGACTTTGCGTTTGAAGTCTTTCCCAATTACAAACAAAGGAAAACGGGGGAAAGGGTTGCTCTCTTTCCCCTCCCCTCCCTTCCCTCCGAGGAGGGACCCTTGCCATGTGACGGCTGTGCGTGGGAGTGTCCCGGACCCACCTGTGTCTGTGTGAACACCCAGCAGGAATAGTCTCAGGGGGAGCAGTGCGCCATTTGGGGTCCCTCTCCCTCCTCCTGCAGCAGCTGACGGGTACAGGGGAGCTCCTGGGCTCTGCCTCAGCCCCGGCAGCGCCTTTCGCTGAGGGAGGGGTGGGGGGCACTTCCCTCCAGCCGTGGGGAGATTGGGTTTCCGGGCTGGAAACTCCTCCCGAAGGATAATTAAGTGATGCTTTCGTGCCGTAGGTATACCAGCATATCCATACATGCATACATCTACGTATAAACTGTATGTACACATATGCACTGTGCATACACATATACATAAATGTGCGTGCACACACAGGTGCGAGCACTCCTACAAAACATACATACGTATGCATGGGTTTGTACATTGTATGTTCATATATGCTTGTCTCTGGGGTTCTTGTGCAGTCCTTGGGGGAGGGCAAGCTCAGGGGAGACCAGCTGCCCCCTTTCCAGCTACCCCTCCCCCCACGATCCTCTCCACCTCTCCTGATATGCCGAGCAGGACTCAACACGTCTAAACCAGCGTGTCCTGGCATGCAGAAAGGTACTCCCCCCATGCAGGTGCGTGTCCTCCAGACTCCAGCCCAGGGACTGCATGAACAGGATATATATAGATGTGGTGAGCTGAGGACAATCGGAAAATAGGAAATGGAACATTAATGCTGTATAAGAAAATCACTGGGACTATGAGAAACTACTTTTAAAATTATTAATATTTAATGATTTTTTTAGGCCTTTGAAACTCAAAAAAACTGCAATCATACCAAGTAAACAGAATAATTGGTTGACAACATGAGGCATGAAAATATGAAATATTTCTGGAGTCGGAGTTGAGAAAATTTCATATGAAAGCACTAGATAGATTCTGCTAGAACATCTAGTTCCTGATCTCAGTGAATACACAGAATAGAAGTATTAAGGTCATCACAACAACATAACATTTTGTTTACACAATGTCATTCAGAGGGACAAGCACAGGAGTCCCTACTTTTAAGCACTGGACATTATTTACCATAATTTCTGCTCCCTTGGTGGGTGAGTTGCCTGGATGAACTTTCTGCAGAAAACAGTTATGGGATGTGATGTCATCTTATACCACCTGCAACAAGTTTTATCATGCTTTTGGAAAGATACAGATTCTTATTTTCTCCTAGTAGTGTCCAAATGAAAACCAGGTGATCAGGTTATCTTCACCTACATTGTCAGGCCATATGTCTGATAGCAAAGATCAATTTTATGTCAGTAAAAATTGCCAATCTCTCAGTGTGGTTTGGGACGGTTGACTTTATTCTCAAAATTTCCGTTCTGGCTAAACTTAAGTGCTGACAGAGTTATAAAAATTGACATGGGCACAAGAATGTTCTACTCATATAATTTACTTTTCTGGGGGTAATGGGTATAATCTACACAAGTTAAAGTACCCTTTTTCTAATATAAACTATATTTCCATTAGGAAATTTTCTGCCAGATCTCTGTGGGCATTTTCTATTACTAACAGATCATGATATGAAATACACAATAATTATATCTACCCTTGAATAAGTGCAGTATGAAGAGACCCATATATACAAGTTAATGCAGTAAAAATTCCATTTATGAGTAGGTTTTATTATAGAGTTTCAAAAACCTGTGGATTGAAATAATACACAGAAAGGAATGTCTTAACTTCACACAGAAAACAAGGGGCTCTCAGCTGACTATTGCCATACAGAAATGAAACACTGACGTGCAGAACAGTTGTATAAGTACACTGGCTCAAATGTCAGGGAAAACAATGGAAATAAAATACTAGAAATTACTTAGTGAGAAGTAGAGAACAAAGCAGAAAATATAATTACCGGTCCCATATAATTTCATGGTACAGAGAGATTTTGATTACCGAGAGCAGTTCTGGTTCCCCATATCAAACCAGGCATGGCGGAAAGGGGAAATGTTCAGAGAAGGGTGGCCAGGGCCTGAAGTGTCTCTGCTTAAGGAATGATGAGGTGTGGTAGGAGTCTTCAGATGGGAAACAGAGTGACGGAGGAGAAAGTCATGCAAGTCCCTACAATTGTTAGTAAGGAAGGTGAACAAGTGTAAAAGGTTCACTGTTACCCCCAGTCTCTTCCCACACAAATGGTGCAGAGATGCAAACATGAAGGAAAGAAACAAGCAGGTGATGGATTCCAAAAACGTAGAAAACAGTCCTTGTGGTTAAACTATTCAACTCCCTGACACAAAGGGTTGTAAATATAAGGGTCTATGTGAGTTTAAAAAGTGATTGAAGAAAGTAATGGAAAAAAAATTAGTTGGACAAAAAAAAGGGCAAACATGCTCAAAACCCACCTCTCCTCTGACTATTTTTTTGACCTGGGAGATGGTCTGGGAGAGGTATTAGCATGTGTTTTTGCATTTTCTTCCATCATCTACTATTGACCACAGTCAGACCCTTATCAGTAAGCTAAAAAATCTTTGATCTGGCTCTGTATGACAATTCTTATCCTGTTTGTATCACCCTCCAGCTTTGCCCCTCTCTCTTTTCCACCTTATTTTGTTTTCTTCATTTCTATTTCATTCTTCCATCTTAGATTTATTTTCATGCAGAGCTTTGGCAACCTGCTGCACCCTGGTAGAGCATACCTATGACTTTCTCATTACTTTTTTGCCTTCAATAGCTAGAAGTGTTTTGACTCAAATTAGAGCTCTTAATACCTTGTTTTCTAGTCCCTGTTATTGCTTGCTTGTGTGGAGACACATTTTTGTGTTCAGCCTACAACTGCATTAAGTTATATGCAGTTACACAAGAGATGAAAGTAGAGGAAGAGAAAAGAGAGGAAGAATTTCTCCTCCAAGCAGAGTTTCAGTTTAAGTCACATAAGTTCCTTTTCCTAAGTTAAGAAGAGAATCCCTTTACATAACACTCTAAAAGTGTGACCGAAGCATGACCTCCTAGCTTTTAGTAGAGAATACTTTAATAACGGATTTCAGAAGCGGCTTGGAGAGGATGCTTTTCCAGGAGAATGCCTGGGTGACTCGCAATTGCTGTACTTTCACCACTTGCTTACTCACCTCCTCTGCCCTCTTGGGAATATGCTGGGTTATGCTGGTGCAGAAAGAGAAGCTTCTGGAGCATGCTGTGCTAATTCATGGTGCTGGCACTGCTCCAGCTGGCAGAGGCTGCAGTTTATCTCCCTGCCCAGGAGGATGTGCCGGACACAACTCATTATACCCCAGTCCAGGGCCTGTTTTCTCTGTCCATAAAAAAAAAGGTAAGTTTGAGACTTTAATTTACCAATTTCTAATACGTTGACTAAGCACCCCATGAGGTAATTTGAGAATAAACAATGAATACATTACAACAGTTCTCTTTTCTTATTTACTTGGAAATGGAAAAGCGTTCCAGATGTACTGCATAGCAGAATTGTACAGCTCCAAATCATCATATTTCAAAAACAAGAAACCTTGATGTTAGGTAGGAATAATACTTGGCTGAAAGAACAAAGCTAAACCCCCAAACATTTTAAGTTCACACAACTCAATAGAACAGAAATAACAGCACCAAATAATTTGTTAAAAGAGGCATAGTTTGGCATACATATTTAGCCAGATCATTACATAAAATCATGGTGGTCTAATTGCCATTTTTTGCCTTCTTTTTCCTCCTCCTTAACAGCTGTTTCTCAGCCAGAGACAGCTACAGCATGGCACATTGAGGCTGCACCTTCTGTTCATCAACAGACCCTAACCACCAAGGGGACAGGATGCCCCACCAAAAGTACAGCAGTGCCATCTGCACCTTCCCTGGCAATTCATCCCAATGGGAGAAGTAGGTCATGTTGCCTTTTGCTGCTATGTAAAGGAAGCTGCTTCAGCCTTCATATCTAAGCGATCGCCCATATCCCAGTTAGGGAAGTCTGGATCTCATGCACTGTGTCATACCTCTCTTGTTTTAACCCTTGGGTTCAAACAACTCACTGGATTCTCAGACTCACAAGATTGTAAGGAGGCACAAAAAATTGAAATTGTAATGAAAATTAGAGGGATCTTTGGCTCCGCCAATGGAGAATAAAATTAGATGAAATTAGGTCTGTTGCTTTTAATAACTAAATTATTTTACAATAAAGGCTTAGTTCTAATTTTGCTATCACAAATTTCATTCAGCCTTTACAAAGGCTTCAGGAAGTTTCATAATCCTGGTTTTTATTCTTACAGCAATCAATTGTACTTATTGTTCAGAGATAATGACAGAACTGAGCATGCCTTGAAACAGGCCAGTGCTGCTCAACCATTTCTAATGATTAAAAATTTTCTATCAGTCTCTCTCTGTGTCTCCTGGAATTGCTATACCTTATGTTACTAGAATGATTAAAAACATATATATATATCAATTTTGAACTTTTAACACACTGAAAAAGGTCTCTGTATTGCCGTGTTTGCTGCCACTCTACTTTCTCATACTCTCTTCAGAGGACACGATTACACCAAACTTGCATAAATCCTATCATGCATGCATATATCTGCGTAGTCTATGTACTGCATTAGTATCTAAACCTCATTCATTACTCAATGAGGCTAATGGTACAGGAACAGTAGAGAAAATTTTATTGCTAAGACTGTGTGAATGAAAGCCAAAATATGGAATTCCTCTAGATTAATCAATCTTGTACCCTGTCTCATTGCAGTTTATATAGCATGCTCACTGGCTGCTGAAGGTAAACAGTATTTCTTTGGACACTAATACAGTACCAGTACATCCAAACAGCCTTTTCCAGGAAGAGATTTCAAATATAAAATATTTTTATTGCAGGTGATCTCAGAGTTAAAATATATGATCTTTAAAGAAGTTAGTCATGAACAGGCTGTACTCCGGGGTCTGCCTGCTTCCTCCTGACTGGGAGGCTGTGCCACGCCTGTGCATCACACCAAGAGGTGGCCCACAACCAAGATGAAGGTCTAATTGTCTATCTTGATCCTTAAAGTCCTCATTGTGACTTTCTTGAGCAGACTGCAGAGCTTCTTACCCCATGGTGCTCCACGACAGATTAAAGCAAGTGAAAACAGTGATTCTAGCAGCCTAGGGGGTTTACAGATACCTTCCTCTGTGCCTAAAGAGAGTCTGGGAGAAGCAGGGTCATCCCAGTCTCATACATCTGGTGACCAACAAAACGCAGTACTTTTCAGGGGTCTCCACAGTAGATGATTTTTCTTCATTTGTCTCCGGCGCTAGAATGCCCAATTCCTTTTGAATGCTAGGGGACTTAGGTCCTTATCGTGGAAAGGCAGGGAGGAAACAGGTGAATAAATAGTCTGCATCTTGTTAGCTGAGAGGCTTGAGAGTGTTTTATGTTTTTATTCATTCGTCATTTAATGCTAATTAAATTTTTATTTCCTCCCTGTTAATTCGGGATGCTTGTTTTGATAACTTATGGATGTGTATAATTGTTTAGGCTGGGACTATATCTTCCTTCTCTGACTTCCAGGTGGCATCACATTACCATATACATAAGCTTCCAGATGCAAAATTCAACCTAGATTTTCCAAGATCTGATGTTAGATAATTAGTTGCTTCTCCACCTGTGATGCCTCCTGAATTGCTCTCTGCCTTTTTGTCCCCTTCTTATGGATAATCTCTCTTTTTATTTTGTCTCTAGTTTCTCTGTTAATTTTTCACTCTAACTTGCATTTCAGGATCAGTGGATTTTTGTACATATCATTTGTGAGCTTAATGCAATTTTCAGAGATAACTCTTGGACTAGGAACTTTTGAAAATGTTGTCAAATTTATCTCTGTTCCTTTTTTCTCTTAAACACCTGTGAGACAACACAAGTAATTCTGAAAATAAGTTTTTTCATTTCTGTGTCTTAATGGATTTTGTGTATGATGACTGGACATTTTTTTTGTTAATTTACACTTACAAATCCTGTGGAAAAATCGCTGTATTTAGGCAAGCTGCAAATTAATAAATCAACAGTGAATCAGATCCCTTCTTCAACAATTTGCTGGGCTTCTTATCAGGCCTGTTATGCTGTTATCTACATCCTGGATCATATCCAAGCTTCTTACATAATGCCCTAGTACTTTCGGAGAAATTAGAGGACTCCGGCACACATCAAAACAATAAAATCAGGATATCAGGTTTTCCAGCTGGTGCATGTGCACAGAAAAAGCTCTGTAGGTGTATTGAGAAGTACACATGACAGGTTTGTTACAAGGCTTTTGACTCAGGGACCGAATTTTGATTCAGATTTAAAGAGCAAGTGAGAAAATTCTTTTCTCCAAATCTCCTCCCTTGTGTACGCTGACATTGCTTTACATGGTTTTAAATGACAGACAGCATCGATCAGCTGTGACTGAACCCACAACAGCTTCTATGCTCTCTCCGGGCTGCGGGAGAGCCGCTCGCTGTGCGAATGAGGCCAGAGTCTCTGTTTCTATGGCGACTTTACCTGCAGTCACCCCATGAAGCAGCCCCTCTTCCATTCCCTGGAGCTGGTGCAGGGGAGGGAGAGGACGTGGAGGCAAGGAAGGAGTATTTCCAAGGAGGAGCCTGGGAAATCAGTATTGGTGTGTTGTAGTGTCAGACTGTCGGGGAATAGACAGAGGAGAGACCTTAACCCTGGAGGGCAAGCTCCAGGGAGATGCTGGGCTCCTCCACCCTAACCCCCTCCTGCACTCCTTGCATCTCACAGAAAGCACGGCAGAGACAAAGTGATGGTAGCCTGATCTTGTTTGGAGCCCCCGCGGAGTAATGTTTTTCAGCACAGCACATCTACCCTGGTGTAATTCTATTATGAGCAAAACAGCAACCAAGCTTTGTGGAGAAAGGACAGGGCCGGTGACACTGGAGTCCTGCAACAAGGCTTTGGGTCACATTGCCATAGCAATATGTAAACCCTGGACAGCTGATGCTGCTGCCCACAGAGAATCGGGATGTTGCAGGACAGATCTGAGATAATCCTTTATTGATCTGAGGTGCAAGAGACCATTATTGAAGCATAATTGACCCTTAAGCTTCAGGTAATGCCTTTGCGTTGAAAAGGGTGCTGCAGAGTGAGTCTTTCTGTCAGGGTGCACTATGTGGTGGTAGAGAGATAGGCCCTGAGGGCCGGAGAGAGAGCCTCTTTCCTGGGCCCAGAGGTGACCCTGGGAGTGCATCCAGGTCACTGGGGATGGGCTGAGAGAGGATTGTAGGTTTGTGGACAGTGTTGGGCCTATGGGAAGTGATAATTGTAGTTTGTGACCTTATAGGGTATTGTTTGCCTGTTACCATAATAGGTAACATCTGTGCAGTATCCCAGGTGATTGGGGGACACTGTGGTGAACATCTTTCCCGTTTATATGATGTGATATCCTGTTGGGTGCTGGTATTTAGGGGAATTCAGAGTGCGCAATAAACGCTTTGCACTTTTCCCATCTTGTGTGTGGAGTCCATGCCCTTGCGCAATTACTGCATCTTTCTTCTCCCTCTGTTCTGAGTCTGAATGTGAGGTTGACTTGGTATCTATCCTAGCAAAGTCAGCAATAAATCCAAGTGTTTCTGTTTGGCCTAGTTAATCAGTTATTAATGAGTCATATATACAGGATAGGAAGCCCCACTGGTTTCATTCATTATTGAGGGAGGAAATCCAAGGAAAGAACATAAACTTACCCCATCATATAGCCATATTTGCTCAAAAGAGCTGTGATCCACTCTTTCCAAACTCAGCCTCTTTTCTCACAATCCAAGTTGTCTTCTAATTGTAGAAGAGGCATGTGTAGGAAGCAACAAATCATCATTATACAGAGATATTCCTTTAAATCTTCTGGGACTAAATCTTGGCTACAGTAAGGTCAATAGCTAATTTCACATTGTCATCAAAATGACCATCCCCAAACGTTAGGATTCCTTGGACATTTTGCTCATTGTCTCCTCTAAGCTGGAACAAGATTCTTCACACTGGTTTGAGAACTGACAGATTTAATATAGAAGCTTTACTAAACCAGCTGCTATAAAGTAAACATATATTTTCAAATCACTGATTATTTCTGCCATGACTAGAAAAAAACCAGTGTTCTGTTCACTAAAAATACTTCATATAACCTGAGAACTTCTGTGAATCATAATAATGAATGGTAGTAATGGATTTTATTAAAACATCAATTGTCTTTCCATTTACAAAATTTTTGTATTACTTAAAAAATACAAGGAAAATAAAAATCATTTAATGAAGCAAAGTAGATGTCCCCAGCATTTCTTTCAAGAGGAAATCCATAGTTACTGGAAAAGAAAGGTCTCTCTGCTGAGGTGGAGCTGCTGATGCTTGGGCACAGAGCCAAGCACTGCACACCATCTCCTGTTTGATGCTGGCCATGTACCTTATGACTTCCAGCTACAGTCTATGGATGCTGAAAAAGCTCCAGCAGAGAATTTCTTCAGCTCTCTGCAGCATTTTTGTGAGAGTTCTGTCTTTCCCATGCAAGTAACTCAAAACGATGTTACAGTTTTGTAAACTTCTTGCAGCTGCAGGTTGTTTTGCAGAATTGTTATAGTTCTAACTAAAAAAACATTCAGAGATGGGTGTCTTAGAACTTGACCAATCCCCTTAAGGGGTGGATGGCAAAAAACCAATTACCTTATGCCATTTAATACACTTTTGCGAACTAACATATAAAAGCCTTCTGAGAGATCATTAAAGCGCTTCCATCTATCCCTGAGCCTGGACTTCGTGTCGTTTCTCTACTCGTCCGTGGGGAAAACAGCGACACAGTCTTCTAAGTCATGATAATATTTGCTGCCATGTCTTCCTCTCCTACCCTTCAGATCTAGTTCTGGAACAAGATATGAGTAACAGACTGATTCAGGAAGGTTAAATCCTTTCTCTCAAAGATGACTGGGTTAATTTTTTTTAAGGAAAAAATCCTAAAACATTTTTACCTGTTTTTCATTTCCATGTACTTTCTATTAATCCATCATAATTTTAAAGATGCTTAACCGAGTTGAAGCAAAATTTCAGCTTTCATTTTGTTTACCATACTTTTAACTTGAATACCAAAAACTCTAGTTCCAAAGGCTTCCCTACCATTAAAGCCCACAAAAAGACACATGTGAAAACTTTTCTTGAGCCCTCTTTTAAGAATAAGTGTCTTCTTCAAGGGCTGCTGTGGTGACACTCTCATTGCAGGATGTTTTGTGAGCCATTGGGAGTCTGAGTGCATCTTGTAATTACTATCAAAGCTTTGGCAAAGGATCAAACTATTTCTTCAAGCAGGTTTAAAGTGTGACTCGAGCCCATGTGCTCTCATCAACTACCCTTTCAAACAGTCTGATTCAAGGCACTGAGATAATGGTGACCTGCACCACTGATGTGAAATGAGCATGGCACAGTTATTTCCAAGGCTGCCTGGCGAGCACATTAGTGCATGGGTGCTGTTCCCTGACTAAGGTGTTCTGGAAACCACATAGATCAATACCTTCCTGGGCCAAGAGCAGCTGCTAGTCCACTTCCCAGACAGCAACATTTGAGATTCTCCCCTTCAATATTTCTGCAAATTATGAAAGGCTCACCATACCTGAACAGGGACTTGTTTGTATCTGTAACAATATCCACCCCGAGACATGGATTCACCACTTGGTTAGTGTTTGAACTGTGTCGTAAGGACATCATCCACACAAGGGTCATCGAGACCAGAGGAGAGATTTCTTACAGGATGAACAGAAGTCAGAATGACTCCAAAGCCTTTTCTCTGAGCCAAAGGCTTTTTTTGTACACTACCACATTACCTGCTAGCACAACTTTCGTCTGGACCAAAACCAAGCTAACTTAGTCCAAGTACAGCATGTGATGTTTATGCCAGTTTAAGGAATGATCCTGACTGCAGCAAAAGAGTTGATACCTGGTCCAGAGTAAAAACTGCTGGGCAAAGCTTTTTTTTTGCCATTTTTTTGGCAAAGCATTTGGAAAGTGTCATTGCTATTAAGCATTTGTTTAAAACCATTCTGTAGCACATTGCCACAACGTCTGGCACAAGGAGCCCTAAAATCAGATGTACCCTCTCTTTGCGTCTGTCAGTTGAGATGGAGACAGCTGACTGGGAAAGAAATGCAGATTTTTTACTTCAGTGATACAATTTGGCGTATGTGCATACTTGCCAGTGTATTAAAAACATGCTCTAGTCCAGTCGTCTGATTTTATTTAATTTCTATTTCAGTTACATGTGAAAGCAACAGGGAGATTGAAAAGTTATATAGCATCATCTAGTGTTCATCTACAAATCTACAGGAGCCTGCAGTTTCACCACCCTCACTTATTCAGATTAGCGAGCACCAGTGTTGACTCCAAAAGAAAATGCAAGGTAAATTCCTTGTTTCCAGCTTTTGGCCTCCGGACTCTAAGGAAGAAAAGAAAAAGGAAAGAGCTGTGTTATACCCATGCTGTTAGCATTCACAGAAGTGGAACAAGAATATTAAATATTTTCTTGCAAGCATTTTTGCAGATAAGGCTAAACCAAAGAATTTTGGTGTGTGATTTTAGTATCAGCATGGTAAAAGCCCAGGATCAGAGCCTGCTGTACTCACTCTGATTTGACAAAAAAAATTATAATGCTTTAGTTTTAAGTACTTGTTCAAAGAAAGAGAATCAGAACAGGAATCTAAATTTTCTGTCTCCAAGGCTAAGCATTTTAAATTAAATTACATAGAAGGAAATGCAATAGAAATCCAGGAGGACATCACAGAGCTCAGAAACCTGCCTTCTATAAAGCATGTCTGCTTATGTTCACTATTCTAGAGGGGGTTTGTCTTCTCCTTCTTAAAAGCTTAAAATTTCAAGATTTAAAACTGGTTTTGCTTGACTGTGTACTGTGTTTGTGTGTGTAGAACAGCCGGCGGAGAGGTTTGTGCTACTGCAAAAAAAGAGGAGAAAAAAAACTACCCCTGGTCTTTCATTCAAATCTAGGCTACAGCGTAAGACTTTCTGTTATCTGTGTCAATGACACTCCCAAGCATCTCCAACATTTCTCATCTCACTCTGGAAAAGGCAACCTCTGTTCCTAGAGAGCATAGCAGCTCCCTTCACCACCCAAACAGCAGAAAAAAAGGTGGATCACGTTTCCCCAGGCTCTTCTGCTGGATGATTTCCCATGGTATGCCGTCCCCTGTAGGTAAGCATCATATTGTGGCTCCCTGCAAAGACCACAGAGCATGACCCAAGTGATGGTGCAGGCAGGGAGGAGACAAAGACAGGTTATACTGGAAAACAGCTTGAGAGCAGGACAGATAACCAGATGGGAGGCGGAGGGAGGCATACCTTTTTATCAATTAAGACCATTCTTGTCTTCTTGATGAGAATCAAATGGAACAATTAAATATGACTCAAGATGAGTAAGGTCATGTGACACACTCATTTGAGGAAACAGCACTTCAGAGTGGGCCAGGAATATTTGGGAAGCTGGACATTTTTTCTAGTGAAATCAATGAGTCCTCAGAGGTTCTTCTTTGATAGGAATACCTAGGAGCTAAATGAATTCCTTTCAAACCTATTTAAAACTAAACATGTATTTCTCTTGCACCCTTTCAATAATCCAAGGCCTAATTTTTTGATGACTTGGGACAATGGACTAGGAATCCCTGTCCTGCAATACCTGCCCAGTTGTGTGCCTAAGGGATTTTTTATGGTTGCAAGCTTGGTGGCTTTTGTGACACTTAGTCATATTTATGTTTGCTGTATAATATCAGCAGGTGGCTGTCAGATACAGGAAGTGTATTTCACATGAATCTTTATGCATTGGACACTTGCATTATGGAATTGATACGTATGAAATCACATCATGTGCGAAATCTCAGAAGCAGAGTCCTCAGGGCCACCCAGGTATTGGAATTTCGGGTGTGGTCTGAAAAAAAATAAAAATTAAGAGAAAGAAAAGCGTGAAAAACTGAGCAACGGAAATATTTATCATATTTTCCAGAAAAAATGTTCTGTTAGAAAAAATGTTTGTTTTCTGCTAGGTCTCGACTCAGTGATGTGACAACTCTCCATATACTATCATTAGTTCTCATTTCAATGTTAGCTTTATTGTGCAAACATCTGTGACTACCCAGTCATTTCCATCTTTTAATACCTATCCATGCACATGTTTGCTCCTTACACACCTTTTCTACCTTTATAGTACCATAATTATGTTTCAAAAATGACTGATTTGGTTTAGGAATTTTATGTTGAATATACATTTTAGTTTAATCAAATAGGTTTGGAATTTGTTTTCCATGAGTTATTCAGACTTCTCTAAATGAGACTGAAATATGTTTTTCTTGAAAATCACTCTTATTTCCTCTCTCATTGCAAATGAAACAGCAGAACCAGAATACTGTGTTGTATACCAACACAGAATATCAATTAGAAACAACAAGAGTGTTATTCTTTCCCATGACAGAAGCAAAATTAGGCAAGAAATGTGAAGCTATTTTATACCTCATGTTTTATTTTATAACATTTCTTTCCAGTTGTCTTGTACTACAATTTATTTTTCCTGCTTATGCAATGAAGACTAATTTTTTTTCTTTGAGAAATATTTTTGTTAGCTCTCCTTTCCTTTCTTGCAAGAAAGCTTCTCCCCTCCCCCTCCCTTTTATTTTTCAGTCTAAGGAAAATGGCTGCAGCTGGAAGAAGATGCTTCACAGTCTTCTGAAAATTTTCTCTGCAGTCTCTGAGTTTCAAGAGCTGATTTTAACTCCTGAATTAATTGTTTACTCCTTCCAAATGGCAAAAAAAAATCTGTTTTGGTCCAAGTTTCTAATTGATGCAGTCATTTTGCATACTTCACATCAGTAAATCTGGGCACTAGCATCTAGCTGCAGATTTACTGTTTTGGATATTTGTGCCTTTCTTTTAATGACTCTTCTCCATTATGCTAGTTTTTTCTAATTAGTTATCCCCACTTATTCTCATTTTCATCTAATTAAAATGTCATGCTAAAAATATAAGTGAAGATTCAATTTATTTGTCTTATAAATGAATGCATAATTAATGACATTGAAAAATAAACCCAACTCACAATGCGATTCTACTAATTTTTGCTGCAGTTTACTCTTTTCCTGGTGATGTATAAACAAGCAGCCAAAAGACTTCCTTGGCTTCATAAGCAGTCTCAGGCTGTATTTGAGTAACAATTTCTGAGAAAAAATAGACATATTATATTAAAAATTTACTATCATCTTCCTCCATTAGACAGGTGTTTACAACTCAGATGCTCTCAGGAATATATCTCTCTATTTTGGTTATATCAACTTTTCAAATACGTGTTTCAGTGAGTGGAGGTTTTTTGTGGTCTGACTCAATGGAATTTATTCCATCACATTATGAAAATAAGGCTGAAGTCTTTTATGGTAGATGTTGGAGAGGTGATGCTGAAGACCATAGATCTGTAGGTGCTAAATTCTACAGGTACCTGACTCCATGATCAGATTCACCTTCGCCTTCAAAGCTGAAGACAACAAAAAGATGTGAAGGTTACGGTATCATCTGAACAAACTTCTAAGGTAAATATATTTCCATAATACCATTATAAAAATGAAAATTAAAGGTTAATTCAAATTTTCCTGGTTTGGGTCTAATAAGGGGTTTTTTTTTTAATTGGCTGGTTGGTTGCTTTCATATATGTGTATAAATATATATATATAAATGCACATCTTAACATTGGTCCTGCAAGCAAGGCTGTTCAGGAAATTTGAGAATGGTCTTGACTCCTCTGGAGCACTGTGATCTGGAAAGTACACCTTGGACACCACCAGTAATGTGTACTCATTACACATCTTGTGTGTAGCTCGCTCCTCAATCCATATTTTTATCTTGCTGGTGATTAATCTTCTTTTACTATTACAAACTGGAACTCTGGAAATGTTGGATTTACACTTGCCTTTGTAGCCTTTTGTCCAGCCAGACTTCCACCCAGCCAGCCTCATGGAAAGAATACTGCTTCATATGGGAAACAAAAACTATGTATGGTAAAATCCCACCAGAGACATGAATCTGGTATTTCCTAAATAGGTGTGATTGGACTAGATTTGGAACATTATTCATTATCAGGCTTAGTTTGTGTTGGTTGGTTGGTTTGTTTTTGTTTGTTTCTTTGTTTGTTTAGGGGGGTTGGTTCTACTGTGTATGCTCTATTCAGTAGATTGCTTCAACTAAAAAAAAAGAAGAGAGAGGCAAAGTGAATATATTATTATAAGCATCCTTCACCAGCAGGATTAATCAGCACAATTTATAGTCTGAATTGTCAGGATCTGCAGCACAGGTTACTCTTTTTGGTGAGGCAAGATCAGCAGGGAACACAGGAAAACTTTTGCAGAGGAGAGAATGGGATTAATAGACAACACGAGAATGATGTTTTCCAAAGAAGGAGAAATGTTAGGTCCAAGGATGTATGAAGGAGCCAGGATGTGATAACACAGCACCTCCTGCTAGGTCCACTGCACACAGAGTATAATTTCCCCTCAGATGTCTGATGCTCCTACCACGTGTCTTGCTGCATTAGTGGCTGGGTCCACTCATGTGACCACAGGGTTTGGCTGATGACCTTTACTCACAACACCAGTAGCAATTTATAAACCCTTTTATAGCCCTGTTAAGGGGTTTTACTGGAGGATACTGAAGCTGGAGAGATCATCCCTGCCAAATATTAAAGGCCTGTGACAAAAGGAAATAGAAAGTTTGTCCAAAACAATAGCTGAGGACAGTAATGACAGAGATTAGTAAGAAACCTAAATATATCCACTGCTTTAAGTTTATTCAGTGAAATACATGAAGAATAGTTTTAGCTACACTGTAGTCTTTTTTCCCTCAAACAGATCACAGTCAAGGGGCACCCACAATTTCTGGTGGAAGTGTCAGGGCATGAAAAAAGGTGCCATGTGATAGGGAGGCTTGTACCAATATCCCATCTAAATGAAAACTCATTGTTCTTCGTCTTAGGACTGTTACCCTAAAATGGAGTGGGCGAACACTTCCTTTCAGTGCTATTTTATGTGACTGAAGGATAGTGACATCCCCAGTTTACCTAAAGGTTTCTCATCTGCAAAACTCTATATCGGTTCTTAATTTTCCACTGGGAGTACTGCTGCCTCTTCCTCACTGGCTTTCCTTCCTCAGTGTATCCCATCAGGACTAATGAACTTTATGTTTTGATGGTTTGGGGGCTTAGGACCGCCATTTCTTCTTGTAGTCACCTCAGCTAATCTAATTGATGCTTATCAGCTTTCCTGCATTTATCTTGAAGTAAAATCTGTAGCCCACCTGAAAACTACAGCATTCTCCCTTGAAACTTGATAACAATTACATATCAGACCTGAAATTACTACCTATCATATTCTACAGTCTTTTCCAGCACGTGACTCTGCTGCAATGTCCATATGAGCACATCCTAACTGAGTAACTGGTAGTGTACTTGCTAACAGAGTGGTGAATAGTGGTGTTGACATTACTAAGAGCCTTCCTTAATCTTCCCCTTGCTTAAAAATGCTGGCATCCTGTGCAGGGGTGTCGTGACTCAACACCCAACACCAACAGCACTCAAGTCCAATTGACACCACATGTATCCTCCCTTCTCCCCTCTCAGGACAGCACAACCAACTGGACTGGATTCCAAGCTGGAAACGCCAGCTCAGATATTTCTCAAAGGAAAACTCCTGTCCTTCAAGTCTTACAGAAACTTCAGCAACTTGTTTGCACAGACAGATAAGTGCAAAAATGCAGTAAGATATATAAACTCTCTTATAATATTTTTCAGGAAGAATTTTTTATTATTAATAAAAAAAATACTGTTGACTTTTTAAAGATTAATTGGGTGGTTGAAGTCCTTTTATTACCACAATAGGGCAAGAGGCTGAAACTTCTAAAGCTGAAGGAACTAAGCGGTCTGTCTAAGTAGATGCACTCTTGTTTTATTTGCCATTTAGTATATAACACAAATTTCTTCCTATCAAATAGCTCAAAAATTTATATAAGGCAAGCATCGTGTCATTAATTTATCTCAATTCTGCACTATAAGTCTTTTGAGAAAGTGTGTTTTTGCATTTACACTAGTGACTAATGTTTTCATGCCTGCCCAGATCAGTGTTAGTAGGATTTGCCTTTCTGGATGGCTGAGCAGGAGAACAGTTTTTCATGCACAATAAAGTTCCACACAAACATGGAACCAGTAGTTCACTACCAGGTAATCTGCCATGAGGGTGTAAATATAAGGGATCTGTACCAAAAAAAAAAAAAAAAAAAAATTTAAACCTCTCTTTACCTTAGGTACTTTAAGAGAAATCACTCATAATACCAAAAAAATATATGTGATCATTGAAAAATTCTGCTATTTACTAGAAAGTCTCATTAATAAATAGAGAAATGGAAAAATTTTGAATCGAAGTAACACATTTCTTTTGAATTTACTGTCAGAAGTTTGCAGCCAGTTTTGACTTGCTCCCATCCATGGTTTAAGGTACTTTAGGCACCCAAAGCCCAACCGAAACTCACAGAATTACTTCAAAGAAAAGCGGCATTTGCAATTTTTCTCATGCAAACAAAAGACTACAGAGATAACAAACCACGTGTTTGTTTGCTGAGTGTTCTTTTGCAACCATTGCTTATCTGAGAAAAAGCAGCTGAAGATTATAAAGTCCTAGAATTCCTACAAGTGAGTGAGATGAAGGCAGCTGGACAGTTTCACTTGTGTTGGAGTATAACTTGGACACAAATTTTATCACTGGAGGCATGGCCTTTGTGTTCCCTTTGGAGTCTACAGGATTGTGGAGGTTTAATAGGAGACCTTAGGACTTTATGATGATGACCATTTCCATGCAAGACAAACCAATACTGAAATACAGCTAGCCAGGTGCTACATGGCCTGAAGACAGGTTGATCTGGCTGATTCCAACCCACTTATGACCTGAAGGCTGCAGGCAGCTGTCCCAAGGCCAAAAGACAGAGGTGACAATGGCAGCAATAGCAGTATGTCACTGCTGCTTTTTGGTTAGCCCCTGGACCCCTCCTCAGAATACCTCAGCCATAGCCTAACCCTGACTGTGCATGTGTTGAGGTGAGATCTGTGGCACTGCTGTCCCTTCTTTACCAGAAGGAATTGGGCTGGGAAAGAGAAGCTGAGAGCAAGTAAAAAACATGGGCACAAAAAGTTTGATAGCGCAACTGTACAATCAGGATTGTAGCACCTCAACTATTTGGAAGTGTGTGTATATGCCATGGGCAGCATGGATTTGGACATTTTCTGATTAGATTGATTCCTCTTAAAGGTCTTCTGATGCTCCCTAGATCCCACAGAGAGGACAGAGCATTGCTCACAGTTGCTAATCTGGCAACTCCACATCAGGGTCACTACTGGAAAGAGGGAAGGGAGACAAAGACTTCTGCGTCTGAGTCACGCTTTTTGCCCAGCCCCCACCTTTCTCGATAAAAGCCCTGCAGCCACAATCACCTGGGTCACAAACCTTCATGATGTGGCCCTGCTTTGGTGTACGCGCTCTTCTTGTAGTGACTGTTACCCTGAGTCCTGTGACTGCCGCGGCACAGAGTGAAAACGATGTCCCCGGAGAACATGTCTATCCCCCTCTGTGGGACCTGGCCCCTGAAAACCTCCTGGATTTCCCAGTAAAGGACAACAAAATTGTCATCAATGCTTGGAAATATCAAGAGCGACTGGGAGCGTATAAGAGCTTGCTGAATGCTTCAGCCAAATATTTTGGTGCCTTTGGACCCAAAAACAGTGGCAATATTCTCTGGGGATTACCACTGCAGCATGGGTGGCAATTTCGTACAGGTATGAATTATCTCCTTAAAATGTTGGATTAGCAAATTGTTTACCAGACCTGTTTAGAGGCTTCCTTTCCAAAGTTTCTGCCTCACAAGCCCAGTATAACCTCAGACTCAGTACAGCCTTATAGCCTGTAAACTTTGGCCTGTAAGCTGACAATTTGAAAAAGAAATGCTGAGCGAAGGGAACACCCTTACCTTGTTGAGAAATAGCTATTAAAATTCCTAATAGGAAGAGGTCAGAATCAAGATTTGTGGTGTAGATAGGCAATATATCAGCTAACCGAAAATCTTTGAAAAGGCATTCCCAGTTGTCTGTTTATACAGACAGATTTCAGGGCATGCATTCTACAGTGCTGTTCTTAAATTGTTAACTAATAGGCTTTTATTTTTGTTAATGTTACAATCTTCTGTAGGTGGCTTGATTTTAATTTCTAAGATAGATATTTGAAAGTCCACGTTTTCCTCTGAGAACTTATTTCCATTTATTCTTGATGATAAGTTTAGAAGTAGCCTCCTTATTTTCTAAATATGTTTTTTACAAAAATGGAAGTTTTTCCTGTTTGTTGGGGGTGTTTTGTTTGCTTGTTTGTGGGATTTGTTTGGTTACTTGATTTTGTTTTGTTTTAAATTATGTCCAGATTCTAAGGGTTTATCCCCTAAAAGCTGGTTGTTGTCTAGGGCAGTCATTCTGGTTTGCTTGTTGTCCCTGCCAGGGGAGCCGACACAGAAACACATGTGAAAGGTCCTTTAAGGCTAAGTCTGCAATATCTTATCAGGGGCTTTATCAGAGAACGCATTCACTCACAGACTACTTCACACACAGCAATCTGTGAAGCTTTCCATTCAAAGCCAGAGTTGACTTGCTTTGTTCTAGCAACCAGAAAAGTGGGGAAGAAGGAAGTAAGAGTTAATGATGTTTTCAGGAACTTGTGCCTGGTAGTAACGAGGTGTAAGCAAATGCATCTGTCTGCCTGTTGTTTTGGATGTAACCTGTAGTTACATGCAGTGGTGGTTTGGGTGACACTGTGGGTCTGAGAGAAAGACAGAGGTCCTGCACTTGGTGGTGAAGGAAGGCTGCCAGCATTTAGTCACACCTAATGGAAAACTGACCCCTAAGTCAAAATGAGGAAAACAAGATAGTAAGCAGAATCCAAGAAGGAAACTAGCTGGCAAACATAACAACAACAACAACAAGAATTTGACTGGAGTTTAGGCAAGCTTTTTCCTCTTTCCCTTCTTTATGTACACAAAAAGAAGAGAAGATGAAGAGGATGGCTGGTACACCAGGAGAATTGACCCAATGTGTGGCAGAGGCAAAGATGACTGTATACAGCAGCTACAGTTGGGTGGGTAGCTGCTGGAAAGGAGGAGTTATGGAGTATGGCGTCATCCACAAAGTGAGGATGTGCCTTGTTGCAGTGACAATTTCCAAGCAGAGACGAGGAGCATAGTTTGTGAGAGGAAAATTTGCCCCAGTTGCACAGACAGGTAAAGATGTAGTGTCACTGCTAAAGAGCCATAGGACTGGCACTTAGACAAAGGAGATATATTTTTGAATTTACATGACCAGAAGGTTAAAAAAATACTAAAAGGAGAAATATCACATAGCTGGAAAGAGTTTCACAGTAAAAACATGTGATAAGTTGAAGGATAAATGGATAAGGGACAAAGAACGACATGATTCTTGCACATACACTAGTGAGGTTAGCAAAGGGCTAAACCTAACCCAGATAGGCGGTGGGATAGGTTAGTGAGGAATGACTGAAGCAGTTGTATATCGACATAGTAAACTTGGGCAAACAAAAGCAGGATTTGAGTTCATGGTGCAAGACAGCAGAACTTTGAAAATATTACAAAAATTATTGAATTAACAGTTCTGTCTGGTCTTGAAAGTTATGTTACTGAGGGAATACTTTTATGGATATGGTTCTGTATAAACCATAAAGAACAAGTGAAGCTGTTAATAAGAGTGGTATAAAGATTTGCGATAATCCACTCAAAGATATAAAATGAAATCAGTATAAATTTACAGCAGAGACAAGGATCTTGAGACAGCATGGCTGTTAGGAAAGAGATTGTGGAGGGAGAAACTGTCACTTGGGAGGTGAAGCTAAACTGAGAGTTCTACCTACAGAAACTGAGGAAACAGGATAGTCTCTACCCCCACTTCACATACAGAACTACAAATCCAGGAGCAAGAACTTTAAGAAAGATTCATGTTGTATTGCATGTCTGAAAAGTAGGAAAGTTTGTGCCTATATTTAAGAAGAAGTAAAAATGAGATAAGGACACAAATATTTATTCCTCTTATACCAGCAGTAGACAAGATATTAGAATAAGTACAGCGGGAAGAATATTTAATTACATGGAACAAGCTAGAAAAGGAATAAAGCACAGCATATGCGAATCAAAGGTAGATTGTGTCAGGATAACTTGATATCTTTCTTCATGATATAACTGTTTTATCAAAGTCCAGAAATACATTTACTCCCCTTGTAAAAGCAAAGCTTAGAATGAAAATTTTTAATGTTTTGTTACAAGACAAGGGAACCGCAAATCTGGTAAAGGAACACCTGAAGGAGAATTCAGTGATAACTGCTGCTAAAAGAAGTCTAAAGCTAAGTGGAGAATGTGCTCAGGGTTCTTCATCAGCAACATGAGAATAACTACATTTAGCATTCTCAGTAACAACATTTCCACCAAAAATAGTGGAGAAATCTTGCTGATGAGGCTGCACATAATTACCAATAACACAGCTGGGAGGCACTGTCAATACAGATTAGCTTGGGTAGACCTGAAGACTGAAATAAAAATCATGTTAAGCGCAGGAAATAGGAGGAAGCAGAAACAACAAAAATGTGGTGGAGACCTGTAAGTGCAGTTAAGGCTTCCAGCTCTAACTTCTACATATCTTATAATTATCACTGATACTGGCTGGGAAACCTTCATTTCCCCAAAACACCAAGCCTTACAATACTTGGTAAACCTCATGTACAATTCTTTTGCAACGTTTTGTCTTCTTTTTCTTCTTAGCCTTTATCCTTCCCATTCATCCCCTTTGCACACCAGTGATCTATTGCTGACTATTTTTTGACAGTCACTGTTGAAGTAAAATCTTGAAAAATGGAATCTTTCTGTAAATATTTAAAAATATACTTGTCATTAAAAAAAAAAGGGTTGAACTGCAATCCTTATCACTGCAAGTTCATGCTCTCAGTGCTTGGCTACTGAAAGATACAGGTTTGAGTAGCTAGCATGCCCCAAAGCACAAGCTCTGCCCAGTCAGCTAGGGAGAATAATTAGGATAATTTGTATGCACATTGTTCATGATCGTCTCTTTTTCTTGAGTAAAAGGATCAGAAAATTTGGTTTGGTAATGCGGTTTAGTGCTAATCTGACAGAAATGACACTGTCATTATTCAGCTGACTCGTCAGAGAGCAAGTGCTCTGCAGGGCAGAGTTTGGGAGCAATTTTTTTCTCAAGACATTGCACAAGGCCATGGTAATTGCATGTCACACACTTAAAGCAGGCTTCCTGACACTCTGCATGACAACACTTAGTGTACATGCATGGTATTCTTTTAGGACTTAGGCTATTTCTTCATGCCACGTGCTTAAAGTAAAATATTCTGTCACAAATAATTGTGAAATGTCTTGCATGTTTTCTGCAGCACAGATGCTTGCAAACCTTGCTAATTAGTTACAACAACGTTTGCATGCTTAGCTTCACGGTAAGGCCACGTTTGTCTGCATGATTAAACTGGAAGTGATTCTGTATCACACAACCCAATTAGGTGAGACAATTGGTAGCACATTTAGTTTGTGCTGTTCTGCTCATTAAGCAGCTCTCCTGAACTAGCAGCCCTACATCTATTAGAAATGATGCCTCAGCTATGCACATGTTTATGTCTGTATTTGAATGTATATTTACATCTCTGTAAAAATACGGTGATGTCCCGATTGCAAACAGTTCCATAAATTCACAGAATACACTTACAGTGAGGGATAACTCAAACTGTAAAACACAATCAAATTACTATGCACTGAGAAACTCAACTATTCTAGGAACAGTAGTTTATGAAGCAAAGCAACAGTAATTGTTTTGCTTCTTTGACCAAAAGTCATGCATGCTTTACTCCTATATATTTTTTTAATCTCAGTTGGATTTCTTGTGTGAAAGTTTGAAAAGTATTTGTTTTATTACTTCCTTTGATTCATTCAGGTAGGTTAGCAGATCCTTCTGGTGTGACTTCCTGTGGCTATGAAAATGGAGAACACCTGTGTCAATCTGTGAGAAGCTGGTGGTCCTGTAAGTATATGCTATTACACTGTTCTTCTCCAAAATAAATTAGTGTCCTAGAAGGGCATTTCAAAATATTTCTTCCCCTTAGACTTCTCTATTACAATATAATTTCAGTAATTCTCAATCACAAACTTGCAGCAAGACACCTAAGTGTGAGTGAGTAAATGGAAGTTAATTGATTTTGAATACTTATTTGAGGAAGGAGGAAAAAAATGCAAATTTGCAGCCCTAAAAATATTTACATTATAAATATTTATGAAAAAATATGTGTTAAAGACCATGACAGGTATCTGTATTTGTAGATATTTGCAGTTTTCGACTACTCCAGAGCAGATTTGTTCAGTTTAGATGCTCGCATTCAAACTCGAACTTTGTGAGAGAATGTCAAGCAGGAATCTTCTTGGTTCTTGTACCACCCTTGGTTCTTTTTCCTGTAGCATATTTTCCCTCCATCGCTTCTGTCCCTTGCTCCCTCAGCTTCCCTGACGAACTGTTGTAAATTCCCCTTTTCCCCAGACCTGTCGGCAGGTTTCAGCAAGCAGCTCTGTCCCTTCCCTGCCACAGGAACTTTTTTCCTGCAGTGGCCCTTTGGATGAAACTTCTGGCTGTGAGTTAGTGGTTAAATGTTTATATCTTCAAGTGACCAAAGACATAAGCATAGATAAAGTTTAAAATGTAAATCTACGGTAAAAGCTGACTGTGATACTCACTCCAGCTTTGGTTTTCCATCTCCATGTTTGGATAGCACTAGGTGCTCTGTGGGATGGTGTCCCGTGCAGTGACAAGTAACAAGGGTAACTGCATAGCCCTGTGCAAGAAGGGGACTTTCCTGGAATAGAAACCACCACCTTTACTTTCTCAGTGTTTGAATTCCTGCTCTTCATTTACTTCTAAATATTGCATGTTTGCTTGCTGTCCATTTTGTTGCCTTCAGAAAATGTATAAACTCATCCTTGATTTACCCTATCGCAGCAAAAGGTGTTTGAGACTGCATGGGAATGTCTTTTAGCATTCTGAGGATATCAATGCTTTTAGCTGGCCTCCAGAGCAGCCCTCTCTGGTGTCGTCGAATCCAAATAGGACGGGGAGCCAGGACAGACGCCCCATGAGCCTTTTATTATTTTATAAGCCTCACACACACGTGAGATGATACAAGCTCACATTGTCACAGGCATCCAGAGACTTCCTGGTTACAAAGCATTCTTAAAAGCTTTTCAGCCAATAGCATACTTTTTAAAAGTTACAGACAGCTGTCCTAACCAATCTTCAATAGCACACGTACCTCTGTTGTACACGATACTTGCTTGTTTTGTACCTTATATAACAATGCACAGTATTCCATTATTAAGCTTAACCTTATCTATCTTGCTAAGCATATTTTTCGCAACCCTGAAAGCTATCTCAGCCAAGCCTAGAAACTCTAACAGCTGTTTTAATGTCCTTGCTTGTTGCATATTTGTGTCTTCTTCAAGTTTTCACAGCCAAAGCTAATCCCTAAACTCTTCTGCTTTATTTCTGAAACTTGCTTTTATTTCTCACACTTAAAAGCCTTTCTACCTTTTTTTTTGTGTTTCCCACACTCTGGCACAAGTAGTCACATGAAACCAGGAATGAGTTTAAACCAGAAACTCACATTTAATATACCCCAGGTGTTTGAAATACTACCTGCTTAAGAACATCAGTCTTTTTTGCCTAGAATAATATTCAGTATAGTCCTCTCCTGCATTGTTTTCTGCCCTCTAAGTCACTCAAGCAGGTGCAAATACATAATATAGGCAAGCACACTTAAAAGATGATAAGCACTTTGTGATGTGAGATCAAGGTTTCAACACTTCTCATGAAAACTGAACAAGAAGAAAGACCCAGTTTAGCAGTGAGTCTCAGTGAGACACTCGCTTCTCATCACTTGAGAGCTTTTCCTTTCTCTTCTGACTGGCCATACATTTCCCCCTGAATTCCCAACCAGGTCCACATTCAGGAGATGTGTCACATGGGAAGAGGGGTTTCCTTGAACCCTTTATATGTGTTCAATCAGCACTCCCGGGGAAGCTGAGCCTCTTGTGCCTGACCAGCCTGTCAGTGCCCTGTTATGGGGACTCCACTGAACAGCCCACTCTATCAGAGTGTGCTTTGACCAACCTGTTTAGGGTCACACACCAACAATGTTCCCACTTGGAGTTGGCAGATATTTACAGTTTTTCAAGTATGTTATCCACTGCTGGTCACTCCTCTCCTAGTGCCCTTGAAGGACTCACATCTAACTCTCTACAGAATAACACACTCCATTAGCAAACATGCTGATAGTTGAACACTGTGATGGGTTAAAGTTCAGAGATTGCTGTTGATAGTAACTGATTGCAAAAATGAATTTGAAGCAATATACTGATTAATTCTAATCACCAATTAAAGCTAGCTAGAGATAATACTTTACCTTGCACAGAATGAGGTTCTTACCCAACAGGCATCCCCATGGGGGAGAAGACAGGTTCAGCCTGTTGACAGATCCCAGAAGTTATGATGGAGTCTTCTCTGACCTCTTTCCCCACTTAAGCTATAGTTTATATTACTTATATTAAACTTAAGCTAAGTTTATATTAGTTCCTTTGAGGGAAGAGGAGAGGTAAAGTTACAGTTGGTGAGATTTCATGTTGATGTGCTGCTTGAGTCATTAGCATATGTAGAGTGTGAAAAGCAAGATGCATTTTCGAGCTAATGAAGCAAAGGCCAGCTTTTGACTACCATCTGGTTCATTCCTTTGGCTTAGTTCCTGCTAGCTGCACGTTTTCAGTGGAGCACAACCACAACACCGCTGTGTTGCTCCATCCGTTGTTTCATACCTGCATCGATTTTGACAGAACACGACCACAGCAGCTCCATTCTGCTCCATCGTTTTTTTCATCTCACCCTTAGAGCAATACGCCGAGCTCCTTCAGTAGTCCTGCTCCTAAGGTGTGCAGACACAGTCCCTGCTGAGCTATAGCCAACACACACACTCCTTCTTGCTGAACTTTGTTCTTTGGTCTTCTCCCCACAAGATGGAGCAAAGGCTTCCCGTTAGGAGGACAGGGGTACATGGTTGGTGTTCAGGTTTGGATGATTTTGGTCCTCACTGCTGGGACTTTGTACAAAATACCAGTGCAGTCTGTGGCCTGAGACCAAGTACGAGCAAATGACTTCACAGCATAACAGCTCAGAGGAGCCCACCCAAGAGGGAGAACAACTGGTCCTCAGGCTTTCTTCACTGAAAGCTATTAAACTTCATATCTACAAAGGAGACACAATTAAGAGGAGAACTTAAAACCCTCCTTTCGAGAGAGGAATATCAAATAGCCTTATGGGCACTCTCGCTGGGGACAAGACTTGGCACAGGTGAGAACTGAGTTTCCTACAGCCTGGATCTGACTGCTCAAACTTATGGATCAGACAAAAGCAAGGCATGATCATAAAATAAATCTGAACAGATAAACTGAGGTTATTTCGAAGCAATTTTCAGTAAGTGAAATATTTTTTAGAAGCAAAATTATTATTTTCCAATCAAATATTGCCTTTTCCTTTCCCATAGGTCTAGGATACATACAAGAGGGGTTTTTAATGCAGACAATACTTGTGGAATACCCCTTAGTCTTTCTATACTTAGTTTGCAAGTAATATTTGAGAGACTTTTCTTGTCCTGTCCATGACAGCCTACAAAGATCTAACTTTTTTCCATTAGGTTTTTCCTTTCCTGCAAGGTAAAGCACAGTGTAAGCTTTCAAGGTTCTTAAAGGATGATACATAAATGAACACTAAAATCATATCTAAATCAATACAAATGCCAACATTATTACATTTCAGTACATATATTCCACTGCTGAACACTGTTGTATCAGTTTGAAATTTGAAACAATTTCAATTGGTGTGGGAGAGAGTTCATTTTCTTATGTGGGAATTTTTCATTCACTTGTGATTAATATCTCCTGCCTTTTAATTATTGTTACAGGTATGAATTACTACCTTTCTATCATACCCTTTCTGGGGGCAGTGGAGGCTGGCCTCTTTGGGCAGCTGCCGTATGAGATAGAAATATTGCCACCAGAGGAGCGAAAAGATGATTTCTGTTACAGTGTTAAAGACTGCTGGTCTCGCATGCCCAAGCTCATGGATGACTGGAAGGCCTTTTTTGAAGTAAATAAGGTTTTTTAAATATTTTTGGAAATTATATCAAAATATTGGCTTTAAAAACTACTACTACTGTCATTTTTAAGATTCAGAGAGCTTAGTTTGTTTTCAGTAACAGCTTCATATAAAAACAACAAGCAGAAAAAATGAAAAGCATATTACATAGTGAGTCAGAGATAAGTAGGACAGGATTTTTTACAAGTTATGGCAATTTCTTTTCTTCCTTTGAGATAGTTCTGTATTTTGGCCTCTGTCCCAAGACATTGCTTTGTATACAATTATATTGGTATTCTTCCAATACTGCCTATGTTGGTAATGCAAAATAAACCTGTGAGATGGAATACTGCCCTTAATAAGTGGCCTTGGATTGGTTTTATAGGGTTCATTTATTCCTTTAAATGTCTAAAAACTTGAAAATGCTGAAACATCATTGAGAAGGACACCTATTTATGCAAGTAGATATTCTCTTTCCTCCTCACTCAGCTGTTCTCTAATCCCAAAGATGACAATATTTCTTACTGCATAGATTTAATAACTATTTTTTATAGCCAGACTACTGCAGTCAACATTTTTATTGGTAGTCAAATAATTGATGATGATCAGAAAGCTTAAACTGTAAGTCCCTCTTGCGAGTGAAGGTAGACGGTTTAAGAACAAGACTGGATTTGTCTTCATAAGATCATTTTTCCTATGCAGTATGTTTCAGAAGTTATTGTAAAATATCTACTCCTCAAATAACCATAATGATAACAATTAAGGATCATTTTCTTATTTTTCTGAAAATCTTCAGAAAGTTGTGGCCAAAAGAGTATAGACAGGTTTTCAAGGAAGCCAATATTTCAGCGCTGAATCTTCCATGGCACTCAGATACAAGAGTCCATTGAACAAAATACCAAAATTACGTAGATAAAACCCTGCTTATGTTGAAGTCAAAGAGCAGTAACTATCATTACCTATTCAAATGCAATTTCCTTTAGCTATAAAAATTATTATTTTGTGAAGTATGTGCTTAAATAATTAAAAAAAAAAAGGGTTTAAACCTCCCCTTTTATTCTCTGCCCTTTTTGCTCCTGTTGCTGCAGTATCTGTTGTCTACAGAACAAAAAGCTGTGAGCTCTGCAACCTTCTCCTCCTTCAAACTGGATGATGCCCTTGGTCTCATGTGGAAGGCACACACAGCCTCCATTGCTTATGGACTCCCCAAATTCCAGGACAGGTAAGAGGATGAGAGAGGCAGCCAAGGAGGATCTTTCCACCTCCACGCCTCTTTGGAAGGATAGTTGTCGCTGCTGGGGCGGTCACGACACACACGGACAGTGCCTCGGACAAAGGGCCAGAGCCCTTTATTAAACAAAGCAGCCTCTTTTATACACCTTTTGTAGGTTATCATTCGTGTTACAGATTCACTGGCTGCTGAACTACTACAATAGACTCCTTGGCTATTATTAACTTCAATATACTACCATTGGCATAAGCGTTCGAGCATTCAGAAAAATAACAGGTGCAGATATGTTGCTGTTTTTCTCCTTCTATTGTTTAACTTTCATGCTTCTGTTGATACTACATTCTCATGGGTAAAAACTAATTGTGTTTCTTCTCATGGACTTTTCTCACGGTCCTTCTCTAGCAGCAGTAACAGGCCTGAGCCATAATTTTACAAAGGCAACAAGGCCTTCATTTTTTAAGGTTTTGCTTAAATGCCACAGATAGTAACCTAACAAAGTCTGCACGAGGTTTCGTACTTTAGGCATCTACTCTTTAGGCTCTGCTCTTCCTTCCCCTCTCTCAGAGTGTGGGATGACCAGTGAGAGATGGCTGCCCAAACTTCAGGGACCAGTCAGGCTCTGGGCTTAAAATGAGATGCTGGTTCCCCTCTGGGAGCCAGGGCTTGATTCGGGAACCGTGTTTAGTCTGGGCAGAGGCAGTGCTGCCAGGAGAAATTAGGTGCAAAATACTGAAGGAGGTTTTAATTCACTGTGGCACTGAGACTCCTCAGGGTTTTATACTGAACAAAAACATTTGGGATAAATGATCAAGTAGTGTGTTCTACAGAAGAGTTCAATTATCTGCCTCATTTTTTTATTTTTTTCTCTTTCAGCTTAAAATATCTCTCTGATCCAGAAGCAACTTTTGGCAAAGACTGGGCTAATGCTGTAGATTTCATTGCTGCCACACACTTCCTTACAGATTTACCGACCACAAACACCTTCCAGGCTTTCCTGCCCCAGAGGATACTTGTTGAAGGGGATGTCCTCCCCTCCATTAGTGACTTCAGTCCACAGCAAGATAAGGTCCTGGTATCACTGAGAGCTCTTTACAAAGCAAATAAATTAACAGGTATGAGCCTGACCTAACAATGTCTGTAGTCCATAGATATTTAATACCTTATTCTCTCTGCATACCTTTCTCCATACCAATACAGTGAATTGGTGATATAAAGTAGTATAAACACATCTTAGAGACTAACAGTAAATCAGTTAAAAATACAATCATAAGCAAACAACACACCAGACATCAAATGCTGGTGGGCTAACACCGACAACATGAAGGATTTCAGTGAGAAAAAAGCATTTTTGGAGCAGATGATCTTGCTCTTTTTTTCCCAGTTTTCACAGGAACTTCAAAAACACAGACATTTTGTACTTCACCAGTTGAATCTAAAACCATTAAAGCTGTAAATGAAATTATTAGACCAGTAGAACAAACAAAAAAAAAAAAGGTAATTTTTCATAAGCAACAATTTCTGTGTCTACAAGTGTTCTGGTTTCGGTTTTTGGTTTTGTCTCAGTCTTTGATTTGACAGAGATCTGTCCCAGTAAAACTGTATCCTCAGACAATGCTGGCTTCATCGCGTCATCGTATTCGCCAAAATAAGTCGTGCATCACCATCCAGTGGTGCAACACAGAATTACACTCTCCTGAGGATTCGGTTCTTTCATAGATACTGCTGGGCTGGCTATTTTTGTTTGACCTTTATGAAGCAAAGTTATTTTGAATCTTTAAATGAAAATAGAATGCAAAAATACACGGAAAAAATAACATGCCTAGCTATGGCATTTGTGATCCTCTTCTTCTACCTGTACATTTCACCAAAAATTCTCTCACCAGTTGTACTTAAAGCTGAGAAAGATGTGAAATAAAGTTATTCAGTTCTACAAAAGAGCATCCTCCCATCACAAAGCGCTTCCCTCACATTTTTCACATGGCATTATCCTTTGGAATCTGAATAAGGGTCTTAACAGATCTGTCTCCTGCCTGGCAGACTATGGCACAATTCAGGGTTTCTTGACATACCTCCAGGAAGGGAGAGGGGCACAGCAAGGAAAAGCATGGCCAGAAGGACAGCAAGGAGGGAGGAGAGCACCAGGGTAGCACATCAGGTGAGGACAGCACCGCAGGGAGAGAGGAAAGGATGTATGGATGCTGAACACCGAAGACGGAAGGAAAGAGAGAGATTAAGTTTCATGCAGGTGCAGCCATAATGAATTCCATAGCTGAAATCCCTTGCTTTGCACGGGAGAGATTTCTCTGACTTTGCTCTAAGGGATGAGCTTTGAATTCATCTGAGAATTAAATGCCAGTTAATTCAGCCTGGTAACTGATTTGCAGATCAGAAAATTGAGCTTTAAAATAAATTTGACTGCATCTGGATCCACAGCCTCAGCAGGGACCTCAAAGACCCTACCACAGTGCCACAAAACACAGGTGACAAAATGTACTGTTTCTGTAGAGTCATCTTCCTCAAACTTTTAAATACATCCTGTGAGATACCGGGTTCTCTACTGGTACTGCGAACTTCAACAGCAGATGGAGGGTCTTAGTACCTTCTAGCACAGGACCCTGTCCAACCCAGAGTGAGGCTTGTTTTCTTGATTCAGAGTTTGATCTCTCTTTATTTTTGTGTAGTTGCCCCTGCTATTCCAGCAGGAACTGTATCGAGAGAGTGCTGTGCTGCTTCTAAAGTTTCTCTACTCATGGACTGTTAGATCCACTTTTTATGCTCTGCCCCTCACTGATACCCAAAGGCAGAACAGGAGGAGAATAAACTCTTCTTGGTTTTCCACTAGACTTTTTTATCCTCAGATTTCCCCTCTACCTACTATGAAGATGATCACTGAGTGGAATGAGGAGCAAGCAATGACTATCCTGCGAACTGGTGCTAATGCTAGGCGGGCTGGCCAGGCACACTTCCTAGAGAGCCACTGTTTACGGCCTGGACCAAAGTATTAGGATAATTTGCTTCTTTAGCTTGAGGTCTTAGCTGGCAGAAAGTGAACATTCTTTGTTTCAGAGTGAAAATGGAGACAGTGCTGATTATAACTCCCAGGCTGCTGCTCCACAAACCACGAAGCTATGTGCGAGGGCAGACCAAGACCTTCCCCTAAGTCTTCAATCATTTCGACCTGCAACACTGGTGACGAGGGAACAAGCCCCGTTGTCTGTCAGTACAAAGGATCCTGAGCTGAATGAATGGTCTCTGTCTCCCTACACATTTGTAGGCAATTATCACCCTATCGGCAAGCTCCAGCTTTGTCTACATTTCACTGTCCCCAGGAGAGTGGCGAGTGCTCGTTGCCAGACGTGCACTTCATCCCTGGTATGCCGCGAGCTGCATGTGCTCCATGCTAATTTGACACTATCATGCTGTGTTTCTTTCCAAGGAGGATTCCTGCTGAAGCTCTGGCAAAAGGCTATGTCTACCGAAGCAGGAAGAGAAATGGGCCGAAAACTGATTGAAGGCTTGCCTCGGAGCCAGAAGCTCAAACTACTTGACCTAGCAGAAATTTAGAATTATTTGGAAGGAGGTGGTTTGAAAGTTCCCAGTTTCTTGAGAAAGAGAAGTTCCAACTTGGATTCATTTAATCTTTTAGCAGACAAGTGTCTGGTAATCTTGCTTTGGTAATTTCTTACAGCAGGATTTCCTGAGTAGCCATGTGCGTCTCCCTCTCATACGGAATCGATATTTTTATCCTTAATTTTCCTAATTATCTCATTTGTTTAACTCAATCCCTTATAAATAAAAAGCCTCACAGAAAAATCTTACTTTCCTACTTCTTGTGACTTTATAATTAATGTATCATTATTGGAGACAAAATTAAATACAGGCAAAATGTACTCTGTTTCAGATTGGGTTTTTTCCCCTGTCAGCAGGGATTCCACTAGATACGTAATTACTCAGGTCCTGGATGGTCTAACAGATGATCATAAGAAACTTTTCTTTGAAGTTCTGATCCAAAAGCAATGCCTCGACTGTTTCCCACCAAAGCTGTTATTTTGCAGAGCAGTTGCCATCAAATTGGAAGCTTTCAGGCTTTTCAGATGAAATACTTGAGCACAGATAGATTCCCTTGCTATGCTGCTTTGCAACAAGTAAATGCCTCACGTGTAGAGCGGAGGCAGTCCAGAACAGTCCTGAAGCAAATTAACTTACTCTGTACCAGCTTTTACACGACAACAGAGATTTCTTGTATTTCATTCATTTCACTTCCTTCAAGAAAACTTTGATCTATGTATCGATTAATGTGATAATGTACCCTGTATAACCACAGGTTGCTTTTCCATTCCCCCATGTCAAATCCACTTGCTGCAGTGTGTCATATGTTGGATTTGATTACTGAAGAAGAGATGTATTTGCGATGTTTGTACTCGCAGTGCCTGGCACACTCAAACCCAAATGTTGATCCCAGTCTTTGGGGTGATAACACCTATTTGGAATCAGTTATAACTTGGCAACAGAGGTTATGGGGAAGTGGGACAGGGGTCCTGTATGCAGACAGGGCTTGAAGTTTCTTGGGAAAGAAGGAAATGAATGAAAGACGTCCTTGCCCACGGCAGTGGGCTTGGAACTAGATGACCTTTTATGTCCCTTCCTATCAAAATCCTTCTGCAATTCTATGAAAAGAAAATTATTTCTTTCCATTCCACTTTCCCAATTTGATTTGCCCTTTCTCCCCAAACTCACACGATATTTGCACTGTAAATTAATAAAGAATTATCTTCACATTGAGCAGTTAAACACCATTCTGTCCTTTAATGTCCCAGGACAAAAGTGTTAATTATTCATTGTCATTTCATGGATAAATTCTTAATGTACCATCATTAGCTAACAATTTTCAAAGGAAATACATTAATGAGGTATGAGAAAATGTAGGAGTTTTTACCTTAATTACCTGGTTCATAGATCAGAGTAATTAGATTTCAGCAGACTTTAGATATAATCCAAAAGTAATCACCACAGCTGCCAGCTGCTAAAATATTAAATTTGTTGTGCTGCAGAAAAGTTTGAAAAATTTTTTTGACCTTTTCTGTGGTTAACTTAGATTTAACTTAAGGTTTGCTTTGAGAAAACAAAAAGAGCCATTAGTACAAACTTATAAACTGAAACCTGCTGCACTTGAGGGAGTATTTGTAAAACACATTTTTAAAAAGCAAACAACTCCTTATCTGAATTTATGACAACACTAGGAAACACTTAAGAATTTTATAGAAGAGTCATCTTTCTTAATACAGCATCAAGCATGTATGTATTTCATACACTTTGTCCTAATCCAACAAGACAACAAGTCAGGTAAAGACCTTAGAAATTGCTCAGTGATTGTTCTTCGGAAGCTGAGGAATGTATAAAAGTTTAGACAAAATATGGGATGGGGGATTCTTACAAGTAGAGCAGAGCCAGTTATCTTGAAATATAATAGATGCATTCTTGCAAGAAAACATCAGAGTATCAGAAACTAAACAGAAAGAAAAGCGTCAAGAGAAAGCTGTAGAGGTGTGGTAGGATGTCTCTGGAGAGGAATGGCAGAACACTGAACAAGCCTGCTTGCTAGTAAGAGCTAGCAAAAGCTGACAGCTACCTAAGCAGGGGTTTGCCCAGCAAGAAGGATTCCCAAAGCATAAGGGTTCTTCCTACTCGGCATTAGTCTGGGGTCTGCTGCTCCATTCTCATGCCTTTTACACATATGGTCTCTTTACTGAGGAATGCCTGGCATTAAACAGGGCTGGTTCCTGTTTGACAGAGGTGCTGTTAAAAAAAAAGCAAAGCCACAGCTGGCTCCAGAAAGCCAGGGAGTTAAACCTCTGTACACGCTCGAAAATAGCAAGCCTGAGGGGATTGGAACAAACCACTTTTGGGAGTGAAAAGGAAGTTTAGAAATGAAATGCAGTACATGAAAAAGGAAGAACTTGGGAGCATAAAAACCCGCCAGAAAAGAGCCTGTCCATCCTCAAAACTTGGACAATAGTGCTGAATATTGTGCAGTCCCCTCTCCACAGCTCATTTTAGGCAGATCAGCTCCTTATTTCTGAGCCCTGTGCAGTTTTCAGTGCCTTTGCTATGGGAGTGATCACATTTCTGAGGAATGGTCAGAAGTGAGGTTCTTGTCCTTGTCTACGCATTTGCAACTGGGCATACAGCTGCTCTTGCGAAATGGACCTGTGCCTTAGCAAATACTAAACTTACATCACAGAAATGTGTAAGGGTTGACCTCTCCACCTTTTCTTCCATGAGTGGAATGGCAACCTTGTCCTTCTCTAGGAAAGGTACCTGTGTCTTCACAGAACTGCAAACAGAGGTCAGCAGGCACTTCTTTAGCTTTCTTAGACATCAAGACATGGAGATTATGGGGCCAACACCCAAAGAAGTCATTAGCAAAGATGCTAAAAAGCTCTTTTTTCTTTCAAGCAAGAATTGGACTTCTAGGTTTTCCCTTCCCTATGATCCCTAATCTGTGCAGAATTGGGCATTCCTTTCCAACCTATGCTCTCTAATGAATAATGAAGCCCTTTTTTTTTCTGGTGGGAAAAAGCACACTTGCCAGGTGTGGAGGGAAGAGCAAAAACATTCTTGTCCAGGGCAGCCTCTAATGTGGCAGATAAGAGGTTTTAATGGGAAGCAGAAGATGTAGATTTGGACTCTGACAGATAGAGAACAAAACTAACCTAATGTAAGTTCTCTAAATGTTGTGCACAACATCAAAAATCCCCTGCATTTCCCAAACACAAACTGTTCAGTTACTTTTTCTGACCAAGGCATTTTGCCTGCCCCTCTCTGCAGGGTGTTGGAAGCTGTGGACCTTCAGTTCCTGCTACCAAATGCAGTGAGATTCAAGATGATGGAAACCTGTTATAACATTTCCCTCACCCCAACCTTGGTGACTCCAGGAGGAATATGTTACCTCTCTGGTTTTGACATAATTTAAGAATATTAATATGCTTGTAGATCTGAGTGTTAAGCTCAGTTTGGATTTAATTCTCTTTTCTACAGTGAGACACAATGGGCCATGAAGTGTTTTAAGAACAATGTGTGTTGCATGAATTGTCCTGCTGCCCCAGGCAGGGGCTGTCAAGGATCCCTAGGAGGGTGTAGGGGAGCCTGGGGCTGCAGACCTGCCTAACTGCACCAGCTGGAAAGGGCTGCTCGGTTGGGAAGCATTGACAGTCGCTCAAAATGGGGTTCAGAGGATGAGGAATGGAGGCAGAATCACGTAAAGATTTGTTAAAAGGCATTTATACCCACTTAAAACATGACTAGGAAAACATGATAATTTAAAAATAGTTTTAAACTGATTCATGCCTAATCAAACTCTCCAGGACAGAAAGACCAATAAAAAAAAATCCTTAATGTCTGTCACTTCCTTCTGCCAACTGTTTGTAGCTGTGGGAAAATTTGCATGAACTGTTTGTGTGTGTGTGTGTGTGCAGGAAATGGCTGCAGCAGGTATGGTGGACAGATAGTGGCAGTATAAACCAGGCTTCTGGACCAGTAAAGTCATTTCAGAAAGAAAGGCTCTTTCTACCTCTCCTTTTATGTGACATTAGGTCCCAGAATACGAACCAATGTGATCACTGAACCCAGGAGAGCAGGCAACTGAAATAAGAGGGAAAAAGGAAAAGAGTCTTTTTGCTGACAAAGTAGCTGCAGTGCCCCAAGCGGGGCAATCCTGAGCCCCACTCAGACCCTTCCTCTGCATCATGAGGACCAGAGGAATTACAAAGGAGTGGTATATTTGCAAGAAAGGAAGATTATAACATCCGAGACTGCCCTGGAAAGAGTTATTTTTCTCTGAGGCTGGCCTGAGCCTCTGGCTGCCAGCACTGCTGTGGACAGTGTCACAGGGGACATGAGGATAAGGCACATGGATGTACAGGCATTTCTAAGATCAGCCCTTTGAGACACCATGTAACCGTTTCCACACACGCTCAAATGTTAACAAATATGAGGAATTTAAAGTTACATGAGAAAATTAAAATGGTCAGACTGAGCTATCCATCCTGGCACCACCTCTGGACAGAGCTGGGAGCAGTGGGCTGAGGCAGGAGCAGCAAAAGCAAGGCAAAGGCTGGGTAATCTCACTTCCTACTAAGCCTGCCAGCAGCTGGCAGTCTGCACTTACATCAAGCCCACACGGTTTATCAGTCCCAGAGAAAGAGTTGTGAAAGGTTATCTTAGAAAATACAAAAACAGAAGAAAAGATACAGAGTAAGTTTATCAAAGAGATCTATTACTGCAAAGCACAAGAACACTTTCAGCACACAGATACATTAAGAAAACAAGGGAGGAAAATTAATGAAACAAACAAACAGGAAAACCTGTGACTAATACATGAAGTAGAAGCAAGAGAACCTCCTCTTCGGAGACTATCAGTTTTAACATGGTGTCAGAAAGCTGAACGCTAACAAGGTGAAGGTGCATCAAAGTGTAAAAACGTAAGGAAAACACTTGGACAGTCTTAGAAGGACTAGGAAAGTTATCATATGTGTTAAGTGAAGAGATAGCAAGTGGCTTGTTATTGGGAGCATTGTGGTAGATAAGAGTTCCTGTGACACCTGTCATTTAAACAAAAGAGATTTTGGCATTTAAAGAAGAATGCAGGGAGAAGATTCTTGTCTTCCCAGGCACAAAGGCTGGATATGTAAAAAAAATGTGCATGTTGATCATCCAAACAGAAAATGCTGTCTCACTAAGGGCTTATGCACACATGGAGTGCTGTGGAAGCAGCTGCTTCTGATCAGGCCCTCAGTGAGAACATACTGGAAATACTTCTTAGCATTAAAAGAGCTAAGCCTTTAAGCTAACAAGTCTGTGCAAAAGCTTATGCCAATCTTTTGCAAAGCAAATATCTTATTATTTAAATACACTTGTATTCTCTTCAGGCATAGAGATTGTGGTCTGTATTCAGCTAAAAATGGCTTTCACTTCCTGAATGCAGTCTTCTTGAACATTAATGTCTGGGAGGGATAACCATGTCCCTCAAGGATTGCCATGACATTATAGCTTTGTCAAACGTGTATTAGCAAACAGTATGAAATCACTGTGGTCATCTGTATGCCATAAGGGAATCACAATACTTATTAAATCTTTAATATTGAACACAAAACTTTTACTAGGATCTTACTTCATGCCTCCTCCCTCCCCTCTGCTTTCCCTAGCAAGGCGGGATGTCCTTTCATCACAGCACAAGACAGCACCACATCCTCTCTTCCATCCAGAACTGAATGCAAATGGCATTGTCCTGCTGTGTCATGAAAACTGAAGAGCCAGGATAGTTCCCATTTCTGTCATAGGACATGATGTTGGCTCATGTGCCTGAGGAAAAGATTTGGGAGACATCTCTGCTGCTAATATATTTACAGAGTTTATAAACTGCCATCTTTACTCAGAAGAGTGAGAATCAACTCAGTGAGGCTGAATATACAAGACAGGATTGCAGCACATGACAAGGATGCCAGAGCCAGACTCCTTACGCAACAGGATCTATGCAAAGAAGAGGAATTGCTTCTCTGGAAGTATTTTAAATGGAAGAATTTTCAAAAAGCGCTGATAAGACTTTGGTTTTTTTCACTAGATCCCAAATGCTGATGTAGAATGTCTGAAAGAATCTTAGATTTGTTGGGAAAATTACTGCATCCCACTTTGTTCACACCCATTCTAGCACTTACAGAAACTAGAGAGCACCTTGTTTTTTCTAGGCTGTCTCAGCTTCTCCTTGTATGTCAGACATTCCATGTCCTCAATCATCCTTATGGGCCTTTGTTGGACTCACTGCAGCATGTCCACACCTTTCTTGCACCAGGGAACCCAGAGCTGACACAGTAGGCCAGATGTGGCCTCACCAGGTTTGAGCAGAGAGAAGAGTCACCCCCCTCAACCTGCTGGCACAGTCTGCCACTGCAGCCCAGAAGGCTCTTGGCTTTCCTCTCCTCTTTTATTCTGTAGAAGCCTGGTACTTCAGTGAAGGAAATCATGGTACCAACCTATCGTATCTTTCAGAAATCCAGCAGATCACATCACATTCAGCAGTAAAGTAAAAAAAGAGGAAAAAAAAAGGTCAGTAAAACACACAACAAATTTCTTTTATTCGAGTACCAGGCTGCAATTGTGCCAAAACAAATGGGGCTGTTTTGAGCTGCCAAAAGAGAAATACAGGGTTGTTTTTTAAAAAAATGCTTAATATGTATTTTAAATACCCACAAGTGATGTGCCAGCCATTTTTGTACACACCTGCAAGCTGTATTAACCAGTGATATGCAAAACATTTTATGCTACATATGCATGGAATGAAAGTACTCTGAGCAATATTCTTAATGCTTAAATTGTAACTGATTTTAATGAGGATGAACATTTGTCTTGAATAAATTGATGTGAGACAATATTAAGAAATCCTAAATTAATTTGCATTAGTGAAAATTAATCATTCAGTAGACTTTTAATAGACAAGACTGAAGTCACTCTACTGTCTGCTTGAGAAGACTTGTGTTTCGAAGTATACTAAGGCATTTTTGGAGTTTTTGGTTTTTAACTCCTCAATAGAACTAAAAATAGGGTATGTCCAAGTTTTCTAAACACATTCTCTTTCTCCACCCTGCTGATTTCTGGATATGTCACTCTGATCAAGCTGCTGTTGAGTCTGGAAACCCTTGGCACATCAACTGTGTGTTTACACATCAGTTCTTGATAGTTTTCCCTGAAAGTCAAGTCACTGCCAGAGGGCAGTGTACCTGTCCTAGATCTAACACTTTTGGATACACAGCACTCACTATGCATGAGCTGCCGAGTTCCTAAATGCCACAAGTCATGGATATCAGACTCACTTTCCCAGAACACGAGGACTAGGTCCAGTGCCACCCAAAGATGTTAAGCACACCTTAACTGTGCAACTCACGTGTTTGCACACATCATTCCCAGACAGAAATACAGCAGGTCTAATGTCAGCATTAACTACCTGCTCACTGCCAAGCCAGTGAGTTGCTCATCCATGTAAACAGAGGCTCTCCCCGTCCCTGCTCAGCCCTCACAGGCTAGGGGCAGAATACAAAAGAAGTTCTCTCCATCTGGGCCAAGAAGGCCTTGGATCCTTTCAGATACCATGTAAACTTTTGGCTCTCATTTTTCATTTTCCAAAGTATAAAGTAAAAGAAAATTCTTCAAAACAAGCCCTTGTTTAGTTTAAGACAGGAGATGAGACTGTGCTGCCCTTTCTGTGCCCTCTTTTTGGTCGGGTGGCATTGGCCATCCACTGGTGGTACGGAGAGGCCTCTGCCTCTTCCCCAAATTCTTGTGTGGGAACACAATGTACCACAAGGTGTAGGTGAAGTTCTTCAGCACTGCTTTTCTCAGACTTCTTAAAGAGGGCAGCATGTGGCTTTTTCTCAGTTTGGAGGGCTGGCATGGACACCAATCTTTCAGATCCAGCTTCTGTCTACCCTTCCTGGCTGCATTTTCGGCAAATTGCTGAATATAATAGCTATAGTGTGATTCTAGGTATTAGCTGTGTAAAGGGTTATGGAGACGGCAATGCTTTCTAATTTAAGCACTCCTGGGCCTTGTGAGAGGAGTGGCATTGCTTTCCAGGGCAAATTACGTGTTGTGCAACCATACTGCTTGTCTTTTTTCATCATGTGAAAAAGTGGCAGAATCTGGTCATTTCTAGTTTTGAGCCTTAAACTGAAGCAGGTAAGACTGGCTAAAGAAATGAATGTCCACCTTAGACGATCCTTTATTACCCTTTTCTTCTCAAATAAAACCCCTACAACCAAAACCCAAAGGAAACAACCATGCAGCTGTTTCAGTAAGGGATGTTCCTTTTGCATATGCCCTACAGAGGTTCAGGAAATAACCAGAATTTCAGGTGCAATAAGAATGAAGGATTGGACTTGGCATCATTCTCTGAATTCATTAATACATATGTACAGAAGAAATTTGTCCCTTCAAAGGGTCATGAGACGTTAGCTGCTTTGACTTCTTATTTAGGACAAGTAAGCAGTTTAGTTTTGCAGGGGATTATTATAGCTAAATTGCAGCCTTGTATGCTCTTCGTGAGACAAGAAGGACACTTTCATGAGCAGCTTTTTCTTACAGTTGTGGTCAATCTTGATGTGTGAAGGACACAGCTTCCTACTTGTATCCAGTTAATTTCAGAATTTTTTTCCTTCAGATGTCTCTGAAAACAAACAAAACAGAATGACAGGGTGAAATGGGAGAATTTACATTTGGATTTAAAAATTGCACAGGGAGTACAGGTGAATGAGCTCTTGAGTCAAATTAATGGCTGCGAGTTAGGGCTTGTCTGTACCATAAAATGGTTTGTCAGTACAATTACACCAGCAATCCAAAGACTACAACAAAAATAAAGCTGATCTATGACTCCAACACAGCTATGCCAGCAACTTTGCTTAAGTATGTGAAACTCATACCAGTAAATTTTTCTTTTACTGGTATAGCTGATGCAGTTTAGGGAAATATTTAACCTACACCAGGCAAAAGAGCTCATTTAGTCAGTGTAAACTGTGACTCCAGCAAAAAGTTTTCCCAGTGCATCTCCAGTGTGATTACAACCATCATGCCTCCTGTGTCATATTCTGGTCTGGCAGACATAGTAGAAGAGTTGCCTTCCTCTTGGGGAGAGGCTTTCCAAGGGATGTGACCTGTGACTGATGTAATAGAGCTGCTGGCCTGGAGGGAAGTTAATTAATAATTTAATTAATATTTAATGGCAATATGCCAGTGTACCAGACATCACCAGTGGGCTGTGTTCCCAGCTCTGCCAGCTATAAAAACATGTTTGAATCTGCCCTATGGGTAAATGATAGGGCTTTTTTGAGTAGGAAGAACATCTAGATAATCACAGTAGTCTTCCCTGCCCTTAGGGTCTCTGAACCTACAACTGCTTTAAGTCAGGTTCTTTGAAGTCCTGTCTGAGTCAAAACTAAGGTTTGCAGCTCTTAGAGCAGCACACTACTTATTTGCCCCCTCTTGACTCTTTCTTCTTTCTGTAATCACCATTGATTGCAACCTGGAAAAAAGCTTCACTTCTCATATTAGAGAAAAGTGAAAAAAGCTGGCAGCTGAAAAATTATCTAACCATGAAAATTAGCAAGGTAGATGATGCCCCCAAATCTGCATTGGAAGTCACTTAGGAAGGGGGCTTTGGAAACTGCTGAGAACACACAACTACATGGATTTGAGTTCCTCACTCCAGTATACCCAAGGTTACAAAATTTGCCTCAGCCTTTCACCCAGAGGCTTTTCTATGAAAGAAAGAGCTCACTCAGAGGGTCAGTGGCACGAGAGTGCCAGAGAAATGTCCTAGAAAAATGGTACAAAAGGATTAATGAAGATGTGCTGGGGTCAGAAAGGGTGATTTTCATTTGAAGCACTGTCTCTAGATTTCGGATATGAGGGAACCTGCACCTCAGCATAACCAAGGTAAAAATAAAGAAAAAAATTGCGGCTTAATCTGTTTCATACAATTACTTAAAAAAATTAGTACAAATTGAAAATAAAGAAAACTACTTTGTCCAAACTGCCTCAACTGTTGAGTTCATGAGATCAGGAAAACACAACTGTGTAGCTTTTTCATTCCTTACTGCATTTCTCTCTCTTTTCTACTTTTCCTCTTTTTTTGTGTCCTATTTAATAATCACAGAATCTTAGTCAGCTGAGACCATCCTTTTCCTGCACTTGTGTGCAGTTCAAGTCCAGAAAGCAACCTCCTGAAACAGCCTGACAGCAGTACTCATTTTCAGCTCTCCAGGTGGCTAGACGACGTTGTTTCTGTCCTTTTCCAGCCATGAGTTACATGCAGCCATCAGCACCAGAGACAGAATCTGCCTTTTCTGGTTTTGTTGCTGAGGCTTTTTTGTTGTTGCTGCTGTTCCTGTTCCTGCACGCCTCCATCTCGTTTTTGTTTGCAGGGACATAGGAGGAGACATTACAGCAGCACCAGAGTTATTCCAGTTCAATGGTTGCAATGGACCTTCTATTTTCCCATTTTCTCACACCAAGAACAGCCACTGTTGACATTTGTGATACTGTCCAAAAGACTGTCAAACTGAGGGCTTTGATCATTGAAAAAGCAGAAACAACTCATGGCAGTAAAAGGAGAGAAACTTGTCTTGCTGAAAAGAAAGCCACACATTTTAAATGCTTCCAGGGTGGTGTGGGGTTTTTTTCTAACTTTCTCTTGAATATTTAATGAAAGGTTAAAATATGTTAATGATGATTGTTGCTATAGCAAGCTCAGGCATCTGTAGTGAAGTCCCTTGCTTAATTGCTTATTGTTATGGAGTGATGAGGTCATGTTAACATCATTGACCCTCTGGGCACATTTATTCCATCAAAATTAACATAGCAATGACCTGAGGCAACTCTCTGTTCTTTCTTTCTCCCTCCTGCTTAGGGTGAGGACTAGCTCTTTACTAGTATCACCTTGGCATGCTTAAGCCCTGATTGTGGAAAGATGTTGAGAGGGACACTGCTGAAACACTGCAAATAATAAATACTGGGTTTTTTTAAGGTAGACCTGACTGCTGAGGCTTACTTCTGTATTTCATTAAAACTACTTTTCCTCCTAACAATTCTATTTAAAAGTAATTTAGATCAATAGACTTAATTTTGATAAATCATACACACCAAATAATTTAAAGTAAATATTAATCAACTGCATAAACGCCCTGAGGAAAGGAGAGACTGTGGGTGGGAAATGGTTAACTGATGAATTCTTCAAGAACAATAATGATCAGATATTAGGTATTTTGATACAGGTGAAAGAGACAATATATTTCAGTGCAAAATTATCCTGTATATAAGCCTAAACCAGCTAATTTGGTTATTTTATCTGGCTACATATTTTGTAAGTCTTTTGCCTGTATTAAAGGTTAATTGCATATGCCCGCATCAAATCCATATTTTTCAAAATGCTCACAAGTGCAAGTGTGGAATCTTGATAGAAACTTTATGTGCTAGAAAAAAAGCCATAGTGGAGATTTCTGATAGCTGGGGGAGACCAGCAGGCTGGAGGAGCCACATGCTCCTTGGCTAGCTAATGATTTCAGAGAGTGGATACGTCTGTCAGCCATTAAGGACAAAAATTTATGGCATTGCTTATAATCCCAAGATTATTCAAAGGGAGTGATCTCCCTCAAGGTAGCAAAGGTCCTTTTCTTTCATGTTTTGCTACAACCCTCAAAGAGGATGAGTAATAAAGTGAAACCTTGCCTCCGTTGACAGGGAATTTAAAGGGCAGGTGGATAAAGACCCAGACGAACTGATGCCACGACAGTAAGTAGTATAAACAGATGCTGATCCTCTAAACTGGTGCTGTTTCTTGAAAGCACACTTTTCTCTTAATGCCTTTGGTCAGAGGGGATGTTTTAGTCAGAAGAGAGCTTGGTTCTCTCTTTCTCATCTTCTTTGCATGATAGAGCAAGACCCTACCCTCAACAGCATGTGGACTAAGGAAGCAACGTGTTACGTGAAACATCCTACTTAGTTTCATTTTTAGTCTTTTCTGTAACTTTGGAGTCTCTGTGTCTGTGAGCAGGGGAAGAGATGGACTCATCCATCCACACACTGCCCTGGATGTCGTGTTTCTGAGGGGTTTGAGCATTTCAGAAAAAAATAACGTCTTATTTCAGATTCACTATGTTGCTGAACTCAAATACAGTATGAACGCCGCACGTCATTTAAAAATAAACACAAACTACATTTGAAAATAAGATACTTCATAATAAAATATTTTCTTAAATCTCTGAAACACAACATTTCACCTTTTTTTGTATTTTCGTGGATTTCTTTTCACAAAAGAAGCAATTTAACTGAATCAAGTTAAATCTATAGAAGGTTCAGCTATGAGTGAAAAGAACTGGCACCACAGTTTCACTCATATCTAGAAAAATTCTCATCTGTGTTTAGCTATAAATGACACCTAGAGATTTTTAAAAGCAAAAGCCCTCTTCACTGGCACTTAGAGTCACTGCAGACTGCCAGAGCAGAACCTTGCAGATTTAATGAAAACAACAATAATGACTGAAAGCTTTTAAAGGAACAAAATTTAGTCATGCACAACAAGGCATCCACTTCCAAAGAGAGGAAAAGGGCTGCATTCAGAGTACTATAATTTTAGAGCAGACTGGCACAAACTGGGAAAATGCCTGTGCACTTCTATCCCTGGAACAATGATAGGTACTCCTTTAACGAAGGTGACACAGCTAAGAGTGACCGGAGGTCACAGGTGACAGCTCAGGGGAACCTTTCCTGCCTTACTCACAGGACATTTGCAGCAACAGCAGCAGCTCCCAGGGGAAAACCTCTCTTGTTTTGGGAAGTGAAAATTACCAGCCAGTCTGAAAAATCACTCTGCCTGCACTTGTTTGCATCCACAAGTGATCATAGTTTACACTCACCTTCTCCCTCCGGAGAGGGCATGCGTATTTCTAATGCTGGTGTCATGAAATACTTCTCTTATGTTTTCAATTATCTTTTCATCAATATAGCTGTAGTCATGCTCTTCTTCCTCTTCCTCTTCCACCTCATAGTTTCTTGCTAGACCTGAAAAATTAGCAAAAAATAACTCTAAGAAAATGGAAGACTCTGCCCTTGGCCTGGAAAAGAAAAAATGGTACAATTCAAAAAGACAACCATAAAAATGAAGAAAACAATGGTCTCCTCACTTTTATATTTTTCAGAGCTCTTAAGTTCCTGAAGAGTATCTGTGACGGAATGAAAATGAGCTGAGCATTTTGCAAGAGTCTTCACTCAAGAATCTCTATTTCAGTTTTTGCACAGGCTTGTGCCTCTAAGTTGACCACTCCCTGCTGTCTACTCATGAATAACTTTAAAGTTTATTGAAAGGTTTAAATGGTGCAATCGCTAACAGCATAAAAGCAGGCAGATAAATTTATCTGACCGTATCAAGAGAAGAGCAGTCCACTTGTCATGAATTGCATGTACCATCCTTACCACAGATGTGCTCCCACGCTTTTGTGTTTCATTGCCTGAAAAGAGGAGCCCTGCAGCTAGGAAATCATGGTGTTACCTTGGGATTTCCTAGAGCCAGAACCCCCAGTTGCTTCTAATTTAGAAGGTGATATAACAGAGATGCAGACTTGAGAATGGCATGAGGTTAAAATTAAAAAAGTTTTGAAGTGCATTTCTTTACATCCACCTAGACTGGCCTAAAGCAGCACTGAGGACAAACCTTTCAGAAAGCAGCAGTGTTTTCCCACAGGAGCAGAGACCCTCACTGGAGGCCTCTTAGCAGCTCCAGCGCTGGGGCGGGCTCTACCCTGCATCTGGGCACAGTAACAGCTTCACTTTAGATCTCACAGTGGCTCAGGCTGCTGCCAAGAGGCCACAGGGTCTCCTCCCCTCCTTGGGTGGTTCACCACTTCCCTGAGGCTAGAGGAAGGTCTGCAAGACACATGGGACCATTGGTCTCATGGAACTGAACCCCGTAAGGATGGTTCAGCGAGCACCCCGTTTCACCCCCTCAGAGCCACCCTATCCCTTAGCCCAGCCTGTGGTGAGAAAGTGCCAGGTGACAATAGGACTAGCTAGAGCTGAGATGATGGTAGTGATACCATCACAGGTTCCCTGCCAAGAGCAAATCACCCTTAGAGTTTATCAGGAAGGCTCATAGGTAATGGAGCTGAGAAGATACTGTGTTTTTAAAGCCAAAATGTTCACCTGAAATTGCAAACCAGTGTGAAACACTGCTGTGGATACAGCTGTTCCTGGTTGATTAATTTTCTAGGACACAACCTGGAACAAGCTACCACAGTGACCTCCCAGCAAGCCATGTTTGTCAAACAGGTTCTTCTTTATGAGCCCAGACTTCTCAAATAAGAATCCTCCCAGTCTTACTCTTGCAACCACCATGTGCCACTTCACCAAGAGAATAATTCTATCATTTCTCAGCAGTCTCCAAACCCCACTTGTGTTCCTCCTGAGACTCTCCATGACTGAGGTGTCTCTCCCTGAAAACTGGCTAGTAGTAATTTCTTTATGAGGGTGTGATCCTTTCCTTTATGGGTTTTCTAAGGCTGGAAATAAATATTAAGTTAGTCAAGTGTCTGTCTGACCACACCAGTGAAGAGTCTATCATAGACCTACATACCCACAAGTCCCCCACTACTAAATTAGTAAAGTATTTCCAGATCTGGGCATCAAAAAGAAAAAAAAAAAACAAAACCAAAACCCTAAGCATATGATTAGAAATGCATTGAAGGTCTCACTTGCACATGTGGCCACTATCTTGTTAATAAACATTTCCTAGTTTGTAGTTCATTTGCAATTTGGCTGTGCTTGATATCAGTAAAAGTAAACTAATGAATAAAACAGGCATTGAAAGAATAAGCTAATCCCTGTGATTCAGCAAGGGAAATATTGTTTGTGCACTTTAGACTTGCTAATAGGGATATAAGGTACAGATTGCTCATGGATGGCATAGCCAGGCTTTCTTCTTTCCCAAACACATGTAAACAAAATGATATGCTTCTAAGCAAGACAGCTCAAGGAGAAAGAATGTTGATGTCATCAGGCCAGACTAAATCACAGCTGCCCCCAGTCCCAAACCTGTTCAGGGTGCCTTTTGAAATGTATATATTTACACTTCAATAAAGCATTAAGTAATGAACAAGACAAGCTGAACAATCCCAGGGGAATTCTGAACACTGAAATCAATGCAATTTTCTTCCCTGTTTGAAAAAAATCTATTAGCCTCAACATTGAATTCCTGAATAGGATAGGCCATCTCAGCCTGCCAAGAAAACAACGCTTATGTCATCGTGCTGTCCATCCATCCATCAGTCTCTTCAGTACTTCTACAAGTTCATTTCTGCCAATTTCAGTCAGATTTGAAAAGGAGACAGAAGTCTCACCGTGGTTACAAAAGCTGGAGTTGAATTAGTTCCTCTGTTGAAAGAGAAGCATGCAGAACACAGCTGTTATCCACTCCATTTGGCAGCAGACAGCAGGATAAATCAGCGTGTGCATATTGGTCGGCAACTCAACACACACATAGCTCCAGACCTGCTCTTTTTCTTTTGATAGGAACATCACAAGGAGAGTTTTGGTTATTATCAGGAAAGGCAGAGAGGAGCAGTAGGGGACAACAGTCCTGAATACTTATTAAACCAAATTTCATTAATTCTGCTCTTCCTGGAACAATTTGTATAATTATATTTGCCTTTATAGTGAAAGGCTAGTGCTCTGCAGACTAAAAATTTCCATTAATTTCACTTGTACCCTTGAGTGAGTAGGATATGTTGGCTTTTTCTCGGAATATACTGGCTGTTTTTCATAAATTTCAAGGTCAGAAATATTTGTCATAACTTCATTTTGCCCTTCTTCAAAAGGTAGGCAGCAGAAGAGACCCAGCCCATCAAGACCCTTGCTTGGATGAAACAACAGCTGGAGGGCCCAACTCATGTACATACAGTGCTGCACACCTACATGCCTCTGGCTGTGTGACCATAACACAGGTTTATAGCTACGGTAAATATTTCAGATCAGTTTTAATGCTGCGTAAATTAACACTCAACCACACAGCATTTATTGTTCATTTATGCCTAACTTGAAAAAAGTAGTAGTGAAATATTCTGCATAATATTATGAACTCAACATGGTAGAGCTACATCTTTATTTCTGCACATCACTTAAGTGAAAATGCACAGAACTGAAGGTATATGCATAAACCAAAGCATTTTTATGAACAGTAGCATTTTATTAGCTGTGAGCCTGGTTCTGATGCTCCCCAGTGCTAATGAGAACTAATTCCTTAGGGAGTGCTGCTGAAAGCTGATCAGTGATAGAAGAATCAGAGCCCATAAAACTAATGGACTATTCCTTGAGCTGATATCCATCAACCATTATTTCATGTGATGATGTAGAATATCTTTAAAAACTGTTAAGTGCCACAATCAAAATATTTCACATAAACTGTAGGGTTGCATTTAAGGTAAGGGTAATATTTATCTCCCTCTGGAATCTACTAACCTATTGTTTGGGAAAGATTAATCTTAATTTCTTTTAAAAAATCTTAAATTTCCTGAAAGAGACAACTGTTGACCTCTTTCACTGTCCTTTTAAATTTTTTTCTTCATCATATTTTTTTCTAGTCTATCGTGCTAGTTTTATTGAACTTTTTGAGACCTAGTTTCCACTGTTTCACTACTGCCTCATATAAAATAAATCCTCAGTGTAACAGCAGCTCTTGCAGATCAGAAATGGTTGCCACAAGTTTTAAACAATCTCATATTTCTTGCCTCATCGTAAGTTCCTGCAAGAGGATGCAGAGCAGGGCTCAGGGCACCATCAGAGGTGTTCAAGTGTTGCTCTGCACAGGACTGGGGGAGCAGAGCCAGGCAGCACTGCCAGAGAGTGGGAGAGGGCACTGACATGAAGTACCCTTTACTTTAACTACATATAACACTCTCATACCTCCTCCTTGCAGCCACCTAAGCTCCTGCCTGAAACCTCTGAATATTACTGCAATTTAAATCAGTCATATCTAATAAACCAGTGAAATTAGAAGGATTAGGAGCCTATGCTTTCTTCCTCTTGTTGTAACACAGGTTAGAGTTTGGTTGAGAGCAAAGCTGATTGAAAATATTTCAATATCATTTACTGGAGTGTACTCGCATCCTATGAAATGGTATGATCTGCATATATTTTAAGTAATTTTATTGCCTTTTTTTAAACTTACCTCAGAAGATGTGTCAGCCAAGGATAAGTTTTGTGTTTACAGCCGAAAACAACATGAAGTTTTTTGTTTTCTTCTTTTAAGAAAATTACAAGGCCATGGGAGCTAGAGAATCTAATATCAATTTTGCCCTAGTCAAAGACTGAGCTGAGTGGGGAAGCTGGAGGGAGTTGTCTCACATGCCTACAGGAAAGGATTCCTAATTCATACTGCTTATTCCCATGCACCTAGTTCAGAACACTAGTACAAAATCCCTGTGATGTCATCAAAAAAAGAGCAGGTTTTCTCTTTTTTCAAAAAAATTCAGAAGTCTAGGTTTTTTCTTTAAGTTTGTTGGGTTATTATATTTAATTCATTTTAATATTTGTTTTAGAGACTTATACAGCAGATTTCTGTTGAGAGTTGTTATCCTGCAGATATTGCTACCATTTTAATTAATTCAAACTCAGTCAAATATAAGAAAATAAGATAATATCTTTAGAGGCCTATTCAGGTTTAATTGCAACAGATGAAAAAGGTTCAATTTCTTAGAAACAAGGATAATAAATCCTATCTTTATTAACATGAACTCCCTAAGGAAAGACAATAGAGGCTTTAAAATTGAGAGAAAAACATTGCTTTTCTTTTCGGAACTATCTGGCCTTTGGTAAGAAATAGCAATTGTCTCTGTAACTAGGGGGGTTTTTGAGAGTACAGATTCAACATCCTTATTAGGAATTTGAAACAGGTTGGTGTTTTGGAGGATGCCTTAACATTCATCAGTAGAAGTTTAAAGATTAGTCAGTGAATGGTGCATTTCCTCCCACTCAAAACCCACAGGAGTGTGTCTGTGTTATTAGTCTTGACATATTTTCTAATCCATTATCTCGTGAATTAGCAGAGCAGAGTACACCCTCTGGAACATGCAAGCTTGCTTCACGCAGCAGTGGACTCATGGGGATTCCTTGGCTGGCCAGAAAGAACTGTTATCTAATCAAATCCAATCTCCTGTATAATTCTGCAGTTATCTTTTAATCAAGACAAATAATTTTGGACTATACTAATACACAACTTTCAGAAAAACGGGTTTTTTTGGTATTGGGTATGCCAGGGTACAATCCATCACTGTTCTTTGGACTAGGTTACATCTTACTAGCTCAAACTCACACTATACTCCAATTTGGACAGAGTTGGTAAAGGGATAGACTCTAAGGCAATTAAACAAGAAGCAATTTCCTAGTTTTGCAAAAGAGGAATCATCTGTGATTTTCTATGTGCATACTAAAGAGAGGTACTAGGAGTTTGTTTGGAATCCTCAGTAACAAAATCTGTTCTTTTTCTGGTGTTCTGTGAGTAGTCTAAGCCAATACAGTAAATAGGATGAACTTCAAATTAACTAATTGCAATTTTCGTGAGAAATGAGGCAGGAGACACGTGACTGATGAGTTTTGATTCAGATACATGGCTAAGAACTGAGCTAGATGGGAAGAGTTAGTGCTGTGAATCTTTGCAGTACCAGAGTCATGCAAGCCTTTAGCAGTCCTAACACCATTTTCTTTCCTCTGATACTCTTGGTCATACACCCAAAGCTACCTGCAAAGCACAGATCTCCAGCCATAAACTCACGGAAATAGATAGGAAAAAAATAAGCCTGACTGAGAGCTAAAGTTTAAAAAAGATATGTCTACTGGAAGCAGGAGGAGTTAAGTCATCAGCCTACCATCAGCCACTATTGACATGTGAGTCTCAACCAGGAGAAAAACAAACTCTGCTTTCTCAGAAGGGATGTTACAGCAAACAGTAGGATCTTGATGCAATGAGGGCCAAAGGAAATAGAGCAAGAAGAATTAAGAAAAAATATTTTCAAAATTGAAAAAGTCCCTAGAAAAAGTGTTTTTCTCAATTAGATTTTTTCAGAATTAAGAACAAATGAGGAATTGGCTAAGAAAAACAAGAGTTGTGCTAGAAATTGAAAAATTGCAATGAAAATCAAGCACTTTTCAAGATTCTGAAAAAGGTTTATCAATGACGTATAAATAAGGCTTAATGCAGTGGACAAAAGACTGATGCTACTATCTCAAAGTGAATGAAGAGAGAGAAGGCAGACAGGCTTCCAGCAGAGCAGATGAGGCAGTCAGCAATATTGCATCATTTCACCATGGTGCTGAAACATGTTCAGTATAAGGTCCAAATCAAGAACTGTTGCAAAAAGTCCAAGTCTGTTTTCTGGTGTCCAGAACCACAAACTGCATGAGCTAACATGCAGAGCCAAGGAGAAGGAAGAAATTTTGCTGGTACCACAGTAACAGAGGCAGCCCTCTGCCTAGGGACAGCCAAAGAGCTCCCTGGGAGTTTCTGGGTCAGGATTTAATGGAGAGACCAACACGAGTGATGTTTGGGTGTCTGCTACAGACATGGTGATTCATTAATGGAACAGTCAATGGGAACAAGCTTCCCTTAGTAAGTTTGCATTGGGAGAAGCAGCTGAGATGGTTGTGCTGCCATCAAAGGGACCTGAACAGGCTGGAAAACTGGGCAGAGAGGACTTTCATGAAGTTCAGTGAAGGAAAATGCAAGGCCCTGCACCTGGGAAAGAATAACCCCATGCACCAATACAAGCTGGGGCTGAATGACTGGAAAGCAACTTTGCTGAGAAAAACATTGGGGTCCTGGAAGACAAGCTGACCATGCACCAGCAATTTGTCCTTGTGGCAGAGTAGTCCAACAACCTTCTGGGCTCCATTAGGCATAGTGGTGCCAGCAGAGGTCCTTGTGCCCCTGATCAGTACTGGTGAGAGCACACCTGGAGTGCTGGCTCCCTGTACAAGAGGGACATGGATGTTCTGGAGCAAGTCCAGCAGAGGGTCATGAAGGTGATCAAGTGTCTGGAGCATCCAAAATAGAAGGGGAGGCTGAGAGGGCTGGGACTGGTCAACCTGGTGAAGAGACAGATCAGGGAGGATCTTATCACTGGGTATCAATAACTGATGGGAAGATATGAAGAAGACGGAGACAGACATTTCTCAGTGGTGCCCAGGTACAAGAGAAACACAAGCAGTAACAAATGCTCTCACGATAGGAAAATGGAAAAACTAAGTGACCTCCCAGTCCCATTATTGAGCTGAAGCCTTAGTAACAGTGGCTCCATACTTCTTTTCTCAGCCAGGGGATCTCAGTTTAGAAACTGCCTTACAGTTCCCGTAAAAGGCACAGGAAGTGACTGTATGACTTCACTTCTTGCTACACAAACTGAGCAGCTGTGTTCAGAAAAATACTTGAAGATTTTTCACCATAAAGGCATTATGAGACTTTAGCCTGTGTGACTTCCTGTCTGTGAGTAGTATAGGCCAATAAAGGTAAGCACCTACCCAAGCATGGACTTCTGTGCTTGCGAATAAGCCAGTCCTCAGCATAAGATTTAGGTCTGCCTTCTTCATCAAAGCACCTCTGGTCATGTTTTCTTCAGGTGTGTTCCCTGCTTCCCATGTCTGCCTCACCCCACAGAGACTAACCCGTGCAAGTGATCCAATTAATCCCTGTAGCACGGACAATGGTTTTCAAAGTCAAGCCTCAGTGATTTACAGGAAGCACCCTTGACAAAAAATTAGTACCTCATTAACCTATGTTAGTACTCCTTTTTTTTTTGTGGGGTTTAAATTGAGGATACTGTCCTTTGTAGCTGCCAACATGTAAGCTTCACCATTTACCCCTATAAAATCTAATCAAATCATTAAACAGTGACAAAATAGAGCCTAGAAAGAGATTTTTCAAAGCCACAAAATAACAAATTTGGAATTTTATTTCAAAGCTGCCTGATACCAAAATACCATGCTGGTTTCGGCTGGGGTGGAATTAATTGTATTCACAGTGACTATTACAGGGCTGTTTTGGATTTGTGCTGAAGACAGGGTTGATACAGAGTTGTTTTTGTTATTGCTGAGCAGGGCTTGCACAGAGCCAAGGCCTTTTCTGCTTTTCATACTGCCATGGGTGGCAAGGGAAGTTGGAGGTGCACTGGAGGTTGGGAGGAGACACAGCCAGGACAGGTGACCCCAACTGACCAAAGTCATAGAAGGAGGAAAGGGGGGACATTTGGATTGATGGAGTTTGCCTTCCCAAATCACCATTACACGTGATGGGGCCCTGCTGTCCTGGAGATGGCTGAACACCTGCCTGCCCATGGGAAGCAGTGAATTAATTCCTTGTTTTGCTTCGCTTGTAGGAGTGGCTTTTGTTTTCCCTGTCTTTATCTCAACCCACAATTTTTCTGGCTTTTGCCCTTCCAATTCTCTCCCTAATCCTGCTGGTGGGGGAGTGAGCATGTAGCTGTGTGAGGCTTGGGTGCTGACTGGGGTTAAACCACATGACTTTCAATAATCAGTCCCCAAATAATCAATTTCCACAGCAATAAGGATTAGTGAGTATTCAACATGAGACTGTAATTCTTCTCCATAAAAGTGGTTTGTGTTGCTTTTAGAAGTTTCAATACACATAGTTTCAAATAGACAATCATTTTAAAGTGTCTTACACACTGAATGACAAAAAAAAAGAGAAACTTTGTAGGCAGTTCTTCTATTGATATCAATTATCAGTTAACAAATGCTGTGAGGATGAATATTCGTGCTTTAGTCTTCCAAATGTTCCAGTGTTGTAATTAATGTGATGTGCTCATATTTCAAACATAACCTATGACTGAGAGATTAATGAAATAATTTTTTTATATATTAATTGCAAAGTAGAAATATATAGAATAAATAAAGTTTGGATTTGTCCTCTTATCATCTAGATTTTCAACTTCAGTACAGTTCATTTCTAAAAAAGAAAAAACTTGGAAGATAAGTAGAAAAACTTCCCATCTATCAAAATTACGGGAAACACAAACAAATGGAGACTTTAAAAACAATTCTCGGTCAAGTAATTTGCTCAGTACTATTTTTTTCTTCAAAATACAAAAATATGAGTTGAAGACATCTCCATATCTTTAATGTAAATGACTTTGTCATCTTAAAACATTTTGGGATTGGTATTTTTTTAATAACAGATTATGTGTAAGCACCACTCTAAAGCAAAAGGAAAGCATATGTTTCCCGATTGTCTATTCCTAAAAACCACTGAATATTCATGCTGCAGTGTCAAACAGAGTTTAATAACCATGATGCTGCTGAGAGCTTGGATGAATTTGCCTTACGGCATTTATGGAGGGAGAACAGAAAGGTTCACTTTTCATTCCTTTTTGACTAAGCCACAGATTCCAAGTGGAATCACACAAGATACTCCTGTATGTCCGGTTTTCATCAGGGCTGGGGTTAAGATTTGTTATATTAATAGCTCAAATCATAAAGCTTAACTGACCTTTAATCACAGTGGTTTCCACTAGTGTAGCTTTCCCAGTCATGTCCTTCTTATTCTCACAATGCACCAAATCGTTTTGACAACTAACTTGCAATTCCAAAACATCAGCAGCTTGATCTGAGCACAATTTCTTGGTGGTGTCTACGTAGAAATTCTGAAATTACATAGAAAAGCACATTAACTTTCCATGTAAACTGTTATTCCAAACTGATGTGACATGCAAGAGCAACATTCTTTGGGTTATTTCTGTGAGTTTTAACTACAGATCTTTCTGTTTGTCAAAGTCATCAATGACATTTACCATAGAGCTTGTCTTTCAGGCACGTACATCACAAAATAACATGAACAGGAGGCACTCTAGGTGAAGAGATTACCTCTAAAACACATTTCCAGTCTTTCTTTTTATTTTTGGCTATATGAAGTCACACAAGCAAAAAGAGATTTATCTATCCCTTTTGGTTTATTCAGATTACTTTCTGATTAACTATTTTTATTGTATTGATTGTTCATTTAATGTGTTCTGTTACATATTACATCACAAATTCATATAAAGTCTGACATTTCAATTACATTTACCCAGTAACATTCACAGCATAGTATAGTTAGATTATGGGAACAGACAATTATGGAGTTATTAATTATAATTTTATTACATTGGAAAAAGTAAGTTATATGGCTGCAATACTTGCATCCCTTGAAATTCAAGCTTCACAAACATCTTTCCATAATTATGTTGTTTTATTTTTAATTCTGAGGTATTTATGTCACAAATACTTTCAGTCAAATACATATTTTTAGCTGTGTAAGTAACAGTCAATTAAAAGTGTCAAAAATGTATCTTTGGTGAAGCTCTACAGTAGCCGCAGCATAGGTACAGACCAATTGCAATCAGTATACCAGATTGTATATTTTAAGAAATAATCAGTATAGATTTTCCATTCAAAATCAAATTCAGATTTTTTCCTTAGCAATGACAAAGCCTACCCTATTCAGAGAGATAAGGTCATGTTGGTAAATCTGACAGTAGCTACACAGTAATAGAATCTGATCTTTTCAGAATCAACCCACAATTTGCAAAAGCGCGACATGAGCCCACATTTTATGACAATTTGCCATTTTTGAAAAAAGATACCAGATAGCAACAAAAGAAGTCACTGGTAATTGAAATAGAAAATCTGGAAGAGTATATTAAGAAAAACAGATGAGGATGAAGTCTATGAAACATAGGGATGGTTTTCCTCAGTGGGTGGGTCACAATATTACACAAGTGGAATACCCTTATTGTTCAATTAGAGCAATCTAGGGTACTTTTCTCCATTTTCTAAAAAAATCCCCTGCAAGCATGAGATACAGGGGTCAGCTGAGTTACAATATTCAGAGCATGTTTGTGGTCTACAGGTCGTGCAACGCTGGGTAATGTTTTCCTTGATTGAAAGAGAGCCTCTGAGCCCCAGCAAAGCTTTAAGAGGTGATGTAATTCACAAAAAACTCAGGGACCTGTAAAAAAGAAATTCAGCTAAGAAATATTTTGCAAAGAGGACAGAAATGTCAGAAGAAATTCTTCACAGCAGGGAGTTAACCCGATGGAAAAGGCACTGCTCAAACTAGGACTAGGCTCAGTGTGTTGTGGAATAGGTTCACTGAGGCTGCAGGATCTTTAACTTTCTTTCACCAGCACGTCATGGCCTTTCTTTCATCTCCTCTTCTTGATCGTCTGCACCTAAACATGCCTGTATACCCCACCTCTTTGTTGCCAGACTGCCTCAATTATATGAACACTCACTTTTTAGGCAGTTATTGAGAAATGTCCACCTTCAGCTTGGGGAAAATAAATGGCTAAATAACCATGTTTCAGAGCTGTCACTAAACGAGTCCCATCCTTGGTATCATTCATACCTGTTTATCACAAATTAAAGGTCTTGGGAAGGGTAGGGTAATTTTATTATTCACAGGCAGACTATTCCTGTGTTCCAGTTGTTTGGCACACTTAGCACACAGAAAGCTTTCACTTAATGGTCAGCTTTCAAGAAAGAATGGAACTTTAATTTAAATAGTCGACATTAAAAAAAAAAGTGTTTTTTTAAAAAAAACCCACAAAATCTCTTATTTTCTAGTCAGCTCCTTATTTACCCTATTAATACTAGCAATCAATATGATGTATGAGTATGTTGAGTTTATTTATTTTGCATTGCCTTAACTAATTAAAAACAGGGCTTGGTATCAAAATAGAAAGATCCCCTCATTAAGAAAAATGTAGCTAGATTTTGTGCTAATCTTATAATTCATCAGCAAAACCACACGCTGTGAAAAATAGTTACCTGGGGCACCTTGCAAACAAATTAAAATATGCAAAACTCAAACATTGAAAAACAAAGAGGATTACAGAAAATGAACTGTCATATCATTTTATGCTAAAATCTGATAGTGTTTTAACATCATTAATAGCACTATAGGTAACAATTATACTAGAGACCAACAAAGATAAGTTGCTTTTTTAAAATTATAACAGTGAAATCTTACAGTTGTCTTTCAAATACTTGGCAGACTTAACAGCACAGAATTTCTATGTAGGCAGAGTCATTATTCCACTAATTTAAAGAAGTCAGGATATCAGCCATGATTTTCAATAGTTACTGCCAGAAAAAACACTAATTCAATTAAAAACTCATAATCTGAGCTGCAGTCATTTGTTATAACAGACTACTCATGAGGAACCCCCAAATCTCAGCATCTGGAAAACAAAACCAACAGCTACAGGCTCATGACCTAAAAATTTTACAGCAATGGCTAAGAATTGCCCATTATGTCTTCAGGTTTGCTTGTGGTCCAGGAACAACTCAGGAGTCGGACCACAAAGTCGTAAAGGTAAATGAGTCCAAGCGTGCACAGTCCCTCTCAGGAAATAGGAGGTGTTATGTCAAACAGGATAAACACAAAAAAGTGTGAGAGCTAAGGTGAGAACCAAAGGGCTGGAGATGCATCACTTTAGTAAGAACAGAAGTGTCAGAATTCAGCAGAAGCTGTAAATGAGTGCAGTGTTTGCCGAAGGTGCACGCACTGAAAACATTGCAGCAGCAAACTGAGTATCAGAGTCAGCGGTTTGAATTAGTTTCCCTTGATTATCTGAAGAGTTCAATGCACTGCATCTGTGTGTGTGCGTGTGTATGTGAGCTCTCTTCTGCAAGCAAGGCTTCCCTCTGCTTGTCTGCTCCAGGAACAGTGAAATCTGACAATAGTACTCATTCTTGTGAGTGGCAATGGACAAATAGTAATGCTTTTCCTATCTACAGCCACAGTTGCACAAAACCTCTTCCCAAAATGGCAGTTTCCCCTGCAATATAAGTGTCTGCTCTTATCCTCTTCTCACAGCTCCAAGCTGTGTTCTTCTCTGACTCAAAAAATTTAGGTTATGAACAATTGTATGATGTGAATATTTTTTCCATTACTGTGTCTAATTGTTTTTTTTAACTCATTTACATTTCTGTTATCAGTATCACGTGGCAATGAGTTCCAGAGTTTATTTCTGCACTGAAATTTACTTTGCGTTGTGAGGTTTCTTTTTACTGCCCTAACTCGTAATTTCATGCTGCAGCTGTAATCCCTCTCCATTAGTTTTCTCCCATCATTCAGATTTTTACTCTTTTTCTTGAGTCTCCTCTTCTTTAGGTAGAAGAGTTTCTGGTCTTTAATCTTTCCCCTTACAAGAGTCAAATTATAACTCATGATATACTGACTCTGGAAATTCTTACTCCTATGCAAGATACAACCCAAAAATACTGAAGGCAATCCCTATTTCACACATGCTTCAGACAGCGGTAGTTGGTCACAACCACTCAATAAGTCCAGAAAATAGCGTGGAAGTTCTTACAAAAAAACATACAAATAAAAACTCCAAAAACCCCAACCAACCAACCAACCCACCAAAAAACTCCCGCAAAAACCAACAACAACAAAACCACAAAACAAACAAACAACATAAACCCCCCACCAACTCTGGAGGTGCCCAGCAAAATTGTTGTAGCCACTGAGGTAGAACAGAAGAAAGAGAAGCTCTTAGAGCAAGTGGGAAAAAAGGCTTTTAAATCTGGTTACACAAAAAAGAAAATAATACATGTGTTCATAATACACATTATTGTTTGATTGCATTTTTTAAAGGAAAGAATGCCTCAACAGCATCTAGAACATTCAGAGTAAAGAAGGAAACAACATTTGTTTAAAGTACAGAAAAATGTGGGAGTAAATATGAAACCAACAGCTGTCATACTCTCTGAAAATGCGGTGAGAGATGTAGTGGCATAAACCGATCTGACAAAACTATGCTTTTCCAGACTGAAAGTCAAGCTGTTATGTGATTACAAATTACTCTAGTGAAAAGGAGTACTCATTTGCTGGAGCAATCAGTGCTGGACATGGCACGACACCTTTGGAGTACATTATTACAAGTCACCCATGCTAGTAGATACAGATCATAAACCTTTCACAGCAATTTTTAAAGACAGCTTGGAGTGGCAGTCTTTACAACCATCAGAAAACCAAGCCAAAGCTCCAGAAACACATTTTTTGCTTTGGCATATACTGCATGGGTATATTTATCTCTAAAATGCTTAATTGCCGAATGCACCTTTCCACCAGAAGAAAAAGGTGTATACATGAAATGAAAGTGTGATGAATGATTTCACTGTCCAAACACAGACAAAAAAGACAATTTATCCCCACAAGATGCATACGACAGCTCTGCAAGAGCATCACACAGCACTGTATTCACTGGGGAGCCCAAACCAGGCTGGATGAAGTTTAAAATATTTTGCAGAATATTTTAAGGAAATTGTGAGAGAGGGTGGCAGAGGGAGACATCAGAATTCGTAGCTGCTGATTTATAGAGAAGACTTAATGAGCTTCAGAACCTACAGAATTACAACCTACCTATATCATTTTGCTCCCACATTCATTATGCATGACTTTTTGCAGGGACAGTTTGGAACTGCAGTGGATCAGAAAAGAATCACAGATTTTGTTTCCCATGTAGTATCAGCCAGAGTAAATGCTATCGCATTCAGAGCCTTAGACCATCCTGAGACACAGATCTGAATTGCTTTCTGGATTGCAAGAGCATACGCTGGAGTACATTCTGGAGTAACTACATTGGTCAGTTTTACACCCATGCTCATCATCAGGTGATCCCCCCTCTATTCCGACCTGGTGGAACCCCACACAGAGTACTGCATCTAGCTCTGGGGCCCCCAACATAAGAAGAACAGGGATCTGCTGGAGCAGGTCCAGAGGAGGGCCACAAACATGATCTGGATCACCTTTCCTATGAAAACAGTCTGGGAGAACCGGGGTTGTTCAGCCTGGAAAAGAGAAGGCTCTGGGAAGACTTTCTGGCAGCCTTCCAGTACCCAAAGGGAGCTTATAGTAAAGATGAGGAGGGGGTCTTTATCAGGTAGTGAAGTGATAGGACAAGGGGAATGGTTTTAAGATGAAAGTGAGTAGGTTTAGATTAGATATTAGGAAGAAATTATTTCCTGTGAGGGTGGTGAGGCACTGGCACAGGTTACCCAGGAAAGTTGTGGGTGCCCCATCCCTGGAAGTGTTCAAGGCCAGGTTGGAATGGGGCTTTGAGCAGCATGTCCAAGGGAAGGTGTCCCTGCCCATGGCAGGGGGTTGGAACTAGATGATCTTTAAAGCTTCTTCCAAAGTATTCTCTGATTCTACAAAAATATATTTCACCTACTGTATGACTAGAAATCTGAATGGGTGCTCTTACCTAACAGGTGGGAAACACAAATTTGAATAATGGGAACACACATATGGGAACTGCTGACATGTCTCAAAATCTGTATTATTATGGAAGACAATTAGGATTGATTTATTCCACTTGAAAAGAAACAATTACCTTTGGATTATTACTCACTTGTATGCCAAGGTAGCCTTCTTACATGATCTATTGGCAAGCCAACTTACCTTGCACATCAAGGTAATTTTTGCAAGGACACAGTGTACCCATAGCAAAGGGTACTGACAAGGGTCTATGATCTCATAGCAAAGAATTTTAACAGTCTTCCCCATTGCACTGATTCCGGTACATGATATCAAGTCTTCATTTTCCACAGTCCACTGGAGTGTGGAAAAGGAGAAGTGCTAGTTAGAAGATACTTCAGAAAGGCCATGGGCAATAAAGAGGATCCTCATTTAGCCTTATTAATATACAGAATGAGAATACTTTGGAGAATTATTATTTGCCTGCAGGACTCATAAGGTACTATAAACTGCAGATTAACTATTTTGACAAAGAAGGGGTCAAGGTTATATCATTTCAAAGACAGAAACAAATCGTATTCATTTGTGAGTTATTCTCTGCTTAAAAGAGACAAAAAGCACATGATCAAATTAAATTTTGTTATCCAGATTCAAGTGCTTAATAAATTTCTTCCTCACAAGATACTTTCTGTACATACCAACAATATCACAATTAATTTGATTTTCATTGTCGGTAGTCTGGGTTTTATCACAGAATCATGGAATGGTTTGGGATGGAAAAGACCTTTAAGATCATCTAGTTCCACCCCCACTGCCATGGGCAGGGACACCTTCCAGGAGACCAGGTTGCTCCTGGTTCTTTTCCCAAAGGTTAAAAAGGGGGAAACAATAAACAAAATCATGCTTGATTGTAGGCTAATGCTACTGTAGGCGCATTCTAAGAGTTCAAACACTGTATTTAAACTCTTACGTTTTCCTAATAGTAGGGACAGGATTAGTTAAGCCCTGTTCAGAGTTTGAATAGGAATGTTTGGATTTAAAACCAAAACAAACCAGAGCAGAAAGCCATGTTCCAGCCAGATCCATTTCGACAAAAATAAAAGAAAATAATGTACCAAGCCGAGTGGTCTTGGAGAAACCAGCGGCGCCGCACCCTGCCCGACACGCAGTTTATCTGTGAGCTGGGGCAGCCGATGACGTCCAGACAAAAAGGAATAAGCGTGGAAGCGGGAGACGGGCACCGCTAGGGGGCTCCGCATCCCGCCGCATCCCGCTGAATCCCACTGCATCCCGGCGCATCCCGGCGCTCCGCCGAGCGCTCCCCACGGAATGGGCTGCTGGACCGCGGCTCAGCGGTGAAACCGAAAACCTGCCATCCCGACTCTCCTCCCACTAAGACTTCTCCTTCTGGTCCACCCCTCTCCCCCCGTTTGAAACGGCGCTCAACAAATTTGGTGGTTGTGTCCGGGACTACGGAGAAAGAAAATACGCTTGATCAGATTTGATGATTTTTTGGGATGAAATGCGGTGAAACGTTAAGATCTTGTAATTTAACAGGCTGAGGCTTAAGAATTGCAGGGGGAGTAGCAAACAGTGAAAAAAGGGATCCAGCTGATAGGATGACCTTTAAAAAGGTCTGTGAACAGTACATGCCTTCTTAGGAAATTTTGTGAGGGCTTTAAGGAGGTAATGAAATACTGCCACTCTTCACTGACAGTTCCCACAGTTCAGGTAAATTTTCTGCAGCTGATGGAAACAAAATAAGTTGTCATCAATAAAAAAACCACACAAGAGTGTACTGTTATTGCATTCTGCTGAAACTCTTTGCTTAGTTCAGAAATTCAGAGCCCCAAGATTTTAATTCTTAATCAAATGACTTTCATGTACTCATTCACTGCCCACAGATTTGTTTAATCATTTGTTGAACGAGATCTTTTCTCCCTCAGAAAAGTTCCCAGAATAGTACTGATTATGTCTCAAGAGTCTTTAGAATGAAGTTTTGCTACCAAAGATCTTTTATGTCTCTGGGTAACTGAAGCTGGCAGCCTCTTTTTCTCAGATATTTTTCCCCTGCTCTGTGTGTGTACAAGCAAAAGAGAACAGAAAATGATCTTGGGCACCCTTGAGCAGCCTGGGATGAAACAATGCTGTATTAGCCAGCACAAAATCACCAGGCTTACACCTTCAGCCTAGTGTTAAAAATCAAAAAGGGTATTTAAAAATCTTTTAGCAATAGCTCAAATGCAAAATACAGAGCTGCATAATGCCCTCAGAGCTCTATTTCTTTCCTCTTCTCTCCCTGCTAAATACATAAAGGGGGCAGTGCTTGATCCCCAGTGCCTCAGAGCAGAGAACAGTTTTTTCATCTTAACTGTAATGTGGATGATAATATTACATTTGTTTTTTCAGCGATGTCTTTATGTTAGAGCTTGGCTTTTTTTCTCAGTACTTAAACAGCACTTTCTCTCTTCAACACACCATGCAGTGAAAGAAAAGTATTGTTTCCTACGTTTTACACGCAGGCAAACTGAAATGTGCTCTTTTCCACATTGCTTCAAAAAGTGGGTAGGAACCGGTGAGGTGCCACCAGCTGTCACCTTTCTACACACCCTGACTCTTCACCAGCCTGCCTTCCCTGCCAGCAGGCACAGCAATTGCAGCCACACTTGTGAGCTCTCAGCTAAAGAAATTAGGCCCAGGCTGTTTCAGATTGGGCAAAGAAGCTCAGTTAGTATCAGCCTGTGGAAATCCTGCTTTCCATGGCACTCACAACAGCCATGAAAGGAAGCAAGAGGACCCCATAGTTTCATAGCAAGTCTGATACCTTAACCCCAAGGCTGGCTTTGCTCTTCTCCTGGGCTCCCCATCCACTAAGCACTGAAGTTCTTGGGAGGAAAAAAGGATACACCCAAAGACCTAAATTATTGAGGTCTACTTCTGTGTTACAAATGCACCTCACCTTGGCAAACGGAACTGCTTGTTTGCTCAAAGACTATGGAATGCTGTATTTTGTGCTATCGCCACTTAAGCAGAAGACACAAATTCTTTTCATTTATCTTTAATGGAACATTAACTGGAAATATAATTACAAGGCAGAGCTAATTACCTGCAGGTTTGCCAAACTGCAGATGGAATCTACTCAACAGAGTGAAATCTGAATGCTGAAACTGATGTGAATGCAAGTGCAGTTAAGTGTGTGGAAAATTTGAATTGAAACTAAATGAAAAGAAGAATGAAATTTCCCGTAACTCCTGACACAGGACTCCAAAGTAGGCAGCCCTCGCTGCATCGTTGTCCCATCTGTCTCTCCCTCAGTCCTCAGATCTTCTCTGCCCCCAAAAAATTAAATAGCATCCACACTGGTTCAGGTCACAATGCATCTCGCAGAGTATTTTTTCTTCACCCTTGCCTTAAGCAGACACCAAGGGAGAGTAAGAACAGAGCAAGTCAGGATCAGTTACATCCAAATACACTCTCAGCCTCTTACTATTTTCAGCTCAGGGAATTTCCTGAGTTTGACGTGGTTTGCCTATTAGTAACCCTCAAAGAGTCTCTCTTCCACATATTTGTCCAGTCTCCCCTTGAACTCCTGATCTGCTTCCAGCCTTGTTCTGACTCCCCTTAGTCTGGATGTATCCTGCCCCATTTCCTCTAATTGTGGTCCTGCAGAGAGTGGGGGGAAAAGGGAGGGGAGGAGTGAGATTTTTAAAATAAATTGTTTTCAAGTTCTTATTGCTGTGCTGGCTTTCCTAGCATGAGTCTGTGAGTCCAGCTGCAGAGCTCACTCTCTACTTCCTCCTACTGCATGACAGAAAACACTGTGCACAGCAGACAGCAGCCTCGGGAAAGCAGCAGGACACTGAGTTGGTAGGAATTAAATACTTCAGACTGGATTCAGTCCTCTGATACTGGGTTGAAATCTGCAGTCACTTGTAATTTGAAAGCATTATTCTGGATTTACTCAGTCATGGCTGAATTCAGCATCAGGCTTCTTGTTTTTCAAAATCATCTGTTTTCCAGACCGTAGCAGGGAATGTAACAGCAGGAGTGAAAGGCAAATGGGTTATTTTATTAGCAAAACGCATTCCTATTCTAACAGGTATTTCTGCAGCGTTTCAATTCCTTCAAGAATTTTGCCTTCTCACACACTTATACACATATAAATGTACACGGAGATATGAGTATATAAATATTTCAGTTTGCCCACTAGAAGCCAGCCTGTTTTGTCAGAAAGAAACCATCCTGCCCCATTTTTCACTTCCCTTTTTATTTTTTGTTCTCTGACATGATTTCAAAGTTCTGACAATTAATTCCCTTGCAGCTGCGCTGAGCCGCACACCGGTGATTAGCAAACTGAGCCAAGTCACAGGGGCCTTTGGTTTGTTGGCAACATTGAACCATGTCCTGTAAAGGACCTGAATTTTTCCTCATCGGAAAGGATGCTCACATTCTGATACTTTTGGCAAATTGGGAAGTGCCCACCCACCAGAAAAAAAATTACACATACTGATTCTGATCACACATATTTACCAAAACTATTAAAAGACAACTTTTTGGTCTGTTTCTGGATGTTGAAACTTTAGATTTTGAATTTCCTCAATTCATTACAGGGAGAAAAAATTAAGGGAAGGAAAAGCTTTCAAGACTGTTCACTCCCTGGTATCAAAATGAAACTTTGTGATACCATGTGCCCGCTTCTGCCTCCTGCCCCCGCCCTGCCCTGAACCACCCTTTCTCCTAGGCACTGACTCTACTGGAGGTCAGAGTTCTCTCCCAGAGAGAGGCTGTAGCTCAATCTGCCCCAATACCAAGATGTGAGAATGAGAATTAAATATCCTCCTCTGCTCGTAACTGTTTTCCATTGCTTTTGTTACATCCACTCCCTTTCTAGGTTCTCTCCAGAGAGCTGGGTTGTAGGACAGGCCTGGCACTTTGACAGTGTCCAGAGGTATGTCTCAGTGGCGTTTATAAGGCCTTTTAAGCCCGTTCAAAAAGAGACAGCTGTGAAGAGAGGATCTATACAAATCTCAACCCATTATTTCCTGACTTACAGAAAAAAACAAAACAACTGAAAAGTCATGCTAATAAGCAGCATGGAAAACACTGATGGTGGTACTTCACTCATACCCTGAGAAATATCAAATAGCAGAAGAAGGTTAATATTCAGTCATTTTATTTCATACCAAAGATATCCTGATAAAATCTTTGTTGTTAGTTCCACCATTCTGTAGATGACTCTAAGGACTGCACAACCTTGAAAGTAAGTGTTGCTCATCCCCAGTTCATGTCCATTCATGTTCAGTACATGTCCAGCTTCATGAAATAGTGTCTGAACTTGGCAGGTAGTCTAATGTACTGAACCAGATCTTTTAAACCACCTGTTTAAAACCTTTCTGAAAGACTCTATGTGCAGAAGACATTCTAAATGGTAAGTATCTCCATTTCCTAACCAAAAGAATGAAGTAAATAATTCGCATACTACATTTATACACTTACAGAACACAAGAAGACATCCGGGTTGGTCTTTTAAGCAGCACTGCAGCTGACTAAAGCATTAAACAGCTGTTGGCATGGATAGTTCTGCTGTTAAATTCTGGCCTGTCAGAGCATTCACAAATATTTTCAAGGGGCTTTTCCACAATGACCACATATATACACCAGACAGAAGATTCTTTGTGCAAATAAATACTTTCTTGGTGGACAACTCTTCAAACTATTGACACAGGGCAAAGAGCTGTGTATCTCTCATGAGTTTAATCAATAAGACTGCTTTGGTTTCCTCAGTCTACTGAATTACCTTGGGGATTTAGAAAATATTTCATTTCTGCAGCCTAAAATTTCATCTCAGTCAGTCTTTGAGCCAAGCTTAACTCTTCATTTGCTTTTTAGTTCAGCAGCCAGCCTTTAAAAATATAATGCTGCCTTCTCCTGAAGTTTAGTGCTCAACAGTCAGATGGTCAGCTGGGTCTTTTTTTCTGATGTGAATATTTTCTTCTCAGGAGGTGGAAATTGAGATGCCTCTAAATGAGTTCACAGAAGATTTTAAAAGAGATTATTATCACCAATCTTATGCCAGACTTGAGAGGTAATATTTGCTGTTCTATTAATTGCACAAGAAAGACAATTTTCTCACTCTTACTGACAGTAAGTAGTCTGAACATGCAGGCTAGGCCTCCAATCAATGACATCTGTTACGTGTCAGATTATCAACAGATGATTATGCCCGTCATTGCAGAAAAGTTTGCAAGTGATCTTGCAGGCTGCTCTCCCAGATCTACCAACTTGGTTCTCATGCTCTGGCTCCAGGAGCAAAAAGGCAAACATGTCAAATCAAACTGGCAGGGTTGGCAACAGCAGGACTTTTTACCTCAGCTGAAATGACTGCTGACCTCCAACCTCCTATCATTTCTTTCATCTGGTTTGTGAAATGGGGGCAGGCAGGAGAGGAAGAAGCTGGGCTCATGGTTACAGTGGCAGGAGTCAGTCATTGTTGCCTCAGGAAGCTGCCTGGCACTGCCAACCAGAAACAAAGAGCTTGGGGAAGAAAGACTCACCAAGTCAGATGTGAGAAGACATTTCTCTCTCCAGAGCTGTTCTTTTCTGTGATTTTACCAAAACCTCAGCTTGTGAAAGTACAGCACTGCATAGGGGCATAGTATTGAGCAGGTGTAAAGTGTTCCAGCTCAGGGAAAACAAGGCTGTGCCTTCAGCCAGCAACCACGAGCACATCAGGACTGCTATAGATCATGCAAGCAAAGAGGCAGGTGGCAGAAGTGAGGTTGTCCCAGCTGAAACAAAATGGCAAACCTGAAATTAGCCTGGCCAAGTTGCAGAAAGATGAGGTGGCTGGTGCTTGTTTCAAGCTGGTTGAAAAATGGCTTGTTGAGAGTTAAGTGAAAGCGACACAAATTCTCAAAATCATTTGTCTGGTTTTGGCTGCTATTGTCTTCTTGACCCAGTGTGAAACAGATTAAAGAAAAATATCTAACCAGCTGAAGAAATTGGTCTATTAAAATGAGTGTGCATCCTTGTGTGAGTACGGCTATGCATGTATCATTGTCTACAGGAGCAGAGCCTCAGAGGCCAACACATTCACGCATACTTAAGTTTATTATGGTGAACAATCCCCTTGGCAAGCGGAAAATCTCACCGTGGTCTTGTACAAGCCTAACAGTTGGCAAAGTCAGGACCTTGGAAACAATGTTTTCTACAGCTGAGCGTGTTTTCTGGCATGAAGGAAGCTGAATAACGTATCAGAATAATGTATACAAATCTTGTATGTCTTAGACCAAAAGGTATTCAGGGAAGAAACTGTATTTTCTCACAAATGAGGACAGTGTTTAACACATTGTGAGTGCTACCGAAATTCAAATAAGAAACAGAGAAAATAGCTTGGCATAATTTATTTATTTGCTTCTTTGCAGATATATAAGAAGACTGACAAGAATAAAAGAATGTACAGTTTGTTGTCATTAATTCTCTGGTTTAATAGTCTTTTATTTACTTAGGTGCACAAAACTTCAAAACTAACCAATCCATCTATGTTTTCTGGGTGCCTGGTGACATCTGAAAGCTTATAAAAGTAATGCAGATCTCAGGTTAATCTCACCCTCCAACACTTTCTTCAGCTTCTTAGATAACTAATAAGATCAACAGCAGGTGACACTGCATGTGACAATGGCTCTAGGGAGAAAATTCTCAAGTCTACCTGGAGCTGGACTGAAATCTCTCATTAATTTCACATGGATTATCAAAGAGCATCTGCGAGGTAGCAACAGTTTGTGGATGGCACAGCCCTGCTTGCCAGCAGAAGCCTTCCCTTCAGCACTACTCATTTCCTGAGACATAAACTCCCAAACTATTCAATCCTGACTGTGAATTAAAAACCTGTGTCATAGGCAACCTGAGGGCACCCCCGACGCATCCTTTTGAGACAGAATTTATTGGGTCAGCAAGTTTTGACTCCTCCTAGACCATTTGGCCACCTCTATGGCCAGCATGTTAGCAACAGGGAAACATACCTCTTGTGACAGTAGCTGGCTCCCTTTTGAGGCCCCATTTTGCACTGGCAAACTGAAAAGAAGCTTTAATGCAAGCGAGAGTTAGACCCAGGGAGGAGTAGGAAGCTACACTTACAGTGCAGAGCTTTTTGAAGTCAGAGAGTTTTACTGTGTTCTGGTTTTAGTAAACCTTTGCAGGAGGTGGTCTGTGTGGTTTTGTGACCCAAAAGTTTCATTTTAGGTTTAGGGGGTGGGGTGAAAGAAGACATTTGGAAAGAAACTGGGTGAAAGATTTACACATATCTTTGAAAGCTTCAAAAAGAACTGCATGGTTTCTAGTCCAAAGCAGGATTTCATTGGAATTTTCCAGTAAAATTTCTAAGAGCTTGAATTTTGATCCATCAGAAATAAAGCAGAAATAAAAGACCTTGTACTTTGAATCACCTTATTTCACTATTTTTAGTAGTTTACTTTTGCAGATTAACATTTGTTGCATAAATATTTTCTGATGTCTTAGAACTCAATATAAGTAAGACTGCAGTTACAAAGTTTCATACCTTCCCCCCCCAAAAAAGGCTTTGCAACATTCATATAGTGAAAGGAGAAAAGCAGAAACTATTAAATATTCTTCTGATAAAAGCAGTATTACTGATAGAAATTTCTAGGTTAAAATAGTCCTCATCACATTTCTCTTACAAACTTAAGAATGTTCTTTATAGCAATTTCATAATGTAGCTATCTAAAACTTCTATATTAAGCCCTGGATTCAAGCAGGTATTCATTTTTTTTGTGACTGTACAGGTACAATTGGTACATTGCTCCTGGCAGTCTGGCAAGATAGCACACAGGAATTATCTCATTTAACTGTAGATCAATGCCATGACTGCAACGATAAAATTGTAGGAAACTTGTACGGTAACTACAAGGTTATTATCAATCACTTTTAGCTCTGCAGTGGCACAGGAGAGAGGACAGATACTGTAATAGGCTCTCTGCTGAGTACTTTTCATTAATATACTCTGTTTTCTTACAGTCTTGCACATCCCTTACTCCCAATGGCTACTTTTGTCTTGCTTGTAATAAAAATAGGGAAGTCAGCCCAGGTTCAAGCGAATACACCAGGGTGAATACTGCTTTTCCCCTTATGGACCAAAAGGTTTATTTAGTTATTTATTATTTGCTAGCAATATACCACACGGACAATTAATAAAATCAAGATGTATCTTTCTTTTGCTTGGTAATTATTAGGTCACAGCCCTAAGTGGAAGACAAAGCTAAACTGAAGGTCCGTAGCAGATTTCCAATGTAGGCAGGTGTTCCTCTATTGAGCATGGTAGCTTTACAGAGCCATAAAATCAAGAGCCCAGCCAAATCCCAGTCTTCAACAACTGATCGGATTTTAACAGTTAACGAATGTGTAGAGGCAGGAATGGAGCTACACACTTTTTCACTGCTGTGGACATGGCTTTATCAATGAAAATCAATTTATCAATGGCTGCAAAGTAATTTAAAGGTTCAAAGAAGTAGTACAGAAGAGTATGCTTTACTCTTTTTTAAAATATCTTCTTTTGCCCGTCTCAACATTTTCCTTTCAAAATTACCTGTTTAAAAGCATTTATTTCATACCTGACCAAAATTCTTCACTTCAGGCAGTTCCCTGACTTCAGCTCTCTCATGGCCATGGTAGAATTCAATGTTCTGGGCCAGGGAAACAGTAACACATATTGGCACAAAAGAGTGCCAAGGATTTTGCTCCAGAGGAGAGCTAAGTACAACAGTCAACTGACATAGCATTTCTTCTTATCTGCATAAATTTCATTTCTCATAAAGGGAGGAAGAGGAGGGACTTCCAGGAGAGTAAGGTGGCAAATTTGTTCTGGTTGTCAGTACAAAAGTGGACATCAATTCAAGAAAGAGCTGCCTGGTGATGATCTCCAACAACTTCAGAATTATTTTGCAAAATTCATACCTAATTTTATTTCACAAGGCTCTTTTAACACAGAACCTCTTCCCGAGGCTTGGTGGAGGTGTGTAGGGACACGTTACAAATTCATGACGACTACATCCTTAAAAAATACTGTGGTTGCTATGAATTCTTTTTGTAGGCTGATTGTTTGACAAACTTTGTATCTGGGATCTCAGTCTATTTTTTTCGTCAAAAACTACAGAGAAAAAGTTCTGCCCAGAGATTTAGTTCAGGACAAAACAGGTCTGCTAGCCAAGAAACCTCGCCACTAACCTGCTGAGTGACTGCAGGCAAGTCATCTGCTGTCTATTCCCTCTGACATGCGTTCTCCATCTATTTAGAACATAAGGATCTCTACCGGGATTGCCACTCACTGCATGCTTCTGCAGGGCTCAGAGACCTCAAGACCCTCACTCCACATGGGCCTGTAGGTGATATGTTGACTATAAATATCTGTGCAGTGGATTTTTACCATCACACCATTTCCTAGTGGAATTTCATCTCATCCAAATATCCTACTCTTATTTTCCAGCGATCAGCCAAGGCAAGTCCCCAGGTGTGAGAAGCTCTCCAGCTGCCTAGAAACCGAAGCTGCGGAGAGCTGCAAGTATTAAATACCTCCCCAGGATCCTTATAGCTAGCAGTAGCCTTTTGTTCCCATCTCTTTTCATATAACCTTCATATAGTTCTCTTGTACTGCTGACAGCAACATGAAAAATTTGGAAAAAAATCAAGCTTGCTTTAGTCTTGACAAAACAGGCACATGCACACATCACAAATATTGATATATTTATAAAATATGTATTTTGAACATAGAATGATGGAAAACTTCTAAACGATGCAGAGGTCTGAGGTCAGAAAACTTCCCTTAAGTTATGATTAAGGGTGACAAGTTGAGTTGATTTGCATACAGTCAGCCAATAAAGAAAACTATCTCCAACTACCAGCTTGTTTATCATAAAAAATGTTACTCTTACATAAATTTGCTCATCAGAATCCCAGTATCTTAAACCCACTAAAAGAATGCGAAACCTGATTCCTCAAAACAAAGAGCTGCCTTTTGTAAAGGTTCACCCTGTATTCTGGTCTCCACGACAATAATTACCGACCTGCTCCCAGTGTTATCTGAGGCACCAAGGGGACCTGACTTGCACGAAATACGAAGCAGAATGCGGTCCAGAGTATTCCACAGGGCCATAAGGCAGGTGAGCATCCATGAATATTGAGATTAAATGACAGGCACAGAAACAAATGCTAGTAAGCAATAGGATCAGTTTATACCTTGCCTCACTGCCCGTAATGTCTTTTCAGGCCACATAAGCTTTCCATTTCAGTTACATCAACTGTAACACCAGCCTTAACCTTGATGCAGGCTATTTTTGCAGGTTTACTTTTTCCTTCCCAGATGGCAAGCTCGTTCAGCAAGGTTCATCTCTTCTTCACCGTTTGCAAACAAGGCAGCCCTCTCATGTTTAGCAACATTTACGTATGTTCACGGCTGTCCTGCTGACTTCATATTAATTTTGTCACAAGGAAATGCTAATGTGGCATCAGAGCTGGAGCAGAGTTACACAGAAGCATGCCTCAGATACCACTAAGGCAAATACTCCAGCAATTAATGCAGAGAAAACTGACTGCTGAATACAGAACACAGCCTTTATGAAAGTACTAACAGGAGACTTGAAAAGTAGAAGCATATGAGCTGTCTTAATAGCATGGTTCCTCTGAAATTAAGTGCCCCATTAATGGTTACATGTCCAGTGTGCAGGTGAGACTGTTATCAAATCCATCACTGTTCAGTCAAAAACCCCAGGGTGAAATTTTGTGCTGCACAACAAAAAAATTACAGCTGAGGAAGAGGGAGCTTTGATGGCTTAAAACAGCCTTCTTATCATCCAACTTTTAGCTGTCCCAGGAGCTATAGCTGGCATCGACCTGTTTTATTGCCTACCACCTCATTTTTTACCAAGGCCCTTCAGAACAGAGGGAACATTGCATTGAAGTAGAAGAGCTACTGTCCAAGGATGTATTTATTTCAGTCAGATGTAGTGAAGAAGGCATGCTCAGTAGAGGAGAGATGGGAGATAGAAGAGAGAACTAGATCAGGGAACTAAAGAGCAGCTGTTCAAATTAACTCATTGCATCTGTCTAAAGTCATACAAAAAGATATAATTTCACCCAAGAGCAAACCCTCCAAATGGCAATTTATTTTCTAGAAATAATTTAATGACACACAACTACTTGAGTGCTGATACTTCACATACAAATAAAAATGGCAAGTCCTTGCACTTCAGTGTTGTCATCTAAATTAGACTTTTGAGACCAAGTCCTCTGTGGGTATAAATTAGCATAGCTCCACTAATGCTAGAGGAATTATTTATGCACCAGAAGGGGAAATAGCATAGGGAAAAGACATTTTTTGACTATAAAACACTAGCTCAGTCCTGATTGTTTTTATTTAAATTATTAATCCTCTGGGCATCTCCAGTGAATAGATTTTACACCATTTGTAGATCTGGAGAATGCATATATATATTTATGAATTGATAGGACAAGCCTTTTAGCTCTCAAAAAGATGAAGCACAGGGCTGAACCATGTAGGACAAGGGAATTCTATAACCAATGTTTCTACACTGCTTATGCAAAACTCCTGCAATTTTGGCCTTAAAGGCCACAATTGCAAGGGAAAAGGGTCATAAAAAATAGATACGCTCACATTTAGAGAAAAAGAAATTCCTTTACTATTAATTAGTGTCAGAGCCAGTGTATTCTCTGAGCTTTCAGTTCCCTTGGTGGAGAACTTAAAACTTTCTAAAGAGAAGTGACAAGCAGTGGAGCATCTTCCTCACACCACTGGTATAGGCTGTTAGTATCCACGTACGGGATGTAATCTGCCTGAATGCATAGCAGCCACAAAACAGTAGCAAAATTTCAACTTCTTTTTAAAATAGGATATAAATCCTTGTCAAAAAATAAACAAACCAAAAACAAAACCAGTGCACGTTCCAGGTAGAAAGAATCATGCCCCTGAACTCTCAGAGAAGAGAACCCAAGACACTACACATAGAGATCACTGGTCTCAATCACAAGGATGCTTTCAGCATCACCTTGGAGCCAAAGCATTTGTATCTTATTGCAACTGTCTATGATCTCTTCAAACATAGGGACTACAACTGGGTTATTCATCTTTCTGTGGCACATCAATGGTGCTTCAAAGGTGATATAATACTGTTTTGTAGGTTTGGGATTTTTTTTTTTTCAGGAGACATTAGGTAATGGTATTTCTACCTGTTGATGTGTATCAAGACAATACTCTTGTGAATTGTTCTTGGAAATGTTGGAAAGCCAACAACTGTGCTCTTATTTACTCACCTCTAATTCCATTTATTTCAAAGTAGTTGATGCATTCTCTCCTCTCAAAGACTATATCCAAAGGGGCCCCCCAAAAGCAAATAAAACAAACAAGAACGTGATGTTAAAAATACACATTAAACTATTTAAAGAGAAAAAGATTTGCGATAGTAGGAGTCTAGGCTCTGAACAGAGGCATTAGCCGGGGCTTTGTGATCTGAACTTCTACTGGATATGCTTTACTAGGAACATTTTACTCATCAGTTATGTTCTGCAAGTAGAATGACAGTGACGTTTATCCAGAATGATCAATTTATTAAATGGGGATTTTATATCAACCCTTTTATTGTAAAGAGTAGAACATAACCTAAGGGGCCAAAAAAAATTTTACAGATTAATAAGATGAATATGGCATTTAGTATTAGACTAGGCAGTAGTAAATAAAATTCTAATGCGAAAACCTGTGCTTTTTATGGGTTTGGTTTCTTTCTTTGAAAGAATAGAAATGTTTTCTTTCCTTAACTGAACAAGCGTCTAAATGTAATGAACATAGATGCGCAAAAATGCTCTTAGTGGTTGTGCATCAGTTTTCTAAGATTTCAAAAAAAAAAATTCTTGTCCAAGATTATCTGCCTTTAAGCTATGACTATATCAGGTATATTAATAGAAAAACCATTTACTATGTTTTAGGCAAGGGCTCCCAATATTGGTATGGTGTATTTTAAAACATAATTCTCTATAAACTCAATCTATTCACATATATCTGCCAGACGAAAGAGAAATGTTAGTGAACTAAAAATCAAAATGTAACATGAAAGACAAATAAATTTACTTTATTGCACCTATTAATGAAAATATAAACCCTGTGAGATTAGTAGGTGGGGACGCATTTATTAGATACCGATGAAATAAAAAGAATTTCAGTACAAAATTGTTCTGTGGATGATTTCATTTATCTGCCATTGACAATTGTCTAGGACAGAAGTTTAATATAGTGAGATGCTTGTGTAATAAGCATGAATGAAATGGATTAATAAAATTCAAAAAGAGGAGGAAAGCTGAAATATTGTGTGGTTCTGGCATGCTACATTAGCAACATACAGTAAGGAGGGAAAGGAAGAGGGAGAGGGAGAGGGAGAGAGATAGGGAGAGGGAGAGGGAGAGGGAGAGGGAGAGGGACAGGGACAGGGACAGGGACAGGGACAGGGACAGGGAGAGGGAGAGGACGTATTTGATTAAACAACCTTGTATGTGTGGGGTAGGATTTTAGCATATTTTTACCGTTTATGTACCAGTAAGGAAAGGAAAACCACAACACACGGGTATGTTTTTTACCTGAAATGGAAGCTGAACAGACACATTGATGTATGCAGTGTTTCAGTATATAGGAATTAAAATTTATGGCAGGACTACAAATCATACACTTTTCTGCAAATATATACGGATTTTCCACATGCAAACGTAATTAAAATTTTCTTTGTCGCAACAAAGGTATTAAAAACTTACTGAAATTGTTTATTTTTCTAAAACTCAAGCTGGTACTTTACATCTTCATCAACAGTAAAGATGAAGTCTTCAGAAATCCCCATTATTCATCTTTTTGTAAGAAAGGCATGGGGCATGCTGTGAGATTAGACTGTCAAAATAAACAATTTTCATCTTTGTGACTTATTGTGTGTGTGCATGTTTGCAGAGGGCAAGGGACAGTCTTCTACAATTTCAAGACATCAAACAAAGAATCGACCACTAACCAACCACAACCTGTTTTAAACAAGGGTTTGAAGAAAAAAAGCTGCTACTGTTGCCTTTGGGGGGTCAGTGTTTCTTATGACTTTGAAACATGCATGGATCTTCTCACCTGTGCCTTTAGTTCCTGCTACAAAAAAATGCTACAAAAGCAAAGTGGTGGATGAAAACAAGGCTCTGTTACAGATCCCAGAATCCAGTGTGCCCTTCAATTACTGGCATAGCAAGAGCTGTGGAAACAGGAGGACTAGCTTGCATTTGAATTCTTACTTTGTCTCTTTGTCCAGAAGGAATTTGCAAGACAATATTTAGTTTTACTAAGAAAAGCAAATTGGAGAAAAACAAAAATTTCCCAGCCATACTAAGTAATTCCATTAAATGTTTACTTACACATTTTTTCCTGAACATATTTCTACTTCAGTAGGAATGAAATGTGCACAACAGAAAAGCATGGATCCCCAGACCTCTATTTGGGGATTGACGTGTAAATTAAATTATGTTTATGCCTGTTCCTGTGAAAGAATGAACTTCGTCCTTGATATGCATATAGCCAAACTTCCAGACTGTATGAGATTCCTGAGCAAGGCTGAGAGACTGGCACATGCTACATACCTGGGAGACCCAAAAAAAGCCAACATCAGAGCAGCTTGTAGGCTGGGGCTGAAACAATTGTCTGAGAATGTTGGTTTTCCTCTAGGCTGTAGGTTTCTGGATGACACCTAAGCCTCAGCCTTCCTTGCCAAAGCACTTCCTTCTGAACCAGGGCTGCACCTCATCCCTCAGACCTTGTACCTGCACAGTTTGCAGAGTCCAAGTCAACACATCCGTAGCCCCAGGGTTTCACTGGAGCTGCTCATGGGCATTGTGTGTACTAGCAGCCATAATGTGGTGACCCTTTCCCTACACAATGTGGTGACCCTTTCCCTACATAATGCACTAATCACAGGCCTTTCGTGAAAAACATGTCTATCATTCACTTTGGGTTAATTGCTATGCCACCGGTGGAGTTCAGCTCCAGATCAAGGCACAAAAATGTACACTACTATGTGTACCTATCTACATGGTCCACATCTTCTTGCTCTGATTACAGTCAGGAAACCTCCACAACGCAGTTAAAGTGGTCCAGCTAAGCACAAAGTGTCTGCTTGGGTCTCTAGGCACCACTGAGAGTAGAGACCAGAGTGGAAACTTATACACAACGGTGTAGCTCACATTTCTAACATGTGGCTACCTAAGCAAGGGCACCTCTCTCTGTAGCTGTGCTGTACCACACCATCCATCACTGCAGCATGCTGGTCCAGCTCCGAAGAGACACACATGCCATTTTGCTCTTCCCAAACAAATATTCCAAGTTCACACTCCTTGGAAGACGTTTCAATTGCGTTAAAGCAAATGGAGCTGTATTTCCTTAAACCACACCCGCACATGTCCCATGAGGTCCATCTATCCCAGTCCAGACATTTTAAGACAGGAGACAGGCATCAAAATGCAGACACAGCGGAGGAGCTGGGCAAACAGCAGAGCAGTCAAAAGTGTGCTTATAGGACGGATTTGGGAAAGGAAACTATTTAGCGCTGCTTAATGACTAAAGTCAGCTAGAAAATCCAAATGCTCTGTCAAGAGTCTTCATACCAGAGAGGAGGTTTTGTGGTTACATCTGAGTGACACAACGTGTTGAGAGAAGCCCAAGCACGACATTTTGGTTAGGGGTGCATACAATGTATAAGCACATAAAACATTCGTAAAGTATTTCTTAAATCAACAAATTAGTGTCTCAGACTGTCATGTTATTACAACCGTGCTGTACCTGCAAACAGGGTGAGAAGTTGCATTTGTGTCTGAAAATTGCAGATACAAATTACATTCGTGCATCTGAAAATGTATTTACATTTGATAAAGTTATGAAAAATACTATGGCAGCACTTGGCAATGTGTCTTTTGAAATAAGTTGAAAGGTCCCATTAATTTGAAGTTGTTAGCATAATGGTTTATGCCATTAGGTATCAAATCTCTTTTTGTAATTATGGAAGCAATCACAACCAACAAATAAAGAAATTGTGTTTAGGTGCTCAGGAAAAACAAATTGGTTTAATCTACAGTCCACAGACATTTGAGAGCCATATGTTGCTGTTGCCTTTGTTATTTTTGAAAGCTGCTATGATTTATTACTCTAAACATATAACGGCAAATTGAAAACATGGATTAAAATGTCTCCTACTTGACCTTTTCAGAACTATTCCATGAATATAAATATTTATTTCATGGATTCAACAGCTGCTGATCAAGTTATATATTTTGAAAAGTATTCTTTGAATTATTATTCCACTATTCAAATTGCATAGTTCCAGGATTAATTTTATGGGCTTTTTATGCTAATAGGCACTTTACACACCATTGCGTAATCTCCACAAACTCACACTACATGAGTGGTTGTAGAGGCATATGAGTGTTTGTAACTGAGTGATCTTTGCTTTATAACAATACAAGAAATCCTCTCTGACACCAACTCTTCACCTGAAACAAATCTTGACTTCTATTTATTCATTCAGAGAAGAGAAATCAGTCAGCTATTGTGAATAAAAAAGGAATGCACAACAGCAAAACCAAAACAGTTTCAACTTTTCCTTGGATTTTTATTCCTGTTCACATTTGTAACATTTTCGTTCTTAGCCTTGCCCTTATTTCTCTCAGGAACTGCAGTCTCAGTGAAGACTTGAGTTGTCTCCACTTGGCACAAAGCAAAATAAAAGATAGTTCTAAGTTGCAAAGATCGAAGACAAATAATAGAAGAAAGCATATTGTCCCAATACAGCTACTAAATTCTGGTGTGGGTTACAACCTATTCTCCCATCTGTGCCTCATCTGGTCGAGCCATGCAGGGCTAAAAGATTACTTAATTGCTTTTCAGTGTGCATGTCTGCTGTAGGACCAAGCACACAACCAGCAAGTCCTTACACTCATGCAAGGAATTCCTAATGTTACCAGATTTTTTACTCCTTGTCCTGCAAGGCAGTGAAAAGAGTCTGGTGTCTCTATGCTGGTTAATATTATACTAGACATTAGAAAACTACTCTAAGTTCCCATTTATTGTAACCATACCAGTTTACCAGTGAACAAGAACACCTTCCGGGAGTTAATGTTTCAGCTGCCCTAGAAAAGGGATTTCTATGAAACCTTTATTTTTTAAATTTGAGTCTAAGTTTTACTTAGCCTATGGCTTGTGTGTCTTCAATGAGTTGTGACCTGCATAGAATGCAGCACCTCTCTCTGTTACACCCACAAAATTTGGGCCTCCAATATGCAATTTACAGATTTTTAGAAGATGGAGTGTCTTCCAAATGACATTTATCTGAAATGCTTTTCCAAGTGCTTTCAGTCTCAGCCTGAATATTCATCTTCTTTGATAACCACCTCAGCTGCTTTTGCTTGTTCTGTCTCTGGCCTTGTTTGTAAAGATATTGTGCAGTAAGTTAGGGAATGAGTTTACAGGTCCTTGCCACTAACTCTCTCTGTAAACACCCCTACAGCACACTAAATTGCCTTGGTTTGAAGCAACTTAATCTCCTCTCAATGCCACATGAAATATCTAATACTTTCTGCAAACTGAGTAACCACAAAAGAGGGCATGCAGGAAACCAAATTAGCTGTAAACTCACAGCTGAACATACTACTTTATGTAGAAAAACCATCTATTTCAGTTAATTCTTTGCAGCTAGGTCGTGGTGATGATACACCAGCATCCCTGAGAAGAAGTTTCATTTGCTCTTCCTGCTTTCACTTTCACTGTCATGACTGTAGAGCTGGTGCCTAGTGAGTGAGAGAGTCTTATTATAGTAACATCCAAATGTGACACACAGCAAGGATTAAAGTGTTATCCAACTTGTAAATGCATAAGCAGGCTCCCTGGAAACAGAATTCAGACTGATATTTTCATTTTCAAACCTGTATTTTTCTCCATCTGAGCAGTCAATGGAGCATCTTCCTTTCTAAGTAAGATCCAATTATAATGAGAGCTTGGATTGACAGGAAACATTATTATAACTGAATGAGCTGTCAAATCCATGATTAATAAGGTTTTTCATTTAGGTTCAACAATAGCAGCATTAGACTACTGCCATATTATTATTCAATAACTCATAACACACATAAGAAGGTTTATTTTCCGTTTCAGAGGGTAGACTGAGATGTTTCACATTGAGCTATTCATACGGGCAGAAGTGGTTTCAATATTTCATGAGATTATTTTATCTCTGTTTTTTCTGAAGATGCAAACTAATGAAAAGACTTATGCAAACTCTAAGCCTGCTGTTTGAGGATTTAGTTTCTGTTTTCCTTCTAGCTCCCGTGTTTTTGCATCCATATTCCTATTGCTGGAACCATGAGAACAGAGAGGGAGTATGATCAGTGTAGGAGGTTGATAGCCTGGGTGTTCACACCATCGAATGTTGATGATATGGAATAAAAGTAGGAGGCAAGCCAAGACCTCTCTGGTCTGTGTATTCAGCGAGGTGCAAAGAACAGATAAAGAGCAGATATTTCATGTTAACCACCATGTATGTATGCACATGGCTGGCTCAAACAGAGCAGAATTTTTTTTACAATACACTGCTTTTCATTTTTATGTGAGAGACAATGAGGGCAGGATAGTTATGAATTAAGATATTCACAAGGGGAAAAGAACATATTTAGAAAGAAAAGTCCTCACCCTCAAAAAAGCCTTTTTGTAACAAAAGTGCAATTACCTCCATCCTACATCAATTCTGCTTTCCCATGCCATTTCACAGTTTGATAGAATGTAGCTGGGTATTCTGTTTTTCTGTTTCACTTGTTCTCAATTTCATCTTCCTAGCTTAGCTCCTTAATCTGCTCTTCCACCCAAATGGAGGTGCTGCTCCATCATTGCAAGTAGTATAAATGATGTGTCAGGTTGACTTAAAAAAATTACTTTTTAGTCCAGCATTTATTTATACATCATCCCACTACTGTTGTATGTCCCACTACTTTTTATGCAAGTACGATGTATCAATATAAGATATATATATATACGTAAGCTGTATTGTAGTGGTCTCTTTCCTAATTTTCTTCCCTTGCTGACATCTTTTGTACTTGCACAAACTAACCTTTAATATGCAAATCTTAGTTTAACGTTATCATCTGTCAAAATCCCACAAGCTGGGGAAATTTATGCAGGCGTTATAAGAAATGTCTGACTTTCCATCCGTAACGCTTTATGTCTTGAAACTAACTGCTACCTTCTGTAAGCCAACGGGTGAAGACAAGGCTAAAGACACCAGATATACCACAGCAGATGCAGAAGACAAGCACAAAGACCAATGTCTACTATTAGAATAAACTGTGAAGTGGTTAACAAAATACTGATCTCTCAAAGGTGTTAGTGAGCCTCAGGGTTAACACCTTGCTATGGTATAAGTCCGTAAATAAGTTATTCTTCCTTGTTTCTTCCTCTTTCGAATACACACACTTCAGAACCCGTCTATCCTAGACAACTGCCACCTGTTTTTTCACCTCTTTCGTAGATTAACTTCTAGCTAAAAACTTTTAAACAAGGCTAAAGTGCACTAATGTCCAGTAATCACATTGCTGATACTATTTTTATGATGTTACTGTTGTTCCTATTGCAGTAGCCAATGCACAAAATGCTGCATACATAGAAAAATCATGCTTGTCTATACGAATATCCAAGACGGGAAAATGAATCATTGTGTCCCATTTCACAGACAGAGGAGACAGCTACATGAACAAGTTGCCACCTAGTAAATGAGCATGGATTTACAGCTCATTTAATACTCCATGGCAACTGTCTGTGTGGTTATTGCTCCAGAGTAAACTCGAGGCAGCTCTGACCCTTACTGAAAGCGAGGCAATGTATCTTGTGTTTACCTGAGCCTTAAGCATTCATATAAAGTAACTAATGAGCTGTAAATCCACACTCTCTCTTCACACCTGGCAGTTTCTCCATGTATCTGGAAGCAATGATATTTATGTGATTTGCCTGTGGTCACTGAAGCAGCATTTGACAGAAGCGCCGATGTAAACCAGACCTACTGAGCTCCTGTGAACCCCACTCCTCAAGGCCAGAATTTTCTTGTAGAGCTACTGTTCAATTGCTCGGCACATTTCCCTCCAAATGACAGTAATTCACAAGCAAACTCAACCACTTTTTCCTCATTAATACTGCAGAACATGCATTTCCCACTCATGCAAAACAGATGGATCCCTAAAAGTAGCTTCCAGATACAGATTCTTCATTCCACACATAAAATATTATTTACTTTTTCAAAGACTTTTAGATTTAAAGTTTAAAAGTGATGCTTTGGGTGTAGCTTTATCATGGTTTATTAATCAGATTTCAATTCTAGGTAATTAAGAATCCAAACTAGAGAAGAGTCTAAGCAGAATTCGTCACCAATGTTGTCCATCAGGGTGGTCCACAGCATGCCACAAACTAGCAAAGAGCTTTCTTTATTTTCCTTTTCTTTCATTAGTGACTCCTATTAAGTGACCCTCTACTTAGACTTCATCACACTAGTTCAGGTGGGTCATTGGTACAAGCCACTGCCTACAGTCATTGGAAGCCTGGGATCACTGCTCTTTTTCAGTGGCACTACAGGAATCACAACAGACTTCGATACCCTGTGCCTCTTCAATCCCCTTGTTATTCTGTATTAAAAAGAGAAAAAAGAAAAGAAAATCTGAACTACTGCATCACAACATACTGCCATGACAATCATTTACTAGTAAAATTGTTTCATGTTCTGAGGCAAAGCAAGACCATAAGGTTGTTAAACACCTTGAAAAACTCATACATTATACACCTCTATGCATAAGGAGAAAAATTAAATTTTTGTGGTAGAGACAATAAATACATTGTTTTTTAGCCCTTAAAAGCTCCCTCATCATGCTTTTTTATGCCATGTCTATGGACTATCACATTCAAAAAGTAAAGAGGGAAAGCCCAGGCCTTGGATGGTCATCACAAATTTTAATAGATTTGGTGAGTCTCTCCACAACACTCTGTTTCTGGATAATCACTCAATTCCTCACTGCAAGGACTCTCTGGAAAATGTGAACCGTGGCTATAGGTCTTTTAGGATGTGACCCAGCTGTCACACTGACAGCAACTTTCTCATTTCTTTTCGTGGGGCGCATATTTCAAAGCACAATCCCAACCTTCTGGGATACTTTCACTTCCAGAATGCTCAGCTGACAGCACTGCCGAAGCTGGAATTTTATGAAAGAATGCATAATGTGAATGGGTAAAGTCAGTGCTGTCTCTTACACTGACCACGTACAACACTTAAGTGACTTTGGCAAACCTCCTTCTTTTTCTTTTTTTTTCCCCATCTTTTTTTATCAGTGACTATATCAACACTGGTTGATTACACAGTGCCTGGAAAACATCCCTGGACTTTCATTTCAACCTGTGCCAGTTAGCTCTTTCCCACACAGTTCCCAGGCAAGATCTAGGAGGCAGAGCACACCAAGGCCCACTCCCACGCATAAGGAGACTGGAAGGGTTACTAGCAGGGACACCAGCCACCCCACGCCAGGTGGCCTTCAGAGCCCAGAAAAGTTCCTGAAGGTGTTTGGGCAGGGATGGAGTCAGAGAGCCTGGGAGCTGCCCAGAGCTCTGTCAGCTGGTTCTGTGGGATCCTTGGGAGCTGCCTGGCAGGTCACTGCCACTGCTGCAGACAGGCATTGCAGGAGTATGGGGACTGTGCTTCCTGCTGGAAATTCGCTGTGGTATAGATTATCTCTGGCCATTTTAAACGGGAAAACTCTTTGGTGACTTCCAAACAGATCAAAACACAGTCCGTAACAGGTAGTGCTTCAACAGCTAGCTATCCACAAACTTAATTTTCCAATTTTCTTGCTGTGAGAAGAAGGGCAAACAGTAAAATGCAGCCTGCAGAACAGCTTTGTGGGAAGTCAGGCTTCTTGGAACTGCACTTGAGAAAAAAAGACATTTCTGTGCCCCCACTCACCAAATTCTATTTTTGCAGAGTTATTCTGCCGCAGTGGTTCCTTGAATTTTAGATTTATTCTACTCTTTTTGTTCTGCTTCATAATTATACATAATTATATGATTTTGTTATGCTATGTGTTTTATTATGTTATGTACTTTTTGTGAGACAGGAAAAAAATGTGCCAGCTAATTCTTGCCTTACTGACATCAATGGCTTTTGGCCACACATTCTGTTCAGGATTTTCCTTCTTATCAAGGGTTCCATATTTTCATGTGGTTCAATTTTTTATTTCTTCTGGGCACCCTCTTTATTTTTATATTTCTTTTCTCTTTGTTCTCCAAGTAATTCATTTTTAGCTCTAAATTAAGCAATTTGCTTTTAACCAGTTGGCATTTTCATCAGTCAGCATATCCAAATGTTCATCTGTACCTTCCTTAATTCCATGTGCTATATCAGCATTTCCTGTAGCACTAATGCCTTTCTGCAATGAGACTTAGACCTCAGATTGCCCTGCTGTTTCTGCAGGCAATTATGTACTGTCTGTCCTTCTGGCAGGCACATTGCTATCTTCCCTACTGTATTTCTGTTTTGAGACTAACATCAAACCACAGTAAGTGCCTATTGAAGACTTAATGATTCTCTGTGGAAATTTTAAGCTTTTAGTATTGTCTAAAAGAAAAAGAGGATACTGAGAATATGAGGAAAACTCCAGTCATTTATTAGCCAGGGCTTTAGGGTTTCCAGTTCCTCTAACTCCTTCCTATTGGTCCATAAGGTACCGAGCAGTCCTGGTCTCCAGCCAGCATTGCTTGGTTTCTTCTGTGGAGAAACCCAGGATGTGAAGTGGGATGGCACATGTGTAGACTTCAGCCCAGCATGGTATCAGGATGTGGATAGGCTTTCCAGAAAATGGTCACAGGCCCCCAGATCTGAACACAGCTATAAGGATCTCTGCAACAGAGCATCAATACAAAACCCTTCAGCTTGAACTGTCCAGCCAGCAAGAAAATTAAACTGCTTGACCCTTGTCAGCACCTACACCCTGCTCCAGCTTTCCGCTAAGATCCTAGTTGGAGACTGATGCTGTGCTGAGGTTTGCAATACGTGCTGCTGGGAAAGGCAACAAAAGCCTGTGTGTAGCTTTAGATGTCCCTGCAGCTCCCTCTCCTTTATGCCTGTGACCTTGGCTTCAGCTCACTGCGTGAGAGAAGAGCAAGCAGTGGAGACATGTCGGGAAGAAAGAAGGAATAGGCAAAGGCAAGCTTGTTGGAAGCAGTACAGGAGACTGAGGAACAAATGTCATATAGGTTAGGGGGGTGAAGGGCACATGAAAAATGCAGCTTGGGGGGACCCAGACACATGGGTCTGGGGGAAATCAGGCATGTGTGTCACAGGATGTGTTTTAGGAGGAAAAGGAACCCATGGCACAGCGTGTACAAGGTGGTCAGAGAAGCAAGAAGCTGCAGCACAACGACTTGGAGGGAATTGGGGCCTGATTCACCAGATGAGGCTGTGGTGGAGATGGGATTTTGAGATACTTTATGGAATTGGCCACAATGACAGTGTGGGGTGGTCCTCAGTTTTTAAAACTATACTTCCAGCCTTTATATGTTATTTATTAGGGACTTACAAAGCTACTGGAAAAATGACAGGAAGAAACAATAGATAGAATGTGGGGAAGGAGGGGGAAAGAGATGGTGGAAAATGACATTCCAGGGAGTGGGAAACATCCTCTTCAGTAGGGACAGAGAAAAAGAGAGGAAGAGGAAGCACAGGTGCAGCATCAGTAGCCACAACGCCGCACATGTCAGAGAAACCCTCCTCCTTACGTTTGCGTATGCACATTTCTGCATCTGCTAATGAACCTCTTTTTTATTCCTCATTTCCAGAGCCAAAGCATTGTTAATTCCTGAAGTCTGTTCTTACCTATTCCTTCCTGGCTGTCCAGGGTGCATTTTCTAATATGCTTTTGTTTAGGAAGGTTAGTTTCTTGCTACACAGCAGAAATATTTGTGTTAAATCTACTCTATAATGGACCCAAAAATGTGAAAAATGCTCTGGAAGCAGAAAAGAAATAGTTATGAGGAAGGAAAGGAGACACTACAGGAAAACTCATTTGCTGAGAAATGCAGCTTATGTCTTATCAACTTAATTCCAGATAAGTCTTCATTTTGCTGTGAAGACAGATGCGATAAATATGTTAATGGCAGATTTCGATAGCTCAGTTTGTAGAACTGCAAAGCCAGATGGAAGTGATAATTTTTCTTTCATTTTAATTTTGAAATAAAAAGCAAGAAAGCAAGAAAGTTCCTGATATCTTAACACTGTAATGACTTTTGAAAGGATAATGGACCTTAGCACAAAATGACGTTTAACTATCATGCTCTGATGCTCCCGTTTTATTAAATTCCAGTTTCCCTGGCTGGAATTCTCTCAGCTTTCTTGCCAGAGACAAGCAGATTATGGCCTGTGACTACTTTTCCAGTTCCACAGTCATAACAGTATTTAGCATCAATCCAGCTTGTGAGTATTTTGCTGATTCTACTGTTGTTCAGGTTAGATACATGACTAAACAGACCACTGAAAATAACATTGGATGGAGCTAACCTCTCTTACTCCTTATCAGGAATGAAACACTGCCTTTTTTTGTCCCTTAAGCTGTGCCCTTAGTGCCCTTATGGTGTTAGGGGTACGAGGAAAAAATTGTGGCTTTCCATGCATTGATTGAGATTGCATTTAGCGATATTTGGTGTGGACTCTTTGTTTGTTTCAATTGAATGCAAAAGTATTGAGAGACATAGATTAGCACATTCTTAAATGTGAAGGATATTTACTCATTGAATTGATAGGCAAAAAGAAAGCTAGAAAACTTTTGCTTCATGAATCCTCTTGAAGGGGAGGAAACAGAAGTTTTCCTAGCAGGTAGAAAAGGAAATTTTAGGAAACTATTTTCAAGGGAGTTACTAAGTGAAAATTTGGTTTGTTATATTTGCAGTGGTGTTTCTAAGGTGTGGAAAGAACAGACACATCTGGATCATTCCTTTTAAATGAAATTTTGTTTCCAGAAGTTGAGGTCCTGACGGAGTACTCCCACAAGAACTTCTCTCCAGGAACAATTAAGCAAGAGGGTGAGATGCTCCATTCTCAAATCGGTAGCATTAACTTCTAGGGTTTTATTAGGTCATTCTCACTTTCTAAATAAGCTCACAAATCAGAAACTGAGTGACCATTTGATTCTACATGTCAGTTAGAACCCCCTCTGAAATTCATTCCAATTATTCTAGCAAAGAAAATGTAGATTTCTTGTGAATTTTATAATACATTTTACCATGAGAAAAATGGTACAAGTTGTTATGTCATTCCTATCCTCAGCTGGGGGTGCTTGTGGGTAGAGGTATTGGCTATTGAATAAATATCTGCTATCAGCTATTAATGTTAGATAGATATCTGCTGTATGAAGTATCAGATTAATTTCATTATTCAATACAAGATTTTTTTTTTCATTTGTTTAGTTTACATGTATTTTCTTGGGGTTTGTCTTTTTTAATTGAATTAGCAAGTAATACAAAATCGCAAACATATGTGGTCTGCATGTTTCTTATCCAAACAAAATGTTCATATGAGAGGGAAAGAGAAAGTCTAGGCTGTACTGCAGAGGGGAAAGGAGCAATCCCCAGGTTGTGGAAGTGAAAGCTGTATCAGCAGGAGTTGAGCCAACTTAATTAGCCCTGTGAAGAGACTGGGCAGAGGGCTTGGTCAATGCAGCTGTACCATGTTTGACAATTCATCTGCTGTCTCTGGACTTTGATGAACTGTGCCAACATCCATGTCTCTGCAGCATTGCACCTTGCACACAAGCAGAAGCAGTTCTCACACTCGTCTGAGGTTCCAGTCCATGCTGGATGCCAATCTTATACAATCCAGTGACTCACACGACCAAAAGCATGCAGTGAAGCGTGCAGTCCTGCTCCTGGGCACAGTGTTCCCTTACCGAGGTCAGAGAACAGCAGGAAGAGACAGCTGGAGCCCCTCTGCTATCACAGCCTTGCTGTGAGCTGAGGCGATCAAAGCACAAACCGTAGCTAAAGGTGACCCACCCTTGCAGATAATCATCAGGTACTGACAAAAGACAGACAGATCTTATGCAGCAGCAGCATTTTATCCTGGAGCTCCAAACCAAGAAGAGTTTCTCAACTGCTGTGCATGGAAGCCGTTCCCCATCCTCCAGCAAGCAGCCAGAGCTCCCTAAGCGCCAGGCAGGGAGCTGCATGCAGGAGGAGCGTGGAAACTCATGCAGCACTAAAGCTTATCCCAGGCTGCCACCTTGTCAGGCTTAAGTTCAGCTCATTAGGACGCTCATCTGTTATTTATGCAAATAAGCCTATGTATAGTCACAAAATATGCAAAGATGGCTATTTATCAGTTTGGCACAGTTTCCAATTTTCTGAACCCTCAGACACTCCTGATACATGTAAAAGAAAACACAATTTCCCCTAGCACTGCAGAGGGGCCAAGGCAGAGCCAAGCTGCTACCATCCACGTCTGCTCAGAGGACTCGTGGTGCTCAGTATAGAAAAGATAATGCATTCTGTGCGACTTTAAACACAATACGTTACACCTTAGGATGTTTAATCCAGTGGATAAGGAATCTCTACTTGTTTCACCTTCCCAGGGGAGGAGATTTACAAATATGCGTAACTCCAAGCATTCTGACTGCAGTTTATTATTTATTTATAACAAGCACCTGCCCCCCTCCCCCGCAAAAAATTTAAAAGGATCTTCTGGAACAGTGCCTAAATTATCTCCTTTGTCTGGACAGCTGCAGTCTAAGGTAGTTCTCACTCATGGATGTGCAAAAGAACCTCAGCTCATCCCTCTTCTGCCTTTACTGCTCTCTCCTCACTTTAGGAACGTATTAACTTCTCCATGAACCTGATCTGGCATCAGCATCCACCTGCTTTTCTTCACACACAGCCATCAGTAACTGCAGGAGGTCTGAGTCCTCCTGACAAGGGCAGAGATTGACCAGAAACACAACTTTCAGGAATTTTCCCCTAGTTCTGTACCCCCGGCCAGTACCAGGGTGATTGCTTGCCTGGTAGCTCCATGGACAAGTTTCTCATGTATCCTGCCTTGCACAACAGGATGTCTTATTTAAGCTGCAACAATGTTCATTGTAAAAATTAGAAGAAAAGACATTTCTATAGCAAAGACAGGAGAAAATGACACATATTTTTTTGTAGTACCTTTATCTGAGTGAACAACCTTATCCATTTACTTCTCCTATAGTCTGTTGTAACCATCTCCCAGGATCTATGTGGAGCTTTGGACCTGCATGTGGTCTTGGAATTGGGGAATGAGAGGAGGAACACCTCCAGCAGGCAAAGAGAGATGCTCATAAACGCTGCCCTTTCAGAGTGACTACAATTCAACTTCAGTCTCATACCAATGCACAAAAAAAGGACTTCCTCTGAATCCCCCAAAATACAATTACGCGAGTTACGTTGTGTTTAAAGCATAGCACATAGCATAGCAACCACAACATAGAGATCTGGAAGTATTTCTGATATTTTCCCTCTTCACCTGCAGGGAATTTGTATTTGCATACGAGGACAACTGCAACCTAAGTAAAAAACTTCCTAAACTGTCTCTCTCTTTAAAGTCCGTCAATGGGCCTTCAATTCTTCCAATATGTGCAAGAAAACAGTGGTGGGTTGACTCCAGCCAGAAGCTGAGCACCCATCCAGGTACTTGCTCACTCCACCCTGACATCAGGATGATGATCTCATCAGGAGAGAGAATAGTAAGAGCAAAAGCCAGAAAACTCATGGATTCAGATAAAGACAGTTTAAAAAATGAAGGAAAGAGGGAAAAAACCCCAAAACAGTGATGCAAAGGTGCTCACTCACCATCTCCCACAAGCAGACTGATGTTTGTCCAGTCTCTGAGTTATGGCTGCCTTCCTAGGCAAATCATCCTCTCAGTTTTTATTGCTGAACATGGTGTTGTCTCATGGAATATCCCTTTGGTCAGCTGGGGTCAGCTCCCCCATCTGTGCCCCCTCCCAACCCCAGCCAACTTCCTTGGGGAAGCCTGGGAAATCAAGATGGCCTTGACACTGTGGGTGCATGGCTGTGAAATAGCCAAAAGACAGGCTTTCAACCCTGATTAAGTGAAAAATAAAAAAAATACCTTACAGGCTGGTGTGAAGAAAATCAATTCCACTTTAACCAGACCCAACACAAACATTAATGAACAAATGCGTTAATTTAAATATGAAGAAAATCAGCCTAGAAGGGGCACTTTTTTCTTAACATCAAGTGCTATTCTAAAAGAAATGCCTTTTTTAAAAAAATTTCATTCCACACATATTTCCCACTAGGGTAAGTGCAAAACAATTCAAAATTCAAAAATTTCTATACAACCTGTCTCTCTGTGAACTTAATTCTGCAATTTCCAGCTGAGCAAAATTATCTTTACTTCATGAAAACATATGCTCCCCCTTAATAAAGACTTAAATACAGGCACTTCAAGTCTCTCCCTTCACTTTTACAATGGTGCAGTAAAGGATTATCCATGCAAAATTATATAGCCAAGATTTCTGCTGTGAGTCGGCATGGTTCCGTTGTTTTTCATGGATCAATTAACACACACTGGAGATTTTAGCCATTCTTGTCTGTAATGGCTAATTTGCCTATTATAGGAAGCTGAGAGCCATCTGTGTACATGCCACAAGGATACAACAGTGAAATGAAGACTTTAAACTCACAGAACGTGACCTGTGATTGTAAAACATTCAAAGACAGGACATGATGCCTTACCTTTGGAGCCCGTAGTACATCAGACACACCTTGCTTAGGCACTGCAGAAGCAGGTGGTGGTGCTGTAGTTGGCTTTTTGGGAGGCCTGGGTGGTGGATGAAGGGTTAGGTTTTCATATCTTCGTAACATATAGTATTCCTCTTTGCTGACCTCTTCCACCGTGGTCCTGGTCACAGGTGGTTCAACTGTTGGGACATCTTTGCTCAGCAAATGGACCAACATGTTTAAGCGATACACAGGAATCTCCCAGCTCTCCACTGGACTGCTGGCACTACTGATCAGCAAGTAAGAGTCTGTGATTTCTTCTTCAAACTGCAGACCAGGCGCAGCAGCCAAGACATCTTCCTCGATGGAAAGGTCCCTCACGGACACTTTGACATTAAAAGGCAAATGGAATTCTTTGCAAATCTCAGAAAGGTGGTACTGTTTCTTGTCATGAATCACTTCCACAAAGCCACCTTCCATGTACATGGGAAGGAGCACTTTTTTATATGAATCACCTAGTATTTGCTCACAAGCTAAAACATCTATGAGTTTCTTTCTTCCCTCATACAGAACTTCGCTAGTCTGGCATTGCTGAACTAGAAATTGATCTCCAACTGAAACAGAAAAAAGTTCTTTATGAAGGGAAACAAAAGCTTTAGTTGCTACCACATGAAGCTGTTCTTTTTCACTTCTTGCTATCTCTAAGTCATAGGCAGTTGGAAATTCCCGAGGTCTTCTCTTGAACTTTCCTTTGTAGCTCATAGGGATTAAAAAGTGTCTTTTGGAGGAATCACTTCTCATCTCAGAGGCTAGGACTCTTGGTGCCTGGTACTTTTTGTAGATGACAATCTCTTTCCCTGTAGACAATAAGTTATAAGGTTTTTGGCTTCCTGAAGGCCCTTCCATTATCTCAGCAACCATAGGAAATTCTTTGCTTGTTCTCTCAAATATATCTTCCAAAGAAAGTGGCTGAAGGAAAGAGTCAATATCATAACAGTCTGTTATATCCTTGACCTCAACATCCAGATCTGAGAGGATATGAACTATGTCCTTTCGAACTGAAAAGAAAAAGAAATATATTGGGTTTTGTTTTCACTGACATTGAAATAAAATACACGTCCTGTTGGCCAGATACCAAAAGTACCTTCCCTGAGGTGTGCACATCCGTGTTTAAATGTGCACCATTAATAGGACCAGCCAAAGCCTAACTGTTGTAATTTGAGAGATGTGGTTATCAGATATGCATGAGACCACACAAATGAAGAGAGAGAATAAGGTGTGCAAGTGAACTAAAAGTTTAAGAAAAGTATAGTTCACTATTTTCCTCACAGCACCTCCAAGTTTAATCAGTTGTTTATCTTCTCAAACTCTTGGGTGTGAGCTGTATTTTTATTCTTTTATTTCATAGCAACTTGGGGTTTCTCTAAAGAAATGGGTGGGAAAACATTTTTAACAAATAAATAGCATTTGAATCCATTAACAACATGTTGCTGTTATGGCCAGACTGGGAGAAAGAAGGTATTTTGATATTTATAAGAATAATTAAAACATCTGTACTTATTAGGAAATATCATCACTTAACAAAATGGCAAAGCCTTTGTATAACTAAGTCTAAGGTTATTGTTTATGAATTAAGACATTTTACTATAAAATCTCTCTCTGGAACCATTGCATCTTTTTCTGCATCACCTAGTTTTATTCACTATCAGAATTGAGCCCTTGAATTTAACAACCTGACCAGGAACAACAGCTCTTTTACCACAACTGAACTTGCAAAATTTTGAATGCAAAACTTCCAAGAACAAATCTGACTGTGTAATTAAGGCTTGTTTAAGAATTTGGATCCAAGTCAGTGGCACCACAGATGGCTGACCAAGGCAGTAAAATTTAACAAGCAAATAATATTTAATGACTCTCTTCAATAAGACTTATTCTGCATAGACCTGCACAAAGGGATAGTATATTCTGGATTCACACTTCCTTGTAGCAGGACATACCAATATTTTATACTGCAATGTTGGAATCAGATTTATTTTATATGACATAGTTCTATGACAGTGATTCAGGATCTGTTTGTTCCAACTCTGCTTTTGTCACATTGACACCTTGAGGTGATAAACATCCTAAGCACCACAAGGAAAAGACAACAAAGGAAAATGACTAGTGAAAATGAAACTTTCTATGAGCATTTGGGAGAGTACCATGCACATAACTTGTTCATTATTAATAATGAGAAGTATAGATGATTCCTGCTCACAGTCTGTGAAAATGTAATCAGTTATCCCAGTTATCAGAAATCTTTTTTTATAGTGGATAGTATTTCTCAGACTTTATCATGTCTCTATTTATAGTTCTCCTAAAAATGGTGAAAATCCATTTTTCATGGTCCACAAAAAACCAGTTAATCATGTACCATGAAGCCTACTTTTCAAGTTTGTATTAAATAGTTATTTAGGACATATGTAATGCTTCTTAAATGTTGCGAACACCATGAAACTTAAAATAAAAACAACAAATACAATCCTCACTGTAATAACTGATTGGAAGACGAGTGAATACAAAATATTTCTGAATCTTCTGAATGTTTTTAGGGACATTAAATTCTTATTGATTCTGCACACATATCTAAGTGGATATAGCAATACATCTGAGTTAATCCAGCTTCAGGAGATGAACTGGATTCCTGAATCTAGATACAGTTATAGCAAACAGAGTACTTTATCTTGTGAAGTTATATTTTCCGAACTCACACGTTAAATCACATAGCAAGCACAGCTGAATGTCTTATGATAAGCATATAACAACTATGGTATATTGCGTTAACAGTCTCTGCCTACTTTTATTTCTTTCTCTTTTATCCATTTGCTTACATAATTCAACAGAGAAATGCTCAACTGTGAAAAGATTTCCTGCTTAATATCCTCATGAATGGCATATTCCTGTTAGGATTAAATTTCTATGGAGCTCATTGGTTTGCTTCTAGTAAAAGCAACAAGCAGCAAAACCTTCCCAAAAGCTAAGCTGTTATCCCGCAATCAGAACCCAGCTGTTTTAATGTTTGGGTGGAACAACTAGAACAACTAGTGCCATAAATATTTTGGGGTTTTTTAAATAAAAACTCAGACCACAAACTTTTAAAGATGCTGGTTTTCTAATCTTTCTACTTCCTCAAACCTACTGGTTTCAGAAACCATCTATGAGTTTTTTGTGTTTATATTCTGTTCATATTTGTTTCTGTTTATATTCAGTTGATATTTGTTTCTGCAATAGAATAAAATAATATGATTTTTCTTTCTGTGACACACTCATTCTGAAAAGTAAATGATAATTAAGTGTATTGCAACATTTATGTCCCTATTCTTTTTCTACCTCCTAGCCATAGCCATAAATGATCAAGTGGTTTCTCCACGACCAAAGTCTAAGACACAATTAAAGACAATCTGGGAACTGAACAGAATTCCTAAGGTCAACCTTTTCACGAAACAATATATTTGCAGTGAGGATTTAATTGTAGTGATCAACAAAATGGCAACAGAAAGAAAGGCAAGGTAATAATCTGAATTAACAGATGATAAAGAAATACTAAAGCAAATACTATTTTTTTCTATTTTCCTCTTGAAACTAACATTAGTGGCAAATATGGATCAGGAATTTTTGACAAACTGAATCTTTCATGGGTGTTTTAAGCAAATGCTGTGTATTTAAGGGTACTTTTTAACTTTGCTACACCAAGTTTAACAGAACATTGATTTTAATTCCTACTTACATTTCATTACTGCCTGCACTTCATAGACAGGCATGAGAATCAAATGGCCATCAAAATTCTCGGGAAATGGACTAGAGGAGTCCCACATATGTAAAGTATTGGAAAGTTTAACAATCCGGTTTCTGCACTTAGGGATTTTCCATTCTGCAATCTCTTTTAGGGTGTATATCTGGTCATCTTCACACTCATAGAATTCTCCTTCTTGCGAAAGGGGCAAAGTAAAGGAATGAGACTGGTTGTTTCTGACCACCGCACAGTTCACAGCCATTGTTCCATTGACCTCTTCCACTGAGTTGAAGGTGATCTGCTCACCATGTTTGATAGTGAAGTTTGCAAATTTTATATCCTCGGCGCTGTAGAAACAAGGATGGCCAAACCTTGTTGGCCCAATAGAGACTTTTCTTGCAATTTCTTCAATGGTGACATATGGAGTCTTATCTGCCACAACCTTATAAAGACCTAAGAACAGAAAACTTGCATTATGAAAAGGGAAATATACAAAGCAAGTCATGCCAAATTTTAGACTGTTAATGTTATAAAAATGGGGAGTAAAGCACATCAAATAATTCATAGATGATAGTTTGACTGCTAGAAATAAGAATCTACAGAGATAATATCAGCTGCATAGTACAATGTATGGGCAGCTGCAATTAACCCTTTCTACTGTGTATCTTATTTCTGACATCCAGCATTCTTAGTCCACAGTAAAATTTTTCTTTGCCACAGAAAAAGGAAAAATCATCCTAAATTCCTGTCTGTCTTCTCAGCAAACCAACCTCTAAATGCAGATGTGGTATGAGGAAACACAACATTAATGTGATCAGTTCATGCAGGATAAGTTTCTGTCTAAACATCAACACTACATAACCTTCCACACACAGACTGGGAATTCCTAGACCAGGTGTGTTTAAAGATACATCACAAATGAAAGAATAGAGCCTACAGATAAGAAAGAGCAAATAGATTTTAGCGTATCTGATAGCCCAGTCCACCAGCTGGATTAATTCAAAGTCTGGGTGTTGTAGCACTCCAGTCATAACGAGGCAATTAAAATGCTGAAGTTCTGCAAGGCAGAAGCTGTATCTGAGCTTCCCTATCCCCTAGGGACATTATTACTTCATGTTAATCATGCCCTTTGGATCTGTCTCATTAGGAGTTTGCATTGCAAGAAAAATGTGTACATTTCTATATTTGTGTGAGGGTTTTCATAAAGGAAGATGAACTGGAGGGTTAAGAGGACTAAAAAGCAGGACTTAGCTGAACAGTGTGATTCAGCCGTCTTCTTCACAAGGTGTGGCAGCATTGTGAATGCTGTCTTATGGAATTGCAGTGCAGCTTCCTGAGACAAGCATTGACAAAGACTTGCTTTCAAGTGAATATAACTGAGAATAGAGGTTATTTCTTAGCCAAGTTTGCTAACCACAAATTAACCAATAGCTACAGCTACAGTGACAAAGAAGCCAAGCTCCCTGGGAGATACTGTGGCTTTTCTCCCTTTGTATGCCAAAGCCAACCAGCAAAAATCCTATAGCCTCACTCCTCCATGCTTTTGACTCCTCTGGACCGCAGAGACGGCACTTTGTGGCAAAGGTATACTCTCATTTTGGCTGTTAAGGAGGAAGCACTGGATGGGGAACCAAGGAGCCTGGTTGGTACCACTAAGGACATTTTCATGGCAGCTTCAAGTCCCATTAGTAGTTTAAGCCATGTCTGCAAGGCTTTAAATGTCCTATCTAGCTGTCCCGAGCCATTTAGTGTGGAAACTGCATCCACACTGATCATGACTCCCTTCTTGTGGGAGCCAGAATGTGAGAAAAGCACAGGATGTCCCAGCAGATACCTAGATTTCAGAAACGTGGGATGACGCCAGAACACACAGTTGCTGTTGGATCTTGGGAAGACACCCATTTCCTTCTCTAGACCTCCTCTGATTGTGGGATAGTTTAACAAATTAGATCAGGGGGTATTGCTTCTGTTAAAAATAAGCAATGTGCTTATATTCTTCCACACCTTTTCCCTTACTGACTTTCACTACTGACCATAATAAACACAACTGAAGGCCCTGCATGGTAGCAGAGTGTCCCTAAGACTGTATTTCTTTAAAAGGATGTATCAAACAATTACTTCCATCATAACAGCCTTTTAATTTTTTTTTTTTTTTGTGGCTACAGGATTGCTGTGATTCTAGCTTTACTGTAACAAAATGCCATACTTTCACTTTGTAACTTTAGCACCACTCTTGTTAAAGGAGACATAATTAAGATTCTGTCTGTTGAGTATCTTTTAACTGGATTCATCACCAGATTGGCCCTGTTTGGTTCTGGGTGTCCCATGTGGCCAATAGTAACTCTGGGAACTAACATCTCTGAGGGCCTGCCACCAGTTGTGCCAATATCACTTCTTTCTGCAAGAAGAAGTTCTGTGCCTTCACAGTTGTCTGTATGACAGCTAGCTTTTCCTGCATGAAATCAGTACCCTTGTGTCAATACATCCTCTACATATATGTCCTCACTGCAGGAAAACCTGCAGGAAAACCTCCAGGCTTTTTCCTGGGCTGCAAGGAAACCACATGCATGAATGTACAAAGCACAACTTCAACACACTTTTCTTTCCCACTGATATTTGTAATGTTTCTCAAAGACATTTTTAACACAATTATTAGCAAGGAAGTTATCTATCACAGTCCTAATCACTACTGGAGCTGTCAGGGCAGATCAACACAAACAGGTTCATCAGCATTTAGAAAGTATCGCTTTCGAAAGTATCGACAAACTGAAACTGTGGAAAAGACAAACTGTTCTAGTACCATGCTTTGCAAGCACAAGATGGGTATCATCTCCTGGCAGTGCTGGGAGAAAGCAGATAGGAATATTCTTCATTAAAAAGTATATTCAAAATACTTACGATGTGTCCCAAGGGCAGTAAATATGCTTACCCATCTGTGATACAGGAGCAAGTGTATGCCCCCCACAAACCTCCCAGAATTGCATTGAAAAGCCTCCATAAACTGTGCCAAAAAGCACTTCCAGTTGAAAATATTTAGCAACAGACAGGTATGAGAAACATTCTTCTCTTCTATGAGTTTGAGAATAGTCTCAGGATACTAGTTTTGCTGGGACTACAAAGTTATTTGGAAGGCAGCTATTTCAACAACAAACTGATGAGCACCCCAGGTTGGAAAGCAGGTTTCATATGGAAGCATAATTACCAGATTTCATACAAAAGCAGACACCTGATTATCCCCTTGGCCCAGGCAGACTGGCTTTGTCAAGGATGGGAGCAGAAAAATATTTGCCTTCTGTTCTGTTGGTTTTCTTAATTTTGGTGAGAGAATGCTTGCTTAGGCAAGTGAAGAGAAGAGCCACATGGCCTTGCATACTTAGTTTCTGTAGTGATGAGAATCCTGAAGTGAAGGCACCTAACAGCCACTTCTGAGTGGCTATGAACATGCAAAGTTCCATATGTTTCTCTTTCTATAGAAAATAGGTAAATATATAAAAGGCTCTTTTGATATGTTGGGTGGAAGTGTCTGTAGTTCCTATTTAACTGCCATAATCTGCCATGGTGTCCTCTCATAAGTGCTCTCCTTGATACTATACATATGTAAAAAACAAAACAAAACCACAAAACCCCAAAACCAATATTAACTGGAACCATTCAGAACCTTATTGAAATCACTGTGAATCAAATTGCAAGAACAAATGTTTTCCAAATCTAAGATAACAAGGAAATCTCCAGGAGGAGGAGACATATGGCAAGTTTGAGATGCTAAAATTTGGACATTTTGAGGTCAAACAAAAATATTTTTGTACTTTTCCATAAGCCATAAAATGACTGAATCAAATTCACTTAGAGTTTCCCAAGAGATCCGGGTGGACTGTTAGGGGGAAAGACAGATGGAAATAGGAGATTTGGAATAAAGTCCATCTGGTTTATCAAGATCTGGCATTATTGCTCCTATAGATATACTTTCTAAATGCAATCTGGTCTACAACCAAAGTGCACTGATGCCCAATGGTTTGGGAGAAAATAAAACATTCAGACAGGAAGAACTACACATACATAATAATTCTACAGGAAAGTACAACAATTCCACTCCATGAAGCTTCTGTACCTAGTGACATTTCACTAGCTAAAGTGCCTGCCTAGACATAATATGATGATTAATAAGCCCCAAATATCATCAGCCCATCTTTTCAAGAAATTTTACTAATTGGTGTACAGGTTGATAGAGAGAGAGTTTGAGAATCTGAGAAAATTATTTTCACTGGTATGGGAGAGAAAGCATAGCCAGAGGATCACAAGACTGAATGTGCTATGGGAAAGCATGTTTTGATAGATGGATATTTTTACCACCTTTTTACAGAACAGTATATGCAGCTCTCTTTTACTGGCTGTAGTGTAAAATGTACCACCCTGGAGCTTTATAGATTTTCTATTTTCAGTCTTAATTAGAGTCCTGAAGGAAAGGAGTATCCTTTTTACTCTCTTTCCCCCACGGAAAGCTGAGGAAAACCAGCAGTTAGGCTTGCCTAGTAGACTAGCAAGAATCCTTCAAGAAGAAAGAAGAGCAGAAAAATCATCTCTCCCAGGCTAGCAGTGTCTGTTCCCCCAAGTAAGGCAAAAGATTGGGAAGAGCACAGTTTCTAACTTCTCTGGAGCTGACTTAATTGCTATTCCTCTTTTACCCCACCTCCAACACCTACTCTCTATCTATTCTGCTTCAGCATCCTGCTCTCCCCATCCTGTTCCAAAGGCCAGCTCTCTCTCACCTGCTATTGAGATGAGCCTTCTAATGGCTAACGCCTGTTCTTCCACAGGTGTGTTGTGTCGTCACTGACAAATCTCCTGTCGTTTGGCTGGCAGAAGATGGCCACTGAAAGGGGCAGTTGTGCTCAGCTATGTGGCTGTCAGACCATGTAGGAATGAGCAGCAGCAACAGCCAGGGACCTCACGAGAACAGGGGCAGTCCAGTAATATTTTTTGCAGAAGAAGGGATACAACAGAATGAAATGTAATCGTTTGTGCCGGCACACAGTTCGGCTGTTGTGCAAATTACCTGTCTGCTAATTTGCTAGAAGTGAAGATTGTAGTTCAAAATGTGGTTAGATGTAGCCATTGAAGTGTCTAGAGTAACAGCAGACTTCTATTCTTTTACCCAATGTATGAGCACAGAAAGAATAGCCTGGCCCTCTGAGGCATGAAAAAGAACAAATTAGAATGAGGATAAAACGAAATAACACAGATAGTGAACTTGCGGTTGCAGCGGTTTCTCTAATGCAAAGGGCAGATTAGGCCTTTATCAAGGATCTGATTTGCCAGAGCAGAAAAAAAGGAGTTCTGAAGACTGCAAATACGCTCAGTAAGACAAAGAGTAAGGCTCGTTTAAAGCCAATGAGCCCAGTTCTTCACTCTCAGAGCTGCTATCCCCATAGGAGCATTGCTCATTTGTGCCAGCATGCAGACAGTGAAAGGATACATGAGCCCATGGCATGCAAAAGAATTCATGGCAAAGGAAATGGAAAAGAGCACCAAAGCAAAAGATTTCTTTGCATCAACACTGGCAAGAGAGCACCGTACGTACAAGGTAAATACAGGGTCAGCCTCCTGGAGACCTGAGGATATTTTTACGGAATTAAGTCAAAGGCAGAGTGAAAAAGAACATCTGCAATTCAGTTCTGTGCTTTGTTCAGGAGATGGGGGTAAGCCATGCTTCATGTACAATGTTTCAGTTAGAGCTTAGAGTGTGTACATAATAAAGAGAAAAGGAAAAAGGTCAAGAAAGAGCAAGAGACTGGGAAATCTTGACTCTGCAGAGCAGAATCATTCTTCAGCTAAGAACTAAATTAGAGAAATGACAAATTTACGTCTTACCAAATAGCTCTTGAATGCATAAGAGTACATATACAGAGAAAAACAGGAAAGAGGTGCTCCCTGTTGGGCTAATAAGAAGTGTCATTATGCCCCTCTTCAGTGCTGCTGTTCAGTAATACCTGTCATGTGGAGGATAATAATGATAAATTTCAGCAAAATGAACTCTGAATTCATTTTTCAAGTGAAATAACCCAGTTTTCTAGAACACTGGTTGGGAGAGTTCATAACTATGCATGAAAATTGTAGTGATTAGATGGAATTTGAAAATGTGCTCAGTAGGGCAACAGCATCCAAATGCCAAGTTGTAAAACTGATCACTTGAATGCAAGTAAATCCCGATTCACCAGGTTCAAGCATTTGAAATTACAAGTCATTCTGTTCTAAAAATCAGGACTTTCAGTGTTAATAAATTTAGGATTACTTTTATCACTCTGTTGTGTTGGATATTTTAGGATTCAAATGTTCAACCTCATATGCCAATCAAGATTTAGAATGTGACTTTCTATTGGTATAAGTATTTCAGAGATAGAAGAAATTTTAATAATATCAGAGAAACTTGGATTACAAGAAAAATACCAAGTACCCTGAGAGTTCACAGGAGAGTCATATTTCAGTACCTCTAGATAGCCACAGATGATTAAAAGGTCTTTTATCACTATGTCTGGGCTCTACTAGTGCTTGAAAATGACATTCCAAAAAAAAGTCTTTTAATAAGTGGTCATACAAATTGTTCTGATTCACAGGGTAAGAAAAAAGTGAAAGTAAATTGAGGATCTGATGGGGGGGGAGGGGGAGTCATATATGCACAACTATTTCAGAGAGAAATCTGTATTTTAGAGATGGCAAATAAGGGCATGGTGGAAGATATTTTTTGGTAGAGCTCAGATGAAACATTGCGTTCCCATGGACTTTTACATTTTATTTGCTTCAGGAAGTGTGTCTTGTCTCCCTCTGCATAAAAAGCACATCCCAGTTTAGACACTGGCATAACCTAAACCCTATACATGCACGTGCACACACTCTGGCATACTCAGCAAGACTTCAGAAGAGCATCAATAGGGTTATTAAGTCAAGCACTCAAACGCTAGAAAACACTCATATTATGTTTCCCATGTAGCATCAATTTAATTTCCCATGTGCTTGCAGTACAATACAACACTAATTAAATATTTACTTTTTTTTCCTACAAAACTCTAGTGTCATTCAGTGCATTAGCTAAACTGATGGCCAGAGCGAGTCCTGGGCATGACCTCAGACTCTTCAGTTCTGCTGTGTCCTATGTGTCCTCTGTACCAGTGTTTCCTATCTGCAGGTGTCCCATAACTTCTCCTCTCTCCCACTCCCACTGCCCTCCTCTTGTAGTTTTCCAGCTTGCTCGTCTCCTCTCCCCAAGGGGCTCCCACTACCTTTGCTGCCTGCAAGACTCGAGTATAGGAAATGCCCTACTTACAAACTTGTGGGTGGGGGGGTGGGGTCTTCCTCTGTGGCTGAAACCACCCACACCTGTCTCCAGTCTTTGATCTTTGCACAAAAGTCTTCATTCTTCTGTCCTGCTCTGAGGTCCAAACTTCTTCTATTTTTTTCCTAATACAGTTTGCCTCCTCCACCTCCCACGTGTGGGATACTCACATGGGATACACATTTCTCCCTCTGTGCTCCATTCACTTCCCTGTTCAACACTGCTGGACCCTAACAGTAGAGGAACTGAGATGAGAGCAGAACTCAAAAATTAATAAATATGACATGTGATGAACTAGTACTGGGTTCAGTACTTGGCCAGCTCTCCTTAACAAGGCAATATGAAGAGAGGAAGATACGGTTCAAATAACAAGTGAGTATCACATGGCAAATTTCAAGTCCATCCTCCAAAATATGGATCTATTTGGATTTCTCTGTAGAACAGTTAAAGTGTTTTCTTAAGCAGAAAAACACATCCTTTTCCCTCTAACCCTGTTTCCAGGCATGGAGCAGCCACTCTGGCCACCATAGTTAAAATAAACCATTAAAATAGAAACAGAATATAATGAAGTATTGAAAATATTTTGTACCCAAAATAATAAAATACAGACGTAGTAATAGTAAATAAATTATACAACAAGGAAGATTTCAGCTCTGACACATTCTGGCAAAGTCATAAGTAAATGAAGACTACTTTTTTTTGTACTCCTTACACCAAGGGAACCCAAGTGTAGAAAACATTACTACAAAACTTTATAATATTAATCATTTCTATCCAGGTTTGAGAAAGGACTGTAAGAGTTGAAATTTAAAAATTAGTTGATTGTGTCTTGTATCATCTGATAAAACTGTATTCTTGACAGCTGAGTTGTAACCTCAAATATCAATCAAGACAGCAAATCAATAAAATGAACAAAGGTGATTACTCAGGGTCATAATTCCTCAAAAACATGTATGCATGAAATACTATACCAGGAAAATTTAGTGGTAATTCCACTTTGGCTGAAAACTGGCTGCCTTCATTGTTCTCACAGATACTTGCTATGAGCTTATTAATTTTGAAGCCAATAACTTTAATGACTTCTCCTGTTGACAGGGAGCATTCATTTCCAAACATCTCATAGATGGAGCCTGAAAAGAAACACAAAAGGAAAGAAAAGCATTATTTAGTTTTTTTCTCACATTGTCAAGTGTCCTTACCTCTTTGAGTGAAAAAAAAATAATATTTAAACTATATGAAATAATACTTACCTTGTGATAATTAACCTAATTTTCATTTACTTCCTCAGGGTCATGAGAAAAACCATCTTGTGACTTCAGTGACCTCTCTATCAGCTCTATGTGTACACTGTTCTTAAATGCATGCAAAGAGAACAAGGTCTGAAGAACGCACATTTTCAAATTATTAGACCAAAACGGAGCAAGGTAGAGCATAGGATTACCTGGGTTGTCAGGAGGTGCCTCCTGAAACCAGCAGGTAGTGGAGCTCAGGCACTAAAGGTGCCTCTGCACAGCACAGGGCATAGCATATCCCATAGGAAACAACAGACTACAGGAGGAGACAAAAACCCACAGACCCTGGAAGATGCCCAGGGAGAGGACAGGAGACATTGAAGTGCAACCAGCACTTGAGATTCCTGTAGTAATAGAAGACCTGAAGAAAGTACAAGAAATTGGGGAATGGGCAGATTGACAGCGGCAATCCCTGTCCCATGTTGAAATGAGAATACCGATTCTGACCTGGCAGCAGAAAATTCCTTTTTTATCTGTGATGTTCAGAATGTTGAGAACAGGAATAAGGCAATCCAGCCAAGCCTTTCAGCACTTCCTCAACAAAACCTGGAACTGTATCTTGTCCTGCCGAAATCAGCTTCCCCTTCTCCATTCTAGTTGTGGTCAACCTTTACTGTTTCAGAAGCAGGTGCACAGGGAGAAGACTAAAGCCAAAAAACTCAAAGGCCAAGTTTTGCAGAAGAAGGAAAATTCCTCTTGGTCTCTGCAGGAGATTAGCAGAAGCTTTGGGTCATGGGATCAATTAACTACATATAAAGGCAATGCAGTGAACACATGGTGTTCCATTTGTAGATAGAATTGCACTGAACACAGAACATCAGATATGTTGACTTTAATACCAGCTTCCATTCTTCTGTGCATTTCCTCCCAAGAACTTACCAAAATCTGTCCTGAAGTGATGTGGACGAGCCCCTTCTGAAATCTCATCTCAAAGTTTCATTTCCCTTGTGGTGAGAAACATTGCTCTAATTTTAACTCCCAATGCATTGGTGAGTGTATTCATTTGCTCTCCTACTAATACTGTTCAGCTACTTAAAATACTTTTTTTCTCATTTCCATTTTTCCCTTCCCCCAAGGGTTCTCAGGGTTAATTTTGCCCTTTGCTTTATCTCCTCTGAGAAGACACATTTTCCTGCACACAATTGCTCTGAGCCCTTACTTGCATCTTGTTCAGTTTAAAGTCTTGTCTTTTTTTTTATTTTAACCTGGGTAAGCAGAAGGGTATCAGGCAATGAGAGATATTTAAAACCTGACCTTTGGCTGCATAGTTGCAATCAAAGTTCCTGTACTGAAATAACATCATTGCCAGCAGAACTCCCTTCCCTAGGAGAGCAACACTCTACTCCACAGTTCTCCTTGTAGTTGGTGGAGATTGTGGGGAGAAAATAAAAAAAAATGCTTAGCTGTTTCTTTTTTTCCACCTGGGTGTCACACCAAAAAACTCCAACTATTAGCTGATTGATCTTCCTAGTGATCATTCAAGAACAATTCCAGTCCTGAACATAGTCTGGGCTGACAAGCATCTCTTACTGAGTCTGGGACCTATTTATTAACTCTGCTGAAGCACTTGCAAATGACAAGCACTTTAGTATCACCTTGACCTCAACAGAAGTCACTGGGAGCCCAGCATGAGCATAATTTACTCTTGTTTTAGCCTAAACCTACCCAAAACCTCAACAGAGCATCAAAAAACAGCAGGAGAATGATTGAGAGTAATGCTGAGCAACTGGTTAAGTGTGTCCTGTTGTGGATACACGTCTAGACAAATCTGTGCAATGTTTTCAACAATTGAGATGGACACCAGAAAATCCTCAGCTTCCCTGAAGAAGATATAGGGTTTTAACCCTCTGGAGAAGGAATTTTGATAAAAAAAAAAAAAAAAAAGTAAAAAACCATCTGGAAGATGGTTTTCGCAGGCTGTACGGGACAACATCCTCTGGTTTCCCTTGCTGAGGGCCATACACAGGCTTAAGGGCTCTGCTGTACTTAGATTCTAAACTCACACAGCAGGCTTTCTGCTGCACACCAGGATGATGACTAACTCAGAGATGTTCTGGATTATAGTGCCACACAAATATCAACCAGTGCCAGGTGAACAAACGTGCTGTTTAAGCACGCTTTCAACAATTCTGGTACTGAGCAGCAGAACAAGAGAGCTGCTGCCCTTTAACAAAAAAGAAAAATCTGGTTTTCTTATTGTAAAAATAGTGAATTTGCTCTCTTCAGTCTCTGAGCAATCCAACACAGGCTAACTCTATATCTATGGATATTGCTACAGCTCCCATCAGGAGGCCGGCTGCTGCTAATACAGGTCATGAAGTGCCATGACTACTCACTTTTTTAATACCTCTAGGGATAGTGACTCCACCACTTCCCTGGGCAGCCTGTTCCAATGCTTAACCACTCTTTCAGTGAAGAGTGTTTTTCCCAATATTCAAGATGAGCCTACCCTGGCACAATTCGAGGCCATTTTCCCATGTTATGTCAGTGGTTGCCTGGAGGAGAATGACCCTCACCTCACCACAACCTTCTTTCAGGTAGTTTTAGGGAGTGATGAGGTCTCCCCTTAGCCTCCTTTTCCAGGCTAAAATTCCCCAGCTCCCTCAGCTGCTCCTCATAGGATTTATGTTCAATCTCTTTCACCAGCCCCATTTTACCTCTCTGGGCACACTCCAGCACCCCAACCTCTTTCTTGCCATTCTTTCACCACCACTCTCCGGGCTCGGCCATCCAACCAGTTTTATATCCAGTAACAAGTACACCTGTCCAAGCTGTGGGCTGCCAACTTTTCCAAGAGAATGCTGTGGGAGACAGTGCCAAAGCCTTAATGAAGTCTGAGCAGACAACATCCACAGCCTTTCCCTCATCCACTAAATGGAGAAGTTAAGGGGCTAAAGTCTCTAAAAATTGTTATTGAAGAATATTTAACCACTATTTCTATCTATATCTGCAACAGAGTGATACCACAAACCCCCCCAAGAAAATTAAAATCAAGGGAGCTCATTGTCCTACCATCAAAGAAATAAACATCGGTACATAATCCACTGGCAAACAAAATGCTTTGTAATACTACCAGTGAAGAGCACAGGATGGTACTTCTCATTTGCAGAAGAGAAGTTGGATAGATAGATCATATAACCATGGAATAATGGAGGTATGCCACCACGTTTTCCATCCAATTAGAGACATCAGAGACCAACCTTCAACAGCTTATCAGCAGTAAAACGTACATTACCAGATGTATTTGAAATAGGCCAAGAGGTTGAAAGATTATGAGGGTGAGCAGTTGGGTGGATGATGGCTCACAGACTGAGACCATGATTGCAGAAACCTCATTTTTATTGGTACTAGTATTAAAAAAAGAAAAATTAAAAATTAAAATCTGCCAGCCACATTTTTGGGGGTGCAATTGCACATACAGTATTGATTTTAATTACATATTTGTCTGCAACTAGATTGCTTTGGTCCTGATTTTAGCCCTTGCTTGGCAGTTTGCCTGGAATAATACAATAAAGATTACATTCAGACAAGAAAAATGTTGCCTAGGCATTTGCTGCAAATATTTGTGCTGATAAAAGGGAGCCAAGGAAACTGCATACCTTTCAAAAAGGATAATAAAAGTTCTTTTTCCTTTAAAAGCCATGATAGTTAAAGCATTTTGAAAATTCCCACTTTTTGACAATGTGACCCTGAGAGATTTTACTTCAGCTGTGTAATGTGGACCCCCTCACACAATATATTGAAAAATAAAATTAAAATTAAAATGCACTTTTTTAACATTTATTTGTTGTTGCACAACAATAACTTTGTTTTTCCCACTCAAGTCACAAAGAAAATGTAACTCTTTGAAAACGTAAATCAAGTAACCTTGAGAAAAGAATCTTTTGATTTGAGAAAGATGCATGCAATATAATGCAAAAAAACCCCAAACCAACATTTTAGCAGAAGCCAGAATAAGGCAGCTTATTTTCAGTGATCAAACAATGCCCCTGAAGGCTGTAATTAAAGAGCTTGTTGTCTTTGAAACCACCTTTTCTGGAATGTTACTTCGTTCAATAAAAAACACATTTATATCCTTTCATAAGCTCATCTCTAGTTTCACAATCTGTGTTAGCAACCACCGTGATCAGATCAAAGCAAGCACCACGACTGGTTCAATATCTTTTCCCTCCAGCCTTCCTAAAATGTTAAGCAGCCACACCACCATCCTACCTAACGTAAGCTCTTTATTTGGTTTATTTCTCATTATAGGTACAAGAAGAGCATTTTTGTATTAAAAACAGCAATATGAAATACAAATACAGTGAATGCCTGAGATGGAGGATGCCATTCTTCATGTCAGGGCATGTGACAGTACCACCAAGATAAATATTTTATAATACAAGGTGGAACAATAAAATATCTCAGTAACACATCCCTTTTTCTTCCCAGCAGCTTGGAGCTGCGTTCGGTGACTGCTCTCGGAGTGAACACTCCACTGATGCTGATAGAAAGTACGGCTCACAATCAGGCCCGTGAGTAAACAGCAGTAATACATCACTGGGATGGAACTCCCTTTTGCCTAATGCCTCCGGGCAGTTTAGCATGGAGGGCCAGGGAGAGCGATTCGAATGAGACAAAAGACTTGGCTAAGGTGGCACAGAGGATTATTCAGCAGGGGTGAAGCTCAAGCCCAGGCTGGCTGACTCCCAGTCTCACAGCCTGACTGCTACAGGGTGCTGCTAAGCGCTTCCAAGTACCTCCCGTTCTTTTTCTCCTTTTTCTTTCTTTTTTTTTTTTTGACAAAGACCAAGCTTTTTTCCTAACAAAACCAAATTACTTCGGAGGCCAAACACTAGGCATTGACTTCCTAGTCCCATGAGTTTGCGTCCTTGAAGGAAAATATTCTCTCTTTCATGTCTCAGTAACACTCGCTGAATTCATTGCAGCTGGCAGGCTGAGCAGTCTTTGAAAGGAGATCCAAACAACCGTGAACCTGGCTGCTTAGCAGGGAGATGAAAGATCTCCCTACATCTCCTGAAAGAGTAGAACTTTGTCCCCATGTCCTTTTCCCAGTGCTCCTTTCTCCACTATTAAGTTGTCATCGGTTGCCCATATGGGTGAACTCTTCGCTATCAGAGGTGACTCTGTTCCAGGGGCTGGTGAAATGGTTCTGCTTTCACGTAAAGGCTCCAGTCCCTGGTGCAGCCATTCAGACAGAATTACAATAGCCCATTTTCCCCTACAACATAGCTCAGATGAAATCACAGTTTTATTAAGGCTGCTGCAGGCTCTCAAAGTAATATGAAGGGCATAATGGATCTATAATTAGTGTCAATAAAAAGGATTTCATTCTTTATGGGCATTATTTGAGGGCTAGCCAATTGTTCAGAGTTTATGCTCTTTGGCAAGAAGAAAGACCTATTTTAAAATTTTAGGGAGGAGAGTTTTGCTTAATCATTTTAATCATTATATATTCTGATTAAGCAGAAGGAAAAGCAAACAATTTCTGATGTTGAGATGTTAGGTGGCTTTTTTTTCCAGTCAAATACCTCCTGAGAACCAAAGATGCTCAGCAGCCTGCTGGATTTCCCCCACAAAACTCAAATAATTTAACAACTTGTAGGGAAGAGGCTGGAAATCATGCACCATAACAGGCAAAGAAAGAAGCATGCCCCAGCTTCTCTCTCTAACCCCAGGCTGTGAGAGAGGCTGCAAACAGGCCAAAACACCTGCATGGCTTTTATCCACCCCTCTCTTCCTATGGAAGAAGGTGCCCCCATTGAGAATGGGAGAGCCCAGCTCCCCAGTGTCCAGATGGTGCTCCACATGCCTGAGGATAGCAGTGGTTATGAAGGCAGCGTGAATTTGAGTGGAAGATCCTTTGTCCACTGACAGAGCAACTTATTGGGCTTTCTAAAAACTCTTCTCTCTTTAACATGTCCCAAGCAACAAAAATCTTTAGGTTTGATCTGTTTGGGACACAATTCTTCCAAAAGACTCTATGCAAAGATGCATCTTATCTAGATCATACCTACTTAGGCTGCAAAGGATCTGATTTTTGCCAGCACAAAACCATCAAAAAACAAAAGCCATTAAGATTTATCTTTTGCCATATAAAGTCAAACTTTAAATGTCAAGCGCTTTGAGCCATTTCAATCATAATGGACTTTTTAAAAAAATTACTTCTGCAGTTTCTGATTTATTCCTTTCCTGATAGGTTTATGGCCCTTTTTTCTTTATAAATGCATTCTTCTGATTCTCATCTATCCAGAGTCTCACAAGCTGCATGTGGCAGCAGAGCTTTATGCATGCAGCACCCACTATAATGGAAAGAGCAAGTGAAACCACAGCTCCCAATGAAACGCCTTTGACCTTTTATTTGGGTTTACGCAAATGAGTCAGAGTTACTACAGCAGTGAAGACAATGTCCAAACCTGATTTTGAACATCATTAGTCACTGTTATAGCCGTTCATGATTTATTTAGTTTTATTAATTTTCTTTACAGTGTTAATTACTTTGAATTAAAGTATGTTTATTCATATATATGTTCAACAGAGAAACTACATTTTGTTGGACTACACTTAGGAAGGCTGCTCAAATTGAGTTGCAGGATCAGGTCAGAGTGTTGAGCACTTCACAGATGCAGTCCAGAACTGGAAGCATGTTTAAGCACCTTCCCCTACTGAGATCAGAGCACAATGCCCCTTGTGCTGCTACTGCGTGTCCAAGGGAGCTAACCAGAAACAGCGGACCTGGACAAATGCCATGTTCCTTCATGAACAGATTACCAGGTACTTGATGAAAAAGCTTTATCACAAAAGCCCTGTAACTCAGAAACAGTGTGTGGTCATGGGCTTTTGTGTCCTGGGACGTTTATCCCAGGATCTTCCCTCCTATGCAATTTAACATAGTTGTCCATTCATCTTTCCAGAGCCTGAGTTTGTGAAAATTGTCTTGGTACTTTTATAGGCTTTTTTATAAGTTCATGGGAAGGAAAACAGGGCCTCTCCTGCTGCAGACCTCCTTCTCACATGCCTGGAGCTCAAGAGCAATGACAGATGGGGAGCCCTCTGCTAGAGGAAACCAGCACATCAAGGGAGCTTCAGCAAGCCAAAACAAGCAGTTGACCCCTGCACTGAGACAAACCAGGCAATTTGGGTATTCTGCCTACCTCCTGAGCCATCCACAGGGAAGCCCAAAACTGAACGTCACAGAAAGAAAATCCCCTCGAAGGAGATCCTCAAATCAGCTTCATCCTGAGTGCCAGCTACCCAGGGTCAGATTTTTCTCACTGTGTCTGGATGACTCATTCCATTGAGAGCAGCAGTATGAATAAAATGAGCAATATTTGACCCATAAAAGTCAGGGTTTGTTCTCACATTGCATTCACTGAAGAACACTTTCTTTCTTGTTTAGAATAAAACAGGCTTTTGAAGCAGCTTGAACAAGGGCAGGAGATTTTCAGTGGTTTGTATTAATAGAGGAAATTTACCAACATGATCCAACTACTGACCACAAAAGAGAATCCAAACTATCTGTCACTCTGGCTGTACTTAAGGCTCTTGCTCCTACTTGCTCAATCAAGAGGAACAGAAACAGCTGTATTCAAAGCAAAACACCCTTCCATTTTTTGATAGGTTTGGCTTCTCTATCTTTAAAAAAAGGACACAAATTAATAAGTGAAAGAACTGTACCACAAGTTTCACCAATTTTGTGTGCACTGCTCCCCTGGCACGCACTCCATTGAAAGCCCACCCAGTAAATGCAAATATAATTTTTAATGATAGTTCACCTTTAAGTAATACAGCCCTAACTATCTTCATCAAAGCTGTCTATGCTTGGCCTCTGTTTAAATTACTTGTTACTTTTTGTAAGAAAAGGTAGCTTTATTAATTCTGAAGAGGCAGTTTGCTTGTTTTATTCGTACATAATACAGACTGCATATCCTAGCCTTCATCAACTCATTGGCTTATCACACTTGATAAGGGAGCAGGATTTGTTCGCTCTAGGTTGGCTTAGAAACAGTAAAAAAAAATCTACCCTATGTGATCTTTTTCTAACTGTTAGTGTTGAGAGATACTTCTTGTCAAAATTAGGACTCGGGGCAGCTGAGATTGGATAGATAAGAATTCCTTTTGTGTTCAGTTTGCCTAGCTACAGTTACAGGGTTAATAAGACTTTCTGAACTCTGTTGATGGCCAGCAGAACCCATCACTTCCCTGAAATGCTTCCAGAAATGCACGCTGGAAAGATGCCGTTTCCCAGTCACAGACGCAGAGAGTGAAACTGAAACTGCAGAGACAGCAAGTGACGGTGGATACACAGCCAGCAAGAGGAACCATGAGTCATGTTGGTTTTAGTTCACTAAAGTGAGTTTTGAAATGGAACTATTCACCCAGAGGGTTTTGTTTGGCATTGCCTCTCATGCAGCTGTCAGAGATCACCAAACATCTGCCCAGAGGAGGAATCCCCACCTGTCAATTCTGAGAATCTTTAGATCCCTTTTAGATTGCCTCTTCCCAATATTTTCTCCCTGCACAGACCCGGCACTTTCCTGAATCCCAGAGACTGGAGTACTACAGCTACAGCACGCTGCTTCACTGCACACCCAGCCTGAAGAGGTGGAGGCTGCCGGCTTAGCATTGCCTTCTCCTCAGAGGAGCGCAGAATTTCCTAATGTGTTTCACAGGTCTGCTGTAAAAGAGGGCAAGTCCTGGCACTGCAATTTACACAACACACATGGTGTTTGCAAACAACTGAACTGCAGAGCAGAGCTACAAACTCTCCCCCCACTCTGGCAAGTCCCAACTCCTGAAGAAATGGGGGAATACCACTACTGATATATGTGCTTACGTGGAGCAAGAATGGGAAGACTGTGGGCAGCCTAATAACAAGAAACAGCAACAGAATAGGTGCCTTGAGCGGTTCTTCATTTTTCACAATTAAAGTTGGCACTTTTTACTGTTCTGCCACTGGTTAAATTAAGCCTGCAAAATATTAAATTCAAATACCCATAAAATAATTATACCAGTATTAAAGAAGACATAATTTTTGCAACATAAAGAATAAAGATGAAAGCCCACACTTGCATGCTATCTGTAAAAATCAGTGGTCAGACAGTACTTACCTCACTAAGTATCAATATTTACTAAAATGTTCAAAGAAACATATTTGATCAATCAAATTGGCTCCCAATGGAGATTCAGCAATTTAATTTTTTAATCACATATTCTAATGAGCTATTAAATTGTCATGTACTTCAGTCTGCACTGTAGTTCCTTTCTAATCAGTGCTGATTACCAAGTTATTTGTATCTGGCAGACTTGCTTTCATTTTATAATCATCCTTCCTACTCCCTTCAGAGATTCAACAATACAGTCTAGCTTCTGTAGCAAGGACATTATGACTGCAAAGTCCAAAGCAACTGCCCTGAGAAATATCCCTGGCATTTGGAGAACTACCATCTCCTTTCATCCGTGTTTCTGTTTTCAAACCAGGGATGACAATAATTTCTCTACTTCTGTGTGGTCTTTCGAATATGATGATGAAAAGCATTTCAGAAGAACTCAGGACCATTACTAACACCCCACGTTTCTGACTCTGCAAAGCGTCGGACAGTGGTAGGTGATGGCTGCAGGTTGGGTCTCTGACAATGAAGCCACACACAGCTGGAGGGAAAGGGGAATAGGAACATGGGAGTGTGAACAAGCTCCTCAAACCTTGACTATCCTGCCTAGAGGCAAACTGGTAAGGCTTCAACCAACCCCAAAGTCCAGGTGTAGCATGAAAATGACTAGTATCATTCAAGGAGAATGCTTTCCTCTTCTTCATGCCAGGAACAGAGACGTAAACAGGAGCAGAACTTCCTCAGAAAGGTGCCTAGATCATAGTATTCACTATCAACAGCAAAAGTTCAACTGCCCGTAGCTTTTCTAGCTGAAAGTATTCCACATGGAAGCAGGGTCTATAAAGTCATGTCCATTTGCAGTTTGGGGAACTACAGTTAAATACATCACATTCCATTAATATCAGCAGGAACAAAAATTTTTATAGGTCAGTAGCGAGACTAATGGTAGAATGAGTGCACACAGCATATGTTTTCTACTTGCTCTCCACTGGGAACAGTAGCAGGCAGGCTTGGGTCTGAAAAGAGAGACCTAGATTGTATTTGGTGTAACATGGATATAGAGGCAGAATGGATTCTTTCAGAGATGTTACCTTGCTAAAGGCAAGTAAATTCCCACTCTCTCCCTGGAGCTTGACTTTGCAGCTTCTCATAAAAATACCTCACCACATGGAAAACATCCATCCTCACAAAGCATTACACTTTCCTTATGCTTCCAGAGGTACTGAAAATCTGTCAAGGACTGTAAGGCTAGTTTGCAAGTACTGTATTTGCAAAATCATTAGACCTAACTGCAGTGTGTGAAAAATGTTACTTCCAGAAAGAGTAAATGGGGAGTTTCATCCCCACAGAGCGCAGGAGAAGAACAGTGAATCAATTACACTGTGTTGTCGTCTTATCACGGGGCTTGCTGTAACCTTCTTTGGTGCACTGCTACAGCTCTGATGTGACAGCTCTAATGGGTGTAGTAGACCATAACTCACTCCGTTAGTCATTCTATGCACCTGGCTAAGCTGATATTAAGAAACTTTGCCCTTTTTGGGGGAGGTTGTGGAGAGGGGAATATACATTAACATTTACATATATAAAAATTCTTCCTATGTTAAATTCTTACACAGGAGAATTAATTAACCCTGGTGATGGATCAGCTACAAACAATCATATGTAGATCGATCTTCTCCCTCACTATCTGCATGTTGTGCTGAGAATGGTTACAGATTCCTATGAAATCCCATTCCACAAAACCACTTAGCTGACCAGGCTGACTGTGTAGCCATTTGGGAGCTATTACAATCAGTGCACAAATGCTCAGATTTGGTCCCCGCAGCCACAGTGATAAACCCATGTTCCCTGCTGATAGACCTGCCATTACCCACACTGTGATTGCTGGTGTACTGCATGGGGTAAGAGACATCAAAAAGGTTGTTGCACAGGCAGAGGGATCTGCCTGAGGAAGGACTAAAGAGTGGTTGTCCTAATGGAAACTTGAAGTGCTCAAAGTGGCCCATTCTCCTGTTTAGCAATATGACAGGAGTTACTTCAGACTCTCTTTGGAGCACTAATCTTGCAACAGAAAATGTAACATAAATCATAATGCAATCACAGAACAATGTGTTCACCCCAGCTGCAAGGTACAGAAGGGAGCAAAATATTCAGGAGGGAACTGACACAGACAGAGAGCTCAGGGAAGGAGGGAGAGAAAGGAAGGGAGGGCTTGGCCTGAGAAGACCTTTTGTAGCCCTAGATCCTGCAAGCCTATCAGGCACCGAGTGTCTTGAGAATCTCAAGCTTCCTCTGAAGCAAGGAAGAAGAGGAACCCACAGAAGCCTACTACAGGACATTGGTGTTTCTAGGTACTTGCAAGTATTCTTGGGATATGCTGGCTGTGAGGGCAAGGAGCCAAGTAGAATGTATCAGTCTTGCTTGTTGTATAAACAAGAGACTCATACACAGCTGTCAGTGCTGCAGCTGCTGTGCTAGTGGAACACTTATGAGAACAGCTGAAAAGCCACCAGGAGCAGAGGACAGGAAGAGGTGGTGTTGCTGAAGACCAAAAAGGCATCAGAGCAGCACAAGGGCTGTCACCTTTTGATGCTAATATTCTTGGGTCTCTAGAGCACGTACCACCGCTTCCAAGGGTAGTCATCAGCTAATAGCCTTTTCCTTTCACATGTGAGGAATTGCTGCAGAATGGTCTGTGGGCTAACTCACCACCGTTTTTTCCTCAAGTGGAAGGGTTTAGGCAGTAAATGGAAGCACAAACTGAAATACTCTGGCTACAAAAATGTACTGATACGAGTTTTACCATCCATGAGCAACAGGATGCAAACTGTAGGTACTCAGAAACCTGCAGACAGCTGGGCTACCATCATTTTATCATAGCATTTTGTGTGTATATATATATCCATCTCACAGTATTTTGTGTACACATACACATACATATATACATATATATGTATACATATGCCTGCCTACATGTACGTATGCATACAGCTTGTTGTCATATCACTTCTGCTTCCTAGCTGTGTGAAAAGAGACAAATACAGTGGGTACTCCAGCTTAAGGAGGTGATCTTCCCTTTTTTAGTTTTAATTCTACTCTTCGTCACTTAGGTGGTGCTTTCTTATCAAGAACTTATTTCAGTCACAGCTATTGGACCAGTTTAGAAGATAAAACTTGAACACGCCACGTAGCAAAGTTCAGAAAAAGAGTATTTTCACAGGTTTCTGGTAATTTTAGCTGAATTTATTTCCCAGAACACTTTTCTATGTATCAGTATTATTCATAGGTAGTTTCCAAAACAGCCAGGATGGGCAAACAGGAGTACATGGACAGTACATTACCATCACAGATTCAGTGTGCCCTTTCCCATTTCCTTTCTGCCCAAAGGCACTGTTGTCATGGAGGGAAAAATCACCCACTCTGGCCACAGCTACTGATTGCCAGTCAGAATTTCCATGGGTACCTCCTCTCTCCTTCTACTATGGAGCAGCATGGAAATATTTAGATTGATGTAAAGATAGATGTTGTGGCTCCTAGGGTGTTTGGCTGAAGCTGAAGCAGACTTCAGCTCATTTCATGAAGCCCTCTCTGTTTTATTACTTGGACCCCAATTTTTCCCTTTCAGTGGCATGGAGGCAACTTTCTTTTTCTAGACTGATACATGGGCTTGACATGATATCTTCACTATCATTGAACAAAGTCCATGCCCAAACCAAGAGCAGATTTTTCCCTCCAATGCAAGCCTCTTTACCAACTTTTGAGTGTGTTTTGTGCACAAGCAGAGCACTAAAAGCATCATAAAATAGATCTGCAGCAGGAAAACCCAGTACAATATTACCCCTGTGTCGCTCCTGTCCAGCTCATACTGACCCCTTTGCATTGTTGCACACCTGAAGTGCCCCCAAATACAAGGAATTCAGGAAAACCTAATGGTCACTTTCCAGACTCCCTGGTTCTTTATTTCTGAGACAGAAGGTACCTCTCCATGGCAGCCCCAGAACTGCAAGTTGGATTTAATCAATTAACCTCTGTGAGGTGATTTGCAGTTGCTGGATTGATGGCTCTGTGTAAGTGCAAAGCAAATTCATGTCTTATTCCAGTACTCTTTCTGGGATATGATGAGGACTAACTGCCTTTTCTTTTTCATTGCCAGTGAGAAGACCAAATGCACACTGCAGCAAAGACATTTCCAAAGCCATTGATAAAGCATTCTTCAGCTGGGAAGAAACTGCTAGGAGAAAACTCCATGAGCATCCTCCCTCTGCCTCCCCCACATTCCAGTCCAAAGGGGGACCCGATGTCAAATACAGGCTTGCAAACCCTGCCAGAAAGCACTCGATGCTCACCTTGACAATAGATGCCTGACTGGATTTGGAGGACCCTGGGAAGGGCTCTGATGTCCAGAGAATGAATGAACTTCTCCAGGGAAACGGCCATGGTCTGCAGCACTGTAGCATGTGGGTTTGGCATGTAGAGACCGGTGAGAAGCTCTCGAGGCAGCAACACTCTCACGCTGGTGCATGCTGTGCTCGGGAGCGCCGCAGCAGAGGGGAGGAGTGGCATGGGGAGGTACTTCTGCTTCCTTCCCTCTCTGGCTGCTTCCTCCCATGGGTGCAGTTGGAGTGAGCTGAGGCAACTGGTGACCCCGTTGGCTGGCTCCGGTACCCACACCCACCAAGGGTCTGTGCCAGGCTGGGAGACGTGGGAGGTTGCTGTGGATACTGAGCTCCAGAGGGGGAAGGGGGATCTGCTACAAAACTCCATTTCGTCAGTGATGGTTATTGACCCTGTGAAAAGAAGATAATGAATATCAGCCCTGCCTAGAGTGGGAAAAAACCCACCATGTCTGGGTGGGGTTTTGTTGTTTGTTGGTTTATTTTTCCTCTTGGAACACAGCAATATAGTTTGGTGTTTGTTCGCTTCAAAACCATAAATAGACTTTGAAGAAAAGAAAATAACCATTTTGCTGTCTTAAATATCTTATCTTGATTTAAGACGTACAAATAGAATACAAATTACTTCATCCTGTAAATGGACATTTAAACAAAATGTTGTTATGCAAATTTCCAACATTTTTAATGCCACCAATGATTTGTGGTAATTTGATTTTGAGATGCTGCAACTGGGAAGGAATTTTAAGAGACTACTGCCCTGTATCAGGTGAAAATCAGACTGCACTGATGACAAAACCCCAGCACTGGTCCCAGCTCTGCCACTCTGAGCTTGGTCAAGCATTGTTGTTTCAGCAGGACTCTTCTGAAGAACAAGGCCACGGTAAATAAGCAGAAGACTCAGATCATGAGGAAAACTGAAGTGACTGTGATTTCATCTTTGTTTACGCTGCTCTCCTGTCTCCCTGAGGGGTCAGGGGAAGTAGAAAGCATGATATTGTGACAAAACAGTAAGATAATCAACCATTTATTTTCAAAAAGCTTGCTAGCTTCATTTCATCTATCTGTAAGATTTTGCAGGAGACAATACTACTCACATATTAAAAACTTCACATATTAAGCTCTCAAATTCTTAGAGTGGGTGCACTAGTCTTTGAGGTGCCAGGCTACCTATAGAGTTTGAAAAATTTGTTAGCTTGGTCTTAACAAATATTTCTCCAGAGAATATGAAATAGGTTTTATAAGTGGGGAGTCTGCAGGTGCAGAACTCACTATTGCCAGTAGTTAATGCTGCAGGTGCTACAGGAAGGAGGAATAACAGGGCTTTGGATCTAGGAGTCACAGATATTAGGAAAGGCCAAACTAGAGAAAATGCACAGCCAACAACTCATCAGCTATTTTAATGCAATACATCACTTATACTCCCCTCCCAAGAAAAAACATTTGAAATTAAGCAAATGTAATTGGTTTGAGAGAGAGCTGGGGAAAGCACATGTATTCAGTGGTAATCAAAAGACCCATATTGTAAAAAGCTGGTTCTTACAAGCACAAAGCAGTGAAATGTGTGAGTGGTCTCAGTCATTTCAGTGGGACACCTTTGTATTTTTAAAGATTATGTGTGCAACTCTAGCAATTCAAAGCCAAATTTCTTGGTACCACATCCCAAGGCTGTGAGGTATTTTGCCAATGCCAGCAGCTGGGCTTTACCTGTACACATTGTTTTGATCAATGGATAAAGAGCCCCTAAGGCCATATCTACAGTTCCTCAATTCACTTATATTTGGCTCTTCACTTTGGTAAGCTTGCCAGGAACAACATCACAAAAGAACATTTAACATGAATGGCAAACACACAAACAAATTAATAAATATTTTCAAAATTGCTTGAATCCAACAAAGCAAATGCACAAATAGACATGGATTTCACACAAGAAACATTCAGAACAAAACCTGGTTTATGCTGCTGAATCCAGCAGCCCAACAGCATGGAGAAGGCAGCCCCAACTCTGTGCTCCCATGGCCAACAAGCAGCATTCATTTCTAATAGGCACAGACACACAGATATATACAGCACCCACACACATAAATACACTGCCACACACACAAATCAACCTAGAGAGAAACCACAGCAAGCCCCAATGGCCTCATCCTGTTCTGCTTTCTGGCTGATTGATGTATTAGTGGGAAATACACACAAATGTATTTATGCAGTGAGGATCCCTCCAGCAGCTGAATTTAGGCACAGTCCATGCGGTGGCCTCTGATCTTGCTGCCACTGGGACATGCAAGGGGCTCTGGAGGTCCAGAGCCTCTGTAATGTGCCTGGAAATACCCTAGAAATACTTTTGGGGTTCTCCTATCCACTGTTATTCCTCTGTGCTTCTGTGTTTACCACAAAACCTAACAAAACCAATCATTTTAGCTGCAATGAAGGAGCTAGAAATGCACATGTCTGAAACTGCAGTTTAAATCAGGAATGCTACCCACTGGTCATGTGTTATCAAAAGAGTACCCAGCTCTGCTAGCACAGAGACTGGTAAATGAGAATCACTGACCTGTTCTTCCAAACGCTCTGCAGGAGTTTTTTTTAGTTTGATGTGTAATGCCAAGTGCAGAGGAAAATAATTTGCCATCTCAAAACCATCCTTGATCTCAGAGTGGGATATCATCACATTGTCATCATGGACTGCTGGTAATAAAGTAGCCTTTGAGGAGGTTTTCATATTGCAGACTGAATTCTTGGGAGGAACTTGACTAAGAAAAATTCCTTTTGTTTTGTCCAAGTTTCAGTATCGAAGATTAGGACAAGCTGCCGAAAAAATGTATGTATACTGTACTGAGAGGAGGCAATATCTGAACCCATTCTTCCCATATGGAAAGAACAGAGTCCACAAACCTCTCTTTACCCCATCTTCAGCTCTAAGTTATAGCATTCTTCGCAAAGAGCCTGTCAGGACCTCAGCATTACCTCTGCCCTGTGCAAACTTGCAGGTAGCATCAGCTTGGCCACTCCATCTCTACTGCCAGCGATGGGGTGAACGTCAAGTTGCACAGCCAAACCTACAACACCCAAAGTGACCATGAGTCCTCATGCAGCCATGGTGTTGGCAGCTCCAGCTGCTCTGGAAGGTGCACACAAGCAGGGACACACATCAGGTGGAAAAGCCCTGCTTATTCCCTAAGGAGGTGGCCAAGAACCAGCTGTAGGGGAATGTGCCTGAAAAATAGTGGTCAGCTAATCCAGAAGGATGGACACGTTGGCAAAACACAGATTTTTGAAAACTATATCCAGGAATATTTTCCTACCTTGCTGGTGGGTTTAATTATTGTTTTTCAGAAAGTCAATAAAATGTTCCAAGTTTCCAAAGAAAATCAGTTCTAAACCTGTGAAGGATTGAAATACTTTTCAGGCTCAGGCCACTCTTTAGATAAATGCGGCCATTAGTTGAGCTGCTTGAAGGGAAACTTTAAAACAATCTTGTAAATATGAAACTAAGATAAACTAAGATACAGGAAGATATGCACCATTTATTGAGCTTATAAACACAAGTGAAATGTATTTGATATAGCTGGCAGAACAGTAATTCCAAAGAGGAAAATGCTTTAGGGAAACTCAGAACGGCCGGGACCTGGGAGGCAGGTGTGAGTGAGGCTGATATGGAATGGTTATGCTATCTTTTGAATCAAACTCAAGGTACTGCAGGGAGTTCAACACACTCACGTAATTTTTTCCAGTGTAAGGTTGTCATGGTTTAGGAATGATATTCTCCAATTTAGTACTCTCACTAAAAAAAACACATGATGCTTCCCCTCCCTGCCCTCCAATTGGAGGCACAAAAGGCAAAGACCACAGGCTGAGATAAGAACAATGAACTGGAAACAGCAATTAGAGAAGAAAGTGAACAGTGACAACAACAAAATTAATAATAAAAGTATATAAAAGAGAGAGTGATTCACATGTAAAAATGCTCACTGCAGATCCTGCAACAATAAACAATACCAGATGGTCCCCCTGCCATGTTTATTTTGACAAGAAGGAACCCCTTCTCCTTGGAAGCAGGAGCCCCTTTTCCCCTCCCTGAGCAATGGTGTGAGGTGATATAGAATAACCTCAGTGTCCTGGCCATGGTCTTTCCTGGCTACTGTAAAAAAATGAACCCTGTCCTGGCCGGAAGAAGGAAAAAGTGGAAACTCCAGCTGTCATTAAAAATAGAGTCAGACTAAGCTGTAGGGAATCCTCCCTGACACAGGTGCATTGAGCTGTGAAACAATCTCCCAAGGGAACAAGTGGACTCCTGGAATGTTTAGGCCTTGAATAAATAAAGGACTCTATGACACCATCAAGAACAATTCTGATGAAGAAAGGGAGAGAGGTCATGTATTCCTATGGGTGATTAGCTGTAGCGTCACCCCTCATTTATCAGAATCTATGGTCTCAATAACTAAGTCAGGTGAACAGCATTATATTCAACTGCTCCAGAGGTAAACTGAGTATTAAAAGAAGGTACAGAGACTTTCAGGAGCTGTGGTCTTCCTCTCCTAACCCACAATGGTTCTGGGAATATCACTCATGTTTCACACAACCCACCCAAGAAGCACAACACTGAACTGACAGCCGTGCCCTTCCAACAGCCCTTGTGACATAAAATGATGGTCTCAGCAGCTTGAACAAGCTGTCTCCAATGAGAAAAGATCTAACCCCTACACTGCTATACCTGGATTAGTCTCAGAGAGACAGAGGCAGAATTGGCTAAAGACCAGACTGAAACATGGACTGTTGTAGCTTGAGTTACAACATGATGGGTGGGTCTTTGTGTACAAGCTTTTTCTGCCACTTCAGTATGTATAGGTAGATAGGATTAATTGCCCAATAAAGCCAAAGGTGATCAGCTCTTAAGCACTGAAGTAATTCTAGCCAAAGAAACTTAACTTTTTTAGCCTAATATTTAGGTTACTTGTCCTCCAGCACCTGCAACAATTGCTTCTAACTTTACCTGAAAATATAAAGCACTGATTGCACAGAATATTTCACTGATCCCAGAAAGCTGTTTTGGTTTTTTAAACTTTTTTTTTAACATTCTTTCTTCCATGGACAGCCCGCTGCTCACGCTTCTCCTAGGATGAGTCAATTCAGGTAGAGGACTTTTCAAATCTGCGGACAGAGGCAGAGAAAGATCCTGCTGGAAATTAAAATTAAGAGCCATGTTAAAAAGCAAGGATCATTACCCACAGAATTTTATACTGCTTCACCATCAGTTGAAGCCCGCAGATAAAGATAAAATCTGCCTTTCTAAAAATATAATCTTGATGTGCTCCAAGTTTTTGCACTTGGTATAAAAATGATTGTGTTGAAAATCCTAACACCTTCACAAAGCAGGCGGTCACCCTTGTGAATTGTGGTGGTTCCTGGCTCTAAAATCTTGGAACATTTTAATGCCCTGTGATTTTATTGTGAGCTTTCCTTTATATTTTCAGGAATTACATTTTGGATTCTTTGACATTTCCTTACAGCTTGACAGAAAGATCTCAGATGTGCTCTTTGTATGAAATTTAAATGGCTTAGCAGGTATGAACAAAACACTGTTAGTAAAAGCTCCTGAGCCCACACGGTTATTCACCAATATTTGACTCCAGTGAACAGTCTATTGAAGAACCAGGATACCCCAGTGCTTTTAAAAGAATTGAAGCACATGTACACACATTACACTGTGAAAAATAGTAAGTTTTTGGCTGACTTTTATGAACTGAACAATAATAACCTGTGGGTATTTTCTACATTTTATTGAACCATTCGGTACCTGCCAGAGTCAGAAAGGTCTTTTCATTGATTTTAATAGAAGTTGGAGTAGATTCTTAATAAGGAAGCGTTATGGCTTTCAGCTAGTTGTGGCTTCCCATAGAAACACCTTGCTTATAACAGCATTTCAAGTTACAGTGTTGCGAAGAATATCGACATGAAGTTTTCCAAAGTTTCTTCAACAAAGGGTAATAGCTCTGTATACACCAGCAAATTATAGAAAATATATCTCCAGAAATCTCTCCCCAGCTGTTGGTAAGTGTGATTAGAATAATGGTCTTAATGAATGCATTTAAAGTGTTAGCACCAGGTATGTATTGAACACTCAAACCCCTGAAAGGTTTGAGTGCTGCAAAGGCAGGCAGCTCTGACAATGCTTTGTTCAACCACAGAGAAAAGGACACTACTTGAGATTTCCAAGCTCTATGCCAGTACAGACTCAAAGCTAAAAATAGCTTTGAGAATACAGAGTCTCGAGCTAAAAATTCCCCCATCTATTGACAGGTATTAATGCTACCTGTCTTTAAAAATGTATTCAGATGATTGATACTGAAGTGTTCATAAAGTATTTTGAAGATAAAGCAGAATGTAAATGTTTAATACAGTAGGAGTTCCAATACAAAGAGGCACCTGCCAAAATGACTGTTTATACAAAATGAGCCATCCAGGCCCTCTTCAGCCAGTGCTACCACTTTTTATTTGACAGCACAGAATGTGAACTCACTCTTCCAATGGAAATATTTATCGATCTGTGCATGGCATCACACTACAAAATCTATTCAGGCACTCTCAGTGTTCCAGTTAATAAGTTAATAAGCAGATATTAAGAATATTTGGGTTCTATCTTCCATACTCAGTTTGGGGGTATCATTTTGATTGAGTAGACTCAAAGCAGAGAACTTACAACATAACCAGGGCTGCATGGTAAATCTATGGCAAAGCCATGGCCATGAGTTCTGATCCCTAAAATCCAGCCTGAGTCCTCTCACCATAGTACCAATATTTACTCTTTCTAAAAAATAAAGAAATTTATTCTCTGTAAAAAAAAAAAAAAAAGAAAAAAGTCAAACACAAACTCCCAACTCAACACCCAAACTGTGTCAATTTCATTATCTATCTTGTTTCTATGGGTTGTTGGATTTTCTTTTTTTTTTGGTGGGGAAAGAAAAAGGATGATACAAATAAAAATAAAACATCCTACAGCTTTAGGGAGAAGCATGAGTTCATTAAAGATGAAGTAAAGATTTTGGGAGTAAAAATTACTTGAGATATCTTCAAATTACAGAAGGTGTTTTGAAATATATTTGGCATATTTTCAATGCATTTTTGACAGCTGGAGACACGTAGGAGAATTTTTTGAATCAATTTCAAATATCATTTTCTCCCTTTGTGATTTCTAGAGTGGGGTGGGCTGTAATTCATTTTTAAAGAGGCAATGTAGGTTTCTAGATGCTGGTAAAGCAATCCAAAATAATCTTGTTGCACCCTGTCACTGTTCAAAGAAAAGGACACTGTATTAATTAAAATATATTTGTGAAAGATTGAATCCCCCAATGGAATTTACATAGCTACTTTCACTAATTGTTCCTGAAGTTTCACCCATCAACTGTCAATTTTCCACAGAAGGAAAGCAAAACAGTCTGACTTTTCCTGAGAGCAAAGAGCTTTAACAGAACTATAATGAAAACTGGCATCTCACATGCCTTATCTCCCTAATGTCTACACTACCAGAAGAAAGAGCACTAATAACTCCTCTTTATGGGAGCATTAATAACCCCAGTTTAGCCGAAACAGCTGGTAAAAGAAATCAACAGAACATTTAGTTTAATAATGATTACCTTGAATATTTTTTCATCCTTAATATTTATCTTAAATGACAGACTTCTCTGACTTTTAAGTTAATGATGAATTGGTGACACTGAATGTGTTTGCTCATTTTTATTGGAACTGAAATACTAGCTATCATTTTAAAATGCATACAAACCCAAAATTGCTTGCTCGTTCTTCTTTTTCTTTTCTTTTCTCTTTTCTTTTTTCTTTTTTCTTTTCTTTTCTTTTCTTTTCTTTTCTTTTCTTTTCTTTTCTTTTCTTTTCTTTTCTTTTCTTTTCTTTTTTTTCTTCTCTTCTCTTCTCTTCTCTTCTCTTCTCTTCTCTTCTCTTCTCTTCTCTTCTCTTCTCTTCTCTTCTCTTTTCCTTTCTTCTCTTTTCCTTTGTTTTCTTCTATTTTCCTTTCTTTTCTTTTCTTTTTTCTTTCTTTTTCTTTTTTCTTTTTTTCTATTTTTCTACTTTTCTATTTTTTTCTTTTTTTTTATCTTTAATGGGAGACTTTCTGAAATGTCCACAGAAAGATAGTCTGTCAAGCACACAATTTTATTTGCTCTATTTTAGAAACAGCTTCAGAAAGCTGAAGAACAAACTTAATTGTAACTACTTCCATTCTGTGTATGAAGCTGAATCTAAAAGCAAATTGTTTCTACAGGGAAACTGTGTTTCCTTAAAGAATAAGGGCTTCATATAAAATGCAGTTAACACTTGCTAACATATCAGTGAAATTGATTTTAATTTCCTACCTTTTCCAAGGCATTGATATTACCCTGCTGTGAGGCATTTTGGTTGTCATTATAATATACCATATGAAAACTCAGATATATTTGCTGCCTCAGTGTTTTGCATCTATGGTCTTGTTCCAGATGTCCCTTACTCTCTCTTAAGGAGAATCAGTACAAAGGTATCAGTGATTGGTGGACTTCTTTCTTGGAGTTTTTTTGGGTTTTCTTTTTTTTTTTTTTTTTGTTTTGTTATGGTTTTTGTTTTGATTCAGGTTTTGTTGGTTTTTATCTTTTTAATTAAATACACAGGCAAATTGAACTTAGACGAAGGAATTTGGAAAAGTCTAAGAAAGCTGTGGGATAACTAAGATCTGAAATAAAGAGGTTAAAGGTTGATTTTATTTGAAGAGGCAACCAGACTCTTGGGCTGGCACCTGCCAGAGTTTCAGCCCGTGGGAGAAGAGTGCCTAGGGAGTTCTCAGTCTGCCCTCATGACTCCTTATCCCTAGGGATGGTGGACTGAAGGCTGTATTTGGTCCAGCTGAGATGAGGTTTGTCTGCATTTCATCACAAGCACAGATACAACAAGTGCTTTATGGCTGATAAGTAAACAAAAAAACCATGACACAAACACGAAATAAAGTTTTTGGTTTCAGGCAAGGGTCTCAGTTAGTTTTTAAGTTATTGCAGAATCCAATACATTTGGTCATTAAAAAAATCTGAGAGCACCATAAACAATGTACATTTACTTCATAACAAGTAAACATAAGCATGCCCTTCTTTTTCTCTTCCAGTCCTGTTTCTCCCTCTCCAAGAGCAGAATGCATCTTTTTCTGCCATTCCTGGTACCATTAACATAAATAGGGTTGTCTCCAAAACCCCTCTAATGCCCTCAGTGGGGGCACAGGTTGCATCCTCTACCTCACCCAAGGGATGGCTGCTGGCCAACATCTTTCCCAGTCCTGTAGAGTCATCATCCTTGTGGTAGCCTGTGACCAGGAGGGATATCACTAACAGCATGCAGTGCACTTCCCGCTGTGAGAAGTCAAGCCTTCAGAGACTCATTTGGGAAAACTGCTGGAAAACAAATGTGTCTTCCTTATCAGATTGGTCAATAAGCCTGTCTTCCCACCTGGGGAGGAGGAAAGAGCACAGGGGTTCTTCTCCAAAACAATCTATAAAAAGACCACAAAAAGATTTTTTTTCCTGAAGAACCAACAGGTAGCATTTATTTTAACCTTTTTGTGTGTGTGTGTGTGTATTTTGGCCCTCTTCTATTAAAATACTCAGTCCAGAAGGTTCTCCATGTGAAGGTTCACCAAGCCAAATAAATCTCATTACTTCTCATGTAAAATGGTAACTTATTGAGTATCACACACTGCATCCATTTCTTCTTGTAGGCAGCTTTGCAGTACAGAACATACGTTGTGATGCAGCCAAAGCCCTTTCACATTGTCCTTCTCCACAAACTGCATGTGAATTATCTAAGATTTCAAACGGTCTGTAAGGAAACATCCTGGGGCTCTCACTTTGGAGTATAAGTCCTTCTGCCAGCCTTTCATCTTGATTTCAGTCTGTTGCATGTACATTTATTTGACATCCAAGAGCATTTGTGACCCTTGGGCATCTCCTTCAATGTGTTCCTAGCACATGTTCTCCTGGATGAAGCATACAGCACAGCAGTTGGACCCTTCTCCTTTCTTCCTTTCTTCCCTTCACCATACTGCCAGAGACCCCTGACCCAGAGGATGCTGAGAGCCTGTGGGGCACTACAGCATCCTGGGCCTTTTGGTGCTGAGCATGATGTGAGACTTAACACACAGCCAGCGTGAGCAGATAGACCCCTTTTGAAAAATTAAAGTCTGCAACACCCTGCACATCTCTCTGAGGAAAGTATCTATAAGTATTCTTGTAGAATTACATTAACAAATTAATTCAGGCTTGACAAGGCTAAAGGATGAAATCTACAAGGCCATCACTTCACTAAAGTCCATTTTACAAACAATGTATTTTGTTAATTTCTTTTTCTGAATTCTGCTCTCTGCTCATCTACAAAATCCACCAACGCAATATGGCTGAAGATGAGCTTGCCAAGGAAGATTTAATATATCATATGAGAGAAGGTTCTTATAAAAGGGGAAAAAAACATCCAATCCAAAAACTCAAACTCTTCCTAGGAGAGAAAATAACATGAAATCAAAGCAGGCAGAGTCACAGCAAAAAAACTCAAAAACACCCAAAGCCAATAACAAATCCCAAAACAAACCAGCCCCAAGATTGAAAAAAATTGCTAAAGAAAATTTGCTGATTTCGGTTTTGGGACACAGCTGAGGGTTCTTCCTAAAACTAGCACATAATCAGAGCCCCTTGTCCATTCAAGCCTGCCCTATGATAGGCACTTTTCATGAGCTGTGCCCTCGGGCTGTCCTCTCTCCTGGCTTGGACAGAAGCAAAAGGAGCAATTAACTCAAAAGACGCTTGTAACTCGGGGTGCATCACCTTGTTTTGGGAAGTTATGGTTTTCCCAGAACATTGTATTTCTGAATACTAAAATAAATTTGAACACATAAAATATTATTCTCTGTGCCCAGACTGTGTGTTCTAACCCAGCCCCGTGGCAAAGAGACAGCAGCGTGTCTCCCAGCTTCCATGTGGACACCAGCAACAGTAACGTTATTGGAAAGTGCGTGTGGGAAAATTATTTTTGCCATACTCCTTTGACTAGTCAATTTTAGTTTCACTTCAAAATCGTTTCACAGTAGCACATTTCAAGAACTGCCATGACAGGAAGCCAATTACACCATACACGCTGGAGTACATGCATCCAGATATTCCTGTTTCCTTTCCCTTGAGATGTAGTATCTTCTGTGGAGTAAACCAACCTGCCCCCATACATTGCTGGATGAATCTTTTTTAAATCAAACACACCTAAATATATCACTCACCAAAGTTCTTCCTGCATTGTTTCATATTGTTTTAAAGCCCACGGACGTTTAAAGACTTGGAGATACCTTTAAAGAATTGGAAGGGAGCAGGCTTTTTCACCTCCTCCCCACCCCAAAGAAGCACTGGAAGGAGCAAAAGATCAGTTGCAGTGGTTTCACTTTGGAATTAAGTCATTGTCATCTTGCTTAAAAGACTCAGCAGCAAGAAGCTTGCTTTCAGAGGTGCCAGCTGACCTCCAATGAATTTAGAGGGTGGGATGTGTTGGTCCAGGTATTTAGTGTAAATTTGGAACTACCTGTTGAAATTGTTTCTGCTGAAAAGTTGAAATGCGTTACAGAGATAATACCATATTCCATCCATGCTTGGTTTGCTTCAGCCTATGCTGAGTAAAAAAAAATCAGTGAAAACAAGAATGAAAAAAACCCAAACCAAGACAACAAAATTGAGCAGCATATACAATGTCCTTTTGCTGGATCCCAGTCAATTTACATATGCCATTGGAAGAAGAAGAAAAATGGTCAGGTAAGAGCATAGAATCTAGTCTGAAAAGAACACAGGCTTGAAAAGAGATGAGTATCTGTCTTCCTTAAATGTTTGTGTGCCTGTGACAAGTTCAGAATAGACACCTTCTGGCAAACTCAAAGTAATGAGCAAGACCAGGACATCATGGTATTCTGAGGAGTCTTTGCATGACCATGCAGGTGTTTTATTTAAAGTCTTAAAAGTGAAGATGTGGAAAATTCAGATTTGTATGTGTATATCAACAAAATAATTGTCACATTCTAGTCTCTGTTTTTCCCAGGGTTATTTGATAATTCAATTTTTATTTTGACATGCTGGACTGTAAACTCAGACCAACTTGCACAGCATGTGCCCCTCCCCAGTACAATTTTTGTCATTTTCCCCAAATGCTAAATCATGTAGGACTCCAAAGCCATTCCTTTATCAAGTTTGCTTGTTTTTCAGGACACTCAGAATTCTTCACACTCTTTGAAATCTTCCTTTACTGTGGCTCCCTGGTGGACACAGTAAAGCATCTGCCTCTCAGAGTGCTCTCCCAAAAATGCTCTCCCCTCTCAACCCCAATCTCTGATGTTTCTTGTCTCAGTATAAATTTTCTTCTTCTAAGAAATGACAATTATATTTTTTATATATGTATATAGATATATATAATTATGCTAGAAACAAGCATCAAAAAGAAGCCTGCACAGTAGCACTTGGCTCTCACTTAGCAGTGAAGTAGTGACTGAGACCATCCCTGTGAAATCTCACCCGAGCTATAACTTCCTGTCATATTTACTTTACTTCTCATTTGTTGCGTGTCCTCAGAACCAAGAGGAGTGACCATGTTCAGTGTTGCAGCATTGTTCTCCTTTTCTTGATTGGTATCAACCAATACGGTATCACCAAAACTGCACCTTGTGGGCTTCAAGGCAGACTGACTGCAGAAACGTAGTGGAGTTCCTAGGTCATAAAATGAGACGTGATCAGATCCTCAGATTTCTTGCCTGTGCTAAACCTGGTTTTGTGGCACTATTATTTTTTTAATATTTCACAATACCTCTGCAGAAATGTCCTTCATTGAAGAATCTGCTCGCTTAAATTGCCCATTTCTTTCCTTGGCACTATCCCTTGCTCAGCATCTTTTATCCTCAGTGGTTTAAATCAATTGTTCAACCTTCCTTGACCACAAACATGACATTTACTCAATATTTGAAACTTTTTCACTGACTGAAGCAGTCAGAATTTTTATATCCTTCCATATATTTCATAACTGCATGCTTTTGGGGAAGTTCCAATCTTGTTTAGATTTTTATACTTTCCATCCTGCCTATTCTTAAGTCCAAAGCCAGTGCTTTCTGTGCTGTTGCCAAATAACCGGTGAACAAGATTCCTCTCTTTGTGCTGATCCCAGTCAGTTCACTGACTATTTTATTCTCTGTCTCTTGCACAAAGTTTATAAATCCCCCAGTGCAAAAGCTAAAGGCCTATTCCTTAGGCCCACTGTAATCACCCCCTGAAGATACTACAGGACTCATCATACCCGTCCCTGCTACTTTTAATCCACATACCAACAGCTTGCTTGTATTTAAGGACAGAGACTGCTGCAGGCTGTGATTTTGACTACTTAAAGGACTATCATCTTAGAGAGGTCTGTGTAAAGCAAGGCTATAATTTGAAGTAAACAAGTGCCTGAAAGGAAGGCACATTGAAGTATAAACAAAGCCTGCACTTCTTCCCTGTTTTCTTAAAGAAATTTTTTAAAGCCTTTGTTTGCCACAGACAAAACCACACAGTTATTTTCTCACAGCTGTAATTACAGCTCACTGTCGCACTAGTTGAACCACCCTTTCTGGCTGGAGGAGAAATATTAGAAGAACCCATAACATGCCTAGTGCTTTTATTCTCTATTTTATCCTCACGCCTGAAGAAGTCTGACCTATGAGAACTGCTGCTGTATTTCTAACTGCAAGGCAAGCTGGAAACCTTGATCATTTCAGCAGATGAAACCAAGCAGCAACCTATTTGTACAGTTTAAACCGCACCAACCGAAGCTTCAACGATAGATTTTATGCAACAGAAAAGGTTGCAGCAGTGTCACAGCTTCCTATGATTTTCACCTTGTTTAAAATGAATGCATACACCCCTTGAGCAGGGGGTTTCAAGCATTTTCAGTACACAGAGGCAATTTTGTAATGTTAGTCTGGATTATCAGTGAGTTTCATAACAACTTCATCCTGAAAGTGAGGAAAAAGGCTACAGCACCAGGTTCTGTGCTGAAGATAGTTCAGATCATGGGTCCAGATGGGCTATTGATTGTGCCTGTTCGTGGATACAGCAAGTGGGTCAGAAAGACTAACAGAATGTTAAGTAGTTTAATGTCCTTGATCACAAACATGCTATGATCTCACCTGCTGGGACTTAAGAAAAACGAATGCCTCCCAAAACTTTTCTGAAACTTATAGTTTGACTTCATGGCTGCTACAAAAAACAGCTCTCTCTGGTTGTCTTGAGAGAGAAACCTAAAAGATACTGAAGCCTTTGCTTCATGTTTGTTATCGGAATGCAAAAAGACAGTCATTTTCTTCAACAGTTCAGGACTCTGCAAAATACTGTGTAGTTTCAGATACTACTCTAGAAGATTAGATACACAAAAGAAAGACAAAAGTTTTGCACTGAGAAATGGAAAGTGTTCACACCGGTTTGCACCTGGCAGGAAAATGCAGAGATATTATCACAGTCTGGAGGTACTGTGTTTTGCCAGATGCCATTTCCGTGCTCGTTACCAAAAAGCTCCAGGATACTCCAAAGCTTGCAAGAGAGATCGTTTTGCTTCCATGTCCAGTAGACAGACTTTTTTGCTACTTTTTTTTTTTTAACATACACTTCTTTTTTTCTCTTTTACTTAGAGGAGATTTGAAAAAAATCTCTGAGCATACGGGGATTTCAAATTTATCTTGATGTAATTTGTGAATTAAGGGACTATTTTCTGATCCAGATGGAAGCTAGAAGGCATTACAAAAGACTATTGAAACCAAGCTGTTGTATCTCAACATGGCACAAAAACATCTGCTCTTTGTTGGCCAAGACACAGTTAATAAACATTATTATTAGGTAAGCATCCTATTGTGCCTGTCATCATACATGTCAATCTCTGCATAAATTAGGACTCTAAACCCAACAGCAGGGAAAGAATTAATTTCTGAGAAGCATGGGCCAAAATAACATTTATGCGTGTCAGCCACCACCCAAATCTCACATCATCCTTTTACTCAGGCTTAAAGCAAAAACATCCAGGAAGCTTAAAATAATTTAGAAACACTTTTCTATTCTCAGTATCTCAATGTTTGCTCAAACAGAGCCCCTAGTTAAAAAAACAACAAAGGTTTTCCTGCATAAAGTTGAAGGAAAATTTATGGGACTAAACCTCTGCATATTCTGCAAGTCTCATCCTCAGTATACACAATCTGATCCCAGCAGATTATTCAACCCCAGAAACTAATGACATGGGTGAATATTCACAGATACCCTTTACTATCCTGGATTTGCAGAGGTTACAAGATCTTTGACTGTTTAACAAAGACCACTAGCAATAAACCACCACAAAGGTTCTTTTGTGAGATTGGGATCACTTTACTCAATTCAGACCTCTACGTGACACAGGAAAGTACAGCAGAAAATGAGTTACTTTTCTTTTCAGTACAGAGCAGAGCACTATAAAAGCAGCTTTTACATTTATTTCAAGATCTCAGGGTTTCTTCTGACACTGCAGCAGAGTGAAGTTTAAAAGAGGTCCTTTATAGAGTCATTTGTCAGTCCAGGTGGCCTGGCCATGCAATGATTCTGCAACATTTTTTCTCAGGCTGTCCCTTCCTTGTACTTTAACATTTCAATTCACGCTTGAGGCTCAATGACAAAGTACTTGCCTACCATTGCTTCCCCAGTCTGCTTTTTTTAGACCTTTGATTTTGGAAATTGTTAATCAGTTTGAAAGAGCACACTCCTGCAGTAGCTTTGCCTTTCATGTTTCTCCAAGGAATATCCTGTTTCTTAATGTAGTATGGAGGACATAGCATAAACTAAGTAAATATATTAACTGAGCAACTTCCCAAATGAAATAAATCCCAGTAACTGCTTGCGTATACTGAAGATACTAAGCTTCAAGCTTCAAATTCATATGCCAGTGACTGTTTTCCAGGAAGGCAAAACCTCTTTCCAACTTGTTTCCCGATGGCATTATTTATCCAGGAAACAGGAAATGTAAATACTAGGATCTCATCTACCAGCTGGGGTCTGATCTCTCAGGACCCAGATAAAAGGTCAAAATCTGAGTCTCCTCACACCTCCTTCTGCTGGAATTAAGTCCCTATGAACAGGGAAGGGAGATTCAGAAGGCTAAAAGCAAAAAAAAAGAGAAAGCCTCTCACTATACGGGGTGTTAAGGGTTAGTGGCTATTCCATCCCAATGACTCTGCTTTAAACCCTTCCAAGGTGTTTGACGCCTTTTATGGTTCTTCAGTGTTGGATCCTAAGATCTGGTTATTCTAGGAAAATTCAGATAAATTCAACACATCCCTAAGTTACCTTTTTGATTACTGGCCTATAGAAAATGAACCAAAGCCATCCAAGTGGCTCACAGAACTCCTTCTGCTAACAATTACACACAGCAGAACTCCGGAGTCATTGCTTCTCAATTTTAGAGCAAAGAATAACTTCTTGTACATAGCTACCATGTTTTTGGGAACTTGTACATTCCTTTGGTTACTTTCATGGTGTGATATTAAACCTGTTTCAACTTCATTAATTTCAAATTTGAGTCATCTCACATACCTCCATGGATGAAGCCTTTCGCGCTTTTATGTACTCTGCCTTGATGCCCTTTTGCTTTCTGTATTTACTGCATGTGTGAGTCCAGCCTTCTCTTCGTGCTGCTCAGCCAGTGCAGTCTGCAGGCCTTGGCCACTTGACAGAGTCTGTGCTAGTATTTCAGCAAGGATAATTGCAAGCAGAAAGATTTTGAGGAGTCTTGAAACCTATGGACCACTCCAGGTTAGGAGCTGCTGGCACATTGTGATACTGGTGCTGGTGGCTTTTCACCACCTCAGGGAGTGAAACATTTCCCTCTTCAAATGTCCAAGGTTAGGAATACTTCTATTCTTCCACTGTGCACTCTTTTTGTGCTCTCTCTCTCTCTGGGTCAGGTTTTCAGTCCCCTCACTGCCCTTTCTTGTCTTGTACGGGTGTAAGAAAAGGATACTGGAAAAGCATTTATCTGGGGTAACAGAGCTGGTACCCTCAGAAAACAAAGCTGTCATTTGCTGACACTGGGTGAGATAAGAGAGGGGAAAGAGCTGCACAATGAAGAGCTGCACAATCTGTTCCTTCTGATTTTATACTAAAAAGCACATTCTAGTATTATCTTTTGCCTAAGAGACCCTCAAGAGATACTATTACTGGAGAATGATATTTCTGACCTGCATCTCACATACTATATTCCCTCTGCATACTTTTCCCTGACCTTGCCAGGAAGAATTTCCCAGAAATTTTTCAATCATGAGCTATTGCAAAAGCTCTTTAGATCACCACAGTCAGCAACAGTTACAGAAATTACGTGACTCTCAGAGTGCTTCACCACTGGCGGAGTTCCCCTCTGCAGAATAACCAGCGGCAGCAATAATACCTTCTAGCCCAGGGGGATGCTCCCAGGAAAGACTCTTTTGCAGGCTCAGTGTGCTGCAATGCCAGGATTTATACTGGCACTTGCACCAGTCATGCTTAATGTCCAGGAGAAACTGGACTCAAAGACCTTAACCAGGATTATGAAGTTCTGATGGGGACCCCACTGTCCCAAACACAGCAGCTGTCCATGAAAAAAACTCCACCCAAAACATAAATATCATTCTGGGCAGTACACAACATGGCTTTTGCATTCCACAATCCTAAGAGTTACACATCTCATCTGTCACAAAATTAATCTAGACTTCTAATCTTCTCAACGTCCTTTACAGACAACAGAGGAAGATTTTTCCACAGTCAAAATCATTTCGTGCCAGACAGATGTCTAACAGGCAGGATGCATCAGGCATGTTGTTTCCACAAAATGTGGTGACCAGACAGTCAGCTCTAGGTAACAGACCCAGCACTTTGACTGCCAAAGTTAGTTGAATGACATTTCCTCACAGGGAAATCTAGGAATGTTACAGAGCACATAATTTATAATCCACTTTCCAGTGTGGCAGAAGAAAAAAGAGGGCAATTTGAGTATTAAGAAACCAGACCCGGTGAACACTTTCAAACCTTATTTATTTACCTTGCTGTTCATAAGTAGAAATTAACAGTGGGTGACAAAAAAAAAAAAAAAAGTGGTTTAGATCTGAAAGAGGTGGAGCTATGCAGTATAGATGGAGGCACTAAAAAAATTTGAGAAGCAGTGTTTCTCTGTTGCTGTTTTCCCCACAGACGAGTAGAGAAACGACACAAAGTCCAGGCTCAGGGATAGATGGATGATGATTTAATGAATTCTCAGAAGACTTTTATATGCCAGTTCGCAAAGTGTATTAAGTGGCATAAGGTAATTGGTTTTTGCCATCCACCCCCTAAGGGGATTGGTCAAGTTCTAAGACACCCATCTCTGAGTGTTTTTCTAGTTAGAATCATAACAATTCTTCCAAAACAATCCGCAGCTGCAAGAAGTTTACAAACGGTAACATTGTTTTGTCTTACTTGCATGGGAAAGACAGAACTCTCACAAAATGCTGCAGAAAGCCGGAAAATCTCTCTGCTAAAGCTTTTCAGTGTCCACATTTCTCTAAACATTACTCTGCTGTTTCTAGTGTTGAATGGATAGTTCCATGTATCTGAAGGAAGAAACTTAGGACATACAGATGACATGGAGTCCTATGACATACTCCCTGAAACACCAGGGTGAAAAATAATACAATTTCCTTTTGAGATTCTCCTTATCCAAATATACTGGTCTTCCAGACGAGAATGACTCCTTAACAAGGACAGTAAGTGAGAGGGTATCAAAGTAGGAAAAAAATATAAAACAATCTTTAAATAAAAATTTTGTTCACTCTTACTTTACAGAATATTTAAAAGCACCATAGCATTTTACTGTCAGTTCTAAAAATGACCAAGAAGAGACTGGAATGATTTTAGCTGGTAATATAGAGGAAACTTTGTGAAGAAATGGATGCAAGCTAAGCAAAAGCAAAGTAATATTTTGTACACCACAACTATAATCAGAATCTGGCATTGATTTATTAAAATTTTGCTTTCTTGGAAGCAAAGCTTACATGTTCGTAAACATCAAATTAACATTGCTTAATTTTACAATTTGCTAAACAAATACTTTTTTACCCTCAAGGGCATATGCAGACCCATCTATTTGTGTCACAGTTCTCCTGTTGATCTGTGCTTCAATATTTTTTAAACAACTGGTTCCTGTACAATTGTAATGGATCTTAAAAATTTCTTCCAATATTGTGCAAGTCACAGGCAAGGCCATTTTGAAGTGTGCACTTTCTTACATAGTTTTTTGATCAGTACTTAACCAATGCAACTGTGAAAAACTATACATTTTCAGGAAAATGTTTAGATTTTGGTCCTGTACTTAAAGACCTTCTATAATCAAGTTGTTTACATGAATTTGAATCACAAGCATGTACACAACAAAACCACTATACCAATGTTTCTTGGTCTATGCATAAAAAGTATGTCTTCTACTTACACTAAAACATACAAAAAATAAACTACAAAAATTGTTTACACTTGATTTCAGCAAAAAAAGCTTTCTTCAAGAAAAATGGTTTTTCTTTTTTTCAGCCATCAAAAAAGGAATGCAAGTAAACAATAAATACATGTGCTTTCTCCATATAGACATATTTACACTTGAGTCTTTGGCTTATGTTTAAGTTTCTTTATAAAGATCTTTATGTGATCCAGCCATCATTGCACATTAAAACAAAATAAGCCAGTTTTTCTTTTACTATATATAATATATATATGCAACACTTGAAACGTATAAAGAATGAACCTTACTATCAATCTGCACTGTTATTGTACTTCAACAATGTATCAAAAGAAAAAAATTAATACCATATAGGAAATATTGATACATGCAACAGATGGTCGCTCTACTGCATTTGAGAGACGGCTGCATATACACACACGAGAAGGTCTAATTTGCGCAAATCTCTTCTGACTCTGGGTTTCATTAAATAGTATTTATGTGGCACTAAATGTTGATACTGTATACAAGCATAGAAACAGATTGAGTTCTTTTATTAAGATACACAACTTCATAAGAAAAATACTTTGCATTTAAAATTTAAAATCCCTCCCACCCCCTTCTTCCCCTAAAATCTTTCTTCACAGGATCAAGAACTGTTGTCAAAACAGCTTATTGAGATTCATATATTTGGTGAACTTCATCACATCCCTTCTGACTAAGAGGATTCCAGGTACTCCAGCGCAACATCATAGCAGAAACGATACTGCTCCTTTAAGGGGAAACAGAAACAGAAGTTACATTAAAATCTAAAATCTTAGCAGCAATATCTGTAACTAAGAACATTCTTTGCTAACTAATAACAGGATTGGATTTTCTATTTTTCCCCCCTATCACACAAGTATATTACCAGCTCTGATTTAAAAACTCACCCTAACCAATGAAGTGAAAAGGACCCTGACCATGGAAAGCAATGATGTGCTTCTCTGACTTTTTCAGCTTCTGAACTGGTTTATCAAACATGAAAAGCTCTCCTCCCAGTCAGAGTATTCTTGCAGTGAAAGCACCTCGACTCTGATCCACCACTTCTATTTGAGTTAGCTGACATTGGGCAGTAACTGGTGCCTGCTGCTTGGGCAGCCAGAGACAGAATGGATGGGGAATACTGAGCCACGACATGGAGCTGCTTGCGGTCCAGAGACCATTGGTACAGTCCGGTTGATGTAGCATCCAAAATATCAGATGCACATTTAAGAGAGAAGTTAAAGCGCAAAACCTCATTATGGTTATTATTTCTCCTCAACAATGCTGCTGTTGAGAGCTGATTCTGGGAGATGAGGAAGAGGAAGGAGAGAGGAGAGGGGAAGAAGAAGAAATAAAGCCAAGGAAATTAATTTGATGCCTATTGTCCTTATGACTTAAAAAACCAAATCTGCCTTTGTGATTTATTTTTGTTTGCAAAGGACTATAGCAAAAGTGATGCATTAACAGGAAGTTGTGGGGATATCTTAAAGGCTCTATTGCACCGCTCACTGTTGTTATCTGATCCTGTTGCTGAATGTAGGGCACATGACAGTGCTGTATAGTGGTTTTCCTGGTTTGTTTTCTAGCTAACGACTCAACAGCTTTTGCTGTTCAAGACTTCTGAATAAAAACCCACACAACACAAATACATAGCTAAAAAAACGTAGCAACTTCAGTGTAAAGCCGCACTGGAATTCAGGACTATTTTGAAATGCAATATAAGTTTGCAGAGCATTTATCAGAAACAAACACAATCTACCTTGGCCTCCCTTTGCAGAGACACAAATAATTTTCCATGTGATCTGACCTGTTTTCTTGACAGCAGTATACTGAAATCCAGGCAGCAATTCAATGTGTTGTGTCTCAGATGTCTGTGGCACAGGAGAATGCAAAGCATTTGCAGCAAAAGCAGCAATACCTAGCCCAGTGTCACGGCTGCTACAGGATGTTCTATTTGTTAACACGTTAGCCATCTTAGTTTATGTGGTGGCAAGGGATAGAAGTGATGCGCGATGATTAAGAGAATCCTGCCACAGAAGCTATTTGATATTAAGCAAACACTGGCACCTGGAAAAAAGTGGAATATGGGAAGAGGCAGCTACAGCCATTTTGCACAATATGCAAGTCCACAGGGTCAGAAGCAATTTCCACTATGCGTAAACTACAAAATGTTTTTCATTTCAATTGGCATCCCTGATTTTTATGCTGTAGACAGCCATCTGGCTGAAAAGTGACACTGGCAGCTGGCAGTGTGAGACTCAAATGGCAGGAACTCCCAAACACTATATAACCTGCTTGCTTTCATTCACCTACAAAAAGGAAAAACAACCATGTGGGATAATTTTTTTAAGGACCTTCCAGTCCTTAATGTTCGGTTTTTGTGACTGAAGCAAACGTTCGAATAGACAGGCACTCATACTGCATGCATTAAGATTAACCAGAAAATTCAAGGTTATTTTGAGTTCTGGCAATGTACATACAGATATTTAGTCTTGCAGTTTTGCTAATTCAGGCTCATATTGTTTATATTAGTTTATTGTTTATTATATAACTGTCAGACTCAATGATCTTAAGGATCTTTTCCAACCTAAATTATTTTGTATATTCATTTGCAACATACTAGATCCAAGTGTTCAATTTTAAAGTTCTGAGGTATCATTTTGACTACTACAAATCTGAGTAAAAAAGATTATCATTATTCAGTACAACTTTCAAAGCAGCAGTTGTTACTAAGGAGCAAAATATTCATATATCCAGCTACAAATCTGTACGTTACAACTTATTCCTACCAAGGAGAAACACCTTGCTCTGTACAATTTCAAGACGGCTTGTGTGAGCACAGCCTGATGCAACTTCCTTTCAAACAGACGGGGTTATTTTGGGAAATTAAAGTGCATTCTGTTAACTCAGAATGCTTTCTGTGAAAAGCATGCAACCACTACAAGAAAAGTAGTGTAAAATGCTAAGCCTGTCATCTCATGATGCTGACTTGCATTTACGCTCAATCTCTGTCCTTTCTTCTTGTGGCCCAAGGTAGGTGCGCGCTGTTTTGTGGGCACAGGGCTGAAAACACAGCTCACACAACGAGACAGCCTCTGGCTCCCTGGCTGTTTGCAGTAACCCTGCGGGGCTGGTGCTTACCGGAGTTTCTACCATGTTGGGCTTACTGTTCCGCAAGGTCTTCACGGCGTGGAAAACGTCCACCACATTCTGCCTTTTTACCATCTCAACCACAATGCCGATGGCACAGAACATTCCGCTCCGGCCACCGCCGTTTCTGTACACAAGGAAAAGAGAGAGTTAAATGTCACTGTGGCCTAAGAGAGCACCCAAAACACATTTCTGTTCTTTCACTCTGTAAGCACAAGTGATTCCTGAGTCCCAGAGGGACACCAGACTTTAACAATTTCTTTGCAGCTCCAGTGGGTTTGGTCTAAGACATTTGCTTTTTCCGACCTTCTTCTCAATTACTGCTTTTGAATTCTGCCCTTACAGCCCATCATGCTGCCCAACCATGCTATAAGTCTAAATTACATATGCATTAGAAGTAAAAAAAAGTACCCAAGTTCAATGGCAAGTAGAACATTAGAAATAATAAAAACAAGTTCAATGCCAAGTACATTTTCCACTTAGTTCTGGAAAGACACTCACTGAAATTCACCTATGAGATGAGGATTATTCAACCAGATATGCTAAGGCATCACTGATTTAATAACTTGTTGACCTTTGGGGACACTTCTGAACTATTTTAATCTTAATTTCAAAGAAATTAAGGTAGGTATTTCTTCTTATTAAGTTTGAGGTGGTGTAGGCAGACACGGGTCACTAGTTAATTCTGAACATTTAAACAGAAGCCTTTTTTTCAGAGTAAGGAGAAACACATATTTCAATTTCTAAGTTTTAAATGTTTTATTTAAATAAGGTAGGAGACAGACTGATTATTCTCTGCTTAGGGAGAAAAAGATGCTGTCTTTTCAAAACTCCCAAACCAGCTCCCATTTCAGTATCAGATAAGCAGCCAGTGGTCATTTACCAACAATAGTTTTAGTACCATGTAGTGTAATAGAGCTTTTTTTTTCCTGATTTCATCTACCCACAGTTTAAATCTATCAAAATACTGTAGGCCTTCTTTTTGGGAATAAATGTAGCACACTCTATGCAAAAGAGACACAAAAAAAGACTATTTGGTACTCAATATAAAAGACTTCCTTACTGAAACCAGGCAGAAGAAACAGATCTGTACATGTCTTGCACCTGAAAAACATGCTATTATGTACAGGAGATGACAGTATACACAGTATCACTGTAGTATCACACCCAAAATATTCATTCCTTGACCTGACACAGAAAAATCCAAAAGTTGACAAAAAGCCAACCTACAGTGGTAGGCAGTGGTACTTCTTTTTTTTTTTTTTTAATATTAGAAAAGTAACAGGCACATGTGCAAAAGAAGGTGTCCATAAGAATATTGCTTAAGTTTAAACTAAGAATTAATTTATAAGAATTTATTTGAAGAGCAGCAATTGACTTTCTCCAAGTTACTCACAGGCAATGGATGATGGTCCGGCCCTCCCCTTCTTCACATTCCTCTTGCCATTTTTCAACCTGGAGAATTAACTTCAAGAAGGATCTCTTGGAAGCTGGTACATCTCTGTGAGAAGCCCATCCCAAATACTGGAATTGCTGCACCATCAGATAGCCCTCTTGCGGCTGAGGGAAATCCGAGAGCTTTAGGTCAAAATGGCACCTTTACGTCTTGGTTTAGAAAACCAAAATATAAAACTAACATGAAACCTTGGTGTTTATATTATGGACAGATTCTAACATGTATACATTGCACGGTAGGGCCTCCAGTAATTTCTACCACTTCAGCTCAAGGAAGATGTCAGAAAAGGTAAAAAAGGGAACTACATTGAAAACACCACAGTTTATCAATCACAAATATAACCTATCCTAAATTCTAAATCAAAAAATTCCCTAGATTCCATAGATTCTATGTGCCAAGGTTGCTTACCACCAATTTAAAATATCACTATTAAATTCTTAGACCTTCAGAAATAGAGAGAGAAACCTTTGGCTCCTATGCATGAACTAACCCCATTATAAATGAACAACAAGTAATATTGGTGCACAAATATGACTACTGTCCTTGAAGTCTTCCTTTTGTGCCAGACTATCATGACAGCCTTGCTGCAAGTCTCTGAGCCTTCCATGCGCTAGATGTGACACAGGAAGAGCTTTGAATAGAATTAGACTGTCACAAGAAAGGCCTCAATAACAGGAAGAATAAATAGTCTATCTAGTTTCTTGAAGCTGAAGACGACGAGCAGGTATGTGGATTTTAGAAAAGGAAGAATAGAGCAGAGAGATTTTTAAAAACAAGATTTATGAGCAAAAGGGCATGGAAGACAGAGACAAGTAGAGGAGGAGAAAAGCAAAGCATCATAAAAAAAGAAGAAATGGAAAAAAAAAAAAAAAAAGAGGAAGTCTCAAAATACAAGAAAAAAGCACTATGGTGTAATATTTGCCAGTGTGCCCACACCTTAGTTTCCTGTAGTTTCCAAGAAGAGCTGAAAATGCTTTTTGTAATTCTGAATATAAGCAAAATAAAAATCTGGGTAAAATACTGGCCACATGAAAACTGATCTTCGCTCTCAGAAAAATGAAAATGTGAGGAAAAGAAAAGAAAAGAAAAGAAAAGAAAAGAAAAGAAAAGAAAAGAAAAGAAAAGAAAAGAAAAGAAAAGAAAAGAAAAGAAAAGAAAAGAAAAGAAAAGAAAAGAAAAGAAAAGAAAAGAAAAGAAAAGAAAAGAAAAGAAAAGAAAAGAAAAGAGAAAAGAAAAGGAAAAGAAAAGAAAAGAAAAGAGAAAAGAGAAAAGAGAAAAGAAAAGAAAAATCTTCATGTACACAGTAATCAATTTTCCCCACAGTTGTCTTTCAAGATTAATGAGAGTTAAACATATACTCAAGATACACTAGCAGCTGGTGATAAGTTCAGTATTGAGTGGAAGAGAAAAAGCAGTCGTGGTAAGTAAAGGAAGGATTGCTGGTTAATTATACAGAATGATGGCGCAAGCATTTGTGGCAGGCAACATAAATAAGCAATTCATAGAGGTGAGCTAAAGAGGAAACAGTTTGTGGCAAGCAGGGTTTGAAAAGATGCTGCAGGAGTGTGAAACACTATGGGACAGCAAAAAGACAAGATGGTGCAAGGTATGAAAGAGCTGACAAGAATGCAAGACTGGCACTGCTACTGAAGTTGAGAAAAAGATAAATGTAGATCGAGGCACAGTGGCGGCAGAACCCTTTAGAGGCAGAGGAACTTTCAGAGTTTTTTCACACCCTGCTTTTCAGAGTGCCACAATCTGCCTTTAATGTTGTGGTTTTCACATTTTAGGCTGAGAAGGTGCTGGTTGTATAATCAGCCTCAGTGTTCCTCTTCCTGATTCACCATGGAAAACCTCTCACCAAAGCTATGAACTAAATACCTGTCAGTACATGTTAATTACAGAGATATTTCTTTTACTGTACACCAAACAAACAGAACACAGAATGCTTCTCACACGTCAGTGAGAATGCCTCAGCACTAAGTCCATTCACCTTAAAACTCTCTCTGCTTAGTGTAGAAAAGTACTGTAGCTGTAGAAAAGTACTAGAAATTAGTATTAGATATTAATGCTTGACTGACTCCTTCCTGGGTAATGTCTTATGAACATTAGTATTTTACTATTATTCAAAATTAAAAAGCACAAGAGCCTAGAGAGCGTTAAACATGACATATTTTTCTGTCACATATTGTTAGAATGGTACTCACTCTTGTTAAATTGCATATCCTGAAAATTCGGTTTATGACGTCACAGTCCATTGAACATGACATGCATTCCACTTGGATGGGGCCGTACCGCAGTATCCCTTCCTCGGGCCAGTATTGTGGGCAGCCCTGTGCCAGAGCAAAACAGGCATCATTAAATGGTAACTTACAACTTGAGCATTGCCTCATTCCCCTGCAGACATCTCAACTAACCTTTACCGACTGTTGATTAGTTGCTGAAAAGCAGAGAATAATTGTAGTCACTGCACTGCTCTACATTTTCACCATGTAGTAAATCCAGAGTGATTAAAGCATGCGACAGTACATGGAAAACTCAAGCTCCAAACTAACCTGTGCTAAGTCGACTTCATTTAGCATCACAAGAGAAGTACAGCCATAGTCATACACTAATCTCCAGAAATCTTTCACAGTGTTTGGTAAAGGGTGTTGTGTGACAATAAAAGCTGCTGGCTGCCTGTAGCTCTGTAAAGGCAAACAATTTTATTAGCAATGGGAAGTAAGTACTCAACTTGTACTGAAACACTGCAACAGAAAAAAACATTAAAATAGAACAAAGCTGTGACATCAATTACTCCATATTTCACCGAAGATGTAAAAGTTAAAAATACATTATCATCTCCAATAAGAACAAAGAGGTTACTCTGCTCAGGTCTACCTTGTGCTTGGTTACAGAACAAGCCCTGTTTTTACACTCAGATATGCTACGGGCACTGAAGATGTTCTATGTGGCCTTTTTGAGCTGAGGATCAGGCAACTCTGCTCTAGGCACTGTGTCCAGGAGCCAAGTAGGAAACCTTCACCCCAAGATGCAGAGACGGGTGCAGAGGTCTCAGAAGACCACCCTATCCACAGCAGGTTGTACATGAACTCTGTGACCGAACCAGGGACTAAACTCAATCCCAAACTCCATTTCACAGTGCACAGCCACAGGGACACCCACAGAACTGAATTTCAGGATCATTGGGCCCATTTCAAGCAGAAAGCATAAGTTAAACAGCAAAATACTATTTCCTGCCATGACCGCAGGTTCCATTTTCTATATGCTGTGTTACATACAGCTGCAAACAGGGATTTCCAGCCTTGCACAGTAACTCAGATGCAACTAAGAGCTGAGCGGCTATTTTCCTGCTGCAGATGTATTACAAGCAGCAAGCAGAAGAGGACAGATCAGAAGTTTTTTGCAGGCAATTTGTAACCGTCCATGGAAGAGTAAATTAACCTAGGAGACAGACCTGGTAGGGTAGATAAACCACTTTTGCTATGGAAGCTTTGTTATTTGAAAATTGATCTGAGGGATCTTCATGTGAGATATATTGACATACGCTCCAATAACTTGTTGTTAATGTCTTTAGCATCAGTACTTGTTTGACAAGAGATTAAGGAGATTGCTGACATTTTTAATCTAGATTTTTGTTACCTTTTCTAATGCAGGAAGGATGTTGGGGTACTGGCAGTCCATGTCCTACTTTCTAGATCTGCCCAAGGGCAACACAGGGACAACCAATTTTGATTCTTCCCCTGTACTTTTAAGAAATGAAACATGTCCTAGCTGATGTTTTCCTACCTCACTTCCCCATAATTTCTAATGTTTCTCAAGATAAGAGAAAGATAAGGGGTAAGTTTCTCTTTCTGCTTTGTTATTGAAAGTCCCTTTTTCTTGTCCAGGAGCAGTTCCTCTTCTCTGAATAAATCAGTCTTAAAAAAAACAACCAGAAGAGAAAAGGCAAAGAAAAAGCTTGCGTTACTCAAGATTTTAACCCTTTACTTATAATCTTGTTATATGCCTTCATTGCAATATAATACCTTTTTTTTTCTGCTCCTTTTTTTCCTTTTATTACTACCATTTCTGCCTTTTCTAACTTGCCTCTGATTATTGATCCATTAATACATTGCTTGGTTCATGTCCCTACCTGCCACATGCTGCTGCATACTCAGAGTCCTCCTGCCCCCCACAGCCTGGGTTGTCTTCCTCTCACACCAAACCACACTCCCCTATGAAGCTCTGTTGGCTGGTTCATAGCACATCAATTTTATCCAGGTACTTAATGTAATTTTAACTGCAATTCTAAACAATTTTTGCTACCAGATTTCTGTTCACTGCTCTAATTCATCTGTTCAGCCCCTGTGACACCCTAATACATTGGTCTTACACATGCTACTCCTCTATTTTTTTGACATAATAAGCTAGTTGTGAGATTAGGGACTGCATTTTGCTATCAGTTTGTTTTCTGGACTAGCTCAGGCAGAACTCAAGGATGACTATACTAATCAGTGTTGATGATTTCTGCTGCTATTTGCCATTTTATTTCAGCATCTCTCCTTGACATGGCAGTTTCTGACAGCATTCCATTTTTGAGGAAGGGGAGATGCTCCTGAAAATCAGGACACTTATATAAGTACTTACTGTAAAAGTGGCTTTAGGGACCTAACTTTAGAAATGCTAACGGGAGGCACAGGCAGGTATCTGGCAGCACATGAACTGCTTTATCGATCAGACACGTATAAGCAAGTTCAACTCCATTTTTCCCATTAGTTCACCTTTTCCCCTGATAGTACTTCTGTCACTCAGACTTCAATTTTAAAGAGCTGCAACTCAAAATATAAACAACAAAAACCCCAAATCTATACTCTATACCCAAACATGCCAAGAAAACATTTTTTTTCTTCCTCTGTTGCTCCTGCCTCAATATAGAAAGACTTTTTAATGAAATAGTGATAGTAAGCTCGTGCTCAGATAGATAACAATAAATTCCTAACAAACAGCAGATTTTTGAGATCCTGCTGAGATTTGGAGGTCTGGAGACTAGAGCTTTATATAATGCTGTTAAAAAGGTGAGATTTCCAGTGGGTCTCACAAGGATGCCAAAGACTAAAGATAACAAACCTTCTGAACAAAAAACACAAGCTGGTGGAGTTTCTTACCCGTTCCCCCTCACCCTTCTTCATTAGGACTGTTTTACTGGGCACTGCAGTAACAAAGAATTACCCTTTCTTAAACCAGCAAGTGCTCTCTCTCACGTTACAGAGCTTTCCATGGCACGCTATTGCAGACAAAGAAGGTAGTCTCTTACGTCCATAAGAGCAGCATTGATGTAGTTGCTGCTCTCCCCATCAATAGTAATTAAGAAAGGCAGACATCTGTCAGGTGGCAGCATATCCATGAAGCGGTTCTTGTCGTGGTTCCTTGGCAAGCAGGCGATGCTGCAGTCCTCCGCCTGCAGGCGAGGGGTCACAGAATTCAGGGTCTAAGGGAAAGAGGATGCTTGTTTTAGCACGCTGAGCTAACACACATTGGACTCGAGACTCCCCAAGTTTCACTGTAAGATATTGCAATATGAGAAAACGTGAGGCATTGGCAAGAAGACATTAGCAAATACAAGCTCCTATCTGTTTGTTGGACATGCTGGGGCTTTGCAAGGGGGTTAACCTACAGGTATTAAAGGCTCTCCGTGTACCACTGAAAACATTCCGCATGACACCATCCCTTCTGAAAGGAATAAAACAAAGAGGATCCTTTGGAGCCCTAAAAAGCTATGCCTCCGCTGTGCAAATGCAAGCCAAAACTCTCTCTGCCTCCTACTCACTGGTCTTTATTTCAGACAGATATTTACTTCAATTTTATTAAAAGGAGGATATTCTGTATTTAAAACAACTTTGCAAAGCACATAAACATGGGTGCTTTATTTTGCAGACAAAAATATTAGGGACCAAGTGCTATAAAAGTGGTATGAAAAACCTTCTCCTTGAAATAACTTAAATGTATCTAGAGGCAAAAAAATTGTTGTCACATCAAGAGTTAGTAGGAACTGTGAATACCTGAAACTCATCTTTGAGATGCGAAGAGTTTGTCTGAGAGTCTATTCTAATCATATCAAAATAAGCAGCTTTGAATTCGCAGACAGGAATAGCAGTTTCTCCACACAGGCAAGCTTCTAGAATGGCATCGTGAATAAAGATGTACTGCTCCTGTCAAAGTAGGAAAAGAAACAAAAATTTTAGCCATTTAAAACCAACAGATCTTTCTTTTAGGATAAACAGGCCTACTGCACACTCTTAAACTCATTCAAAGTACTGTCCATCAATACATTAAATTATGCTTTAATACAGTCTTGCTCTTATTGGGGTGCAGTGAACACAGATGTTTTCTTCAGGACCAATTTAAATTCAGTAAAACTTAACAGAACAGGGACAGTAACAGGAGATTTTCAGTTTTCTTGCAGTTCTTGTGGGTTTCTGCGCATATGCCAAAGACTTGTTGGCTTTACCAACTTTTTTTTAAATGGCTTTCAATCTTCTGACATTAGCAGAAAGTGTAAATTGCTTCAAGCACTACTAGTGATTAGCCAGTATTTGGCACGCTGCATTCTCCTTATGCATGTGCAAGCTAGTGCATCAGCTGCCTCATAGTTGGCTCTAGGCCAGTAATGAATTCCAGTGTTCTTCCAGCGGAAGAACCGTTTCTTCCCATTTCTTCTCAACTTGCCTTGAGATAGACTGAGTCCTAGATAACTGCATTACTATTTCAGTTAGGTCTTCTGTCAATTTTTACACAAAATGCCCATTATATTTACTCACCCCGAGCGTAATAGATGTAAACCATGTCTAGAACTGTGCCAGCCTCACGTAGCTACTGTGAATACCAATGAGGCTCATAAGAGCACAAACTTTAACATGTGCCTATAAAACCAGTACATGTCCAGGGACCATGGTCATCTTCTGGCTCTACAGCCTGTGTGCCTTACCCACACAACTATGGAGCTCTTGGCGTCACTGTTGACTATATAACCATCACAAGAATTTGCTGCAATGTCAGCTTTATTTTGCTGTGTAAGTGTGAACCTCTGAGAGAAGGTGAGGGGTAAGAGGCAAAAGGGAGAGAAAGGAATAATAGTAGATGTGTTAATTCACATGCAAGTGCAGATTAAACTGGGATGGTTAAAGCAGTCGCACTGAAACAATCCACCTCATGCACTTCCCAAAGGTTAATGGCCCTGTGGCAGGAGTAGTTTATCAGGAACATTTATTGTTCAACTGCCACAGGTTGCGGCATGGAATTAAAACTGCACCAAATTATACTGATATGTTTGGCTGCCAACTGCAGAGATTTCCATGTGGTCACACGTGAAATAACGTCTCAGGTAGATGTCCCTACATGTCCCTACGGAGGGCAGGAGAGAGAAGTGGTGAACCACTTCAGGTAATCTGCCAATTTAAACCAAGAACCTGTGTTTCTTTGGAAGCTCAGTGGTACTCTGGTGGCAGAATGAGAGCTGTTAGAACTTAATTCCTAAGGCAATGGTTTTATTGTGAAGCTGCTGAAGGAAGGTTGAAAGACCAAGAATAAAATATGGAAAAAGATTTGCAGCAAGGTTAATAAAACAAACAAAAACAGAATTGAAAAGAGTGTGAAATGGACATAAAGTTCACCAGTCAATTTATAGATAAAGTTATTGGAGATTGTCTAAAACAAGTGGCAGCCTGCTGAAATTCCACCTTTGGGATCCTGGGATTGCTGATACCAGAGCAGGGGAGAGACATCCCAGACAGGCCTAAAATAAGGTCTTCCCTGAAAAAGTCCTCCTTTCTTTCATTTTGTTACCAAGTTAGGCGGGCACTTGTTTCTGTGAAGACTACAAGAGTTGGCAGGTTTGTTGCGCCACCCTGGTTCTGGGAGCTTTTACACTGAGCAATGGTGGAGATACCCCCTTGAGAAGGTCACTGCGTGCTCTTTTCAGAGCCACAGTGAAATTCTGACCTAGAACATTTCAAAAAGTGTCAGGTGCTTCGAAGGCAAACTGCTGTACCTCAGTTTGTACCATGTTGATGCGCCGGGACCGTAAAGCTTTGACACAGTTGTAGATATCCACCACACCTTCTCTTTCTGCCATATCTAACATGATATCAATCACAATATAACAACCTGTCCGTCCAGCACCAGCACTAAAAAGAATCAGTAAATACTATTAGGAATAGACCCAGAAAAACATCTACAAACTTTATAACCATTATTGAGAGCATTTTTATAAAGTCATTCAATTTTTCATCACAGCCACTATCTAATTTTTATCTTCTCTCCTTCTCATCAAAATGTCCTTAAAATCTTTTGATGCGTTCAAAACAACACTTTTCCTTCACATTTGATTCACTAAGTAACTGCAAAAAAAAGGTTTCCTCCTTTTATCACCCAGATCAATACTTACATTAAAAAAGAAGTTAGTTTAACTGAAATCTGAAGAATGATTAAACTTATGCACTTCAGAGTATTATAGATCTTGTTTTTCTTTAATATGAGTAAGAACGATTTTTAAGTGATCTATTACAATAAGAAACTCAAATGTATTTTTTAGCAGCCAAGTTCCAAGCTAGTTCAGACAGCACATTTAACAATATCCAGAAGATTCACTCATGATTTATTTTGGCTTTACATAAGGCTATGGAGAGTTTTTGCACAGTGAATTATTAAAATCTGCAAAGGCTGAGTAACTGTATCTACAAAATGTAATTAAACATTTGACTAAAATGTTTAAGTAAATCAAACATTTGTAGAAAGCAAATTCCACTTGTCAAAGGACTGTGTCCCAACAACATAACCTTGCAAAAGCTGCACAGGAGAAACATTCTGTATTTGTTGCCACTAACCTCATTCCATCTTTCTTCATCAACTTGCTTTGAATTAATAATCTGTTTGGACATTATATACAACACCAAGCTATCAAAGCAGATGTATCTACGCTCATTCACGAGCGCTGTCACAAAATTGTTGAAGGCTACCTAAAATGATGGTCTGGAGTATCATGATTTAGCTGGTGCAGCTGTTGCAGGAAAAAGAAAATCTCAGACTATTCTATTTAGGAAAAGTGTACTAGAATCTCATTATTTTCAAACATTGCTGTAGACCTCCAAATCCTACTGCAGTGTGAATTAGGCAATTCAAAAAGGGAACAACAAAAACAGAGCACTTCAAAATGATGGATGCTTCACAAGAGACTACTGCAAATAATCATATAAACAGTTGTGAAAAATACCAATCTACTCCTTCTGTACACACCTGCAATGGACAACAATAGGCCCTGCACTAGGAGGGTTAGATAATTTGACTCTCCGTATAAAGGAAAGCAGGCCTGTGGCATTGTAAGGAACTCCATGATCTGGCCAGCCAGTGAAATGAAACTGTTTAACTTCACGGATTTCATTGTAGCCCCTCTGTAAAAGGCAAAAAAAGGTTATGAAATTCCAAGTATTTCGTAGACTAGGTATTATCTGACTCAAATAATGATCACACATACTGATAGAATCTACATGCAGTTTTCATCGTTTCACCAATTATTTAAAGCAAAGATCCATAGGAAGCTTAGAGATGTCATTGGGTTATTTTAATTTTGAAGTTTGTAATTTTTACTTTAGACATTAGGTATGCTAGTTTTACTGCACTGAAGATTTTTTTTTAATAGACTTCGATGCATTTCACACTGATTTTCAGAAGTTTTGCTAACTAGGACAAGGCCCCGCTACATTTAAAGGCAAGTATAATAACTTAGAATAAGACCACAACTCTATCACATGAGAGTATTGACAGAATTTGTCCTTTCATTGAGATTGACTCAGCAGCGGTCAGGACAGAGTGCGTAGGAATGAACCGCAGGCGTGACTCATAATCTGGTACTTGAGTTTAACTCAGAAGTGTGGCTGTGGAGAAGAGGTGACTGTCAGAGAGAGGATGGCAGCAGCTGACATTTCCGGGGAAATTCAAAGTCCCACAGTGAGATGCATGCTTGGGTAGCGCTGACGCAATGCGTAACTCCCATGGTAAGGTAAGGCTGCCTACACTGTGGCCCTGCTAACAAGCCAGAGGGATTTGGTATTCCACAGAAACATCAGCATAGCCTCTTTCATCCTCCTTACTACCAGGAAACAGTATTTTGCTAAGCCCTTTCAAAATGCTCTCACCCTTCCCAGAGTGAAGGTCCTGACGACATATTCCGCAAGGGGCTCCATCTCTACACAAGTCACTTTGAAGTCGCCATAAACTTCAGTGTCGTCAGGCCAGTACTTGTAACACTTGACCTAAATAAAAAATGGGTATGATTTCACACCAAGGGAAAAGAAAAGCTTGAGGATACAGTACTGCATGCACTGCATTACACCGCATTTATTTCCAAAATGACCGTGCATTCATGTGGCTTGTCATGGCTAGTGGCTGTTATGTCAAGTTAAGCACTAGCTACAAGGAGTTTCCACTGCTCTACACAGCTGTACTTAGGTGCCAAATTCACTTCTAAATGAGCATTTGTATTTTCTTTAGTGCTGAGCTATGGAATATATTTCCACTTATGCTAAACTGTGATGCATTTTGTACTCATAATCAAACTGTTGCAAGTAATCCCAGCTACTTTATAGATCTCCCTGAGGTATGTGCTGCTGCTAAACTGTAAATAATTTGCTGATTTCTAGCCACTGATATAGAAGCACATTTCTTCCACTACTCTTCTCATTTGAGTGACAATATACAAATCTATTCTGCTGAAATATGAATTTTGGATTCAGACAATTTTCCACTACTCATGAAACCAACACAGCATCAGTTTTCAGAAGTTGCTTTTAGACAATTCCATAACTGCAACATTTCTTGGGCTCCTCCCCCTTGCCCCCTCAGGATGCAGGGTTGTCCTTCAAAAGACTCTTCTACATTCTGCCAATAATATGTCTTTTCAGCAGGTTTTTTCTTTAAGCTTGCAGCATCAAAAGAAAAACAAACCCAAAAACTTACTCTTCCAACTTCCACTAAATTTGTGACCATCACAACACAAGCTGACTGCTCCTGCCATATCATTCTCCAAAAGTCATACACAGTCTCATGAACTGGACCTGCAAGAAAAAATTCCAGGTAATATTCTGCAAAGAAATAACAGTCAAAGTGAATGCTAAAAATAAAATCCGGTGCTTTCCAGAGCTGATGCATGTGAGCACACTTGCTCAGAGAGGAAAGCTTTGTGAAACCACATCATACCATTGTGCCGGTTTCCGGATTGTATCGTTACTTCTATCCAAAGCTGAATATTCTCAATTTAACTGAATTCACTTGAAAGAAATTAATGGCAGGTGTTGCATGTAGCAAAATGGCAGAAGTTGCTTGACAACTACAAGGACACAGCAATATGTGACTGCATCTATAGTTACACTTCCAGTTTTGTTTTACATTTGTTAAATTCAGTGTTGAGAGTGAGTTTCTTCAGACGCTCACCAAGGAGACGCCCGTGCCAGAGTGAAGTACCAGGCAGGAGGGCTGCTGGTACAGATATTGTGCACTTGCTATCCAGTTCCTGCAAAGCATGGAAGCACAAGTAGGCACTGAGCCAGAAACTTCCCACTGAAGTGTATTTAAACTAACTTAACTACTTTTCTCTGAGGCAAATGAGAAGCACATGTTTAAGCTTTGCCTCCTGCTCTGCTGCAGAGACATGTTCATTTGAGTGACAGAGATATTTACCCTGTTACACTAATCTCCGAAACAGCTCCTTTACCACCATCCACTAGTACTATAAATATTACTGTATATAACAGATACAGAATCACAGAATTATCTGGAAAAGACCTTAATCATCATCAAGTCCAAGTGTAAACCTAACACATCAAGCCAAGCACACCACTAAACCTAAGAGCCACATTTGAAGACTCAAACATATTCCTTTATATGCTAGATCAGAGGCTGCACACAAAAGCAGCAATAAATTTTTCTCTGCTTTACACACTATTATGTGCAATGGTTTGCATATTAAATAGAAATAAAATACAAACGTAAACTTAATGCCCTATAGAGACCTATTTAGGCAGCACTTACACAAAAACGAAAAACAAATGTGGACAAAACTTTGAGCATCCTGCTTTAAAATAAATCTTTACTTTAACTTTCCTGTGTGCACCTACAATCAACTGAGAGACAAATAACAGGGTATTTCCAGACAGCTATCTGCTTATGCTCACAGATCAAATAATGGCACACCTAAATCTAATTATTTTCACTTTAAATCATAGCCTCTGATATTTCAGTGCAATCTTAGACTAATCTATTTGGTTTTCCTCATTGTGAGGAGTTTTATCAGAAATACAAACCAAAAAATTTCCATAGAAACTCAGGTTTTTTTTCTCTAGCACCTCTTTTTGTTAGTAGGGTGTTATATGATAAAGATTTCCCTCACTCCTTGGTACTAAGAGTCTTTGTCCTCTGGCCTTACTTTACCCAGATTTTCTGAGAGAGTTTAATTTATCATTACTATCTTCACTGCATCCTGGACTAAGTCGTAGAGAGTAAAATAAAACATTGTAATATGGAAAGAAAAATGCCTCAAGGCAGTTTGAAACTGTTCTCTTCTCTGTCCATGTCTCTTTTCTCTATTCATCTTCATAATTGGAAATCATGGTAGTAGGTTCTGACTTTATCAGCTGAATTTATCACTGACAGATTTGCTCAATAGCTAATTAACATGATAAATTAGTGCAATTTTGAATTTATTCACATTCCACCCGAACATACTACGTTAATTTACAATAACACAAGATGACAACTCACGATACTGGGTATGTTTTATTTTCATCTACTTCTATTTTACCAAAACACTGTGGAACACTACAGAGAACAATTGTTCGATTTGATTAAAGCTGGCAGATTCTTACCTTGGGTTGCAATGTAGTGACTTGGTCTCTGATATCCCTAAAACAGCAATATAAGTTGGTTTGAGTACCATATTACTAACAGAGAGTGGAAAATAAAAGCATAAGGATACTACAGAATCCTTATCTCTAGACAACATTTTCAGAACAAACCAATATTTAAGAGCAGCATGAAGCTCAAAACCTAAAAAACCAGCTAATATTGAAAAGATTTGAATGACAACAGATAAAATGAAAATAAGAACATCTGACTTGAACAGACATTGTAGTGTATCAAGAAGGAGTACTCTAGATTGGTCCCTTGCACCTAAAAATGAGTCCTCTATTGACATTCTTTCCCTAGCTGGATACATTGGGGCTTTTATTTAAAATTTAATAAAAATTCTCTGCCACCCAATCATCTCACAGTTGATCTGTGTTCCCAACTTAGCCAATATGAAAAAATACACAGCTTTTGTCCTCTTCTAAAGAGAGAATCACTGTAAACACAAAGAGGTATGTGCCCCAATCCTAACTAATGGGGACAGACGCTCTGGTGTGTGCACAGAGTCAAGGTCCTACTGCAGTGAAATCTGCTTGACTGCACAAAGTGTGCATCAGTTGTAGCGGGCACGATACACACAAGTACATACACATTCTTGCACACACACACACACACACATATATATATATAAATAGATAACCCTACACAGTAAGCCTTTCCAGATAGCTGGATCTATGCCAGTGCTAGCAGCACTATACAGCACTAATTGTCCACATAAAAACTACAAGACAAAGAGCTACTGCTCTTGAGGAAATAATTCAGAGTATATTTTGACTAGTGCCAGCAATTTAGCTACAAAGAGGAAGGGAAGTTTCGTGTTGCTGGTGAGAAGACAATGCTGAATTTCACAATGTGCAAATGTTAATAACTCCAATTATTCTCTAGGTTAAGTTTTATTAGGCCACTTGCTGGAAGTATTGCATTACAGGGGAATACAAGCCCTAGGATTCCTGGTATTCACAAGTTGCTAATAAAGTGAAGGATTTCAGTGTACCCAAGGAATCTATATTCTTTTCCACAAACTGCTTCATTATCCTGTCTAGAAGCTTCCTCTGGGGCTTCTGGAAAACCTTCTGAATATCTTACTCTTGGCTTTACAAGAGACCAAAATTGCATCAAATGAGAAAAGAATTTCTCCAAGTCCTTAATATCAAGCCACAGCTTCAAATTATGGAAGTGGAACCTGTGCTACACGTGTTTACACTCAGTAATGCTTTTGAGAAGAAGATAAAAGTGTCACTTAAAAATTGTAAAGTGCCAATTTTAATTTGTAGCTTTCTTGTCTGCTTCTGGTGAGATTCAATTCACTCCTAAATAAGAAAAACAACATCCTCAAGGAACTAAAATTATTAAAAATCTGGGAGAGTTTTCTTGTTTAAGGCCCCAGGCAAATTATCATGGCCCTATCACTTCATGGAGATTGCCATGTTAAAATATCCAAATGAAAAAGACAGAAATATATCTGAAGCTAAATCTTTATATCCTGGAAAGTCAAAAGGGTCTTAAACAACTTATCAACTAAAAGTGGCCAGGAAAAACTACTAAAGTGACATTATAAAGAAAAGCCATCAAAGTCTTGTATTTTAAAAACACTTATCATAGCAATTCCACTACCTTTCAAATTGCTTTGGAATTAATGTGAACACAACAACTAGTTCATTCCTAAGGTGTTAATTAGAGGAAAAGTAATATTTTGTTAATGAAAACACCTGGTAAAATTTAGATTAATTTTTAAAAAATTATAATTTAATTTGTATTCTGATTAAAGTATGGAATTTCAAATTTTAGAGATTATTTGCAGAAGTGAGGAAATTTCTGTGTTGAAATATATATATGTGTTTGTGCATATAATACCTTTGTAATACCTAAATTAGCACCTTAAACCAAATGCCAGGTAAATATTGCTTGTCTAAAAAAACATTGTTAAAAACAAACTAACAAAAACAACCAAACCCCAACCTACGAATGTCATCATCCCTCCTTTTTCTGACAAACATATATTATGACTACTCCACAGCTATATTTTCAAACAACTACAGTGCAGCGTACTATCTAGCTTCTCACACGTACATGGGAAGGGGAAAAGAAAAGCTAGTGGCCAAAATCACCACTAAGAAATGGGAACAGCAAATTCTCTTTAACGGATAGGCTCACTTGAGTTACCTAGTATCCAATAATATTCAGAGCTAATCTAAAAGGCTAAATCATCTTTTCAAAACAGGTACAAAAAATATTCACACAAAAAAGAAATTTTTTAAAGGAACAGATGAGATAAATTAGATGAGGCATGCATAGTTATCAACTGATAAAAATAGAAGAGGAAAGTAATTAATAACAATATCTATGTTAAATATTTACAATAGGATGCTGTTATTCACATATAGTGGTACTTACATCCCTGTACAGCCAAATCTACAGCCCAAACCAAAGTCAGATGTGAAAGAAAGCACAACAATGTCAGTGAGTACTAGGACGTAGAACAAGGAAAGTGTACATTTGTTCTTAATAAAAGAAAGCTTTCAATAATTTTGTAGCATAACATGCAATAATTTCACATAGAGAAGCTGGCAAATTGAGAGGGAGAAAGCTGTGCATTCCACTCACATCTATGTAGTTGGCATTAATGTAATCTGAAGATGGATCATCTTCAACAGGTTGCAAAATCACCCTGGAGTGGTCATCTGTAAAAACCAAGTGGTTACGGAGCCTTTTTGAAGTGTGATTTTTTAAGTAAGATATTAACGGTAAGTCATCTAAAAAACCAAAATCAGCTGGCATAAGCGCCTCACAATTTACAATCCTCAAATACAAAGTGTTTACACAGATCTACAAAGAACCATTTTGTCTGAGGTCTGCAATTACTTCAAAAAACATTCACTACATTTCATTAAGTGTAGCTGAAAGGCATTGGCACTGTTACATGTGGTTAAAAAGACACAAAGAAACCAGGTTACTTGCTCAAAGTCCCTTTCAACATCAGCTCCACTGCTGGTAATCTAGAAAACCAAAAATGCTGATTACTGCTTCCTCACTTCCAGCCCAAGCCTGCTCAAGTTCATATTAAGACATTAATGAAATCAAGACAAAGGAGTTAGCAATGCACTTGGGATTCGATGAAGAGGTAACTCTTCAGGGGCTTGTCCAGCACCGTGATTCCTGCATGTTCCATTGCAAGGACAAAACAATACAAGTTGCGAATAAACAGAATCAACATCCAAATGAGTGCCAGTTTGTTGCTGGTATATGCTTACCACAGCTTGCACAACAGAGGTGTAAATGCGAAATTCAGCCTGAGTTATAAAAGGAAGAAAGTTGAACTGTGAAGAACAACAACAACAACAAAACAAAAAAAAAGCTGAAAAAGGCACTGTCCTGCTTCTCCACTGCAGGTATTAAGCAGCTATGCCACTGGAGACTTGCAAAGGGAGAGAAAGCACGGCCCGAGTAACACACGAGTAGAGCTATCACTCAAACCGAGGACACTGATACTCACATGCTATAATGTTTCCATAGCGGTTCTTTGTTCTGTTTTGATCCTTCTTAGCGACATCCCAAGAAGCTGACTGCCCCTCAAAGAAACTCTATAAATAAAAATGTTCCGAAAGAAAACATTCTGACCATTAATTTATCTCCAAAAATAACAGTTTAAAAGAACTGCCCCACCATAAAGTAAGTTCAGCTTTGCTCGCCTGCCCTGGTCACCCAGGCAGTACCATGGTACAGAAATATCTAGAGAAGAAGGGAGCCTCTCTCCCTCTGACTGCTACCGGTAAATGGGCAACTCACTGAGGAACTCCAGAGGGATTTCAAATCCTGTAATTGCCGGAAGGCTAAACTTGCTTCTACATCCTTGCTACGGAGGAATGACAGTAAACTGAGAAAGCACAGAGAGACTGATCAGTCTTCTTACAAGACAGTGTAATACACAGCCTGTTTACTACAGCACTACATTGCTTTCCACATGTTACTCAGTAAAACAGCTTTCCTTCCTACAGAGCCACCAGGAACTCTCCTCTGTCAATGTTCATTGTTCGTGTTGCCTTTCGTCATATCTCTCCCTCTAGCCACTAGCAAAATTATTCTACATTTTTGAATTCTTAAGAGTTTGATCTCTCAGTACTGATAGAAGTAGCTTTTATTTCTCCTTGGCTTTCTCTTCATTGCCCGTAGATATTTTACAGCTGTTGTAGGTCTATGCTATTCCTTCTTTCCAGATGTTCTCTTATCCTGGGTAAGTTATCTCCAGAAAATACACAGTAGCCATGGAATCAGAACTTTAATGCACAGTCAGAAGCCCAAAGCAGGAAATAGATGTCATGTATAGTGACAGAAGAAGTAGCAAGCAGGAAAACACCTGATATGGCATCAGGGACCACCCTCCCCCCCAGCAGTGGCTGACACTTGGGCTTAGCCTTGAAGTTAGGCAGAGCATAACAAAGCATGTTTAAGTAAAAGAGAGGAAAAGAGCATAATATTCTTTTAAAAACCACACATTTATTTATTCCAGTTGTTTTGTTTACAGTAGAGACAGCTGCAGAAAGGAGAGAAGGTTGAAAACTGTGTCAGAAGAGATTACTTACTCAGAGAAAACTCATTGTAAACCTAGCTGTATTTTGAGCAACCTTGGCAGTCCCATTCCCATTTTTACTGTGTGTCCTGCCTGATACCCTAATCCCAAAGAACCACAACAGATCCAGAGATCAGAAGTGAAACGAATCTGTACTCATCTTCTACCTCCAGTGCTGGGAATTTCTTGCTTCCATTTTAACATTAAAGTTGTAAGTAGACATGCTCAGGCAGGTTTAATTAGAACTTCAAGTTGTTACTACCCTTATCATATCTTTACTGCTTCTCAGCTGGAATTATGTCCCAGTATTGCCCTACTGAGATGCTAAAATAAATCAGGAGAGTGCTTCCAGTCAATGTTTCTTGCAAAACCAGGCAGGTTAAACTCTTTAACCTAATCCAGGAGATCTGCACTAAAAATAGCTCACATAACTAATTATAGCATTTCCACTAAAGAGCAGCAACAAAAGAGTGGCAACTTCTTACAATATGTCAAAAAGATTCTTTTTATACCTAGGGAACACACAGGGATTTTCTACCAGGCAGTTGTAAAGGCTCAAACCATAGGACTCCATTTACTATTTCACCTTTGGGTTACATATATAAGAATCTTATGCCTGTTAATCTGTTTTTCACTTAAACCCATGACATTTAGTTCCATGCTTTTGCAATACAATGCAAATAAAAGGCTGCCCATTTCAAAGGGATTTTTCCTAGCAAAGCCCCACCACTGCAGATCTCACCTCATACTCCTCTTTAAATCCATAGCTGTCAGAGGTCTTCATTAGGTTAATATGCTGCAGGAGATCAGCCACCCTGATGGCAGGGTGCAGCTGCCCAGTCTGGTACGGGGATTCTGTGCCTTCACAGAGATAACGAGGGACATCCAGGAGTCGGCTGGACTCTGCTGTTGCACTGTGGTTTTCATCTGTATTCACAAGAAATCGGTGCATTATGTACACACAGAGCAGTAACACCTGCTGCGATACGTATCGATACCTATTTTGAACCTCTTCTTTCAAAAACATCCCCAATTTCTGAGAACGCAAAGCACTTACTCTCCAGCACATAAATACTGTGAAGTACATAAAAGAATTTAACAGCAAACACATACAAAATTTTGCAGTCCTTCATCCAGCAATAAAGATGTCTGAGGGGCATTTTATTTGAAGCTACAAAACTTCATGACATTAATGTACTTGGAAACTCCAGACTCTATCAACCAAAGTAACTTTCTAAGGGCAAATATGTATCAATAGCAATATTACACCTTAAACAATAAATTAGAATAATTCCATAGTGGTATCGGCACATAATTTGTCTAAAGCCAACTAAGAGTGAATTGAGAACCCAGTAAAAAAGAGAAGCAATTATGCCACCACTTCAGAACACCACCTCCACTTAGGAAGATGAATCAGCACTACAGAGTGGTCATTTTAACTCAGATCTTTTAGTAGAAAAATGAAACTTGAGTTGAGTGTGCTAATTTCAGCCACAATTTTTGCCCTGTATAAGCAAAGAAATTTCTTGTAATGCTCTGTGCTACACCAATTCTCATATCAAAACCAAATGTCAAAGCTGCATGAGGTGATCACATTTTGTCAATCCCTTCTGTGAAATAGTTATTTTATTCAAATTATTAATTATCAGATCAAATTAATTTGCAGAGGAAGAAAAATTCGAATCTAAGTAGCTATTGGAATAAGAAGTGGGTAGTCAACCCCTCCTAAACTTCTTTGAAATCATTTTACCATTTTCCTTGCAAGGGATCCAGATGAGGAGACAAAACACTCTAGGAAAAAATGAATACCCCAAGGGTTGAATTTTGTACAATTACACCAAAATGCAAACACCATTAATGCCTTCTGAAATTAAATCTCCTGAGAAATTCAACTCTTTGAACTGTCACCCAAGTTGCTAATTTCAGTACATTTATGCCTCACTAACCTGCCTAACAATATGAGTGACATGCAGCAGTCACTTTTTATTGTAGTGTTACCCATACCAAATCACACACATTTCAAGCCACCTCAGGATTTGTAGCTCTCCCCATTCCTCACAGAATACTTACCAGTAATAGGCACTTTAACCCATTGAAGCAGCAAAAAACAATGAGTGAACAGAACATGAGAAATTTATTTCAGGACTATATTAGAAAATGGCTAAAGAAAGCGACATTCAAAGTTGTTAAATCTTCACAATATGTAACAATGAAAGCCGTTTAAAAAATATAAGGACCACATTATTATACTATCAGTGTAATAATAGGGACCTGGGAAAAGCAAAATTGTCATTCTAACTTAGTGCTAATGTACACAGAATGGAGAGCAGCATTAATAACCGATACATGAAGAAAAAGAAAACTAGTATAGCTACAAAGTAATAAGAGTTTCATATAAAAAAATGTGTTCTGTGATTTAGAACCCATAAAATACACCTTTTCTCTAAATAAGGCAGAAGAAAACTCTTTTGTCATGCTGGGCCAAGCAAAGGCTATATGAAAATGGAGTAGGCCAAATTATGCAGTTCCAACAAGCAAGATTACAGGTACCCAGCCTCTACTACACGGTGTGCCCAAAAGCTTGAACACTTCTCTCCACTATTTCAGTCCACTCAATGAAAAATATTACCTCTTCCAACTATCAATGATTTGCTTATACAAAGAGATTACCATGCCCAGAATAGCATTACTAGTAGATGGAAATGCAGACAGGAACTATTAAGCTGTTCTTCAATTAGTTCCTTGCCCTTGGTATTCACAGCTGTCTGTAACTGTGCCTGCCACAGCAGAAAATACCATGGCAGTATGGCACTGAGTGGGAAGGTACCACGAGCACTTCACAAGCACAGGATCAGGTTTCAAAGTTCTCTTGATTATTTGGGAGACAATGAGAAAATCAACAAGGTGAATTGAATGGTGAATGCAACAATAGTGTGTGTTGGAAAGGGAAGTGAAATATATAACTGCAGAATGGAGTAATGGACTGGAAAATGATAACTGTGATTTTAACAGGAAACTCAATGCAAGTCAGCACCATGAGCACAATAAAAAGGAGAAAATACAGTTCCGTTAGCAGAAACAGTAAAAGTGGGGCATGGGGGTACCTATTCCACTCAGCTCAGCATCAAGACTTCTTCCAAGAACTGTGCCTGATTTGGGGCACTGCAATTTAAAATTCAACCTATGACTTGGAAAGTCGGAAAGCATTCAGAGGAAAATAATGACAACAAATTTAGAAAACATCAGCTACAAGACGATAAGCGAAAGAATGAGATTAAACTCAACTAAAAGAGAAATAATTGAGGACACATGAGCCTTTCAATGTGTAAAAGACTGTTTTGAAAGGACAGAAATGTGCCAGTTTTCCATATTTTCTATGAGTCTCTCAAAAGGAAATGGCTCAATCCACACCGATGAAGATTTAGTCTAGATTAGCCTAGTTAGGAAAAACTAGGTGTGAGCATTAATAATACTTAGTAGTAACACCCAGTTAGTAGTAATTAATACTCAAAAAATTGACCTTTAGGTCCCAAATATTACTAATATGAATTGGAATTTATTTTTACTAAGGAGGACTGAGGGACTGGAACATTCCAGTGCAAGAGCAAAACTCTGCTACAAATTTTTAAAACATGAGACAATTTCCAGAAAGAATCTGTATTATATATAACGTCCCTCTTCAAAACAGTGAAGGCATTTAATTGCCCCCAGGTCCCTTTAAGCTTTACTTCTAGGAATCTAATTTTCAACTTGTCTATATTCATACCTACTTCCTAATATTTGTCTTTTATCCTAAAATAACCTCAGCAATTGACTGAAATTCAATACTGCACATTGTGTTTATCCAGCTGAAAACGTGGGTACAAATTGTATCTTTACCTTCTTATTAAAAAAAAAAAAAAAAATGCTAAAACCTGCATTCAGTGTTAGATGCAGCATTGACATAGGCAGTCTGTCCATTTCAATATATGTTCTTTTTAAAGTAAATATAAAGCCGAAAAATTTACTGGTTGTTGCCAATTGAATTATGTAATTAATACAGGTATACAGAAGTACTTGTTCGGAACATGCAAAGAAAGTTGTTGTTTCCTCTTAGATATTCTGAAAGTTTTTCTCTTTTCTATTTTTCTTTTCATTCTTGTTACTTAGAAAATTGAGCTGTGGGTGCCAAAAAATGCTAATGTGGATCTGCATTTTATTTTTAAAGATATCTTAATAGAGCTCTAGTTTCACATGTCGGTTTATTGGAACTCAGTTTCAAAGCTCTGGGGAGAAAAATTTTAGTATTTTCCATTCACATATTTCCTCATTTACTCTTCAGTTAGCAGTGACTAGGAATAACTTCTTAATAAGCACATAAAACAATTTTTATTCTAAAATTGTTGTCAGTTTAATTCTGAATTGATGAACTGAGAGCAGAATTATTTTCTGGCAACAGCATAGTTTTACATAAAACAAGCTGTTTCAACATTCAACCATGCAAGGAGACAAAACTCATGCAGGAATGGATAATGAAGGACTAGGGTCCTCACCTAACACTGCTGTCGGCACAAGTGGATCATTGGGCACTGTAGGAAAACAAAGCCCACGGAGAAATACATTACCCTTAATTTATGTATTTTTAAGAATAAAAACAATATACTTCAGAGTATAACCAAGTGATAACTAAACTCCATTAATTTTATTACAAGAGAAAACCAGAATAAATACAGTTTCAGAGAGCATCCTGAATAAAAGAGGAATGAAAGGCAGTGATTTCAGACTTCAGAAACGTAATGATCAGAGCAAAGAGATCCTTACTGAAATGAAATAAAGAAGACATTGCATGCAATTTAGTTTTTGAAAGGACTCCTCCTTCACTATTGTTTTTTCACTTCACAATAAAGGTTCACTTTCATAGAACTCACTCCTTTTAAACCTATCCTCTCATGTAATAGTTGAATAGCTAATCTCAAAATAAAATGGTATTTCTATAAAGTTTTCCAGGTAATTAAAAAAAATTATATACATTCTTACTGTTAATAGCTTTTTTAATGCGCAGTACCAAAGAGATTGCTCGTAATGAGTACAGGAAAATCACAGATACACAGATGCAGATGTCTGAATAAAATTCATAGAATTTTATCTTTCATTATCACAGCTAGAACCATGCAGAGATAAATGCAGAAATAGCATTTTGGACAGAAAATAGCAAATTTGGACAGAAATAGCAGAATCTAGCATTTGTGTTTGTTCCAGTCTGGAGCAAAAAATTATAATGTCAACATGTCTGTGACACAATTAAGCTCCAGATCTCAAACAATCTGCCTGAAAGTTTGTTACATAGCAGGGAACCCTGAAAGCTTGGAAGACTTGTCTTAGCACAGACAATGGTCAGGAGAAACAAATCCTCCAATATACAAAAAATCACATACCTAGGATGCTAGAAACCTGTAATGTTGGACTTCTTTGCCAACCAGCCAGGAGAGCTGGAGCTCATGGCCTCTTGGTATCACATCAGTCCATCTGAAAGGCTGTCTGAGTGCCTGGCAGCCCTGGCTCACTAATAGCCATGTAAGTTCCTGATGAATACTTAGCCTGGGATCCAACATCACAGTCCATACCAAAATGTCTCTTCAATCCTGCCTCCACAAATTTCAATGCCAATAAGACATCAAACTTTGGAGCCTTTTCAAACTGTTCCAGCCAAAATTGTGTAGAAAAACCACCAGGCTGATACTAAGCTCTCATTTATAATTGGCTATGAGACACTTAAAATGGTAGCACTTTGCAGTTTGGTAAGCTTCAATAAACCAAGCAACAAACCCTCCTCCAAAACCCATTTCCCTTACAAAAACCAGGAAAGATCTTAACAGCCTTAGGGGATGTATTTTGCTCAAGCATGGTAAGCAGTATGGGAGACAAGAAGGGATATGGAGTGCCATTCCCAGAAGATGGCACTTCAGAAGCCGCTCAGGCAGCTCAGATCTGTTTGAAGCCAAGCCAAAAGTCCATGGAGCTGTGCGAAGCTCAGGTTCCTACCAGCTCCATGGCAGAATTGTATCCCTTTGTAACTTATACACTAGTTTTGAAATATTCAGTCTGCCAGTGGAGTATCTTGCTTTTGACAAGGTATAGAGCAGATGTTGGGAGGCAAGAGTGCTGAGCAGTGGCAGCTGTTCTGACTTAACAGTCAGAAAACCAAACTTTTTCAAAACCACACAGTCGGCATGTCTACAAAAAATGAATACAAATATAGAACAAATTTGCAGATATATTAACAAGCTTGTTCCTAAACTTCACAAATAGCAATAAAAATTGTCAATGTTTCCTTCTGTTGTAATGTCCTTACTGCCAAAAAAATAGAAATTAATTTGGACCTCATGTTATTGTTATTCATTACAGACCTGGTGTCACTCAGTAATATTTAACGTGCTGGCATTAAATAGCCTCACGAGGGAAAACTCAATTTCAAGTTTTAACTGAGTTTTCTAGAATAAGTATAATACTTTCCCTAAAACAAATATCATTGCATAGTGAAAGCGCATGCAAATATTTAATTAAATAACTTGCCGCATTCCAATAAGGATAACACACAAACATCCCTACCCCACCTTTCGCTTTACCAGTGTTCCTGGAAAACTTGGAGCTTAAAACAATTTTCCTTAAAAGCAGAATTATTTTCTGTGTTTCCATATTCACCTACGCTCTGGAGTACCTATCACTCTCTACTTACATCTGGGGCTGAAGTTATGTGAGTCCATGAATGTGATTGACAGAGGATCCTCTGCATGCAGAGTGCTCTGGTCGGCGTAACTCCGGTCCATGGCATTCACCATGTGGGTCATCTCCTGGCGGGTGGTTCCCATGGCATCCTTGCGCTTCTTTGCAAGTTTGCTGCCCAGCCAAAAAAAAAAAAAAAGTAAACCACCTTAATACATGATGAACATTTACATCTAAAGTAATCATTCTCTATAATCCTGAGTGACTGAAAAGTTTGACTTATTTCCCTGTGTACAATTTTTTCAGCGTGTAATTGGTGAAACTGTGCACCCTGCTATGAAACAGTCATGGTCTTGTGCTTTCTGCACACACACAAACGTTGTAATGGAAGTGCTTACTTCTGTACCCTGGTAGTAATTTTTTTTCCTGTGGAGTAATTACACTAATATAAACAAATTAGAGAATATAATTACATTTTAACTGAAATGACAAATAAGAAGCATCTGTGCATGCAGTTTTATCAACCATCTCCATTTAAATATCTGTTTTGATTTTACAAACGGATAATTCATTCTCCTTGCTTGCCTTGATGGGAAAAAGAGTCATGTAACCTTCTAAATTACTTTGTTAGTCAAAAAAACCTATGAAGTAACAAAAGAAACATAATTATTCAATACATATTTATATTACATTTCATGTAACATGTTGTGCCTCCCATTCAATATACAAGATACAAGAGAATACCACACTGTGTTCCTGATACTGAACTTTGGTTCTTTGAAAAACAAAACCGTCCTCATCATTCTACTCTTTCATGCAGTTTGGGAACATCACAATCTTGACATTAAAAGTCTTACACTCTGTATCACAGTTAAAGACCAACCTAATCTGTACAACTAAACCCCTCAAATTAACAGCCAATGCCCTTAGAGCACACATTTCAGAAATATCTCTCAATTCCCCCCTTTTGATAAAGAACTGGAAGTGATTTTCACTGTCTCCAGGAGTCAGACAGAAGAAGATAATATATTTTAATTATAACTTAAAGCCTACAGCACTTAAAGCATGTATCTCAAGTAGCAGGAAGTACGTAGAGCAGCATGAGGTGCACCTTGATTCTGCAGAAACCTGTAACATGCATTAAATGGTTCTGAAATCTCCCTGTTTTCAGCTGAAGCCATCACTACAATACAACAGAGAATCAACCAGTTTAGTTGGATAAATCTGACACCACACGGGAGAGACACAATCACTTAAGATACTGAGTTCCTGAAAATGTCTATTTAAAACACAGCTTATCTTCATAAGCTTTTTCTGCATAGAATACCATCAAATGCTCTGGTAATTGTTTAGACAGTGTTTATCTTACATTTCTCTTAACTAAAAGGACTTCCAACTTTAAATATTCCATTCACATTCTAAGAGCAGACAAGGATAATATTAGATATTTATTACATATTAGAATATTAGATATTAGGAAGAAATTCCTTGCTATCAAGGTGGTGAGACATTGACACTAGTTGCCCAAAGAGGTTGTGGACTTCCACTCTCTGGACAGGCTGGATGGGGCTCTGAGGAATCTGATCTGGTGGAAGATGTCCCTGCCCACAGCAGGGGGCTTGGAACTAGATGATCTTTAGGGTCCATTCCAACACAAACAATTCTGGGATTCTATGAAGAATATTAGTGTAAATTATCCATCCATTTACTTGTTGAGTCCTGGGAGTGTTCACCAGAAAGGACCTACACTGTTCTCTAGGGCAAAAGCACTTCATGCTTGTGCATATTTAAGAAAATGTTACAGGGCTGTTTCTTAAGTAAAGAGCCTTGGTTCCTGATGACGGACCACAATGTAGAATATGGATGGACAAAGCCCTCCTGTGAATAATAGATTCTTCCACCAATCAGAATCATGTCCTTATTTTGTCACATTTCCCACAACCCCTGCCCCCTTCTTTTACTCCATCTATGGATGGAATAGTTGGAAAATTACCACTCAGTAACATTCTCACTACAAAAATCCCAAAGGTGGTCTATAAACCTATCATTTTTTCATCAAACTATTGTTTGATGGAGTTCTGTATCAGTTGTTGAATGAAAAATAAAAAAATCTGTTGAATGTCCCCCCTAAAATGCTTTGTTTTATACATTTACTCCACACATTCCTTTCAACTTAAGAGGAGCTGGTTTAAATGACACTCTGGTTGAACAAATGAAGACCATAAGAACTTCCAAGAGTGAAACTGCTTGAGCTTTACAACTGGTTCCCAATACTATCAAAGCCTTCACAAAACTAGCATTTCTAGTTCAAAGGAGTTTTTTAAGTTTCAAAGCCTTTCAAATAGTCTCTATACACTGAATATCACATTTTCCTAACGTCACCTCAGAAACGGAACAAAAAGACTATTACATCTCATCTCTCGACGATATTAAGCTTTTCTTTGAAGCATCACTTTGTAACAAAACCTGCTAGCTATGCTAAATAAATCAACAGCTATTAAGGCTTTCACATTATTAGCTTATTACAGTAGCTACTTTCTAATTCTTATGCTCTGCTTCAATGCCTAAAAAGGCCTATTGTGTTGTATTACTGCAACTCAAAGCTGCTGGGAAATGGGAGGACAGCTTTATTGTTCAACAGCTCCTGGCTCTCTTGCAGTTTGACGACTTCCTTTTCTTTCCTTTTTTTCCCTTCCCTCACTCAAGGCACATGCAATCTATGCTTCATGATAGTTAGGCGAATCATTAGGTTAAAGAACTTGAAGCTGACAGAAAGTGTAAATGATTCTCATTATCTGCTAAAGGATTCAGTTGGATGAATCTGCACAGGTGGGTGTTACAGTGGTTGGAGGGGAAATGTGCTCCATCATAGGATGAAACTGTGTGGCTAATTATCTTGAGTTGAAGCAATTGTTATTTAACAAGGAAATTATAATTTGTCACAATAAATCAGAGAATGGCAGTTAGCTAAACTAGCTTACCTTTTTTTTTTTTTTAAGTTTGTTTCAAGAAGTCAACTAATTCTGCCTAAAAATGTGGAAGACCATCATTATTGCACATGACCAGTTCATCAAAGCACTTGAGTGCATGCTCAGAACTCCTCTGAAGTCAAGGGCTTTATGCATTTATTTAAAATGAAGGAGGTGTGCAAGTGCTTGCTCAATCACAGACAAAATTGTCACAGTCCTCACAAAAAATCATTTGGTCAACAAGTATAAAAAAAGTCAGTTTTGCTTCAATGAAAACAAATCTATGCCATAAAGTAAGATCCACACTTTAAGGTGTGTATGCAAAGTACCTCAAAAGCAAAAGAGGCAGACCATAAACTATTTATAAAAGTTTGGCATCTGCCTACAACCTGCACAGGAGAAGTGGTGCACAAGATCACTCCTGAACTGATACTTGAAGAAAGTACAGTTTGTGATTTACAGGCATAGTTCACTAACTAGGAAATGGGAAAAGAGCTTTTTTCCTCAGTCTGATGTGTTTCTGTGAATCATAATGCAAACTAAATTATGATTATAATAAACTAAAATGATAGTTAAGGAAAAATCTGTAGCAAAAAGCTAAAGTCTCAATATACAGTTAGAAATACAATATCCCTTTAAAAAAAGAAACAACAGGGTAAGAATAAAAGGAACGATGATACGAGCAATCTTTCAAGCCTGAGAACAATGGAAGGTAACTATCAATAAAACTTTGGAAAAATTATAGAGACTGTTTTTCTTTTTTAGAAAGGGATACTGCATCTTTAAAACACGTAAAATAGTAAGTCACCCATATTCTACTTACAGATAGTAGGAGTAAGAATAGTAGCTCCTCCTGGCAAGCAAATCACAGACAGTGGAAAAAGAGAAGCAATGGTGAATGAAAAGCGTGACTCTGTCACATCCAATAAAGCAGAGAAATGTGCGTTTAAAAAAAAAGTTGAAAAATTCATGTTTCTTTGGTTAGCATTTCAACTTGCTCATGCACAAACTAGCCTTACTTTGCCATGCAGTTAAAAACAAACAAAAAAAAACCCAAAAGCAAAACCGAAACAAAAAAAACCCCTAGCGTATAAAAATGATTTGTTTTTTAGAAAGACCACTTGAGAAAATTACATGCTGAGATTTCACTTATTGCCAAAAATTTTGAAAATTAAATGGATTGAGTAATTTCAACATGCAGTTCAGCATAATATAATGATTACCGCCTAGATGTCATGACAAATGAACAGCTGTGTACAAATCTTGTGCAGCAGATATGCTTTTTACTTTTCCGTCACAAAAAATAAAGGTTCCATTAATAACTACATTTAATCAGAACACAATTTCTTGTCATTCACTTTAACATCTTTATCAGTACACAGTTGTATACATATATGTTTGTATGCGTACTATGTGTAGGTATATGAGTACACACATCTTAAAGAAAACTGCACATTTCCAGCAGGCGTGTGTGTACTGGCATATACACCACAGATTTCCTGGATGCAAACATATGCTTTCTATTTTAAAATCTTACAATTGGAAATGCTGATGTAGACATGCTAAGCGTCAAAAATATGGAAGGTAAACAAATGGAAGGAAATGAAGGACATTTGGAAATAGTCCAACAATGATTTCGAAAATAAAAATGGCATTGCTTGTTAAAGATGCAGTATCCCTTTTCTTAGCTGGTTTGATTACTCCAGTAAAAGTCTGTAAAAGCTGTTAAGAGCTTCATTCAGGAAAACTTCAAACCAATTTGTATAAAATGATCAGGCAAAGCCTAAAACATCTCAAGCTCATGAACAAAACTGCTTAGTACTCCATTTTTCAATAAAATGTAATGCTGCATTTAATCAGTTTGAGATAGTGGTGGCTGTGCATACGACTTAATAAACCAATAAATATGCAGAAACCATCGTTTTATTGACTTTTCCATCTAAAAAGCTGTAGTCAATTCAGGTACCAAAAGGGATACTACATAATGGATCACTGAATAGGTACACTACAGAGGATGATTCAGACAGATTGGTTTTCAGTCCCACCACAACTAAGTGAAGTGTGTTTTTGTATGTGTGAATGTGTCAGAGTTTTTACAGCTCTTTCTGGCTTCATGATATGAATTGCCCTGATTCACTAGATGAACTGATTTAACTCAGGAACACAGTTTTTCTACGCTTTTTGTAAGAGACCTTGACTAAAGCTGGTATTAAAAAAGTGCCCATTTTCACTAAAGGCAGAGGGGGAGAAGAATGACACACCTACAACATATGCAATAGACAACCAATTAAACTATCGTGATGAAAAATTGCCAAACATTAAAGATGCATTAAGCAGGTTAATTTCTCACCTATTTAGAATACAAGATAGTACAGGAGTTCAGAAATACTATGTGCTTAAAATGATGATAATTCCGAAAAGGATACTGCCTTCACAGGTTCAGAGGAGGGAAGGGGGCAAAAGTGGAAATTTAAAAATATCACTTCACAGATATAATTAACTCACTTTGGTCAAACAATTCAATAGTAAAAATTGGAGCCTAAAAGGACTCTGAAAGGAAGAGGCAAAAAGGATAGGAAAAATGAACACGTTTGTTTGTTTGCTACTTGCAAAACTAGTCAATCACATCTGGAAGTGACTGACACTCTGCAGTGTTAGACGGTCTCTCTCTCACACACAAACACACGTGCACACACAGAATTTTCTATTAAACATAAGGGCACCACTGTAACACGCACTAAGATGATACTTCCCAGCACATACCTTGCTACAAAGCTACAATATAGAGATTTCCTCCTAATAGCTGAAAAACAACTTCTTTTTTTGTTTTTCAAAAGTTGTGCAAATAAAGAAAACTGGCTGACTGTATGTCTCTTTTGCATATGATGAGTTGGACCTTTTGCATATGTGTTAATTCTCAACCACAGAGGTAAACAACAGAGAAAAGTAAAAGCACTTTTGGGAAAAATCACATATGTAGCTAACTAACACAGAACACTAGAAGCATACCTAATGTTTCTAATGCAGACGTTTCTTCTCCAAGTTATATATCTCCAGGGATAATTGTAAAAAGGCAATAAATTAAAAAAATCTAATGCAAACCAGTAATTATAACATATAGAATGATCTTAATCTTTAAAAATAACAGCAAGCTGCATTTCAGAGGAATATACGCAACAATTACAAAAATACTTTCTATTATAACTTCTGCAAAAGGCAAGGGAACGCAACGCACACACCATGGGAAGGCAAAGGGCTCATTCTATCCGAGAGAAATCCAGGGAGGGAGTGCACAGAGAGAGGGGAATGAGTTTCTGTACTATAACTACGGAATTATAGGGACATGTTATGGAATTTTATGCCAGGTTGAAAGACTTGCAACAACTGGGAAGGCTAGGCTTTGAAACACTGACCAAGCAATAGGAGAGCACAAGTTACTGCAGGTAGGAGGATTGGGATGCAGGGTTAGCATTGAACAATGCCAGAAGATGGCGATATTGCTTACTGTCTAAGAATGCACTGAAAAAAATTTAAGTTCACTCAAATTAATACACTTTTAAACAATTTCATGCACTAAGGACTCACTAGATAATTTTACAATGATGTGGTATGACTTAAGAAAAAAATCCAGGTTTATAAGAGCATAAATAGAGGTATAAAATTACATTATTTTGTAAGTTGGGTAACATACAGATACAAATAACTCATTAGAGCTGCATAGAGAAAATAATATTCATTAAGTGGTTGAAACATGAAAAGTGTAATAAGTTACTATTTTTTTTTTTTTGCTTTAAAAATAAAAAAGGCTCCATGAATTTCAATTCCACCCACTTTAATATTCTGTACATTCTTCCATCTCCAACTTAAAAACCCTTGGAAATAAATAAGTATGAGAAAATGCATAGTTATCGGATCTTAAATATAAAGAAATACTCTCTTTAAAGACATCCTAAGAATCACAGCAAAACCAAAAGAAAACACAAAGAACTAATCCAAACACCGATGTGACCTACCAGTCCTAAAACTTTTTTTTCTAAAGACCTGTAAAAAACACCCTTTTTTTATTGTTTGATAGGGAGGGGAGGAAAAAAAGATCAATCAGCACAGATAATTTTCTTACCTTTTTTTCACGATCAATATGACAACAAGGAGAAGTAGGATGAATACCAGAATTCCAGCACTTATTCCTGCTATTTTCACCACTCGATCTGTTTGTTTCGCTGGATCCGGAATCACCTCAGGTTCTTCTGTTGCTGCTGCTAAATGAATCAAAAAAAGAAGTTACTTAAATGTGCAAGCACGAGAGACAAGGAAATAATTTTTGGTGATAATTTTCAAATATGTGTGTGTCTTAATACAATTTGACTGCAAACAGTAGTCAAAATATAGATACTGGCATCGTGTGTTTAAACATCTACACATATGTACATGGACACACTATAAACTTAACAGAACCATAGAATAAGCGTAGTTGAAACGCACCTACAAGGATCATCGAGTCCAGCTCCTGGTCCTGCACAGCAACATCTCCAAAAGTCACACCATGTGCCTCAGAGCATTGTCCAAACACTTGAGCTCTGTCAGGCTTGGTGTTGTGACCACTTCCCTGGGGAGCCTGATCCAGTGCCCAACCACCCTCTGGGTGAAGAATCTTTTACTAATACCCAACCTAAACCTCCCTGACACAACTTCAGGCCATTCCCTTGGTCCTGTCACTGGGCACCAGAAAGAAAAGATCAGTGCCTGTCCCTCTTCTGCCCCTCACGAGGAAGTTGTAACTGCAATGGGGTCCCCCCTCAGTCTCCTCTTCTCCAGGCTGAACAGACCAAGTGACCTCAGCCACTCCTCATGTGGCTTCCTCTCAAGGCCCTTCACCATCTTTGTTGCCCTCCTTGCAAAAGTAAGCATATGTGCATGTATACAGGTGAATAAATATATATACACGTATATATTCCTCCACACATGCAGAAGTATTTATGCACCTGGATTTCCAAATAAGTTACAGCATTAAAAAGCAGAAGACAAAGCGGAGACAATCTATCAACTTACCACCATTACCTTATTTCATGTTATTTTTTCAGATATTAAATAGGGAATATGTAACACTGAATAGTAAGAAAACATTAGCACACAAATAGTAAAACACTTTTTTCCAAGCCACAATCTGAACCCTAAACTGCAGTACTTCTCCATCCAGTTTCAGTCCACCTTTGTACATTAATTCACCTTACAGCATCTGGTCTGAGATCTGCATTCTACTGGGAATTTTGATTCTCTAAATAAAGTCATCCACAAAGTCAAGCCTAAAGTCAGCAGGAGTTTTATTTCTGTTTATAGGCCCTGGAAAAAAACCCACAAACCAGTGTTCTACAGAGAGATGAAACCACTCCGTAACACAGCTGAGTTGGCTGAGGCTACAGGTTACAGCGGAGAGAAAAATAGAATATACATGAAAGTGCAGACCCATTCAGTCTGCACCTCTTTGCATAACAGCCTGGTGTTCAAAGGATCAGGGACATGAGCTTTTCCAGCCTGGTAAAAATATGAAAAATATAAATAGGTTTCAGCCAGGGGTAAAATCCCATGAGATGTTTACTTGTAGAATAGAAAATGGTTTCCAGTTCTCTAGTTCCTTCTTTCTAAGGCTGTGGCCCTTCCTCCACTCACTGGCATGAAGGGGTACATGTGCTTGCTCTCCCTCTGGCCCTTCTCCTCTCACTCTCCATCCAGCGTGCAGCAGATGCTGCTTAATCTCTCCCCTCACAGCAGCTTCATGTGGAATAGTTACAAACTGTTGGTATCGTCATGCCTATGTCATCACACAGAAAGTGTCCTTTAGTCTGAAACTAGGATTTTTCTCAACAGATCACCAAAAGCAGCAGAATGAAAACCAAGGTGAAGTCATAAGAGAGAAAGTCTACTGCTCTCTTGAAAATCTACTCCTTTCAGAAAGCCAATGCAGTCATTATCAGGGATAATTGTATCTAATACTTTCAGGGTTTAACCATGTTACACAGACCATTTCTATTCAGATTCCATGTGCGGGAACCCATAGTACCTTTAGAGGGAAGGGTAATGCTGTTGTTTAAAATTACTCTTTATTACTTGTTTCCTGTAACCTTCATCTCAGCAGTATTTGAACCATGTACTAAAACTTATCCTCAGAAAACCCTTCTGAGTTAGGAACGTGCTCTCTTCCAGACACCCACACGAGAGGTAGACAGACAGTGAGAGATCTGGCAGTGCTTTAATCGTAAAACTTAATCATCATCATAAGAATTCATCATTATAATCATCTCTCTCACCTACAGCTTGAACTCTATCTGCTCAGAAACACTAAATGCTTCCTTCTCTATGTAAATACACGCCTGCATGCACACTTGAATACATAACCTGTGAGGACTGAATACTGTATCTTTTGTTTGTATTATGTGTGTTGTTGAGATGTCAGGGGGTAAAAGTGGGGATCAGACAAGTGGTGTGTGCAGGTACAACACACATGAGCTAGAATTAATGTCGGATACACACATGATGCTGTCTAACAGAGGAAATGAGGGGCATGACTTTTGAGGCAGAACTGTAAGATGAAGGTATTCGATATTCTCAATGCTTAAAATGAATCAACTCCCAGTCCAGCATTAGCTGGGCTGGATGTGACAAATGTGAATGAACATTTGATAAGCAGTAGAGCCAAAAGGCCAATCAGTAGAGTCAAAAGACAAATCTAAGCTAAATATAAATGGCTTTATATGCCAATGGGGAAAAAAAAAATTATGTTTGCTCTACGGAGTACTGAGAAACAGCAAGGACATGGGAAGGGTAAAGAGGGAGTGTGCAGGACTGGGATAGGTTCTGTGTCTGGAATGGTACATTGTGAGTGCAGCTGGCCAGATCTGACCTAGAAAAAGGAAGAAATACTCAATCTGCAAAATAACTAAGGCTAGAGCAAGACATTTAGCTGTGTGGACGGAGATTTAAGGTCAAGTCTGTGAGAGATTTCAAAATATGAATCACAGGGATTGGATGTGACCTGGAGATGCACGTCAAAACTTGAAGGCTCAAAAATACATGCAACAGTCCAGGCTTTGAGCTTTGATCAGGACAGTGGTATTTTCAAAGGAGTATTAGTGATGAGAGAGTGAAGGGGAAAGAGTGACAGACCTGTTTCACATTTCCCTGGAAAAAGATCGGACCCTTATAACTTGATAGAGCAAGCTGAAATGTACATGTTTCCTGGAGTCATGTTTAAAATTATTGCATGGCCACACACACAGTTGTTTCATTCATAAAGGTTACTTTAGAGAAACAACTATCCACATCTCAGAAAATCTGATGGAAAGGTTACTGAGGGTGTTTACTTATTCGGCTAACTTAGGCACAGGTGTTTTATTATATACTCTCCAGGAAATTATTGGTTTGGATCATCAGTAATTTCAAAATGAAGCTCTCTGTCAAGCAGCGGAAAGCCAGGAGGATATCAACTGCTTTACCATTTGTTCTTGTTTCCTTACATTAAGGTTTTTGAAGTAAGGGACAGTAACTCGTTCCATGGACTTTAAGACTACTTACGAGATAAAGCTGGTGCCCACTAGAAAGGTACCACAGAGTCCTAAATTAGTTGAGAAAAATGTCATTGAATAGTCATACATTAACCAAGTGTTTAATCAGTGTATGAGCCTCCTATACCCAAAATGCTAAAATCTGCTGGCAAAACAATACCTGTCTTGCCAAAATCAGCAGAAGAATTTCTTTGGGACTTAAATGAAGCCAGGATTATTATATGTATATTTCCAGCAACAGATAATATATGCATTCTCCAGACTGCTACATTTGGGGACTATATGAAAGCAATCATAGACATAAATCACACTGCAATCTATGTGTATTGCATGCAATGATTATTTTGAGGAATCTATTGAATGTAGCATAGAACAATTTAATGAAACTTATGAATTTGAAAGCATTTCATATTACTTGTGTTTTAACTTTGATAGCTCAAAGTGTATTGTAATAACTATGTGCGAGCTTACCCATACATAACCTAAGAGAAAAACAGAGAAACCTTGCATCTGTATGTTGAACCTACACATACAAGTGAGTGTCTCCTGGCTGCTGATTGCACAAGGACTACAGCAGCAAGTAAACTTCTGCTTACTCTGAGAACTTGCTTTCTCCACCCTCTACAAGACAAACAGGATTTAGTTGCCTGAAGTGGCTCTTCTGTAGGCTGAACTGCTGGTTTTGTCAAGGAAGGTAACCCAAGCAACCAAGGCTTCACCAAGGACAATCTTGCCTAACCAACCAAGTGGTCTTCTATGATGGAGTGACTACATCCGTGGACAAGGGAAGAGTTAGAGACATCATCAATCTGGACTTGGGTAAGCCTTTGACATGGTCGATGACAAGATCTTAACAGGACATCTCTAAATTGGAGAGACAATTATTTTGATAATTGGAGTTAACTACTGTATGTTTCTAAAAAGGGCAAAAATGGTCTAAAATTACTTAAGTTATAAAAACACCTGCTTTACTAATTTTTAATGTTCATTTTTAGTACTGTAGTCCTGCAATCCTCTCTCATATCTTGAACATCACACTCTATTAAAAGGTAATTTATTGATCTGAGAAAGAATCTTTCGTGGTAACAGAATGATGATCATATAAAAATGGACTCTCCATTGACTACTAATTCCTTTGGCCAGCCTTACTCTAACAGACCATGAATTAAGTGTTAATTTTTGCAATGTCTTTGCCTTGCATATCACAACGTATTTTGCATTTTGATCCTAAAAAGGACTAACCCTACAATTTTCAGCACATGCAAACTCATATTCCATAAAATTTGCAAGAGTCTCTGATCTGAAACAGAGCATTAACTACATTTTCCCCCTGTACAAGAATAGCTGCCTACACTGAAGATTTATGAGCTAGATTGGGAGGAGAACACTGGATTTTAGCAATTTATCTACTTGCCTTTCTCCTGAACTAATGAACGGTAACAACAATCATATTCCACAGTCCCACTCACAAAGTTCATAAAATAATTTGATCCGGTGGTTCTGACTGTGCACATAGCCAGTAATAGTCACCATATAAGAAGTTGTTCTCCTTGTTTTCATAGATACTAAAGGAGAATATTCAATCAGTCAACTTCCATGACAAATAGCATGAAGTTCAACTGGGAACAGCACTAAATTAGACTAGCATTGCTAACGGTCTCAGGGACAATAAAATTCTAAACAGTTGGTGAGGTAGGGTCCCTCTTTTCACAATTTCCTGATGTGCCTAATTACTCTAAATTTTTTAACCATATTTTTAATCAAACACACCACAATATCCAATACTCACTTCTAAAATTGAGCACATGTATAATATTTACAGTTAATTTTAGAAGTATACTGTGGCATAAGGAATCCAGTCACGGCACATATTTTTTTCCTGTCTTCTCCTTCCTTCTGTGGTTCAAAATTTACACACAGCCTTGCAAAATTGTCAGAGAATTTATGACACTCAGCACAAAATCTATCCACCTATACCTTCCCAAGAAGATGGTGTAGGAATCAAGATAATGATATTCTACTCGCTCATCCAAACCCAATTATTCAAGCAGAAAATTCTGGTAGGATTTTGCAGGGCTGTTTGCACGGTACCACTAAGAGAACAGCCAGCCTTCTAAAAGACAGCTTTTAAATTAGAGGTTTTGAACAACATTTTTCAACCTTCTCACCATATGATTTGACTCTCTTAACATTCACAGCATTTTATGCTGGGTTTCCTTTGTGTGAGCAAGGAAAGAAACTTAGTTTTATGTATGATTAAACTGCTATTTTATTACACTGCATTTTCCTTGAATGTTAATTTCTGTTTATGGCAGATCTTTGAATTCTCACAAACTGGTGTTATAGCTGCATAGCTTGATACTCAAAACAGCTCTGCTCAAGATAATCTGTTCTGCACTTTTGTTATGTGGCATTTGAAAACTTTTAATTAAATCCAGGAATGACATCTGAATGAGTTCAACAAGGTAACATCATGATAACATCAAATGAAACGGAAGGTAACTCTGGAGATGTCAGTCTACCACCTGAGAAAAGGGCTTGTTGAGACACTAAGTGACATTCTATGACAAATATTTTCTTTTAGACTGGCCTGCCCTGTGTTTTAATCATCTGCCCAGAAAGACTGTTCTGCCTGCATCAGTCTTGTTTTGTTACTGCTTTGCTACAGTGACAATCATTGTGCAATGAAGGAACTTTTTATAAGTCTGAAATTTAATTAATAAATCCAAGTTCAGTGAGAGAAGATCCATAACCCCTTTTAGCTTTATTAAGTTTTTAAAAAAGTCTGAGCTGATTCTATTTGCTGAAAACACTTCAATGTATATTTGCAGGGATCAGGAGACAGGATGTGCAACTTGTTCTAGTAAACTACGCACATGATTCATGAGGTCTTAAAGATATCCTTGCATGGGTCACTTTGGTACAGCACTACTGATTTTTCTTTCTCAAGTTGAAAGCTGAAGATATATTTGGTGGGAAAGGAATCTCCACAATTATCCCTTCCCTATAGCTCCTAAAGAATTCCTTCTTGGAGTACAGCTGCTGGGAGATAAAGGCACACCAGAAATTCACTGGGGTTTGGATCCATCTAAGCTGCTGCTTCCAGGATTCTAATTACAGATTTTTAGGGTAGCTTTATTAGAAAGGAAAATTGTATGCGATTGTGAACAGCAAGTGTGATTCCCTGAGCTGTGCTCTGAAGTGCCAGGTTCATCCCTGTCACCATGGTAACCACGTTCATGACTGTCCCAAGGAAGAGCATTTAACAGGTTCTGCCAGTGGAAAGGGGGATCCCAGGCACCACCAGCCTCTTCTCTGAACTTGTCCTGAAAGGGGAGGGTAGTGAGGTGATGCTTAGATTAAATCTGCTGTCTCACATTTGTGTTGCAACATAGTGTGCCAAATTTATCCTCATGAGTGTCCCTCACTGGGGGAAAGGGGGACATGTCACCACCTCCAAATGCTGAGCCTAACAGAAGGAGCCCTCAAGTACTAAAATCTTTGTGATATTATAAGTAAAGCCTTCATATGGACAAAATTAAATACGACTATGTTCTCTACATAAGAGTTCATTGCTGCAGAAATGGGTACAGACACTATTTATGGGCCCCTTTCTGATAGTTTACGTGCAAAACTGAAATAAATACAGCTTCAGGCTAACCTCTATTTAGTCAGGTTTGTGATGGTGTAAGGAGCTGTAGAAGTTAAGCTCAGGGAGTCCCGCAGCGGGCTGTGCATACAAATATGGTATCAAGCAAACAGGTAACCACCTGCTTACACATCCTGCTTTCAGATAATGCAGAAAAATAGACTGAGCTTATGCCACTGGATGCTTTTTAAATTATGAACATACAGCTTATAAATATTTATATACATTTTAATTAATTAAACAATCTAGCACAGCATATCTTATATTACCCCACAATAATTATAATGCCACCTGGAATTTCAGTATAATACATACATTTATGTATAAAACACCAGTTCCTGACTAGTGCTGTTAAGCCCTCTCAAATGTTGATAAGTGTTGCTTTGATAAGTAACATACAGCAAAAAAAAATCAAACACATCTCTACAACTCTCCAGGACTTTCAGATAACTTCTTTGATGGTACTACTTTGGTAGGAAACTCTAAGGAAAACAGAATCATGTGAACCAAGTCTCTGCTGCAATAAGGGCCTGAAATGAAAATTAATGAGGGCTCTGAGATCATAATGTCTATGAATTTATGAACAATTAGAAAAGAGTTTACCTTCATAGATTCAGAAGCACCAAGTGAAGAAAGTGCTGAATCTGTTTGCCTCAGTAGCTGAGAAACCTTGGACATGAGCAGATGAAGAGAGCCAGAGCAGGAACAATGCTGAGGAGACAATGTTCCTGCAACACTCTGCCCTGCGGTCCATGAGTCACATTGAAAGGGAAAATTAGTGCCATCAACGCATTTCTACAACATTTGACACTAAGACATACTTCTGGAGCCATGCACTTTGCAGGCACTTTACTATCTCTAAAACTATGGCAAGGATAGGATTTGGTTATAGGGAATTAGGACGTTCAGTGAATGTCATAATCCACAGGTTTTACAGCTTTTGAGCTGCAAGCTGCTATCCTCATGCAAGAAAACAGCTGTTTATGCAGAGATAACCAAGTTAGCTCTAAGGGAGCTGGCTCAGTGATGCAACTGTGCCCCCAGGACACAAAAAGCTCTGGGCAAATACAGATGGCAACTGTGACAAGGCATTTTACGAAGGGATGTAAGTTGGAGTTACACTGTCAGCTTCTAGTTCAGTTGTCTTAAATGGGACAGGACACGAGACAAAAATGTGGGCTAAGGCTTCTGAAATGACACCTCTCAAAGCAAAGAGCAAATGCCAAGGTCAGAGGAACATGGCCTGTCTCCATCTCACAGCAGCACTGCCCAAGAGAGGGGAGACTCCTCCTGGTCACAGTCCATGATGAAGTCTAGGTGGCTAAGGTGCCTTTGGAACCTTCAGCTCCAAAATATTAATAATAAATTATGTTGTTGAGTCTTACATGTGGATAAATTCGAGTCTATTGGTTAGTCTATTTGACACCAGAAAATCCACGACACAACCTTTTTTTCTCCCATCCCATTCTGGGCTTCCTTACCTTCTAAACAAATGACAACAAATATTTGAAAGGAATCAGGATACCTTATTTCAGGGGTCTGCTACTGTGTTTTTTTCAAAGTTCCCTTTCAGGTCATAATTTCAAAATTGTTACCAACAATGCAAAGGCTGGAGATTTACCTGAAAAAATCCTAATCTGTGTAAGAACTCAGGTTTTAGAAATCTATACGATGTTCTAAAATATAGGTTGTGGACAATATTGAGGGCTTGTTATAAAATACCAGATCTCATCCTGTAACAGCTGCCTGCTTGAAATGTTGGAAAAATTCAGGGAAATACCTAACGTGACTTTTTTTTTTTTTTTGGAAATATGGTTAATGTTCTGTGTCTTGCCAAAAAAAAATTCAAAATAAGGCTTTCTTGAGCCACTTGATGTATTTCTTTCAGTAGCCAATATGGAAGTAGAGATCTAAAAATTCAAACCAAATTTTTTCATGGCATGTGTACTAACAGACCTTGAAAAGGGTACCTAAAAAAATTGATGTAGAAATATATAATATTCATGCTGTAAAGTATTAGACTGAAACAATGACATATAAACCACTATTTCTCTCTGATTTTCTGCAAAGGGGTATTGGCTGAGAATGATCCTCTGATCTACCTGATCAGCAAGCCATTTAAAAATGCTTGTTGGATGGACTGTTACCATTTCTTAAGGTCACTGTGATCACTTCCCTTATAAGCACAATGGACCTGTTGTTAGACCTGTTGCAGCATTTTTTCCTGTGAACATATAAAAGCAGTCAGCCTCTTGGTAATGAGATCATTGTTAATGTTTGGCCACATTACAAATCCATCAACTTTCAAGTTTTACCCTAAACAAACTGCCTTCAAAAACATGTGTTTTTAAAGATAAAATCTCTCTTGATGTTATAAAATTTCAGCTGTGCAGGACACCGCACTGAGAAGTTACCTGGTGTTGACAATGAGTCCCATAGGGCTTGTAAGCTCAGAATTAATTCTTAAAATTACTAAAAAAAACCAATGTTTGATAACAAATATACAAAATGCCTCATCTTTGTGTGCCTTTCACCAGACAGCATTTAAGAAGTTTAGCAGAGAAAGTACATTGTAATGATCATTATCACTTATCTAGGCACATGATATGGTTTATGGGGAAAAATATTACTCTCAAATGTCTGAAGTTCCATTTCGCTATATTTATTGAAAATAATATTCTGTGAATAACTTCTGCTAATTTAAGCAACTATAAAATCACAAGTGAGAATTTACTGGTAGTGTAGGAGTTGCAGAGTTATTGCAGACCTGAGTAATTACACTGAAGGAAGTAAGGACAGCTTGACTCCCTCCACCAGAAAAGTGCAAACTCTCATCGTGAATGATAGCTCAAAATACAGAAATTCCCAAGATGAAAAAATTTCTTATATCAAATGCAGTGCTAATAACATTGCTGATGGAATCAAAAGACAGAGGCAATGAGGAAGAACAGAAATCATCTTTCCTTTGTCCTTTCCAAAAAACCAAACCTACACAAATTAAAGTTTATATAGCGCTAAATTTAGTAGCCTTTGATAGCAGTTATCAGTTGTTATATGCCGTTCAGAATGGTGGAAGGTGAGAAAATACATAGAACCCTCCAAGAAAACAAGTGGTTGATTCTTCCTTTGGAGGTAGGTCCTAGTTTTTCCACACATGCATAGATTAAATTTTATACATAGCATATATACAGTTTATATATAATCTTTAATAACCCATCTGTTATTAGTATCCCAGATTATTACTGTCATGACTGACAGCCTTCGGTATTTTGTTTGTTGTAAAATCTGGTACTTTTTCAAATAGAGTGGAAGAGTAAATAGATGTACTCTGAAAGAAGCAAAGATGCTTTCTTTCACAAGAGTTCTTCCATTTAGAGGATTTTTTTGCAACTTCTTCAGTTCTATAATACCTTAATGACATGGTGTAGTGTTTGTAGGAGTCCACTGGGCTGGCTGGGAAACAACTGCACTGGAGTGCAACAGCCATGGCAGAGAACCCTTTTTTCCCATGTAAAGCCTTCCTATCGGAAGAGCATCCACTCCCAGAAAGTTACATGGGTCAAAACGCTTCAGGTTCTCCTGAACTTTTTAGCACTATTAGGTGTCTTAAGCAGCTGGATGTCCGGGAGCATGAGGGAAAGGCAAATATCCTCTTCCAAACCAGTGGGGGGTACCACCCAGCTGCACATCACAGCAGGCTGCAAGCACTATCTCAGCCATTATCCTAATTATGCAGTTGGTCCCAAATCTGCTTATCCAAATACATCTGAAAGGTCTTATGTCAGCACTTTAAGCTCGGCCACCTGATTTTGGACTGAAACATCAAAGCCGTGGTGCTTATCCGTGCTAGTCTACCAGCTGTGATGGGAGGGCAGCAGCCTTTAGCTGGCTAAAAGCTTTGTCATATTCTGCTACACCACCATTTCCAACCCAAATGTGTTACCTAAGCCTTAAACCCTGTGTAAGAAGTCATGAGCCTGTCTGTAGGCTTTTTAACACACTTGACATCTAGAAACACAGACATAATGACAGTGCAACAACATGCAGCTAATGCATTGACAACTGTATGAAAAACACATCAATAATCACAGCTCTGGGTTGATTGCCATTGATTATTGAGTTCAGATCAGGACCTGTAATAATATTAAAAGCCTTTCATACTGAGTCATTGCCTCTCTTGCTATATATTCCTACATTATTAATATTTCAAAGAAACGTTCAAGCACTCAGAAGAGATGGCAGTCCTGCAGATGACAGGACAACACAGGTGTGCAAGAAAAAAGACCTGTTTAAGTGTATTGACACTTTCTGAACCTTTGACTCTACTTTTTCACATTTTTTTCTTTTAATACTGAAGTTGTGTTATCATCAAATCTTAAACTCTAATAATCTCCCTCATCTGAAAAAAATAAAGAGATTTTTTGTTATTTCCATTACTTGAGGAAATATTCACACAAGACTGTGAAGGGGTACCAGGTGTAATAGAGAACTTCTACGATTAAAGTTAGATGAACTTTTTGTATCTGTTACTATACTGGTTTATAAAAGGTAAAGACGAACCAGTTTTTAATTTCACAAAGCACAGACTGGCAGAAGACAGTGAGGCTGTAGGAAAGGTAGTAATGGCTGTACAGTATGCAGAACTAAAAAGTATGAGTTTGAAAACTAATTTGGTGCCCCCTCAGAGCACGTTTTACACAGGTAGTAGAGTGTTTGGCTGTTTTTATCCAGAGGATGAAACGACCTGCTCTCTATTGGATATGCCTTGGGCTGCTGCTTTCTCAGCTAGCTTCTCCAGGAAATACAGCTGTATAAAAGGAAAAAACTCCAACCATATATTTAACAAAAGCTTCAAATTCTCATACAAGTCAAAATAAATGAAGCCAACTATAACATGCAAATATTGTATTATGATTTATGTAACGGATTGTCGGCAAAGAAGATTACTGTTCTGGTATTTATGTTTTAAATCTAGTTTTAGGGTTTTCAGTCAGTTGTGATCTGATTAAAATGTGACTGATTTGGAGGAGAAAATCACCTTAAACTGATAGACTGCCAAGAGCTCTTGCAGATGAGGTGGCAAAAATATCTATAGTGAGGCCCTGAGCTATGTCTAACAATGATCAAAACCAAATTTGTATCTTAAAATGTCAACAAAGATTATATTAAACAAGAATTGACATTAAAACAATGCGCTTGGTTCAGAGACACAAGCTAAGACACACCTGTATTATACCTTATTTACATTGTCCCTTTGGCAAATGTGAATTGCAATTTGAAACACTCAGGCCACTCCACACTGTGAGTTCCCATTTATAAGCAGGTATTCCTGGCCATTCACAGCAAAAACAGCCTTTCATCTTTTCAAGGACAGGAAAAATGGATTTATTCACTGACTAACTTGATATGACTTTAATGAATGGTTCACTTCAATTTCTTATTCCTTAAAACCCAAGCAATGTTATCTATCAGCCTTCTTAGAGACAGCTGGCCAAAATTTTCAAACTTGGGCTGATGGATTCACCCTCATATATTCAGACAGCACCGACACAGGAGATGACTTTCAGATTGCTTGAACAGCTCTCATATATCAGACGAATTGTCATATTTCAACTAATGTCTGAAAAGAAATGTACACCCAGGAAATATATTAGCCAATGAATGGAATGATAATATCTGATAGACCTTCTCTTGCATGATTCTGGTGTAATGATAAGACTAGTAAGTACTACATGAAAACATAGTGCTATCCAATATGATCATGCCTGCTATTTACCAAATACTCAAAAGTAAAATTAAATTCAAAACTGTTTGCATACTTCAAGCATTTAAGAAACAGAAAGTGGAGATAATAATGTATTTCTGAAGCAAATATTAACTTGGGACTACATTAAACTTCATAAGAAGACTATAAAAGCCTTTTTTATCACTTGAACACTTCAGCAGGAAAAAATGCTGAAAAGAAAAGTAAGAAATGTAAATGAAATCGGTGATTTGTGATTGTAAAATATCAGTTTAAATTGGATGGGAATTGTGTCCCTCACTGCATGAATCAGAGAGATACATGCCAATGAAAAGAGAAGCAAATCCAAACGTGGATCTCTGTGAGCGAAAGAGGTGGCCTATTTGTTTCCTTCTTTCCAAAGGCACAATCCAGACCTATTACAGACATTACTTTGCACAATCCAGAAAGTCCATCCCTTGTGCTAGTTAGCAATGGGAACTCCAGATGCAACTATGTGTGCAGCCACCCCAGAAAACTACCATCAGCTCTGCATAAATTGTCTGCCTTTTTGTGAGACGGGCAGAACAGGAATGCAAATAGTGCTAGGAATCTGAAAGGCAGAAGCACTGAAAGGCACTATCAAATCTGCATGGAGTCATTTACACATCAACCTCCTTGTGATATATACCTTGGGTCACTGCTAGTAAGCCTTCGCCTTCAGTCAGAGCAAATACATCCCTTCCTATTTCTTACTGTGCAGATAGAAACAACCAAACAACATGACTGAAATGAGGGAAGTGATGTTACCTTCTACTTAACAGAAAGTAGCAACGAAAATCCTGTCATTTAACCTTCCCTTACCTTTGCCCCGCTCCACAATCAAACAATTCCTGTCTCAAAGTATTGCACTGCTTTTACCCTTAATGTTTCTTTTAAGGTTTTTAAGCCTGTGTACATTTTTCCTAAGCATAAAGAAATTATTTATAAAAGTAACCTTTGCTGACCAAATGAATGAATCCAAATCAGATTAAGTCAAAAGATAAGAAAAGCAATAACTAAATTTCATTGTCTATTTATTTTTCAAAAAAATTTTATTTGTATTGTGAACTAGTCTGAACAGGTTTTTAAACTAAAAAATGTTCCAGTTTACTTCAAATATTTTAAATATTCTTTACATTCAGTTACTCTCTTGAGACCTGGCAAACTGCACATCTCCATATGCATTTGAGAGCAGGACTTCTACTGAAATCAATGGGGTTACACCAGGATGGACAAAAAAGGAGTGGTTCAACCACTCTTAACAGAAACTACTTAAAGAAAAGCCTGATTTCAAGATTGTGTCTTTTATGTCATGAAATGTAGTGAACAAAGATGCCAATTTAAGGACTATCAGTTTACATAAATGCAATACTTATACATTTTTCAACAATTAGTTAAATGTATTTGCTCTAAGCTTCCAGCAGAATCATATCCAAAAAAATCTTATTTCAGACACAGCAAAATGTATTTATGCCCACTAACAAAAAAATGCCTTTTTAAGCATTCATAGACATTGCAGGTATTTATTAAATCAGTTTTATCACCAGAAGATATTTTTAATATAATACCAATTTTCTCTCTGTTTATTGAACACTTGCAAAGCCTCTTTCAAGAAACATGAAACATTTACTTAGTAACAATACACTAAATTTCATTCTCACTCAGCTCATTGACTTAACAATGTTCACTTAGCGAATGTGAATTCAAACCAAGTTTCATTACATAGAACCATCTTACACTAATCTTGACTTCTGGCAAGGATAAAAAGTACTGTTAATATTTAAGAACTTTTAATTACAAATGCTGATTGGAAGCCCAGTGACAGCAACAGCCAAATTCAAACGAATTTTTCTGAAAAAGGCAAATAATCCTCATCCCATAACTCCAGAGGAAATAGCTTTGTATAACTGGTACATACTTCCCCATTAAACCCAAATATCCTTCCCCCACAGCACTTCCACTATGCCTGCGCTGCTGCAGGTGGGTAACAACTCTAAGGAACTCCTGCTCAGAGTTTTGTAGAGACCTTTCTCACATTCCTGGCCCATCAAATACTCTACTAACAGAATATGTCATCTTGGATTTCATTCCTGTCTTCAACATCGGATCAGGGAAGATTACAGCTGAGATCGAGCTGAGTTAGGTTCAGAGCTGGGTTATCCCTCCCACTTCAAACAGGGATCATTGTGCACCAGGGTCCGTCCCAGCCACAATGAAATGAACAGAAATGGCTTGAGAACAATTTCTAAGGTTAAAAGAAGTCTTTTCACCTTAGCTAATACATTAAATATTTCAAGAGGGATGTGGGCAAAACAGTAAGAGAGTAGTAAAGAGAAACATTTCAGGGAAGCTGAACTCAAGGAATTCAGGGGAAATGTAAGTGTAAACTAGTGCATTCTGGGAGTTATAATTTTCTTCCTTTTCCGTCAAAGGCGTGTTCTTAAGTTCCAGCTCATTTCAGGTATCTGACAGGGAAAAATAAGCAGTTCATTCCCCTGTGCCCACTGGTGTCTTTTTTCCAAATTTAGAGCTAATGGAGACTTTCATTAATATGAAACTTCAGAACACTAAATTTGAATCATCACTGTAAACCTACGTAGGGGAAGAAATTTTACTGAAACTTCCTCCATTCTCACTGGAAATATAGTGTGCTGAAAAGCATGACCTTAAAGTCTAAGCATTGTTAAGGAATCTCTCTGTCTGAGGGTGGAGTAAGGATAAGTCTGGCTGAGGTGGAGCAAACCTTCCTCAGTGCACTTTTTAGGGTGCTGTGTTTTCGATTTGTGACCAAAACAGTGTTGATAACACTGTTTTAGTTATTGTTGAGCAGTGCTTGCACAGCATCGAGGCATCCTCATTTCTCACACTGCCCACCAGCAAGTGGCTGGGGATGGGCAGTATGTTGGGACAGGGCATGATCAGGACAGCTGGCCCCAAGGGGCGTTCCATGTCATATGATGTCGTGCTTAAATAAAACCCGGGAATTCTATTTTTCCAAAGCTTGGAGACTGTCTGGGAATGGGACTGGCTGTGGGAGGAAGTGAGTGACTGCCTTTGTATCCCTTTATAAAAAAAAATAATCCTTTCTTCACTTATTAAAACATTCTTATCTCAGCTCACAGGTTTTCTCACTTTCCCTCTTCTGATTCTCTTCCCCATTCTGCTGGTGAGCAGAGCAGCTGAGTGGGTGCTTAATTGCTGGTCGGGGCCAACTTTCCCACCCTCCAAAAAGTACCACAGAAAGGAAAAAAAAGAGCAACAATGAAAATTGTTCAAAATCTTAAAAAAAACAACCCACAGAAGAAACCCAAAAGCTACTAATACCATTGGCCATTTATATCCAGTTTGGTTGTCTAAAAACAAACAAGCTGTTTCTTCTTATCCAATTAACAAGACATATTTATAACACTCTATCCAGTTAGTTACTTTACTGTAATTTGCATGCCATCTCTCCTCCTAGCTGAACCTTTAAAAGTCCTTTTAGGTATCAATGTGAGACAGAGCACTCTTATTTAACAACTGAAAGAATGGAAACAGAAAATAAACAAGCCTGGGGGTAACAAGGATCTCGCACTTGAGCTAAAAGTGTTTTCAGATAAAGGTAATGTTTGGCATAACTCTTACTTTCCACAGTGTCTCTTTTTCCCTTCCTCACTCTGCTGCTTTTACAACAAGGTAAGATAAGGGTCATACCACATTTAGCAACCTTAACAAAAAGCAGCCTATACTAACTGGCACTTTTTCACTTTTTTTTTGCTATACCTATCCTCCCACCCCCTCATTTTTTTACACAGTATTTAAGGCAGTTAAAGATTAAATTATTTGAATGTCAAACTTGAAAGGTAAAGTACTTCAGCTTACCACTATTTTTTTTATCTGTAGCAAGAGAGGATGAATGAAAAGGGAATAAATGACACAGTAGTCCTTTCATAGCCCCCTTCTTCTTTCAAGAGCATTCTTTTTTATTTCCCTCACTTTCAATTCAACCCATTCACAAAGGATTAGCATAACACATCTTTTATGCTTGTAAGGGTTACAGCTGTAATCGCCTCACCTCATCACTTTACTTAGAAATCCTGTCTCCAGAGGAGTAATTCGATTACTCATGACAATCCAACTTTTGCCTAACCAAATAGGAATTCATTATAATGCTGCACTGCTTCATCAGTTTACTATGAGTGGATGGGAAAAAATATAGCAAAATGAATAGCTGGTGTGAAAGGAAGAAAGCAATTGTCAGCTAACAAAAGGCTACCGACAAAAGCTAGGATGACAAGAAGAAATTCTAAGCCCCATGGGCAAGGTAGCCTCCAAACTACTAATGACTTGTAGCTTTTAGAAGTCTTGGGTTTCAAATAGGTATGAAAAGTTTGTAAATTGATGAGAACACCTGATTGCTTCAATCTGGCTAGTCTTTAGCAGGTACTGGGCAAGTGTGTGTAGAAACCTGAGGCAGAGCTTTTCCACATGCTGAAGAATCACCATCATCTTCTTTTGGTGGAAAAGACATTCATGCTAGTCCTTATAATGGCTTTTCTTGTCCTTTCCTTCTGAGATTGAAAAATGTACATGAAGTAATCTCAGCTGCATACTGCTTCAAAGTAAAACTAGTACTATCCTTAGCAATTGACAGTGGATAAGGATAAAAAAAAAAAATAATGAGGACAACTGGCATCTCCAAATGACTTCCAGTTGTCCATATGCCCACGAGCATAAATCTAAGAAAAGCTCATGCTGACTGTGGCACAGAAGGACAGCACTTGGGGCAGAAGCACAGATGCCAGGATCATGCCTTCTATTTAGAAGCAGAGCACTTTATTTTATTTTGTATTATTTCTGTAGAGCGATTTAAGATGCCCAGATATAATGAGATAAGTTCTCAAGGGCAACATTTGTTTTGCCAAAGGTTTAGGAGCATTAGGATCCAGCTGACAAATCTTTAGCTGTTAGACTGGCTTAGGTTGGTTTTCAGCTTTTGGAGCTCATAACTATCTTCTTGACTTTTACTTTTACAGATTTCAACACAACATATGGGCAGCATCACGGGCATTAAGGATTTATAAATTCACATCATCATTATAAAAACATACGAAGTCCGAAATATATTTGAGGTTAAATGGAATACATATATTACTCATGGTCAAATTAAATGTTGATGTATTCCTGCCTGGGTTAAAAAGAACAAAAAAACCTTGTTTTTACAGTAGCCATATGAAGAAAACACTCCAGACACAAAGAAAGCAGTTCACTGCATTTACTTTAGTCTGATTTCTTTTTAATCTGGAATTTCTTTTTACTTAAAGTCGCTGCTCTTTTACATTCTTCTAGGCAGTTAACCTTTATTGTGAAGTGCATGTACTTTACAGTGACTGGAAATCAATAATAATTCTGATACCAAGCCCTTTTTGTCTTGAAAAACTTAAAATATCCCTAAGACAGCATCTTTCTTCAACACTGCTCACGGGAATTTACTAATAATTACATTGTTAGATGTGAGTGGAGAAATTGAGTACGTGAAATAAAAGCCAAACTTTAAAATGAAAAAAAGTCCTCAGAGCACAGGAAAAATTGTTGGTTATTGTTATTCTGCAAATTTTTTTTCAATATATACACAACTGCAATAACCATATTCACTCTACACAGGCAAAGTATCTGTGTTCTTCCTCTTTATTCCATAGTTACAAATCAGAGGAGAGCAATCCTCCAACCAAGACCTCATGCTCTGGTCCTAATGAGACTTACAGTTCCAAGAGAGAAATCTACAGCTACACAGAGAGATGGGGCAAGATCCAGCACCCAGCCTTGAATTGATGAGACACCTCAAAAAACACAGCAAATTGTTCAGGTACAAGAACACACATTCTCTTCTGCCTCCTGACACTTTTTGATTCACCACAGTTTATTTGCTGAAGTTACAATACTAATTTTTATTCGAGTATGCTGTTTAAGAAATTAATTACTCTGTTTGCAGAAAAGCAGCTCTGATACACTGTGCAGACAGCACAGGCATGGTTAGGCAATGCTGTATATTCCAATGGAAGCAAGACCTTTCCCTTCAATAGAGAATTCCCACCAGAAAAGTTGAAATACCTTGCATTAAACTGGACAGTTGTAATAATAAAATGGAAGAGAGAGTGGAAAGACCTCAGCAGAAACATAAAACCATACATTATGCCCTACCCCAAACCAGAAGCAAGCCCTCCAAGTTGCTTATCCAAGATAAAAATAAGTTGTGGGACTGTAAATACCACAAGGCAGCCATCATGCTTACAGATAGAGGATTGCATATTTTTCCTTAGGGTGATAACTTTTTTCTCTTTGCTGTAACACACCTATTTAGACAATCAGGAGTCAAAAATCACATAGTTAGCAAAACTAATGTGACATAAAAACCAGCAGAATACAAAAATAACTGAGAGTATCTGTTCTCATAAAAAACTGAATTTAAAACACAATAGCCAGTTTCAAAGCTGACAAAAGAAATATATATCTGTACTTAGCTTCCAGTTTAGGGATGTTTTATTTATGCTTCTGTCTCAAACATTTATACCACAGCATAATTTGCTTCTAACTACCTTAAGTAGCTACATCCTGAGAAGGAAAAGATGAAAGACTTAGTCAGCTTATCCTGCGTGATTGTACTTCCCCTTTAGCCTAACGAATGTTAAGACAATTTGTTGCAAATCCTACATTTCTTCTTATGTCATCTCCAGCTATGGCAATAACAAAATTTGGCTTGATGAAATAATTCAGCATTGGGTAGGACTCAGGAAGCCTCCATACGTGGCTGAATGGAGTATGCAGTACAGCTAATGTGTTTTGCTTTGACAAGAAGTTGAGCAAGCAACTCAAATGTGGAAGGAGTTTTATTTTAAGAAATTTTGCCATTAGATACAAAGCAGCTGTCACTTGATCTTAGAGTTTTGAAAAACTAGTCAAGTGTCGTTTAGCATAAGATGTTGGACACATCCTCATTTTCCCAAATCTCAGAATGAGTTACGGTAGCGACTGGGGCTCTCTTGCTCTGGCAGTATGACCCCACCTCAGCAGTGACATGGGCTACATGCTGCAGTCACGTCCCTGCCAGGTTCGCTGTGTGGGCCCAGCTGTGCACCCTGTGCTATTCACCAAGCTCATCACCTCTATGGGCAGGCTGGTGGCATGCAAGGCACTACACTCTTGCTGTAAGCTCAGGCAGCAGCAGTACCTGCATAGCTGTTCCTCTTCTCCTCCAAGCTATCGGCATTAGTTCATGCAAAAGTCTCTCTGGTTCAGGTCCAACCCAACAGCACCCTGTGCTTACCATCTATCACATTATGTTTTGATCTGTGCAAGCACCACAGACCCCTCTGCTAGCAAAGAAAACTGTTCTACCCAAGTATGTGTTTTCATTCATCTAAATAGTTCATTGAATGGGTTAATCAAAAATAAAGCATAAAAGATTTGTACTCCCCGAAAAAATTTGGAAAAATACTTCCAGATGGCTCTGTTTCACGGGTATAAAATTTCACTGCTTAAATTTCACCACTACTGAAGGGACATCCAGGAAGTTGTGATTTCTGTTTCTCAATACTGTGCATGTATAAATTGAATTCACTTTCTGACTCTGAGAAAACTCTACAGTTCTGTTTGAATTCAATCTACATTAGTAAATCTATTTGATTTGGCTAAGATGATGTCTCAGAGCTTATGCTGAATAAGCAACATGCTTTTAATACAAAGGCAACCAAATTACCAGCTTTCATATTTGGACAAGCGTATAACGAAATTCAGTTTTCCGTGAGCAGCAGCTGAGTGAGCTGTGGTTCTCTAGGCTGCAGATTAGAAGGCTCAGGGGACTCCATCACTCTCTACAACTACCTAAAAGGAGGTTGTAGTGAGGTGGGGGTTGGTCTCTCCCAGGTAACAAGTGGCAAAATGACAGAAAATGGCCTCTATTTGTGCCAGGGGAGGTTTAAATTGGGCAGTAAGAAACATTTATTCACTGGAAAGGTGGTTAGGCATTGGAACAGGGTGCCCGGGGAGAAATGGTGGAATCACCCTACCTGAAAGTGTTCAAAAAATTACAGATATGGCAACTGGGGACACAGTTCAGTGGGTTAAGATCTTAGACATCTTTTACAGCCTTAACATGATTCTATGATCTCTCAGTCACTAAACTGCCAATGACCTATGGTAGAAGGAGGGTTTCTAAATTAAGTTCAAAAGCAAAATAAGAATTTGGTAGATTTACAAATATGTAGTGACTGCTGCAAATACGCAGCAGCCTTTCCCATCTCAGCGTGCAGCATGATCTAGGCTGACACAGGTAAGCAGGGAACACTCCACAGTTCAAGTTACTGATGAAAAATCCTATGTAACCATGATGGTTAATATCTGACTGCTGTTCATGGGCACTTGGGACATATATTCCTCAAAAGACACAGTAATCTGAAAAATCAACCTTCTTATGTGATATGTAGAGAATTTTCTGTAAATGTGCAAGTAGGAAAGGAATTACATTATTATATGCAGCAATTTTAATCTTTGATCCTATTTGAGATATAGAGGATAGAGGCTCCTTCTAGATGTTTCACTGAGCAGATGAAGCACCCAGTACTCAGTTTTCACAGTGCAGTGTCTTAAAAGCCTTACACCAGGACAAGGAACGATAACCTTTTTATTAGAGGTGTACAAAAGGAAGTGCTAAGAGAGGTAAACACGTGGATGCAAATCCCTGTATAAATATTACGGTTCAATGATTTCAAGAAGAACGGAAACTAACTTAAAAACTTTCTAAATTTTGGAATATTATCAGATAACAGACCCTTCAGGATTAAATCTTTATGAACTACCAGAAATGAGAAACACTAAAGAACAGTGAGAAAATCTGTTTGCATTTGCAGAAAACAATTACAGCGTGTTGAATTACCAGTCCTTATAAAATTTGTTCCAAAATTCTAGGAGACGCAGCAACATCATTTCAAAAAAGAAATGACAGACTCAACTCTGCAAAATCTGTGAAATTAGAAACAGATCAATGGTCAATTTGAGATTTGCTTGACTACATGTTTTCTATTGTAATGGGTAAACAAAAAAAGAAACTTCACACAATCCTGATGGTGTACGTAAAAATTAAGATTCACATTAAAAAATGCCTGTACTTGTGTAAATCAATGCCTTCCATATGCTGAGGCAATTTGAATGCCAATTACAGTAACTGTAGAATCCTATCCCTTCTCTCTCTGATATGGAAAAAGGATCATCTGTTGTTAAAAAAATGGATATAGTATTAAAACCTCTTTTAATGGTTCTGGCAAATAGTCAGCAATTTGATTTTTCCATCATTACCTAATAGTCCCAAGAATAAGTTGTACAACCAGAATACACATCTTTATATCATAGAATAGTTTGGGTTGGAAGGGACATGGTCATCTAGTGCAATCTGGGCCCACTACTGAACCTTGGGGGCCTCCAACTAGACTCTGTGCCACTGACTATAACCCTCTAGGATCTGTCATTCAGCCAGTTCTCAATCCACATCACTGTCCACTCATTCAGGCCACACTTCCTGGGTTTGCCTATGAGGATACTGTGAGAGAGTGTCAAGATAGACAGTACCTGCTGCTCTCCCCTTAACCATCAAGGTAGTTGCTTCGTCATAGAAGGCAATCAGGTTGGTCAAGCATGATTTCCCTTTAGTGGATCCATGTTTACTGCTGGACACTCATGTGGATAGAGGTGGCCTCCAGAATGAGATGTTCCATTACCTTTCCAGGGATATTGAGGTCAAGCTGACTAGATGGGAGTTCCCTGGGTCTTCCTCCTTGCCCTTTTTGAAGACTGGGACATTTGCTTTCTTCCAGACCCCAGGTACCTCTTCCGATCTCCATGACCTTTCAAAGATGATCATGAGGGGCCTAGCCCTTCTTGTTGTCCTTAACATCCTTGACCAGATTTAATTCCTTAGCCTTGTCCTTCCTTGTTTCACTTCAGCTTACTCTGACAATCTCTCTGTACTCATTCCAAGTGGCCTGACCCTTTTTCCATCTCCTGTGTAATTCCTGCTTTTGTTTGAGTAATGACAGGAGTTCTTTATTCATCCATGCAGGCCTCTTGCTCCCTTTGGCAGATTTCTTTTTCATTAGGATGCATCATTCTTGAGCCTGGAGAAATGGCAAATTCAGAAACACAGCAGAACGCGGGATGGAAAGAGTGATTGTGATTCCTGTTTTCCATCAGTACATAAGGACTTGGTTTCATTGTCCCAGGAAGACTCACATTTTCATGATTCTGTGAAGTGTGCAGATATAACGTTTTCACTACTATATACAGTTTTACCATACAGTGACATTCAAATTTTATTTGAATGTTATGATGTCATAAGTACCCATTCTTCACCAGAGCAGGAAATCTTCAGATTTAATTTCCTACACTGTGAAACTGATGACACATAAGTGAGGATTTCCCTTAAACTTACCCATTAACCGCCTCATTATGCTGCCTCTGAGCTTTACTCTTCATTTCAGCTGCCCATAGAAACCAGTTTTGGGCAATCTGTTGTCCAATATGATAAGCAGGTCTGGCATAACTGGATGTCCTGTAATCTTGCTTCTGTGCTGACAACGTGACAGCATTTAGGAATGCATCATTCAGGGCAATATCCTGAAGTTTTATGGCAGCAAGAGCATGAAAGCAATGTGTTGGAAATGGTTTGGATGCTAGATGTGGAGAAGATAAAACAACCAAGTTTTGTAGCCATACACAGAGTTACAACAACTAAGGTACAATAGATATTTAGTTTTATTTGAAGCCAGATGCCTCTTATTTCAGACATGCTGCTTTAACATCCTAAATACTGTATTGGCTTTTGCTATTCCCTGTATGCCTTTGCTATTAACTCTGGTGTTCTGAAAAAAGTATGCTGATGAAGTAGCATTGCTGTTCTCACAAATTTCAGTAGTGTAGCATCAGCACAGACTACTGCCTCAGGATATTTTCCACCACAGAAAGGTTAGAGCAGGACCTCTTTTTCCCCGTGGGAAAAATGGCCTGGCCAAACCTCCTGGCAGAGGTGCTGAAACAGTCGATAATATGTAGTCTGCTTACATATGTTTGAATAACCAATACTCAGTCATCAGCAAAGAGCAAGTAACACAAGTCAGCAGATTTGGGACCTCTGATTTAATGTTCAGGTTAAATATTCTGGCATCTATATGGTACTGTATGTGGTTACCTTTCCTGTTGATTTAACAAAGCAGATGTTAAACAAAAGTGTCAAAGAATGTAATATATTTCATGATCTCTTTGACAGTAAAGGGTGCTGGAAGTCCATCCTGATTGAGAATATTCATCACTGTGCAGCATGGAGTATATTCACAGTCCTTTCCAGACTGATGAATTCGCATAAAAGTCTCCAGACACTTCCTAAGTGCACAGCATTGAAAACCACACACAGTGTTGTTATTCTGTTCCCTATGCTTTGAATTCACCTGGCCACAAAAATTGTTTTAACAGTGCCTGTAGATACCTCCCGCTGTGACAGACAGATGTGTGATAACCACATTATTTCTAGAAAGATCATCCCGCCTACAAATCTGCAAGCCCTTCCAGCTGGCTTCTTTCCAAAAATAGCCTGGTTAGTGCACAACTTCGCACCAGAGCAGAAAGCAGCATGAGCTCCTGAACTTCAGAGCCATCATCTCCTTATGCAGCTGACAAAGCACCAGTCTCTGTATTCGAGTAACTTGGCAGCAGTGCCAATCAACCATACTGACTTGCTCTGCAACACATTGGAGTGTTTAGGAAGTGCTACTACACTTGGCAATGCTGCTCCTTGTTTCTAGATGACTATCTGTAGAACTTAGCGCTCTGTCAGAGATGACATGCAAATAGTTAACAAACCCTTGTAAAGTTCACGACAATAAGGTGGGACTTATTTTCATTTAGTTAAAAGTGTTCAATTAGATACAGTGGAACACAGTGACGCTGATTTCACGGTCTTGAACTGTTTTCATAAAAATGAATAAGCACATTTCTGATTTAGATGTTGCTGACTTTCTACTGAGTTCTTTGGGCATAATTCTTTTCTGATGTAAAGCCCTTGTGTCCTTTCTGTCCAGGTGCACAGTGAGCAGCCTTACTGCTCATATATATTTTGTCTTCTATTAAAAATATCTTGGCATTAGGCAGCTGTTAATACAAGAATGAATAATTGCAAAGATTACTTCCTCTGTGGTAAGGTGTTGCATACTGATGCAACATTTTATGTTTGGGTTTTTTTTCAGTTGGACTCAAGCAGGTTTGACCTTGAGGTTTCATTTCTTCTAGCAGTTTTAAACATGACCTCAAGACCTTTTGGATGCACCTGAATATGGTGAAGACTACCTCCCCCTTGCCTTTCACAACCACTCCAGCTGTACTGTCATTTCTACTGTGCTTTCAGAACTGCTTATGCAATTGTTTTAACCTAGAAAACATTTAAATTATTTTGACTTAAGTTAATTTATTTTGGCAAATCTGGGTGAGGTCAGTCATTTGTAACAGGGACAGCAAAGAGCTAGACAAGCACTTTTTTCCACCAGCTCTGTGACCACCAGCCATATATACTCCTTAAGAATCTGATTTTTTGTGTTGGCTTATGTATGATCTGCTAACATCGACTCCTCATTATTAATGATCATATCATCAATCTGCCACATAAATGATTTTTGTAGCGTAGGAAGGAAGCTATTACTAGCCCAACATTGCATGCATTCATGACATCTTCTGCAACAACAGCACATCAGAACTAAGGGCAGCAATGACCAGTTACGGCTCGGAGCATATCATCACTACTGGAGTGTCATTCAAGTTTTCGTAACCAATTCCAAAACAATCTGAAACTTTCCCATAAAATTCCAAATTCAGTAAATGCGTGTATATTAAAATCTCCCAATCCTATGAACCTTTCAACAGAACCGATCTCAGGTATGACTGATTTTGACCTCATCAGTTTGAACTGTAGCTTCTCTACTGGAACTAACAAGGGTGGAAAGATACCTGAATGTAGGGATATTTCCAGCATCAGCAGTTCATTGCTTTATTTGGTATAATATTCAACTTATGTGTAAATTATGTGTATGGCAAAACCTACTCTGGGCTGACTGTGCTGTCATGCTTGCCAATGCAGAGAAAGTGTCATTCTGGCTGAAGAGTATTGGCTGTATATAAACACAATTTATAATTCCTAAAGACCCGTTTCTCCTTCTTTCTTGAAAACAGAGCTGTCCCTTGACAGGGCTGCTCTAAAACTTCACTGCAATACACATGAGCCAAATTCTTGTCGCTCCAAGGCTGAACAGGCACATGAGATGCCTGTGACAGGCTGTTAGAGGCAGCAATCTCTGCCTGATCTACCTCACACACTCTTCAACATCAGGCATTGCAAGAGGCCATTTTAGCCAATGGTACAGTTAATCACAATAGCAAAGGAAAGTGTACACAGGCTGCCTGTGTGAAGAGGGGCTAATGAGACCATGAGGGGATGACAGAGTTTACCTTCTCTAAACACTTGTAATTTTACAATGACACAAAGAAGGTAAACACATAAGAAAAGACAAATGAGAAATGATGAAAGAATGGTAAGAAAAGAGGAGCTGAAATACACCCCTGCACCCAGCAGTATTAGCAAAGGGTACTTTTAAGTGCACATTTATTATAAGGGGAATGAAGGATTTTCAGTTGCAGTTAAAAATCTAACAGGTTTTGTAAAAATTCTGTATTTCTACCTTTATGTCTCCGTACACTCTAGCAATGGATGCAAAACACTGAATGCCCACAGTCTGATTAATGAAGTAATATTCATAATAGCTGAAGAGACCTAATAAACCAGGCATCTACTAAAAGAGCATATATGCTAAGATGGTGATCCTTGTAAAGTATCAACATTCCTCCTCTAATATTTAAATACAAAATTGAATACGCGACCTGAATTCTTACTTCTAAAATTCTTATTCTTTAGGAAATCTTTAAGGTTGCTAAGATTTCAATCTTTGTGCATACATGAAAATATTCACATTATAGGTTTTGTGTCTGGATAGCTGGAGGTGTCCCTCCCTTAACTGTTTTTTTTAATAACCATCATCAAATATTCCATCAAGGGACCATGCAATTTTTTATTTACAACCAAAGGTATTACTTATCAGAACTAGCAGATGTGGTTGCTCGGTGAGCTACTGCAATTTCATATACAAAAGAGAAAAATATGCCATGCTAATGTTCTGTTTCCATCTTTGGAAAGCTCAGCAACTCAACTAAATTCTCCTCTTTGTGTGATAAAAGACATTATGCAAAAGACCATTGAAGTTTAAACATATTAAATGCTTTTCCTATGAATGAGTGAAAAAAAAAGAAGTGACTTAGGAAACACCTGCATTCTTCTCTATATTTATATTGCCACTTGGGTCTCCAGCTCCTATTGTGATGGTACAGCTCAAAGTCATTGTAGGAGCATTGATCAAAACGTAAAAACAACAGTGCGAGAAAATTCCTTTCAGATACATTTAGCATCTGACATATTCCCTTCATTTGTGCATTAATCGGTAACAGACATTTCTGAGCATCCTGCAACAGGAGGTGATTTGACTTTCACAAATTTCCCTAAGAGCAGAAACATCATCAGGAACAATTTCAAGGAAATAATTATGGTCTAGACAGATTTATGACTTCTAAAGACCTAATCCAAAGCACATTAATGTCAGTGGAAGGACTCCCATTGACATCAAAGGCCTTTGGATCAATCCCCAACTGCTGTGGGAATGAATTCAGAGCAGTAATGATGGTGGACTAAATGCACGCTTGCAGTTGAAACGTTACCACCCAGACCTCTTTATTCCTCAAATCAGATTAAAAAGTCATTTTCTGCCATTTCACAATTACTTCCAGATGCGCATCATCTCAAATGGCATTTTCATCCATCTGTATGAACCAAACATGCACAGAGATAGAGAGGTTCTATGCTGCCTGAACTAATAACACAAATGAAAACCACAAGGGAAAATAATGTTGGAATTGATGAAGTTCTTGTTTTAAATGTGGAATGAGAAACCCTGGACTTCATTTATTCCCTCTAACTACTCTGTGATAGAGCTGCCAGGCCCACCACTTCTTTATTTACTGCCACAGTAGATTTCTTCTAATTAAATTTTCAATATTTTTCTCTAGCCCACTAAGTAAAACAAAAGAATACACATAAATCAGTGTTAGCCTCAAACTTGGCAGCCTGAAAACTGTCACAAATGTCAACTTAATATACTCTGCTTAATAACAGCTCTGCTGTCCCTTCTGTCCCCTTAAATGTCTATTTACATGCTAAATAATTTGAAGCATCACTCTTCTCTGCCCATGTTAATCCAGTTTCATTCCCTTAGCAGTCAGTAACATTTTAAACTGTAAAATGAAAAGCTGATGTCATGTGGAAGTGGAAACCTGTTCAAAGTTTTACACAGTCAAACTCAACTCCAGGATGTGACAGACCAGTCACCAACATCATCTATTACTCTGAAGCTCATGCACCTTCTATTTACTTCAGTTTATCAACAGTTTGGTTAGGCAGGTTTGGTTATCGTGTATTCATTCTGATATGTGCATCTTATGAACTACTCAATGGTGTCAAGTTTTGCCAGGAGGTCTAAATTAGATATTAGGAAAAATTTATTCATGGAAAGAGTTGTAAAGCATTGGAACAGACTGCGCAGTGAAGTGGTGGAGTCACCATCCCTAGAAGCATTCAAAAAACATGTGGGTACGGCACCTGTGGATGTGGTTTGGTGGTGAACATGGTTGTGGGAGCCAGTGAACATGCCTTTGTGTTGGGGTGACCGGAGTGGGCTCCCCCGGGGTTCATTGCCCTTCGGTATGATCTGTCCTGGTTTGGATTCCCGGGTTCTCTTTCAGCCTCGTCACTCCCCTGGGGCTCTCCCATTGGTCCCTGATCCCTGACCCCGCCTTTCTCCCCGGCCCCGGGAAAAACCCTCGGTGAGCCATTGTCCTCGGAATTTGCTTGCCTGCCCTTCAGGGTGAAGATGCATTAAACTCTCGGAATGAAGGAAAAGCAAATTCCCTTCCCGCCTCTTTGCTACTGACTTAATACCGAACCTGCCTGTGCATTCATGGAGCCAGGCGGGTAGGTATTACGTGGTGGCTACGTTGACGGTTGGACTTGGTGATCTTAGAGGTGTTCTCCAGCCTCAACAATTGCAGGATTCTGTAGTTGAAATCTGCCTTACTAAGCTAGTATTAGGAAGTTCAAGAAATTTCTTTAGGAAATGATATATAACAAAATTTTTTATCAAATAATACATATTTCCCAGCATAACTCCATCTTTCCATTCCTAATGAATATCTGACCTGTTATCTCAGTCACTGCGCTCTTCTCTGCTCTTCAGAAAACAAGGTTGTTATTTTTTTCTCTTTCTTCAGTTACTATGTGTGGGAAACCAGATTACTAGTGACTGGATAATCCTACTATATAGATTCAAAAAATAACAAGATAGAGAACAACTAAATGCTGTCAGAAAAAAATTACACTGATCATGGGTTACTAAGAGTTTCTGGATGAGAAGAGGATTCAGTTTAACAGAGGAAGGCAGTATCAGCTAAAAGTGTCCAGGGAATTAAAGTTGTTCACAGTTAAGGTATATTCTGGACTATATTTGTAATTGCAAATGGTGCTTTAGGTATTTTGTACTCATCACCTGTGATACAAGGAGTTATTTTTAACATTGTTTCAACTTGATTTCCTCAAGAATGGAAGCTTACATGAACAGGCTGTATACTGTCTGTAACTTTTCATACTCTCTCATCACTTCTGATAACTTGGCCTGGCCAATTCACTTCATTCTGCAGGAGGGCAAAAGTTAGTCATTCAGCTCTTAAAAGTGCCATGGAAGTAGGTGTCTAGAAAAAGGGGGAATCCTACTACTAGCCTCATTAAGGGCCATCAAAGAATCACTGGCATTCATCCTTCAGCTGCAAGTATACAGGAACTGCTCAGGAGGCTACTTTTTAAACAGGTGCTGCTCCAGTATTTTCTACCATGAAAAATTAACTCAGTGTATTACAATACACCCGACACTAGTATGTCTCTCTGTTTACTCAAAAACATTTTTTCGAGACACACCAGGAAAGAGCAGCAACATATTTTAGTCATGATTTGGCAGCATCTTTTAGATGGCTTGACATTTCAGTGCATTTCTTAACATAATCACATGAGAGCACAGCACCTGGAATACACAGACTAAAAAAGTACAAGTGCTTGAATTTAAATTTGCTGACTTTCATTAGTTTGACACCAATAAAGAAAGCATTCCATCAATTCCCAAAGGTAGAAAGCAACCCTGGGAATGACATGTGTGAAACCCATAACATGTTAACATACATGTAAAGTATGTTGTTAGGGAACTCTCAAAAAAAAAAATTAGTTAGGAATGAACTTCTCCAGCATCAAACCGTGACGTTAGTGTCATATTTTTTCCATCTTTACATCTTATTGGTGTGATTATACACAGTAGATAACACCAGATCCTTGAACAAGATAGAGTTACTTTTCTGGTAATACTGAACTTCACTACCAGGGAGACTTTGTCTTAACATGCACCTTTTACGTTGTTCCTCCCTGCTCCCTTCCACCGTAGCTTTTTATGATTTTTAATGCCTTTTCAGCACGTTCAAGGCAAAATTCAGTTTGGCCACCTGTAGGCTGCTTCAGGTCACAGGAGATGACAGAGAACTACACAGTACGTTCATAGTGGAATACATAGTTTAGACAATTTTCTGTGTTTTAAACAGGTATGCTAGCTTTACTGGAGTGCACTAGGTAAGGTGAGACAGTACTCTTTTCCCTATGAAAATACTACGAATGTAACCATCTCCTATGCCAATGATTCAAAGTGATCTTGCACACTACAAAAAATCAAACAAATCAACAAACAAATCAGGGTAATCAGATGAGAATATACATAAACAAGTACATTAAGTATACTTTTCTTAGAGCAGAACATATCATGTTATTACTATTATGATGAAAACATGGGAAAAAAATCAGTACTAGCTTTTAAAAAATACTTTAGAATACCAGTATAACTCATTTGAGAAATATGAATGACTCTGAAGTGACGATTCCCTATTAAATGCATTCCTGCAGAGGAAGAGAAAGCATTTGCTCCTAATGTTGCCTCCCCCTGCAATTCACGTCTACCAATTAATATAAGTCAGAGAAAACACTTTGATTTTTAGGTCCACTTTCAAGGAGTTTAGCACTGATATATCTGGCAATGCAGTTACTTCAGGAAAACTTGTCTTCAGTCAGAGTGGCAAAGGCAATATATAAGGCACAACGGTAAGAAACCTCATACTTATTTTCCCTTTCTTTCAGACTACAGCAATCAGGGGGAATGTGACTATTGCAGCAGAGGAAGGTGTACAAGCAACCACCAAGAGGTTTATTGCTATCATGAACATTGCTTTGAGATTGAGGGACTGCATGTGGTTAAGCAAAAAATAATTTCCTCGTACAACAGGTGAATTCACTTCCTGTTTTATTATTACTATCCAGAAAATTTATGATGAGAGAGACCATTGCTTCCCATTCCACAGTCCTGCAATATTTTAAGTTATTTCTGAGGCTTTCAAAACCCTCCCTTAGACTCAAATCCTAGCAATACATGCTTGTGGTACATAAATATTTGTTTATGCAAATAAATTTTAATTAAAACATTTCATCTTGCCAGGTAAACATAAGAAAAATAATGCTGATATACTTTTTACAGAAGACTTAGCTCATGGTTTTAATTTCCTGTTTTTATTAGCTTACCTCACTTGGTGAAAATATTAACACATCTTAAGAAGTACATTTTATTCTGGTTTCTCAAGAAAATGTTTGATTGCTACCATCTCATTAGAGGCATCAGCTTTTCACTGGAACAAGATTTAAATTGAAGGAAGTTATTGAAAAAATGGGGCTGCTGTGCCTCCGCAGTACTTTAATACCCAGTTGCTCGTATCTAAAGTTGTTTTTATGCTGAATATCAATATGCATTTAGAAAGAGACAACATAAGTGCTGGGCCTCTGCAGAGGACTCTTTGGGCATTTGTAAGCTTCCTTCTTGTTTATGCTGCCAGAGTCTGTCAAACAACTCTCATGTTGGCACAATCAAGCCACCAAAACAAATGGCTATAAATACAGTCAAAGCAAGAGATAACAATAAGCAGAACAAGTAAGTCCTCATTTGAAGATGAAACAGCGTTTTTGAGTGAGCAGTATGTGATTAACCTGCTGTGTATGGGGTCAACATGATTTATTCTCCCAGCTACGCAGTCAGCCTTAGCCCTGGAACTCGCTTGCTGTCAAAGAGACAAGCCTTTCTCAAATCAACCCTCCCCTATGTCTCGCTAACACTTGGAGCTCTTACTTAGGAAAATTAACTGTCATGTCCTTCATTTAAATTATTTCCACCCCTGCTTGGAAATAATTGTTAGTCTAACAGACGGTTTACCCACGTGCACTTTCTACTCCCCTGTCCATCGATTTACTGCCTGCAATGTTTCAGCACTCTAAAAGTAGATCTCGAAAACCACAGACAGGGAGGGGGTAAAAAAGAGGTGTCCTTATTTTATCTAAATTCTGATTATTGCTAGAACAGCACTCTCTTGGCTCTATACCAAAGAATAAAAAGCAGCAGACCATTACATTTTAACACAATTGTGTGGTTCAAAATAGAGGGATAGTACTGGCTTTGCTCTGAACCTTTAATAGCAGCACTACATTTCATTTAAAAAGCTACTTTGTGCGTGGGGACGAACCTCTTACCTTTTGTAGCTATTCGAACACACTGAGTTTTGGTTTCCTGTTAAGGAAAGAAAAGTAAAGGAAACAGTCAGATCAAGGGCTTTTTCTTGCCTTCCCCACTCCATAAATTCATCTTAGATCTACTGATCAGCTGGTAAAACCCGAGGAGGTGGCTCAGGGCTCTGGGCTTAGCTGCAGAATTTGCCTTCATTGGACTGTACTTTCCAGGATAACAATGGGGGGAAAAGGTGCAGGACAGCCCAAATACAGCAAAATTTCAGGTTATTCAAATCAAATGGAAATCATGCCATAAGAATACAAAGAGAGGGTGCAGCAGGAGAAAAGGGGAGGAGTAGCGCTCCTATTTATGTCAAGGCACAAAAATCCTGAGCCAGTCTTGATGTCCAAGAGCACTGTGCAGCAAAAAAGATACATTCTCTCAGCACTGCCTCCAAAATTATGTCTTGCTACATCCTGACACTCTTAAAGAGTCACCTGAAGCACATAAGCCGCATGCTCCCTTGTGCTTCTGGGTGTGGAACGAGCACAAATGCATCCCGGGTATCCCTCCACAGTTAATGTACAACCTATACAATCTCCTCAGGAGAGAGTTATTTGACAGCAGTGTGCTTCAGAAGATGTTGCACATGCAAAGACAATTTGCGTGTAATTTACCACTCTCCCCTTTCCCCTCAGAAGTTTGGTCAGCAATTAAAATAAATGAACAGAGAAATGACTTGGTTATGGACAGTTTGGACAACTTGAACAGATGAGGGTCAATCATAAATGAGTTTTCTGACCTTATTGTATAATGTGCAGCCATTTTAAAGGCAAACTTACTGAAGTAGCATAGGGTTGTGTGAGAGGATGCAGCTGCTGTTGTATTAGATCACTCTAAACAATTTGTCATATAATTTGAAAATATAATAATGACAGTTTCATCTACAAAATATGCTCACTCTAGTCCTCCACCCCCCAGTATTTCCTCCCCGAATACATCCCCTGGGATCTGTCTTCTCTTGAAAATTTGAAAGCAACAGGTAAAATATGTTGATGCTGGTTTGTAAGCACAGCTTGTAAAGAGCTAGCAAAACTCTAAGTTGAGGCACTGTAAGTGTTCAATAAAAACAATTTTTCAACCTAAATTAAAGCCCTGCAAAGTTTACTAATATAATCTTACCTATTCTCTCTAGTTACTGGATTTACTTGTCTGTTTCTGTTCAATATGTCTACAAGGATCACAGAGTAACCTCTTCTCAACCCTACCATGTATTTCAGAGCCTACTTTACTTTCCTCTGCCTATTTTGGTGATCCCACTGGTTTACAGCAAAGCATCTGTTTAAATATTCTGCAGCTCAGAGGTTATCTTACAACCACTAGATCTCTGTCCAGGCAGAATGCACTGCAGTTCCCCTCAAAACCTCCCCCTAAATCCCTGTAGGAACAGAAATTTGATCGAAAATTTCAAACATAACAAAAAAATCAATTTTAGGATTAAAATCTCTCTCAAACTGAAATCAAGTTGAAGTAAAAAGTCGTCTGCTCTTCCTTCATTTTCTACTTATCTGTCAAAATGTAAAAGCCAAAATAAATATCTATGTTTTTATTGAGTACTTTTATTTTACTTTTCTCTCCCCCCTTTTTTTTTTACATCAGGGAATGAAACAAATTTCCTTACAATGCAGTCTACAGGTAGTCCACAAAAACAAAGGGAATTATTTTTAGCAGGTGAGGGAAATAAGGATGGGTGTCTAGAAGACACCTTTTATTTTGCTTTGTTTACTTCATTCAGGTCTTTAAATAAGAACTGAAAAGAGGGAATGGTCTATTGAATCAGAAGAAAAATCTAGTTTTCAAACGCCTTTGTTCCCATTCTGACTTGATGCATATTCAATTTTCATAATCATAGGTAAAAGGTGAGATTTTCTTCAAAAGACTCCAAAGGCTGCCTGTTAGCAAAGATTCGTTTAGTCACCAGAGAGACCCAAGCATAAGGAAGGTGTGGTGGCTTTCCAATGGTTCTGGTGGATATCAGTGACTATCAGTCTAGTTGTCCTTTCTAGTTCCTGTCCAAACTGACTGGACACTTCAGTTTTCCAAACTGTATCTCAAAATATTAATTTTTAAATATTGAAAGCTTCTCTGTCTGCCACATTTTCCCTTCTCACCAACACCTTTCTTCTCCCCCATTTTTCATTTACAAGAGGAAAAACCATCCAAGAGCAACAGCCTGGGGCTTGCAGAGCCACAGTTGTTCTTCCCACCTGGAACCTCAGAAACGCTCTCCCTGACACTTTTCCTCCTTCCGTATGCATACAGAGCCAGTAGCAGTACTCAGCAGCAGAGTTAAAAAGAAACACCAAGGAGGTAATGAAGGTGAGTGATAGACAAAATTCTGCTGCACAGCAGTGGTGCAAACCTGATGTACATCGTCTCAGAGAGACTCTCAAACTCATGGTGGGCCAGGGGTTAGTTTTGCTTAAGAAAATTTTTACTTTTTATTTGATGTCCAGTGTGAGAGCCTTAAAAAGTTTGCAATATTTTGCTGGCCCACTGAGCAGCCCACACTGTTTATCCTGCAGTAATTTAATCTTCTGAAGAGTGCGGGTACTGAGAATTGGAGAAAGGACTGCGGATGTTATTTACTGAGGAGACAGAGTCACAGCCCTCAAGTTACTTCCCTCAGACAATTACTGGGAGTTGTATTAAACTCTCATCTAGTAGCAGCTACTATAACACGAGGCTGATGTGAAATGTGAATGGCGCACTGCCATGCTGTCACAGCACCGAGGGGATTTCAGTCATGCCACTGCCAACACCTCCCACGTCCAACTCCAACAGTCCTAACTGTCACCACAGGCATGTCTTTGACTCCTTCCAGGAGAAAGGTGGTGTTGGCACTTGCCTTCTCGACGCTGCTCATGGCCTGGAAATAGATGTTGTAGCCTTTCCGAGGAGCCAGCGGCGGGTTCCAGAAACCTTGGTAAGTCCTGTTGTCACCCACAGTAAAGGGGGCTGGCTCTGGCAGGTTTCCTGGGGGCAGCTGAGCAGCAAAGTAATATGGTGACCCTCCACTAAGAGCAGTCTGATAGGTGACAGGGATTTGGTAGCACTCCATGGCACCAGTTTCTCGCTTTGTTCGGTGCGGGTGCAGCTCTTCAACAACAATCTGGTAGGCACTGGTGAGACAGAGGAAAAAAGGACAAGAGGGGAGATGGATGCACAGAAGAATAAAAGGCTGTAAATATAGCAAAGCTATTTATTTCAGCTGTTGGAAAGAAGCAGCATTCATTTTTTTTCATTAAAAACAACGATACAAATCCATACAAGACCTCTTATTATTACTTCCTTTTAACCCTTTTTTCTTTTGAAGAAACACAGGAACAACTGTGTTAAACCACAACAGATTAAACTCTTGGCTGATCAGAAGCAATCTGAAGTTAGCATTTTCCTTTGAAACAGTATTAGAGAAAGCTGAGCTTCAAGACCCAACATGATGGCTGCCTCCAGGCTGTGCTCGAAGCACCAATTTGCAGTTGTCATATCATTAGAGACAGAATGTGCTGACAGGCTTCTCCACCTCTTGACCTTGCTGTGGCTTCTATCTTTGCTCAGAGCTATGCAGATCCAAAGTACAAGTGACATGCTGTAATACAAGCACAGATGGACAGAAATCTGTCCATTCCACTGAAATAGACTGCCTCATTCCTCTACAGTTGTCAATGATAAAATGTTACGAATTGCTGAAGCAGAGAGTATTCAGCCCATCAAAACACCATCCCAATCTACCAATACCTCTCTTGAAATGGATCATGGTTTGGTCACTTTTCAAAATCACCTCCTCAAAATAGAACAGGTAATTATAATTCTTCTTTCTCCTTTAGGGGAACTACCTAACCGCAGGATGTTACCAACTCATTATCAGCTTCCTCTGCCTTTCAGAAGTACAGAATTTATGTACTGAGAGCAGAAGGCAGTCCTTCATTTTATAAGAAAAAAAAGAGGTTTGGGGGTTTTAAGGCATGTAGACAAGAAACCTGAAGCTTTTGAATTAAACTGGCAGATTTGTCTGTCTTGCGTTTGTTATAAAGCTTTCTAAACAGAAGAGGTAAAATTGAACCAAGTTCTTGAAGTGTCACTGCATTGCTGCAAGGACCCTGAAAGGCAAAGACAGTCCTCCTCCTTTCAGAACTTATGGGGCAGCATTAAATTATTTTGTCAATTTTCTCTGCTACTGCTGCCCAGAAAACCCAATAACTGCAGTGGCAGAGATAAAGTATGATCCTGGAGAATGGAAGAAAGAGGAGAAGAAATAAACTGGGAAATTAGTTTCACATCTTTCTTCAGCTGAAAGAAAATGTTAGCATCCCCCTTTCCTAGCACCTAAAAATTAAGCAGGAATGCCTCTTTCTTCCACTTCAATGTGTACAAAAAGAATGTACAAAGTCATGTCAGTTTTGAAACTCCAGGTAGAAAGAAGAATGTAAAAAACAAAAAAAAGTTAGATCTGGGGATATCTATTTCTCATAAACTGTCCATGAACTGAGCTCAGTTATACATCACCTTCTGTGGTAAACTCTATGTATTAACCGTCTCCAGTTAATGGGGACTGTGCCAACAAATCACTTGCACAAAACCCCTGTATATCCAGCATATTTCCTTATGCCTCAAAACAAATGTACTAGCAAAAAACCCTAAAAGCACTGATATTTTAAAAGCTTGATAGGATAAAAAATATTTTTATAATTTTTATTTATAATGTCCCAAGATAAGAAATTACTACTGGCATTCATTCCCTCCCTGGCCTGACCCTGGACCCAGGCAGGGTAAAAACACTGTTTCAGAATTGGGCAGACAACCAACTGGAGAGCACTGGGACACAGTCACCACGTCTCTGCTGCCTGAATTCTGCAGTCTTCTCTCATCAGCTGCCAGTAGACAGGGACAGACAGAAATTCTGCTCTCAGAAGTGACAGAAGAGCAGGAAGCTTGTCTGTGACACCCTGGCAACTTCAAAGGAGAGAGCCAGCAAGGACAGAGGAAGGACAGTGCAATGTCTGCACGTGACGGAGGCAGTGGTCCCCTCGAACAGTCGGTTTGTCACACAGCTCCCAAGAGGAGATGCACCACAGTTACCAGATCAACCCCTCTTTCCCCCTCGATTTTATAGAATAGGGGATAAATGGGGTATCTTCATTTTAAGGCACATCTCCTTTTTTAGGGTCTAGTCTCTTTGGAGATCAAAACAAATAATCAAAGATGAAGGGCATGACAATCATTGTTTAGAAGTCTCTTTTTATAACATTCTTTAAAAGAACACTGTAATTTTTGAATGGGATATAAAAGGTATAGAAAAATTTTAAGCGTGAGACCACAATAAAATCCGAAGGTTCTGAAAAACTTTCAAATAAATTAATTTATATAAAATATATTCCAAAAAATGCTTTTTGGACCCCTACATAAAAAAAGCTGCAATATGTGGAAAATAAGACACAGCTATACATATTGTAGTCATCTACACTTACACAATGGGAAAAAATAGCAAATAACAGAAACTGTTTTAAGTCTCCAACAAAGCTTTATTTTTAATTATTTTTTTAAATGTATTTTCACAAGGTACATTTAAATAAAAGATTTTCCTATCCTCTTTAGAAGGGGGATCTGACAGTATTTTTCATGCAACATTATAGGCTAACAAGACATGGAGGAATACAGTCATTTACCTCTGGGCCCTTTGTGATACCATCTGTTTAAACCCATTTACTAAACACTGCAGTGGCTCCAGAGCAGCACTGTTACTCTATGTGCACATAATAATGGTCGGAAAGGACACCCTGCTGTAACATGTGACGAAACAAGTCAAAACTAAATTTGCAACTTGAAAAGTGGGGTGTTCACTGGCTGCAAATACGTTTTGATACCAGGTAATAGTGAAAATTTAACTATGTACTCTGCTTATCCTTGTGTCTTTACATATAACTAATCTTAGCTTCAATTATCTTAGGTTTTTCGATACATTTTTTTTGTGCTGGTGAGAATTCAGTTATTGAGAGAGCTTTCTTGTGACAGCAGCTGAGGGAATTCCTACAACAGCATTTTTTCCCAGTCTTTCCACATAGCAGAGAAGGATTAAAAAAGGGAAATAAAGATAGAGGAATGGAAAGCTTAGATGACAATATTCCTTCTTCTTGATGACTAAAATAAATTCTGAGCTATTCTGAAGAGTAATAAAAATTTCAGAACCTGCTATATAAGTCATCAGAATCATAAAGGCCAAACAGTTGTCTGAGACAGCCAGGTAAGCAGAGAAATTTTGAAGATACAGCAGCTGAAAAGCTCCTCAGCTGAAGTTTTCCGTGAAGAAATTATTTTTCATGACAAAACCTTTTTTTTTTTTTTTGGTAATTTAAGAAAACCTGTACAGTACCTCCCTATTGACCAAGGCAATTGCAAACAGGTGAAGGAGGTCTCTGACAAAAGATCTTCCTTTTCATCCCTCCCTAAAAATTTAAGCTCCCAAAGAGATATGGCAGTGGTGAATGTTGTTCATACTTCAGCCCTATTCTGAGCAGACTTTAAATACCTGCTAGACATTTCTTTTTATGTGTCTAGTGGAGGCACATCTTCCTCTCCTTTGTCAAGCACCAGACTGACTGATGAGCCCAGGTTTCAGCCCCAGCTCTTGGAATTCTAATTGACAATGATTGTTTTAGTTGCTGCCTGCCATGGTCCCCTTAATTAATCTTGCTGCAAAATGAAAACAAACTAATTTTTCATAAGAAGTACAAGAAAACACTTTAACAATCAAATAAAATAAATTTAATCATTAAAAATTTACTCTGATTCTGATGTACACTCTTTGTAACCCTCATCTGCAGTAGGATTTGAAAACAAAAAATTGTTTTTCTGGTACTCAGTTAGGAACCTTCAGAAAAACTACAGCAACAAATCACATCTTCAAACGAATCACCGAAGCACCATTGATTCTACTGACTGGAATCTCATCCACAAGATTGATGGTGAAACAATACGCGCTTCAAAGTGAGCCTGAGCCATCCAGCTTTGTCTCCCTTTGCATTTCTAGTTCGTAATTTTGTTTTAAAACTTCAGGAGGCCATAAAGAATGCTAGAGATTGCACAATAAAACCTGACAGGGAAGGTATGATTGGAGTCATGTTTAAACTGTGGTGACTAGGGCAGCTAGGCAGTGTCTTAAAGAAATACTGCTCATAGGTTACATTTAAGATAAGGAACATCTGGAACATCTGTTTGCTGAGCAGCTGTGCCGATGGAGAGGCTATGATGGAAATCTGATCATACCATAATTCTGTTTGTAAAAGCAAAAGAGTATCAGACTAAACTTGTTTTCCGTTTACTATTTTTTTTTCTTTTCCTATTTTTTTTTTAATTTTTTAAACATGAACCTACTGATATTAAATGAAATGACCATCTACAGATCCAGAGATTACAGGATGGGGTAGAAACAAAACTTTTCAAAAAGCCAGTTGTATTCTTCAGGGTCAGGCTGAATAACAGCATCTGAGTCCCTTCTACTCCATCACAGCTGCAGGCACGGTGATCCATTTTTTCCCCACCTTCCTAGTAACACTCATTACGGCAGTAAGCCGGCTTCTAGAGGAAAAAAACTGCAGTGTGGATGGAGTGAAGCTTTGCTGAAATATATCATAAAGTTTAGCAAAATGCATTGAATCAATTCAGAATTCCAGTGTGCTACATTTATCTCCTTATTAAGAAGCTGCTGAAAAGCACCTGACTGCAATAGGCATAACTTCAGAAAAGGGAATAATACCATTCCTTCCGCATTCCACCAGAGAATGCTTCTCATTTCAAGTAAGGAATAAAACACCTGGTTGATTTTAAGAATAAAGCCCAAGTCTCCAGTTATGGTAAAGGACTTATTTCCTTTGCCTCTTGATGTTATATCTTAGATTTTAGAAATTAACTCAAGTGGAGAGGGAAGATGACAGAAAGGAAGAAAGAAGTATGCTTTTTTGAGAACACAGTCAAACAACAGCTATTAATACTCTATGAAACTATCACTATCAAACTGTCTATTAACATCTAGCACATAGATCCTTCCTGCCATGTTCATAGGCCACAGCAACAAGCTCATGCCATTGAACTGAGGATGCAGTGAGGAAAACTGGTGGAATAAATGTGAGTTTGTGTGCTTCAGGTTTACTCTGCAGCAAGTTACTCATCTGCAAGTGCAGAGCAGAGAAACCAGAACTTCTTGATCTAGGTAGAGTAATTTTCTAGCCCCATGAGTAATTCTCTAGCCACATCCCATCATGCTACCAGTTCACAAAAGAGCCACCCACCCAGGAGAGAAACCCAGAACCCAAGACTGACCCCCTAAAGCTGCGTGGTGGGATTGAAGGTGGAACCGTGCTGCTGTCAGCACAGGATTGCCCTGGAGCAGTCGCTGTAAAGAAGACGTGCACCACCATCAGCAGATCCCAGTGGTGTCCGGCAGGGGTGCTCTGGGCAAGAATTTGCCTCAGCTCACTCAGGTGGCCAGACACAAGACTGAAAGGATGTGTCATGGATTACATAAGAGAATAGATATCACATTTCCCAAACAAGGACAGCTTTCATTAGGGCCAGCAGCAGGAGACTTGAAAGTCTTTAAAAGCACCGACAAAGGCATAGAGTAAAGTGAGTTTAAGCACCTTCAGATTTGAGAGCAGTGTCAGACCACAAGTCTGGTTTCCATGGCATTAATTTTAAAAATCTCTATTTTAAGAATCCAAGTCCCATACTGAAAGCAATCCTGTTCCCCAAAAATCCCAGGTTTGCCCCAGGGCAATTTCTCAAAAATGAATGATACATGGGAATACAATTTTAAATATAACACATCAAAACCTCCTGTAAAGAGGATGAATCCGGATTTTCTTCTCTGACAGAATATAAATAAATAATTTAATAATATAAGTCATGAGTGACTATATGATAAGCACATGAAAATGCATATAGTTATGTGACTCATCCCCACAACATTCATGTAAAAAATACATTCCTCTTAATGGAAATAGACTTAAGAAACAGTTAATTTTCCTCTACTTTTAGGATTTGGGTATGTGACTTGACATCAGCTGAGCCTTGATAGCTGACTTAATGTAACACAGAATGAAATGCATTAGCCCGTGTTTCTCTAAAATGTCACAAGGGTAATAGCATGAAAACCTTCTGATGCTCAGCAGCTAATTAACCCCCAATTAGTCAACCCTGCCCCTGAATAGTGCTGATGCAGCCACATCAGTAAAACACAAGTGGAATCAAATAATATCATAAAATTTTTACACTAATAAGTAGAAGTAAAGAGCAGGATGTGGACTGATCGTTGCAAACAAAATTAAATTATCTCTCAACAGAGAGCAGAAAGGGAAAGACCCCTCAAAGTTAACATAAATGAAACATTTTAATATGATTAGAGGACACGCCAAATAAAATTTAATAGCTTGCTACATGATTCCTAGTAAGAAGCACTCTCAGAAGAAAAAGGTCAAATAGTTTGTATTCATCACTATTATTCTCCCATTTCCCCATAGCTTCCAATTTTCCAATCATACACATATGATACAGAGTAGCTGACTTTGAAGCACTGGAGAGGAAGTGTTATTTTCAAATCTACTTTCTGACAAACACCTTTCAGTGTCATATTTCAGAGGCACTGTGAGAAAGTAAAATGAAATTATAATGGCTAGAAGGTGGTCTGGGGACCATATATCAAACAGGTCAGGTAGCTGAACGATTCAGGTCACGATTATCTTTAAAAAAAAAAAACCTGCCAAACCCAGATTTTTTTAGTTACCCATCCATTGACAAGCTAGGTGTAGGTGAGAAAAACAATAGCAATGTTAAATTAGTATCACTCAGAAATGAACAGCTCTATGTACTGTGACACAACAAATACTCAACTATAAAAATAAACTCTTCTTGATTTTTTTTTTAAATATACATTTTTTTTATTTTTACCTGATAGGTGCACCTTTGGCCTGTGCAGGTCTCAACAGTACAGTTATTGTAGTAGCAGTTTCATTGAGAGATGCATCAACTCCTTCATAGTCTGGTAAAGTAGGAGCTGATTAATGTTGAGAGGGAAGGAAAAGAACAAGAAACAAATCAGTGAAAACATTTTGAATTTTTATGAGGTTCTGGCTGTTTGGAATATAGAACAAAGCCACAGTCTTTATCAGCCACATGAGTATTTTAAACAGTTTTTCCAGTCAGGCACAATCTTTTACTACAGCATGAATGGGACTTCATCAACAATTGATAACTCTATCCCTAACCGCTTCCCATGAAATCATGACATCTCTACACTTAAAACAGGTTTATTCAAGAAGGACAGAAATAGAGGGAGGAGGCGACTGACAAAACCCACTAAACTACAAAAAAAACCATTTTGGCCTCAATTTTTCTACCCTGCAAATAACTACAGTCACCATGTCAAAGGCCCAACTTCTACCATCCTCCTCCAACAATTTAAAAACCTTTCACATTTCCTCTTGAACATCATGGGAAACAATGCTAACAGCAACCAGTGTCCAGGAAAATTGGGTCTTATATAGACATGCATCTGTGGACTAGAACTGGATCAGATAATCTATTCCCATGCCCATTCCTATCAATGGGTGGCCAAGCTGCTCATTAATCAGCTTCAAAACCATTATGAAAAAACAAAATCAAAGTCAAAACCAGAAGTAGTTCAGGAACTGATTCACTAATGGACTGTCAGACTGTCACGCCTTCATGGCAGCAATATTTGTTGTGGGTGGGATGGCTAGTGTTGGCAATTACTTCAACCCTCCAGCTTTAATCCACTGCCTGTTACAGTCCTCACTGGTAATACTATTACCGACTTCAGCCCTGGTGCAAGGAAAGAAACAGGATTTTCTGTGAATTAGAAAATGATAGATTTCTAATCATTATTAATTTTTCACAAGTTTGAAAACTATCTGCATGTTTGGGTTTTTTGTTTAAATATGTGGCTGTATCATTATAAAATCATTAATGAAGCCTGTATATTTCAAAATGAACTTTCACAAAAAGATGTTTCCTAGCAGGGTGTCAATCATTTAAGTCACAATAATTTAACAATGCTGTATCAATAGATAGAAGAGCTCTGAAAGATTAAAAGCCTTGCTTCATTAGTCCTAGATCCTAGATGAACACAAAACCTGCTCTTATTTCAGGAAACATTATTTGATAGAATTAATGTTCCTTTAATGTTAATTTTAAAATTACTGCTTATACCATGTTCACTAGAATCACACTAACCACTTGTAAGCTTAGTTAAAAGGAATAATTTCACTCCTCATTAGGCTAAAATTAGCATTCTCTGAAACGTGCGTTCCTTCATATGGAGTATCAGTCATGCAGGGTGAAACTAGACAACAGCTCAGCGTAAAGCAAGATAGAAAGGAGAACAGGCTGAAGTTCAGCTACAAGTGGTGTCACAGCCTGCCTTTGAGATTTCCTGGCATTAACCATGTCTTGCCAACTAACAGATCCATACTCTGTCTAGAAAGTTGTGCTATACTGGATTCTGGATAAAATTCCCAAAATTTCTGTGTGGAAAAGAGGGCATATCTGAAGAAGCCTGAATTCATTGTAGTCCTGTATAATCCAAACACATTGAGGCACTTTTTTTCTCAAAATACTGAAATACCAGACATGTTAGCAAGATACACACCTCTTATCTTTCCCTTCTACAAAGAGGTTAGAAGACAAGTATGCAAGTACTAAACCACCATTATATCTGAAAATTTATGAATTAGAATTGGTTGTGAAGAAACACAAGGACCTTAAAACAACCTGAGTAAAATATCAGACTTCAAAACAATCTAATAGCTACATAAACAGAACAGAACACATCATTTGGGGCTTTTTGGTGCGTTGTTTGGGTTGTTTCAAAGGGATAGGGTTATGAGGACTGCTAGTGCTTACGTGCTAGGGTGGAATTCAACAAACTGCTCCAGTTAGCTATGACAAATACAGCATTTCACTTGCTACATAATTCAAGGAGCTCTGCCTTGAGTTTCCTTACGTTTTGTTTTATGTGCATGTGTTCATGTACTGTGAGGAGACTGCGTGAATAGTTTCCCACAAAAATCGTAGGTGCATTCCACTACATTATTAACTTCTCTTTACAGGACAACCTGAGTTACATTATGACAGATAATAAGGAAAATAGCCTGCTTTGTGCTGTCTAAATTTCTAAATTACTGACTTCTTTGATCTCTGCCAAGCTCTGAAGTCACCATGTCACAAAATAAACAGTTTCTCTAAATATAGCATTGACTTATCTTCCGCTATCAACTGCATAACCCACTCTCTTATTTTTTGAGAATAACATTGAAATTTAAGAAATTATAAAAGTACTAAAGCATTTCATTTGGCCTTACTGTCTTCTAGAGTTTACAGTGCATTATTAAGACGAACAATGTTGAAGTTGGTGCACTGCAATAAATGGATAAAGGCATAAGGAAGCAGACTTATACAAATCTGGCAAAACAAATTCACACTTGGTCCCAACTGCCCTGACTCTGTTATAGCTGTGTGCTGCTAAGTGGTGTCACTTTCAGTAAGTCAGTAATTTTCTGCACCTGACTTTACTGACCTGCAAAACAGATGCAGTTCTTAGTGACCTAGTGTTGAAAGGCCCAATTAGTTAAGGTTTATACAGCACTTCAAAATCTTTGGATGAAAGTACTAGATTACACAGAAAAAACAATTTTAAAGTACAGCTGTGCAATTTCCATCTCATGCAAGGATTTATCCCTGAACTTACGCTTCCCTGTGGTGAGTACACCCAAAAACATTTTTAGCAACATAATTTCATAACAAGGTAGGATTTTTTGTGGGGGTTTTCTTTAGCATTTCACAATTTCTCAGGTCTTACAAAGATACTCAAAACACACCTCTCCCCTCCCCTTCCCTGTTCTTTCTTTATGCTGTTGTTTGTTTTTACCTGAGATATTGGTTGTTACATTGATCGTAGTTGCTGGTCCAAACCCTTTGATGGTGCTTGCACGTATGAAGAACTGGTAAGTAGTACCAGGGTGCAGGTGAGAGAAGACGTGGTGTGTGCTGTTCCACAGCTTCGACACTGTTTGTGGAGGTCCTGCGACCGGAACTGCAGGATCAAACGACTGTATGCTGCTATAGCTGACCTGGGAAAACAATTATTCTTGTGACTCTTAAAGTTTTTGTCACAAGGGATTTAGGTCAGCTTGGCTGGAAAGAACATAGAAGAGACATGCTCCTCTAGCTACCCATCTATCTTGGGGATACCACAGAATCACAGAATTATTTAGGTTGTAAAAGAGCCTTAAGATCACGGATTCCAACAATTAACCCAACAATGTCAAGTCCAGCACTAAACCAATGAGGGCTTGATGTGTACTATTGAAGATTCTGCCTTACTTGAAAGGCTGTGCAGGCACCCTTCATCATTACTGTTATATGACATGGTCCCTTGCTGGTTATAAAATCACCATCAAACACTTTGAGCTTCACAATTTCCTTTCTCTGTAGCTGCTCTCTCAGAGCTAAAGCCACTACTCCTGTTAATCCCCTGCCTTTTGCATCTGTTTCCAATTAAAAATTAAGGAACCATTTATCTGCTTTAATCCCATTCATCAACTGCTTTTACATATCAGTTCATGTATGGAAAATTTCATTGTTACATTCCACTGAGGGGAAGTGAGCAAATGGCTGAGCGGGGCTGAGCTGCCCACCTGGTTTAACCCACACTATTTAGTGAATTTTGTAAGCAATAAATAAATAAACAGATTTTTAAGGGGTTTTGTTTGATTTGTTGGTTTTTCTTCCTATAATTCACTAATACACAAAGTTTTATTTTCTGTTTCTTTAAAAGAGGAGTGCTGGAAAGTGTGGTATTTGTTGCTCAAATAGCTTGTGTTACCTGCTAAGCTCCTGTGGAGGTCTCCAGAAGGCTCATAAATTAAATGCACTTTAAACAGAATTTTTATGGAGGTTTTCTTTTAAGGGTGATATCTAAAGATCTAACAAAGCTAAAACAACGTTGCTCCAAATTTAATAACCATATAACTTTTCATGTAACCTTCTCTTCCAACGAAGAAAATTTTGCAGATCACGGCTGTCATGGCTTTGGAACGGTGTATAGCAACAACACAAGATTTTTAAGGCACTTTTACTCACATGACAAAGCCACTTGACAGGGATGGACAGCCATATGCACCATAATTACAAATTTTGAATATCTAATCACTACAGAAAATCACGTATTCAGTAAATGAAAGAAGTATAATATTGAATAGCTGCCTACAGAGCATAAACGCGCGCTGTCACTCTTGGTGCACCTCCCTAGCCCCATCCTATGCTTGTTAGGTGTTTAATGATTACCTCATACTGAGTAATGATGCCATTTGGATCCACAGGTTCCTTCCAGTTGAGGAAGATCTTATCTTCAAAAGGAGTTCCTTTCACTGATTTGGCAGGTATAGGGCCTGGCACTACAAACAAAATGAAAGTTTTAAAAATAGGAAATTCAAGAGACAGAAAAACTAAAAAGACGACAGAACATCCTATTAAAACCAAAAGTGAGCACAGTTCTATTTTTATTAATATTCATTTGCATGCAAAAGGCAATGGTAGAGTGTGTGAAAAAGCACTTCAAAGTCTATTTTGTCATTTGCAGTGCAGAGAGAGCACGAAGTTGAAACGTTAACATTATCCCCACATACGGTTTTCAAAACTCCATGCGAAGTCAAATTGTCTCATAGTATAGCCAGGGGAAACAGTTCAAGCTAGATTACAACTTCAGGGAACATCACTGAACTCTGTAATAAGCATATCTTAGGACAAGAACTACATGGTTCTAAAATTCTTTTAAAAGGAAAAATCAAAGGCAAGGAAGAGCCTCTGTTATACAGCTTCTTCCAAAGGAGAGAGATTCTTAACAAAATAGCTCTCAATCACATCTTATGATTTGCTGTTTTAAAAGAAATCCTTATTTAAAAGAGGGCTGAACATGCGGAAATACACGAACTCAGCTGCCATTTCTTTCAGCCTTTGACCTCCTCATGTGCAGAAGGATCAAGACTGCTCACTTCAATTCCTTCCAATAAGAGATGTTTTCAAAGCTTTGAACTAAACCACACTAAGATGACCCTACTTTGTTATTTTAAATGGAACCAATATCCCTGGTGTAATAACAAGTCTGAAATGTCACCTCAGGCCTCTTTGCCCAAAGTGAGTCACAGCACCTGGTAATCCCATCAACACCAGGCAGAAGCACTTAGTTATCTCCCATTACAGCTTACAAGATACTTTTGCCTACACATACAATTCCTTTTTATCAGAGCAGCTCACCTAGATTTGAACACACACATGTTGAAAGAAGGGGGTGAGGATAAGTGACTGCCTGGAGAAACTCTGAACCCAAAGAAACACCTTCCCTCCTCAAAGAGACAAAGTTGCTCAAATTTACAGTCTTTCAATCTAAAATGCTATTTCTATTTAATATATTGGCATATATTTCTGTCTCTTTCTAATAAGCCTATTTTCTTCAATGCAACTTTCAGTGAGCCTTATGCATGACACTCCTCGGATATTCATTATCAAAGCAGACCGAAGTTTTACGAAGAGCAAAAATAAATTAAAATCCGATGGATCAAAGGAAGTGCCAGGTGCTGTGCTAGCAGCAGGAAAGAGTGAGTGGTCTCTCCCATCAGTGGAATTTATTTCAGTCTACATGAAAGCTATAAATGATGATCTGACCCTTGGTACAAACAACATAATTTGGCACATTAATAATAAATTCGTGAAGTCAAAAAAGCCCAGAAGTGAATAGGTGAGAGCTTCACAGAACCCGTTAATCTAACTGTCATATGAAGTCTTAGGAGAAGTTAACTTAAATCACAGGCTGGTGCTTTTCTTCAGTGTCCCAGGACAGACCAGGCAGTGGATGAAGGCTGACATGCAATGACAGCCCCTCTGGGCTGTTTGTGTCATTGAGAGACTTCCTGTAGGCAACGCTTCATTTTTCATGGGAATGCCCTACAGTATTTCCTTACATCTCAAAAGAGGTATGAATATATCCTGCTGCACGTGAAATTTTCCTTGGAAGATGCATGCACATTTTTGTGTGTGTGAATGTACACCTGTGTTTGGGAAAGGACAGGGGTATGCACCAGGGCATGTACACAGTGTATGAAATTAGACATTAAACCACATCAAAGTATGTGAGGTAAAAAGAAAACAGACACAATTACTCAAAAATGTGCGAAATACTTTTTGTATGGTGCCTTTAAAAAGAAATGTTTCATATTCAGTTGAAACTGGGTGCAGGGCTCTGCATTTGAGGGTTGCATAAATTCTCCTACACCTTTTGTTTAAATACCAAGGTGGGAGAAGCCTCTAGGCTCATCTCATTCCATGACTGTTTTCTTCTCCTGCAATATAAAATTTGATGCTTAAGGCAGCAGTAGCAGTGTTAAAGTGACTGGAATTATGTGATCCCAGTTAGTTTCATGCTTCTCTTCCCTCTGGCATGGGAAGGGTACAAGAACAGGAGCTGGCACAGCAATGAGCAGCTTGCTTGGAATCCCAGTTCAAAAAAGTCAGAAAGAAAAAGACAGCAAGCATTTAGAGAAAGAGAACAGTAATTCGCAAAAACTTCATCCACTCCCACAAATTCATAAAAATGAATGTTGGGATTAACTTAAATAATTTGACAACTCAACTGGAATTAAAACAAAGAAACAAATAAAAGTTCAAGTGCCCAGAAAAAGGAATATAAATTAATATTAGTTTGAAGGACACATTTAGATGGTCTGAAGTTATTTTTACCTTTCCATTTACCATTTCAGACACAGTAAAAATGCCTTTTAATTGCATTGCTTTACCAAAAGGGTAAAGGGAGTGAGGAAAGAGAAAAGCAGAAGTAAGAGAATTTGCTTAAAGAACAGAATATCTTCAGGTTAGTCAAAATAATGCCTTAACATACTAATTTGTTCTTTTGTGTCTTTGTTCTTAGGTCAGTATTTGTTACAAACAGAAATTTTTAAAAGGCTAAAATTAGCAAAAAAATCCCTAAACAAACAAAAAACCACCAATAAAAGAACAACAGCAAGGCAACAGAACAACAGCAAGGCAACCTGTTGGTAACCCTACCCTGAAGACTCAAACTGCATTTCTCCATGTAGGCAGCCACTGCTGTCTATTTCCTGTGACTCCCAGCAAGACTCTAAAGACTTCAGAAATATCTTAAACTTCACCTTTCCAAAACAGTGTTAAGAGCCTTCTGTTTTGTAGTGGGTTGACTTTGGCTGGATGCCAAGGTGCTCACCAAGCTGCTCTCTCCCCTTCCCAGCAGGACAGAGAAGAGAAAATAAGATGGAATAAGTGGGCTGAAATAAGGCAGATTACTAAAGCGGGAAAAGAAAAACAAAAACCCAAAAGTTTGCACGTGCATAAGCAAAGGGGAAAATTTAATTTCTACTTCCCATCAGTGAGCAATGTTCAGCCACTTCCGGGGAAGCAGGACTTCAGCATGTGCAGCGGTTGCTCTGGAAGGCAAAAATTGTAAAAGAATTGCCCCCCATTCCTTCTCCTTCCCTTAGCTTTTTACATCTGAGATGACGTCATATGGCATGGAATTTCCCTTTGGTTAATTTGGGTCTGCTGGCCTGGCTGTGTCCCTTCCCAGGGTCTTGCCCACTCCCAGTCTCTTGCTGGGGGGAGAATGTTGAGAGCCAGCGCTGATGCAGTGCCAGCCCTGCCCAGCAGCAGCCAGAACACCGGGGTGTTATCAGCACCTTTCTGAGTACCAATGCAAAGCACAGCATGAGGGCTGCTGAGGGAAAATGAGACCCATCTGAGCCAGACACAGTACACGCTTGTATGATATTTAGCAAGGACTTGGGTGAAAACTAGCCAGGTAAATATCATCCTTGTGTTGATAATAGCTTTTGGACAACTCCTCACAGACAGCAGAAAAGGCTTTCTTCAGGCTTGTGTGAGCAGCTCCAGAAGCTCCACCACTCCCCACAGCACATTTTTGCTGACTTCTCAGCTCCCATTCTTTTCCTACACGAGCTCTCACTCTTTCCCTTGGACTTACAGGCAGTTTACACTTAAATCAAAACACTCAAGACTATTACAAGCATATTAAGGTGAAGTATGTTACTTAACATTATCATCTGAATAATTCAAAAAGTATAAGTAGCTGCTAGAGGAGTTGAACTTGGACCTTTTGACCTCTGCACCCACTTTTGAAAAAGATTATGTTCTCATTGATTTTCTTTCCATCTGCTGACCTTGTGAAGTGTGACCCCACCATCTCTCAGTGACAACAGCAGTAAACACACTCTTTGCCATGCATTATTCTATGTTAAACTTCCAACAAGTCAGGATTTACACTTATCTGAAGAAGTGAAATAATTCAGGTGGGTTTAACTATATGGGTATCAGTAGGGACTTTGAACTTAAGAAAAATAAACAACAGTAAAAAAGTAGACAAACATAAAATGCACATATATATAAAAGTAAGATAAAACAATTTCAAAGGGAATCTCAGCGAGGTTTTATAGTGCAAACAACACAAGCTCTTCTTTCATGATTTACATGCATCTCCAGAGCTCTTTTAATAAGGCTATATATCCATATAGTGAATAGCTGATAATCTTTTCTTCTATATGCATGTGGGGTGGTGGACTTTATAAATACTATGGATAATGAAAGTACAAACCATCAATCTGACATCACACCAATTCATTTTAGACCAATATATTTGCATTAAATTATGTCACAGTCACAAATAAATTGTTATTCACAAATAGTGTCACTTAAATGTTGTTCTACACTGACTTAACAGGAAATTTGTATTATGTTACTTCTGGAAAAACAATGTATTAACTGACACCAACCACTATAAAAATGAATTTATATTGCTTCAGTTTTTCTGCTACAAAATAATGAGAGTGCATGTAAACAGAGTATTTTTATTATTATTTTACTCCCTGAAAGTCATGCACAGTATTACTATGCTCTGTGGTAAAAGTTATGTGCAGAAATATGCAGGGTTATACTGGGAAAAATTGCTTTGTTGTAATCAAAAAGGGCAGCATAGCAGCAGCAAACTTACAGCATTTCTCTCAAAGCAGGTGCTCATTTTCAGGAGATGGTGACAGTTAATCTCTCCTACTGTTTAAACGTTACAAGAAACTAAAATGGTCCACATTTCCATTGGCTTTTTCTGAGGGATTTGCCATTTTTACTTTACTCTTTGCTACAACTGGAGACTAAGTTTTAAATAGAAGCAAATTTTATGTATTAAAAAGGAAAAACAAAACCAGAACTGCTATTGCTGGTCTTTACCATGAGAGCATTTACACATAAGGTGGTGACAGAAATTACTTCTTTGGAAATCATTCAAGTTGGACTATTTGCAGCAAAGAACAAAATACTACTGAATGTTACTGAGAAAGAAAAAGATGTTATATTGAGTCTTCTCTGGTGCACATGCTCCACTTGGCATTCCTTTTCCAGCCCCAATGTCCCTGGAGCTGTAGCTTTCCTGGCTCTCGGGACTCCAGCCTTACCCTAATGGAAGCTTGGTGCTGAGGCTGAGGTCCCCATCACCATGGGTGGCCTGGACTCCAATGGGTGTGGAGGCAGCAATGTTGATGCCCTGCCATGATCCCTCGGGCATTACTTTTGCAGATCCAGTGTCCCTGGAGCTGAAGGCTTTCTGGCTCCCTGTACCCTAACCCTAACTCTAATGGAAGCTTGGCGCTGAGGTGCTTCCAGGGATGGTGATTCCACTTCTTCTGTGGCCAGCTTGTTCCAATGTCCAAACGCACGAGTTCTGGTTGTGCTAAATTTGGGCGCCTGGACACCTAATGCAGAATTTGTTTAAAGCCTTTTTACATCAAGTGCTGACTTCAGTACACCTTGTTCCTGGGATTTGGAAATGTTTCTCAATTTCAGGATGAAATAACCTCACATACTCACACGCTTTACAACTTTCTGAAAGTATGCAATTCAATATTTGGAGACTGCTTTCGGCTAGCACATGGCTTAGGAACACAGAAACTTGTGGGGCCAGGTGCAAGCCCTCATTCCACCACAAAAACTGCTGAAAGAGCCACTAATTCTGGCTTACATGCAAGCATCATTATGTTGAACACAGCATTTCAACAAAATAACTTCATATGCAATATCACTTTTTTAGCTATAACATTTCTAATATAGGTACCTAATGGAAATGAAGTAGGAAGTTGTTTGAGCCAGGGTAAATAATTTTGCATTTCAGGGCCAATTTTTCCTTAGCTATTAATATAAAACCTAGCTTGTATTTCTAGTCTCCACAATGCCTTAAAACAGCTTACTTCACTTGTCGTTTGTCCAGTGTAAGCTTAAAATAAATCTGTGATAGTATTTTAAAAATTTTTTTTGATTTCTCACAAGACAACTTTTCTGATGCCTTTCACAAAAAGCGCTCACATGTCCTGCAAGCAGTTTTTCTCTCTTGATGATGTGCCAATAGCAAAACTTGCTTACCCTCTGAAAAAAAGAATGGACATTATTTTCACAAGATGTAGTTATTACAGATAAGTTATTCCAGGCTCCTTTTGTCAATGGTAGTGGGTTGGTTATACTCTGTTTCAGTTCACTATTGCTAAAGACATAAAAATTCCTCCTGTATTTGACTATCTTGACACTAAATTTTGTCAATGCTTATGACATGTAGATCACTAGTCTCTCATTAATATGAAGAACTGAGGTCAATACCTTTAGCAGTGACATTTATGGACAACTTCACATTGAAATTTTTATCTCTTAGCCATGGGGTCCTCTTTGCTAACAGCAGCTATTTGCCAACTTTTCCCCCATTAGGATTAGCATACCTGGTTCCCTTGACATCTATGCATGTGTCACTCAGCTATGTGGGTTACACATTATTTGAGACAGTTTTCCATTTCAAACAATCTTTGTAGCTCTACTTTGCTGTAATGGACATAGTTTATCAACCTTTTCTCCCAGGTGGGCTGTTTTTGCAACTTTTAAAGTGCTACAAGTAAAGTTTTATGTCCATGTTTTTTCAAAGCTCCTTGAAGCATTGTTTGTTTACTTTGATTGAAGCATATTCTCTACCTCTTCTTTCCTGCATCATTTTCCTAGGGTGCCAGAACAACTGGGAAAGCAGGAAGGAAAAAGATGCTTCTTATAGCAAATGGGTTTTTTTTTGTTTCCTTGGTTCGGTTTTTTGTAAAGGCAACTTAAAAAACTTACTACTATCAATCACAGAAAAATACTAAATGACAATTATTGCCATAAAATCCTCCCTCTTGAAGCTGGCGAAAGATATTTCCTCTACACACTGTCATAGTTTAACCCCAGCCAGCAACTAAGCTCCACCGAGCCAGTTGCTCACTCCTCCCTCAGCAGCTGGATGGGGCAGAAAAAATGAAGAAAATAATGAGAACAGCAATGATAAAAGAATTAGAATATATGTAACAAATTACAGGCATTGCAATTGCTCACTGCTCACAGACTGATGCCCAGCTGTTTTCCCAGCAGAGAACCCTGGCCAGGTTTCTCCCCAGTTTATAAACTGAACATGGTGTTCCATGGTATGGAATGTCCCTTTGGCCTGTTTAGGTCAGCATGCCGGCTGCAACCCCTCCCAGCCTCTTGTGCCCCTCCAGCCTTCTCACTGGCAGGACATGAGAAGCTGAAAAGCCCTAAATTTAGTATAAACACTACTTAGGAACAACTGAAATCTCAGTGTGTTATCAACATCATTCTCATCCTAAATCCAAACCTCAGCACTGTACCAGCTACTAGGAAGAAAATTAACTCTATCCCAGCAGAGGTAAGGACACACATCTAGACAATATACAAAATATTTCACTCTTTCTCTTTTTTTTTTTGCCCTCTAATTATAACATTTCCTCTTCCTCTGCTGTTCCCCAGAGTGGCAAGCCTGTTGGAGTTTCTCCAGGAGCATGAGTAATGACTGGACAGCTGATGTCTTAACCCTGCATCATAGCTCTCAATATCTCTGCATGGAGCTGAATGAGCCACAGCCTCTGAAAGATCAGGGGACCTCATTTGTGTCCAATGAGCATGTGCTCTGGCCCAGACCAAAGCTCTGGTATACTTTGAGCCCCAAAATGGATACTTCTCCTACTCCAAGTGATCCTTTTCAATTAGTTGTTTGCCTACTGTTAGATGACACGCTCCCTTACTGGTTATAAAATCGCCATTGAACGCTTTGAGCTTCACAATTTGCTTTCTCTGTAGCTGTTCTCTCAGGGCTAAAGTCACTACTCCTGTTAATCTACTGCCTTTTGCATCTGTTTCCAATTAAAAATTAAGGAAGCATTTATCTGCTTTAATTCCATTCATCCACTGCTTTTACAAAGGGTCCTCTGAGTTGGCAGCACTCTGGTCAACAGGCAGCTCCAAGAACATGTGCACGCTGATGATTCATGCTAAGTGATAAATTCACTGTTGGTTCTTGTACTTTGTCTCAAAGTGCCAAACACCATCTTTGCCCAGCAGTGGATGCAGCCACAGGTTGCGTGAGCCTTCCTCTACTTCCTTTATCAAATTCTTCAAACATTGTACAAGCCAGGAAAAGCAGTGAGTCCCTGTCATAGCACAGGTAATGCCAAGTGCCTGTGTGCTGAGAAGAGTTTTCTTCCAAAGCTTTGTAGCTGTGTGGTTTCTCCCCAAAGAAAAAGATGTTGTTTCACTTTTAAAAGACTCACAAATTTCCCTGTTTTCGTCCTCCTTTTGCAAAACTTGTTTATCAGTGTCTCATTCAGGGGTTTTATTTTTACATGGAATACAACTTTCTGGAAGTATTAAAACATACTTTTGAGATTAATTCCCAAGTTAAACAGAAGTACCGAAACTACCAAGTATTCAGATCTAGCTCTGGTAAGAAGAAAGACTGTTTTCATACTGTCTTGATATTCCTGGGCTTTAGTCTCTTGCAGATATTGAATTACAAGCTATTAAAACCTTCCTCGTTTGTCAGCCACAGCTCCAGAGATCTGAAGCACCGCTTTTGAATCTTGCCTCATTCTTCTACGAATTGTTTCATGAGTTAATTCTGCTCCAGGTATCATATGCAACTGAGTTACCACTCAGCACTCTGACAGGTCTGACCATTTCTGAAAGACCCCCAGCCCAGCTGCACAGCCTTACATAAATGTGAACCTTTGTGAAAGACAACCAGAGATCCTCCCTGTCTCACAGAAGAGCCGCATAAAAGTCCAAAGTCCTCTGCTTTTAGGAAATCCTAGAAGTTCAGGAAAGTGTAAAGCTCCCAGCAGAAGGGACGAAATGACATGAAAGATGCAGTGAGATGAAGGGAAAGGTTAAAACAAACTACAACAACTGAAGATACGAAAGGTGGGAAAGTATGAGGAAAAACAGAAAATGAGGGCAAGATGGTAGAGAGGAAGAGAGACAGGAAAACAGGGAGTAGGCATCTCTAACTCCAACAGTCTATGAAGTTTTTGCTTGTTTAGCAGTACCTTGTGAAAAAAAGCAGCATTGTAAAGAATCCCACACTTCAGAAAAGCTTACAAAAATTTAATTATCAGTTGTCATCTGGAGTTTTCAAAGTTTCTATTTATGAAAAGTACGCAACGTAAGTGCAGTTTCAGATAGTCATGTAATCAGGGCTATTTCTAATTAATGTTATTTGCGAAAATGTGGGACAACACCCTATTTCTTCTATTTTCCTTCTCCAAAATGAATCACTGATAATACCTCCACAATATAATTAAAATCACGGTTACTCTAAAACCTGCAAAAACCATGAAGAAAATGCAGCTTCATCTGACCACGTGTTAAACATAGGGCACAGAATCACATACACAATGGGACCTCTCATCTTCTTAGTCCAAGTCCTGCTTTAGGCTGCAAACTGTGTTAGGAAATAGTTTCAGATATTTGATCACTCAGATTGGAACTAAATTAGCATTGTACACATAAGCAGTCAGCTATGAGATTTAGTTTACTATTGCTGTGAGAGCTCAAGGAAAGACTCAGGTGTGAACCTCTCAGTATTGTACATTGTCTGCAAGCCCAGTAGTTTGTAGTCATGGCAAGACATAGACTTTCAATCAATCAGTAACACAAAATTAAAATCTGCATTCTAATCCCAATAGTTTCACAGAGTAAAGCCCACAGGAGGCTATTTTCAGGTCACAAGCATTATTACCACCAGCACATCTAAAGATAGGTACCTTTTAAAATGTATCAGTCCCTCTGTGAAAACAACATCTGCTTCAAACAGTTTACCTTGGCAACTTTTGTTCACTGGGTGAGGCTTCTTCTACACTACACCACTTGTGACACCAAAGCCGATTCAACTTGAGTTCACTGACAGCACGCTGGTGAGATAGCTTGAGACCAAAACCTGCCTTGTGTGCACCATCTTCCAAGAAAAATCCACAACAAAACCAGGAGACAAAGCATAAAAACGCACTTGACTCTGCTCCTGACAAGTACGGACACAGTGACCAGCTGCCATCTCCACACATCTAGCAAGACAAAGGCCACTGGAAACCATAGCCTTTCTTGAAAATCCAGTTAAAAGGAAAATAAATCCATTTTCCATGGACTTAACAATATCACTACTACTCTTTTAACCTCAAGGAAAATAGCAACCGTACACATCTACAATGTAAACACAAACACAGAAGTAATTCATCATTAATGATGTTTAAAATTAAATTTAAAATTAATTTGAATTCCATGAAATATTCTAATTCTGTACTTGTCCATAAATCTTCATATGATGCATCTATGTGTCTATAGTTTTCTGCAGCTCCTCATAGTCTACCTATGTAATAAATTGTTCTCTCTTTATTGCAACAGTAAATATATTCCTCCTCTATTTCTCATAAAATTGAAAATATATAGAAAAACAGCACTACCAGACACTAACACTGACTGTTATATAAAGCTATATTTCCCATTCATTTATTTTGCAGGCAAGTAAACACATTACCTTTTTCAATTTTGCCTTTTTATTTATCTACAGTCTTACATTAGTCCAAGTCTTCTCTTTTTGTTACCTATGGAAGTATCTATTTTCATTTTGCTGTTGTCAGTATTTTCACAAAATCTAAACATAAGAAAGAGAAACTAGAACTGCTTTTTGCTACCACATTTTAAATATTATTAGGGAAAAATATCAATTTTTATTTTCATATCTTTGATACTAAGATTCATGGCCTAATCTCTGAATGTGTCACCATTAACATGTCTACATCTATTCTTTATTTTTTCACAGCTGAGGTAAATTCAACTGTCTTGTCAACGAAACTTTGTTGAAAGCATTTTAAAGAAGAATCATCAAATATCTGGAGTTGGAAGAGACCCATAGGGATCATTGAGTCTAATTCCCAAGTTGTCAAAATAATACTTTAATTTGATTGCAGGCTTTCAAATAGTTAGCAGATACTTTATTCTGTGACCTGCAACATAAATTATTGCTCAAATATATTTGCTGCAGAGGTTTTAAATCTTGAATAGAGTCTTTAACCACTGAACTCAGTATTTAAATATGATTTACAGAATTAATTCTGAAATACTACACCTAATACTGTGAAGAAGTCTAACACCACCATGTGTTTCTCATCACCTACAGTAACACATTTTTTGAATGACTGGGAAACCATCCTTCTTTTTCCAGAGAGAGAGAAAGAGAGAGAGCAATCCAGTTTGACTTGCGCTGCATGGACGGTTTTAGCTACATATGCAGGGTGACAGCTATAATACCTCCATAGTTGCCATTTTGGGGCTAATTAATACATTAATAGAAGAGAACTTCCACCCTTCGGGATACATATTGTAACACACAAAGTAATCACCTTCCACCTGCCTAGACTGGACTTGGATGTAATTTCCATAAGAGCATTTAACATACCATCTTCATCTGTCTGGATAATGGTCTCCTCGCTTTCCTTCCTCCCTTCTGGGTTGGTTAAGATCATTTTGAGGCTGACATTTGTGTAGGGAGGCAAACGATCCACAACATGCTGAGGTGCTTTGGGGTCCATGTCCAAGCAATCTGCTTTGCTCTCGTTGCGTCCGCAGAAGTAGTGGTAGCATATAGTGACATTGAAAGTGTGGCAACGAGTGATGTTGTAGCCCAGAGATTCCCAATCCACGGCGATGTGTCTGGCCTGGATCTCAGCAATCTTCAGTGTTTTTGGTGTTCTCATAGGTTCTAGAAAACAGAGTATAATGAAGAAAACACTGTTAACATTCTTCATCCTTGCACTGAACTGTAGGTGGTAGATGGTACCTCCAGGAATGTGAAAGTAAAGGAAGCACCCAACAAACAGGCAAATATCATCCTTTGCACAGGTACCCTGGAGGAAAAAAAGCTGCCTTTAATTTTTTTTTACTTCATTCCGCTCTGTCCTCTCTTTGCAGGCTTTAATCAGTGATGGAGACTTAGCAACAGTGAGAAAAAGATTTGTTAATTATCAGTGGAGCAATTCAAAGCAATTGAGAATACAGGCACCAGATGCAAGAAGAGTGACCAAAAGGCCACCCAGCTGTCACTGCTGGCTTCCCTTCTTGATTTCCCCCTTACCCTTTTCCTTTTTTTTTACCTGTGTAAATTAGATAATACATCATAATGGTAAAGAGTCAACATTGAATACATTATGATTTATCATGCCACCAAGCAATGCTGTACACTAATTATACTAATTACCTTACTAAACTAGCAGTTACAAAAATGATGCAGATATTAATGAGTGTTTATTATTTTAGTAATGAAGCTATTCATTCAAGCAAAACCCCTCAGAAATAGCACAAAAAGTGCTTTTGGATATTCCCATTGTATCCTGGTTCCTTCAAATCCCTAAAACCATGACTGGACATCACTCTGAGCAGGTAATCTCTGACCTGCTCCCCGAGCTCAGCTGCTCTCCACACTTGCGTTTCCACCAGCAGAGTACGTGATGCTCCCCAAGTGGTCATCAATCTTTCACTGTCTCTCTCGTGCATTCATTCCTCACGCAAGGCTAACTTTTATCATTGAACTTAATTAAAATGATTACACAATGAAAATCATGACCATGACTGTATATACTAGATCTTCACTGAAAATACACCATGCTTCCTCACCAGAGAAAATAAAGCCTGTTGTTGATACAGCTTCAGCCTTGAGTCCTTGCTGGTTTAAGGTCAAAACAGTCAAGATTGTTCAAGGAAGTGAAATATAGGTTTTCTCTTTCTGAGCATAAACTTTGTAACTTGCATATATGGGTTCCAATGAGGCAAAAACCAGCCAAAAGCACAGATGGTATATTGAAATAAGGAAACGTGAATCAGTCTAATCTATTCAGCATGCAGTCTGCCAGACAAACTGCAAACATTTAGTTTCAAACATCAAAACAACCGAATTCTAAATATAACAAAAAGGTACTCCTAGTAACATGATGAGTGTTAAGGATTAAAAATTACACCTATTTGTTGCCATGATCTATCCTTTCCTTTCTCCATTTTGAACAAGCACATATATTACCTTTGCCCTTAAATACTATTTTATCATATATACAGTGAAAAATACAAATTAATAAATTGACTTCCTGGACAGTAGCTCTCTGAACACACTGTGTACTGCAATAATAGATATTTGAAACTGAAAGATAGCATTGAAAAGGTCCTTAAGAGATAAGAGACTTGAAGAGGAGGAGCTAAAACAGGGCTTTATAGAGAAAACAATGGCTGGTGCATTAGCAAGTACAGAGAGGTGTGAGGCAGTCATGGAAAAAAAAAAGTAGCAACATAGTAGATCTACTGAAGGAGCTGGTAAGGGTCTTCAAGGAATTAGTATTCACTTGGCTACTGTAAGCACTTGGGAAAAAACTGAACACACTCAAGTGCCACGGAGGAAGAGAACTGTTAAGACAAATACATACATATTTTTATATATATATATGTACATATACATATAATCAGCCTTTTTCTCATATGAATGACAGTGCAAAACTTACTTGTACATGCTCTGATTTAGAGTTTGAGGCCTAAAAGAGAAAACATATCCGTCACCAAGGAAATGTGTTATAGGCTAAGTTTTCCTTCTGAAACGGAATGATTTTTCTCATTTTAATAATTTCCTCTTTGCTCCTAATCCAATTTGTGCCTCCAACCATTCCCACTAGAGATGGAATTCAAACCTGAATTCAAAATTTTTTGGAATTAACACAACATAACACCTGGCATCCGACCATGAAGTCTGAAACTATTAATGTTTGAAGCTGACTAATCAGTAACAGAAAATCCGCACCATTTTCATCTTGCATCTCTCATGACAAGACTTAAACTGCATTTACACTATGCTGCACAGCACTTTCAAGAGAGAAGAAAAAAAACAAAAGCTTTGTTAATCTTAAAGAAAAATTATTTTACAATTCTATGCAAATTTTACAAATGTGTCACAGCATCAGAGGAGATACCGAAAAGCATCTTTTATTCACCTGTCAAAAAGGAAAGAATGAAAGACAGAGTGTGATCTCACTTTCTCACAACTATTCCCTTCTTTGGCAGAAATTAAACAACTTCTGCAATATTGAGATGGTAATTAAAGTCTGCAGAGTCTCTCAACAGCTTTAGTAAACTCTGCCAACTGTCCCACTGCTCCTAAAACGATGCTTTAAAAACACAATTTTACTCTTTCTTCTGGGCAATGTTCATCTTGGGAATCTCTAGAGGTAAAGACCAATTGTTTTAAACTACCACACTACAAAGTCTCCATCTGTAACACCTCAGTAGAAAGCAATCTTCGAATAATTACTTATCTGAGATAAAATGCTATTGAATTTTTGAGTAGGCTTCCCAAAGATCTCAACCATCTCATTAAGAACAGCTTTGATCTTGATGGGAGCAAAAAGTGTTCATCTCCTTTTTTTTCTCCATTTCCCCATCACAATTTAGGGTTTGCGTTTCACTGAAATGTTTCTTTAACCCAACTGGGATTTAATTTCAATTTATGCATTCTCTTCTGATCTCTTGATGCTCTTTGAGTACCGCTAATCCCAATAATTCACTTCATGTCTTGTCTTCCCAGTTGTTTTCCCATCTTTCCTCTCTAAGTCACATCTAGAACTTTTATCTAAAACACACGAACTTTCAAGCACATGAGTTCTCACTTCTCTGTTGAATTACCCATGTCAAAGTGGCAGCCTATGACAAAGAGGGAAGAAATAAGATGCTCTCAAAATACCTGCTCAATCCTTAACCTGTCTGCTGGAGTTTCAATAATAATGTCAGAAGGCACTTAATATTTTTCAAACATTAATTTACCAATTACCCCTGTGAGACACGTAAGTGGTGTTAAAACTTTTCTATGAAGAGAAAAAGGCACAAAAAAGGTCAATAGCTTGTTCAAAGCTACAAAGTGAACTACTGCCAGGACCACAAGAACAGTAAATGGTACCCAGTTCCCAGGTCACTGGTGGCCATCCGACACCTAGCTGCAGCAATTCAGAGAGCTCATTTACAATGTACTTGCCAGTGCTTCCACCCAAATTCTAACTCCAATCCTACACTCTAGTCCTTTTTTAAAAAGAACTTTGGTAGGGTTTTCTTAAGGTTTTCTTAGAACAAGTTTGAAAAAGCATAACAGTGCCCAGACACCAACAGAATATCTGAGCATGAGGATATGCTATTTGAAAAACAACAATTTGGCTTATTCTTTTAGAAAGATTTCTTGATTGAGAGCTTCGCATTTGAATGAAACAGCTTTTTTTGTTGTTGTTTTGTGTTAAATCTTGTATTTAAAATTTAAATTTTTGGGGAGAAGATATTCATAATTTATTTCTTTCAAGCCTTTTTCTCCATCAGATAAAATGCTGGAGGGAGTCCTTTGTGGTGACAGCAGAAAGTATGCAGGACTTCTGTTGTTGCAAGAAATTCAATATCCTGTGACTGCATCAAGCTCTTAGACATGAACATCCTGCCTAGCAGAGTTAGATCTTCAAACAGAAACCCAGCATCAAGGCATATGGAGGATTTGGTGGTGGTGGTGGCGGGGTTGACCTTTAGATTCTTATAAACACCGCTAACGATGACAGGCTCCCTTCTGCCAGACCTTGCCTGCCCATGGGCTGCTGCTATGACCTCCACCCCATTTCCACTTCTACTTACGGCTGGCTTCTCTCTCTGCTCTTTGCTTTTGATAACTGGCAATACCCATCTCCGTTATCTCCCCCCTCCTCACCCCTGCTTTCTGTCTTGGCACACAAATACTACCAAGTGCTTGCTGACTCAGATCTATTATCCAGTCTGACTGTTTTTAGCCTCATTGAACCAATTAAAAACATTGGGAGAATATCAGAAGAACAGAAAAACCAGAATCATAAGAGATCTCTACATTTGTACAGATTACTAAATCCTCAATCCTTATCCAGAAACCATGTAAAAGAATTACATGCACGTGGCACTGAATCACAACAATTTCTGGATCAAGAAGATTTAACCTAACCTTATGGGATAAAATAAAGAACATTTTAGTAATTCTCAAAAGGTTAACAATTGAGGGATAGATGGCAAAAGAGGCAGAACCTGTTGACCCCATACAAACTCTCAACTGCAGGATGATTTAATAAGACGCTCCAGATAACAGATAAAATGAAATTCAATTTCTTTAGTGCTTGATAAGCAACATGTGATATGACAGGTCAATATCAAGCCTCTTTATAGAGATTATCTTCACTTACACAGAGATGCGAGTGAAAACAAAAGCCTTCACAGCTACCGAAGCAGCAAGGTGACAGCACGCATTTCCTCAGAACCTATTTTTAATGATAATACATATTAGCCTGCTGTCAATCAGAGACAAACAGATGTCCCAAAAGCTGTGAAAAAAATCCCATACAATGAGGCTAGCAAAGTGTGACATGTGCTGTGCTTTTGCTGCCTTTCCTCAGAAATCCTAAATATTGACTGCAAGACAGTTTAATTTCCATGTACCTGGCAGAGGCAGGGGAATTAGATCTTCTGACAAGAAACCAGAATGCACAGTTGTTCACATGAAATGGAAAACAGACAAATTTTAAAGCACAAGCGTTTCAGATAAAGAGAGTGCTTCTCAAAACCCAGCATATCCTGTCTACACACTGTCTGCGCATTCAATTCTTTAACTTGGGTTGGCTTTTGGATCCTTCCTCCCCCTTGAACTCTTTCTAGTCTGTCATTATACAGAGGAGCTGGCTTCCAATTTCTGCTTTAAATACATTGACTGAAATTCGTATCAAGTTTAAGAGCAACCCAGGTAGCCTTTATTGGTGACACTGGAGGTGAAAACTAACTGGACTTGGAAGGTGTGATAATGCACAAATTTGTGCATTTGAGGGAACTGCAGAGAGATGTGGGGCTTATGTTAAATATAAACTCTCACATAGAAAAGCAAATGTATGACCATTATTTAAAAAGTACAGGTAATAACCCCGTAACTTAAAGCACAGTGTTTCTCAAAGAGGCTCCTTTAATTATCTTGCCTTTTAAAACAAAACCTACATAGAGAAAAATAAGTCCTTATATTTCTGTTAATATTCTCCATCTGAACAAGCACTGGAATTTCACAGACTTTTCTTCTACAAGAATTTGAACCTCCTTGTCCTGTGTCTTCTCCTGACCTTTCCAGGGTAACTCTTTCCTTGGTATGTGGGAAATAAAAGAGGATTATTCCAAGACGTCACTGTGGTTGTTGCTGCTTTCTTGGTTCATGCAAGGTCCTACAAAAACAAAATGTTCCCAAAAGTTACAGTCCTGTTGCTGTAAAGAACTATTCTGAAAGACCCCTGATAAGAAGCTGGAAGAAAGGTAAGAGTGAAAAAAGCCAAACAAAGCACAACTCAAACAGGCATAGCTGTCAGAAGTGCAGTAAGAAAACAATAAACAAAGGTTTCTTGCTTGCTTATTTCAGCTTCATTACTCTCAATTACCACTTCTGCTATTAGTGAATAATGAATAGGCAGAAAGGTATTTTATATAGATGCTAAGCTCTTCACATCATGAACTTGGTTAGGACTGCTGAATACAGAAGTGTATGACTTATTTAAAAAGACCAAGCTAGAGTTAAACTTTTCAAGAGACAGCCACAGTTTAAGCAAGAATCATGCACATTCACTGTGATCACTTCTGCACTTCTGGGGGTGACATGCTATTGCCAAAGAAGCAAACTGTAATTAAGTCATGTTATGAACAAAGCTAACAAAAATCCCTGGATAAGGTGAGCTGTACTAGAATATCCATGATAAAGCCCCTGTGTTTCAAGGATTATTAACCTGCAAATCCAAAAGAATTTAGTTCAGATTAATTCCCAATAACTCCATTATTTAACAATATGATGATAATACAGGAAGATCCTTCAGACATCCCAAAAATGCCATGCATTTCAGTCTCGTTTTCATAAACCAGCCTGTCTTTATGACAGAATAATTCTTGCCCATTCTATTCAAGTTTTTTGTCTGTAAGTGGTAGATTTTTTACCATTTCCAAGTAGAGTTAAAGACAGCTTCAAAGTAAAGGCATTAATCAATTATCAGCATTGGCCCCGATTCTTTAACAACTACATCATGATAGTTCATGAACAACTTATCTTCAGTCAGGGACTCTCTTCTACCTACTTGATGTGTATTCCAAGCCAAAACCACACCACATTATATTACCAACTGGATCAGTATTTCCTTCTCATATGTTATTTGAATAAAATATTATTCCACTGTTGGAGTACCTGAACTCCCTCATTCTCAGAATCTACGAAAACCAGGACACCTGCCACGTAGGCAAATGCAAACTGGAAAGTCTAATTGAGGTACTTGATGGTAGGGGGTTTTTTTGGTTGGGTTGGTTTTGTTTGTTTGTTTTGGGGTTTTAGTTTTTAGTGTTGGTTTGGTTTATTTTTAATCTTGTTTCATGTCAGCAGTTAAGAGGCCTGATTTTAGGCAGCCACATTTGAAAACTCGGGCCTTCAATCTTTTTAAACCTAGAAGCATTAAGAAATAGTGAACATCAAAGGAACAAAAGCTAAATGAAGTTGACAGAAGTAGTACAATTTGAAGTCTTTTCTGCAGTCTGACAAGAAAGAAAATATTAACAGGTACATATTCCCACAATAAAAATCATAGGGATTGCTGTGCATCTCCCTTCTCAAATGTGTGACACATACAGAATACAAAACAAATATGGATGTAAACACAAAAAGAATGAACTTTTTATGCATTAGTATATCCATCTGTTTGTCATGTGAAATATGAACCCAGAATAAATGAAACTATGGTATTTATACTGTGTTAGTACTACAGATTTATTTTGGTGCAAACAAAGGCTATAATGCTATCGCATGAAAATCTATTAGTTTTTCTCTTTTCACTTCATCAAGTGACTGATTTATTAAACCAGCTTACAAATTTCTTATTGACCACATACCTCAGGGAGCTGAAGAAAACATTTGAATTATTACATAGATAATCAGCTCTACTACATTAGTTCCAGTAGCAATGAGGGGATATTCAATATGTTTTAGGGCGTATTTTTTGGATGCAAAATACAGCTGTCCCTGCATCATAGGTGTAGTAAACAGATAAATGTAACTGCACCACCGACAATTATTTGCCCATTTTGTCTTGATAGTATGTTTATTCTGTTGCCTCCAACATGATTAACAGTTTATGCATCCTTAGCATGTAATCAATAGCTTCGAAGTCTTGTATTACCTTGAGAGATTAGACATCCCTTGATAATAAATTCTATTGATTTCTCCAGTTTAGCTTAGCTGCAAAATTCCCCTTTTTTTTTCTTTTTAAATCTGAGTTTAAATCAAAAGGAACTATATGGTCTAGCGAAGGAGAGGAAAATCTGGCATGACCCCTTTAATCTCATTCCTACAATTGAACAAAACCTATCTAGTGGTGTAAAACACAAACCAGCATGTCAACAAGCATCAGACTGCAAGAGTAAACACAGGGGGAGCCTGACATTGCAAAATACCTAGGGAGCCTGTTCAGGACTACAGTTGTGCAGTTTAATTCTGTAAAGTCATTTACAAAACTATTAGGGATAGGGAAAAAGTGAACCTTTGACTTTAAATAATAGTGGCCTGGTTATGTTAAAGCAGAATGGAAGATATCATATAAAACAATAACAATTATAAAGGATATGTAGTGTGCATTTACACACACATGTATACACTTTTACCTACCTTAACAGTGAACCTAACTATTCAATGCTATGAAGAAAGCATTTAGAAACATTTATTTGAACATAAATCACCATTATTGCTTAGGTGATATATTGTTCTCCAATTTTTCTCCAATACACATTCATAAACATGTTTTTATGGTTTTGTTTACAAACTATATATTTGGGAGCTTAGGATGTAATGATTATTAAGCAAAATGATGAAGCTGGAGTAGTGTGAATAAGCTAAACAAGAATTTTCTATGGGTATCATTAATGCTTCAGTTCCTTTCTCGTGTATATAAAACTTTCAGTCCTGCAAGTAAGGAAGCATAAATATCATCACATGAAATAAATGAAAAAATGTGGAATGCAGTCTATAATAAATAGATAGTAATCACTGTACAAAGTGCAGACTAAGTGCAGACGTAGACTGTGAAAAAAGGTCACATTCACTTCTGATAACTAAGGATTGAAAATTGCAGGCAGTACTTGGGATCCAGATATGTGTGTGCATGTACACTGATAGACCTGTGCAGATATGTTCACTTCTCCACATGCAGATAAAACATCCATCAAAATTCATCCTGTCTGTCGCCGCACACCTACTGAAATTGTCTCAATAAGATTTTCTTCTGTTTCCCTTTTGCCCCATCTGGTTCCTGCTGCCCCTGGCGCCTCGGCGGAAACCACCCACCCTCCATCCCACTGCCTGCAGCCCACAAAGCCTTGAATTTCTGCCTTGGTCACAGCCCATGAACTAACACATCCAACGTTGTGTTTGTATGGCAAAACCCAATAACAGCTGTGTGTTGCGCCTTACTCTAGCCCCTTTCACAAAATCTATAACACAATACATATATATACATATCACACAATGTGTATATTGCAAAGTGATAGATATCTTTATATGATGCATATGATAAACCTTGGATGAAACACAGATTCATTAAGTGGTTTAAAACCAGAAGTGACACTGTATCGTACAATGCATCTGCTGTATATATTTTGTCCCATCAGTGAACAATCCAGGTAATTTATTTTCAAACGTTGAATGACCAAACCTGTAGCTTCTATTGTATAGAAAAGTTTTCTCTAAGCAGTTGGAAATTTATTTAACAAATTGTCTTAATTTTCTTCATTGGCTCAGACAAATTTAAGAACACAAGCTGATAGTACAAGCAAGCTTGTTTTCTTCAGGCAAAAGAAATACAAAAGCAAAGAATTCCTCTAACATTAAAATCTTTAATAAGATCAGAAACCATTTTCAATGGTATGCAGAGTTCTAAAAATGCTGGTAAGTAGCAAAGGGGAAAATTCTCTTTTAAGATGGATAATTGTTAACTATGAAATTTTACCATTTTTAAATTCCAATGGAATTTTCTCACTTTAGTCACACAGTCACCTGCCAAAGTCTGACTAAACTTGACTAAGAAAACTCCTCAATCCATTGGTCAATCACCACTGCCAAGTGACTATCACAGTCTAATACTTGTACATGCATGAATAATCTTCTTAACACCTTAATTTGATATTTCTTTACAGATACTTTAAACAACATTCCAATTTCAATTGAACTGTCCCTTGATGTGATGTACCTGTGAGAAAAAATTGCATTCTTGTGTCAGCAGCCAAAGCACTGTCTATGATTTGTTAATGGAATGGTCATGACATTTTCTTTAGAAAGTACAGCCCTAAATTGATGATTTCCAGAGAGGAGCTTTTTTTTTTTTTCCTGAAAAGTTCTTCAAAACTTTGTTTTCAAAAAGAGGAAGGATGACAGGAATATTTGTTTTTCATATTAATTTGCTGTCTGGACAAAATTGACATGGTATCAACTCTCTTTCCTGATACCATGTGGCTGCAAAAGTTTGCAAGGCTATTTTAGGAAATCATACCTAATCCTGCAAACCTTTTGTTCCTGAAGCTCCCTCAACATAAGCAGGGTTCTGCAGAAGTGAGCTCCCAAGCACGTCTTAGCCATTGTGAAAGAAGGTCCTTGCAAAAAGAACACAAAAGCAACAAAAAGGCCTTGCTGACAGAGGCACTAGCAAGCTGGGAAAGTGTTTTTTAAAATAGGCCATGAAATTCAAATAATACTTTTCCATTTAGCTGCATAAAATACTCTCAAGAAATTGCCCTGCTGCTTCACTTTCAGCCATCTAGTGTTCTGCCAAGCTATTCTTTCCTGTCTAAGCAGAAACTTGAAAAACATAAAATAATTCATCTACAGTAAAAAAAGGTAATGTGTTTTAGAAACAATTTTCTCTTTGCAAATTTTGTCTGAACTCTTCTGGTTTATTCCATGATCCCAAGACACAAAAATGTTCATGAAAAATGATCCTAGACTATTTTCTGTTGACAGTAAAGCTGGATGAGTGGCAACAGAAAAAGGTGGCAAACCCAGCAAATGAAAAACAATCCTAGATGCTGTGGATAATAACTTATCCTCCTTTTGAAGTCAGGTGTTTTTATAAAAATTTATTAATTAATGAGCAAACGATTTTACTTTATAAAGAACTGATGGTGCTTCTAAATGCAAAGCAAACAAACCTACTTTTCAGTCACATTCAAATGTAAAGTATAAGCTCTTTGCTTTCAGGAATCATCAACCTTTTTACATGCTTTCTTGTTCTAGATACCCATCTAGAGAGCTGTCTAGTTCAAGCTGTCAATCATATTCAATAATTTTACCACATTGTGACTTTCAAAAAGATATTGTACTAGAACAGTTGTCTTGGCTTGACTGTTACTGCAAAGCAAGTGCCAACGTGCTACCCCGACCAGCTCTGCTGCTGCAGTCACCCAAGAGAGTGTCAATCATGCCTGCTGAGTAAGTGGAGCATTAAATTATTTCTTTATGCCTGTGTTGTACATGCTGAATCACTGTCATCATACCCGCACAACAGAATGCAAAGAAGGAAAGGCAGCCAATTAGTCAAGGCCACACAGGCAAACGCGGTATTAATTTGGGAGTGCAGGCTAATTGCTGGACACCCGCATTATGTCACTTAAATCAGATTTATTGCTGAGTCTAATAAATATTTAAAAATAAATAGAAGAACAATCCCTTTCTCCCACCTTATTACTGAAAGACTTGAAAATTCTCCTGGGTGTCTGCAGACATTTTTTCTTTTTGGCACCCCGTCTTACTGCTAACCTTTTGGAGATCAACATAAAGAGCACACATGCAGTCTACTACCATCCCCTCTTGTCACCATAATCAAGCCACTACCTCATAACCTTAATCAACAACCATGATAATTTGCAGAATTAAGCATCTACAGCAGAATGCCTAAAAATATAAAACTCTTCAGCATTGTTTCTGAAGAATTCAGAATTCTTCTTTCTTAAAGAAGGCTTTTATATACTAGCAATGGAATTTTTCTTTTTAATTTACATTCCAAATCTACCTGATTCTTGACAGCTTCTGCATTGCTTTTTGAGCTAATTTTATTCATATCCATATCCATTAATACCAGCTTGTGATGCCAGCCTTATTCTCCAGCTGGCCATATTCTCCATAACCACCTTCTTCCCCTCTCCTCGATTTGAACCTTGAAGTTATGGCAGCTCTTGCCTTCCAAATTTCACTTACTACTTTAATATTTACGCAAAATTACAGTATTACTATTAACCTGAGCTGTAACAAGGACATGTGCTAACAGTCAAAAAAACCAACCACCAAAAAACCCCAAGCACGTTTGCTTTTCCCAGCAACCCTTCACTTGTTGCTTTTGACTTGGCTATCTGGGAGGCAGATTAAATCACAGCAGCATAGAACAATTCAGCTTGGAGGGGACCTCTGAAGGTCATATAACGCCATCGCCTCCTCAAAGCAATTGTACCAGATTGCTCAGGAACTTGTCTATTTCTGGATATTCCCAACCGCATAAATTCTACACTTCTCAGGACAATAGTCATGGCAGATACATAGGAGATATAAATGTGACTTCAAGGCTTGATCTGATTTCCAAATATTTGGTGAAAAGCAGAGAATTCCACAATTCCCTAAGAAAGCACTAGATTTTTTTTTTTGTTTATCTTGCTTCACAGCATCTGGCACTGACCTCCGTTAGATGGCAAGGCTCTTCACTCAAATTTCACCAAGCTTCACTTTGTTTGACATACAACTTTGCAGTTCACAGATACCAGAAGCATTTTTTCCTATTAAAAATACTATTTTTAACTGCAGTATTTAATTTAAATGTTCAAAATAAAGTTGAAAGGAAGAATTCAGGTCTCCTCTTTGCAAACCATGTGAATGTGGCACTTAGGGCTGTGGTTTTTATGGTAGACTTTGGCAGTGTTAGGTTTATAGTTGGACTCAAGGATCTTAAAGGTCTTTTTCAACTAAATGATTCTATGATTTTATACTAGAGAACAGAACGGAGAAATTCACTGTACTTTAATCTGTATATTTTACACCACTATTTAAAGATACTTGGCAAGGGGCAGACGTCTAAACAAAATGGGTTGGGGTTGTCCTGTTTAATAAACCTTAGGTTGTCGTACATATCTACTAGAAATTTGTTGATGGGTGTTTTGTTTTTTTTTGTTTAGAGGGTTTGGGTCAGATCTTACTTCTACTGAACATTATAATAAAACCCAAGACCAGAAGTCAATCATCATAAGTGTGCAGTGATGCATCTAAGTAGATTGCCTTTACTTCTTAATGAAATTATAGGAAAGATAGAGAAGGCCAATAGTTATATGAATGTACATGGCATAGAGACCCGTTTTAACGCCTAGAAAAAAATCAGGTATGTCAGAGTCATGTAAGAAACTGGCTAATATCATTTTACGAGCTGTGCTGACTTTGCAATCACCAGTATGATTAATGAAATTTATGCTTTCAGTCTTTTCTCACTATTACCATGGAAGTGCAGTGCTTTTTCGACATTACGACAAAGTGACTAATCTGTATTAGCTGGTTTTGAGCAAAGGCTTTATACAGAGACTGAAGAGAGAGACAGAATATATGATTTTCACAGCTAAGCATTTAAATCAAGCCATTTACTGGGATCATTACATTTTACTGAGAGGGTGAACTAGTTTATTTAATAGTGAGATCTATCTGCCATGGGGTATCTTTGCCAGGGCTGCAGGACTGACTTATCCAAGTGACACATCGCCTGCAGGAAAGGGGGCCATATACTTTTAAAAGAGAGAATTTCAAGCACAAATCCTGAATGGTTTCAGAGGAAAAAGTCACCACAGCCATAGAAATTTCCAAGCAAAGAATGTAATCCATGCTCTACTTGAAGCTTGGCTCCTGAGCAATGCATCCCTCAAGAAACAGTTCCAGTAGGCATTCAACCCAAAGGACAACAGACTGCTTGTCTTCTTTTGGACACAAACACTACTGCCTAATTAAGCAGTGTGTATAAAATGAAGTTTTCTTCAGTTGCTGGGGAGTTTGGCAAGTGTGGTTTTTTTCAAGCTGCTCTCCATTTAAATTCAGATATTCTGTTTCTAGACACAAAGATTCTCAAGGAAATTTATTTGAAATGTCTGGTTGATTTCTTTGTTGTTGCTGGCTCGGAACCCTCATTCTTGCTTAGCTATTTTGATCAGGCCATGACTGAGTAGCTTGCTAGGAAAACTGCTATCTGTCTTAGAAAAGATCTAAAATACTCTGAGTTGGTTTTAATTCTTTTTAGCACGATTAATAGATACTACATAAATAAAAAATATTGGAAGAGAAAGTTATCTATAGATTTGTAAGAAATTAATTTAAATTACATAGTCCACAAAAAAAAAGCTTTGTCTTTAATAGAATTGGTTGGAAACAAAGTTTTATGCAACCTGCTATTTTACAAGCTTCATTATAATAATCAGCATTTGGCATTTGAGAAGGACATTTAATAAAGCCAAAAGATACCAGATTATATTGACAGCAAAACGATACTGACTCTTTGCAAAAGTAAGTAAAGCTGTAAAACTTGTGTTATCCTCATTTCCGTCTGAGTATGAAAATCCAACGACTTTCATTTCCTTACCTTTCTTGAAAAAAGACAAGAGGATGAGAAATCACATTAATGATACTGTTATGAAGTAAAAACAAATGATGGAGCTGTAGCTATGATTACAATTATGACTTTGCTCTGGTATTGCACGGTTGATAATATCCCAGCCTTATGTGGCTTGTGCTACTGCTTGAGTCCAATTTCCTTCAGCTAATGTATTTGGGTTCCATAATATGCCTTTTTGGTGAAACCAGTAACTGAATCCTGTGGTAATTCCTCAGGGAGTTATAATTTATGGCAATTGTCTGTTCCCACCACTTTTCTCAGTAATTTGTTTCAATGATTAATAGCTCCACTGTTATAGACAAATAATTGTGCCTTACTTCTAATTTAAATGAGCCTGACCTCAGCATGCAGCCATTTGAGGTTCTTACATTTTACCTCCTCTAGAGGAAAGAGGTGTTTTGTACCCGTAGTATTATTCCCCTATACAAATACTGTATAATTACCTCCTTCTCTCTGATAGACACATATGATTGAGATCTTTAAGTCACCTTTTTTAAGACTACATCTTAAGCCATGACTCTCTTTGTGGTACTTTTCTCCATTCCTCCCAAATCTGCATCTGTGTGTTGAAAGCATGGACACCAAATGTGCATTCAGTTATCAATATTGGTCATACTCAGAAAATCACATCTTTCCTCCTAGCTCTGACCCTGCTTTTTTCTCATTTTATCACCACGACACAAAGAACTTTTGGTGACTTCTGGTCTACATCCCCCAAAACTCTTTCTGTGTTTCTGTACTACTTCTTCTAAATGCATGCATTTACTTACATTCGTGTGCAGTCAGTAAACTATACTCTCTATTCTGTCTCTAAACTATCAGAGGAGGCAAAAAGGTAAAAATGAAGCTTCAAATTCAAATCTCAAAGCAAGTACGAAATTCTACAAGTATAACATCATAAATTTATAGTGAGCTATCTTGCCTTTGCAGATTCTCTCTTCATAGCTCAAAATTTTGATTGAATTTTGGAATCAAAAGATGCAAAAAAATTAGAGATAAATATAATGAGTTAAAGGGCAATAAACTTTATCTGAAAACATATTTACTAATTCACTTTGCTCATCACTCAAAATAAAGACTATGTGTACACACGTTAGTCTGAATTAAAATATGACAATTATTTCATATTATCAGCTGCAGAGAAAAAGAAAACAAAACCAGAAAAGAATACCAATGCAGGGAGAAAGAGGGTTATGCCTTCTCCCTGTATAAACACCTCAAGAAATGCAGTCATGCTTGACTGCAAAATACAATGATACAATTTTTTCTTAAAGACCAGTGCCTTGCTGAAAGTCACTGAAGATTCCCCAAGGAGAACTTGAATTAGAGTCAGAGGCCAAACATAAAGATACCTCTCTGAAATCTAATCCTCTTGCCCATTTAAAATGCTCCTGCAGCTTCTGGTCAGAAAAACACACCACTGGGGTTGCACTGTCAGTTTACTTGTTTTTCTTTAGTGTTTTCAACAAATAACTCAAATACCTGAAGAAGTATCAACACAACTAAAATAAAACCAGATAACCTTCTCCTTTTGCCACTCAAAGTCAGATTGTTCCTCCCCTTCCAAAATACAATCTTCTGGCATTAGCAACATAATGATGTTTAAAAAACAAGTAGGCAGTAGAAATTTTAGTGTTACTTCTGTCAATTTATATGCAAGTTGATTGCTTTCCCACTGTCCTTTCAAGATGATCCTGTACAGATATAGGTTTAGGTACAAGAATGAGACCTGTGTCTTTTCAGACTTAGGATGAGCCTGAAAGCATAGTACATTTGTTGACACTTGTACCCCTTCAAAAAGGCAAAGTTGTTCATAAATTAGCTACAAAGAAAAATTTAAGCAGTTAGTAATACGAGCAAAGTAAGCATTTAAATGTCATATGGATAAAGTAAAAAAAAAAAATTCTTCATTCAGGAAACTGTTTTACCAGAGTTTTTGTCTGTCACAGAACAAGAACTCCTCAGGGTCTCTCTTGACAGATCTGACAGCTCACCAGGGTCTCCAGCAGGCTTCATGAACTGACATCTCTTTGTTTTCTCCATAGACACTCCTCTTCCCCCATCCCACCTGGCTCCCTTAGACATTTAAACTCCAAACCACTCTATTTAAAAGGCTCAGGTGTGTTGGATTCTCCTGCCACAGCTTGGAAAAATATTTTCCTGCTCTTTGATCTAACAATAACATCAGCAACTCCAAATTCAGATACAGCAGCAGCAGGTACTTGATTCCAGCACCCAGGCAAAAACCCAAGATATTTTGCATTTTTTCACTGGCAAACAAGAGATACAAAACTAGGGCACTCACTCTGAACATGAAAGTGTCACAAAATGTGTTTATAGTCTTCAAATCAGAAAAGCATTTTAAAAGTCAGGATTAAACTTCTCTACACCAGTGCCAGGACCTGTACTACCTGCTGTTTTTCCTGGGCTTCAACCTAAATGGGGCACCTCTGAAGAGCTCAGGTTTTGTATGGACAAAAACAGACAGGATGCAACACCACCAAAAATTACAACTGGGCTGCCAGCTTCCCATTCTCCTCTCCCACCTCTCTTCCACATCAAACCAAGTCACACTAACAGAGAGGAAACCTCTTAGGTTCAGAAAAACTTGGGCCTATGCTGTGTGAAGGAGGGGATTACCTTCTCATCCATTTTTCTTCTGTCTTGCAGTTGAATACTATAAATCAATAAACAAGCTGTTAAATTGATTTTTTTTCTGGTCAAGGCATTAGATGCTGAATTAACTAAGGCTTAAATAAAACAGAATTCTAGCAGAGGAAATTTCACATCTGAATTGAATTAACACAGTCAAAAAATTCCCTGAATTTTCACCCTCTTCCACTTTAGGAGCTGGAGTCCAAGAAAATCAATACAACATCTGTAATAACAGCACACTAAAAACTTTCCAAACACCTCAGGGAAAATCCTTTAAGTTATGGTTATGGCTATTCATAACACAGCAAACAAGTATTTTAAACTATTCCTTGTACTTTATTCCCCCCACCCCAACATTAGAACTTCATTAGTTGATATACTGATAAACAACTAACCTTTAAAGCGGCTTTTATAATTCTTGTGTAAATAATCAGTATATTCAACACTTATTACATTTATTAATTACTACATTTCAGATTGAGCTGAGGTCTCTATTTCCATCTATATCTTTCATGTGTTTAACAGGTGTGTCTCCTGTCAAAATTATCAAATGCCCTGGAAAGCCTCCTCCAGCCCACTTTGTACGTCACTGGCAACATCACCCACTGTTTTGTGTACAAATATTATGTAGTTTTCTTCCTTCTCAGCTGTGCTATACTCAGGATAACTCAGCAAATACAGAAAATCTCCCCCCCTCAATTACACAGAACAAAATAATACTTTGGAAAATAGAGTAAAAACAATTATAATCAAAAACTCAAGCAAGGTTAGAAGTGTTCTAAAATCAACAATGCACAGCATAGACATAGCAATCCTTATTAAATAATTTTTACAGAAAATTAATTATTTCCCTTCAATAGTGCCAGAATTAATAAATCACTGTTAAAACCCTGTTATAGCATTTCTAAACTTATTATGTTTTGCTAGCCATCTCTATCTTTCCATACCAGCCCAATAAACCCAAACAAGTAAAAATTTGAATGCTATTTTCAATTGCAAGGAATCCCTACCTGAAATGTTTTTTTTAAAATAATTGAAAATTACAGTCCATATGTGAAAAATGCTCCAGTTCAGGATACACAGAACTCAAAATTAGCTTCCTAACCCTTAAAATGGGTTCAGCAAACTGACTCAGTATTAAAACTAGGGGAAACAAGTGTCACTTAGCACTGAAATACACAACAATCCAAGTGGTTTAAACTAAGATTTAAGTGGTTAGCTCTCCTGTGTAACTACTGCATACTGAACTACTTGCCCTTTCAGTTTATCAGTTGTGATGAAAAATGAATAAATTAAAAAAACCAATCCAAATATTTAATTTCATACCCTCCTAACAGAAAACAGATTAAAAAAGAGGAAAAGGGTGAGTGTTTTTTCCCGGACTTTGGAATACACCTAATATATTTCGTTTTAAATTAATCTCCTCAGTCTTTTCTTCTATTTAACATTGCCTTATTCTTTCAAGATTTGCAGCACGTAACACACAATTCCTTCCTTTCCCTCAAACATATGGGATCGCTACCATAGCATCATGCTATTTTCACATATATGACACTTCTGTAAGAAAATAGCAAAATCTCAACAATCCTGTTTGCCTCTAATACACAACTGGTAAGTCAAGCAGCATTTGTCAAAACTGCTCCAAGAAGATCTAATTCTCTATTCTCAGGACAGACATTCAGTTTCAAAGTGTGTCACATTATAAAACCATCTCAGTCTAGAACTTCTTTTTGCTGAAATGGTACATTTCCATACTCTTCCATCAGAATAAAAATTGAAAAAAAAAATTCAAAGGTTATAAAAGAAAGAAATTATGATATAATCAAGTCATACTTGCAGAGGCTTCAAAACTGTCAGATATACATAATCAGAGATGGAGGAGATGAAACATCTGCTGTGGCAATAGAGGGACTCAAAATGATTGAGTGAGCAAGAGCAACAAACCCACAAAGTGAAAAAAAAAAAATAAACTCCTTGCATTCTTTTCACATAGCATTTGTTTTGCATTTGATATTTACTTCCCAGCCACTCCATTGAACTATTATTAAATAAAAGCCTTCACATTTGATATGCCATGAAACGGCTACAATTACTCTCTGATAATCTTGACAGCTACTGTTGACCTTTTGCCATTTGCTGCTATTTTGCATAACAAGAATAACGCGTGTGACATTTTTACTACAGGAAAACTTACGAAAGAGATAAACATTTTAATGATGAGGAATATTTCTTCGTGATTCAGGTCTCAGGGTTTGAGCACCTTTCAAGACGGGCATGACCCATGCCACACCTAGCACAGGCTGCAGAGCCCGTTGCTGGAGCGCTGCACCCCGCCCAGGCCCTCCCAACTCTTCCAAGCACCACAGCAGGCTTTGATACAGCTCAAAGGTGTGTAACCTGTGCTTCAGCAGTCAGCCAGCAGTGCTTACAAACATTAACGTTTTCCATTCTATTAAAGTTTGTACCTGAGAGAAGTCTCTAGACTAATTTCTTTCTGCTCTTCCACACCATTTCTGCCCCCTCTCCCCTAACATACATCTGAAGAGGACAATTGCTGTGTTCCCTGACAAACACAGCTGAAAACCATGACCAGAATCAATGCAGGAACCACCACTGTGTATAAATATGACTCTCAATAAGGACATACTTAGTGGGATCTTGGAAGATAGTGTTTAAGCTGCCTAAATTGTTTAATAAATAGCAATCATTGATGCCAAAGAGGAGTAAACTAGGCTACCTACTGAACAGCTTTAATCAAAATAATGCAATGCTGAAATAATAATACTGGAACAAGTCTAAGGTTTTGATAGCTCTAGATACCAACTATCAAGAAAGGTGAAAACTAAGGATCAGCCTTTCCTCTTGATTGTATGCCTTATCCCCTGCATCTATGGAAATGGTAAAATTTTATTAATGTCCTATTTATCTACCAATGAAAATTATTTAATTTTCCGTCAATTCTTTTAGCTCTTTTTGTTTAAATCAAGTGCTAAATGTAAGGCATAACACAAAGAACTTTCAAAAATTACAATTTACAGTGTCTGTGTTTTATATATGCAAGTTATCATCTTTGGCAACCTTATTATATAAGACTTACAGTGAATAATCACTTTTGGGTTCTATTAAAAAAAAGGCAATTACAAAATGAGCCTACTTATTCATTTTTGCTCTTCTGGCCACAAGTCATCACAATCTTTACTAAAATGGAATCCAAATGACATGCAATTCATAAGGCGAAGAAAAAGCAATTTGGAAAAAAAACCCAACAAACCACCAAAAACCAAGGAGTTATTCCAGCAGATGTCTCTTCCTCCCTGAACGCCTATCTGGACTTTGCATTTCTCAAGCATCAACGTGAATTTAAACCCACAGTACTGCTCAGTGACTTTTTTCACAAATCAGATGATGTAACAGCTGCTCGTCTCTTTCCCTCCACTTTCTTAGGTTTGGTATCAGACTTAGGAGCTGAATTTAGCTTTCCAACATCACATGCAAAAGGAGAGCCATTAACCCCCTTGTAAGTTCATAACCACAAGTCACTTTGCTGAGTACCTTCAGTGTTTAGAGACACCTCATTTCACGATAAAGGGCAGTTAACACCTGTAAGGCAATTATATCTACCAAATGTTGTTGGCCTGAAATATGAATATGTAATTGTTCCTGCCATCTGTTAATTATACTAGTTGAATCACTTATTTAATCATATACATTTACTTGACATCTACAAACTTTTTAATAGCTTTCACAAATGCTAACCTGGCTCTCAGGCAGAACCAAGGCACCATTTATGTGTCCCACAAGGAAATGACACCATTAAACAAAAGACCAGATTTTGCAGCAGCTCGACAAGATGGGAAGGCAATTAGTGCCAGGCATCTCCCCAGCCTGTCCATGCTGGCTAACAGCCTCAGGGACCAATGGGGGATATTACTACTTGAGGTAGGGGCATTGTTTGCCAGCAACAAGAATGACTGGATTGAAGACCGAGGGGAGAGGGGAGGAAGATGGTGGGTCAGGATGTGGAGGGAGTGACAGTACAACCTGATTTACTAAGAAAGCTGCCCAAATGTTCCTCAGGTCAATGAATGCTGCTTCTGAACATCTAAAGATAAGGAATCCATGCTACCACACCACAGCTTAGGCACTGAGCTTGCTCTGTTTCCAGTAGTACTTCCTAAAGCACCTACATTCAGCTAAGGTTGCTTTAAACCGTCACAGAACTGCAGGCAGAATCGACTTTTGCTGTTCTCCAAGGATAAGAGGACATACAACTTGCGTTACTCTTGCTGTGATGGTGGAGGGGGTGTTTGGAGGCGATCTCTGATGAGAACCTCTCCCCCACCTCAGAGCTAATCCCCTTAGCCCTCCTGGAGCTTACTGACACATGCGTTCCCAGCCCAAATTAGCTCCATCCTGCTGCCCTCTGAATCCCAATGGTACTAAAAGCATGAGCAGGGTAGCAGAAAGGAAAATTAGACTGTGACCTGTCTCCCTCAGTCTAAGAGGGAGAAAGGAAAAGAGTTTCCCCTCATTAATCCACCCAAACTCTCAGCATTGGATGGTAGCTGGACCAGAGGTGGGAACGAAGACAGTAAATCCACAATCACACACCAGGTTTGCAGAGATTTTACACAGCTTCCCACTCTGCCTGCAGCTGCAGCCACCTGGTTGCTAGCAAGTTCTGCTCAGCTACAGTGAATCTAGGAAAAGTGAGATAAGGAAAATAAAACAATTTACTGAAACATGTAGCATGGTTTTCTTGGAAATTGCTATAATAACAGCAATGGGATTAAATGATGCTGTGCATGCATATTTTGGAGATCAGCAGCCTAAACTACTCTGAAACTTTTGATGAAAATTTCAGTGTCTCCAAGATTACCTCTCTGAGTTTCTGTTGCAAACACAGAGCCATCAAAATGCAAAACAAAGCAGTGCTGCTAACCCAGCATTGCAAGAAAAGACGGCCCCAGGTTAAAGAAAATGATCAAAATTTAAGGCAGGTTCTTATCATTTGCATATTTAAATGGCTGTTTTAACAGCCAATATTTTCATGCATCTGGACATACTCTCACTTCTTTCTATCATGAAGAAAAAAACCCTGAACTCTAATTAGGGAAAATTTAACTCTTTGAAATAAGACCCCTTTGTATCAGTATATCTTTAAAACCAACAGTGGGTAAGAAGCATGCATAAAAATTCATAGAAGAGGATAGCTGGCATCTCATAGAAATCAATTTACAACCTAGTACAATAAAGCAAGCCCCATCTTATCTCTCCATCTTCACAGCTGGTTATATTCCACATTGCTCAAAACTGCTCACGTTTCCTAGGGCTGCCTAAAAACTTCCTCTGCTGCTTGAACATTAATCCAGAACTCACAGTTGAACCCTGCTGGTGACCAAGTTCAAATAGGTGTAAGGATGTTTCCAGCCCAATGTGGTGGTGGTGGGATGGCAGATGCACAGGCACAGGGAATACAACCCCGTTGGCCACAGAAGCCTGGGAAACACTGGGAATGGTGCAACTTGTGGTCATCTCTACCCTATAAAATTGCATCTCTGCCTAACAGGGAAGTAGTGAACTAATTGAGATGTTCTTATAACATAAAAGTAGTTTTTTCTAACAACTCAATTCAAAATCCAAATAAATGAAGTCTGAGAAATTTGCTCTCTAATTTGCAGCTACTTTGCATATCTGCTGGTTGATGAATTTTATCTATTGAATCCTCTGAAGAGAAACCACAGTGAGTTATTTTATTGTCCCTAGTGCCCAGAACTGGGCTACAAAATCCAGAACTTTGCTTAGATCAGAGCTGTAAATGGACAGGCAAAAGCATGCAGTGCCTCTTTCATCTCTAGTGAAGATCCTGCATTTGTCAAGCTGTCCCTGCTTCTCCTGGGAAGCAATTCACCGTTGTGCTTTCCAGGCAGAAAAGCACACCTGGGGCTGGAGCCAAGGGTCAGTTGAAACACGCATCCAGCCCTGCTCCAGGAAAAGGACTAGAAAAGGCAGGATGGGGGATGTTCTCTTTAAAAAAAGTCAACAAAAAGCTACCAGTGGTCCCATTGGAGTGTTATGGGGTTTGGGGGCTGTCTTGGATCTGGGAGCAGGAGGGAGGGGAGGGCTGGGGAGGGCTGGGGAGAGCCTCACTGCTTGGATCCCTAAGCACGCAAATACTGTTCTTCTGCATACACCACACAGACCTCAGACACCTCCAGAAACTTCTCCAGGTATGCAAACGATGTCTCTATGAGAATTAGGAGAAAATCAAGTATGCTTTATTTGAATCACTTATGGTTAACTCAAATGTTGCAATTAATAAAGAGGTCAGTAAATAACTTAAAAAATATTTAAGTAATATGCAAAACAAAGCCCTAGACCATAGTTGTCTCTCCCCATTGCTCAGAGTTTCCTTATGTAAAGACAACTTGCTAGAACATCAAACTTTCTCTAGAGAAATAAGAAATAAATTGAAATCACATGCTGTGACTTTTTCCAGCAAGGATTAGAAAAATTAAGTGGATTTCACCAGGTATCACAAATATATCACAAAGAGCTATGGGCTCAAGATCTAATGTTCTAGCTATGCCTGTATTGACATCGCCATTTATTTTTATACTAGTTTTCACTTTTTCTCAATCAAGTGTCACTTTAAAAGCATGTGAATAGTATTTGGTGAGGACAAGCACTGCTGGGCACTCTGCCAAGGACTATGAATGCTCAGAGGCAGCTGAGAAAGAGAAAAAGGCAACGGTCTGAATTATGACTCAAAAGGAGAAAAAAGAAAACTAGTCCAGAACTGAAGATTCAGGGAAGAAATTGGCAAAAATCAGTGTGGCATGGGTAGAGACAAAGAATCTACTTAAATACATTTGCAGTACACACAAGCAGATCAAGTGAAAGCAGACAAGTTTTCATTACCAATCACCATAGGAATATTTCATATTATTAAAAACAATAAAACCGTAAATGAATTCAGGCAAAGTTATCAAACTTTGAATTGAACTGCATTCTCTGCTTAGACATCTTAGTAATTAGTAGCTGAATTTGATGCTAAACTCCTTATTGCCTATTATTTATTTCCACATGCCAAAGCAGATAACTATGCATTATTTTCACATTTTCCAGTCACACAGGCACAAAACTTAACCACATCACAGGCACATAACTAACTATATCAATAGTGTATTAAACAGACTAGAGCAAAAATTATTAATTTTCTTAGTCAAAAACTCCCTTTTCCCAAGCAGAGGCCTCCCTCACCCCTCACACAGGCTGAGCTGTGCCTCTTACCCAGCCTGGCAAGCAGCACACACAGTCCATGCACTGTTCAGCAAATAGAGTCATTCATTCTCAGCACGAGCCCATATGCCCTAAAGTTTGCCTGCTTATTTTTCAGGTGTACCACTGGGTCTAATAAATTATATCATTTTCCCCCATACAGCTACCTTCTTATATCATTGCCTGTCACAAATACAACAGTGCTACTATTCCTAAATATTTTGCAGGGTGAAATTACCACTGAATCCAGTTGTAGCTGAAAAAAACGAGCAGTTCTGTAGGTTGTTCTCCAGGACCCCAGTGCAGGGGCCCAGATTAAATTCTATCAATAGCCATTTGTGAAAGAGCTGGTTTAATGAGACCTACCTAGAATCGCTCAAAAATTTCATGAGAATCTAGGTTTTTGAGAGCTGTAGCTCAACTTCTTCCATCAAAAAAAGGTTTCTTTCTCTTCCTGAAGTCTTTCGCCTTGTTTGACAATGAGTTTCAACTTTCTGGAAATCCAGTAAGGGTCTTACTGCCAAGAAACCCCTTTGTAAAACACCTGAGTCTTTATGAGACACCCCAGAGCACAATCATCCTCTTCACTGAATGAGCTAAAGATTACTGCTAATGAGACAATTGCACATTGTCTCGGCACACACCCTGAAGAAGAACAAATAAGAGACTGCACTGGCAATCAAAATCTGGCATTTCCTAACTAATGAAGGCTTGACTTTGACACCTGTGTGTAACTTTTCCTTCACAGAACATTTTGTGCTATTATGCAGATATCTACCAGAACCATCAATAGATTTTGAGCTTTCAAGTCCCCAGTGGAGACAACTGCAGCTTTGAGGCAATGGGGCAACGGGGAGGGATTGACAACCTAGTGACATGGAACACCACTTTGCAGGGATCACTTTGTTGTCAGTTCTGCAGCTTTATGCTGGCACTTAAAAAATAGTGAGATGCAGACTGCATTTCAGGCTCACTTCTCAGCTTTCTCTAAATCTGATCCATTCTTATCTATCCTGTAGGCTACCTGTGGCCCACATGTAATTTTCCCCTTACTTAACTCCCCTTGCCAGTATTACTTCTCACATATAGACTCTTTTGTTTTGTCACAGAATCACACAACAGCTCAGGTCAGAAGGCATCTCTGGAGATTGTCTGGACCAATCTCTCTGGCTAATGTGGGGTCAGCAACTACAGCAGGCTGCTGAAGGCACAGTCCAGTCAAGTACTGAGTATTTCCACTGAGGGCAACTCCAGAGTTCCCCTGGCAACCTTATCCAATGTTCGACCACCTTCTCAGTAAAGTTTCTTCTTATGTATTTCACATATTTCAGTTGTGCTCACTGCCTCTTCTGCTTTCAATAGGTATTTGTACATATGGATAATTTCCCTCTAAACCTTCTCTTCTCCAGACTATTCAGTGCCAGCTCTCTCAGTCTCTCCTCTCAGGGCAGATGTGCTGGTCTTTGTGGCACTAGTCATCCCACAAGCTTCCCCTTTCAAGTCCCATCTTTACTGTCTGCCCCAGCTCTAGAAGCCCTTTTTCTCCTAGTAGACCCTGCTCCCCTTGGCTTCTGGCCAGCTATTTCCAGCCTCAATCCTTGTCTCCACAGTATTGCTGCTTTCCAGCTCCTATTCAACCTACACTCAGTTGAACTGATCTTCTATCTCTGTTCTCTCACACAGAATTTCTGCCAAGGTTTTTTCCCATTTTCCAGGTTCAGCTCTCTTTCCTTTTTTTCACTCCCTTCCTGTGATGCCAGGAAATTACCAGACTATGAAGAGCACAGAGACCCACACTTGTGTCCTACTCTGTTCTGTTGTCTAGACTGAAACTACTTTTAGCAGTCCAGAACAACAGCAGGAAAGATGTTCTCAACCTCTAACAGTACTGGTCAGTCGTGTTCTAATACAGTCAGAATCTGTGGGGGGTTAGTCTTTGAAACCTTAACAAGTCTCTGTCGAGATGTGATTTTTTCACAGGCTTACAACTCCAGCGGGATTCTCACAGGAATAGAAAAAGCCACTCCTTCCTTGACAGAAATTCCTTGTGAAAGGTCAAGTCCTTGCTTGAAAGCTTAGGGATATCATATTGCTTCTGTATTTTTGATGCAAACAAACATATAGCACTTAGTCCTTGCATCCAGAAATCTCCAAAGTCTTCTGGCTGACTTTTTTTCCCATGCAAAAGACAACTAAAACTCCTGGCAACCGAGAACAGGGCAAGCAATAAACAATTCTGTAACTAATGTTTAGTGGCAGCCAGCTTGGTAAACACAGCAAATCCCACAGAACTGCTCCTCCACAGTTTTACGGTTAATCTTGTTAAGGAAACTGTTTCCATTTATAAAATTGAGTTTTATCTAGTTCTGACAAGACTTATAGGCATTTTGGGCACGGATACTACCAAAAGCAATCATAAATTTAATTTCATTATCTTTAATAAAAGACTGAAATTCTAGGAAAAATCTGCAATTTTTTTTGGATTCTCTTACACCTCTTTTGTCCACACCTCTCTTCCCTTTGGTATTTATGTTTTCTGATAAAAGACAAGTTAGTCAAACACATTAATAAAGTTCAGACTCTGAAAGGAAGAAAAAACCCACCATTCAAAGGAACCAATGAAGCATTTCTTCATATCTTTTTATGTGTAAGACTTTAATGAGTATCATCAGATAGCTCCACATCCAGAAAATTGTCATGTCAATCCTGTATATATAGCATGACACCAACTGCACTGTAAGAATTTGCAACAACTCAGTACTTATTTTTCATCACAGTGATGTTTTTAACTTAATTTCACGCAATAGGTTTCTAGAGTATATTTAGGATGGGAACTTTTTTTGTCTGTCTCTTTTTCACTGCCACTAAGGATCCATTTCTAACTAACTCACATCATAGCCTAGAACACTTCTCTTTCTGAGTATAATCTGATCAGTGGGAGGGTTCTTTCCAATATCACCATTTAAGAAAGTGCAGAATGGATTATTCCACAAGTTACTTTCTTAATTTAGTGTCAGAATAAACTGCAAGCAAGAGAATGGAAGAAATTCAAAAGTGTGAGAATATACGCTTAAGAAATAAAAAGGTATTTATGAATATTTGTCCTCTTATATAATCTCACAGATTCATAAGTCTGTGTTATTCACAGGACTGTGGGTTGAAGCAGTGTTTAAGAATAGATGCTAAAGTAACTTTCATTTATCAGCTTCTTTCAAACTTGCATAAATAAATCCATTTATGCTTTTCACTAAAATGGATCTCAGTAGCATCTTACTCACTCAAGCTACATTTTTGGGGATTCAGTCCTAAAAATAATGAAACAGCAGAGGAAATTCATCATAAAATATACTGTTCTCACTGGACATATATAGCATAGCTTTAAATTCCTAAGAAAGTTTGTGGCATATTTTAGAAGAGCCAGGAAATCTTGCAAAAATGGGAACTTTCATGTCAGTCATTCTTCATTAAATCTTTGCTCAGAGGGAAGGACAGATTGCTACTCTGCATGGATAAATTAGGAAATACAATGATGAGTAAGACCTCCTCCTCTTTGGAGAAAGTCCATGATACTTGAAAGTAGAATCTACAATGGATATGCCATGCGAAGTATGAGGCAATTACAGCAGCCTTTGTATAATTAAAAGCAGTTCTAATTCTGGCATTCTGTCAAGCACTGGAAAACAAGTAAGTGTTTTCAATTGTGGCAGTTTTCCAAATCCAAGATGTGCATGACAGGAGTAACTCCTTGCCTTGGTAACTAAACATGAACCGCTAATGGAGGTGCTTTGAAAGGAAATCTGGCCTAATGGAGATCAATAGGAAACTTTGGCAGATTAGGTATGCATTGTGCTCTGAGCCTGGACAGGGTGGAAAGACATTCAGATGCGCAAAATGAATTAATTAGAAATTGAAATTCACTGGTTTTCTCCAGAAATCTTCTTCCAACAGTGACCTCTGTAATAGATCATAGCACTAGCATTTCCATCTCATGGAAGCTGTAATTAAAGAGCTTCCAGTTACTGAGAGATTAAGAAAAAAAAAAATTGACAGGAAACACGTCATCCCTTAAGTACTGTTTTGTGATGAAAAACTCCTATACAGTGTATACATAAGAAATATGCATGAAAGTAACTGAATTTTGTGACAGAGGTTTAATATCTGACAGTCTTAAACTGTAGCTTTCAAAATAAAGACTGCGTGGTTTTGGATATGGGTAAGGGAAGACAGAGAGGAATGCTGGTTAATATTTATGTTCACCTATTGGTTACACTCGATAAATGTGGTTTTCCTGGAAGTTAATATTTGACACCAGACCGCTTTATGACTAATGAAGAAGAAACAAGTCTAGATGTGGACTCCAAGATGGGGAGTCAACACAACAAAGATGTGCAGTGAAATGCCTGAAAAGCCTCTTGTTGATATATACAGTGCAAGGATAAGGAGTCCAGGGATAATGAATATGTACAAATAGTATTCGTAATTATTCTGGCCAGAGTGAACTTGCCATTCATTACCTCAGCATACTTGAGAAAAAAAAGGCAGGGTTTTTTGTGTTGGTTTTGGTTTTGGTTTTAAGGGGCTATTTAATTTTTCACCTTGGACTTCCACCAATCAGCCAACAAACTGCATTATTACTAAGATAACACAGAGCAAGGATACAGGGATATTAAGCAACAGGTCATAAGAAAGATGGTAAGATTTGACCCCCTCCCTCTGCCTGCTGTTTAAGAGGCAAGTGTAGCATGCAACATTTGAAGTGCCTGTGGAGCTTTCCCTCTTGACAGAAAATATCAACAAACTATACAGCTCTGCTACACTTTGCCAAGGTGAAATGCAGCCTTCAAAGGTCTTGTAACAGAATGATACAAATACAGCTCTTTTTAGTGAAAACGTAACAACAGAGAGAGAGAAACAGTGTTTCCTTTATTAGCTTTCTTCTCACCAGGCAGAAAGAGCTCTTTCAATAAAAAAACTGACTCATCACAAGGCAGTCTATAAAATTTAGGTGCATGCTAGGCTTCTAAAAAAGTCTAATGTCGGACAGATTTCCATATATGTTCCAAAACGAGTCCCTTTTTATTCAAATACCTGCCATCTAACTATGTTTGCTTTCCTAAGAGAAGACATGTTGTCTCTTCAGAGGATAAACGTGAGTGCATTGGGAAAAGCTGAAATCAGCCTGGCCCTTCACTTATGCACAGTGGTGTGCAGCAGGTCAGAGGGTAGATGACCTCTGATCAGGATTCTTGAATGTTGTGCCTGTGCAAATGCTACACAACTGCCTGCAGCTGCCGTCTAGCACTGGCCTGCCCAACTTGGGTTTGCTGATTTTAAATTCACTCTCTCAAAACCATTGTATTCTCAAAAATGTGCTTTTGATTTTTCTTGAAGGCCACGAGTATTTTAGATTTCTTTTCAGCCTAGAAAAAACCTCTGAGACGTCTTACCTGCAGCTTGTGTCACATCCAATTTATTTTACAAACAGCTGTGCAATTTAATCCTCAAATTCTACAGATTTATTAGAAAGTGCAAGTCACAGGGCTCACAAATTAAGACCTAATACATTTTCTTCCTAGTAATGTAAGGCATGGGAAGCAACTAGCAGCCAGCAGCCAAAATGAAAATAGAAGGGAAAAGAAAGTATCAATGAAGTCACACCATCACTGTGGACAGCTGAGAAAGTCACAATTCTGCCCACTTAATTTGTTTAACTCACTTTGCAGAGTGTTTCCTTTTATAAACATGTTTAAATGCAGAGTGCATAACTGTAAGCAAATCCTATAACCGCTCTACTTTTCTTTCAGGCATGCTACAATTCTGTCTAATCAGGGTAAACAATTCACTCTAATGAAACCTAAATATATTAGTGACAGTTGAACATGTTTTGCATCATATAGCTAGGAAAATTACATATCTCTCCCATATAGAAATTAACTTCAGTAACCCCATGAACAATAATTACAATCAACTAACATGAAAACACAACACGACAAAATGCACCCTGCAATTTATCTCCTCAACAAAATTACACTGTACAGAAGAGAAGGTATTCTATCACTTAACTCAGTACTGGTGCACCAAATGGCTAATGAAGTTCCTTCACTCACTGCAGATTGCTCCAAATCCCTAGCCAGCTAAGAGGAAACAGATGCCATACACATAGATTCTTTTAGACATTAACACGAATATAATCCAGCTGATCTCTATACTATGATTTGTTGTCTTCTTGTTTTCTGCATGTAAAAAGAAAAAGCTAGAACAAGACAGCTCTTCCTTGCACCTCAGATAAAATGGTATGGGTTTCAAATGTGAAGGAAAATAAATAAATCCAACCACACCTTCGAACACATTATTAGGCCCAGTGTTAAAACAACAAGAAATATACATAAACTTTCAAGAAGTAAAATTTAAAAGGGCACCATCAAATGGGTTAACATTTCATTAAGAGTGTCGGCATTCATCTTGACATACCAAAAAAAGGAAGAACATCACTGGTATCATATGTAAGTGTATCCATGACTGTAAACCATTTTAAATCACCGAAAGAGACATCATTTGAGCACTACAATGAAAAAGAAGGAAAACATACAAAATTTAGATGGAAAACCCAAGGCTACACCCATAACAGATAAAATCTGGGCTCAAGAAATTGTCAAGAAATGCCTTTCTTCTGCCTTTCCAGCAAGTACAAGTAGCATTAATTCCATTAATTCCAATAAAAACACAGTAAAGCTACACTTCATGAAAAATACCTTAGGTCATAGTCCGATCCATATTTAATAGAGCTTTGGATGTATTAAGAAATAAATATAGGTAATATAAAAGCAAAAATATATTTCAAAATAAAAGATATGCTGTTTGAGGATACTGGAAATATGGAGCCATGAATTTTGCAGTGTTAAAACATGCTGGACAGAATATTTGAAGATAAAAATCACTTCTGCTTAAATGAAGAAGCAATTATCTCTACCTCTGTGTTTCATCAATTCCCCATTAAAAGAACAGGATGATAACTACACACACTTCATTTTCATTGTATATATTCTCCCTGCTTCTCTCTGCCCATCGTTTTATAAAGTGACTCTTAAAGAGAGATGATAAAAGTGTATTTTATGACAAGGGAAATCAAAAGAAGGGGCTAAAAGAAATTTTCTACTTCAACATCATCCTGCTTTACATGACTCACAATTTTTGTAGGGAGAGAGGCATCCTCTAGTCCACATGAGGAACAAAAGTTTGAAAATACTTCTTTTGATATTGAAAGCATGGTGAGACATTGGCACAAGTACCCCAGAGAAACTTAGAGGCTCCAGCCTGGGAAGTCTTAAAGTTCAGGTTGGCTGGAGCTCTGAGCAACCTGACGTATCACAGAATCATATCACAGAATTGATCGGTTGATCTCCAAATCAGATGTGTGATCCACTTGGTGGCCAAGGAATTGGCTGGACAGTTGCACTCAAAGAGTTGGGGTCAAGGGCTGATGGCGTTCCTCAGGGGTTGGTGTTGGGCCCAGCATTGTTTAACATCTTTGTTGGTGATATGGACAGTGGGATTGAGCACTCGCTCAAAAATTTTGCTGCCGACAGCAACCTGAGTGATGTAGACAACACACTGGAGGGAAGCGATTCACAGGCTTGAGAGGTGGGCTGTGCGAACCTAATGAAGTTCAACATGGCCAAGTGCAGGGTCCTGCACCTGGATCAGGACAATTCCAAGCACAAATACAGGCTGGGTGGAGAATGGTGATAGGACAAGGGATAACAACTTTAAACTGAAAGAGGGTGGGTTTAGATTAGATGCCAGGAAGACATTCTTTTCTGTGAGGATAGTGAGGCACTAGCACAGGTCACCCAGACAAGCTGTGGGTGTCCCATCCCTGGAAGCGTTCAAGGCCAGGGTGGATGGGGCCCCAAGCAACCCGGTCTAGTGGAAGGTGTCCCTGCCCATGGCAGGTGATCTTTAAGGTCCCTTCCCACATAAACCATTCTGTGATTCCATGTTTTGATGATTATTAGCTTGAGTGAATTGTGGTACACTGACAAGTTAAAAGAAATCAATGCATTCATAAATTGAAATAGACTCCATTTAAAAAATATTACATTATCAAGATTTTAGGTGTGCATCATAAAGAAGGTTCAGTAACTCAGGTATCAATAGACATTTCAATGATATTCAACAACTTCTAAAACACCTACCTGCCTTGAAATACATGTGTGAGTTAACAATTTGTCTCACAGGATGATGAAGTTGAATCATTTACATGAACATTATTTATACACTTGGGCCTGGACTTTGAGTCTATCTAAAATAAAAAGTATCAGTTGCTCTTGTTCTCCCTGATGTCTTTATCCTAGCCAACAAATCTCAGACATTCTCATAAGGCAAAAGAAGTGGAGAAGTGCAGAAATAATAATAGTAGAAGTAGCTTCTGATCAGAATGAAATCATAAACCCTTCAGCCAAAATCAACAACACCCTGCAAGCTTGATATCCTCCAGTTATCACTCCACTAGGAGGGTGCAAGAGTGTCTCTGTGAGAAGCTGAAGAAGCAGCACAAATTCATTCATTTTCAGTTTTAAAATTCAAATTGAGCTGCCTGCAGAGAAGCTGATAAGCTCTCTAGTAGAGTATAAAGTGTACACAGACCTTAAGATCTAGCACATGTGGATTATGTGTAATGAAGTAAAAGGAATAAATATCATCTAGGGTGAACAAATCCATCACAACTGTTATCCATGCAAGCAAAACAAAGCACAAAATGCAGCCAGAGTTATGAATATAAATATCTAGAAGAGTATATAAATGTTACATTTACTAAAATGTGCCTTGGAGTTCCCAGTAAAGTGAGGTTCCATGGTACACATTACATTTTTAGGTGAACATATAGCAGAAGGTAGGGAGCATTCTTCTTCAACTGTTGGGTTAACAAAGAGTGGTCAGAAGCAGAAAGGAAATTTTTAAAAGGAGTTTCAAGCTAACCAAAAGACTTATCCCACTCTTGCTTGAATAAATGTTTATTTATTTTAACTCACATACATATTCAAGGTTGTTATTCACTGTCTTTTTTGTAACACCTCCATTTCTGATGGGGCCACAGCTGTGAAGCAGATAATAGTGTTACCCAAGTTCCTGGGTGCTTTCTTCTGCTGGGTCTGGGCCAATTTCTTTTCCTCCTTATTCCTTATCTGAAATCTCTCCTGATAACAATGCCTCAAAAAACCCCAAAAAAACAAACCAAACCAAAACAAACCCAAAAAACCAAAACAACAAAACAAACCCATTAATGTGAAGTGGCTAAGCCAATAATGCCCCATGTTTCCTTGAGCTTTGTTTCTGTCAGTCTCCTGTTTTAACTTTTTCTTCTATCTTATTTACAGCAAGAACCAATTTTTTTCCCTTCAGACATTTATTGGGTCTATCAGAGAAGAGCCTTATGCTATTTCAGAGGAAAATGGATGATTTTCTGCAACAGAGAAGAGATAATTTTTGAATTTCCTAACACTGGAAGCAAATGAGTTAAAAAGAAAAAAAAAGTGTATAACTACTTGGAATAAACATTAGTGAATGTTGTTCACCGTGGTAATTCACAGCATATTAGCAAATATTCTAAAGCATTTTGATACTCAAACCATTTCGAAAATAGGAATACATTTCAGGAAAAAATTATATGGTAAGTGAGCCAGAGTGCAAATTAGTATTGGCTGTAATTCTGTTCCATTTAATTTGTTAGTCTGGGCTCGCTACATATGGGCAAACTCTCAGAAAATGAGTGCTTCTTTACTGCTCCATTTGCAAATGTGTGCTGGGGCAGTGACAAGTTGTAGAATTAATACTTTAATATTCTTTCTTGAGCATTTTTTTTCTTAGTTTCATATCTTGTTTGCAAACTACACACAGTGCACAATTGCTTCAAATATGAACATTTTTCCAATACAAATGAACAGCCTGAAGAACATACACCACAGGGGCACAGTGGAAACATTCTCCCTGGTTTGTTATAATTTGCAAATCATTTACTTTAGGTCAGTACCATTGTTAACTTTTGAGACATAGCATCTACATTCCTTCCATCTAAACTGAATTTTAACTCTTGCATACAAATGAGCAAACACAACAGGAGGTCACTGCAAGATTTGGTTTTCAGACTCTCAGCTCTGAACTAATTCTGTTTTATCATATATTCACAATTTTCATTCCCCTCATCAACTCCCCACTTCAGATTAAACATAATTTATTGGAAAGGTATTGATGATATTTAAAAATACCTGTTCTAACATTAAAATCACTACATTAAGAACAGCCAATTACAAGAGTCAAAGGCCAAATAATAAATATGAAAAAAAAAAAACCAGCAATAAATACCAAGATAATACTCGTATTGGAAAGCAAAATGTTGGTGAGTATTATAGAAGAGACACTTTCAGAATTTGAAGTTGTGGATGAAAGATTAAGGTTCTGAAATTTCTTTCAGGGTCTTAGGTTATCTAATTAGTTTTCACATAAAGCATTGATGAGAACTCATTTTTATTTGAAAGCTCAGACAACATCCATGCCACAGTAAACCATGTGATGCTGCTTGGCTACATCCTGTTTTTATGTCAGCAGCACAGGCACCTATGTAGGACCAGAGATGAGGCAGCACTGATCTCAGAGCAGGCAGGAGCTCTCTGAGCTTGTTCAGGTACCTAGGTAGGTTTTTGGGCTTTTGCAGTGCTCTCTGCTACCTTAGCAATACTCCTACCTAACTTAAGATGGTTAGTTTAAAATTTGTCCAGGTTTACACAAGTTTCAGCAAGATTTGACTCTATGACTTGCATGTGTGCCAGGCAGAACCTGATCAGGAAGTTGGAAATATATCCCTGAATTACACTTAGGTATGTAAATTACTTAATCATGCTTTAGCAAAACATTTGTTTTAGCATGTTATAGTTGCCTTTACTATGCAGGTTAAGAACTTCTCTCTACTTAACAGTCAATACTTCTAAGAGAGCCTGAAGGTTTGGGAATACTTAAGTTACCCTGAAATATGTCGTGGTCAGTAGGGGCACATACTGTGCCTGGGATCCAGCCTTACCCTTTTCTCTTCTTTCACAGTGAGTTCAGTGCTCTAATTCTTTTTCTTTTTTTTTTTTTTTTTTTCACAAAATTTTGGCTTAACTAATAGCTTTAGTCACGGTGAATACAGCTCTGCAGCTCACTCAGCAAGTGCATCCATCCCCTTTGGCAAAGCAGATGACTTGCAGGTGCCTGTATTCTGCAGAGGGGCATTGGGGTTGTGCTGACAACCTGGCAGCATTTCTCCCTGACTTCTGAGAACAGAGATCCATTGTGCCCTTTCCTTGCAGGACAGCTCTGGACTCCTACCTCCACATACTACATAGGGGTCAGGATATCCCAAATACTACTCTCAGCCACAAGCTCTGCTTTGCACAGGCTGCCTGTGTGTGACAGCTCATTCTCCCTAAAGTAACCCCAGTCTTGGTTTCTGATTTCCCTGAAGAGTCCAAGTCAGAAGATACCAATAAAATAACTTAAAATGCAAACCGGAGACTCAGGTGACACAAAACTAGCAGAGTCACCAGCCCTGGGTGTGATAGTGAGGCAAGACATAGGTATTTCAGAGACTAAGGACATCAGAAATCTCTGCTGGCCAACAGCAACAGACCACGGAAGCTTTGCCCAAAGCTGGGCTATGTGGTGGTCTGAGCTGCCATGCATAACTAGCTGAGGTTACTTATATACAGCCGTGCAGAAAACTGTAATTTACAATATAGGAAGGAAAAAGAAAGAATGCTAGACATCACAAAATTATTTAGTTGCTCCCCAAATGTTATAAACTTAACAAAATAGGAGGACATAGGCTTCTGCTGTGGAAAGGCTGTATTTTGCAAGGGATAATGAGAGGAAAAAAGGAGAGTCTACCCCATCTCAGATCCTTTGCAGTTGCAGTAATCATAATGAAAAACATCAACACTTCTGAACAAAGACTATGCCTGATTCCTCCCTGGGGCCCTGTTTGCAACTACAGTCCAAAGCATGACCATAAACTGTATTCCAAGACAGCAAAGTGCAGGAGGGAAGAGGCAATCAAATTACAGATCTCTGATTAAGACAGAATATTCTCAGCAGTCAATCAACAAAGTAGGTTAAATAACCTAAATATTCATTAAGTTCCATATTTCTTTCCCTCTTATTCTTTTTGCTCTTTTAGCAGACAAATCAGAAAAGTCGGTGTAAAACATAATGTTAAAATCCTTTGTATAATGTATTTTTCTGTGCCCAGTGGTATCTGAATTCACCCAAATGGCATACTCAATATCAACTGTACATATTAAAAAGGTAGTTTAGGTTTCTGGGAAACTATAATTCTACCCTTTATGGATCATCCAACCCCCATAACAAGAAAATTCATTCTGTTTTTGAACTCTACTGGACCAGAAACTACCCAGCCTTGCTGAACCTTAAGCCTGATCTACAGGACTGTTAAACTATAACGTGTAACCCAACTCAGGCATGACTCCAGCACAGGAAGCTCAGCCTTCCCTTGGGTCTCATTTCCTCCCCTCTTGCCACAACAGAAGCTGCTTGCTCATTCTCCTGACTCACTTCACAGAATCATTAGCCTATTAACCAGCTGGATCTGAGAAGCAGGCTCCAAAACTATGAAAAAGCCAAGAGCACCCTGAAGCAGGGAGGCATGGTTTCACCTTGTCCCTGGCAGTAGCCTTGCAGCACAGCTTTTCCAAATATCCAGTGGAAAGGACGAGGGGCACAGTGGAATGGATTCTGGACAGGTTGAACAGACCAGAGGGGAGTTTCCCTCCCAACCCCACACTCAGTATGGTCCCTGCAAAGCCTGACATTGATACGTCAAATTTACCTGGGCTACTTCAACCAGTTTAGGAATAACAGCTCAAAAGACATTTTAAAGCACCAACAAGCCATGTAATTTGGGGCAGACAGGAAAGAAGGAAGCATGCTCTACTGTTCACTTCTGAAAAGCTAGGCATAATATTGTACTTCTCATGTTTTATACTTTCAAAACTTTATTTTATCCCTCAGAGGGTTTAAAGACAATAGTGAAATACCATGAAAATGTAATGAAATGAATACCATGAAAATATTGGCAAGCTCAGAAACCCCCCCCAATCTCCTTTCCCTGTGAAAACATCGGTAGACATGTTCTGTCCTCTGCTAGTAGTAGCACAGGAGAAAATGCAAGGGAAAATTCCCGTGGGCTGCTCCTGACCCTCTGAGGCAGACTGTCCTGTCTCTCAGATACAGCCCACTGTCATAAAGATTGTTAGGGTACTTTAAGAAAGTAGCATCACAAAATACAGGTCTGGTGGAAGATGATACTGGTTAGTCACCATTTTAGGTAACTTCAGTTATCGTTTCATGTGCAAAGCAGAACCGTGAATAAACTTGTCAGTTTGGCACGTAGGGGTGGCCAAGGAACAGAACAAAAAGCTAATGCTGCAGCATGAAAAACAGATCAGGAGCTAACTACTAGTATCTACGCTTTCTTCTTTTCTCTTGTTAAGCATGTCCCTATATTATTCTTCTTTATCCAGGTTGTCATTCAGACAACCCTGACAGGATCCTAAAAGGAGGTTTACCCTTTAAGAATCCATTTCTCAGTCCATAAAAAACTCCCTTCAACATGACTAGAGACATCGTCAGCCTCTTTGGTCTTAACCTTGCATGCAAACACAGTTCAGCCAAATTGCTGTAATTCTGCTGGGACTACTCAAATGAATAGTTACAGACATTTTTATTTGCAGGGCTAGGATGTAATGATAATGCCACCTGAATTTTTAGAGTGATCAGAGCCAACACCAGAGAAATTCTGACAAACATGAAAAAATATTGCAAAAGGATTCAGACACTTTGGGCTTTGGAGTCACTGAGGGTTTTTTTCAGCTATCCTACAGCTTTTGTATTAAATTCTGTACTTTTTTTTATATGACAAAGACCACATCAAAGTTGCTCGCACCATGAAAAACAGGATCAGTTAGCGACGGCTGAGATATTCAGTAACAAACAACACAAAAGAGATGTCACATCCCTGTAGTCTGTATCACATTCTAACAGAGGCTTTGCAGTGACTTTTTTGCAATATTCTTCAGAAGGTTGTCAAAAACACCATCCACTCAAGCTAACTGTTCATAATTAAGAAACATGGAGTAAAATAGCTTGTGAAATATATCAGCTAGCCTAGTTTCTTTAATATTAGCAGGCATTCAAAACACACTCAAGCCTCACTTCTGGTAGCCTCAGAAGTAGCCCATGAGAGCCAAATAAATTACTAAGAGGTCTTTAAATCCCATTCAAAGTCCTGCTAAAGGCATTACAACTATTGACACTTAAGTAAGAGGGTTTTTTGGGTACGGGTTTCTTCTTGGTTTTGTTGGGGTTTTTTTTAGTGGGGGTTTTTTGGGCATTCTCTTTTTTTTTTTTTTAATTAAAACAGAAACTATTTCTGTATTCTGCTCAAAAGGTTCAACAGAAAGGTGTTACATATTTTTGTCCCTCTGAAAGTTTGACTGCTCAGCCACAGGGGGAGCCAGAAGCAAGGAGTTACAGGGCAATCACCCTTAATAAAGTTACAGATGGAAACATAACAGAAGCCTGTTAGAAAATGAACAGTCACAGAAAGATTTGTAATTTAATTTGTTCAGGGATTTTAAGGGTTTGAAATAGCTGACAACCTGACAGGAGGATCTATCAATAGGACAAGATTTAAAAGTAAAAAACAACTTTTCAATTTTTACAAGGAGAAATTGAAGAGAGTGAAAGCAGCCCATACTCACATTCCAACAAAATCCAAAGACTTAATAAGGATGGAGAACACATTATAATTTTGAAAGACCATTTGTTTCCAGGATCAGATTGCGTGTATTGCAAATCACACAACAGGATATAATTAAGCAATAACACATGCCAGGCATAAGCTTCTGAGCAGTCAGAAAACACTATGGATTTCAGTGAAAAAAAAACGCAAAAAACAAACCAAAGCAAAAAACCCCCACAGTTTACTTGTTACTTATCACAGTTTGTACAGCTTTCCCACTGCTGCACTCGGCATGCACAATATATGTATTCATTCTGGTGTACAGACCCATGAAACTGTGTCCGATCATATCTTATAAATCCTTAATTACTTCTTATTTATAAATCAAGGCCACTTCTGAGGACAACACAAAAGGCAGAATCTTCTCTGTTGAGATCCCTGTAATCCTTTTATTAAGTGTTATGGGTGATAAAAGTTAACCTTAGCATGTACTGGCACACTTTTATGGTTGAGAAGTCCTCTGTCCCAGCCTGTAATAATTTTGTGATTCTCCTAATAGCAGATGGCCAGCTGACCATGCCACACACAGGGAAAAACACCAGTGTTTTCTCCATAGGTCTAATTTTAAGGATGAAAATAACAGTAAGATCTTTTCTTCTTAACGTGTGCTCAGAGTTACGCCGTGGAGCTTCATTTGTTACTAGTGAGGAGCAATTGTTCGTTATAACTCAACCATTTTATATTCAGCTATAAAGTCATTACTCTGTGTGTTGCAATTTAGATTTAAGCTTTCATAGCTCTGGCATCTTCCTTAAGAAAAGTAACTTCTAAGCAAATCGAGATCAAGCAGCAGAAACAGTGCAACAACAGTTGAAAACATGCTTGTAAGTAAGATCACTGCTCTCAGAAAAAGGACCTCTGAATAAAACAAGAAAAGAAAATAGTTTTGTATACAGTTTCACTGAGCATTTTGGTAAATAATTGCTCTGCAGGGATATACTAACAGTTCATTGTTCAGCTCAACTCTGAAGTCTTCACTCACCTGAAAAAGGCACCAGGAGATATCCACTCCAGGAGCACTGCTCTCGGAGTAGGTGATGGACTCCTTAAAACACCAGCCATCACAACAAGAACAAACCATAGGTGGAAAAACTGATTCTTTATTTGCTCACAAGAAAGACCTATCTGTTGACTTATAGCTCTCCACCTGAGTTTGCCTATTCTACAGCAGAAATACAGGACTTCATTTCAGTCTCAGGACAGAGTACTACAGCCAGGATAATGGAGAAATGGCTTCAGTTCTGTTGGGTGGAAATTTACACAAATATCACAGGGGTCTGAAAGCAGCACTAGTTTTACCTTCCCCCGGCTGTCCTATTCCTACTGCTTCAGCCTTCACACTCTCACCATCCCCCAACAAAATTTACCTATGTTTGTAGAATGATTTCCAAGCTTAAAAACGCTCCACAACCACCATCTAGAGGGAATAATGGCTTGCAAATATAGAAGATTTCCCAAAAAATTTTCACAATAGTATGCTTTATGAACTAAATATACAAGACTTACTGCAGCACTTATGTTCCACCCAACATATCTAATATTGCACAGCATGGGCTGAAAAGTCTCTAAAAATAAGGAATACTTTTATAATGTTGCCAGCCAAAGTGGTATTTAAACCACTGGCTGGCCCCTAAATTCTGTTCCTAGAAATACTGTCTCCTGAAAAACACAGCACCATCAACATTTTGCAGACTTGCCAGTAAATGCTTGGATCACTGTATCAAGAAAATAATCACTGAAGATGTAACTGCAATGTATGGTAAAGGAAACAAATTTTCCTATGCTGATTTCTTCAGCAGCTTGCAACAATATAAGGTATCAGTCGGTTTGAAGTCCAATCTCCTTTGGTAAGGGCAGAATTCCAATGAAATTTAGTGACAAACATTGAAATAGACTGCATTGACAACTTTAAATTGTTAATTATTTAGCCGTGCTACAACTGGTCCCAGTATACGCTACTAACACAAATCAGTTTCATAAAACTTCATCTGCTTTAAAAGAAACCAACAGAATATGCAGGTCCCCCTTCCCCTCAGAGGAGGGATGAGCCCTGGAAGACCTCAAGCCAATTCCACTCGGACAAGCACACTAAGCCCTGAGCAACTGACATGCCTTTGATCCTGTCTGATGGTTAGGCAAGTTCCTCTCTTCCTGCTGAAAGTCAGGGATTTCAGGGACAACTACCCATGGAGGGGACACCTATCAGACCATTCAAATAATTATCTACATCTCAGGAATCTGTTGGAAGCAGATAAGCTGAAAACTTCAGAATAATCAGTTAAGGGAACTGCACATGCCTATTTAGAAATTACAAAGCCACTTCAAAAAATTATGGCTGGAAGCCAGAAACTCACCACAAGCTTTCCTTTGCTCAGCTCAAAACCAGCAGCCTTCCAAATATGATACATACCATTTACTAATAAACCTCTCAGTTCCACAAGGGAACCTCAGAACCAAAATTATTAAGCTACAGGAAAGACACAACCTCGCCCTCCCCCAGGAAATATAGGTTACAGTAATTGCTCTTCTGCAAACAATATGGGGTGCCTGCTAGCTATAAAACAATTTTAATAGTGGCACTCTGGTCTTAACTGATGTGAAGAAGGGCTGCTTGCTGCTGCTACATCAAATATGTTGTTCATATGTATATAAAATACACAGTGTGCCAAATGTTTGTGGCAGGACTAGGAAAAGACAGTGTATTCTATGTCTGGCTGATACATATTTTGCAGCAAGTGAATTTAATTTCCCCCCAAATAGAACAAATTTAGTCCCTAACCTTCAAGCGCCCTTTTTTCTCTCCAAATGAGGAAAAGTTTTCAAACACATATACTTTGGTCAAAAGCAATCAAACCTTTGAGAACTTTTTTTAGAAAGAGGAAAGGCAAAGGACTCCAAATTCCCCTGTCCAGCCAGGCATGGCTGCAATCCCCAAACTACCCATTGTAGATTGTGATCTATGGATGAAAGACGACATCCACTTGCCAAGGTCTATTTTGAGTCTGTGTTTTTATGTTAGAAACTTGCTTGAAGCTCAATTTCTTATACATTTAGCCTTCATGTATCTTCACTGAATTAGGAAAGAGGCAGGAAATACATACTTGAGATTTCTAAAAAAAAGCAGCAGATTTCTACACTGTATCATCTCTGACCTTGCAAGTTCCGTACATATATCTTATTCCTCAGGGCAGACATTTAGAGTAGAGCTCTGAAACTCAATACATTTAGTGTTGGAAAGAAGAAGCAACAGTATAGTCAAAATAGCACTTTTCCAAGACATAGTAACAATTGTTTACAGAAGGACTATATTCCAGTCCTACTCAATTTTAGAACTGAACAATAAAGGAAAGAAAAAAAGAAAATTAAAAAAAGAAAAGAAGAAGAAAAAAAAAAAAAACCCAAACCCCAAAGGAAATAAAGAAGAAAAAGAAAACATTAAAATGAAAGAATAAAAAATAATCCAAGGCAGCCTCAGCATTCTGTATGGCAACCCTGCCTTATTACTCAAGAAAAAGATAAGTCACTGTCACAAAATCCTCCTTCAAATACTGGTTGTGCCTCCACCCATGTGTCATTCACATTAACTTTTCAGGACAGAAGGTAGTTTTCCATTATCTCTCTTTATTTACACAGAGCATCTCTTGTGGGCAGAGCAAATTAAGTTCCCTTCTCTTATGACCCTTTATTCACAGCAACTCCCTCTCTGGACAGCAAGCAGGATACACAATGACAAAAAGAACAGGGAGGGAAAGAGACCTCACAAACAGCACAAGCCAGGCACTGGCTAGGAATGAAACAGCTTATTGCATGAAATCAGCTTGGGAACAGGTGCTGGCTCAGGAATCTGCGCATCCAAAAAGTCACCACCCAGATGTCTTCTACACAATACTAATATCCCAGTGAAGGTAGCCGCTAAGGATTTATTTATCTCTTTAGAAGTTAGTTCCAACATACATCTTGTGAGGGTTTCACCCCAGGAGCAGCTTCCCATAACATACAGATTATCCCAGAAATTCCTGACTGTGGATATGGCCTGAAGAAATGATCAGCAACTATTTGAGAGCCTGCCTGTCTGTCTTTCTCTGGAGTTTAACTGCCTTAGTTTTTTCCTAGCACTCACCATCAGAGCTTTATTCTCTGCAAGTTTTGGTCCACTCACAGTATCCTATTTTATTTGACACATTTGCTGTTTTATCTGGAGTTAATTGCAAGTCTTGCAATAGTTTACCTGTGTAAACTGTCCATGGTCTGTGGTTTCTATTCAAAGCCCTTTTTCCTCCTGTGACATTCCTTTCCACCAGGAAAAAAAAAAGAAAAAAGTAGACAGCCAAGTACAGCCAAATTCACCATGCTTTTACCTCTCTCCTGAGCTCTCTTTTGGAGATGCAACACTTTTGACATGAGTGCTGTGTACTTCATATTTGTGAAACACATATTTCCTCCGTAATTCCCCAGCTTTTTTACAACCGTTTTCTCCTGCAGTTCTTTACTGCATTTAAAGTGCTGGAGATGTCCCCCTTTCCATTAGCTTTCCCCTGGGCTGGACTTCTAAGATTTAAATTCTTCTATTCCTAGCACCGAATTAGTTCATTCATATTTCCCATTCTAGTCAAACAATGGGGGAGAAATAGGCGTCATTTAATGCTGAAGTTTAACTGAAGCCCTGTCTAACACATGACATTTTATAACGTGACTAGTTTTAGCTAGTTATCTTAAAAGCCAAACATCTTTACAAGCCATTAATGTTTCTGCTGACTCAAATGCTGAATAGCAGTCAGATGCACTAGCAAAGTAGTTAATCATGTATTAAAAGTCACAAAGGGATCCACAATTAATGCTGAAATTCCTCTATCAGCTCATGTGAAAAATATAATTAAAAATAGTTAGAACTGGTATTATATGGAACACTAAAACTCAAATGTAGAATCCAAATGCAATGAACTTTTTAAGAATTAAAAATAGTCATCTTAAACCAACACTTTTGACAATGTCTTTTTCCCCCCCTTCTTTATCAAGGATGTTTTGGGGTTTTTTTCCACCTTTTCTCCCTTCTGAATCTGTCAACAAATGCATAAAGCAAGAATTTCTGGAATAACCTTCATTTCCATAGCAATAGATTGAAAGATCAAACACAAGACTTTCAATTACCACCTAAATTTATACAGTAGAAGAGACCAGAGTACTCAAAAAACCACAAACCAAACAAAAACACACAAAAATAATTTAAAAGTAATCCACAAGCCCCCTTACTCAGATTCAGCAGTGTGGAAAAACAGGATAAAACCACAAAGACTATGATAATCTAATCAACTTCTGATTTTCCTTTTCTGTGTGCATGAGCAGTAGGTCTTATGATAAAAGCTTTCTTTTGAAGGCTGACAAGTGGTATGATATATTCTAGAAAGCCCCAGTTTGTAAAGAAATGCAAGCAAAAAATATTTTTCAAAGTTCTCACTCACCCTACTTCTCCATGTATGCCTATGAGATAATTATGTGTTTGATGATTATAGCAGGAAGTAATTTAAAACACTACTATACTTGAATTTTTATTTAAAATTATATAGTGTCCTCATTGCTTACTGGGGTGTGTTATAATTATTTAGCTTAGTACCAGCCATTAAAAAAGTAGATCTACTACTTACTGAATGACATGAGACAGATGGTTTGTTTGTTAAATACTGTTTCTAACTTCTTCCTTTTTTGTTTGTTTTTGTGCTCACTGTTGTATTGCTCTTAAACACCAAAGTGCTTGTCTAAGCACCAAGCAACACAGACTTATGAGCCTGGCATTATAATTCGCATTAATGTATGTCTTCCTAGATAATAAGCAGATTTCCCCAAACTTTCATAACTTCACATAACAAAAAGCTTTAAAAGTAACATACTAGAAAGAACTTTTTTAATAGGCCTTTAGAACCCTTCAAGAAGTAGTCAATAAGGCGATACATACTGCTTAAAAACACAGATTTTTTTTTTCCAATTTGACGCAGTGGCAATTTTTGAAGAAATCAATGACTAGGCAAAAGCAGATTTGAGATTTATGGCACAAATTTCATTTCAGATGACTACCACTCTGAAAATGGGCTTCGACTGCTCTAGGTTCACTTCACTTTTTTTAGCATCTGTTAAAATAATAGCAATTAAAAATAAGGCTTCTTTCAACAGGCAACAGTCCTTCACAACAATTTAAAGCTGTAAAACTTCAGAGAAATTAATTCATACTCAGAGGATGTCAGATGAAGCTACCAATTAGTTATCATGGAGAAAGTGAAACTAGATCTTGGTGGAAGCACCAACTTTATACTACCATTAAAGAGTGGTTTCGTGGTCAGAAGCCACTGATGGAGCATCTCCACTGAGCTGGCTTGCATGCAATGTCTGGGACTGCAGTAAGTTTTACAAACATAGAACAATGAGGAAAATGAGTTGGTTGAGTAACATTTTAAATGGATAAGCTGAATGTCTCAGTCTGTATGCACCTTTCCTCTGCGTACAGGGCCTCTGGTGCTGAAAAACCTTTTAAGCTATAGAATCCCCAAAATTTCCCCTTCTTGCTGCCGCAGGATCTTTCTTTTCCCACCACAAGCCTCAAAATTCAGTTTCATATAGGTACAAGCAGTGCCCTGGAGCACATGGCAACAGCAGAGGCAAACATCGTGTGACTCTGCAGGCAAGCTCAAGAGTTCAAGGCCAAATCTCAACTTCCCAGCCACAAAAAAATAGGTGTTGGAGAGGGATCGACTAACTGGAAGAGCTGTTCTGCACTGGCAAGGTTTCCCAGGAGAATAAACCTCACAGAGCTCATAGCAAAATTATTCAGGCACAAGCAAAATGTTGAATCTGAGGTGGAAGCCAACAGACTTGTGTAGCATTCCATTAGATTTTTTGAAACACAATAGGTGATTTCTTCGTTTCCTTTCAAAAAAACCCAAAAAGCCCTTCTTCATACAAATATCTGCATTTGATCTATGTAGGGCTTTTGACAGCAAGTGTCAGGTGACATCTTCAATCAGAAACATGGAGGACTGTGTCCTGAATGAGAGGAGGCTTCCCCCAGAGAAAAGTGCTCATTCTCTTCCTCTGTATTTTCAGGTCCCCTGAAAATTATCAGTGGCAGTAAACTGTTCCCTGGCTGTGAAACACAAGGGAAGAAAACAAGGTACTGAAATGTAAAATGAAACAATTCTTTGTAGACCCCAAGGAATGCTTACATACAGAGCTGTAAGGTATTTTCGGTTCAACATAAAAATAATAAGAAAAAAGAAGAAAAAGAAAAATGATGGGAATGAAAAATAGAAAAAGGAAAAATTATTTTAGTAAAACCGAAGCAAAACTTTTTCTCTGGTTTTCTCAATATAATTGTTGCCAGGTAGTTTTTATCCTTCTTACGAACAAGCTCAGCTCAATTTGAAAACAAAACATTGTGTCAAAATCAAAGAAGAGGAGCTGTTTCATTTTGAAACCACTGAAATGAAATATTTAAGCTCCCAATACTTCTCCTCAGCAGAAACTACTGGATGAATTGCGTCAAAACAAGAAAATAGCTTTGATCAATGCCACACTGTGTCTTCCAGTTAATACACTATTTGCATAAACAATTTCATCAGGCATTACCACGAGTGCAATTGAGACCACAGAAATAAGTCAATCTGCCTACTGGGTAATTCGCTGTGGGATGCACTATGCCATTGCTTACTGTCAAGGACAAGAGACGGAGTAGCCAAAGAGAAAATTACATTCCCACAGGTCTCCCCATGCCTTTCCTCAACCAGTGATGTGGCACTGCCACACGTGCCTGCTGAAACAATAGGAAGGAGAGTTTTTACGATAAAATATTTGGGATGTGTCTACTTTTCCTTCCCAGACAAGGATAGAGCTAGAACCATCACATATGGGCAGATAGTCCTGCTACTGAAGACTGCCCAGACTAGTCACAAGGATCAAGGATAGGAGCACATTGTCAGCTAGGAAGGGTTGAAAAGGCGCAAAGCCACAATGTGTGCAAATCCCCAGAAGTATAACCCAACCTAAAACTGCATTATTACTTTCCTGTCCCATGGTCAGTTTTGCATTCCTTCCCTTTGGACAAGCATTAACCCCAAGTGACCAGGTGAATCCAGATGAAGACTGGTGAGGCAGCAGGGCTGTTTGCCAGCTGCACCCCATGGGATGAGTTTCTGCAGCCAGTCAGCCACACCTAAATGGAAACAAATGCTGGGATGCAACTATGTGACCACTTGCCGTGAGAGTAATTCCATTTCAGATGGAGAGCAACTTCACTCGAAAGCAACACAACGAGCTCCTGCTCCCCACAGACAAGCGAAAGGAGCCAGTGCACCTGCCCCGGCAGGGCAAGCAAGAGGTGTGGTGCTCGGGTGCCCAAGTCCTGGACCAAGTGAAATTGTTTTGAAGCAATTGGCTTCTGGCATAAAATTTCTGCAGAATAACAAATGGAGGTTGGCCTCATAATTAAAAATTTCAGGGGCCTTCTAGAATATGAATCAGAAGGAAGCAAAATTTGAATATTGCATTAGGGAGAGTTCACGTTCTTGTAGCCCTATGTGCACTGTCAGTGTGCATTCCAGTAGCTCGTTATGATTTATCTTCATCAGCCATGGGCTGAAATTACCAGACTCCAATTACTTTGCTTCCCATGTTCAAGAGAAAGAAAAAAAAAATTATGTCAGGCCTACCACAGGAGATGGTTTAAAATGCCCGAGGTAAAGAAAGTAATCTACTGTTCTCTGACATTTGCTGCCTGAAAGTCATTCACATTAACAACCATTCAAACTTGTTTAGTGCAAAGCAATTGCTTCTATTTTCCTCTTGTCAGTAACATTAGCTTCAATTCAAATTTAACTCTTCGAAAATTTCAAAATGTAAAATGAAATTCAGTGAGGCTTGTCAGGGACATGTAAGGGTCTTGACAGAACATACTGACACTGAATTTGTCTTCCTTAATCTGTTAATTTTGAAATTTCTATTTTAAAGGGAAAAAACCCTGATGAGCAGCACTTCTTTTACTGTCTCAGGGTAGGCAAGAGATTTATGAAGATGTTTACCAGACTCACATTTTAATACCACTCCTAACATAACGAGGACTACAGAGGCAGAAAAATAGATGTGCTCAATTTAAACAAACAAATTAAGTGATTATTTATGAGAACAACTCGAGGTTTAGTTACATAGCAAAATACATTTAATAACTTAATATCCCATCACCATGAGCAGACTTGTATAACAGGTCATTAACTTCTAAAGACTTTGGGCTTATAAGGTTAATATCCACCGTGAGAAGGAGAAGTAGGTTAGATGGTTAAACAATAGCAGCTGTCACAGACAGCTCAGATAGACAGTGAGGACACTGGCTTTCATCAACATTCTTTCTTCATATGACACCCACTCAAAAAATGCTTTTTTAGTTTCACTTATAGTTAAATAAAATAAACAAAAGCCCCTGCAAGGCATACACACAGCCTCATATTTTTGGTACAGTGTTTTTCAGAATAAAATACTTTAAAGCTGTATTACTGAATTCTCAGTAATTCTGTGTCTCCTGAACATACTCGTATTGGTTGGGGAGGTAGAGACTGCAAGATCAGAGGGGAAAATTAATTTTTATTTTATTTTCTGTTTGTGAAATCAGACAGGAAAAAAAGCCTGCATGCAAATTTGTGCTGGCTGCGATAAATTCAACCACATTTCAAGCAAATTAGTACTATTACAGTTCTTTATGGTACAGCATAATTCAACCCAAGAAAAAGCCAAATAATTCCTTACATGCTAGAAAATGAAAGTAATAAAGTTCAGTATTACATAGTTGATTGTTTCTAAGCACTGTACATTCATTATTTTTAAACTAGCAGTAAAATAATTACAGACAATAATTAACTTCGAACACTTTGGGGTCAGTAGCTGGTTTACAGACTAAATCAGATGGGTTGATATGAGCCTGATGTCTACAACTTACACATCAGATTAGACATTACACAAACATGGCATTTCTTTACTCAGTCAGTTTTCTGGGCTTTGCAGTGCATGTCAAGACACCAGCTCCCTTGGGAAGACTGAGCAGTTACCTGAAGGTAGGAGACCTCACCATAACACATCTAGACCCCAACAGAGTAGTTAATTGTTTTGAAAGAGTTTGACCTACTGCGTCATATTAACAGTAATATCACTATCTTACTGAGGGATTCAGCATGAAACTGGAAACAGGTAGCTTGACTTATAACTCCAGCTTCAGTGATTGAGCCAGCTGGCTTATGTCACTCTCTCTAGACAGTTTCATCAGAGGCATCTTAAAATACTCACATTTCATGATCTAGGCAGAATACACTTTTGCAGATATATGTCCAAAGAAAGGACAGAGTGATAATCAAAATCCTGATCCTGCCCTGAAAGCATTAGCAGTGCAGCAGTTAGTTAATGCCTGTCTGCCAGCACTTCTCTCCCCCAAAATCTCCACCAGTACATTTTCTACAGTGAAAAAGTCAAGCAGTTCCAATTAAATTGGCAACAAGGGGGACTCAGTAATATGCATGGCTGGCTTTGTCTGGCTGTAGGCAGAGGGGCCTTGTGTGATCTTTTCCACTCTCCCTGGTGAAGGGAAGGCAAGACAGTAACATCCAGGAGATACGCAATAAGAAGACAAAGGACAATAATGCCTGAAGCCATCTATATGTAAAGCAACGTTTGCAGCCAGCACATACCAACAAAATTAGGTAGAATTATTGGAAGGAAGCTAAGTAATGCAAAACATGGTTTGGTTTTAAGGAATGAACTCGCCAGTACTTGGAACAATATTCTGCGATAAAAACGTGTACAGGAACGCAATGGTATTTTCTGAAGGCTTAAGACAGATAATTCTAATCATGTCCATACAACTGATGTACCTTCAGATGTCTGGGGGAAAAAAATCATCACACTGGAGGCCTCTAGAATGATTTTATTTTCTTGTTCTTCTGAGTTAGTCTTTCTCAAGCACTCGTGTGACAAATCCCACATTACTTCTTGCATTACAAAACTCAGGGACCATTTTATCTGACATAGATCATTCTGCTGTCATAAAGCTTTGCAAGCGCTCTAGCTCTTTGGGATTGGAAATGGAGAAAATAAAAAGAAAATACTATTGATTAGAAAACTCAGAATATTAGAGTATTTAAATTTTCAGACATCAGATACACCAGTGCAATAATATCATGCAGTACTTTATTGCTGATTTCCCACTCATTCTAGGGCATCAAATATTATCATTATTTCTTACACGGTGGTAATACATTGCAAGTTGATTATTCCAACTAATCAATTTTTACAATTTTTGATAATACAATTATTTTTTCATTTTTGACAAAAAAAGGAGTAAGAATCAAAGATGTTATTTAATTTTTGCTATTTTCACATTTGAGTAGAATGAGCAAACTTAGTCTTTCAAAAGGTAGATTTCTTACATGGGAAACAATTGCATTCATTTATTAGCTATATCACACATAGTAATTCAATTCGTTCTCTTTCAATCAATCTGCATTGTTAGTTTCTTGAGATAACTGAACTTTAATGTTATTCTATACTCTTGTTTCAGTTCTCATTTTCTGTGGGAATTGCACTGTAGCTACAGGAAATTTAGAAAAAACAAACTACCTATCTTTATGATTTTCCTTCAACTACCTGAACTGAGCTATTTAGAAAGGCAAAAATAGCTTTTTGGAACTCATCAAATTGACACAAAGATTTTACAATTATAAGCAGCAGAGCCAATGTTTCTTCAGAAGAAAACTTTGTGGTAGTGTTTATATCGAAACAATGCAGAAGTAAAATCCATACCACTACAGAGTGTCTTCTTTCTAACAGAAAACACAGGATAATACCATTCTAGAACAATGCTGGTGGTGCAGACTCCATGTTTTGAGAATGTATGCAATTTCCTCACCTCAGGTTTGCATGCTGAAAGCTGAGGTGCTGAACATTTTTCAATACTAAGTAATAAACTTGAAGCATCAGCTGAATCTTCTACCTAAGGAATGCAATATTCTCCAAATACTGAGTTTTCTAGCCAGTTCAAATAAAATGAGAATGTGTTTAAACTTTACTTGTAAATACCAGTGGGTCACACTCGACGGCGCTCTTATGCACTGAGGTCATCCCAATTAGCTAGAGCTTTGGTTACACCAAGAATTCTGTGGCCACTGCATAGCATAAAGTGTCTAACAAACTTGTGTCAGATTTTAAGGTGAGCATGTGGTTTCGTTCTATCAATGCCTAAAGCAAAGGATAAAAATTAAAAAAAAAAAACTGCCAAAAGCTTAGAAACTTGTGACTTGGGAAGCCCCTTCTCTTTAGTTTCAACAAGTGCTGAATGCATCCTTTAAAAATCAGGCACAACTTAACACTATTCCATAATAACCTGAAACAGTAAATCACTGTTCATTATTTTATTTTGGATATGGCATCTTCCTTGTTCCTTTTGCATCGAGAATTCATGAACAAGAAATGAAAGGGTTGACTTTCCATCTTCTTCCAACAGTTTGGTTTTTTCTGCCTTATCATCAGAGGGCAAAAACCATATGAAACCAAAAAAACCAAATCATATAAAACTAAAAAAACCAAACCCGTAAGATTATAGGTATTGCTAAGGCAGTTTGGGATTAGTGTTACAGAGAAGAGTGACTACAAGAGGAATAAAAGCAGACACTGATGCTTACAGGACAGAAGTACAGCCTTCCTTTGATTCACAGAAGTTCACATCCATAGAGGTATTTAAATTTCTAGGTCCAGTATCTGATACTTAACTGGAAATTGAAATCCTGATACAACAGAAAGGTGGAAAGTGAATACCCAGGGGTTGGAGAGTTGATGAGAAAAACATGTGAAGTGGTAAAGCACATCCAATTCGTTGCCATCAACACTAGGGAGAATGGTTAAAGGAAGAAAATTAGGAAAGTCTCCTTGCATCCTCTGCCACGTTTTATATTTTCTGAACAAAACTAAAAATACAACTTCCCTTCAAAATCCACCAATCCATCCACCACAAAACATCTTAACTTATATCTTTCAGAAAAAAAAGAGACAAATGACCGGAAGCTGGAGAAAAGACCTTGACATACTTCCATAACTTACTTCTAACTCTTGAAGCTAAACTTACAAAGTGAATAAAACTACTGCTAAAAGAAAAAGGACAGTTGAGTGTGAGGAAAAGGCTGAGTGGTAACATAAACACTTGAGAGGAGCATACAGTGAAACAAAGTGCAGATGGTTTTATCTTACATCCTTTCACTTTGGACCAGCTGAAGTTGAGTAATGTTTCAAATGTAGGATATTCACAATATTGTAATTAAAATTACAGCAACAAGGAAAAAAATCTATACAGAATTACTTCTACTTAATAATAAAACATGTAAAGCTAATTTTTTTTTAGTGTCAATTGTATTGGCATGCTTGGTAGCAAACATTTTTAAATTAAACGAGCTTTTCAACTTAAACAGTAACTGCAAGAGTGTAAAAAAATGCAGCCTTATGGGCTGTCATAAGAAATACCTCAAAGTTAGCACTTTACTTAATTATACAAATGTGTAATATGAAATCGATTTCTTGTGCACTGTATTAGTGCCTTGCTTATTGCAAAATACTTTTGTATTGCTTTTGTCAACATAAATTAGACTTACACAATTTTTTCTAACACTGTTAAATTAAATTATGTGCTTTGCAAGTATAATATTAAACCAATGAATTAAGCTTCTAAATTCCATTAAACCATTGTATTTCCTTTATATTCTATAATGGAACTTTAAAAATCAAAATAGTTCTTAAAAGATATCTTCAATAAATTGCAGAGAGAGCAACCGAACTATCAATTGAAATAAAAATGAAATTAAAAGGGGAAATTTGCATCACATCTATAAAAACTTTAAAATTTGCAGCAATTCTTTATTCATTAAAAATCAAACAGCAGAGAGAATGCTACCAGCAATTAATTTTCGGCACAGCTTGCATTATCATTTCAAGGTCAGGTTTCATTGGCCATGCCTCAGTGGGAGCATGGTTTTGAGATCACTAAACACTGCTCGCAAGGGAAACATCATTAAACATGTACTTGGAAAAGTGAAATCACTTGCAATAGCAACAAATGAAAAACTCTTCTATCCTGCCTTGACCTATTTACCCTCCAGAGAGAAACAGGTGTCTTTCAGCAAGCATTCATGAGCTGCCAGATGTACCTCCGATGGAATACCTGAGTCTACCCTTAGAAACAGTTTGACCTTCTGACCACAAATCCAAAGACTAGTCCAGTCCCGATGACACCAGATGAAAACACAAAACCAGTGACCAATACTTTCAGGAAGGATTAAAAGTAGAATACCTAAGAGGCAAATTACGCACCAAGGTGGCTGGAGGGAGAAGAAAGAGCAGTGACTCTTGGCCCCAGCAGAGATCAGCATCAATCTTGACAGACAAGATTATTACACTGCATGCATCACACAAGGAAGTCCAACCTCTTCAATACCAGTGGCTGGGATACTCAAGCATTCATGCCACAAGTACAATTTCCATCTGTAACAATTCCTCTCAGTTTTCTCCAAAGTCCTTTCTAACTTTAACAATATCTTAAAAAAACCACCCAAAACCAACAACAATAAAAAATTCATAGTAAGTTTCTCCCCTCACCATCTTCAACTGGAAAAACAAATCTTTTTACTTCTCAGATGCTTATAATTTTTTTTCCAGCTTTCAAACTGCATTTATTTGTGTTGCTTTTTTATCATTATTTTCTCTTTACTCCTAACTAACCTAATTCCTTGACACAACTATTAAGATTAAGTAGTGCTTTCTCTCACCATAACCCATCCTTACAATGCAAGAAGTTCCAAATAGGCGAATTCAGGTTGCTGCAGACATCCAGGTAGCTGGTATCATTTATGTACGCCTCCCACATGGCTGATTGAGACAAAACACTACTATGATGACAATGTAGAAAAATGTACTGAAAATAAGTGGCTGCTTCTTTGCAAATGATAGCTGGCAGGAACATACAGTTTTGTCTATTTTTTCAAATTCAGAAAATACAAGAGGTATGGATTTTTTCTCCTTCATATCTATAGTAATACACTGGGGGAGAGAAAAATACTTCTAACCATCTGCCTAGTTATTAAAGACATTACAACAATTTACAGAAAAATGTTTCAGTATGTTGAAACCATTTTTTTTTACAAAGCTATCAGAATATTTTTCTTGAAATTGATATGTATTTCAACATTACCTATGTGTTTAGGTGCATATACACAGTTTTATATCTCAGAACAAAGGCTTCTCTATTTCTTTCAAATACTTTTTCTGAAAATACTGCCAGCAACACCTATGAATGGTGATGGACATTCACAAGCAATTTCTGGAAGCAATCAGGGACTGCAAGGTTTCAATTCAGTGTTGCAGTCCAAACAAGCTAGATCTTTTCCTGTCCTTGAACACAACAGAGAATATCAGTTTGCCTTTCTTTTTTCTTTCTTTTTTTTCTTTCTTTTTTTCTTTTTTCCTTTGTAAAGCAAGCAAGACAGATGGATTTTGAAGCATGTATTTCACCATGACTCTTTCAGGAACTGTTGACATCATTTCTTCCATCTATGCCTCGAATAATTTCTCTACAAAAGTCAGATGAGAAAACATGCCATCCCTCATTGTCCCATGCCATTCCCTCACCCCAGCCTTCAAGGATGGGTCCCTTGCCTACTTCTGCCACTCAGTTACAGTGGTGCATGCCAGACTTTCAACAGCAGAAGTGCAGCAGGGATTTGCAAGGGACAGGTTGGTCCTCATGTCCTGCAGTGCCTCAATCTCTTCCCCTCTTCTTTTACAGTACATTAGGTCTAAACTGCTAAATTGGTGTCTTACCATTTCCATCTCCTCTGGTCCCTTAAACCCATAGGAGGATGTACCCTATGCATCCTGGGGGACACAGGAAGCCAGAAACTGCCTCTGCAGGTTAGCAGCCTCATGGAGGAAGAAACGGAGTGCACCACCTTCCAGGCAAAGTGAGCTGAACTGCGTGGCGTAGAGGCAGCTGGGAGACTAGAGCATCAGTAGCTTTGTGATGGTAAAGTTTATCAACTAGTTCATTCCTAAGAAAATCTAAGACAGCAGAGAGCATTTCAAGACCTCTCTTGCTCTCCCCTACTTTTTGTTTTAAAATAGGAAATGCTGTCCTCTTGCATAAGGATTTTAGCTGATTCTCTATAGTAGAGGATGGGGTGGAGGGACTTTGGTAAGCAAATGCTGGCTTCACCACTTCTGGGATTTTCTCTGTCACTGTGTAACTGTCAAGGGAGCAGAGGAATCCTTCAGAAAAACCAAAATGCCTGAGGGCCAGCAGCTAGAGAGGACTCAGTCAGTTAACTCTCAGCACACACACAGCAGTACCACAAATACAAATCCAGAAGTTACAGAATGCTAGAACGAAATTAATTTAGAGATGCTCCATGAACACCACAAAAACAGCAACAAAAAATGTAGGGATCAATGAAATGGATGGTGACTACGCAAGCCCAAAAGATAAGAAGCCCCAGGGAAACAGACTTGGTCATGTCCAGCTTTACATCCAAGATCTTAAATGGAAGGGGAAAGACATTAGATGACAAACAAAATTCTGTAGCCTTCTGAAGAGCTGAAAGGCTATTTCTTCTGTTGCAATTTAGCTTGTGAAACAAAGGTGAAGCTTGCTACAGAGAAACCTGCTACATGTGCAGGTTTAAGGAACGTCAGAGTAATGCTCTAAAGTGTGCAAACTCAAGCAATTTAAGAGTTTGCATCTTTTATGCATTTTAAGGGAAATAGTTCTCTTTCAAATGTCAAACCACATTTTTTATTAATTTTCTTCTTCTCTAACTGCCAGAAGAAACTTTCAAGTGAAAGAACTTGAAGGATCTTCATGTCTGCTGTAGTTGTTTATAGCAAATTATATGCACAAAAGCTATATTGCAGTAAAAGAGCAAAATAAAGTATTTAAAAGGTAAGAAATGCCACCTTTGAGATATCAGTAACAACCTTCATTCAGTTTCCTTATGCATATGCATTATATTATTATTGTCCTTCAGGCAAGATGGAAAAATCTATGCATAAAAATACGATGTCAACTAATGTAGGTGGCACAGGCTAAAAAAAAAAGCAATAAACACGACTATGTATATATTTTTCCTGTACTCCTTGCATACAGCTTTTAAATAATCAAAGCAGATCGCAAAAGGTGTAACAAAGAATACGCCTTACTGACAGCTGTAGGCACAAGTAAGTGCTGCAGCACTGGTGCACGAGCCCTCACACCTATTTTGTACATAGAAGCAAGCACATGGTCCACCAGGCATTCATCAGAGAACATCCTGAAAGGTTTGCCTGGCCTGTAAGCTACTCATATTTTTCAGAATATGAGTTTAACAACCTACCATATGATCCAGAATATGGTAGGGAAGTTTATCACTTTTCTGTACTGATGCAGTCAGCTAAGAAAAAACTTACTTGATCGATTTAAAATTAGAAAAACAGAAACAGAGGCATACTAAATAGATATTGGGTTATTAGAAAAGTTATTCTGAATATGCATAAGATATTGAATATTTAAAATTTTCTTTTATCTGACTCAGATCAAGTATTTTTAATTTTCAAATATTTCAAATATGGAATTAGTGGGTTGTCCACTACACCACAGGTTAAGAAAAAACAGCAGATTCCAGGATGGTACTGACTATTAATGGAGGATGTTCTTTATTTCCCTCATTTTTATACACAATCACTTAATTTCTCCTTACAAGAATTCTAGCAGTTGCAACATAGCATTTATCCATTCAGAATTAAAGCAAGTTTACCATAAAATATATTTCGCCAACATGCAGAATACCATAATGACAGTGAATACTGTCATTGACAGGCAGGACCTGACTGATACAAAAGATGTAGAGACTCTATCTCCTACTGCAAATACAGGTTTGCACTGAGAAAAAACAAAGAAAAAGAAGCACAAAATCCTGCCATAAAACCCAGCGTGTGCTGGTGTTCCACACTCCTGGGAAGACAGTGGAAAAAGAACGATTGCCTCTCTCCAAGGTATTATGGGAATTAGTACACAGCTAACAGGGTACTTGGATCAGACTGGAAAGGGACTGCACAAGAGGAACCAGTTTGAAGAACTGCTTGTGGTTTCACTGGTTTTCTAACTGGCAATAACTTAGAGGGTACAAGAAACAAAGCCTCTCTCTTCTAGCATATCCTCGGCACCTCTGCAGCCAGCATCAAAGGAAACTGGATAACTATTTCCCCATTTCAGTCAGTATAGAAAGCCCATTCACTATACATCAGCTGAGCTCCAGCAGGGAAACTACTTGACAAGACAAGCTGAAGCAATATGTGTCAAAGAGATTGAATTCCACTTTCATATTAGTACAGAAGAAGACAGTGCATGATTATTGCTTGGAGCGTGTGGTTGTTTAGGGGATAATGGTAGTACCTTAACACTGAGAAGTAATGGAAATTGTCTGTCTTGTTCTCATTCTTTCTGAGACAGTCACTTGTGATATGTCTTGTTACACTGCCAGGTCATTTCTCTCCTCAGGCTCCTTAAATATCACCTGTCCAAGTTGACAATACATCTCTCCAATGATGGCATTATGCTTTGTCCCTTGCTAAATCGCTAGACACTTGCTTTACCAAGGATGAAAAGTCACACTTTACTTGCAGAAATTAAAATATTAGAGGCTGGACACTATAATAGAGCTCTGCTTCCCAGTGCCACCTGTTTGCAAGGATGCTCAGACTTATGTTCAGTATCAAGGCATCTTATTGTGCCCAGGCCCATGTCCTCCTTTATGATCTTATTCATCATAAAGGAGACTGCTCCGAATGTTGCTAAATTCAAAGAGATGAATTCAAATATTAAATTTTCAAACAACAAAAAGGTATATACAATGACTTTCACATTTTCTAAATGCAATCATGTTCACTGAGAGGAACTTTTATTAAAGAAGCTGCACCAGCAACTGGTCTGTGCAGAAAACAACCCAGTGAACCCTGCTCCAAAAAACAGACCTTTAGCATCAGAGAAAAAAGAGCTTCTTCATGAGCTGTCAGTGCTATATTTAACCCCCACTACAAGTCCATATCAGATGGAGTAAGGCATAGCATGAAACAGAGAAAGAAGGATGGTGAGAATAACAGTAGGAAATTTAAAGGCAGATTTTTTGCAATCCAAGACTGAAAAATCCAGATTGTAAATACTACCGGGTTTTTTTTTTTTTTTCACTTGTTGTTCTTTACTGCAGTTGCTGAACTTTTGTTTCCTAGCATGTGTAATGGTCTAGACAGCCAGAAAGAAGCCTGCTCATCATACCCCAGCACCTTACACAGAATTACCGGTACAGGATGGCTGCTCTCGAGGTTGATAAAACACACATTGGCACATGTGTCTACTGAAAGAATAATGTAGTGTCTAAGAGATTAGTTTTAGGACAACAAAATGCATAATGGGAGCATCTGATATTTTCTAGTGTAAGTCTGCCCACAAGGTAGACTCCAAGAGTGCACTGAAAGGTTATGGCTTCCACAGAACCCGCACCCCATGGGATGCAGCAGCCCAGCTGAAGCCTCACCCATGGGAACCCACAGCGTATCTATTTCTAACAGATCTTTAAATCACCTAGAGTCATGACAGAAATTAGTGTACAGACTCAAAATTCCCACCTTAAACTTGCAAATTCTTTCTCAAACACAGAGACAGAAAGCTGATTTGTGAAAGCAATATTGAAGAGTGATAGCACATTTTTCCCCACTGTGGGACCAGAGCAAATTAACACAGGAGAAAAAAACTCTACATTTGTGAACTGTCTTAATTTAATGCACATGACAACTAGTAAATTCAGGACTAAATAATTCACAGTAAGGCATAAGCATCACGGTTTATTGATTTCTACACAATCTGATTGTTACATGTATTTTTTTTCTCATTGTATAAAGTATGCGTATATGCTCTGAACATGCCCATCAGTAAAGTGACAATGAAAAATGTCTACCATCTTAACTTGTCTTTCAAATCCACATCCCTCACCTTTCCCAATTACTGCTAGGCAAGACAAGCCACATCTAAAAAACTTTTTATTTGTTTCTTTTCTGTATAGGTTCTTATACTATACTCATCACCATATGAACTGCAAACCTACAAGCATATTATGCAATATGAATAATTTCTACAACATATTATTTGTTCCCTCGTCCATTGTTTAGACAGAAGCATCCATATTTGCTTTAAACTTTTAAATTCTGTTTCTAGGCTGAATGGAAGGAATAGCTGGGGCTGAAGGGGGACGTATGGTCATTTTAAAATAAAAAAAGGAAAAAGAAAAGCCAAACACAAAAAATTGAGCATCAGAAAAGCTTGGTAATGGCAACCTAAGAAGTCTTTGAGGTGAAGTGGCAGACACACAAAGAAAAGAAGAACATGTTCAACTTGCATGATCCTTAATTATGGCTATTCAGAAGATAACAGGCAAGGGCTAAGCCTCCCACCTCCAAAAAAAGAAACGTTCAGGAATAAATTGATCTCCACTGATTTCTATACAGTATATTGGCTGCATTCTTCCCACACTCCCCATCCACCCCTTGTTATATCCAGTTAACACCAAGAGTCAACTCTACATGGACAGATACAAAGATCTCTCGGTCACACCGAGAGCTGAATGCAGAGCAGTTGTACTTCTCTATTTTCATGGAGAGGGTCTGTCTACAGGACCACAAAATCTACATCAGTCATAAAACCTGTCACTGAATGAATGAAAATTTCACCCCTTACATATGATCTTCATTGTATAAGATTCTCATTACAAAATACTTAGCATTCAGACAAATAAATCCAAGATCTCGTTGCAGCCAGCACAACAAAAGCAAGAAAAGTGTTTGCTCTGAAAAAAATAAATAAGAAAGTCATGTGAGGTAAATAAATTTGAGAAAAATTGCTGGGGAAACACTCATAGTCACCCCTGCTTTCCAAATAGCAATGAGACACCAAAGTGAAGTGATTTGTCAAAGGTGATGCCAAAGGCCATAAGCAGAGGAGCAGCTTTCTTGAATTGCAGTTCTGCGCTGTCTTCAAAGGCCATTACTTTAAGGAAACAGGGTACAACTCAACCAGTTTATTTATTTGTAATCATCTAAGCTGCTATAGGTTGTGAGCTGTGAATAGAGCACATCATATTCCCAGTGGGTGCTCATGCTCTGACATTTCAGCCTAATTGTTAAGAGTTCATTTTGCAGACAAAAGAAGGTACATTGTCAAATATATTTTCACCAGTCCCTCTCGTTGAGCACAATTTCTCTAAAATAAACATAATAAACTGCAAAATATGTACGTATGGTACTGTTATAGTATCTGAAATGTTTAATTATCTGAATGATAATTTAGCATGTTGATATTTCCAAGGGTAATGAAATAGCTTTTAGCAAGTAATGACCTGAAAAACAAAATACATAAAATAAAATAGTTTTCAAAGGTAACCTGAAATGAAAAATACTAGTATACAAAGGAGTAAAAGGCTTATGCAGTTGAGGTGGAGATGTGAAACACGGAAAATAAGTTTTGACCCCCTGAGAAATCACTGCTTAAATCATGTCTGTATCTCTAAACTCAGTATTAATTCTAGTCACATCACACATAAACAACAAGATTTTATTTCCAGATTCCAACTTTCTGCCAGATTTTTTTTTATTTTGGTTTCCTAATCCTCCTGACAACAAACTCTTGCACAATGCCATACCTTTAATTCTGTAGAAAAGGATCCTATACAGATTTGGAGAGCGGTTGGAGAGATGGGGATAAAAGACTTGGGTTAGAAGGAAACTAATTTGGTATGCAATCTCAAGAATACACCTTCAAAAGCTTTAACACATTCTCCTATACTAAGGAAAGAGTGAGAAATTTTGCTCTGGTTTACACGCCAAGGACTACAGGACCTAGCCAAGGACTACAGGATCTCTTCTAATTCCAGTGCCTAAGTGTCATCCCTAATGGTCCATGACTCTCAGGTCTCTTTTCCCACTCTGTATATATGGTCAACTTTGTTTTTATTATACTGTAAATGTTATACTTGAAACATAGATTAGAATCACCCAATTAAAACCACTGTAAATTAGAACTCAAGTCTTTATTCAAGAGGCTTCTTTTTCTGCCTGTTTCTTAATATTCTGTAACTTGCCAGTTTTATCATAGTTACATTTTCTTTATAAATTACATGGAACTGTTCCTGATAGGGCCCAAACAGAAATGTTTATTCAATTAATCCATAAAACTGGTTTTAGATATATAAGCCAGTTCTTCTCCATTTGAGTTGATTTTATTCTGGTTTCTTAATCAAAATGCCTTATATCAAATTAAATGCATTAGAGAAGAACAATATCAGCTTTATTAACCAAATCTGAAATTTAATTTTTAAAAAATCAAGTTATTCTGACAAGAGCATTCTATAAATCTGTTGATTGTCTCTAATTATATTACTTCCTTAATTCTTCATTAATCAAGCTTGGTATTGGCTGTTCCATTACTCTGTTCAGAATTAAAGTCAAGATGACAAGCTTTTAATTAATTGGGTGATCCTGAACCTTCATGTCAGTATTTTTAACGTTTGTTTTTCAAGTGATCTGGAGCTTTCCAGGAGTGCTCCAGATTTTTATTAGAAAACAGCAAGCAAAACCAGGTAACATTAAGAGCCTTGACAATTCATTCTTAGGTTTCTAGACCTACTGATCACCTGAGGTGCAACTTGACATCAGTTGCTGCTTAATATGCTCCTCAACTCATTGTTAAAATGGAAGCTATTTCATTATCATTCCATACAAAAGCACCACATGGTCCATTCCCCCTCTCAGCACCAGCAGGAGGATTTACTGAGAAATTTAGAGAAATTCACTGATAAGGTGAAGAGAGTGAAATTCACTCAGTTCTGCATCATACAGTCTAGGTTCAAATTAGGTGAAAACAATTATGCTGCTCACTATTAAAATGAAACAAAGTTAAAAAAAGTAAAAAGCAAACAAGAATTAAATGAAAAACAAATATTTATCTAGCAGAAGAAAGTCCAAAGAATTGATGCCTGCAAGAACCAGGGCTTTTTGGAAGAATGACACGATATCTCTTTGTAAGGGCTTTGGAGAGAGACATACGGGCGTGAGAGAAAAAATATTGAATGCATTTGGTAAATCTCATCAACATCCCCAACCCCAGCACACGCTGCTGGTACTGCTTTCCTCTTCCAGCCTTCCACTCCTGCTACTCACAGCCCTCCGTATCTAATCCACACTACTCTGCCAAAAGTGCAAAAATAACTGAAAAATTATTGTGCTTCCAAAACATTTTAGTGCTGCAATGATCAGAGCAACTTAAAAAACCTTTTTAAAATTTTCCCTGAATAATTTTTAATAGACTGATAAATGAAAATACAATAAAAGCCAGTCCTATAAAAGTCTGTTTTATGTACCTACCAATTCTCAAACACTATAAAATTAATATTGCATTCCTGAACAGTTAAGAGACCTTAATTATGAAACCAAACTAAAGCATCAAACACAGTAATCAATCATGCTAAAAAAAATTATTCATTTCAGCTGAAATTAAAAATAGAAGTCTCAGTTCAAAAAAAGAGCTCCAGTCTTCTAAAAGGGAAAGATTATCTCAACATGCAGTCATGTTTTTAAGAAGCAGACACAGACCAAAAATCTGTGAACATAAGTCCCCCAACTTTGGAGAAGCTCTAATCAGGCTGTGAGTTATCTGGCCTGGGTGCACCCACAGCACTTTCAAGCACTGCAATATGAATTATTGTCCACATCCATTCTTTTACAGCTGGAATGGGCACCGTGGATTAATGTACTGCAATATATTTTCTTGCCACAGACAGTGCTCCTCTCGGAAGTGTGATCTATCGACTAGTTACATGCACTTTGGATAAATCATGACAGTCTCAGCGTGCTGTGGCATGCTCTGCTCTGGGAAAAGCCGCCAAACAAACCAAGGTGAGACAAGAAATGGAGAAATTGCTTGAGAGACAGGGGAGCTCTGTGTGATGTTGGCAGCTGTTCCCTTTCCTTCCCCCTGCCTCTACCACACAGTGAAGGCGTATCCTGACCTAGTGTCCTTCATCAGAAAGAGAACCAGTAACTCTTACCAAAGTCTTTGCGCCGAAATCTTGACTGACCAGCGTGTCAAGTGCCAGTGACCACAACCACGTCTTGCTGTAGGTAACTCATCCCCCCCGCCCACTGGTAGAGACTTCAGAAAGAAGGCAGAAGAGGCCACTGCACACAACAGAGGCTTTGAAATGTGGGTGGCCACACTAGAGGAGCCCACCTGCCTAGGTCTGCTATCCTAATTCCAAGTGAAGAGCACCAGAGTGACTTACTGCTGAGTATATACGCTATACTACGCTATACTATAAAAAACTAGCCACAAACAAAACTCTTCTGAAAAATGAAGCATGAGAGAATTCAGGAAATCCATGCCTCATTGTATAACATGGCACTCGCAATGTTGCAGGAAGAAAGCTTCCAGTTAATGCAGAGGGAACTTGCAGCTGCAAGTACCATAGAAATGATACTAAGCAAGGCTGAATACAGCAAAAAAAAAAAAGGTGAAAACTAATTTAGGGGAGGTCAGAACTTGCAGTTTATTGCCAATTCAACTGAGTCATCAGCATTGCACTCCTTTGAAAAACAGGATACCATGCCTAATTTACACAATCTGACAAGAACTTGGCTGGGCAGCCTGCCTGGTCTCTTGCTAGGTAAGTCAGCTGCACTACAGTCCTTTCTTATGGATATAAGCATCATTAGGATTCTATATGTGGTGTGGGTATCTCAGCAATGGCAAGCAGCACAATAAATGGAGCATGGTTGCTGGTGCCAGATGATGGTCCAAATCAGATAGCTTTTCTACAGGATGCCTTCTCAATAACAATTTTAGTATTCAGTCTTAAAGGGAAGATGATGAAGTTCCTTAGTCCAGACTTTTTCCATTGTTTTAATATCTCCCTCCTCCACCCCCTCCACATCATAACCAACTGGTAAACCTATATGAAACAAGGCTCTGGTGCATTTGGAATCTGATAGCGAGATCTTAAATGGTTCCAATTGCTACCTGGCCAAAAGCCCAGAAACAGTCACAAGTGCCAAACACATTTGTAAAAACAACAGCAACTTATAAATATTGGTGTAATGAGGCCTCTTCTGGAATGACAAATGTAAAATAATTTTTAAAAGTATCACATTAATTTCATTTCAAGTTGTTCATCTTTAGTTGATTCTTAAAATGTGTTCAAACTGTAAACAACAAAAATATGAGCAATAAAAACATGTAATTTAAGCACTCAAAATGTATTCATGTTCCCCTTGAAGCTATAGTCTAAGTCCATAATAATACCTACTTTGAGGGAAATCAGGTAAAAATTCTGCTTGAAACATGAAGACAGCTGTTTTTCTTTAAAGGCAAATATTTCTCTTTGCCCCCTTTAAAAAAAATAACAGTTGAAAATTACGCATTTATCTGTATTTTTATTAGCTTTCGAAGTTTTAAACAACTGCAGTTGCACTACTTCAAGGCACACAAATGAAGAGCACAACTTATCCATTCGGTGCTGTATATTCCAGGAGCCTCCTGTGATGTTGACTCTACTCGATTTTATAAAACCATTGCCTCATACACCAACATCCTAAATTCTCATGTACAGCACAAAGTAAAACCTATAAACCCAGGTCCCCACCCTGAACCCTCTGCCGCCACTCTGCAAGTGTAAAAGGCAACAGACACTGCATGCAGTAGCACTGTACACGTCCCACATCGGCACATGCAGAGTCTATGCTGCAATGTCCCCCTCACTCCACTCATTTGAAAAATCATTTACAATTTTTTTGTAACCACAACAACATTTTAGTTCCCCAGATGGTCATGCAGGGTCACTTTCTTGATGGCAACATCACTAGGGTCCCTCTGTTATAAATCCCAAGACAATGGTCCAAAGCCTTTGAGCTTGCTTTTGTTTTTCACTATTTCCCCATGTTTTGATTTTTTTGTTTGAGGAGAATTCAGCAGTATCCTGTACTCTGTGTATATTGTTTTCGAAATCAATATATGTGGAAAGTGTACACAAATATTCTGCACTTGAAAAAGGCAGCAGAAAGCAGCCCAGCTCCCAAGCCTTCGATTGCAGGGGATCATGTGCCAGCACTGCATCACTGAACCAGCATCTCCTGCTCTTGTGCCTGGAGGCTGACTGTTACCAATAGCAGGTCTCTGTGATGGATAATGATTTTGAAAAATGAAATAACAATCATAACAATAGTAATAATAATAATATCATTGATAAATATTTTTCCCTTCTCAGCTCTGTTAAAGCTATAAAGCTTTCCCCCCTGCCTTTGTTCATTTCATTATCAAAATAAAAACAAAAAAAAGGAAGACACACAGGACTCTTTTCTCCAACTGTTTTACAATTCTTCATGCTTTTCTGAAAAATCACACCCTTGTGCTGGACTTGAGTAAAGTAGGAGCGAGCAATTCCACTGTGTACATATATTAAGCTCTGGACAGGCTGAACTATTGACCTCCTTTGGCGCTAAAATATCAGTTAATCATAAAACTGAGCTGTGAGCTGTTACTCAGAAACAGCAGCCAACATAAGAGAGCAACATCTAATTTGCAGTTGAAAAGGCAGGCTAAGTGGACAAGTTCAGATTATCATGTATTTTCTACACCCTGCCCCTCTCCCTCCACTCCCCCAAGGAAAGAAAGGCAATCAGAACTCAGAGGATATACTCAAAAGGACAACACACCCCAAAGCCACAGCAAACAGCCTTGAGGATTACTTCTGGTTAAAGTGTTACCCTGTACCTTTTGTTTCGGTGTTAAAATCCTGGAGAAGTGAATAATCTGAGCAATGACACAAGGCAAGAGGTGAAGTCATAATGAAATAAAGCTCAAGTGCCCTGTGAGGACCGAGGGGGAGGCAGTACCCTTCAGCATCAGCAGCTGGGAACACAATGCCGTGATCATGTCATCATCAGTGGTGCTTAGAAGAAGAAATAACAAAGCATACACCTGGCTCTTACAGAGGATAATGTCAGAAAATGGTGTTTTGCTTCAGATGTTTCAGACTTCAGCCATTTAAAAACACTCAGTGGTTTCATATATTTGATTGCTCAGCACTATCTTTAATCAGAGACTGATAAAACAACACATCTAGCAAAATGCCTTCACTTCAGCACAGGAAAGATTACCTGGGAAATGCCGGGTAGACAAACAGGCTGTCAGAGGACTTAACTAGTAGAAGAATTATTCCTTCATTAAAGAACAATTTTGTTTAGCATTAGTGGAAACATTTAGTAAATGAGTCACCAGACACTAGTTTTGCTATGAGGAAGACATAAAATGATCTAAATACCTAATAATAAAAGTGCACATATGACAATGAGGAAAGTACAATCATCACTCAAACCACTAAAGAGCAGAATACATCTCCAGCGAAGCAGAGGACAACTGATCAATAATACGTTATTAAGAAATAGCATGAAATTATAAATACTGAATGAATTATGGGGGAAAAATACTTTAAACTTCATTTGAAAACAATGCTGATATTTGCTTAAGCATTAAATAAACAAAGAGCAGAATACTAGCTTATTCTCATTATTTTTCAGTGAGTTTGCTGTTGCTGCTACTTGGAATGTAAACTTCAATCCTTACAATCTCATCAGATCAACATTCTCTAATGCACACTTTTTAATTTGTATAGAGAGTAGTCAAACTTCATGTTAAAAATTTATTTATTTCCCACCATTCCATCTGATACTGAGCAGATAATCAATTATAACTTATTTCGGAATTTGAACTAATATGTACAAAACTTACAGAAAGACAAAATTGACAAAGAACATCGATAGAAAACAGAGTATCTGTCTAAAAAAAAAAAAGTGATCTTGTCAGAAATGAGAATTAGGAATAATTGAAGAAAATCCAGAAAGAAGATATTGCTGCAGAGATATCATCTAATATAGCACAGTCAATCACCTGCCAGTCACCCGTACAATACCGACAGCAGCAGGGACTGCAAGGTGAGGTATTCCATTATTATCTTTACCTTTTCTTACAAATCTTCTCTTTGGAAGAGACTAATTTTTATGTTTATACTTTGCTTTTTACAAGCAAAATATACGTATATCCAGCCAAAAAAATCATATTGACTTGGACTTGCAGTTATCTATCAGAAGCCTTGGGAGAACACTGCAGAAAAGGAAGGTATGTCTTATTTTCCAGACAGGTGTGGAGGCAGCAGGGCGACCTGCTGTTCAAGCTGGTTCTGTTCTGACTCATCCCTGGTGCTGGGGACAATATTTCAGCCTTAACAAACCCTTGCTGACACACCTTCTTCTAACTGAAACTAGCTAATAGTAAAAATTATTTGCCTTCATTTTCATGGAATATGAAGAATCAGTCTTGCTGCAAGGTAAACAGCTTGAAATTTTATAATTATTAAAATAATACTGTCACAGAAGTTCAGAACTTTCTGCTCAAGTAATTTTTTAATCTGCTTAATTTCATAGTGGATTAAATTGAGTTGAAATTTTTTCTCAAGCCAGACTAGATTTTGAAGCCTTACATGTGAGCATTATGCTTAAAAAAATTTAAAAATAGAAACACACTCACAATAACATTGTTTGCCCTGAATGGCTTCTAAAAACATGTCACATAAATCATTACTTCCTTTCTTTTCCTTTCCTATTAAAAATCTTTACTCTGTCACAACCTAGGTAAATTAAGTTACGTTTTTTCAAGTGCTAGGAAAACAATCTGAACATTTGGATTTGTTAGTCTCTGCTCAGCCTCTTTAAAACAGAAGCTGGTTTCCAATTCCTACTTTTTCAGAAGAATGTCTAAACCAATTCTGTGCAATAAACCAATACTTTAACCTTACTTAGATCTCAAAGACTGACACCTTAACTGAGATAGACACATAGATCTTTTTGCTTCACTGGAAAGACAGACTAAATTATAAAAACGATCACAAACTCCAAAAGATGCCTTCAGTTTAGTCTTACTTCAGATTTGTGCCTCAGCTTCTGACCGTACCATGCCCAATTTTAAAAAAGATTCTCTAGTTTTCTGGATTTCATACTCACTGATCTAGTCTGCTAGAATTCCTGGCTTCTGATCCAGACCCTGACACTCTTCCTTAAGTAAACAAAATGAGTGGTCATCCATCAGAGAGGTCACCAACTTGTGAAAAAGCTATTCATATTTCTGATTCTCATACGCACATATATACATGGAAACTTGACACTCCAGTTTGTTGTTCTGATTACTGTGATTTTGAATAGATGGTTATCAGCACACTTATCTAAATCTAATACTGTGCCAACTTTAAAATACCATCAGGCCCTAGAAGTCCTGAGACTAGGAGAGGAAAAACCCCACAATTTAGTTTATGCTTATTTTCCTCACAGTCTGAGATCAAATCTATAATTATTCTCCCCTGCAACTATGAGACATAGGTATTATCTTTCTTCTTGAGAGAGCTGAGATTAAAATAACTTTAAGAAGTTTTAGAAGGAACAGCATATAACACAAGTTGGCAGTGCTTAATCTTCCTGGTGCTGGCCAGACAGGAGCACTCTAAGAAACACGAAGCAGATTGCAGGGCTCAGCAGCACATGATTTTGGTGATAGCAGTCAAAAATGGAGAAAACACTCCATTAATATTTTCAATTGTATTTTACAATTTAGAGAATCATAGCATATTCTGAGTTGTAAGAGATCCACAACAATCATTGAGTCCTACTCCCCGCCCTGCACAGGAGAGACCCAAGAGTCACACCATGTGCCTGAGAGCGCAGTCCAAATGCTTCTTGAACTCTGGCAGGCTTGGTGCTGTGACCACTTCCCTTGGGAACAGTCACAGCTGGAGATTTTAGTATTTATATTTTAGTTCTTGGAGATCCTGTCAGGCCATGCATAACTACTTGGGAAAAGACAAATTATGCAGAAGTACACTACTTTTTTTTTGCAAGGCTCTATTTCTTAAACATATCTGGTTTTTCCATGCAATTTCCTCTAGTGCAAGTTTACTTAAAATGCATTTGAACATATGAAGGTGAAGAAACAAGGAGGTCAGTACTTTCCAGAAATCAAGTTCCCTTCCTTGCATGAGAAGTAAAATGTTTTCCTAGATTTCTAACTTCCCGCCTCCTAACCTACCCTCCAAGGGTTAGCGACTGAGACAATGACCAGGTAAAGAAGAGGACACAGCAAAACCTTACTGATCCAGAAACTTGGGGATCCTGTGGATGTGAAGTGAGTCCTTAAGCCCTGATAGAAGTTAATTGGAGCCAACAGGCCTGCCAATCAATTAAACCATAAAGTAAACAATTTTGGGTTTTTTGTTAATTTTTCCAGAGCAGCACTCACCAGCACACTTGGTCCTGGTGATGAGTGGTGGTCCTGGCTGCCCCGTCCCACCTTCGCCCGGTCTGGTGAGCAGGACCCGAATCTCATATTCGGTGTCAGGGTCCAGGTGCCAGAGCTTGTACGTTGGTGCGTTGACCGCGTGGGTCTCGGTCCAAGTCCCGGATGTCATCCGGTACTCCACTTCTTTCAGGATAATGGGGCCATCCCCAATGATGGAGTTGGCATTCAGCTGGATGAGCAAGTATGTAGGCCCAACACCCAGCAGCTGCGGGGGTGCTATTGGCCGAGGCGGCTCTGCAGGGGAGACAAAAAATAAGCCAGCATTAAAACAAAAGCTGGAAAACCCACTAAAAGGAGGGCTCTCTACACAGAAAGTCGTCAGAGTTTGGTCAGCAAAGATTCCAAACCTCAGAAGCAAATTCAAACTGACATCAATGAAGAAGAGCTGAGGAGAATTTCAGCTGATGGGAGTGAGTGGTGCACTACCAGCATCTGCTCAATGCTATTTTTTCCTTTTAAAAAGCTCAGCTAGAGTCCACAAAATCCTGTCTGATTTATATATTGCTGCTGCTTGAGATTTTTTTCTGAAAAAAACTATGCTCATTTATTAAATTTACTATACCAATAACTTGAGATTTTCTTTTATTGACTGAAGCCACATTTGTACTTTCCTTACAGAAAGAGCTGCAAGAGATGATACACTACCCCTGCAGAGAATATTCTTAAAAATGAGTATCACTGCAGATAATCTGAAACCCACCAGATGCAGTTAGGGAAAAGGATACAGATGCCTATTACAGGCATTCAGAATATTCAGAACTGAGCAAAGCTGCCAGGAGAATGACAAAATAAAGACATATGGCAACAACATACAGTATTTTATTCTTTAGTAAGTTACTACTGATTTTGAAACTTGAACAATAGGATGTGTGCTGCCTTTTGTCATCCCCTCTTCTCATCAGCTTTTGCCTGCCTAAATATTTCAATGCAGCTGCAAAGTGAAAAAGGTAATGACAGACCAAACATGAAGGAGTGGTCCTCCTTACCCTGAGAAATGTTAACATAGAAGCATTGCCTCAGCATGATTTATTTTAAGAAACAAATCGCAAGCAACAAGTATTTTTCTAATAAAATGAATTCACTGATAAACATGGAGGGTTCATTTTCATTCCAGATGGCTTATATTTCAACTAATTTGTTTCAGTTAATTAGGCAACGATGCTAAATTCAGTGCACACAGGGGTTTCACACAGCAGCGATGCAGAACTAACAAATCAGCAACTCTGAGCAGGTAGAGGGGATCTCATGGCCAGTACATTAAAAATAACTTTTAACCCCAGACCATAAGATTTCCCTAGCAGGGGACCCTTACACCTCTTCCCCCACATTCCACACCACCAAGTTAAGACACAGATGCATTCCACGTATTCTGCCACCCAGGGATGATCTCACCAGTGTAAATGACAGAACATATGATGGGGAGTGGTGGACTTCCTTTGACATCCCCTCTTCCCTGCATGGTGAAGTTCAGCTAATGACTCCCTGGTTCTGCCTGCTTCTCTATTTCCAGCAGCAAAGCTTCCCTTCCAGATACCACAGCTTGCTCCAAACAGTATATTCACCAGCTCTATAAGCAACCAAGTTTCCCAGATTTTGGTACTTATCTCACAGACCTTTTTCTAAATTAGCTGCTTCTCAAGACACTCAGTTTGCAGACCAGGGAGTCTGTAGCCATGTAATAGTGGCTGTAATGGGAGCTGATTTTTTCCTCCCAGAGTGAAAAGGTGAATGCTTCAAAGTGTTTCCATTTCTGCTTCGAGATTTACAAAGCTATAGAAAATATCTCAAGTAATTATTAACGTTTTGCCATGTTTTGGCAATAAATGTACATATGAATTAATTTAGATCCCTTACCTGCATCAAAGCTCAGAAATGCCGCTGGGCATAATGAGGGCAGTTTACTTGCTGTGGAGCTAACATTCTAAATGTCAAACTAATGCATGCTAAGGTCAGTGTATATCATAGCAGAAAACATCATCATTGATGAGAATGATGCACTACCAACTCCAAGTTATAAACTTCTAAAACATATGGCTATGTTTAGAGGTATACACTTTGATTAAGAGCACGGTTATCACAAATAAAACCTCACATTAATGAGACTAATATACCATCGCCTATTAAGTTTTTATGTTAAGAAGTAAAGCACATTCTTATATTAGCATACGCATTTTGTTTTTAAGCTCTTGAGGCCAAGGAGACTTATTTATAAAGTCTCTCCCAGTTCCAATAAATTATGCATGAATTTTAATCAGTTAGCAAATGAACAAGTAATTGTTCTGCAGCATTATTAATATTCTTCATAATACAATATACTATCAGAACCAGAGGTGAGGTGCAACCAGAAATCCCAAAAGTACACTAAGTATCAACTGAAGCATGAATCCCAATATACCAGGATAAACTTTTGTGATGTTACCCAATTAACTTTCTATTAATTATTCCCATTCATTATTCTATAACCACATTCACATTTATTATTTGAAATCACAATTTCCTTTTGTATATACAGCAACCTGAAACTTTTACAGTTTAAAAATTGCCATTGATAGCTAAAAAGACAGAACAAAGCCATTAATAATGTTTTGGTTGCCATTCCCATAGCAAATATCACACGTATCGACAATACTTTTCTTTCAGTGAGTTTTAAAACACAATTTACATCCTTCAAGGAAGTATATGTTGCTGGCTTTTTACCCTAGCAATCTGGGTCCACCTGTAGTAAATAATCCAGTTTCAGTGTGCCTTGAGAAGACAGTCTGCCAAAAATGAAAAACCTCTTATATAAGGCATGAAAAATAAAAGGAGATACGTGAAAAAGTACCCTAAAGAAAATCATCCTCTCAGAAGTTTGTTCTGGCTTATAAACAACTTAAAAACTCAGCTTCAGCCAAGCCAGGTGATGGTTTAGATGTTCAGAGCCTGGATTAGAGGTAGAATTACAGGAAGCTGAGGCTCACCAGGTACCCACAACAGCAGCCTCCCTCCCACCTGGCCCTGCCAATGCTCTCCACATGCAGGTGGCCCCTACTCAGACGCATTTTTTGGCTTCCAGTCACCCAGACCCAAAGCCACGTGAGGCAGCTCTGTGACCTCCCTCCACCCTCTCACTGCCCTGATCACTGCAACCCAACCGGAGAACTGTGCCCTTTATTTCTGCCAAAAAGAACCCACCTTCCTCAATTATTATGAGGAGATATGGCTAAGAAACACAGTATTCCTAGCAGTCAATTTTCCTTGAGCTTCGTTCCCCTTTTCTCAGCCATGAGCTCTCTGTGAAGAGCCATAAAGTTCTAAACAATAATTTATGAAAAAATATTTCAACCCATGGACAGTTTAACTCATCAGTAGAATCATGATTTTAACAGGTATTTGAGATACACTAAACAGTTTGATCAAAGGCCCTGAATGGTGAGTTTCATTTCTTCCTTTGCTAAGCACAAAACTTAAGATTCCGTTTCCAATGTAACTAGTTTAATTACTGACTCATTTTCTGAGTGTATTTTTAGCCAGTGCTTAAAGGTGTTAAATCTGATGAAATCCCTTCCAATTTTCATGGCCCCTAACATCTCAGAAAGACTATATTAAAAGACCACTTGTACATCTGCAAGACATTAAATAAATGAAAGTGTTTTCATGCATAGCATTTTGCAGTATTTGGTCAGCTCTGGTTTTGACATAAAATGCCCACAGCTAAGGTAATAAAAAATTAAGACTGACATTTCATCAGTACTAAGTTCCCATTCTGCTCAGCTACTAGCAGTACATTATGCTCACATCAGTATGTATATGACATTGTATATTAAGTGTAGTATGATATTTAGGCACCAATGACTAGAATAAGCATGCAGCATCAACCTCCACTACCAGTCTTCCTACAGTTAAGTGGTTGTGTCATATTTTTAATATTAAACATTGTATGCAAATAATTAGGCATTCGCAGACAGAAAAAAAAACCAGAAAAGGTCATTAGTGTTATTAGTGTAGTAACTAATATGCATAAAACTTTCAATATTCTCAAGTAACATATGCATTCTATACTACATTGTCTTCCAGGATTAAATACTTCCTAAGTTTAAAATAAAGGAAGGCTGTTTCATTAGTACCTTACTGGCAATCATATACTGTTAATGATCAGTTCAAAGCAAAAAATAAAAATAAAACTAAACCAGAATTCTACATATTGTTCCATTTTGGAGGAAAAGCTGATACTGGATACATGCCGGACAAAATCTTACTTATTTACAAGAGTCACGTTTTGCTGAGCATAACATGTACCAGGTCACAAGAGACTCTTGCTACACAGCAGAAGGGTTTGAAGAGCTGGGGAGGAGAGGGCTGGTCACCACAGAGCTCAGACACACAGAGCAGGAGCATGCCTTCATCCACTCTCTATCCCACTCGTGCCTTGTACAGCTCCTGCACACATTAATGCTGTGCAGTAACAGCCTGCAAGTCCCCTCCACTCATGCACACACTGTGCCTCCCCTCTGGTGACAGCATGTTCAGCTTGCTCTGTGAAATATCGCACACCAAGCCATACACTTGGTATGCTGATGAGTATTAACTGTCTAACCCAATACACACAACAGGGGCAATCATAAAAATCCTAATTTTTACAAGTATAACAAAGCATTCATTTATTAAAAGAAGCCCAACATCAGCCTCACCCCGCCCCAGAAATTAAAATTGATGTTTTAATTACACCATAAACTATCAAGAAAGTAGGTCTACCAAAAGAATACAAAGTGCCTTTAAAATTTGTCATAATTCAAAGAAACAAAAATATAAAGTCATGTAAATACAGCTAACACTGGATGTACTAGTGAGTATAGCGAAGATGCCTCCACAAATGATTCAAGACTGACTCAGCTCCCACTTATATCAAACTCATTTCCTCTTCCAGGGAAATTTATTGCAAAGCTGTTTAAATATGTCTGCATATTTCTTACAAGCTCTCTGGTTTTCTAGCTGAATTCAGCTGAGGTTCAGTGCCTGACCCACACTGGCTATTCATAGTTAGAGCACAGTCTTCGCCATAGGAAGCCCTGTGGGACCACGGGCCCTAGGCCTGAGACACCCAGGCAGTCTGAGATATCCAAGTCATATAGGGGCAAGAGTTACACTGCTTCAGTACTCTTCGTGTACTGGAAGATTACATACTGCTCTAGAGATTCATATGTTTTAAAAAGTACTGAAAACCAGAAGAAGTAGAAATATTTGTTTAAAATTTGGAGAACATTAATGACATTTAGAAGAAAAAGTTATGGCGGTCAAATACTAGCAAGGAAACAAAATTCTTGGTCTTAAAAGCTGGTTAATCCCATGGAAAAAAAGAATTAACAAGAAGTAGTGACTGAAAACTTAAATTCAAATAGAGTATTAAGCCACAAATGTAACAATGAGAATAGTAACTGAAGAACAATAACAGTAGGAAATTCTGCATTCTCTTAATTATAAGTTGGGGGAATACCTACAGCTCCAAAGAAGTATAAATGAAAGAAATTAAGTGGTCGTGAAGGTGGTGACAAAATGAATTATGAACAGTTTGAAAATAAAAACAAACCATGGAGGCTTTGAGCCCGAACACTGTTGTTTTGGTTTTTTATTTTTGCAAAAATCATTCTGCATGTGGCATATCTTTAATATGAACTAGAAATATTTCATTCAACTATCCAGAATTGTTAGGAAGTACTGCTCTGAGAGGAAAAAAAAATATCAGAATTTAAGACAAATAAGTTTATTTTGGACTTGGCCTGTCTGCAAGGACACCTGGCTGTCTCCTACTCTGACAAGACCTGCCACATCTCAGCACCAAGATGTATTAACACAAACAGGAGACTTTGCCAGCTAAGGGGGAAGCATTACAGAAAGCAGTACTTGCCTGATGAGAAATTCTTCTACTCAGTTAAAAAGCAAGTTAATGCAGAGGACTGAGAGATGCCAAGCTGAAAGCACAGACCTGACGAACAGCAGAGGTATCATGAACCTTGAAGTCACAGGAAGCCTCTGCAGTTTATTTTTAAATTTCCAACAAGGTCTCAAGTTTTCTCTTTCTGTGCATGACAGACTACACTCACAGCTGAGTCTGTCACCCTATATGCTCCATCTCTAGTGCGTAGTTTGGTCCTTAGTGGCTTTGCTGAATAACACATGGAAGACAAATAAAAAATCCCAAAAGCCTATGCATCAAATAGATTGTGCAACACATTGAGGACAGTTCAGTAATGAGAGCTGAGCACTCTCCTTGGCTTCTGAAAACAAGGAAATGCAGAAAGACTGAAAAAAACCCCAAACCAAAAAACCTACAAGAACATGGCATATTTTCCTTTTCAGCATTATTAAAAACACACCTCTAGGTCTACGTTGTTCCAAGACCTTCCAACCACTAATCAGCCTTCACATGGGAAGTCCAATAAACAAAATTACATCAGGACAATATTAACTACCCAATTCATAGGTGCAGACACACACCCAATCTTAAGTGAGAAATGCTTCCATTAGGGATTTAGCTCATGGGATTCTTGCTTGCACACCACATAGTGGTACTTGCTTTTCTCACCTGAGCTGCCCACCTTATTCTTGTGACAAAGGAGAAGAGCAAGTGCAAGCTTATTCTCAGCCAGACATACTATACATCAGCTACACAGATTACTCCTGCCCAAAAGACATAATGCATCTGAAAAACATCAGAATAAAGGAGGATGAGCTTGGCTGCAGGGCAGGGCACATTGCAGAGGCTGCAGCAAGGCACACTTGCTTAAACCAGCTGCAACGCTCAAAATAACTCCCCTCAGAGAAGTTTTACAATCACGTCCACTACTGCAAGACCAAATGCTGCTGAGAAATTAACACAATAAAAACCCAACCAGCTGCAAGTCCTTTGGAGCTCTCAAAAGCCTTGGTCATTTAATTAATAATTCCCCAAGCCATCACTTGGCTTTTCTATTTGTTCGTAAACTCATTTATCATTTTCTTAATAAATTTATTTGTTTCATTTTTTTTTCCTCCCAGTGGACAAAAATGCCTCTCTGCTTATCAAGTTTAACTCATTTTAACAGGCACTTTAATTTTCTACATTGTTAGCAATTGTATATTGTTGGTTTTTTTTCTGATGGCAAAGTTTCTATTGCTCCCATCTTTGTCTTCTACAGGTAGCTTGGAAAAGGCACTGTACTGACGAGAAGGCAGCAAAGACTTTTTCATAAAAATAACTAACTTTGACATATCATACCACAGAATGACTTCTTCATGCAGAAATCAGTAGGCTTTTAAAGTTAAATGTTCCATATAGCTACAAGCCTGCCTTTATTTAAAAAAAAAATCCAAAACAAAACAACAACAACAAAAAACCCAAAGCCAAAACCAAACAAAACTCCAACACAATCAAAAACTAATTCCGACTTATCTCAGCTGCTGTCCTGTGACCATAAGTGATGGTGGCTGCATGGAGAAACTTGAACAGCTCATGATCTACCATTCTGCTACAAAGGTTTTTCTCAAACCCATTTTTTTCTTTTTAATTCCACTTACGCAGACTTTATTTCTGTGACTTCAGAAAATTATTTCTGTGACTATAAAATAGAATTTATCACAACTGCACAGTATCTGGCACTAGCTGCTAGTTCAGAGGTTGAGGCACAATACTTACAAAATGTTACATTTTAATTAAGAGAGTTAGTTGTCTGGAACAAAAGAACTCATTGTAAGTAATGGTTTACTGACCAGGTGGTATCAAGTGATTTATCCAACTCTCTTCAGAGAGTTTGCAAGCCCATTTTCATTGTCTTTTATTACTGGAAATGGAAAAACTGAAAGAATCAATTTTAAATAAACATTAAAAATAAATATCTATAACAGTGAAATTCAGGTAACTACCTAGAGAATCAGTCACTGGAGAGAAAACAGCAACAAACAGAAATGGCAAATTGAACAGTGAGATCATGATACTGGCTTAGGTAGGGTACTGACATATTTCACCATAATGTCTCTAATTTGGCGTCTGCAAACAGGAATAGTATGTCACAAGCTCACTTCAAGCTACTGTTTTAGCTTTGAGCACCTAATATATAAAGTTTGTGTCATAGGTACAACAAAGTCTGCAAGCTCATGCAGCTAAAATGTATTTAATTTAGGTGACGTGGCAGTTACTGACCACCTGAAATGCTGAAATAGGAATTATTTCAACAGTGAAAACTGCTAACTTCTGTATAGTGATGTTATATCCTATGCATCACTGTGGCATTTTATTCACCTTGATTTGAAACACCACTACATTCATTTTATTATCTTCCTTTAAAATAAAGAACAGTGTGAAGCTTTAGCATTGTCAGCAGAAACTGTAAACAAGGTTAAGAACATGCCCGGCTTACATGTGAAAAGAAAAAATCTCAATAAAAATTGGAATATGTCATCTCTCTACACAATTTATGATCAGTACACATGCCTATTTTTTGAATGATAGTAGGCTATGTTACTATGGGAATCAATTAGAAGATTATGACACATTTTGTCAAAAAGATTGCATTGTGTTAAAGGCATTTATGCAGCACAATCCTAGAGGAAAAATGAATAAATGTAAGAAAAAGACGTGCCTATAATGAGAAGTCATTCAAATTTTAAATAAAAAAAAAAAATTAAAAAATCAGTCAGCATAGAGGAGTCAGCTATAGAAATGTCTCCAGCAAAGACTTGATCACAATGACTTCATTATCCACATGTATCAGTAATGCCCTTGAGATGTCAATGTTGAGATTACTGTTGGAAAGAAATATTTTATCTGCTTCATTGTCAGGAACCAGCAGGTTGAGAAGAAAATTGAATGCCTTCTTCAAAATTGGTACTTCCCAAGAAAGAATTACTCTCAACTCTACAAGGCTTTGCAAATTGACAATACTGCATTCTGCATGCACATCCACATGCTGTCCGTGATGAGAAGGAATAAAACTAGAGATTACAGAAAGAATGCCTGAAAAAGAACAAAATATTGCTTTAGAGACTCCAGAATTTTCTTTTACTTGCTTATGTAATGCATGTCTTTTACATGCAATGTGTGATGGGAATATATTTATTTTCTAAGTACTTCAATTATTTTTGTTTTTATTTCATTTTAAGTCTGTACTGGTCCAGTAAAATGAGATTGTGAAGATTTTTCCATTATTCTTATATCTGTTGATGCTGAGTAGTCATGTAGTCAGTAGTCACTCACACACCCAGTTTACTGCCTAAACAACCCAAATACAGAAACTTTCTGATGGACAGAAGTTGCAGTGACATATTTATAATCAAACTCAAAAAATACAAACACCTGCAACAAAACCAGAGCATTTCAATAGAATTCAGTGAAACAAAAATAAATAAATAAATAAATGAAAAATAAAAAGAAGAAAAAGAAAAAAAAATCTAACAGAGCTTTACACCTCACTAGCTCTACCTAACTATAAAACTTGAAAGCTAAAAAAATTCACCCAGATAGCACTCCTGCCTGCCCTGGAATTCTCCTGTATGCCTTATTTTGGAAGTCACATTATAATCTGCCAACACTAACACAAATTTTTATCACCAGCTCTCCTGCATGCCTTTTGAATGACAGAGAAAAATGTGTCATGTGCTGTTGGGACAGTATCATCGTGAGGCAGAATTCAAAACTGCATCATGCTTTGTAAATGCAGTGAGCTGTACATGTCCTTGTACCAGAAGGGTACTGAACTCTAAAGTACCTGCAGATGACAGGAATAGCTGGCTTGGCTTTGGCTTCCAAGCATTTACAGCTGTATTTAATAACGATTACAGAAATTCAACCGTGTAAGAGGTGAGACTGATTTTACTGTAACTATTAACCCAAATCATGGATGCATAGAGGTGGAGGAAGGAAGGAAGGAAGGAAGGAAGGAAGGAAGGAAGGAAGGAAGGAAGGAAGGAAGGAAGGAAGGAAGGAAGGCAGGCAGGCAAGCAGGTCACACACTCATTATTGAGGCAAGACTTCACAAATGCACAGGGATGAACAGAAAACCTTCCCCTTTGGACTTGCAAGGCATTCTACAAAGTTCTTCCTCAGGTATCCCATTTCATTGAGGTTAAAAGCTTTCTGTCAGAGCTTTAATACTACTGTCAAAGGAAAAATTGATACAAGGTAATGTAAGGGTTATACATTAATGAATATCTTGAGAGATTTTGTGTGTGCTCAGCCTATGCAAATCTATGGGGGGAAATGACAGGATCCATCACCACTTTTGAGCAAACTTATTTTTGAGGGGCTGTTTTCTTGCTCAAATCCCTCTATTTCTATTCATAATCTTTTCTAAGACACATATAGATGTTCCCACCATCAATGTCTTCACATTTCTTATTACAGCATGTCCAAATATTTCTTGCCAAAAATGCCAGAAGGCAGCCCACTGGAATGACAGAGAAGGGGACTAATTTTAGGAGGCACTGAGACACTTCCCTCAATCTATGCAATGAACCAACAGAAGCCAAAATGGTTTTTACACCACAGTTTTACATCACAGATGCGCAATACACATCATCTAACACGCACCTCAGAGGGCAACCCTACTCCTCCACTTCCCACCATCAATGTTGCTTGCAGTGTCACTCATCTACACTACATTCATGGTGGTTTAGGTTTAAAACCAATCTTGCAGAGGTGTACGTGGAAGTTCCCTGTTTTCCTGGGCCCCTGCAGAAACTCAGTGGTTTCAGACAAGAGCCAGTGCCAGTACAGATACAGAAGCACAAGTTCAGGTTCTTGAGAGAGAGGAAAAGGGAAGGCAAAGATTGAGACTGCCTTTTAAGAAGGTGCTGGCTACTACATCTGCTTTTACCATGAAAGCCACCCTCAGAAAGGGGTGGGGGGATAGAGGTGGCCAAGAGGAACCACTGTCCTTGCCACAGCACTTGGACAGGTGTTAAGAAATATCTATGAAATGAGGGTAACAAAGCAGCTGCCATCCACCCCACTGCCAAATGGATTCTGAGTGTGATGAAAAGCCTAAAAGAACTTTCTAGAAAAACAAATCAGAACAGAAAACCCCACCAGTTCTTCATGCTAATGATTTTTTTATGAGATATTATGATTTTATATGAGTTGACAAAAACACGTTGTCTTTGTTTTGTTGCAAAAAGGGTTCAAAGTATCAATGTGACTCTGGAATAGAAACTCCCCAAGAACAGTAAAAGAGTCTAAATTTTGCATCTGATTTCAACTGACACAAACATTTACTGTTATGTAGTATTATGTACATGGGTAATGTGACTGCTTACACTGGGAGAAATCTGACTAGGAAGTCACCAACTGTCTTTCTGGTCTCACAAGAAATAGACCCATCCAGTCATAGTCCAACTGGACAACCAATAAAAGCTAGCTCAACTGTCTCTAGATCTACAGCGCGACTAACCCACAGCGCCACCCACCTGAGAGGAAGAAGCTCTTGCACTCAAATTTGTGAAAATGTTCCCTCAGAATAAATGGACAACATGATGGTGGACCACCGACTAATCAGACAGCCACCAGGCTCACCACCACTGCTGGAAGGAATCTGATGTTGAGTCTGTATCAGGGGAAATGTCATGGATGTTTATTAAGCTCTTCCCCCTCTCGAGTAGTCATTGCTTAAGAATCTTGATTGAGTTGGATCCTTGGTTTGTGATTGCTGCTTGTTGTGCTCCTGAATTCTGTTAATCTCTCTCTATTTAAATTCTGGAGTTTTGATATTAAACTGAAGACAGGGATATCAAATGGGGCAAGATAAATGAAATTCTTATACACTGCCCTAATTCAGGCAACTGAGCCAATTCTGACCTCATCACAGCTTTAAAATCTGAAAAAAAATATGCTTTTATAATAGTAAAAAAAATTTTTTTCTATCTTATTTTAAACATTCTAAGTTACCTTATTATTTTTTTGATGAGCAAACTTAAGAATACATTATTCTACTACTGCATGTTTTAATTTTTGAATATGATACTAATCAACATCTACTGAACCAGGGCTGGCACACTGAAAGTCCTGTAACCAGACTCGTGTATTCACATATGAAAGGCAAACAAAATCAACAACTCTACAGAAATAATAAGAGAAGAAATAATTAGGGTAGAAATTGCACAGTACAGCTTTCCTCTTCAAATACAAGATCCACTGGTAATAATACAGTTTATAATAATATGCACCATTGTGGTAATTGCTGCCTTCAAAGATTGCACAAGCAAACTAAGTTGTTTATTTTTGCCCCAAAATTTAGATGGCCTGTGCGTAACGGGCATTTTGTCGAAGACTGGGTTTTTGTTGGTTCTGCATGTTGACCCAAGCACCTAAGAGCACATTACAAAAGACTCAGAGACAAAAACAAATCAGTTGTCACCATATTACCAGTTAAACAGACAGAAACAATACTTTAAAGGAGCCCTTACATTTTACATAAGTGCTGGTAACTAAAGCATGCCATCCTGGGGAAAAAAACTCGTGCAATTTTACCAGCAAGCTCTGTTGGCCCCAGTACACAAAGCTAGGAGTACTTTTTCAGAATTTTTAAGTACTATTTTTCATGAAGACAAGGAAAGTCTCTTCCTGCTGAATTCCGAAGTTCTGCTTCAAACTTTTAATGTGTGAGTGTTCTTTGAAGAATTTGGCTGGTTTGTTTCCTTCTAAATAACTGCAAGCACCAGGAAACGTCTCTCACAGGACTTGGTATCCTTCTGATAAATGTGAGTTTGGGGCATAAAAAAAGCAGTTTTGTCAACACAGTCAGACCGCTGGTGCAGCTGCCCCACTTAACTCTATTTAGGCTTCTACCTCGCAATACGCATAATCTTTTCTGCTCTCAAGAAAGCCTTCACCTGTTATTCACCTTCCTCCCCAACCTGTAATGGGAAAGGCAAGCTGGACTCACAAAAACATTCAGAATAGATGCACATAACTTTTTTCCAAGCATAAGAAGCCACAGCACAGCATTTTGACATTTAAAAAAATCCCCTAAACCCTCCTTTTCTCATTTAACATGGTCTTTTTCTTTCCAAAATTGACTAGAGTTTTACTTTAAGAAGTGCTTGGTCACTGAACAGAGAAGTCAGCGACCAGCAAGATTTGTATTTCTAAGTTCTCCCCACATGGCATAGCCTCTTTTCCCAACTTCTGAGGCACATTCTCAGGGTGCAAATCCTTCTCTTTAGTACCCACACTCAGCCAGTGAAAACTCAGGGGCTAGGCAATCTGAGCATGAAGCTGGGTTCTGGCATTTTTCCAGTCTTCAAATAATCCCTTTCTGAGGGCCACACAAGTACAGGAAACCTGTTTTATAGTTAACTTTGGTTACAGTCAAGAATATAGAGGTACCACAAACCAGTGTCATGCACATATATTTTGTACCTTCCTAAGTGCAGTGACTTAGAAATTGAAAACAGAATAACTCCATACACACCAAAAACCCAACTTTCTCCTCTGGAAAGCAATGGGCTAGAGAGGCCAAATTTGGGTTGCATTTCTTAATGGGGATGAAAAGTGTGGGTGTGTACGTGTGTAGCAAAACAATAAAAGACGAGAGGGTTAAGATAAAAAAGTTCATCCAAATCCAGAAAATAGCTGCAAGAAAAACATTTACATTAGCATTTCCAAAATGAAGTTTTGATTTTTCAGCCTAGTTGCAGGTGAGGCACTAGATAATAAAAAGGGGCATTCAGAACACAGTTCAGGATTATAGATAAATCACTTATTCAATCTCTCAGCATAAGGACATTCCACATCCATTCCTCTTGTCTGACTGGAGCCAGAATTCATGCAGAGACTTTCCATTTCCAAGGATAGCACCTTACCCTACAGGTTCAGAGATTCCCAGGGGAGTCTCTAAACCCTCCTTTTGAGGCTGAACCATTTTCCTTGACACATTCATTAAGTCATATGTCTACCTACAATGTCAGTAAGAAAACATAGGTTTTAGTCATGGCTCCAATTAAAGCAGCAATAGCCTTATCATCTGTGGTACATAGCTACAGGTATTTTGTGAATAGTCACATCCAGCTTTTCATGTTTTCCTTAAGACACTGAAGAACTAAGATATAAAATGGAAAATAAAGTCAAAGGTGATAAATACAAAGCAGTGCAGTGAGATTTATGAATCCCTTATGGACTCTAAATCAGTATAATCAGACAGGAATAACATTTCTGTTGGGAATTTCAAGACCACGTCACTTCAATTCAGACAAAAATATGTAAGATATCAGTGATTATTAGGAACTGAACACAAAGAAAGCATAATATCTTGTGCTACTGTGTAAACTCATAATGTTCTCTCATCTAAAATAAATTATATAGATCTGGTCTTCCTACCTCCTGCCAGATGAGCTAGAAGACAAGACATAGAAAAGGCCAAATAGACGTTATTGAAGATGTAGGACAGCTTCCTATGTGGACACATTTAATCAATCTGCAACACTCAACAGGAAAGAATGATGATTGAAGGAATACATGCTAGATGTTTATGAAATGAAAAGTGGCATGAAACTGATTAATATGGAAAGACTTGCTATTTCTTGAGTGAAAATAAACGGCAACTTCAGAGGGAAGTACTTTCTTCTGTGAGTAACTTGAGCTAACTGTGGGAACTTATTGCTCCCAACTGGGCAAAAACACAAGTTCAGAAATTATTTGACAAATTTATAGAAGGTTTGTCATTGATATTACACACATGATAAATTGGTATAGTCTCTGGCTTGGTAAGTCTTAAGCTATAGATTGCTAGATGCTCAATGATATGTGAAGGGAATGGATCACTGTGTGCCTCTCTCATTCTTGCATCTTTCCCTAAGCCTATACACTGAACTAAGAAGATTCTGGCCCAGTAGCAATGTTTTCTGAAGACACTACCATGTTCTCTAGAAGCAAAAAAAGCTACCAAACTGCTGCTAGCTGTGAAGCTACTCATTGAATATTGGATAATATTGGAAATAACCCATAGGCTTCAATCCATGTAATCCATTACAGGTGAGTGCCTTCTCCATACACCTACTAATGATCCAACTACCCTCTTCTTTCAGAGTGTGGATAGTGCATGACTGTATGGTCACATTTCCTTCACATTTAATTATAAATTATCAAAGTTTCTTTTTTTGTTCTGATGCCTGAATAGAGAGCTCTAGATTTTAAAACAAAAGCTACCTCTCAGAGCCAAAGCAATATATGCTAACCAACTGAAAAGAGATCAATTTTCTGTTGATTTACATCCCTGAATGGTTAATGCAACATAGAAGTAGTAAGAAGACCATAATTATGTTGTACCTTCATTAAGTCATTCCACATACATCTTAGGAAGTTTTTTTTCCTCTCCCATCATCGCTTCAACGTGTGGGGAAAATGAACAGCAAAGGTAAACAAAGTCAGCAACCTGAACTTGCTTGAACTGCCTTCTTTCTTCTCACTGCAGGCCCATCCATGAGGAATACTGGGGCTTATAACTGTTAAAATGCCTTAAAGGAAGATAAAACTACCACTTGTCTACACAGCCTCTCCTGCAAAGCAAAATGTTTTGCCCCGCTGTCCGCCATTGTTTCACAGGTAGTTTAAATAGTTCCCACGCAGGTGAGTATTCTAACTCTGTGGTATTTACACCTTTCTTGGCCTGAATTATTTATCATTTCTTTCTCTACAACACAAAAAATGGGTAACAGAACCAGGCCAGTAACAGTGCTGAAGCTCAAAGTACCCTTCGAAAGCACTAAAGAGACCAAATTTTTTTCCCTTTGATTTGTTGCCTAATTTTTCTCAAGTTATTTAATGAAGCATTTCTGTTCATGCCCCATTTACATCATATATTAGTCAATTATTAAAAAGCCACAAAACACCTGTTATTCCACCTATGAACCTTCGTGGCATTTTTCTCATCCAAGTTCATAACCCTTTGCTCTTCAGCATACTATTTTTGCCTTTGTATTGCCTTCTCTGTACTATGAACTGTGAACACCTTAGAGTGCCCTCCCTCCTTTTAAATGCCCTTTTGAGAAATTTGAATTACTTCTAATATTGCAATCAGTCACTTTTTCTTCAGTGGAAGAATATTTTTAATTTAGATTCAACAAATCCTTCGACTAGAATGCATTTTTCCCCCACTTTTTTCCTTTGGGTGAAAATTTCAAATATGTTTCAGAGCAGCACAGTGATGCGAGCATAGCTGTCTATCTTATTATTCATTGAATACTACTGATAAAACAACTACACAGATATGTTTGCTTTTCCATGCTTTAATTACATCTATACAAATCATAATAGCTTACATCATTAGTATGTTGTTGAAAAGACACTCCAAACATTATTGTATTTATATATTTAAATTGCCTGATTAGCATTCTGAAATTAAACTGAATGTCCAGTTCAAGAGAAATATTTTACTTATCTTTCTTTTCCTTTTTATTTACCTTTTCTTTTTCTGGTCGATTTCTTCCTCTTCCATAGCAAGTCCAGCTGTTCTTTTCCATAACAGCCCAAAGATGAGGTTTACTATGGGTTTTTCTATTCAGGCCTATTACATTAAGGTCTATAATTCTGGTATCTGGTTATCTCCTCAGCTATGACAAGATAATGTGGGCTTGAGGGAACATACTTGTATCTCCTGTCAGCCCCCTTCTGTTACATCAACTCCTCTAAGGGCATGTTCATACAAGGAAGCTGCTACCAAAGAAAATCCCCAAGACAACAGTGTTTATCTCAGGACCCATTCCCACACCATAATTCCCTGTGGGCACTAATATTTTTGCAGCACAGTGTAATCCACCTGCAAAGCAGGCTGAGGATGCAGTTTAACATTATATCTAAGCCAACCCAACACGACCACATCATTGTGGGGAGTGAACTACCACCGCTTCTCTGGTCATTCCATCTTTTCCAGACCAGTTCTACTACTAGTAAACTAGTCTGACACAAAAACACCCACTTATTTCTACGACGTCAGGAGTTTTTTAAGTTTAGCTCCCCAGTCAGCTCACTGGAGAGAGGGACAAGCATGCTTCTGACGTAAAAGAAGCAGAAATGGCAAGTCATGGGGAGTGGGAGAGAAAAGAGAGGTAGGACCATGCCTTTTGTTGCCTCTGCTGTAGTATCAGATACTGATGCACAAACAGACACTGCCCATGCCTACATATATATCTTTAAGGAAGGGTCCAATAAATAAATAAACAAATGAATAATTGGTGTATGAATCTGTTCATGAGGCACAGAATCAGTCAAAAACAGAGCATGCAAGAAATTCCTTCACAGATGAGGAAGCTTCATAAATTATGGCAATACGGAGACGCCTTTTTCAGAAATGATGTTGAAACCAGACCAAAGAGTATGTGACAGGTTTCAGCTCTTTACTCAGTGCAAGTCCCTCTGGAAGGCTTCCTCTGTAGCACTATGCTATGAGTCAAAACAGGTTCCTTGTCATCAAATAATTGCTTCAATTATTCCCACTCAATCGATTAAAATTCCAGAATTCTGTGAAATTTCTAATCCCCCACAGGAATCCCGTGAGCTTTGCTAAGCAGGTGATAAATCCCAGCAAATTTCGATAAGGAAACCTCAGGTGCTAAACCCCTGAAAGTCATCTGAGCTGCAAGTGCAGGAAGGGCAAGGACACTGAACTGACACCCACAGGAAACAGACTGTAGGTATGTGGTCCATTAATTTCTGTTAATTGCCTGAGAGCTCTACTTAGCTTCATTTGCTTCCACTTGGCATCTGCTTAGTCAGTTGGCCAGAAGGCTGTCTCCATGCTGAAGTATAGTTTATCTTAATTATCAGAAGTCCTAATGATGCAAATATCTTAGGGGATAATCTCCTTAATAAGGTGACTGTTTGCACGTACTGTTCGGCACACACGTTCCCCTGCCTGTCCCCTGTATTTTTTATAATGTAAGCAATAGCACCTCTACAAAACATCCCGCTTCAGAGCAAGAACATTGTCTTCCTTCCATGACACATGCCTTAAAAATTCTTTGTTCCAGCCTGGAAGTACTGACATACCACTAAATTCCTACTTTAGGGTTTATTTTGGTTTTACGTAGAGGGCAGCAAAATCCGAACAAAACAAAACAATAATTAAACCACTCTTATCTGTCTGCAACTCCAGAAAATTGCTTGGTGAACTTCTTGAAACCATCACTTGATTTGGCCTGAATGAAAAGCCAGCCTGTGTTCTCTCTATCAGTTCTTTGACCTCTTATAATACTATTCAAAGAAGAGACTAGAGCTGTTCCTGGAACAATTGAAAGTAAAAAAACAAGGATAATTTTGTTTCTAATTGCGAAAATGTCACTGATAATGACAGTAATTTGGAGGGAAAAGAAGTGTCACTAGGGCACAATTCTTTGTGTTGCATAGTCCACATACCTAATTAGAGGTCAAGTAGGTATTGGAGGTGTTCCCAGGAAAAATAAAACTCATTAAATATTTCTTTAGGCAGCCGTGTTGAAGGAAAAATGCAAGAAGGTCAAACAGATTCCTGAAATGGCATTAGCAGGTGGCTGAAGATAAAGAACTTAAGCAACAAAAAGTAAAAATTAAAAGGTGGAGGCGGTTTCCCGTATAAAACAAAGACAAATCTCAGGAAAGAAGTCTGTAAGACTAAACTCAAAATACATCTTAAACATGTCTGTAGCCAGCCAGAAAATAGACACAGTCCAATCTTTTTCTTGAAGTGTCCAATTATATTACCTTTACAAAACCTTTTGGAAAAGGCGCTATCGTCTCTAGTAAAACAGACTTTTTAATCACCTTTCAATTACATCATTGTCATTTATTGCCACATTCAACCTGATAGCATTTTCTCTGCTCCACTGATAGAAGTAGCAACCAACAGGTAGGGCATAAAAGATGGCAGACTTGAGTCACATTGCAGAAAGTCCAGAGGTGCAAAATAGGAAAAAAAAACAAAACAGAGAAGGCATTGGCAAAAGTGAGGATTGCAGCATGCCATACTTGTGAGAACTTGCAGATCTCTTCTCCTCTTCAGTGCACTAAGGTGGCCAAGTGCCATGCTGTACACATTCAAAGAAGGAACTGTGCCTCAACATCACATATTAAAAAAACAAAACAAAACAACAAACCACCCTGCAACCGTACCCTGAAAGCATCCAGCTGCCAACAAGAAGCTCTGCTTCATACACTGCCAAACAGCTGCTCCTTTCTATCTCCAATAAAACAAGGGGAAAATATTCCCATGGCTGCTGATGCAGCCCATAGATCACACACTTGATCACACTAAATGTAGCTTGTTTTTTCTAGGCTATGCAAGTCATCCAATCCAAAAGAAATGGCAAGTTGAAGAATAAATCATTAGTCAAGACATTTCCAACTGCTGTCAACATAATTCAAAGTCAGAGTAAAGTTGAAAGCAAGCATTAAAAGTCATGAGACTTCAATCTCAATTTTTAAGCCACAGAAAAATATCTAGTTTACCCCAACTCCCTTCAAAATCAGTAACCTTTATATCTCCAGTTGTTTAAAAATACAATTTATGTTACCATGAGGATGTCAACATAAGAATAAAGCTGAGATTTTCACATGAACTCAGAACTGCAACTTCAGGTAAAAAAAGAAAAAGAAAAAAAAGCATTTTTAGACTTAATCCTTATTGGATGGTGAAATAGATCAGGAAATCAATATAATATACTATTCTTGATTTTCTCAGGAAATGAGTAAGCCAGTTTACTAACGTAAAATGCCTTTACTAAAAACACATATGGCATTGACACTTTGTACTATTCTTCCTTGTGCCCACAAACAGGTACAGTTCCATACGGCTTACAGGATCTACTACAAGACAGGCACAAGGAGCAAAAAGCTAATATAAATATCAAAAAAATTGAATAAAAGATTCATCTAGGTTCCACAAACTATAAGATGCTTGGTACATTCGAATAAAGTTCAAATTCATTTACCTTGTAATCCATTTATTTACGGAAATATCCAGACAAAAACTCTAAATTGAGCAAAGTATTTTTGCTGGCATATATTTATTCAAATTAAGTAATTCACACAAAGTTAGGACTATCATTCTTAATAAAACTGGAACTTATCAAAAGTTCTCCCTGCTTTATGAGCCTTGAACTAACACTACGCAGTATCTAAGCCTTTCAGATCACATTCATTAAGGAGTGTGTTCAGAGAACGGCAGCCAGGTTCATGAAAGGTCAAGAAAACACGTCTTATAAAGATCAGCTGAGGGAGCTGCGTTTGTTTAGTCTGGAGAAGAGGAAGCTCATGGGAGACCTCATCACCCTCTACAACTCCCTGAAAGAAGTGTGGTGAGGTGGGGACTGATCTTTCCTGCCGTGTCTGCAGTGAGAGGACCAAAGGGAATGGCCTTAAGCTGAGACAGGGGAGATTCAGATCAGATATTCAAAAAATCTTTTTCACTGTTCAGGCAGTCAGGCATTGGAATAGGTTGCCTGGGAAGGAGGTGGAGTCACCATCCCCAGAGGTGTTTAAGAGGTGTCTGGATCTTGCACTGGGTGATGGTTTGATGGTTTAGGGGTTACGGTAGTAGTGCCGGGTTGAAGGTTGGACTTGATGATCTTAAAGGTCTCTTCCAACCTTGACAATTCTATCATTCTGTGTTATTTTGTACTTTCATCCTCCTTTCTTGAAGGAAAAAGGTAACTCTTGTAAATTTGACTGTTGAGAGGCTTTTCTCTACCATCCCTATTGACCATTCTTATTAATCTGTAAGGTTTCTAATATAAGTAAATTCTTAAGCAATTTCTGATTCCTAAGAAGGTGCTCTCACTTTTTCCTAACACTGTTCACTGCGGTTTTTCTCTGTTTAGTCCCCAAACTCATCTACAGAAATTTTCTCTTTGGTTTACTAGTAAAGAATTCAGGAAAGTGAAAAATTGCACTTGATACCGCATAAAGACATCAACTGGGATGGTACATTCAAAATGTCTGGCAGTACAAGATATGCTAAAAGGCTAAGAAAATGGACTCAGAATAACTACATGAAACATTATAGATGAGATCCTGGAAACAAAGAAGTTTAAAAAGAAATAAAATTAAAATCACAAAACATTTAGGGAAGAGACGAAAATTCAATCAGTCCTAATACAACACTGTCATCCTTCCTCATGAAGGAGGTGGGACACAGACTCTGCCATTAGCAATGTGAACATACCTGGGGAACAGGGGACAGAAACACATTCATTTTCCTTGTAACACTCCTTAAATGTTCTCCAAGACATGCCTGTTAGCAGTTTCATATCAATCTCAGTGACAAGCTCTCTAGTAAACCAGCACATCCGAATTCAACACTGCATCTCAGCAGGAAGAAATCTATCTTTCTGCATGTAGCTAAGCTTCCCTCTTCTTCAGGAGAGGCAGATATGTTTCTCACCCCTTTCTACATAATTCTGCAAATATTCCAGCAGTTAACACTGCAGAAAAATCCTGCAATATGAATTATTAAACAGACAAATATTTAAAACTATTTAGGAAAGAAAAAAAATCTTCTATCCAAACTACTCTGAGTGAACTTTTCGTAATCTCTTTAAAATTATCTTCAAATAACTCCCCAACCAAAACAATTAAACATCATTGGTACATTACAAAGCATATTTTTATGAGATAAATCCCATTATAATTGCAACAAGGTTTCCAGTGACAATTTAGACATAGAATCAAAGTATGCACTTCATTTTCATTTACACATCATGGGCTAGATCATTTATCATGTTTCATGATAATGATCAGAGGGCACATAGAAAGTGATTTCTGGAGGTAACAAATTACCTATCATATTAGCATAGCTTACAAGATCCTGTCAACAGGTACCATGCAAGAATAAGAGGTAAGTAAATTTACCATGTGCAGGAGCATTTGATATGCTACTTGCTTTCATAGAAGCTGGCAAAAAATCCGGGTTACTAAATTCAACATACCAGTTTAGTTGCTTAGGTACAGTAGTTTAGTTCTTCATAACACATCAGGAATCATTATACCACTAGAACGCTAACAGGTAGACAGCATGCAGTGGGCTCAAGATCTGGAGACAAATCCCTCATCATCGGGTATTATTGCTTCTTGCCACTGAATCATCCATCATGTCTCTGAGACAGCTTGGAATGATAGTGCCAGACCCTCACAGTACTGCTCCTTGAACTCTGTCTCATCCATCTTTTGCATCACTCCCCATTTGCAGGGAAGTATCATCTCCTTGCTGCAAAACTGAGTGTGAACCCGTAATGCCTTTAACCTGCAGTGCCACTCTAATAGTAATTGATTTCTTTTTATTGCAGGGACAGTGCACACTGAGACTACGTACAGCTGCTGAGGCTGGGAGATGGTCAGAACAGTACAATGCAAGCATCTACGTCTTTAGCAGTATGACCCATTTTCAAGAAAATAGTTGCATTTTCACAGCTAGCTATTTTATAATGCATGTATATTTATCAATATACAAAACTGGTATAGGAATATATATGCAGTTTGTTTTCCTGCAGTTCAAATACAATTCAATAGTAAGATTCACTCAAATGCAGCTGAAAATAAATGTCGGTGTGGCTTCATTTCGTATTTTTGTTAAGTGATTCAGTATTAGAACACTGTTAGATTTTTAAATACATACTAAAGCACACAGGTGCACCTGCATTCAAAAAGCAACTTAAATTAACTCTACATTGATCACGGCGAGACTTCACTAGCATGATGACTTGTGTACCATAAACCACCCAAGACTAAGCGTTTTAATTCAGCTTCATCTGAATGCTGCTATAAAAGTTTAATAAATCAAAATGATCAAAATGCCCCCAGTGGCAGGTTGGGATTCAGTTTCCAATTCAAATTCCCTTTAATATATGGCTTCTCTGACATCCTGCATTTTCTGCCACCAATGTTGAATTCCAAATGCACTCCTTTTCATCATTACCATGCATCTACTCATCGGCACCCTTTTTAACAACTCTGCACAATACAGGGATGTCAAACCTAGAGGGGTTTTCCCCTCCCCCAAACTGGAAAATGGTGGCAGGTAAGGGAATTTTGTCTATACTTAAGTAAATATTTTAACCTCCACACTAATGTCTGTGGCATTTAAACTGAGAGACCATCCTGAGCTGCACTATTCAAATGAAATATTTGATTTAAACAAATGTAGAGACAGACCAGACACTGGAAGGGAAATTATCCAAGTGAAATACAGCAGTGATGTGGTGGGGCAGTCTGGAGACATCTCTAATTAAGACGAGAAAAATCACATTACTGCAAATGATCTTCATGTCACTGTACTTGGATAAAACACAGATATAAGAAACAAAGAACCCCCTTATTTCCTCCCTGAAGTCACACCTGCCAAAAGCTTTTCCCCTGCCTCTTTTTTTCCTTTGCACTGACTCCCATCAAGCCTGAAGGCCAACAAGAATCCCATTATTCAAAGTGATTACATTTTAATTTCCCAAATGCTTTATTTGGTGTTTGGATTCACTTGAGTACTTTCACAATAAGGAGGCACACGAGAAAATGGCAGAGGTATAGGAGTGCACCTAAAGAGTGAGACCTGGCTCACGCAATCACTGATGCCACATGTGGGGTATCACCAGCAACACCACTTTGATTCAGGCTGAGTGAAGCTGCATCGTATCTCGGCTTTGCTGGGGTAGGCAGAGCAGGTGATACCCAGCTTACGCTGTCTGTAAGGGGGCTGATAATACCTGGTCTGCCACAGAAGCAGAAAACCCCTGAGGAATATTACCTAAAGCCAGCACTAAGCCTGACAGAACAGAGCTAACTCCTCCGGCGCTGTGAGCCACTAGGTCAAGTTCATCCCAGGTCACCACCCATTATAGGACTCCACTGATTTTCATTGACCCTGCAGCTGTATTTATTTTGCTGCCAAGCCATGGCAAAGCCTCCACAAGACCTGACAAGAACAAGTAGCAGTCCACTGCTTGGCAAGCAGGGAAGGGCCCTTTTCTGGAGATTTGCTTTGAAAGCACATTCCTGTCTGAACGTTTATGTAACTTGGTCAAAGACGGCCATCACAAAACCAGTCAGGCCTGCTACGTGTTCATTCCTGGACACAAAATAGTGTCACACCTACTAATTAGGAATGACAGAAGAAAAGCTATCTGTAGCTCTAGATGTGATCAGATGCCTAGAAATGCAACGATATTCACATATAGAAAAGCAGCTCTCAGAGGGAAGTAAAAATAGCCATGCAAACATAGATCCAGCTAATTGTCAGCATCCCCAGCCTTCCTCCTCCTCTTTTTTCTTTTGTTCTGATTTCCACCCAGAGCCTGTGGAAAGAGCATCCCCATCTTGCTTCTTGCGACTGAGAAGCGAACAGAGAAGAGAGAAGAGGATTTTCACAGAGTTTGCTATCTCATGTGCTCTCATGCAGGCAGTATGAAGCCTTGCAGGAAACCCAAGAGGAACTCATGCTGCTTGGACTTGTGAATCAAAGTGCCACAAAGCATTAACATCCATCACAGATGTCAGGAAAAAGTATACACCAAGCAATGAAAACTATTCATAGAAAATGGTCCTTGCACCAAGTAAGTTAATTAGTTAATCATGAATTTGCTTGGATCCTGCATGCTTATGAGTGAGAACTCAGGCACAACACTTACATCCAGGCTGAGAGGTTATCGCCCTTTACTTAGAAGATGTCAGAACCACAGACCCTTGGGATAGAAAAATTCTATGTAAACAAAGGATGCCTCTATGTCTACTTTTCCCTGGTACTCTGCTCCAAACACTGGCTATCAGGGCAGGACACAGAGCTACAGGACTTGGGTTTTTGCTCTGATCCAGACCAGTCACCTTTAAGTTCAGACAATAAATTAACAAGATGCATATCAGCACTGAAAATGTTAGTTTTTGCCTAATGAGGATATTAATTTAGCCTATATAATCAGTACAAAATTCATGTCTTATGAAAGAAAAGCAAAACGTGCTTTACCTTAAATGTTTCAGGTCTTCCTGAAAGAACACATCAGAACTACAATAAAGCACCAGTTCACATTAGAAAGACTTCAAGCGGACTGGTCAGCTGGAGATGAGAGGGCTCAGGGGATATTGCTGATGTGTATAAACACCTGAAGGGAGGGTGCAAAGAGGACAGAGTCAGGCTCTTTTCAGTGGTGCCCAGTGTCAGAACAGGGGGCACTGGGCACAAAGTGAAGTACAGGAAGGTCCCTCTGAACATCAGGAAACACTTTTTTTACAGTGAGGGTGCCTGAGAACCGACAGGGTGCCTGAGGAGGCTGCAGACTCTCCATCCTTGGAGATATTCGGAAGCCACCTGGACACGATCCTGGGCAACTGGCCCTAGGTGATCCTGCTTGAGCAGGGGGAGTTTGGTCCAGATGACCTCCAGAGGAGCCTTTCAATCTCAGCCATTCTGTGACCGCCATTTCAAATGTAAACCTGTGCAGCCAAGACTGCTCAACACGGAAAGATGGAACGGAGCTTATGCCAAATCCCCGGCATTTCGTTACCTCGTGTGAAACAAAGTCTCTTTGGCTTCTTTGAAAAATCCAGTCAAAATTATTTTCTCCTGCTTCTCCAGCAAAAGCAACTTTCCTGCACTTCCTAAAGAAAACGAGCAATGCACCTATTAATTATATAAACCAGAGACAAATGTTGCCTGAGCAAAGGAGCTGAGCAGAGTTACTTCCACGGAAGAGTTGCCTGAAAGTGAAGCTGCTATTCTTTCTGGTATGAATGACGAAATTGAGGCTCCTATCTGGCTCAATTTATTCATTATGAATGTAAAGACTTTCTGAGGCATTTTCCTATATTCTTGTTTCATTGTTTTTATGTAAAGAACGCCAGGATTTGACTTCAGGGTGACAGCCCCTCTTTACCTTCTGTAAGAATCAGAGGATTGAAAATAGGAAGATTCACATGTTAAACCTACTTAAAGAGGATAACATCTTAATACAGTAGAGAAATTAAAACCAGAGAATGCCACAAAAAGATCAAGTTAATTGGATCCCGGACTCTCTGAAGAATGCTTGAACCTAAATATACACCCAAAATATAACTTGTGTTTTATTAGCAAGGTTTAGAAAAACTTCACAGAATAATTTCCTTATTTTTCCAAATACTGCAAAGTAATTATGACATTGTCATCTGCTCTTCCTGCATGGATACAGCCATGAGAGAATTAGGCTACAACTAATGAGGAAACTTAGAGTATAAAGTAATTTTGAAGATGAGCTGAGTACCCAAAAGTGTAGCAGTATTAATATCAATACTCCAGGAATGCATCTTATGAATCAAGAATGGCAGCCACAGGGGTCTTCTGACTCAAATAAAATATTTGCATACCTCTGTTGAAGTCTGGTGATGATTCAAAAGGAAACTTATACAAGGTAGCAATGTAAAGCCCACATATTTCAATAAATGGACTTGGACTGCAAAATCTCTCTGCTCAATTTCCTCTCTGGTGTGAAATTGAGTGAGTTCAGAAAAAAAGCACACCAAAGACCCTCTTCAAGACTCTTCAAAGATACAGTCCAAAGCCTCTGTCTCTTGGAGACTGAATTTCTGAACACATTACATAGCATCACTAAAAACCTGAACTAATACTTATGATGGTGGCTAATAGCACCAGAGGTGGAAAAAAAATTTTTATGAATTTCCTATTTATCAGAGAACTTAATAATGGAGGACAGAAATATGGGGTATTTTGCAAAATTGGTGTAAAAATACTTCAGTCTATTTGCAAGCAGGGAGTATAAATTCAGGCCACCTGATGTGTTTACTTTTTACCTGCCACCTAGTGCTCTCCTTGGCATACTTTTAAGTCTGTTATTATACTGAACAAATAAGCCAAGTCACAAAAGTGAGTACACACACCTGAAGCAAGCTTTGAGATTTCGTTTTTTTTTTCCAGACAAAACAAGTACCAGTGAAATTTGGAAAGCGCATTTCAGTCCACAGCTTTCTCAAATGGAAATATTTCAAAGCTTTCTTGTAAGAGAAAAAGAATAATGCTCCCATGAGAATTACTTGCCAGGGGCAAACTCCATCTTCACAGTGTTCTAGCATCACCAAGAACCAGCCAAATTACTAGTTTTCCTATATAAAATCCCTAAAGAGATTCAGACAAGAAAGGCAGAAAAATCACTGCCAGGCTTGCATAACAAGAACTGCTCCTGATGGCAAACTCAGCCCAGAAGAAAAAGAATATAATCATAAACCCCACCAAAACTTGAACCTGATGACTTAGAAGAGAGACTGCTTGGAATGTCAAATCAAATACAAGAAAAAATGATATCCACAAACTCATACAAACTGGTCAGTTCATCAGAACTTATGATTTTTGGAAGAACATTCAGAAGGCAGTGGAGGAACACTGCCTTGGTTTGCTGTTACTAACTTGGATATACTAGGCAGATGAAGACAATTCCATATTGAAATTATAAATCAAGGCAGAGACTTCCTCTTGCTTTGAACCTAGCACAGAAGAGACATTTTGGTTGGATGAAGAAATGTTGAAAAGGAAAAGAATTCATGTTGTAAAAACATAAAAAATTGCTGCATTTTATGGCTCAAATAAAACTTATAAACTTATCAGTAGAACCAGACATGATAGAACTATCCACTGATTAACAAATACTATATTTGATTCATACATTTTGATTCATTTATTTTTCTCACTTATCTTTAACAAACATTTTCTTCCAACTCATATGTGCAAGATCCACTACATAAAATAAAATGTACCATATTTCCTGCTGATTTTGCACCATTTAATAGTATAATATCAAGTTTTGTACAATTATTTTGCTAACAATGTGCAGCTGCTTTAGACGAAAACAAACTTGGGAAAACATACAAACACTTTATATAAAGTGCAATTCATTATCATACCATTTAAGAAAGTGGTTTGCTTTTTTTTTTTGACAATCAGAGCAACAAACTGTTATGAATATATATTAAAATGAAAATAGAGGCTTATCACCTGTATCTTCCAAGTACTGCAGCCAAAGAAAATGGTGATTTTATTCATGGTCCCTGCAACACTGCCCAAGAGTAAGACATTCCAAATGGGGACAAACTGAATTTGGATTATTTTACAAAGTTTTTTGTTTACATTATATTATGCTTACATTTACATTTACATTCTCATGTGGTAACCAACCACATGAGAAACTAACATCAGCTTCATCCCCATCTCCCAGCCACTTTTCACATGGCATGTCAACTAAGAAGTTGATCACAGCTATGTTGGACACTTCCCTGTTTCTTGATGCACAAGGTAACTTTTCTGGCAAATACTGACAACTTCAGAGAAACATTCTAGTGCATTTTTAAGAGCTCGGAACAATGAAACAGTACAAGAACTGATTACGGGGCAAAGTTCTCTACTGGTTGAAGATCAGAACATTTGATACTGTAACTTGGAAATGCTACACAGTTGTATATGTCAAATATACACATGAGCCAGGATACAGGTGTGGGCACCTTGGGCACTTAATTTCTACAATTCCACACTAAGCAGCAAAGGGAGCAGAAAGACTTTGAGATCGTGATACTCTTGGTCTCAAAGGCAAGTAAGAAACAAGGAAAAAGAAAGAAACCGTCAGTGTCTTCTTGTTCACTCTTTTCTATCACAGGTACTGTTCCTCCCTCCCTGCCTCCCAGCATCTTCCTCGAGTTCCAGTGCAGACAACCCTGAAGACATCAAGAAACTCCCTTCCCAGAAACGGCCAATTTACCAGGAAAAATATAAGTATACAATTAATCGGATGGACATATTCAGGAGCATAAGTCAAGTAACAGTAATGACAGCACCAAACTTCCTGTAAAAGGAAGGGGAAAGGGAGAACTTCTACATGCATCCAAGAATAATAGCAATGCCATAGAAACCATGTAAAAAAATCAATACAACGCAGCCACTGAGCTGGGAGCTGAAGACCAGCTCTAAACAAAGGTGAAACCATGGACTGGAACTACTTTTGGTAAAATCTCATAATTTAATCATAAATCCTATTCCAGTCCAATTTTTCTTCAAAAAACTAATCGGAGTAATTGAGTTATCCCTTCCAGGGCCTTTAAATGTATACCATCCCTCCCAGGTAACCACATCTCTAATGGAGTTTAGAACTCCACTAAAAGTAATTCTTCTGCTAAAGCTCAAAATGAAATAAAGATGTTTCAACATGATGTACATTATAGAACCGGAAACTTTCATCACCAAGACATTGACCATCAGGAAGGTGTCAGATGCCTCTACACCTGTCTACCTCTCTACACATGTCTGTATAAACATGGGATATATCCCAAAGCATATCCATATCTTGGCCATGTATCAAAACACCAAGGTTTTGAGTAACTGAGCAACAACTCCTGTTCCTCATCCCTGGCTCTTTAATAAACAGTGTTGTCAATAAAGTTTGGCTTCTACAAACCGAAGACCCCATCGTTACTCAGAATTATCTGGAAGCAATACTAAAGCCATGACAAAGTAAATTGTGTTTCATCGTTTTTTTCCCCTCCTCTGGCTGTGAGAACACATAGATCAATACTCTTCAGCATGAGAATTCTGCAGCGAAATTTTCATTTGTTACAAACAGCAACAAAAGAGCCCCAAGCATGCCCTGTCACTTCCAGTTTAGAAGGAAATGCACTAATAAACTCTTCCCCCTGGGTCATCTTTGACAATGGGCAATATGATGCCAGCTCTTATTAAAGGCAATTCATATCAGTGGCCCAAAAATTTCCTTTAAAATTATCATCTTTTGTATCCATGTAGCAGGATGTCAGCTTTAAAGTGCCACGGAGATATAGGACCTGTCATTATGGTTAATTTTCAGTACAGTTTTAACACCAGGGTAGCTGATCCCTAAGGGTATGGGTATGCTTTTTTGGCTAACAAGATTTATTTAGCGGTTATCCAGACAAACAAGAAAATATATTACTGTATATTGCTTTTCAAATACAACAGCAAGCAATAAATCCAACTATAAAACATATATCTTTGTTCTCTACCATGATGTCAAATAGATGAAAATGGTTTTGGAAGGTTTATCTTTTGGGGTTTTTTAAAATATTTACATAAATAAATATATACGTATATATGTATGTATGTATGTATGTGTGTGTGTATATGTATATTTAAAAAACACTTAAAATCATAATAAAAAGCACACAAGGAGTAAAATTAACCTTAAAATAAAAAAATAAAACTCTATAGCTGCTATATATATAGTTAAATATCAGATTTTTGTTTTGAGCCATAAATATAGTGTTATCTATGAAATTACCTAAGTTTTTCAGCAGGACAATACGATGCATTTTTAAAGACGGTTCTATGAAATTTTATATTCTTGCGCCTTAGTTTTTTTTTGAGACAAATAGTGTTCTTAACGTCATTTTACTGCTGCTAAATACTAGAAAAAAAATAGAAAACTTAATTTATTGGATAAATACATTGATTTGCCCTGCCTTTCTAACAACAAAAGTCTGTTTTCTTGCTTCGAAAGGACTTACTTCAATTTATCAGGATGAAGAGCATCTTGCAGTTTGCTAGACAAAATGTACATCTAACAGAATAAAAATAAGCTCTTAACATGTTGTCTAAATCTTTGTATAGTCATCAAGGCCCATTTTTATTGATGTTTTATAGAAGCCGTAAAACCTGGTTGACCTCAATCAACTGGTCTCCCAGGGAAAAGACCTCTGCCAGCAAATACCAGATAAAAAATAGGTCAGGGCATTTCCTACACTACTTTTATTTCTACAGGCTGAGGACAAACTTGCTTTCCCTGTCCCCATTCCGGACTCAGTGTCTGACTACAAGATGCCAAACTGAGCAAACAGCCCATTGCTTCACCAACAAACCGAGCAAGAACCAGCTGTGTGTCAGACCCCTGAACCCACCTGGCCAAAACAGCCCCTCCACCAGGTAGCAGCCCCACAAATAGATGTTGTACACCACTTCTTTCTCCCTGTTACAAACCAGTAAGCCTCATCACAACTCAAAATGAAATGGGCAGTTTTGGAGGTGACACAATGAGGTAAGAAGTGGTTCAAGAGCTTACAGGTCATACAGCACACAATTTTGGAAGTGAAAACTGAACTCTTATGTTCAACCATATCCTTTTCCGTCAAGATTACATTTCCAGAGCATAAAATGAAAAAATAAAAAAATTACAAAATCAATCACACCACAAACAAGTTATGGTTGCACACCAGCAGGCTTTTGAATTAATTTCAACCAAAAAGATATTTCAAGTGGGAAAAGCAAGTTTTCTTTCCTTTTACTTCTGTGTTGGAAATCATCACAGAACGTCTCCACAATGCTCCCCGTCCTTGGGTGGGTGAAAGTTTACAACTCTTTTTATCTACCAGTCTCCCAGGTAACAGAACAATGTATTATTTGCTCTACTAGCAGTGTGCTGCTCAAGGCAACAGATTTTAAAAGGGAATGGTAACTACGTATAGGTGGAATCTGGTTTGCACCTAAAGTTCGACACATAGCATCCACAGAAGAGCATGCAGGCACATTCCACACACTGTGGGATCAGGGTTTTACCCAGGTGCATTCTGTGGAAAGCAGTTGTAAGAAGCTTTGCAAACCAGTCTCATCTTATGACAATTTCAGAGGGCTATATTCGTAGGATCATTTCAGATCAAGGCAAATGTAGGCTAAATAAAAAATGTAAGCAGAAAGCACTGGTATTACAAGCATTTAACTGGATAAAGTGAAAATAATTAAAACTTTACCTCGAACAATAAGTTGAGCAAAGTTTGACACTCCGGATCCTCTCTCTGACTGAGTTACGCAGCGGTATAAATCCTGGTCGGTTTTTGTCACCTCTTGCAACTTAAAGGTAGCTGCAAATCTTCTGTGATTGATATTTTTAGTCTGAGCAACTGGAATATCTTCTCCATTTCTTCTCTGAAAATAAGAGCAACCACAGCAGAGTTATCTCAAAAGATATAAAAGACATTTATCCTTATCATCATATAAAGAAGACACAAAAAACCAAAACCTCAACCCAAATGCATTCAGTTCATGCTGCATTTCCTTGGTAGAAGAGCTCGGTGCTGGGGTCCCATCAAGAAACAAGCAGTACTCAATAGCATTTAAAAATCAAGTTTCGCAGTGAAAAGTACCATCAGGATTTTGCACTGGCACGAAACATGGCCATGACATACTCAGCTGCAACTGCCTCATAGCTGGAATCATTCTAGGACAGCCCAGCAGTAGCAGTTGTACTCCCAAGAAAATTCATTCAACTTTAAGCAGATTTACAACACATACACTGGGTGTATTGTAAGATATATTTAAACAAACCTGGCATTGAGGGATCTCAAAGGTTTGCAACAGCTCTTTTTCACCAACCAACCAATGTTTCCTTTTTAATGCTACCTTTTATCTGTCCAAGCTCAATACCTTCTAAAATGTTAGCTTTGTTATACTAAGCACCACCTATCCATCTAAAGCTAGCTGAAATAAAAAGCGGAGGGCAGGAAGCCACTAAAAGAGGAATAACACAGATCTCATTTAAAGGAAGGAGCTTAGAGAGTTCTTAAAAAAATCATAGCTACCACAAATCACTGAAAAATTTAATCTGTCTGGAGCTGCGGGGCCAGGTGACAGGTCAGTAAGATAGAAATGGTCTGAGCTCTTGTGGGATCCTTTTTCCTCATTACCATTCACATTAAATGCTCTATTTTGATTTCAACAAAAAAACAGACCCTCCAACAAAAGTCAGCTTTAAAAAACCCCCAGAAACATGCACCAAGTCAACAAACAACGTCACTGCTCTATCCCATGGATCAACTACATGTTTTTCCCTGACCAGGATACAGTTTCTGAGCACTCAGTATTGCTCGGTCCCTAGAAAAACGTCAGCACTTGCTTGTAACCACTCATTCTGCTCAATGCATAGCAAAGCGTGACCTCTGTGGACATTTTTAGCTCTAATCAACCCCTGGAATGAGAAACTTCATCAAGGTTTTAAACTCAAAGCTTTCTAACACAAAAAGTGCTACTGCTGAGCCACAGAATCTAATAACGTGAAAGCCTGTGGCAAAACACAAAGGGCAGAAAAAGGAGATGATTTAATGCTGCATGTGTATATCAGCCAGCCTCCTGTCACCAGCAGGAGTACTTCATAACACTCAGACCCTTCATTTTACATCTACCCTTTGACGTCCTAGCATGGGTTAGTCACCTAAAACAGTTTTGTGATAGATTAACCAGGGTTCCATCACCACTTCACACTCACTGAAACAAGCATTCACTTTAACTATTAATATGATTAAACAGATTAATTCTATTTACACCAAGCAGGCAGATTTCAGTCATTCATATTCCACTAAAAAGACCATGCCATCACCTTTACTAGCTGCAGGTTTACTGGTGGGATTTTCTCACTGCAGGAAGACACCATCCAGTTTCCCTCACCCAGCCACCCTCTTTGTCATTTCCCCAGCAACAACGAGGAGCTATTCCTCAGGCATGAGCTCTGTCTGCAGGGCTGGGCCAGAAAGAGCAGCAAGATACCAAGAGTGAAAACAGACCTCCAGAGCAAAATGGCACACAAGACACTTCCAAGAGGTACTCTCATTGTTTTTCCCTAAAGCTGTCATCATCCCATAACCACCACAAGCCTGGTTATCATAGGGGTGGTCTCTGAGAGGGTGTTCCCAGGGCTAAAGCAGTGGATGTTGGGCACTAGGATACCTGGATCAACTGTGATGCAGCCAAGCCACCCAGCGACAGACACAGGCTCCCTCCTCAGCTCTGTGAGTATCTGACTCCCATTTAGAAAAATTAAGGAAATTTTCTGATGCCTGCAAATACTCCTGCAAATGAAAGGCCTCATTGAACTTCAGGAGTCAATGAAATTATTAGATTCCAATATCAAGCAAATGAGGGATGATGCTAAAGGCTTTATTTTGGTGATGCTTAAACAACAGTAAAATTATTTTGTGGGAGGTGAACCTTCTCCTCCAGCTGGCTTCTCCTGATACAAAATATTAAATTTGAAAGAAGGATTTTCAAGCCCTGCACTCCCCAGCCTCCTTCCCTCCCCACCCCCACCCCCTTTCAGTATTTACCAAAGGTTTGGACTGTCTGAAATGATAATATAACCTTTGGATCTAGTGCCTTGAAGTAACCAAAAAAAACCAAACCTCATACTTTCTTCCTCTCAGGCTTGCCCCATGCCCTTATGGCCTTGCCACACCATAACCACCCAGCAAAGGGAAGTCAAGCTCCCCCACTAAATACAAATTTGTCATGTGCTTGTCAAAAATGCCAAGCAGCCAATAATAAACTGAAGGTGTATTTTTAAAACTTATATGATAGCAGATTTGACAAGTAAAGAATGTAATGCAGTCATTCTTGTTTTGCCATGAAGGGAAAAATAAATACTAGGGAGTTTTCTAAAATGAAGGACTCCGTTTCAATAAGTCCAGTGCTTTAAATTGGAATGCCAAGCACTTAGTCTGCAGCAGAGAAGCACATCCAAGCTTGCTATATAAGAAAATTTAAACTCCAAAAATCAGAGCTTGCTTACTTAAGATCATCTGCATGCTTTAAGTTGAGAAGCAAAGTGAATTGGGCTCCTACTTAAAATGAAATATTAATGCACTTTCAGAGAAATTAATCAAAATAAAATTTAACAAGCTTTACAGTTCTAGAACACCACCACCTCAGATTTTCTTTTTTATTTACATCAGTGATTTCCTACCATATTATCTTACAAGGCTTGGAGCAGTTGCTCTAATTTCTCTGTATTAGAATTTGTTTCTTGGGAATTCAACTGCACAACTACATTTTCAAAGTCTTTCTTCATGTACAGCTTATACATTAGAATAGTTCTCCATCATTAAAATGATGAAAAGTTCAAACAGAAGAGAGTTCTCATCCAAAAATGAATGTTAAAGAAAAAACCCTGCATTCATTTCAGTGCATATCCCTTACACTGGTAAGCCATTAGCCAGTCAGAGTTCAGATGCACTGTCATGATCTCTTAATTAAATTCTTCTTTTTAATGTCAGAGCATTACCACTGATTTTAAAAGAGAGGGAAGAAAGGCAGCAGTGCTCTCTGCTTATTAAGGGATCCTGGTACATACTGTTTCAATTTATGTCCTGCTCACACTGAACAGAGCTTGAAAATGCTGCTCAATTAAGTTTTAAAAATTCAATTTAAAATTAATGTAGAGTTATACTAATGGGTAATGGCTGTACCCTGTGCGATCCTTGGTTCCTCCAGTCCCTTGCTGTCTGATTTGATAACCCTGAATTGCTCATTTAAGAGAGGTCACCACCAGGCAGTTCTCCTCTTTTGTGAGAATAATTCTGGGCTTCACAAAGAACTACTCTATATAAACACTTGATTAAAAGAAATATTAGTCTGTGAAAAAACCTCCTTAATTCTGGCATTTCAGGCATTTAAAATTACAATCTTAAATAAATCTCTCTAACTTCAAGGTTATTTTTAATTTGATAGGAACATGATTTTATTAAATTTTTTTCAGGCAATGAAATTAGATCACCTATATTTTAAATAAAGTCAGCGGCAAAGCCTACACAGCTTAAAAACAATCTTAGGTAAATTAACAATTAGTCTTAAATATCTCTCTTTTGCCTCATGAAAGAAATCAAGTATTTAATAAATATGAAATGCAATTTTAGTGGATCTTTTAGAACACGAGTGGAACCAGAAGAACCTAAACTCCAACATCTTATTTAATTGGTAGAATTTAAGTGCATATCTTATACAAATTTAAAACTTACCAGCCTTTCTCCCTCAACTTTTTAGGCTGAAAAGTGGGGGGTTTTGCTTTTTTTGCTTTTTTATAGCAGTAAGATACCCATCTGCAGCAATGTTCCCTCTAAATTTTCCAGAACCCTTTTTTTCATACCAGTGATTTTTATAAGCCTGGACAGTTCAACCTTACACATCCCCATCCCTTTCTTACTGTAAACACCTTAAAATAAGTCTGCTCTACTGCTAATAATTACAGTCAACTCTGGTTGCCTTCTCAGGCTCTCGGCTGGATGCTGGGATGCCTCCAGAGATCAGAAGATGTCAACACTTTGGCTGCAGTGACACCGCTCTACTCTGGCAGCAGTGCCCTATCAGCTGCCCTGCACTCACCCCTCCTCACCTTCCCTCCTGTGCTCACGCAAAAAAACCAACCTGGAATACAAAAAACCTTCCTGAAAACATTCTCCCTCCCCATATATTACCATCACCAAACGCATTAGCTTGTGATCGGATTCACTGCACGGCCACTGGGAGCAGAGGAGAGGGCAAGTTATACGTGGTGAGCAGGGCACAAGCCCACAGTTTGTCTGAGCAACTCGGTCCCCAAAGCTGCAATCATAACTTCACCAGCAGCATGAGGGCTGGGAAGATGCCCCCAGCAGCCTAGGGCAGTAAATCTCTGCTGACTTGAGGCAAGGGAAACTTGTAAACAACGTGTTCCGAACCATTCCTGGGTTTACTCATTATGTAAAAGGCAGAAATGTCTTTTTTTGCTGGGGGAAAAAAAGAAAGGGTTGTCTGTGGGTAGTTTGAATGCCAGCAATAATGCACAATCTCTTCCAGATCATGTTATTAAAAAAGAAAAAAAATAAAAGTGAGGGGAATAAACAACACAAACAACAATACTGTTTAAAATTTACTTATATGCACCTATCTGTCACTTTTCCACAGACACACATATTCTTTTAGAGCATTTAGGACACAATTTCCAAATAAAGAAAAATCTAAAACAATTTCTAAAATATTATTATTGTTGTTCCTGTTGTTGTTGTTGTTATTATTATTATATTTTCTTCTTTTACATCAATGTCTCAATATATTCTTGGCATTTTGAAATTTATTAACATACTAGGAACATAATAAAGCGTGACATATATTTATCATCGGAAATTATAAATAAATTTTTAATTTTTTCCCCCACAAAAGATTGAATTACTGAACAAAGTGGGATTATTTTTCCAATTTTATTTATAAAATTTAGATTAAGAAATCTTTTTTTTTCAAGCAGATCATGAATTAGAAGTATAGCTTAAGCAATATGCCTAAATAGTCCTATCTTCTTAGTATAAAAGAAGGGGAAGTAGCAATTTCTTTTGTTTGATTATTAAGAGGAAGCATTAAATATTTTTTTAAGTATGAAATTAATAGGACTTGCTTTAACTTTCTGGTCTCCTACATGCATAGCAAACTAGAATAATATTCTACTTTCCAATGAACTGTGCTTCATTTATTAGCAAGAAAAACCACACAGCTTTTCCCATGCAAACATACACTGAAGAACATGAACAAATGTGACAAGCCAAGATTTATCCTGCATGCTGCACTGCAGTACAGAAAAATCCACGATTACTTTAAATGTCTTGGTAATATGCACTGCTCTTAGTCAAACTTGTCCCCTTTGAAGTAGCTCAAATTTCTATCATGCTGCACTGACCCTCCTACTGAAGAAATCAAGGGCTCTGATGAAATAATTTAATTGAGAGCCATCTGTCCCTTTAGAGGTGGCAATTCTAATTTATTTTACTATAATAAAAGCCACCGGAGGCAAACTAGCAAAATTCATACTACCGTGTCCCTGGCCATGCCACTACACAAATAAAAACAACACTCACTTTCTCTGAGCATTTTAAAGCCTCTTAGTTTAAGCCTAATTGAAAAATTGTTGAACGTACCAAAAAACCCAAAAATGTATATCTTAAACAAAATAAAGGAGCTTTTCAGAAAGCTTTGATTCTTGAATGCAGTGCTCTTGATTAAAAAAAAAATAACAACAAACAACCAAAACCACATAATTCACAAAAATTATGGATTCCGGACACAGTGATTTAAGGTCTATATCACCTTGAGCAGCTCACACTGAACTACAGTATTTATCCTGCAGCACGAAACATAAAAATCTGCTTAAGTAGAAGACAATGAAGGAAAAAAGTTGCACAAAAACCCACTACTGAGAACCAACACACCACAAGACAGCTCCTCAAAAATTTCTCAGCAGACAATTTTACCCTTTTCTAAAAGCAGCCAAGCCTACCAGCTGTTCTTATTCTTCTGTAATTCATTAAGACCTGCAGGTATTTGAGGAAATTAGGGCCTGGGGGTATTAGGCTACCTACCACACATCACACCACTGAGGAGAAGACAACCTGAATGCAGGAAGTAACAGACGAGAGTCACAGGACAGAATGGCCAAGGAATTTATAATAGTATATCTTTTTGTAAATATCACCTTAATTTCAGGTGTCTCGTTTACATGGGGACTTCAGCCACTGGCTGACTGAGGAGTTACTACCAGGACTGCACAGAAGGACCAAACTTCCACTGCAGCTGTTCTACCTGTAAAGTACAAAAAGGCAGGAGGGGAAGTACCACCACTGGGGCCACGCTCAGCAGCACAGCCCCCAGCACCAGATACTCCAGTCACCAAAGGACCCCAGAGAAGGCCTACAGGGCAACTCCAAAGGCTGCTGTGTGAACTAAATGACTGCTAGCTATGCAGACCAGAGGACTTAGCTAAATGGGGCAGAATTAAATTAAGACCAGGAGGATTACAGTATTTCATGTTGCTGAAACCTAGGATGACCGGACGTCTAGGGGAAACTGCCATATTTATCCATGAAGCTGATAAACTGAGGCAGAAGAGAGGGAGAACGGTTCATTCAGGGTTAAATGACATAGATCACATCAAAGGTGAATAGAGGGGGGGGAAAAAAACAGAGGAAAAAAACCTTTGTGAAACAAATTTTGAATACTGTATTTTTCATGGTTGAATATTCTTTGTAACCATGTCTGAGTCAGGAGTCTGTGATACAGAATAAACTACAAGTCAAGTAATTTACAAGGAGTGTCATAGATCACCTCAAGGCAGCTTTTCATACAACTTTGAAAAAAACATTTGGAAAACCAGAATGTGTATCACAGAACATAAATATGATGGGGTGAAAGTGCGGGTAGAATAGACAAGTCATTGCAAAAGAGTCCTCTATGCCTCCCTATTCTGTGTCTTCCTTTCAAAAACATCTTTTCTCTAAGTAAAAGCAACCAATATGAGACAAATGAGGAAAATGAAGTTTCTGTGCAAACCTCAAGCACAACAAAAAAGAACTTATATCCTGCTTAGCCACTGTCAGTAATCAAGATAAAGGTAAGATGATGTAGATCTGAGTGGGATTTTACTGGCTAAGGAAAGAACGTTTGGCACAAACAGCCCAGCTTGCTGTGCAAATTAGTCCTTGCTTTAGGGATGATGCTGATAATCCAAAAAAGTCTTCTGTCTCCCCAGAGGCTCCTCAGAGGCTTGTCCACCTCTCCTGACACCCAGGGAGAAGAGGAGAACCAGAGCCATAGGCCTTCTCTCCTCCCGCAGCCTCCACACAACATCATAGCTCCCACTCCTCCTTAGGGCAAGCAGGCCTGACGGACTTATTTCAGCTCAAAACCAAAAAGCATCAAACTTGACAGTTGACCAAAACCAAAAAGGGGATCAAAACTCTTCATCACTGCTCCACAGCTGAAACCCTGCGGATGCTAGCAAGGCATTTTCTCTGAACTTTCTCTAGGCCACACTGAATAAAAAAGCAAATAACAAAGCTTTTCTAACATTCAGAGTATATTCAGCTCTTCTTAACTCTCAGGGGTCATAAAATTTGTGCAAACCAACAAAAAACATTCTTCCAATGTAACGAACATGGTGAGTAGGCAGGTGCACTGTAACAGCGAATGTTTTATCATCAAACTAAAGGGTATCTTAACCCGTTAACTAACTGTATCAAAATGCAGTGGGATCTCAAAACGAAAAGTTACATTAGAAAACTCATAGAAAGTAACATGCAAATGACGTAAGACAAAGTTAAATTGGACATGACTCTCCTATTATAGATGCATTTTTTCCAAGACCAAAAGCAAGGCTCCCAGCATTCACTGTTAGGTTAGCTAAATGGTTTACCCCAAAGGCCCATGGCCCACACTCCAACCCTCCTGCTGAATACTAATCCATGTCTTCACCTGGGCACAGCAGGGGGAAGGACTTATGTGGCATAACTTCTTTCCTTTGAGAGGAAATAGGCCTTCCAGAAAGCAAAACAAAATAGCCAATGTTTTGTCCCTCAACCCTTTGCCAGAGGCACGAGTTCTTATACACCCTTTCTAATCTAAATTCCTGGAATACAATGTTGGTCCTGCACAATGCATCATCACAGGATACCATCTGCATGTGCCCAGTCCAAAGACTTGTTAAAGCATGCATACACCCAGTAACTAGCAAGAAAATTGAATGCTAAATATCACATGCCATTCTGTGGCAATAAGCACCAAAACCCAAGATGCTGGTGAACAGGGCATAGAGGATTACGGCAGTTTCCTCTAAAAAGGGAGAGAGAAGCAGCCAGTTGTTCGAGCCCGAACAGACGCTCACTCATCCTCCAGTAACAGTTGGTACCGCTGGGAGGTCAGCCCGACTCCATTGTTTTTACAGCAATTTGCATTTTATTTTCCATAATGCTGTTTAATTTCACTTTTTCAATTATTACTCTCAGGCAATTGCTTTAATTATCTGTTATTCCACAAGGAAAGACACTTTCCTCTGGCAGAGAGAAGGGCTGCATCAGACCGTATGAACGCTGACGAGTGTCTCCACGGGCGAGCACGGGGCTGCCGCGCCAGCCTTGGCAGCCCAAGTGGAGGGCGGTTAGCCAGCACCCACAGCTATTGCTGACAGATTGGCCCGTTCACCACCGCTCAGATGGCAAATCTGCCCAGGATTACAAGGCACATATTAAACCTTTAAATGCACGCAGCCGGTACCCCTTTGAATTTCAGATTCGCCAAGGCAAATGGTATCACCGCAGACCGTGGCGAAACACATCTGACTGCAAAGCCAGAACAAGCCGCTTTCCCTAATCCAATGCTATGTTAATGCAAAGCTCAGCAATGATGGATGGACTCATTAGTGCGGCAGTTATCGCCATCTGAACCAGGTGCCAAGACATATGGTTTAACAGATGTTCTAGCAAAAAGCTCTATACTCTGCACTGTACAAGTGTCCAGCTAAACCGGACATCGATAAGACACTGAAAATCGTATTGGGCTTCTGGGAGCCACAATTGTTCCCAGCTCAGGAAGCTGTTAAACACAGCCCGATTATGCAAAAAACCCTATTGCTCTCATATCCCAATTAGATCAGCAGAACAAATGCTGGACAATACATACACTGCTTTCTGGAGTCTTGATGTACCCAAATGTTTTTCAATCTACCCAGTCAATTCTGTTTCTCTACTATCTTAGTAAAGAAATGAAGCTTTCTTCAAACAGAAGTCATCAAATGAAATAAGAAACAGAGCCCCCACCCCACTCTTGCATTTTCATATTTAGAACGCCCTCTGTGCACTATTCTTTCAAACATTTAAGACACAACACGTATCCATTCTGAGCACAGGATTACCATGCAGAAGCGACTTGTTTGCAAGCTTATTTACTGACATAACTCCAGTGGAATGCATGGCATTTCACAGGCAAATAAATAGAATAAAACAGGGGTCCTTTTTATACTAATTTAGAAAATAACTGTGCACAAAGCAGCAAGGTGCATTGAATGTTAAGAAAAGAAAAATTCCGTATTCTTTAAGTGTCTTTTCAAAGAAAGAAAATTCATAGGCTTTAGAAAGAAAGAAAATCAGCGGTAAGTGGGCAAGAACTTATTAATTATGATATCTATACACACTATATTCATTTTTTAAGACTACACACACACTTACGTTCACCCCCTCCAGGAAAGCATTTTTCAGCAAGAATTTCTGCTAATTCCTAAAGCTTATAAATCAGAGCATACCAAAGGATAACAAGTGGAAAACCTAGGTTACCACCTTGGGTTTAGGGACTCCTGTCACACAACCCAACTGCTCCAGCGTGGGCAGTAAGTCCAAACTACAGCTGTTGGCGTGTGACGTGTTACAGCAGAAATCTTAAAGAGAAGGCAGAAAATACTGAGGAAAAAAGCCCCCCAGCATTACATCCGGAAGGGAATGGCAGTCAAAAAACATACTAGGCACTGTTAATGACTGAATGTGTTCCAGAAACAAGACCAATGTTGTTTAACTTTTAAACAAAAACTGAGGACTTTGCAACCCTTTCAAATTTGCTAATAATTGCAGGTCATAAATAGAACCCTTCAGCTCACAACCGTAAAAGATTTGATATCAGATCAGGTTGAAAAGGTGAAGAACAAAAGAATTCGAGCTGCACTTCTGCCCTGCTCCCACACCTACTATTCACACTGTCACAAAAGTTGTATTTCAGATCATCTTGTTCAACCAGTTAAACCCCTTTATCTGTGCAAATATTTGTTCTGTATTAATGCAGCCTCAACTTTTGAAAACTTCTGTTATCTTTACTGCTTATCTTTCAATGACAGAGCTTTGACTGTCCCAAACATTGGTCCATTGAGGCTGCAAAATACAGAGATGGGAGGAAAGGGATATCAAAGGGAACAAGAGACCAGATACAATTCAAAAACAAATAAACAAGAGCAGAATCTGCAGTCGTGAAAGTCAGGAGAAGTTCAATTCAATGTTAATCCCTATTTGTCTGAAAAGTTTACAGACATACACTTACAGAAAATGGTGCTGATGAAAATACTGTCATTACAGCAGTAAACACACAGGAAACAGTGTATTGAAATGCTGTGCCTATTTTCATCTATTTTTATTTTTAGGCACATAAAGATACGTGAACTTAATTATATATACACTGGGAAAAACATAACTATGGAAATGTACTTGCAGATAGAACACCTAGTATATGATCAAGACCCAATAACTAAAACAAAATTGAAGTTTACACAGATCTACAAGGAGACACGCTACCAAAATCCCCTTTTTCACATCATGTGGTTATAATCTTTTCCTCTTCTCTGCTTCTAATCAAACATCTCAATCTTTTTCCACCTGCTGGCATTATTTATATAGGTAATTTAGATGTGAATCAAGCTGCAGAAAAAGACACACAAAAAAAATCTAAAGAACAAGCAAACAAATTATAAAAAAACCCAAAAACAAAATGACAAAAACAAAACAACGAACAAATCAACAAAACCCAAACAAAAAAACCCCCAAAACCAAAACAAACAGTCCTCCCCAACCCCCCCCAACAACAAAAATCCAATTGGAGTAAAAATCTTTTCCAGTCAGATCACTTTCCTGAACTGTCTTACTGAAGAGCTGCAAAAGCTCCAGATCAGTGCAGAGAGGGATCAAGAGGGTGAAGCTGAGACTGTGGCAGCTCAGACCGAGCCTGGCTGAACCAGCCATGGAACTGCAGGACTTTGAACGCAGAGCAGATTGGCTGCTATTTTTTCCCATGTGCTTCTGAATTTACTTTAATTCTTCTCAAAACAAAAGACTGCAAGAGCCAGACAGCACTGATAGAGTCCTCAACAAAATCTCTACCTGCACATATTTACTACTTCAATGCAAGCAAATGAAATCTTAGATCTCTTCAGATACAAAAAGCCATGATGTCCCAGACTGGTCCTTGAAACTTTCCTTATAAAAGAATGTGTTTTAATAGCAAATTCTTTGCTGGTTTTTTTTTTTTTTTCCCTCCTCAATGAAATAGTTTTTCAATAAGGACATAACCAAAACCAATTTCCTCTAAAACAATGTGCTTGGCAAGTGTCTTCTCCCTCACCATCATCCACTATTTTTCATTTTTGCACTTTTATTTTTTTTTTTATAATGGCTTTTCTTGTTATGAGAAAAATACATTCCTGGAATGTTTCAGCTCAAGGCTCTCAAAAACAATTACTTAGGCATTTGATTTGATCTGCCAGTTCTTCCTTTCAGGCTATTCGGGCTTTATTAATCTTGAGTTTGGTCAAAGGTTAAAGCAAACACTTTCCAAGTTACACTCCAGCGTTTCAGGAGGCCCATACATATCCATGCCAGGTTTTAAGGATAAGGAGTAAACTCACATTTAGCTGTGCTCAACAATAGTAACTTTGAGTTCTAAGGAAAATTATCCATATAGGGAAAGTTGCCGACTCACACTTATATTGGGCAAGTAGAATTGATAGCTGGAATGATGGGTGAAAAAAAATCACCCTCAAACTGGTGAAAATTCAGTACTGTTTATGGGAAAACAAGAAAGAGAACAGAAGCTCAAGTATCAAGGTATCTTCAAGAGTATCAGGGAACTTCACAAGCCCAGACAAGCAGAGTTATAACCTCCAAAGTACTTTATCACACTGTGAGAAATTATCACATCTGTGATCCACATACACACACACAAAAAAACAAACTACCCATGAAGCATATGGAGGGAGAAAACATATGTTTTCTGAGTTGATCTGGCTGCTAGCTGGGCTTCTCAGGGGAGTGAAAGTTAGGAAGGATAATCTGTCAGAGTTATCTGACTTCAAGGAATGAGCGATAGGGAAGATTTCCAGCTGGCTCTCTCTATTGGGTCTTTCTGACCTATGATCAACTGAAAGTGGCACTTCACAGGTTTGCTGGAATGCTCCTATTGCTATTGTCTTGCCTTGGATACAGCAAAACCCAGGCCAGTTTCATTTTTTGTGCTTTGTGTGCTCTATTTGGCAAGTCTTTAAGATCAAGCTGCTTTTTCTGAATGAATGCATTACATGTGTACTCAATTTAAACAAATTACTGCTCAAAGACACGGAGTACAAATCATTCCTACTGCTGTGATACCTTTTCACTAAATGTAATGCAGTTATGCTTGTGTTCCTTTTTTAATGTTGCAGCGTATTTGTCTAATAATACATTTTGCATATCAGATTTTTTAATCATCTTTTTAAAAAATCTCTTTAAAATTCCAAGCTTATCACATGCCTATATGAAACAGTTAGTCAAGGTTTGTCAGATCCACTATTAAAACAAAAATCAAACTGACTGAAATAATTGATTATAGCTCACTTCAAAATACAACATATGACAAAGAATAAGTATTTTGAAGTCCTGACTATAGATAATTTAAGAGTACATTTCCCAAAAATTACATATTTTTTAGTTCTGAAAATAAATAGAAATATACGTTTAAAAAAAAAATAAAGCTTTAGAGGACATATTGAGAAACCATTCTAAAGGAATGTTGGTACTTACAGTTTACATATAAACTAAAGAATGCACAGAACTTGTACATGTACCACTTAAGTGATTTTTTTAATCCTTTTTAGGTGGAAAAATTTAATTTTTTAAGAGCAACTGGAAACTTTGCCATCCTTCTACTTAACCAGTGTTCTTAAATATAAGTACCCCATGACCACAATACAGAGGAGACTTAGTATTTTGGAGGGATGGTGGTGTTCATTTCTTTTTTGTCTTCTTTCATAGTAAGAAGGGTTATATTCTGGTTATAGTCATCTCAAATTTCAACATAATATGATTCACAATTATACACAGGTAAAAATTAAAGTTCCTCCTATTATGGAGACTGAGTAAAAGGACATGTAGCAGTCCTTTTATGCTGTTCCATAAATATGCTGCTGAGGAAAATTGATACACACACAGAAGTATAGCCACATCCCTCCAGCCACCTGCTGGGACAGGTAATTTAGATGCTGAAAAAATCCTCAAAATTCATGACAGCTGTGTTACATATGTGTCTTACTAGACCCCAAATGCCAATTATCTGCATTTAATAATAATAAATATTGATACAGAGGAGTTGATTTACCATGAGAAGAAGCCCACAATGCCTTTAATGGCCAACCTTACCCCAGCGCCTACATCAGTTCTAATTTTTAATCCAAGCTTTACAACATTGCAAAACTGATTACAAGTTTCTCCATTGAACAGATATAAAATTGCATTTAAACTACAAATTTTACATGCAGAAGAATAAAAGGCTTTGAATTTTAAACATTTCATCTCCAGAAAGTAGCTTGTCCTCTAGCCAAATAGACTTGCATGAGTTAGCCTTACCTGGAGCCATAACTTGTTATTCACTGCATCTCTCCCTGTAGCAATGCACTGAAATGTAGCATTCTGCCCTGCATTGACCTCTACATCCCCCAGCCTCAAAAAATGTGGAGATTTATCTGCAAAGAGGGAGAACAAAAATTACGAACAGAAGTTATTACAAAAAATAAAGGTACCAGAAACATTATTATCTCCCTCAACCTCCATATTTTAACAATCTTTGGCTAAAAAATAGAAACAGAAGAGAGAAAATGATTTGTCTCATCTGTGTTCGAGGAGTGCTTTCAGTCATTTCTCTTCTCTGCTGGTGATCCTACTAACTTCATGTTACACGTGTGTTATAATAAAGTCTTTTTAAAATCGAAGCCAAAAGAAGGAGATCAGATGCCAAAATGTCAGCAGCACTTGACAAGAATTATCCCAAAGACTTTTGACTGTATGAAATCCATCATACTGAGAAAAACCCAATTAGGACCATACTGCTCAAGCAAATAGATACTGTTTATGTTATTTGCAATGCAACTCAGAGCTCTTGTATTGGAAAATAAAATCATTTGTGGCATTGAATATAGTATTTCAGGAGCTGGAAAATCTATTTCCCACACTGACAAAGCCTGTAGGAAACCTCAGTGGCACAACCACCTGAAGTATTTACTAGACCTACAAAAGCCGACAGACACATTTGAGGAATGGGCACATTACACAGCTCACCCACCCCTTTCTCAAGAACTACTAAAGAAAACAGTAGCTGAACTGTTCTTTCTTTGTGCTTACTAAAAAAACATGACGCACAGGAAAAAACATTAAATTGGAACAAACAGGGTTTAAACATCAGTAACAAAAAGAGCTTGTCTGAATACTGTAACATGCTGATAATGTGCTGGGATGACTGTACCCAAGTGCCTTTTGTTTTGGCACTTCAAAACAAAACACAAAGAAGAGGAAGAAAATAAATATGAAAGCCAGATACTGAATCCAAGCAGAGCTTTGCTGAGTACAGACGTCAGATAGCTGGGCTGGCTGAAATATAAAAAATAATTCACTCAAATACCCTGTAAGCTTTGTGGCCCACAATAGCTATGGTTTTAAAAGGTTTGGGGTAAAATGAGAAAAAAAGAAGTGAGGTTGCCATTGGAACTTTATTATTTGGCATAATTTTGCAAAGTTGGAGCAGGATATTGTTATATCCTGGTCATTTCAGACAGCAACTAAATTATCGGCCATGTGGTACATTAGAATGAAATCATATTTTAGAAAGGACATGTCTAGGGGAAGATGAGAAGAGTTGAACAGAAACAAATTGTCAAAAAATTTTGATAACAAGTGCCAGAAGTGCACAGTAACAATTTCTTCCTCACAACTTTTTACTAGTTGAATATTCTCATTGTCACAACTTGTGTTTGCATGCGTGCAATTATTCCCCAGGATTAGCAGGGAAAGGCAAACATAAATGCCTGAAGTCTGTCCACAAAAAAATAAACAAAATACAATCCCTCACTAGTTCAATAGCCAGAAGCTCTTTTTTTCTTTTTTTTTTTAATCTATTTTGTCTCTTCAGAAGAAAAAAAAAAGATAAAAAAGAAAAGGGGCATAAAATCTGATAAACCTCCTACAAGCATCTGCCAATTCAGTTTTCTTTAATCAGTGAGTAAACGCATTAACATTAAAACCATTTTTGACTATGCACACCAACTACATATGACTAAAAAGACACCGAAGAATTCCTGCATTTTTATCCCTATATAATTTACTTCTGGCAGAAAAAGATTTCACCCAGGTAAATCACTATCGCAATCACATTTCTTCCTGGAAGCTGCAACAAAAATACTATTGAAAGAACAAAGAATATCAGTGATCAAGAGATGAAAACTGAGCAGTCCACAGCAATATCAAATATGTCCTGAAAAGACAGAGAAAAATGCAGCTCTTAATCATTACTTACCACAAGGGTAACTCAGGACCTGGATGTCATCAATGGCAATGTAGCCGTTTCTTCCATCTGAGACTTCAGCTTCAAATATTACCTGTCAAAATGAAAGAAAAAATGTTTACAACACTCATTTCTACAGAATTCCCCCGGTGGCAAGTGTGCAGATATAAGACACGTTGCCTTTTTCATTTAGTTGAAGTTCCTACAAGGTTTGACAACTGAATGGAATATTTATTACTCAGTGTGTTGTGGTTCCATACCATTCATATACATGGTTTGCTTCGGATTTGCTGCTCATAACACACCAGAAAAAACATGTTAAATTGCATACTGCTTTATCTCAGCTAAATGAGCAAACGTGATTCAATCCTGAAAAATACGCCATTACTTTCAGACAGGTAAGGCATCGCGGCACACAAGAAATCAACCAATTTTAACAAAATTTGTATTCTTCCTGGGGGTCACTATGTAGTCTCCTGTAACCTTCTGCAGCACAGTTGCACAGGAAAACACAGAAATTGTGCGGCACTCCCCAGTGGCAACAAAAAGAACGGCTGCAGCATGAGATTTATGCAGTAGTTATTAACTTCATTTTTCATTCTTGCAAGGCAATGAGGAAATGCCTGTGCATGAAGGGAAAGAAGAGACTGTCTTCACATCCAATGTCTTGTCCCACCCCAAGTGGGCAGTTAACAACTAAGAATTGCTTGGTGGTGGTTCACAGAGCTCCCAAAATTGTGCTTTGACTGCAGAGAGAGAATGCCTGTGGAGCATGTATATGTGATAGCACTGGACTACACTCATTCTTCCAGTTTCTCCAGACATTCTTGCTAAGACTGCACTTCTAACCAATTTCTTTTTTTTCCTTTCTAATTTTATTTGCACACAAATGTAATTTAGTTACAAAAACCACTTCATTCTCTGCGTCTTCCTCTGTCCTTGGCCAACAACAGCTTGAGGGAAATTAAATTAGTGTCTGGGAGCCCTACTTTCACAACGTGCCTTGTCCAATGACCTCTCTGACCAAAGCACTGTTTGACAATGTCTACCCACTCTTCGGGCAGCTTCAGAGAGCTGGCACTTGTTCCCAGTAATGAACATCAATATATGTATCTTTAATTATTTAGTAATTTGGATTATCATCTTTTTTATTTAAATGGTTGCATGTTATGGAAGACAATTCAGTAAGAAATAAACATTATATTTAGAGTCCTCCTGACAGACTGGTTTCTTTACAACACAATACAGTTCTATAACATACACAAACTCTGAAAACACATCGTTTCTCAAAGTCCAGTTAAGAAATTTGAGCATCATTGTTGAGAATTGAACTAAATTTGCACCTCCCTCCAACTGGGTTGTCATGAATTCACTTGGAAATAATTTAGATGCAATTCTCAGGAAAGCTCCGCCCATATAAGTGTGTCCTTCTCCTGTATGTTGATACCTTCCTACATTGGAGGTCAGAGGAGAGAAAGTTAGTTTTCTTGGGACACTGCTGGGAATTAATTTACTTGGGTTTTTCTACCTCTGCCAGACTAATTCAAGTAATCTCCTCCCACCAGGATTAGGAATTTATCAGAAAAGAAGAAAACCACAGAAAATGGAAAGACAAATACATGGAGATCCATGAGAAGGAAAAAAAAAACAAAAAACAAAACAGACGAGAAAATATGAAGAAATATGGAAAGTTGAGGAGTCTATAAAAAGTTATAAGGGACAAGGTTTACAAGGTAAGCAAAAGAAAAATACAGGGATTAAAAAGGCAGCTATTGGAGACCTTAGATTTCGTATATATAGTGCCATTTTTATATTCATAATTGGTACAAATACAACCATAAAACATTCAAAACATACAATATAGAAAAAAATGCAGCTCAGTTTAAAAAATTTTTATCAGGCTTTAATTTGATAACACCTGTTCACATTTACAATGGGAAATGGAAAAGGGGAGTTGCATATACAGGCAAAAACAGCAATTCAAAATGCTGACAAGTCAGACAACAGCCTGACGTAGTTCTTTTCCTGAAATACACACACACACTAATTGAGAAAAAACTGACTGTTGAGCCATTGCTTTCACCAGAGAAGGCTTATCCTAATAACACACCAGTGCTTTGGGAGTGAATCCTGCACTTCTTCTGCAATGCTGTTCAGTTCACAGTCCTAGAAAGAATGGCTCTGACACTTTCGTTCTAGCTGAAAAATAAGTCAGATTATCACTCTAGCCAGAAAACATTAGTTGTCTGTGCAACCATAAATGTCCTTCCACTTATTACAATTTAATTGCGTGTTCATATAGTGCACTTCTGAGAGATACTCACTTTCTTTAATAGAGAGGAGAGAGAAACTGTTTCGAGGGGATGAATTGGACTGGCACAGAGCAGGGCTATGGAGACAACTATCCTGTCTCATTTGTACCAGAACTGACACCATGAATGAGAATGGGAAGTGCTGAATATTTCAGGTAATTCAAATGCTACTCAAGGGAGTTAGACTTGATCCCAGAATTTTCTACACGGTTCCAAGATGATACACAAATAGTCATTTACTTCTCCAAATAAAATTGTATATCCTGGTTTATGAAGTACCTACATGCAGATACAAATGAGGATCCAGTGCCAGAACTCCCTGAACTGGATGCACTCCTACATATTTAGCCATTCCTAATGTATCTCTCGTTCATATATGGGGCCATTTTCTCCCTAAAACCATACAAGCTTTTAGTGAATGCAGTGTCATTTGGAAAAATCCATGAGTTTACTATTGACAGCACTAAGAGATGCTTCCATTTGTATGGTTTATACCAGACTTCCTTTAATGACCCAAATCAGTGACAAATTTATCCCAGTCAGCCTTTTATACTATTCACAACTTAGTAAACCGCTAGTATATGTCCCAAATGTAAAGGTAAAAGTGATTTTTTCTCAAATTTGAATAGTCCCAGATTGTTCAGCAAATCTCATATAAAAGCCATTCCCTTTTCTTTGATTATGCTCATCCTTCCCTCTAAAGCTCTTTCTAACAGCGCTATACTCTTTGAAGATAACGAGAGCAGAGCTGGCACACAGTAATCAAAATATGGGTGAGTCATAATTTATTCGACAGCATAACAACATTACCTAATTTATACTGAACTTCTTTAACCCTTCTCAACACTTCATTTGGGTTTTTTGACCATCCCTGGGCTATATGCTGATGTTTTTATGAACCCCGTGATCTTGCTGCAGAATGGCAACGTCAAGCTTCAACTGAGTCCATCATTCTGGGTGTGAAATTTAGATTTTATGGAGTGTGCATTATTTTATATCTCATTATCGACACTAAAATCTGCCTGTCATTTTATTTCTCAATCACTCACAGTTGATGAGCCCTTCTACAGGACCTCACAATTACATACCGTCCTTGCTATTCCAATGTAGTTTTTTCCTACAAATTTCTGTGTTTGCACTGTTTTTTGGCACCCGCTCTGGTCCCATACGAACATGATGAAACAATTCCGTGTCTAAGGAAGTATCTCATAGAATGGCAGCTTAGCTTCACTGTAAGTTTGTGCAGAGGGACGTTTGGAAACCTAACTAGATTCTGTCAATCATGTCACTCTTGCTCATATACTTGTCAACCTGTAAAGGGCTCCAAGCTGAAAATTAGGTGTATGATGTGCAGAAAAATATAAAAAAAAATAAATTTAAAAAAAGTTGTTTTGGTTTAGGCACTGTAAAATACCACATACCTTTTCGTATCCCAGCTCCAAAATCCAAAATCACAGCTCTAAAATCACTATTCATCTAATAGTACTCCAGAAATAAACATTTTGACCAATTTAAATACTCAACAGTGTTCGAATGAAACGGGAAAAGTAGTAATTATTACAGCAGAGACTCCTACAGGCGTTTAGTTACTGAAGTTTAATGCTTAAGAAATACTCAAACCTTCACATTGCTTCACAGCCCTAACAATGCATCCTGTAATCATCACGAAGGCTAAGCCTGCACTTGCAGGAATATAAGAAATATAGTTCTTAAGGACTGGTCTCACTGAATTTTTAACTCTTGCCAGGATCCAAAAGTTTAGGTATCATCATCATTAGCTCATTTGAGGCACTGATCAAAATAAGCACTCCCAAAGTACACCTAGTCAATTAAGTACAAAATGTAGTTCAGGAAAGAGGGAAAACAACTCTGTAGCCCAAAGCCTACCTTCAAGGATACAATTATTCCTAGGTTTTGTAAAAGCTGTTTTCTTGTAAGCAATACACCACCACCACCACTACCAAGAAGGGTATTTTCAGTACAATTTGGAGACCTTCCTTGTCCTTTCTCTGCTTGACTAGTTGTGACCAGTCACGGTAGTGAAGGAGGCACAATCTCCCAGTTTTGACAGCAGTCCTGCCAAGCCATCATATATAGAAAGCAGTGCATCAGTTAGAAAAAAGTGAGCATTAAAAGGTTTAGTTACAGCAGAAATGTAGTATTTCATTGACAATATTTTCCTCTAGGCTCTAATACATATAATTAGAGACAGGTAAAGAATTTGAGATGAAAATATTAACAAGTTTTTAAAAGGAAAAACTGTAATTAAAGGAAAATACTGTGATTTCCATAAAGCATTCAACCTACAACATATTTTTGTTCAGGCATAGCAAGGCTTCTACTAGCTGGGTAATCTGAAATCAAACTTGTACATAGATGAATCCCAGTGCTTCGTGGAAAGGTACTAGAGACCTGTGTGCAGACAGAAGTTATCATGTCTGTAATAACCCACAGTAAAACCACAGTACAACACAAAAAAACCACCAAAAAACAAAAAACACTGAAAAACAAACAAACTACAAAAAACCACAAAAACAAACAACAACAAAAAAAAACAAACCAAAATTCAAACCAAAAGAAGCAGTGAAGTTACATTGACTAACTTCACCACATGTGAGTTATATCAGCCTCATCAGATATGAAACTTTAGTCTTTCATAAGAACATAAAATAAAAACATGAAAATTTTTTTGTCCTTCATACGTACCACTTTCATTGATTACTTTTCAGTTTTGTAACAGCACAGTAGGGTGATTCCAAATATACTCAAATCTAGTACTTGCAACAGAATTGCTAAAGGCTTAACAGCACATAGAAGAAAATTTGTTTTGCAGTAAAATAATTCTCTGCAGATGAAAACCCATGCACAGCAAGACCAATTATATATAAAACAGTAACAAATCCTATTCACTGACAAATTTCTAGCCCTATTCAATGCTTTCACAGTGTTAAAAGCATCTTAAAACACTGAATCAAAGGTTTTAATTACCAAGAAACTAAAAATTAATATAAACATGAAAACAGAGTCATGTTACAAAATAAACACTAAATGGATGCTAGCTGAAAGGGACAGCTGAAGAAATTTTATCTAACATACATATAAAAATTTTGTTAACATAATGAAAAGCATTTCCCTTGCCAAAGTTACAGACAATTTTGCTGAACTAATTTAGAAATCATGAAAACATAATTCCATTTGAATGCTCAAGTAATGCTGTGAGGCAGCCTTTGCAGCTGATACGACCCAAGAGAACTTCAGCACAGCAAATCAAACACTTGGGTGAAAACTTTGAGATCTCAACTGTGCCAAGTCAGCTAACACCCTACTGCTTCTTTTATCCTCAGTAACACACCTCCTGACGTTGAAAACCAAAGGAGTTAAGGCTATCTTCTCACTGGTATCCAGCTGAGCTTGTCATGTCAGATTCTCTGACCATCTCAGAGTCACCTACAAGGAACCCTGACATTCACATCTCCTCTCATCCCTAACGTTATATTTAAGCTTCCCTTGACACAGGGAAATCTATACTCCAAGATTCATCTCAGTTCGTACTCTCTGGTGAAGAATCACACACAAAAAAAATGCCTACAAAGGGTCCTAAAGGGTGATCTTTTAGACAACTTATTAGTGGTAAGTGACCTAGCTACCCACTCAATCCCTGGGGGAAAAAAACCAAAACAAACAAAAAACAAATCCATGCCACAACTATAAAATCATCTCTTTACATGAAAGCAAGAACTGTAGGTGAGGTTTTGGTGAGCTAAACAATTCAGACATGAGGAGTTAATAATATTTTACCGCCACAAACAAGACACATGTTCCAGCAAAACACATAATTAATACAAAGCATAATAAGCCTTTGAGAGGACATATATGACATTTTTACAATGGCAGGAAAAGCTAGAAATTAGACTCAGTGACCCTGGAAACAACTGTGTTATAAGGAACATCAGAAAAAAAAAAATCACATATCTACATCTCTGCACTTATCTTTGCTTACTTCTTTTAGGTTGCTTATGCCAAATGTTTCTAGACTCCTGCCTAGAAAATGTCTGGGTGAAGCACTACACACAGATGAGTTACAGCTGCTCTGGAGCAGCAGTAGTTTGTCATGTGGGAATACTTACAGTTTTATAAAAATCCACCCTGCTCTTGACTGACTGAAGAGCTTGAAGAAAAAATATCCTTCCATAGCCCACAAACACCAGATCTTCAATAAACCAAAACATTTGTTTAAGGGTGAAATCTCTTAAAGGATTGAGATTTAAAAAAAACAGTAACACCACATACAAGGATATAACTTTTAATCATGGGCAACAAAACATTGATAGCACTGTATATCATGATATTTAAAGGCTAAAATTGGGAGAGTAGCAGTAAGAGACAAGTTAAGAATCCATATGAAATACTCAATGCTCTGCTTATTTTTGTGGTATACTAAAATATTAAGGAAACTCTTCCCAGTAGCACAGAAGCAGTCCTTTTGAACATAGCTACCTGAAAATGCAGCAATGCAAGCCTGGCATAATGCCACTTCTCCAAATCTGGAGTAGAGGTCAGTCCTTTTTGTCTTTCAATGACCTTTGGGAATTCCCTATCATGTGGAAAAATTTTGAGCAGGACCAGATAACCCACAAAGGTGCCTTTCAACTTTGACCATTCTGATTTTCTGAAACTGTTGTCCCACAAAATAGTTTTATTTCACTTATATTAAACAGAAGGGCTTAAGTTCACTTTTGACTATCTATCTTCCAGACACTCGCTATGGGTTGGATTAAATATAATCCTTTTTTCTATAGAAAGAGTTAATTGAAAATTTTCATGTATGCATTTCACAACTATTAATATTTACTAGATGCATTCCACCAGAATGCTGGCTACCAACTAACACCTGCCTCTTTTGTGATGATTCCTGTCTATGAATCACTTGTGGGATGATGGAAGCACTATTTGTATAAGTCACCTGGAAAGGTTTGCTATCTCCTTCCACTAAGAACCTAGTAAAAATATAATATCATCCATCAACAAAGTTTTGAGCTATAAAATGTTCACCAGCAATCATTTTAGCCATGAAAAATGTTATCCATAGCCACAGAGAAGCACAGACACATTCAAGGGACAACGCAATGTACTTCCAACAGCCTTGCCCGACCAATCTGCACTTGTAGGGTGAGCTCACAGATACTTCGTTGCCAAATGCTGACATCTGAATAAGCAAGTTTTTTTACAACACAAAGACCACAATCTACTGTGCTAATTCCCCATATTTCCATGTCAGAGTCCAAGCCTAAATGATCATTCTGCCCCGGACTATGGAGCTGACTCACAGTAACTCCTAATTTATCTTGCATGCTTTTTTCATCCTTTTTTTTATTTTTTTAAATCTCAAAGCTTCTCTGTGTTTTGGTTTAATGAACCAGAAATTTATGAGGGCAGTTATTACTGCCTTTTTGGTGATGACAGTTTATCAGGAGTAACTACAGACCCAAAGATATCAAAGATTATCAAAGATAATCATAGGGCCTTAATTTACAGGTAAAACAATTGCATGGAAAAGGCAACGCAAGCAAGTGCTCCAGAAGCACATTACAGCAAAGAAATCAAGTATGAAATGGCTTTTGTCACAGTGAAGCAATGGAATGCAAGCTAAACTTTGTTAACCATTAATTCATTGCTCCACAGTAGCTTTGAACAAATCAGTTTGACAGGCTACACCTTTACTTTAGTGTAAGCAGCAAAATTTCCACATAGGGTTAGGATAGAAGAACACCCCCAAGCCATGCCTAATAACTGGTTCAACTCCCTTTTTCTACTCCTGCTACAACTGAAAGAAATTAATTGCTCATGGCTGGTAAAATGACAGCAAAGCCTATCAAATTCACATTTGTGAATGAAAAAGCAAAAGAACCAGGTGGTTCTCAAGAATGTGATGCATTGAAAATGAAATAAGAGGGAGCTTAAAGTTTTGCTTCCGTCTCCATAAACTTATACACCTTTAAAAGGAAAATCAGAATACACCTCCATAGATATGCAATGTTATCCACAGTTTTTCACTCTAAAATTTAATTTTGTAAAGTAAAACAAAAAAAGAGCAAAACACAAAAACCAAACACAAAACCAAAAACACCCCAAAAAACCCAAACAAACAAAAAGCACAAACTGAATCTTCCAAAGTACATTAACTGACATCCTTGTACATGTCATTGTCTAGAGTGTACACTCAGGACCAGGTTTTGGTGATTTTGCCTTCATTTAGACTACCTAGAGAGCTACAAAGAGAAAGTCCTTGAAAAGGTCTCTAAATACACCAGATATGCCATACCTCCAGACACTAAGATGCAACTTCAACAAGCCTTTCTGAAAATTATCTTCCTACTTCTGAAAGCATTAGACCAGTAACATTGAAACCATTTAAACTGTCATTACTACTTGGTTATACATAATATCACATGCCTTGCTTAATGAAATCAGACAAGTCAGATTAATTCCCTAATTTCATACCTAAAGCAGAAACTTGCGTTTCAGATTGTCACAGTGAAATATTTATTTTTCAGGGTACTTCTACATCAGAAATAGGTAGTAAAGATGATGAAGCAGCAAAAGTAATAGCTCTGGAATCTGTCTGTGATATTAAGTAGATAAACATCCGTCAGGAACGATACCAGATCTAGATTACCTCACCACAGGCCATGACCAATATGTTAACTCAGAAGGGACTCTCCAGGTATATTTTTCTGAGATATTTTTAGAGCTTTCAGGCATTGTATCATTAACAGTAAAAGAACTAAATACAGAATCTTTGTCTTTTCTTCCATTTATTTGGAGTAGAAGGATAGAGCTATTCAGCTTATATTCTCAGTTTGCAGGGAGAAGTATGAAAGAGTTACATACTATTAAGAAGCTCAACAAATGAAACTGAATCAGAGCAGAGAAGACAAGTTACTGAGAAGTCAAGTCAGGCACATCACACAAAGATAAAAATTAACCAGACAGAGACTTGGGGGCAAAAAACTTCCTCTGCCCCCCTTAAAACCCTTAACTTTAATATATCCACTAAAGTCCTATTAGTTGTTTTCCACCTTCCCTCTATTATCAATCTGCAAAGACATCTGATACTTTGACTAGCCTTTGAACAAACAAGCTAAACTGGAAAGTCAAACAAAGGAATGATGAATCCTAAATTCAAGAGAAAAGGGTCTCTCTGTTCTCAAAACAAATCCATTTTCATTTTTTAAGTGCTGAAGATTAATACTGAGCAAACCTTTGTTTCTTCTATAGGTGTACCATATAAGTTATTTCAGCAAATGAGTAATGTTCCTGGTCTCTGGTACTGCACATAAATGTATCATTTTTCTCCACAGAAAAAGGAAGAAAAAAATAATTCCCAAATGAATATTGTCTCCTGAAAGACAGAAATAACCAAGAGCCATTCATAATCACATCCTTTGAACTTCTTCAGGATAATGCACCAACTAGGTTTTTTTAAAATTGTTCAGAAAAATAGCTGTGAAACACCAAGCAATTACTATTCTTGAAACAGCTTAGGTTTTATAATGAGCAGAGAAAACTTACCACAGCTTCTTTTAATTTGAAACATATATTTTTAGCATGCCTATAAAATAATTTTCAAACTGATGGATTATTAAATGGCAGAAAAAGATTGCACAGATGAGTACTAACCTTTCACCTCATAAAATTACGATTTTTATCTACAATGAGCAGGTAAGAGAGAAGGACATCCTTACTAGTAACCTTCAGATAGGTTAGGAGAAACTTCAAGCCCAAGACAAACACATTTTACAATCTCTGTTCTCAAGGTTCATTGTTCATTATCGTAAGCCATTGTAAGTTACTAAAGATTGTGCCACTGGCTATTAAAGGAAAGTCAAAACCTATATTTAAACTGCCCTTTTTTTCCAGTGAGGGGGCAGGGGCATTATCCCACCAGTGGATGCAGCTGATATCTGTATCACAGCACTCTGCATTATGTTCAACACAGTGCTTTTCACTTACATGACATTTTATAAGAGATGACATAGGCAATTCTTAAGTGGGAGTAAATTAGGGTTTGCGATTGGAATGATGATTTCTCTCTTCACCAGATTCAGGCTTCTGTAGTCACAGGCAATTATCATCATGTTCAGTTCACAAAGGTTTGCAAAACACCACAGGCCACAAGAAATTCCCAACATTAAAACACAGCTTTAACAACCACAGACAAATACCAGGCAAAAGCCAAGAGTATATTGCTCCACCACAATAAATACTGAAGGCAGTGCCAGTATCTGTCACAAATTCTCTATTGTTTCCTAATGGAAAATCCATGTAGATTTAAATTAGCAAAGTTCACCATAGAATATACATTTACTTTATGCTCACGTTTTAAATGCACGTGCAATAACATTTATTTTCGCAATTCTAAAGATGAGCCAAAAAAATTATTCCAAATCCATCTCCGTGTTAAAAACTACAGGCCTTGATCTGTCTACACAACTTCTTCTGGATATCAATTCTCAAAAATCTTTTAAATAAAATTGCAAGCCTAAATGTAGCACAAGGTTCAACTACATGTATTTTTAACATCTGGTTATATACACAACTTCTAGAGGAGATAGTAGAGACACTAGGGGAGAACAAGCTAACCAGTTACAGCACATTAAAATATTTCTGCATTTAGTAATTGGTATAGAGATGCATGCATGAATGTGTTTACATGTGACAATACACACTTTGAATTTGGACAAGGCATTCATTACACACAACGAACAGGGCACTGTGTCTCAGCAAATATGAACTATTTATTATATATGTATATATTATCCAAAGACTGCTAATAAACTGCCAGACTCTTGATGCCATTTTTAGTTAGCAACATTTTCAGATATTCTTATAAATCCAACTGATCCACATGGAGTTACCAGAGTCCTCTCCACTTTCCCTTGCTTAAAACAGACCCAGCTCTTTTCCATGTAACTTTTAGGTTCTCCTTCCCACATCTCCTGGCAGCTTTGAGTTCATGATACTGATTGCAATGTGTAATACCTGCACCTGACGCACAACACTGAGTAAGCATTTGTCTTAACTCTGTAAAAGAAACACTCCCTTAACTCAAAGGTAACTTGTACAACACTCTACCAAAACAAACATGGAGATCCTTAAACAACTTTCAATGTTTTTGTTCAATGTCAGACTTTACAACACCCTTCTTAGAAAATAAAAATAATTTCAGGGGAAAATAACATGTAACGTTCTCTGTAGGCAAACTTCATTTCTCCTCATTTTTCCTTTCCTCAGCACAACATTCCCTTCTGTCAGGCATTTCTTGACAGCTTTGTGTGTTCCAGACTCTCTCCTCATTTGCCACCTTGCCTATCTTGTTCCCCTCACTCCTTCCCAAGAGAATACACTCAATTTGCACATGTGAAAACAAGGCTTCCTGCAGCTACAGCTCCATCTTCCTTAATTCTCTGTCTCTCTTTTCAATGCTGGCATCTCCAAAAGAATAATTTCACTACTCTATTTCCTTCGTTCATCTTTCAAAGCAAAACTACCACCACCAAAATATATCCCTCAATAAAGCTAAGATTCATCTCCATCCTCATCTGAAATGCTGTCTTACTGTCCTCTCTTCAAAAATTGAGTGCACTTAGCTTCCAGAGCACAATTTTCTTTCAGGTATTCTGTTTAGATGTCATCTGAGGTTTCTCTTGTTCCTGTAAGCACTGGGACTTCGCAGCAGCTTTACACTAAGCCTAAGTCTCATTTCTGCTTCCTCAGTGCTGATACCCTTGAACACTAAAATAGTTATAAACTAAAACTAATTTCTATTGCTTTTGAAATACAAAGCTAAAATGGTGGGGAAACTTCCAGTGAGGTAAGCAAACTTTTTTCCATCTAAGAGAGCTGAGTGAAAGTACAGCGCACAAATAAAATAAATGAAACAACAAGACAGGAAACACAAGCATCAAGTCATCACAAGACAACAAGGAGATCAAAGCAATATTCAGTTGGCACTAATTCTAAACTCCAGCTGATTACTTTGGCACATCTGGTGTCATGGGCATGTCTGTTGGTGCCCACTGCTGTCATGAAAATGGGCATCACTAAATAGGGAGGAGAAAACACACACATAATGTTCCTAGATCACGCTACAGATAGTCCTAGATTTTACCTCACTTCCAAAACATCTAGTAATACAAGAGCCAGTACCTAAAGAATTTTGGAAATAAAATAGTCACAGATTTCATGAGTTATTTGTATTGTTCACATTCTTCAGATTTTCTTCCAATAATCTGTCTCTTTTCAGTTTGGAAATTGGAGTATTGTACTTTCTTTTGCTGCTGCTTCTCTAAGAGTTTCTCAGCTGATAGTACTTTCCTAAGTTATTCTGCCCGTTTCCATTTCATACACAGATATAAATTGTGCTCTCACATACACACACAGACTTCACACTGTATACAAGAAAGGCAAATTCTACTCTTGCTTGATATGAACAGACCATATGTCTGTGAAGGCAAAACTTAACATGACAGAGAAATATGTAAAAACTATTTGATAAACAGGATTTCGCTTTGCTTCCAAGTATCTCAGCCATGCATTTCAGACCCTCTCTCCTTGCAGTTTCAAGCCAGATATGCCAACCATGTCAGCCCAACCTCAGCCTAAGGTTTCAAGGCTTTCCAGTTACAACACCCAGCTCTTTGGATTCCAGAGTTCCAAACAGATCTAATCTCCCCAAAGTGTTCATACAGCATCAACAATTATATTCTCTCAGTGGAGTGTGTCGGCCGCGTTCAGGCAATCCCCATCCTGTCAATAACCAGAGCTTGAGATGTGCCAATCGCAGAAAGTTGATAAAGTTTCCATTATGGGAAACTAGATACCAGAACATACACACTCACATAAAAAACATGCTGTCTCCTGCACTGCACTTTCTCCTCAGCTATCCTGGCCTGAAATGACAATCATTATATTTTGTATTTAATCGCTCAGTCAGGTAAGTTATACTTTGGCTAAGGACACATAAATAATACCAAGAGTAACCAAATACATATAAAATATTAAATAAGAAGCACTTGCAAGATTTAAGAAAACTGGTGTGATTAGATCTTGTCTCATGGTGGTGTAATGCCCCAGAGAGGTTCAGTCAGTCATGTGTCAGCTAAAGCAGCAAGACTATTACTTCTGAAAAGCAAACTGAAACTGCAAACCTGAACAGTAGCTTTAACTCCATGCCCATGTTTACTTTAGACCTCAACTCCTGACATTTGAGCACAGAAGTTTTACACAGATTTAATTATTTTAAAACAAACACCACACAAAACCTATCCTTTTAAATTTATTTCATAACATTTGCTAAAATTACTTTTGCACACCTTGCTTAGAGAACCATAAATACGATTCTGCAACTTTTATGGCTAGCTCCTTTACAGGCAGTAAAGAGAAAATGTTTCATTAACTAACACACCAAAATACTACAAAATATTCAAAGATCACCTTTAATTTACCAGCATTTGCTGATAGCAACAATGACTGATATTGGAGCGGATGGCTTCTCCTCTGCAATAGGAATGGGAAATAAACAGTGTACCTTGGCAAAGCAGACTTTCATTTCAATCAAGGTAAACAGTGACAGGACAGGGCTATTCAAAGCATTTCTATTCCCCTCCCTTACAGTGATTACTGTTTAATAATGGCAAATACGACAAATTGAGTAATAGTCATTTTGTCCTTTGGCATATCCAGCTATCCTTGGCTTAAGCTTAGTCAATCCTGCGCACAAAACCAAAGTCAAACATCACAGCCCTGACAAAAGTAAGTGATGAATAAGGACAATACAAACTAAAGAAAAAAACCTGTGTGATCCATCTCGGTGCTGTAAACAGGTCTCTGGATGTGAAAAAATTCAAGGTATTTGTAGAACAATAAATTCAGTGGATGTCAGAATATCTAGGGAACTCAGGTGCTATTCATCTTGTGCCTGAGAGATATGGAGAACAATCCCTTACTAACAGTCATGATTTCTTTTCCTCCTTCCTCTTCATCTTATACTATTTCACTGTAAGGTGTTGAATGCCTCAAATCTTACATCCAGGATGGACTTATGAAGACAAAATGCTTTCATTGTGAACAAAGCACTTTATTATGGACACGTCGGGGTATTAACATATGCATACATGTGCACATAGGGGTTTTTTCCCCTTACTGTTTTATTGCCACTTTCTCTAGAAACATAAAAGATTTCAAGTCACTGTAAGAGAGCTTCAATAAAAACTTCTGTTTGCTGTAGAAACTTCATCCCCACACTATATAAAGGTCCAGAGGACAAAAGAAAGTATTCTATTATCATAACAATTGAGTATAGGGAAACAGGAACAGATGGTATATAATATTCAAGCTGATTTATTTATAGTTTAGATATTTAGACACGTCTTATTTCAACCTAGAAAAAACTTTGTATTTTGTATCCAAAGTAAACTTTTGATGAGTGCCAGAAGACTGAGGTACACAGTTAATAACAAAGAAAAAAGTCATTAAGTTCCAGAGCTTTAAAGCACAATTCTACAAAGTGCAAAACCCAGAGATTCAGCAGCATCTCTCACTATGCCTCAAATAGCATCCTGCTACCATCATGAGTTAAACAAATACAAAAATAGATAAACTGGACATATATTAAAAGGCTAATTTAGGTAATTTTGAAAGAAATAACCAAACATATCCTCACCACAAGCCTGCAATAGTAGAATAGTCCTTAACTGAAGTAGAAATACGTATGAAATACAAAAGCAACTACTTTTTAATTATCAAACATTTTAATTTCCAAGGGGGGAAAACCAGAAGCACCATCAAAGGGAATGACACAGTGTGCTTATTTCCACACAGTTATCTTCCGCAGACCCTTGCGCCTCTGTGTGATTAAGTCCCTACAGCACCTCATGCTTTTACCAGCTTACAGAGCTCTAACATAAACCCTTACATTAACTACCACACAAAAAACCAGCTCATTCATTCTGAAGATGCTCTTTGAGGCACTTCCTCCATGCTCTTACACATCCATACATCAAAAACTGTAAATATTTACTATGTTGTCTCAGTTGTTCAACTCTTATTTAGTTTCAAACTCTTCTTCTACCCAGTGAACAGTGGAGGAGCTAATCAAAGGATAAGACAGAAAAAAAAAATTAGGGTTTGACTTTGGTTGGTTTTACATTTTTCCACTTTCCAGCAAGGTTTTTACTGAAAAAAAAGAAAAAAAGAGATTTAATAAAAACTGTCACTGCAGTTCCTAAAATTGATGCAATGTGAAATTAAGCTCACAGCAGTTAGCTGAAATTAGGTTTCTTAGTGCACGTAGCCTGAGGAAAGGGAAAATGAGGAATGGAATACTGTACCTATAGAGAATTTCATGTCCTCTCTAAAAACTAACCAGTGAAGGCTGAATTCCAATATTTATATGTGAGTAAGACTGTTACTTAGATGTCACACAAGAGTAGCAGGACAAGTACTTGCCATACTTCATATACAAACTTTTCTATGAAAAATTTTAACAGCCCTGTTTATAGCAAGGGCTACTTTCACAGGCTGATACAGATATTTTTATACCTAAACTAAACTACCTGAAAGTAATGATAAAAATTTCTTTTAAAATTTAAATAAAATCTAACAGACTTAAAAATGAACATTTTTTTACACTCAATTCACACCATCCTTAATTTGTTGTCTCTTTTGACTTGGCTGCTTTTTTGATCAGTAAGACTAAAGTGGAAAAAAACGCCAAACCAACCCCAACCTCCCCACCTAGGCCATTAACGAATAGATTTGACAATACAATCAGGTCAAGTAAAAATGTTTTTCACTGACAAACCAAAGAGTAGCATTACTTTTCATAGATTAGTAGCCAAAACCAGTCGTAGGAAGTCACTTCATGAAAAGACATTCCACTTAAAAAAGGAAAGCAACCACTGTATCCAAGATAATGTCTTTATTTGCAAGTTTGCTCAATTCATCAAGTCAGAGTACACATCGAGAGATGTACAATTTTTTTTTTTCAAGAAAATATTACTTCCCAAACCATAATTTCCTTATTTTTTCCCCTCCAATCTCCCTGACCATCTCCTCTCTCAAAGGTTTTTTGACCTTTCTGCAAAGGATAAAGTATCTTTTGCTATCCTCTGAAAAGAGTTTCAGGGATAGTAATTTGATTCCTTTCATTTAAAGTTCATTCATGCAAACCTATGAGACTTTTATTCAAGGGTATTAATATATTTTTCAAACAGATATTAATATACTTCTCAAACAGATACCTGAAAGCTTCCTACATAAACAATATCTTCATTTGTGAGGTAGTATAGTAAAAATAAAGACAGAAGTTGACAGTGTCCTACAGCTGGCAGCTCAAGTCTGGAACAGAAATTTAGATTACTTAAAGCAAAAATAAATTAATAGAATCATGCAATCATTTAGGATTAAAAAGACCTTGAGGTCATCAAGTCCAACCATTCTTTATTCACATGCTTATCTGAAAATACCTGTTAATGTCCTTTTAATTCACTCATGCAGGAACCTGTGTATAAAAGTTAAGCATCTTAGCTAAAAAAAGAAGCCTGAAATCTTGCTTCTTAACTACTATACGCTATTTTCTCCCTGGGAGGTGGGAAAGTCTTTTAACTCATCTCATTTTGTGGTTGTCCCTGCCAGCAAAGCATGTGCTTGCTTTGATCCAACCAGCAAGACCAATTTACCTGAAAGTCACTTTTCAAAGACACATGTGGTTAAACACTCCACAGAAACAAAAAGTCTTCAGTGTTTATTGGGCAAATTTGACCCATTCAATAACTGACTTCAGCAAATCCAGCAATTACTTATTCTCTAAGAACAAAGCACTAAATTAGCTTCTAAAAGACAAAATAAAACATATATGAAACAAAAAGCCATGTTCACACAGTATTTCTGAACAGCAGGCAAGCCATTTCTCTGTGCAGTTAACAGAAGCCTCTTGCTAAGCATAAAAATCTTGTCCAACTGCAGCAAAGTCTCAGAGGATTTGAAATCAGATTTTACCCTTCCCTTACACTGCCTGTTGTGTGTCACCTGTTGACATGACAAAAAAAGTGGCCACGTTCTCCCCTTCTTCCTCAGTGTTCCACAGTCACTTATCCAGCAGCTCCATTTACAGTCAAGTCTTAGGATCCTTTGCCCTTGTCCTGGATAAATCTGCAACCATCACTGCTTTGTTCCCTAGTCCTACCTTCTGGAACTACACAGTTTTGTACATACAGGACTTTTCTACCTGTTCTAATTTTGCATCTGTTTTTCACGCTTATATCCAACAAACATGATAATGCTTCTTAAGAGAGGTCTGAAATCTGACTGTCTCAGCAGGACAGGAAGCAGTTTGCCAGGCTAAGGTTTGAAAATTCATCCTCGTACACTGCTGCTGATAGATGGGGCAGGACTTGCTAAAGGAGCAGGTCTGCTGCTTTGCCCCCAGACATAGAGAATGTACATGATCTGTACTAGGAAACACGAAACTTGCTGCATTCATGGACCATGGGGCCTTACCAAAAGTACATAATTATTCTTGAAAACAAAGAGTATTTTTATCATAAATGAATTCAAAATGCCTGTATCTAAGAGAGCAATTATTTTACCTGGGAACATTTACCTGTAAGTGATCTACTTTTTACAGTGCTATAAATATACATCTGTATATTAATGTATATTAACATTATCAGTTAAGTGACTGAAGTCCGTTCAGTTTCTGGTTTTTCTCTTGCTGTTTTCTTTAAAGAGTAGTTAATAACCTGTCTGGAGCACCACTTACCTAGAATTATTTCTCCTTACCTAAGAAGGTTCAATGTATATGCTTCAGCACATACTGAAAACAAACAAACAAGTGTTTATTTTACTGGCATATCACACTGCTCACATTTCTGAAACACTTCTTTTGATTCACTGTCATTTACATTACATATTTTGCCTTTGTAAATAAGCTGCTTGCTGCTATAACAATGAGCTTGCTATGAATCAATAAAATATAAATCTATTTTATACAAATCAAAGAACCATCATATGTCAATGACTGCAAAGAGCACTGCCTAGCAGTTATGTTTTCAGCCCACCCATGAAGATCACACACAGCTTATACTATGCAACCTCATATGGTGATCAATTCAAACATATTTATTGTCAACTTCTGCTTTTTAGGAGTCAGCAAGTGCTTTGCACCTCTTTTTCAAATTTTTCATTCCATTCACAGAGACGGGTTTTGCCTTCATTATTTTCCTCCTGCCTGACTATATTTCAGTCCATCATGCCAGTGAGGGATGCATTAATCCCTTTTTCTTTGAAAGCTCCAAGTCCTTCCTCTGCAACTAAGAATAGTTGGTTTTGCCCACATGTCAAGAGTTGGCTCTTGATTTCACAGGACAAGTGCTTATGAAATACATACCAGTGATGTACTCCATCCATAGAGTCAGGATGGTGTGCAAAGTGCAGACAGGGAAAGTAATAAAGCTAAATATACAAATGTTGGCCTGAATGGTAACACTGGTGCTAAAATACGCATTTTTTCCCTACATCAAGTCAGAGACTTGTAACTGTTGCCTCTTATCTTTTTGCTGTGCTTGCCTCAGAAGAATACAGTTCCATCTTCTCTTGAACATCTTCTAGGCAGTAGATTCAAGGTCAACACTAGGAACTTAGATAGTTTTATCTCTTTGGCTTGCAGCTTGCTTTTCCACGTGCTTTTGAGGAATAGGCTGTATATCAATATGCTTCTTCACATACACATACAATTTGTGAATGCCAGTCAGAGAAAGCAGAGGAAAGCATCAGAATCTGATTCTACCCACACAGAAAAGGAAATGTGTTATCCAGAGGTTTCTGATTATTAGGAGGAGAGATCCCAAGCTCTAAAAGTTCTTTAATGCCATGTGCCCTTTTAAGCAGCAGTTCAGTGATTTCTATCTCCTAGCTGATGAGAAGCAGGTTTCCTTAGCCAGAAAATGCTGTCAACAAGAGGGCGGTGAGAAAGATGATGATAATTATACATTTTTTTTCCTTCTTGGAAATGATGACTTACAGGACACTAAATAATAGGAACTTCCATTTTATTGTTTGCCCTTTCAGGATCAAAGATGGTTAAAATGGAAGACCAAAAGCTATAGCACTCAAGAAGACATCTTCTCTAATGTACTAAAGAAAAACATCAGGAAATGAAGATGAACTTAGCAACATGGATAGCATTTCTTATCTGAAGAACCCTTTCGATTAGAACTTCTAAAGTAGATGAAAGTTGAATAGGTTGAGAGTAGACAACTTTGCCTTTCCTCTAAATGGCTTAAAGCCAAAAAAGTACACTAAACTATTCTAATTTGTACCATTGGACTACCAATAGTATTGGTCTCTCTTGCCTCTGTAAGAATGCCAAAAGTTTATACAAGGCATCCTATTATGTACTCTCCAAAGCAGAAGCTCCAAAATTCTTGTATTTTTTACTTGACCCAAAACATAATTTTCACTGTCAAAACGTGAGTTCCAAAATTAAATATAAGTCTCAAATTGCTCTTCACATTTTGACCAACTTTACATTTATTCATAAACCTATGAATACGCTGTTAAAGCTATCGGATATAAAACAGAAAAAACTTGAATCAGATTGTTCTACATTGTAAAATACTACACCAAAAATATTTACAGGAGTACTTACCTGATGTACCATATATGGCAAGAAAATACCCTTTTCCTCCACTTGTTGTGAAATATGTCATGAAAGCACATATTCACCATATTTCCTGCTCTTTAAGGCTCTTTTCCTACCCTGAAAATTTAGGGAGTTATTTTTCTTTTTTAAACTGCCTTTTATCTAACCACAGTTTACCTGGCTGTGTGGCAGGCACCATTTCAGAACAGTCAAAAACGAATGCTATTAGAACTATTCCCAAAATGCCTTCTGCTCCATTCTTTATGCATTAATTCTCTCTTTGAAAGTCTTAATGTTCTATTTTTCATTATGATTACCTTTTTGAGCAATGGTATTTCACAGAATTATCCACAATCTTTCCAATAGCTGTATCCTCCTGGCAACTGTTTCTTTGCCATCATCCATGATCACCATGTGATACAAATTAATAGTAGAAATTTCTCCTCAAATGCATCATTTATTCTGTAGTATTTTTATCATTACATTTATTTGGCTCATTCTTGTATCTCTTTTGCATCCTTTTGTAGGCAATTTTAGCTTTGACAATCCAAAATGATTTTGAACGGTCTGGAAAAAATTACCTCTTACTTAACCATCAATTTTTTATTTCATTTGTGAGGATGCTGAAATGCATAGCTTCCAGAAGACTTCTTTTTGAAACTCCAGTATTGGGTTTTCTCTCACTGTCCCAATCTATAACCACAAATTTTACTCCTACCCATAATTTCTTTTTCTTAATAGGCAAATGAACTGCAAGTTTTCTTTTTATATATATTTTTCACAAGAAATTTTAAGCCTTGACAAAGAACCTTTAGTCAAAACTTTTCTTATTGGATCTTAAAAAATATCAACTGAATCGTCCTTATGCTTGTCCTCACATAATTCTTTTCCATGAACTCAGAGGTCTAAGAGGAACAATTTATTTGCATGAACAGGATGAAGATCTCTTTATAATCCATTTTTGTACATTTATTCCTGCCTTAGCTGTTTGTGCTGGTTTTAGAGAGCATGGAGGTAATTTTCTTCATATGGTGCTGCATTTTGGACTTGACCAGAACAGTGCTGACAACACAGGGATGTTTTAGCTATTCCTGAGCAGTGCTTGCACAGCATCAAGGCTTTCTTGCTTCTGTGCTGCCCCACCAGCAAGGAGGCTGCAGGTGGGCAGCAGGTTTGGAGGAGGCACAAGCAGGACAGTTGTGGCCACAACTGGCCAGAGGGACATCCCATGTCATATTGCGTTGTGCTCAGCAATAAAAGCTGGGGGAAAGAAGGAGGAAGGGAGAGAACAGGGTGGGAGGGATGGGATGGGGGCAGAGGGAAGTGGTTTTATTTTTATTTCAGTCATTAATGCTTTAGGCCTGGTGTGTTACTGTTTTACATTCTCACTCCCTTTTTTTATTACTGTCATTAGGGCATGACTCGCACTGCTTAAAAGATTTCCTCCTCCTTGTAATAGTCACCTTTGCTCTGGTCTTAAATCACAGCAGCTTTTGGGTTCAGTGGTGTTGGGATATTCTTGGCCTTCTTAACACTTATTCTTTCAGACCCCTCTTACACAGGAGGGTTGGTCCGTGTTAGCTGAAATTGCTTTAACCTTTCAGCTGTTCCTTTTGATGTATTTTTGGTTTTGCCACAGAAAAAAATCTCACTCCTGTGAGACTGCTTGTATGGAATGCAACAGGATTCCTATGAAATAGCTATAGGGATAATATTAATAATAATAATAATTTGATTTTTTCCAAGGCTAGACAGAAGTTTCCCTCTAGGTAGGTCTCCTAACTAATTACCTCAAGAAATAACCATTCATAGAAGTGAAACCTTACTCTCCACATTGCATCTTAACATGTATTCCACCAACCTATATTACTGGCTTAGTACATCCCATTAACAGGAATCATCCCAGCCAGGCTGGGAGTATAGTTCTAGGATAAGAGTTGTAGGACAGTCCTTAACAGTCATAGCATAGCTGTTCACAGCATTCCATTTTTTCACAGGATTTCTCTGACAAATCATATTTTCCATGTTTTTGTGGGGCTGACTCAATTTTGAAGAGGCTCCTTAAACGAGCTGTTTGCTTAGGAGCAAAGGATCCTTGCAATACCTCCATAATGATAAGAGAATAATAGTGGAGTATTTCTCAAAGAGTTTAATTTTTTTTTTCTTCTTTCTTCTGCATATCTTACCCTTTATTAAAAGAAATAAAAAGTAGTAATGAACCTACATATTTAGCAGAATAGAAGATTCCAAGCTTGTCAGAAGGCTTGGAAAAAAAACCCACCCTCATTTAAAATCACACTAATTTTTTTAAAAATACCCAATTAAGTGTACTTTGCTTTCATTTTAACAATAAAAAAATTCCCCAATTAAGTCTACTTTATCTTCATTTTAGCAAACCCCTTAGCAACAAAACATTGTAAGACTTGGTTGCTATGACAAAATTATTATAATTAATATGATTGGAAGCAAAATAAAAACTGCTGTGCATTGGAGAAGGTATCATAACAGGCCACAATGAGAAAAGGTCATTAGATACTGTAGCTAATAATAATTAGCTTCTCCGAAAGGTCCCAAAAGAAAATGCTTTTCAGTTTTTGCATTCTCTAACATTCCTTGAATCACAAGTGAAGATTAAGCTAAAGTATGGACTTGACATCTCGTCTACCAGAAGCCAGACAAAACAGCTGTCTCGTCAAAACTCTGGTTTTCAATCTTTCCAGTATCCTTCAAAGGGCGGGAATTCAATTTCCCCATATTTAACAAATTGGCTCCAGCAGTGGGAGTTCTCTCTTTAAATTCTAATATGAAAAACATACTTAAAGCTGTCTTTTGAAAACAGAAGCAGCTGTTAATTATAGCTTATTCCATATCAGCTTTTCCATCTTTACTACATTGTAAGTGCTACTTTCAAATGCTTTTAAGGGTTTTCAGGTTCTTAAAAATAATTTTACATACATAATTTTTTTAATAACCATCTGTAGATAGTCATGGTTACTATTAGAGTAGCTACTAGAAGGTAATGATAATTTGAGTGTCAAAGTAGAAAGTGAAGACTATGTTTAGAAAGATACAGCAAAAATTACTATTTCAGACCAATAAATACCTTTTGGTAACATTTTGACCCAGCAGATTTAAATTAATTTTTTTAAAGTAACCAAACTGCTTTATAAACCCCATTTAAACAGCGAACAAAATTTTGAAAGTGAGCAATCTTAGATAAATAGTGACTGACTCTAAATCATGAAAGAGATCTCTGTAACACAGCACATACAAGTGACTTTTTTTTCAAAGGTAACACAGAATGCTCAATTTTTATATATAAACGCATAAAAATTTCTTTTTGTTTCACAGCCTCAAGAACAGATCTCTGATTGTTCAGAAAACAGGGGTAAAAAAATACTAAAATCAAGACGGTATTCATAGGATTACTTTCAGATCCCAAACAAATGTCTGTATTGCAACAATTTGTAATTTTCAGCTTTTGAGCATGTTAAGAAACACTGGGGATTCACAGATATGTAAACACAAGTAAGTGCTTTAAATGAGCTAATAAATTATAAATAAAAAAACTTAATAGATGAAAAAAAATACTGTTTTTCTGAAATTTGGATTGTTTTGGCAACATTTTAACAAGAGGCTGACATTATTAGAGCTTTCCTATCAGCAAGGGTTGGTTTCCTTCTCAGTCTCACTGCTCCTGCCTGCTCAGTGCTGCCTTTTAACAGCATCAAAGCTCATCCTTCCACAGGCCAAAGAAAAATTCTGCTGACTTTTATTTCGGGGTTAGTTTTTATGCCAGGCTAAGTGGCTTAACCAGTGGGTTGGTCCAACGAATCCCAAAGCATGCAGAGCCACAAACAGGAAGGAAACAATTAAGTTCAATATATTAGAATTGTAACAGCTTTTCTAGGCAATAACAAAACTGAAATCACAGATGAAGCAGCCCCACACTTTCCTGTGGCCAGGTAGTGCTTCCCCTACTAAACCCTGGGAAGCTGTGTGGGGTCAAGCAGACACTGGCTGAGCCACACTGGGGATGGTGAGGAAGGAAATATGTTCATAATCTCATGTGAAAATGCAGTCAGACTTAACTGCCTCATTTTACAGTTGTGCCCCAAGGATGTTCCTACGCCCTCAGTAAGTAAAGCTACCAGTTCAAACTGCAGTTCCTCGAATTTTCAAATGTCAGTCTTCTGACAGTTTTAATCTGTCTGTACTGCTCACTTGTAAAACCTGCCCACCAGTTTTCCTGCTCTTTACATTGGGAAAGCGGGTGAACGAAGTCTTCCCATGGAAAAAATAGTCAGTTCTCTGAAGGTGCTGTAATTCAGGCAACAAGCTGAGCAGAGAAATCACAGAACGTTTCCTACCATTTTTATCCAATATCGTATCATAAACCCCATGTTAAGCTTAACTTCAAGTTAAAAAAAAAGTTATCATGGGGAGAGAATAACAAGGTAATATCAAACAAACACTTCAGAGAAAGCAAATCCCCCAGTGCAGGAGAAAAACAAAAACTACATGGAAGCCACAGGGTTCTCAAACTTCACTTCTGACAGCTAACCCATGCCACTTGATTAACTGCAGCAAAAACTAATTTAACAAGAGGGCAATAAACATCAGAACTATTTGTCCTTTCAATTTCCTGTCACTATCAGTCCCTTCCAAATGTTTCTTATTAAAAAAGAACTTACACTTTGAAATGACCAACGGCCTTAGACATACTTCAAAAACAAAACAAAACTATTTCCCTAGTTCTTTTCTGGGATAGATATGACAAGGGAGGGGAAAAAAGGCAAGCAAGCTTCCAAAATTGCAGGGGATTTTATTTAACTGCTGTGAGGTACAGAAAAAAGTGACCCTTTGATCAATGTGACTAAGGAGAAATCATATTGCTCAATACACTGCAAGGAAGAAATGTTTTCCCTTTCTACAAAAAGTACAGGTTCAAGATTCTGTAAGTTCCTGAAAATCATTTTGAAAATCAGTGTTCTGTACAGTAAGTTAAGTATTTTAAGATTTTATAACATGAGCAGAACTCAGTACTTCTCTATTCAAATGGACAAAAAAACCCCACTTCAAATCCTGACTGACATTCTGTCTTGCAAATATCTGTGTTCTGCTCTAAATAGATGACAAGGAGTTGCTGTGACGTTTTTCTCAGAACTGTTATTTGACATTTTCCAACTTTGCAAAGGCATGAGAACATTAAAACTCTTTTGTTGGAAGCAGAGTGTTTGAAAGTTCATTGGCAGAGTAGTTACATCCACTTTACAAGAACACATGATAATTCTCTCTCTAGTTTCCCCAAATAGAGGAGGGGGAAGAACACAGAAAGAAGGAGCAGCGCACACAATATGTTTTTACTTCCATCTGCCATCTGTTAACAGTTTCAGCTACTTGGATAAATATGTATTTGTACTCGTCAGGAAAGATTACAGTCTCGTCTACATGCAGTTACTCAGTACAGCTGTTCATGAACAAGTCCAAGGTGAGGGCATTCTGGCAGAACCACTCTCTAAGAGTGAACAGAAATAAAATATTTTGAAGTAAGAATAGCCAAAAAAGAACTATTCAATAGCAGGTGCATATGAATAACTAAATATAAACCAGTCCCCACAATTCATCACAATAGGGTCTACTTACTTGCACAGCACTATCTACACAGTGCAGAATGTGCCAGCATGGCCTTGTCCTTCAGAAATCAGAGGGAGAGGAAGAAATTTCATGTCGAGCAAGTGTAGTTACATGGACAGATGCAAAAGCTTTTTACTGTTATGTTTCATATTCATTTAGGAAGTTGAATTAAACCACACATCTATCAAAAGGTTCTTTTATCTTGACTAATTTAATTGCTTTTTCACTGCAGTTCAGTTGCCTCTTTGGCACACAAACTGTAAAACCTTTGCAGCTTTGATGAGCTCAGCTTAGCACCACTGTCATCTCAGATTCTTCCCACCTTGGCCTCTTGAGTAAGTGAAAATAACCTGAACTAAGATGACATGATAGTAACTACACACGGGAAGTTATCATTTTTATTTCTGATGGAAGTGATTTAGAGATAAAAGAGGGCAATTGCAGCCTTGTGAGAATTTTTTAGTTTTCCCCTGAAACTGCCTGGTTTTCAGTTTTCCCCTGAAATTGAACTGTTCCACAGGAACAACAAAACCTACGTGACACAGGGCACTGCTAAGGCAGACTCGTCACAAGCAGAAGCAAGTCAATACGGGCCTGACTCACAAAGTCAGCTTCTTCTGAAAGCGGCCCAGAAATGCCTTACCTGGACCGGGAGGCTGTTTTCAACATGTGCATGTTCAAAAGACACACAGGAATATGAGGCTATGTTGGTTTACAGCAAATACCTGCTAAATGTGAATAAAATTTTTCTCAAATGTTTGTAACTGGGGAAATTACAGGAGTAGAGTAATACAAACTTATATAATTGAACTTCTTTTTTAATCCTTGTATTACAAATAATCACTGAAGATACCAAAAAATGTTAAGCCTCAGCATTGCTAACTGACATTAGATCCAGCAGTATTGGCTTTGTTCCCCAGGTCCAGATCCATATAGAAGCTAAAAATACAAAATATAGTTATCGTGTTATTTTCAAGTAGGACATCTCATTAATTCTCAATACTTACTCTATGAAAATGCATGCTAAGCTAACATTGCGTTCATCACAAATCTTCCTCATGCAGACTGCCTTTGTAAAATGAATAATCACTTCATTCTCCAGCTGCACATTGCTCTCACTGCATCTTTATTTGTGTCCTTGGAAGGACTAAGATGGGCCCAGCACATACTGCGTCTCCATCTCCACTGTAACGCCAGGCAAACTGGACCTGGTGATTGTGTTACAAATTTGCATGTGAGAGGCTGAAGCCAGTTAGTACAGCGGACCTTCCTTGGGGATTTCTTGAACTTGTGGCTCCAGCGCACGGTGTTAGCTGTCTGTCAGCGACCACACCGTACTGCATTCTGGCTGCGTTTTATTGCTGATTTGGACTTCTATACACCTCAGTTGTCCACTTTGACTTCACTGGGAATGAACCAGTAGACCATTTTTTAACACGCCCCATGCAAATCATCTTTAACTATAGTACACTGCTCAGTTAACAGACCTGAACCTCTTTTCTGTATAACACTGACAACCTAGAGCTGACACGGTGACTCATACAGATACTGAATCTGCGTTACCGAAAACTCTGAACAGGCTGATTTCAGTGATGAATACGTGCCTGCAAGACATGACAAAGATTAGTGGTGCACAAAATATCTGTATCAATTATCAGTTCTTAAAAACTGTTTACATTCCACTTCAGGAAATGCATGTACTGAGATGCTGCAGCTAATCAGAAGAGACAGACCAATTCATGTTCAAACTGAATTGTTACTTGTTTTCAGGATCAATGTTTCCCTTGGCCTGCACCATGCCTTAGCACACCGGCTCGGTATCAATCATCCTTAGAAAAGGAAGCTTTGAGCCAGCACAATACCAACAACTCATTTACAGGAAAGGAAACAACCATGAAGGAGCAAATTACTCCTGTGAGAAAAATAGCAAAGATTCATTTATAAAATTAACATACCAAATGCTGTAATATGGGTGGTGAATTTGCAAATTAGGTAGAAGGTGATGATGGAAGACAAGGTAGAAAAAAAGCTGTCAGAGGGCTGAATCTTAGGTAATTTGGTGCTTTATGCTACCTATATGTAGCTACCAACAAACTCTGTGGAAACGAAGAGAGAACACAGCAACACACAATCGGAGGATGGAGAATAGGGGGGTATTTTTCATTCTAATTGGCTTGGGAAAGAAAACCTGAAAGAGAAACTAAAACACCACATTTAAAGTTGCCTTTAATTACTGTTATCTGCCATGGTAATAAGAGCAAGTAAAGAGGAAACACTCTTCCCACCGTTATGTGGGAACTTGCCTCCAATGGCAGCCACCAGATACATCTTCTTAATACTAAGAAAACCAAAGCTTAGGTATATTAGCAACCACAAGAAACAACAAGTAAAAACATACCAAAGCCAACTAATAACCACATCCAGATTCACCAGTAAAACCCACATATCCAAGTTTTATTTCAACTAGGGTGTGTGAAAATTCTCCCTGGAGAATTTCAGAAGAATATCAATCCCTTCCTGAAAAATTTTACACCATAGTAGCATCTAGAATACAGACTTTTTTAGCACTCTTTTATATAATGTTTACAAAAAACTCTGGAAAACTTTCTTTCCTGAATACTTAGCATATTTCTGCAGGTAATCTTTATCAGTTTTGCAACCAAATGTTATTCCTATTCTCTACATAGCAGATTTAACTTTGTAACTGTATTAGAGCAGAGATACAACAACTTCTGTAGCTCTAAATGTTGAAGTTTAATTACATATTAAATATCATCACTCTGGAACTAGAGGAGGACATACCTGTAAAAACTTCAACATTAAATAAAGTGGGTAAAAATTACTCATCAACTCAGATTCACAATATTTACATGAAAATAAAGAATTTAGATAAGTAATTAAGATCTGCTGTAAGGCTCCTTTGTACACCACGAAAAATTACTACATTTAAAATTACAGTAATTGAACTGATAAAACTGAAGCAGTCAAATGAAACCACATTTTAGCGTAAACACAAACTGTGCCATTTTCTTTAATTAACTAATCTGATTTGAAACTATATGAACAATACCAATGAAAAATCAGAGGTCCAGTTTCTGTGATTGATAAATTTTCTTGGATCATTTTTCAGATGCAGATTTAGCTTCATCTAACACTTTCAGAGAAGTGTTAGGAATAAAAGTAATTTTAGCTTGGAGTTTCTATTCAAATGAGTTCCATCTGCAGCTGCACACCTCCTCTGTGTGATCTTTGGAGGCATCAAGTATCTAGCCCTATTCTCACTCTGGAATTAATTGACTCTACCAAACAGTACTGCAATTACTACAGTTCACAGTTTATACGGTTTGAAATTGATCTGGTTTTACATTTTTACAAAAACTGCACTTGATTTTTTTTTCCAATTAAAAAAATATTAATTACTTTGGGTTTTGTTTTGTTTTGCAAATAAACACACTAAACCTGTTGATTACACTTAAGGAAGCAGATCCTACTATCACTTTGACATGTATTCTCTGAAAGCAAATATTTAATAATTGATATTTTTTGTCAAAAATAAACTCTCCCTGGAAATACTCCTGCCATTCACTTCTTGTCACCATCGGTTCTCCAGAGGCAACTTAACTGACCAGTAAAAGATGCCTCCAGAGAGATCTTTTGCCTTGTACTGATGTCCCAGTTCTAGGAAGTTGCAGCTTGAGAGACAATTTTTCATTGTCTTCCTCACCTTTACCCTCTGGTGCTGACTGTTCCAGCAGCTTGTGCTCTGGAGCCTTACCTGTGATTTATCCCTTCCTGATCAGCTGCAGATTTCCGGGAAAAAATCCCCACAAGTATTTTGCATTTGCCATGGATTCAGAAACTTCCTTTCCCAAACACAAAGGCTACAAACCTGCCTAAAGTAAAGCCAAGTCTCCAAACAGCCCTGGAGCAAGCTTTTGTCCCAATCAGCCCTGAGAAAACAACCTCTCAGATCTTAAATGGAAATACAACCTTTTGTTTCCCAAAAATCAATAAGAACTGGTTTGCTCAGTGCAGCATCAAGTTAGAAGTCCCAGGTAGTTTTGACACAGCCCAGTTAAGCAAACACAGGTCTCAGCATCAAGAGCAGCACCGTGCTGACCCATAGGCTAAAAAGTGTAGGAGCCTCCTGATCCCCAAATCACGCCCTTGCATCCCCTCCTGCTCTGGCTACGCAACCTTGCCCACTACATCCAGCAGAGAAGCATCACACTCTTCAGCAAACTTAGGCTACTTACCAGCCCAGAATGCAAAGACTTGTTTTTTGCTGTGCGGTGTACTTAGGCTTTGCTTTGCAGAGCTTGCGAATTTTTAGTATGTAATTTATTTAATTTTTTACTGATACAGCACAAACCTGCTCAGAAAGGAAGCTAAACTGCATGGAGGGAAGGAGGCTGCATTTGCAAAATGACACAATTAACTTATTTTTTCATGCACTGTGCTTTGCTCAAACTTGTCAGAAAAGATTGTTGAAAAAGTACAAGGATTTGGAATATATTAGTTACCGAGACCACTTTCTTCAGAGTTTGGGTTGAAGGTCTTTCACAGAAGAGAAACTGCTCTTGAATCTCATCCACAAACAGCACTTGCAGAACCGGTTTTAACTTTACAGTAGGCTTGCTGGACTATTCTGGACTTTAAAATGGAGACGCTAGTTTTCCCAATTTAATTAACAATCTAACTAAGACGGATAAGAAAATTACTTACCTTTGTTACGACTTCACTTCTGAGCAAAATTATAGCCCTCTATGTGATTATTAAGAATATCTGTAAAACAAACTAAGTTTATTGTCTCTGCTACTGATTCTGTCACTCCTTTTTCAGAATAAGACATACCCTTGCTCAAAATAAAACTCTCTCTAACTTCCGAAGTGAAGACATCTGTATTTCAGCAGTCTTTGCCATTGCAGATCTGACCACAACCAACAAGGTTCTGAAGCACCCACACTTTGCAGTACTATCTTATCACACAGAATACCCTTAACAAGATGGGATGGGGAGGGGAGGGAAGAAAAAAAAGAAAGCAGTGAGGGGGAAGTGAATTCCAGAAAAATTAAAGGTTTACTCTTACAGTTTTGGAAGGGATTAAAAAAAAAGAAAAAGGGGGGGGGGGAGAAGCCTTTCGAATTTGGGGTGCAGTTCTTTAATCAAATGTGTTGAACCTAACCAATGGTTCTGTAAAGCTACAGCCAAAGAAAGCTTATGTGTCTGATTTAACTGTTTTGTTGTGACAAAATACCCACTTAACACATTTTTCTGTTTCAAGGCGCTATGCCACATTTATCTAACACATGTAAACAAATAATACATTAAAATGTATGCCATGTTCCATTTCAGTAGGATTTCTGAAACAAGACAAACAAAACCGAAACTACTTGCATAGCGTTTTGAAAAATGTTGGTTATGCTACACATTACACTTTGGACAAATAGCAGTAAATCAACAGCCAGAAGTGTAATTCAGATTGAATTCAAGGCTACCAAGATAAGTACATCTGACGTTCCAGCTCTTCTTGGAAAACCAGACAGCTGCTGTTATTTCCATTTCATTGTCCAAATATATGCTGTTAAGACCTCATAATTAAGTCTAGGGACAAAGATGATGCTTTACTTTAAGGTTCATTTTTATCCTTATGAAAACAAAGGTAAAAAACATAGGCACATGCAAACACATGCTTGCTCATATACGCACAAATCCCATCACATGTACCATTTTTATTTAAAAGAGAAATGTGCCAACCAAGCAAATTTTGGCTTTGTTCCGATTTCTCTGTTGAGTCACACAATGAACAACTGGTCTTCTGGCTATGACAGAAAACATTGGTTAGCAACCTGGAAATGCATTGTAAGCTGCTTGATATTTTAACCTGTATCAAAAAAGCGTGGTGAGGGTTATGTTTGTGTGTTCTTTACAAGTACAGGCATAGCATCAAGGGCAGCACATATTCACCCTATCAAAGGAGAAGGCCAAAACAGCATCCTGGAAGTAATTTCACAGCAGGGTAGGCACCTGTGGCAGTGCAGAGGGAAGACCAACACCAACTTCCTCTACATGCCTTCCAAGGGCAGCAGCCAAGAAAGCTGGAAAATGGACAGTGGCAGGGGGAAAACCAGCATTACAGCCCTCTTGCCTGCAGCTCTGGGTGTAGCAGGAGAGGGAAGCAGGGAACAGAACTACGGAAATACCAACTTTCAATTTATCAAAGTTAAACATGGCAATTCAGGCATATAAGGGGCTGATTTTCTTTCAACCACTAAACCTCTGAATGAGAGAACCAGTTGCCAGTGCAGACATACAACAAAGCACATATATTGAACACAAAAGGTAACACAAAAGAAAGAAAGGGGGGGAAAGACAGATGATGCAAGTTATAACTGTTTCTTAACTCATTTATTGGAGTTTCGAAAGTTTACAGTAATCCCTTAAGCATGGTAAAAAAGAAGAGAGTAAGAAACAGGGGTTCAACTCATGTGAGAGAGTGTGGACCTGAGCATGTGTGCCTTTAAATTCTCACAAAGATGGAAGAAAAAAAATCAGACTAAATGAAGATTATCTTTCTCCATTCCTGCCTAGAAGTCCACAAAGACAGCAGATTTTCATTTTTGAACTTTTGGTCGTTGGGTTTGTTTGTTTATTGCTTGGATTGGTTTTTTTTCATTTTCAGATGAAATCTACATGTGAAGTTAACCAGTCGACTGCAACACCTGAAGCTAATCAGGTCCAACCAAATGATCAAACCTACCAAAGTTACATGACATGAGCATAATGCACACCCAAAGGGCAGCCACATACACTAGGTAAAAAGTGTTTTACTGCTGAAGTTTGACAGCTGGAAGATGCAGTATCATCAGTCATTCCATTCTCCTTGTTTTCTATTCCTTGCAAAGTGCACTAGAAACGCCCTGGGCAAGCAGATCCTTTAGGTGTCTGCTGTTGAATCTGGCACAACTGCTGTTTCTTCTTCCTTCCACAAAAAATCAGTGGCAGGATGATACCCCCAGAAACCCATACCTCCATCAAGTTACAGAATTCTCTTGTTCTATCTAGTGCCTCAAGATGAGTGCTACCAGAAATTCCCTAATATTTGATTTCTCTTTCAGTAACTCAACAATGCACTAGGAAGATTGGAATTACAGGACTTGTGTTATTTAATTTTTTTAAAGGCTTATCACAGTCATTCACATTGAACAAACATGCTTTCATTTCTTGTAAGTAATTTCATTCCATAAATAGCAGCAAACTGCTACTACTGCTTCCAGGTGAGAGTTATTTTCTTCCAACAGACACCACCTACTGAAAAATTCACAACCTGTGAGATACATTCATTGCCTGGAGAACACAGCAAAGACAGCAAAATTGACAATTATGGCAAAAATGTAACCCAAGCCAAAAAGTTGACTCTAGACTAAAAATCCACATTATGAAATTTCTAAAGGTAAATCACACACAAGCACCAAACAGGCACACACAACCACCCCCAGGAAATACGATGTTCACACCACAGCAGGCCAGTAAAGAGACTGCAACAACACCATTAGCTCCCCTGCTCTGCATTAGCAGGGGTGCCCATACAATCCGTACCTTCCATGAGCGTGGAAAACATGCCTTTGCAGTTGTCCAGCACTAACAGCACTGTTGGGCTTCCATTTGCTGTTGCTTGTTTACGACACAAGGAGAGATGCAGTAATCCTGGCACGTGCATCAGCAAAAGCACAAAGGTTTCCAGCTACAGGACCCATTCCAGCAAATGAATAGTACATGAAAAGGTCTCATGGAAGACATACAAAAGGCTCCAGAAGACACTGAGACCACAATAAAACAAATCAAACCAAAAAACATCAGGAAAAAAACAGCTTAGGATGCACTTTTAGGTCATCAAGGTACTTCACGGAAGAAATCCACTCCAAAAAGTTTTATATCAATTCTTTAAATCTTCTAGGAGTTGCACTTAAAGACATTTAAAGAAAATAGTGAAGGAGCTCCATAACTGACTAGGAATAAGGGGAAGAACTCTCTAAGAGGAAAATAACATGTCTGTAAAGACAACAATGCAACCATTCCTGGCTTGGAGCCCAGAGAACTATCTGCCTGACTGTGCCATCGCTCTGTCTCCCACTGGGCAATTACCAGTTCACAAACTTCCCATCACTGTCTTAGTGCCAGAAAATTGTTCTACTTCAGATGGTGTTACAGAACTTCCAGAACAGGGGTATAATTTACTTCACTCTCATAAGACGGAGCAAGGAGGGTGGGGGTGACTTTAAAATGCTTTGTAGTATCTTTTGGACAAAGCATAAAATTCAATACTTGTTTGTTTATTTCTTTAAATACATGGACCTTGTACATTTGATCAGAATGTGATTCTAGTGCAAATTAATTGATACACTTCCCCCTCATCTTTGCATTTTGATTATTTTCTCCTTCAGAGCAACCATCTCAGTTGTTTTTTCAATGTCACCTCAAACAAAGTCTAAACTTCAGAAAAGAAGCACATACAGGGTAGAGAGAATTATAAAGATATGAGTTTCTTATTTCTCTCTGAGGAGGTCATATCACCAGTCAACATGGGATTCCTATTACATACTAGTCTGGATGAAGAATACCTTTTGACTTTACTCCAAGCCTCAGGCTTGTTCATCATTTAGCATTAGAAAAAGAGAAAATATTTTAAATAAAACCATCAAAACAACCAATACATTATAGTAGGGTGTGCACATTCACAAAAAATTCTTCTTGAGCGCTTCATCTTGCCCTTAATAATAAAAGTCAGAAAAGGACAAAAGAAAGTTTAGTAGCTGCAAAATTCTCGGTTTTATTTTTTTTCCAACTGTATTGGTTTTGGCTGGGGTAGTGTTCATATTTTTCACAGTAGCTGGCATGTGGCAATGCTTTGTATGTGTGCTGGAAACAGTGTTGATAACACAGGGATGTTTTAGTTACTGCTGAGCAGGGCTTGCACAGAGCCAAGGCCTTTTCTGCTTCTCACACCACCCCTCCGGTGAGTAGGCTGGGAGTGCACAGGTTGAGAGGGGGCATAGCCAGAACAGCTGACTCCACACGCACACGAGTGACCAAAGGGATACCCCACACCATATGGCATCATACTCAGCATATCAAGATGGGAGAAGAAAGAAAAAGGGGGTCATTCAGACTGACAGCATTTGTCTTCCCAAGTCCTGTCACATGTGATAGAGCCCTGCTCTCCTGGAGATGGCTGAACACCTGCCTGCCCATGGGAAGTGGTGAATTAATTCCTTGTTCTGCTTTGCTTGCACTCACAGCTTTTGCTTTACCTATTAATCTTTTATCTCAATTAACAAGTTTTCTTGCTTTTGCCCTTACAATTCTCTTTCCCATCCCACCAGGGAGGTGGAAGGAAGTGAAGAAGGGACTGTGTGAGGCTTCATTGCCAACTGTGGTTAAACCACAACACCAAAGAGGCACTGGGGTTTGGGAGTGGTCAGGCAAAATCCAGACATCCGACAGCATACAATGCTTCACAGCAAAAATTACCTAAAAATGTATCTTATCAGTGTTGAATTGATGAGTTCAGACTTTTAAACTGAAAACCCTGACACTTCAAGGCCCATGAATTTGGAGACTGATTGGTTTCCAATTTTGAAGTGCAGAGATTTTAGTGAACTTTTTGATAATGATTCGATACTGCACTATAACATTTTTTCTTTTATTCTCTTTCACTTAGGGGTAGACTGGAAACCCCTAGCAGAGCACAATTCATTACTCAATCTTTTCAGAACCCATATAATGAAATGAAATGAAAGTGTTATCAGTTTCTGCTTTCTTTTAACCATCTACTTCAAGCATATATCACTGATTTCTGCCATAATTCCCTTTCATTCATTTCACTTTTCATGTGAATAAAAGAGCCAAGTGGAAGAGTATATCATTGCCAGCTCCTTGATAGTGTGATATTCGCAATTTTTCTTAGAAAGGGATATGATCTTGCAGAAGCTGATAAAAATATTACAAAATCTGAGATTCTTATGTAACAAGTAATTATGCTTTTCAACTACAGACTAAAATCCTAAAAAAGAATAATCTCGACAAAAGGAAACATATCCACTTCTTTATTTACACACCATGCTTTAAGTCAATCTTGTATTTCCGAAAAAAAATGAATCAGGCACTCCGAGATGGCTGATTAGCAATAGTGTGTTTTCCACTTCGCTGCCTGACAGTGCTTGCAGTATGATAGGGAGGAGAATGCTACAGGCTTTTCATCATCTTGGTAATCAAGGTTAATACAAAATTTGCATACCACCTTGCAGATGCAAGGAATGTTTCCTGGAAGAGCGTTGAGGTTAAAGACATATATCTCCCCAGAAATGAGGCACTGGCTAAAAATATTATGTATTTATCTCAAAGTAAGTCCTCATGAGTATACAACCAGTAGTGTTCCACTTAAGACTTTTAGGTAATTATGAAGGTAATTCATAAAACAGACTCGTATGGCATACTAACCTCCAAATACTTCACTGCCTTGGAAAACATCAAGCATCTACTAAATTTTCATCACTGCACCTTGAAGATAATCACTATTTTGCATGAAGAGTGAAAAAAGGTCAAAATCTTCATCAGCCTCATTGGCACTGCATTATTTGATGGAAAGAGAATTGAAGAGTCTTGTATGTAGAGCCATGCAATTCCTTACAATACTTCAGTACTTCAAGTACAATATTTCTACTCTCCTTTCAGTTCAGATCATACACATAGCACAAGAAACCCAGAGCACAGTAGAACAAAAGAAAGCTACCCACAAATTTTAATATAACAAAGAAAAGCAGTGGAAAAGACAATATTGAAAATTTTAAACAAAGGGAAAGGGAAGCAGTAAACTGCTAACATTTCTTTTTTCAGCACACAAACTCTTTACCTTCAGAATTCTCTAAATTCAATTTTTTTTCATCTCAGGACTAAGAATAGAGCAACAGAAGCAATTGCTCAGACTCCACAGTTCCTTAGCCTGTAAAAGCCAAGGCATCCAAAGTCGTTTCTTCTACACCCCTGCTGGAATGGAGTTTTAGGTGTTTCGTGGAGGCAGAGCTGTCTCTGCTTGCAATGGTGAAGTACAGCTTGGATCACTGACTCAAACATGGCTGACACATTTCACCTGATTAACAATAATTTCTGCTATTTTTAATTGTAGAAATTCTTTGATACTAATTTATCAGCTTGGCCCTTTTTTAATGCAGCAGACCTCAAAATAAATTAGGTCTCATCAAAATAGGCTAATAAAAACCAAACCCACCAAGCCAGGAAAGCTATTATATACATTTCCTTAAGGCAATTTTAACGTTCCTAAATAAAAAATTTTAAAAAGGTGGTGGGCAGGAGGAGACAATACAATATGTGGGGGAGAGGCCAACAGCATATATCATCATTATTTACGTGCTTTCCTGCTACCATCCTTCCCCTTACCCCTCAGGAAGCCCCTGTGCTCATAAATGAGCTAACTCTGGCTGGAAAGTAAGCATGTTGTGGCTGGCCTGCAGAACATGTCCTGCTGAAACAATGCCACAGACCTGAACTAACAGTCAAAGCCTGCTTGTCATTTCTAAGAAAAAATAAAGAGTTTCCAAGAAGTCTCCAATACTTATGGTGTTACTGAAAACCTAGATGCTGGCACTTCAGCTGTGATGAGGCTTGTTTGGGCAACGCTCACTTTCACTCCCTGCACTACGATTTCCCAGTTTGAATACTGGAATGAGTCAGTATTTGTACAAGTCCTCTGAGGGCTGTGAGTGCTTTGTGATCTGCAGAACTAAATTATTAAAATGGTTCTGGTAATCACTCTATTGGAAATTACGCCTTTTTTGTCCTCACCAAATCAATAAATATCTTGGAAGAAATGAGACAGAAATGTGACAGATTTGCTTGCACACATTCATGTTTATCCTAGCAGTTAAAAAAGCTGGTGTTGTTTTTGTACCAGCAAGGCTTGGAAAAGCAATAAGAAAGTTCATTATTTAAAAAGTCTCTCTCTAAGTAACTCTTCAATTAACAGTATAAAGAAAAAGTCTTCTGATTAAGTGCTGCCTAGCAAGTAACAGTCAGAAGAACACTTAGGGGTTTAGAAAGTTTCTGATGAGAAAGCAACATCATTCCTCTTTGGAGATATTTTCAAACATTAGAGATAGTGGTAAGCAGTGAGGCAGTTAAAAGTGCTTTCATCTGGTGGAAACTATGAAAGAAAGAAGGAAAACAAAGGAGACAAACAAATGTATAAGCCATTTCATTGTGCATTAATGAACGAGAAAAAATAGTTTATTGACAATCACCTTAAATTCTTAAAAGCCACAAAGTGTTCTCAAGGGAGTTATTCCTCAAAAGGAGTGATAAAGAATGATGCACCTATACAAGGAATAATTCAGTGATTTATACTACCTAAAAACACAAGCTGTTCCAAGTTTAGGGGAAAAAAAAGCTCTCAGTTTATTAACTACTATCTTAGATTTCTTTAATTATACAGTTAACCCATATTTTACTAACACATTTTAGGAAACAGTTTTTATATCTCTTGTAGAATGAAATACCAACCGCTCCTCCAAAAAGTTCTAATTCATATTTTATTTTTGAGCATCCTTAGAAACTGGAAGAATTCAAAAGCTTATTTTTAAATTTCAATTTAGAAAAGTCTAAAATATTGTGTTACCCCAAGTGAGATTGAAAGGAAATGGTATGGGGAAAAGAGCCAAGAGAAATGGGTGTATGGGTGGTAGTGGCAGACAAAGTTAGCTTTCATTTCTACAGCCAGGCAAAAACTTACGCAAAATATGACCAGACTGGTTTAAACAAGAATAAAAAAAAAATAAATTACATTTAGGAATCCAGAAAAAAAGTTAAGCACATATACCCCTGAGGGTGGAAGGAGCTGGGCATCCACAACAGCTATTTCTGTCAGGCACATTCACGGGTCTAAAGCCTGCAGCGTGACCAACCTCCATTCACTTTTTTCCATCTGCTTTACCCACCAGACCAAAAAGGCCCATAATTCTTGAACTGCAAGTGGAGTCCCCTTCACGTTAGTAAGGGTTTTGTTGAACTCTATCATATTCCTCTAAATTGGGTCTTTTCCCAGGCCAGATAACTTAGCCTATTTCAGCATTGCCTCTCACACACGGTTACAGACCGCTCTCCTCTGCCCCTAAACTCCTCCTCATGCTGAGATTTCCATCAGACAATTTTCACTGTCTTGCAACTCAACATCCAAGACTTACACAGAGAGCTGTAACAGTAACTGGTTGGCTGCTTATCAGTATTGCTCAAAATTTTCAAATAAAGCACTTTCTACATTACATTTTTACCTACCTAGTCAAATAAACTTACACTAGCTCCAAGTTTTATTTATAAAGTGTGTCTTTGCTATTATTATCAGTAATTTTCTGTATTCTAAAATATTTTAAAAAAAGGCCTATGAAAACATCAGTCCTTTTGAAGGTTGCTGATATGGGGGTTTTTTTAAGATTTTTGTATTTTCTTGATGTTAGATAGTACCTCAAGGTTAAAGTCCATATATAAAAAAGGACGTTTGCCTTGTAAATAGGAAGTTGGAGTTTGGAAGGGTGGGTTTCTTCTGAAGTTAGCCTATAAATCAGTTCTACGCAGTTCACACAGGTACTTTCCATTTCACTTGTGGCTTTCTTTCCTTAACTATAACAAATGACTAAATCTCTTCTAATTGCGTGTCATCCCAAACTTTTCTGCATACAGCTTGTTTACAGTCTCACATGTCTATGAGTTTGGAATAGTGATCTGATATCCAAAAAGGCAACAAATTCTCATATTTCACAAGAAATCTGTTTCCTACCTTATGTGGCATATGGCCCAACTGTACACACCATTACTCAATCTTCAGGCTACCACTCCCCTGTTATAGTTCTATTACAGTTTTGAGACCTTTCAAGATGACAAAGGAAAGTAATTTTCCAAGATCTTCGAGCAATTTAAACTTTTGCAAATCCTATAAATCATCAGTATTATAATAAAGAACAAATTAATTATCCAAATCAGGATTCACAATTCTGCAAGAGAATTATTTGGCTTTCCGGAGTTTTTCTGCAGTATTTTTGAACTGTTAAAAGACCTTTTCCTCAGTGCAGTTCAGTATTTTTACTTTGCTAGCTATACTTCCAGGTGCAACATCACGCCTATGAAGTCAGTATCCCAGCCAGCATGTTTGCTAAACTGCAGAACACCCTTATTGTATAGCATATTTTCAAAGAACCATAAAGAATCCAAGTAATTAGTTTTTTACAAGTTTGAAATTTATGGTTCCAAGTCAAGAGTTTATTTACCAGTTTCTGATATAAACATCAGATTTTCAAAACCAAAAATGGAAAGCTCATGGTTCACATTACGAAATGGACCTCATATGTGAGCAAGCACAGATGTGATCCTGTGGAAGCAAAACAAATTTGCAAAACAGAGACTTTTGGGAGACAGTGTTCAAAAAAACAAACAAACCACAAAAAACCAAAATCAAACTAAAAAGGAATGACATAGGTAGCAAGGGAAGTGGAAAAATGACTGTGACAGAAGCAGAAAGGAAGAGACAGCCCTCAGCAGTGGGATAACCCCTACTGTGCAAAGCAGGAGAGAACTTGGGGAAATGAACAGAAGCATTAGACAAAACAACTCATCCAGACAGGAATAAACATCTCGACCAAAATAAATTAATTACAGTAATAACCAACAAAGAAAACCGAGAGACAAAACTCCTAGTCAGTTACAAAGTTTGAACAATAAAAATCACAAAATATTTTTCCTTTGAAGCAAACTTGAGGCAGGTCAAAGGTGGCATATTTCCAACAGAGTGATAAAAAAAAGATTCCAGAACCAACAAGGACAAAAATCAATTCAACCTAGATCCCAAAGGATTCTCTAATCAAACCCTTTTCTTCAAGAGTTCATCCACATGTTAAGCAGAATAGAAGTCGCAGATGCCTTACTAGCAGGAGACAGAATACAGATCATTACAGGACTTCTGAAACTCCCCAGGTGCAAAATATGTCAAGTGAAGAATTACAGGCCCCAGGCTTGGAGAAATCCCCAGGAATCGTCCTAACGTGGAATTAACATTGGAATTCCTTGTCATATATACTGTAGACACTAGAAGCTTAAATAATTGCAAAAGAAAAAAAAATACTAACAGGAATACAGAAAGGCACTATTTATGTTCTTAAGCTCAAAGTTCTTGAAACACATATATGCTCAAGGCTGGAACTGTATCCTGGGGGAGGTATGAGTTTGTCCTGTTCCTGAACTCTTCTACAAACTTCCACTCCTATCTGCCAGCAGAGACAGAGTACAAAACTAGATAAAATTTTATCCAGTAAAGCTATTATAATAAACTGTACTGTATTTTGTCAGAAAATAAATATATAAATAATTTCCCAGAAGAATATAATTAAAGGAATTTAAGGAAATTGATTTTTTAAAAAAATATATTACTGTGAGTTAAAGGAAGTATTAAATCCATCCAAAAATGCTTAAGATGAATTGCTATTTTGTACTAGAGTGACATGTAAAAACACTGTGCTAGTTTGAATAGGAAGCAATAAAGCTTCAAGAGAGCACAGCAGAGTACAGAGATGCTGTTTAGGAGCTAATTAGCCCAGGTGCAGCACTCTGTTACTACAACCAGCTTGGCCATGCTGCTAACTTCCAAGTCACCACATGAGACTTCCTTAAGAGTGCAACCTGTGCTATTCAGCCCCTGATGATCTCTGCTCTCCTCCTTCACTTAAAAGTGAAGGAAATGGCAGTGAAGTTGACCTGACTGTAACAAAGTACATGCAAACAATTGTGCTCAGCAGTGATCTTCAGCAGTGACCTTGCTTGTACAGGCAGGGATCCAATTGCCAGATTAGTAAAGAACCACTTCCATCTTGTTATAGAAACCAGTACTTACTTTCCTCAGTGCTAGCTAAACTCATTGACCAACAGGTAGATAAAGGTGCCAAAATCACAAGGTACAACTGTACAGCATGGAACTCTAACAAGAAAAATGAAAAAAATATTTCCATTCCAAAGCATAACTCAACTCAAAACTAAGGAAAAAACCAAACTAGAAACAAACAAACAAACAAAAATCTACCAAGAGCAACATTGAACCTGAACCTTGAGAGCTGAAAGAACCAAAACCACAAAAATACCAACCCTGTTCGTGCAAACAAGCAGTTGTGCATAGATAGCATGCAGATTTCCCCTCCTGTTAAAAGCAATTGTGCAAGTTGGACACAAATCACAGCAGGTTGCATTAACAGTCCTCCAGTTCTACTCCAGGCTTATTTTTAATTTAAAAATAAACTGGGTTACACGTGATTTCAATATTCTGTTGGACGACCAAGCAAAGGAAAGAATGAATTTAAGCAGAGTCTATGGAGAGATAATGTGAAGGCTATAACGTAAGTGAAAAATGGCCGTGTTGCTAAGATAAGGCCCCAACCACCAATCTCATTGTCAAGCCTGGCCATCTGTCAGCAGAAACCTGATTTACTGCATATAATGCTGCTATACTTGATCACTACTGTACTGTTATAAAAGGCTCCCAAGGTTTGTTTAAGGACACCAAATGGTACTTTCTGGCAACATAAAAAGGGTTAATAAAACACCTCCTCAAAAGCCAAGCTTTCTGAAAAACCAGGCTTCAGAACTTTAAATGAAATTTTACCAAGCTTCAATGCCACTGGTAGATGAAATTTCTTTATAAATAAAAACATTAAAACCAGGGAAACAAAACCCAAAAAAATCCCATAAAATGACAGTAAGTTACACAATTTTCACCGTCTAAGTAAGGCTGCTTGCACTGAAGCTTATTCATGGATGTTATTTTGATGGTGGGCAATTGCAACAAACTTTAGACAGGTACTTTTAAGAAACATTCCTACAATACCACTACTCAACAAAACCATTAATAAAGCAGCCACTTTCCTTCATTTAATAACTATTCTGGAGATACAAACTCTTTGCAAGAGCACTAATAAAGAATATTTAGACAGGGGCCTGTAAGCACATTATGCTGTAACACCTCATGGTGTAACAACTCAGATGAGCACATGTAATTCAACTCTTCCCACTCCTACACGCCAGAACAAAAATGTCCATGTATGAGATTCATCCTTCACATCAAATACCTACTGAGTAAAACAGCTGCAGGTACTTTCTTAGGTTAATCAAACAAATCAAATAACAGCATCTAGTAATAACAAATTTTCCCTCCAAACAACAGGCCTACACTGCAGGTGGTTTTGTCCCATAGCAAGCAAACAGGGAAAAAACACATCCTGAACAGCTGCTCATTAGGTGAGCACCATTCTGCCTGCACAGCAAATGAAGCAAATGTCATGTGGAAAAAACCACAGTTTACGGTCATGTAATTAGACACGGTAACACAGGCATATACAAAAGAGGAGGGACGACAAGTACAAATTACAGTTGCACAGGCAATTTATTTCTGGGAGTTTATAATTTTTGATGCTCCTGGACTTCAACCTTACCATTTCTTTTAACAAGGCTTTTTTCCAGCTAATTTTTTTTTCCTATTATACAGTAGCAGATAACTATGAACAATCGCCTGCTATAAAAAATATCCATTCCCACATAATTATTTACACTGAATGGAACACTTCACTTGAGGACATTGGGAGAATACTCCATCAGAACAGACTAAAACAACACAAAGTGAATAGGACCTTGCAGTAAGTATTATGAAGCAGTGTGAATTTATTGCAAGTTTACCTGATACTCATTCGGCCAGAATGTGCTGACAGCCAGCTCTGCTCGAAGCCAGTCTTTGCCAGTGGAGCCAGTGACATTCCAGATGGGATTAGCCAGTGGTCCTTTGTTCACCCTAACGAGGATGTTCAAAGTGCCTGGGTTTCCTCCATTCTTGCTGTACAGAAGGTAGCTGAAATCGATGCAGTGAGTATCGTTTTCTTTCATTGTTGGAAGCTGAAGTCGAGTCTTTTCTCCGGGGTCATGGTCTGAGGAAATCACTATCATATACGATCCTAAGGGAGGGGAGAGGGGGAAAGGAGGAAAATAAAAGCGGTGTAAGGAAACAGATAAATACTAAGAAATTGATTGCTCACTGTGAAAAAGGATGAAATGCATAGGTTTTCTTATCCCAGAAACCTCAAAATTCAAGTGGCATGAAATCCAGCAAGCTATAAAATGGTTAAAAACCTGACTGAAGCAGTATCTACAGAGGATGTCACACATCTCTGAGGATCTATCTAGATGCCTCCACCTACAAACTTTTCTCTCTCTAGTTTTAGGATCAGATAATTGGAAATAGTATCACAAATGGATGGGGAAAAAATAACAAGAGAAGAAAAGCATAATCATTATTCTGAGGTCACTGAGGCCAAAATTCTCTCAATTTGCTCTGCAGATTTTCTGAAAACAAAATGAAAAATAATGTCCACATTCCTCAATGCAGCTTTATCACACCCTTTTCTACCCCCCAAAAGAGAGGCAGACTTGAATCTGAGGTATATTAGCAATGGAAACAGCTGACTTAGGACACCAAGCCAAACTTGTTTGGAAAAGTTTTGTTTGCTCCTCCATTTTCCAATGGATTTAAGGGGATAACAGAAGTTTCTATAGCTGGAAGAGTGTCCACCTTGTAAATGTGTATTACAAATATACACAAGACAAAACAGGCTGTGCCTGTCTAGCTACAAAGGCAGGAAGTGGAAATCATATGTTTCAACAGGTTATACAGGCAATAGTGGAGAATCAGTCTGTCCTGCTCTCCTGCAGAATGGATGGCAAAGACAGGCTGCCATCTAACCTAGCCCAGGGCTGATCCATTTCTTCAAGAGGGACAACTCCATACCAGGTACTACCTAGTTAATGAACCCCACAGAAAAAAGCTTGCTAGATAGGGCATGCCAGGCCAAACTTTCCAACCAAGTGAGAAAATCCAATTCAACATACGATCTGAATCATTGCTACAGGAAAGTTTCCTAACCTAAATTTACCTACCGAACTGCCTAATGATTCCAGAACCTTCTTGTTGACGGATTTTCCTTTTACTTTCAGTCCTAAAGGGCATCACAATAAAGAGCCTTTCCTTGCGAGGAAAGTTCAGGTTAAATCCATCAAAAATAGAGAAAAAATTTAACCTAAATTTTAAAAAGTAATGGATTTGTGAACGTTTGCCCAAATGAGTAGTCTTGCAGAAGTCCTGGGAGTATGTACATGAATACTGGTGAAAAATCTTCTCTGAAGTATAGTAATATAAATTATTACCATTTTGTACGTCAAATTTTATCCTTTGATTTTTAGACAACAAGGAACTATTGTGTTCTAGTATGTCCTAAACAGTTGTATTAGGCATTCTGAAAATTGTTCACAAGCTGTTGCTCAGGAAAAGATGAAAATTTATGTACATGGAATTAAATCATGTGTGTGAGATGCTAATTTAGCATCTAGCCTTTACTGGCCTGTAAAGCAAGTCTATGCTAAAAAAATTAGGAAAAAAATGAGAAAGAATTACTTTAGAAGGAAAGCTGCTCTTATTAAAGCACAGTGCATTGAAATCTGTATAATTAGCAGTCATCTTCAAAAAAGGATTTAAAGAAAACTACTACAATGTAACATAAGCAAGTAGTTCATATTTAAAATTATATGCAGAATCCATTTTTTGATTTATTTTTTTTATTGGAGAATTTGGTAAAGTAGCAATTCCTGGTTATTTCTTTATCAATAATACCCATTTTTAAAGACACAAAGGAAGAGTTTTATATTATTTAGATTTGCTGTTATTTTAAATCTTTAAAGATAATGGTCTAGAATCAGTTGATGATTGCCTGAGAAAGTGTTTGTAAACCACATCCACTTGTGTGCAATTTTTATACCCCCTGACTCTAGAATAAACTTAGTAATATGCTAGTTTGTAATCTCTATTTTAGTAATACATATGTTCTTTCAAGCACCTGATCATCAGACTAGAGAATAAGATTTTCAAAAGTTTTGTTACTAAATAGCATGCATGTGGCAGGGGGAGGCTGTACATCAGCAATTTGGGGTTTTTTTCCTTCTACATAAGAGTTAGAAAACTGAAAAGGGCCGGCGAAAAAATTACAGACTGCTTCTCACACTCTTAGCACTGATTATCCATGGCTGTCTAAATTGCCTCTTTGCCTTTGTTATTTTTATCTTGCAAATATTTTAAAGCAATACACAAAAAGCAACTCAAGTCTTTCCTACAAAAAAAAAAAAAAAACCCCAAATACCCCAAAACAAAAGAACACCAAAAAAATCCCATTTACGTGTAATACTTCTAAAGCTACGATACAGAAGAAGATAAACCCTCCAACATTTTCTGAAGTCATTCGGGGGGGGGGGGGGGGCGGGGAAGAAGGAACAGAATATAACCTTTGTAGAATCAACCTTTGCAGATTTTTTAAAATGTTTCTCTCAACTTCCATTAAAATCACTGGAAGGAAAAGAAAATCAAATTCAAATTATAACAAATAAACTAGAAGTATTTAAAGCTCTTGTTTCTATAGTAGGGGAATCTGCTATAGCCTTTGGAAGCTTCAACATACATTTTTTAACATATCAACATATTTTATAGTACTCCACTTTCTCAACCTCATTTTTCATCATTTAAAAATACTTAGCAGTGAATTTGCATACATCTATCTATGTGTTAGTGCTACAGCGTTTCATGAAATGCTCCAGACAGCATTCATAGACCATTTATCACAAAGCCAAAGCATCTGTTCAGCATCTTGGAAACTACTTCCCTTCTCCTCCTTTTTTTAAACTTAAGCAGCTGTATTCCACGAATGTACAGAACCCTGCTCCCTCCTCAGTCACCTACCTACTCCAAGAAAATCAGAAGACAATGCCAGAGTAAACTATACAGCAAAATTATATCTTTGGAAAACATACAAAATACTTTCTTACACCTTTCATAAGAAAGTAATTCTTTACTTGTAAAGAAATACAATAGGATTGAAAGAGTTAGGAGTTTTCCCTCATTTATATATGCTTGCAATATCATAATACTTATTATTAATAATTGTATTATTGTAAAATCTTCATAATATCTTAAGATATTACTGGACTTGACAGAAATGCAAAGTATAAAGAAGGGAACTGCTCACAATCTCATTAATTCCCAAGATTAACTAATAGTTTGACATTTTCAGTGAGAGATTAAAGCAAATGTTACAGCTAACTACTCACAGTGATGCTCCAGGCTGGAGCAGGGACACAGGGTGAAGAGGAAGGAGCAGCAGACACCAAGTGCAATGGATTGACTGCAGCCCCCAGTTCCCCTCCTCCTGTGCCTGGAGTGGAAATTTGGTTAATTTTTCCCCAGATGAATCTGTTTTGTCTGTGGCAGTAACTGATGGTTTACAAAATAAGTCACCTCCCTGTCTTTGTCTCAACTCCCGAGCTTGCGCACCCTATTTCCCCCCTTGTGCTGCTGAGGAAAGGACCAAAAAAGTGCAGGGTGAGGGGCTGGCCAAGGTCAACACACCACAGCTGCCAGAAAGGTAAAGAGCAGCAGTTAGTGTTAGCTAACACTAGTACTAAGTGTGTTATTAAATCCCAGTAGAGCCAGGCTCTGTGATTTTTCTTTTCCCCATTGCTACTTGCCTAGCAAGGTCAGGCACAAACAGATGTAAAATACTATACACACCTATTTCCCTTGAAAACAAGGAAGAAAAAAACACTAATCTGTGTTCTGTTTCCACTAAGGTTTTACAAGAAGAAAGTCAATTGCAAGTGAGTTACTCCATTAAGTCCCAAAATGGTTAAAAAATAAAAAATTAAAGTAAATTAAAAAAAACACCAAAACAAAAACAAACCAACATATTTGGGGCAATGGAGAAAGAAAAACTTAACATGAAAGAGCAGAAGTTCGTTTTTTCTTCTTATAAGACAGAAAGGGTGAATTTCATCTTTGGATGATGCTGCAAAGAAATGTAAGAAGAAAAGTATCCAAAGTCATCATTTATGCCTGGACAAATATCCATTGCTTTTAAATATTCCTTTCACTCCCTATTTTTCACCATGCTCCAGCATGACATCTTTAGTTCCTCTGGCAGTTAGTGCAGTTACAAAATGCACACAACTCATCAGTAACATTTTTCTTGAAAATTTTTTTGTAGTTTGACAGTGATGTTTTTTCATCCTTCTTTCAGTAATTCCCAGAAGAATCTTCTCCATTCTTGCGAGTTTACAATCTTTAAAAGTCATATGTTCTCTTTCTCCCAAGAAGCTCAAGTGTTAATTTTTCCTACTTGAATGTAGTTTAGATTTCTCCAAAACAAACTCCATCCTCTCATTTAGCTTTTCTTCTCTGAAGTGCTTTCTATCTACTTGCCAGTTAATAGCTTCTAATGCTATTCCTGATGTAAAAGGTCAATCCAATTCTCTCATACCCAAAATGGAAACATCAGATTATGAAACAGCTAAATTGCACTGCCTCCTAAGTTTTGACCAAGTTCATGCAAACAGTTCAGCTTTAGGATTAGTCTTTCAGGAAGATTTTGATGCCTCTTTGGCATTAAATTCATGAACCTGCTAAAGGGCATCTACACAGGTATGGAATAAGAGCTACTAGACTTTCCCTCAGCCATGTTATTAAACACAGCTGTATATACCTCATAGATTTCACTGTCTTTTATTTATTTTGATAAGCATTAAACTTGATGCCCTAGCTCAGTGGCAAGGACAGATCATTTCAGAATAAATGAATTCTTTAACTAATTAATTGTGAAAAGTCTTAGTTTTTATCCCCTACTGAAAACTAAGCTCTCTTATCATCTAGCAGTTAATTGAAGGTAAGAAATCACACTAAGATTTAAAAAAAAAAAAAGTCCTTAAATAAAATAAAATTTGCCTGCTGTAAGGTACCAATGTGACAGAGCAGTTTCCCAATCAAATTATTTTCTCTCACTTCCTTGCTTCCTGAAAAACGGGTTTGTATTTGAAGTGTGAAACTTGTAATTTTCAGCAGGCCGGTCTTCAGCTCCTGCAAATCCGCTTTCCTCCCAACAAGAACTAACTATCAAACCATCTCCATTTTGGGGACATACTGTGGTAATTTCTCTGCCTGTGAATGTGCTCCTTCAGTTACTAGGACTTTCAGCTTCAGGTGGGGAAAAAAAGTTCAGAATATTACAAATTTCATATGCAACTAGATTTAAGAGTACAGAAGTAGATTCAATTTTGTGGTTTGCTGGTGGGGGAGAAAAAATCCAACCATATACATCCCATTTTGGTAGAGCATAACATGAAGATGCTTAAATAGATTCACAGAAAAAGATCAGCTAAAAAGAAGTCTTTCCCATAAAATTAGAAGAAGGGGTTTTCTTTACTTCATGGCAATGTCAATGACATGAAATGGAGGGTCCAGGCACTCATGTGCCTTATCCTAAAGTTCGAGACTATGTGACCGTTTTGTCTTTTAATCATGACTGTGTAACGTAGTCCCTGATTATGTTTTGCACAACGTTTATGAGAGACTGAAGGCAATGAACAGACACTGAAACAGAGAAATAGGCTTGCAACTGGAAGCAGACTGCAAAGAGAAATTCAGAAACATCTATACTAGTTCACAGAAAACTTATATTTCACACACAATAGTATTTATGTCTATTTTGTTCTTCGGTGAATGTCTTCCCTGTGACAATTTGAGAGAGTCCTTTACTTGTATTTCTTTTTTGTAATTTGCGAGAAGGGAAAAAATAAAGGCTAATGGTAAAAAGTCAAAAGCTCCTAAATTTTTCTTCTTGCAGGAAGCATATTCTTTTCAAAAGGAAAAAAAACAAAGCCTATGAATGCGTTAAATATACTCCAGGTAAACCTCCATGTGCTTGGGTTTAATAAAACCTCAAACCGTTATAGCCTTTTTGACCTCTTTTTGCCTCCATTACCTACCATACAGTAAATGTCTGCAGCCCTAGGACAGAAAAAAAAAAATAGGAAAAAACCAAAGAAATTATGAAGAAAAACTAGAGAAATTGTTAGGGTTTTTTATTTCAGCGCCCTGCACAATCAGTTAAGGATAATCCTTACGGAGTGTGTCTGGAGAAAAATGTTACATTGTAACACTATAATCCCACTTAAGATATATTTAATGTTTCAAGTGTGTATCAAGCAATGTAATTCTATCCTGCTTTTACCTGTTTTCATTTTAAAAAATTCAAAAAGAATGTTATTGGTGTAAACAACACAAAATGTCTACAAAATTTCTTTAGATGGCTATAATTCAGAGGTATCTTTCCACTTACTTCACTTGTTTACAATATCATTCCATATGCAAGACTCAAATTGTTGAAGGTTCGTTTCACTTTCTTTTTAGATTGTCAAAGTGAAAGTGGGGGGTTAATCAGGATCATGAATTTCAACTTCATTGCCTAGCTCAGTTCCAAGGCACCACAACTCAAATGCAAGTCAAGACTCTCAATTTACTACAGAGATTAAAAATAACAATAAAATACACAATACAGACGGGAAATTTTTCTGGGGAATGCAAATCTTTTTGAGGTTTTCCTACTTCCAACGGAGAATGAGAATTATTACAAGAACCAACCCAAGGCAGGTTATTAAGCTACACTGTATAAATAAAAGCAGAGCACTCACTCAATTTGACCAGAATGTCAGCCTCATGGACTGCGAGAGCTCATCAATTCATCAATTTCACACCGGCATTGCAATTTCACAGGAGGAGAAAAGGTGTCCTGCCCTCCAGGCTGTAGTCATTGATGCCAAAAGCCCTGTTCTACAGCAAGGTCAGGCAATTGGGATTCCCCCATCAACCACACCCATGGAGGTCAAGCAACAGGGACGCAGCCTCACAAGACAGCGCAGCACAAGACTGATCCAGGCAAGGCAAATAAAAACAGCACCAGATCAGCCACAGAATTAGTATCATGGGCTCTACACACTTTACCTGTATTTACACCTATGATTCTACTGGCATGACACTAATATCACTCACGACTTGTTCAATTCCATGAGAACAAGAAAATGTTCGCAACTAAAAGGGAAAAAGAGAAAGAAAAAAACTGTGTTTCAAAGACATGCAGTATTTGCAACAAAGTTCATGATGAACTTTTTGACTAAAAGTTGTGCCTTGGGCTAGATGTAGCTACTAAAGTTTTGTTCTCCATACTAACATTTTACAAATGAATAAATATGAAAAACATACACTTTTGAAGTGTTGGATTTCGTAGTTTTCTCATACATAACACCAACGTCCTGTGGATTTGTTCGTACTGTGCAGAGAAAATAGAACATGATGACATACCAGTTTCTGAGGTATGATAATTTTCTCCCTCTTTTTTCACATGATGGGCCTTTAGCTGATACATAGACTTTAAGCACTCCAAAACCTGAGACAGAAAAATTTCAGCAACTGAAATTTGCAATGCAAGCTTGTAGAGTCCGTACAAGAGAGCATGCATCTTGCATTGCGCTCGTCTGAACTGCCTCTTCCAACAAAGCAGTCAGAAAAGGACATTTGATACAGTGCATCAGGCAAGCATATGGAAGGACAGCGTTACTGAACAGTAAGCTGCGTGTCAGCAACCAAAAGGCACATGGAATCGTTTCATACTTATTTAGGGGTTAAGCGAGGCACTCTGCCATGAATTTTAAACATCAGCATCCATGAATGGATGGCTAAGACAAAAGTAACAACAACTCTGAACTGTCTGAATTTCTGCTGCAAACCCATAAATAACCCAGAGATGGTGGCACAGTGACTCCAGGATGCTTCTCAGTCACCCAGGGGCTGATCTGGCTGCTCAAAGGGCAGCATACATTGGCCAGCTTTACTTCTGGAAGAAAATGTCTTTTCTAAGCAAAATTTCCAAGAAACTTCCAACTCTAGATTATTATCTACTCGGGATGAAGGTATCCACTTGGGATATCAAATAACTGGGTACCATTTGTGCCTGCACAGCCCAACGCCAGTCAGATGTTTTAATCTGCAGTTCCCTGAGCAGCAGCTAAAGTTGCCAAACCCCAAGGCACTCCTGCACCTCCTGGGAAAATTTCAGTCCCATGAAGACACCAACACCTACAAACATTGCAACAACTTCACTGTATGAAAAACAGGTACAGAAAAGTGTTTAAATCCATTTTGCTTCACCATTCCTGTAAGCTGCTCTAATATTACTTGACTGAATAATGTGATCAGTAAGGCACAAACAGACATCTCCCTCTCTGTTGGCTTTGTTCCACCCATTTTTGTGACAGATCCTCCAGGACAAAAGACCAGTGTTGGCCACTCTGTATCCACCTACACGTCTAGGACGCCACCATACCACCACCACCACTGAACATTCAGCATTTAGATTTTTCAGATGCTGATAAAAGAGACATGCTTTACTGAGAATGTTACAAGAGATGGAGATCAAATTATCTATTTCTGTGGAGTATTATTTATTTGAAAAAAAATTAAAGTGAAATATGAAGCTATCAAAAGTATTCTAGGGCAGACAGTCATAGAAAATGTCAGTGCTGAGTGCTTGCTTAAGTCTTTGGTGTGCTGCTGTGTGTTGGCTGCAGCGCACAAAAAAAGTTCACAGAAAATTCACAAATGTCAGCCAAGGTGACCTAAAAGCTCACAACCATTGAAATTCACAGGACTTTTACTCCTACCCTATGACCTCCTCCATCTATGCTCATCAGACCCTTGCAAAGCAACACACAAATCCAGTAATAAATGACCTAGATCTCCTGTACCCTCCTCTTGAGACAGAAAAGTTTGATTTCTTCCTAGGTGAGGGAAATTAACTGTCCCCTGGAAAAGCCCAAGAACCAGAGCCACATCAAGATAAGAAAGGAAACTGAAGCCATAACACAGAGATAGAAAAGTGAGATACTCCCTATTAAAAAAAAAAATAGTTACAAGTAACTTCTTGCAACTATCTTGAAAGTATTTAGAGAAAGGCAGCTCAAAATGTATCTTTAGGACTACTTTTTTTCACTGCCAGCTAAAAAATACTCTGTGAACACTCTAGGCTTTTTTCTCCTCCTAAGTACTAAGTGGCATTTAGATTTTAACTGAATGGGAAAATGTAATTTTTGGATGCACATTCACACTCAGAGTGTCTTTAACACACTAGTCATTCTTCCAAAAGCAACAATATTAAAAGCGCATTAAGAAGATACTTACTCCTGTCAGCTTAAAACACTGAAACTGAAAACAGAAACAAAACTGGTGATTCTCTGGATAAGCACATGACAGGAGAAAATAAGAATTAACAATCTGCTGAGAATACTACTCCCAAGCATCACCAACAGTTAAATAAAGGCTCATTGTCATATGCAACAGCAGATTACAACTGCTACTACCGACCTTCAGAAGAGGAAATTAAATGTCCTATATTTTTATAGTAGTCTTAGAATTTAATTAAAGCATGGGAGGTTCATAAAATATTTTCACTGGGTTTTTTAGAGGTTTTTTTGGTAATAGGGAGAATATTCATTCCTTTATTTTCAATCACTTATTCTCTGCACCAAATAGTAATATTTCCTGTTATGAAATCAATTTTTCTCAGAACACTGCTTTATACAACAGTGACCTGAATAATCTTTGTTATTTACAGGTTTTGTTGCTTTTACAGGTGTAGGACCTACACTTAAGGAGTTGTATATTCCTTGATTAAATGCACAACATGAATTAAGAACCAAGTGCTGGGAAGGATTACCACTGATAGGAGTTTTGAAAAACAATATGGAACAATACTTAAATAGTGGAAATAATGTTCACCCTATGCATTCAGAAGACAGATTTAATAGCAATTTGTTTGCTGTTCTTCAAAATATTGTCTGACCTCCCCTCTGAAGTACATCCCTCACTTTGTAGTGACTCACACTCCAGATGAGAATAACCAGAAGTCAAGCCTTCGTCAATACAACTGCAGTACTCTCTAGTGAACTCAAGTACTTGCTCAAGAAAAAAAGCTGGAAACCTTGAAATTTATTAAGTTCCAAGGAAGTCTTCCATCTGTCTTCCAGATCATCAACACATGGTTATGCATATTTGTAAAATAAAATCTTGAGCAATTTAACAAGCTTGGTACATTGACACTGAGTGCCCCATAAAGAGCTGAATATTACATAGATGGAAAGGAAGAGGCTAAAAAAAGGATCATATACAGACAGCTACTTCTGGAATTTATTTTGATTTTCCAGTTACTGATGGTAATGTTGATCTTGCAAGTGCAAGCAGTCCTATAGTGCATATCTCGATGATAATTATAATAAATAATTTAACAACATCTGAAGAGAACAGTCAAAATCCATGAATCATACATACGCAAAAAACACACTGAGGAATACACTACCCAAGAGTATGGGGATTCATACACCACTATATTAATTACCACAGAAACAAGATTTAAAAGTCCAAATACATGTTGCGTACCACAAAGAAATCATACAGAAAGTGAAAATTTTAAAAAATGGCCAAAAGCCCCCACCCAAAACATGGTTAAAACATTTGTCTTGATACCTAGGAAGGCTTACAAAATATATTAAAACCCTAAGTTCAGGAGTTAGAATTCCTTGCTCTCCTAGATGCTGGAGCTCACAGCTAAGACAGAGACGTGGGGTTTGTGGTGTGTGACAACTCATCACGCTTCACCTCTTGCTGACAGCCCTCCACTCACAGACATCAACTCTTCTCTCCCAAATGCTTTAACTGATTAGCATTAAGACATTACACCCGGAGTAATGGCTATAACCTGCACCTAGTTTGAGGCCTGCTGCATCTCCATCAGCCATGATGGAGCCTAGGATGCCTGAGAGGTCATTGTGTTTTCCACCCAAATCAGTTGTTTTAAAATAAATGGATAAATAAACTCTCCTTATAAAACCCTTGCCCCTCAAATTATATTAGGAGCTCGACTGGTTTTACACTCTAGTACACACCATCTTTCTTCTACAGGGAAATACTTCTGAAATGGATGGAAACAACCCTACCTATTATAAAAACCATTCATGCTAGCACGCTAGCATTTTTTATAGTGTTTTGAAAGAAATAATTGGGTTCAGTGTCCAGCAATAGGAGAACAAAGGGGAAAGACTGCATATAAACTAGGACTGCTGTTTCAGACAAAACTTGAAGTTCAACAGCTATTAATGGGGTTTGGTCATTTTTCTTGTTGTTTGGGGGATTTTTGTTTTCATCTCAGAAAACATCTCAGTTTATAAAGATTTGCGTCTTTCCTCCTGATACCACATTTTCCAACTCATGAAAATTTGAAACAGCTTTTTGCTTCCAAATAGTGAGTTTGTACATGCTAATGCTATTTAAAACCTCCTCTATTTTGAATACTGAAGTTCACAATGCCAACAAAATACTAAACATACGCATCCAAGCCCATGATATATAGCTGGTAACTTCATGCAGGTGGAGCAATTTCTTGGCAGCAACTAAAGTGATTAACCTAAACTTCTGGAAAGCACAAAAAACCTGATAAATCTACCCAAATATGTACCATATGAAGGATGAGAACCTTTCCTCCATTTCAGACAATTTGTGAAGTTTTAACACTAATATTCATTAGTCAAACACTGTAATTAATTGTTAGGACTACTAGGACATCGAACCCATGTTCCACAGGTAATTTAATGCAAATACATTCTGTGATTTATTTCCCACTTTTGTTTTCTCCAGTGACACTGTACAGATATCAGAGTACCAAGTCATCCAAGAAGCTACTTTCTTTTCTTTTTTCAGCTGCAATTAGGCTTTCAAACAAACGTTTTGCAGTTGTGTTTCCTATGGGAATGTATAACTTATCCTGAACTAAGAGTATAATTTCAGTCCCTGAAACTTCCCTTTCAAAATTAGAATTTGCTGAAACCATAGAGGAAAACTAAAGTTGTTAACAACTATGAATCATAATACTGCCTTCAAATGTTTTGAATGTCCAAATAAAATACTCAGAAGTCAAGCAGTATCTCAGAAAATGAAGAGATATTAATCTTATAATATGGCCTTTTAACACCAAACTTTTCTAAAAACAAGAAAAATCTCTGTGAAGGGAATATCAAACAAATTTAGAAAACAAGTACAGCTGTTAATAATGAGAGAGTAGTTACTAAAATAGGCTATTTAAAAAAAAATCAAATATTTATTTCCTCTTATGTTTTACCTATCAACCCTCTTGAGACTAACCAAGGACTAATCAGAATCTTCCCTACACAGAATGGAAATGCACAACAGTCAGGGGAAAGAAAAGGGATTTTGACTCTTTCCAACAGAAACAGATAAAAATAGGCAATAGATTCTGTGTATGTCCTTTTCTCACAAACAGAAGACAAAACTGTTCCTGGCATTTATGCACATAGCAACATTTCAGAACAAAAGACTGTGACAGTAGATAGCAGAACACTTACGACTCTGGTAAGAGACAGTTATTAAGCACTCAATCCCAGAATTAAATTATCTCTAATCTTCAGCCTGAATCTCTCTTACTGCAATTCAAGATTATTACTGCTTAACCTATCACCAGCCAAAATGAAGTTTAGGTTACTCCCCTCTTTGCACCAACCCTTAACTATTTGAAAATTTCCATTTCCTTTTTCTCTCCCGTAAAAGAGACAATCGTAATTTTCTCTGGACTTTGCACAGAGGAAATGCTGCTATTTAGCCCTCTATCATTACTGCTGCTTTCCTCTGAGATTTCCCAGAACAGGTACTCCCCTTCCATACTCCAAACTGAATAAAAATGCCTGTTCTTCTAACTGCCCTAAGAAAAAAAAAACCCTGAAAAGATTATTTATGTTTACACAGAACATTGTTTACAAACCAATTCCGTCTGCCTTTTTCATAACAGAGTAATGAGCCTGCACAGTTTCACCAAATCATTTCTTCTTCATTATTTTTCAATTCTTCTTGATGAGTACTACCCCAATGCACTGTAATAATTTTTGAACCCCAGATTACCCTCAAATAGGCTCACAGGTATAATCTGAATAGCCTCAGCCAAAGAACATTTGTTATTCCATCATCCATGGCACTAACAAAAACAATAAGAGAGATTGGATGCTATCAGTGTTTTCCAAGCAGCTTTTCACCTGCCATAAAGCCTTTTCAGTTCCATCAAGATGTTTCTTCCCTAAGCTTAACAAAATAAGCATCACAGGCTAAGATGTGTGGTATCTACTGCTTCACTCTCTTCTTATGTATTTAGAGAAATAAATCTGCACTTCATTAAATATTATAAAACTTCCTTCTTGGTACTCTCCCGTATCTGTACCTTGGCTCACTACCGCTTTAAATATACAGTCAAGACATGGTTATGGAGCTGAAGATCATCAGTTCTGGTGGACAGAAGACACTTCATTTCAATGCCCGCTACTAAGATGGCCAGGTCAGCAGCAAGAGCAGCTATTCCCTGGCCCACAGGGATCTGTGAGGACACCTGTCCCCAGGGCACTCACAGGTAATTCCATTCAGGCCATCTAGACTGGCCCACAGCCTCCCTGCACCCTTGAGTCCTGTGTGTCCCCCCCTACACAGCTCTGAAACTGTCCTTTCCCATGACCCTCCTGGTCCTTTCTTAGTTCAAAATGATGGAAATGGGAAAGGGGGGGCAATGGGACCACAGTTCAGCAGCTTCTGTAGTACAACGCCGAGGCCATTGACGGCTACCTCAGGGCGGACTTTTGGAAGGAGAAGACATGCTGGAACACCGGTGGACAACACAAGGCACAAACTGGAAGACAGCATAGCATCCATGCTGGCAGCCAAGCAGGGCCCAGAACTGCACTCCGAGAGCTTGGGCATCAGGTAACACCAGGCCAGCACAGAGGGGCTGCACAACCAGGGGACATGAGGGAATGACGAGATCGCCCAGTAAAGATATCAGACTTTCTTTAGATGCACCTTCTTAGACTACAGTGCTGTGCAAGCAAAGAAACTCACAGCTCTGGGAAATTTTTGCCCCTGTTAAAGCAAAGTTACCCGTGACACAGCAATTTCCATTTTGAGTATTAATTCATCAAGCAGAAATTAGAGACTAACAAGAGAAATTAGTTAGACATGTTCACATAATTTCATAGGAATCAGCTGTTTGGGCTGGGGGCTTTTTTGGTTTGCTGGTTTTGGGAAAGCTGTGAATAGCCAAGTGCATGATTGCAGATAGTGGTATGGTGGAAAAGAAATCCATCAGCTATCAATGCAAGAAGGCATTCTGGCTCTATACCACTGCCATCTCACATTCCCTTCTCCAGTGTTCTCACTATTACATAAAAGATATATAAACACGTAAATAAATGGATTCACAGACCCACAGGAACAAGTAGGCTGCTGCTTCATCTGAAGACACAGCAAGACAAAAAAACAAATAAATACTTCAAAAGCTGAAAATAAAGTCTATACAGCTAATAAAACCCATTAATTTCTTTAAACGCCAGGTACAAATTAAGATTTTAGTTGTAAATTTACTAAGAAACTTAACAGAATAAAAATAATACCTTGAAAGATGTAAGACCTATTTTGAAAGAAGCACTATTTTTCCTTTAATATTATCAAGCATTTTTGTAACATTCAACACAGCAAGGGCGAGGCAAGGCCTGAAGCAACCATATGGCTCAGTTATTTAGCAAAACAGGAATTAAGACAGTGCAGGTGGCTATGGAAGTATTCAGTGATGTTTAATTTTAATGAACTAATTTGAACAGTGTGTGATAAAATCAGTATATAAAATTATGCATATTGCTAGAATCATCAGGAGAAATGCCTCTCTCCTGCAAGGCTCAATTGTTCTACACAAAAGGCACCTTCAGACATTGTGGGTGTACAGGAATACAGGAGGGTGAAGCCAAGAGAAGCAAATAAAAGCATATATCGAATACACATAATATTTACACCTATGAAATGCCAGACACCTGTAGCCTATCTAAAACAATTACTCCACTCTGCCCTTAATTTTGCACTTCTCTTTTGCCAGAACTTAGTTCTGTATCATAGCAACGAATTGTCACAGTTTATTTTTGCAATTTATATTCAGAGTATATATTAATTTTTTGCAAATTAGCATTTGCTTGAGAATGCTAATGCTTTCATATTATATGATATCCAATGTATCAATCGTTTCCATGAGAAAAAAGCATGATAATAGTGTGTAAACCATGCTGCTGAAGTTCAAAATCTCAGACAGGTATAACTTTCGGGAAGAAAAACTACCATCAGGCCATAATTTTTAATATCTGCCACCATTTCTCCTTTAATTCAAAGGTCAGCAAGCACATTTGCTACTGTGAGTGATCAGTGTCTTTATAAGGCACAATTACTTAGACAGCTATTTATCATTTCTAACAATTAGAAACATTGCTCCTGTCTTCAAAGAAGGGATGGTTATGAAGTTTCACCTCCATTCAAAGCCTTAAAAATTGGATTACTTACTCCAAACTGACAGGGGCATCACATTGGTATGAAAAGAGAATTCTATACTGATAAATCATAACACTATTGAAAGTGCTGTGCTGCCAGAGAGACTCACTTTAAGCAACATACTTGAAAATTTCCATTTGATGTGAGTCATAACAAGGCTCTTACTCTTATTCATTTCAAACTGAACACACATGAACCTGTCGTACCCAAAGTATTGAAAAGCACTGGAGTACTCCTGCATCACCTCCAGACATGTAATTGTTCCATTGGATTCAACAGAAACCATCATCGCCTTTCGTGAATCATTTTGGGTGGTGTATAATTAAGCTGAGGAAGGAACAAGACAATAACATGCAAGCCTAAGCACAATTACATTGTCAGACACCTCAATATTGCTCTGAATTCTTTCTGAGAGTTAGCCGATAGACACATTTAACACTACACAATTCTCTGTTAGGTTTATTAATTTCTGCTCGAGACCACTCATCACTAGGAGATAAGTAGGCAAAAACATCCTTCTTCACGTTGAAGCTCTATTCTGCTACCTAGTTCATATTCCTATAGCAAGAACCTTATTGCCTGGGAAAAAAATATAAGGGGGAAGAAATTTTAAAAAAAACACACACTAAAAACCCCACCAAAAAACCACAAACCAACCAAAACAAAATAACAAGCAAAAACCAAAGGGAAAATTCAATAGAATAAAACATAAATATGGATTTAATCACCCTGAAACTTCACATAAAAATAATCTCATCAAATATGCTGGTGGAAAAAACATATCACAAAACCAGATGGAACAGCAGAGATGAAAATTAATATAAGTGAAAGGAAAGCATAGCTAGACATACACAAAAAAGAAAAAAAGAACACACACAAACTCTTGTTAAAAGGCAACCACGAGGCTGCAGAGAGGTTAACAACGGAGTTCCACAGGACCACCTCTAGAATACATCTAGTATATATGTAATATATATAGTAATATTCTGCAAGACAGCTTGTGATACAAGGCTGTGAGGCATCTCAAAGTAATGGCAAACAGTGGTACTACAAACAAATGAGTATTAAAGGAAAGGAGAGTAAAGGGTGAAACACAGTTGTAATACATGAAATGTCAGAAATTTAAGACTTTAGATGCAAGACTGATAGCTGAAAAGACAGACAAGCAGGAGGAGAGGGGTTCAAGAGAAAACAGCAATAGGCTAAATAAAGATAAGCAGTGTGCAGCCTGACCAAGTCCAGCAGCATAGTATGGGAGGTTGAGAAATGAACCTCTTAAAGTCCTCTTAAAATAGAGCTTTAACTAAATTATTTTGTACATTAAACCTGGGGAGGATCTTTTTCCCAAAACAACTCCCTTGTAATATTATATTTCAGGAGTTCCGGGATATGCCTTTCTTGTACACAGGTCTTGCCCATGTTTAAAAAGTGAAACCTTCCACTTTTAGGCTACCAATTCAAAAACAAGATTGCCGTTAGCAAACATCTGGTAACACAATTCTTCAGTAGATAGCATGAATTTAGTGACTTCAATACGCTTAAGGCCAGTGTCTGCTTCACAAAAACCTCTCTATTACTTGAATTTCATAGACAACATTAAGCAAATAAGCAATACAAACAAAGTACTTAAGGGTTTTGTTTCAATTAAGTAGGCACACAAGTAACAGAGAAGTCTAAACTGGGAACTTTTCCAGTCCTTGTCTGTGGATAGCTAGATAATTAGGCCTCCAGATTACAAAAAACTTTAAATATTTTGTGAGCAATAAAAATAGCCTTAAAAAACCCAAACAAAGCCTGCTCAGGGCTCTCTTCAACCTTCCCCAAAGACGGACTGAACGAGGCAGAAAGAACACATCGAGACCAATGCAGGTTTTCTGAAGCTCTGTCCCTCTCTGAGTCTTTGCAGAAAGGTTGTGGAGGCAACTACTAGAGGGCTGCTTTGAAACATCTCATTTGAAGATTTTTTTTTTAATTTTTTTTTTGTGATGTCCTTGTTCAGGTACAGACAAGAAAAGTCTGCAACATCCATGTAGATTTATTTCAGAGGCACAAGTGCAACTGAAAAATTTTATTACTTATTCCATGTCTAGCTCCATTTTAGGAAAAAAAAAACCCCAAATAATTTTCTATCTTTCATATTAATTGATGCTCTTATATACATCTTAAAAGGGCTCAGGTCTGGTGAGACACTGGACCAGACTTCCCAGAGAAGTTGTGGATGTCCCACTCCTGGAAGTGCTCAAGGCCAGGTTGGACACAGCTTTGAAAAACCTGGTCTAGTGAAGGTGTCCCTGCCACTGTAGAGGAGTTTGGAACTACAGCTGGAAAAGACTTTAGTTTTTCTAAAGCCCTTTCCAGCTCAAACCATTCCATCATTCTGTGATTCTATAGAGAGTATAAAAATGAATGATGGTATGGATATTTTTCAAAGGACTAGGGGAGGTATAAAGTGTTTAAAATTGTTGAAATAAAATCACGAGGACATTCTTAAGTGTCTTATTTCCCTTACTAATATATGACAATCATACAAAATAAAACAGTAAGTTCAAAATGTAGAGCGGCAGAGAAAAGAAAAGGATGTCTAGTGAGGGCAACCGGCTAGGAGAGAGGACAGAGAACAAGAGTTAACTGGATGGTTGAAGATAAATTGTTACTTCATTCAAAAATAATTCTGCCTATTAGGAGGATTAATAATAATTTTCAGATTTCTGAAAGACTAAGTGCCAACGGAAAATAACACCAGCAAAACCACTCTTTTCTCACATATTTGATGCAGCAGTAATGCGCAGTATTAAGCAGATGGTATAAAGAAAATTATATGCTTCTGTATGATGACTGTTTTCCTCAAAACCAGGCAATTTTAAATTCTTGATTTAAGACCCTATAACAAATCAGGTTCTGAGGAACTACTTTCAGTTACTGTGTTTGGGGGCAGGAGTATTAGGGGAATGACGGGGGTTGTTTGTTCCAACTTCTTCAAATAAAATATGCCTCATACCTAACCCACATCCATAACAAATCCCCATATCAAGCTCTGGATGAGGGTGGGGGTGATGAAAACTCATTTTTCATTCCTCCAACATGAAACAGTCATATTGAAGCACTACCAACCCTTTAAAAATATTATTTACCTCCTACCAAAAAAGAAAAATTCTCAGCAACCTTGAGACCAGCACAAACAGTGCAATACTTGAGAACTGCAGTTGGAGAAATGGACAGCACAGCAAACACAGCCCTGGACCCCTTAATTCAGTGTGTCACCAGACCTCTGACTCTTCATGCAACCTCTCCCACTTACTCCCAGATTAATTTTTTGTGAGACAAAGATGTAATCTCTTCCACCTCTGACAAAGTGCCAGATTTATCTTTCATCTTCTTGCTTTCCAGCATGTGTACTGTGGTGTCTCTTCTGCCAAGCAAGGTTTTGCCTTACTGCTGGAATGATTCAGCCTACCAGAGGCTCTTTCTGGTTCATATGAATTCTGGGTCTCCCCCAGAAACATTTTATCCATGCACACCGCTTCCCTAATTCAACCTACTTAATACAGAGTGCTTCACTTAGGCAGGCAAATGCAAATGCAAAGATGGCACTAAATCAGGCCCTATAAATAAATCAAATCACTAAAATCTCTGGAAAAATGTGTTTCACAGAAAACTAAAAAAATATTATCCTCTGTCCACCCTAGCCGTATAATGTATAAAAGACTACTTACATTAAACTAAGCTGTTTTGCCTAACCTGGACCCCCCTCTGAATTTCAAGTCCTTCTGAAAAATAGTTAAGAATTTACTAATCTCAAGAATATCTAAGAAATTTCACCTCTCTAGGAAGTGGGAGCAGAACGACACCAACACGGGCTGGCAACAATGCACAGAAAAAAATTTCAGCGTGTATTTCATGACACTCACCATTGATCAAGTCTATAAAACCTTTGAATCTAATAGAGAACAGATTACCGCTTAACTTTATTACTGGATAAAATCTTCCTGCAAAAACAGCAAAAACTAAGAACCTGTGAAATGAACGCTTGTAAAAAACCAATTCTTGTCTAGCATGAACACCCTCCAGACTACTACAAATGGCAAAGAATGGTAATGCTTAAGTTTTTCAAGTACTCACTGAATGCAAAAAGCAATGTTGTTTTTTTTATTTCACTTTTTCATCCAATTTAACACTTCCCATTGACCAACGTGTTTTAATAACTTAAGAAATGAGAAAAGTCTTTCAAACACATATACTCATATCTAAAAGCTGCTTGAACTTAGATGTTCCTGCAGAGACCTACTAGAGAATCATCTCCAATGAGTTACATGTAGCTTGCTAGTTCTGCGCTTTAGACACTTACTAATAGTTTCCCACATTTCAATCAGACATCCTCTCCAGTCCACGCAACTCAACTTAAAAATATTTATTTACAAAAGTGAATGACATGAGACACTGAGTGGATATGCTATTTTGGTACAGATAAACTTGATCCTTAACCTAAAAAAACTACAGTCTAAATTTCAGGAGAAGCATAGTAATGGGAAAAACATGCACAGAAACAAAGAGATAAAAACATTCTTTAGGGAGACACTACTTCTTGCTTCTTTGTTTATTTTCTCAGTGCAAAAGAATAAGTACCATATATACAAAAGACCTCACCATTTTTGGAAGCTTATAAAGAAAGGCAGATGCCTAGGATACATAAATGAGCCAACTGCCATGCACAGCTTCCTAGAATCCGGCTACCAGACTCCTCTCCCTTGCTACCACTCTATCACTAACTATAGTGAGACTGAAGATGCGTCCCCCTCTGGCATTCCCAATTTCAGGAGCTGTCTGTTGCTGTCTAAATTTTCAACAAGAAGGAGAAGATATGGGCAAAAAACAACAACCAGAGTTTTCCTGCATAAACTCTTTATGAGACTATCCAATCAAATATTCTGTGTAGTAGAAAGGAATGCGAAAACACGGTTGTCCGGTTGTCTGTTCACAGCTTGTCAACACTTCCGTTTGGGCTGGTTTTTTTTTTACAGAATATTTTTATCTGTACCAAAATTCACACCTTAAATGAATGAAAACCAAAGTTGAATGCTGCTTTCATGCTTTCGAGTGCAGAAAGAGGAAGCAAAGGCAAAAAGAAAACACTTTTAAATAAACTTTAAAAATTAATTATCGTTTGTTTCAGTTACACCCTGTTACTATGAAAGTATATTTCTATTCACTTCTAGGCAGAAAACAGTACTCTTGACTACATAAATAAGCTAATCAGTGATTCATACTCCTCCGATTACTCACCAAGGCTTCTTCCAGCTTCAAGACACCACAGAACTACGTAACGTACCACTCAAAAACAACAACAACAAAAAAAGACAGGTTGTTTCATCAAATGAATGCAGACTCAGAGTTCCTCCTGAGCTGCCTCTACTTCAAGAATCCCTAATCCAAGATGCTGAAGGTGTTACATAAATTAAAGAGTCACTAAATGCAAAAAGGCACCACACCTTTCAGAAAGTGTAACCAAAAAACAACAGTGCTGCAATAAGTCATGTTTTCTCAAAAGAGGAGAATATGAGCCAATTCTCCTTGCTTACACATAAGAGCCAATCTTTTAAGCAACATCCATGACTACAAGCTACTTCCCAGCGCACCTCTTCCAGCTGCCACTAAGTCTTGCAGCATGAAACTGAGAATATCCAGGTCCTGTTATTACCCACCACAGAAACAATCAGAGCTTTACAGTAATTTTCATCCCTAATATTTGAAAAAGGATCAGACTTCCAGGAAGGTACTTAGAAGGCCAGTTTCACAAGCCACTTTAAAGCTGTTTTTAATACCTTTGTATCTGTTTGTGGACCACTTCAAACCAGGTCCACCTCCTTCATAATTTGAATACTAAACTGTCATGCCAATGCCCCTGGTTCCCAAAGGTAGTGTACAGCCCGCCACTTTCTCTCCAAGTCATGCCAGGACAGAGCTGGAAAAAGCAGTAGGCAAGAGCTTCTGAAATCATCTCTTACATTATTTCACTAAATATTAAAATAAAAATATTTGTGGCCCTGGCGATTTGGGATGTTTAAGAAACAGCACAAGAAAAAGTTTAACTTTTTCCCATGTTCGTTCTTCCAGCAAGCAAGACAGAAACGTCATAAGCCATCGCATACTGCCAAACTCTCATGCTAAAAGTCCTACCATTCATTAGTTCATCCAGCACTTTCATCTGTCAAAAAAATTTATTTCACTCAAACATACGTATCATCCTTCATTATGTTGCGCTGTTTTTTTTTGTTGTCTCACCCTACTAAGAAAAACTATTCTGTATTCATATATACTGTTTGGTTTATGGTTATGTGTAATGTCTGAAAGCACACATGCTTTATTTTCTGACTTCTCTTGCTCAAGCTCCTCTACACTACATGCTGTTTTTCAAAATTCATCATCTTCAAGCAAAGGTAAAAACAGAGCCATCATTCTTTAACCCCTTTTCATTCTTTATTCTGGTTCTTTATCTTTTTAAATTTTCTATATCCTTTCAGATAATACTCAGCCCAGCCCTGATCATGTGAAGGCATGTGGTAAAGAAGATTCCATCAACCCAAGCCCACAACTCGACCACACTCTCTTTAACCACATGATACATCTCCTGCGTGCTTACAACAGCACTACAAATTAGTGAAAAGAGATTTAACATATTTGCACCAGAATGGTAACGTAGATCTGCAGAGGTAGTGCTACTAAAACCGAGTTGAACTGGAAGATTGTGTCACCTGCACAAGCATCAACCACCAACAGGCTGATTGCATAGAACTACCTAAAATTGCCTAGGATAAGGAAGCACTACTAATTGTTGGTGTGTTCCCCCTTCAATTTAGCAAAGTAAATCCTAATAAAACCAGTTTCTCTCTGTAGCATCCACATGCAGGACAAGAGTGCAATTTTCTTGCAGCCTACAAATGCTTTCCATTTTCCCATTCAATAACTTCCGCGGTAACTCAGTATTTGACTACTTGCCAGGCACTTCTTGCAGTAAGCAAAGACTTTCTCCAAAGTTTGAATAACTAAATTGAAGCACAATTGATGCATTATGCTTCACACACTTTAATATTTTGATATCATCCAGCAACTCAATAAGATTTTTCTACAGCTCTCTGGAATATGATGCAAGTTTAATCATCCTAAATAATTTTATTTTACATGTAAACCTTTCGTCCCAGAATTTACCTCCTTTCACAAAACATTTCTGATGTGGAACCGCAAAGGTCACAGGATATACTGTGGAAATCCTACTGGTAACTTTTCCCACTGTGATGACTCTATTTTTTCCTCCTTCCTACTCCAGCCCTTTGCAAAAGATGGCGCCAGGTTTTTGCGCTTTCAGGTGTCAGCAACAGTCAGAATAATACTTCCACAATTTCACAGCTTCAGTTTCTTTTGAATTCCCAGAACATTATTCACTGCTTCCGGTGATTCCTTGCAGTGGACAGTACCCGAGAGCTTCCTGTAAACACAGCCATAGATGTTCTTATAAAAAACTCCTCTACTGTGTACATACATCTAAAATAACAAGTTCATCTTCCCTGTAATAAGATGACTTGGAATTTTCTTTTTAATCCTTCAATATCTGTTGTCCTCAACAGACCCCTCCAAGCTCTTAGCTTCTAATATCTCACAAAAAGGTTGGGGTTTTAATTAAATTCTAAGCTTTTAGCAAGTTCCTACTAAAATTCTGTCATGGACAGATGTGTTGGCAGAATTGCATTTAATGTTCCAGGCTTTGTACTCTTTCCTGTTTTCCTCATTGATACATAGCTCACACTTCCAATACATTTGATAAAAAAATAAGATATTGAGCATTTCTGGGAACCTCATTCTTTAATTATGGCTAAGAAAGCTTGCATTCCTAACTCAGGCCGCCATCTTTCTTTCCAGCTTAATTCCCTACTTTCCAAATGGCCAGGAAATGTGATGTCACCATTTTATGCGCTCATACCCACAATATAGCAAACACCACATTTACCAACAGCAATTGTCTTCATTTTATTGCAAGTATGCCCTTACTAGAAACACACAAGAAGAAAGAGGTTTTGCCACATTATACTAAATAATACTTACACATCTGGACTCAGGAGCATTAAACAATTGCTTATCCTTGTCATAGTAGGAATGAATACAAATCCAACCATTCAGTAATATTAGCGATGACCTTCAAAAAACATAGGAGAACACTACACAGTCTTCTTCAACACTACAAGAACTTTATGCAACACCTGAAAAATTTAAGGTCCACTGGTTTTCCAAGCTGCCTAAACAATCCAGTCTTTGCACACATGTGAAAAACTGAAGGGTTAAAAAGCTAAAGACACTCACCATGGAGTTATCTGATCTGGAAGAAGAATTAACTATACTCGCATTGCTTGTTTCTTAGTCAAGAAAAACTTGTCAGCCAGGGAGCAAGGCAGTGCTCACAAAAGCACTTAATTAAGTTGGGATGACAATTTCAGTTTTTGAGATGAGCACAATAACACATTCCTTAAATATCCAGTGCCTTGCCACAGCTCCACCTGAAAGAGATTTAGAGGGTTGTACCTAAGCACATCTTTGGAGAAGTCTATTTTCCTTGAGATGTCTTGAAAATTTCACACTTTTTTCAAATAACTGAAGTTACTCCAGGCCCACTTGATTAGAAAAATGGCACGTACTAGATTACAACTATCTCTTCTTATTTGTCTCATCCTTCTTGCACAGACGATGCAGGAAGTACAGAAAAGGGTAAAAAAAAAGGCTGATTTTTGCTCTCTTCAAATTGAAAAAAAAGAGCCTAAAACGAGACCAATCTCCAGGCAGACTACATGTCACATTATGGCCACTCCAAGGTAGCTTGCAGTTAGTAAATGTGTGTATGTCACTATAATTTTATTTTGATTTGGTCAAACTTACACTTATACCGAATCTTCCAGCAGTGCTGTGGCACAGTAAGTCCTCAGAGACAATAAAATCTTGCTAAGAAAAAAGCCCATACTCAAAATTCTTCTTCACTCTTGGAAGAACTCACACCCTTAAGTTTATCACATCTTGTTTGTCATAACATCTATCACACAGATGAAAAAAAAGCTAACTTCAAGGGGTGGCAAGAACAAATTAAATTTATTCTCCCTCGTAGGACAACTAGGACAAATAATTAAATTATGCCTTCTGGTTGTTAATTGATTATGTCTATATATTTTCAATGGCTTTCCCACAAATTGTCAAAGTATACAGCATTATTATCTTGATTTTAAAAAGTTCAAAAAGTTCATTATTTAAGTCTAAGCAACAAGTAATACTAGGATTTATGTCTTTACATCTGTTTTTCAGGTTTTAGGGGGAAAAAAACCTTCAGTAACAAAATCAGACAGAGTTTTCCTGTATTTTTCTTTTTTGGTTTATTCCATTAAGTTTTGGGGTTTTATTCAATGTAGTTGTACAAAAAATATGAAAATATGTGGACTTTCCTTCATCATTGACAGTCTTTAAAAGACTGACTATTTTAGGCAATATTTCAAGATTTTAAAAAAATATTGTAGAAAAACACGTAACAAAAATGCAATCTATGTAGGATTGGCAGCATTGTTAACAGGTAATTATGGGTCTAAAATGTTAGTTGCCATAACAACCTGGAACAGTTCTATATCCATTATAAATCTTTTGCTCTCTCTTCATATGTATGCTTATTTTTAACCCTGACTTCCTCCTGATGCACTTTTTGCTAAGCAACCTCATTAGCTAAACTCCTACTGTGTCAGATTGGCAGATAAAATTGCAGGCATTCCCACTGCCAAACAAACATATTATCTTCACACAAGCTGCCAGATGTGCCATATATCTTATAAACGTGGGCTTGCACCTCCTTTAATTATGCTCTCTTCTCTTAGATAGCAGAAAATCTCCAAAATCTCTATCCCTTAATAGAGTGCTTAAAGATTTTAAACTACTATATCGCACCAGTTAAGGGCACAAAGAACTGCAATTCATGCATATGCTTAATACCATATGGTAAGTCATAAACCTCAAACTTGAAAAACATTAAAATAAAATTATAACTACCTTCTGCAATTTTACAAACTTGTACTATCTCCAAGTAGATTAAATCTTTATTTTAAAAATCTAAATTATTAATTAAAAATTAACTAAAAATTATAAAATTAATAAAAATTATTGTTAAATTAGTAATTTATAAAAATGTATTAATTGAAATTAATCAATAAAAACCTAAACTATTTATTTTACAGATCTATTTTTTGATTAAAAAAAACAAACTTAGACAAAGCTTGAAGAAAATTTGAACAAATCTACTCTTGCCTTCTCTCTGTCTCATAAATCTCTAATATTGACATGCATGTCACTTATTTGTGGAATTTTCATTAAAATGAAAAGCCATAACAGTAATAAAACTGTGTTGCCCCAGGAAACTGTATATAAATTAACACTGCCAACACAAGAAATCCATCAGAAAAATCAAGTTAAAATTGTTATTATTAAAAAAAATAAAGTGGCAAAAGATGAAGATATGCTGAAGTTAAAACTTACTCTGAGAACCAGTGCCAGTATCAGATGGAAAAAGTAACACAGGAATCATAAGAGCTGTGCAACACTTAAAAAGGAAATGGTTTTTTCCAATGAACTTCTAGTTTGTTCCTAACAGAACAATCAAATCTGCTTTTATGTATACAGGACGCAACAATAAAAGAGATGGACAATACTTTCAGAGCTGGAAAGCTCTTTTGTCTTGCTGTTCAGAAGCATTAAATCTTAAGTATTTTACAGTTACAGAAAATAAGAAAACAAAATTCAAAGATTTCACAGAAAAAGAAAAGTTTGAGGTTGGAAAGGACCTCTGCAGGTCATATGGTTCAAACTTCCTGCTCAAGCAGGGTCACCCAGAGGCACTTGCCCAGGACCATGTGTGCAGCAGCTTCTGAGTATCTCCAAGGCTGGAGACTCCACAACTTCCCTGAGCAACCTGTGCCAGTGTTCAGTCACCCTCACAGTAAAGCAGTGTTTCCAGATGTTCAGAAGGAATCTCCTTTGTTTTAGTTTGTGCCCATTGGCTCCTGTCCTGTCACTGGGCACCTCTGAGAAGAGCCTGGCTCAGTCTTCATTACACTCTCTCAATTACATTGATAAGATTTCCCAGTTTTCTACTTCTGGTGTGCAAGACTGCACATTTGGTCAGATTTAGAAGTGCCATTGTGCTAGTGTCAGGTAGGGACCCCACTGGATGAAAGCAAGCTCGCAAGTGAAAATGACACATCCTGTAAGAATTGTATATTTAAGCAGGTCTTCAAAAGAAAACACTTGAGCAAAGGAATCTTTAAAATATCAGTTTCCATAAAAACATCTAAATATTCTCATTGGTGATCTAGCCTTTTATTTCCTTCAGAAGTGGTAGATTGGCTGTCATTTTATGAAGCTCAAAGCATCAATAACTCGGCCTTCATCACACCAATTTTACCATAACAAAATGTAAGTCAAAGCCATTCACTGTCCCTTCTCCCTCATTATGACAGAACCTCAAATTCCAAATCAAATACATTTGACCTAAATTTTGCCATTTACTATGGCAATGTTAACTCTCTACACACCCTGGCTTGTAAAGCAACAAGAACAATTCCCTAAACACTATATGTTAAGCCAGCCTTCTGTAAATAAAAAGCAAACAAATCATTCTGCAAACCCTAGGTCATTTTACATACTCCTTGTTTACATTGCATACCATTATACCCACCTACTCTAGAAGGGTTTAGGCTTCAGGACCTTTTTCAGAAGAATTAATTTCGTGAGTAACTCCTTGATTATATTTCAAAGGTCAATTAAGAATTCTGCAAACGGCTCGCATCTCATCAAATTGAGAGAAGATTAAAACTCGAGTCATTAATTTTTTTTGATAAGCAGTGCAAATATGTATGAAAAATGCTAGTTCTTTTGCCTCAGGCTTCCTTGGCGCATCACTTAGTCTCATTTAGCACATAGGAAGGTACTTGGGGGAGGGAAAGAAATGAAAGGAATAGCAGAATTCTTAAGATTTTGTGCATATGTATTAATGTAAGCAAACAAGCTGTGAAACACCGAAGTCATGTTGCTGCAGCTTCAGATGCCCTTTTATTGTATGACCTTGTGCCTATCTATGCAAGGGTAGCTAAAAGCATTTCAGGAGAGTGAGAAAGGGATGGAGATAAGTCAGAGCAAAAAGGGGAAGGGATGGCTATGAAATGACAAAGTACAAAATCAATGTTTTTCATTATTTTAGGCAATGAAATAAAATGGTAACTATCTCTGGTTCTAATCAACATGTAAGGTCAAAGACAAATATCATTATTTATAATTTTTCTTTCTACTATAAACTTCAATCAAGTACAAAGGCATCAGGGAAGCATGCAAATTACTGTAGGTTTTTAATAATACTAAAATTAACTTTCTTATTTAACACAAAAAAATATTCACTATCCTATCAAGTCTAAGGGAAGAATTAATACATGTTTTTCAAGTTTAGATCTTTGATCAAAGTTTGTTTTTCCAAGATCTATAGTGGTTCAGATCTTACAGAGAACTAATATGCTGATGATATTACAGAACAGAGACTTTGCTGTGGTAAATGATGAATTAAAAGCAACATTAGGTTTATGTTTAGCATGAAACATTCCATAATATTTTTGAAATTATCTGAAAGCAGACTGGTATAGTAGTCTACATTAAAAATACTTGCATTTTAGATTAGATCACGCTTTTGTTTTATTTCTCAAACTTTACTTCAAAATATGAACATTTAGACAAAATCATAAAATATTTATGAAACCTGCCAAATAATTAAAACATTAAGTCCATTAGCTTACAGTCCTATACTTTTGTCAATAAACTTCCTTGACTACAACTTTCAGTTTTATATTAATACTAGATTTTCTTTTTCTCTGTAACTGTACAATTACAGAATTTTAAAGAGAAGCAAATCACGAGACAAAGAGTCGGTAGTCCCACATTTACAGTTTATATTTGGAGGAAGGGATTGAAGGACACAACAGATCTTATTTTCAGCTGACACTTAAGGGTTTTTTTTTCCTTCAAGTCAGTTTTCTCAATTGTAATGCTCAGCTACCCACAAAAGATTTCAGTACATTTCTAACAAGTCATGCTGAGTCTCAAAGTGAAGGAAGACAAACAGGTGATGGGGATGTGGCACTCACCACACCCACAAAGCAGCTGTTTCGCAGCCTAGGGATGGTTGTCTTCATAACTGTCCATCTGCAACTGGACTAACACAGTGAATTATATTTTATAAAGATCTCTTCTGCAAACACGCTGCAGTATCCTGAGCCATTATCTACAGGATTATGGGTAGGTAAATTATAAAAACCTTTATGCAAATCTTTAAAGAGGAATTTGCTATAATATTTTAAGAGTATCATAAGTTTTAGTTCCACAAGATTCCAGCATCCATACATTAATTTAGCCCAAGACACAAATTATTTTCTTCGTTATTTTTGCAACAAATTTTTTTTCTGCTTTATTTAACTTTCTAAGTAAAAGCTAAATGCAGGACACCTGAATAAAATAAAAAACAATAAAGCCTACTGCACACTTGAACAACATTGAGATTTATACTGAATAAACATCATTCATCTGTTAAACTCAGTACCTTTACATTATGGCAACAATCAATTGTGTTACATCTCTCTCCAGTTCAGTAAAACACTATTGAGTAAAGGTGAAAAATACTTTCTGATTTCCCCTTTTACACTCTTAATCACGAAATTTCATGCCCTGTACTTATAAAATTTTTATTAAGAATCAAGTAAAATTTCAAATTTACCTATTCAAATATTGCTGTAGAAACGTTACATCCTATATAAGTGATATCACAGTTTCCTTGCGGAAAAATCATAAATGCTACCATAATTACGATTTGAGTTAAGGATGAAAGAGACGGAGCAGATGGAATGCAAGAGATAAACATTTACATGCAAATATCTTTGTTAACAGGAAATGTTTTAGGAGAAGCTATCAAAGCACATGGAAGATAAATGTTCATCTATTTAAGTCAGATATATTTGAAAGTCTCTCCTAGCAGCAAAGTCAGCTGAAGACTGCAAGCAATCCAGAAACAGTCAGCATATGACTCAAAAAGAGCAGCAAAGTGGTTTTTTTTTTCCCCAGTTCCCTTTCCAGAAGTCGATAGGAAACACTTAGCACAGGTCTGGATGAATATTGCTTCCCTCCTCTTGGTAAGGGAATTTGGTGCTCAACTTAAGCAGAATACGCTGAATGCAGTATTTGGACGTGTTCTCCCCCCACAACACCACTATTTCCGATTTACTCACAGAAAAGTTAAAGCACTCACTAATCCCTAATTTTCACTTGCTATCTTGTAACCAATCAGCTGACATCAGGAAGCCTGCCTGAGGTATCTGTTCAAAGAGCTGGCTTAACAAGGGCCTGTTCAGTAAATACACACCTGCCACAGCTGTCATGATGACAAAGAAAACACTCTTTTGCTCCTCTTTCTTAAAAGGCTGAAATTGTAAAATATTGCTACCTCTAAAACAATCTTTAAATAGTACACGAAGCTCCACAGCCAAGAAGCTGGAGGTGTGGCTTGGGCAGCTTTGTATGTGATGTTTATTTATGAAAATCTTATTGAAGCTTTCTTTAAATATATGGATGTTATATAAAAAATATGTAATAATATACAAATAATGCAGGTCCCTCAAGGAGGCATTCATATGACTCTCCAGCAGTGCTGTGACCTCTCACACCTGGGGATCGCACCTGCAATGGATCAATGGATCCACCTACACTGGATCAAGGAGAAAGAGGCAAAAGAAGAATAAAGTTTCAAGATACGCATGGTTTCAAGAGTGACCACAGCCATGGTACTAGGTCCCAACTCCACTCCTCAGACCTGCTTGCTGATGCACAGAGCAGGTGGAATCACCCCCTGAGATCTCAGATCTGAATGAAGCTTAAAGCAAAAGGAACCTGTCTGAAGGTAGTGGGGGAAAAACACTGAGAAGGTGGTTGGTTTTAGAAGATGAGATGAACAGGTTAGCAGACTGAAGGATCTCTGGGCTGGCGAGGGGTGATCCTGATCCAGGGAGAAGGTGCTGAACTCTTGGACACACCACAATTTCCCAGTTTACAAATCTGAAAATTGTGGCAATCCATGGTACAAACTTTAAAATGCTACCACACACTGAAAATATAAAAACTAATAAGTAAATAAATCTTTCCACCGAGCAACTTCCCGGCTGAATAAACTACATTCTTCCCAAGAGACAGGCCTAGCTGCCTTCAGGGCTTTGCATTCCAGCTCATTACTCACTTTGCACCTTCATAACACACATCCATGCAATCACTTTTCCACTTCAGACTGAATAAATAGTTCTTTTGCAGTTGCACTTGTGGAAACTAATAAATACATAAACAAGCTACAAAACCAAGATCTGAAGTAGGCCAATTACAGTCACTGAAAACTAAAAAGTGACAAAACAAGCAACAAAAAAAATCGAAAGTAACCCAAATTGTTTTAATGTTAACTTCCCTCACCGAGAAAAGGAATGTTTAAAATAGGGCAGAGAAGATTTTATATCACTTCTGCTTGCAGTTGCTAGACACAGTGTCTTTGGTGGCTGGGTTAAATAGTCATCACCAATTAAAACTTTTCCTCATGCAGCCATTCTCTGGCCCTTCTCACAAGAGCTGAAATTTCTTCCAGACTGACTCAAGAGGCAGTCACTCTTCAGTCTCGCCAAGAGGCACTTTCCAAACCCTTAACATTGTTGACTGTTCTGTTCTCTGTTCTTTTCCATTTCTCAGCATCTGGTTTTGAAATAGACAACATCACAGGGCAAATGCTCACTACAGATGCAATTACATCTGCCCACAAACAATTTCTACTCCACCTGTACTTACATCTGTACGTGGTTGTAAAATCTCCTGTCACTCCTGAGACTTTTTGAGTCACTGCTTTTCGAGCTGCAGTCACACAAACAGAGTTAGTCATAAAGGGCTGACTGAGTACAAGTACCAAAACAAAGAATACTTTGTGAATAAAACACTACCTTCATAAAACAACAACAAAAAAATCTACTTATGCTACCACCTTTAAGCCTCATTCATCCCTTGATATTGCTCTGCTGTCAATATCATATCAACTGCTTCCCAAGCAGATTATTATAAAAAGAACCAAGAGTTTTGGATAATTTCTGGTCTTCAAAAAAATCCTAGCTCATACAATGACAACATCACATCAACGAGCTCATCATCACATTGAAATGAGAAATGCACAAAAACTTAGAATAATCTACAGTCTTTAAGAAAAAAAAATCTAGGTAGTCTTAAATGACTCGAAAAAATCTGGAATCAAGAACTTCATTCAAAAGGTCCTGTATGGATATTGCCCTGTCCTACAGATTTAACATGTATTTCTTTTTCAGCTCTTGCCATTTGATATCATAATTACCAGTAGGAGAAGAAGGTACATTACCCAAAGCCAATACATTATTACCAGAACAAGGATTATTGCACAATGTCTATTCCTGAGCATAACTCTCAGCTCCCTCAGATCTGTATTACTACTGCCTAATACCAATTTGTGGCAGGCAAAAACCCATACCATTCTCCATCTTGTTCAACTCACTAGTCTATTTTTCCTATTTAGTTTTCATCATCTTAATTTTCTAGTCCTTAATTTATATTAATTCTTAACCAACATGCTCATATACCTGTTTTCATGAAGTCATAGAGTGGTTCAGGTCACAAGGCACCTCCGGAGGCCATTCTAGTCCAACACACTGCTCAGATCAGGCTAAACCACACAGCAGGCCTATCACGCCTCTGGGCATCTGCTCTGATTTTACCACTCATTAAAAAAAACAAACCAAAATTGTCCATATTCCAATTTGTGTCCACTGCCCCTCATCCCACCACCATGAGAAAAGCACATGGCTCTACCTTTCCTGCATCTTCCAATCAGGCATTTCTAGACCACAAATAAGGTCTCCTCTGAGCCTTCTCTTCTCCAGGCTGAACATACCTAGCTCTCTCAGTCTTTCCTTGAATGTCCTGTGGTCCAGTCTCTGAGCAGCTTGGCAGCCTTTTGCTGGACTCATTCCGGCATGCCTGTGCCTTTCTCGTCATGGGGAGCCCAGAACCAGGCACATCACTCCAGATGTGTCTCTCCAGTGCTGAGCAGGAAGGAAGGATGGGTTATGCGTACTCCAGCCTCAAGAGGCTGTCAGCCACTCTTGTTGCAAAGATGCACTGCTCCACCAGGACACCCAGGTTCTGGAAAACTATTGTTCAGCTAGCTGGCCCCAGCCTGTGCTACTGCATGAGGCTGCTGGTCCTCCCCAGGGCCAAGACCTTCCATCTCCCTTTGTTAATCTTCATGAAGTTCCTGTCAGTCTACTTCTGCAACCTGTCCATGACCCTTCAAGCACAGCCCTGCCCTCCAGCACACTAAAGACATTAGACTGACCACCAGCAGGACTTGCATCCCTGATCACATCTTTGAATCTGGGGGTTCAGCCAATTTTACACTCATCATCTATTTGCAGAGCTCGTATCTCCCCAGCTCAGAGAAAACTAAACTATGAAAAACTGTGTTACAGGCCTACTAAAGCCAAGATACGGGTCACGTGCTACCTTGTTCACCTCATATTACAGAAAGCAGTAAGAGCCATCAGGTATGATTTGTCCTTTTCATACCCATGTTGGCTGCTGCCACCACCCCCTTTCTTGCCTTTCAGGTGTTTGGAAACTGTTTCTATAATGATCTGTACTTCCCTGTACCCATTTTCTAATCCATTTTAAGAACTGGTGTGATGCTGCATTTTCCCAGTCCTGCAAAACTTCCCCCAAGTGCCATGAACTTTTGAAGATAAGAGAAAGCAGCCTCACAATATCTGCCAACCCTTGGACGCATTCCAACTGGTCCCACAGACTAGCGCATGTCTAAGTGGTTAAGTGATGCCTCTGTCCACATCTCCTCAGGTACAGTCTCACTCTTACAGCCCCTGAGAGGTTTGGGGATAAGTCCTTACCTCTGAAAACTGAAGCAAAGAAGGCATCGCGTACATCCTCTTTCCTTTGTCCCTGGGTCCCTAATCTCAGTAAACAATGGGCTCACACTCCCCTTAGCCTCCTTCTTGCTGCCAGCGTACTTACGGAGGAAACTTTTCCTATTGTACTCCAGCTCTTTTTTCTACCTTGTATTCCAGGTGAGCTTTGGCTTTCCTGACTCCATCCCTATTATGAGCATGCAATGTCTCCATATCCTTCTAAGTAGCCTCTCCCTGCTTCTCTCTCTGTGAATTCTTTTAGTGGACAGGCTCTGTTCATCCCTAATGCCATTCTGCCACGCCTGCTTAACTCTCTGCACAAGGCAACAGTCCGTCCCTGTGCTGCAAGAGGCTGTCCTTGATCCACCAAGTCTCTTGAACCCCTCTGCCCTTCAGGGTACCTCCCAATGGGATCCTGCCAAGCAAGTCCCTGAAGAGGTCAAAATCTGCTCCTCAAAATTGAAGTCTTTAATTCTGCTGTTAGCCTTGGGGACTCTTCTCAGGATCTCAAACTCAAGGCTCATGATCATTTCAGCTGGCACTGCCCTTAACCGTACTCAAACAGCTCTTCCTTGTTTGTGAAGGCAGCATCTCTAGGAGTCTCTGACTGTGAGGCTTTCACCAACTGCATAAAGAAGGCTTCATCTGTTTCCTGCTCTTGATAGGCTGTAGCAGACACTCACAGCAATATCACCTGTCCTGATTTATTCTCTGATCCTTACCCATAAGCTATGTACACTGTTTTGCTGCTTTGCTTCTTTCACACTCCTTAATCAAAATCTTCATATAAATTCCACATGAATATTACATGAATATAATTTTATATAAATATAAATTATATATGCAAAATAAATTGTGTACCTTGTGAGTAACATGAATTTCATACAATGTAAGTGAATTTACATAGTAATTTGAGGAGGTTTTTTCATACTAGGTCAGCCGGTCGGATTGAGAAATTTATTTAGTCTAGAGGAAAACATCAGACTTTTTATTCAAGAAGTTCATTGTACACTTTTACCCATGTTTTCTTTAAGCCATTGTACAAATACCTATTTGTTGAATAGGCCATATTTGCTTGATGCAGCAGTTGTCTTTGTGCAGTCACCTGCTTCCAGGTGACCAACATTTTTCACTTGGTGGTAACCTCCTCCTCCTTACACACTTGATGAATTCTAGCAGAGAATGTTTTCCAACAATGTGCTATCAACATACTCAAAAGTACATACCTGTCTGAATCCTCCAAAGAAGTTGCTTACATGGTTCTCCACATTTGGAGAAATAACTTACACACAAATACGATATCTACTGTATCACTCGTAAGACAAACAGACATCTCTTGGCTTCAGACAAGATCCAACACAAAGGCATTAGCAGGACCATGCAATGAAAAACCTGGGGCTGACAGGGTGGAAATTAAGATTATATTTATCACAAAATTCAAAACACAAACTGCAGTTTACAGCTTACAGGTGGCATGACCTAACAACTCCCAGTGCCTGTCTCTCCTCTTGTTTTTATGCCCCTTGTCCTTTCAGCTCCTTCGTTCCCTTGTGCTGCTGGCTATGATGCTTGTCAGACTTGAGTCAAGTCAATTCGCTAAGTCAGATGAATCCAGAAAAACAACAACATTTTCTCAGGGATAATGAACTATATATCAGCTCTCAGTGATCTCTGATGACTAAAACTATCTAAGGAAGCTAGCTGAAACATGAAGGCAAGGGAGGAGAGGGAGTAAAAATGAGCAGAATAATCCCTTTACTCAACAGTAAGGTATTAGGCTGGCTCACTGTGACCTGTGAAGCTGCAACCTAATTGGAAACTTATACTGGCTTAACATCTACCTGCAACTGCAGTCTAATTAGAAAGCAGAGCTCTTACTGCCAGCCTGGAGGAAAGTGATAAGAGACCACCTATAAAGCCTGGAGCCAAGGCAACCTGCTCCCAAGCACTGCAACCAACAGACGCAGCAAGCCATCTCTACTGCTAGTACAAGGGATACTTCCTAATGTCACTGCAAATCTCACTCAGCTGCATGTTTTCTTTATTTCTTTCAAGAAAGTCCACAAGTTGGGAGATTTCAAAGCCAGCCATGAGCCTGGCACACACAGTGGAGAAGCTGAGGAAGGTAAAGGCTATGTTAGCAGATGTCAGCTATACCAAAGAAGAAAAATTAATGACAACAGCTGCTTCTGTTTGTATGCCATGTGCTTACTGAACCCTCATTCATGAGAATAAGTTAAGAGAACACAAATGTATGAGAAAGATGCTTAGTTCATACTGTTTGTTGACTTTCTCTAAAAGAGTACAGTATGTCTGGTTCATGTTTATACAAGTCTAGGTTTTTGAAGCTAAAAATAGTTTTATCCCAAACAGAGTAAATAGCTGTCAAATCCTGAGAACTGTTCTTTAAAAAGGCAGAAGAACACAAGGAAGTTTGGGGGTTTTGCTAACTCAGCAACGGGTGGAGAGCTAGGTCATCTCTCCCTCCTCAGGAACACAAGGTTAACTGGAGAACCTCTGTGTATGTCCAGCACTGTACATTGTAAGTTTACCTCTAAGTTCCACAATCTTATTCTTTTTTCTTCCCCTGAAGTTGTGATTATACTGCAGAATAGACTGGGAGCTTTAAAAGCTATTTCCTCTGAAACAAATATGTACCAAATACCTCTTTTCTTCAGGAAATGAAAAGAAAAATCACTCACCAAAAAAAAAAAAAAAAAAAAAAAAAACCAAAACCCACCCTTGAGCTTTTATTAGTTCAGAGTATTACTTAATTATACCCTTCCATACAAAGTAGGGTCCTGATAGAAGACTGGTGTTTTTTCAAGTCTGCTGAGAGTATGTGGGTGGGGGGGCTAGAGGTGTAGGGAAAAATATGCTTGTTTCCTCTGCAAGATACACAGTATATAAAATGCTGAACAAATTAAAAATGTATTATCTAATTCAAGTCTTCCTGTTTGCTAATTTTAACTACAGTTTAAATCTGATAAAAGCCCACTCACCTTTGGACAGAAACAACATGTTTTGGAGTGAAATAATGCATTGCATTTTAAAAGTAATATTTTTCTAGTGGGTCATGTCCTCAATGCATTTAATTTCTTAATAATATTCTAAAATCTACTCTAAAATGTACTTTAACAAGGTTACTCTTTCAAGCCCAGGAGGAGATGAGACAAAAAATAAAAAAGATATCTTTGAATGTCAGTGTGTGTGTGGAAGCAACATTACACATGCTAATGATTAAACAAGATTCAGAAACAAACACAAACATCACATACAAGGCAAAGCAAAGGAACTGAATCTGTTCCTGTACCTGACACAAACCTGCTCCTTCCCTAATAAGCACTACTTCGGCTATTGCCTCTTCACAGCCTGCATGCTCAGAAATGAAATTTGTGTAACCGTCATAAGACAGATTTGCCTTTTCAAAGTATTTCGATGTAGCAAGGTGGGAAAGGGTACAAAGTAATCCCAGCAAAGAGGTTTGGGTGCGGGGGAAAGTGACAGGGAAGAAAGAAAAAAGGGAAAAAGAGATGAAACAAACCTTACTAACTAGCTCAATAAAAACAAATTGAACAATTATCTATAGTAAGTAATGATAAAAATGCCCAAATTAAATATTTTGCAGTTTTCTGATTGTAACTGTTTCATTAGCTCACCACAAGCTATGAAAAGTTTGAACCTTCTCAGCTGATTCAAAATCTGTTCTATAAAATAATAATTTTATTAATACTGCAGCTGTAGTCACTATTAACAAACATAAATGACGGCTGCATCAGCACCGACCTGCAGCAAAAGCACAAGGGAACATAAATTACATGCTGAGCAGCAAAAGGGTTAGACCTCAGAAATCAATATTTAAGCAGACAGGAAAATTCCAGGCACTGTACATTGAAAACATGAAGGAAAGCATCACTTCCCTTTGGTTTTTTTGCTATAATGTGGCTTACTGAATTTTATCTCATCTTACTTAAAGGTTTTTGTTTTTATGGGCATTGCTTCTTCTCTTGTTGAGGTTGTCATTGCTCAGGTTATAGATTTGTAGGTAATTCAGATATTAGTTTACAGTTGTATAACAGGTCCCGTACTAAATTAGGGATGCTTTTACTCTGCAGTGAATTCAAAGTATCTCACAGCTTCACTTCCATTAAGAGGCTTCATATCTGCTGTGACCAAAGTCAGAAGTTAGCCCAGGACAGAGGATGTACCCACACACGAAGGGTTACCACAACACCCTGGCCACAGAAATACATGGCATTTCTTTCCTGCTTCAGAAGCAATAATCTGCATTAGCAACCACTATACATTACTTATTGTATTTCAGGGCTTTTTTCCATCTTGTCTGAACACAAATCTTTTTCATACATCACAGTATTTTTCCGTCACTCTCCTCCCCAAGTAGTTCCTAGGTGCTGTTTTTATTTATCCTCTTCCAAATAGTAAAATAAGTTTACTTTTTTACCCTACTTCTAATCTGGCTTCTCCATCTCCTACATGACAAGATGCGATTTGATTACTGCTAAAAATTGCACACAAGTGAGTGGGAACAGAAAGCAGAGCAATGAGGTTTCCAGTCAGGGCAACCTACAGAAATGTAAAGCTAAAGATTAGGAGCAGACGTAGACAGGGACAGGGAAGGACGCCACCTACACTTACAGCAAGCTGAAGCAGCCATGCAAACATAAAATAACTTCACATACACTAGTTGTCTGCTTTTTACTTTTTCTATGAGAGGGTCCAGCCAAAGGGTGCCAAACAGAGGGTTCAAGGTTGCCAGATGTGCTGACCCTATGCCTCGCTCTGTGAGCAGGAGCACACGAGCTCTGCCCATGCTCTGAGCCAAATGAAGCCACGTGAGAAGCAGCAGTACTTTAACTTGGGTCTGAGCCTCCAGCGCACTCCAAAATAGCCCAGAAAATTTGAAGGCAAGGCAACGGTTATCTTCAGGAGAAAAAAATAAATACATATATACACACACACAAGCAGGCTGAGAGTGAAAATGATGATAGGACAATGGCACAACAGGCAGACACACTACTCAAAAGCAGGGCTGGCTTGCTCCTCTCCATGCAGGTAAACTGTGAGAAACCAAACAAGCACTGCTCCTTGCTGTGCTTTGGACTTCTAGCCTTGCCCACTCTGAATGCCTCTAAATGCCTCAAATAATCTGTAACACCTTCCAGGCTACCAAGGTGCTTTTCAACCCTGTTTTCCCTTCAATTCTGAAAGGCCAGCACAGCACCATTTTGCTTTTTGTTTACCCTTCACAATGCTACCAAAACAGCAGTTCCAGGTAATGCCTCTTACTGACATTCACAATTCACAAAGCAGCAGCTGACTTTATGCAAGCAATGAAACACTTCCACTTACAGCCTAGGCTTCTGACCAAGAGTGGCAAGAGTTGACCAGAACTGGTCACTTCTCCCTGCTCACAGTGCTGCAGTTCAAAATACCGCTTGAACTCCTTGAGATACAGATATCAGAAGCCAGAAAGTTGCACCACTCAACAGAAGGCTATGTCACAAGCAACAATACTGTTACAAATGCTCTGATGGTGCAAAGATGGCAAAGGTGGATTTGTCCAAGATTGACCTAATACCTTGAAACTCTATCTATAACAAACAGGTTTCTCCCCTTGTTTTAATTTAGTAGTCCAGATTCAGAACAACATACTAATATACTTCAAATATTGAACTAGAGAAAAAAAAGGAACAAGGGAAAAGAAGGAGCAGTTTCTCAGAAGGCTGCATTTTATACAGCTTACACTGGATGGAAGGGGTAAGGCTGAACAAAATAGTATTGTAACTTAGAAGAGTAAAAGAAAAAGCAAAACCAAACAAATCAGTGTAGATAAGCGAGTGCAGCAGCTGGCCTTGAAAGTGAAGTAATTTTGTGTAAATTCAGCAAGAAATCTGTGTCGATGAATGAAAACCCAAGACATTTGTTACTCATATGCCAAAGCCGTTACTATTAGTACGAAAACTTTACTTTTATTAAACTCACGCCTAAATTTCTTGATGAAAAAATGGCTTATCTAAATGTCCAAAAGCACTGATACATTGTGCAGTAACTATAAAGTCTTCCCTGTGCCTCTCCGCTGTTCACTTTATACCAAGTCAAGTGTACTTGAGAACAACAGGGAATCCTTGGAATTAGTCAATAGATTGACAGTGCACTGTACTGAATGAGCCAAATAGGATCAGGATGTTTACACGCATTCTTTAGCAGACATTAATTGCACTGGACTAACAAGGTAGGCTTCTTTCTGTTAAAGGTGCTACTAACAAATAACACAGACAAAAAAGCAAGCACAAGGTTTACTGAAAAAGAAAGGCAGGAAAATATGTTTTTCTGATCAAAGAAGTACTTAAATTCAGCTCTGCAATGCATTGACAAGTTAAACAGGAAGTAAATATCAGTCAGCTTGTGGGGTGAAGGAGAATATGAAGACTTAAGCATCCAAGGAAAAAAATTCAGCCACCTTAAATAAAACATATCCATCCTATCACATAAAGAAATGTAAAAGGGGGAAATATAACCAGAATTTCTTAGCAGCTCCAAACACAGACCCAAGCTTTTGCTATTTATTTCATAATGTAATGAATGACCCAGATAAGCTTTCAATTAACAAATTTTAAAACCACTACATTCCGGGATTGCATTTGCCAATCTATGGACTAGTCAACAAATTCATTCACGCACAGTTTCTCTGATTTTTACCCCAATAAAGCAAGTCATAGAGCAGCAAAATCTTGAAAATTCAGTTCTCAGCTGCTTACTGTGGACTAGTAAATTTTTTCGCCTCTCTATTAAAATAAAGAGACCCAGAAAGAGACCCTGTTTGAACTTCACCCTTCTGTAGCACAAAACAGCAAGTTGCCACCTCATGTGTGGAACAGCATCACTGTGCAAGAGCTCAGTAACGCAGGACATGGTGAGGGTTCTCCTGCTTCCAAGCTCTCAATCTTTTCCATGCCTCAAGAAATGCATCTTTTTTCACTAGACACTGCTTCCCAGTTAGCTTTCATCTGACTATACCCTTACACTTCCACATAATTCAAATTTATTCATGGGTTGGTGGATTCATTTTTATAGAAGAAGAATTCAGGTTTAAGTGAAGCAAAAGGGCAGAAGTCTCATCTATATGACATTTACATTACAGCTTTCCTTCCCGAGTTACATCCATATGAAATCTATATTAAAACACAAATTTCATGACCTTTTGGCTCCCCTCTCTCAGTTATACATTTCATAAACACTTACATTGGTCCTGTGCTGAAATTCATTTTGAGTCATGCAGGTGACATAAAAGTTATTTCCTTTCTGTACAAGGCAGAACTTAAATAGAGCACAACTGACCTTTCAGATCACAACAAATATTCAACACTATTTGTACAGGAAAATTTAGGTTGCACGCATATCTAAGGATGTAATTTTCATATTTCTTTCAGGTGCCCTAGAGGTTTACACAAGCCCTATACCCACTCATGCCACCAGCTAACATGGTCCTCATCAGCTGCACGAGCACGGCAAATCTTTTTACAGATGCACAGTGAGCTAACTGGGCTAACAAACTGACCCATGCTCCATACTTTCTTTTTTTTGTTTCCAGTCCACACGAGTACACAATCACTTGCGCATCAAAACAACTGGGAGAAGGCAGAAATATGAGAATGCCTCTGAGCCTGACAGGATGTGGTAATGAGCAGTCAGACATTCTACCTAAAAACCATAAAAAGAACCATGAAAGTAGAGCCTAAGATTATTTGTCAACAGATTTCCTCTCATCTCCAATACCTTTCACCATATACGTTCTCCATTCTGAAATAACTGTGTAGTCTTCCCCCAAAATACCAACCTAAACCAGAATATGTTAATGTTTTACTTTTCAGGATTGTTTTGTTTCTTTTCCTTTTTTTCAGAGTAGCGAATTTAGCTTTATTCTTTAACGGGGCAGCATAACAGGTTATATATAATTTCTGTAAAGTGAAAAAATTATTTCTGCAATAGTCTTCATTGTAACAAATAACGTTTGCATTTGCAAGGCTCTATAATACTAAGGAACACCTTTAAAGATTTAATCTGTTTTCCTTTAGTCATGACAGATGACGTGCAGCTAAGGACCTCCCCCACTGTTGTTAATTTAGTTTTCTCAGATTTCTATAAAACCAATTTTAAAAAATTAGCATGCATCCAATCCAGGCACATTATCCATCTGAGAGATCAGAAATAAGATGTCCATCTCAGCACGTCAGTATTGTCCACTATAATTTAGACATTCTTCAAAATGCATTTGTAACCAGGAGGGTAATAGCCCTTACATTAAAAAAGCCCTTCATTAAGTGGCTCCCATCACACAGCCCATTACAGGCTCTCATGCCCTGACCTTGCATAGCCCCAGAGTAATGCTGCTTTTAACAGGCAAAGCAAACAGGGTAAATAAACTGTCTTCTCTATCTAGGGGTAAAACCACCAGTAAACGTATTATTAATATAGATAAAATCCCCCTTTGCACATCTCCAGTGGTATAAGAAAGCACTATTATTTACTCTGTCTTCTGCAAAATTAAGTTATCTACACACAATGAATAATCCCCTAAAATAACTGGAAAATATCCATAGACAAAATTGGATTTCAGCTTAAGAGCATTCTCCAATTTCTGTCTTGTTTAGCATGATGTATAAAAAGAACACACACGAAAACATAATGCATGCTCTGAAGGGTTTGCATTAACATCGAGAAGATGTCTTTCTTTAGAGGGACAAAGACCACAAGGTAAATACTTGGTCTTCACTTTTTGTCACCATGTCTACAAAAATACAGCACCTGCTTACCAGCCCTGCCTACAAAATGCAAATGTACAGCTGCAGAACCATTTCCACGTATGGAGCATTTCAGTAGTCTTGGACCATTTGACCTAGGAATGATGGTTCAGGGAAAAGTGTCTATTTTATTTAAGAGATATTTAAAAAAAAATGCATGGGTGGGAGGCAAGGATTAGTACTCAGCTTTGCACACTTCCTGTATGGAAGACCAACATGTTTAAAAGAGAAGTCATGTGCAACTCCAAAACAAGCAAGAAGAGCTGCATTTCCCCATGTTCCATAACAAAACCAGGCACTCTCTTTTAGCCCATAGCAGATACCTGAAGCCTTCAAGGAGCCTACACACAGTAAGACAAGGCTGACAGAGCAAAACCGTAGACTCCTTGAGAATATTATTAATAAAGACTGTTTCTGGTTGAGAACGTTCCTAAATGCCAAACAGCTGGAAAGCAGGAGAGCAGTCAGGGCATGGATCAGCACTTATTTGTCCTACGTCTACACTCTTGCCTAGGCAACTGCTAATGGCTACACTCAAAATCAGCAGATCTTTAGCTTGATCTAGCACAGTTGCTTTCATGTGCTCTCAGAAAGCTGATGTTGGAAATCAGGTGTTTTGCCAGGTCTTAATAAGTAATCCAAAGATTTTATCATGTAAGCTGCAGTTCGGACAATTTACAAGTTGGTATTTAAAGATGTACTCAAGCACCTGCTTTAAGTGCTCACTTTATTGTGAAATTAATCATTATTACTGCATTTATTTTTCCCATAATAGGAGATAAGTGGCTTTTGCCTCTGCTCACAGCTTGAGAAATACAATGTAGGTCAGTCTCAAAAAAATCTGAAGTGGCATTAATTACTCAGAGGTAATTATGCTTGCTTCACCAATAGCATTTGCTATTGCTACACTTGTAAAATGTTTTCCATTAGGAGAAGTTTTTGTATTTTCATAGCACTCTGAAGCACATGCCATTAGGTCTGAAATTTCCCGTGATTCATCATCACTCTCCAAAGCACAACATTGATTTAAACCACCACCCACCTTGAATCAAAAGTAAAACATTGGCACTTGACAATTTAGCACTTGCCATAACATTAGCAATTGTCAGTTTTTTCCCTTTTGCTATTTTTTGATGTATCCTATTCTCTCTTGCACTCTTTATTTTGGGGAGTTTTGTTGTTTGAGGGTTTTTTTGATAAGTCTTTCAGTAGGTACTGAAGACTGAAAATTGTCATTTGAAAATTGAGTAAAATCCTCTATAACTACAATGATTCCATGTGAACCTGGCAAAGTTAGAGCCCTGAAAGCTGCATACTCACTGTAAGGGTATTACCTTCTTATCAGAGTGGTAAAACAGTGCTCCTCCCGAGACAAATCTATACCTGGAGCCCCTATTTTATTGTATTCCAAAGAGATGTAAAAGTCAAGGTTTCCAAACACTACAGAGGGTGTCCATGCAGAGGAAGTGTTGATCAAGGAGCTTTGTGCCTAGGTGAAGGATTATAGAGCCTGAGAAGAAGAGATGGAAAGAAAACAGCCCCTACCCTAGGACTTAATTTTCTTTGCTGCTTAGTTTTTTCTGGGTACTCCTTCCCTTCTCTGCTCTCCTTCACTGACTGAACAGGAAAAAGTGATCCCTAAGAGATTCCTAGCTTCTACAGGTTAGAAAACACAGCATTTTTCCTAGTGAAAACTGCAGCAGTTTAATTTTATCTATACTTTCATTACCATATCTTATTCTACTTGGATAACTTCTTCATGAGCGGTAGAATGCTTTCAAACCTACAGTTTCAACAGTGATCAGGAAGGGTCACCAATGTTAAAACACTGCACAGCAGATGATTGCACAATTATTTCCCTTCTGCTTTTGCCTGAACCTCTTACTGTTCCATTTCCTGCAGATCCACCAGAAGAATTCAGCACTCATGTGAGAACCATGGTACCTTTTTAGACTTAATTTAAAATCATGCTATTTCAAACACAAATGAATTAAAATATTTAGATAAGGCATGCGTCTTCAGAATCTGAAGACTCTGAACTTCTTAAGGCGAAGCTCATCAGATCAGAACAGATTTGAGGCTTAGTTTTAGTCCACATCTCAGTCAACAAACATCAAGCTTGGTACAAGAAGCATAGCATTTTAACCAAAGAAAGAAAAAAAGAATAACCAGAGCTTCTGCTGTATCTGTTTTGGACTATCTCCAAAAAATTCCTTTATTCTGATAGATTTTATTGAGCAGCCACAATTTTGCATACAGATACAAAAATAAGAGCTTCCTCTGAAAGAATCCATGTGCTACACTCAGAGAAAAAGGAGTCTGTAGCAGAATTGAACAGAAATCACATATCAGAGAGCACTGTGTCATTTAACTCTGAAAACTGACTAAGGATGACAGCTATGTTATTTGGGATAAGCAAGAAGCTATCTTGTCATTTAGATTCATTCAAAATACAATTCCTCAAATTGCTCTTACTCCTAGACAAAGTGTGCCAAAGGTCTGAGAATACCGAAATTTCCCAAAATGGTGCTGCCATCACAATTAAGATGCCTCCAACCTTTATAAAAAAACATGTAGATTCTGAAAAACCCAAACAGAATAGTGATTAATTTCAGCCTTACTAGGGCAGATACTGTTTTGAGCTTTTTTTAATATAAGATCATCACGAATGTTGAGGCTTCAGGCTTGAAATTTATTCTTCCTTATGCAAAACTGAAGTACCAAGAAGTCCATCAAATAAAGTGTGGGTCTTGCTTAATTAACCTATTTTGCAAGTTATTGGGCATGGTAACACCTGCTCGTATCAGTGACTCCAAAGCAGGGGGAACCCAGCTAGGTAGCAGTTAAGAAGTAAAATTATATAGATCAACCACCATTAATAATTCATAACAGTGCGAAAAAGCAGGGGACGGAATGGTGCAGATATGAGGTTACTTCTGTGTGGCAACATTTCCCACTCCTTCTCCACACACACCTCACTTCACAAAACCTTTTAGATACAAATAAAATAGCCATGACCTTTTTTCCTCCTCTGCATGATTAATTACTTAATGTATTATTAATTGGAAAATGTAGCTGAATTTCAAATGCTTTCATTCTCTCAGCATATCATGCTGTCTGGGAAGCGCCGATTAAGCTGTTCATCAAAGGTGAGCAGGCAAGGTCATGTAGGCTGTACCTCTTCAGTTATTCATTACCTGTCCTAAATAGTAATTAACAACAGCAATATTTCCATAAATCAAAGCTTTTCTGATTACCTTCTGATGATAGGAGGTTGGGGGAGGGAAGGAATCAGTGTATGAGGGTTTTGTATCCCTTTTTTCACCATTTCTTCTAGTGCCTACCTGAATAATTGAATCAATACATTAGCTGTCATATAAAACACAGAATTTGACTTAAAGTCAACAGGAATTCCACACAGAATAAAGAGGAAATTGTGGCTTCCTTTCTCCCTTCCCTATGCCTCATCCCAGCTTTAAAAGGGGATTCGATCTAAGAAGTCTTCTCAACTACCAAGACTATTATATTTATTAGTTTTGTTTCTTTTTATTACCTCCATTATCAAGGTTAGAATGGGGATCTCAGAGCATGGCCTTGAGGCCATATTCAGTGAGGTTCCAAGTTTATAAAGAAACTTATCCTTCAATATCTATGAGGTTTCTCACCTTGAGGCATCTCAGGTGGCAAGTAGTGAGGCTCTTGAGCGCTGACATGCACCCAGTCGAAATCATCGTACAGGTCTTGGTGGTAGTCACAGGGCCCAGGACCATCATCAAACGTGCAACCTCCTAGAGAAGAAACATGTTATTAGTTTATTTCAAAGCAGAGATCTTTCAGGAGTCAAGCAGAAGTGTTTCTCTGGGGCCCACCACGACTGCAGTGCCCGCACAGCCCTGTACCACAGTTCGCAGGCTTGCTTTTACAAAGCTAAAACCTGCAAACAACTCACCCATCAGTGTTCCACTGGTAAAGTGCTCTTTGGTAAAAACATCGCTACTCCACACAACCAGTTTCCCCCAAGAGCACCTTCTTTCAGAGCAAATCATAGCCTGAAGTCGCCAGTCCAAGTAAACCTATCTCAGTGTCTGCGTGACAAAAAGCAACATGCTATCTAAACCACAGGGGAAACTGAAAATAATGGACCAAGCTCAAAGATGAAAATCAAAAACTCCTATGCATTGAAAGCATAAGCAGTCCAAACACTGACAACAAGGATAAATACTGTGCCCAAAACAGTCAGAAAAATTAATTAAAATGACTTAGAAGTTAAATAATTGCTGCAGAAGGGACTGGGTAATCTTGATTTACTAAAATCAGTCTAGCATAACATAGCAATCCATTTTTTCAGGGTCACATAAACAACAGATATGAAGTCTTTACAAAAAAAGTTGTGAGGAGAAGTGACAAAGAAAAATGGGAAGAATGTAAATGATGGGAAGCAAAAAAAAAAAAGACAGAATTCCCATGCAGAACAGTAATGTCTGCCCTGTCTCATTCAGAAACTTTTTTCGTCCATTCTTAACTCAAGGCCATTAAATAGGCTGGGAAAAAAGAGAAGAAAGCATGACAATCACAGAAAAAGATCAAGGTTTGAGAAGGAAGAAACAAAGGAATCAAAAGAGCCTGGTCAAAGGAAAAAGCAGAGCATAAAGGCAAGAAAATACAGATGTCATGCATACAATTCTGCAGCAGCTGTTCTCTCTATTCATGGCACACAGCCCAAGAGTTTGCTCCTCCTGCTCAGAAACAAAAGGCAATACCAGGAGAGAGTGAAAGAGAAAACACAGTGGATTCCTCATTATTTAGGAGGTATTTTTTAATCCAGAGAAGTTACATAAGAACCTGAGAAATAGACTATAGACAATTTTTGAAAGTCGGCGGAGATATTTCTTGCATCCACTTCTCCCTGTCCTCAGTAATTCGGACACACCAATCGAAATAACAACACTCATCACAACAAAGGTTCCTTTTGCTAAGACACTTCTAGAATAACAGGGTGTTCGTATTAACTTTGTTGTCTGACTTTTTAAATACAAAATATGGGACAAGTACTGCAAGAACAAACAAAAACCCCTTATTACAATAAATTCCAGTGTTGCCGTGTGACGAGTCACCACCACAGCACAAACAGCCAACACTCTTCCATGCCTACCTGGGTCTCACCAGCTCACATACACTCCAGAGGCAAATGGGCTGGAGGTGGGAAAGGGGAGACTGAGGACCATCAAGAACTACAGCCTGTGCTCATTCCTGCCCTCTGTACAAGATGTACATGGTGTGTAGAACTCAGAGAGGCCAGAGAAAAAGGAAAGGAGGAATGGGCATATATGTCACCAAATTGAGAATGAAAATGTTTTTAACCTACCCAAAACAGAATATTCAAGTATCAGGTAACAGGCAGAGAGTTTGCACAAACAGTGTTCATATTTAGGGAAGAGGAATTTCCTTTTACTAAATTCCACAAACAAATCTGCACTGTGTCCCACACCAAGAGATCATGTTGCATCTTCAATTAGGGATAACTCAAATAGTTCCTACAAATCTGCAGAAGTATTTGTAATTTTGAATGAACGACAAAACCAAGTTTTAGATAATCCTACATCACCAAAACTTATTGCCAGATACACACAAAGGCACCCCAGAATTACCTGTTAATCAATGCTTCAGCTGGCAAGGACAAAGAAAGAAAATTCTATCCTGAAGCAAAATTTGTGCTAAATCCTTGTACCATCAACCCTTAAGACTTCATATTCATCACTGTATTAACAAAACTTGCTCAAACATCACCCTGTGACAACAAGAGCAGTGCATCAACAGCAGCAACAAAAAAGCCCCAACATCTCATTCCCTGTTGGTTACTACATCAGTGTCACTGTCAAAGACTGCAAGGCACAAGAGAAATATGTGTGTCAGAGAAATATTTATACTTTTCAAAATCCCAACTCCGGTGCCCTCTGTTACCAGTGAAAGACTTTTCTAATTAACATCTATTATGATAAAGCCAAAAAGACTTAGAACATAAATCTTGCATTTTGATTTAACTTACATTACACTTCTATGAGCATTTTACAGCATAAAAATGTACATTTCCTTCAACAATTTATTGATAAATGAATAGCAGTTTCCCTTACAGGGAAGTTATCAGTCTGCTGTCCCAGCACCGAAATGACATATGGCTTTGAAGCACATGCCTGCAGGGCACCCATTACCCTTTTTAATGGTTTAAGTGCCCTCAGTATATAAATTTAAACTACCAATGAATCTTTTAGACTCATTTAGAAGATGAATGTCCTTAATTGCTTGTCTTTGTACCCACTATTAATTTTAGTTATCAGGGTTCTGATTAGCAATAACAACTCGCCTTTTAATACACAGCAAGCAATCCCAACCTCATGGCTGCACCCACCGAACAAGCAAGTGTGCATTTATCATATAAACATGAGCAAAGTTTATCAGGGCAGATTATCAACTCACTACAAAATCAACCCTCTAACAACTGCTTGAACCAATGGCTTCCTCTCATGGAGCACACTGCCACCTTACCTCTTACCAAGATACCGAGACTTTTCAAGGCAGGTAAACAGCTAATGCTGTAGAGTTTTATCCAGTACTACACAAGACAGGCCAAGCATTTCAAACCCCCTGCAGACTAAAAACATGAGCAAATTTAGACCTCTCCTTCTCTGTTTTAACAGTCAATTGCCTGCATGCTATTTCAGTAACTCCAGGCAGTAAGAGACAAACCTAGTGCAACATGCTGTGTGGAAAACACAAGGAGAAGAGGTGGCGGGTGAGTGAAACCTGCAATGATATATTTTGTTCCCAGTCATTTGTTCAAAACTGTATGCATTTTAAATCAAATCTTAAACTACTCGAACGTAAAACCACATCTGACAAAAGCACACAGTAGGCCAGGACTTATTAACACTCTAATTCGGCTACTGGGCCACTGTCCACAATAATGTAACACCATTGCTCAGGGAAGATAGTTTATCAGCTTAATGAACATTCACTACCTTCCAATGAAGTTCAGCAGCTGAACTCAAATACCCATTCATATTTGCTGCCCAACATTTTGACAACAGTTCGTTAATATCCTACAAATGACAGGTCAGAAATCTCCTACTAAGTCATTTGTAGCTTCCCCCAAAACTCAATAAAATGGTACTTCTTTACCAGCCACTGTCCCATTACCTTTCTCCACCACATTCCTTTACCTACCACTAATGCATAACTTAAAATTTTTCTTCAATACTACCCTGCCACTGGAATTTGTCCATACCTACCAACACACATATCCTGCCACAGTGATTTGTGCACATCTGCTCAATCTCCTGGCTGGAAGCACACAGTGCTGACATTCAAATGCTCCTGGATCTCGCAGTACATAAATCCATATTTACCTCAGATTTCTATTATCATGCTTCTGAAAAAGATAGCAGCAGCAGCAATCAGAGTAATACACCAGACTGGTCTGACCTCAGCAGCCTGACGTGGGCCAAGGGACTGGGATGGAAGGCAGTCAGTAGAATCTTCTCTCCTCAAACAACACTGCTCTCAGGACATGGCCCAGAAGAGCTGGATGGGACAGCATCCACCAGAGTCATGACTGGCCACACCTGCAGAGGTGGCAGCAGCCATCAAGGCACCCTCAACAATCAAAGACAAGCAAAAAGAAAAAAAACAGGTCGTCCATCAGAAAAAAACACCCCACCAACAGCTGGAATAGAAAGCTAAGAAGACAGAATTTTAACTATCTCTGATTATTTTGTCAAACTACTAACTGTATTTTGGATCAATCAAATTTGTTCAGTTGCATGTGAAGTATTCGGGAAACATTTACATTTCACAGAAACCAAACAAAACAACAATTCAGTGTATCCATTATCTTTTCTCATAAGCTTCACTGGGTTATCAACTTCAGCTTAAACAGACCGAGAACTCACACGCTCCCCTTCAACGTCCTTCTAAAAGATAAGTGATAAATCATACTAGCCTCAAAAAATTTCCTGCCTACATGTCCATTTTCATTTATGAAAGATAAAGAATCTTAAAAGTTCATTATAAAAAGAAAGATTAATATCCCACACTAAACTCTCAGAAAATAAATTAAAGCTCTGCTTAATAAGAAGGTCATCAAGATAAATGTAAATTTAATCTCAAAATTAATCATAAAATACCCAAAATGAACCAAAATTTAATGAAGATTTAATAAAGATCATATAGTCAAAACGTGCACATCATCTATTGTGGGGGATTGACCCTGGCTGGACAACATGTGCCCACCAAAGCTGCTCTATCAATCCCCTCCTCAGGGGAGAGAAAAATATTTTGAAAGACCTATGGGTCACTCACCAATTACCATCATGGGCAAACCACACTCAATTTATTACCAATCAAATCAGAGTAGGGTAATGAAAAATAATATCAAATCTTAAAAACCATTTTGCCACACAGAAATTTTTTCCCCTTAAATCTGTTATCCCAGAGGCAATACTACTGTCTCTGACAGGCTCAGCCAGGGTCTGTCTTGGAGCTTGGCATTGGCTCTGTCAGACACAGGGGAAGCTTCTGGCAGTTCTTAACAGAAGCCATCCCTGTAACCCCCCAGCCACGAAAACTTTGTCACACAAACTCAAAATACCTATAAAAAGCTATTTTTAAATACTTATTTATTTATTTAAAGATAAGTTGCATAGTTTTGAAATTATAATGATAATTCCTTAGCAGCAACACTTGGTACTGACATTGTCCCGTGATTTGGATTTATTCTACCTCCTTTTATCACAACCCAGGAAAGGAGAGCTAAACAGATCTTTTCTCCACCAGATTAAAATACGAATAAGCTAAAGACTAGAAGAAGCATGTGTCAATAACTCCCCCTGATAAATGAATGCCCAGTACAAATTTACTGTGGCCTCCCAGCTCATCAGCTCAGGACAAAAAGAAAAAACTGATTCTGAATTTGAATAAGTGATCTTTATCTAAAAATTCCAATGTTCTCGCTGCACTTCCTAGAGATTATGCACTTCAACTACTTAGAATAGAAACAGGCAGTTGCACAACAACATTAAATTATATTTAAGATACTCATAATATTTATTATGAATAGCATTATAGGGATGGTGCACTGGAGATCTACTGACTTCTAGCTAAAAGGTACTATTCCCAAATAGCATGTAAGCATTCTGTATGGCAGTTTTAGTATTTAGATTTTAGAAGTGCTCTTTGTTACTTAGTATTATAACCTATCAGCATGGCAAAGGATTTTTTTCAGGCACAGAATGGCATGTATAGAAAGACAGTTGAAAGCATCCAAGTTTACAGTTTAGTTCTGAGATTTGTTTTGGCATCTGACCACTTCTGGTCTTATGCAGAATGCAAAACACACTAGCAATATCTCAAAGTTCATGCCCCTCCATTTTAAGGAGCTGATTGTGAGCGAGGAAACTCATCCACCAGGAACAAGCAGATCAGGAGGAAAAACCAAACCAAGAGCGTGAGAGAAGTGTTCTGCTAGAGGCACACAACAAAGTTTTGTCAGCACAACTTCTCCTGTACACATCGCTCAGTTACCAATGGTTTCTTTTGGGACTTCCATGTGTCGCACCACGGATGAAATACTCTGTTCTCATTCAGCTCAAATGACTAGTTGGAACAATCTTCTCCTTTTATTTGAGAGCATGCTTTTATTTTTCTCCACCACCTGCTGTAAAAGCATAATGAATAGCTCTAAATCTATCAAAGTAGATAGCTCCATGGCAAGAACCCAGTACAAAATTATGTTAATCTGTGACGTCAGGTAAAAGTCCTGTGAAAATTTATTTTTTTCTTCTCCCATTGAGTGGTGAATTCAAAGGTTGAAGAGTATAAAGGCGCTATATCAGGTCTCTTTTCAGTCATATACATCCAGGTACAAGTTCTGCTTTTAAAAATCACCCACCTACCACATTAATTTACCTGTTTATATTATAGCACACCTTGAAGCACAGGATGTTTTCATCTCCTAAAGGCACTACATTATTTCTGTTATGAGCATTTTAAAACACCTTGACTGCAGAGCATTTAAACACCTATTAAGACTATACCAAGAATTGGTGTTAATGCAGTTGGAGAATAAATTTTAATGACTTATGTTAAAATGCTTATGTTAAGTATTATCTACTGAAATGTAACACTGAAACAACTGTAATTAACCTATGGCATCTAAAAAAGCAGAAGATCAGAGGCACTATTTAATGTTAAAAAAATAACCATGAAAAGAGCTGCACTTAAGGAGAATTACTGATTCTCTGCTACAGGGAGAAGTCATACTAAATATTAAGAATATTTATCTTCCTTAGAGTGGTATCTTATTTTGTAGTACTAGAATTCATTACACAAAACAACTGATTTCAAGTAACAGCAGTAAAAGCCAAGTAAACTCAACTACTTGCAAAAGTTTTTTTTAAATTTTTCTAGACTTGTTCTTAATATCAGCAAGTTTTAATCACCCTCTTAGCTTAGTGACTTGAACATGGAACTCCATGTCTCATCCAATAGCACCAATGGAATACAAACTCCAACAGCAAAAGAGGAAATACGATCATTTATTCCTAAATTAACACTATTATATTTTAGTTGTAGGGCTTTTGTTGGTGCTGTTATAACAGTCAAATAATCTAAACATCCCTATAAATACAATTTTTTCTGACAAGGAAGTGGACAAACCTCTCCTAAATCAGTATTTGCTATAAATCACTGTGAAATTAAAACCAATCCCACCCTCCAAAAGTCATTAAATAGTGCCATAACAAAGGAGAAGAGTAGGAGAAAAAATGCTAAACAGCTCACAATCAAGTCTGATCTATGCATATTTCTTTTCATTGTCTGCCTTCCATATTCCTTATTAATAAATAGCTAATTTAATAATAGCTAATTTTAGAAAGGAAAGATGTGAACTTGATAATTATTATAGGTGCAAGTTATTGAGAATGTGAGAAGCCTCAGGTGGACAGCCTTTCCTGTACACTTCAGGGTAAGATATCGCTATTAATGGCAGCATTTAGCCTAACCTCAAATATTGGCAGAGCATGAAGATTCAGAATTAGATGTGGTCTACCTGGCCATGCCATTTATTAAATTTCTTCTATTAAATTAACCTCTCTCTCTCTCTCTATACCCAGCCTGCAAAAGCCTTGTACATCTCTGATTTCAAAAAACTTCACATTCACTGCCAAGAGGAATCTTTTCCATGCTTTACCAGCAGTGAACTGGATAGAAAAAGGAAAGAGATGAAGGGAAGAAAAGATAAGCCTCTATTTTGCTCTCTGTCTTTCAGTTTCCAAACGAAACAAAACATAATCTAAACAAAAGTGTCTTTAAATTTCCTCTTATTCCCCAGGGAAAAGGAGTTCTTCTGTTATTTACTGGAGAGGTGACAATAGGTAGCTGTGAAAAGTCACAGTTGCTTAATGTCTTTTTCATCCTTCCTTGGCATGGGCAAGGCAGCGGAGAGCAAAGAGCCCCACATATGCAGATCACTTTATATAACTGAAGCTACCAAGACTTTCTCCATTTCAATTCACAAGACATTGCTGAAACCACGAGAAGAATCAACAGTTTCATGAAATGATGTATAGATTTTCATCAATACATAAGTTAAAACACCCACAGAACACCAAAGCTATTTCATATTGCAGCTTATAGGCTGCAAGCTTCAGTATTCCTGCAGTACACTGAGTAAACTTCTGACCAATTGCACTGGTGACAAAGAGTTATACCATTTGAATATAAAAAATTGGGGGATTGAGAGGTGGAATCATGTACTTGAAATTAATAAATATTTTCATAACTTTACCAATAATAAAATGCCAGCAAGCAAGTTCTCTGACTTCAAGAACACAATTGAGGGTTCTAAAAATAAATTAATCGCTTTGATTATTTTTATGGATATTTGGTCTTACAATGCTGCTTCTGAAAGCCATACCTTTCCAAGACACTGCTAGTGCTTATCTATAGAAAAATCTTATATAGCTATCACAGGCTCTGGCCATTCTCCTAAATATTCTCACAATATGCTGTTAAAAGGCAATGGATAAGAGTAAGATTAAACTCAGCAGGAGTGCTAAATGAAGATAGCCCTACCAACAGTACATGAAATCACAAAATTTTCTGCAGATTGACTGCTAGGTTATTTTGTAACCTAGTCTCCAAGGGAAAAAAAAAAAAAGCTGAAACAAGGACTTGGAAGAAATAAGTTCACAACTCAACTACTATCTCTACTAATCATGCCACCAACTCAACCACAAAAGCAGGCCTAACAACTACACATCACAGAATCACAGAATACGCTGAGTGGGAAGGGACCCATCAGGATCATCAAGTCCAACTCCTGGCCCTGCACAGAACATCCCCAAGTGTCACACCATGTGCCTGAGAGCATTGTCCAAATGCTTCCTGAACTCTGTCAGGCTGGTGATGTGACCTCTTCCCTGGGGAGCCTGTTCAGTGCCCAGCAACCCTCTGGGAGCAAAACCTTTTCCTGATATCCAACCTAAACCTTCCCTGACACAACTTCAGGCCATTCCCTTGGGTCCTGTCACTGGACACCAGAGAGAAGAGATCAGTGTCTGCCCCTCCTCTTCTCCTCACAAGGAAGTGTAGACTGCAATGAGGTCTCCCCTCAGTCTCCTCCAGGCTGAACAGACCAAGTGACCTCAGTCACTCCTCCTAAAGCTTCCCCTCAAGGCCCTTCACCATCTTTCTTGCCCTCCTTTGGATGCTCTCCAATAATTTAATCTCTTTTTTATATTGTGGCACCCAAAGCTGCCCCCAGCACTCGAGGTGAGGCCACCCCACTGCAGACCAGAGCAGGACAATCCCCTCCCTTGCCCAGCTGGCGATGCTGTGCCTGATGCACCCCAGGAGAGGGTTGGCCCTCCTGGATGCCAGGGCACTGCTGACTTACATTCAGCATTCTGCCAACCAGGACCCCCAGGTCCCTTTCCATGATGCTGCTTTTCAGTGCCACCCTCTTACAATTTTGACATTTAGGCATAAAGTAGGGTGACAGGGGACAATATAAGTTATTTAAAGTTTGTTCTAGAACCCATCTCTTTTTCTATCAGTTATTAAAACTTCATTCAAGAGACAAAAACAAAAGCTTCCAGCTAGGCAATAGGAGAAACTATTCAACAAAAAAAGTCTTCTCTTTGAGAACAACAAACACAAGTTCCCACAGCATCAGTGCAGAAGCCAGACAAATGAGTAAACGAGAGAAGAGTACATAAGTTATACAGACTGAAATTTAAAAGGAGCTGAAGGAACATGGGGGCAGAGAGCTCAAAATGAATGTGGCCAACATGAAAGCTGAAGACATCCTAAGGGGAGGTGAGCATAAGACTGTGCATAAAATATTAAATGGTCATGCAAAAAGGAAGATCAAATTAAATGCAAGAAAATTGAAGAGCTCTGATGTTGAAAATGACAGAGCTGTTACAAAAGATCATTTCTGAAGCCTCAGAAGGAGGTAAGACCAAGAAGGTAGAGAGATGATTGAAGAGTTCGGTCATTGTATAAGTCCAGAGCCTCAAGAGGATGACAAGAACCTCTCAGAAGAGATCTTTCAAGAAACAACATCAAGGTACATAAAGAATTGAGCTAGCAGTGAATCACAGAACTTGGGCACATGAATAGGAGGGCAATGAGCAATACACACTGAGTTTAAAAATATACCTTCACACACACAGGCGCTGCCAAACTCAAAGCCAAATCCTTTTGTATCAGAAGCGCAGATATTGCTTTAGTTTCTCATTTTGTAGTAAGAAAACTGGGAAGTACTTTATTATCTTGCATATCTTTTCATACAATCCAGCAAGATGAAAGGAAGGTTAGAAAGAACAGTGTAAATGTATTTTGAAAGCAGTGAAGGTTTCTACACCCACAGGAAACAGCCAAACTTCCAAATTTAGTGAAAGGTCGGATGAGATACAGACCAACAAATAACAAATTCAAGATATACTGGACCCCAATCTACAGAATCAGGGAACAGCTGAGTGTGGAAGGGCTACTGCAGGCCATCTGCTCCAACCCCTCTGCTCAAGCAGAGCCATCTAGAGGCAGTTGCCTAGGACCATGTCCAGACCACATCTCCAAGGATGCAGATTCCACAGCTTCCCTAGGCAACCTGCGCCAGTGCTCAGTAAGCCACACTGTTAAAAGAAAAAACAACCAAAAAAACCAACCAACCAACCAAACAAACCCCCCAAAACCAACGACAAACAACAAAACAAACAAAACAAAACAAACAAAACAAACATGAAAACAAAAACAACAAAAAAACCACCCATGTTACTGTACTGGTGTTTCCTGGTGCTCAGTGGGACCCTCCCTGATTGGAAGACAGTGTTGACAACCTCACTGATGTCTAAGCCGACAGTGTTTGCTGATGTCCTTCACATATCTGGAAATGGCTTCAAGCACGAGCTGTTCCACCACCTTCCCAGAATCAAGGTTACATGGAGTAGCCTATCCTTTCCTGGGCTCTCCTTGCATAATCTCCTATTAAAATGATGTCTCATCTTAAGCTTTCCTCAGCAATGCTTCATACTTTCCCTGGTAACAAAATGAAGTTCTGCACTTCCTTACTGGTTTTAACACCTTTTATTCAATCACAAAGACAAGTATAACATTGTCCTCTGCAATGTTATGCTTAAAGATGGACTAAAGTATCACAGAAAATCTAAGATAAAGACCAGAATTAAATGAAAACTTTTCGTATTAAACAAGCTGAGAACAGCAAACACAAAGAAATAGAGATTTTTCTTTTATCTTCTGTCTTCTACCTTTCCTTTTTGGACTTACAAATCTGAGTCTTCCTTTACATGTGCCCTACAGAATCAAATGAATGTCAAATAGATGATTCATTTCACACACTACTCCTTGTATCAGTTGTTACTTCATTCTTCAGCAAAGTAAGATTCATCAAAATATTTTCTAACTATGAGGAAAATATTTTAGGTAAATTACATTGGTAGAGACTAATCTGACAGCAAAGCTCTTTAACACACTCAGAGAAACACACATTATGCTAACAACTCACTTTCTTCCTGTACATCTTGTAGCCAAATCACTATTTGCTGTTGAACTGATTTAAAATATAAATTGTGTGTGTAAGAAAATAATGTGTCGCTTCTCTCATCAGATTTGGTCCTCAGCAAGACCTCTGATGAACAAACAGCACAAATCAGCACACCATTTTGGACAAAACTTACTGATATGCCATCAAACTTGGCTTTACTCGTGCAATTAAAAAACTCTCAACAGAGAAATTGCAATAGGCGTATAAACTTCTAGCAAGAAATCACTATTTTAGATTAGAAATATTTACAATCAGAGTAGTAGAAATACTACAATTTAACAAACAAAGGTAACATTATTTTATGGCTTCCCAGGGAATTGAACTCAAGGACTTTAAACTTGTGTTTTTATCTGCAAATCTGCACTTGAGTTTCAATAAAACTAACTATTACAAGAATACTTAACTATATTATAGCATTTTTCAAGCAGATTCAAGTTGTGTTTAATTTCTCCACTTCTTAAATGGAGAAACATTCTCACTGGGTTGGCTTTTTAGAATAGTGTAAGCCTGAAGGCTGGATAAAACCTGCTTTAGACTGTGCAATGAAGTCGTAGCTTTTTGAAGCTGATCATCCATCCATGTCGTGAAGGCACACTGCCCGAAGCACAGCAAGGAGAACAGAGAAACACTATTCTGACAATCTCACCACTTCAGCACACAAGTGAAAACATATCCCTTTATGTTACACACTGCACAGAAGTTAAGTGCAAAAAAACCCGTGGCTGAAAACTGTCCTAGTAGACACTGATAGGGTGCCAGTACTAGTCTGAGCATAAATTCGCCACTCAGCCTTTAGATTTTAAGACGGAATTAAATATTTTCAGGAAGACATCAGCTTGATGCTAAATAATAGCTAAAAGGTAATTCAGGAGTTAAAAGGGAGAAAATTTAGAAAAGAATACTGAACATTTCTTAACAAAATTATACGCCGCATCTAGAAATCTTGTGTGGTTCTAGTTTTCCATCTCCTAAGGGTTATAATAGAAATAATAAAGGCTTAGAGAACATTTGAAAGGAAAAAAAAGGAAAAAAAGTCTCACACTTCGCTTTTGCACTAGCCTCTCTTTTTTCAAATTAGACAAGGCATTTACATATTCACCTAGAACTTATACAAGTATTATACGCCCATGTTTTTACAATATCTTTTCAGTTATCCTTTGGTATTATATTCACAAAGGTGTGTATGACAAAGCATTCACTTTTTGGTCTGCCATTACCTAAAACGCCACGCAATTTGCTAGGGAAAGGAAAGAAAGGCTGCAGCAGGATAAGCTACTAAAAAGAATTATTTTCAAAATTCCTACTATATCTCATCTGAGAACGAAAAACTCACAGAAGGAGAAAATATTTGAAGAGCTTCACATTTGGCGTTTGTTTTGTTTTCTTAAAGCCGGAAGAAAAAATGTGAACTGTTTAAGTGGACAATGTGTGTCCTAATGCTTGCATCACTTGTCATCATAAATAAATTTTTTTTAAAAATTAAAAAAAACCCCACTAACCTCTTCACAAAAGCAGTATCCTTCTCTGTTTCTTAATTTTTCTCTATTATAATTTAAAGAAAGTTCAAATTGGCTCTGCACTACCAAGTTATCATTTAAAGGTTAAAATACAGAACATAATGCAGAGCAATACATTCAGAAGAAAATACTTCATAGAGACCAAAGCCCAAGAAAAGCATAACAATTTTTAATGCAATATAAAAATCAATACTTAATAACCAACACTTAATCTGGATGCAATGAATAAAGCCGCAAGCATAATAAAAATTTTGCTGATTTTGAATTGAAACACTTCAGTACAGGAGAAATATAAGCAATTTGTAATAAAACAGCCTCAAAGTGTGACCAGAAGTTTCCTCCCTTATTTTTTGCCGTATCACAGTCCACCCCAAAAAAGCACGAGACAGGGAAAAAACAGATATGTTTTGTTCATACCACAATTTGTTAAGAAAGAAGAAGAGACAGGTACAGACTATTAGGAAAGGCTGTTTTAAGTTCAAGTACAAATCCACGTCACCCACCAGCATGGTGAGGTTCTGTCCCCTCCTTGCATACACTTCGAAGGAACACAGACAGACTCCAGGTCTTTTTGTTTGCATCTCATCTCTGGGTGCCCTCGTCTACAAATGAATTTGCAAACCCTTTTTCTGTGGGGTTGACCCCATCATAGCACTGATCTAAAGTGGTCTCCTTCTGTCTAAACGGAACCTCAGCCTGCCTTTCTGACAAACTTAGAGTAGGGCAGCACAAGTTACAACCACCCTTTTACTCTTTCACTCCACACTTGATCGCAGGTCAGCACTTCTTTTCTCAAGTATTACAGGTACCATCATTCAACACTCACATCTTCCTTCAAGCCTCTTCATATGTCCTTCAATCCTGCTATACTCAATTTTTGAAGGATAACTAAAAAGCTTCTCTGAGACATGCTCTCTTCCAGCTTTCACCTCCCCTTAACCCAATCACCTTGGCATCTCCTCTCTGCCCTTGACAAATGAGTCTTCTCCCACTCTTATCTATTCACAGCACTGCTGAAAAGACTCTCTTTATAGCCCATCACTTTGGCTGCATTCCACTTTCACATCCTCTCGCTCCGTTTTCAAAGGACAAACTTTTTTTTTGTTACCTTTCACTGTTTATGCCCACTTACAGAAAGCCAGCCAATTCAACTCAACAAAACTCATGGCAGCAACTGGCAGAAACCCACTCCTCTGTTGTTGTTGGATTTGCTTTCCTCTGGTTTAGATAATTAATCCAGAGGGTTAGAGGGAAAGAGGGTATGAGGAGTTAAATAAGCACCAAAAAAAAGAAAAAAAGAAGATTACAAGACTCCATTGCTAGAATAAGAAATAAGGCAGTTGTGTTTAGAGGGAGATGAGAAAGCATGCAGGCTTAGGCAAGCAAACCTTTTGGTTGGCAATGTTTCCTCCTTTTAGTTGCCCATAGGTATCCAAAGGCGGGGAGGGGAAATCATACCGTCCTACTCATCTACATCGCCAACAACATCTGTTTAAGAGTCAGAATAGTCAACCTGGCAAAGGCACATGTGTTGTGGACAGCTAACAAAATGCAAGCTTTCAGAGTTTTTTTAAGATATTTTTGTACTAGCTGCCCTGATACCATCTCTGAAGTTGAGAATGAAGAAGTGCTAGTGCAGCTCAAAGCTCAGAGCCAGACTGAGAGGCCAATAGCGTTATTCTGCAGTCTTGCACTGCTTGAATCTCATACCACCTACAGAGCAAGGAGAATTGAAAATGACTGACTTTGCCAGCACATCCTTTACTAGCCAAAGAAAAGAGACAGACATTATCAGCACCTTCTCTGTAGTGACTAGTGAACCGCACACCATTATGCTTTTGTCTTGATCTTTATACAGACCAGTGATATAGAAAACACTCCTCATCTTACAGCCCAAATTAGTATCAGCTAGAGTGAACTTGGTAGACACACCACTACAGCTGCAAGCTTTTAGAGACAGTCTTCATTTTTGTGATCCGGGAAGGCAGATAGGCTGCAGGGGTTAGGGGAAAGCTGAGGCATATCAACACCATTTTGATCCCATTAGCTCAACATCTTGCTTATCTACAGCCCTCTCACTAAAGAGAACTATCACCTTCAAATCAGGATAAATCACAGAATGGGTCAGGTTGGAAGGGACCACAGTGGGTCGTCTGGTCCAACCTCCCTGCTCAAGCAGGATCATCTTAGAGCACGTTACTCAGAATTCTGTCCAGATAGTTCTTGCATATCTCCAGTGAGGGAGAGTCCACAACCTCTCTGGGCAACCTGTTCCAATGCAAGAAAACCCACAAAGTAAAGAAGTTCTTCCTCATTTTCAGGTGGAACATCCTGTTCATCAGTTTCTGCCATTATCTCTGGTTGTATTGCTCAGGTGAGAGCAAAACTACTGAGAAGAGCCTAGCTCCATTCTCTTAACACTTTCCCTTTAAACAACAAAAAAAATTTAGAAATTAATTTTCAGGAACACACAGATCAGTTATATAAAGATGAGTTATATTTTGTAGAACTAAATCATCACTCAGAATTTGCTGCAAGGCTCTCTACTAATCCATCTCATAGACTAGTCAAGATGGCAGAGCTAATTTTTAGCATTGACTGTGTTCTGAGGTCCTAAATTTGACACATCACTTTGCAGACTTAGAGCAGAAAATGCTGATGACTGATGCCATTGAGAAGGTACACTGAGACAGTCCACTAACAAACCTACCCAGAATAGCCCCTAAGTGATCTGTTCCTACTCTGCAACACCAGCAACTGTTTTCAGACTCTACAAGAACAGCTCAACTGAACAGACCATAAGAGTGGGTATAAGGGCTAGCGCTCCACATTTTCAAAGTTCTAATCAGTGTCACCCTTCAATCCATAAAGTAGTTATCTATGCTGATGACTTCTGTTGATAACTACCATCAATCCTTTTTAATCCTGAGGGAAGCAGGAATTGCAAATTGGCAGTTACAGGGTGCTCGTACTGCAGTTGGCATATTTTCCATCTCTAGTAATGCTTTTGTGAGTCGGTAGCAGAGCATTTCCAAAAAAGAGCTCTAACAAAACAATCCACATCTGTTCTCTTTCAGCAGCACTCTCAGTAGGTCTCTGACTTCCTATGGCCACCTGATAAAATTGGATGCAGCACCCTCCCTCTAAGCCCAAAAATCACAGTAATAGTCTACACAGCAGCAATATTGGATCTACCCAGGGATCCCTCATCCTCTCTGGACATCTGCTCTTCAGTGCTGCTACTCCACAGCCTAAATATCCTGTATCAGTCTGGGCCCACCTACCTTACACGTAGCTACTCTGAGTGTCATTTCAGACTACAGATGGCATCGCTACCCCAGCTGCCACTGCTGAGTCACACTGCTCCACCATTTGCTCACTTTGAATACACATTTGCTAAAACAGTCACAAAGATTGAAAGCTCATCTGACTTATTGTACCCAGATCTGTTTTGGTATCAAATATCACTGTTTTTATTACTGCCAGCTTTGTCACGTCACAGTTTGTCAGTGGCAACTCACTAGCAGAGGATAAGAAACCGCACAGAAACAAGGTTTTACTCAGCCTCGCTACTTCAGGGTGCTTCCAAAGCACCTGCGTGCTGGCCAGAGAAGCCCTTGGTGCAAGCAGGCAGCCTGGGACCCAGCTGCATTACAGCTGAGTGGAGCACATCTGCATGCAGATATGGCGAGCAACAAACTCACAAGAGCACAGGCTTCGACGCAGAGCACTCACAGGCTAATGCAAGAAATTTCATTTCCAAAAGCTGCTGTGGTTTGGTTTTTACACATACATCAACAGCAGCAGTAATGAAATTTGAAATTTGATTACCAGAAATATTTTGCTACCTCCCTTCTAATCCATCTACTTCAACTCACTCAATACTACTACATTCAATCTATAAATTAGAGAATTAGAAAATACTAAAGAGGAAAAGTGCTAGAAATAAATTAATTTCTTAGAAACAGGCAACCCAACATGAAGGAGACTGACTGTCAGAAAAATATTTAATTTCTTCAGCATTTAGTTACAAAAAGGCGTGAAGGTCAAAATCCATTCTCATACTTTGTGAAAAAAATGTTAGGCAAGATAAGTGTTCTCAAATATTATTCAAGACAAGTGACTACCTACCACATTATGGTTCTGCAATTAACACTTCTAAAAAAAACAGAAGAGAGAATCTTCACTAACTCTGAATCAAATAGCAAATAAAAACCACGAAAAGTCAGGATCCAACCTAATCCTCAAATCTCCTTCACCAGAGTAGGAAGAGCACTATCAGGATACAGTGGGTATTAAGGAAAGGAGCTTTCACCACACTGATGAAGCAAGGCAATTTCCTCACCTCACCCCATCATTCTTACATCTGTACATTGTAGAGAGGAAATATAAAAGAATATATGAACTCTACACCACCAAAACCAATCGTACTTGTTTAGAAATATTGAGAGACAATTAGAAACAGTTCAGATGGCAGAAGACAAGAAGAACTAAAGACCTTTCTTCCTTAGGCCAGAGAGTTTTTATATGAATGCTACTCCGAAGAGGGTTCAAAATCTTGTCTTTTTTTGCCGTCAGGAACAAGTGGACATCTTCATTCTTTGAGACAGTAATTTAATTCTTTGTTGCTTTTAGGTCTTGCAAACCAGAAATTCACAACTCTAATTTCAGAAAGTAAGCAGAGGAGGATCTAATTTGAATTAGTTTTAAATTATACAGCCATAAATGAATTGAGTTTATTCAATCAACATTTTCAGGTCACCTTTAAACCTCCTGCTACCAATTCATATGCTAGACTAATTGCTTCAGATCCATCTTTCTTTCCTCTGAAGGGGAAAATCATGAAAATTAAATGCTCTTACATTTCTACAAGACGCAAACACCGGTGCTTTAATCTGCAAGCAACTAGCTGACAGAAAATAGTCAGAGTTTTGGATATACTGGATATACAAGTATACTAGTTGGCCTGTGGGAGGGGGCAGCGAACATTGCTGCTGATGTAAAGAATTCAAGAAGAAGAAAGTGTCAGTTCAAGAAGACAAAGAAGATGAGGAGCAGCACTGGAGTGACATAGTTCTGCCCGAGGACATAACCCTGCCGAAGTGTCCTCTCGTCAGCTGTGCCTGAAATATGTATAATCAATGTGAAGTAAGCCTTTGCTGTTACACAGGATTAAATATAGTAGGAGTACATAAGTGCAGACTGATGCTAAATTTACAAGAACTTTTTAACACAGATTTTGAGTTGAGATGTTATGCATACAGGGGCTATTTACACACACGGTAATGCTTCTAATGTAGCAGCCTTCTTCAACTCAGGCTGGCAAAAATAGAAGGGAATGGGTAGGAGGAGAGGTGCTCCTCTTTATCAGCAGCATCTTGCTTTAAATGGATAAGGTGAAAGGAAAAAAAAAGTATTAAAATGTGGAAGAGAAGGATAACAGTGAATAAGCATTAGATGTTATACTTTATTTTTTCCAAGAAAAAAAGACTTGATATTGAATTCTTTTTATATAAGTCATCAATACAAATCAAACAGAATGAATAATTGGAAAAAAAATCAATAAAAATATTTCTACTTAGAATCACTGTTGTTAATTACTTCATGACAAATTATCACAATAAATGTCAAACTCTCAATTAAATGAGCAAGTCTTAAGTCAGTCAGTGCCTAAAGATACCAATTACAAAAGTAACACGTACCTTTAGTCAAGTTTAGGCCTACTCATTTATACAAGTAATTTTTCAGGTACTGTTCTGCAGAAAAAAAATGCTTTATATATCCTCATAATATAAACAGGGATCAAATAGTGGTAAAGTTTCTGCATTTTTACTTTTAATCAAATATGTAATTTTAGAATGAACAAAAATATACTTACAGCTAACATTCTTAATAAAATGGAATTTACCCAGGGGCGCTGGCAGCAAGACACTTTTGCTCAACATTTCACTCCCCTTGCACTGACATAGAAGGCTGATGATCAGACAGAGGCAGCTACTGCTTTGGTTCAATAGAGCATTACTCGATACAGCTTTATTGTAAAAGGCTTGGAGGTTTTCACCTACCCTATTTGAAATACTCTGTTCCAATTATTTCTACTCCACTTTATTTTTGTACGAACCAAGTCCTGTAAAAACTAGAACAGTTTTAGCCTTCATTAAGAACTACTTGTATCACACTTGTATTTCTGCAACCATGTAACACTGTGCTTAAAAAAGCCAAAGTTATTCTTACAGATCTCATTTGTTTTCAAATTATCTCTTGAGAGATTAATAGGTAGTATCTGCTTTCTAAGGCATCTCTAAAGACAGGGTGGATTAACAATTCCTCAACAATCAGGTTTTTTTCAGTTCATCTCAGAGCCCACGATAGATCTTGAGGTTTGATGACAAACTACTGCAACAGCTCCTTGCTGGGCCACTGCTGTTCCTAATTTGCTTTTCTAGAGTGTCAGAACATGAAACTTCCAGAGATGATGGTCACTATCACGCTTTTGCCTATGCATCAGTCATTCACTATAGCTTCACAACTTGCTAAGTGAGAAAAGAGCAGTAGAGAGGTTTAAATTGACAGAAAAGAAAACAGGAACTTTCGCTGTTGTTGTTGAAATGTTCATCAAACTACACAAAATTTATTTATATATTTTAGGTGCTTAGGATGCTTCATTACTGTGTCACAAGGACACAATTATTGTGTCAATGGAAGAAAGTGAGAAAGAACATGAACCTTCTGCTACATACAGGAGCTTTGATAGAATCACCTACTTGACCACTCACTCTTCTGGTTAGTAAGCGAAAGCAACTGAATGGTCATTAAATGACTCCAACTCCATTTACTCTACTTTTAGCACTTCCTTCTTGCTTACAAAGCAGAGAGAGGAATGCAAAAATTTGGAAGGGAGCTGTGCTACAGTGAGTAAGAATTACTCTCTTTGAAGGTTCCACAATTTTTCCTCCGTAATGCATGAGCTGACAGGGGACCAAATTGCTTTGATAGCACACAAATCCCTCTCACAGATTTCTCTCCAGTCTGACTTTTCTTTCAAATGTAGCTCATGTGACTGTCTTCCATCTTATCTGTCTGCATACTAAGAATTATAATTTTATTTCTATAATTCATTCTTAAATAGCAGCAAATAAATGCAAAAAATACTAAATAGAGAATAGTGGTGTGTTCTGTCCTACAAGCAAAATGTGGGCACACAGAACAGCAGTTTTTCATCCTAGAGGATATCAGCAGCAGCACTAGCTTTTGATTAAAAGGTCAGTATAGATTCAATCTAGAAGTGAAGATACATTGACCTAATGTTAAAAACAGCAATGTGCAAGAAAGAGTTCTCATGTATGACAAAAAAATAAGATCTTAACTACACAATGTTTTTTAAGATTTCTTGTGAACTATAAGAATGTTTGCTCATGTTTATCCCTCCTCTCCAGCAGATATTTTTGTGCTTTGTCCTGTGATGAAAACCAAGTTCAGTCTTTCAGCTACATGATGTTAGTAATTTACAACTGGAAAAGTAAAGTATAATAACTTCAGAGTTTTAATAAAGTGGGGATTTTTTGGTGTCGTATGCAGGAGAAGAGGGGATGTTCTAAAAATATGCCTGAAAAAAAAATAGCATTCTAAATGTAAAGGCAACAAGAATAAAAGTGCCCAGTACAAGAACTGTAGCTATGGCATATTACATTTTGTCTCTGACAGTCAATGATTAGGGAATGAGACAATCTGAACAGCTTAGCCATTTTGGTTTCTAAGGCTAGGAACTTGGCTAATGGAGTAAAGAACACCAAGCCTAATTATGTCCTTTATTAATGACAATGCATATGCAACTAAAGGTTTATCACAACCACCATCTTTTATTGATGTGCAAATCTCACTAATTACTGAAATCCAGAGTCTTTTTTATTGAAGAGACAAAGCCAAGTCCAGGAAGAACAGTGAAATCTCTCTTAACAAGCACAACCATAAAAGATTCCCTTTTCTAATAACAAAAACTGTGTTCCCATTACCAAGTAAGTGTTGCAGTTACAGCATCCTAAGTAACACACACAAAATTAATCCATGCTGCTCCAAAAGTAGGTGGGCTCCTCACTACCTACCTATTAAAGGGATGAAAGTGCCGCTGTCACTTCAGCCATGTCCCCACAGCCCTAAGGCCTCCCTGCAGGTGCTCCTCCAAGGTCTGCCATTTGGTGCAACCACAGAACATCAGGTTATGGAAAGCAGTGATTCGTCAGGCTCACTAAATACAGTCAGCACTGGGCAGACAGGGACTTGCTCTGCCCCAGCTCTACAGCGGAAGAGCAAGTTTGCCCTGCCAGCACTCTGAGCCGCTGGAAAGCTTTGTAACTGTGTTAACATGGTGGCCAGCCTGAACTAAAAAGCCCGGACTGGAAAAAAAAACCACATTAGCCAGGCCTGAACTTTGCATTGGGTCAACACAACCCCTGGATAAGAGCTGACATGATGCTCCTCAGGCTTGGAGCATGCTCAGATATATGTGATGCAAAACACTCTATGAGCACACTCAGTATTAGTCACCTGTGTGGAAAAAACAGCAACAGAGAGCTGTCATCACTTCTGGAAAATGGCCGTAACAGCTTATACAAGGAATTATAGCAGAAAAAAAGTTCAGTTGGGATTCAACATGTTGAACACTCCTATCAAAACAAGGCAATTTTCAGTGCTTAAGATAAAATTGTAAAGCCAGTAAACAACAATAGTTTTATATCATAGCCCAGCCAAAAATGCTTCTGTTTGTGGTGACTTTTTGGGATTTGTTTCCCATAGAGAAGAAGTTGAGAAGCCTCAAACGAAAAGTTGTGATGCTTCCTTGCTGTGAGGACTTAATGGTACGTTTTCTCTCACACCAGCAGGAGAAAAGACCTTAAAACATTTTGCTCAGTTATAAAGCATTCTGATGTAGTTTGCCACTTCAGAAAAAAAATTAGTCTCACAGGAGCAAAAAGCCAACATAACACAGAGAAATGGCCAGATTTACATTAGCAATAATAACAGTGAGGTGAGCCCTGACCTCCTAATACAGAGCACTGTGCTGTCAGCTAAATATCAGATTTATGAACAAATCTTTTGTCAGAACAGTTTTGCAGGTCTGACCCAAATTTATGCACAAATCAAGACAATTCAAACTGAGTTTAGTAGGAGATAAAAGCTTCAAACAGGTATCTTCTACACTCGTTTCCCTAATTAGCACTCTTAAATTTGTGCTCACACCTACAAATCCTCTTGACCTTTTAGAAGGCAAGTTTGACAACATATTGTACTGAAACAAGAAGAAATAAAAGCAAAGTGATTTTGAATCTAGAGTTGTATAGGAACAGCTCTAAGTAGAACAAGAGATTCCCAATGTGTTTGAAGAGCAATAAGCAGCATATTAACACTGCAGTCTGGGGTCATTTTACTGAGTTATTTCAAGAGAAAACAGGTCAGACAAACCAGCGCTGTTTGCAGAAGAGACCATGATCTACACAAGTGTTCCAACCAGTTTTAAAACTGGTTGGAATATTTCCAGTGTATAGAGCCCCAAAGGCAACATGATGCATTTTAAGAGGAAATTAAACAGTGATATTCAAACTGCTGATTCTATCAGCACCAGCCAGATATTCCTAAATCCAGCTCTGCTGGATTTATGTCGTGAATATAAGGAGACAAAAGATTTTAATGACCAACAATGACAAAAACGAATGAACCTGTAAAACTTCATTGGAAAAGTTACCATAAAACAGATTAAGCATAGAGAAATAAAACTATACCTGAACACCTGAAAACTATTTCATTTTTAAAAATTAAATGTAACCTCTATGTGTGAAAATAAGCACTTATCTGTGGGGTTGTGGGGTGCGGGAGAGACAGGGCAGGGTATGATTGACAGCTTTTTACACTGAAATATTTAATTAACAGATTAATAATGCCCTGTTGACAACAGAAAATTCTGAAACATACAATGTTTGGACTTTCCCATGGTTTTAAAAACTGCCTTTCCATACTTTTTCTAACATGTCTTAAATAACAGGCCTAGAACTGCAGCACCTAAGAAATAGTTATCAGAGTGTAGTCTGCACATCTCACAGTCTCTTGTTCAACTCATTTCACTACACATCTCACAGCAGATTGTTTCAAAGTAAAGACTACTTTTACAGCAGCTAATCAAATTTCAGAGAGCTGAGGTATTTTTATGGCCATGACATCACTTGAAGGATACAGAGAGGAAAAAAAAAAAAAAAAAGAATGCAGAAAATCAAAACACACTTCAAATATTTAATTAGTGCATTAGGCCATAATCAAGGTCCACTACATCTTTGTCTTCATATTTATGTGACTAAACCTTTCTAAATACAAGTACATTGCCTTCCACTAGGTTGAAACCCTTCCTTACTACTTCCATTTCTGCATAAACCAGACTTACTTCATATAAATGAAGGAATCAAATGAGAAAGAGTCAGATTAAGCCATGAAAAAGATTAGGAAAGGTAGCCCTCAGAGGTTAAGTAACATTCTGAAACGATAATCACTTCAGCATGGCACATCTCTACATTTTAGCTGTGCACCATTTCCGTGATTAACATCTACTGTATTGCTGGTGGTATACGAAACTACTTCCAAAAGCAGCTGGAGGAGTTCAGAGTTAAATGATCATACAACAGCATTGCCAGCATCGCAAACATAAAATCTGAGCAGAAGCAAAATTACAGCAGAAGTCAACAGCCAGGGAAAGAGGCTCACAAAAAAAAAGTTCAACATTGGATCACAACAGATTTGTACTACAGCTCTGTCAAACTGCGCTTCATCCTGGCATCGATCTCTGTATTCACATCAAAAGTTTACCTCCTTCCACAAAATTCATCTTGAATTAACCTGCTTGCTTTATATATACACAAATATATTTCAAATTTACATCCATGTTTCACATCATTAAAGTGATAGGCAACATTCACATAAAGTCTAGAAGTTTGACTTACTAGGTATTTTCTCCTACAGATTTTTCAAAATATGAAGTGGATTGTACAATAGTTTCAACTCCTCAGTGCAGATCTGCTGGGTTCATATGCACAAACTCTGGATTTTGAAACTACTAGAAGCCAGTGAACCAATAACTGATTACTTGCTGCAACACTGACGTGTTCCTTTCATACTTATTTGGGGTGTGTAGCTATATGCATCATCTCTTTAGTCTGTAACATAACATGCTTTTTTTAACTAGCCTAAGTCACTGAAAGTGGTTATCACATTTACTTAGAGATACAGTAACTTCTCAGTAATATTAAGAGATAGCAAACATTGTCTCCAGTGCTATTGGTAGATATTGCCATTCTGAAAATAAAACTTTTGAACACACAAAAAAACAGTGACACATCTACTTTAATGTCGTCCTCAAAAAAAAAAAATTAAAAATTCAGAAGTTGTTGATAGATGCATCTAGTCTGTCTATGGCTGGGCCATGGTAGAACGTTTATTCCCATTTTAGAGAATAAACTCAATGATTCATTCAGAAGATGCAAACATTGGAAAAACCTCATTTCTAAAACCAACACACTATTTGAAGCCTGCTTGTGAAACACCAGAATGCTTACTTCTGAATTCAAAGGCTTGTCTAAAAAGTGAAATACAGAACTATAACTTTAGTAACAAAAAGCTGTTATACTATGAAGGTCATTTTCCCTTCCTAGCAGGGAACAGCCATGGTTCAAGGAGACAGATTGCCTGGAGGGATAAAAATGCATTCCCTATCTTCCATTAACATTTTTGCAAAACCTGCACTCTTATCAGTAGCTCTTGATACTGGCTGACTCCAAGGCCTCAAAATAATTGACTGGAAGCTATGTTGAAAGAGTCGTGTTGTGTCAGCTCTGTGATAAACTGACCAAAGGGGGAAAGAGGGTTACACACACGGCACAGACTGGGTTGCAACCTATGACTCATTAAGAAGCTATTCAGCACTTCCAGAACAATCCGCATGAGAGGGGAAGAAAATGGATGTCTTTTGAAAGATGTCTTTTGAAATAGGATTGTACTGCCTTACTGCACTATTGTCAGTCGAGCCTTGTACTATAGCCAGCGATCTTCTTTCAAGTCTATTTGACCTGGAATTGTTGAGGGTTTTTTTGGTAACTCTTAGCAACGATTCATAACATTCTTAGCAATGACCAAAAAAAAAAAAAAGAAAGCAAGCGTTCAGCAGCTTAATGTGCAACCCTCTACACAAAACCTCTTTAACTGCCCATGTGGCCACTGGCCCAGCAGTTAGAATGCAGGTAAAAACTAGGCTTTACCAGCTCCCTGTATTTTCAACAGCAAGTTTATTACATTCACAGTGTTCTATCACTGAATGATTTCAACTTAAAACAGATTATTTTTTTCTTTGATTCACCTCAGCACTCTGGAGTTTTCTAGCCAGACACCTGACCTAGAAGACAAATGAGCCAAATAGGCTCACAGCAGGCAGAGTGAAAACAACCACCTCGCACACTGCCCATACCTTAGGATGCACCTGGAAAAAGAAAATGGCTTTGGTTCGCAGAGTCAAATGGCACAGGTTGCTTAAGTAACTTTTTTTGTTGTTGTTGCTATTGTTGTTTACAAGTCACAGCACTAATTTCACTGAATTTCAAGTTCTTCAATGGGATTTCATTTTCTTGGTTCCCATTCCTGGAAGAGAGTTTTTAGCCTGGTCTCTGGAATATATCCTAAGTATTCAGGAGAAGAACAGCACATGGAAAAATAGCCCTGATCATGTCTTATTGCTACTGTTCATAGCATGCATCTTTTGACTGGTTTCAATAAAAATAGCTTCAAAAACCATTCTGCAGTTTGAACCTTCATATAAATCCAATGCATTATTGGTTGTATATCTTGAGTCTAACGTAAGGATTTTACATTAAAGCAACATAAGAACAATAAAGGCCAGAGCCTTAAATATACATAAGCCTATATATGAGTGCCTTTACATGTATCTGACAGATAGGTATCGATACACACACATTCACATCTTTCCAACTCACACTTTACCATCACTAATAGAACTTCAAGAGCTGTGAGGCAGAACCAAACAAGGTTTTACTTATTCAACAAAATCACCACCTCCAATTATTGTCAAAAAGAACAGTTAATGAATAGCACTGAGTTCAACGACAAAATGTTTACAACTTGTATCTCTAAATATTACTGAGGTGTGACTAAAATTCAGAAGACAAATTCTCAGGATATCTGAGGCAATTCAGTAGAAAAGAAGAGAGTTCAAGATCCAACACACACATTCAGTCATTGATTGACTAGTGCATTTGTGATGCACTCATTTTAGTAATTAGGATGGGAAGTCCATTAATACACTATCCATTAAATAATGATCTGTAAGCCTAATGGCTAATTGGAATTAAAAAAAAAAAAAAAAAAAGAAGAACTTTTGTGGAGGGCATTGAAATTCACATGAGGATCAATAGGAAAAATACTGAACATGTTACATAGGCAAGGTATATTTTACCACATACAGTTTAGGATATAATAATTTTGGGTTACTTTTCTCTTTTAAACACATGCCTACTGAAAAAGCACAATTCAAACTCAAGAGCTGCACTAACACCCAATAAAGCTATTTTTGAAAGCCCAAAATTGTCTTTAAATATTTAGGACAAGTTTTATAAAACACAGCGAGATCACAAGATTCCTTTGTGGGTATTTAAATAGTCAGCCAGCATTTCAAACACTTTTACCAAAAAAGTGCTCAACAGTACTCTGTACAGATGTTCAGTATTCATTACGCATTTATATGTCTTTATGCAAGCTCTATTATAGATGAGAATTGGCACGAACAAGCAGGGTAAAGACAAAGCCAATAAACATTAACACTGCTTCCCAAGCTATGGGTGATTATACATCAATACCACGGTAGTAGTGTGATTCAGGAGGTAGAGGATAATGAGGATTTGCAGTGCTGCACAGCTGCACACAGCACCGCTTTCTCAAACCCCTGCCCCTCAGGCCCCCACCGGTGATTGTGTCCTGGTAAGCGTTGCTGTCCACCTCTCTGGAAAAAGCCCTGAAGTGAAGTACAGGCACTGTACATATGGTCCCGGTGGTGACATTTGCTGTGTGAGGGGCCTGAAGACTACATTAGAATGGAACATAAAGAAAAAAACCCAGCAGATTCCTTACAGCCTTACATGGATTCCTACCCCAGCCTCAAGGTTACCTGTGGCACGTTTTCAGCCCAACTTCCAGTGCCTTCTCACCCAGCAAGGATGGCAGCAGCTCAGCAGCATACTTAGTGTTGGCATTGTGGAATACTCTAACCCAAAAGACACCACCATGGCCACACAATAATACCTCACATATGCTCATATGAGCCTGATAACAGCAACTGCACCTGGAAGCCAATCCACCACATCATTTGTTTCTGCGGTTGAATAATCAACATTCAACACTTACATTTAGCTCTGAAGACCAATGCAGAAAAACGAAGGTGCATTTAGGCCAGCCTATTGTCTCTAAGAATATTAACTGTCAATTAAAATTCATTGGAAGACTATCCACACATCCCCTTAAAAGCATGGAGACCTTCCCAACAATTTCTGTTCATAACCAGGTTCTCACAGACTAGACGGTCTCTTTGCAACAGACCAGCAAACAGAGCCCTGTCAAAAGACTCCATCCAGTAGAAATCATTAAAAAATAAATTACAAAAACAATTAAGGGAGAGCTTACTATTGGAGAAAAAAAAAGACTTAACAATTGCTGCCTTGCTTACTGAAGAAGGCTCATGATTCTCAGTTAAAGAAGTTTTAACTAGGGAAGAAAAGCAAGTCTGCAGCTGATAAAAGCAAAGAGGAACTAGAAGCACACCTACAAAGACATCATCTTAACTCACTGGTAAAAGGTACAAGACATGACAAACTACCTTTTCCAGTTAGACAACTGAGTCCACATGACTGTTAAACAAAGAGTCCTATCTTTAAGACTCAGGATGAGATTAAGGTAGATATGATTAACTCCAAATCAGACTTGGACAGCTATGTATCTGCTTTCCATATCGCAGTGAGCAGTTCATGGAAGAGCAAACAAAGCAAGCTATTTAAAATCTGTTGTACTCACATTAGGCATAATAGCAAGTAACAAAGGTCTCAAGGGCCTATACAAAGCTTTCCTAAGCTGAAATTTGCATTAAGGGCTCATATCATCAGGCACACTTCTTCATTTTTCATTTGTATAGGATTAACATTCATTAAACACCTACACATATTCAAACCTGAGAAGAATGTCTTTAAAGTCAGAAGGGTCAAGCCATAAACTGCAATTGAGCACACCCATGCAAGGGTTGTGTCCCTCACAATCCAAATGAACATAACACTCCTTGGAGTGTTTTTCTTTTTATATATCTATAAAAAATAACCCATATTAAATGGCAAGTGTAACTATGTAACACAATGTATTTCATTTAGAAGAGACAAAAAAGAGAGAAGTATTAGAGGTTGCTACTCTAGTATAAAATAGTATAGGAACAGACAAGCAAAGAGGATAATCTGAGGAAGTAGTAGTGGACAGAAAAAATTACACAAGTCTGAAGGCAATGGGAGGAAATACAGGGAAACAGCACAAAGTACTAAAAAGACTATCTTTGTTACAAGGAACAGAGTGAAGCCATTAGTGTCAATGTGGACAAAGAGAGGGAGAAAGGGGGAGGTGGTGGATCTCAGAGGTTTTCAGTCTGTGTAAAATCAGGACTGTTGTTTAGCCCAAGTCTGCTTTCAAATGCTCAACTGAAAAAAAAGAACCACACACCTAATATGGATCTTAGAACTCACTAAGCTAAGCTCAAAGAAGGCATCCTTATTTTTGTATGTAGGGGAAAAAAATAATACTCAAAACATTCATACCAACAGGGTACACCCAAACTTTTACATTTTTAGATAAGATTACTAGCCTCTCAAAATTATTTTAAGAGCTCACCATAGCTTCATGTCTATTAGAAAATACTGCAAGCATACAGTGTGTAACACATAGGCAGCAAAGGTAATTTTCACTCTTCCAGCGAATTCAGATATTAAGCTAGCAGGCCTAAGAATTTTTTCACTCTGATTTGTAATATATCTGAACATATATTTTTTTAATCCAAAAATCAACTAGAAGGAACAAGAACTGCCAAAGTGCAATAGGCAGGTGTTCTTGAGAGAATATTAAGTACAACAAAAGAAATTGTTTTTCTATATTAAGAAATTTAAATAGCATATTTCTTCATTTAATGAATCACCTTTGTTCTGAAAGTGCCCTCCTATTTGTCTTTACAGAGTAAGAGATTAAATTTAAGCAAGGATGGAGCCCTGAAACAAGTACGTGGAATCTAAGCCTATTGACTCTTAAGAAAACAGTTTTTCTGCATGATGAAACACTCCTTCCCCTATAGAAAGCTTCTTGTACATCAACATGATCTAGGGTAACGTTTTGTTCCACATTTCCTTCCCAATGACCATGGAGCTCTACTGAGGGTGAGCACCAATACCCACTGGACATTGGTAATTTATAATACCATTTTTGGGGAGACACCCTGGTCTAAGGTTGCAGGCACTGGAGCTGTGCCAACAAAAACTCATGCAGAAATGCTGGTAACAGCTGCAGAGCCCTTCATAGTCTCACCAGGTGACCAGACCAGACTTGAGCTGAGAAGGGGAATCCACCATTCCTAACTACCCAGAAAAACCAAGCCAGAAGGTTTCAACAGCCTCTTCTGCTGCTGTAGTACCAATTTGCAGTCTGGACTTCCCAAAGGCTTTCTAGATGCCTCTGTACCAGGGAAGGCAGCTGTGGGTGCACAACATCCCCCTAGCCTATCCTCAGCCACTCCCTCCACCATCCATATGTAGCCTGTACTCTGTCCTTCACAAGGGACTGCTACCCCACACAAGCTGGCAGAGAAAGTAAATCATGTGCAGGCCTGGATTTTATCTATGATGATTAATCCTAGAGAAGCCCAAATTCCAAGTTACTGAATGTGCATAGAATACTTTACAGAGCTGCAAGCGAGAAGAGAGGCTGTAACCATGTAATGTTGTGCTATGCCAGTCATGTGCAATCTGACAAACTCAAGCATTGAGAAGGCTTTAATACAGACAATTAGTAGCAGAAGGCTGGTATGTCTGCATTAGAAAATAAATTGGCAGCCCATCTATTTAAATGAGGTTAAGTTTCAATTTAAACTGAATTACATGGTTTGAAATTAACCACATCTCATGATCTCAAGTTTTGCCTTCACTTCTCCCCATCACCTTTAATACTTGGCTCAACTTGTAAATGACCAAAGGCAAACCAAGAGTAAGAAGTCCAGTAAGATCTTTAAGAGAAGCCTTGTTTTACTTAACATACAGGAATCTATTCTACATTCAGATTGTAGAATCTGAATCACACAAATTTGGTGGAAGATTTTCCATATGACTTCAAATTACTAGGTTTGCACACTCCACCTTCCACAGTCACTGTTACAAAATGTTTTACTTCAAGTGTACTTACTGCATAAGAGGAAGCTGTGTGATGTAAATGCTTTCTAAACAGAGTTCTATAAGAGCAGTCTTAGGCCAGACAGAATAGATCAAATGACATCAAAAGCATCAACAGGGCTGGCAGAGGAGAGCAGGTGTTTCACAACCTTCATCTTCACTGAACACTAATCTCTCACTCAGCTTGTTCACCCCATTAAAGTGATGCTCTATGCAAAAAATGCTACACTGTATTGTAAATGAAGGGGTTCATCACACATTCACTTTTAGTTATATTGCACTAACCTGAAGTTTGTGAGAGCACACAGTCCCAAACAGATTCACTCTGCTTCCATAATCTGTACTGCAAAGTGACCTGACCTGGATGGGTCCTTCTCCACAGCCTCTACATTGCTACTCCGTGAACATCCTCCCTGCTGGTCCTTTCTTTACACTTTGTTTTCAAAAACACATGAGAAAGAAAAAGAGTGAAACAAAACTGGGATGGTGGGCATGGGGTTGGCTTGAAGACATTTGACTTCATCATTTCATAAAATTGTCTTTCCAGTGTGACGAAATACACGGTTTTGACCTATCGTAAAGGACTGAGTTGAACAGACAGTAATTCAGAATTATATGAAGGCATGCGAAGGCATCCAAAGTGAACTAGATAAAGCTCAAGGGATAAAAAGAAAGCTGATAGTGCTATGGCTTAGTCACAACAAGACAAACTGTTCTGGCAGTGCCTGAAGAGAGTTCTGTTAGGGGAGGGGTTAACCTGGTGCCAGCATGGATACCACTTAGAGCAGGAATATCTGGGGGCACACAGTTGAACATGGAAGAAGCCCTTGCCTAGCAAGCAGCTTTCCTCAGTCATGGATCTGTTCTCCATTACCATAGGAAGGATAAAGGGTGCAGGATCTCAAACAAGAGAAAAGTCTTCAACTGCTGCTATTAAAGTGAAGAATTCTACAAGAGAGTTTCCAGGAGTTCTCATAAACTTTTCTGACACAATCATCTTCCTCTCATATGCCCTCTTTCCAGTTACCTCCCAGCTGTGCTATTCAAAATTGAGGGCAGGCAGGAAATATAATTAAAATTATATGTGCTCCTGATAGCAGCACATGTAAATGTTTCTTCACCACCTTGGAGAGAGCTGTATACTTTTAAACTCAGTGTTTCTAAGAAATATTTTGACTAAGTTCACATCACTGAGGGAAAAAAAAAAGAAAACATGCGCAACTGCACACCCAACAACACTTGTGACCTCCTTGTCAAGGTTCCCAGACATTATACAAGAGCAATGAGACACTATGACTTTTAAGTGACTCTAGAAACAGAATGGAATTTGCCAAATCCTACCATTTAGCAATATTTATTACAAAATGTATAATAATTTTCTTGCCTTAATTTAAGGATTGGAGTTCATATACACTGCTTGACTAGCAACACATCACAGATGTGCTCTGAGATACACAAACAATCTTTCAGTAACCAGAGATAAAGGGCCTGGCTAGACCCAAGGCTGTTTAACCCAACACCGTCCTACCCCATCTTCACACAAAGAGTTTTCCTCAGTCATCATCGTGCCTCCAAATAATACCCGTTGCCTACAGCAGTTCAAAAGCAAGCAATGTGATTCCTGCCATTGAACCCTGCAGAAGAGAGGGGGGAAAGGCTAACCTACTGCCGCCCACCACAGGAAAGGTGAAGCTCTTGTTGCAAACCATTTTCCCCTCAGTTTCTGTCAACTTCCTGGGCCTCCCCTGTTTCCTTCCACATCTCTAAAAATAAGCAAACATATTGACTCACAAATATATCAGGGAACAGTGGTAACCAGATAGTGAAGAAGACTGTTTCTCCCCCGGGAAGGCAAAATCAGCAGACTAGCATTAATGATAAGAAACACTGTTGATGGGGCACAGAGAAAACAAGCATACAGCTGCAAGCACACAATTCCTTTTTCCACCATTAATTCAAACATAAAACAACGCTGAAGTGGCTGAACTCACTGAAATTTGAGTCACTTAATTAAGTCCATCACTGCAGAGAGCAAGTGAAAACACAAATACTGCTTCCTCCTTATATGAGGAGTTGTTGGCTTAAGAGGTGGAGAAATCAATGTGAACCAGTTCTGATTGGAAAGGTTTAGCGACTTACTTCCACCCTGGTTCTAAACAGTCCTCTGAAATTCTGCCAGGAAATGCATAGAGATGAACATTCAGCATGTTTGCTATTAATTCAATTTAAATTGTTGTGAAATGCTGTCTAAGAGCACTTTTTTTTTAAGAAGAAAAATCCTGAAGATTTAGGAACAGTTTTGTTTCCACATTCTTCACAGAGAGGCAGAGAGGGAGGAAGAATTACCAGCAGGGTAGTCTCACCTCTTATTTTAACAAACACTAATGTAAGTCAAGAATACTGCACTGACGTGCTTAGACAATTTTAGGCCTTTCAAAACAGAAGGAAGATTTTCTTAAGTAGAATTTTGAATGAAACAGCTACATAAATATAATTAAAAATGTGCTTGTTTGTTGAGCTGAATTAAATACCAGCTTGCACTGCTGTATTCCTTTCCACCTCCTTCACTGTCTTTCTTCTCTGTTAATAAGTGAAACCAACAGATGGAAAAGAAGTTTTAAAAATAGTTTTTTTACGTACTCTGGAAAAGGGCAAAAGCATTTGGTTTCGCAAGACAGGATATGATATAAAAAGAATATGAAAAATGCAAAAAGCATTCAAAATGTGAACATATGCAATGTTGTGCTTTTAAGCCACTCTTACAGAAATCTGCCTCCAGCCAAAAATAGCAAGAACATCACTGTAAACTACAGCCATTCAAACCATGATTACTACACTCTACCCACCCATCAAGCTGCTCCAACAAAATATTTGGAAAGTGGAATGCATAATTCCAAAGACAAATCTTAAATAAACTTAATCTGCACAGATACTTCCACAGGTTTAAAGTGGCCTTGGTTCACACATCAAACACTTGTTCAAGAAAGTCTATTAGTATCAAGTGAGCCCATGGAAGGCTAAAGTACTTTATGGTTTGTTCAGCCTGAAGCTAACACACATAAATTAAATTACAAAGTTCCCTTTGTCAAGTCCTCAGAATATTTTAAGTTTCCATAAATAGATATACCCACTTTCAAGACACTATGAAATTGCTGTTAGAGCTCCTAAGGAAATACTGACATCCTGCCAGTGACTAAGGATGACTGGAAGCTCAGTGTGCAAAGGGAGCAGGGGCAGTGAGAGGAACAAGAGCAGGAGGTGGGGGAAATGCTTACTTACTTTTCTGTGTTAGAAAACTAGGCAATACTTCACCCTGAGTGCTTGCAAGGCCAGATTGGTTTCTTGCAGTTTCTCTTGGCAGTCAATGCTGTATACCTGACACTTTTATATGACTTCTCCCTCCCAGCCCAAACTTCTTTGTAAACCCTTTCACATTCACTCTAAAGCTATGATCTCTGTAAACCTCATCGCTTTTCTTTTTCCTGATGACTCATCCTTCTTTGTTCTCTATTCCAGACACCCTTGCCTATGAATCATTCTCTCTTTATTTCAGTCTCAAAAAATTTTGTTGCCCCAGTTGTCCACAAATCTGGCTGGGGTCTGCTCAAAACGTAACATTCCCATTCCATTTCCTCAAGGCACAAAAAAGTACATGCACTACCTCATGACACACTTTCCTTGCCACCCATCAGTTGTTTTTAATTTATGAAATTCAATGTATCAACACTTCAAAACCTAATTAGAATGAAGGATTGGGATATGCAGGTGTCCTGTGGCACAACCATTCACTCCAACCCACTCCCTCAGCCATGTTTCTCAATATGTCACCCACAAAGCAATGGGGGTAGAAGGAAGAATTCAACAGACTTGTGAAGAACAAGATCACTCCCAACTACCTTCAGTACATGCAGAGTTAAAAAAACACATCAGCATCAGCATCATCATCATCTTAATTAAGATGTTTTTAAACTATGACTAAGAATTAATTTCTTTACCCTACAGCTGACCAGACTGCGTATCTTTTAAACAGGCCAGATGTTGCACTGAAAGGCTATGTAACATTTGTGTACCAAAGAAAGCGCCAATGTCAAGGACGAAAGAAGGGCATCAACACACCTGGTCTGGCTTTCTGGTTCCGATTGTTCCCTGATGTACTAAAATGACTACAGAAGAGGGTTTTGGATTAAAAGAACACTTTACTTAGAAAACAAGAAGTAGTTCTAAAACAGAAAAAACCCGACCTCCTAAATACATTTTGTGTTTTAAAACCAGGACAAATCAAGTGGCTCTGGCTATTTGGACCTTGTAGGTTTTTTCAGACTTCTACCTAAGATCACAAGCAGTGGGTCTCTTCCACATTTTTGCAAGAACTCTTTTATCCTTTCCCATTCTCTTGCATTGTTGCAGGTCCCCAGACAAGAGAACAGCAATAGCACTGACAGCTCCCCAAAATGAGAGCTATTGCATTGCTTTAGATAAAAGGAGTGGTTCCATATTAACACAGAACCACCCCTGTTATCCTTTTGAAATACAATAATCCTAGAAGTTTACAAGCACAGTATATTGAGTGAATCAAAGCCGACTACTCAAAATTCCTAAAATATTTTGTCAGGGGACAACAGAAAGCAGAATCTTCAGCCTATTTGAGACATAATCACAGCAAAGCTTCTGTTTTTTTCTTTTGAGATACACCTTTAACAGTAAATGAGAACATAAGTTATATACCCCTAAAAGACCAGCATTCACTTTAAGTCTGAACTACATTCTAAAGATATGAGAGATTTATCACAAGTCTCTTAAAAGCACCTTAAATAATCTCTTGTACAGTTATTCCCAGACTACTGAGGAATTTCTGCCAAAGTAGGTAGTTCTGGTGGATTTCTAGAATGAGGACATCTGTAAATTGAAACCTCCTAAACATTTTCAGCTTTTCATATGCTGATGTAAGGTAAGGATGCTGTATAACACTTGCAAAAGCATGTCCAAACCTACCAGCTGCAGTAGAGGACCTCCAACTTTCTGTGGCTGCCCTGGCCTTCAAACACAGCTTAGCTAACCTGAGCAAAGCTGCACAGGGACACAGCAATTTCTGTGAACTATGCCAAGCATCACACTTAATTTAAATCACTTCCTCCACAGGCAAATAAATTTAACTAGAAAGTTGCTATCGTGACTGTAATTTCGTCCTCACATTAAGAGGAGTGGGAGGGAAGACACAGTAAGTAGAGAAACTAAGCACAGTGAATGTATCAAAAGTAATAAAACAATGGAAATGGTGGAAATGTTTGCTCCAAACTAGATTGTACACATATTTAAGAGCAAGCAATAGCTACTAAAAAGGAAATGCATTGTCTTCAGCAATGGGCTAATACAGAGCTTCAGTGAATGTTTCCAGTAGTTATCTCTCACACACACACACACACTCCCCAAAACAATCTCTGTATTTAAAGATAAAAAAAGACATTAAATAAAAACAACTCTGGAATTGCCCTTCAGTATCTCTAAACTCATGTTACATTGTATTATTTACAAAGTGATGCATTTGTCTTTTGCAAAAGACAGCCAGGGTGTTTGTTCCCCACAAGCTGACAGTTGGTTTCACATTTGTGCCAGGGCAAAGAGCATGGCATAACAAAACGCAGAGCAGATCAACTTCAGGACAGCACTTCAACCTTGAAAATTTGCCTCAATTTTTTTCAGTCTGTCAAAGCAGACATCTGGGTCTTTTACTGAACTAAGAAAAAAATACAACAGTTATGTAGTGTTTAAATCAAGAGGTTCGATTAAGTTCAGATGGGTTTGCAAGGTGTGTTTAATCAATAGCCAAGGATTGATTCTGATCTCTTCAGCCTATGCATTTTGCCTCTCACTGAGCTCATTAACTCAACACATACAACAACTTCCATAACCTTATTCAGCCTTGCTCAACAAGCAGTGATGGAGAAAGCACCATAATTCAAAAGCAGGAGTGCTGCACAGTTGCAGAGGACCTACTCTGGTCCACAAAGTATTTGTGCCTGCAACAAGGTAAGCTTCTAGTCAATACACTTTCAAGCAGGAAAAGTAATGCCATTGAGCATCCTCCCGTACATCTGAATATTGGAGAATTCAAGCTCAAAAATACCTTCTTTCCCCAATCTAAAAGGGATTCAAAACTGACAGTCTTGTCAATTAAAAACACACTTTTATTCATAAAAATCTTCACTTGAAACAATTACACACATTAGGGCAGTAGAAAATAAAATTCAATAGCTGAAAGAGGGACACAAATTTTTATAAACTAACACATAACCAAGAGAAAAAAAAAATAAGCATTCTGAATTTGTTCTGTAGTTTAAGAAGAGAGTGTTTCCAATACTCACAAAGTGGGGGGCACAGATAAACTCCCTGAAATTCATCATAACTGCTTAGGATAATACCTGACAGGAAACAATTCTGCTATTCATCCTTTTCAATGCCAGAAGAGATGCAAAAAATATATCTCGTAATCTTCCAGTAGACTTTTTACAAACAAAAGTGAACATAATCACTGTTTCTCATGTTTCTATCCTCACAAAAGAAAAGTAGAAGAAATTTACATCCTCCCACACCTGATTTGTATTCAAATAAAATTAGTTTTATATGTACAACACACAGAGCACAAGTATGTATATTAAAAAAATAGATATGCACCCACATATGTATTTATGCACACACACGGACTCTTGTTAAACCAAAAGAGGAGCTGACAGGAATGATATTTAATCTAAATCCAACCATCTCTCTCTTTGATTAAAACTAAGTACCTAAATGTCAGCTACAGTGTTAAAACCTTTTTGAAAGGCAGGAATTAAGTGAACTTTCAAAAATATCCCTAACATACTATTACCTTATATATAATTCCTTGAAAATGTGCTTTTTTTTCCCCCCTCCTGAAATACCATTCTTATCCTTCTTCGCCTCCTCAATTTGTTTAATCCATAGTCCTTTTTGAAGGAATAATGGAGTCAAAGTACAGAGGAGTGGTAAATTCAAAAACCTTCTTCCGTTTCCTTTGAGTGCTCTAACCGGCCACACCTGCCCAGGAGCAAAGCGTTCAGGGAGCACAGCCAAGCCAAGGGAAGCAAAGCAGGCAGCTGGCACCAGTGAGAGCGAGGGGCTGCAGTTCAACCTGGAGGCTGCTGCTGGGATCCTTTGGCCCCTTTGCCTGTTTGGGAGCACTCAGAACTAGATGAAATATTCTTAGTAAGTGGTGCCGAGAGGTTGTATCCACTCAGGTGTGCTCATTCCCCATGGCTGCAAGAGGAAATGAGATGGTGACGGTGGGAAGCTCTGTAACAGCATCAATCTCCTAAAAGAAGTTGTGACCCGTGTTCACAAAATGGACGCCCAGCTGATGTTCATCATGTAGGGACTTCATGCAAATCACTTATCACCATGCTTTCTCAACCACTTTTATTGGAAAATCTACTAAACCTTTATAGAAAAGGCAACCAACACCCCCCCATCCCCAAAATAACAAACCCAAAACACCAAAAGCCTCTCTGTATAAACTAGTGCCCTAATGGTTTCATTAACAACTACACAATGTTTAGGATAAGCCTTTTGCATTCCTTTATGTTTTTATCCTCCCCCTCCTGTTCCCCTTCCCTTTGGATATAGGTACATTCTTTGAAGGAAGTATATAAGTCACCTTGTAGATTATCGTTACCTTCTGGTGTCCTTCAAAATACAAGTTGGGGCAAGGGTGGTGGTGGTGGGGAGAGTAGTAGGGGGGCAGAATCCAGTGGATATTCCTGAAGCAGTATTTTAATACAGACAAACACCAAAACACAGCCCTCCCCAAACACCTCCTCTCCCAGGAAAGAGGGTGAAAAAACAAGGTTTGTAAAATAAGGTTCAAATTTCGATTTGAGGGATGTTTGGGGTCTTTTTGATGAAAACAAAAAGATCCCAGCATATTGGGAAGCTTTATATACTCTCTCCTTCAAGTAAACAGAGAAATTAGATCCTCTGAACACAAGCAGAAGCTACCACTGCACAACAGAAAGCAGCCTCTATCAGCAAAGGCAAATAAAACCAATGTACCAAACCTAACTGCTTCCTGGGAAAAAAGAAAAAGAAAAATATCAGAAAAAAAATATCTTCAACACAAATGCTTTTGAACATTTTCTATTCACAATTCTATCAAATATGTATAAGAAGCCATTCTTAACCAAGCTATCAAGAAATCAGAATGACTAAGTCATTGATAGAAGAGATCCTACTGATTTAGGGTCAAAATGTGAAGACCTGGGATTAAAAAGCAAGTATGCCTGTTATCTTTTCATAAGCAAGCAAAAGTAATTCAAGGGACTTACAAACTAATGAACAAAAACTGAATCTTGATCCAGTTGTGCATGTATTTCTCCCAATATAACCATTTTTCCTCTCTTCCTGATGCCATTCTTTCATTGTTCCACTGTTCTCATTTAGATGCTTTCTTTTTCAAATTGTGCAAGCCATATTTAATCTTGTTTATTTCTTCTAAATTTTATTTATATTTGCTCCTGTCTTCTTAAAATATCCCAACCAAAAATAAGCCAGAAACAGAGACAAAAAGCAAACAAGTTCAAAACCCAGAGCATGTGGGGGTCAGTCAAGAACAGACCTCCTACAGACCCTCGTCATCCTCCAACAGCCTCCCAAGTGCTCACCAAGCAAGGAAGATTTTTTCCCCATCACTTCAAAGAGGTATGATCACCATTAACCAAGATAAGAGAATGTCTGGTTTTGATTCCTTCACTCTTCCAGATGAGCTTGGTAAAAGTGTTGAAAAATAATTCAACAAAATATTTTTTCCCTTATAAGCCACTCAACAAAAAAAACATAAAGAAAAAAATAACTGCAGTTGGAAAGGACCTGTAAGACCCATACACTTAATACATTTGTGTAAAAACATTGAAAGCCCTGCCAATTTAAGAGACTCTTCTTCTACCACCTACAACTACTTCCTTTTATCTTACCAGAAAAATAGCTCTTCACCGCTGTAGGCTAATCACACCATCTGTTTAGCCCCAGTACAGTAACACTGAGATATGGCACATTAATTCCTTAACTTTCCCACGTGGGACTGCCTTGTGTTACCCTCATACTCAAAAAGACATGGGCTGGGCAGAAGGAAGGGGGGGAGGGGGTGGAAATCAGCCTCACAGTTATTTGTATTCCCTCTTCCTCCACCACAGCTCTGCTGTCAGCCTTCACAGGGATTTAAGCAATCTGACAATTTCTCTCTACCTCACCTCAGTACAATGGTGCCACTTGTCAGGATCAGCAATGAAAAACATCAATCACAGGCGTACACACAAAGAAGGAGGCAGAATCTATGCATCTACTCCTCGTGGTATCAAGCGAGCTGCCTGTCTTCACAGTGGTCAGAGATCACCAAATCTCAAGTTAGAGCCTTCCTTGGGAAACCGGGAAATACACAGACTTGCACTAAAAAGGATTTCTCCAATATTCGAAAAATAGAACGACACCCCCTCCACCTCTCCAAAGCAATCACATCCTATCCCATCCAACAGGACTAGAGACAGCACATCAACTGGCAGCTGTACCCCACACTACCCAGTATGAGCCACACATGCTGACGTGCTGGGAGACATCATCACAAGATCCCGAAATCCTTCTCTTTTTCTTCCTTCCCCCAACCCTTTAAATAAGGCAGACCATTTATGAAAAAATGCCGGTTTTAATTCCTTACATAAGTTAGTTACCAACTAAAAATAAAGCTGTGACTTTGCAGGGCAAACCCCGTTTGCACAACTGATTTGGACAAAGGGGCAAGAGCGAATGTGCAGCGAGGGGAGGCAGAGGGCACGAGGGCATCACCTCTGCATGGCAGCAGTTACAAGCAGCTACAAGCATCAGCCTCTTCAGCCAGCGAAGCTTCAGCAGGAAGGGAACACTTCTCTGCCTCCTTGCAATTTGTAAGAATTCTCTTCTATATCTCTTAAAGTTAGAAAACTTATTCCTAGCTTTGACTGCATCTGGGATTCTTCATATTTCCTTTCCCCCTCAGAAGCATTCTTGCTTTTCTAATGAGGGGATACAAAGCCCCTGTTAACTGACACATTCCAGTTTAGAAACTGTTTTCAATAGGAAAAAAATACTTGCTAAGATTACACCAAAGGTGAAAGGAAAAATCCTTTGACATTTAACGTAATTTTGCATTGCTCAGCCAGAGACATTTATTAACAGTTATTTATAGATTCATGTTTCTGCTCTGTGTCACAGGCTTGGGTTTTATCTCTTTTTTTTTTTAACAAGGCATAGTGGAAGCTGTAAAGGAAAGAGACAGAAATAAGGGAATACTTCGTCTTACAGAGATTGCTCAACAAGATATTTACATTCATCTATAGAACTGTAAGGGCACAGGTCACAGGGAAAAAGCTGTGACACAGAGGAGAAGAAATAAGAGAAGGTGAATTGATTACAGTCAATATCTCTACCCTTGGCTCACAACAAAAATGAACACCAAGAGATGCGGATGGGATAGGGAGCAAAATAAAACTACCATATCCTTTCTTTCCTAAAATACTAGCTTATATCTTTGCTTACAATTTCAAGTTTAGAAACAAAGTACACAGCTATTCTTCACATTGCATACAGAAATTAGAAAATTTTCATCACTGTATTTCTCCTGACCTTTTTAGTGACAAAACTACCCAGAAAAGGAGCAAGAAAATACAAAATTTAAAAGAAAAACCTAAAAAAAAAAAAAAAAAAGGAAGTTACTTAAATTAGGTAACTGTGAGTAGAGAAATGTTAAGCCCTTGGTCAAAACCATCCAGATTTCATCCCACTACTCGGTAGTGCCTTAAACAAATCCCGCCTTATACAGAGCAAACCTTAGTACAGCCACAGCTCAGGGAAACCATCCGAGGAGTGGGCTGGCTCAGATTCAGGGACTCCTACACAACAAGGTCAGGGATACACTGTGCAAGACACACTTCACGAAGCACTGTACTTGTTTCTATTCTCTGAGGCACTTTACTATCATGGAGATAAAAATGTAGAGTCAAGCATTCAGTGCTATGACAGCCGTATCTGCACTTCCAGCTAATGGAAAAGTACCAAACATCAACACTAGCCCATGGAGCAGAGGATCTCGCATGATGGCTGTCACTTAACCTGTTCCCTTCCCACTCACGGTCAACAGCAAGGCCAGGGTAAGTCACTAGGTAACTTTATTAACCAGGTAATCCATTAACTTAAGCCATAGGACATAAAGTACAATCTGCAAAAAAGCAATTTATCAATTCCTTTTCCTTTCCAAAGGCACTTTGATACCCAAAGGCTGAAAATTTTGCCAGACAAACCCCAACTGAAAGACAATAAATTTTGCAAAAACAAGTGCATTCCATAACATAAGAGAAATTCTACTAACCAACCTATCACCTTCCCTTAGCTTTATTTATAACACATATCTTTGTGCTTAAAATGTGAATGTAAACAAAATATATGTATTCTACTCATAAAGTAGGAGCTGTGTTTGCTTAAGAAGCAGGTCCCCGCAACAACGCACCTTTCTGGTATGTGCCACTTATCTGCTTACACAAACAGTCCATACACAGCTCCTGTACCTCAATATATACCTGGTATAAATCAGGTATCCCAATACCAGCAACCCAGGATGGATGGGAAAAATTCTATATTGTCATTCAGATATAAGGGAACCAACATGGGTTTGTTGTTGCGTAAACTGTAGCTCATTGAACCACAAACAAAAATAGCTTTAGTTTTATATGAAGAAAGGGATTTATGACTTGATGAGAAACAAATTGCCAAAAAACCCCACTGCAAACTTGCAACCTAATTAAACACCTTCTGTTACACATAGCATGAAAATTACCACCACTGTTTTTATGACTATAAAACCACTCTTCCTTCTAACTGTTATTTACCTCCTGTTGGCCAAGTGCAGAATAATGCTAGCATGCACCCTCCAGGATTTCCCTAAGTTCCTACAGACAGAATAGATCTGTGTACTGCCAGTCTTGAACTAGAACTAGAACTACGCTAAGAAACATACCTATATCCCCAAACAAAGGAGGTTTTGTTTCTGAGTGGCATACAACTTTGACATTAAAAAAGCATTGTCAATAACTTAATTGCCTTGTTATGTCAAGTGCAATACATACAATCAAAGGTTAACGACGTAGACCATTTCTCTCACCCCAAAAGCTCACTGGAGGAGTCAGACTTCAGACAGATGACTCGCTTGAAACATCTGGCAGTCATACAGTCGGGTTAGGTAAATACACATGGAATGCTGAGCACCTCTTTAGTGTTTCATTCCCTCCCTGGCACATAGTACCATTGCATCAGATACAGCACCTAATGTTGCACTTCTTAAGTGTGAAAGCATCCACTAACATTTGAAATTATTTAAAACAGAAATGTAAACTCTTAAAGCACACAAAATATTTCAACTGTAAAGAACCAGAAAGCAGAAAAGTAGAGAAGTATACCAGCAATTCAAAGCACTAAATCTTGCTTTTCAGGATCCTGCACATAAACTAAACTTCTGACCATTTCAATGGCAAATTTTCACTCACTATCTGCCTGCTAGCACATCCCCAAATCATTCAGAAATGCTCCTTCCGCAACAGATACCATAATCAGCCATAGGTTCCAGGCAAAACAGGGGAACACTCTCCAAATTTCACAAGTCCTCAGCAGAATTCAAACACCTATTATACAAATGCATATCCCATTACATTTTCATGACTAGAAAACAACAGTCATCTTAGATACTAGTCAGTAGTTTCGGTAAAGCGTCAACTAAGACAAAGCAGAAGGCATTGACTTCACATAGGCAACATAAAACTGACTGGAGATCAGTAAAGAAGGGGAGGATGACATTGTTAACAAATGACAATGAAAAATAATTCAATTTGCTATTGTTCTCTGAAGTTAGGTTAAGTTTCTATGTAGGAAAAACAGTTTTCTGAACTTTTCCTACTGGCAGCAGTACCATAACCCCTAAGAATTAAAAGACCTTCTGAAGAAAATAAACCTGACTTTTCTTACAACAGTCAAATGTACACACCCTGGTGAAACAGATTTGGTACCTGGTGGCAGTCAAACTAATCTAGTTACTCATCCTGGCTCAGAAAGGTCCCCTGAAAAGTTTGTCTTTAACTGTTCTGAAAATTTAAACTGTCAATCAGGGGGATAACAAAACAAAACAAGAAAAAATAATCATGGCAGCTAAGCACAGTGTAGGCTCTTCCAAGAAACAGTCAAAATCATCTTTCAATAATCTGATGGAAAAATAGCATGAGAAGCATGACAAAAATATTTGAATTTACACTCTGAAAGCAGATCCCCAAGTGAAATACTGTCCAGATACAAGGCCATTTTCAGTTACCTTCTGAGAGGTTTGAATTTACATCACAAATATAGCTACACCAATACACTCTAACACCAAACTTTTCATACATGTTACAGGTTGCTCATGAGTCTGATTTTTATTTTTTAAGTCACACATTTCTGCTACCACCACCAAGCTTATTTCTCCACAACTTGCATTTTCTTACATATGAGGAAGCAGAGCTCCTAGAGTTAGCTTATCAAAACACACTGACCAGTTACAGGGCAGATTACAAGCATCTAGGAACTACATGTGTGATCTCTTAATTCTTTTCTCAGTGTTCTACAAGCCAATCTTGTGATCTAAAAAACATCTCATGTCTGCATATTTTCAGTACAAGAATGCAGTCATAAGTCTTTCTATAGACACCTACAACTATCACAAACTCAAACTCTCCCCCTATATTCAAAGCATCCCAGAGAACTTTAAAGATATTTTATCCAGGTTATTCTGCCTTACAGACCTCCAAACCATTTCCTTAGACTGCAAAGGCAATATCATTTTGTATTTGATTATGGAAGGGTCCAAAGTGTCCTGTTTTTAAAACAAATTTCAAATAACCTCCAGTTCAGTTCACAGCAGAAGTAATTGGGGATACAGATACCACCCACTACTCAGAATCAGGAACAAGGATGGTCTCTCATCCCTTGCTGCTGGTACTCAGCAGCTCAGCTTCAACCTCGTGCTACATTACAATGAAAGAAACAGTTGCCAGTCCTTCTCTTCCTGCTTCCTTGACTGTCTTTTAAATCCTGTTTCAACATAACTTAGGCACTAGCTTCTTTCCACATGCACCACAGGATACACAAGGGTATAAAATTGCTACAATCGTCGGCAGGCTTGAAGTTCATGCCCTACCTCAGCCTGTGACAACTTGCTCAAATACCTACACCTTTTGCTACACAGGGAAGTTGGACACAAACCGCTGCTAAGAAGGAAGAGGATAAAACCCCTTATTTTACTACTCATTTGATCTGAAGAAAGCATACGAGGATGCAGGGGCATGGCCCTCTCGCACTGCACCACCTCTCAGCCCTTCAGACCACAAAAAAATGGGTAAAAAGCCTTACGTGTTTTTCATCCAAGCCAACTTAGAAAGAAAAATTCTGCTGACCTGCACTTCCCTGCCTGGGTACTGAAAGCAAACTCAGTCAGGACAACACAAATCCTCCAAAACAGAAATCACCATGAACCTTTAAACAGATTAACCACAGCCTAACCCATTCATAATCTGTCATTTCTAGAGGAATAGTTAAACATCAAGTGTATCCCACAGTAGCCTTTTTTTCTTAAGACATAAACACTCAGAATGTCTTTTCATCTTCCAAAATTACATAAACAATGAAGAACACTGTATCCAGTACTACTGCCACAGTTTATTAGGTCTAACCACTTGTAATAACTGAAGTATTAATTCAACTGTGACAGCCAGAATACTTAAAAATTCAAAAATCTGTGATTTCAACAGCCTAAATTAATCCAGGAAGTCTCAAACTGACATTTTGTCACAATAAGATCTTCTGTATATTAAATCATCTCAATTAAAAAAAGTATGCTCTTAGAAGTTGTTTTTAAATATTCAGAACTGTACTATGATCTCAGTGATTTTGGTTCATTGGTGGTATCCCATGATAGCAGTGCAGCTCCTAAACATAAGACATTACTTCTTAATAGCTCCATTAAACATGTTTCAGGATACAAAACAATTTTTCAAGGCCTGAGGGAATAAAAAAGGAAGGGAAATTATGCTATGTGTGAGGCAATTATGCTATCTGTGAGTCAACACTAGCTACTCTTCACTCTCTAAATATGTGCACAGATAACTGTTCTGCAACTGCCTTGGACTTTTTGACACTGCATGATCATTAATTGTTTCCTCCTTCTAGGCTCAAAATGGATAAAACTACAGGAGAACCATCAGGTTTTAATAGTTCATGGTAGGTGGCATATGAAAAATCTAATATGTATTTGAATACTGATTTAATCTATGATAAAAGTTTATAATAAAGTTGGACATCTCATTATCCACTAGCATGCAAATGGTTTTGTTTATGCAAGCAGCATTTTTATTTATAATTTAGTAGTCCCAGTCATGAAGGTGACAGCAAGATTCATTCACTTATCCCTTAAAATCTAAAGCAACGTGGGAATGCCAACACAAAAGCCTCATGTGTGACCATGTTAATATGGCTTCTGGGAAAGGGTTATTTACAAAACCAAGATAATGATTCAGCCTCTCTTTGTGTATTTGTTCTTTCATTCTTCTGCAATTGAACATAAACTTGGATTAACCATTCCGGGATGTTGCATTGCAGTAATCACGCAAGCGCATGGACTTCACTCACAAGATGGAAAGTGCAAAGCCTTTACTGCGCACCCGAAATTCCCCTAAAAACCAGCACCTAACAGGATATCACATCATATAAACAGGAAAGATGCTCACCACAGTGTCCCCCAATCACCTGGGGTATTGCACAGATATTACCTATTATGGTAACAGGCAAACAATACCCTATAAGGTCACAAACTACAATTATCACATCTCATAAGCCCAACACTGTCCACAAACCCACAATCCTCTCTCAGCCCATCCCGGGTGACCTGGATGCACTCCCAGGGTCACCTCTGGGCCCAGGAAAGAGGCTCTCTCTCCGGCCCTCAGGGCCTCTCTCTCTTCCAGCACATAGTGCACCCCAACATTGCATTATCTCATTCTCCCCATCATGTGTCACTGTTTTGACTACTGAACCAGGATCACATAAGCACTTGTGATCTCAAACTAAAAAGCCCAGTATCTCATTACCTGAATCACAGAAATAAAGCCTTCATGATAATTTACTGCAAGTAAATTTCACAGAAACTCACAATAGTTTTGTCTAGTAGTTTTTATTAAAAATAAGTCTCAGACTTCTACAAAGTAGCTTTCTACACACTGTTCCTACATCATGAGTGCTGAAAAATTACTTTCTGAAGCCAAAGCAAGACTGCAAGTACTTTTTTATTTATCTACATTCATTAAGACTATGACATGTCCTAAACCTCTTGCAATAGTTATTACAAAGAAACTGTAAAGTACAAGCAAGAATAAGTAGACTCGTTATCAATTAACCAATTTCACTTAGCAGTCCCACAAGAGCTCATAATTCGCTGTCAAGCTGAGCATCACACACCAATTCTCCTTTGAGACTACATAGCAAAAGTGAAATACCTGGAGTCTGCACAATCAGCAGGTTTGCCTTACAAAGCTGCTTTCCCAGAGTACTTGTTCTATTCCTCAGTCAACTCAACTTCCTTGAAGGCACAAAACTGAGAAGCAATCAGATAAATTTACACAACATTTTGTGTGCCAGCAGACCATGAATAAAATCATTAAAATCCTTACATCTATAACTTCTGATTCCCAGTTCACAATACTCATCCAGAGCACAAAATGCCCTAATGGAAATAACACAGGATAAACTTAACAACGACTACAGATCTAAAAAACTACGTAGCCCATTTTATCAGAAAAGTGCAAAGTATCTTATTTTTTAGTTTCTGAGATCACAACTTAGATTGTTTTTAATCTGAGATGTGATGGAAATATATCCATATTTACAGCTATGCTATGCACTCCTACAACTTGGCATTTAAACCACTAATAATGGCATCTCTCCCCCTAGGAGGTCTGCAACCAATCTGTCAAGCATATCCTATTTCAGCAAATCTTTCTAACCAAGCAAATACAAAACTCTCAATTAGGTGATCTGCCAGCATGTCTTTGAATGCATTAGGTGCCAACTTTGAATAAAAGGAAAACAACACTGACAAGCATTCAAGCCTGTCAAGATCTATGCTAAAGCTGCATTAGTTCTGGTGAAGCCAGTGAGCATAAGCAGACGCTGTCTCTGAAAAATTGTCTGAGGACAGGGCCACTCATCCTTCCACTGGCATCAGAGAAACTACACAAATGAGTAGAACAGAAGTCAAAATCCTCCCCCTCTGGCAGCAACACACAGTACGTACAAACAATAAGTTTTTATTACACAAGGAGAACTGAAAACATCCTTCAGGATCCCCCTCCACCCGTACCACCATGTCCCCAGTAAATTTCTTACTCCCATAAAACTTCCTATGTTGGGTTTGTTGACATTATAAAGAGGAAAGATCTATTTACAAACAATATAAATCTTTCCTTTTGTAGCCCTACAAGCTCTTTCATGCTTTCATTAAGGAAAAAACACAAGTCCTGTAGAGGCAAGTACGGAACAGTAAAATCATCCAGAATATAATCACTGGGAGTAGATGACTCCAGGAAGAGATAGTGAGGAAGGTGGCCTGACTTCAGCATACTTGTCTTCGCATACTCTACACCTGCTTTGTAGACTGCTCATCCTGCTTTTATCACTGGCCCTTAAATCACATAAATCCCATTTCCTAATCTATGCAACAAGAACAACAAAAGTGTGAGTGCTCCCTATGCCAGATTTTGTTTTCAAAAAATAAAACAGGCTAACTATTTTTTTAATCTGTATTTCACAGGCTTAGTGAAAGAGCAGACAGGTAAAACTAAAGGATTTGAGAGTTGGAAGGTGGAACTAACAGCTGGAGATCGTATTCACCCAACTGTGATAAGTAGCAGCCAGACTAGTCTCCCTGGCTCTTTTTTAATCCATCATGAAAATAGGTAGACTTCAGCCTACCTGAGGATTCCACCAGAAGCACATATGAATTCCTTTCAGCAAATATTACATCTGTGTGGAAGGATGCCATACTCCCTAATGGAGGGAACTTTTCACCTTTCCCCAAAAGACCACCTTTAGTCACAGCTATTTTACAAATGGAAACAGACAACTTCCTTGCTCAAATAAGCCAAGTATCAAAAGGCTTAACTGCACGGGTGACAGAATGTGTGAAGTTCCCTAACTCCTGCTAACTGATGGGTTCAACAGCAGTAATGCTGTATTTAAGATTCCATGAATTTTAAAAATGCATTTTCAAAGCATCCTTCCCAAGGACAAGCCCATTAATGACATACTGAGAGATTATTCTTCAACCTCCTAAGATTTTAGCTTGAGCAGAAAAAAGAATCTGACTCACTAAACAACAAGGTAACAAAAGACTGAAAAATACAAGAAAATCCATTATTTGAGAGAACAATCAACAACATTTCCCAGTTTCCTCCATTTTATAACAGGCACATGAATCATGGACATGGTGTATTTAAGTACATTTCTGACCTATATCTTTTGTAGTTAGAGGGAGATAAACATGTCTACACACTCAAGCAATTGCCACAGGTGTTTCAATTCTATTGGAACATATTCTTCTAATTTTAAAGGGCTCAGTTACACAATGTTAGAGGAAGAAATCTGATTCCAAGCTCATTTAAAATGTTCTAAGCACTAGCTCTAAAAATAGGGGAAAGTTAAACATAGCTAGAAGCATATTGCATAAAACAAATATATCATTATACCAGTGTTATGAATAACTGGTGGGAAATGCTTTACTCCCCGTTAGCATCTTCAGTCAGTGGGATCAGCTGTATACAGTGCAAGAGAAGCAAGGGAAAAGAGACATAGTTTGGCAAGGAAAAAAGAAATCAGTGAGCTAACTGCTGTGTTAGCCCTTAGCTATTAATAGAATAGCCATTAGGAATAGCTTAATAGTTAGCTACTCTTCAGCTATTCCTTGATTAACATAATTAAATAAAATTCACAGAGAATGATTAAGAACCTCAACCCAGTTTGAAGATGACTTGACTATAAAACTTGATTTTAAAACTGAAAGTAAATTTCTTTCCAGGTGTCCTCCTCTTTCATTTTTTTTCTACATAAAGAATGTCCACTGCTTCATCATAAGCAGAATGCTCTCTGCAAATCTGCATACAGTGATTAATTCCACATATTATCTTAATGAATAGAAACCAGTTTGGGGGAGGGGCTAAGTGAGGGACAAGGGTAAACACGAGGGAAAAAAGGGGATTTTACTAAACATAGGTACTGAGGGAATGTCATTTTCCTAGCTTAACATCTACACATCTGAAGATGCTAAAGATGTGCAGTCTACAGTGACAAACATAACTGTTGAGGTGTTTGAATTCATACAGGGTTTGGGGTTTTTTGTTTTGTTCTAAAGGTGAAGAAAAAACAAAATCTGTTCAGAGATGCAACTTAAATCAACAATTTAAAGCTCAGCTTTGATCTATAGATAAAAAATGCTGCAGTCTGTTCCAATGTACTTACAAAAATGTTTGACTGATGCATTCAGGGTATAAAAGTACATGACAAGTTATAGTAACTAGTATTCAAATACAGAACACAAAGTTATTTCCCAAGACAAAAATTTTCCTAGGTTGGATGAACTTTTTTGTGAGTCTTCCAATATCACTCCAAATCTCCCTATGTAGAGGTATATCAGATTTCAGCTCTTCAATAATGAATCTAAAATAAATTGTTTAGAGGAAGCGAGTGAATAAGGCCACAGTAGGTTTGTTGGGCTTTGTTTGCTTGCTTGCTGTGGAATCAAACTATGACTTCAGATATATAATTTTTTTTTTAAACTTTGCTAATTAGCTTTCTCCCCTCTTTTTGTCTTACCTTGAAAATATAGCATGACACTTACATTTGTGATTCAATCACCTGTTTGACCTCTCAGGTAACGCAACAAGTAATCTCTGCAATACCCAAAAACTGAGCACCTAAGATTCTAACATTAGCACACCATAATACTATAAAGCAGTATTCGGTCAATCATCAAATTTTCTATTCATTCCCATTTCACTTGCATTTTATAAATGGTTAAAAGCTGCAACTGAAAGGTCTCCTATCAAATGCAAAAGTAACTGGTGTCTGAACTGTCTAATGAAAGTCTTTCAATTCCAGGGTGCATACGGCTTATTGCGAACCTCTACATTTCCATATACTTAAAACTGACAAAAAATCATCTGTAAATCACAATGAAATGTTTCCTTAGTAGCGTGTTTTGCTGTACTGTGCAGTATATGAAATTTTTATTTACTGAAAAAAAACCCAGTCATTCATGTTTTCTATTAGTTTGTAGACAGGAAAGTATCTCCTATGCATTAGAGTGTCAACTGCACGTGATTCTTGGTCCAAGTTCAAAAATATTGTAGACTCAATGGTTTAAAATTTAAGTAGATCACTTGCCCTTTTCAAAGGGTAGTAACATTAACACAAATCTCTTGATATTTCCATGGTCTGAGACATAACAAACCACAGAAAAGATACAGAGTTTTCAGCTATTTCATTATATTGCTTCCTATATCAGGTGACAAAAACAAATATTGCTGACAATCTTTAAAGATTATCTTTGGAACATGTCTAGTCCCTCTGGGATTAAGTTTTAAAAAACTTTACTTCATTTCCTAGTACAATCAAATGGTTTATATAACAGGTCAAAGTACAAATAACAGAAGGTCAACTTTATGTTTCTTGGCTACTAAGCACCATTTTTTAATATATTTTTCACCATGACTAACAGAAGAATTTCAAAAATTCCTTCTTATGCTGAGGCATGCTATCAGCCACCATTGAAATGGACCTGGTATTTCCATGTGTTAACATGTTAACATTCAACAAGCATCTGAAAGAAATTCTTGTAAGAAATTCTTACCTGAAGATGGCTACCATTTCCCTCCTAATTCCATTGATTTCTTCTCCTTTGAAGAAAACCAACTAGACAGTACACTCCACCAATGCAAACACTGTCCTAACCACAGAAGAACACAACACGACCAGTCACAGAATAGAGTAATTCTGCATTATAGAGACTGCATTATGAACTTCAATGTACACTCTCTTGGATATATTTGGCAAGTAAAACAGTAGATAACCCAGAAATGAAAGCCAACTTTAGGCAGCCAAGGCTTTCACCTACAGGGTCACCATAGTGGCAATAATTTTGTAGCTAGGTTGAAAATATTTTCTCAAAAACAACAAACTACTTTTTTGCACTGAAAGTGTAGTTGGAGTGACAGATGCATGGACACCCAGCCACCAAATGTACAAAAGGTAACTCTTCCAGGACTGCACTGCACCACCCTGCTCTGGGCCCTTCTCCGCAGAGGTGTCAAGTTATCATTGCTCTGAACAGACACCATCACCAATTGCTGCTTCTCATTGTTGCTGCACAGCTGAACTCCAATAGCTAACAAGATCTGCAACCATACTTCACTTAAAAATGTAACTCTGAACTATGACTCCTTTGGGACTGCAGGCACCACAGGAAAAGAGTGCTCTACAAGTACTGTAAACTTAATTTTCTAGGAGACTGGGGACAGGTCTACAAGTGTTCCACAACTGGTTTCATGTATAAATTTGGCCCATTTAACTTCTGCCTCATTAAAATTACTGCAACCTATTTTCAGCAAACTTGAAGACAGCACTGGTGACTACAACAGGACCAGCAGCACAGCAAATGCTGCCACAAAATCTCCCTGCAGGGGTTAAAAGTCTTTCAGTGTTCCCCTCCTCGAAGTCAGTCACTTCGCTGCTAAGGCTTTGAAACATACAGATGTGTGAGTCTAATAACTACATGCTGTCCCCAGGTTTACAGGAAACAAAACTTTCTCATATTCAGTTGTCAGACTGAGATTCATCTCACTAATAATGAGAAGAGACTCCAGTAAGACAGTTTACAGGAATCAAAAAGGTGGGACCTATCATAAAACCTTTTAAAAACAAAACAAAATCCATGTCATGTCAAAAAAATAAAACGATTGAATACACAAAGATAACCTGAGTTGTTTCTTCACTCCTCTCCCCATATTATCAAAGCACTTCTAAGGGTATTCCAAATCTGAATAAATGAAAACATGGTAAATATTTTGCTCCTTGCACTTTATGGAGTGTGTCTCCAGTACAATGCTATCCAGCTATCAGTCCACAGCCAATAGACATCAAAGTCTCAGAACTGCATGGCATGTGACTATAGTGAAAATTCCTAAAGTAGGCCATCCTTGGTTTAACACCTTTTCTTCGCTCTCTGACCCCAGAAGGACTGTTAATGTGTTAGTCACCTCCCCCTCTTAAAGGGTAGTGCAGCACTGCCCTTCACTGCGCAGTTCGACCTCTTCATTTGTCTTTGAAAGCACTCTGTATAAGCAGCTGCTCTTCATGGTAACTACCTCCTTTGATTAGCTGCTATGAAAGCCTCTATCAATAGCATATCTTTTTATCTCAGATCTTCTGACATACTTTGAAAATCCTATTACAGTGGACTCTACCCTCAAGGTCTGAGTTTGAGCTGCACCCTCCTCGTTAACTATATTATAATTGCTGTCAGCCAGAACCTGTTTTTCTCCAGAGCACCACTAGACAATGCTGACGAGGTATTTGTAGACTGAAACATCCTGGCAGGCTCACTCCAACACTGTAATGCTTTAGAGGTATCATTGCACAGACCTGATTAGTTCGAAACACTGCCCAAGTCTGTGTAGTGTCTCCCTGCAGGCACATCAGAGGTCACAAACATGGTCCTTCAAAGTACAGGCTTGCCCTGATTAGCATGCAGCTCTGTGTCTCAATACCACACATTTGTTCTGTTTATACCCTACAACTTCTTGCATGCACTGGGTGAAATCCTCTCCTGATATAACCCTTGAAAAAGACAGTAAGTACCAGCATCAAGAGAAAAAAAAATCATTTCAGAAATTGCTCATTTCAATGACAACAGCCAGTACTGAAACCAACTAATGTCTACGGTACATTTATACACAGACACACACACACACTCTTCCACAACCTGAGTTTTTGGAAATTTTGCAGTCTTGTCTCAAAAGCAAACTCTTCCTTTTTGTTAGCAGCTGATAATAGCCCTCAGTTCAAAATTTGTTACGGGTGAGACTTCTCTACGAGGCAGTGTTGCCGTCATGGGCTTCACTTCTACCCTGTAAGTTTCATAGTGCCTCAGAGCACTCAGGAGACTTTCTCTGACCCACAGAATTCTTTCCACTAGCTTAAATGCATGACTCCCATTTTTAGCAATTTCACTAAATCCATTAAAGGATTTACAACTAGAGCCACGTTTAGTATTCAGGTTTTTTTCACTTTTTTTCAAACTAATTTTAATTTCCCCACTTGCAATTTGGCATACTTGTAAAGAAAGCTTGTTTTCTTCATTATAAACATGTTGCAAATGTCCCTTATCAATTGCCAAATTAAATTCCAATTTAAATTAACTAACGTCTCTTACAATATTCTTCAAAGCCTTGCCACTAGGCATTTGTTCCTCACAGTTACATATTCAGCTAATTCCAAGATACATGCAAACAACTACAAGGTTTCCTTCTCCTATTGTCTCCTAGCTTATTGCTATTTCTGGTATGGATTTCAAAAGGACGGTAACTACTTCAAAGTAGTTGATGGTCCTTGGGAAATCATCAGCAAGGTTCATATATAGAAACTGCTAGAAACTTGGAAGTTTGGAAACCACAGTAAAAAAAACAAATGTTAGCTGTTAGATAATTTCTCTGCTTTCTGAAACAAGTTTAATGGGGGGGAAAAAGCCCCCAGAAAATCTTAGGAGATTTTTTTATCCTAAATAGTGACTGCAGCTCAAAATATTTATGCAATATTCCCGCTGCCTCCCTGAGCTTCCTTTTCTCCTTCTGACAAAGCAAATTCTACATGAGCAAGTCACCTAAAAAGACGTATTAGAGATAAACAGCAAGTTCACAAACAGGCTTTTCAGTCTTGCTGTACCACACAAAGTACAAGAAGTATTAATTAACATGATTTTGGGATGATAAATCACTCTTCCCTACAGTGTGGGAAAAAACCCCAGAAGTAACAATCAAGAAAATAAACTATATCACTTAATTTTTACAATACTTAGCACACTCCAACTTCTATTCCTTCCTACTTCAGGTTTCCCCTTAATTCAGGGGGCAGGTAGCAATTTAAAAGCAGTAGCACTTCTGTTCTAAAACCCAAAGTGGTTTCAAGTTTACTAAGTGGAATACAAAATTAATTATCAAACTGCAACATCAGAACACTTGTACAAGATTGGACATAAATCTTTGTGCACTGAATTGTTACTCCTGAAATGTTCTTTCAAAAAAATTAAATACTGAAAACGAACCTAAATCCTCTCCCCTCATAAGGAAGTTTCTCACTGTATTTTGCATGTCAGAAAATGCACAAATTCAACTGCAGCAGAGCATTCCACAGCTGCGGGTACAAAGGACACACAGGGAGTGTTAAGCATTAAACCAACACAAACAGCAAATTGATTTTCCAGGAGAGCCTTTTAGAGCATTTCAGAACTTCAAAATGGAGGGAAGGGAGCAGAAAAGGGAAACCACAAAAACCAAACCGCTTTGTTCTTCTGTGGAAGAAGTTCAACACTAGATACGGATGACAGAAAACATAAGACATCACAATTATTAAATAATAACAAGTTCCACTAATTATAATTTTGAATAGAAAACTATTTCCAGAGTCTCAGGAGTGAAACAGAAAATGGCTCAACATATACAACTAACACTTCTATTCAAGTTAGCATTGAAGATACTGTTTGTTTACACTGTTTTTTGAACAGATTGTAAAATACTGAATCATACAATGTGATTAGTAAAATGCTCTAAAAATTAGTGTAGGTGGCCCCATAGAGTTAAGATAATTAAGAAGCATCTGGACAGCCAGAGGGGATCCCCTTGGAGTTCACCCACCAAAGGCTGAGGAGGTCAGCTCCAGCCTCCCCACATTTTGGAGGTGTAGGGGCATACTGGCCCTTGGAAAGGCTGTGGGCATCCTGTCTGCAGACAACAGCAGTCCTACACCACCAATGTCTCATTCCCTGTCCCCATCTCTAGACTGGCAACAGAATTCAAACAGCAGGACAGCGTGGTGCTCTCTGTTACCAGGCACATGCCGGCTGTACCAGCCAAGGGATGTCAACCTGTACCGCAGTGTGCAGAATGGCCCTTGCCAAGCAGGCTGTGGGCTTGGGAAAGACAGGGTGTGAGAACTAGTACTCATATGGCACAAGCTAGTTGCACAGGCTTCTAAATTGGTCAAATAAAATTTACATTTTCGTGACAGCATGAAGACAGAAGTGGGAGGAGAGGAGGTACTTCACTGCTACGATTGCTCATTCAAACTCCCAACTGTTTCAGCTTTCCAATAAAGCTAACGGGCTTTCCTTAACTTTTAACATTCCTCCAGTTTCACACCTCCAGCTCATGAATTTCTACAAACCTGGGGCAAAAGAGGATGGTTGATTAAACAAAATCCAAGATATTCCAATTTTGCAAGATAAGGAATAGATGAGGACAGATCGGGAATTCAGGAGCGGAAAAGTTCACACAACCTTAAATAAGCCAGTCACTGTCTATGCTGTACTCTGGGTTTGGAGGAATATGTTTATAAAAATGTAGATGCACACACTGCTATGTTACCTCTCTTCTCCCTAGTTCGGGCTAGTAAAATCCCTAACTTAAAAAAAAATAAAAATTAAAAAACCAAACAAAAAGCCGACCAACCCAAAAACCTCTCGTTGCACGCGGCGTTTCCAACACGGCTCCCGCAGCGGGCGGGAGGGCGCGGACCCCTCTGCTGGCACAGGGCCGGGGACCGCGCTCCGGCCGCCGCTCCGCGGCCGCGGGGGACGAGCCGCGCCAGCGCCCGCGGCTCCGGCGTGTTCTCTACCGCCACCTCCTGGCCCCTCCCGGCCTGCAGAGCCCGGAACGGCTCCCAGAGATGCTCGGAAAGCGGGAAGAGGGGGGAGTTGCTAGACGTGGTCTTGAGAGAACTTCACTGGCACAGAAAACGAAAACGAAACAAAACAAACAAACAAAAAAAAAAATCCAAACAATCTACAAAAAAAAACAAACCGGGGGGGCGAGTTGTGGTGTGAAGTTGGGGGAAGGGAATTCGAGCTTTTCTCTTTCTTTTTAAAGCTTCTTTTGCTTCCCCCAAACCAAAAGAGGAAAAAAAAAGGGTGAATCAAGGCAGAAGGAGAAGCCAAAGAACTGAGCAGACACAAAAACAAAGAGTATGACAAGGTCAAGCCAACTAACTCGCAACAGCAGCTCCCCCCCCAAGTGTATTAGTTTTTTACTGAAATGGGAAAAAATTAAGAAGCTCTGCCTCTGTCAAAAAATAAACCTAGAAAATTCCTCCTCTACAACAAGCCTGAGAGCCTGCAAACTGAGGAGAGCTTGCCTGGATATTTATCCATCCATTTTCTCTTCTTGTCACCTGTCTACCTGAAGACCCCACCCAACAGGGTCATCATGGGTTGCAGTACCAGAAGGAGATACCATACACTGCCAACACCTACAGCTTTCCGTCAGCTTCGTGGCTACATGAAGCTCTTCCAGCAGAAAGTTTAAACCCCACTGCAACTGGCAAGGCCTCTCCCATCCGTCATTCAGATAGGTCCCAGCTAGTTGGAAAAAGACAACCCGGGAACCACAAAAAACCCTTCATGCCCACAATTAAATGGCTCGAGAAGAAAAAGAAACTTTTGTGCAAGACAGGGAGGAACAAAGCATTCATCTCAAATCTTTTCTTAAACCTTCTTCTCCAATTTTTTTTTTTCATTTTACTTCCTGGTTACTTGTTACTGACAAAAGGGATTTGCTTCTGCAAATAAGTCGGACCCAGCTTTAAAGGAAATTGCTGCATATATGAAGCTTGAAATTCCAAGAGAAATTAAAGTCCAGTCAGAAAATTAATACATGAAAATGTATGTGTATGTATCAGAAAAATTATGTTCTTAGTTTTGGTGCATTTCTTGTGATTGTACCTAAGACTACCACCCAAGACTCTATGTCAACAGAAAAAAAGATAGAACTCACATGTGCAATGCCTGCAAAAATCACACTACTTAAACATCTGGCAAAACATATTGATTTTGTGGTTAAGTGTCAGGTTAATGTTGCATTTATAATTAGTGCACATATAATTACACAGAATATTTTTTTGTAAAAAAAATTAACCACAATTCTCAAGACAAAAAATAAAAGGTGAAAAAAACCCAAAAGAAAACAAATAAACAAAATAAGCCACACACACACAACTTTCATAATTTATAAATGTGGCTTACAAGCATCTGAAATTGATGCTTCCTGCTATCTCCAACATAGGCTACTTACAGAAACAGATCTTGTAACAACATCACATGTAAAATAAAATGTGTCCAACTTTGTTTGTTAGAACAATTTACATGCACTTGTGTGACACCACGCTATGAGCAACTCAACTCTACATTCCTGTCCAAACAAATCTAATCTCTTCCTTACAACAAGGCTCCAGAGCCTTCAAGTTGATTTTACCCAAGAGTATTTCTGGGCTATCTTTGGAATGCTAGTCTGGTGAGGGGAGGGGTGAGAGACCAGGAGGGAGTGGAAGAAACACCAGCAAGTAATAAGGAAATATAGATGGAAATTAAACTTTACTTTGTGTGTTGACCAAAAAAAAATTATGCCATTCCCTATAAATCACTGCTTGGCTAACACTGACCTCCGTTAAAATGTTTACAATGTTAATACTGTCCTGTAGATTCAATCTCTATGAAAAATGGCACTTTTGCCTCCTCTACTAATTTATGTTATTCCATTCATATGTGCTTGCACATTGGATCATAAATTATGTGCTCATAGCCTGCTCTATGTCCAGCTTTCCTGTTTCCCATAAAAATCGCCACTTAAAAGAGGCAGGTAAAGGTTTTCTAGTAAGCTTTGATTAAACGTATTTTTAAAATCTGAGAATAAAATAAGGAATTTCATCTCAACTCAGATGCAGATTATACCTTTTTTCCCTGCTCATTCTTTTACCTCCTTGATTTAAGCTACTGCTCCACAGCTTCTCTTGTGTTTCAGTTCACAAGCTTTTTAGAGAAGGGAAATTACACACTTTTTTTTGTGTAGGAAATATCATTCACATTCACAGCTCTACAGAAAAAACAAAAGCATGCACACAGACTCCCTCACAATTTGCTTTGTTAGGAATATTTGAAAGTTTAAACAAGTTCCAGGTTTAAATCTGTGCCAAACCTTAGTAGTTACATAGTTAAGGTTTGCTCTTTATCTTTACTTTGACCACCGCTCACAGCAGAAATCCTCAGACTTTGTACTAGTGCTCAGAAGTTATGAAACTTGGTAACTTCCAAACTTTACTCCATTACCTACGAGAACAAAAGTCAAATGGAAGAGTGAAAGGACACAAAGAAATCAAGAGCACCATATGAAAGCATGTTCTCAAAGGGTTTCTTCCACAGATAAAGTGCAGCAGTCAGTGAAGAGGAAGATTACTTCTTCACTGCTCTCAGCTAGAGGTTTTCCCACTGCAGACCCAAAAGAGAGAATAACTGTCTGCAATGAAGCACAGTACCAGCCCATTAATCAGAATTAGGTATTTTAAAGTGACTACTTTTCAAAAAAAGATAAATTGCCATTACCCTAAACTTCAAAGTTTGTAACCACAGCTTGTAAGCACCTACAATTTCATGTTTTCTATTACCTCCAACAGACACTTTGCATTTGTAACATGAGATTGCAAAATGCATTACTCTGCGTTATTCTCAACACTATTTCTCTTTTTCTGTCATGCATTCGGCTACTCATTTGTAGACATTCTCTGAGAGAAAGTATTAAATCCCACAAACCTTGTTTAAAAACAGGGAAGTCATTGCATCAAATTTAATAGCTTTCATAAAGCATTTAGCTATTATATTGATGGCCACGGGAACATTATAAGTAATTTAAATAAATCCTACTGGTCTTGTCCTCCTTCCGTCTCTTGAACAAAGGGATCAACATAGAATTAATGACCAACAAAAATTAATTAAACAGGAAAGGTAAGAAAATGGAAGCATCTATTCTGACGTGTCCCAGAAGCATTAAAATAATGCCTTACTTAGCACTAGCACACAATATTGTAAAACCTGTCTCTTAAAAGATCTAGAACCAGCTTTAACCTTCCAACAAGATTCCAGACGAGGACAGCCTAAAATTGTAATTTTGTAACAAAGTTATTAGTTAAGAATGCCATATTCAAAAAGCATGCTACTATATCTACCCAGACATTACCCTCACCTTCTTCACAGACTCTTTACATCCACTGCTGAAGATCAGGTTCCATTTTTTTAGGAGCCTGACTGGTAGAACAGTTAATGCTCCAATTAACACCGAGATAACTAACTCTGAGTTAGTCTCCAATGCATATTATAAGGACTAAATGAAAAAGTGTTGTCTTTGAACAATTATGGGCAAAACGTTAATATTACATATTTAACATTACATTATTTAACATTAATGAATTTTGTCATTAAACAACAAAATAAACTTTGGTATTTAACAACAGAATTTAACATTAGTGAGTATTGCCAATATTGATTAGGTTGTCACAAACTCAACAAACACTTCTCAGACACATCAAGGTGCTCTCTGTCTCTCCAATAAAGAGAGACAAATTCCAGACTGTACTGACAAGCACGGCAGCCTCTCTAGGCTAGGTCTCTTCTCAGAGAACCCCTTTATTTCCCAAATTGGACATGAATGACTCAACCATGAGTTAAGTCAACAGCACAGGTTCTAGTTTGCCTGCACAATAGAGAACGATGATACAAATCTTTCTATAAGTTTCCCCTAGATATATCCAAATCTACTCAAACAAAACCAAAAAGAGCAAGGAGTTTCAAATCTGTACATTCAAATCCACTTTCCCTCTTCGCAATGTGATCACCATGGAGTTTCAATACAGGGATTCTGCTCTAAGTGCTGTTGAACTATAAAATCTGACTCAAAGTTTAGGCCTAGGAGAACACAATGCTAAAAATTCAGGTCATTAAGCCAGGAAAAGACATTTTTTAAAAGTAATGTTTCCTAAGAGCAGTCTGTAAAAATCAGATGCTTGTGTATTTACGTGCTCAAGGTCAGTACTGAATATGACACAAGTTTCCTGTCTAATTTTCTACAAAGTAAACTTTTAAGACCATAGCAGCCACTGGCAAGATTCCTTTTTATTTAATAAATAAATAAATAAATAAATAAATAGAATCACTAACAACAAAAAACCCTCAGCTCTAGTAAATGTAAATGTGGTAATATGTTAATGGTAACACCAGTGCTGGTAACACCAGTGCTTGTAACACAGAGTGGTTGCATAGAGAAGTTCCTGACTACGTATTTCTGTTAATCAGACTATCAAAATTATCTTAATTACTATCACTTGTCCACTTCAGTTCAAAAACCTGGAATGTCACATATAAAAGTCCTAGAGAGAGTCATTAGAATTTCTGTACTGTGCCGTTAATAAACTCTGAAGTTTTAGTTGCATAACACTATCCCTCCTCGATCTGTCCAAGAAAAATATTTATCTGTTCAAAAAGTTACAGTTACAACCTGGTTTGCACCAAATGGTACATGGAACTCATAAAATAAAAGTGTGACTAGAAGCAGCAGACTTTACCTCCATGCAACTTTGTCAAGACCAAGAAAGCAGAAAACAGAGCCCTGAAACCACAATCTGAAGAATAAACCTGCAATGTTTATCATTTACATCTTTAATGCCACCTAATAATACTACACGTGCAATTACAGTGGAAAGATTTAATTAGGATGATTCATCTAGAAGAGGTAGCACTTTCAGTCTTTTATGAAAAAGGACTTATCAAGCTAAGATGCCAAACTACAGATTTGCTTTTACGAAAATACTCTCTGGTTTCAAATTTATGAATCACTACAGAAACCTTCAGACAGGACTAATGTCATCCAGAAGGATCTCAAAGTTACCTTGAATAAAAAAAATGAAATAGTTTCACTTCAACTCTTTCATTAGCCTGTCCTTTTCAAGTCTTTCCACATGAAATTAGTAATACCATTAACAGACTGCTTCCCTATTTGTCTAACCCTAAAGGAGGACTACTTAGGAAAAAAAAAAATACAACCGGAAAAATGTTTCCAGCATGCTGGCATACTAACTATAGCACGCTCATGCTTATAAAAGGTTTCCACATGCTGTCCAAGGAAAGTTACAAACAGACTGACAGAAAATAATTGGTAAAAGGGGAAGCATACATTCTAAGTTCAGTCCAGTAAGGAATGTAGATTTGATTACCAATTCTGACCTTTTACCACTTGAAATCGCAGGAGAAAAATAACGTCACAATGAAAAAAATGCAAAATACTTTAAAGAAACATTGTAACCTTTTCGAGCAGTTGAAAACCAGTATTAATAAAGTGTCAAAGAGGCCACAGGAGACATAACACAGGATGCATGAGGAGGTTTACATAGAGGAGGCTTACAGAGAATACTGGCATTTGAGTTGGTTAAACCAGCATATGGCTGAAAAGGACAGTGCACAGTTTTTTGGTTTTCATCTAGGACTGGTGGCAACAAGCATTGCACAGTGCTTCAGAATGAAATAAATTGCATCCTTCTCCCAGAAGTGGATGAAGAATTCTGGAGAATTTCCAACCTTTTAGCTGCAGCTGTAACAGCAGGGAGTCCGGGCAAATGGAGTGGGCCACTTCATCCTTTCTAACCAACAGCAGGCAGTCAACCCAAGTTAAGGCAAAACACACAGCCTTAACTCTGAAGCCCTAGAAAGCTACCCAGACGTGTCTGATGGGGAAAAAAATTTAAAGGGTTGCCAGTAAACAGGATAACAGATGAAGGGAACACCTAGGGGCATGATTTAATATTCATCACTCTTACCTAGTGGCACACCAACTATGGCCTCCACCCTTTGTGCCCGGATTCATGCTCACATGAGCCACAAAGCCAAGGATCTGGAGCTCTCTCAGATCAGGAATCAATCCTGCACTCCCAGGATCGCCGCTGGCCCTGCTGCCTCCCTGTGGCAACAGCATTGCTTCTGGCCCTCCCTTCCACCTAAGTGGCACCTCAAGGAATAGGTTCCTGCTGGATTATCAGGCTGGACTGGCAAACCAGGAACAGGCAGGTTCATGCCAAGGAAAGGGGAAGAGAGAGGCACCAAGAGAAGCGCCAGTTCAGGTCAGCCGCCAAGGAACCTGCTCCTAACCTTATCTCATGGAAAACCAGGAAAAGAAAAACTGCTTGTCATGTTAACCCAGATGTATTAACATTTTTAAGTTTTTTAGACAACAGTCAAAATCTACTCAAGTTTGGGGAGAAGTTAAAAAATCCCTTACTTCCACATTCCATTTGTAGAAATGAGGTAGGATTGAAGACACAATTACCATAACCACCTACTTTCCAGAGCACTAAAACCTGTATGTAAAGTTCAGCCCAAAGTCTCATGACAGCCTAAAGCTACCATGAGTAATACTGCCTTCCACAGCTCACAAGTCAGGCTTCAGCCAGTCTCTTCCCACTTTCCTTCCAGTGTCTTCACAGGGAGTTGGTTACCATCCTCAGAGGTGGCTGAGTAGAAAGGTCACAGAAATACTAAAGACATGCAAAATCACAGCATCCTGGTGCCAGGGCAGTCTTGTACCAGCCAAAGTTTCTGTTTCAGAGGAACTCCAAGATCCTCAAGCACGTGCCTCCAGATGCTGGAAAACTTCAGGCAGGCTGGAAGCAACCCTCCAACAAATCCCAAAAATGCACTGTAAAATCAGCTCCAAATTATACGTTAGGCCAGACAAATCTATAACCCCATGATGGAATCAAACTTGCAGTTGATAATCCCAGGAAAATGCAGAAACATAGCACCTGAATAAATCACTTTCAGCTTGCCAGCATGAAAAGTAATTATTTCAGTTGACTCATGGTTTCTCTCCTGGTTTCCCTTCTGTTTGCATTAGTGAAAGCAATTGGAATGAGTGCTCAATAATTAGAAGACAAAACAGAGTAGGGGTAATAATAATAAACTAATATGCAGAAAAGTTAAAATTACACAGGGGTGCATACAAGCACCTTATTGAGAACCTTTTAAATGTTCCTTGTCTCATGTAAAAAGTGGAGAGTGAGTCATTTTTAATTCACAAATTTGCTACAGGCGTTATAGTTTCAGAGAAAACAGGTATAACAATTTTGCAGCATTGCTTCAGCAATGCTTGAAAGATTTCTTGTTTAATTAAGATGTTCTTAGAAACACAGAAGGGGAAATAAAATACCAATCTTCCTGAATGTAAGCAGATTTTTTTTTTTAGTTTTTCTTCTAAAAATGCCAAATGCTCTATAAAATTGCCTCTCTCCCTATATTAGAAGATAGCCCTAAAACAAAAACATTCACACTTCTCATTTCTTTCCCTCCTTGTTCAAGCTAGAAGTATGTAATATCCATAAGACACATGGCTCCGCAGTGAACTGTGACTACAACGAACTCACTTGACAATGAAGAAAGCCCCAAGGTCCGTATTTGTAGGAATAAAGCAGCTCATACTAATCTGGCTCTAGGAATCTCAAGACTGGTATCATATTGCAAGTGGCTACCCACTTGAACATAATTTCTCCTCAGGTTCTTCTTTCTACTTGAACTGCCAGCAGTGTTAACTCATTCAAGCAGCACACATTACCACTACGGAATCCAAGGAAAGCTCCAGATCATACAAAGAACAACTTCCAATACATGAAACCAAACGGAATTTAAATTTAATTGGTGTTGATATATTCTAAACAAACCAGTCTTCAACTAGCAATTTGGAAGCCTACACACTAGATTTGAAATTATTTTACAAATGCAGTCTTGAAAGCGTAAAAGCTTTTCTTTTATTCAAAATAACAAGCCAAAAATGGGATAGATTTTTCTTGTGAATGAGAAGTTTTAACTGGAAACCACGGAGTTTATGCTAATTGCTTTGGGTAGTCCTGAAGTATTCTCTGAATGGGGTTGCTTAACTTTCCTAAGCACAGTCAATTTAAAAAGAATAATCAAGAAAAACTCTTTAGAGATGATGCATTTTCCCAGAAATTCCAGGAAATTAAAAGTTTCAAGGATGTTCAATAAGATGCAACACTGCCAGTATTTAAGAACGGGATTCAAATGTCTAGGCCAATAAGTAGTGTTTTAACATTTTCTTCATACTTCTTTTAAATCACAGAGTGGGGAAAATACAGAATAATAATAAAAAAATGAAAACAGACATCCTACTAAACACAATCTCCTGGTTTTGGTGCTTCAAGTGTTTGTTGGCTTCTCATTCTTTCCTCATATTCATTAATATTGTGGGGTTTCCTATTTAAAAAGCATTTGAATTATCATTATTCCTGAATTTTTGAATGGCAAGGAGTCATCAGCAATGATGTACTGAACCAAAAAAAACCCAAAAAAAACATATGTGGGTCAACAGTATTATCATTCCAATGGGAAATGTTACCAGCAACCAGTGGGAGAGAGGGATTTTTCCCCCCATCTAAAGCAACTTAAGGTCCTCCTCTTTCCCAAAGCAGAATTTTAAAGCAAACATTTCGTCATTATCTGCATGTTTGCCCTCAGTGTCTATTTTCATGACAACAGGCTGCTAGTCTTGTGCAGTTTTCCAGAGCATGCATCAAACTCTTCATCAGACTGAAAATACAGCATGCAAAAGAGGAACAGAAAGTGACAGGACAGTACACAGTAATACACACATGGGATATGGAAGTGGAAGCAAAATCTACAATCACAGCAGTCTCAAAGGTTAGTGTTATGTAACCTCAAACTGAATGCATGTTAAGTGAGGGACTTCAAATATAGCAAATGTGATGTTAACTAATTGACATTGAGTTACATGTATCATGCATCCCTTAACAGAAGGCATTTTGTCTACAGAAATGGCTGAAGAATTCTGTGCTAGCTAAATGAAGGAGAACTCAATCCACTCTTTTAATCTTGTAGTTAAGCACCAAGAAACACAATAGCCAATCAAAATTACTTACTTGGATATTAATACTTTACACTGAACCTACAGAAAATTACTACAAAATTTTGCACTGATCTTCTACAAAACAAAAGTGTCTATACTTCTGGAATGAAAGACTGCTTCCATTTCAAATTCTAAATTCACAACAAAGTCATCATTCAATTTATCATATGTTAAAACAAATACAAAGAGGTAACTACTTTTCCCAAATACCAAATAGCCTGAATATATTAGCTGAAAAAGTTTTGACAATATGAATAAAGCTTGTTTCACAAACACTAGCATACATCACACCAAACACATCATGCACAAAGGTGTTATTCTGTGGGGTGTTTGAGGGTTTGGCAGAGGGAGCACGTTTTCCTTGGTAAGCAGCAGCTTGTTTCTTGATTTTTAACCGTGAGAAGGTTGCCTGTAACAACTTCAGAGCACACAGCTTCAAGGAGACTTAAACTAATCCCTTTCAGAATCTGCCGACACAGCGTGCTCACTGCTGGATTGGTTAAAGCGGCTGAAGGAGTTAAGTCCCCCCTTTGCTAAGCAGAAGCACGGCCATCCACTGTGGTCACAAAGGAGTAAACACACTTCCCTCTCCATGATCCGCATGTTGGTTTCAAGCTCTGACCAGGATTATTGGAGCAGACGGTCATGGATAACAATTCCTTAAATTGCCCCAAAACAGATCACTAGATGCCTTGGGGACCTTAGCTATCTGAGATATTTCTGAGGCTAAAGCCAACCAAGTCTCAAACGAAGCACTACACAAATGATAAATCAGTCTTGCTGACAGACCTTAATGCCATACTTTTAGTTAAGTGACTGCTGTTTCGTTGGGGACACCCCTTCCTACACATTTCCTTATTGATAACTTTAAAAATAGCCTTGTACTAAAAGCAACGCAGTCTGCACAGCTCAACTTGAATAAGCACAATGTATCATCTGAGTTCATGCTTCTTCTCAAGTAACTTCATTGGAAAACCTGAAAAATGTACCTCCCTGATACACTGAGGAAGAAGGCTCAAAAGGGCCTTCACAGACTTCCCAAAAGAGAAGGATAAAACAAGAGCTCAACATTAAAAAACAGAGATTTGACATTTATCCTCAGCAGAGCAAGGAAGAGCTGAATCATGTATCTACCTCATTTTAATCTTGACAAAAGAGTGTTTATGTACCATAGGATGGCATATTGGAACAATGAAAATTAGTCTAAATTATCTCTAAAGTCATTTTACTTCACTTTGAAAAACTTGTGTAGCCTCTTTTTCCAGAATTAGTCTACTTTAATCCAATTTACCCTAATCCATTCCTAAGGTGAATTATACTAAACTGAATTTTAATATGACATTTTAATACCGAATGAAAGCAACCCACACAGAATTTTAACATGATTTAAGGAAAATGTTTTAAATTAATTTTTAATCTCAATGTGACCTTATTGTCACATATGGACACATCACCTTCACACATGCTTTGAGAAAAGGTGTAAAAACAGAGAGAAATGTATTTACAAACATGTCTGTGACAGGCAGAAAACTTCACGTAAGGTGTCCTCCGTGTTGGAAAGGGAGTTTTTCGTTTCACCACCTCGTTTAAAAAGCCAAGGGTTAAACAGACATGAGGGGTTTTACCTCAGCAAGCGTTGAATACAACTGTAAGATTCCTCTTTCATGGAACAATGGAAATCACATGGAAGAACTTCCAGACATCCTTTTACTAGGAAAGCTATGCTTTCCAAATAACAGAAGCAAGAAGTCAAACTCCAAACCCTTGCTGTCTTCATGCTTGATTTGCAGGGTGAATCAAGTTTATAAATGAGTTTGCATGAAGAAGCATAAATTTTGCCCAACTCACAGAGCTGGGTGAAAAGGAAAAAAAGCAAAGAAGTCCATGTGTTTCTGCAAACCCATTCCCTAGTTAGATGCGAATGTATCATTTCACCAAAAAAAAAAAAAAAAATCCAGTCTGACTGCTCAGAGAACGAGCAAAGGTTATGAAAATGTCTCTCTGGAGCAGAGACCAACCAGCCATTCTGCCAGGCTGAAGCCTGCACTTTCAACCTGCATCGACCTGTTCCCACACCCCATGAAATTGCAGGCTACAGTTCTACTAGAATCAAAGTGTTGCTTGTAACACACCTCTGGAGGCCATCTAGGCCAAATATCCCCTTCAAAGCGGAATTATCACCAAGACTATAACATCAGCTTTGTCTAGCTGAGGACTGAAAGCCTCACTGGACAGGGGTTGCCCTGGGCAGTCTGTTCTGCTCCACCACCCTCCTACACATGAGCTATGTTTTATAGTACTCAAGCTGAGCCTCCCAAGCTGCAATTTGTGTCTACTGCCCCTTACTGTATTATTTGCTGTTATCAAAGAGATCGTCTCTGTCATCTTCAAAAACCACCCTTCAAGTTCTTGCAATCTCCTGTTAACATTATCCCCTTACTCTTCATCTTAAGACTAAACAAGCCCAGCTCCCTTCAGGTGCCCCTCGGAGATCACACCATCTAGGTCACACCATCCAGGCCCCAACCTCAGTAACTTCCAAGAGGCTTCAGCTTCCCCACATCCTTCCTGACTGGGGAGGGGGCAAGAGCCACAATTCCCAACAAAATACTCCAGACGTACGTCACCAGCACTGAGTAGTGGGGGACAGCAGCTTGCCACCATCTGCCTGCTACAATCCTGCCAGTACAGTCCAGTATGTAACTCATTTTGCTCACAAAAATAAAAAATTAACTAAAAGCCCCACAGAAGCAAATGAACAAACAAAAAATAATCCCCACACGCATACCCAGTCAGTAACCAGCCCCAGACCCCTTTCTCACAGGGCATCACCCAGCCACTATCCAGCCTGCACCCATAAGTATTCCTGCTGCCAGGATTGGCCTATGCACTGATGTTCTTGGTCCAGACACCCTTCACAAGTCCATTCAAAATTAAATCATCAACCCCAAACTATTCTGGCTTGCAGTAACATCCCATGTGTCCTGATTACCACAGCAGAAGAAAGAGACACCACAACTTACTTTACAAATCATGCCATTTCAACAACAGACAGCCAGCAACAGAACCAGGAGCACTGGTCACCCTCCATTAGAAAACCGGCATTGAAAATGGAAAGACAGCAATAAGTGGTAGTTTAGGTATTGTTACTATAACATGAATTACAATTATGCTTTTCTTTTGAGTGCCTAGTGAAACACATGCCTTTGATAACTGACAACCACATGACTTCTAGCCAAAGCAAACCTATATGCCTGAAAGATTTGATGCTAAAACTTGGGGATGCAGAGGAAGATTTGACAATTTTTCTTCATCATCAGATATACTCAGTGTGCAACCAAATATATCTCATCTGGAATAGTATTTTGAGATGACTAGTTTTATATACTTCCCTGGCTTCTTCTGTGAAAACATTCACTAGGAGAACTCAAGAAAGAGGGGCAACTAAAGTGTTAAATACAGTATTTAACTGAACTATTAAATAAAAAAACCATATTCCACTGTTTTCTAACAGATAAACTATGAAAAGTTCACACTTCCCTCCTTCTAAAGGACAATCTCATCTCTGAGACTCCACACTTTTGGGAGCTGTTGCACTAACAGAGGTAGAAAAAAAAACTGCCTCATTTGTCAATACTGACATCGATCCTCCATTGCTTAATCAGGAATCTGATCTGCTTATTAGTTACCATGTAAGGAAGAGGATTAAATATGAGAAGAGTGAACTTGCCACGATATGCTTTGCAACATTAATAAAACATTCAATAGTAGTTTTGTTGCTAAGTCTGCTAAAGTAAAATGTTCAAATGGCCTTGGAAGAATCTATTTGACAACAGAACATTAGTCTCTGATAGAAAGTCAAGGCTACTTCCTATCCAAGTCCTATAAGATGATCTACTTGATACAGAGAATGCATGTATATCTTCTTTGCAAATCACATTTTCCTAAGTCTGTGCGATATTCATCTCCATGGGGGTGGACACCTCCATGAAGGTGCAATGGTTCATCTCCTGGTTCTGGTCAATTCCTGTTTTAATCTCATTTCCAGATCACACTCTTCACACATAGTGAGATATTAAACTCTATAGGGGCAGACATCTCAGCCAGTCTTAGCATGCATCTCCCCCCCTGCTCCTGGTCAATTCTTATTTTAACTCCAATTTCCTATGATTTATATTCCATTTTCAAGTTTAATATATTCTACTTCATTTTTATCAACGACTCTTCTCTCTTCCTCCCCTACCTCTTTTCTGAGATTTTCACAGGAAAACTACCAATTTGGCCCCTTTTACCAACCATTTCCCTCAAAATCATTGTAGGTGTTACTGATGTTATTGGCAGGCTGAGATGTTGTTGGTGTCATTACCAATAAATGTTATTACCATCAATGTTACTTGCAAACACACTGACATGCTTGCCTTATTAAGGACTAGTTGTCTCAGTGGGGTATAATTTTGTGTAGTTTTGCTTCATATAAAATTTCACTTATCTGTTGCAGGATGGGATAACCCCACACCTAGGTAACAAACTAGGATATAAGTTAGAACACAAGAAATTAAAGCATAATGCTGCATTGTACACTCTGATTGACAGCCAAGTCTCTGTGCTAAATGAGAGGTGTAGTACAACAGAAATCACAGGAACATAATGAGGCTGAAGTATTTCAGGTCTCTTAAATACTAGTATCGCAATGGGCAACATAATCTCAGATAATCTCAGGGAGGAAAACAGAACCAGAGATCTTCAGCCAGCATGATATCTGCCTCAAACATTTTGAGACCAATCTTTGCTCTTCCCACCCAAATATAGAGCATTGTATAAATACAGTATTTAATTTCACTATCCAAACAAGCTTTCAGTTTTCCCTGCAAGGTTAGCTTCTTGGCCTTGAAAACACTCATCACTAAATTAACACATCATCATCTTCATCTCTTGTTTGCTCACCACTTGAAAAACCTACTAGCCAAACACTTAAAACCACAACAGAGATGCATGCTTGTGAAAAGGGCAAGAGACATAATTTCAAAAATATCGTTACTTTTTCAGAGCATGTTCCTCTTGAATTTTTTGTCCCACTGATTTTTATACACTCTCTAGCAGGGAGCCTGTCTAGTGTCCTATTGTTTTGGGGGTTATTTTGTTTGGTTTTTTTAAATAAGATGTACCTGTGTTGGAAATTCGGTTCAAAAGAGAAGGAAAATAAATGCCTTGATTGCCATTTACCATTAGTTTGTTTCTCAGCACAGTTCTTGTACATGTGAACTTCACCACCACAATCAGAGACAAGCACACCAGAAGATCCACATCTGAAATGCTCCAACACTTCTCAGGGAAGCTTGATTCAAAGTTAGTAGACTATGTACCGTGAGATCCTTAGGAATCCAAGACACCAGAAAAAAAATGAGCCTACAGGAAAAAGACCACAAAATCTGAGGTAACCCTGCCTGGCTACACCACATGCAATGGTTCCAAGTGTCTCACTTTCTGTAAAGCTTCAATTCAGAAACCAGCATCTATTGCACCAAATTGTTTGCCAATGCAGATACAGCCATAGTCCTTCTAAGACACAAAAACAGAATTGCCCTGACAGGTACTAGCGTCACAGATAAAACTGGCAAGATCCTTCTAACTTCTTTCTGTAGCAGTTCATAAGTTTCCAAGAGAAAAATACAGTGCAGCTAAGTGTGCAGACAGCTCTACCCAAACATAACCTTATTTTGCCTTTGGATGTTATTTTTTTAATGTTTCTATTCACAGACATTCAAGTTAAAAGTTTAAATTAAAAAAGGATTACTTCCTAGTTATCCAAGCCTTTCATTCCAAAGTTTTTGGAAAGCAAACTGAAATACAGAACATTTAGTCAAGCTTTGACTTCATTTAATTTTACCATGCATTTGCATTTTCATACATGGTCTTCATTGCTGTCTGTCTGTTAGGCTGCTATCTTCTGCAATGCATTAGCCAGTTTTCAAACACTGATTACAGTCCCCCATTAAGAATATCTTCTTTGCCCGTGCATTTTATCTCCTGCTATTATAACATTTCATCATGCCAGAATCTGTAAACTGTCTGAGAACAAACTACTCTGTGTCTTAGGTAAACTGATCCATCATATATGAAAGAAACCAAAAATACTCCAGGGACCTAGAAGTATTTATATATTTTATCATGTATAAACACATTCATCAAACAGCCACTGGGTCCATTTATGAGCTATACATCAATTACTGAACATTTACATACAAGATACAATCATTGGTAGTTTATCTTTTATACTGCTAAAGGCAAATCCTCTTAATTACAACTTATTTAGACAGAAGTTTTTAACATGTGCAACTCTAATGTTCTTAATGTTGTTACACTTTCTCTACTTTTTCCCCTGACAGATTACCGGAATCCTAAAGTTTAATCCCACTCTTTTTCTAAGTTGTGTTCTGAACTGCAAAAGTATAAGGAGATAGCAATTTCTCTGGACCTAAACATAGACAAAATAATCTTTTATATAAGAAGGACCCATTTTGCTTAAATACTGGGGCCACATACTGCCTGCTCTTTCTTAATTCTTACCCAAAGGAATGCAAATTTAATCAGATACTTAATTGCTATTGTTGAGATCCAGTAAACAAGCAGATAAGAGAGAATGTAAAAGATGGACAGGAAGAATACTATGATAAACAATACAGAGTCATCTTGATTGCAGAATGTCTCAAAAAAGGATTAGGAAATAAATAGAAACCAGTTTTACCCAGATTCCTCCTTGACAGGGACTTTTTAATATAGTAAACTGGAAGACAAAGGTAGCCTAATCTGGGAGTTTAAAAAAACCCACACCAATAAAACAAAAGCTGAGCAGACACATGGAAAAAACTGGAGAATTATCAAGAAAGTGATCAAAACCCCCCGCCTACCCATAATTCAGTCTTAACTAAGAAGGTATTCATCCCACAGGCAGGTAGGCTGGTTTGTTTTTCTGACCTGTTTCACCCGGCAATGCACTCAACATACATCACGAACAGAGCTGTTTAGAATTTTACGTATTACTGCCCACAAGCCTGTCAGTGTAACAAGGTGATGATAAAATATGAGTTATTCCTAAAGTACCAAAAGCTGAAGAGTATTTCCTTTCATTCTCAGTCCACATTTTGTGTCTCAAAGAGAAAAAAGACATCCTTCTCATTCCTGGCACAGTACTGAAGAAATTAATCCGCTTCAGGATTTCTGCAATAGATTTACAGATCCCTTCTACCCCTTCTTAATTTTACACTACTCTTCTTCAAATCTTCTATTTTGCTTGCACAGCTAAAATGCTGCCACCATCACAGGACTTGATGCTCAACCACAAGACAATAACTGATGTGGAAGAACATGTAAGGGGATTTGGAATCTTTACGGTTTAAGGACTTACTTATTACAAAATTGGGATCCCAATACTTAATTTTGTCCTCCAACAAATACGAGAGCAGTTGCTTTTCCTTCAAGGACAAAGGAATAGTGCACTTATGCCTCCCCTATTCTTCATAAATCAAAGTAAGATTATGTTGTTTACCTGTTTTCAAAGTATTATTCAAGGCAAGAAATTCTCCAAAACTACTTTCCACTACAGCTTTGTTGCAAGCACTACACAAGCAGTGCCCAGGAAACAGTACTTAGTAAGAACTTAACAAACTGTCCATTAGATAATCAACATAAGTATTGCTGTGCACTTCAAAAGTGAATAAATTTGTTATTTTATTGGGGAAATAAATAAACATTTACCAACTTCATTCACTTGTTCCTGTGTCCTCTGGGGCCTGCCTAACATAGAAACATAGTAAATTTGAGTATTTTCTTTGGCTTTTGCTTCACTTGCTAATGCTGGGGTTTTTTTAGGTTTAGGTTCATGATGAAAACGCTTCACATTCAAGTGCAGTGGGGGATTTTTGTTGTTCTTTTAATCACATATTCGCTTCCACTAAAAGATAATTATTCTGATTCTTTCAACTTCTTTATCATAGAATAAGCCTAGCCCATTAATTACTTAAGGTTGCTTTCAGGTGACAAGAATAGCTGTTTAAAGAGATGGATGGCCAGAATTATTTCCCAGAAACTCAAATTATCTAGTACTTGTTTTCATTTCCATTTCCATGCTTAAACAAACAGAGAGAGATGTTTATGCTTAGCATCTGGATACTATCACTATGCAAGCAAAGCAATCCAACAGATATTCCAGTATTCCTAGGGTCTGCTAATGTCATTATTAATCACAAATGCTACTCTTTCAGGTTCACAGCCTCATCACATAGCCCATAAAGCTCAGACCAAGGATTTTAAAATACATTGTTTCTGTCAACCTTAAAGCAATGTACAGACTCCCCTCTTTTGAATGCTCATAAAGAACATCTGTGCAGTCTCTCTAAATGAGAGCATAATCCTGCCCTTCCAAAATGCTGGGCATTTAATGCAACTCCTTGTTCAATATTTGACAGAAACACCAGTAAATCACCAAAAGAGTTGAGCATTTGGAGTATAAGCTCAAAAATACAGATAAGTGAGCCAGAGGGAACAACCACCACCCCCAAAAAAGCTGTTTAGTATATCCATTTCAATGCCTTTAAAACAACCTATAAATTGAGTCTGGTAGTTAACTGCTGCTGTGCAGACAACAGGATACAGAAACTGGCCAGGAACTCGCTCATGCCTAGAAAGAAGGACAGACCTGGAAGCACTTCATGCCTTCAACATGACTCAGAAGGAGCTGTTAACCTACCCTAAGGTACTTAACCAAATCAGCATACAGGTTTTTCAAATGAAAGGAAAAAGAAGGAAAAAAAAAAAAAGGGGAGAGGAAAAAAGTACTGGGAATAACACACCACCTAGGAATGCAACACCTTCTCACTTATGTAAGAAGAATCAAAGCATTAAAGCATTAAACTATCAAAGGAAAAAGTCAACCACAGTGGCTAATAACAGCATCTAAAGTCAGTAACTACTAACACAAGTGGTTTAAAAATATTAAAAGTTAAAACAAAAACCAATTTGATTTACAACTTCTCACTTCCAGGTTTCAAGACACCTCAGCCAGAAAAAAAACCCCACCTTTAAACCTTTACATGCTGTGACATTACACCCATCTATTTAGCCTGTGCCTACCAGGAAAATTATAATCCCTTTCATTACCAAGCTTCGTTTCAACTGATTCAGAAATCCAAATCATTACATGCTAAGGGTTTTGCTCTTACCTGGAAATTATCTTTCTTTAATTCACACTTACATATCTACTTACGTTCTTACAAGTAAGTAGAGCAATGAGATGAAGGGTTTTCTTTGCGGTGGGGGTTGTGAATAGTCTGTTTCTGAAAGAAAAGGTAGCAAGAAAGAAAAGCCAACCCCTCAGAGACTTACAAATGCAAGAAACTTAATGTAAATAGACCTTTTGCACTAAACAAGACGACACACACAAAGTATTCATATGCTGAAGAGCTGGCAAGCCTGTGGAATGAGTTTGCAATTTCTAGTATATTCACAAATAGAGTCAGGACTGATTGCTGGTAAAAACTAACTGCAAGAAGAATATTTGTTCGGCTTTTCTGAATTGACTAAGGAAAAGACTGAAAATGTAATTTTATTATAATTCTGCTGTGCAACAGTGGAAAGCCTCTTTAACTGGAAATTTTCTAGCCTGAAAAGTGAACATGGAATGCACCAAACCACGTTGTCACATGAACAAAGACAGGTACAGCTAACCAGTTAAGCAAAGGAACACACCAAAATTTCATGAAAAGTCAGATTATATTTATACTCAACTATTTATTTATACCTAACCATTCTGAGTAAGGAATCTCATCTACCTTACCTCCCTTCACTTATGGCACAAAACATTAAACTCTTCCAACCAAAAAGGAGAGCCAAGGAGGTTAAAAAAAGGGGCAGGAGAGGGCTGTCACAAATGAATGTTTAAGGTCGCTTAAAGATGCACCAGCCCCAGGCCGGGGTAGGGAAGGTAGGAGGTGGGTGCACCAGCACAGAGACAAGGAGTGTGAGAACTGCAGGGAAAATGACAGTTCACTTCTTTCTTCAGGTATGGGGAAGGGATTATGGGACCAATCACTCGGTAATTCCAAGACTGGACTGGCATTTTTTGTTTATTTAACATTTTTAAAGCAACACCATTATTTCCTCTGTAAAACTTATGACAAATAGCACCGAAGTTAACACAATGTTTTGATATGTATTGTCTACTTAAAATGCATGCAGCACTCAGACTCAAGAGTACTAACTGGAGAGACACCTGACAAAGGTACTTTCTACAATTGAAAAATGCATTGCTTCTAAGGAATCAGAAGTTGAACAAAATATAAAACTGCCTTTATTTTTATAAGAAATTGTCCCTTTAAAGTAGTTTAAACAGAGCGATGGCAGTCAGCACTGAAAACTTATCTAGTCATGAACTCAGTCACATTTCTTCAGCACTCTCATGGCCGATAAGTGCTTTCACATTTACAAAGAACAGGCAAATAGGATGACACCAGAAGAACCAAGACAAATTTGATCTTACTCTAGCCTAATATCACAGAGATATGATACAGATATAATGAGGTGTCAAAATATAAAATCAGAGCATTTTTCTAATTAATAGTGACAGGGCAACTCTCTGCCAGCTCTTGCATTTTTATTTTTCATTGTAGTGAAGAAGACAAAAACAGCCTAAAATTTCAGAGCTTCAATAGTCTTTTTTCTTTTTTACTTAAAACGATGAATCATTTAAAAACAACAAATATCATAAACCACACTACAGGACTCACAAAGAAACACAACTTCTATTCAGAAATAGTAATACAAAAAATAGTTCAAGAAGTCAGTTATCCAGTCAAAAATTTAACTCTGAGCAGTTTTGAATTAATTTGAACTACAGCCACAATTCTTCTTCATAGTACTTTTCTCTTCTGGTTAATATTCATCAGTCACTTTTACTGTTACAGAACAAGTGTTTACACACAAAAGAAAGCATACAACTCCACCTCAAAATAAATTGAGTAACCAGTGTGTAATAATTAGAATGAACATACCATAATTTCATTGCAACAGAACCTGGATTTAAAGTATTCAACAGTGTCTCATAAGTCAGTAGAATTAATTTCATGACACGGTAGTTGAGAAATGGCTTCTTTTGCTACTCAATTAATAAATATAATCACGTTTTTAGTAAGTGGCAACAGAAGTAAATGACTTTCTGACAAACTGAAAGGTCCAATCTTTCATACACTAGCTAACAAAAATAACCTCTTATTACCTTAGTACTGGGCAAAGAATCGAACTTTTTCACAGCACCAATCCTCAAGAAAATAAATCCCTCAGATCTTTTACTGAAAATGCAAACACAACTTTCAACTACATGGCTTCCTAGTAAGAGCAGACTAAGTGGCTTGAAACTACATAGTAGGTATGCACTATAGGCGACTTCAGCTGGGTAGTTCGCACAATTTTAAACAACGGGTTTAAAGCCACCTGTAGTCAAGGCTTACCAGGAAGCAGCACAAGGTAATGATCTTTCTGACCTACAAAATTAGGTGTAGAAGGACTTTATGCTCAACCAGATGATACAAAATTGTCACCAGTGCCATTTACCACGGCCCAACTGGCTCACTCTGGCCTTTAGAAACCATGGCCATTTTTCCTCTTCTACCCACATTCACGTCTCATGAGCAATCCTATTTAAGAACCCCAGAGTATGGGCAAGGATAGATCATGCATGGAAAGATGTGACACCACAGAAACCAGCTTTAAACCAGTTCCTGCTGTGCCCCAAACTGGGTGTCACAAAATCCTTTAATTCTAGCCTTGTATCTAGGTGTCACCTCCACCAAGTCCTCTGTTGCTTGACATCACAATTGCTCTCTACTAAGTGCCATGAATAGGCCACTCCTTGTTTATACAATTATATAATAAATGTCTTAGCTATCTATTATAACAAAAGAACACATTTAAGCCCAGTTTACTCAAAGCTGCATGTCAGAAACACTAGCATAATGCTGTCATCCGTTGGTGTGCAGTCAACCAGAACGCAACCTCAAACATCTTCACTCAGTCTAACCCCTCCAGCTCCAGAGGGAGCACCAGGCCTCTCTTCCCGCCTCAATCTGTGCCCTCCTGTCTCCTGTTTGTACTTCCTTGGGTGGATGGAGTGCTGGCATGGTGAGTAGAGTGTAGATCCAGTGTGACTCAAAACAGTGCCAGGTTTACCTCACACGAGCTGCACTGCGATTACAGCTGTCAAACTGAGCCTTCCCACCATCAGCCCTCATCCTCCCATACATCAGTGAACCAATAGGGAACTAATCCCAAGCCCCATCCTCCCTTCAAGGAGATTCACATAAAGCTAAACCAACTCACCCACAGGCCACTTGGCGGCTAGACCTAGCACAGGCAAAGACCCGAGAGCTACTCAAGTGATAGAAATGCCCCCCTCTGTGGCAGCAGTAATTTAAATTAGCTTAACAGCATAGGCAGATTGCAAATGAAGCTCCAAATCTGAGCACACACTTCTGGGAGCAGCACTACAAAGGCATCTTTTCATGACCATGATAAGCTATGACAGATGGGATTCCATCAGCACCTGAAAACACAAGGTATGTCCTAACTGACTCAGCTAACAGAACTGAAGTAATTTTTTCGGAAGCTTCCTATTACACATTCAACAGGATCTGTGTTGCAAAAGGAAGAGTAGAGATTTCACCAAAAGAGATGCTGACACTCAGTCACACACCAGCTCCTGAGAGGCGAGATGACCTAGAGGTCTACCCAATAGAGGTCATACAAAGACATGTAAGGACTCGAGAGCAAGAAGCAACACCACAGCAGTGCTGCAGATCTCTCTGCATGTTAATCTAGATACTGTCAATCTTTACATGTAAGAGGATAAACTCTTTTTAACTCACTTGTATCAACAACAGCATCTCAAGAAAGAGAAAGAGACAAACCACTGTGGTAAGCATTAAACTCTTTCAAACATCCAACATGAAGTCACAGGTCCTTCAAGAGCCTTGCTTAAAATGTCTCCTTCCTCCAAAAGGGCTGGTTAAAGGCTCTCTCCTTCCCAAGAGTCCTGCTGTCCACTGGCACAGCCACGTCACAGACCATCATTTAATGCAATATCTCAGCTCTTCGGTAATGAAATAATTCCATAGAAGTTTCAGCTCACAACCAGGAGTGAGACAAATGGTCAAAAAAGCCAAGGAAATTACAGGAATGATCACACTATAGACAGGGAACAGAACAGAAATCATTATTAAGGGCTGTATAAACCCATCAGGCAGCTGTCTTGTGGATGCTCTGGTCAATGTAGAACCAGAACAGAAAGAGAAGGCTGATAAAGGATAAAAAGAAGATGTGGAATGGTAGCTTCATAGAAGATGGCTACAACTGGACTTCTCTGACTAGAAAAAGAATAGTTGAGATAGAGTGAAAAAACCCTGTGTAGCATGAAGAAGGTAAAATGGGATAAATTATTATTCATCTTTTAATACAAGAGCTAGGATATATGAAATACAACTATCTATTTCAAAAATCAAAGGACCATAGCTTTTCCCACACAACTCATCGATTCCTTACCAGAAAGCAAGGCAAACGCTAAAAGCAATACAGGCTGAAAATGTCAACAGGCACAATTATGGCTACAAAGTCCACTTACAGTCTAAAATACTAACACTTTGTCACTGTGGATAGACAGTAATCAGAGGAAGTCACTCACCTTGACAAAAATCCCTCTCCCCAAGCGCCCACCATCTGCGACTGGACTCTGGACTAGGTGGACCTCTCACCTCATCGTGTGCAGATCCTCCCTCCTTGGGATTTTAAAATCTTTATTAATTATCATAAGCAGATCTTAAATAAGAGCAAGACATCTTCCTTGTTTTAAGGTGCACTGTGTACATCACTACCACACTAATCGAGCAGTATTGCGATTTCTCAGAAAAAAGGGACTAAACAGGACTTCCGGGGTCATTGTATTCTGGGTGCTTTCGATTTCACATGAATCAGTTAAGTTCCAATTAGAAAATTTATATCCATTGTATAAGTGTAAAATGGCACTTGAAAATACAGATAGACAAGTGATCTGTGAACCAACAGTGCCATGGAAGGAGCTGAATATTTAAAAGAGAAGAAAACATTCAAGAAGGAGGTGATGAAAGTGAGAAAATAATTTCACTTCTAATTTCACTCATTTCCCATATGATTTGTCAATACATTTTAACAGCTTGATGGGAAATAAAAAAGCTACTGATAAGTCTCTTATACATACACGCCTACCTGCACCAGTGTCTCTTGTATATCTCGTATATATGCAAATTGTAGCGCATTCAAGGTAAAATGTGACTGAAGTACCTTTTGCTGTTCTGGTGGCAAAGAGCTAATTTGAGTTTGATTACTTTAAAGCATTTTTAAACATTTTCAAAGAGCTCGCAGTTTCTTCTACTGTATGATTACAAACAATAGATATGCTGGTTACAATTTTCAAATATATTTCTCTGTAAGTATATTTAATGGGAAAAAACATTATTAAACAAATAGTATCTTCTATTTTATCATATCAAATTTCTGAGTTAGATTCACTCCCAAAGACAGACTGTAACTATTTTATCAGGGGAAGGGAAAAAGATTAACTTAGAAATATTTACTCTTGCATGTTCATTTGTGACACTAACTACTTTGCATGCAAAAATCTAAGGAATAGCTATTCTAATAAATTACTTGAACTCATAAAACATACAGCACTTTTTATGCTTAACTATCCCTATGGTCTGAAATATCACAGTTAAATAACTTCAGGTAAGCTGATGCATCTAGTATTTTTATCCTCATATCTTTTATTTAGTGATTAAAAACCCCACACACTTGCACAGACACCATCAGAGGCAGTGCAATGCATATTTCTATCAGCTAGTTGACAAGCTGGCAACATTCTTCCAAAAAATTTTTTAAATATTCCTTTTTTTTTTTTCAAATTTGAAAATATGCAAATTGCTAAAAATAATATTCAAAAAAATATAAGTTTAAAGTGATTGAGTTGTGAAAACAAGCTGAACTTGTTCTTTATCAAACTGTAGGAGTTGCAGATGAAAGGAGGTGCTATATAAGGAATAGCTAGACTTCAACAGAGAACACACTGCCAAAACATTTTGGCCTAGATTCTGACAGGCACGCACCCAAGTTGAAGGGTCATGGAAAGCAGCGGTGTAAAGAAACAATCTACAGAGACCAGAAAACATTACACTGCGGATTATGGCTGTGTTGGGGGGAAGGGGGCGGGGGAGAAGAGCAGAGAGAAGCTGCTTGGGGTTTTGTTTGCTTGGGGTTTTTTTCATTTGAAATCTGGGGAGAAAAACAAAAGATACAATGTCTCGATTATGCGCAAAGGGGGGGGAGAAGATTTACACAATTTCTAAGACAGTAACAGATTACAAAATGTATCTTGTTCTTTTTCCTAAGTTGCTGCTGCTCCTTCTCATTTGCTTTCATGGAATATGTTAGGAGGAAGAACAGACGGCAAACTATCACATACAGTTCCTGAAGAAGGCCAACTTCCAAAAAATTCATACTCTGTAATTTGATTAGACCCTTAATAAACACGTCGACGTTTTTATGAAGAATTCTGCATCTTGCTATCGTTCATGCTCAGGAGTAGTACAGAGCATCATAAAAAGGAAATAAAAATCAAATTACAATGACAGAGAGATTTGTGAAAGGTCCAGACTGACTTAATACTTTCATTAATGACAAAGGAAAATTAACAGTTTTCAATTCTTGCAGCTCAGACAAGAAGAATATTAATAAAAAGGGAGCTAAGAATTAACCAGGTTTAGTTTAACTTGGAAAAGTACAGGCTGTTATATTACAGTGAGGATGGTGGAAGGCAGTAAAAGAAGGATGATTGTAAAACAGTACCCATGTTAAACAACAGAGATGACTAGGTATAAAACAGATGCTCCAGTGTGCACCAGAAAAACCTCTCATTGTAGGCTACAGAAAGGCTCTCACTGGAACAGACATACGAACCCAAACCTTTGTGTGTGCACCCACTAACACCAGGATAAAGAACTCTCATCCACAGAACCACAAACACACACGCTCACTCCAGGGACTGGCTTAGAACAAGTAATGAAACAAAGTTTGTGGCAGTTACCAAATTCTGTAGGGCATAGCTCTACTTGTGGATATCAAATGCATTTAATAAGAGCCCAAGAACCATACCTTAAATGAAGTACAATGATAGAACCAGCTACTAACAACTGTATTTCGCTAAACCTTCAAAAAAGTTTGACTGTCTCCAATTAATAAACCTCTGACTGGTGCAATACATCAGTATTCCTGATACTTGGCAGTAGAAACTAAAGTCTCTAGCTACTGACATGCAATACACACACACGAGAAAAAAAAATAATCTTGTGTTTCCTAGATACAATTGTTCAACTCCATGACAAGCTTCACCTACTCTGGTCAGAAGGATATTGAACATTCTTTTCCACTTACCTAACGCATACCCCACAGTACCAACCTGACTGCTTGTACTTGCAATTCCAAAATGGGCTGCATGCCACATTTCCAGCATAAAATACAGCAGACCATATAAGTTATCAGAACTTCCTACTCTCCTTACACCAGTGAACAAGCTTATAAAAAAATCTTTACATAAGTGTTACCTTTGGTGTTAACATTAGTCTGATAAGTTAAGAGTAAAGCAAAATCACTGGTCTGACTTAACTACGGTTTTGAATGAAAAGATATTACGCTTGGGAATATTTTATTTTAGCTGTTTCTGCAACATACCAGCTGTGTATATGGTACATTTCCCTTCCCCGGTAAAGGGCTCGTAGGTGCTTACGTAATTTCACAATTCTGACACAGAGACGTTAAATTATACACACCAAAGTCAGACACACAAGGATGGCTATAATATGTTCAGACCAGCACTGCTTCAGCTTATTTCTTAATCGATGACATTTCAAATGTCTCAATTAAAAACTAATTTATAGGAGGACCAGGAGGAAAAGAAGAAAAGCCCCTTTAAAGTCACATCACACATCAGTCCTTTAAAGTCTCAAGAGTGTAGGTACTTTTGTTAACGGCACTTTTCAAATCAGCAGCCTGTGATATAGATCTCAAATGCCTGTCCAACTGATGCACCCGATGCAATCGCAAGTACTATTCAAAGGAAAGGGGGGGAGGGAAGAAAGAAAAACAAGAGCCTTAAATCTATTTCAGCCAGTCAGTTAGTCCTTCGGGTAACACTTCATGCCGCGAACAATAAGAACATGTTCACGATAAAGCTTCACCCCAAGCAAACGAAGGGTGCTTCATAAACTACAGCGGAGCAGGTGGGGGTGACGGTCCGGCACACGAGTCCCCAGTGCCCCGCATCGCCCCGGCACAGCACGGGAGATGCTGCCCCCTCTTCCCGGAGCGGCCGCTCCAGCCCCGGACTCTCTGCCCCGAGGCTCCCCCGGGGCCAACAACTCACCACCGCGCCGGCCGCAGCTCCCACCGCCCGGCCCCGCGGGCTTTAATTACGCAAAACCCCGTGCCGTTGGGCGGCCGGGGAGGAAGGGGCGAGCAATTCGCGGCTTTCACACAAAACAGACGCCGACCCTTATCGGTGCTTTCCGTCCCGTTTCTCACCCACCACTCTTTTTTTAGGGTGGGGAGGGGGTACCTCGGTGGCCAGCGGCAGCTCGTGTCTCCCCGCCTCACGCCTCGGGGCGAGGGGAGCGGCCGGGCTGCGCCCTCCGCGCCGGGCAGGGAAACACCGGGAAAAGTTTGAGCGGGGGAAGGGGCGACAACAGCTCCAGCCCCGCCGGCACCTGGGAGGCTGGCCGGGGGAGAGAAGGAGGATGAGGTGAGGAAAGGGAGTTTGTGAGGTGCCCGAAGCCCGCGCTCGCTCGCCCGCCCCTGCGAGCCCCGCGCCAGCAGCCTACGCACACGCGTGGGTCGCCCACCGCGCCCCGCAAAGAGGAGGGGGTGGGGGTGTGGGGCAGCCCATCTGCAGCCCCACCGCCGGTCCTCGGGGCGGGAGCCGGGTCCCGGAGCAGTGCGACCCTTCCCAGCCCTCTCCTCTTCCTTCCCGTCCCTTTCCCGGCAGGCAGCCCGGGCACGACACGACCCCGCCGCGCCGCCCGCCCTTACCTGGGCGCCGAGCAAGAACTCACCTGCCGAGAGCTGGGCCCGGGCCGCCCCGAGCAGGGCGGGCGAGCGGCCGGCCAGCAAGGCGAGCGCCGCCAGCAGCGGCAGCGAGGCGGCGGCGCCGGCCCCCCTGCCCATGCCGACTTGCGGAGAAGTTTCTGAAAGAGGCCGGGGCTGCCCCGGCCCGCGGCGGCGGGCGGAGCGCACCTCGACCGCCCCTCTCTCCGCGGCGCCTCGCCAGGAGACCCCCGCGCCGAGGGGCGCCCGCTGGCCCCGGGGCCGCCCGCTGGGGCAGCCGTCTGCGGCGCGACGAACGCGGCGGCGGTGGCAGCGATTCCCCTCGTACTCCGGAGTTACTTTGCTGCTGGGCGAGTGGGGCGGGAGGGAGGAGCCGAGCGCTCACGTCCAACCCCCGCTCCCCGGCACTTGGCACGGGGAATGTGGGACTCCGGCCCGCAGCCCGGCGCGGGCGCAGCGGCGCCCGGCAGCGCCTCCTGCTGCAGGCGCGGGGGCAGCACCGGCTCGGATCGGCGCTGCCCGGATCGGCTCCGCTCCGCTCGGATCGGCTGTCCCTGGCGCGGCTCGGCTCGGCACGGCTCGGCTTTCCCTGGCACAGTTCGGCTCGGCTCTTCTCCGCCCTCTCCGGCACGGCACAGCCTGGCTCGGTGCGGCTCCGCTCGGCTCGGCTCAGCACGGCACAAGCGGCTGTGCGAGCTCCCCTCTCTCAACCTCCCGCCTGAAGGGAACCTGCCGCTTCTGGGGAAGGAGGAGAGGGGCGGAAGGGAGAGGGCGCTGGCTGAGCTGGCGGAGCGGGAGGTCGGGGCAGGGAGCGCGGCCGGGGGCGGCGAGTCTCGGGCGCTGGTTGCGGAGGAAAGTCCCGACGCCTCGGGTGAGATCTGTTGGCTCATCCCGCTCTTGGAAACGCGGTGTAGATTGGGTGGCGAGCGTGGTATTATCAGCGCTCATCAAACAGCCAGGCTGTATCCTCGAGTCAGGGCTCGTGTTTTTGCTTTCTTTGGCAACACTTGTCTGGCTCCTAACGCCAGTAAAGGCTCATTGTTCGCAATTGGAATGGTAATAAACAGTATTGCCATTATCCTATCATTTCCACGTGTGATCACTATCTGACCTTTCAGCCAGGTCTGTGTGCAGCTGTGCGGCTCTGACACCCGGGGTTGTGACAAAGGATACTCTCTCCTGATCCAGACCCCAGGTATGCCCTATAATAAAGGCCTCGTTCTCTAACAGCACTGCAGGTACTGACGCTTCCAGAGCTTAGTACTCCAAAAAGCATTTGGAATAACAGATAAAGTCACCAATGCTGGAACTTATATTTAAATAAACATAATTTCCTCCAATTATTTTAACTTATTTTTTATTAGAGTTTCTTTCTCGCATGGCAACTTGTAATTAGAGGTGTTGTATAATGATTACAACTGAACCTGAAACCACTGGAAACTCACAGGTTTTATTGCAAATTCGAAATTCAATCCAGGTTCATCAAAGGTTTGCTGTGATTCAAAATCCTTTCCAGCCATTGTCTGGCAATTGATAGGTTTGCCTTTAAGCCCCACAAGCCCTGACGTTTTCACAGCAAAAAAAAAAAAAAGTGAACCACAACGTGTTTTACAAAATACCGTGTAGTTCACACACACCCAACACTGAAAAAACTCTACACCTGGAAAACCCTGTCCTTCATTTGGGTGGAGCAGCTGAAAATCAGCTTGCATGCTTACCATGAACTATAAAATGATGTGCTTCAGTGAACACTGGCTCTTTGTTCGAATGTCAAGAAGAATGGGAGCTGTGTGAGATGATCCCATGACACCCAGTATTTCAGCAAGGATGGGCCACGTACCAGATGGGAAATTGTTCTGAGGAAGGTGAAGGAAAGAAGTGTGCCAGCCCAGCTTCTGATGCCTGAGGATACATCACCATTTCTGTTGTTAATGAAAAAGATGTACCAAGTCATGTTGGTGTGAGGAAGTACGTGGGTATCTGATGCCTGCCTTCATGCTGGGAGCTATGCAACTAACACTGTAAAAGTGACTTCAAGCCAAATAACTCGTGAGTTGTTTGGGAGGGCACAGGAGAGGAAGACTAATGTTTCCTTCCCTTTTACCTCCATGACAGGCTTGCAGCTGTCTCCAGTGGTCAGCACTGCAGGTTGTCTGGAGTGGGGGAGAGGTTGTTAGGTGATGGTGAACGTGCAGCTCCAGGTTGCTGCTTATTTCATTGCTCTGAGGTGATGGATCCTACTGATGATGAACAATCATCTGGGCTTTATCCAGATAGCTTACATATGTTCCAGTAGGAGTCCCCTGAGATTTCATCCTTTCCCATTATTCCGTTGCTATTAAAAATCAACAAAAAGGATTTCAATTGCTATTCTTTCTGTGACTAGAGAGTTCAAGCTTGAGAGGTAGGGGTGAGGTGTGCATATGACTCCACTTTTCCCTCAGGTGTGTGTGCATGTGTTGAACCATTATGTGTAGTTTGCTCTATGTGTCCTTCTACTGTACTTGGCATCCTGACAAATACTTAAACTTACACTTCAGGTTTGAGGTATTTTTTATGCTACATGACATGAATGGATTTATTTTTCTCCAGCTTTTACATTTTTAGAGCTCTAAATGTTTTACCCATTTTTGTGTTTTCAGTTAAGAGCAAGCAAATCTATATTACCTGTTGCACGTCTTTTGAAAAGTGTCTGAGCTAACAACTTGTACACTAAATGTGAGTCTAATATAATAGCAGAAAAATGGAGACACCCCACAGTAACACCCTTCCCTCCAGCCCAAGGGCTATTTGGAACTTAAGGAAGGTACAGTCTTTATCTTAATAATTACAACATCTAAATAAAGTGTCAAATAAATCTCTGTCAGTTTCAAGAAACTGGTTCTGAAACTCTACTAGATGCCTCTACCCTCTTTGCATTCCTGGTTAAAACTTTCCCATTATACTTCTGGGTGTTTCTAAGCCCACCATAATATATTTTTTAACACAGGCTATCATTTAATTATATCTATAATGACTGACAGACGTCTAACACAATATATCATCTCACAGCAAAATATCTTAAATTAGCAATACTCCAGTGCTCTGTGATAGACTTCTAACATCTAACATGGTGTATTCCTATGGTATTTGAACAGTATGTAAAGTCTAGATATCTTGTAGTAAATCACATATTCCTAACCAGGAAAAATATTTCCCTCTTCCTTCTTTTTTTTTTTCTTTCAGGAGCCTTTTACCATTCTCCTAGAGCACACGGGGATTTCAAGAGATTTAAATGAAATTTTTCAAAAAAAGATAGTCAAGTATTCTCATTATCCTGCTGCTCCCATCCAACTTTCTACCCCTCTGCACATTTGCTTCCTTTGAGAAAATCTGCTCATTTATTTTGTGAGCCTTAGCAAGATCCAAGGCCTTGAAGTTCCGGCTCTTCGAGGTTGGAGATCCTAAAGAATATTGAGAATTGTATTGATTGAGGTTTCCTTATCCAACAATGCCCATGGCAGGGGTTTCATTGTATTTTGACTTCTGAAAAGAATACCTCTATGAAATATACTTCAAATTTCAATTACATGTGTTATTTTAATGCCTAGTACTCACAGAAACTTTTTGAGAGCTTGCTAATTTCACAGAGAATCAGCAGCCAACACTCTTGTCTTAAGAAACCATGAACACGTGGACTGAAGAGGAAGAGACAATGCTGAGAGTCTTACTGACGCCTTTCAACAGCTTCCCCTCACACAGCTGCTTTTTGGAAGCAAATGTGGGGCAGTCAGAAGCTCTAAAAAGGATAGGGATTCACTGATGTGTGTCATGTGTGCACAGGTGGACCTGGATAATAACTTCCAAATATGAGCACCCCACATTCACCGAGATTCTTGTGGTACATGGTGAGACCAGGACACGCAACAGGTGAACTGCCCAGTGACAGGGTACCTGCAGCTCTTGCTCACGTTCTTCAGCCCCCCATCATCAAAGCTAGTGACAGGCTTGCGCTGCTACAGAGATTACTGTGTGGCATTTTGTTTGGTCAAAGGGTGTGCTCTGTGATTTTGGAAGTCTTTTCCAACCTTAACGATTCTATTATTCTATTCTATCATTCTATAATTTCCCATCCTGAGCCTCCCACTCTCACTTGACCACCATTCTCGGCAACGTCCACCTTTCAGGGTAGAACTTTCCACCATCTATCAAGAGATGGGATATTACTTGGGTCTGCTTGTCATTTCTGCAGTTTTCATAAAATAGACTGTGATTTTTTTAAAAAGAGCACATTTCCTGTTATTGACCAAATACTGTCTTATTTTTTCTTTGAGCAGACAAAATACTTGACAACTGAAATATAGCATAGGAATAGCCTTCAAGAAGGAGTGAGGCATGGCCTCACTCTGAAATAAATTGTTTTACTGAATTTCATCTCTTCAAAATTACATTGTACTGTGCATTCCTCATGCCAGGATCCAGCCCAGAAAGAAATTGGTCCCTGAGTTTGTCTAAATATCAAAGAAATATCTGTAAAAGTCTCTGTTTTAATAGGATCTTGTTCTGTAAGGCACTATTTGGCTAAAGCAAGGGACACCGAGAGCTGGTCTCTGGTAGACAGCTAATAGATGAAACTCAGAATAACTGAGTGATTCATTGATTGGTGATTATGAAGGCATTAAATTCCTCAGAACTGCTTGTTTTTGAACAAGTCCTGGCAACACATTTTCTGTATGTATGTGTTTAAGCAAATGCACCTTTCCACATTACCTACAAATCTTTTACCAGTAGACTTCTACCCCCATGCCATCCATCACAGCTTCATGCTCATATTCCTCATTAGAAACATATGAGGAAACATTATTTTGTGCCATTGGGGAAGACACCAAAAAGACTTTAGGAGTTTCTGAGGATTTGCAAAAGTACATTTCACTGCTGTACTGATTGGCCATTTTTTTTAGATTTTTGTATCTGTACCTGCTGCTTGCAGTGGTTTGAAAGCATGTACAGCTTTAAAATCCACAGCACTAAAGCTGAGCTTGAACTCCGTTGAAGGTGTTTGCTCAGGTTTTGGAACAGCTCCAAAAAGATACTCAATGTGCTTTGCAAAGATTCTTGAGAAACTGTGAAGAAAAATGGACAGATGGCCTTAGAGCATTTGTTGCCACTGAAGTGCAGTAGACAAAGAGATCCAACAGTAGAGAATGGTTGAGTTAGATGAGGTCTTGTGGGTGTTAATCTGATGCAGTGAAAACAAAAAGCTGATAGAAAAATTAATATAAAAGGAAAATACATAGATGGGTTTTCTAGAGTTATCATTTTAGCAGCAGCTTTTGGGGCTAAATAGTTGTCTGTGATCAGGAGGATAAATCACACAGTATTGCTTCTGTTTCCTTACTGGGTAAACCTGCATGTACTTGTAGCTTAACTGAGTAAATATGCACATTTAAAATTCAGTGAGTTAAATGTTTGTAAAAAGTTAACAGATGAAAGAAACAAACTTAAAATCAACATAATGCAAAATAAAGTTGCACTTTTCATCCACCTTTAACCCAGGCTTAGCATGCTGTGATTAGCACAAGAAACATGGAGATATTTTGTACATATAAAGAAATGCAGAACTGGGTAATTTTGTCTTGAGAACCTTTAAAGAGCATGCAGTTTGTGAATTGTCAAGTGGTAGGCCTTGAAACACTTAAATATAATTTTGGAGGTGCCGATGGATGAGAAGCTGTACATAACCCAACAACATGCACTCGCAGCACAGAAAGCCAAGCGTATCCTGGGCTGCATCCAAAGCAGTGTGGGCAGCAGGGCAAGGGAGGCGATTTGCCCCTCTGCTCTGCTCCTGTGAAACCCCACCTGCAGTGCTGCATCCAGCTCTGGATCCCCAGCCCAGACATGGACCTATTGGAGTAAGTCCAGAGTAGGACACCGAGTTGTTTAGATGGTTGGAGAACTCCCCTATGAGGACAAGCTAAGAAATTTGGTTTGTTCAGCCTGGAAAAGAGAAGGCTTTGGAGTGACCTTCCATTGTGGCCTTCCATTACTAGAGGAGAGTACACATGAAAGATGAAGAGAGACTAATTACATGAACATATAGTGAGAGGACAGGGGGAATGGCTTCAAATTGAAAGAAAGTAGGTTTAAATTAGATTACTAGTTACTAGGAAAATTCTTTACTGTGATGGCGATGAGGCGCTGGAACTGGTTGCCCAGAGAAACTGTGGATGATCCATCCCTGGAAGTGTTCAAGACCACGTTGGATGGGGCCCTGATTTACCTGGTCTAGTGGATGGCATCCCTGCCCGTGGGAGGGTGGTTGGAACTGGATGATCTTCAAGGCCCTTTCTATGATTCTATGATATCTCTTTTTCTAGGCTTTTTTTTTCCCCTAAGTTTAAAAGATTCAGAGGTTGCAGGGAAGACATCTCATAGAAAAGAGACACCTGAAATGCATTTGTAAATGTCAAGCCATGGGCCCCTTTACTGACAAAAATTTCAACAGCTTCATTTGAATGGTGTGATTTATCTAGGGATAGTAATGACATGCAAGATATCTGTAGCCTCAAGACCTCTCACAGTGCTGCTACGTCCAGTTGTGCTGCATCCAGTGATTAGTTTATTAAGGGGGCTTGAAGGCAAATTAATTATTCAGAAGTACAATAGATTGAGAATTCAGTCTTCCTTCCCTTAATGGATTTACTGTTCTTGAGATTACCATTAGATCCTCAACAGAGCATATTTTCAAACTCTTTTCTGAAAGAAGACCTATATCAGAAAACCTTGAAGTGAAATAAATAAAGCTTATCAATCACAAATGACTTCTAAGTAATGCAGAACTCAGTAGTGTTGAGCAGGTCTGATGGGATAGGTAGTGACTTTGTTTGGCTTATCCAGGCACAAATGTCCTATATAGATTACTGTAAAACCTATTACCAAAATGAAAGAAAGCTAGGCTTGGCTTTGAGGAGAAAAATTAGTCTGCCTGTAATAACTGTTGGTGTTAAAGTGGTGTGTTTCAAACTTCCATGAGATCCAAACTTTTGTTTCCAAACTTTTTGTTTGAACCTCTTCTTGTTAATTGGAAATAGATACATATGAGGGTGTTGAGAAGTCTGCCTGAATATAAAACGGTCTAAAGAAAACAACCCCGAGCATAAACAACCATGAGTAAGTGACAATACAAAAAATATTAGCCAGTGCTCTGGCACCTTTATTCATTATAAAGGAATGTATTCAGGTTCTTGATGTTACCCAAAAGATGGCTATGATTTGAATAAGAAAGAGGTTGAAGAAGCCCAGTGTATTATTCAACCTTACCCTCACAAATTTTAATGATAGCCAGAAATAAGAATTGGAATCTGCAATCAGTCAGTCTGTACTCAAGGGAACAGGAATATGATTAAAGGTATTTAAAGTCCAGGACTATACTCACATTTATTTTTGCGATCTCACTGGCTTCCAGCTGAAAGCTAAACTGGGTCCCAGCTATATGCACTTCATGTCTGTGGCTACACTGCTGATCAGTGACAGCCCACTAGAAAAGGAAAGTTCATACCTGGCAGAGGTTTTCTGATATTACCTGCGGGGAAAAGGAGACCTGGGCAGGGTAAGACGCTAAACAAAATATAGCCCTCTCTTCTTCAAGCTATGATGTGTGTTTGTCAGCTGGGGTAGGGATATACGACCTTTCAAAGAAGGAGGAATAGATATTGAATCATTTCTTCATCTCATATAAACCTGAGGAATTGTTAATGCTCTGAAAATACTTTTGCAGAAAGAATTGCTAAAAAATCATGGTTGCCATCTTGTCTCTAGTTTTAGGAAGATTTCATCCCTAAGGGAAATTAATCAAGCCACATTAATATATACTCAGCAGACTCACAAGTCATAACTGACATCTGGTATAGCGATTGTTCATGTCACTCCACAAAAGCTTTCTCTATTAGAATAGTCTTTCATAAGTCTGCTACTAAACTTCTCTTCAAAAGTGGAAAGTCTCATCAGATAAATCTTACAAATTCATAAAGGCTTTGTCTCTGGGGTCTGACAGCTATTTTCTGGTTGTTCTTAGAATATTACTACCTCAGTTTTCTGTACTTTAACTCCAAGATTTCAGATATCTACCATAAAGCCCTGAGTTTCCACTTTTATGTTCCTTCATTTTAGAGCTGAAGTTTTCAATTCTCAGTTTTTAAAATAAGTTACTAAAATGGAAAAGGCTACCTACTCCAAGAATAGATGTGGATATATTTTATCCAAAATAGGCTACCTTCTGCCCAAAGAGCTCATCGGAAGCTGAATTACCATACTCTCTCTTTGCTGGATGGAAGGTGACTCACTCTGAATTACTGTATGTCAGGACGTTGAAGCTGTGTGTAAAGTTGTTCTATTCTTCTCTCTCTCTTTTTTTTTTTTTTTTTAGTTCTAAATTTAAAACTTACATTTCTTATATCCAGTTTTAGTTGTGTAATACCTGGAAGATTTCTTCCTTCTCTAGAATAACTTTATAGGAACAAATCAGAGAAGTTGGAGAGAAAAGCATTGGGGAAGACAATGCTACCTGAAACAGGATACTGTAATGCATTTAATAATAATTTTATTTGAGTCTGGAGAATGTTGAAAAGTAAAAACTTTGTAGAGCAGAACTAGTGGGGTTTACCTGGAAGCTTGTTATAGAATTTGTTTTTTCTTAAAAAAAAGATTCATTCAGGCATTTCTGTGAGAGAACTGTTTTACCTGTCCCAATTGATTATTTTAGTTTTAAAAATGTACCTTCACTGGATTCTGAAACTCTCTTCCTTTCAATGAAGATCAAAGGGAAATGACTTTTCACTTTATGTAGAATAATCTGGCAGATTTCATAATGAACTTGGATGCTTTTTTTCCTGTCTGTGCTGGGATGATTCTTTATTATCATGGCTTTCACTTACTCAGCTGAGTTGTATTACTGTCCATTTTATCTCAACAATGACAGACTAGAGGACGGTAGGACAGTTCAAGAATACGTATGGCAAACGCCATGTTAACCTCCATCCTCTGTGACAAATACACTTCACTACATTGCCATCCTTTTATGTGCTGTAAATAAGCCCATATCCTTTGTTTTGCCTAACTCCTTCCAGATGCCCCTTCCCTCAAACAAACCACAGTCCTCAGGTTCTCAGCAATATCTGCACATTGAAATGTGCTTATGGATCTTCCTTTGGCCTACACAAAAGTAATTTCTCCAGGTTCAACAACTGAATCAATACATTTTACTGTGGCACTCTGCATTATCCCATCCTGTTCTTGAGCTGCCATCTCTTCTACGCAGGGACATTTAGGATACAAACAGGAATCTTACATCTTTATAGTACTGATGGCAGAAGTAACATTGATACAGTTTGCAAGGTGGTGTTTCTGTATGAAGGACTGGCCATTTTTCACCCTCACCTTGGGTTTGGGTGGCTTATTATCTTCCTGACTCAAAACTGGTCCAGGAGGCCTGAGGGAACCTGTAGTATCTCAGCCTGGTTTTCTCCACATTCTAGTCTATTCCTCCCCTTCTTGGCTGCTCATACTCCAAAGAAGTAGCCTTTTAGTCTCAGACACCTTAAAGGAGGTATTATGAATGAATCTGAGCCCCAAAAAACGTTTCATAGTAACTTCTAGTGGACCTGATCTTCAGGTTTTCTCAGTCAAGAATATTTCAGTCTCCAGGAAATTACATAATACCTCTTCGGTCCTGTTTACAATAATTTGGCATGTATCTCTCATTTGGTGTACCAGTGAGAGGAGGTAGCTAGTTGTTTACTCCTTTTCCAGTGCTCACCTGAGTGCCAGCACTTAATGACTACTCACCATGTGGCACCACTATAATGATAGCACTAGTTATAACACCACTAAGACAACAATATCGTTAAATCATTTTCCCAGAGGAGATAATAGACAACGATAAAATGAAAAAAGAAAACTATAAATATAAATTATGTTAGTCTTGGAGAAAATCACTAGCTTATTCAGTAGGAAGAAAAGACAATTATCAGAAACCCTTCAGTTCCTAAGAAGGAAGGGTTAAGATTCCCATGAACTCCATCTAACTCCAGGTTTTATTTCGACAAAATATAAATTCAGAGAGAACCTGTCCTTGCACAGCTGAAATGCCCTTTCTGCTTTTCCTTTCCCACTGGAGTAATTAGCTATGGTAGCAGTTCAAAAGTGGTTGCCTGGCATTTATGATTAGAATTGTTAATTCCAGAGTGCTAAATATTTCATTTATTAAGAAGTATAGTCTGCTTAAAATCTCACTTCTACCTACATTTTTGCATTTGAGATTACAAGTAACATCTACAAGTATAAAGATTAGAGAATATGTTCCCTTTATTTTTCAATGCACTCAGATGATGCATTTTGTAGCACTTCAGGTCTGGTTATTTGGTTGTTATACAATCAATGAGAGCTCTGTCCAGCAACAGAGGTTCTCCACGTGGTACTGTGAACAGTCCCACTGAAATCAGAGCCTCATTCATCATGCCTGATGATAATAGTTTGCTAGACTGGGCCAGATCTCATTACTCTCTGCCCTGCCTCCCTGCTTTCCCCTGCACCCTTCCTGAGGGCGTTTTCAAACTATACTGAGAGAAAAATATATATTAAATCACTCAAAATGGTAAAAATTGTTGAGATTTCAAAATTTAGCTTTTAAGGCCACTAGAATGGATCATTTGTGTGCTTTATGTGTAAGAGCATCAGTAGTGGTGTCATCCAATGATACCCTCTTTTAAATGACCACACTTGTGTTCGGCTAAATTAAAGGCCTGAAGAAGCATTCAGCCTTTATTTTTTGTGGAGTCTAAGTCTTTAACCAACACTTTGCCTCGTAATAGATTTCAATGACTAATCAACTTAATTTTGAAAATGTTTCAACCTTTAAGTTCCAAAAATTGCTCTTGCTAATATCTCTCTAAATTAGTCTTTGCTTTTGCCTACACTAATTACTGTTTTATCTATATACTATAGATCTCAGAGAGGGTTGTCAGTAATAAAATTAATAAGAATATATTGTTAGCAAGCACTTAAGTTAAAATTATTTTTACTGTAATTTTTTAATCATCAGCTGTCAGGGAATTGAGTCATGCCTGATTTACAATGAAATCTGCATTTCTGACACCTGGAGGAGATAGGTTTTTCTATTGGCTTATGCTTACAATGAGTACTCCAGCAAGTCTTTGGGACCACAAAGTGGAAGCCTACCTATCCAGTCATAAATTATGAGCAGTCTCATTAATTTATTTCAGGTTGGCACATGGAGGGTTTTTATAACCACTGTTGCTATAAGGCAGGTAGAGTGCCTAGCAGCATGCAGGGATTACAGAGAGGTTTGTGATCTACTCACCCTGCTGTGTTCAAAGTTTCAAGGATTGTCTTGAAGCAAATGTTTGATGGATAGCATACAGTGCTCCTCCATCAAGCACTGTGAGTCATGGCATTGTGTATTGTACAAGTTTATTCAACTTCCACAGACCAGCATATCCCACACAGAGACCTAAGCGTTTCTTTTTCCTCTCTCTAAGGACAAACTTTCTGGTTCTACTTTATATTCTTTATCCACAGCTTGTGAAGTGGAATAGCGTTCCAAATGTGGAGATGGTGACTTGACTTTGCTTTTTTTTCTTCACATGGAGAAATAAGCCTTGATTAATGATGAGTTTCTGTTCACAGTGTTCTTTCTTTTAAAAGGCAAAACCTGTTCTCTCTGTGTGTGTAAGATGACAGATTGACAGCCCTGCGAGACTGAACCCTCTGTTTATCCCCAGTACAGATGCAGCGCAACTAACAAAAATGCAACTTTCCATGAGACATCTTACCGATGTATTTCAGCCGTACTCTGCGTGCCCAGGGAAACATCCAGGATGCTAGAGGTTGTTTTAGTTATTCAGGTTATGCAATCCTTTGTCTTTCCCAAAGCTACCCACCACGGCAATGGCAGTTTCCGTGATCTGGATGTCTGAGAACTTCAGCTTTCTGGTCTGAATTTGAACTGTATTTCATAGACAAATGCCTTAATATCTTGCATGCAATCACCTGAGCCTTTCAGCTAATGTGAGTGTCCTTTGTTTGAAAGGAAAAGAAAGAGGTTATTTTCTGTATTTGTTTGTATGGGGAAAATAATCTTGGCTGATGATAAATGGGCCTGATCACATTCATTTCCATGCTTTGGTGCCTCTTTGAAACTGAGGGGGATGTGCCATGAGGTTTTTGTGACTCTTCTTGCACAGCTATAAAATTCAGTGAGTTCAGGAGTAGTGGGCAGAGCACTCTGAACACGTGAGTGTGTTATTTGCACACTAATCGCTGCAAAAGATTTTCTGAGGTGTAGCTTAAGAGGTTTACAGATCATGAAATGCTTTAGTACCCTTTTTGGGAAGTGGTGTACTAGAAATGTAAATTACTGGTTTCTTAGCACATTCCTGTTTCAAGGAAGCCAAAATTAAATCATCATTCCCTGGTGGGGGCAGTAAAAGGAGCACATTGGCTGGGCATGCAGCTGTCCTTGGACAGCAGGCAGTGGTGAGGGAAAGGATGATATCGAGGCCAGAATAGTCTTGTGATCAAAGAGAAAGAGAAGTCAGGAAAAAATATGCATAGGAAAATTGACCAGAGAAACTCCTCAATACCTTTCTTTGTATGCTATGCCTAGTGCTTAGTGTTTGAAAATGACTTCAAAATTATGTGACTGTTGTGAATTCTGGTCAGGGATCTACTCAGGCAGCCCAATTGAAACATACCTTGACATTTTTTCCCCCTGAAAATAAGGTTCTGTAGCAGTTTGGTGTAAGGAATTCAGCAGTTGCAGAGATTACTGACATTTGTTCTTGGACATGCAGTGACATGCTTCCTTGCAATACTACAGTGGTAATATATGATTAATATTGCAATTAATAGCTCATGTTTCTCCCCTGTGCACCCAGATACTGAGCTGTCTGAAACCTGATTCAAGAGAACTTGCACAGCTGCAGTGTACTTGGTACAACTCCCCTGTGCTTTTATAACACTGTAACTAATATTTCTATGCTATGCTATTCCCAAAGTCCCAAAATCTTATTTAATCTTCTTTTTTTTCTTTCTGTTTTCCCACTTTCTACAGATAAGATTTGCTGCAAGGATGTGAATATTGTCACCATGTCAATGAAGGTCTAATGCTGAGTTCTCTTATTTCTGTAATTCCTCACTGAATTCTAGAGCATGACAGAAATTCTCTCTGTTCTATGAGACAAGCAGGGAACTCATACCATGAAAAATTGAAAGAGATTAGGCAGTTGAAGGCCCTTTATGAAATCTTTTCATCCAGTTCTAGAATCTGTACAAGCCCAAGCATTTCACATGTGTGCCTGATGGAGAATTTTGACACTGACTTCATGTCCTGTAGGATTTTGAGAATGCTAATGAACTTTCTGGGAGCACATTTATTTACTCACAGAAAGTGAAAATTCAGGATAGTTTGGGGTTTTTTTGGTAAATTTGCTGAGGGTTTAAGTCATCAGACAGAGGTTTGTTTAATGTCTCCCTGAGAAATATGCAAGATATAAGCTGTGAATCTTCTCTCTTACCAAAAGGGGTTTTATTCCCCTCCTTGAATGGCCAGTACAAATATCTTCATGCCTCATTTATGAACATCATGTCCTATCAGGAAAATCTCTTTTCCCAGTAACTGAAAAAAGTGTGTGCTCTGTTTGCCATTTCATGTGCTATCATGTGATAACAAGACTGTTATTTGGGAAAACTCTGTTGATTTTAATTCTTATAATTACAGTGCCTACGTAGTTGTCTGTTTAAATGTTCCTTGGTCCCCAAGGCCATTTTTAAATAAAGCCAAACTGACTAACAAGTATTTTAATGTTTTATTTGAAGTGCTTTTAGCATAGGAAGTTTTTTGCTATTTGTAAACTTTTCTATCAGTTCAGTTAAAATTTCAAGCATAAATTTAGTTCAACTAGCATCATCTGAAGTGTATGTGCTTCATTTTTACATTCATTTTGTCAGCTATACATCCCCCATACCATATGGTATGATACTCTCAGAGAGAAGCTAAATGTTTTCTGCACAGTAATTGTTTTCATTTCTATTAAAAGAGAAAGGCACAAATAATAAGCACAGTGAAGGCATGCAATCTTTGGCATGTCACTAAATCCTTGATGTCTATTAAAACCCCACCTAAACTTGCAATTCCCTTGACAGAGCACGTAGGAAGGCCTTTCTCCATCTGCTGTTTTTGCTGATGAGATGCCAAATGTCTTTAGAGATACTCTCATAGAAAAGGAAGGAAATGCAATTACAGGAATCATGCTCTTAAAAGAACCATTTGAGGAGATTAAAAAAAGGTGAAGTGATTTTATATATATATGAAATCACCTCAGAGACTGATTACAAATTGTGTTCATTTACAATATGACAGAGTGATAACTGATTTTTATGTATTGATGTTTGTATTGTCCATCATTCTCTGATAATTCAGTTGTCCTCTTGCCTTTAAATTTACAGTTTAGCACAGAATAAGAAAGTAGCTTCTATCAGGTTTAAACAAATCGAGTAGAAGTAACTGAATCTGAATATTTTAATGAGATAAGTGCTTTAAATGTTGTGAAAATGTTAAATCTTAAAAACATCCTGAATATTTGCCTCAGTCTCATCTATAACAGTTTTATACTGTGGCATTGTATTTTAGATGTAGGCAAGCAGATGTGCTTTCAAAACAACAGCAAATTATTGCAAAAGGCATTACTTGCTTTGCTTGTTTGTAATGCACTGGTATGAAATCAGAGCATTTTCTTAGCAACTGAAATGATAATTATACCTTTTTTTGGTAACATGTCTAAACTGAAATGTCCAGAACCAATCAGCAGACATATTTTGACATTTTAATTGACTTATTTTTTTTACAGAGAAGGAAACTTGATAAACAGGATTCGAGCCATTTTAGATGGGAATTTCTTTGATATTCACAACCACTTGCTTGAATTGAACTATAATCCTAAAAACATCAAGTTGCTGAAAAAGTGTCTTTGAAAACAAAACTGCCTTTGTGAGCCATGGGTGATACATTCTCTGTGTTCTCAAATATAGGTGTAAATTGAAAAAGAGTAAAACTAGCAAGAGCAAACAGGAAAAGAATTAAAACACTATGTCTTTGTTGTTTCATTTCCTTTACTATAGAGTGCAATCAATACTTTACAACAGGGTTAATGTGGTCTCTTCAAACATGCTATTATTCTTTCAAAATAGCACAATAACTTTATTAGTTATGCTGTCTGCAGTCTTTCCAATGTGACAGGATTGTGTGGGTGTTCAGATTGTAAGTAATTTTCTTGGTGCCCTCTGTCGGAGTATTTTTCGTAAGTGCTAACAATAGCAGCTAGCACCACACAGCTGCGAGAAATTGGAGTGGTGGAAGTTCTAATTCTAATTAATATAATTAACACAAACAAAAAAGTGTCCCACACTGAGAGACTTACTGTTTCTGCTTAGTAGCTATAATATTCAGATTCCACATCTGCCAGTTCTTTACTATTCAAGCGAGGTTTTAGTCTTTGATTTCCTTTTTTTTTCTGCTTCAGTGACATTCAGGTGCACTGAAAGGTTATTTTAAAACATAGCTTAGAGATTGATCTTGTAACTAGGTGTTTGTGTTCCTTCTTGTACCTTACTTTTGGAAAGCACCTGTTTTGTAAATAAATGTGAGTAAGCATTGGCCCCATTTGGTGTAGTAGTACCTCCTGCTTTTGGTTTCAGATGAATTCTGAAAGGCAAGAACAGAGATTTTTTCCTTTGCAAGAGAATCAAGATGAGCAAGTTTACAAATAATTCTTGTGACCGGCTAAAACACCTCAACTGAGTACCTCAGTCGGATGGCAAATGGACAGCCTTCGGGGAGGAAAAATATAAAAATTACAGTTTGATGAGATTTGAATATCCTAGAGATTCACTTCAGAATTGGCTTAGTCCCTCCCATGGTCTGAGGGACTATCATCCGGCATAGTTTTGTTAATATCTTAAAACTGGGCAAAAGTTCAGGGTTTTTTTTAAGCTTGGTAAAGTTTTGGTATTCAAACCACCTGCTCATCACTGTTTCTGCTCATAATGCAGGGTGCCAGCATCCTGGCAGAACAGTTTTTCATCTTCCTTTGAACATGCATACATACATATCACCTCAGCAAAAGGGTGGAAATGTGATGCGCTTGCTGACAATGAGAAATACCTTAGCTGCAAGTAGTCGCATTCGCGTAGCAGAGTGCTACTCAGCGCTACTTTGCTATGCAAAGGAATGCTCAATAGCTTCAGTGCAACTGAATATTAGTGTTACCTATGGCTGGTTCCAATGGACAAAATATGGCAGGAGTCATAAACTGAGAGGGGATTAGTTAACACAGAAAGGATAAGCATGTTGGCTGGTGCTTATGAAAATGGAAGAACTGACAAAAATGTTATCTCTTGCAATTAAGTTGGTGTTGGGCAATCTGTACTGATTCACCTGCCAAAGTCACAAGTGGTCATATCTGCACAAAGTGATAATTTTTCTATCCCTTTTCTTGTCAAGATTGAGTCAATCATCATATGACAGACCACCCATGTGTAAAAAGATATATGTCTGGTGGGAGCTGATATGAGACCTGCAGACGGGCTTACTGACTTTGAAAAGCAAGTAATTTTCTATTAATATTTCCTGTAGAGGATAAGGCCCTGATACCTTTCAGATGAGCTGTAATTAGGCCAGTATTTGAGGTCTCAGATATTGCAGCTGATAACCGTGTAAGTTATAGTCTTTTTCTAAATTGCCTTTCATCTTTCAGTCTGGTTTTATGTCTGGCTACAACACTGAATGAATCACGCATGTTAATTAATAGTCAACATATTAGCTGCTTGAGTTGTTTGTAATTTCTTCTCTCTACGTTAGCTTATTAACTGTGAACTGTTTTATAGAAGCACCCACTTACAGTTAGGCACTGTGCAAATATACATAAAAATCCAAACCCACAAAGCATAGAAACTAAAGAAAGATAAAACTAATGGCCTCATTACTCCAGTTTGAGTCTCTGTAACAGCAGGTAATTCTCAACACTGGAATTTTGTTTCTGCGAATTGCCTCTTCCTCAGAAGTTTCTCATTCTCTGTATTTGATTCAAAGAACATGTATTTCCTCAAGTACTTTTAAATGGAACAAGTATAACATTTGTAGTAGCCCTTTTTATGTAAAAGGATCTAACTTTGGCACATACATAATTAGTAGATTTTATATGTCACAAATGTACATTGCTCAATTATAATATTCTGAAATATTCATTTGGGGTCCAGTAGTTCATCTGGACTTCTTTCCAGGTGTTTCTTACATGATCATTTTCCCTTAAGTAATTAGCAAGAATCAGATGATCTGAACTAAAATAAGTAGTTCTTGGCATGGATCTCATGAAAAATGAGACATTCCCCTGGTACTACAGAGAAACAGGAGAGTTAGATATACAGAAAGAAAGAATTAAACATACAGAAGAATTAAAAGTGCATGTGCATCAGTGAATTAATAAGTATATGTTCTCACACCCATATTTTCTTATTAGGAATTGTAAGGAACTTGAGAGTAAGGGACTGAGATATTTGCAAGAGTCTCCTGGAGGATATAAATAGATAGGGAACCATTAAAAATGACAATCGAAAGAAAAGAAAAAAGCTTACCAGGTTTTCCAGAGGGTTGGAAGAAAATGCAATGGCAGCCAAAGCAGAGGTTGGAAAGGGTGCAGGCTCTTGCAGAGCAAGAGCCTCTTGCTTTTTCCTACACTGGAGCTGGATGTCCAGCAAGGACTACAGGCCTCAGAGCAAAGAAGTGAGTAACAAGATAACTCCCAAGGGGCAAAGTCTGGAGAAGTTCACCTGGGATAAACAGAAAGGCAAACGATCGAAAAGACATCTTATGGCAGAGTACTTTAGGAGTGGAGCAGGACGTGTGGAAAGTGTGAATGCCCTGTAGCTGAGGTCAATACTGTAGAGATGGGGGAGTACAGGATGGAGAATTGCCCTTCCAAAGCACTATGTAAAGTTTGTTAAAATGATATTTTGTTTATGGTTAATTAAGGAAATCACAAGCCAAATTCTGACTGATTAGTTCTGTCAGAAACCTGGCTCTGTGTGTCAAGTGTTTCCATTGCCTTAACCTACAGAAACATCCTAACTGCACAGGCTTTTGCGTTTGTGTTTCCCTCCAACTGGGGACATCCTTGGTCCAGAGGGGATAAAAGCATTAGGTGAGAAGTGTTAAAATGCATCTAATTACACTGAATTTACACATACAGTTAGTCTGATAGGAGTTGTACAGTTAAAAAAATCCGACAGACAAACAGAAAATGTTCTTATGGTTCTTTGGTTTTTATTTTCCTTAAGTGACCGCATGCATGGACCTCTGTCAGGACATAGTTAACTGGAGCAGAAAGGTATCACCACTTCTCACTCTCTGCTACCAAACAGGAACAGAAGATAACTGCGTGTTCTGTACTTCATTGCAGTGCATGCAGGTAAGTCTTATCTCATAGCTATCGGAAGCAGACCAAGTTTGCAGGGAAGCAGGTAAGGCATGAACCTGTGATCCATGCCACTAGACTTGTAGAACACCAGGGGTATCTTAAAATACTTCATCTGTTTGAAAGAGGGTGTATCCCTGTGTCCTACACAGCAGTTGCTGTGGAATACTTTCTAGCTTGTTCCTCTTTCAGTCTTGCCAGCAATAAATAACTTTAGACAGTAGCAGTAAAGATAGAAAAATAAAATTGTACCTAGTATGCCATATGTTGATTTGATCTAGGATGCAAACCCTGCTTTCAATAACATCTGTGTGAAACAGTTCTGCTATCCAGCTGCCATCACAGTTTTCTCTTTGGAAAAGGGAAAATGTTTCTACATCTGAGTTCATTTGAGGTACACACTCCAGGGGGGCCGGTCTAGCATTATGCTTCCTGAAAACTTATGCCAATCATCAGTAAAACCTCAGATATACCAGTAGATCTTGTTACATAGAATGTCACTGTGCTAAATATTTGGTGTGTGCTTTCTGTGAAAAAAAATCCCTTGGCCCCTTAGGTATGGAAGAAGTAGGCATGTCCCCCAACATAGACATACACCTTTCACTGAATATTTACTGGTGCATAAACCTGGCCAGTGAATTTAGTGATTCCACAGAAGGGAGAAAATTCTTAACTAAGTAAATGAACTGACAAAGACTGTGAAAAGTCATGAATTTTCCAAAACCGAAGAGTTTATGCTGAGAATTACTGTATTACAGGAAGTAGTGTTAGAATTACTGTAGAAGTAGGTGAGAAATTGAGCTGGTCCCAGCATTTCAGGTTTTTTTTTTCTGTTGACATGTGTTGTTGTTTCACAAGTGTGTCATTTTAACACAACGTTTTGAGAGAGGCTCACCCATCATCATTAGCACAAGCATGCATCACGAAGAGCTTTAAAGCCAGTTCTCTTTTCTGATGACTCATAGCAAAGCATTTCACGCATCTGAATTTCACACATTCACAAATTCAGAGGTCTCTAAATAATCTGGACATTAAACATGTAGGAGATGTCCCTTGTTTCATGTTAGAGGTGTAGCAAATGGACTCAAACCTACTTTCAGAGTCAAAATGTACTCAACTAAGTCCAAACATCATACCAGTCACATGGAAATGTTCAGAAAGTGCTTCTACCCTGTAGGACAGGAATCATATTTTTGAGATACAGTCATTGCATTAAGCTCATTTCATAAAATATGAGTATGAGGTAAGTAAAGGGCATGTATGGATTGCCTCTTTCCAAAGCACGTGAAAAAGCACAGTAATAGAGACACTGCCTCCCTGTCCTCTTCCAGAAACAAACATATCCTGTTTTTCTGCCTACTGCCTACGATCCTTACTGGAAGCATTTACACCATGCATGTTTTCATGTCTTTCTTTGCATGTTGTTTTTTAGGATCATTCAAAACAAAACAAACAAACAAAAACCAACCTCAAACACAAAGAGTTGTTTGTTTCTAAGCTAAGCTCACCTCATGCCACAGTTACTCTTCGGATATCCTTCCATTTTAAATGGAGCTATGCAAGGGATAATATGTATTTAGTAACTGCAGGTCGAATAAAACTGTATTAGTGTGGTTTATGGGATGCATTAGTAGTGTTACAGCATCTCAGAGACTTGTCGTGAGTTAGAGCCATGTGGTATTTCAGGCTGCATCTTCAGTGCATGAGAAAACAACTCCTCCTTCAAAGATGAGATGGTCTAAGATGAAGGACACCCAAATTGCACAAACATGTTCCGGAGGTAAAGGGAAATTGCGTCTCAGTGGCTGAACATCAGATACCCAGATGATTTTGAGGACACCTTCATATAAAAGGTATCATGCCTTTCATGTAAAAGAAATATTGAAACTCCTTATGTACTTCGGGTTCCTGTTTCCACAATCTCTGGAGAGAAAAAGTATCTCTGAACCCTTCTCTGTGCCCACAAGTTCTTGATTGTATTTAAGTCCCTTTGAAGACAAGAAGCATATACAAAACACTTCTTCCTCTCTCAATATGGAGGGGAGCTCTTTGCTCATGCTGGTATTCCTTATTTTGCACTTCCAGACACTGTAGGTCTCTATTTGCATGGAATTTATAATTACCTTTTCATGTATTTTTCCATTTAGAAATACCTTCCAATTGCCAAAGGGCTGCAAACTGTAGAGAAAAGCAGGTTGGCCTATCAGTGTATTGCTGCTCCTGCTGGTATTTGTGATGATATGCCAATGTCAGGTTCGGTAAGGTCTGTAGTGTCCCTGCCCCCTCTTTCTGGCACTGCTGAAGCTGTAAGGGAACTCCCCAGAATGCCTGTGTGCCACACAGGAACGTGCTGTCCCTACCCCTCTGCAGACTCAGCACACCCCCAAATGTACACGCACAGATGGTCCCAAGCTCAGCTGGTGTAAATCAGTGATGCCCATGCGGCAGATTGTACGTACTTGCTGTAAATAGATGCTGCACATTATAGATCTGTGTCAGTGTAAAATCACGTTTCTGCCATATTGGGGCTGGGAACTTCAATCTGTAAAATCCAGGCAAGTAAAATGCAAGCTGCAGTCCCCTTGACAGAATCATAGAATGGTTTTAGTTGGAAGAGACTTTAGATATCTTCTAGTTCCAACCCCCTTGACATGTGCAGGGACACCTCCAACTCCAGCAGGTTACTCAAAGTTCCATCCAATCTGGCCTTGACCACTTCGCGGATGGGCAACCTGTTCCATTGCCTCACCACCCTCACAGGAAAGAATTTCTTCCTAATATCTAATCTAAACCTACTCTTTTTCAGTTTGAAGCCATTATTCCTTGTCCTATCACCAGGCCCCTGTAAATTGTTCCTACTCAGCTCTCTTGTAGCTACCAGAAGGCTGCTCTGAGGTCTCCACAAAACCTTCTTCTCCAGGCTGAACAACCACAAGTCTTTAAGCATGTCTTCAGAGGAGGTATGTTTCATCCTCATATCATCTTTATGGCCCTCCTCTAGACCTGCTCCAACAGGTCCATGTCCTTCTAATGTTGTGAGCCCCAGAGATGGATGTGGTACTCCACGTGAAGGTCCAATGAGGGCAGAGTAGAGTGGGAAAATCACCTCCTTTCTCACTTGTTTTGATGTAGCTCAGGATACGATTGGCTTTCTGGGCTGCAAGCTCTCATTGCCAGCTCATGTTGAGCTTCTCATTTACCAGTATCCCAAGTTCTTCTCCTCAGAACTGCTCTCAACCCATTCTGTGCCCAGGCCATATTGGGGATTGCCCTGGCCCTCATTCAGGACCTTGCACTCGGCCTTATTCACCTGCTCCCCTTGACATACAAAATACAGTACTTTATTACATGTTTATTTTTAGTGCATGTACAATGCAATGTGAAAGACTTAATGTTGCCATGGGAACCATGAGTTTGAATTCCTGACTTTTTTATATGATGTTTTATTTAAAAAAAAAGGCTACAGAAAGATCATGGACAAAAAATATTGGACAGAACTCAAGTCAGTGGTACTCAAGTATGATTAGTACAAGGGGGAGAATAACAAACCTAAGATACTGCCAGTCTTAAATAGTAAACATAATTACAATTGGCTAAACATGATGAGTTTGAATACAACTAAATGGATTTGGCAACAGGATACTATACTGCTGCCTATATATGTTTCAAATTTTATATAACTGCTCCAAATTTTATTGAACTAGCACTGGAATATGATCATTTTTCTGCTAGTCTGTTGCAAAACAAAAACAAAAAGCTATCAAAAAGAACAGAAAAAATGGATCTATACTCCTGTGTGGAGATTCAAACCTACCTGTTGAACATGGTAAAAAGTTAATTTTTTTATATATGTTAAATTTTTGAATTACTTTTTGCTCTCTCATATTTATCCTGAAGCCATTCTATTCCATCTGTCTTCATTGCATAGTCTATAGTGTAGCCTGTAAAGAAAGTGTTATGACCACTTTACCATTTTGTAACTCTAGAAAGGTAAAGATACAGCAGTAGATAAGTTAATAAAGATTTTAAACTTATTGTTGCTCAATAAGGAGTAGATTCTTCTTTCAGCTGCACATTCAGACTGCCTGGAGAAATGAGATTTCTTGGATGTCCTGGGGGCTCCACAGAGAAAGTTCCTGAGACCTATAACTCAAATCTTTCCAAAGGAAGGGGCTTATACTGATGGAGAAGGTTCATTACTGTGCCTCTAATTTCCATCCAGCCATAATCCCTGTCTGAAATAACTCCATCTATGTGAATTCTATGCCCTATTCAGTTAACAGCAACATGAAGAAAGTCTGACCTGAATCTCAGAAGTATATCCTATTTCTGGTTTTATTAATTTTCTGCAGTGATGTCCAAGGAATCAAAGTTTACTAATTCTCATGGGTGCTCTCCAGGAGTGTGAAATCCTGGATCACAGAATTGCTACAAGAGGTTCTTCTCAAACTGCTGCCCTGAAACCTGGTCTGCTACTCTCTTGGTGGTGCCACTAGTTTCCTTTATCCATGCACACATCAAAATGATTTGAAGAAATCACATGGCCACTTTTAAATCTGACTGAAAGCACCTGATCACTCGGGTTGGTTTCTGTTGATTAAAAGACTGTTGGTTAAAATCCTTGTGAATTAGGCATTATTAGAGAGCTCAGAGCATTTTAAAGAGTTCAACTGTTCTTTCTGTGCACTGTGATTCTCTTCCCTTGCACTCATCACCAAAAGTCTATCCTCTGCTACACTGTGGAGCCTAAGAGGAAGTAGAACAAAACGCTTTTTGTGCTCTCTTCCTTCAGCCCTGTCTCTGCCCTCTGTTCAGGGCTCATGTTTGTACACAAAAGTATACACATCACTCATAGTGGCAGAAGAAAATCTGGATGAGCTGGGTCCCTTGCGGATGTGGAGCCAGAGGGCATGATCAAGCACGCAGCTGTTGACTGATGGCTCCTTGGTGTACAATATGAAACTGAAGTAATTCTTTCTACTAGATAGTTTAGCTTATTGTTAGAAGAAAATTGCTTGGGTTTTATTTGGATAATGTGCCTGCTGGAGGGGGTTTGCATAAAAGTTTTTGCATCCGAGAGCACTGAGATGCATAATATTAGTGTGATCATGATGTAGTCTTATTAGTAAGACAACTTGTCCTTTTTTGTCAGTGAATTGCAAAGATCTGTCAAGGCCCAGTTTAATCTACTCCCTGTAATAGGATTTGTCTGTAGCTTGAGGAAACAGAAGCTTGTAATGCATAGGGTTATTAAGAAGAGGATGTAAGCTATTTGAGACTCTTTAATAAAATATAATATCAGTATATTCAATGAATATGGAAAGAGGGATCTAAATATTTCTTATTACAACCTTCAAGTATCTTGGGAGAGGAGGATGATACCAATTAAAACAAGAGGGAAAAAGCAATATGTCTCTGAATTGTAGCCTTCCTCAAAGTTAAATATTGATGTAAGCAAGAGTTCAATTCAAGAATCTCATTGCTCCTGCTGTAACCATTAAAGTAAATCCCTGCCCCATTCCAAGGCAAGGTTAATGTATTTAGGGAACCTTGTGAACAGCAGCTTTAGTTGCTTTCATGTACACCCATGCGTGGCCCTTCTGCAAACAAGGCAAATTTAAACAAGGAAAGATATTGCTGCCAGGAGTACAAAGTATTCTGCCCCATGAATTGCCTCACTTCCTATGTTACAAGCTTTGAGATGGTTGAAAGTATTTGCAGTCCCAAACCTCACTCACCTCCCTCAGTGCCTTGACAGGAAACACAGAAATTGAAAGCTTTAACTGCCTCTTTTTAAAGAGAATTTTGGTATCCGGAGCAAGCAATCAACACACAGCTATTGAATTTTATTGTGGATAGAGCCATTAGGAACAGGGTTCTGTTTCACATGAACATTAAGGTATACTGTGGTGGAAACAGACTGCTTTAACGTAAGATTTATGATCCTCCTTCACAAACACAGTTTTACCCATCACATGTACACATACCTCTGTTACTGGAGATCCTGGAACTGGAGTTACTTGAACTAAAACTGGCATCTTTTATTCATTAATATTTTTGCAGCGCCTCTAGTACATCAAATTCACTGTTTACTTTGCTGATTAATATGACCTTGTCTGTGTTATATCTAGACAGGTTAAATACCTAGTTTGTCAGTCAGTGCCAAAATGTCACTAAATCTATTGAAGTGAAATCACAAATAAACAACTTGGGACACTTCTACTTGCCTGAAATATTCCACAAGTATTTCTTGACTGTGGTCCTCCAAAAGTACTGTAAGGGAAAATATATGTTTTGAAACTATATGCTCCAGTTCCCATAACTGGTTGTTTCTGAATACAAGATCTACATTCAGATCTCTCAATGCCTTGCTCACAGGTTGCTTCAAAATGCCAGACACAAGTAGTCCTCAGTCTGTGGAAAGAGAGAAGGGGGAGGTGAAAGGGGCAAATTTCAGTTTGTTTGTTGGGACCGAGGGTGATCTGGGGGTGGTTTTTGGTACCTGAAGAGATTTGCAAGAATGGCAGAAGCATAAGAATAAGTATGACAAGACTTTTTGGTTTTAATCAAAAGAGAATTGTTTGGAGTCTGTACTTATGAAATGAAAATTCTCTTTGGACAATGATAAAAGAATGAGATGAAACAAAAGGGGATTTTTCCCTAAGGAATTATCCTTAGTTTAGTGACTAAGAATTTGTTATTAATTAACCTGAGTTAATCTGGAAAACAAGGAAGTTGAACTACCTCTGTAAAGCTATTTGCTAAAGGAAATAAGCCTGGATATTATCCCAGACACACAGAAGGGAGAAGGAGTATAGGTCATTTTCTCATTAATTACATTTGAGACAAAATCATAGAGTGAAAGCAACAGAGAGAATTTTAGTCCAGTCACGACTCATACATAGTCCACTGAGGCTTTCCCCAGGTCAGGAGGAGTGCAGTGCACCTTCAACGAGTCCAGGATCCCCAAAGAGTTTGTAAACTGGCTTGTGGAGAGACAGCAGATGGTTATCCTTGTGGCTTCACACATCCTCTGTCAGGAAGCTTATTCACATTGGGAACTGCTGCAGTGGTGAGACTGCTCTGGAGGCTTAAATTGGACCTTACCAAATAGCAGCACGTCTCTGTACTCCCGAGTAAAGGGTCTCAGGTTACACCTTGGAATCCTTCCTTCCAAAGCAGATATTACCTCGTTTTTATTGGAGAGAGTGGAACATAAAACATCTTTTTTATTGCTACTCTGTTTCGGGTCCCAAAGGTTTTGCTTATGATGAGCAACATGACATCCAAAACATTTCATAACTTCCTTGAGAAATCTGAAGTCTGTAATTTGCAGCGACTTTTAACACAGCAGAGAATTGAGAGATTGAGAGCCCTGCTCACAGAGGGACTTGAGAAGCACAGATCATGGGGGCATCCAGCAAAGTACAGATCAGTCCTTTACCTGAGCTGAAGCAGGAATTTGAAGGTGGTTTCAGTTTCTCAAATAAACCTGTTAACCACAGGTTATAGGGTAACCCAAGACTATGAGGTCTATGGGCACTCTATTAGGTGGAATGTTCTCTGATTCACCACATTTCCATATCTGTGCATACGAGAAAATCTTCAAAGAAGAGAGCAGGAGACACCCAAACCCCTATAACCTAGTGAAAAATATGTTTAGTGATAAACTAAGAGACCAACAGCCAAGCAAGAATGAAAGGTTCCTGCGCCTCTTAAGTGTGTTGACTTACTGGGCTGTAAGAGAAGGAGTTAGTAGAGGAAAATAGCTTCCTCTCTTCCTGCCAGGGGTGTGGTGTCTATCCTGGTATTGCCAAGTCAGTCATAGCTGCCAGCTCTCCATGCAGATCAAGATTGTACCCAGGCCTGTGTCTACCTTCCAGGTAAACACTCTGACGGTGCTAATGATGTAATTAGAGGGACCACTCTGTCTCTTTTTGCCTTTTACTTGCATTAGACACAGTTCAGGAAAACAAATATTATTTGTAAAAGCCATAATTAGGAACGGGGAACACCTAACTTTCAGGTTCTGCTTAGTTTTGTGGAAAACAAAAGAGTTTTGCCAAAGACTTTAAGTGGATAGTTTGAGACAATGTTAGTGATCTTAATGCATAAACATTGAAATAACTGGTATCCTTGGGCATCCTTATTTGAACTAAAGTGGCAGCCTTAATCAATTGATTACGAGAGAGATGAAGGTCTAAAACCTGGACATAAAAACAGACTAAAAAGCAGTGTTTTTTCAAAAAGCAAAATATCCATAATTAACTAATTTCCCACTCAAAATCTGAAGTACATCTCATCTCATAAACACTCACACTGTTGAAAAAACATAAGTAATGTGTTCCAATAATGTGAGGAAAAACAAGGGCTGACAAGAGAAGCCATGAGCAAGGTGTCAATGAAGCTAATCTGGGTTGCAAATTATTTTAATAAAACATACAAGAAAGAGCCTGCTTCCAATACAATGGTGGAAAGTCACTGTTAAACTTACTTTGTCTTACTAGAGCTGAAAGATTTTTCTGACAAACCTTGTTCTTACCAAACTCTCATGTAATCTCAACAGCAGCATCGCAGCGTGGTTAAGAGCACAATCCTGTATGTTTCAAACCAAGTTAACAAGCAAAGGGCCTGAGAAATCAAGACTCTTAATTTCAGAAGGTTAAAGTTTCTATTGACTTCACCTTTCTAAATATTTCAGGACTAAATAAGAGTCTGTGGTCCATGCAGCTGCAAGGGAAGCAATGCTCCATGCATATTTTTTTAAGCTTATTTGAAACAGTAGATAAAACAGCCAGTCTTCATGCACACATACACACATGATAGGCACTCTGTTAGTGACATATCACAGGCCATACATCAGGTGCAGTGATAACAATTCTAATAATATTGAACACAACTGAGTGGAATTAACCCCTGGGGAAAAAAAAATCCTACATTGCAATCTATTATTCTGTTGACTAATCTATCAAAGGAAGGAGCACTCACGCCATTTGAAACTGCACTGGCCATTTTTCTTCCTATATAGGATCAATATATAAATAGCGAGGTTACAGTTAGAAAATGGGTTTTAGATAAGAGAGCTGAAGCTTGAGAGTTGGGTTGTTGATACAGCAAGTGCCAAGATTCCTTTAACCCACAGACACACTAAAAATTGCACAGATCTGTAGAAAACAGTAAGAGGTAAGAAAATCTCCGCAAAAGATAAATTTCTCTGTAATGTTGGATCCCTTTAGCAACAGAGCTTCATTTTGTGAGTGGTGCTTGTGGCTGGATAAGGAGCTATTTCCTGTAGGATTTCTTCCTGAAAGCCTGAACTTTCCCTGTGGGAAATGTTTTGTACAGGTAGTAGATGTTTTGCAGGCCATTGCACATTAGCTTGCCAGATTCTTCCCTCTTCTTAACTAACAGAGATAAAAAGAGATGAAAAATTACCTGTGCTGTTTTGAGAAAAGCAGTTGCAGACCTTTTCTCCCTCTACAGTGGATATTAGGAATGGTTACCTTTATTTGGATCTTCCTCAGACTGCTACAGTTAGGAGGTAGATTTTGTCCATAGCAGGAAAACTGTGTACTGTCTAGTAGACCGCACTGGCCAACCATTTGCTGTCTAAATTAAAAATAAAAATCCCTAAGAGTTTAAACTCAGTATAATAACCTGCACCATTGTTGGAAGACCGTGCATCATAGTGGTGGACAAAAGCAAGGTTTGCTTTCTCTCAGCTAAAGTCTGTATTGCATCTCATAAATATCACAGTAAAGAAAGAGAGGTCGCATCAGTGATGTGTGGTGTCAGGGACAGGTTGCCAAAACACATATGGTGTAGATCACAGAGAGCCAGTGTTGAAGTTCTAGTGCTAGATCTCCAACATAGTCTAGAAGAACTCAAAAAATGAAAATAAAACCACTTGTCTCTGAATCCAGGTGCACAGATGGTCCATTTTGAGATAGACTGCAGGTTTACAGGCAGCCTGCTATACAGCCATCCTCACCTTCATCCTGAAGAATTCAAAGAATGGTGAGAAAACTACACAACAGGATGTGATGGTCCATTAGCTTTTCAGTGTGCACAGTTGTCACTCTCGGGTGAAGCCTGATGTCTGAACTTTGAAATGAGCATGTGGGGAGAGGAAAGATGAGCATGGGAATACATGTTCCAGAAAGAAGACCTGATGTTTTATAAGCTAGAACAGAATGCATTGAGCAGACTAACAAACTGTTCTTTGGACATGGCCACTAAACAAACACTGAATAACTCTATATTCTATACATTAAACAGATATATATTCCCAGTGGTGAAAGGAGCACGTTCATATATGAACATCAGTCTCCTTAATTTTAGTAGACCAGACTTAGAACTTCTTACACCAGCTATGAAAAGTAGGCTGTAGCTGAGGGGAAGTGAGAGTCAAGCTAAGGAGCCCGTGACATCTCTGGTAGCATCATAGTCCATGGTGAAAGATCCAGGCTCAGCATTGCATATCGGGGCAGCAGCCTCCTCCCTGCACACCCTCCCCTCTGAGCTTATTTTCCAGCCCTGTGCTTGTCAAGTACCAGTCAGAGATCAACAACTGTGCATAAAACCCTAAACATTTGTTTCTTCTGCAGATATTCACAGACATAGTGCAGAAAATTCCTGTTATTTTTCATTAATTAAAGCTCTTGATTAACAAGCACTTATTTGCAATTCTGTAAATTTCTTTGCTTTTCAATGTGAAAAAGAATAAGAAATAAGCATGTGTTCTTTCGACAGATTTCATCTTAGGCACTCAGAGCACTTCACGAGTATTAATTAGTCTAACACCCCATTTATTTATCAGGAGACTTTAAACATACTCAAGTCATAAATGGTGTTGTACCACCAGAGTAGTTTGCATTGGTGATCTCAGCCAGTGTACCTGGGATTAATCATTCTGTTCCAAACAGGCCATGGCACAAAATTTGTTCTAATATATTTGCTTGAAAAAGATGATATAAATTCATATTATTAATTATTTTAAGACCTCCTAAGGGCAAGAAGCTTTCTTGTATATTGTTGGGTTTTTTTCTTTTTTTAAATGAAATTGCATTCAAGAAGATGAGGGTACAAATTATTTTTCTTTATATAAGATACCTTGTATTTCAACATGTAAGGAAAAAGTTTTATGAGTTTCTGAAGAGTTACTGTAAAATTAAGCACATCAGAATTTTTCGCAGATTAGTCCCAAAGCAGTGAGGTTAACAGACTAATTCAATAGTCACTGCTTTTGACAATATCCTTTTATACTGGCTTCAACCAGAGAAGGATGGGATCTAAAGCAGTATAGCCTCTTGTCAGCAAACCAGTTGTTAACACGTACTTAAACCATGTTTCTTAAGAGTCCTTCTGAAGAGAGATTGCCTTGAGAGGATGCTCAAGGCCCAGTGTGTGCTCAGGTGCTTTGGTGAACTTCAATATTTTTAAGAATTTAAAACATTTTGTCAGGAATCCAGATATTAGATGGACTTGGGTGAGTAACTAATTGTGTTTGAGAAAAGGCTCTCTCATGTAACCAGCACAGGTCAATAAAAAGTAAAAAAATAATATTTTTTTAGAAACCAAGTAGTGGTAAGGGTAGTAAAATTTAATGTGATGGACAAAGAATAATCTTGAATCTAGACCATAAAACAAGCCTTTCAGATTCCTGTTACATGGAGGTATCTGGATAACGGATGGAGATAACTGTAGAGAGTGAATGAGACTCAAATGAGAAAGTTAGAGTTCAAAATCTTGTTTCAGAAAAAAACCTGTGCAGACTGGATCCTAGTCTTTAAGGTACATGATGTAGCCTGCCTTTCTGTGTTTGTGTTAGAGCTGGAAATAGTATGGAGTCCTGTATGTCTGCTCTGGCGCATCTGTGTGCAGAGTGCGCCAGGCTCCAGGTCAGAGGCTGCCTTAAGGTAGCTCTGGCAGGCTGGGAGTCTCCCACAAAATGCAGAATCACTGATTTAGAAAGGAGGAAACTCTCCTGCTACTGCATATCTTTACCTCTCAGCTGCAGAGGAATGTGCTCCTGCCTCAGAGGAATCAAGTTCCCCTTTGCACAGTGCCCCACTTCCATAAGCAGTGCAGGGGACACACAACCATCATAGCTGCACCCTCCAGGCTCTCTATCCTGCTCAGAATATTACCCTCAGTGGTGAGAGATGGATGTCTGAAAACTCTCACTGAGGAGATGGTGAATCAAATGTGTCAATTTCCCAAGAGAATGAGTTATTTAAAAAAACCCTACGAGTAAGTCTGCTTATCAGGTGGAGGTTTTGAGACTGAGTCCTGGTTAGATCCCGAACATTAGAGAGGTGAATATTTCAGATATTCCAGGGGTTTTGGTGTTCAAATAATTCCATGTTCAATGTATGACATTGAACTATTAATAACCATATGGGGTGTATAATGATCCTGTAGGGTATAGGGAGTATATGTGTACATTCTAGGTATATGTGTGTTATTTGCAGAGGCCTAAATAAATTTTTATATCTAAGTGCCCAAACAAACCTAACATGCCAAGTCAAATTCAACTTCATACCACAAAAAATTGAAGAGAAAAAGATCAAAAAAACTAACTGTTAGGATAAATGAAAGAAAAAGTAGAAAACCACCTATTGGAGAGATGGGGAGTATAAAGATAATTCTTTGCTGAAGAAACTGAGGTCGTTCTATAAAAGTGCTCTGATGTGTCTTTGAAACTCCATTTCACATAGAGAGAGCAATCTTATTTCTCAGCTGGTATAAACTGTCAGGGACACATTGAAGCCAATTTCCTTCAGCTTCTGATCTGGTCCGGAGATACCATCTACGTCTATCTATACTGGTATAATCCAGTATCATCTATACTGGCATCAGGATGAAATGTACATGTCTGCACACACCTTTGTGTCTGGAAAAGACACAGAACTGTGCTAACATAGAAGAGAAAAATAACTAGTCCAGAATAAAATGGATACCAATGGCTGAAAAATTCTGTATACACAGTAATGCACTGGTTACTCTTTAGTTTCTGTTTTTATTTATTTAGGTTATTCTTTAGTTTCTGTTTTTATTTATTTAATAATCGTTGTCTTCAAACTGGATGTTAATTATATCAGCTTCATTCACAGACTTCTCCTATGCAACAGAAGAGCATATTCCCTCTTACTGAAGGCAGATGTTGTTTTAATATACCTAATGTACTGCTACTGTTTCTTGCAGAGAGGATATAAAACATGATGGAGCCAGGAAAATGGCAGTCAAGTGTGATCATTGCACTGATCTTTGGCAACAAAAATTGCTATACTCTTCCTCCTTTAGCAACCCAAAAATTCACAACCAGTCAGTTAGAATGCAAAGGCTAAAGTGACTGAGGCTTATTTTGAAACATTTTGCCGACATTTTTATAGAGCCTCACAGACCTCAAAGAGGTTGTGTATAGCTTTTTCTCTTGTGGAAAGCATGCATGTGCATGTGTGTGTGTGTGTGTGTGATGTGTGCATGCATGCCTATTCTCCTAAGGCAGTTTTACAAGACTTCCACCTGTGGATGTAAGTTCAGTGATGCCAGCCTGGAGGAAGGCAGGCCTGGAGGTGCGGAGTCCGATGATACCAACCACATACCTACTGCCTGAGATGAGAGATTCCAGTAATTTTCCTTGCTGTTATGGGAAATGTCATACGTAATTCCAGTTTAGACAGGTTTTTCTGTAATTGGTATTTGGCTATTGGACACACCTTTTGCTGGAACAAGACAGTGTCCCTCAGGCGGTGATTTGATGTCGGCAGCAGAGCTGCTGCCTCAGCTCCTGCGCCAACTCTCGGGTCTGCACAGCTCTGCATGGGAACTGCATGGGGAACTGACCTGGATTAAAACAAATATCCCACCCTAGCATCAAAGGCCAATTTTTGCAGCTGGAATCTGTGCTGGATCTATGAATGGCTGAAGAAGTACTTGTACCAGCATGGTGCTGGGAGAGTTGAGGGGTTGGGACCAAGCACCTGGAGAGGAAGAAGAGGCAGCTTCTTGAGGTGATTTAGCTGATGTAAACTTACCCACTGCCCAGCTCCGGTGTAACTGTGTGTACTTGCACCACTACTGCTCTGATGCATGTTTGCACTCGATCCATCAGATTTAAAAGACAGCATAACGCGCAAGACAAAGGAGAATTTAAACTTTTCTTATGATCACAACCTGCAAAATACACCATTGCCATTAGAATGCTGGAGCTGCCCTCGCACTATCTCCAAGCCCAGTCAGGGTGTGGATGTGCTAAATGCAAAGGTGTCACTGGTACTGACTTGCCAATCAATTTGCCTACTGGGTACACATCACCATATTTTTAACACCTCTGCCACCATTCTGTGTGCGTAGTGTGCTCCTGCACACATTTTAAAATGGCTGTGTCACCCCTGCATTTGTAGACAGGCACTTTGATATAATATTTGAGAGACTTGTAAGCAGATAAACTCTAAAATTTGAAATTAATTCGCCTTGAATTAGATTTGGCCTGAAGATGGGTAGAAATTTGAGCTGTACTAGCTGACCATAGCTCAGCTTTAGCTCCACAGGTACTTGCAGTCACACTCATTCCAGCACAAAGCAACCACTGTTCCTGCACCTGTGATACAGGTCCAAGATGTGTATAGGTGCTTCTTTAGTGTGATCTGACTCTTTTACAGGAAGGTTATAACTGGGAAACAATTTTCACTAGGAAAGTGGTATTGAAAGTTTGTTTCTTAAACACACTTCTTCTGAAGAAGAAGTCGTATTCTGACATCAGAATATAATTAACTGTGCTGTTCCTTCATATCTCATTTCAGAAAGCCCACAGTAGTGCCATGGAAGCGGAAGAGTATTATTTTACATAGCATGCAGATTTAATTTCAAGATGTATGCTGACAGACTATGTTACTCCTTGTGTCATCATAAAACATAGTAACTAAGTTTGAACAATCTCAAATATTCTTTAACTTGATCTTTAGAACTGCTGAAAATACTTTTACAGTCAGAAATCCACCTTCTTTGCTTGCACTGAGATAGTAGAGAGGTACCTGCCTTACAGCTTTGGCCTAGTACTCCCAATGCCTCCAGAGTGGATATTTAATCCATTCATTAACACGGGCTTAAACGCTGAAGTCCATACACATTTTTTATTCCAGCACAGTTATTCCTAAAGCTAATTTTTTTTTCTGAATACGACTGATTAAATATGTCAGGAATAAGATCTGTAGTTGTTTAGTGCCAAAAATGTGCTCAATACTGTTAAGTGTGTGACTGTTTCTATCTCAGACATTTAAAATACTTCATATACTCCAGTGTCTACAGACTAACTCAAATACCTCCACATTTTGTGATGTAAAACTCTTTTGGATTTTCAGTAGGGCCATAACAACAACCATAATTTCAGGACAGGATTTCAAAACCTTTGTGAACAAGTGACCTTTTCTTTCTATTTTCTTTTCTTTTCTTGTTCCTACTACGATGTGGAAATCCTTTTTGTAATTGTGAAAGTAAACTATCGCAAAGGCAAGGAAATAAAAGCTGAAATGTACAACGTACTGAATCATCAAAAAGAAACTTCCTACGGAAACGCAGCTCAGAAATTATAAACCTATTGGTTTATCTCATGTGAAGCTCACTTATTGAAGGATATCCAACACTGTGCTAAGTAATATGCTAGAACAAAAGATCCCTAGAACAGTGAAGTGACCTTGTTGCCATCTTTCACATTTTGGGGAGAATGTCCAGTACAGAGGCAGCTCTGGAGCAGGTTTCCTTGCCTCCTGAGACAAAGGCTGTTGTACCCAGGCCTCCAGAATATATGGGATCTGCCATCCTGTCTGATCCTTCTCCCTCCATTAATGAACCTCAGCTCAGCTCAGTGTTTCACTGCCCCAGACTCTGCCTTCAGGGGACTGAGCTGGGAGGCCAGAAGGGCAGATGCAGTGAAGATCTGAGTACCTCAGCCTCAGGATGCAGAGAAGACAGAGGCATATCCACTTTGGACCTGACTTCTGAGCTGTATCTGCTTTAAGCAGGGACAAGATAAACCCCACATGCCCCTTCCAACCGAGGTTGTTTATGTCTCTGTGTTTTTATGAAAAAATTCCCCAAAAAACCAATCCAATACCCATTCCTCCCCACCACCCAAAAAGCTCCCACCTGCTTTTTAGTGTGATTAATCTGAAAAGCATTTAGCATCTATTTCTATTTATTGGTTACTCTCAACATTTAAAAGTTTCAGAGCATTTGTACCATCCAGTACTTGAGCCTTGAACTGATGGCAAATATTTCTCTTTTGGCTTTTCCTCTGAAAATTTTCTTCTTGTATTGGATTGATAGATGGAAATCAGCTCCTGATGTCAGAATAAAGTATTGTGAAACCACGACAAGTATGCATGTCCTTAAGCAAGACCACAGTGCTCCTAAGTCACGTTTGTAATTTTAAAGCCTTTTTTTTTCTATTATGCCATTAGCTGAATATATGTGATGAATAAAAACACACGGAAGTGCTGCAATTCAAGAATTAATTGTTTCAAGGAGCTACTAACACTAACATTAAAGAGGTGATTCTCCTGTAACAGAGATATAGCATGTACCCAGCAGAACACATATAGTGGCAACAAGTGTGTGACAAATAATCAAAGAAATGAAATTGTTTGCAAAGTAATAGTACATTTACTGAGACAAATCCAGTTCAGAAACAAAAAGAATTGTTTTAAATTGTCCTTTGAATTGCAGTTTAATAATAGAGACAAAAATGGCTGAGCAGGGGAAGCAACCTATCAGTCAAATTGTGATACCTTTACTTTCAAAAAGCATTTTATTTCACAAACAGTTCTATTAATTTGATATAACAGACAGGAGAGTAACACAGTTCAGTCATGCAGCCTTGAGATTGTGAGAGGACCTGAGGCAAGGCTGGCTTTAGTATCACAATTTTTTCAATTGATAAGTCGGAAATAAACACTGCCTGCTCTCAACAGAAACACTGAGGAGAGCAGATTGTTATGTTTTATTGTGTATCCTGCCTTTTAGTCAGTCCAGTATTCCTTTTAAAAACTTGCAGTGTTTTCTGCAGGCTTTGTGTGAACAGAAAACAGTCACAGACAGCTATTCTTTTGCTTGCTGAAAATTAGTATCAAGCACTTCTACAATATAGTCTAGACAGGAAATTGCCTTGTCCTTCAGCAGAAAATTGATTAGGGAATTCATTACATCAGTCATCTCAGACACTCCATCCTTTGAAAATTTGTTTTCCGTGTCTCTGATAAAGGCAAGATCTATAGGTCTTCTAAGTACGTGAGTCATCTTAGGCTGGGCATTTCATACATGTTTTCTCAGAACGGCAATTCTTCTCTGTGGCTAAGCCATTGAAGGAAAACATTAAACTTGCCTGATGCTTATCTGTAGGGTGCTAAGGATACAGGACAGAATAAGCCTCCCAAAGGAAACTTTTGGAACTCTGTTTCTCTTCAGCTCTGGATCAATGGCTTTTGCTCGTGTCTGAAATGTTTGCACCTCCTCAAGAGAATGCTCTCAGTAGAACCTGAATCTCCCTGAGGTATTTTCATTTCACAGCTATCTATTGATTTTCATTTAAGTGTGTAGATCGCAGCATATACTTTAACTCTGTGCAGCAGCTCAGAAAAAATCTTGCTTACATGACACATTCTGTTTCTGGTGCATTAATGGCTGCATGTTAATCACAATTATCTGACTTTAAGCATTTGCAATCAGCACATGACATTGCTGAACCTAAAAATGTGCTCCATAGGTTCCAGCCAACAGAAAATAAAAAAGTCAAAAAGTAAAGAAATGCAGCAATTTATACCAAATTATGAGCAGGAAATTTTCAGAGGGCAGAAGAGACTGAGCAGAAAAATAAATGAAATTACTGTGAGAATATGACATGGCAAAAAAGGAAAGCAACTAATAAAAGAGACTTTAAAAAGTAGTAAAGAAAAGAAAGAATGAAAGAAACAGTTATGTGTTGGGGGGTGCTAAAGATTTTTTAAAAATAATTATATACTAAAGGCACTTCTCTGTTTTTTCTGCCTAAATATGTAGTTTTACAGTCTTGATTTGGGCAGAAAACGAGTAAAAGGAGTGCTGAAAAAGGTAAGAAGATACCCTGCAAAAAACCAAAGTATGTCCAAGCAAGCGAAAAGGAAGAAAACCTGAAAAGTGGCAAATTAAACATAATGACAGAAATCACAGGCCAACAATGAATGTTTTAAGGACTATTTGCCGAACACCTGAAACTAAAAGCAAACTCTTCCTCAAAGCCCTGCGGCGTGGGGAGCCTCCCTTGGAGCCATTAAGGTCAATTGACATATCAATGAGAGGAGGAGTTACAGCAGAAAATCCAAAGGGATTCTTGCACGTTTCCTTAGCCAGAAAGATCTAAGAAATTCACACTCCAGAAGTCACCTTTACTAGAACGAGTCTGAGAATTTCTTTTAAACTGGTCTGTGGAGGAGGTTGTAAAACAAATTGCCGTGGTTTAACCCCAGCTGGCAAGTCAGCACTACACTTTCCCCCGGGGAGCAAACTGCCAGGACCATATGGTATTTACCCAGGAGATCTAAAGGAAACTGAGGATAAAATACAGCTGAACTGCTATATTCCTGAAAACTACCTCTATACGGAAGGTATGGAAGACGGCGACTCTGACAATAACTTTTTGCAATCATTTCAGTTAGAGATTCTGAGATTGCAGACCAGTTATTCTCAAAGGAATACTAAGTAAGTTTGCTGAGGACACTAAACCGTGAGGAGCTGTCGACTTCCTCGAAGGCAGAAAGACCCTGCAGAGAAACTTTGACAAATTAGCGAGATGGTCCATCATCAACTATTCGAAGTTTGGCAAGGGCAAGCGCTGGATTCTGCACCTGGGATGGGGCAACCCTCGTTGTGTGTACAGACTGGGGAATGAGAAGCTGGAGAACAGCCCCATGGAAAAGGAGCTGGGGGTCCTGACTGATGGCAAGTTGAACATGAGCCAGCAGTGTCCTGGCACTCAGGAGGGCCAAGCGTGTCCTGGGGTGCATCAGGCACAGCATCACCAGCCAGGCAAGGGAGGGGATTGTCCTGCTCTGCTCTGCTCTGCACTGGGGCAGCCTCACCTCGAGTGCTGGGGGCAGCTTTGGGGGCAACAATAAAAATACATTAATAGAGAGAGAGACCAAAGGAGGGCCACAAGGATGGTGAAAGGTCTGGAAGGGAAGTCACACTGAGGTCACTTGGTCTGTTCAGCCCGGAGGAGAGGAGACCGAGGGGAGACCTCATTGCGGTCTTCAACATCCTTGTGAGGGGAAGCAGAGGGGCAGGCACATCTTCTCTCTGGTGACCAGTGACAGGATGGGAGGAAATGGCATGAAGCTGAATAGGGGGAGGTTTAGGTTGGATATCCGGAAAAGCTTTTCCATCCAGAGGGAGGTTGGGCACTGAACAGGCTCCCCCGGGAAGTGGTGACAGCACCAAGCTTGTCTGAGGTCAGGAAGCATTTGGACAATGCCCTCAGGAATATGGTGTGACTCTTGGAGTGTCCTGTGCAGGGCCAGGAGTTGGATTCAATGATCCTGATGTCTCTCTCAACTCAGCATATTTTATCATTCTATCATTCTATGGTTTTGATTTCTGTGAAGTAACACAAAAAATGGAAAAAATAATCCTAACTTACATGCAGGGTCACAAACTCTGTACTTCCTGCTGTAGCTCAACAAAAAGAAAGGTCTTGGATATGCAACACATAATTCTGTGAAAATGTCAGTTTTATGTTCAGTAAAAGTCAAAGAAGCAAGTACAAAATAAAACAATTTTTAGGTATTACACTTGTTCTTCAGCATATGATCCTTTTTGCGAAACCCATGCCAAAAGCATCTTTTTTTTTCCATTTGTTATGATAAACATATTGCCTCCATTTCCAAGCTGCTTGCTTTGATATGTCCTTGGGCCACCACAGCAGGAGCAGTGCTACCAATAAAAGAGCAGGAAATGATTACTACACAAATAGAGAACAAAGCAGCATGTCAGGTTATGTCCACTTTTAAAATACCATGTTAGGTTCCTGGTCTTCCCTCCTATCTCTCATGCCCAGAAGGGACAGGGAAGAGCTAGAAAAAAGGTTCAAGGAAGGACAATAGCAGTGATCAGAGACTAAATAGCTTCCATAAAAGGAGCAACTGAATTGTTTAGGAATGTTCAGCCGGGAGAGACAACTTAATTTTGCACAGCCAGAATGTCCTGGACAAGACAGTCAATAATAGGTTTTTTTTTGTACAAAAGCAAGTGAAAGTTCAAATGATATTTTTGAGACATAGGTTGAAAATTAACTAAATTAGTTATACTGTGGAACTCTTTCCCACAGGATGTTTTGATATTAAAATTGTACAGCTGTTCAGAAAGCTAATTAACAGAAGAAAAATTCACCAGATAACACACGAATACAGATAATATCTCTCCTTCAGGAATTTGCTGAACCACTCAACACTGGAGATTGAAAAAGTATTGTGGAGAAGTGTTGGCATATTCTGGCTTTGTTTGTACACCATTACCCAGATATCTGTATTTGGTCACTGACAGAGAGATGTTACACTTCTGGATGGATTTCTGATCTTATACAGTGAGCTATAATTGCAGTCCCTCATTTGCATGGCAATGTCTCATACAAGATTATAAGGGCTATCAAGGTTAATTTCTGAAGTCTCTTGTGCCTGGTTATGTGTGCAGACTCTCAGTCAGAATCTACCTTCTGTTTATCTTAGGCATAAATGTGGCTAGGTTTTAGGTATGAAGGGAGTAGCATGGCTACTGCTAATATTTGGTCTCCCAAGAATGCAAACTACTTCATCAGATCCTGACGAAATGAAAAAAAAAAAAGTTGGTCTGAAGTAATAAATTACTGATTTTTAGTAATTTCACACAACAATGTTCCTCCAAGGAAGTTGTGTGTGAAATTCTGTATAATCAGGATAGTGCAAAAATAAAATATTCCAAAATATCCTAAAGGAATCATTTGAGTGAGGGTGAAAAATAAAAAAAAGTAAAAAATTTTAAAGCTTTCCCATAGTTGCTTAATTTTTCAACATACAGCAAAATTAGATATCCTTTAATGCTTAGTAACTGTAAACATTACACAGTCATGAATTCCAACAGAAAACTGATTTATCAGTGCAACTCTGTTGCCAAATTAGAATTTTTAATTGGAAAGAGGGTCTCATGTCTTCAGTGTGGCCATTTTCCACAGTTTCTGATGAAGGTAGTATGAATAAAGTACCCCTTTACAGTTTGCACTTTGCCAATGAGTGTTTGACTTTCATGAAAACCCTTGCTTTTTAAGGTTAGAAATGAATACAAGCTATTACCTTCTGCTGGTTGCTCAAGACCTTAGAGGAGTTAACTAAATGCTTTCTCAGTTTCTAGAATCCACATTCAAACAATCTAAAAGCCTAATATGAATGGGAACTTTGCTAGCAGCCACAAATTGCTATGAATCAAATAGTTGGAGTCTGATCTCACTTTTTTCCTTTGGAGACAATCAATTTTTAAAAAAAACCCATTGCATCGTTGAATAGTTAGGGACCTATACAGGCAATTTAAAATCATGACATTTTAGGCACAATGAATAGAATATCTGGGCAGGAAACAGAAAGACAAGCTTGCTTTCTCCATTCTTGGGCCAATCACTTTCCTCTCTTTTTATCTTATCTTTTTGCCAGCTTTGTATTTATGCCAGCAGATGTATCTTGCCAGCAATGTAACTCCTTCTCCACTCTTCAAAATTTCCTTGTAACTATCAGAATGCAGTGGCTCTAAATTAATATAATAATCAATATCAGTTGGCTGGACCTCACCGGTTCAGAGAGATTTTACCTAGCTGAGACACTAGCCAGTTCTATGACTTTGTTAGCCATTGTAACATCAAAATTGGGAAGCTTTGAATCTTTCATTGTAGTTTAGGCATAACTGGTGGCAGCAAACATCATTGTAGTAACGGGGAGAAAATTTTCCTTTCTACTTGTTGCATATTGTGTTTTCTGAGTCTCAAAGGTGATAAGCAGGTAGCTTTTGTTTCTGAGACTGAACTGGGTCCTTCCAGGCAGTTGGGAGATTTTCTGGATTCAATCAATTTTCTGAACAGTCTCCTCAGTTGAATTAATTTTTATCTTTGTACCACAGCCCACATACAACAGACTTAAGGAGGCCAACAATAGCAACACCAGCTCCCTTCTGCTGGGGGAAAAAAAGCACCTCTGTGAAGCAAGGGGTGAAGCTAGCAAAGAGAAATCGAGTTCACATTTTTTTTCCTGCCAACTAACATTTGTGTAACCTAAGAGGGCTTAATTTCACAGTGATGGTAGTTTGACTCATTTCAAGCCAACTGGATTTTCAAGTTGCTTATAAAGATGTAGAATTCTATGGAATTCTATTAGCCCTGGCAACAGGATAATAGAGAACATCCTGCTACTGACCGAAGTGTATGAGCCCTCACTTGCCAATCTAACAGTCGTTCTCTGTTGGTATGATTGGATTATTTCATTGGATTATTTCCCAGATGGGCATTAATGTGTTTGTAGGGCACATTCAGTTAAAGGGTCGATGTTTATTAAAGCTGCAGATATTGCATTTGCTTCAAGCATGTAATTAAAACAGCAGATTGCTCTCTGTTTTGCCTTTCATGCAGTAGTCTGCATCATAAAACTGCTCTGGATGATTTTGTCAACTGTTTTTGTCAAGAGCTTTAAAGGAGAATAAAGGCTTCTTATATGAAATGAAATGCAATAGTATTTTTTCATAAAGCTAAAGTTTTCGAAGATTATGATTTATACTGTAGTCAGGGAAACTCCATATTTTTTCTAAGACCTCTGTCTTGGTTTATGGATTTGTTGTACCTATCTCCCGCCAGAGCTCTCTGCTTCTGCTATTTAATTTGGGGGAGAAATCTGCAGTGAAACATAACTAAGGTCTATAATTTCTAAATAGATGATGCTGTACATAGCCTTTCTTGCATAAAAGCAAGATTCTGACCATATTGTGATTCAATCATACCTTTAAATGTGATCAATATAGTAATTCTCATTTACAACTGCCTCTCCCTGAAATATCAATGGTATCCGTTTTCAGGAAGATATAAAATTATTTTTTCTTAACCTACTTTGTCCTATCCAATTTTATTCTGTGCTTTATCTTATGTATTCTAAGATTGTTTCAGTTCAATGGTAAATGAAACTGTGGTTCTTATATATAATAAATTATGTGTTAGAAATTAACAATTTATATAAAGGAGTCTTTTATCAGCACTTTTAATAACATTAAGCAGTAAAATACAGTGCTCCAATACACTATCAGACAAAGTAAGCATTCAAGAGCTTTGCTTCCTTTATTCTGTCTTTACAAGAAAGTCTCAGAACCACATTCCCAGGTTCAGTCCAGAAGAAATTGCAGACCTGAAAAATGGAGTCAGAAAGATCTCTTGGTTTTCAAAGCAACCTTTTGACCATATGTCATTAAGAGGCTGGATCTCTTCTAAGACCTCTTCCAATTACACTGGCTTAGCACTGTTCCAGGAGCTTATCATGTCCAATCACCCTAAAAAAATCCTAATCAGGCCTTAGGCTAAAATGCTGCATTGACAGAAAAGCTGAACAGCAAGTAAGGTGTTGCATTTGCTTCAGCTGAGGGTCTTGTCAAATAAACACATGTCCAATTTCTGGAGTTAGAATAGAGGCGTCATTGAAAATCAAGGTCAGCTTTTTGTTCCCAGGGATGTAAATAGGTTAGCCTGCAAGTAAGTCTTAGATTGTAGCCTTGAGGCGTAATTGAGGTGTTGGATCTTTAAGTTAAGCCTGGATGGAAAACAATCAGGGATAATGCTTTGCATTAGACATTTATTTAAGAAGTGTCCTTCAGAGCTGCTCATATTGTACATCCTAGGAGTATAAGACTTCTTTAGGACTTCTGATCCAGCCCTTCACACTTTGAGATCTGTGGGCTTAACGACTCTCAAAATTACTGCAATTTGTATCCTCTTGTCCTGCTTGGTGATGCTCCAGGGCTCTGAAAACAGCTGTGCTTTACTTCGGACCCAATTGATACACTACACTCCAGCCTGGAACTCTCTGTATGGCTGTATTACAGCAAGATTAATAATAAGACCTCCATGATGCTGATTTTTAAATTTTTATTTGGTTGGGTAACAGATTTTGAGAGCACAATGCTTAACTGATTTGAATTGGTATTTTAGGGCCTGATGGTCTCACATGTTTCACGCACAGAGTCACCATGACAGGTAAACTATCAAGCTCAGATTGGGTTTACCCACAGTAAGTAAAGCAGATATATTTTATTTGGTAGTACCTTGTTTCACATGACTTCCATTTCTAGAGTATTATGGTTGGGCCCACAACAGCAAGGCGTGTGACTGATACAATTAGAAAGACTATGGGTGAATTCTTTTTTTTTTTTTTTTAAATGCAAATGATCACCTGTGTTAGCCAGCCCATGAGTTTAGATACCTGTTTGTGGACTATCATGTAAAAGCAGCACATTGAACCAGCACCACAGATCTAGGAGAGAGGGCTGCCTGCTTATGTTTCTCTTGCTCTGGCTGCTACACCAGGCCAAGAGCAGCCTATGGAGGTTTAGGGAAGTGGTTTGTTTCCTGAAGGGTGCTGAAAATGCACAGAAGTGAGTTGCTTGTGATGTGCAAGTGAGAGAGGCAGGGACAAAGAGCACATCCACAAAAAGTGGAGAATGAGGGTCTATTCAAGAAGAACAGGGAACAGACATCATACTGGGCCTTAACTGTGATGGGAAAGTCTTTTTCTGGGGAGCAAGGGGAAACAGTGGCGCAGTAAGTCTCTGACTGCGAGTCCTAAGGGACTGAGGGCGAGACGGAAAGAAGGGAAAATGTGTTTATAAATAATCTGTTTCTGATCTATTTCACTATGCTCATTTGGAAGTCTTTTGGAAGTCAGTTGACCCACTTTGGTTTGGATTGTATTACCTTAACCAACGTTTAAAATTTGACCCAATTCCTATCAGGCCATTTGCAATAAAACTTTCTCCTGAAGTGTAATTAGCAAGTCTGTACCAATGAGATTAGTGTTGTCTAATAAAACTGATAACTTAATGCCTGCCCTATGTTCCCATCTGACATCTCAGCTGGCAAGACAGTCCTCTCTCTAGCCATCACTCCTAGGGTTAGTTAACAGCTGATTAAATCTCAGGAAAGCCCTGGTATCCTATGGATCAGGTGGCAGCCATGCTCCCTGCAAGAAGGTGTGGGAGCAGATATTTTCTGCTGTTGGAGGGTTAGGCCTTTGCAACTGTGCAAATTGTCAGCAATAGTAGCACCAGGGATGCAAGCCACAGATGGCAACAGGGGGTTGCAGCTGTCTGCAGAAGGCTTAGTATCCCTGAAGCAGCTGCACTGGGAATTTGGTAGACGTAGCATGGCTTATGTATGCTCTCCTTTAATCCTTCTGCCTTCACCCCATCTTTGCTCATTAGGTTACTATTGCAAATTATTATCATTGGTACAGTGTTAACAATATGGCCACCTGTTGACTTAGCTCTACATCCCATGTTCTCTGGGCTCCTGGCCTAAGATAGGCTACACTCAGCATTCATTGTTAATTATTACTTTTCTTGTGTTTTTTGGTGGTTTTTTTGCTGTTTTCCACCTTGAGTAGGAACAATTTTATGGGCGTCAAAAGCCTTGTGTAGGAAGAGTAAAATAGCATTGTAGATGGTAACCCATGACACAAGAACATTAATTATTGAACACAGTTCCTTTTCAACCTATCACTGAAGCCAAAAGATCAGGGCAAAAGATAACCTTGATGAAATCCTTAAATTTTACCTATGATTTAAATTGTGTTCAATTTTGCGCAGAGTGAAATTAAGATTAACCTCGTAAGTTTCAATTTAATTTCTACCGCACTCAATCTTTTTTCCCCTTCTTTGTTCCTCCAGCCACTTTCGAATTTGTTCCTCAAGGCCATTATTCCATCCTCTTTCTCATTTGTTTATTTGATTAGCTACTAATAAATTCTTGATTTCTTAGAATTCTTTGAGCCATCATTAGGACTTTAGCTTAGCATAGAAAGCATGTAGCAAAACTCCTCTAATGTAGGAGCAACAACTTTGCTTTGAAGCATTCATGCAGAATTTGGATCAGCAGTCACGTTGCATACAAAGGCAGCCTGATCTCCTGCTGGTCTATTACAAACTCTCTGGAGGGAACTGGATCGTGCTCCCACACATTGCTGATTTTGGGGGAACCGTCTAATTAGATCCTATCACGAGCACGAAGGACCTCACAAGGATACTTTATTTTATATGCTGGTACAATTTGCCATTTTACATGTTGAGTCACCCAAGGAGCAACAGGGGTACAGTACAACACCATCTCAGTGTTAGCTTTTCCCAAATCCCACCTTGCTGCAGTTTGCTACCAGGCACATAAATTGATCTAAGCCATTTCCAGACAGGGAATTCTGCAGGGATATTAGCTTTGTTTCTGGCCCAAAGTGCAAAAAGCCTCTGTGGTGGTCATTGTGAAAAATCTTTCACCCATTTTAAGACCTTTTTCTGCACTGGCTTTGGGGCTGCAAGGCAATAACTGCTTAGAAGCAGTGCATATCTCTGAATCATTGCTGTAGTAGAGGTCAAGAAGAGAAATAGATAAAGACACACAGAGTAAGAGAATTTGTTTATAATACTATTTATTTAGCATGTTTTCAAATTCCTTTGGGTAACAGAAAACATAAAATATAGAGGTAATTCCACACAGATGAGAATGATTTTATTTTAAATGTTTTGAATTCATAAGAGGTTTGGGGAAGTGGAACAAAGGAAAACTGTTCACACATAGAATATATTGACTTATATTAACTGGAATAGCTTGAATTACTGCTTGTGCAAAACAGTAGAAAATGTTTATAGATGATATTAAATCATACATTAAATGAATTCTCCCATTTTGCCTTTCCCTTCTTTCCTTCAGAGCTTTTTAATTTCCATCATGTTTCTTTTCCTTTTTACTTCTCAAACTTCTGCCAGTTTTCAGTTTTCATCCTCCAGTCCCTCACCACATTTTTCCCTCATCTCCTCTTTTGCTTTTTGTGTTGCATTTATTCTGTCTTTAATTTGTCTCCCATGCGCTGCATCCTTCTATATATAATTAGTTAGCTATTTAATTTTGTATTTCTATCTTAAAAGAAAAAAAAACAAACGAGAAAGGCAGCTTTCAGTTAAATATTTATACTGCATAATGGGCTGGTTGCCGTGCTACGCACCTTCATGTTATCCTGGCACAAACTGACAGAGGACTGTCAGGATCACCACGAAGGCATGGTACAATAACAAGTATTAACCTAGAGATTCCTTGGGATTCCCTCTTGGGTTCATCTCTGCTCTGAGTATTCACTTCAAAACTGCAAAATGAAGATCTTGGAACTCCCACCCCTCTAGGAGACAGCGTGAAGACAAATATATTAGACATCTGAGAGGTGACCACATAAAGGTAATGACGCTGAGGAAGAATGAAGACGTTAACTTCAGTGTGTGAACAGCTTGACAAACACTTACGCTGAGAACAAAAATATTTAGGTGGATTTTTAGACTGTGTATTTTTACATACATTGTCAGCAACTAAAGAACACAATAAATTTTCCAACATTTTATATCCCATATGAACTCTTGGGACAACTAAATCTCAGAATACTATAGAAATATTTTTGAGATATGTTTCTTTTTCTACTCCATTTTAGAAGATGAATATTTTCTAAGACCAATATATCATCCAGATAATTATTAATAATGCAGAAGAACTGATAAATGATTTCTTGAAATCAGCTATCAGTTTTTAAAATGTGGTAGTTCTAAAAAGAAGTACTGAAAATTGTAACTTGAGTTAATGAAGCATTTGCAGGACATTCTATTTGTTCAATTTTCATACAACCACTTCTTCAGAGGAACCAGTTACCATGACATGCATTTTGTACATGCAGTTCAGAAATCACAAAATAAAATAAAGTGAGCAATCAAGGATGAAGACTTAATGAAATAGTGTTAGCCTCAAGAATTTTTTCAATAGCTCTTCTGACATCTCTGTAACATTTTAGTAGAGTTGTCAGTAAAAATATTAATCTCACTGCTGGAAAAGGAGAAGAGGTGGAGTAATGTGGAAAATAAACTACAGTGATGAAGTGATGACCAACTTTGGTGTAAAAGTAAATTAAGTATTGTTAATGGACTACAGAGGTTAGAGCATTGTTCCACATAAGTAAATTATTGTTCCCCCACTGAGCCAATAGAGTGAGGTTTTCAGTCTAATTTCAGATTTAAGCTTTGAAAAGCCTTCATAAATAAACACTTGAAGTTCCTAAGATAACTTAGCTGAGCCTATATTTTAATTTTAGGGTAATCTGGTTGACTTAAATCTGCATGACTACTGTCAGAACTAGGAACGCAGTGTTTGGTGTTCCCTACAAAATGGGAGAAGCATTTTGGGCAATGCCTGTGGTGCTGCTGAAAGGAAGCAGGTTCCTTTGCTCATACTTCTACTGGCAGAACAAATGAAGCAAGAGTGTTTGAAAATGCTTTATTTCAGCACAAAATTTGTTCTATACCATTTTCTTCGTGTTCGCTACTGTTAGTTGTTTGCTTTCAGAATTAATTTTGATAAAGCACCATCATATTACAACGAATAATCCAGGAGCGGCCAAAATAATACATTAATATTTAGTCAGTCTTTTACTTCCCTAGCTTCAGTTATTCTAGTGATTGGTAGTATAAATTTAGTGACAAAAATTCCAAGCAGTCATTACTTAGATAAATGCAGATCCTCTTGGTTAGTAATTTATAGTAACGCCACCTTTCCAGACTCTCTAAAGACATTCTATAGATGGTATTTTAATTCTAATATAGAAAGTTGCAAATATTTTATGTATCCTATTAATAGAATTTTGCCATTGGGAAATGTTCAGAAATAAGTTTATATCTAGAAAGATGCAGTTTTCTGTTTTAGGAAATGAAATCCAGTGAGTTAGCCTTACGTCATGAATATTTGTCTTTATCATGTGCTGAGCACCAGATTCGGGCTTGGTCTGTAGGGTGCATATATGCATCTCTGCCTTTCCAGTTTGGGAGGTCCACTTACTTGACCCCAGAAGGCAGTTTCTCATCAAGATGTCTGGGCATGGCTTTAAAGCAAAGCTCATACATATTCTGTGTCCCACAACAATGGCACACATCAAAATTGCTGAGTGTTGGCCACAAAAGGTCTTGAACTATGCTTTCTCTCTTAATCTAGTGGCTTTTGTAGGTGACTTCTCTAGGCCTTGCACTTGGATGAGTTTCATTTTTGTGCATTTACAGTTTTATTGACTTGTTAATCATAGCCCTTGCTGTTCCCTGATGTTAACAGAAATTACATAAATGATTAAATAAAGTCAATAATAGTACATATTTTATAAAGCAGGAAACATTTATCCTTGTAGGAAAGATCTTATATAAGAGGGAGCATGATTAAGTGGGGAATGACCATCTTTGACTTGAAAGGACTGGGCACTGACTTCTTGAAAAGGCTAAGAGAAGAAAGTACAACTAAAGCCAATTTTGAATCACAGTGATGAGCTAGGAAATTCCTAAAACTGCCACAAAATAAATTGTTTATATTGGTTTTCAAGCTTTTCCCAACAGCAAATACACCGAGGCAATCCCAAGATTTTCCAAAGAGTTAGAGATAAAATACATTAAATAAAAGTAGGAGATGGGAAAAGATATTTTTTTTGGAGAGTTCTTAAGCAAAGTAAGTGAAAGACTTTTTACAAAACTCTTTGTACAACCTCCCTCTGTCCTCAGAGATTTATACAAGATAAACAAAACAAATACTGTTCCTGCATGTTTGTTTATCTGTGAAGCTTCTCCACACAAAAAGTAATGATATCCTTTGATTAATATCATCCAAGTAATAATATCTTTCTGACTGTGTCATAGCAGTAATAATAAGCTTTCAACTCTTTCAATGAGCAATGTATTTTTGACATTTTACATAAAAATAAAAAGTCTCTTATTTGTTCCAGCACAAATTTTATCAAATATCATTAAAATTGTTGTGGATTTGAGTGCAGAATTTGACCCATTGCACCAAATAAGTAATAAAATTCTAAGATACTAGTTATTTCCACCGTTTTCTTGATAATGTTGTAGTAAGGCAATTTTATATTTTATAAATTTTAATAAACTTTTCATCACTATTCCACATGACAGGTGTACATTAGCAGACAAGGAAGGAACAGGGTAACATACAAGGCTTTCCAGAATCCCTCCCTTTAGTTTAGTTGCATGCTATTTATCATCCAGCAAATTAGCCTTGAGAGGCAACTGTTGGTCACGCAGGACAGAAGCATTAATGCTGAGACACTACATAGCAAAAATAGCTCAGTTAAGCAGATAGTGCTGGGCTCTCTGTCACCCAGTCTTACGCTGATGTACAAAGACTTTTCCATATGATACAGTACAAGGTTGTGTGAAGTTGTTCATTATAAAAACACGCACTTTCTTCTTTGAAATAATTACTTTAATTATGCATTATAACAGAGATTTAGTATGATAAGATAACATGCATTCATTAGAGCACCCTGATTAGATTGCTTCTTGTCATAATGTTTTATCACTAGTGTGAAATATATTGCAATGCTGATTTTTTATTAAGCCAATATCTTTTAAAGCTAAAGATCTACCAAATTGTACAGGAAGTTAACTGTGTCTGTTTATTGAACTTGATTTACTTCATTGAGCTTTTAATAGAATCAGATAAAATACACAGATCAAAACAATTTCCTGCCTAAGAGGGAAAGTGAACTGCATGTTAACTTTTTCGTGCTACCAGCGAGACTTCTAGTAACCCAACCAATAGAGTAGTTGCATTGCAGAGACATGAATCTTAGGACGGAGACTTGCAAAAAAGCTGCAGTCACTGGCTATAGCTTATTTCAGAAAAACTTCTCTTTTCCAAGACTTTGAACTGTTAGAATGTCCCTTTTACTCTGATTGTATTCCCATTTGAAGCTGTGATAAAAGCACGCTTTCAAAGCTGTTCAAAACTGAGCTCTCTTTTTGCTCATTCATTTAAAAAACAAGTAGTAGAATTTGTCTTACATAAAAACCAAAATCCACTGATTTGTTCCGTTCACATATTGAATTGCAGTCTGCCAATGAGGTGAAATAACATTTCATCAATTTTCAATAATAGCCCTCTCTAAGTTACATCCTGTGAGCTAGTTTTGATAGCTTTGAGACTGAATAGTATCTATGAACCTTCTGGTTAAATTGGTGGAATCACTTGCAGTAGTAATTTCAGGATGTGCATGTCATGTATGGCTAAAACCATGTAGGATTGCTTACAATTATTTTCATGCTAAACCTTTCTTCTCAATGTTTTAAAGAAGCCTGATTTTGTACTTTTTGACTATGAATGTTATTTTCCAGATTGCTTAGAGCCACATAATTTTCTAGTTAAAGACTTGAATCTGCAAACATTTAAGCATATGCTTAATTCTACCTAGTGACAAAATCTCATATATACTGACTAACTGGCTAAAAGCATTTATAAGATTTGATCCTTATTTGTCATTCAGGAAATCTTTTACACTCCTCCAAATACTTCAAGCAGCCCTTTTATTGAGCAAACTATGCCCGCAAGGCTACAGAGGAAGCCCAAAATAAAAACAGAGATATCTGCACATTTCTCTAAGAAGGACAGTTTTTTCCATTTAAGTTTTAAATGGAAGAGAGAAGGAAGAAGAAAAGTCATAGCAGCACCTGTTACACTGCCTGCCAAACCCATCAACAGGGCAAAATGTGGTGTGAACATGGACATCAACAGAGTTAACAAGAGAAATGAGCCTCTTATGGCCAGAGCAAGTAGTGGAGATCTGTAATTGGAATGGTTGCCTTTAGAAATACAAGAATACACAATTTCTGTGGCTGCAAAAAAGGGCAAAGGGTAAGAAAGAAGAGCCTTGGTTAAGAGACATAAATTTACTAGGGTTTCAAAAAATGATGGCAGGTTGTCAGTAATAACTTCCTTTGTCTTTTCACCCCAGGTCAAGAAAGCAGTCAGTGCAAATGTTGTTTTCAAGATACAGGCAAAAAAGTGAGTCCAATTTAGCATACACCTAAATTCCCCAGGGTTTTTCATGTTACCTTCAAGAGTGGGAAGAAATATTTGTGAAGTGTAACTGAAGATGATCACCCCTACAGAGACTAAGAAGTCTTCAAACTCAAGGGAGAGTCTGAATTTTGCCCAGGACCACTGATGTATTTGTGTGAGACAGTAAGTTATCACTACGAGGATGATAACAAAATGAACCAAAGAGCAAAGCTGGCTGAGTTTGGAAACAATTTTGAGAGTTCTGATAAATACACAAGGCAAGAGAGTAACAAAGGCAATTACAGACCAAGTTTTCTCAGTCACTGGTGCATATGGAAAGCTATGTGACAGCAAGTTCCCACTAACAACCAGATACAAAACACATGTCATGATCAGTTCCACCACCTGGGTCACATTGACAACTATGCCACCTAGACTGGGAGACAGCTTTTTGCAGCAGGCATTTGCAATATCTTCGTACGTGTCTCTTACTCTTATCAGTTGCCCATCTTCATTTTCTTCATACAAGCAAGCAATTAGAATTTTACCTGTGTAACAGCATAATGCTGCAGCCAAGACAATAAGAAGTAGACCACTGTATCCACTGTGGAGGAGAGCATACGGCAGTCCTAGGACAAATATTCCCTGAAGAGGAAAAAGAGAGAGAGATAGCACAAAATCCCTGAGGCAAAATGTTTACCAGAAGTTGCACCACAAACCTGTCCTCCATTGAACATTGCTTTCACCCAGCTGCATGGTGTGAGTACTGCTCCATTCTGCTAAGTAAATAACAATCATGAGAAATGTGTTTATTTATGATAAATGAAATTACCAGCAAAAGTAAGTACTTCTATCAACACACACATAACGATAAGCTGGGAAAATGAAAATGTGACTGAATGATAGAGTCAGCTTTCTAGTTAATATTTAATGCTGATATGATTAGAAGCACATTTTAGAAGGTTCATAGTTAGTTATTCAGTCAACATGCATATTAATGAAACAGGTTCAGTATCAGTAAAATTAAGCATCTCTAGCATCATCTGTACAAGTTTCACTCCAATTAAAAATACCAGTGTAGATAGATTCAGTAATGACAATTCTCTTCAGTCTAAGGATTTTTAACAGACCTCTGGAGAGAAAATGGCATTAGAGTGCATCAGACTATGCTTGTGCTTCCTCTGCAGCTTCTGTCTGCCTCATGTGGCCTTTGCTCTTGCAAAGTCCACTGCTAAAATGATTTTTCCCACTGCTGAGATTCTACACTATGCAAATTTCTTTAGGTGTTTAAAAATACATGCAAAACATATAAAAACCTTTTTTTCACTAAACAGTTTTTGAATAGAACACAGTTTTACTTGTTTTATCTGGTAAAAAAAGAAGGAATTTTACTTTTCACAGAACACTGTGAGCACTTCTTTGTCTTTTTCCTTCTTTCTTCTCTGTATTAAGAGACAAATTACACTTCCATGTGGTTTCATTTCCATCAGCAGAAAATCGACAAAGCCCTTGAACATTAGTTATTAATAAAAACATCCAATTTAAGAAAGATGCTTCTGTGACATTTCTCCTTTTATGTTACAAACCTGAAATTAGGAATTGCACATGAGTCACACTGGTCAGGCATTTTTATTCATGACAACTGAAGAAAGGTAAGGAGGAAACAAAACACATTTCTGCAGAAAAACAACTAGTTCTGCATAAATTTTCACTTTAATATTTCTTACCGCACCCATTACATGATGAACTCTGAGTATTTTTGCTCATGTTTTTTATTCTGGTCTCACAGAAGCAGTTGACTTGGACCACACACACCTAGATTCTATTTCTGACCAAACCTGAGCAACCCTATCTGCTCTGCAAAACCTATGAACCCCCAACAGAAACAGGTCTCCCCAGAGGAGGGGCAACCCACTCTTCTCTCACTTCCTGAGTGGGTAGTGCTGTTGACTTTCAGGAGCCAAAGCAGAAGAGGTGAGTTTAATGGTATAAATCTTAGTCTTAGTCTTTACCATCCACAATCATGACCATGAGGCCATGTGGAGGACCAGAGTTTCACTCATACTTCTGCCTAAGGTTTTTTCCATGAACTTCCTCTGGTTTTATGACTATCAACCAGTTTCTGCGAAGGCAGTCTAAGAGCTCATCTCTGATGAAGGTCATCAAGAAGTCAGGTGCCTGTCTGAGCTTTGTAGGGCTTACACCTAGCATCCCACTTCTAAGTGATTCAAGTGCTCCCAAGCCTGATCCATAAAGAGGGCTCTGAAGAGAGGCATTTTTTAAAACACTAAATAATCATCAACATATAAAAAGTAGTCTTCTCCTCTTCCAGACACAAAATAGCAGTTCTTTTTGGGCAGACTGTGGGATGACCATCTATCAGGAAAGAAAGAAGTCCTTAAATCAGAGGAGTGTTTTTTCTCTAAGCCAATGAGAAAAATAGAGTACCTATCATATGAAAGAGCAATATTGCCTAATTCAGCAGGCTACACTCTAGAAGCAGTTATCTTCAGCTTTCAATTGAATTAGAGCTGAAAGAATTAAATGCATGCACTAATATATTTCAGTTAGAAAGGTCTATGCCTTTATGTGTTGAAACAGAAGTACCTCAGTTATTATTACTGAAATAATAATAAAGTAATTGACCAGATATCTTTTTTGGTTGTTTTCCATGACTTCATTTACAGCATTGGTTTTGTATAAGTCACAGACGCCGTTTCATTTAGGAGCTGGCACGTTCAACTACACAGCTTGTGGTGCTTAGTCACCCAAATCTCTTCTCTCAATGTCTCCGTTCTAATACAGGTCTCATGACCCGATTACCTTCCAGTGCAATTAGCATTTCTTTTGTACATTAACTTCACGTAAGTGCTCAAAATTCTACCATTTTTGCCATCAAGCAGTCTACTTTCTTAAAGAGATTAGATATCTGGCTGCATCCACGCTGCAGGTAGCACTCATGTAACAGCTTTTGATATGATGCCATTTTTAATCATGGCTTTCACTGACTGGGAAGTTAGATAGCTGCCTAAAGAAGTGAATTCGATTTCCTTTCTACAAAAACAATCCTTGGAGAACATTTGCATAACAGATTGAGCTTAAAAGCATCACAAATAAACCAAGTCTATGAAAAAATCAAGACGATAAAGCCACAGAGTAGTCTTCCATATTAACATAAGAACAATGATGTTTTCTCAGCTCCTTGCAGTTTGTACCAAGCTTATCTCGTTCGTTCCATACTCACAGTGTTATTATTTTGCTGCCTAATCTGCAATTGGGAGTTCAAACCATGTCTGTTGACACAAAGGGTCACTGTATAATTAACCTGCAGGTAAGTGTCAGCATACGCCTTACCCACACAATGGCTTCTCCCCTGCTGAATTCAATCTGTCAAGGAGGACCAGCCTCAGCCTAAACCAAAGCAGAAGACTTTGAGAGACGTTATCACAGCCATTTACAGTCCTCCCCACAGGTGTCTGCATTTCCATGCTTAATTGTTAGTTTAATCAGAGCATAACATAATTCTGACCTAACCTCTCCTTGCTGTTGTTTCTACCAAATAATTTAATTCAATGCCTAACACAGACCACAGGATGATAGAGGTGGGTTTTTTTGGGTTTGGTTTTTTTTTCATTATGTGCATTCAGACGTTATTAAACAAACCCACTTTCGCCTATATATATATATTTTCTTAAAATTATGTATGGCTGTCTACTCCAAAGTTTAGAGTTTAGAATTTCTAAATTGAACATTTCTACAGAAACTCTAAGTATTTCTTTCAGCTGATGTCTTTGACATCCTTTTTTCCAGAGTTTGTAAACTTCAGCTCTCAATTACTAATAGAAGCAAACATTGTGGACATAACTGTTTGACAGCTTTTTGGATACAGAGCATGGTTAGTAGAGAGAAATGAGAGAACACTGACCATGCCAATACAGTAACTATGTCTGTGGTGAAAGAACAACGCTTTTTCTGCCTTTCCAGGAACTCTTTTATTTCTATTTAAAATAAAAAAATAGCAATAAAAAAATTCTACAAAATAACCAATACTGTAATTGATGGTCACAAGAACTCAAAGAACAAATGTAACTTTTCCAGGCTTCAAAATCCATTTTGTATCTGCTCTCCTGTTCTCACCTTTCCAAAAGCAATACTTTCTGTTAGGACAATTATCAAGAACACTATCAAGTTTAAATAGTTTAGCTAAGAAAAAGATATTTTTAATAAATTATTTTACTGTCAATGTAATATAACAGGTACAGGCATCAGTCTGTATTCTCTGGCTTGCAGCTGCTGAAGAGCATTGCTAAAAGTGACTTCTACATGGAAAATTCCTCCTCCATAAAGAAATCATTTCATGGATGTTGATGAAGGTGCCTTTTGTGCTCCTTTCATGAGAAGTGAGTGCACAGAGAATGCAGATACAGCATGATAATATTTCAATGGTTCCTTGCTAGTGGAAAAAGAGACTCAGGTAATTCTTGCATCATTTCTCATTGCACATTTTGTCCAGCCTGGCCCCAGTACTTGTGTTTATTGAGTCTTCTGATCCTGTGTTCTCATGTCCAAATTACGGCACAGACAGCCTTAGCTGTGAGGCATCAGTTAAAAAATGAGCAGCAAAAGGAACTGTTCCCTAAATTGCCTCATAACTCTTAGTTTCAGCATTCTGTCTGGGAAGTGTTCTAGTCTGAGTGGCTTTATTTCCAACTGTTCTAGAGCAAAGTCAAAAGTGTTACCTCAGATTTGCTGCTTGAAGGTGATCTGTTCACAGAATAGAATATCACAGGGCAAAAGCACTCACACATCTGGGGACAGAGGAGATGGAGTTTTTGAAACTATCCTCTGCCATGGAGCATCTTGAGTGGTTGTGTTATTTACCATCACTCCATCCACCCTGGGTGGGAAGGGAGCCCAAACTAGCACAGCAGGTTGCATCTTCCCTTGCATCCCAAGATGTTTGCAAGACTTGGGTATTTTCACCCTAGACTGAGGATGGAAGTGCACTGTTCTGTGTCAATCAGTGCGTCTGGATGGAGGTCCTGGTCAAACACCCAGAGCACACTTAGCTGTGGGCAGCTGGGCCAAGGCAGGACAAAGGTCTGAGGACTCAGCTGGTGACCAGCCTTTGAAGAAATAGCAAGGAGAAGAGCGGAAAGGGTGGGTAAGAAAAGGTCAGAATAAGCTAGCAGCTGTTTGCCTTGTCAGAATACCCCTAAGCAGAAGCATCCAGGTGTAACAGGTGTCACCAGGAATCACCAATCCAACCACAATTGGTTTTTCAAAAATACAAGCAGAACAGGAATTCCATTCTACAGCTGAACATTAAAACACTTTGCTGATGGTTTGACTACAACATTTGAACTACATGTGTGTGTTTCCCACACCAGTAAGGCTGGCTTCTTATTTAAAAATACCTGACATCTGATTCAGTGCTGAATAAAAAAAATGGGCTTTTTGCTATCACATGGCTGTTGCACTCCTTCACCTCAGGGAAAGCACCACCCCAAGGAATAAAATGTGTTTAAAAAAATTGAAAATAGAGCATGGACAGACACTCAGAGAAAGATATCAAAATTCCTTAATATTCAGTTTTAAAGCTTTTAGTCCCAAGTAAAATATTTTGTTTCATAGGTTGTTTTAACCTGAAATATGACATTTTGAAAAAACAAAGTAAATTGAAAGGTAATTAAAAAGTAAAGAAGATCAAATCACGGTCAGAGTTGAGGCATGCCAAAAGACAATAAAATTAACTGGAGTGAAAAGAAATGCTAAAAATCAAAACAGAGACAGAGAAAATTATTCCACCTTAAGACTTAATCATATGGAAAAATAAACTAAGAAATGAAGACGAATTTAACTGAAAATTATTCTGTTAGGACAACTCTCCTGTATGCAGAATATCAGACTGCCAGATATGCCAGACTGCCAAATTAGCTCTGATTGCCTTTCTCACCATCTGTAGTTACTCCACTGGAATGGTTCATTTGAGTCTGACTATTTTCCCCAACTATGCATTTGATACCTTACATGAACATGGGTTAGACATAGGAACTATACTGGAAAGCATCCTACATGGATCTTCTTGGAAGAGTAGGGAGATAAATTCAAGATCCCTGCTTTTCTGTATAATTCCACAAAATATTTAATTATGCTGTTTAACATTTGTTGCTATTTGAAATATATAATTTTCCCAAACAGACACAAGCCTTGGTTGCTGTGGTATTTATACAAAGGAGAAACTTTATTAATAAAAATTAAAAAACATAGCACATCCCTTAATCCCATGCCATGATAAGAAAGCTACTTGCTTGTTGACCTCCATGGTCTTCTTCCTTTCTCCGTCACCACCATGATCATCAGTGATTTTGCATCTTCTTCCAAACCACTGTTGACTACATTGAACAGTACTGGACCAGATGCTGATCATTCTACCAGGTAACCTCCTAAACACTACTAGAAACTCATTCAGTTGGCAATAGGTCCACACTGACACTTACTTTTTTGGAACCTGTCACTTACGCAGTTGTTAATCCATTTAAGATGTACTCTGTGGTTGCACTAATTTTTAAATCAGCATGTTGTGTATTAATGTGTCAAAATTCCTTTTAAAAATGTAAATATATTATTTATCTTTCACTGACTAAATTACAATGTCATAAAAGATTTATTTGAAGTGTGTTTAATAAGGACTGTAAGAACTCTTTCTCCAGAAACATAATGATTGACACTAATTATATTTCTAGCTTTTTATTCTCTATCAATTAAAAGCTGTAGTAACAATTACATTCTTTTTCTCAGCATTGTTGCCAGGTTTCACTAGTCAGGATTTATCTGTTTTTTAAAATAATGGGATGATATCCACAATCTTTGAAAATTCCACATATGGTAGCAATTGAATATTACCTGGTCAGATGTGTCTTCTGTTATGTCTCCCAAGTGAAAACTTGCTGGGCATTCTGCCTTCAAAATACTATTGAGATATATTTTAACATCCATTTTAAATAACAGTTGTGGTTATCTAATAGTTAATTGTCCAAGTCTAAGCTTGGAAAAATTAGACACATTAATTTAAAATTCACACGTATCTTAAGATAGGCCATTAGCAGAGTGGAGATGAATTTCCTTTCAGAGGTGTCCATGCTGAGAATGGAGTGTGCAAACACAGTGTAGAAACTCTGAGACTTAACATTTAAATGTCTTATGCAGAATAGCATAATGTTTATCCTGAAAAATTACAAAATGGCACAATCTTCTCCACTGCTATGAGCAGGTCCTCCTGGTTCTCTACAGGAACTACTTATGAACAGCTGCATCTACATTTTTAGAATTAAGAAGAGTCTTAGAACCTCCTTCTACTAATGTAGGAAATCAGTGTTGCAAAATTCATTGAGAGATCTCAGAGAAGATTAAGATCTTACATGACAAAATCTCTAACTTAATTTTTCCCATTCTTACATCCACATATTCTGGTGTCTGTGTCTCCGTGACTTGGCCAGGATCATTTGTGTGCACCAAGCGGGACAAGGGATGCCATCAGCCCAATGCTCATTATGTCTCTGGTGTTCATCTTGGTTAGTGATGACAAACAGATTTTGGATTTGCTTCCTATACTCTTCTGGAACAGATGCAGTTTTAGATATTTTGCCTCATTATTTTGTCTCATCTGTCATAAATATTAGGCAAAATTCCTGACTTTCACAGAAGTGTTGTTTATCTTATCTGCATGTTTTATAAATACTGTCTTCTACTTGGTTCCCTTAACACTTAGTTATAGGTGAGTTTTTCTACTTCTCCTTTTAAATGAAATCACTTACATGCTGCTCTGTAGCAGTTAATGCAGACCTTCCTTTTCAACTTTGTTCTGCTGTTTTTGCTGGTACTTTCAGACAAGCATACGTAGTCACACAGATAGACACACACTTCCATTTATACCTAATTTTTGCCACAATTAGTATTTCTGTTTCATATTTTTACACTAAACCTAGCCTCTTTTTTTCCTAATTCCTAAAAATTATTTTCTTGCTGTCCTATTTACTGAGAGACCCATTTTTTCCTCTCTTTGCTACTGTCCATAACATATAGTTATTACTCTCAACTTTTATTTCTCCCTTTTGTTATATATATATATTTCTAAAATTTTTAATTGATACATCCACTTCACTCCTGAAGTAGGAGGGGTATTAACACATTGGCATACTATTTCTTAATTATGAGGTGTGGCTTCTGGACATCTCATAAATTCTTGTTAAACAACTTAAAAGTTTCTCTCACAATGGGTTGTCTGTATTTATTCTTCCTAACCAATTATCTCTCATAATTTTCTCCAGGTTTGAAAAATTCACTTTTGAAGTATGAAGTAGATATATTACTGTCCTCTGTTTTCCCATAATTAATGTAATTAGATCCTCCAATTTGTTCCTCTTTATCCAATGTAATGAGGCTCAAAGTAGACTTATCTTATGCTAGGTTCAATACCTTTTGTGTTGGATAATTACCATCTGTAATTTTTAGAAACTTCAATGGTGTTTTACTACATACTGCATACAACATCTACCATAGGTCTTTAAAACTGAAGTCGCCAAGAACAGTACAATTTTTCTTTCCAGACAATAGCTCTAATACAGATAATCATCTCTCTAACATAGAGTGCCACCCTCATTTCTTTTGCCTATTCTTTTTAGGTAAACATGTTTTATCTAATAATTTTTAAATTCCAGGTGCATAGATCATCCCATCACGTATTTGCAATATCAGTCATACCCTATCACTTCTCAGCAGTAAGAATTTCCATTTCCCTGGCTGGCTACCCAAACTCCTGGCACTGCTCTATAGATTTCAGGAAAAGAATTCATCTACTTTCCCTCTCTCTTCACAGTTTGTTCACAGCTCAGCTGAGGCTGAATTCAAAAATACTATGAGCTGTTCAGTGGAAAACTTCAAATATTGTCTACAGCCTGTCTGACCTTAGCAGCAGATCCATCTCCTCTAATGTCAGTGAAAAATCTTCCTTTAACTTCAGGGATGGTTGTATTAGACCCCAGCAATCCTGATTTTCCTGAGTTTTCTTATTCTTTCTCTCTGCCAGTGCCAGCCTGTTTCAGCTGCAGGGACAATAGTGACTAAGGTATTTATTCTGTGATTAATGCCTTCAATTGCCTTATATACTGACAGAAACTTTAGAAGTGCTTACCTGTCAGTCCTTCAGGTACCATAAGTAGATGATAAGGCAGATATAGACTGCTCAGAAGATACTGTGATAAGTTAAGCGGGTAAAGAAGCTGCATGGTCTGCACAGCAAAATGTATGTGTCCATTTGACTGACAGAAGCCACTGATTTTTTTTCTCCTTTTGATGGATATATTAGTCTTAAGAATCTCCTAAAGATAAGAAAAGTGAACAGAGGAAAGAAAATGTCTGGGAAAACAAGCGAAAAAAAAGAAATTGCTGCTATTAAATGTGACAGCTGATCCCATTGGCTTTGCTATTGGTTTAAATATTTGTCCCAAAACCGAAATATGCTTGATTCTTAATTCCTCATGGTTTGATGGAAAATGTTAGTTTGCATAAATCTAGAGCTCTCTGCAAGAATGAACTGAATCACACAAAGAAAATCTCCCAAGTAAATTACCTTTTAAGAAAACATTATTTTGCTTGGTCCCAAAGGAGGAAGCAGCCTTTCATAAAAGAATGAGGGTTCTTATTATGTGTTATGCATCAGAGAGGTAAAAGAGATAAAAAAGTAAGGCAGTTAAAACTAAAACAAACATTATTCTGAAAGTTAGTTTTGGTAAGCAACATGGACACCCTGGCTGCTTACCTATTTCCCTCATTATAGCCCAGGATTTCACATGAAGGCAGGCATGTGATCCAAACATCCAGTACAGCAACATGCAAGTGAGTTCCATGAATGCACAGCCAAAAGAGCTTGAGGGGAAGCAGAGGGGGACGTCGGGAGACTACAAGCAAAGCAAAGCAAAGCACTCAAATAACTTTATTTAAGTGTGCACTGACATAACAAAAGGAAGAATTCAAGTGCATAGAAAGTTCAAACTCAGGCTGTGAGAAAGCATTTGGCTCATTAGGAGCTTTTCTTGAATGCTGCCTGGATAGGACAAGCCACAGTTCTTGTCACTTTTAACAAGTAATGCTGAAGAGGAAATGGAAGAAAACAACACCTTACTACAAAGAACTTTGCATTGGAAAAAAACCTTATGCACCTCTGAGAGTTGAAAAGGAAGCCAGGTTACATCTTCTAGAAGCTGAGTTATATTTTCTGAACACTGGCATAGGATTTGTCGTGAATAAAAGGTGACTGAATCCTCCCCTGGCTGATATTACCCTGTTCTTTCCTCAGCACAGACCTAACCACCAAATTTAGGTGGACTCTTAATCAAGCTATAATGACTCCTAGAGTTCAGTATATAAAGGGGAAATTTGTCTTAGAGGACAGCCTGGGGAGAATATAGTTAATTGTCTGGATGAAAGACATAAATAGTGGTATATTATTATGTTTGGTCTGCAGGAATCACTAAAATGATACAGAGTATCATACCTTATTCCTCTGGAATACGTCAGAAAAAAATGCTGGTTTACCATTAGGCTGGGTGTAGACACAAATTTCTACTGCTTTTCCTCTCTTAACCTCATTTAAACTTCAGTGGCACCCCTGGAGGCTTCTACCTTCAGGATAAAAGAAGCAGCAACCGATTTTACAGCCTGATAATTCATCATGCACAGATACAAATAAAGTTGAGGTTGCAAATGAATTCTGATAATGGAGGTGTCTCTGTCCTATAATGACATAAAAGACCACATCATTCTTAACGTTTAACAAAGTAGAATAATTCCCTTAATTTCAAGTGGATTAGACAGACATTCACAAATATGCATAATTAATAACAAAGAGAAAAAATAAAAGGTCAGAAAAGAAATGTGAATGGGTTTTATTGCATGCTCTGAGCACTCGTCATAAAAGAAAAGTTAGGTAAACTCTCAAATTAAAAAAAAAAGGTTGAATATGGTTCTACATTGTGAAACCAGACATATAACATATAAAATACTCATTGAACAGATCTTTTTAACATCTCTAGATGTAAAATACTTGAAGGATTACTACTTGTGGAGGTATTTCTCATTCTGTTGTACAGACTGTGATAGAGGTCCTTGACCTCTACTGGCCAATGAAAGAAAGGACTGGAGTTATAAAATAAGTAATATTCCTTTTCTGTGTTGTCTGTTTTGTTTTATTTTCCTCTTTCCTTTTTTTTTTTTTGTTTATATTCTTAATCTGCAATTGCACTGGAGAGACAAAAGCTGAGGGAACAAACTGGGGACCTTGATTATTTTTGATCCTTGATGAAGACCTCAGGTTTAGTCTTAACTTTTACATACAAAAAACTGTCTGTATGGATTGAAATAAAAACATTTCTGTCCTTATTAAAACAAAGTTAGCTAAGCAATTGCTGTAAAAGTTTGTATATTTGAAAAAGAGTTTTGGTTTTTTTCTTAACCTGAGTCATTCTCCTAGTGCAGAGAAAACTTCTCAGCTCTATTGAATCTCTCCTTCGTTCATACTTTGGTGCCGAGATCTGTAGTGATCTCATATTTGAGAAATTGATTTCAAGGCTGCATTTAGTTTTTGTTCCTTTCTCCTAAATAACTTTCATTTCTTACATTAAAACTTTTAGCAAAATCAAAATTTATTCTCAAGGTGTAATTAATGAATTTTAGGTGAAAACTCAGTGGCTATAACTGAAGTTACTACAGTGACTACTTTCTTTACTGTCTTTGGTACCCAAGGAAATTATCACTTCTTAGCATCTATGAATTGGGCTAATCTCACCCAAATCCTGTCTGAAACAGACGTTCAATGAATGAGTGCACACAGTAGCAGAAGAGATGCACATGACAAATCTGCCTTGCTTTGATGCACTCTTACTAGGAAGAGGATTCCTAACTTTTCCTACCTAAACACAGCAAAAAGTTAAGCTAATCACAGAATCACAGAATATCTGAGTTGGAAGGGATCCGGTAACTCCAGAAAGGATGGATAGAAATAAGGATCACCATACGACTACTTGTTCCCACAGTGCAGGGCACCTGTTTTAGGATTTGTGAATCTCCATCAGAGACTCCTGTGTCTCTCTCTGTCACCTGTAGGGTCAGGTGAATTCCTTTACAAAGGCCACGAGACGGTGCCATGCCCTGGAAGAGCAAAGGAAGAGCAAGAAGCTGGATAACTTGGGAACATAACTGCACTGGGGGAGGCAGGAAGATGGGAAAAATGTGCCCTTAGGTAAAGTGCAGAACACTAGAACAAAAGGCTGTGAACCATATGAGGGAGAAATAATGGGTAGGAGAATATGATGGGCAAGAGGCTGTGAGGAAAAATGACTGGATATGAAAAATATCTAACTCTAAGCACAAGACAGGAATAAGAAGAAAGCTAGAGGGAAAGAATGCAATATGCAGCTGTTTATCCTTTCTGAATAGGAAAGGAAACCTACAGGGGTGGAATGGCAGCTCCTCACAATTTAGGAGATAGGAAAGAGTCTCTGAAATCCCATCCAAGGAGCAGAGGGAAGCCTATAGTTTTGTGCAGGTATTTTATTTTTAGCCTGATCTAACAACAAGAAGTATAAAAGAAAGCGCTCTGTCTGAGAGCAGTTGGCTTTCCAGCCAAAGTGAAAGAAATCAGCAGGCAAGTAAAGGCAACAAGGGCAGAGGTGGAGAATTCATTTTAAACTCCAGATTCCAACTAAAGCTTAGAAGGAGATTTTCAAGTCCCTCAAGGGAATGTGGCTAAGGAGATGACATTTGGAGTTGCAGAAATCATGCAGACAATGAGACAAGAGAATGGGTTCAAAATGTAGTGAGATAGAACAAACTTCAGTGCCAGCTTCTAGAGTGACAGTAAAATGAGCACAGTAACAGTCATTATAACAGAAAAAAATAGATAACTTCCTATAAACAAAAGAAACAAATTTCTTATAAAAAAAGATATATAGGGTCTATATTGCATATAATTCTTATTCTCAATCCACATTTTTTCAGGCTTCAGTAGAACTATTCACAGTTTCCGAAATAGCCAGATTTAGTCTGAAATGATTAAATTAGAACGGGTTTTAAAATTGAAAAGAAAAATGTTCTCTGCTTACCAGGGAGGAACTAGCCTGAATCAAACATGATTCTGGAGGGGGAAACATCAATAAAAAACAACATGAATAGAAATATCCATGTACAGTAAAGGAAAAGGCCTGAAACTGCCATTGCTACTGATAACACAAACCAATAAAAAATGTTTGTTGTAAAGACTACAAAACATAATCTACAGGTGCTGTTATTTGTGTCAATTCAAGAAATGGACTGAGAGAAACTGAAATGGATAGCAGTCTGTGTGTATGAACTGAAGTGAATGTTTCTTCACTTTGACTCATATGTTTACATTTTTGAGAAGTAAATATTAAATTTCAGTTTTTTGTTAGCTATTTAGTAACACAGCATTGTACATATGGCAAAACCAGTGCCACTGGCCAAGAATACAGAGAAACATTGTCTTCCAAGAAACATGGTGTACGTGGGGAAAAGAGGGAGAAGACATACAAATAGAAAACAATTTCTTTTATTTAGCTTTAGTGGTAGAATGTTTTACACAGCTTACTGTGGTAAAACCAGGTTACAATACATCGTATTCAATACCGTGTATAATCAGTATTTAGGGCTTTTTATTTTCTCAAATAGCTCCATTTGCTCATTCAGACAGAGCTTGTGCCATTTCAGTGAATCTGCTGCTGTCAGGAATTATATACACTGAAGTAAACTGTAGTTTAACCATCTATGGATTGTGTGGAAGAAGCTTTACCATGTGGAAAGCCTACTAGAGAAACATCACTATTTCTGATTCTACCAGCACATTACAATAATTCAGATGTCCTTTACTTTCAGCATTAAATTCTCATATGCATTTGCAAGTGCTGAGCTTGTCAACTTTTTCCTTGACAAACCCTAGGGCTCACTCTTTTACTTCATAAAAAAATGAGCTCCCTTCTGAAAATTTGCTAATGGAAGGGAAAGAAGTTTAGAAAAACCACGAAAGGAATACCATCTGACAAAATATTTTACTTTCTGCTGCCTGTCACTGTTCTTGCTGTCTTGGGAGGAATGTTATCCTGGGAGGAGTTATATTATTAAATACAGTTTATTAAAGCAAATTTGCTGAGGTTACATACCTCATAAGTTTAAGAATAGGGGCAGAAAGAACATTTTTAAGAAGAATGTTTTCCAGTAGTGATAGCTGGTCAATGGCATATGCTATAGAGAGGAACAAGTGTACATATTACCTCAGTCACAGAAAGCTGGTGAATAATTATAATAGGTAATTCAGGTGTTGTTTTGGAAGTTAACTGTCAAATGCAACATCACAACAATGAAGTAGCCAAATATAACAGATAAAGAAATTCAAAGCTGCCTAATAAGAGTGTATTTATATACCACGTGACCTGCCATGAATTTAAAAAAGAGAAGGAGAAATTTCACCATCTGTTTTAATTCAGCTTGTTAAAAATGCTTGCAGGGATTGATGACACCAAAAAGTATGGTAGATTAATTTGATTTTAGCATAGTGGGAAAATACATCAGCTATTCCCTTCACCTGAGGGAGCCAGAGATCCTTGTTCTGCAACAAGTCGTGTCACGTTGGGTTCTCCCATGGAATAAAGGGATCATTGCTTTCAAGCAGCTGACAGTTACTTGATACTTTGTTTTTGGTAACATTTATTGTTTCGAAGAGTATAATTTTCATAACACCACAATCCATTTATCTTTGATATCATATTTCTGTCATTTTTTTCTTGGCCATCTGGATTTTAAGATGGAATGCCCATTTTAATGGCTGAATATTCTAAAGGTACACTTATCACATTCTTTTGCTGATTTATCTTGTGTTCAGCCTCTACAATGAGTTTCAATAGCAAGGAGAATCTATTCCTTATAGAGAAAAGAGAGGAAACTGAATCAAATGTCAAGCTGATTTATCACAGGCTACATTTAAACAATGATTATTTTGTAAGGAGTTTTTGTAAAATAGGAAACATTTTGAGACTCACTTTCAAAATTGTTTTCAGTATTGGAGCACCTGGAAGTCCTTGAATGTAATCCCATTGTGTACAGCAATGTGCAAACAAAGCACAAAGAGATGGTCTCTTCTCCAAAGAATTTAAAATCTAGGGGTAAGATAACACGAAACAAATACAGGCGGAGAGGGGAGTCAAGTCAGGTACTTGAGTCAATACCAGGTACTGTGAGTCAAGAGAGGAAATGCTGGTTTCAGTGTAGCTTATAACTCTGCAATTTTCATCAAAAGGACATTTCTAAGAGTATCAGAGGAATATCTTCATATCAGTTCATAGGAATGCTTGTTAAAGTATTTAACAAATTGAAAATGGTGATTGTGACTGGAAGAAGAGAGACCAAAGCCAACAGATGAAGGAAGAAAAATAGTAGATTATTATAGAGAAGATGAGCAGCTTACATTTGATTTGATGGCTGAAGACTTTCTTGCAAGAGCTTGTGGTCTTATGAGTTATGGAACTGTATCAGCTTTCTAGGTGGGTATGCATGGGGTGAGCTTGGAAAGGTTAGGGAAAAATGTGCTATTGTGACCCAGATGGGGAATTATAAGTGTTCAGATCAGTTTCAGCCTTGTTGATTGGTAAACCAGATTACGTATTAGTGAGGTTTTACAATAAAAATAAGCAGGACAGGGACGCAGTCTGAGTGTGAGTCTCTAGAAAGAGGCCTGACTGAAAGATGATGCCAGATGACAGGCCTCATGGTAGCAAGGACAAGGACTCACACAGGCAGTGAAAGAATTCTGGTGTGGGCAGACACCGGATGAAAGACAAGGAACTCCGTTTAGCTGCTTGACTGCTGGAAAGACAGACCAATATTTTATGTATGCAGCAGAGGGATCTAAATAAGACGTGAACTTGAACTGGCCTAGGAAAACACACTCTGCTTCAGTCCCACACTCCCACAGGTGAGGGGGAAGGATGTGGTGTCTATCAGCTGTAGGAGCCATAAGAGCCTGAGTCTGGTGCAAGCAATGACCTCAGGGAGGAAGGCACGAGGCAGACATTCAGGAGAGACTGCCAGCATTAGTTGTGTGCCTGGTTAGGGACAGCAGTATAGAGAAGAGGAAGTTGGTCGTGACCCTATGTATTAATGCATGTAAGACTTTTCCTTATAAAAAAGTCTTGCAAAGAAAAGTAAAAGGAGGGGTGTAGTGTTTGTGTGTGTTTCTAAGCTATCTGTGTACCAACACAAAAGCTTTTTTTAGGCACTAACACCACCAGAACAGGCCATCTCCTGGGTGCTTTTAAGGCTTCCTAATGATGAAATGAAATAAAAAGAGGCCTGGGAGGAGGCTGAACAATGTTCATGTTTCTGAGGTACTTAACACATACCATTTATTTCATATGTGTTATAGAAGAAATGGAAATGAACACACCCTTTCTGCAAATATATGTAAATGAGTATGTAAATCATACCTCTGTCACTTGACAGACTGTCTATTAAGCTCTAGCAACACCACTGATAGTAGCTGGCCTCTGAATAATGGCAGAGTTTAAAGCCCTCGGACGGAGATGTACTTAAGTTGAGTGAGATATAAAACGGTTCAAATACTGACAGACTCCTCCAGTGCATCCACCCAAGGAATTCTATCAGTGTAGAAGGCAGGACCACACACTGCACCTTGCAGGTGCTGGAGCAAGGTGTTGGACCCAATGATGGGTCCTTATGGGTCCGTTTCTGTGGCGGAGGTCGCTGCTGCCACTCAAGTGGCAGGTGAGCCACTGGGATGGAATGCAGCCTTCAGCTCCTGGTGGGCTGGCTAGCAAGTTTAAACTCTCCCCCAAGGTTATGATGAGCCCCCACAGTCCCTTGCCCTGCTATGGAAACCTTCAAGTTCCTACTGGTTTATCGTTTCCCCTTCCTGTTTTACGTGTATTCATTTAATATGTATCACCCTGTTGAATATGCATACGTTCTAAAAGTTCTTCGTTCTTCGATACCCCATTGGTCCCTCCCTCCCAGCTCCCTCCCACCTTCTTCCTGATTAGTCAGTCCATACTCTCTCCTCCCCTTTGCCCAAGCCTGATTGGTGGACTGTATCCCTATAAAAACCCTTGGACCCTCCCTTGTTAATGTCTTTTGTTCTTGGAACTTCTGGGGAATAAAAGTCTTCGGAACCCATACAGAAGACCCCTCTCTATCTCTTTACCTTCGGTCGGTGCACTGGGGATTCAGTTGCTTGTGATCCTGCTCGACATTGCTGTGGGGATAGCGAGAGTGTGCGCGGTGGCCTGACAGCCCCTCCAGAGGATCTTTAACTGTAGGTTGGGACCCCAGAGGTTTCCAGACCTACGGTGGACACTCGGGGAGGCGCAGCGCTGTTCCTTTCCCAGTCGCAACGGCTTGCGCCACGTTTCATCTCAGGATCTTCCGTGATTCTATGACTCTATGTCCTTACTAAGGAGATCTGTTGGCAGCATGCTAAAACAACTTGCAGATTCCAATTAATGCAAAAATTCATGTTATTACCAGTGGAAAGCACCACTGTAAGGAGAAGAGTTGAGCTGGTCCCTCCCAGTTTACTTGCCATACTACTATATGCTTACTTGTTAGTTGTTTTGTCCTTTTACATGCACACAATTTCTATTACCATCTGCTTCATGTAGGAGGACTCGCATCTATAAAATAGCTGCTCTAAAAGATTAATAGCAGTAGATTTTCTAGATGAAACGATTTTCAAACTTATATGACAACTGAAAAGTCAACGAGAAGTCCTCACTTACAAGAAATAGCCACTTGCAAATTCTCCAGCACTTTCTTTACCAGACTGTGACAAACTGAACATCAACCCCAGGATAAGTATACTATGCATTGCAGTGATTTAGCAGCTGTTTCTAGGAGTAAACTCAAGAAGACATGGTAGCTTTGAAATTTAGATTTCAAAAGAAATTTAGAAATACACAGATTTCAAAAGTACAAGGCAAGAAGAGTTTCTGCTGAAGATGTGGGAAATGATAGATAATTGACATTGCTAAAAATCAAGTGTCAGATAAATACTTTCTTGAAATGTAAGGTTATAATTTGATGTTCTGAACAGAATTATTCATATTTGTTTAAGCCCAGCAGCGCTTCTGGCTACTGTTATCGAAAGAATGAAACATTAGACAGGTATGTCTGTAAAACTAGGGTAAATATCTGTTAAAGATATAAAATAAAGTATTGGTTAAGAATAAATATTTTAAAATATATCTATCTTACACTCAGTGTAATCAAGATATTGAGATTTAAGGCTGAGGTTGCATGTTAAATTCCATGGGTTTTTTGAGTATTATACTTTAGAATGTTTCCCTCTCATTTTATATGAGATAAAAATCTCATATGCTAATTAGCTTAAAATAGATCAATATAATAAATTACATAATAAAGTAGATCAGTCATAGCCAAACTGCTGAGGCTATTAGAATCATTTATGAAGGACACAGAGAGACACCTCCTGTAACTCTTGTAACTCATTTGTTGAGAACTGCAATTTTGAACACATGGTGAGGGCAAGCATGATCTAAGGTCTGCTTTAACTTCTAAAGATATTTTGATATGTCATTTTAACACCTAGAAGGCTTAAAGAATTGCAATACTTTGGTCTGTAGCTTGTGTAACCCATGTACTTTTTTCTGGGCTTCAAGAGCTAGTATGGTGCTTTCTGAACCAATAGTCCATATGTTGGGACTGTCTGTATGTCCAAGGAATAATCTTGTGGACTAGTTATGTTATATCACAGTTTCTACTTGATGGAAAACCTGACATGGAGGGGCTATGGAAAACTGATTTGACATCCTAATGTTTCAATAATAGCTACAGTAGAATATGCTGATGTAAATCCACTCAACACTCCCTCCCTCACACCTGGTTATTGCCCAAATAATGTGACGAATGACATAAAAGTCAAAACCTACAAAACAGCAACTTAAATCCCATGAGAATTATCCAAATATTTATTCCTGGAACAATTTTAGATGAGCCACCTCTCTTGTTTAGGAGTTCTGTCTTCAGAACATTTTTTAGTTTTTGCAGTTGACCAAGGAAAAAGCAGATTGATAAAGTGCATTGTCTAATGAGATTTATGGGAATGGCAGTTAGTTAACTAAAAATCAGTCTGCTGCACCATGCTTACATGTCAAATAAAGATATTTCTCTGAATTAGATGTAATTTCTTTGTTGCAGGATAACATATTTTTGATAAAAAGCTTTTGTGATAAGAAATAGGGTTGGGAATAGAGAAGATATATTTCCTGAACGCAGCCTTCTCTGTACGATATGAATATGTGCACAAAAGAAGCCCACCACAGGATCTGAGCTGAAATAAAAGATTATACAAAGTAGTGATGTATGTCTGGAATCTTTTTGTCCCCTCAAAGAAAATTAGAAGAGAAAACCAGGGTACAAACGCTAGTTACAGAGTCTTCTCCCCTAAAATACATCTATTATCAATTGCATTGCGTAATGGTGACATCCTATCGTAGAAAAAACAGATTGGAATTTAGATGGCTCTCACTGGGCTTTTTTTGGGTCTGCAGTTCTGGCTATAAGGGTTTGTGCTTGCAAGCCTTGGAAAAATAAATTTGCCAGTACTGCTGGTACATTTCAGCTAAAATCATACTCACTATTTGTAATTTTTATGTGCACCACAATAGTCCTACTATCTTGGAATTTTACTTTGTGCTGTCATTTTTTGACATTTCATTTGGAAACTTGAATTACTTTCTGGTCCTATGTTAGATATCAGCTTTGGGCATCTCCCTTCAATTCTCAGTACCACATCTTGATATGAAATGCAGAAGTTAGTTTCTCTCAGATGTCTATAATTTAGTTCAGAGTACAACTTTAGCTTTAATGCATATGCCTTCAGCTTCAATATATAATGTATAATTCAAGGAAGTTACTGCTCTGTGCTCAAGAAAGGATTGACCCTTGTTCTCACGTCTGGAAAATAAATACTTAAGATCAAGTGCTGGAGTTAAAATCTAAGTGGCTATTTATCCAAACATGACTAAATTATTTAAGGTTCAGGATGAGAGGATTTATGTCGTTACACATCTAATGACCCGTTTTCTAAGCCCACAAGCATGTACATATTTATATTTAGAAAATGCTTACATATTGTGTCAGTAAAGCTTAATGTGAGGGGTGTTTAGACACCCCTCAGATGTTTGCCTTTATACTTTAGAGGCATGTCTGCTAATTCTGTTCCTCAGCATCGGTTTTTTGATAAAAAGCTTTTGTGTTTTCCAGTTAAGTATTTAGGAGTTGTAGTTACCGAAGTCAACATGAACTAAATTGGAACCCAGTACAGAAATATGGTTATAAAGGCATGCAGTGAAAGATATATGGACATTCAGGTTTTAAAATTATGACTATTGAAGTCTTGAGTCTTTTGTAAACTAATGTATAATATATAGAATATAAATATAATGAGAATAGTTATGATTACTACTGTAATAATTGGTAATTTATTATTGACACATTGAAAAGTAATCATTAGTAATACTAATTTCATTATTGTTATTCCTGGAAGCAGTGACAGTAGTCAAGCACCATATTGTGTTACTCTGATCATGGAACAAGAAAATTTCCATTGCTGCAGGTATTTCTAATCTTTGTATAACCTAATTTTTTTGCAAAAGGAAGTATATAAATGTTGGCAACATTAGGTATCAGATGCACTGAATCAAAGAGAATGTTCAGTATGATTACACAGAATTGTTTTAGTTGGAGAAGACTTGTAAGATCATCAAGTCCAACCTTTGACCAATCACCACCTTGTCCACAATACCATGTCACTAAGTGCCACGTCAAGTCATTTCTTGAACACCTCCAGGGATGGTGACTCCAATACCTCTTTAGGCAGTCTGTTCCAATGCTTATTAATCCTTTCAGTGAAGAAATAATTCCTAATGTTCAGCCTGAACCTTCCCTGGCACAGCGTGAGGCTATGTCCTCTCATTCTGTCACTGGTTGCCTGGGTGAAGAGACCGACCCCCACAAGGCTATGACTTAATTTCACGTAATTGTAGAAAGTCATAAGGTCTCCTTTGAGCCTCCTTTTCTCCAGGCTAAACACCCCCAGCTCCCTCAGCTGCTCCTTAGAGGACTTGTGTTCCAGACCTTTCTCCAGCTCTGTTGCCCTTCTCTGGACATGCTCCAGCACCTCAATCTCTGTCTTGTACTGAGGGGCCCAGCAATGAACACAGGAGTTGAGGTGTGGCCTCTCAGTGCCGAGTACAGAGGGACAATCCCTGCCCTGGTCCTGCTGGCCACACTATTGCTGATTCAGGCCAGGATGCCATTGGCCTTCTTGGCCACCTGGGCACAGCTGGCTCATGCTCAGCTGCTGTTGACCAGCACCTCTTGGTCCTTTTCTGTTGGGCTGCTTTCCAGCCAGATTTGATACATCATGTTTTACCAAACATGCAGAGAAAAGTTGTATAATTATATTAGCCTGTATTGTAAAGATTGCTCAGGCATCATAGTACTAAAAGGCACTTGAAGATTTTGGTAAAGTGGTCGATCTTTTTCACTGTTAGGTCCTCCTGAGATCTAAGTGGAGATCAACTCACAATGGTATAAATTACAGTTATAAATTACACAGGTATAAATTATAGGTGAGATTAACATTATTTCACTTCTTTCTATTATTCCACTTCTCTTTCTCTCTTGTTTTTCTCCATTGTCTTGTGCCCCTTTGTGACACTATAGACTGAATACCTTTTTCTTTCAGTTTGGCTTTCTCCATAGTGTTTGCAAAAATCCTACTACATGTGACTGGCAGATAAATAGTCTTTATTGTCTTTTGGTTCTGCTGTGAAATACTGTACCATTGGAATTTAACTACCTTCTTTGTGACTACTGCTTTGCTTATCTATCCAGCACCAATGTACAAGTCATTACAAATAATTTTGGCCTTTTACTGCTACATACAAACAAATGCAGCTTGCATCACTCTGCCAGATGATGCTGTACATTTTCCCATTTGAATTAACTCAGCTTTATGGTCTCTGTCCTTACCCAGATTAACTGAACACCGGTTTTGATTTGCCTGTGCAGTGCTGGAATACGAAACATGTTTCCCTGGAAACTTAAATGTCTGAAGCAATCATTTGCACATACAGTATCAGCACCAAAAGTGCATATTTTTTCAGTTCAAGTTAAGAACAAAATAAAAATATCTTCTTGTTTGTTTGAAAAGACTTATATTTAAAACACTGTGAGAAAACCCTTGTATTTAATTTCAGACACCAAAGATTTAATTGTTCCCATAATAAATCTGGATTGCAAAATAATTTCATTTTTAGACTAATTGTATTCACTGGAATAACTGCTCAGAACACTTAAAAATTCTGCTGAAATGTTTACCTCTAATTGCCATGCAAAACACTTCTGCCCTTTCCTCTGGGTAGGGCAAAACAACTGTCATTTTACCAAAGATTGTCTTCACCAGTCAAGAACGTTTAGATTGTTTTAATCATTCCGTTCACAACTCTGACTTTCTTTTCAAAGCTATTCATAGAAATTTCTTCAAACTGTTATTTTCTACTGACAGATGCCCATTCAGTATTCTCCCCTCCTGCCTTTCCCCTTCCCTTTCTCTGCTCTCTGCCTTTGTTTCTAAACCAAATGACTTGCTCCCAATCCCAGGTATTGGGAAATAGGAATAATACAAATATGTGTACATAGATTCACATACTTGGTCGCACATGCACACAGTTTAACAATGTGTCAGTAGGGCACTTTGGTTATACTATAAACGAAACTGCAGTTTCCAGGCTTTGCAACCTTCAGCCTGCCTTAGGAGAAAACCTCAATACAGCTGTAGTCAACTGCTCTTTTAACACTAGTTTCTAAAATATTTGACCAAATGAGAGCCATGGTAGGCAACACTCAGCGTGCTGAGAGTTTTGACTAAGACCATAGCTACTGATTTGATTGGATAAGTTAGCTTGAATTTGTCCTGATTTTAAATAGGCAACTGCATATTTGATTGTATTTTAAAATGTGTTATCAGTCTCTTTTTTAACTTGAAGCTATATTATTAATAATTAACAGTAATTTTGTACACAACAATATTTAGGGTTTTTTGGGCACTTTGATATGTTTACAGAGGCATTATTATTTTTGTTTTTCAGAAAGGAAAACTGGGTTAGAGAATGTGATTTGCCAAAAGGTCATACAGCAAATACTGACAAAACTGACTTCCAGAATGAAATCTTGGCTTTGGTGAAATCAAATGCAAAACTCACAGAGACAATGGGCTCTCATCCCAGACTCCTGTCCTGACTAGATGCTGCTGAGGGAGATTGAAGATAAAATGTGTTACTAGAATGCAGTTGGGGTATTTTAGGACTTCACACTTTTATTCACAGCTGAACACTTTCAGAGTATGATATGCTACTGTGCCCTGTTATTGCACTGGCTCTCATGTGGTGGTGCTCATGTTTGAAAATACACCAGGGTTAGAAATATGTCCTTTTTCTCCTCCCCTGCAGAGATGAGGGATGAACTGGATATGTAAACAAACGTTCATCGACATAGTCAGACTTGTGTGACACTGGAAAGATTATTTTTCTATAATTAAAGTGGCATAAAAAAGTGTTTAAGCAACAGTTACTGGGACTAGATGCGTCTGTGGCTGCTGCTTTCTTCTTACCATGTCAGACAGAAAGTTAGTGGTAATGATAGAATTATGTAAGGAAATGAATCATGAAAAGTGAGAAAAAGTTTCTGAAACATTTAATGCTAAATTTAAGGATTTGGAAAGATACTCAAATTCCACACAGAATGTTGGGACCAAATGCTTTCAGACTATTCAACCTAACTATTTTCTTTAACACTGACAAGTATTATTACACTTCTTGTGCTTCGTGCTTCAATTTATTTCTAGTTTAATTTACATGTCAGTAAATTTATGTCTGACGTCAGTCTGGCTCTTACCATCCTCTTTTTATTAGATGTTTACCTCACATTTCTATCAAACATCTCTAAATTCAAATATGCTTATCAAAGATAATGTTGGCACTTCCAAAACAGGCACAATCACCACCTTTTCAATTCCACCTAATTTAAACACTTTTTCAACTTCAGATAACATATGTATCATTTTTCCCTTTAGAACTCTGTTTTATCAGAGTGCTAATCTTATGCAGAAAGATTCAAATATGTGAGTAATAAATTCATAGAAACCTTTTAGAATAAGCAAAATGATGGTACAGCTAAGTAAAATAGAGCAGGCTAAGTGATGACCAGGTTTTTCAAATGATGAGTGGAATAAGTGTTGAAATAAAAGGTTACCTGAATGGCATTTGTTACATTCCATCCAGCTTCCCAGCTGGTGATCAGTTTGACCTGGGCATGTGGCAAGGGAGCTGGGGACTTGTATTCTGGATCCTGCTGACAAACATCAAGCTCAAATTTCAGGGATCCATCTGGTTCCTCTCTGTTGTCACTGTGAGCTCTGTTCAGTTCATCTCTTCTAGCAAAATTCACATGCTCTTCATCGGTGTCTAGGCAGCTGTCCCACCTCAGCAGTCCCAAAAAGAGAGATGGTGTTTCCCTAAAGCAGTTGAAAAGAGATGAAAAAGTCTGCTTCAGGTGAGCCATCATCAGTACCAAACATAAAAGTAAGATCTTTCATTACATGTCTTTATTTTTTTCAGCACTTGTACGTTGTCACTCCTTTTGGTAGGTTAGCCTTGATAGCGTAGCTGTGATTAATGGAGTTTGTTGTCCTTGGTTCATTTATTTGTGCCTGTTTCAAATGGCAGCTAAAGAAATATCTCCAGGGTCTTCAACATACTGCCCAGAGTAGCACGCAGCAAGATTTAGTAGTCTGCAAGCTTCAATTTACAATTCAAATTGTTTTTCCTTTTACCTATGATATCTGTGTAGATCAGTCATTCATGAAGCATCTACAGGTGGCTGCAAGAATCTTTTCCTGGAAATTATGCATGTTTCTAATACAAATAAATAGTTCTGTCAAAAGAAAAAAAGCTTCATTAAAAACTAGAGCTGATGGACTGACTGCTAAGAAAATGCATGTAAATAAGTTCGCTTTTCCAGATGTGAGAATTTTCTGCTGTGTTTTAGTGTCTACAGAGGTCAGTAGAACTTTAAAAATGTTCTTAATAGAGCTTAAAGTAGCAAGAAAAAGAAAAGTAGCTTGTTTGTAACTATATTTAATTCACTGTTACCAGCAACATTTAGGGGAAAGACCTAGAGATATGATTATACATTTACTTTATGGATGTGAATGATATATTATGATTATTCACACTGTAAAATGCTAAAAATAATATTTACAAAAGTATCCTCTTCCTTCCTGGCATGGCCCACGGAACTTGTGAAGATAGGTAAAGAGAGAGAAAATTGGGTTACAATGTCATAGGTTCATTTATGCCCATTTTCTTTTGTTATTTGCTATACCTGCCCCACATTCCTCTTCTCTTTCTTTCTAAAGAGTACTTGGTTTTAACAGCTAAGTTTTTCTACATTGACAACTGAATAACTGGTACAACACGGCTGATCATGCTGAAAAAAGTGTTCACTTATAAAAGGTCAGCATGGGGACCTTGGATCATGTGAGAGGAGTTACAATCCTTGCTTGCCCTAGCATGTCCTTCCCGTTAGAAGAAATTTCAGGAATTCTCACAATAATTTTAGAAGTTTATATTTCTGAACAAGAATTCTGAACCAATGGCTTTTCTGCCATATTGTATGTATTTATGAACTGCAGTCTCATTAGTAGCTCTCAGGACTTGCCCATTTCCAAAATGAATCATGCTTGCCTTGTTGTCTCCTCTCCTTTTTCTTATGTGCTCAGGATTAAATAAGCAGGGAGACAACCTTCACTGTTCTGTCTTTTACAATCAGACACTGAAATTTCTCTAGCTCTCATCAGAAAACTAATATTCTGAAGCTCTCCACGGTTTAATCACCTGTCCTAGAAATAAAAATATTTCAGAGACACTACTAGTATGGAATTATGTTCCTGTGCCTACCTTGTTCAAGCCTCATCATGGACTCTTGTATGTTCCAAGTCCATGGGTTTATCGCTCAATACTCGAGTGTTCTTTTACACATCGTGAAGTCTTCTGATTTCTGACCTGAACTGAACAAAAATTGTCTCTTGCTTGTTAAAATATCTATTTATTGGTAATTCTGAAGAACAAGGTGAATGTTGCTAGCCATCTCACAAACATATCAGGGTCTTCTGGAGTGACCTGAGAGGTGCTTGAAAATACAAAAGTGGGTTTTACAGCAAATTTTGACCTTAGTTTAGTTCTCCTTTAATGGAAGCCATTCCACTAGGAAGTTTTAGGAAGATTTCTGGAAGGAATGCTCTGTGATAGGTGTAGATACTGCTCAGATTAAGTAAGCCTGGCAACAGTACCTACAAAGTGAAAAAAAAGTCAGAAATCACATGGTTAATTTTCCTAATATATACAGAATGGTCTGAGATACACAAATGGAATCATGGGAAGTGGTAAACATTGTTACGTACTTTCACTCTGTTCTGAAGCATTACTTCTGTAGATGTTTACATTTCTGGACAGAACCATTTTGTTGTCATTGGCTTTATCTAATGTGAAAAGCATAACATCATGGGACAGATACTTAGCATTGTAAAAGATATTTTTATCAATTAAATGCAGATAAGAACCATTTTAACATCCTGCGGAACTGAATTCCATCAAAAGTAAATGTTGATTGATACAAATGAAGTATTACATAAGAAATTGTACTGTTTATCTGGTGTTTGTAGGATCTTTATTTTCTATCCAAAAGAATTTATTGAGACAGAAATGAGTGCTGTTTGGTGGGGGGGTGTGTTTGTTTTTCTTTGGTATTTTTTGAAATTTTTTAAAAATTTATTTTTATTCTTTATTTTATTTAAGTTTTCGTTTCTTTTGTTTTTCCTTGTAGATTAGTTAGGATTTCATACAGCCATCTAAATCAAGGGAAGTATAAGCAACTTTAGAAACAGAGAGATATATCTGCGTATAGAACCATTTCTTTTGACTGCACAGGGTTAGAGAGGAATTTTCCAGTTTTATCAAAGACCCTCTTACAGCACTGGAAGGAATCCCATTTTCAGATCTCTTATCTGCCAGATGCATCACATCCAGAAGTCAGAAAAATTAAATAATAGTAAAAATTGTTTTTTCATGGTTACACAGAACTACAAAAGTAATGTAAATTCTCTTTTTAAAAAATAGCTTTTAGTTGGTTTAAGTTCACTGCTTCCCTACTGACTACTAAAGCAAAGGCAAATAAGTCGATAAGTTTCCAGAAATATCTGAATTTTAATAAAATATTTATATTAGAAATCCCAAACTTGGTACATTGTTTGGATTACTTGTTTCAGGGAAATATCATTATTCATTTCTGACATACAGCATATCACAGGACAACACCAGTCATCATTGTACAATATTTACTGTTATCTATGTTTAATGCTCTTAGAGATCCTAGCAGCTGCCTTTGGATTAAATGTCTTAAAATCAACCAGTAGGAGACAGCTTTTTAATGAAGGGTATACAGTTTAACAAGTGAAGATGGACAGAGACATGGCAATCTGGGAGTCTAACCTTCTTTGTCTACTGGGCATGGGTTTTTCATTCTATATATTCCCTGCAGCTTTGATTTTTCCAGCTAGTAGGGCAAATTATGCTCTTAGTTACATTGCTGTACAGTTACTGGCTCTTTCACTGACATAAATAATAAACAAAGGAAGATATGTCAAATCTGGTTTTATTATTGCATTAAAAACTGCTGCCTAGATGACTGCAGTAAATTTTGTATTTATTGTGCAACTTTCAAGCCATCAGAAATAAGCAGTAAAGGCAACAAACGAGAACTGGACTCAGTTGAAGGGTTCTTTACTTTTCCCATGCAGTAATTCTGCTAGACATTCTTTCTACAGAAGTTCTTTGTCCACACAAGTCAATATTTTATGTTTAATTAAACGTTCTGCCTTGTCTTAGGAAAAACTTCCTGATTTATGGCAGGCCCGTAAGTGTGGTTATCATTGTCCTTGGCACCTATTCACCTATTTCTATTTCAGTACCTAAACTGAGATTCAAATTTTCTTGGAAAGCAGCAGACTGTCACTGTGAATCATAAGCTTAACAGGGCTGAATTTCAGGAACAGGAGGAGCACAAGAATAGGCTTGGAAAAGACGTCTTTCTTGGTCAGTAGAATTTCATAGTGCAGTTGCTTATGCCCAAGGAAATAAGGTCTTCAGAGCTGCCACTTGTGTTGGCCATAGTTTTATTCAAAATTTGTTTGACTATAGGACCCTTAGTTATACTCATCAAGAAGAGTATTTCAGAGCTGTAATAAAAAGTAGGCCAACAAAATAGTTCATCAGCCCTGTATGCTTTTATCCAACATAGCTGTGCATTTATTTAATGCTGAATCTTTATAATCTCACTTCTGCTGTGGGATATGGGTTTGGTTCAAGTATTGGGGTAGTAAGAATGTTGTTGCTGCTTAGCATACCCTTTCACAAGGGAGAAGAGCTCTCTCCACAAAAAAGGTGTCTTAAATAGTCTCACCATTGTTAGTCCTGAGGCTAGCTGGGGCAAGCACAGCATTTCCAGGTATATGAGATGCTTTATCGAGAATAATAAATAAATGCTCAGAGGATATACACTGCTATTACTTCCCATAATGGAATCAGTTTGCAACTAAAGGGCTTTTTCAGTTTTTCCATGTCAATGTGCACTAGGCCTATGTATAAACTTGGGTCTGCAGAGCATGAAAATCTTAGGCAAAGCTAGGCTTGTGGTGTATTCCCACAGAACTCTGAAGCTGTATGTTGTAACCAGGAAAGCAGGTGCACTGCTGAGTGCCTGTGTTACACAGTTTAGGTACATCCTGACTATCCCAGAAGCTCAATAGGGCCCTTTTAGGTAAAGAAACTCTTTAGATGTATTAGTCTAAATACGTATTTAGACAATATGTCTAAAGAATTTCTTTACCAAAAGCTTTGGGTGATGCCTGAATGACTTTAAACTAAAACAGAGATGACAGTGCAAAATGAAAAAAATACCTGAAACAAAACATTGTTCAGTTTGACAAGCATATCCAGAAAAAAAAAATCACAGATTGTCCATCCACCCTTTGATTGGTGAAGGTTAATTGTGGCTGAGATGAGGAATTTTTTTTGTAGTGAAATAAGGATTTAGCTTTCAGATACTATGGATCCCTAACATAAATATTTGCAACATTTTTTTTCACACTTTTAACTGATGCTTCTTTGAATGCTCAGGTTTCTTAGCAAAATTCATATCCAGGTGTTTCTGCCAATTATACAAATTTGGAAAGCAGACACAGAGAAGGCACAACACGTGATGAAAGATAATACTAGTAATTGATTACATGTGTTCAGAAAGGTTTCTTCATGTTCATTTATATTTATTTGTATGCTTTTGTAATACTTTTTTGTATTGTGGCATGCTCTATGCATATTACTCTGGCTATTCTTTAAATAGTTATTCAAAATTATGTTCAAGCATGCAAATATATATATGAGTGTAAATGCATGTGGCACTTTAGAGGAACATGAAAGATAATGTCCCTCCCCTAAGAAGATAAACTGTAATCCAGACAGAAAAGAATTTTTGTGATGACAATTTAAAACAAAAAGGAAAGAATGGAGTGGTTAACACTAAACAGATGAGTACTTGAAAGTTTCTAGAAAGAATTTGATCATGAGCTGGAATCTGTAGAGGACCGCACTTGTTAGAGAAAGAGAAGGCGCTATTCAAAGCCTGAGGGACATGGAAGGAACTAAGTCCATAGTGGAGTAAGAAAGAAAACAGTAGGAATAACGACTGTAAGAAACAGGTCTGCATGGTGTAAAAGAAGATAAGAACATGAATAGAGGCAGAAAGGAAACTGGAAAGATCAAGTGCTCAAGGACAGGATGTCATAGTATGAAGACTTCTGTTACTTTACGTAGAATATTTCCTAAGATATGCCACAAAATCTTCATATGCAATCAAAATTGTGAATGCTTTTCTGAGTTTCTCAAAGTCTCCACATGCCAATATTCCTTCTATTTCTTGCATTAGAGGGAAAGAGAATCAGTTCTGGCAATTTTCACAGTTAAGGATACTCTGCTGGAAAAAGAAATGCAATTTGTGAGGATCAGAGAAAATGCCAAAGAAAAAGACAGAAAGATACTTCATCACGAGTGGCTATTTAAACCTATCCCAGGGATGACCCTCAAGGAATATTTGTGCTACAAATCAAGCTCACAAGAGATGCACATGCCAGAAGTAGGCATTGACCTTTATTCAGGCCATTTGTATATATGTACCATGATGTAGCCCTTAAATGTCTAGAGGTTTGTATCTTCCCATTGGCTACTTCACTGAAGAGAAATCACCATTATCTAGGAAAGGATTAGCATTATGGAGCTAAGATGGCCAATGATCTCCAGAAGAGACAAGGCAGTCTTGTAGCTAATGGAGAAATATATTTTCTCTCTGTCTGCAACGCTTAAGTTTCAGCTTGGTGAGTTGCACTGTGGTTTTTACATAAATTAATATGGATGGGATTCCTCTGAGCAGCAGAGAAATTTTCTGAGCTACCCATTTAGGCCCCTTTCATATAATCAGTAGAATAAAACAGATGCTTCTGAAGAATTGTTTGTCTCAGCTTAAAGTTGGCACCTGAAGCAGGTTGGATGCCATAGGTCAGTGGCATGAAATTGGCCATTTTCTCCCTCTGTATATAAGGGGAATCCTGAATTACTAGCTCAGAGTTCTATACCTGTCTGTACTGTAATCACGTGAAGGCAGGTGAAATGAATCTCATCCTGTGCATTTCCTGAATGATTATTTTAATTTGTAACTGCTGCTGCGATGTAGCCCATCCTACTGCTCTCACCAGATACAGATTAAATTTGGCATTAGAATTCATCAATAATTTTGGCACTTTTTGCCAATAATCTGTGCTTTTGTTCAGACATGTAAGTACATGTAAATTAAAATAATTAACCCTATTGCTAAATGTTATAGTAGAAAAAGATTCACTCATTTTCTAAAGCAATAAACACAATATTTTAAACCTAATTTATTTGGCAGTGATTTGCTCTCATTGATTTAGGAAGTTGGATGCTTACATTTCTTAAATTGTCACCTTATCACCTTATGGAAAGTAGGAATTTCATGGTTCTTGAGTGCAAGAATGTGGACTAATAAGTGATTCTGAGTAACTGTCTGCTATGTGGAGACTATCCCTTGAGCACAGGATAAGATGGGGTGAAAATATGAGATTACGTGGTAAATTACTATTGTAATGATGCATAAAGGAGCTAAATTAGGATTACAATAGCAAATCATAAATACAATTTACAGCTCTTCAGCATTGCCTTTTCAGGCTCACTTTTAAAACAGATACAGCCTTCTGTAGAGGTGCACCTGTTTCACAGAACTGGGAAAGGATCTCAGGTTGTGGGGAATATGCTAAGTGTCTGTCACACAGCACCTGTAGAAACCATACCTAAGCAGTGATTCAATGGCATAATTGTTTTACTGGGCTGATGAAATAATACGAGTTTAAACTTAAACTTCAGTCACAGTGGTAGAAGGCATGTAATTTCAGTTTTCTTCTTGTTCTGCTGAATTTAAATGATAGTTTTACAAAAATAAATAAGTATTTATAGTCTAATTTTAGATGGTATGGTAAAAGAACTATCAGTCACAACATCTTGTCTTTTAATCCAGCAATATATATTAATAGTACACACTACAACTAATAAACACATCTGAAAAAGTTCCGTGATGTAGGTAAGTGGACAGTGGCTAGATACTAACATCCTCCTCCACTTCCTTGTGAAATTAACTGTGAAGATGTGAAGATCAAGAGTTTACTAACTGGAAATGTAACATCCAGACGAAGCAATCTGCCACTTAAGGGAGAAGGATAGGAAAGCAATAAAGCACATCTACAACTAATAGGTGAAGTTGATGGCAACGATTCAAGTTGAGAAAGTCGTTGAGAAATAAAATTGCTGTGACAATGAAGAGCAGCAGACATAAGCAATTCTTTACATAGAACATAAAATTGTTATTTCCACTTCTTTAGAAATAACTGAGATGTACAACATGAAAGCCATGCTAGATATTTTTGTACATATGTTCCACAGCATAATAGATTTTTTTACTTTGCCTTCAGGAAAGCATATGTGTTTCCACCAGAGCTACAATTTTTTGTGTTTATTTGTAGTCTCCCAGGTCCAACTGTATTGCTTCATCAGCAAGTTCTGCTCCCTCAGTGCTCATCTATAGCCTCTATATTCAGGAATTCATTCTTTACGGGAAGAGTTTCTTCACTTATTTTATGTCTTCATTATAGGTATTGTCTTCAAGGAACCCTATATGGGAAGATACAGGTGTAATTTATATGCATGGCATTATTGTCATCTGTCTGTGCATTTAATTTAGTGTTATCCATAGAAACCACTACTTTCAGGAGCAGTTGAAATTACAGAGATGATTACTTAGTGTTGTGATGCTTACAGTCATTTGGAAACTATATATTTTACTCTCATTCTTGATGAGATGATGCATTTTGGACTTTGAAGGATGATTTGGGACTTTCCTCACAGTCTCTTACGTTTTTTTTTAAACACAAAGTTCAAAAGTGTGGATAAATAGTGAAAGAGCATAGGCTTACAATACAGACATCCATCAATGAAAAAAAGAAAGAACTGCAAAACATTTTGTTGTCCTTTGCTGTGACAGGTAAAGAGATGCTCAGAGGTGCTAAACTTGCTTGTATTATGCAACTGAGATTAAATGTCAGCACTTACCCAGATTAGAAGAAGCAGTATGGAGTAATTAAATCAAAATGATAGAAACTTTTACAGGTGGTTGAATCAGAACAAGCAGAGAAAACAAAAGAAGCAGAAAACAGCTGAAGAGAGCCTCTGCTGTTCCTGACTATAAAACTGCTGTGCTCTACTCCCTAGGTTAGAAATGCATTGAGCTTCATTGGTGGTTTATCTCTACTGTTTTTCCCTTTTAGCAATGATCTTTCTTCAAGAACTCAATTTAAAAACAAGACATTTTATTTCTTTTTATCTCATCTTTTTATCTTTTAATGATTTTTTTTCAACCATTGGTCCTTTGGGAAGTGACAGTGTCCAATTCCAAGAAGCATTTCTGATTAAAAATAAACACCAAATGTGGGATCATTCAAGTCTCTGTGCTTGAAGAGTAACCATAGGAAATCTTCATGATATTTTCACATTTTGTGCAGCTACCGGTAAGGGAACATGACAGAGGAAATATTTTATTCATAATAGGATCATATAATAATTAAAACTAAAATTAACTATATAAAACTAAGTTTTAGAATAACTTTCAAGTTGCCAGGGAAGAGGAATGCCAATCCATTCCATTCCTACCAGTTTGATGCCAGTGCCAGGAAGAGATGTCCAGCACCTGGAGAGGGATCAGGTCAGCACAAGAGCACCTGAAGAGCATCACAAAGGAATTTCACCTACTCCAGCTGTCAAGTCAGCTTCATGAGGGACTCAAATGCAAAGGACTATGCAAAGGCACATAGTATGGGGCATAAACAAGGAATTAGAGATGTGCACACAACTGCAGGGCAGTGATCTTACTGACGTTGTGGAGACACCAAAAAGGAGGGGCTAGTGGGAAATGCGAAAGTTTGGCCACAGAGACCATGAAATGGTGGAGTTCATGGTCCTTGGGGCAGTGAGGATGAGGCATAGCAAGCTCACTGCCCTGGACTTTAGGAGAGCAGACTGGGCCTCTTCAGGGATCTGCTTGGTACAGTATCATGGGATAAAACCCTAGAGGGAGCAGGGGCCCAAGGAAGCAGATTAATCTTCAAGGATCACCTCCTCCAAGCTTGGAATCAATGCATCCCAAGAAAGGGAAAGCCAGGAAAAAACACCAGAAGGCCTGAGTGGATGAACAAGAAGCTCCTGGACAAAAACAAACACAAAAAGGAAGGGTGCAGAGGGTGTAAGCAAGGACAGGTAACCTGGACAGAGAGATTGTTCAAATGGCCAGGGATCTGGTTAGGAAAGTTAAAGCTCTGATAGAAATAAATCCAGTCAGGGACATTCAGGGCAGCAAGAAAAGCTTCTGTAATATTGGTGATAAAAGGAAGAGTAGAGAAAATGTGGGCTTCTGCAAAACCTTCTAGTACTCACACTTTTCCAGCAGCAGTAGGCACCTCGAAATTCTTAGACAAATTCCTGGAAGTCCTCCAACCAACCCAGGCAAGAAAAGAAGCCCAGAAATAGATGTGCAAAGTGTTATGGCTGTTAGCTGCCTCTGCTGCACCCTGGGCAAAAGGAGGTAAAGTTTAAATAAATTAATATAGTTATATAGCTCTATAATGTCTATTTTTTGAGTAAGAGTGGGTCTTCTGTTTTATACTTTATTGGTGTATATATGCTATAAGACATCCAGATATGTAAATAAATTTACCTGAAAGGAGTTGTATTTAAAGCTAATTAGCACAAAGGAGTTTTGTATCTTGTATATGAGCAGAATGCCTGAACATTCTGCTTTTCTTAACACTGTTATGAAAGTTGTGCAGAAGAAAATGTTGAGAAACTTCTCTCCCACATTAAACAACTAAGATGCTTTCTCTTAAGCAGACCATTATTAATTGTTTTCAGAACTATTTCAGAGGATTGATTCATGCATAAAAATGAATTTAGTCAAGGATTTCAGGTTTCAGCAACTCTGCTTAGAAAAGCTTTATAATTTTCTTCTTGAAGAAAGATCTTTAATTACATTGGAGCAATAGAGTGGGATTTATGCATATATTCTAATTATGTACTAGTAAAACTGAAAAGCTCTTCGTTAAAACCATGTGGAGAAAAATCAGACACACGCCAGCACTTCATTACTGAGAATTTAAGAGGAATTGTGTGGTGGCTTATTATCAGCATTACATAAATAGAAGGGCACTCTACATATTGCATATGTCGACACAGTCTTTTAGATTAAAAAACAGGCCGATTTTGAGAAAACAGAAGAAGATGAAAATTAACTCAGTTAATTAAACCAAACCAATTAATGCTACATTAGCACCTTACTACCTGTTTAGTAGATCAAGCATAATAATAAACATGTTATTTCTAAGTTAAATCTGTATCTATATCTCCATGGAAAATATAATATGAAAGATCAAAGTTCACTCAACCCTAACCTAATTAGATCTAAATAAACATCAAATAATATGATTAGATCATATAATTGTTCATAAGAATTACATGCTTATGGCATGATCAGAATATATGGCGTGCTTTCTGTTTAAACAAGGGCCTTTAAGATGAAGGGTTTTCTCATGCTGTAAACAAGAACAGCTGGTGCACAGGCTGTGTTACAACATACTGGAATAGCAATACAATAGATTTATTGTTACTTCTAAGATTGTGTATAAAGAAGTCATTCATATTTTAAACACAGAATTACTGAGCACTTCTTGCCAAATCGCAGACCCTCATGAACAATTCCCTCTGAGTCACAAGCACATGAATTTTCACTTCTGAGGGTCAGTCCATAAGATGATAAAATAATTAAGACTCGTGAAGGGATTGGGTATGTACAACATCCAGCTGCTGACTCCAAATTCATAGAATGGAGCTGAATAAACTATGAATCTGAGCAGGGTAGAGAGGGGATAGCAGTAGAAGTTAGAAATGAGAATGGAAAAAACAGTGTGTCTGTGAGTCTCTGCTGAAGCTCACATTTGGCCAACTCCTGCAGCTCTTTCTTTGTTATTGAGACCCCTCATATTATACACATAGCCATAATAAAAAAGGATATTGCTGTATATTCTAAGTGAGCCAGCTCATTAAACATAAAGAGAGTTGACATAGTGGTTTGATTACGGGGAAGATTTCTTGTGACTGTGTGTGTAAAATACCTAGCTCATTATTTTTTAAGTAAAAAAAACAACCTAAATTATGCATAACACACATACCATTGCATGATTAAACAACATAAATAATTTTATAATATTTTAAATATCTCATTTTTACCTCTATCAGTACGTATTTTTAATGAAAAGAATTACTGAATTTTTTAAGGGTAACTTTAAAGTAGGACACATACGAATGAGAAACTTCCACTATCACCAGTTCTAGTATTGTCCTATTATGGACAAATTTCTCATGTAATTTTTTTCTTAAACTGATCAAATTTGATTTTAAGCTTCTAAGGTTTCTTGTCTAAATTACTCTTATGAGAAGAACTACAGAATTACAGAATGGTTGAGGTAGGAATGGACCTATGGAATTCATCTGGTCCAACCCCTCTGCTCAAGCTGCATCACTTAGGGCTGCTTGGCCAGGATCATATCCAGATGGCTTCTGAATATAAGGATGGAGACTCCACATCTGCCTGGGCAACCCATGCCAGTGCTTGGTCATTCACAGAGTAAAAAAGTGTTTCCTGATGTATCCACAGAACCTTCTGTGTTTCAGTTTGTGTCCATTGCACAAACTGCTCCTGCCATTGGGCACCACTGAAAGGGACCAGGATCCATTGGCTTTGCACCCTCCCTTCAGTTACTTACATATATAAATAAGATCCCATCTCATCCTTCTCTTCTCTAGGTTAAGCAGGACCTGCTCTCCAGGTTTGGCCTCACAAGTCACTGAGTAAAGGGGAAGGATCACCTCCCTTGACCTGCTGTCAATATCTTGTCTAACACAGCCGAGGATACCCTTAGTCCAGGCAGACAACATCCACTGTTCTCCCCTCATCTTCTTGGCCAGAAATTTCACCATAAAAATTTATCAAGTTGGTCCAACATGAATTCCACTTGGTCAAGCTATGCTGGCCATTCCTGATGATTTTCTTGTTCATGTGCCTGGAAATAGTTTCCAGGATTAGCCACTCTACTGCCTTTCCAGGGATCAAGGTGAGGCTGATTGGCCTGTAGGTCCGTGGATCCTCCTTGCCCTTCTTCAAGATAGGAGAAACATTTGCTTTCCTGCAGCCTTCAGGTACCTCTTGCAGTTGCCATGATTGATCAAAATTTATCCAGAGTGGCCTTGCAATGACATCAGCCAACTCCCTCAGCATCACGGGTGCATCCCATGGGCGCCCATTGACTTACGCACGTCCAGATCATCAACAATTCCAACTGTTATTACTGCAGTTAGAGCAGGACTGAATTTGTGTGTTGTGTGCCTCCCACATACGAAGTGTTTGCTGATAGAGAGAGGCAAAGTTAAACAAGAAGAAATGCATGCTAAGAGAGAGAAGAGGGGAGGGGAGGGGAGGGGAGGCGAGGCGAGGCGAGGCGAGGAGAGGAGAGGAGAGGACCAATGAGCACCTGTCACTCTGTGATACCCTTAAAAGTTATCTTCATCATTTTTCTCAACCAGAGATTGTTAGCTGCAACCGAGAGAAAAAGGGTTGAAAAGCAGTATTGGGTTTCACACAGTGTTCCACGTAAACCAGAGGAATGGGAAAAATTACCTATTGATATGGCTGTTTTGTCTGGAAGACACTTTCAATTTCTCAGATTTGTAGTAAGAAGACACTTCTTGGCATATGTAGAAAATCTATAAAAAAGAATTTTTAAAGTAAATTGCTGTTGATTTAAGGTAATACATCCACAGCATAGTGTAACTATCATTATTATCTGTATCATGGTTTTTCACAATAAACAATCAAAAGGACTGAGTCATGAATGCTGAAAATGTAACCCAACTTTCATTTCCTAGGCAGAGACCAGGAAAATATTTACTTTTACTAAAAACAGTTTTGTTGGTATAGGTCATACCATGTCTGTTTGCTTTAGAGTCAATTTTGGCCTTCTGAGATGGATTGTGAAGCAAAAATGTTTCCCCTCTCTATCAATCTCTGTGTGTTCTGCTCTCACTATTCACCTCTTTGCAAGTCCTGTGCACCTATAGCACTCATTATGAACAGACCTGGCTAAAGGTCTTTTTCTGAAGAGAGCTAGGGGTTAGCAATAAGATGTGTCCAGAGATATTTCTAACTTCACACAATGTTGTGTGTATTGCATCTTGACACAAAGGTAAAGTTAATTGTGTCTTGATACAGAATTAAAGTTGAGTTGTTCACTTCTTTAAATCTAGTGATTCAATAGTACACTTACATATATTTTAAACGCTATTGTTACAAGTAAAAGGGCTAGGAACTTTTCTTTTAAAAGAAGGATCAATATTCCCTTTACAGTACTATATCTAAAGCAAACCAGATCATGGTAAACAAATCCTAGAATGATTTAGTTCATTCGACACATGGAAACAACACGAAAGTTAGTTAAAAAGTAATATTCTTATACATAACTGGTTTGTGATTGTTCATTCTTGTCCCACTGAGATTTTCTTATTTCACAAAATGAGCTGATTTTCTTTCTCCTGAAGAAATGATATGAGCTGCCTCTACATAGGCTAATGCAGAGCTATATTTCTACCCCAGAGAAGAAACAACTCACTACTGATTCTTGCTTAAAATACCAGCATGGTCTGGGCTAGTAGACACCTATCACTGATCTGCACAAAAAGCTGGACCCCTGTTTAGACATGAGGATGATTCTGACCTTCTTTCACAATCCTCAGTGGAGCTGTCTTCTGTCTTGGAAACCTGTATTTCTTCAACCCATTCCTTTCTTTGTCAAGTAGGTGACTTTCTTGGCATGTTTTGTAAGAGTGCCATAGCATCCCAGAAAGCAGTCAAAAGAAAATGTAGAGGAACGAGGAACTGAACTCCTCAGGCCTTCAGTCACCAGAAGTAATTCACTGTCAAAGAGACAGCCAGAAGTCTTCTTTCCAGCACTGTTGCTCTGCTAATACCCATTAAGGACAAATGCCACCAGCCTGAAATTGAACTTTCAGGCAGGTAAATGCTCCTAGTCCATCAATGGGCCCCTGAGACACAGTGAGGCACCACTGCTGCATCTTGAGTTGCTGTCTCTTTTTCCAAATCACATGACTAGACTGGTGTGGAAAGTGACTGGTTCTTCTCAGGAGACAAGTTTAGTAGAGAGAGATTCTGTTCTGAGCTTATGTAGAAAGGTACTATACAACAATACATTACTTGAAGGGAGAAGGAGAACCTAAGTCTATTCTTGATGCACTGATGCCTCAAAGCCCATCTCTCTGTCTGTCCCTTCTCCTTGTAGTCCCTGCAACAAGAGAGGTCTTCCACAGCTTTCTGCACATTCTAGTAGTTTTTAGTCTAGAAGCAGAGTACTCAAAGAAGATGATAAAGAATAAAAGGTGGGGTAATATGTCCTGACTCTAGGCTCCAGGTTCAGGATAGTATCAGGGGAGCAAGGGAAGATTGGGAAATGTGTGGGAAGCATCCTGCAAACAGATTTTTGTACTTGTTGCCTGTGTGGGCAGCCACCCACCATGCCTTATGTTAGGCATTGAATAAAATGATGTTTTTCATTCAGCTCTCACAGGACCCGGGCTTCTCTAAAAGGACTGGGCATGCACAACAGCAGGATGCTGCATATGGATGTGAGAGGGGCTTTGGGCTTGGTGCCGTGAAACTTACTTTACAAGTGAGAGTAAGGCAGAAAGTTACCATTTGGGATACAAGAAATGTTCTTTCCCTACTAGCCCGCCAAGTCAATTTTCTGCCTGTAATAAGGAGAAGAAATAAAGAAATCTAGTGCCTTCAGGAAATGAGTGATAGAAGACAGGAGGAAAGATAGGAATCACCAAATCATAAAATATGCCAAGTTAGAAAGGACCCATCAGGATCATCGAGTCCAACTCCTGGCCCTGCACAGGACCACTCCCAAGAGTCACACCATGTGCCTGAGAGCATTGTCCAAACTCTTCTGGAACTCTATCAGGCTTAGTGCTGTGACCACTTCCCTGGGGAGCCTGTTCCAGTGCCCAACCACCCTCTGGGTTAAGAACCTTTTCCTGATAGCCAACGTAAACCTCCCCTGGCACTGCTCCAGGCCATTCCCTTAGGTCCTGACACTGGGCACCACAGAGAAGGGATCAGTGTCTGTCCCTCCTCTTCCCCACATGAGGAAGTTGTAACTGCAATGAGGTCTCCCCTCAGTCTCCTCCAGGCTGAACACACCAAGGAAAAAGATGTAAAGAGGAGGACTCTTTACATCAGGACAAATCAGAATGAATCAGGACAAGTAGAATCAGTGCAGCTGCAGATAATACAACAGACAATATTTTTCTCATGGAACCAGATCCACAAGGGTATTCACACAACATCAGGTGGGCAAAGGTCTAGGAAACGTTAATTCTTACTGCAACTATGGGAGTGAGATTTCTCATTTGCTTTCTCTAGGTTGTAAAGGGCACATATCATTAAGCCAGTATCACATGCAGCCCTGGTGGACCTTTACACTTTAAACATTCAGCAATGGCAAATATGTATCAATGCTGGCAACAGAAGTAAGAACTGTCATGCAATGAGTTTCAATACAGTAAGGTAGTCTGTTTGGCATTTCAAAAATATTGGGCATCATAAACACGGTTGATGTGTCTAATGCCGTGACTGAGAGATGCTAAAGTATAATGAGCAGCTGTCTCTTCTTTTGGTTCCTTATATAAGTCAGGGATTTTTTTTCCACGGATGTTGGAAGGAATGTGTATCCTTAAAGCTGAGAACAGCTGGGCATGTTTCCCCACTGGAACCCTATAATGTCGTCTTAGGTTTCAAATGGACCAGAAATATCCACACCTAGTGTTAAGTCCTGGAAGGGGGACTTCGATATACTGAAATTGATAGCTTACTGTGGGTCATCCCAGAATATGGAAGATGAAATTGTACTATCAGTAAACATTAATGCTTGAGTTCCTCTCAACCAGGACTGTGAAGTCACATGAGGTATGACACTCAGAGATGCCCCAGAAATTCAAAGTATGGATATGACTGAAGCTGTGATGTCCCAAAAATATTCTTGTTAGGGCAGCCATTGGAACAGATCCAGAATACTGTAAATGTAGGTATGGATCTGTGCATTGCAGTTGTTCAAATGCCACAATCTAGTTACAAAGTACACCAGCACTCGGACAAGAACTTTTGGGAAGCACCAACAGCAGGCTGTGTCACAATCGAAGGTGAGGTAGGAGCTCAGTGTGACAGAAACTGAGGTGAAATGCATCAAAAAGATGAGGGAATTCATGTTGCTTGGAAACAGCTGAGAGTGTGCAGACTAATACCTGGCAGTAGAGATGAAGCAGTTTTTGCTTGGACCAGTACTGCAACACATTTCCGAAATAAACCACTATAGCTCAAATGATATATTTAAAATGATATAATTCCATGTTTAATATGCTAACTAGAATTAAGAAAAGTGCATTTAAAAGTTTGGAATTACTAGGCTGGAACAAGAATGATCACTTATTCAGCATATTAATTTTTCATCATGAGTGATGAATCTTGAAAACCGCAGTGATTTGTCAAAATAATTAAATTCCATTTGCTTTTCAGATATAAATGCCAACACAGCTTGCGAAAATAATCCTTGCTTGCTACTCAGAAGACTAAACTTTCATAAATGTACTTTCTAAACCACATTTTTTCTTTTTCATTTATGAGGTAAGAAAAAAAAATCATTACTTTATTCATTCTGATTATAATCTTCAATGTTGTCCATGATAATCCTGCTAAAAGAATTCGTTTTTCAGAATCAGGTTCACATGTTGCACAGGGATAAAAAAGACCCATTTCCTCAATTGTTGACAGTGCTGATTTCATTCTGATTTGCTTTCATCTGTTTTATCAACAATTCAAGCTACTGGATCCCATGACTATAGAATTTAAAAGTCCTGATGTTTGCATGTGACAGCAGTATCAGTCTTACTTTGTAATTCCAGAACATCTGTGGAATAGATAGATGTAGTAGACATCTACATATACTTTTTCTTAGACTTCTTATTTTCTTTATTGATAGCAACAAATCAAAAAGGGTGTTTTTGCTACCCTTTGCAAGACCTCTGTAATTTCTGCTGTGACTCTTCAGTACAGACCAAGAACGTTTATTCAGTATTGTAACAGCCCTAGACACAAAACCTCCCAAAGAACCTCAATGTCAAACCACAGTAAAGAAAGTCCTGAAACTAGTAAATTGTACTGACACACAGGTAGACTGGTCTTACCCCATAGAACAAAGTACTATCTTGTCTCAGTCCTTGTCAAGGCTCTGAGTGCAGCCTGACACACATCCTCCCAGACAGGGGGCTGCCTGTGCCCAAGGCTAGCTCTGACATGGTGCAGGTGTGTAATCTTGGGCTGGACAGAGCTGGGAGAAGCTCTCCTGGTTACTGCAAAAGGGAGAAAAAGTTAAGTTGAATGTCTTCCCAGTTAATCTCTGATCCTCACTCATTTTTTTTTATTGCACAGGTGAGAACATATTGTTCAACAGAAACATTTGGCCACTTGAAGGATGTTTTTTCTTACTCCTTCAAATCTAATCCCTGTCCCCAAATCCTAACCCAAATATATTTTGATTGAAAAAAAGGCTCAACTTGGTACTGACAATTATAAGCACCCAGCATTCACCAAGAAATTTCAAATTTATAAGAATCCAATATGTTTTTAACGTGTTATTTTATTTACTTTTTCTTTATTCTTTCAAATCAAGCACTTAGATCAAGTCTCCCTCTGCAATCAATATGCCTGTAAATTCTCATTTTGTTTTAAAATGAAGTTGATATTCACAGGAAATCAGTTGCCTCCAGGAAGTGGACCTTCAAAGAAAAAAAACAAAGACTATTTTATACTTTGAGTAATGTTTAGGCTGCCTGAAGAGCTCTTATTGAGAGTTAAAGCTAGCACAGGCTGCACTAGATGAGTGCAGCACGGGATATTGATAGCATTTGGCAAACACATACAATATATTTTGGAATAAACTACTATAGTAGCAAACACATATATTTAAAAATACTTCAAAAATCTCAGCTGTTAATCTGATTTGCCAAAATTCAGGTCTTTTATTTCCTTCTTTTTTCCTACCTCCTGCTTATCTTAACTCTGCTGATCTTACCCTTCTTTGTTTATAAGGTCTACAAGGTCAAGGCTGTCTCTCATTAAAGCTGTACTTTTTATTGCATTGCCTTCAATCATCAGGCTAGAAAATGTTCTCCATGCCAGGTAATGTAAATGGGTCTGTATATATGTTGTTCATGAATCAAGTCCTTTGGGACAAGTGTCTACATCCATTCCAGCAGGACGCAGTGGCAAGAGAGAGAGAGCACCGTGATTCAAGGACTGACTTATTGTCCCCTGCACCTCAACAACATGGGCCTTCCACCCAGGGATGGGGGTTATGACCTACTCTGAATCCCCAACTTGGTGGTACAAGGCTTCCTGGGACATCCTTGGAGAACTATAGTGGGCTGAGCCTACTCAGGTCACTTTCCTGCTGCATGCAGCACTGGAATCCCTGTGTACATTCTCCCATCAGTGTTTGGCAGCAGCATGGAGAGGCTGCTCTGCAAGGAAAGGCAAACCCGAAGCTGCGGCAACACCAAGGCAGAGAAGGCAGCAGCCCTGATGAAAAGAATGAAGCACCTGAATGAGAAAAGCAGATCAGGTCTGGTGACTGTAACCGTGGTAGGACATGGCCCAGTGATTACCAATGTAGTCTGTAGTGCCCATACAGGTCAGAAAGCCAAGTGTGTGGACTGGAGTCAGAATCAGGGAGGTATGAACAACCATACTTGCAGCATGACTCAGGCACAGAACCAGGATGACAGCCTGAGCTTATGTCCTAGTCCCAGGAGAATAAGGGGAAGGCTCCCCAAAGCAACTTCTCATATATCTCCTCAAGGCCCTCAATGTATCACAGATGCTCCTGATTCTTGGGATGGGGGAGGATTCATGCTTGTAATTCCCAGCTATCCTGGAAATTAATTGATTTAGTCCATTTTGGAGTATGAACCCATTTTATGTTAACCTGAGGATCAGGAAAGTGAACTGACTTGGCAGAGTTGCATTCTTGGCAGAGTTGCATATATCCTACAGGACATCCTAAACATTACTTCAGTATCCTCTGCCATAGCAGCAAGGGATCAGTAATATCCTCTTGTAGATTTGAGACAGAATTTAATTTGTGTTTTAACATATTCAATTGTTTTTTGTTTATATATCTTCAATAATCTGAACTGGGAGACTTTTAAGTATTTTTCATAAACAATATATTAATCTTGACAAGCCCCTAGTGAGATTTTCTTAAATTTATAGTAGAATAAAATCAAAATATGGAGCTAGGAGACAGCTGCCTGTACTAATTTATTAGCTTCCTAAAGTCTGAAATTACAAGTAATTTTCAAACAACTTCAAGATTTTTTTCAAATTTCACTTAGGTAGATTTAAAACAACGGTATTAATAAAAATTTGATAGTATGGAGAGTGTTTATGAGAGATATATATCATTCATTTACATAGATTAATGGATGAGTCTTTCTTTAAAAAGTAGTATTTAATACCCAGCAAGTGGGTATGTACATATATATGTATACCAGCAGAAAATTAAAACCATATATACTAACTTTTAGAAGTATATTTATATGTACACATTTAATATTGTTAATGTTATATTTAATGTTATTAAAGCATAATTCATGGTTTTAATATTAATTTCATATGTATTTTAAGACTTTATTGAGCTTAATATTCCAAACATAGCAAACAGTTTATGTCAAATACCTCATTATCCATTTGTAAAAACAAGTATCTTATAATGCAGTAATTGGATAAGAAGATGTAAAGTTTGAAAACTAACTATAAAGAGAATGGCTTGCAATACATTACCTAAAATATGCCAAGGAAAAGTAGTTTTTTTCTATCTCTTTCAATTGATAAGAATCTACTGATTTTCTTATAATATCATTCCCAGTTTATAAAGGAGAGAATCATATTCTTTGAGCAAGAGCAAACATGCCATACACGTCACAAAAATCATAGGCAGAAATGTTGGTGAGATGTTCAGAGGTCCTCTAGTCCATTTTGCTACTGGATACCATTTGGCTGGCAAGCCATTGATTATGACATTTTGAGCCTGGCAGTCCGGCTAATTCTCAGCCTATCTAACAATTGATTCATCCAGCTCATGTGTCTTCAGGTTCCCAGTGAGTTCCCTGCAGGAGATGATGTCAAAAGTCTTACTAAAGGAAGGTATATTACATCCAACAACAAATGACAGCAAAGAGTAGTAAAAAGTACCTCAGTTGCCCAGTGCATACAGTAATATTTTATTGTGTTGCTCTCATATGTGTCAAACCATTCCTTCCTTTTTGTAAACAAATTAAAAGACAGTGCCTAAAAGTGAAACAAATGCATGTGCAAATGAACTCTCAACAAACCAACTGTACATGGAAGAGAAATCAAGTAATGCTGTCTCAAGATCTTTGGGATAATAACCTGAAAAGACAACAAAAAAAATATGTCTCATATAAAATATACAGAACTCTACTGTCTATGTCAAGTGAAAACCACATTTGTTTTTTTATATCTGTAATGAAGGAGCAGATTTCGGAGCAAGTTGTAAAAGTCTACAACGTTGGACCGAGGAGAAGAGCCTTCTGTTCTTCTGACCATCCAGTCACCAGCCTCATATGAAATTAATCTAGGAATGTATCTTGTTTATTGTAGTGAAGCTGTCAAGCTAAAACTTGACAAGAGGTATCTAAAAAATACTCTTTCTTGCCTATAAATATAGAACAAGATCAACTGCTTCATTAACAGAGTTACTTTCCATATGCCTCTTTCTTCCTATGTTTTTTGTTCCTATTGGTTCTGTGCAGAAGTGGTATTATTTTGGATGCCTAGAACAGGTAGTATTTGTATTGTTTTTGTACTTCTGCAGGCTAACTGATAGGCAGGTATACCATGAATGAAAGCTTTTAGAGTTCATGCCATAGACTAGTTTTATTTGACTAAAATAATCATCCACCTAACACTAATACAGTGTGCCTATCAATAAAGATCTTTTATTGGGTATTTATTTAAATGAAAGATGCTTGTCTAATCTGGCCATTTATAATTGTTTTTCAAAAATATTATGTTTTCATAGAATAAGCAACTTCCTAATGGCACCAAGCCACAATTTCTCTTTGAGGACGTACATGCACATTAGAAACATCCCTTAATTTTACATTTTAAGATTGCTAAAGGGATTTCTATCAGAACAGAAGTTGACCCTCAGACAGATATTTTTGTAGATGTACACAAGGGCGTTTGCTAATTAGTACATGATATACTATTCTCTCAAAGAGGGCATTGCATTCAAAATTCTTCCTTTTATATAGTTCCAGTTTCAAGATTTTCACATTTTTTTCCTTCAGAAAACCTAAAACTCAAACAAGTCAGAAAAATCTACTTTGCATCTACTTCTAAGAACCCAATTTTAAGGATGCAGATGAGATCTGGAGTCTTCTTTATTGATTGGAAAATTACACTGCAGCTTAAATGAAGAAGGTCACTTTTGATCATGTATACAAGTATGTAATTTGACAAAAATGTGACCTTCACTGCTCTTTTACAAAATTCTCCAGGTTTTCCTAATGAACAAAGTGTACCAATTGACTCTTCATCAAAATAGGGAAGAACACACTAACCATCTGTCACTTTGCAGAGCAGCTGCATGGAAGAAGTCTTTAATGAAGATCTCTTGCTTGGCCCTTTCTGTTGAAGTAAACCGGATGAGAAAAACTCAACAGTAGTTTACGAGATTCAACGTTTCCTTCCTGCCTGCCTTCCTTCTTCCTGCCTTCCTTTTCCTTCCTTTCTTTACCAATAATTTGCTTTCTAGTTAGTCACAAGGTTCTCTATTGTAAGACAAAACTGTCATCAGGTTTGATTACACTATGATACAGAGTTCTAAAGGCCTTGATCTAGAAACATTCCAAAGATTTTTCCTTATCAAACCACAGTACAGCCAGCTCAGTAAGATGTAATCATGTGTGCAGCTACAACCCTGCAGCTGATTACATTGATTCTAACATGTCATACTCATAATTTCAGATGTCTCCAGGCACACCCAGGTGTATGGGAGGTGTATGGGAGGAGTGGGGGATTGTGCTGCCTTTTGGATACTCCTATATGGTTATCTCCTTAGGGCCATGATACTTCCCAGATGATTTCTGGTCTTGTAAAATGTAGTAATATTCATGACACATTTTTGTTTCATAAATTAAGGCATCAGAGTTTCAGAGAGGAACAACAAACTTTGTTTACAAAAGTATCAGGAAGTGAAGAAAATATAACCTAAGCAGAGAAGCCAAAAATTTAGATTTTACCAGATAAAGTAATATGGTCGTCAAATGTACAGGAGATCAACAGGAACTGCTCGCATCTTAACTGGCAATGATCTAATGTCTCCAATGTACTTATAAATACATTTCTTTTGCTACCCTTATGGAGCAATATTTTCTGTACATTTAGATTTCTTTTTCCTCTAACTTTGCTGATCTTATTATTTCTGGAAAAGATTTCAGAAACAAACCAAAGAGTTCACAAAAAAAGTTTTTGAAGATAAAATCTTTCCACTATAAAAGAGGGAAATTTAATACCTGTATGTTTGAGGATATAAATTGGTAATCGTCTAGTGAACTGATCCTTGTTCTCAGATTACTGTACCAACCTGCTTTTGCTAGTGTCTGGGTGTGACGTCGTTGCAAAGAGGAATATCACCTAAGCAACCCTATAACGCTAAAAAGCTTATAGCTGAACTGTGTAGAAGGAAACAGATGGGGCAGTATCTGGAAATTTTATTTGTCAGATATCGCCCATCTGTTTCTCTCCCTATCTGCATGTTTTGCAGTAATATCCATTTTTAGGAAGGCAAGTCAATCTAATTCTACAGATTTGGTTTAATCTTGTGTTTTATTATTATTTTTTAATTTTTATTTTTCACAATTCATTAATGGCTGGCAGGGAAACATAAAACCCACACTGATGACTCAGCCAAATAATCTTCATTTCCATTCCATGACAGGCAAAGTTATACTTCAGGGCAAAATTAGTAGATGTTAACTTTTCATATTAATTGGATCTAACAATTTTGACAGTTTCTCACATGCAACAGACGTCCTAAATAAATGAATGATAGAAGGTATTTTTAAATGTGTTCTAAAAGTGAAACGATTATGTGTCATTTCAGACTAAGTTCTAGTTTCTTTGTAATGAGTAGCTATTAAAATCAGTAAGTCTTTTTCGGCAGCTATCTGATTCTCTGAAAATAGAGCCACAAAAGGCTTTGCAACAGGTGTATTATTTATGGAGAGTACATAAAGACTTTGATTGTAAAAATTATGGGCTGAGAAATTCTATTTGTTTTCTGCTTTATATTCTTAGCTAAACATAAGCTAACATGATGTCACTGACATTGCTCTTCTATTTTCACAGGCTCAAAATTAAAACAAAAGCCACTTAAAATAGCAGCATAGCCATAAAGGAAGCTATTAGAAGTCAAGACCAGAAATGAGTGGCACTTCCAAATGGCCCACAGAATCCAGTATCAGGCAAGACCATGATTCCCGTCTGTTCCTTGTGCGTAAGTACCAGTACTGAGGTCCTAACAGGTGAGCATTTAGCTTTTATAAGAGTTAATGATAAATAATGACAGTAAGTGGGCCGGGTATACTAATTAGTCTGACTAATTACAGGGGTGGTGAGCAAGGCAAAATGGAGGGGTTGAAACAAAATGAGCTCTATTCTGAAATGAGCTCCATGCCGATGCCATGGGTAGCTCATCAAACTGTAACAACTCTGCTCTTGACTCTAGCCTCCTCAGCATGCAGTGACTGCTATTGCTGTCATCTTCTCTTCACAGTCTTTCTTGCAAAATTATAGTTACCCTCTCTTTATTACATAGGCCCAGGCCTATCCTATCCTCCCCCTGTTCTTTTGATTATTTTTCCTTTTTTTCCCCCTAATTTTACAGGATTGCTTTCTGACCTGCAGTAATCTGCATCAGCTTTTAAACTGACAATACTCTGTGACCCTGGCAACAGAGGGCTTCACAAGAACAGTTTTCTATCAGTGTTAGATTCGTTCTTTTCTTCATGTGTCCTTTGTCTACTTTGATCTTTAATTCTGTTCTCTACTTTGATATTGATTCCTAGTCACATATCTCATTTCTTTATCCCTCATCTGTCTTTAACTTGTCTTTTGCCAGCCCCTTCCCAAACACCTGCTTTGGGTGATCATCACCCTGGCATGAGGACATCCTGGTTCCTCCTGACTTGGGTCGAAATCACAGACTGTCTCACCTTGCCCCTAAAATGGGTTAATTCTTTGATTCTTATGGTTCACATATTTCATCTCATCTTAAGTGCTGTATCTGAATCTTCTCTTTATCCTTTAAAGATAGTTTTTAATGTTTATTTTCTTTATCCTTTGATTGCAGTCCACTTAAGAACACAGGCCAGGGTTGCACGGGTTATCAAATCCAATCCCCCTGCCTTTTGCAGGCAAGTTTGTCATGGAATTACTTTCATAAATCTGCCAAGGTCTACTTTTAAATCGATTATTTCTTCCCCTCTGCTCGCCTAACAGAAGGCTGTTTCCACACCTTATGATTAGAAACTATCTTCCATTTTCCAGCCTATACTGATCTGTATCTTGCTTATGCTCTTTTCCTTTCATGACAATTCCATCCATTAACATCCCTGTTATGCTTAGAACTGTCTCACATCTTATTTTCCTAGGTTAAACAAATCAAACTCTTTTAATCTATGTGTCTCAGATAAGCTCTCCCTTCCCCAGAGGCCTCTGTTCTGTTTAAGTCTGAATAAAGTCTTCTTGAACATGCGTGATAGTAATTCCCTATGATATCCTAGGTGGGATGCAACAGTATTAATTTTCATATCTTCTCTGGAAATATTTTCCCTGGTGCTAGGCTTTATGTATCCTAGGCTCTACTTGCTTATTTCATAATTGCATCATTCTGGCGACTCGAAAATGCCTTGTGACTCACTGACTTCCACTCAGGAGTCTGGGGTTATATTCTTTATTGATTATTCTCATAAGAAACTGTTACTGATATCCCTTATTGGCATGACCCAGGATCTTACAGTGTTTAGGATCTTCTAATTTTTTATGTTTGAGTCATTGAGAACAAAAATTGTATAAACTCACACTGTATATTGGTATACATCAATGCAAAAAATTTACAAAATATACATTGATCCTCCCCAATCATATTTTATCAGCAGAATTAATTTTAAAGCCCCTCTCTTTACTGCAAAGTCATGAAAATATTAAGTCATATTGGTTCTCAGATGAGTCCTTATGTGATTTTACTCATATTTGCCTTTCAGCCCAGCACTTCCACCCTCAATACAGACTACCATTAACGCCCCTTTAGCCACTGCTTTAGCCGAAAAGCTTATCTAGCTTGTCATGGCCCTGGGTGCAGCTACAGGCTCTGCAGCCTTGCCTCCTCACTCCAACGGGTTTGGCTGCCTGTGCTCAAGGCCACTTCTGACCTGGCACAGCCATGTAACCTTGTGTCAAGCAGTGGTGACACATTTGATGTGTGAGGAAGAGCTTGGAGAAACTTCGTTGGTTTCTCCCTGCATTTAAGGAGTGGATGCTGCATTTAAGTTCAAGCCCTTGCCCCAGTCACAACCTGTTTTACATTGCAGCTGCACCTGTGCATCACTTTGCACCTCACTGATCCTGACCCTGATTTGCAGACTTGACCTCAGATCCGTCTCCCTGCTGTGAACCTGTCTGGAGATCTGTAATTTTGTTTGATCCGTGTTATGATCCCCAGATCTGCTTCTTCTGCATTCAGAGACTGCAGGAGGCCACTGCCCTGCCTGCCTCACTGGTGTCACTTCATCCTCTAAGTTGCTTCCCTTTCTGGAGCAGCCCCCTCTTGCTGCTTCTTGATACAGCTTGGCATTTTATGGTATGAAATGATTTCCTGTGGTTCAGATGTGAAAAAATTGCTGAATAAGTCTGCAGGTCTTCCTGGCATATCTTGCCTCTTGGTGCCCCCAAGCTATTTGAAGTTTATACCTCTGGTGCACAGCTAGTCAGTATTGGCTCTGATAGGTGATGAGGTACATGGGTATGCCAGTGGTGCTGCTAAACTGAAACTAGGCTGAGTTCTCACAACATATCTTCACATGAAAAACTACACAGGCTCAACAGCAGGATAAACTGATTCAAATAAAAACACAGGTAAATAATCTGTTGTATTTAATATTGGTGTAATACTGATATTTGGGGAAGTAGGAACTGCCTCTACAAGCAATCTGCTCTTGATCTCAAATTCATGGAGATCACAAGTCATGGAGATATTTTGCAGATACCTTGGATCTGAGGAGACCTTTACACAAAGCAGCAGAGGTTCCCACCTTCAGGTCTTACCTTTAGTTCCTACAATCTGCTTCTGGAGTATTACCTCAAACTCATCTGCAGCACTTGCAGCTTTTGGAGCCCTGAAAGGAATTTCTCCAGCTGGGGGAGTATGCAACTCATGCTAGTATGGCTTTTATGCAGCAGCTGCCACTACAGTTGACCAAATTCAACCAATAAATGTGTTATTAAAACCAAATGGATGTTAATGTTATCAGATCCCTACCTGTGAAACCAGCACTAAATTCTCCAAGTTACTGACATATACTTGGGGTGGAGTGTTTATCTGTTGCACTTAACAATTCACTAGGTTATTCCTCTTGCACATATACACAATTCCTTGCAGTCAAAAATTTTGACTGAAGGGAATTGCAAAGGGAGAAGCAGACTGAAGAAAGTAGTGACTGTTACTGCTGGTAGGGAAACACTTCACAGACTAAATAGTGATATTGATAAAACTGTGGATAGAGTCATAAACACTGCCTCCCTCTCTGTCCCTCCCAGCTCCCTGATTATGTATACTTGCACAACACAGCAAATAGCTGACAAGATGAAAATCGTCAAGGTAAGCCTTGAACTTGAGTTTCCCAGTAAGAAGTGCAGAAGACCACACATACATCATCTCTTGGCAAGAGGACTGGAGTATTTTCCATTGACTTATGAGTGACAAATGGCCAAGTCATACAAGAGCATTATTGTTGCTGTCCTGTGGTGGCGGAGCAGTTTCCCAAAGGCCATGGAAGCAATGAGTGTCCAGTAACAGGGCTCCCAGCAGCAGAGCTCAGGCTGTTTGGGGAGAAACCTCAGAAGTGAGCAGTCACTCTGAAGAGAAAGAACGAGTCTGCTTGGAGCAGGATGACAGGGAGAGAAACAAATTGGCTATGTGGCTGGATGCAATGATCTATTGTGTGCAAAATTCTGCATTCCTCGAATGTTGGGTTTGGAGTGACAGGCAAATTTACCAATAGAAAATGCTGTGGTTTGAGAGCTCAAATAGACAATGTACCAAACGCATGCTTATCCCTAGCCTTGCTCATTGTTGGCTACAGCAATGAGCACATAGATACTGAAGTATTTGTGTTGGGAAATGCACAGAAGTGCTTAATCTTGATGTGAATAACAAGAAAAGCTCAATTTGAAGTGCAGTGGTATAAGACTTATGAAGATGCAGGGATGAGCATCCAAGTCAGAACTGGGCTCCCAGCACAATCTTGGTTTTGTACCAGAGATACACTGTGAGTTGAGCCCAGCTCACTCTTTCTAGTAGCCTGTGATGTCCTTTCTCAGTGTGCTCACTGAGAAAGGTTGGAAGCCTTGCTGTTCCATGATGAAACCTGGTTTTTATGGACTTTTTTAATGCAATTTTTTTCCAGGAGAATTATGCAATAGTTTTTAATCCACATTTTATTTTAGTGCAAGGTTTATTTTTCCTTTATGCAGTAATATGGATTTTTTCCCTGTCATACCTGGCTAGCGCTGGCATACTACTCCTAGGCACTGCAAGAAATATGTGCTTGACTCCGTCGCAGTTCTCGTTTCCCAAGTGCCTTCTCAGAAAGCTATTTTTCTTTTCCCCCGCCACAGCACAGGTGTTTTTTCCCTCTGTCGGATAACCCGATAAAGGCTAATTTAAATGGCGAGCACGCTTCCAGGCGAGAGCGCTTCCCAGCTCCCGGGAGCGGCCGTCGGGCCGGCAGGCAGGCACGTGCCTCCCTCCTCGCGCGGCGCCTCGTGCCCGCCCGGCGCCTGGAGCCGCGCTCTTCCCCCGTCCCGGCGCCTCCGGGAAGCTCCCGACGCGCGGGCCTCAGGGGCTCCTCCCGGGCCGCGCTCCGGCCCCCTCGGTGCCCACCGGCTCCGCTCGCTCCTCGGCTATCCCGGAGCCGCGGCCGGCGGCGGGGCGGGGAGTGTGTGTGTGGGGGGGCAGGGGTGTGTCCTGCTCTCCTGCTCCCTGCCCGGGGCACCGGGGTCTCGTCTCCTCTCCTCTCCTCTCCCGGCGGCTGCGGCTCACTCGGCTGGCCGTCCCGCGGCGGGACGAGTCGGCGGCCCGGGAGTCATGGCTCGGGAAAGTTTGCCGCTGCTCCTGCTGCTGGCGGCGCTCGGCAGCCGAGGCCAGTCGCCGTCGCCGCCGCCGCAAAGAGGTACAGGGGAGCGGGGACCGCGCCTCGCCCGCCCGGCCGGACCGCGGAGGACGCGCAGGGGGAGGCGACCTTGCCACCAGCTCGGGAGTCGTGGTGGTGACGGGAGGGGCGAGAGGACAGGGACCGAGCGTGACAAGTGACCCTCAGCCTGCAGAGAGGGGACTCGGCGGGCGGCACCAGCGCTGGTACCTCGGTGGCCGGGCCGAGGAGGGGCTGCTGCCGGAGCTGCGCGGCGGCCCCGGCACATCCCGCCTCCCGCGGCTATCCCCGGCCGCTCACACACGCGCTGAATGAGCCGGTTCGGAGCAGCGCAGTGACTGGGCGCGCAGGGGGAAATCGTGTAGGTGAGGGACGGCTGGAGGACGTGACCGGGTTCCCGAAGTGTCATACCAGCGTTACGGGCTGATGTGCTGGCAGCCCTCCTCCAGCCGGGATGTGCCCGTCTGTTGGCATCTCTGTGACAGGGGAAGCTTGGTAGGCTGTGCTGAAACACGTGTGGGTTGCCTGGACTGCTTTTACTTCAGGTGGCAATTTGATGCACTTAGCCCGTCACAAAGCTTTTCTCGGTGTTAAGAACGAATCACGACTGGCATGGGAACAGAATCAGTTGTATCCTGCATGGGTAGTAAATGTCTTAGACATACCATTATCATGCATTATACAGTGTTTAGGCGTGTTGACATTAGAAGGTGTTTTTTTTCGTTTGCTTTTTCAGTGTTCTGTGGAAAGATCTAAAAGAGTGTTGCACAGGTATGGGAGAAATAAACTTTAGTCAATTTCTCAGCTCTCATAGGCAATCCTTAAAACCATTCTTCAGCCCACAGTATTCCTTCTCGTGCTTACATTTGTGCTCTTAACATTTTTAGCCTTGCTGAAATGAATTCACTTAGAAGATACTGTGGGTATGTCAAAATAAAATTAATTACAGTTCCTGGATTAACAGCTATCTTCCCTTTGACCCTGATGTCACGTTATAGGCTGAACATTATGGATTAGGAATTTTTATGGTTTAGAGTTTACTTTGGAAAACATGATGCACCGAGATTTAATGAGAAAAAGTGTCTCAAGCAGCTGACTCCTTAATATGAATTTTACTGTGTGAGAATAAATGGCAGTTGTTCAAGTATCTGTGTAGATAAAAACTCATCCAGAATTAGACTGTGCTTAGATGATGGCTTATTGGTAAACATTGAAGACTGGGATATTAAAAGCAGGGCATTTAAAGTACAGTACATCATGCATTTTCTTCTTGCTAGGTTTTTCTTTTTTTTTTTTTTACCCTAATTAATTTTTTGGTTAATACTGATTTGGCATTTCTTTTAGTATTCTCTCTCTCTCTCTCTCACACATACACACAGAGACGCTTTTAGAGAATGTCCTTTTGTTTATGCAGTATCACAGTTCTCTTTAACCTCAGCAGTGAAGGGATATGTTCATTATTTTCCTTTTAAATTAGAAGTGGGTGTGTTTAGTGTTCATCTGCTGCATCACTGATATTATAAGTGAGCTCTGGTAATTCAGTGAGGAATCCTAGGACTTTTAATTAAATGTTAATGTGGTGGTGGAACCTTCTAAACTTAACAGTTGAATTCAAGTCCTGGCCTGCCAAATTTTTATGCCATTTGCTGTCGTCTGAATTTCTTTTTAAGATCTGCTGCAGCTGCTAGGAGGTGCTAGCACTATGTAGATGTCACTGTGTTGCCCACTACAGACAAAGAAGTAATGCACTCCTCTGTAATGCAAAAAGTTAGAAAAGTCTGACTTCACTGAAGTCCTGGGGGATTTTAAACATGTACAAGAATGTTACTGGACCTATGGTTTATATCTTTAGACTTACAGCTTTTGTTTTTCCACTTGAGTGTTATTTGGTAATAAACATAACGTCGGATGCTAAGTATTGCTCACTAATCGTTAGCACCAGTTGGATGTCTGTGGACAAAATTATGTAACAGAGCTGCAACGCTTTGAAAAACAGTATTTGAGACATCACAATGAATTCCCATGTTGTTTTTTAGAACAGAACAGTTCAAGAACATTTTGCACCTCAAAGATGGGAACAGTCTGTATTTCTTTTTTTGTTTCTGTTCTTGTGGTTAATTTTTTTTTCCTTTTAAAATCGTTAGAAGACTTACTGTGGTCAGAAACCTGGAGTTAATTTCAAGCTGTTTTTTTTTTTTCCCCAGCTACACATATTATCTGTTCTCTTGTTGTTTGAAAACTAAATAGTCATGTAGAATTTCTGTCATGGTTTAACCCCAGCCGTTGACCAAGTACCACACAGCCCCTTACTCACTCCTTCAAAAGCAGGACTGGGGAGAAGATCAGACGGTAAAAGCTAGAAAACTCATGGATTGATATAAAGACAGTTAAATAGGTAAAGTAAAAGCTGTGCAGGCAAAAAAAGCAAAACAAGGAATTAATTCACTGCTTCCCTTGGGTAGGCAGGTGTTCAGCCATCCCCAGGAGAGCAGAGCCTCATCATGCACAACAGTTACTTGGGAAGACAAACACCATCAATACAAACATCTCACCCTTCCTCCTTCTTCCTCCCGCTTTATATACTGAGCATGATGTCATATGGTATGGAATATCCTTTTGGTTATTTGGGGTTATCTGTCCCAGCTGTGTCTCCTCCCAGTCTCCCATACACTCCCAGTCTTCTCTCCAGTGTGGCAGTACAAAAAGCAGAAAAGGCCTTGATTCTGTGTAAGGCCTGTTCAGCAATAACAAAAACATCTCTGTATTATCATCACTGTGTTCAACAGAAATTTAAAACACAGCCCCATATCAGCCACTGCAAAGAAAATTAACTCTACCCCAGCCAAAACCAGTGCAACTTCTCAGAAAATGAAAGAATCAAAACCAGAAAGGCATGTGAATCCTACAGCGGTTTTTCTTAAAGGTGTACATAACGTGCAGTTAAGGCAAACTGACTGATGTGCTATATAATGTTCCTTTGAATCTTGAATCTCAGCCTATTCCATGTGGAATGTGAGCAAACCAAAATAGTAGTAATTTAGAAAGTAATGTAAAATTTCTTTTGATCTTGAATTTATGCATTTATTAAAGGGTCTCAATATTTGTTATGAGAGAGAACGGAAGCTATGTATCTATGAAAGGTGTGAATAGTAGGGGCAGGGCTAAGGAACATACACTGCACAGTAACTTGATCTGTAGTGTCAGCTGCTGACATCAATGGAGATAATTCATGGAGTACAGGTGCTTTTAGCATGTGTGGAAGGAAGTGTAAGTTGACTCCAAGAGGTGATGTATATAGGATGCTTATAAAGTCAGAGTGAGATATCTCACTCAAAAGAGAAATGAGGAGTGAACATCAGCAGGGTATGACTAGTGCCAGTCTGTTAGGCAGTGGATGGTGTCAGGCAGGTCAATATTTTTAAGTCTCTCTGTAGGTGTACATTTTTTAAACAAGTTTCCAGAGAGTTTAGTTCAAAACAGTGTTCTCTGTGTTATGTTGTGACAACTAGGACTTACAAGATTCCTTTCCACATACATACATACATACCTGTGTGTATATGGTACCCAAGAGACGAGGCTAGTAGAACATAATTTTAGTATTTCAGATTCTGAGAATGAGGAATGTTGTGTAGACTTAGATTCTCTCTTTCCTGAAACAAAAAATGTCCAAAATGCTTTGTTTCTGTAATCTGTTAGAGCAAAAGTCAAGTTTTCTCTTTCTTCATAGGGATTTCTTTGGAGTAAGGTCAATTTCAAAACTAACCGATAGCACGCAGCTCTAATCTTGTAATGGAGAGCATTTCCACCATGGCTAATGGCATGTAAACATTCAAAACATTCTGCTGACTTTATTTGGAGAATAGACCTTGTAAAAGATTTAGTTGGTAAATTTGCATTCTACTTTCCCGAGAAAACAAAACAAGGTTTAGATGATTGTTTATCAGCTTGTTCTCACCTAAATAAATTTTGAATCTGTTACCCAATATCAACAAATTTGAAAACAATGAAAAAATCTTTTAAAATATAATCACTGAAAATCAATGGCTGTTTAAGAGAAAGAATTCCAAAGTACTTTAACTCCTGTGAGAAGAAAGGTAGAATTTAGCCATTATCTAACCCATTCAGTCCACGTAAGTCAACATGTGTAGAACTCTGGCTTCAAAAATATGAAGGAGAATGCATCCATTGTGGAGGGCTGGCATCTTAGAATGCGTAAAATTCTGTGTATGTTTTTCTTTAAAAAAAGGGGGTTATTTAATCATGCTTCAGGATTTTATAACAAGTAACAAGCCTTGTTCACTGAAGGTGTACTGCAATATAGTACATTCTGCGTGTTCCCTTTTCACAGTCAGTCTGTATGCTGTTTAATGCTTTGGCAGATAAATTTTTGGTGATCTGGAAATTATGATTTCTGTTACTTTATTATTATTATTTCTTTAAATGTATGTAATGCAAGACCATACTAGGTTCTAACAACTCTTTTAGCAGTATTTAGTGCTGCCTGATCATTAGAGATTAACCAGCCCCAAAATGGTGGGAGATGCTGCTCTCCAATATACGTTGTGATTGCTTTTAACTTTTTACTTCAAAGCTGTTGTCCATATCACTTTCTTACAGTTTAATAAGTGTCTGAGAAGGTGAAAGCAGGGGAATTTGATATGTGTTTCAGGTTAAGAATGTGAGAAAGGAAAACATAGTAAAGGGCCAGCCTAAGGTATTAGAAATAGGTAGAATTGCCCAGACTGACTGGAGACATGAATATGTGAGGTTTTTGTGTGCATGCTTTAGCTAGAAATAACCACAGCCAAAGCAAATGAGGTAGGCCTTGTACAAGAATGTGTGAATTTCTCCAAGCAACAAATAAGAACATAAGATGGTAAGACGCACTTTTTATTTAACCTCCTTATTATTAATTTTTCCTCTGAATTTTTTTACATGAGTCATTCTTATTAGGCTTGAAATGCTAAAGTCAGAACAGTGGTTCTTTAACCTGTTCCAAAAATCCGCTTTAAAATAATACAGCAAACAATCATTTTTAGTTAATTCAGGCTGGAGGAAGGAATCCACCCACACATGTTCTAATTTCTTATCCAGCTACTTGGACTGACAGTTTTTTGAGACTATAGTATTTTGGAATAAGAGGCAGCATGAATTCCTGGTGCAGGGTGGATTTTTCTTTTCATTTTCTTTTTCTTTTTTTCCCCCTGAAGTCCAGACTCCTCATATTTACAGATCAGGAACTGTGATAGGACACAAATACGTGCAAATGTGAACCAGTGTGCACACCTAACTATCTCCTTTTCTTTCCCAACTTTTTTTCACAGATAATAACTCCTTAATTTCTGGATATTTTTCTCCTAACCAGGAGTTCTGTCTAGAGTGTGTGAGCTCATATGTTACACACTAGCAACTCAGGCCACACTAGCAGTAATACAGACCAAATCTTGCTTACAGATGTAAAATACAGACCAATATGTTATGTTTGTTAGACTTTATATTGATTCCATCCCTTTGTTTGAAATAGGAAAGAGAATTCCTTGTGTTTGCCAATAAAGCTATTTCATGAGCTGGCTCCTGCTGATGACTAGATGTTATTTATTCTCTTTTACCAGCTACTGTAGTTGATAGCCAATTCCTAGTTTCTGTTTTTCTGCAGTTTTCATGTTTTCTTCAATCCAAAAATGTAGATAAGAGAGGTACTAGAGAAAATGGTTTTTTGGACCACTTCTGTACCGTGGGTAAGGTCGAGATTAGATACTTTTTTTATTATTTGTTTTTATTAGAAAAAATTTTGGATTTCCAGAAAAAATAACTTGGATTTTTTGAGTTTTGTACTGACAAATAATGAAGATCCCTCAGGAGTCTTGCAACGCTCCAAACAAATAACTGTTACTACTCACATTTTTTCAACAGTTCAGTCTCCATTAGTTACACCTTAGCATCACAAGGATTTTCATAGGACCCTTGCTCCCTGCCAGATTCCTCTAGCAGACATTATCTTTGAATCAGGCCTTGTAATAACATTAGACTGTAGAGCAGCTGTAGCAGTATTATGCCAGGGAACTCTTGTGAAAGCTCAGGAAGAATAATGAACATTCCTGCAGAGTGGATTATCCAAATACCATTACAATGCCTTGTTCTGTCCCAACTGACATGTGTATGTACTGCTGTCATAATTCAAGGATTTAAGATGTAATAAAAAAATTACCTGAAAGTGAACAAAATACTATATAAAATCTATTTTTATAGCTATATCAATTTTTTTTAATGGCAAATTACTGTATCTTGTTATTGTTCACCTACCCCAATAGGTGGGGGTGTTCTTTGAGGTCAATTAGGAAGAATTAGAAGGATGAATGCCTCTAAACATACTGTAATGTATTTCCTTCCCACTGCTGCAGGAAAACGGAGCAACGCTGGGGATTGACAATCAGGAGCTTTGAGGTGCAAGCAAAAGAAATCAGAACCCCTGTTTTTCTGCACACTTCCAGTGATAATGAGAGTTGATTTAGGATTTAGTTTGGTTTTCTACATATACACCCCTTAGATGAACCCTGAGAGTTTTTGGTGCCACTTTCACTCAGGCTACCTTTAGGTTTTGATGGGAGGTGCTGAATGTGGCGGTATATTACTCTTTTTATGCTAACTGCTCAACAGCTTGTAATCCTGTTCCACAGAAATGTCTGGGTAATCTCTACTGTAAAGAATTGCATTATGTGTTAACTTTCCTGGAGTTTATCCTGCACTGGGAATGCAGAACTACTGCTATACATTTATTGCTGAATAACTTTTAGACAGGGAGAAGGAATAAATAGCATTATTTTTACATATTACTATGTTTCTAAATATGTATGATATAATACTATGTGGAAGTGATAACTATTTTGTGCATTTTCTGGGCACCTCTGCAATGGTGGTAACACGATTAGTCTGGATTCCTCTGGAAGCTACAGAGCTCGATGGAGCAAGAAGAAATCCAAGCCCTTTTGAAGAGTACAAAGTAACGTGGTAAAAAATACAGGGCTTTTGAATTTGGTATGTGAAACCACCAGGAATAGAACAAGTATGTTTGTGCAAATCCCAGAGCTGGTGACTGGGATGTGGTGCACTTGCGCATCTAATTTGACTGTGTGAATTATGCATGCGTTTTTTGTCACGTCAATAAAAAGATGATTGCAGACCTTCACAAGTACATTTCTTATGTTTGGCTTTAAGCCGTCATTGGCACTACTGTATTGGTTAATATTACCTGAAAAAACAATTCTTGCTACTATTTCATCCCTGTGGGTAACTTTTTTAGTCAACTTTTATGACAGTTGTGGCAACACCCCAGTTGCGAATATAGGAATTCCAGCATGCAGTTCATGGCATGAAACAGAGTACATTTCTCATTGGTTTTTGCTTTTGGTACAATTGGAGATTATTTTCTGTTAATCATTCCTTCTCAAAGATGATTGAGCCCTCACACCAAAACGTTTTCTTTACCATGGGAAACGCCCCCCCTCCACGTTTAACTGAAAATATATTTGTAATATGCACACTGAGTTATTCTCTTAAGCACAGTGTCTTTCTACTGCTGGATACAGCCTTCTAAATTAGTTCCATTGTATTAAGATTGTGTGTTGTGTGGGTTTAGGGTCTGTAAGTGTCACTTTTGTTATGCTTATGTAGTAAATATGGGAAATATTTTCTAAATTCAGAGTGGATGGCAAGCCTTTACAGACATGCCCTGTAATCACTGATTATGCATGCAGCTTCAGCTTCTTCGCCCCACTGCAGCTTTGACATAGAGAGTAAGACAGTCATTTGCTGGGAAAAATTAATAGTTAAATGCTTGTATCAACTTCATAGCTTTCTAACTAGAGGAGACAAAGTACTGAACCTGCTTGCCATATTGGTAGGAGTTATTTAAAAATGACTTTGAAGCTCATAGTTTAATTGGTGAAAGAGCTTTTGTGGCATGTAAAAGTGATGGGGAAAGCAACAATAATAATCAACGTCATCATCTGCATCAAGAGCTTGAGTCAGTTCTTGGGGAAATGAGACACTGTCTCACAAGAATAAAGTGGAACTCAAGTTGTTAGACTGAGTTATTTGTCTGTTCATTGAGCATAAACCTTATCCTTTGGTCAGGGTTGTTACACATGATTTCAAATTCGGCTGTATTTCTTAGATGATAATACCTAAAGGAATCAATGAGTACAGCTCATTCCAATGTATTGGTTCTTCATGATGCTAACACGTCTGAAGGCTGTTTGTACAGTACCTTTGCTTCCACTTGAAATATATATTTGTCCCAAAGTATCTATTTAAAACTTCTGTGATTCAGAGGTTTTTATGTAGCTACTTGTTCTGCCAGTCTGCTTTTTGCCTGCACCTCAATTAAGTCCCATAATATCACTCAAAATAGTAAAATTGCATGTGTGCCACTATTAAGAGAGAGATCAGTGCTTGGTTTAGTATATTAGTTTGGACAGATTGCAAAACTGTGTGTGTAGTTTTTGCACAGTGTTTCTGTTTTTCATTATCTATAAAATCTGGGTTTTATTTTAGTCATTTGTGACTTTTCATTTGAACACATAGCTTACAGATACATGTAAGATTACAGAAACATGTATAGCTTGTCAGTGCTCATTTTAAAAAACATTGAGAAATACAATGTACTTTTTGAGGGGAAAAATTTGGGAGAGAGAAGACTATTTATGCCTGTCTGTAAGAATAAAAATAATTAGATGTATTGTGGGATGACTGCTAAGAAACGAAGCTTTTTTGCTTCAGGAATTAACCTTTGCTGATATGAAACCTTGTCTTTATATTCCAGGCACTTTTGGACTAAGATAGAAGTGCCATATAGGCAGAAGTTGGTATGGTGCTGGATAACATGTATAAAGTAGTTGATGAGAAAATTTGTGGTGATGAGCAAACTAATGAAAGGTACACAGTAATTTCTGATTGTGTTCAGCATTATAGAAAACATAGATAATATCCTTGGGGTTTTGATCTAAACAGCAAATACAGAAGGATAGAAATGCTGATTTGTGGAGTTATCAACTGTGGGTGTAGGATTTGTTGTTAGCATGAAAATGTTGGTGAAATCAGCTTTGATACAAATTAATTAAGGCTGAGGAGTGCTTTCAGCTCAATAGCTCTAGGAGAAATAGGTATTTGAATTTGAGGCTTATGGAAGGTTGTAAAGAATTTGGTGTGAAAATGCTGATAAAGTAATGGCATTATACTATTGATTGTTGAACAGATTATATGAACAGCCTCGTTAGAGGAGAAATAGAAGGCAGCAAATATGATGCTCATATTTAAAAAGGCCTCCCATGGTAACCTTGTAACTGTAGAGTTAGAACTGAACACAGTTGTGGACATATTAAAGTATAGAATTAGTAAAGACATGGATAAGTATGTTGTGTTGGCAAGATCCAGAGTGGTTTTTTATATTATATGGATAAACTGTCAAAGAATGTGTATTAGACATATTAATAAGGGCTATTATAGTAGACCTGGGTTTTCAGAAGAGCAGTTGAGAATATGTGTAAGTATCATAAAGTATGGTATCACAGAAAAAAAAGGAAAGAACTCAGTTTATGGAAAAATTCATAAAGGTTTTGACAAGCTATATGCCTGTCTGGGATGGAGTTAATCTTAAATTGAATTGATAGATGTGAACATTAGTTATGTTGGAAGCCATTCAGTAATTTTTTGTAATTCTTATGGTGGTCTGCTCTCCTTCACTTGACATGAAAAAGTGCAGCATTCAGCTAAACAGTTTCTTACAACTCAGTTATTAAAGGTATAGTAAGTAGCAAGTGTTCTGCCTTATCTAAGCTGCTATGACTGATCAGGAATTCCAGTTCTACAGATAATCATTTATAGACCATCAATTTTCACGTGTATCTCACCATCTCTGTGGAAGATGGGATAATTTGTAGGCAGTCTGCTTCAAAACTGGTGAAATGTGTTGTGGTTTGAATGTAGACTATGCTTTAATCATACACTTCAGTTCTGTGTATTTGTGAAACAAACCAGTTGCACATTTCTCATGCAGGAAATTCTCAGTCTCACTTTTCCTTAATTTTATTTGTAAATATTTTCATGGAAAGACTTACACCTGGAAACATGAAGAAGTGCAGCACGGAAAGTGTCACTGAACAGGCAGTTTGAATGAGTTAGGAAAAGCAAGGCTTAAGTAGGTTTATAGTTTATATAAATATAGGTTCATATATGTTGTTGCAAAGTGAAAACAACTCCTACTTTAACATGCATTATATGGACTTCAACTACTGCCTCTTTTCCTCTGCTGTAACAATTGCAGAATGACTTGGACTGGAAGGGACCTTAAAGATCATCTTGTTGCAACGCCCCTGCCATGGGCACGGACACCTTGCACTGGACCAGGTTGCTTCATGCCCCACCCAGACTGGATTTGAGCACTGACAGGGATATGGTGCTTCCACAACTTCTCTGAACAACCTGTTCCAGTGCCTCACCATCCTCACAGTAAAGAATTCCTTCTGTATATCGAAACTAAATTTCTCCTCTTTGTTTAAACTCATTACTCCTTGTCCTGTCACTACACTTCCTGATGAAGAGTCTGTCCTTGGCTTCCTTGTAGGCCCCTTCCACATGAGTTTCTATGAGGTCTCCACACAACCTTCGCTACTCTAGGCTGAACAGCACTGATGTTGCTGTTATAACAACAGAGAGTTTTCTTCCGAGTAACTGCTGCATGGGCTGTATCAGTTTTATGCCAAAGAAGCTGAGTGGCTGAGCAGTGTGTGCCTAAGATAACTTGACAGACCCCAGGGTAAAATGTGACTGTAGGAGCCTTTATACTGCTCGGGTGCATGACTTCGCACATGGTTCACAAAGGGCGGGCACTCTCTTAAGCTACTCTTGTCCCGTAGTGTAGAGTCGTTTCTGGGAATTAAAACGAAATTTAGCTGAAAGGTATGAAAATAAATACTTCCAATTATCTGAAAATTTGTTGATGAAAGAATTCATTAATTGATCTAACTATCTTTGTAATATATCATTTAGTTTCAAAATGAGTCAACATTATTAAGACAATCTAGAATGAGATGAAATTAGTTTTCTTAATGGGTTTAGTAAACTCAAGTAATTATTAAATTCCATGTTAAAAAGCCATTATATTCTGCATTGCAGACCTTTAAATCACTTCTGAAATTAGTTTAAAAATGTAGCATCTGTCTACAGTGTGACAGTTCCTGTACAATTATTTTCTAGAAGTGAAACTGAATTTATGTATTCCCTGTTAAACCAAATCCACGGAGAGTCCAATGAAACAGTTTTCTCTCAATTGCTACCTGGTTTTCCTTTATGGCTGTTAGTTGAAATATCTGAGTAAAATTGTGTGATATGTTCTCATTTTAGTGGAAAGTTAGGTGTGTTTGAAGTTGCAGTGAAATTCTTACTGGCTTCCACATGGCAAGAATTCAACTCCAAGAGGCAGCATACACTACAGAACATAACATTTTGTTCTGTCTTACTGTTCTGCTGAACATATTTGTGTGCAAGCCATTTATTTCTACAATCTGGAAGAATAAGAGGGGCCAGAGGGTCCCAGGGGTGTCAGAATGAATTGTTAAACTGAAGTATTAGCTGTAGTTGAAAACTAGGGAGTGAGAGGCTACAGAGGGCTATTAAGAAGCATTTAGTGTTGTTTCCTGTTTAAATGAGGCTATGTTTCTATCTTTGTATCAGCTCCTTTGACTCTACAAGCAGTACCTTAACAATAAACAAAAGATTTAAGATAAAGTAATCCTTGAAACGGTATGCAAGGGGAAGCCTTTAAAATTATGTATACAGATCCACAGTAGTCTCTTTTGTTAGGAATTAAGCTTATCTGTGTCGAATTTGAGATGTTTTCAGTGTATCAGCTGGGCTGAAGAAACAGCTGTTCCAAGTCTGTGAGGATCAAAATATTGACATGTCATCATATGGTACTTCTGGAATCCCACTGTTCTGTTACATAAACATTAATCACTCCTACATATGCACTTATGAGTGTATCTATGTTTTATGGAAAACGTGACAAGGGGTAATTCGAAGCAGTTATATAATTCTTTATGTACAAATAATTCTTGTAATTTTTACCAGTGCAAAGAAACTGCAGCAAAGGGTTCAGCATTTATTGGATAAAGTGTCTTAAGAAGTAAGCTCAAGGTTTTAGAGGCTAATTCTAAAAGAATTTAGATTAATTTTTATTAGCAGAGCTAATTGTATCTGACACCTTATTAGATTTTAAGGTGGATTTAATATGTAAGAGTGTATTTAGTGTTATTGGACCTAGAAAGATTTTAAGATATGATACTTCTCAGCCTTAGTTTACACTAGGAAATATAATTAGCATGAAAGTAAATGAGTATATTTGCTTTAAATTTATTTATTTGTTTTTAAATTGGCAACCACACACAAGCTGTTTTCTTCTGAATATCTTTTCAGCTTTCTCCAAACAAACCCTGAAATTTTAACCTATTTTATCTCTAGTTAATGGATGTTCTCTCTTACTAAAATCTTTACTCAATTTTTGTCCCTGGTGTGCTGTATTGTGCTTTGAAGAACTTAAGCTTCATCACGATGTGTGTTGCTCTACCTAAGAAGCAACATATATAATGTTTAGAATTACTGCATATTGCTGAGATGCATTAAAATTCCAACCAAATTAATTATCTAGGGCTTTCAGAATTTGGGGAGAATGTTGAGTGAATCTGTAGTTTTGATATTAGACTGTGGGTATGGGACTGAAATAAAGGCGATATAGTTTAAAGCAGACAGATGGCCCTTAGACATGACCTAGCTGTGGCAGTAGAGACTGTGAGGAGAAACAAATAAGGAGATTGTAGCTGTTCTGAGGCACCTTGCTTTTTAAAATAGTGTTCTTAAGAACATTCTTGACTTGAGACAAATTGTATTTCCCACCCTTGTAAGAAGCCTTTTTGTGTTCCAGTATTATTTTTCTTCTTCATCCCCTTTCTCTATGGAATGTTTCTGCCTAACTTCCATTAAATTGAAATTATTTGTATCTGTCTAGAATAGATGTGTACTTGCAAGGTGAGCTAAGCTGTTCTTTCCACATTCATAAATGATGTCTGTACACTGCTATTTCGATAAGTGCATTGTGCTTTTGATATAGTGGATGTATAATGGACTACTGAATTAATCTTAGTATTCTAGCAACATTATTAAATCTAGTAGGTTTGTGTCTTCTGCCCACAGACAAACTTATCCTTGGATCTGACAGCTTACTTGGTACAAGACCTGAAAGGGAAAGATGGGGTGTGCACACCTTGAATAATTTGTTTGTGGGTCAGTCTTCAGCCTCACAAAAAAGACTCAAGAGGATTATTTTAATAGGCCTGGAAACAGAAGTAGTTCTTCTCTTGGAAATATGTTGTTGTCTGAGAAAAACATGCATTTGTGCATCAACCTTTGTCCTCCTCAGAAGTGACAGGGTGGTTTTTTTTGTTGTTTTTTTGCCTTTTTTTTTTCTTTTGCAAAGCAAGGAGGCACTCTTGTCAGAATGTACTTTTGAAAAATAGCAACACTTCTGAAGTCAGATGCTCTATGATACTGGATAGTCTATTGTTGCATTCAGTTATTTGAAGTGTGTGATGTGGGATTATTGTTTTCCTTAAAATCTGTAATTAATCTGCTTGAGAGAATCTGGGATCAGATTTCCTTCTCAGATAGGAGTATTCAAGCACAGTATTCCAGGAAACTCCTCTGGCTGATGCTTTTTTAAGCGATGCATGCCATGATGCACAGATATATATATATTTCTCGCATATTCTGTTATTCCAGTCATGGTGAATACAAATTGTTAGCCCCACGTGTATCAGCTGTCTAGAAAAATAGTAACATGGCGAGTATGTGGTTTTAAAATGTAGTATTTGTGTTAAGGTGATCCTCAGCGGTGTGGAGAGAGTGCTGAAGCTGGCCGTAGAAGGAGTTGTGTAAATAGAGATACTGTCCTTTATTTAAGAGTGGCACACTTTCAGTGTTCTTGTTCTACAGGCTCAGTATGGGATCTTTGAAAATTATCCAGTCATTGTTTTAGAGGAATGCTTAGTGTTTGCAGAGTCAGGGCCCAGAAGGACAAGTAATGCATGAAGGACACAGAAGTTTAGTGGCCTTCTAAATCAGGTCACAGCCTATTTTTTTGCCTTTGATAACAAACTCTTGTAAACTTGATATTTGAACAACATAAGGAGGAAGTTATAAATTTAAATAAAGGTTAAAAAATAATGCCCTAGATTTGCATCTGGATTTTGTTACCAGTCTTAGAATGCTGCCCAGAGCAACAGCATGCCGCATGGGAAATCTGATAATGCTGTGAATCTTTCAACCTTATGCATTCTAATCTGAGTGTGGTTTCCTGTAGTATTGCTGATATGCCAGATAAAACAAGCTTGGATCCAAAATCAACCACTGTTATAAATGGATGCTCTCTGTTACCCTGTTTGTCCTGTAATCCGTGATTAGCTGTTCCCTATCACGAAAGGGAAAACATTATTATATTCAGTTTTGTGTGTAGACTTGCTTCCAAATGGTAAGCAATTGCTGTTTACATGACTGTTTAGTTCAAGTGCAGTTATGTTTTATTTTATGCTATGTTTATGTGCAGAAATGCTTTTATTCTAAGCATCATCTTCAGGGTAACTAACTGCTTTCATGTTTCTTCAATGGCTGTAAAACTTTTCACCATGGTGATGAAATTATAGTGATTTGGCTTCCTCAAAATAAGCTTTTTTTAATTTAGTTGAAATTATATACAATAGATTACATATGAATAATTAAACTCCAGCAGCAAAAATTAGTGTGAACAAATAAAATTAATTATTTTGCTGCTTCTGAGTACTGAATAGAATTTATGAATAAAAATACCAAGAGTTGGTCCCTTTCATTCCTTTTTCCCTGTCTGAGCAGACTTCCATCAGATGTTTAGATATGAATTCCAAAATCCACATTTCATCATTACACTGAGAGAATTTTGGTGTTTTTCTGCTCTAAAATATGTAGTATTACACAGTAGTCCCCCCCATTTCACTTAAGGATTTTCATATATGTAAAGAAACAAAAGTTTTGAGAGGAATGCTGTTCTCTTATGCTGGAAGTTTTTTTATCATTATATTTCTCTAACTCAATAAGGCATTTCAAAAACATAACCAAAAAAAAGAAAGCTACCAGAGAAACCCAAGCCACTGAGACATGAAGTTCTGGGGGAAGTATCTGTACAAGTTAACATCAGGCACGTAGCTTGATTAGGGAGATGTTCTGTCAATCATTAACAGAGTTGTTTTACTTCATACAAAATTTCAGAGTAAAAGTTTGAAGCACTCTTGATTTTTCTTCTGAGGGAGGCTTGCTCATATCTAAATAGAGAGATTAACTGCCCCAAATTTAGGGGCTTTACTTTCTTGCCTTATACCCTGGTACTGTTAGAAAAAAGGCAGGTCATGAGGAAAGAACTAATATAATTGAATAGTGGCGATTATATAATTAGCAGTTGAGACTGATACTGTTTAGATAGAAGGGCAAAGAAAGAATAGTAATGATAAAAAATGTTGGTGATGTTACAATATGTTGAAAGACTAGACTAGACTAGTCTCCATGGCTGAGAAATCATGCTTTCTTTTGTTTTCTGGGCCAATTTAATATTCAAGAATTCAGGAGAGCAGGTTGAGTAAGAAGTGTGAAAATGCCTACTCCTTCCCTCTCCTTTTCAAGTATTTTGGAATTTGGGCCAGTGTCCTAGGAGTTGAAAAGCATATATTTAAATCCTTTTGGGCAATTATGGATCAGTCCTCTGTACTGGAGCTATTTGGTTTGTTTCAAAAATATATTTCTGAAGCCTTCTTAGATGTGGAAGAGTGTCAAAATTCACAAATCATGTACTTCTTGGTAGAGGTGACAGTAACTGAAGTCTCAGAAAATACTTGTAGTATTGCTAAGAGTGAAGTTGAAATAACCAGAATTGGAACAACTCAGAAGCTGAGACCTACTCTGAAAAACTCAAAACTTGCTTTTTTTCTTTAGTGCTGTCATTTTTGAGTACTACATGTTGACCATATTTTGTCTATATCTTGCTAGAAGTACTGCAGGCAAACAAAGTTTATACAAAGACATAGAACTAAAGTTTTCAGCGGCGAAACTGGTAATAGAAACCAACTACCAATGTCTTCTGTAGCCATTTTATTACACAGCTATATTCAGTGAGAGTTAAAGACATGGTTTTAATTTGCTTTATAGCTCAGCTTTTCTGTGAAGAAATTGCATCTGTAAAATATTACTTGTAGCTGTAGTTATGGTTTAGTGAAAGTAGTTAAAGATTGCTATTATGAAAGGAAAAGGAAGCGTATTTCCAGCTTTCATTTTGAAATGCATGTAAGCCGAATTCAAGAAATAAGTATGATTGTGACTTTTGTAAACCCAAGAGAAGATAAGAGCAGGAAACCCTTGTTCCTCTCATAGTGGAACAGTGACAAAATGATAGTTTTCATCCTATAATAATTTACTTTGATCTATGTAGATAGTGCAGAAGATTCTGCATGGCCGTCAGGAAATCAAGGTCTGTAAAATATTCCATACATCAGGACTACAGTGTCGGGGAAGAAAGCATAAGAACATGGCAGATTTGATGTAGTGAGAACCACATGCCTAGGAACTCACAACAGCAGAAAGATTTTCCAATGTTATTGTGTGAAATTCACTGATTAGTTTTTTTCCAACTAATTTAATTTCTATCTTTCCGAAAAATAAGTAGCCCAAGAAATCAGAATCATATCTGGAACTTGGCTTCTGTATTTATAAGGCAAAGATAGTACCTAATACCAAGCAGTGATATCTTAAAATTGAGATTTTCTGTACTATGAGACCAGCCTTAAGGCACCCAAATTTGCAAGAGCTGGGATATAAACCAAATCTGCTAGAGCGCACATCACCAGTACACAACTTTTCATGGCTATTTCCGTACTTTTCTCTCCTCTTCCAGTGGAATCTTCACTTCCTAGGTTTTTGGAGAGCAGGGAGGGTATGGAAGACCTAATAGGTTCCTTGTAAAGACTGATTTTTAACAAGGGGTAGGTTGCCACATGTCATAAAGCTTTCTGAGGGGAAAAGAAATGAAGTTTCTTCAGTTTCTTCAGTTCTTTTATCTCCAAGGACACGGGATATGATCAGAATTTTTGAAAACGTGAGTTTATGTTGTAAAATGGAAATGTTGTGTTTCATTTGTGTGGCATGACAAACCCCAGATATTGTGAAAGGAGCAGCTGTGTGTGATCTGCATTACCTTCAGAGAATAGGTGTGGTTCATGCTTACTGCCTCCCTAGATTTGTGTGCTTCTATTTGAAAAGAACTTGGCAATCTTGTCACTGAACTTCAATAAATCAAATATAATGTAGCTGTTTTCCTTTGAGATTTTCTTGTGCTTTCTAACCTAAATCTGAGCCAACAGAAGATTCTTTGCCTCAATAGCATCAGACATGACAAACAACTGTTGTTGGGAAGTCTGCTTATCCTTTTGAGTATATGGATTGCAATTATGCATGACCCAGAGGTAAACGCTGACATTTTGTACCCTGTGGAGGGTTCTTTCAGTACATGTGGTAAGCAGGCTAGCACAATTTAAATGCCTCTTCAGCATGCTTCAGCTTTTGGCTTGTAGAGGTTTGAGGAAGAGGTTGAAAATTGGGAAAGGCAGTGTTCGTGGTTCCTTTCCTTAAACTCTCTGCAGCATATGGAACATATCTAAAGTGACCTGATAAGCAGAGAACTCTGTGAACATTTTTAATGACTGTATTAAAGCCAGATGAACTCCAGATACTTGGTTTTTAAAGCCTTTTATTAGAATTGAATTGTTTTTAATTAGGTGAAAGAGCCACAGTTCTATTTTAAAAAAATATCTAGGTCCTAGTGGGCATGATGGGCCATTGTGGACACTTGATTTACTCTTTGCACTCCTGAGAGCTTGGATGCTGTTTCAAGATTTTGGAAGCCTGCTGAATTTCTGGATCTGACTTTCTAATGTGGTCTCTTTTCATGAATGAGGGAAGCCTTAGCCTGCATACAAATGTAGTTAGGCTTAGAATTTTGAAACAGGTATGATTTTCTTCTGCAAAGAAAAAAAAAATCGGGCTTAGATGGAACAGTAATGGTCTTGGAGTCCTTCAGGCACTGGTGTTTCTGTGTTTGGCATGAAGGAAATAACAGGTGAAGACAGTCTGTCTGTTATGCTTGCATTGGAAATCAAACTCAAGAGGATTTTACCCTTAATCCTTTGACTTGTGTTGTACTTTTTAAAAAGCTATTAGATTTTGGCCTTGCAACTTATTTTCTTACACCAAAGCATGAAAAACTAATGCTGCTTACATCTTTTTTATATTGCTGTAGTTTTCTCTCTTTTTTTTCTCCATGATGGTCTTTTCCCCATCTCTACTATCTGAAATTGACTTGAAAATTATTTGTTATATAAATCCTATATTATATATTCAAATATGAGGTCCGGGAAACCATAAATCTTACTTTTTAAGCCCAGAATGTTCACTAGGCTAGATAATTCATTCCTTGAAAATGAGATTGTGAAACAGGGAGACAGTAGAAGGAACTAGGATGTTACACTGACTTCCCTGCAGATTAGGTAGTGAATTTGGGAAGATTTATCAAGATGATGCTGTAAGGCAAATCTCTGTAACTATGGGTCTGGTTTCAAGCTTTGTATTCTGCTGGACGCTGTCAGATATAGAGGGATGAGATCATTTAGTGGACCAACTAGTTTATGTAGGGAAAAATGAATTATCTTCGTGGGTGCCCAAGTCTTTGTTTAGATATGAAAAGAAGGTACCTTAATAATACCTATATCTCATCGATAGACTCAGGGAAAGAATTTTTAAGTTTCTGCACCCTGTAACAAGAAATTTTTTGAAACCCCAGTAAATTCTCATGAAATGACATTTGTGATCTGCTAATAGCCACCTTCCCTTGGTACAGAACTTGCTAATAGCCACTTTCCTTTGATGCAGAACTCGATTCAGGAAGACGTGAGAAATTACTTGCAGCTTGGGGTTGTGAGGCGTGTAGGGGAGGCAAGATCTTTAAAGAGATGAATGGCTGTAGTTTGGTGGAGAAGTAAAAATTTCAAGAACATGAACTTAGAAATCTTCTTAAAGGCTTGTGAATAATGACACAGGTCTATTATGGACAGAAGTTACCTTTATTGCATGCTGTAGATCTGTCTCAGCATTTAAGTATCAGGTATATGTGATTATTTTTCCTCTGGGTGCTATCTGGGATGTCCCATATATTTTGTCAGTATCTAAGGTACTCTCAGAAGCTTTTTTAAAAATACAAGACACTCTAACTCCATATTAAAAAAAGCAGGATAACTGTTTTTCTGTGGTCTCTGCAAAGATATATATATTCATAAAGTAAAAAATATTCAGGCTTTAAAACTCACATAATAATTTAGATTAGAATAGCTAGACTTTGTCATGGAGAATATTGAGCTACCTGTGATGTTACATAAACTGGCTTTTTGGGAGCATGGAATGACTGCAATTACAGTCAATGAAGTATTGAACATTATAGCTGAACTCCACTGAAGTTAAGCTGCATTTGACAAAGTCAACAATTCAATAGAGTACAGATAACTCTTTCCTTCCTTCCTGTATTTGAGTGGTGGTAAGTGCAGGCATGTTGTGAAAGTACAGATAAAGTGTATTTCTCTGCATGTGATCTCAGTGGTACCTCCTGTATGAAGGATAACTTGGCTGTAGTTCTGATACATGACAGCTCTGGCTCAAGCTAGGTGTGTTCATTTGTAACACGATGCATGCACAAGCAGTATTCCTGGAAATGGATATACTGTCTTAAAAGTTGTGGTGTTTTATAAAAACATGTTATTTTTAAGTAAATGTGTAAGTGTATATTTATATAATTATGTAGTAATCTATACAGAGACTTTCTGCTCAAGTATAATTTCTCTGTTAAGCACTCTATTCAAGGAATAGTGGAGATATTGTATATATTAAGCAAACTAAATTAAAATAGGATATGTGTTAGTTAAAGCCTTATCTATTTCTTGAGCAGTTCCTGTAAGTGTCAAGTACTCAGAGAATTACTGGTAGTCCACATGAAGTAATAGTATCATTAGAATATTTTAAAGACTGACAATTGTTTGCCAGTATTACATAGATTGTGAAGGTGTAGGGGAAAAAAAAAGCATGAGCAGTTAAAAGGCTGAAATCCAAGCCCTTGGATTTTGTGCTTGTCTTGTTATGAAGTGCATTGAGGCTGTGTTACTCAATCAATACCTAGCAGCCAGGTAACTAGCACAAAGCAGGTATGCTTAAAATATCATACATTTTTCAGTTCTGTTTATGGTGCAGTTTGGAATGCTGATTGCTTTGACCAGCAACTGGGAGCTTTCAGATCAGTGTCAGGGTGCCATTTTGCTGCTCTGCAGAATCAAAACTGATCATTCTACTATCTAAATCCCATTTAAGCACTACACAATTGTTTATTTTAATTAAATTGGAGGGACTTACGTATCAGCACATTGGTCTTCCTTAGTATGCTAGAAATTTTTTATCTAGGCAAAAAAACCCCAAATCTGCCCTGCTAAATATTGTGTGCTTGTTGGAATGGAAATAGAGTCAGCAGAAGGGGTCTGCCGTTCAGTCATGAGAGAAGCAGAGAAACAAATGCTGAGTGGCTTGTCTCACTGTAACGCTTCACCGAATAAATGAGCAAGTTAGAACAATTGTGTTTTAAATTTGGAAACTGCTAGAAAAGGGGTAACTTGAATTTATTTTAGTGCCTGAGGCAAGGATGATGATAGCCACATACAGAGTTAAAAAGCACTTGTTCTCTTCTGAGAAGTAGGACAAGATGAATGGAAGGACTCAAGCAACCTTTGCATGGCCCAGTTCACAAACATATAAATTCCCTTTCTGCCAGTTTACAATGTAAATTAGCGTTTACTTGGAAGATATTTTGAATGACACTTAGTTTTCGCAAACAGGTATGTCCTTGCCTTTTCTGTTCAGTTTTTAAAATATGATTATATTTTAGTCTTGATTTTGAATAGCTTTAATCAAAAGGTTGTCATTTTGAAATTTGTGTTTTGAACCTGTTTTTTCTTAAAAGCCTATTGCCTTGCAGCACACGATTTACACCTTGGAACAATATCATTGTTCTCTAATACAATTATTTTGCTATGATGTATTGTACTTTATGCGTGAAGTACAAAAATTCTTGAAGAAGCTGCAGTGTTTCTGTTCACTGCCAGATTGTGCCTTTGGATGGTTATAATTAGGAGGTACAGTTACTCTGAAATACAATTCAAGTGAAGAAGTATATACAAATTTTGAGGTTATGGTCAATTTATCAGGGCTAGTAGTCCATGTTGTCATCCACCTACCATCCAATCTATAACTTCAAGCCATTTATATTAAAGTATGATCTATGTAGTTTTTAATTTCAGGTGTTGTGAGTGATATAATTTTTCCATATGTTTCTACAAGAATTTCATTGTGTCACTTCCTTTCAATGATTTTTTTAAATACAGTAGTATATTTGCTGTTGGAAGGAAAATGTTTTTAACAGCTATTCAGTGTTATAGAAGGTCTTTCTGTTCTGCAGTTGCAGTGTTTGTCACATCTTGTAGATGATGTAACTTACTTAAATGTGCAAGTGGAATGATTGAAACTTTGCAGCAAACAAGCCAAGTGTCTGTATTTCACTTTCCTCACCTCCTGACTTCACCTTGTCTCAAAAAGTCACTCCCATACTTATGCTGGAGTACTGATATATTATTCTTTTTAACTCCCATTTTTCTTTCTGTTTTCACTAATCCCACAGGAGCTGCTGTGCATTATGGAATGTATGCGTAAGGATTGTGCCATATCTGTGTAGATTACAAGCTGTGGTTTTGCTTATCCAGTATAAAACCTAAAGGCACAAATGAAGCATTGAAGGCATCACATTATATTGTGATATCTGTAAGTGCAAATTTCAATCAAATGCCACCTGAGAAAAATATTTCATTTACTGTTTGGAAGCATTTCAAATGATTTGTGCTTGGTATTTGCATATCACAGTCAGTGGCCTTGCTGTGAAAAAGTCTTCTAGTTTGAAGTGTTCTGAAATGTTAATTGTTTGGCGTCATGCAATTACTGAGGGATCTGCTTCTGTTTAGAAATGTTACACAGAGAAAATCATTATTGTTTGGGTGATGAAATATTTAAGAGAAGAGATGGAAAATTACAAAAGAGTGGAAAACAAAATAATTCTCATTTTTCATGGTGAAGACCTGCATATATTGCATCCTTGAGCAAACTGGCTGACAAACATAATTTTAATGTTCAAACTACCCTGCTATGTCCAATATCATAATAAAAAAACCCTCAGCCTTTAGGTAACTAAGTATTCACCGAATACCTTAAGCACTTTAATGCTGTCGAGAATAAGACTGATTTATGTTTAAATTGGGTTAAAACATAATGATTGATAGTGACTTCTCTTAGAGATGGATGAAGGAGGGTAATCATTCTGCATCCTCTAGTGAAATCCAAACGATCTTTGCCACCACTACCTTGAAGGCTGACTACTTTGTAGTACAGAAAAGAATGCAGGGGAAAAAATGTGAGAGTGGAAGAGAGAGCTGTGAATGAATATGAAAAGGCACAGTGCTGAAAAATGAAATTCAGTATCTTTTTAGCACATGTAGGTGCTGACTTGCAGTCCAGATCTAAAGATTCCTGGCCTACTGCTCGATTTGTTGTGTCTGTATTGTTCTTTAGGATGAAGTTGCCATATGCAGCCATTCTTCCAAATGTCCGGTGTTAGAGGTGGTGTGTGACAGTGTCTGTTTTTTATGAAATAGGTCTGTCACTTCTCATGTGAGGGCTGAGCTTTTATCTCTGTTCAGTCAGAGATGTTTCATCTTGAAAGAGGATGTTCTATGCATCAGTATACAAAGATGGTGGAGTTAAGTAACACCTTTCCTGTTAAAGTCAGATTACCAGTCAGGTAAAGAGTATAAGTTTTTTTTGGGAAAACTGGATGATGTCTCTAGTGGTAAGGTACTTCATCTGGTAGACTGTCTCATATCTATTCCTTGCTCATATTTATTCCTTGCTTGGACTTGTAAAATATAGTTATATATTTGGTATATTTTATTCTCTGATTCTGTACTGAAAAATATAGGGATGCTCACTAAAATAAGAAGAGGACCTTAAAATTTCCTTTGGACTGGCTTTGCCTTCCATTTTTACATCCCATAGCACTCCATGTGCCTTTACAGAGAGTCAGATAGCAGAATTCATGCAGATCATCCTTTTCAGCCTCATGAGCAGAACATGATGAAAGATAGTTTTGAAAAATGAAAGATAGTTTTGGTTTACCTTTTCCTGGATTTCCAAGACTTCAGGCTTGCATTGTGGAATACAAAAGGTGGTCACCACAACTGTACCAATATTTTTGAGTGCAAGGTGTTGCCATTGTGCTGGTCCTGTGCGTGTGGCAAGCTCACAGATGAAATGGCAAATGAGACCTCTGCTTTGATCACAAAGAATGCCTACATGTGAACCCTGAACAGACCACAAAGGTATTCAGTGTCTGCTGTATTACATACTGTATGTTTGTATATTGCAAAAGAAAGAAGAACAGAGATAAAGCTTAGATCATAAAATAACTAATTTCTGTCAAATAAATCAAGAGTAATAATGATTACAAGAATGTTGACAAACCATTGGCAAAGCTGCTGAAGCATGCAAAGCTCAAGTATTGCAAGTAGGTTGGAAAGATTTGTGTTCTACCATATGTTTAAGTCTTTGCTAAAACTTATTATGATTGTCAGTATTGTTGGTCTGCTACTGAAAAGCAGGAATCAATTTCTAAGCAGCAGAAGAAAAATGCATAAATGAAGAACATCTTGCTATCAGATTCCATCCAGTCATTTGGATGAGAGAAAAAAAGTATTATTTGAGAATGAATGTAATGAAGAAAGAAAGGAGAACCATTATTGATTGAATTCTATCAAAGTATATTTAGGAAGATTATATTGACAAAAATTCTCAATTTTGTCCAAATTTAACTGTAGTAATTTGTGTTTCTTTCCAATTCTTTTAACCTACTTTTTTTCCCTATGTGATATTTTAGTGTGATCCATGGTAATGTAAACATGAAGAGTTCTAATGTACCTTTCAAAGATCCTGGTCATCCTACTACGAAGATTTTCATGTCTATGTTTTAAGACACTTCATATCTGAATAGCAATACCTCTTTTTGCTTCATAAATGACTAGAAGGGAGGCATGATGGAAGATTGCAAATCTACTGTCTTTTTGTTGCACAACTCCACAAGCCAGGTCTCAAAAAATAATGATTTTCAGTCAATACTCTTCTCATTTGGGTTGTCTTAGAAATGAAGGTTTTCTTGGGCTTTGTATTAAATGTGTCTTGGAATTGCCACCTTTAGGTGTGAGCTGCAAATTAAGAGAGGGTGTGAAGCGTAAAAAAGACCATGAAAAGTGGGCAGTACTGATTGAGCAATCTAGACAAAATGTCTGAAGTAGTTCCTGTCAGAAAAAATGTCATATGGAAGGTAGGCCGGAAGAAGGAAAGGGGTGAATAAAAGGAAAAAATTATTTGAACCTGAAAAATGAACGCTGTTTCTACTTTGAGTGAAATGTGATAAATTAATTCTACATTTAATAAGTAAATTCTATAAATTTCTTTAGGAACACAAACCAACAGCACACACCTAGAAGCTAATAGGGAAACTCTTTGTAGTTGTAAATGTAAAGTGAGAAAACCAGATGGATGAGTGCACTATTCAGACAAGAAAGCAACAAAATGCTTACCCTAGAAAGAAGAATTGATCTGTAAAGTGGTACAGTAAAAGTCAATACTCAGGTACAGAAATTAATTTCTGGAAATTGCAAGTTTACCCAGTTTGCAGCTAATGTCAGCCATTCTACCTTCAAGGTAGCTATCTTCCATGTCTTATTGAATTTAACTTTGAATAATATGAATTACTAATTTTGCATAATTAATGGTTACACAGAATTAATAAATCTATGGTTACGAAGTCCTCAAGTTTCATGAAATATCCTTTTGCAATAGAGCAAAAGCGGGGATTTTCACTTGTCTTAATATGTACATATTATACCAGTTACTGTTTTTCTTTTTTTTTATTATAACCAGTTTGTACAAATAATAAAGACTTATGTTCTCACAAAAGTTGTTATCTTGTGAGGATGCAGAGATCCCAGGGGATCCCAGGCTACCCTACCACTTTGCAAACTCTGTGGAGAGCTTCATAAATTTTATAACCAATCTTGTGTACACCATTCATTTTTCATAACAGTGGGTTTTTTTCCTGTTTTTAGGGGTTTTTAAATTTTTTTTTTCTTTTTCAGATACTGTTTTATGCTTACACAGTCTTGAATCAGAGACAAATTTTTACATGGTAGTGTGGATTTTATTCTATACAATTACACTGACCCATACCAAAAAGGGATAGGGACTCAGAGAATCGTTGCTACTTTTTGCATTGCCCGTCTTTAACTTGTGCTAGAGTGTTTTTCCTGTTTTTCTTGAATTGTGAATTTGAGCCAAACTCAGCTGATTCAGGACCATTTAACTATGTGGGTGATTATGTCAGATTGTGTCAATGGAGAAGATGCAATAAGAGAAGCTTCTGATACTCAGTAGTTCAGCAGCAGTATTTCTGCAGCAGCAGTAATTCAGCAGAGTTTTTACAATTACAAAAGCTCTGTAATTGTGAGAGCCTTTATACCTGCCTTGAAAATATTCTACATTCTGAGTTTTTGTCATCTGTTTTCCCTACTCTTCATCTATCCAACAGATTATCTGAAATTCAGGAAATATGTAAGTGTAGCCTATAAAGAAAACAAAATTTGAATTTGCAACTGAAAAATACAATGTGCAGTAGTGGGCTGCACTATGTTAACATAATTTTATATAACTACCTCACCACCTTCTTGTGGCTCTTCCGTGTTAGTGTGAAATCATAAGGCTGTATTAGAAGCCTGTCATGGCACTGGGCTTAAGAAGATTCCTTTAATAAAGAAAAATTTCAGTGCTCTGACTGTTCCACAGCAGAAATATAAATCAAAAAAAATTAAGGGTTTCAGCAAGGGCTGTTAGAGTTTGGAAGTAGTTTGATAGGACTTCCAGAGGAAAAGGGAGTTGGAAGCTTGTTTGGGACTTGGAACTAGAAGGCAGAGGAAGGAAGCCATGTGACAGTCTATGGGGCAGTCTTATCAAGGGAAGTTTTTGTATTTCTTTTGTCTTTGAGCTCGATGACCTAAGGGTCACATTCTGTTCTTAAACTGGATGTTATTTTTGATTACTATTGTGTGCTTCATGCAGATGAGCAGTGCTTTAAAATAAAATAGGGAGAAATATAATAACTGAGAAATGAGACAGTCCAGGTGCCATGTATCAATATTTGAATTCTCCCTTATTGCAGGGAAGCTGTACATGACAGCCTTCTTTAAGAGGCCTTTTGCATTTGGATGGCTTTCTTGTAATTGCATCTGACTGGGCTAGTGGATGAGGCATATGAGGTACGCAGTAATGATCTGTAGCAGAGCTGAATTTCTCCTGCAACTACATTAAAAATAACTGTTATTCAGTATGCGTCTATGTCACTATCAATATTCAAAGCTAAATTGATTTAAGTTGGTTTTGGCAGAGTAAAGAACACCCCCTTTTTAAATTCAGGTAATAATTTTTCCTCTAATGATTGTCACATTGAGCTGTTTAGGTCTTTATTCCACATGACAGCACAAAATCACGTCTACCAACAAGCAACAATAAAAAGTAATTATTTTCCAAAGAGGACATTATTTTTTATAATGTGGGAGCTTTTAAAAAGGTATTAAAAAGTCATTATCAGTTTTAGTTATCACTGGTCAACTTGTTTATGAAAAAGCTAGAATTAATATGGGTATCTGGGTTCTTCTGACTGTTCTTGTTTTCTCCAGCATACTGACTTCCTTTTGGGGATAATCTTGTATTATATTACCCGGGTTTTTTTTGTTTTTTTTTTTTAAGTGTCTGAGGCATTGCTTCCTTGCAGATTTTAAATAGCTTTTCCTGGCTGGAAGCTGTTGCAATTTGGGACAACTGAGTTTGGAGAGGCAGAGCAGAAGACAAGATCCTATGTAGCCACAATGAGGGTGATAAGAATGGGTACAACTCCTGAAGAATGGATAATGTGTATATAAATAAATGTGCAGACACACGCTAGCATACGCATGCAGCTTGACTCACAGTTCTAGGTTCTTGTCCAATCACTGTTTAGACATAAAGAACTGTGCCTCTGCTTTTCATGCAGGAGAGGTCAAAAGCCTAAATGAGAATGTTTGCAGTCACTTGCCAATCATTTGAGGCAATGCGGTACTAAAGATTGAATGTATTGCGGTATTTGTTACATTTATTCCTGCATTAGCTATGCCTGGGAGGGAAGGATTTTTTTTTTCTGTTTATTAAATGGATGCAGAGAGTTTTCTTTTTGATGTCATTAACATAAAGTACAATGTTAATATTGCTCTTAACTAATTCTTATTTACCCACAAAAATTTGTAATTTGAATTAGGTGCTTTAAGGTTGAGCAAGTCAGCTGCTTGGAAGTTACCAGCTGAAGTTCCATTTCTGCTTACTCTGTTTAAAAATGCAGTAAAAATATATCTACAAGCCTGAATAAGCACACAAGCATTGATTGCTAATGAAATAGCTTTATTTATAAATTGGAAGTCTCTTTTTTAAGCTTGGCCTAGCTACTAGCTCCGGGCCACAGGGCTTTAATCCACTCAAATGGGTAAGTGTGGGTGGTAATTTACAGAATCAAATGTTTCTGGATGTCTTCAGGATGCTGTGAAAGGATACATGATTAAATTAGATGTCTAAGCACCCTAATTGGCCTGTGGGGTACTTTTTGCATCAAAGGATGAGATACAGAGCAACTAGTGTAGGGGAATGCTGAAGCGAGGTAAGCTTTCAGTTGCTTCATTTTCAGAATCTTCTATGGAATAAACCATACCTTTGAATACAATCAGTTCATGCTTTTGTAACACATCCCACAGCAGCTCCTTCTACACTTCTCTGGGAAAGAAGGGATTCTAGACTGATGAGGTTCAATATACTCATCTCCTTTTTGGTTTCATACCTGTTTAAGGAAAGGCTATGGGAGGTGGAATTTCCTATCCCTCTTAACTCGATAGAGGAAGGCTCACAGGGAAGGGCAGATCTTGAGGTCTCTTCATGCCTTTCTTATCTTTGGGAAGTGCTTTTACAATCTGCAGTCTCTTGTAGTCATTTTGTATACCTTGATGGCCACCCTTGCTTTAGCTTTCTCAGCTTTTCTAGGAGCAATGGAGCCTTAGACAAAAAAGATACCATGATGCTGCGCTCCTCATTTGTGAGAGCTTCTGGCAGAAATGCAGATCTGTCAAAGTTTTAGCTGACAAATTTTGCTAATAAAAAACCAAAAATTAAGCTGATAACGATGACTGTTGTTGGGCCTGAGTTGCGATAAGCATCGGACCTTCGGCGGGCTCTGAATTCAGGGGGTCTGGAATTCAGTTCTCTGCTTTATTGTTATTTCATTAAATTGTAGGCTAGTACTTTGATCTGTTTTTCATTTGAGTGTCAGGTTTTTTCCCAAAAGATTTACCACGCTAAGTACCACTGCCATATACCCATTAACATTTTGTTACGGTTTTAATTTTTAAAAACACTTCTATTAAACGCATTCATCTAAGTTTCTTATTACATCTGTTTTAGCTATACTCTCTTTTCTGAGTATCCATCAAACTAAATTATTTTTGCCTTGTAACTCATTTTTATAAAATTTCTTCTGTAGTGCAGAGTTCTTTTATTTACTCCACTTTAAAAGCTTAATGGACACTCAGATTGCATGTACTTCTTTTCAGTTATAGCTGGGTAGAAGTACAAAACTATAACAAAGTAATGGAAGTCTCTTAAAACTTTTATAATTCAAAAGTTTACAAGGTTTGTTATCCATGCCAATTTTTGTTATTTTTTCTTTAAGGCAGTATATTTACAATATTACATTGAGTGGGCTCTTATCTTAAACTATGCGATTCCTTCAGGCTTATTTCCTAATTTTGTATTGCATTTCCTTATTTGAGGAGATCATTAATGCATAAAGTGGTGTTGTTACCACTCATCTGAATTTAAGAATGTGCCCCACTGTCCACCATAGTAATGTATTATAATTACTCAAGAACACAGAATTGTGTTAAAGGAGTACTTTTGAAGCAATGGTATATTGACAATAATAACCTTAGAAGACATCAAAAGCTTAATTTGGAAAGAAAGCCTGTGCTTTGGAGTGACACCTTTTCCTAATTGTTGCTGTGAAAAATGGCTGTCATTTTCACTGTTAGAAAATAAGGGCGTTGATGAACATTAAAATAATGTCAGCACTTACTCTGATATAGATCTAAGTGATGTGAAGACATGAAAATTAGTTTGTGATTGTGCATGTTTCCCTTACACTTTGGAGTTCTTGTGTGTTGCACAACTTGGGAAAAAAATCGTAAATGATGTGCTAATTCTTTCTATCCAGAAGAAAGCAGCTGTGGAACTTTATGGATAAATAATATTTCCATGTGCATCCAGCAGGAGTCAGCAGGGCTGAACTTGCTGGGAATATGTTTTGCTCAATGCATCTCAACAAAAAAGCAAAAGAACAAAATCTTAAAAACGAACATGGGATATGGAACAAATACTAAGTGAGTAGGCAGCTCTCTCAGATACTCTGTTTTTTACTCTGATTTCAGGGGTAGGATAGGAATCTACTTACCGTGACTTGCCACTACTGTGGCTGATATTCAGAGACCTCATTTTGCTGATAAACCTGCAAGTGGCAGGGTTATGTAATCACCAGAAAGTGTTTGGGAATGCCTTCTATGGCTAGTTGACTCAAAGTATTAGCTCCATTGAGAACAAACTACATGCTTTATGATTAATATACACAAGTTGTATTACAGGACCACTTTGGAGCATGGCATTAGGTTTTTTTGTTATTTTTCTTTTTGTTTTAAAAGGTATAGCAAACTTTCCACCTGATAGATAAAGTAATGGGGAGGATAAGAGACTGGGTAAATAATGTGAGGGAAAACATCTAGTAATGAGACTTCAGAATATTTGTCTCTGCCTTATTGTTGTCAGATTGTTCTCAGATTTCCCTTTCTAAAAACAGTTTTGTCTCCTCCTTACATTCTCCTAGTATATGTTTATTTTCCCCGGATTCAGAATCCAGCGAAAACAAAATCCCAAGCTCATATTTTCATGTAGAAACTTGTCTTCAGTTTAGTGATGCCAGAGTCTTAGTAACAGTTTGAAAAAAGCTTCACATTGCCTGATTTGTCTAATGCTGCTTTACAAAGATATACTGCACAGTTAATATTTCTAATAGAAAAATATGCATTTCTCACTACCAGTGTGTCACAACTGTGAAATAAATCGTTTTAATGCATTCAGATTTTATCCTTGTGAAATTCTATGGGAAGAAAATGTTAAAAAAACACCACTGCAATGTATATGACTGGGTGTTATTTCAAAGAAAACCTCATTAGATACTTGAAAAGGCATAGTTCTCTAAATGGAAAAATTAATCTCAATGTTTTAAAAAAACCTTGTTAAGAGAAATAAAAATGGCAATATAAAAAGAATACATAATAAATAAAAAAAGAAGATAACTTGTAGGAATTAATGTTTATGAGTAGATATCCGAAAGCAAAATAAATCTGTGGAGAAACGAATAATCTTTGGTATTTTGGATAAGGACAATAAAAATTCTTTGAGACAGTGAAACATCCACACACCATTGGATAGGAAATGATAAAATGATTTTTAGAACACTGCAGTATTAGCCAAACTTGAATGTCTTTGAAATGGAAAAAGCAACATTTGGAAAGTAGAAGCAAGATGGTTCAGGTAGTGGTACACAGATTAGCATTACACTAATCCAAAGAAAAGTGCTGGAGAAGAGTGATAACCAGAGACAATCAAGATGCATGATATACTTTTAGGATTAGTTAGGAAGAAATTAGCCAACAAGAAGTTAGGAAGAAATTGGCCAACAGTGCTGGAAAATAGATTCATGAAACAATGTAATAAAATGTTTGTTAGGTGATACGTTTTAAAAGCGTTGACATTTTTAGTGTTCTAAACTATTTAACTTTCTTTGAGCAATCTAACCTCATTAAAACTAGTACTCTGTAAAGACCAGTGTATCACAATTTTTATGATAACGGATACCCCAAAGAGGTCGTAAACAGAAAATCAGGTAATGAGGTTACAGCCAGGTCCAGAAGATCTTTTCTTGTTCTGAGGCTGTTTATCATCATTATAGCATATCTACAGGAAAACCTAAATTTGTTTCTAGTAAACATTACAGATATCATAAACACTGGTTAAGCAATCATTAAAATAATCAAAATCACACAGAGCTTTACAGCACAGTACAGGTTGCATGGTATCATAATCTCCCTTGAATAGGGTGTACATTTATGACCAAATGGTATAAATCATACATACATATATGTATGATTTATACATACATAAATGTGCTATACAGACCCCTTCAGAGAACTGAATTCATGCAGCAAAGAATTTAAGTGCTGTGTATGGCCAGGTGTCCATAACACACATTGGTGGCTGCAGGAGAAGTAATGTTTCTCCAGTACTTCAGGGAAAAACCAAAGGAAGAGTAGGCAGCTGGTACTGCACTGGCATTAGCATGTTTTCTTTGAAAAAGATGTTGTCTTGTTCTAGTAATGACATCTCCAAAAGATTTTTGACTAAAATTGTGTGAATTGATTTTTCAGTAACTTTTTTCCACATTAAAAGATCATCCTTTTATCTTTGGCTAAAATAAAAGTTTTACCAGTTTTTGTTTTAAAGGTTTTTAATTTCTTTGCATAATTTCAATCCTTACAGCATTTTGAAGTAAAAGAATTAATAAAATATCAAAATGATTTAGATAAGAATTAGTTCAGCAGACGTAAGGTCCTACTTTTGAAATATTTTAAGGCAAGGCAAGAGACTAGTCATGACCGTAGATTTTTCTTGGAAACATTTTCCTAGCTCAGATAGGTAATGTAATACAGGAATCTCTTTGTGGACAGGCTGGGCACTGCATGTAACTGGACTAGATAGAAATGAGTTCTCCGTGCCTTAAATTTTAGGACTTGGCATTTGTCTATCATCTAATTTTGGCATTGTCTAGAGCAATTAATGGAAATCACATTGCTTCTGAGCAGACGACGAAGAGATAATTCTGAAAGGTGCTTTTTTTTTTCCCTGTAACTTAAATATTGGGTTTTTTTAGTCTGTCTTTATGGGATTCTTTAGTCTTCTTAAGTGTTTTTTACTCTGTATATGTATATGCATTTGATTTACTTATGGAGGTAATATCACTGCCCTTTCGGACTTTTTGGGAAAACTTTTTAAAGAATACTTTGTATCTGTAACATGAGAACAGAATTTGTGAGGAGTGTTCAATTCTGCTAAATTTTCCCAATATTCTTAAGAAAAAAGAGTACTGGATAAATTTCAAGTCAGAAGAATTTCAGCCAGACTGTTTTTGTTCATGAAATTTGGATATACATTTAGGATTTGTTTTTCTAAGTCAAGCATACACAAATTTGAAAGTGCTATCTTTAGAAAAATGTTAGAGATTTTGAAAAAGTATGGGTTTTTTTTTGTTTTCAAGCAAGCTGTCAAAATAATTTAAAATGAGTGGCATTTGCTTCTCGTGAAATTTGTACAATACAAAATTCCAGTGAGAGACATGATCATGAGAGGAAAGTCCTGCTTATCCAACCTGATTTCCTTTTATGATAAAGTAAGGCACGTAGGTGATCAAGGACAGCCAGTTGTAATCTTTTTGGATTTCAGTAAAGCTTTCAGTACTGTTTCTCACAGGATCCTTCTGGACAGAAGGTCCAGCACATAGCTGGATAAACACATCATGAGATGGGTGAGCAGCTGGCTCATGGGTTGGGCACAAAGGGTTGTAGTGAATGGGGGAACATCAGAGTGGGGACCTGTCACTAGTGGAGTAACACAGGGCTCCATCCTTGGCCCTGTGCTCTTCAACATCTTCATAAATGACCTGGATACAGGACTGGAAGGGATTCTGAGCAAGTTTGCTGATGAAACTGAATTATGCGGAGCTTTTGGCTCCCTTGAGGGCAAAGAGGCCCTGCCGAGAGGCCGAGACAAATTAGAGGGCTGAGCAATCACCAACCAAATGAAGTTCGACAAAGGAAGGTGCTGGATTCTGCACCTGGGATGGGACAACCCTTGTATAGACTGGGAAACAAGAAACTGGAAAGCGTTGCTGCGGAAAGGGACGTGGGGGTCCTAGTGGATCGCACGTTGAACATGAGTCAGCAGTGCCCTGGCAGCCAGGAGGGCCAAGCGTGTCCTGGGGGGCATCAGGCACAGCATCGCCAGCCGGGCAAGGGAGGGGATTGTCCCGCTCTGCTCTGCACTGGGGCAGCCTCACCTCGAGTGCTGGGGGCAGTTTTGGGTGCCACAATGTAAGAAAGACATTAAGCCATTAGACAGTGTCCAGAGGAAGGCAACAACTACGGTGAAGGGCCTTGAGGAGAAGCTACATGATAAGTGACTTGAGGGCACTTGGTCTGTTCAGCCTGGAGGAGACCAAGGGGAGGCCTCATTGCAGTCTACACTTCCTTGTGAGGAGAAGAGGAGGGACAGACGCTGATCTCTTCTCTGTGTTGCCCAGTGCCGGGACCTCAGGGAATGGCCTGGAGTTGTGTTGGGGAGGATTAGCTTAGGTATTAGAAAAATGTTTTTCACTCAGAGGGTGGTTGGGCACTGAACAGGCTCCCCAGGGAAGTGGTCACAGCACCAAGCCTGACAGAGTTCAGAATATGTTTGGACAATGCTCTCAGGCACATGGTGTGACTCTTGGGGGTGTCCTGTGCTGGGCCAGGAGCTGGACTCAAAGATCCTGATGGATCCCTTCCAACTCAACATACTCTGTGATTCTGTGATGATTGGTAAATGATAAGGGCCAAATTAAGCTAGGGTGTCTGTTGTAGAGATCAGTTATGAGAGTGCCTTTATGGAATTTGATCTGCTGCTTGTCCTCCTGCGAAATAATCCTACTGTGCCAGAAATTCTTGTAAGCAGGAGCCTAAGTTGAATTGAATCAAACTTAGATCTTTTATACAAATACTAGTTATTTGTATTGCAGCTGAAAGATGGTGAATCTGTCATTCAGCTGTTGTTTAGCAATTTACTATGAATTATTTATTATTCTGATATCTCTGTTCTTTTTCTGATATATGGGAAAATTGCTGGTGAAATGCAAGTGTATTTATGCAAATAGAAACTTGAGTTAGATTAACTCACTGGGATATGTATTCTGTAACAATAGCATGTTGTGTGGGTTTTTTTATTTTTTCTAAGTCAGAATTAAATAGATGTTTTTCCCCTGAATTCCGTTGTTTATGTTCAGTAAGGCAGGTAGATGGTTACAGGGAGGGTATGTGCTGTCTTCTATGAAGCATGTGGTGCAGTAAACTAGACATAGGGAGATTTCTGTGATCTTTCTATGTACTTCTTAAGTATTTTTTCTAACTCTAGAGAAAATGCTGTATATTTTTAATCTGGCTCCTTAATTTTTCCCAATTCATTTTTTGAACCAGTTATACAAATCTTTCAAACAAAGCACATGCTGCTTACTTAAAATACTTGCAAAGCTACCTATGCCTTTGAGGTGGGACTACTCATTCCGTGTGAGGATGTGTGTCACTACCTTCTCTCTCAAATGCACCCAGGAAAACTGCCCATTCTTTTTGTTAGGATGCAAAGGAATGGTTTGGGGCATAAGGAAATGACTTAATGCTGTGTCCGGGGAAATTCTGCTTGGATGTTAGGAGAGTTCTTCACTGAGAGGTTGGTCAAGCACTGGCACAAGCTCCCTAGGAAGTAGTCATTGTCCAAAGCCTGAGTATTCAAGAAGTGCTTGGAAAATGCTCTTAGGTATGTGGTTTAACTTCTAGGTTGCCCTGTGTGTAATCAGGAGTTGGACCAGATGATCCTTGTGGATTCCTTCCAATTTAGGATATTCTGTGATTCTGTGATTTGATCATAGATCCTTTTAACCTTTTAATTTGGACTCTTCTTAACCTATTTTCCTTTCAGTTGTTTTCTGTGGTTTTATAGGTATCACACTGAAACTATACACAGCCTCTCTCCCTCCTTTATTCTAATTTTCCTACTTAATTGATGAAGTAGTGTATTGTTTAACTAGTTTTTGATTGATTGCATAATTTGATTGTTGGTTGTTTCTTATTTAAAAGGTGGAAGAGAAATGTCATTCACATAATTAATTTTTAAAGTTACTCCTCTCTCTGGCTCATACTTCAGTTGATTTTTTTTCCTTTGTTAGCTAGAATGTTACCATATTTCATAAGAGGCAAATAAAGAAAAAATAATCACATATGCATCTGCTAATGTTACAATGCTACAGAAGTCATCTCATCCCCAGTGACTGCTGAAATGCAAACAAAGCATAAATACCGTAAAGAACAAAATTATGAATTTATATGTGCATGAAGTGCCATGGTTAAATGCCATATGAAATTTGGATAACATTATGAAAGTGCAGAGCACCATGTTCAGAGTATCTACTGATTCTGTCAAACTAGGCCTGAAATGAGAAAATAAGGATCTTCCAAAGAAGATAAGAGAAGAGTGGGGAGGAAGAGGCTCTGGTTTAAGCTTGATCATACAGTACAAATGATGTAGGGGACATAAGTTGCACAAAATGACCTTGCACCCTTAAAAAAATGCAGTTTGCCCATTCACGTCACTGTGGCTCCTGCTGAAGCAAAGCCAAACTTGCACCACTCAAAATTATGCTATTAAAGTGGGAGATCTGCTAATTATACTTTGGAAGTCTGGAGAAATCCTGTACTGAATGCGGAAAAACTCTTTGGCTTAATATCTGAACTCTTAAAAAGTAACCTTACGTTAGAATTGTTACATTAAAATATCTTCTTTCAAATGCATTTTACAGAAAGTCTAGACAGTGAGATACCCAGAATGTGTAAGTACATCCAGCTTCTCTATGCAAAGTCTCAAAATGTTACACATTTTGGATTTTGCAGAATCCCTATGAATTATGAAATTATTGTCTTTAGATAAGATAGCTAAATTCTGCAAGAGAAGTTAAATTACTTGGTCAGTTTTGAAGATCATACTTTGTCAGTTGTTCAAGGCCATGCAATGAATCACTGAAGATTAAAGGCTAAAACTGCTTAATCTTGAGTGTTTGTTGCTCACTCTGTCAACTGGGTAGGATTTTCAAGGAGATACTGATAGAAATATTTTAATCTGTTTGTAGAGCATATCAAATAAGTCAAATGATGATGATGACGACAAAATAATATCTCTTCAAAGCATTAGCAAAGCAGCAACTTATGTGTCACTAGGGTCATAATGCTTGCCTGTTTAATCCAGGTACGCTTTCAGTGTTACTGAGAAGTATGCAAATTATTAGCAGCCATTGGCTTAAAGGCAAGAATAAAAATAATAGTTAAATGATTATATTTTGATTTATGAAACAATTATCGAAATGCTATCAGTATGAGGCTTTGGAAAGTTCATTATTAGAATGTTGAATGTATCGAGGTACAGAGCTGACGGACCACAATCCACTGGGGTGGTTTAAGTTCAGCATGCTATTAGCTTAATTTAGGTAAACCCCAGGTATTTTTAGTTTTTGCATGGGTGTCAGAAGTAGGAATAAAGAAGTAACATGTTCTTCAGTTTATTTTTTTGTGCATGTAAGGATTTCAGATCACAAATAACTAAATTCAGGGTGGTTCAGTTCACAGCTGTTTAAATATTTTTTGTTTTGTTCATTTTTTTTTATAATTGACAATTAAAAGATTAATTAATTGTATACAGATTAATATTTCCCTCTAATATAAAGAAATCCCCCTTGAAAACTACTTCTCTTCTAAAGGGCTGCCAAATCCAAGTTTTTACTGGAGCCACTAAATTACATGTGTGTGTTACTATAGTAAATAACCAAAAGGAAGTCTAAACATGAATCTTCAGAATACTTGCATCAGCCTAATCTGGTAAAGGCTTCCCAGTGAGCTCCTTTTAAGTATTTTAGAAGTATTCAAGTTGAGTTTTCATGTACAGCATGACACATCAGTTGTATACTCACTCTAGTCTCTGTAGCGATTTTTGCCACTATGGCTTTCTCCCTTCAAAACCACCTCCCTTTCTCAGCATATAGAATGTGTAACACTGGAAATGAGCCTTTAAAAGCTGGAAACTAGAGTTCAGGTCTTCAGAAAAGGGTTATGAGTTAACCACATTCATCTGTTTGCAATACAATCTTCTGTTTCCTGGTCGCATCCTGTTTGTTTTTTATTACTGGGTATTACGAAAGTGTAAGATTTTTCCAGACTTCTTTTGCTCCTCAGATGTGGTCTTTTGTCTTATTGCTTTCCATTTGTACCCTGCCTTGAACAAAAAAAGTGACTATTTTCCTTCTTCATGATTTCATGTTCTCTTGATAATACGCTCTATAATAGTATTTAGTACTAAAGCATTACGTAACTAAAGGAAGTGAGAGTCCTCTACCAACTCAGGCTGTGAAAGGTATTACCTTCAGCCAGTAAATGGAGTTACAAACAGTTTTTAAGCAAAAATTTTCCATTAACGTTCTGTGCCCATGAGACATTTGGAGTACAATCTTTTCTCCAAATACATGAAACCACAGCTGGAATCTTCAGAAATTTTTGCTGCAAAACTTTAACTGCCCTCTTTTCTGCTTATTAAGGTGTGCACAGATAAAGAGGAAGTATGCATGAACAAGATGATAGCTGGTTATCTTTTCAATATGGCATCAAAGGCATGTCCTTTATAGGTCTGCGTTAAGATAGAGCTATACTTTGGGAAAGTAATCATTAACACTGACAAAACAATTTATCTTGGCCAAACTTGGTTTTGGTACCCACAGAAGTGTTCTGACATGCAGAAATTTCTACTAAAATTTTAATCCAAGGCATAAAAATCTTTTGTTTGTTTCAGAGATGAGTTTTAATTACTTAAACATTTTTCCAAGTGATACAATAAGAAGTTTGTTGAATACTATCACTTAGCTTCTTAATGGTATGTGTTTACTTTTGTTCTTTTATAGATATTTTTTGTTCTTTTATAGATTTTCTCAAGTCGTGGTCCTAATGGAATGAAAAATGTAAAAAAGCTATTGCAAAATACCACTCTTTTTGTAGGACCTTTGCAGGCATCTGGAGTCCTTTTGTCTGAACAGACCATCTTGATTTTTATCTGGACTTCTAATCATTTTGCTTGTCTTCTGAAAATCAGTTCTTTTTTTAAAGTGCAGTGTCAAAACGAAACTATTGCTTGGGTCTTGTCTTGGACAATCTTTTATTGTTTTTACTGCTGTTTTTAACTTCCAGCTATTAATAAAACTTCTGATATGAATTACTGAGACCTTAGAGCTGGACGTGCTATACGTCTGATGAGGTGCCATGGAATGAGGATCACCCTTTTTGTAACTACGTTACATGAGGTGTCATGATCTGAGGTCCATTGCAGTTCCTATATGATTTCTACAGAACTGTTACTCAGTAATTGTGCCCATTCCTGTGTTTGTGGAGCTGCTTATTACTCTGGCATAAGTTTTGAATTTTCTGGATCTCAAGCTCTGCTTTTCAGACTTCTATAGCTGCTGAAGAGCTTCTAAACCTGTTTTCCAGACTGTGCTATGGTAATAAGCATACTCTTTGTTCTATTTCTATCATTAATAAGCATATTAAATAGTTTTGAATGTGGAACAGAATTTGCATGCAGAATATTGCTTCTTGTATCCTTCTGTCTCCTAGAATTTAGCCACATATAAAGTAATTTGAGTATTTTCTGAACCATCATGATTTTTCTCTGAAATTCATTTTCTTAATTTAGCAAGAAATACATGCAGATAAACAGCTTCTAAACTTCATCCACCTTCCTTTTCCCTCATGGCATTGTAGTGACCTTTAATTAGAAGACAGTCAATTACTGTTCTAAGGGGAGGAAGTGTGAAATCATTTAAGTCCGTCCATTGTAAGAAAAGGGCAAGACTGTATGCTGACGTGGAAGAACACTTCCCAAAAAGCTATAGTGGTATTTGACTGTTGAGATGTTAGAGAAATTATTTACAATCTTGGGTATGAGAAAATGAGAACCTTAGAGCAAGAAGATTCTTTTCCTGAAAAAAATGTAATCCTTGTGAAGATTAGGCATGACTAAAAAAAGAATTCTTTTCCAACCTCCTAATATTTTGATAGCCTGCACTAGGGTCAGCAGAGATTCGTTTAGTTAACATGGATAATGTTTGAAAAACTAAACATTTGCAAAAAATATTCTATGCTATTGATCATTTAAGTTGTTCTTACCTACCAAGCACAAAAGCAAATGCTGTTTCCAAATGAAATATTGTGATCCCTAATTTGTGATTCTTACGCCAGATGATGTCAGCATACTTACTTGATTTGTGTTCTTTTTATGTGTTTGCAGAATTTGGAGGTCTTTTGTCCTAGTGACATTAAAAAAAAACAAACAAACAAACCCAAGCTGGGGCAAGAAACTTCTATACAAATTAATGTAGCTGTATTAGAGTTCAGATGATCCTCATGTTAGGTGACTACACCAAAGAATTAAATTCAATATAAAAGTGAGACTTAGCATTTTTTTAATTAGCCCTAAATATTAGCAGCTTTTTTTATTGGACCAGAATAGTTGACTTGGTTTGTTTTGATTTTTTTAAATAGTATTTTTAGTAGCTAGTTTGAGTTTATCCAGGTGAACAAAACAGTAAATATATATGTTTAAAAGTAGATGTGAAAGACCGGTGGTGACAGTCCAACCCTGTTACCACATTACTTATTTTTTCTGTACTTTTGTCTGTACTTTTGTTTGTACAAAGGACCCACAAAACTGGTGCTTTTATTCATAGGTGCAGTTTGAGACCTAGCATGAAATGGTAAGGGAACTACTCTGGAAAGGCTTATTTTTGTGGCTAATGCATTTGATGTTGCCATGCAATTGGAGGAACTGCACTTTTTTTTTTTTCTTTTTTGTACACACAGCAAATCAGATTTTATAAAAGTACTTAGATGCTCTCCTAGCCTGCTTATACTTCGTACGCATGTCACTTTTTAACCCTAAAATCTTTGCTTTTCTTCTCGCTCTAAGCTCCATTAATCCTGATCTTGCAAACAGGCCACACCTCCAGCAAAGATGCAGAAGTTCGGCGTTCTTGCTTTCCTTTACAGGTACTCCAGAGTCACCTCAGTGTGCACTTTCAGGAGCTGTCTCATGCCAAAATGCAGTGGTGACTGCCATTTTATTTTACACAGAGCACCTTACACAAAGGCTTTTCTGGGGTGAAAGCCTCCGGCTGCTCTTATTGAGTGTATAAAGAAATGACTCGCTAGGATTTGAGGAAAGAAAAAGCTATGATCATAGTTTGACATTAGTTGAAGACTTTTCAGATACTGATCCAATTACTGCAGTAAAGTGATTTAGGTCACTTTTCATCACTGTATCCAAGTGTACACTTTACTTTAAACATAGGCTTAATTTCATTGCCTTCAGTGGAACTGAAGCAAGCATTAAGTGTTCTTTGGATTTAAAGCCAATTCCTGTACACTGCTGATAAACTACAGAAGTAAAAAACTAGCTGTGGCTGTGCAGTAATCCTGATACAACTAGGTTGATATCAGTCATGCTGCATCAAGAATTCATTTGGTTTGCAGTCTCACTGGCAACCACAGTTTTTTCTTATTAATACTGTTAGTAGATGATAGTTAAATGTGTCTGATTGAAGACAGTACTGAAATAACTTCGAGCTGTACCTGAGTCAGTGTCTGGCCACGTTCCTTCCTGTGTATAGGCTTCTTCCTCTTATTGAGCCCCAGAAACAAAAATATCTGTAAGAAAGAAATTTTAATTTCCAGTTCCAGGTGAACTGATGAATGCTGGCAAATGCTAGTCCTGTGAGTACTGTTACTGTCCACTGGTACCTCTTTGTGTCTAGTAAATCTGACTTAGGATCCTGTCATGCAGCATTCTTTGAGTTAGTAATTTTTAATTACTCATTAAAAAAAGACATTAAAGGGTAAAACTGTCACACTGTAGTGAAATTTGTTCTAATTTCCATAAAACAGTCACATGAAATTTATTTTTTCCACTTTTCATATCTGCAATTGCTTTTTCTCAAGATCAAGTTCTACACGGTGTCCAATTGCACACAACTATGTTTCTATAAGCAATAAAACAGGCTTATACTTGTCTATTCTTGTTTTACACTAGTCTCAAATCTTAAATTTAGCTTAAAGCTGGCAGTTCCCTATCTTTTAAAAATCAGTTCCAGTGTCAGTTGTTTTGTTATTATTATTTTTTTATCATTTTGCTATTCTCATAATACATCGTATTATTTGAAATAAGATCTCGTCTTACAGGAAACACTTCACGTTATTAAAGGTTCATTTTTAGACATAGATAAGCTACCCTATGTTTAGAATTACTGTATGGGCTACATACAGTCTATGTAGCTTTTACTAGTTTATTTTGGTCTAGTTGATTTCCAGAAATTTTCTAAATGTTCGTTTAAGGTCACAGTAGTACTAGGAGTGTGAATGAGATATAGACCCATTATGCCTGATGCCTGTACCAGAAGCAATAGCTATCAAATCTTACTCTGCCATAAGAATTCAGTCTCTTCAGAAATTTGGGTACCTTCCCAAAAGCTATCCCTGGGATTCAATCATATATTTGTACATGTTTCTTTTAAGTTCATGGCTGCATAAATAAATAAAAATGTGCCATTAATTATGTATTAATGTTTCCTGGTTTACACTTATGAAAAATGTAAGGCACTACCGTTACCCAGATAAATTTTCCTTTCATTTGTGACAGGAACCTTACAGAAAAGAAGTTTTGGAAATCCCTGATGGTAATTCCCTCAGCCTTTGTAGGATTAACCTTTTGTCTTTCCCAGTTCCTACCTTTTCTCTTTTCTTAGACTTTGATTGATTCTGGTGCTTCTAGTAGTTATTTATAATCTAAATCTTTTGTCTCAATTTATTTGTTGGCACATTCTAGGGACAGTAAGTTAGTGTTTTATTTACTTTTCAGCAGTGAATTTCAGCCAAAGCCTTTGAGGAACACAGGGATGTTTTCTTTAGCTGTCACGGGCTTGGTATAGTTCTGTGTTGTTGAAACAGCTAAATGGCTGTTTAATATAAAGAGAAACAACCAGCTCAGCTATTGGCAGCAGTGTTCCCAGATTATGAGACAACTCAGTACAACTGCACCACTGCTGGTAGCTGAGGTAGTTTAAGCAGGGGTAACTCTGGTAGTCCTCGGTGGCCTTGTGTATGCAGGCATACCGTAAATTGCCTTACACTCTGTTTTTATTTTCCTTGATTTAAATTCAAGAAAAGAGATGCTGTTCCCTTATTGCATAGGAAATCATAAGTTAAGGCCATGAGCCTGACTGATATATGCAAAGTGTTTTGTGACTTTGAGCATGTAAATTATATGAAGGGCAAGCTATTCATCCTCACAATTTCTTTTGGCCTTGGAGTATTTATAGAGGCTCCCTGTGGAGCTGTACTGTCAAGCATCCCCCAGCTGGGGAACAGCTTATGAAAGGTTCTCTGAGGACTATGTATGCACACTGAAAACTCATTAATAGTCATATGCAGTCCTAGAAGCAAGACTATTCCTGTGTCCTTTCTTCATCTGGAAAAATCTTTGGGTTTATTTCTTTCATAGTGGCATCTCCTCCTTTGGAGCATTTTTTTTGTTAATGCTCAAGGTTGGCTTCAAAAGGGACTAAGTGTCATAGAGCTCGTTAGTTTAATGTGTAACAAAATTATTGTCTCAAAATAGGTGTTCAGAGTCAATCCTCTACTGGATACTCAGCTGTTTGTAAGCGCTGCAGTACAGAACATAAAAAACACCTGGATGTGCGAAGAACAAAGCCATAACTAGGAAATGTGGAAGACTGAAATTTGAAATTCTATGGCAGGGGCAAGGTTTTATGCACAGACTAAATAATGGGTCAGAATAAAAATGCAGAGTTATTATGTAAAGTCATAACAGTCCCTGACTGGGCTGATTCCGTACTGCTTCTGTCAGCAGAATCTCCTCCTGGGTCTTTGAATGATGGTGCTGCAACAGTGCGAACACCATGTTTGTCCTCTGATCTTTGAATTGTTCTGTGGAGTCTTTGAGTTGTTCTGTAGAGCTGAGCTGCATAATTTCTTTGGATCGTCGTTTTTCTTCTATATGCAGCATTTCATTTAGTGATCTATTCATGGTAAGTATTTACTCCTCTGTTTCCATTCCATATCCATTGCAAGGGTTTTTACATCATAGCCAGTGATTCATAACTTAGGATGTAATTCTGTGAAATCTTTCGTTGTCATTTTATGAGTTATGGATTTATATTTTCATCTGCCTGAGGACCCGATTAAGACTTTTCTGTCCCCAGATTCATGGTTCAACTCTGTGTGCATTTGAGATCTGGCTGGGACTGTGTTTTGAGTGCCTATCTTGATGGTGAATATGGTGGTGGTGCTAGGTAGATGGTTGGACTTTGGTTTGCTGAGTTGTTTTTTTTTCTTTATTGTGTACTGGTGGAGTGCTCTGTTGTATATCTGCCACTGATTATGCATTTAGAAAGATCAGGACTTGCTGATAATGTACAACATACCACTTCAGAGCATTCAAGCTCTCAAAAAACTTCAGGAAAATTAATGAGAATGGTCTAAGTAATTCTAGCATCTTGGTTAGGATGGTCTATCCAAGCAGCAAGGTGGGGAAAAAAATTAGAGATTCATCTAGAATGGGGTCCTGGTGTTCACCTTCCATCCTGACATCTTGTTGTCTTCAAGAGACATAACATGATACAGTAGACATGAAATTTCTACTGTCATGAATGTCTAAGATGAATTCTATAATGCTCTAAGATGAAGAAAGCCTTTCTATTTTCATTCTGAATTTACATTAAATTTGAAGCTGTGCAATCATCTGACTTTCCCAGGTGAATTTGAGTGTTCTTAAAATTTTGACCACCAGCATATACTCATGAGCACCTTTTCATATACTTAGAAGTGGGTGAAGTTGGTGTGGAGGCAAAGTGAGCATCTTTTGCTTCTTGCACAGTATAAAAAGAAATCCGCATGGTGTTCTGAAGGATCATCCTGAAGAACTTTCCTATAGGGTGAAATGAAATAACAAATCTGCAGGTTACCAGGAGGTCTGAGTACTAAAACAATTACTAAGAAGATCCCTCTAAAATCAGGGGTCCCAGGAGAGATGCACTTTTTTCAGAGAAGACATTGACTTTCTTCTTGTGAAAGAAAGTTACATTAGAAGGTTGTTGTCCAGCTAGCTTGACAGACAACATCTGGTCTCTCTGGTGGGTGGCAAAACACACAAGTATTTTGTTTTACTCTGTTAGTAGCTATGAATAGCCATGTGTTCTGTCCTGGTGCAGCCTATTCTGTTGCAGCCTATTCTGTTGCAGCCATGGGAGAAGTAGTGATACAAGAGAAAACTTTTTTATTTTACTTCACTTTTTATTGTTAGTGTCTTTTAATGATGTCCAGGGCCGTGCAATATGTGAGAAACTGCCCTTATGCTGCCGTTCTGCCTCACTGCAGAATAATGAATGTCGTATCTGAGGATTCAGAGCCTGCCTGCAGCAAATCTAGTCAAAGGCAAGATGCTCTAATAAAGCTTCAACCCTAGGTTTTAAGCTACAAACCCATGTGTTTAGGAGCAGTACTCTCTGTCACTGGAATAAGCAAATTATTCCTGCTCCTGAAGGTTCAAAACGGGGAATGCTGATTTGAGTATTTACATTCTCTGTCCTGCAGCTTATGTGGTGGTGTTTCTTCCCAGGGCTCAACTTTTCTCTGAGCTATAGACTTTGGTAAAAAGTCTTGTTCTTCCACTTTTTAATTACTTTCTATGCTTCTGCCTTTTGACACTTTGTATGTTGATTCTTTAGACCAAGACAGTTTTTCCGTTTTCTGGTACAAACCTTAGAATATCAACAAGAAACAAAAATAACAAAAATGAAAAGCAACTTTCCAGATAATACTTCGTAATTTTTTTGAACAAATGGTAAGGCTTACAAGAAATTATGAGCTCTAGTAGTTATTACCAGTCTACTTGTGCATATTATAATTCATAAAATAGTTATTTAAACCAACTAATATGACTGTACTTTTTATGTTCTTTTTTTAAAAAATTAAAATAACTACTTACTCTCATATTCCATTTTCCAGGAAAAGGGAACAAAGAACAGTAACAGAGTAGTTAACTTTACTACTCTGTATCATAATGAATTAGTTTGGAAAAAATGAGGAATATAATTTCATTTTAGTCATAGCAAATGTTTGCCTAGAAATGCTGTTCCAGCTGATGTTGTCTTAATAACCCTCATAGTGTGCTATGGTTTCTTTCTGAAGCCTGCAGACTGAAGGAGCGTTGTTACACCATTAGCACCTGTATTTTGGATGAGTTCGTCCATTTGAATGTTTCCTGACTTTTCATTTCCTAGTAGGACCTTATCCCTAAGGGATAAGAGACAGTGGGTTGTGTTAGGTGAAGCATAGGAAGCGTATGTTTGTTGAGCTCTTCAACGTATCTGGTAAAGGCATTACACATGTAGGGGAAAAATAAGCTTCTTTATACGCTGTGCCAAAAATCAGGGAAGTAATCAGATTTCATGTAAACAGCGTCATGGCCATCTGCAGTATCCCTCTCTGGTTATTGCACATGTGCTTTGCTTTAGACAGTCACTTCAGTCTTCCTGTTTAAAAAAACCGCACATTTTCCTTGCATCCCCAATTATCTCTAAGGACATTAAACTGAGTTTTCATGCGCCTGCAAGACCACAACTTTTCTGTTTTCAGGGCTGCAGCAGATGTTGTTTCTAGGGCTTCAAGAATGCAAACGTGAAAGAGAAATTCAGTCTTAAAGTATTTGGCAGGATTTTATTTTTTTTTAATTAACATTAATGTAATATTAGTGAAAGATTTTAAACTGACAGCTCTGGTAATTAATTGCTGCTAACTAGGTCTGATCCAAAGGCTGTCACTGCTTTAAAGGAGCTTTGGAATTAGGTTTTATGATGCCCATTGTGGTCATCCACTGCACTGATCTGATCTCACGTAGTGCATTTTGGTTACAGTGATTATTTAAAAAAAACAGTCATGGTGTTTTTTGGGTGGTTTTTTTGGTTTTTTTTTTAATTTTTGGTGCATTTCGCTCAAGTTTTCCAAGTAGATTTGACAATACATTAAGAGTTAAGTTTCTGTGGATGAGAATTGAAATTCTGTGGTTAGAAGGGAAAAAAAATTGAAAGTATTGAAGAATGGGAGAGATAACCGAGTTCCTCTGTCAACAGGAATAAATTCTTAAGTAATGGGTACTTGCTATGACTGAAATAACCACCAGGCTCCTGTCCAGACTGCGTACTGCAGGCTGCTTGAACAGATACTGGATCAGGGACTGGTTTTGTCCACTGGCTCTAAAGAAAACTGGAACCTGAAATCTGTGGATGGAGTCACACATTGCTTCTTTGAATTCAAAATACATGGTATATTTCAATTATTAAGTTACTAATTAAGTAAGGAAGTAAGTAAGCAATGTGAATAAATGCTTGTATCAAAAAAAAATAGGTTAGCCTGAGGTGAAAGCAGAAGTGATTAGGATGATGTATGTCTAAGGCTGAGAAACTCTGTCCATATCTCTCCTTTGTTCAATTTTTGTGCCCATTTTGGTGTTCTAGTGACTATTTGTAATCAAAGAAGAACATCCTGCTTTTTTTTTTTTTTTCTGGGTGTGTAATGTCATCCAATCTCAGCATGAAATCCTAAGTTTGTTTTCATGTACTTTCTGAAAAGAAAATAATTTTTTTACTTTTCTGTACTGTTCACATTCTAATTCAGAGCATTTGGTACTGGAGCATGTTGAGAATTTTCAGTTTGATTAGAAGCACAGCAAACTGTTGCAGGGGAGCAGGAAACTCTATGTTTCTAGAGGTTTCTCTGTCACTCACTGCGAAATATTTTGCCTTTGAAAAAGCTTTACCATGTTCTTAATTTCATTTCCTTTGATGCTCTTAGTTTCAAGAAACTTCTCTATTTCAATAGCAATATTTTAAATAATTGTCCTCTAGCAAGATATAACGAAAATTACTTATTTTTGCTTAAAAAAAATTATCTTGTTAAATTCAACACACTTGAGTTGTTATTGATTTTGTAGGTTCTATACACAACTGAAAAATATAGAGAATTTTCTTTTATCACGTTTGTTTAGTTAATATTAGGTTAGTACAGTTCTATTCTTACTTACATACTAAAACTCATCTTCCTATTCAACAGATCAGTGCTAGTGCAATGCAAACACTTCTGAATACTAAAAGTCATTTTGAATTCAGTAAATAATGCTGTGGCCAAATTCTAAATTCATAATTTTACTGGAGCTAAGAATCACATTTGGATACTCATTGCAGCTTACTGAATAAATGGTCGAACACACATTTGATTGGCAATGTAAGTCTGATTCTTCCAAGGTCAAAATTTTCTCCTCTAGAAAGAAAATGAAGAGCTAGGTCTTTGAATTAGGAATGCAAATGTTAAAATAAAGCAAAATTAACACTCCAACTTCAACTCTGCTGGGAGACAGCTGTGGTTTAAGGGGGATAGGACCATTCATTCTTCAGTTTCTTGATTTGTGTTACATGAAAATATGCAAAATGGAATTTCAGGTGTTTCTGAATTGGTTTTGACTCCAAAATTTCTACAATTCTTACAGAAAGGAAAGGGTAAGTCTCTTGCATAAATCAGCTACAAAGGGAAAAGATGCTAGATGCTCTTCTGTGTGCTAGACATCTGCAAACATAAACATGAATTTCTAATTTCATCATCTCTGTAATCTGACATAATTTCTACATTTCCTTCTTGTCTATGGGATTTTCCTCTTGTTCTGTAGAATCTTAGAGCTTAAGTCTTACAATTTGCTTTTTGGGTTCTCCTGTTAAATCAGTGAAGAACCATTTTCAGCAGTGCTCTCTCCTTTCTTATTCGTTCAGTAGAAAGGACTGCTTCATAGACTGAACATGGGTTTATTTCTTGTAACTTTTTATTTTATACTGTTTGTCCAAAGGGAACCTATTCTGACATGAGAGCCCTTGGGATGTAAGTGTTAAAGCAGCTCCATGAGGAAAGACCTGAACAAGTTTTTTTATCTCATGTCAATTAAAATGAAGCAGACATGAGGTGGCTGCAAGATGTTTTAACCTCAAGCTATTGGATTCCATTTCCAAATTACACTGTAGCTTAATCACAAGAACCAGGCGCTTGCTGCAGCCAGTCATGTTTTAGATGAGTTTTCTGTTGTGTTCTAGTTTTCTGCAGGGCTAGCTGGGGGTGCCCATGTTACTGTTACAGAGCATAAATTGCTTTCCTGAACTTTGGGACTCGCTTTAGTAGAGTTTGAAGCACTACAGGATTTTAAATGTAAAAGTATTAATATTTCACTGTAGTTGAGAAACTGTCTCACTTCCCCATCTGTGTAGCATATTCCACAAATTAATTACTTGGCAGGTCTGAAATACCTGTTTTTATTAAGCATTCAAAGACAGAATATCACATTTTATTCTTTTGAAGTAAATCACAGAGCACTACCTGTATCTCACTGCTCATTCCTCCCTCACCAACCCCATTTATTCGTAACCTATTTCATCCTTTTTTGATTTATGTGTGTTACATGTGTATGGCCATGAATACAAAATGTATCCCTATGAATGTAAATAGGTCAATTGCTTGTGCAGATTTGGTTAAAAAAAATTGATACCTTTTTAGATTCTTGTCTGTAGAAATCAGGTGTAAAATATAGACCCACCAAAAGTGACAGTATTGCTATCAGGTTAAATGCCTTGAAGGCTCTGCAGGTTCTCTAGTTTAATGGTCAGGACTAAGTCCTTTCTCATGAGAGTTACCTTTGAAAGACATTGGGAGTGGTAGGCAGATAATGCCTTTTTTTTTTTTTAATGTAAGTAAATTTACACATAGTCAATATTCTTATTCAGATGTGTTTTGAGCCTATGTAGCTGTTACTTCCCTTATCATTTCATATTTCCCTTTTGATTACTGAAAGTAAACTAGCTTCCCTATAATTTCTTTGTATGCTATTAGTAAATGAATTTTTAGTTGTAGATATGTCACTTGCAAAGTAATATTCTGGTGTAACTCTATTATCAAGCAACACTAAAACCTAAAAATGACATGAAAAATAAAGTTAGAAATTGATACGGTGGGAGGTCAGCTGAGAAACATCGTTATGTACTCTCAGGCATTCCTGAAAATACATTGGATATATGCAGTGGCAGAATCCTTTTCGTGTTCAAGGACACCTTCTTTCGGTGTTCACTCTTCTCTGTGTTCAAGGACTCAAGTGCTGTATCATCTGCATGGACAGTTTGCAGTTCTTGAGCAATAGGGCTCAGAAATGTGTCACTTTGGTCTGTCACAGATGACATGATCATTATTTTGGATAATAATAAATAGTATTTTGAGAGGCTGTGTTTTTGAAGAAACCTTCCTCTAAAGAGGCAGCTGAAGTTAGGGAAGTCAAATTCATCTTTAGCTCAGAAGTCTGTTCGATGTCAGATACTGTCCAGTAGTATTTGACTGTTTCTAGGTTTCTGACATTTGGAGGTAATTTCCGAGAGACGCATGAACCTTATTAAAGATCCTGGAGTGGTTTATATCTGAGATGAATGGAAACTGTATGTTTGGTAAACAGATATTCCAGTTTGGGGGTTTGGTTTTTTGCTTGCTTGTTGCTTTTTTTATTGTGATATTGTATTAATACAGAAGGTGGGATTCACAGTGTGAATTGACACCTGGGATAAGGTGTGTTAGTGTCTGTAAATATGCTTTGTAAACCTGCTGTAACCACTGAGCCTTCAAGGAACCCCTGCTCACCCCAGGAGACAGACTGATAAATTACCTTTCCAGGAGCTGACTAAGCTTCTGCTGTGGTATTTCTACACTAGCCGTTTTGTTAGGAGAAACTGTGCTGTTTCAAAGTGCTGTCTCCATTTACTGTGTTTTATTCTCAAAGCAGTCTTTCTAAACCTTAAGCTCTTCCCTAAATCTGTTCCAGTCCCATTAAGACCTAAATCAATGAGTGGACAACTCAATTAACAAGATTTTGTAGCACATACATCTAATGTGCCTGTGCTAACAGAGGGCTCTTAAATTCTTTTGCAGTACAGTGAAGCAGACCTGTGTGCCTCAGTGCCATTCATTCTTTTCAGACCAGCAGCCTTCTGCTCCTGCTTATTCTTCATTCTTCCACCCTTCTGGTTGGAAGATTCTTTCCTTCTTGGAAATCCTACCATACCTTCTGTTGGCATGTTGAACTTTAATCCTATTATTTATTTCCTGGTTTTGATTACTTTGATTTCAGTCTCTTAAAAAAATCAGGTGAAATGGTCTCGAGGAAGTGACTGTTGATAAATCTGTGCCATTTCTCTAGTTGCAAAATAATCAGGATATCAGAATGTTTCTAAACTTTTATATGCCACTGCGAAAAGACTAGCAAACAATGCTGTATAAAATTCAAGGTGAAGAAGATAGCTACAGGAGGAGTGTCACGCAGCAGGCATAGACCAAGTAGGAAGAGTTTTAAGGGATCTTTGGATTGAAACACAGCTGTGAACTTGTTGCTTATTTGAAGTAACAGATAGTGGATATTGTGTGAGAATATGAAGATTTCTGGAGTTCTGCGGTGCTGCTCTGTGGTCCCTATCCTTAGCTCTCACAGGATGCCACTGTGAGGGTATATTGTAAGATACATTTTTGGCCTGCTATACTTCCTGGCAGGTGTCACCTTTGCACCAGCATTCCTTGATTCCAGCTAGGTAAGCATACTGCTTCTCTGAATATGTCTTTTAACTAGGAACAGTGCTGATGAATTAGGGCATTCAGCTACCAACTGTGAACTTAAAATGCAGTCCTGGTCTAGCTGCAGGATCTGTTTTTTTCCTGTGGTGCTGTGAGCTGTGGAATATATCTTCTCCATAGTCACCAGCTACATCAAAACCTGTTTGTTCAGAAAAAAGCAACTGAATGCTTAAGGCACACATGGCAATACAGCCCTTCTAGACTTTATAATGACCTGCTTTGGACCCTTTTAGATGCCTTTCATTTTAACATCCTGTGGGAATATTTTGACAGAGAAGAATCTGTATGTTTTGGGATACAGTGATGTGAAGAAGCTGGTGAGTCTGGGAGTTGTCAGTGTCCCCTGCTGCTTCTTTTAAATTTGGAAGAGAAGCTCCCTTTTAGTACCAGTCTGAAGAAGAGGCCTGATGGAAATGGTACAGAGTGGTAACAGACCTTTCAGGAATGATTTAATTGAAGAGAAGGGTTCATTATTTCCTGCTGGTTAGCTGAACTCTGGGGCCATGTGAACAAGGGCACTTGTATTTAAAATAATCTAACATTTCCTAAAATACACAGATTTCTCCTCCTCTCAGCAGGGCAACACCAGGCCCCTGATTTACTCCCAGAATTATTTCAGGAAATATTCTTTAGCATTGTATGTATATTATAAAAGGCAAATGAATGGGAAAAAGTCCTGGCATCTGTGAAGTTAGTGGGAGATTGATTTCAAAGGAGTCAAAGTTCAGCACAGTTGCAATCCTAGGGTAAACAAGGAGGTGAGTTCCTCAGTTTACGATAATTTTTAATGGGTTTATCTGAATTTAATAATTGAAAAGTCACAGCTGTTTTAAAAGATGCTGCCTATCATCCAGAATTGTGTTTTCTGTTGGCATGAGTAACTACAAGTGCAATTGCTGCCGTTTGTTCCCTATTGCTTTGAAACATTTTTTTCCCTTTCTTCCATGCATTTATAGTGGCTCAGCTTCCCATGGTGATGCCAGATCTGTTTGGAAATTGAGTCACAACCATCTCATGATTGACTTCTTTTGGTATTACAAGATAGATTGGTTTTTTGGGGTTTTTTTAGAAATTCTTGGGTGAATACTGTTCATTTTTGATTTTTTTTGAAAGTGTTTTACAAACATAAGCAATGAATGTAAACATCTCTCTAAAACTGAAAATCTTGGCCACCTTAAGAAATAAAATTTTTAGCCACATCTCCCAAATGCTGTAAGCCTCTAAATATAATCTTCATCATGTATCAACTCTGTCTGTGGATTTGATGCAAATATCTTTCATTATAGAAGTACTGGCATTTTTCCCTCAGGAAAAATCTAGAAAAATCATGGCAAAAAGTGCTATATTAGTTTAGACATTTAGTTCAAATATTAAGTGGGATAACATGTAGTTAGGCTTATCCTGACTTCTTGCCTATTGGTTCAAAAGAACTTTCTGGCTGTCTTGATGAAAGAGGACATTCCTATACTGAAAACAAAGCAAAGCAAATAATTGCTGTACTCCTCTCAACAACCCAGCAATTCAAAATTCTTTAGAGATCTTAACATAAAGTTTTATTTATTGTTTCTTCCTCATCTTAAAAGTTGTATGCTTACCATATGTTGAAAAAGTATAATTGCCCAGAAATCTAATAGTAGTGAAGATATATGTACCTTTTATTGTATTTCAAACTGGAATCAGTAACAGTGGCTATCAGAATCAAACAAGAATAATTTCAAGTACTGATGCCCTTTTCTGGGGATGAACTGTATTTCTTGACTGTCTAACAGAAGTTACGAAATATGTTTGTAATGTAGGAGGCACTATGTGAAATATCTAACACTGTGATATCAAGATGGTTAGGTTAGGGTAACAGTGCCCTGGCATTGACTGTTTTCACAGGAAGATAAATCTAGGGTGATAAAAGGAGAGCTAAAATACATCTAGTAATTTCTCCTTGTTAAAAAAATTTTGTTTCTTCTTTTGTTGTTTTACATGTGAGAAGTTATGAGATTAGCAGCTCATTACTAACAAGGCAGATTTCTGGAAGATATGTATGAAAACCTTTTTTTTTTCTTTCCTGAGGATGAGGTATTACCTCAGCATTACAAATTAGAATTTTTTTCTTATGACATTTGCATTGAAGGGTTCATAAATAGCATGTAGTATGTTGATAGTGGCAACTCTTGACAGCTATCACAAATGGATGACTGAAAGTATAGATATTAGTCTTTCTAGGGTATATATATGTCTGCAGTGGAAGACACTGGCATTTGTAAAAAGTAGTGTGCTCTCTAGGCTCTTCCCTGAGAATTTGACAGGCACAAACCCACTGGTACCTTGGTACAGCTAACTGTGGAAATAATTGTGGAATCTGAGAAAGCAGTTCTTTCAACGTTAATATCTATTGTTTACTTCTCATCTGCTGCAATGAAACTGCAAAGTAAAGGGCATGAAATGAGATTTTTGCTTTTCCTCTAAATTAAGAAGTAGGAAGATTCCTAGCGTCTGTGATGTGCTTTGAATATCTAACATGTAACTGCACAAATAGGAGAAGTTTTACATGTCTGTTACAGAGCTCAGTGTAACATGATCAGTTTACAAATACAAATCTGCGTAGTTTTGCCTTTGAATATCACTTATCTACAAAGCTATTACTTCAGCAATATCCAGTCAGTTCCTTCTTTTCTTTTAGCAAGAGCAGGTAAGATTGGCAGTGAAATTGGCTGTGATAATTAGTTGATTTTTTTTTTTGTCATCTAGAGGATAGGATGATGGAATTTAAGTGTAATGCATTACACTATGTGGGTTTTATTCACCTCTTAGCAGACAGTGATGATGTTGTCAGGTCTCATGGAAAATTCTGAAGCTGCTTAAAACAAATTTTCTGGAAACTTCTGTCAGGAATCCAAACTTCTGTATAAAACATATGTGTCAGGCAAAAATATACAGGATGGCTGAACATTAAAAGTAAAGCTGAATATGATTGAATACTTAGTTTTGTTATTTCTTGGATTGGGTAAGGAGCATCTGTGTCACCTGAAATATTTGTATTGTGTTACTGGCATATCATCTGCTATGGAGCACTAATTACAATCTGCTGCTGCAGTGACCACAAGCAAGTGGAGATGCTCAGGCACTGTCAACTTACATGATCAGTGTCACTTTGGTTACTTTTGATGAATGATTTTGAAGATAGAAGACAAGCTGGTCAATTTTCTTGAAAGCTTCTACAAAAGTGATTGCATGTACTGTCAGTTTATTAATTACACGTTTCATGTAATCTAACCATTGCTGTATACTCTATTACTGTGCTAGAGCTGAGCTGTCTTTTTAGACTGCATACCCAGCCTGGGCCATGTATTTTGATCAAGTACTACACTTCCCCTCTCCATAAAAACTAGATACTCCACAGATCTGGTTGCTTTTTCTGTCTTCAGGAGGCATGAGAAGGAGGATCTAGGAAATTACAGGCTGTTGAGTCTCATGTGAATCCCTGGGAAGTTGAGGCATAAACCATTTCCCAGGGTGGAAGCCATTTCCAAGTATTTAAAGGATGAGAAAGTAGTTGGGAGTGGTCAGCATGGATTTGTGAAGGAGAAATGCTTAACCGATCTGATAGCCTCCTCCAACAGGATATCTGCTTCAGTGGATGAGGGGACAGCAGTTGACATTGTTTGTCTTAATTTAAACAAGACTTTTTTCAATGTCTTCCCTATCATCCCGTTTTATAAGCAGATGAAATATAGGCTTTCTAAGTGGCGGTGACGTAGACTGAAAACAGATTGAGCTGTTGGGCTGAAAGGATGGCTGTAGGCAGGTTGTTAGTGAAGGGTCAGTGTTGGAGCCAATACTGTGATCTCTTTGCTAATGGTCTGTATGATGGGGTAGAGTTCGCCCTCAGCAAGTTACAAAACTGGACATCATGGTTGATACAGGTGGTTGTGCAGCCATTCAGAGGGACAGGCTGACCTTGACAAGCTGTGGAAATGGGCTGACAAGAACCTTATGAAGTTCAGGGAGGCCTGGTGGTCAGGAAGTTGCAAATGTGCCAGCCAAGCGTCCCTTGGTTCTGGCCAGGATGGGGGGCTTAATTTTTTGCGGTAATAGGAGGGGATATGGCTAGACCCCAGAGGTTATTCTGTAACACCTCAAGGCATTGCTGGGGGTGGGAGAAAGGAACTCCTCCAGGGAGAAGTCTTTCCTGCTGGTTGAGGAAACATGGTGGGGGAAGCCATCTGGTATTGTTTATTATTGGTGTTTTTTTTGTTTTTTTTATTCTCCATGTGACTCGTTTCTTTTCTTGTACCCTCTGTCATTAGTATTGTCACTGCTATCATTTGTTTTCCTGTCTCATTGCTGTTGCCAGTAAATTTTTCTTATCTTAACCTGTAATCTTTGCCTTTTGTGCCTCCAATTCTCTCCAGCCACCTGCCAGAGGGAGAGGGAAAGGGGAGTGAGTGGCAGTGTGAGAGCACTAAGTTTCAGAATACCATTCCTAAACTATGACAGCCTTATTTGGCAGCCAGTGTAGGGCTCGAAGGGTTGAGATAACAACAGATAACATGCCCAGAGCGTGTTGGAAACAACTTTGATTTAACCATTTGTTGAAGTAGGTAGGAAGCCACTGGTCACGATATTGCTTGGTCTGTTCCTGTGGGTGTGGTACATAACCCTGTATATTTTTCTGTATATGCACTGTGTGTCCATTATAGTGCTCTTTTTCAGAGCAGGGAGAGGGATCAGGAAGGTTTTTTACTGTACTGGGAGATACCAGTTTATGATATGGTAACATCAAGGGCAATGAGGATCATTTGGGATGTGTATTCAGTGTTGCTCTCGTACCCTTCCCTCGGGTACTATGTTTGGGACACCATTAATAATCAGTCTGGGGCGGAGGGGGAAACGGGAGAGGATCATTTTCCCCAGCTTTTCACGCACTCTTCGTCCTTCAGGCCCATTACAAAAACTTTTGGCAGATTATTTGAAGGACAATTGCTATGGCAGTTCCAGAGAGGAGCAGAGCTGTGCGGTGTGCTGGGCCCTGGCTACTCTTTATCAGACACCGCTGGTCACTAGACAGCACCCTCAAGGCAGGAGGAGGAAAGCAGAACAGCAGGCACTGTGGCCACTCAGACTGCAGCTGAACCAGGGGAACAGCACATGCTGGTAGCAGTCGCCCCTACACAGAAGAAGAAATCCAAGACAAAATCAGTTCACATAGTGAGGGACGAAGAGGAAGTAGGGCCCTCAGAACAGGAGGAAGAGGCAGGGACAGAGATAATCAGGGTTCCCTGTCCCTGGGAGAGCTGCAAGGTACGCGAAAATATTTCAGCCGCCAGTCGGGAGAGCCCCTGGTGACCTGCGTGCTCTCATGCTGGGATATTGTGGCCCGGGATATGAAATCTCAGATTTTTTTCAAAGTGAATCACACTTAACCGGTTTTCTTGTAATTCCTTGACTTCTTGAAGTAATTTGATATTTAAAATAAATATTCAAGCAGCATCGAATGTAGACTGCTTGTGTGTGTTGCAGTTTCACCCACTCTGGTTTTATTAGCATTAGCCATACACTTGTACGTAAATAGTGTGAGATTTGTTAGTGCAATTACTATTAAATCCCAGAAGAAGGAAATTCTCTAAGTGTTACGGCAGCATTTTTCTCATCTAACTCAGACAAGAATTAGACATCTCCTTAGTACGATTCAGCCTGCTTGTATTAGCTACTTAGGAGGTATCTCTTGAGGGGCATAATTAATTCTGCCTATTGACAGAGCTTAACTGAAAAAGACCTAATATTTGTGCAGATAACTCTACCTCTCTGTCTTCTGTGGAAATTTAGTTTTGAAAAGTTGATTTATGCAGAAAACAAAGAAGGAAAATTTGAAAATGGTGTCCTCTAGCATCACTCTGCATCTGGAGACAGGCTGTTTTAATTATATTTAGACACAGAGCACTTGAAAAATGGATATTCATCTATGAAAATGGTGCTAAACTGAGAAATATAAAAATATTTATATACTTTGCTTTTTGAATATTTGGGGAAGTCACTTCGATGTTACTTTTTCAGCTGCACAACTGTGTTTGTGTGATGGAAAATATCACACAGAACTTGCAAAATTGCACTAATTGACAAGTAGTATTGGGCCTATTGGAATATTGAAACAATTATAAGATAAATATATATTTGATTATGTGGTTCTTAGTTCCAGTGAGAGAAGGGAGATTGTGTCAGTTGAAGAGGTTGATTTAGTCTCCTTGGACTATGCCTTTCATCAAAATAATGCTAGAGCTTTAGAAAAAAAAACAGGGTGAAAATTTGTGTGGGCTGTTGGTTTGTTTAGATTTACATATTTATAGCGCTGTCTTGACTGACTGGTTTCTGGGTCCCCACAGCGTGCATGCCTGACAAGCTGAACAATAAAGTCTGATTGCTAACAAGGTTGAAGACCTTTGAGAGAATGCCTAGCTGGGAAGAGTGAAGATATAACAAGGCTGTGTAACACCCCTTAACAACTCTGACCACATAATGTATTGCATATTAGCATTACAAATCAGGTCATTCTGTGAAAATCCTCAGAACTTTTTATTAATCATAGTATTTTATTGTCAGGAATATAACAATTGCTTTTTTAATGTGTTTAATTTGCAAGATCAAAGCACCAGTTAAATAAATGAAGAGTTGTTTGCATCTCATTTTGGTTTTAGGAGAATACCTAACTTTAAGAAATCTAATTTTTTCTCTCTTCTCTTATGGAAATTATGCATGTCAGCCACTATAACAGGATTCTACTCTAAGCTTCCACATGAGGTCAAAGATAGATTCCTTTATGAAAGTACTTTTTATTAATAGTGCTAGAGTTCCAGTTTTTGTTTGCAACATTTCTTATGGAATTAGAATAATTGGAACAATTTTAAAGTGAAGTTCAGAGAATTTTACATCAGTCTTGCATTATTAGATATTTAATATTGAGAACAATCCCTTTGTTAGATACAGAATTGATATTTACATGGGCTTTGATTTCTTGTTGTCTGTTAGTGTTATTCAAGGAAAGCCTTGAAGCACAAAGAGTTAACTTAAAAAATAATTTTGATGGTAAGTTATGAGTCATTTTTAGCTGGCTTTGGATTGCAAGTGAGCATGATCTAGGACTTAATGAAACTCAAGACACCATTTTCAAAAATGTTTTGTGTGTTCTGTATTCATCTCACTGCCTATCAGTTGCATTCAGCCTTCAGAGGAAGATCTTTGCTGTAGCTTCCCTACAAATCTCATAAAATGTGTAGCTGTAATAACTGTAATTATGGTAGGATGTACTTTGTTAATCTTACAGTAAGGTTTCGTCTCCCAACTAAGTTTCTGTAGGATATTAAAAGTAATATTAAAAATGCTGCAGTTGTTCTGCCTGCCAGACTGTAATGGTGAAGGAGACAAAATTGATTCCAGTTCATGGCATGGTGTTCCAATGTTACTCAGCAGCACCTGTTGGCTGACAGCTGTTCAGGATTATTCCAGGTTTATTAGTCATGAACAAGATAACAATAACAGCAAGTAAGTTTTCAAGTAGCTACTCAGGAAGTTTGTCTAAAAGATGTAAGTCTTGTTTTATCTGGATAATTTTTAATGTTAAATTAGAAGCATCATACAGTCACAGACCAAGGTATCTAGTAAATGTATGCAGTCTTCCTACATATACCAAAATCTCTTCCTCTGGGCTGGATCACATGGGGGTGAGGAAAAATCAGAATTAACTACGGCAAAAAAACCCAGAAATGCTTTTCCGACATGGAAGTTCTCAGCCTAGATGGAAGTGAAGCACAATTGCTTTGGGTAATTCCTTACCGTATCTATGCCTTGAATATGTAAGGATTTTGTTTGGTCAGTAATTTGTGTATCAGAGGTAGTCTTCATGATGCAATTTCAGAGATGTTTTCAGAAGCTTGGAGAGTAACTAGGGGCCAAATCTCTCTTTTCTATTTTGAATATGAGTGTTAACTGCTAGAAGGTCACAAACAAAGTCAGAACTTTCATGGTTCTGGTGGAGTCTTAGTATGTTTGCAGGAACTGAAAGAGAAATGTTGCTGAGTAAGAGCTGGTTATGCTACTTCGTTTAAAGAAATGAAATCAAGCCTCTTTGCCTGGAAGAAACTCCAAAGCTGGATCTCATGCTGTGCTTTGTGGACTGGCTAATAGTGATATGTTCATAAAATGTAGAAAAAGCCCCACATCTCATGGCTTAATAAAATTGTACTAGGTTTTCTTTTTTATTAACTTTTTTTGGTAGGAAGGTGATATTTTTGTACTGCTAGAAGTTGAGAAATGCCTGTTTAGTTTTCTGCAAGACCACATCTGTTCTTGCTCATTTTACATCCTTCTTGAATAGCCCATTCTTCTGCCACTAAATTGTTTTCTTGTTAGCCAAGTCTAGAAATCCTAAGACATAAAATGTCTCTTCCTTAAGAATAACTTTAACTAACTTCATTCATCATTTTAATGACAAGCTACTCACTAAATCTCTGTTACTTATTTAAAGGTCTTCACCCTTGTCACTTGCCTGTGGGAATGTTTGAAAAGACCTCAAATGTGAAAAATAATCTTTGAATTTTTTTATATTTCAGTTGCCTTCCATTCCCACGCCCCTTTTGTATTCCTCCAAAGTAATTTTATCTTTTTACTCCCTTGACTTGGCCAGCTTTTATATGATTAGTCTTTATCTGGTAGCTATTCTGTATGTAAATGAACAAAAGTTCTTTTGTGCTATGTCCAGTTCACCATTCAAGTCTCTTAAAACGTTTTGCACTACTGCCTTTGAGCAAGAAAAAAGTCTCACTAGGAACCAAAATAATGTTCTGCAGCTTTTAGACCTTCAGTTTTAACAGAATTCCTATTAATGTGATTAAGTATTGTGAATATTACCAGACAACAGAAGGAAGCTGGAGATTTTTGGGTTGAGGTGTTACAGACAGACTACAGAGAGTACACTCACTCTATTTGGAACTAGTAACTTTGCAGCAAACTAGAATTGCATCGCAATTTTGAGGGTGGTCTTTCCTTGCTCAATTTTTACAAAACCCTTCGTAGGTTGAAGTCTGTAGTCACAGCAAGGAAGAGGGAAGAGTGCAAGGCTACACTACTTGGGTGGTAGTGCCAGCCACCCATCTGAGGTAAATGACATGCCATTACTGACAACGAATGTGTTTGTAAACTGCAAGGCTTCTGGCATGGATGAATTTCTGAAAAGAGTGTGCTTAAGCATAGATGGGAGTGTGCCAGTGCTGACAGTGTTGAATTGTTGTCCTGGTGGAATTGTGCCTGAGGAAAGCCAAATTTAATTCAGTAGTTTTTCAAGTTTTGAGCTTTAACCACCTAAAGATCTGGTGGTTCCATTTTTTAGCAGTAAGTGCCCAGCAGTGGGTCTGTGACTATATGTGTTCACGACTATATAGATAAATAAATGGAGGTGGAAAACACCTGTGGCTCCATAGTTGGCCTGATGTGCCTGTAACAGGGTGCAATTACAGAAAGGGGTGACCCTACCCCTTCCCATGGATTTCTCACAAGAGTTTGTCCTCATTTCTTTCATGTGGTTGTCACAGATTCTGTGGTCGTATTGTGAGTTCGGTCACTGTTCTGATCAGACACTAATTTTTTCTTCAGGTGCATATGCAATTCCAGCTTAATGTGCAGCCAAACAATTTCCACAGTTGACAAAAGTGTGGTAAAAATGTGTGGATGCGGGCAGAAGGGGAATCTGCAATTTTCAGTGGCAAGACATACTCAAGATCGATTTAAGGCAGCTGTGAAACTGTGCTAACCTGAGTAGAAACATGAAGTGTGCAAAATAAAAGATCACCAGGAGACAAAGCTGCCACTTTCTTTTTTCTCAGTTAAGTGAAACATTACTGATGTTAACATAAAGCTGACCATTTTGTTCATGATGGATATAGGCTACATAATGAGGGAGAACCTTGGAAACCATGGAATAAAACAGTAATCCTAAAATAAAGTCCTTTGAAGCAATGAAATACATTATTTGAAACAAGGTATTTTGAAAAATCCCTTCAATCAGTAAGTAATTACTCTAGCATCTCATTCTAAGAAGAAACAGAAAGAAGAGGTTTCCCTATTATTTTGTATCCTTTCTGATGATCACAGAAGGTCATCTGCTTAGGAGATATACTGGTGATTTCTCAAATAAAAAAATAACCCCCCAAAAAAGCAGGAGAATTTTAAGTCCAAATGGTCCAAATATATGATCTAGATAAAAGAGGTATGAATTGATGGATCATCATGCATTTGTTTTATGTCATGTTTGCTAAAAACAAGCCATTAAGAAATAGCTAAAAATAGTCATTAAAAATAAGCTAAAAAATAGTAGGTGGATCTGGAAGGGTTTTTCTGTTGGTTTTGGATTGTTGTTGGTTGGATGTTTTTTTAACCTAAGCCTTTTTTGAGTACTTCCCCTTTATTTTTCTGTTTTCTGTCTCATATTAACCATAGAAATATTGGGAAAGGACCACAGGAGTCTAACATTCTGCAATTCAAAACCATAATATGACCTGCATATAACTAGTTTATTGGAATAGAATATTATTAGAGTAATACAATTTTAGCTGTGACTTTGTTTAGCCAAATCTTAAAAATAAGCTGTGACACAGATTTCACAGCCTTTCTAGAAACCTATTCCAGTGCTATACTACTGATCAAGAGCAGTTTTTCTTGGTCTCCAATTTCAACATCTCAAAATGAAACCTGTGGCTATTGCCCCTTCCTGTGTTCTTGTGGCTTAGCATATTCATGTCTCCTTGTTTACCTCAGACTCTTGTTTTCTTGATGTCTTCTGCTGAATATTTTTTTCTTTTTTGTTAATCAAGAGAGGATCCTTCTCTTCTAGCTTTAATGCAAATATTTGTCTTTGACATCGTTCACATCATAAGGAGTTGACATTTAATTCACATAAGTACCACAGACTCATAAACTGTCATCTTAGGCTAGACTTGAATCTGGTTTACCAGATATGCTGGTCTGTACTGTTATTAACAACCCTGTTACGAATTAGTAGTGTTATTTATAATTATGTATATTTGAATATGACTATATCTATATTAACTACTTTCTGTTACTTTGTGTTAACTATATTTTATATAGCTAATTTCTAATACAAATGCTATGTTGTTTTCCATAAACAGACATAGCATAGTATTCTAATTACATATTGATGAAGGTCTTGAAATTTTCACATAGCTTGTCTGAAGTTCATTTTGAGAGGATTCTCTGTAGCTTCTGAAACTGTTTACATCACAGTAGTTTTTCAGTGCCTTTCTGTAACTCATTATCTTAATATATCCATGCTTTGGCATTGATTTGATTTTTATTTCCATTCTTTACACATCCCCATATATGAAATAAAGCAGCAGCAGATCATGTCTTTAAGGAGAAGACTGTGGGATTTACCACTTTGCCAAAAGGAAAAAATTACTTCTACAGTCAGAAAGCATCCCAGGATTTTTTTACCTCTGCAACATAGATGCTTATGTCAGCAAAATATACAGAGCCACATGAGTGTCAATAAAGAAGTCGGCCGAGCACTGAGAACTAGCCAAGGCCATTACAAGAAGATTCATTAATTATGCCCTCAGTGTGTGCCTTGCAGAAGCAGAGTAAACTTGCAGAAATAAACCATAGCATGAATGAGGATAGTAGTTGGACTAGGCAGTTCTGATCAAATGAAGAAATTAATGTATGTTTCTCTTTGACTTCATCTGACTTCTGGTAGCTGGCATCAGAAGATTTTTATCACAAAGAGACAAAGAATTCAGCCTCTGCCTAAGAATTCTACCAGTTTTAAACAAGGCCCAGTTAAGACAGAGCACCTGAATTCTGACCCATAACACCTAACTTCTGACCCGTTCTTCCAACTTAAATGTGCTCTTCATAAGACTGTACGAAAATGAAAAATCATCAAAATGCATTATTTTCTTCACATTTCTGTTTAAGCAGAATTTGGTTTCAATTGCATGTCCTTCCGGTTCCTGGATGTCCATATATACACAATCTGAATTCTTTGTGGAATTTTTCTTTAACTTGTGGTTAAAGCGACTTACACACAGGTGTTTTCATGTTTTAAGTTAGCTACTCACAGAGATCATTGCTTCTCTGTCATGTAAGAGATGTTTAGGAATGGACACCAGGACCTACATATTCTCAGTGGATTTATGTTAGAATGTAAAACTAAATAAATATCTGATACACCATATTGCTGTTTAACTGTGGTGAGTAAACTTGGGAGTCTTCAGCATTGTATTCTGTTGGTTTGTCAGCTTCTCTCATCTGGTACTTGGAGTTATTAAGTTTATCGGATTGACTGTGTTAAGTAGCTGATGCTTTCCCCAGCACACACACAGAGCATTAGTTACATCAAAAAATATTGTGGAATGATATATGTAGCTATATCTGTTCTGTGATGGGTGGTGAAGAGACATTAGTTCCTGGTGCTTATCAGAAAAGAAGTGTGAAAGATTGCAGAACTATGCAAGAGCCTGCCACTGGTTTTCTTGCTGTCTTAATGTAATAGTTTTTACTGAAATTTTCTAGTAATTTTTTTTCTGCACTCATCGCCATGATGTCTGTCTATTAAACTGTGTAACTGCTGGAGTGGGAATTTCCCCATAAAGGGAATTCAAGAGAATTCTAAAATATCTAATAAATCATTCTGTAGATCCTAAAGTTCCTTTACAAAAGGAATCAGAATCAGTATTATCTTTTTTCGGTGTTAATGCTTGAGACACAGAGAGAGGATTCCCTATTTTTAAAAGAAGATGAAAGACATTGTCAGATTTTAGTGTGTGAACATTAGGTTTAAACAAATGGTTCATGAGAAGTGGCTTGGGGTGGCCTACCCTAGTTTATTTATGTATGTATGTATGTATGTGTGCTTGTACTTCCCTGACCAGATAAGTAGTGTGTTTCCAGAATAAAAGGTGCCCTTTGACCTCCCTTAATCGCCTATGTCAACAAAGAAAGATACATTTTTCTCTTGTTTATTAGAAATAATAGAAGACACATTTAGATGTTGCAACCTCAGGATAAAAAAAGTACATATGTAAATATATTTAATTTTTTTTTTTTTTTTACCTCTAGCCTTTTTCTTCCAAGATAATTTCCATATCTTTTATATAACAGGGCAGGTATTATCTCCATTTTACAGATGCGGAAAAAGAGGTTTAATGTGGGTCTCAGAATAAATCAGTGGTAGAGTTTGAAGCAGAACTTTGATATTTTGCCTTCCAGACATTACTGTGATTGATTCATATGTGTATACTTCACGGCAGAGGAATTTTTAAAAGCTATTTCCATTTCTTTTAACTTAAACCTCACAAAAGTGACAGAAACGGAGGAAAGCAAATCCCATCCTTTATGGAGTGCCACATGAAAGAAATTCATGGGTTTTGTTTTGTCTTTGTTTACAAGCACAATGCTCTAATGGGGAAAAAAAGTTATGCTCTTAAAAGCAGGCTTATAGTAAAAATGGAAATGAATAAAACAGTAACATGGAAATTATGTAAGAAAAATATATATGAAGTTTTTGCTGTTACATTGCCAGTACCTTGTGTTATCTACATCAGGTGGATATGAGTTCTTCCAATTAAAACTAATGGATCTTTTTGACCTGAAGGAACATCCCTCAGCTTCCCTACCTTCAGAGCCTCTTTCTCTAGGTATTGGCAGATCAGAGGTTTATCTTACAGATTTTTGGTTCATATATATAATTTATATCTCTTCATAATTGCATATTCACATTTTCATAAATAATTCTGCTTGCCAAAATTTCCTTTCTCATATGTAAGGCTTTCGTAAATGGATATTTTATTTTATATTTTTATGCCTGTGTTACTTCAGTGTCTTGTCCATGGGAAAGCCATCTGGTCATTCAGATGTGTCAGTTTTTAGAACCAAAAAGACTGAGAGCATAGTAGTTTGTAGCATTAAAAAAAGAGAGAAGGTGCAGTTGGAATAGGGAAAAGAGTTCCCGTGTTGGTATATAGTCCGGTAAGAACTGAACAAAAGCTTAGGGAAGTGGTTCTGGAGACCTAAAAGCCAGAGGAATTTGTTTTAAAACAGACTGTTCCGATTTTATTTCCCATCCAATTGCAGAGTGATTCTATTGCGAGAAGCTGCCCTCGGCTGTTGGAATCCCAGTAGGAATGGCAGCTGTGGGTAGTGGGAAAGACGGCTTCTGTGGCCAGGACCTAAGCCTGATGTGCACAGAATAGGTTGTAGGTGTAGTCAGGTGCAGATTACAGTCCTCACGTTAAGATTTTCAAAACATACTGCTAGGAAGTTGTACAGTTGTCAGCTTCTTTAGTAACACTGCTTTGGAAGTTACTTTATGCGTAGTCCCATCAGTTTAACAATCACCTAAAATCAGAGCATTTAAGATAAATTGTAAGGGTATTTACTGTACACAGTCAGTGCCATGAATGTGCGTATAATGTGGGAATTCCAGTGCCCTTCCTTGTGTATTTCAAGGAGAATATTATAAATAAAACCTCTTAGAGGTGCCTGAGGAGATGGAGCCATACTTTATTAAAAAATAGCCTTGGCTTTTTAATATCAGGTCTCCCTTAAATGAGAGGTTCAGGTTCTTGTAGGACTGTCTTTGGAGTTTGGTCTCTCTGCAGGAGCTACACTGTTTTTCCTTCAGATTACTCTGTTAGGTTTCTTTCAGATGAGAGCACAAGAACTCAAGTCTAGTCTGTGTATAGAGATTATAATCCCATATGGTACAGTACAATTGCTTGCTCAAGATCAACTGTGTGATAAAAATAGTCAGTAGAATCCAATTAAAATAGGGAAGAAGGACTAGAATGCATATAGATTAAAAGAACACAAAACTCTAAGATGATGAAATAGTAACATATTACATTTACATTAGTTTTTGTCAAGTCTTGGAGCAAGATGAATCAAATATGAGCATCCCACAAGAATCAGCAGAAAATGGAATTGTGATACATGATTGTATTGTATTTTATTTGGTCTCAACTGCATTGACAATACAATTGAGCCATTATTTAAGAAAAGATGAAGACCAGCAATATCATTTTACAGAGAGAAACTACTACCACAGAAAACCCATCTACCAACCCATGTGCACTATGTCTCTCAGATATTGAATATATGAGAGGTGGGCATGCAGTTGAGTAGAAATCTGTCAGGAATATTTGTGAATAGTTTTAATTTGAGTTGAGTAGTTGGCTAAAGATGACCCTAGGGGTTCTTTTGTAATATGAAGAATTAATTGAAATGTGTATTTCTGTTATCTTTCCAATAACTGGGTAGCTTCTCTGTTTCTAATGAAAGAAAATTTCCTGTCACAGGATATTAAACTGATCTCCACTGTCTTACAAATTTAATTTTTTCAACAAATGGATAAAAACTTATCAGTAAGGACACATTTAGGCATGCTGTAACATTTAAAGGGTAGAAAATATGGTGCTTCTCCCTACTGTTATTCAAAGCCTCCCTGGTTCCTGCTGGTGTGCTGCCTGAGAACTGTGGTAAATTTCAAGTGGCTTTGCCTTGGTCCTAGTCTAGGAACAGCTGAATGCACTGCAAAGATGCCAAGATTACTGTTAATATATTTGCAGTAGAAGAAGATATATTTTATGCTGGGTAATGCTGAATGTAATTGTCTGCTGCCTTAAAGTAATAGTTATTTGGAGAGACACTAAGCAGATACAAGGATCAGTGTTTGATGTTTACAGAGTTAGGACACAGACTGCGTGAAAATGGCTACTTCACACTCAACACAACTTTTAAGATTGCCTATATAATACAAACATGGGAAACATGTAAAGTGTAGGTTAAACTAAGAGTATACTTATTAATTCTCTCCTTTAATTACCTTCTAATAGTCCTATCTTTGTGATAAGGGTCCCATACTGAAAATATTTCAAACATGAATCTTTCAGAGGGAATTAATTTGTATATTCTTTTCAGAATCTTCTTTCAGCTCCTTTATGTGACACTCAAAGAATGCAGAGTATAATTAATAATTATGTGTAGTGTTAGATTTCATGAAGGTTCAAAGACAGTACTTCTATTACTAGGTTATCCTAGAAGAATGAAGAGACTTGGTACTGATTTATAACTTTTTTAGGAATTTCACTCTGAGGATTTATGATAGAAATGCAAAAGAAGTTCTCTTAGACTCAAAATTAGGCATGAGATTTTTAAGGAGAGATTACACTATTAGTGCATAACAAAAGCTGAGATGTGTTTGTAGATACAACTCTGCACTAGTTAGAGAAAGAATTAAATGAGAATCAATGTTGTTTCTTTAGTAGAAAATGCAAAGAAAACTTTGGAATTAAAACTTCCAAAAAGGAGAGATGTGGCTTTAGGCATTTTGTTCCTTGCTGATTCTACAGTGGCCATTGCACAGTTGGAAGCCTTTTCCACAGAAAATTACTCTGAAGAAAACTCTGTCTATCCCACTGTGCCTGTAGAAATGATACCAGGTCTACCTTGCAATTTTGTTTTTTGACATTGGAGTGATGGCTTTTGTTGTCCTTCATAAAAGGAGGCTGTTTTTTTTCCCCCAGGGTGTAAGAAGATTACAGTCTTTGTATTCTTAGTAACCAGAGTCATGTGTTCCCACCCAAATTTATTGTGTAAAAGTTTCCAATCATCTTTCCTCACTTTGGGAGCAGCCTTTGACTTGTTTCTTAGGAGTTTTCTGTGTTACACAACTTTTTGTCTCACTGCTAAATACGCTTATTGCTGTTCCATTTTCAGCCCGAAATCCCTCTGTGTTCTACTGCTCCCACTTCACCTATTGCCTTTCTTACTCTGTGCCCTGATGGGAGGAATGCAGTGCATCTCCATGTGTCACTGCCCGCGCCCTTGGACGTGTAGCGCTCCTTGTCTTCCTGCTTTCCCTCTTCAGGTGTTGGGAGTTTCAAAAGCAGAAGGGCTGCCAAAACTCGTGTTCTCTTGATCACCCTTTCCTCTGCATTTAGGATTCAGATACATCTGCTGAGTGTTCATTTATCCTTTTGTCTTATAAAAGTGTCTCTCTTTTATTTCTTCCTTTCAGGAACTTCCTGATTTTAACCCTTTCTCTCTTGATGATGTCTGTGTCTTTCTCCTTGTTCTCTTTGTCCGTAAAAGGAGCTTCTCCTGCCCCACCATCTGCTCCATCTCATGTATTAAAATCCCCCCAATTCTGCATAAAAGGAGTGCTGCATTTCATTACTACCTATCTGCAATATTAGGTTTCCTGCCTATTTCAGCTCTCAGTACCTATTCTCAATTCCTCCCGTTTTCCAGATTTTCACTGATCAAGAAATCATTCTCTTCAATTTTATGTCTCAGTAACTAGACTCCATGGAAAGGATAATCAAGTGTATCACTGTTACTTGGAAAGCATTAGTAAGTGGCTTTATCATCCAGCTCTGTTGGTTGTGAATTTAGACAATTCACAGCAGATAAACCTGTCACTCTTCTAACCTATCTAGCTCTGATTTTTTTTGGGCCTCTCCTTCCCTTCCTCTTTCCCAGGCCAACTGATTCAGAGAACACTTAAGTTTTAGAATTAGTTTTAAATATTACAGCCAGTTACTACAGCTATGCTTGTGAGTGCTACTGACTTGGTAAGTCTGCAAAGACCTTACATTTCAAATTATTTTTTTTGTACGGATGCCGATCAGCTATATCTTGTCAATCCTATTGCTAGAAGTCTCATTTATAATGTGGAACTGTGGGTTTCAGGGGACAGTTCTTGCAGAATCAGAAAGTGTCAAAGGTCTCCATGAATGGAGCAGTCTGTTGCCTGAATGACAGAAAGCAACTTCTGTTAATCAGAACAAGCTGCATAAAAAGCTGTTGCTATGCATAAATGTGGGGGACACGAAAACTGTGAGGGGAGGGGGGCATTTTGCTAACTTTCTGAACAGTGAGAACAGCCAAAGGAAAACCCAGGAGATGTGCATTTGATTTGTATTTCTGAAAAACAAACCGTTTGTTTCCAGCTGAGAGTCCATTGCTAAAACCTTTAATCATGCAAATAAATGTCATATTAGTGACAGAAGTACCACTGAAGCTTGTTAAAATCCTATTGGAAGACCTGAAGAATTCCTTTCCTTGATGTGTCATCCCATGCATTTTTAAAGCAATGTGCAGGGATTCATCTGCATGCAGTTCTGACTGATTTTAATGGAATGCAAAGATGTGACATCTGTGATGGCTCTGAGTCTACTTTTATAAAGAAGAAAAGGAGGGTTTCCGCTAATATAGATAGGCACAGCTTTAACAGAGAAGTATTAAGAGATACTGATATAATTTAATTTTCGTGAATGATAAAGTAAGTATGTGTAGGGATGTTCAAGCTGGCTTACATTCTAAGCCAGATGTCTTTGGCAGTTACAAGCAGAAATTGTATACCAGGTTGCACATTTTCTGTCTAATTCTAAAACATGGTACGTTGTCACTGGTTTGTTGACAGCCATCTGCTCAGACCTCATTTGATCTTTCCATTCAGTCACAGTTCAAGTAAGGGGACAAAATATATGGAAGGCAGGGAAATTATTTGTCTGTTTTTCTCATGGAGAAAATAACTGTTCTTGAATATTCTTTCTCACAAAATATGTATTAAAATATATGAGAATCATGCACATATTCTATTCTTCATGAAATGGGAAGAATTTCAAACATACTACTGTGACTACAGATACAGACACACCATTGTATTTGCATATCTGTATATATTACATATATATAATTTACAAATACATGAATACAGTACTACAGCTCTTACATGTATTTAGGAGCCCTTTTGTAGCAAAGTCTCTGGTGAACAAATTTAGGTGACACACAAGAACTATTTCAATGTGCTAGAACAAAAGAATACCGTAAAACTGACAAAGAATGTTCACAATATTCTTTCATATTCTCATATGTACCTGGGCAGTTTCTTGATTCAATGTGTAGTAGTAGTATTACTACACAAATATACTATTTAATTTTTCAATTTATTGGCTTTTTTTGTTATTTGCAGTATTTCTCAGTTATTCAGCTAATTCGTGCTCAAAATACTGTCTGTATGGAAATGAAACAGGTAACCTGTTCTGCTCTATGGAAAGCTGGAAGTCTGAGATGTTAAAAATATATTTTGCATTCTGCCTTGATACTGTAGTCACTGAAGGCCTTGATTTTGCTAATTTTGCTTTACATGCATTAAAATTGAACAGCTCAAAGGTGTGTGGCCTTACAGTATAACCCGAGAAGGGCAAATTAGTTCTCATTTTAATAGGATATTGTGTAGCATGGGTTTAAGTAACACATACATGTAAAATGGTAAATCTGAATGGTACATGTAGCTAAAATGATGCTTTTAGGACCACATGGATTTTTGGAGGACAGTTTGTGATTAGCCAACCTAATAGCCTTCTATGATGATATAATAGACTTGGTGGATGAAAGGAGAAGAGTAGACGTTATTTATCTTAGCTTTATTAAGGCTTTTGATGCTGTCTTGGTAACATCTTCAATTAAAAGCTGATTAAATACAGGTCAGATAAGTGGACAGCAAGGTAGATTAAACACTGAATGGATAGGTCCAAATGGTTGTGGCACAAAGTCCACCTGGAGGCAGGTCATTAGTGCTCACTAGGCAGTCACTAGTGGTCACTACTGGGGCCGATACTGTGTAACCTGTTTGTTAATGACCTGGGTGATGGGGCAGAGCGCACCCTTGGGAAGTTTGCAGACAGTATGGAATTGGACAGAGTGGTTGATACGCCAGAAGGCTGTACCAGAAGAGCATTGGCAGGCTGGAGGATGGACTGACCTTATGAAGTTCAGCAAAAGGAAGTGCAAAGTCTGGCATATGGGGAGGGACAGGCCCATGCAGCAGTACAAACTGGGGCCAAATGGCTGGAAAACAGCTTTGCAGAGGAGGACCTGGGTGTCCTGGTGGACAAGCTGAGCATGAGCCAGCAATGTAGCAAAAAAAAAAGCAAATGGGGTGCATTACTTAGAGTGTCCACAGCAGATTAAGGGACGTGATCATTCCCTGTCAGCTCAGCAGTGATAAGAGCACTCCTGCAGAATGGAGTCCTACTCTGGGCTCCTCAGTGCAACAGAGATATGGACATGTTGGAGCAAGTCCAGGAAATGGCTGGAAAGATGATTAAGGTATTAAGTGTCTGTCCTATAAGCAGGGGCTGAGAGGGCTGGGGTTGCTTTGTTTTGAGACATGTCAAGGAGATTTTATCAACCTGTGTGTGTCAAGGGGTGATACAGAAGATACATCCAAACTTTTTTCCAGTGGTACCCAGTGACAGGACAAAAGGTAAGGAGCACAAACCAGTGTACAGGAAATTCCATTTAAACAGAAGAAAACACTTTTACTGTAAGTGTAGTCGAACAGTGGAATGTATTGCCCAGAGGGGCTGTGGAGCCTGCATCCTTAGGGATACTAAAAGCTCAGCTCCACAGTCCTGGGCCACCTGCTCCCATGACCCTACTTGAGCAGGGTTTTGGGCTAGATACGAGGTCCATTTCAGCCTCAGTGATTCTCTAATCCTCTGAAGACAGTTTTTAAGAACTCTTCATAGAAATTGCTAATTGGCGATCTCACATTTTACCAGGATATGTTGAAAATTTATAATCCTTATCAGTATGTGTTTGTAAAGCATTACAGCAGAATAGTGAGAAGTAAATCAGTTCAGATAATGAAAATTGAACTTCATGTTTATTCAAGCTCTTCAGTTGGAACACTTTAAACTATTTTAATCTGAATCCTCAGTGTAAATGTAAGTGCACAGAATCTCTTACATATGGTAAGATCAGTTTTTCCATTTGCTCTTTGGTTTCATGAAGTTAGACTCAGTTTGGATTTTTTTTGTCAGTTAGATGATAATGAATAGATGGATGAGTTTTATTAGCCTCCATAAGATGCCTTTTGTTGCCTCTTGTACAAGAACATAGCCTACATTTCAGTCTTTCTGTTTAAGTTGACACTGTTGAAGACTCAAGGGCACAGGAAGTAATTCTGACTTTTCTGTGTGGTTTCAATGGCCATTGATTTTGAAGTTATTGCAAAAAATAGTAATATGCTTCATATTCTTTAGTGTCTGAGACCGTTTTTCATAAAGCAAAATGTTTGTCAAGACAAGAAAGTAATCAGTAAATTGCATCTGGAGGCTCTGATTTTCCCAGGCTCTATCCTACCTTTAAGAAATTCTGATTTAGGGTTTTTTTTTCCATTTTTCATGCTTGTTTTTTTTTCTTTTCTCCTTCAGTGACGGGATAGACAAATCATACAGGTCTGTGTCTCATCCTCTGTTTGCAAATGAGGGAAGTGCGTGAGTGTGTGTCTTCTTAGTGTGGAGACCCTGGTATTCAGTAATGGGAATGGAATAAAAATGGACGTTTTTAGCCATGACCTGCAGTTTGGGGAAATTGTAAATGGACATGTGCTATCTAAGAACAGAAGATGTGATTTGGGAGAATTCCTGTTTGCAGAACACTGTTGTCTCTCAGAGGTTGTTCCACTTTTTCTTGTTAGGCCTACTTGGCTGCCCAGGACCATACTACTGCGTTGCAAAGGTTTTGATGAAGATCATGTGGTTAAAAAATAAAAGGAAATAACTGTAAAGAGTGCACTGCTACTTGCTTCTTCATGTATAGTGTACCCTTTCTGCAGATAAGGTATTTGTACAACTGGGATTTTGCCCTTCAAAATTTTTGCCACAATACAGATGGAATACATTTGAAAATCAGTGGGTGTCTGACTCAGGCTGGGCTTGTAAATACCTTTGAAAATGAGATGCCCATTAAGTCTTTGTGCTTTGGATTTTTGATTCAGTGGGAGTTCTGCCATGGATGTCAAGGAGACGGGATTTCATATTCACCTGTGTTTTTCCTGTTCTCCTTTGCAAAACAACCTTTGTGACAGCTCTGGGAAAAAAGGAAATTCTTTACAAAGCAAGCAGGATGCTTATATATTGCATGCAATAGAATATTGGGGTAAGCCAGTAGCAATTTTTTCACTCAGTCTTCAATCTGTAAAACTGACCAAGTTTTGCTGTTAAAATCAGCAAAGTCCCTACAGATTTTCAATGCTCTGAGCTGTGGAGAGGCAAAGTAATATTACTTAGATAATCAATATGCCCTCCTTCAGATGTGTCTGTTACTTTGTAAGGATTATAGTTAGCTTTGCTATCAAGCTTCTTCAGATCAGTGTTTCATACTCTGTCTTTTGTGTTGAAGATAAATATGCAGGAGGGTGTATGTAATGTTGCTTATAATGCATAGAGAAAATCACCTCTAAGTAAAAGCAAGCCATCTCTACCACCAAACATCAAAAACTACTTTTCTACTTCCTTTGGAAGGAAAAAAGGCTGACTACTGAACAGTACTGTGCACAGTGATTTGGGGCAACTGACATAAATGGGTACTGGAACATTTGTTTTCCATTTTGTTTTCCTCTGAACAAATGGTCCTAGTGTCAATTTTTTTTTCAGTCTGTGTGCTCAGTTGTGTCTGGACAGCTATTTCTCCAAATTGGGTTTATTTTCTAGTTGTATAAAAGTATTCATCTACATCGTGGATAGAGTGCATTAAGTTACTCCCTGTCGTGCACAGCTGGAAGCAATTCAGTGCTGCAACATTTTGTTTTGTTTTGTCCCAGTTTTTTCTCCCCACTGTGTTCCCACAGCCTAGCATAGCTCTGCGCTGCAGCAGACAAGTCTCTGTTTTTCCAGTGACACTTCTTAGAACATCGGAAATTGACATATTCTCTTTTGTCTTTTTAGTACAAATTCAGTGGCAAACAGCTCTGCTTGACTGCATGAACATTTCAAAGTGCTCTATAGACTAGGAAGATTGGCTTGAAAAGTTAGACATATTTAGGCAGGCTGTTTTATTTGCTTCTTTGAAGAGACTTGGGATATTTTGAGAAGATTGAAGGAAGTATGCAGTGCCAAATACTGGTCTGTTTAGAAGAGAGAAGAGGAATATGCAGGTCTTAACAGAGCTTTCTTTGAAGGAGAAAAACATTTTCTCTGTTCTAATGCTTTAATAAGACACAAAGAAATCCCAGAGCTGGTAAACCAAAGTTTGTCTTCTGTCTTGGAAGTACTTAAAAAAAGCTATTAAAAATAGCTGATTTTTTAAAGTTAACATTTTGTTTGTATGTGCAGGCACTGCAATTATTTCTATTAATTTTACCCTTGGTAAAATGAGATGCTGATCTTATCGCTGTGTAATCAAATCACGATATAGACTTTAAATAATACCGAATGCAAATTTAAGTGTGCCAATAATTTTCTGTCAAAAAGAAGGGTTACAGGCTCTATGAGTATCTATGCAGTGGTCTTTCTTCCAATTTTCTTCTCTCTTCCCAGTCTCCCCTACTTAGAGTTCCTTCCTTCATCTCCATGCAAGGATCTCTGCTACTGTCTTCCATCTCCTATCAACCACCTATGGTGGTTCCTTCTTTCTCATTTAAGATGTCTGCTGTTTCCTCCGTGGAGTAGCAGAAGTCTAACAGAGGTTATAGTCTTGGTCTTGGTTCCTTGCCTGTGTTTCCATTGTAGTGCTGGAGTGTAATTCTAGTGAGACTTTTCCCACCAGTTGCTCTGTAGGTGTGGTGATGTGATTGTAACGGGATTTACAGTTCTCCATGGGTTATATGAAGGGAAGGAAAGAAAAATGTGTCAGAACTAGTGAATGGTAGGAACACTAATGTGCAAGGTAATTATTTTGTTTACATTAATATCTGTCTCCTGTACCCCTCCTTTGCTGTAGCTGCTTCTTGACACATTTTAAAAGTAGGTTACCCCAGTGACTATCCCCACTTCATAATGAACCTGTAATCACCATTCAGCAGCTGGAGATGCAGTTAATATCTTTGATTTCCCTCTAGAATTCCTCCATCTTCTCTCAGCTAGGGAAATCAACTCAGTGGGCTCTGAAGGTCAATCAAACAGTGCTGTTTCAAAGGGGAGTGAGAATGAGAATGAGACTGAATTCAGCAGCTGACAGGCTTTATGAAAATGTCTTGTACCTGCTACTTGTGTAGCTCATCTGCTTCTGCTGATCTCCACTATTGCAGTAAAGCATGTGGAAAATCTGTCAGTTTGGCAGGGAAGTAGGTAATAGGGCATGACAAAACAGGGCAGGGTGCCAGGCATCAGATTGGTAGGTTTTATTCCACTGATACTCATGGAGCTTATATGAGCTGAAGGCTGGTGGGAAGTCATGAAAAGTAGATAAAAGAAAACACATGAAGCTGGTCTGTTTTTTTTCACTTATGCAGTGAAATAAGAAAAACATAAGAAAATGAATTAGGTAATACTGCTTTGCAGAAAGCTGCAAGGAAATTGCCAGGCTCAAGAGAATGTTCTATAGAGATTCTATAGAATAAGATCTATTCTATAGAATAAATAGCCATTGAGGAGACCTCTATGGGTGCAAGGTAATAATGAGAGATAGTATAGAGGAAAATGGCTGGTGAAAGAATTGAATATTGGCAAAAATATTACAGTTTCGTTAGCAATACCACACAAAACTAAGGTTATAGTTCCTGTTCCATTTTGGATGAACCTTGATGTTGGGATGTATACGCTACCAGCCTTAGTAAGAAAAAACCACAGATACCTATCAGTGACAATATTGAGGAAAAATGTGAAAGAGAAAGAGCACAGTGAAGTCTCCCAGTGTAAAGCCCTGCAACAGCTAGTGATTCAGGGATGTTCTGAACTGACAACTGAACACAAGCCATTAATGTTTAACACCTCCAGATGAACCCCTGTTTTGTGTATTAATCTAATTGGGTTTTAATCCATTCTTGCCTTTGGAATAAAAATATTTTATTATATAATTTATTAATCTATTCTAGAATTTAATTGCTATCGTACTGAAAGGCAGTTCCATTTATAAACAGGAAAAGAGTCTCAATCAGTGAAGAAAACTCCTGTCTGATAAGCTGACTCTGCACCTTCAATTTGTGGTAGAAGGATAACTGAACTTATCATTTTCACTCCAAAGATTTACTCACTAAAGCCATTTATGATTTTGTATGCAGTTACGTAATTTTATACATTTCCCCATCAGTTTGTTTTCCAGCAGAAAACTCATAGCCTATTCATATCCACTTTCAGAAGCTGTTCCACAGCTGTGATCTTGTCACACTTTTCTTCAATTTTTTAGCTCCACCATATCCTTTCAGAGATGAGAGGTAAGGAAAACCATACAGTATTTGAGTTATCAGTACAGATGGATTTATGCAATAATGTAATGACATTTTGTTTCTATTCCTTGAGCTAATATTTTCATTGAAATATCAATAATAACTCTTTCAGGACTGATAATAGCTAGTGCAGAGGCAATAATATTTTCCCCCTGTGTATTAATTTCCATTCCTTGATTTCAGATACCATTTTACTGCCTAGACAAACCATTCTGTGAAATTTTTCTACCACTCTGTGGTCTATAGTTACTTTATTTTTCCTGTGTAATTTTTGTTGTCTTACTTTTTATCCTCTTTTCTGAGTTACTTATGTAGCTGTTGGAACAAAATAGGATTCAGCAAAGATTGCTGTGGTTTTCCACTGCTATTCTCCATTTTCCATTCTGACCTCATGAGAGGTCATTCCTTCATGTGTTACAATGGCTTACATCCTTTAATGGCCTTTGTGGAATCTTGTGAAAGTCTGGTTGCTAGTCTGAATGTGTTGAACTCAGTGAATCACTGACGTGCTTGCCAGTGTCTCCAGAGAATTTTAGTATTGATAAGGGATGACTCATGAGGCATCTGCAAAAAAACCACGGGTCCCAAGCAGCCACTGTTTTTATCTTTAAGATAGGTGTCTAGATGTGCTTTGATCCAGGACCCATTATAAAAAAAGATAATGTAGTTAGTACCTTGATACCACACCTACTTAACTAGGACAGTGGCTGTGTAAAACTTGAGTACATAGGAGCCTGTAGGCAAGAGAATCCTGCTGATTTGCTGCTTTTCCTTTTTTCTGTTGAAAATACATGCTAAACTTACCATCACTAATTCTCTAGTGACTTGAGCAGCATGCCTGATTAGCTGTGCATTGTACACCACTGTAAATAATTTGATTAATTTCTGTGTTATTTGCCTTTCATAGTTTAATCACCTGTCAACACTAAACAAACTAACTATTGAGTTTCCATGCACTAAAATCTTCATGGAATATGTTCCATGCTTAAAAACCAAAGTGCAAAGCCAAACGATGACCATGCCCATTTCACAGGGGAGAATATGGTACTCTTTTTCTCTTCACACAGCAGCAGTCCTTTGAAAACCAGAAATTGAACCCAAGTTGCTAAAAGCACTACCTGATTAAAAGCCAATCTTTTCTGCCTATTTCCTCCATGTAATTGTTAGAATTTTGTTATTTTTTAACAGATATAAATGAATGCTAAAATGGTTCTTGCCAGTGACACAAAGGAGGGAAAAGATTGATGTAGCTGGCAGTTGAAGGGAGTAGAATTTTTCTGCTTGCATTTGAGCTACACTAAACAGTGATAATGTGTTTGTGACTCAGAGGCATTTTATCCAGTCTTTGCACTGGAGCAAATGTTTACAAAAGGCATTTGGCAATAAAGAAGAACAACACTTTGTAATTTTAGCAGATCATATTTTTGGAAGTGTTTGATAGGAGGATGCCCATAGAATTCAAGGTGGGATTGATAACAACAAACTTTAAAATTAATTGGGAAATTGAATCGACGATGTGCAAAACTAGTACATCAGTTTTTAAGTATTTCTTGTGTATGATTATTGTAAGGCAAACAAGGAAAAAAAATTATCTGTGCTATATAGAGATCTCTTGCCTTTTTTTCCTGGGGATTTATGATTGGAAGATGAATTTCTAAGATGTGAATCTCAGAAAATGTGACCATATATTAGCATCATAAACATACACATTTTTATTTCATATTCAAAAGGCCTACCTAAAAGTTTCAAGACAATGGTTTCATCTTCTGTACTGCTAGAACGTCATGCCTCTGTTGTGAAAAATATATATCTATATGTAGCTGCTAGAAATCAATATGAATGAGATTGCTTTCTCCATTCTATCAGGCTTGCACATCAAATGTTCTTTTAAAGCAAAGCCTTATTTTGGGCTACACAAAGGAATATTACAGGATCATAGAATATCTTGAGTTGGAAGAGACCCTTAAGGCCTATTGAGCCCAGCTCCCTGCTCCTTGGAAATAAAGATTACTCAAAAAAGTTCAAATATGTAGCTGTTAATTATAACTTGTTAAAACCCTGGGACTGAGAAATTAGTCAATAGCAAAGGTGAAGTGCTGGCTGTAATGTGCATCTTTTGCTCTCTGCCCGTCACTCCGAGCCTGTGGGGAATTCTGTGTGGAGCACCTCTGTGAGGTACTGGCATCTTGACGTGGGCTCTTCAGTGAAACATCCGATACTTGTTTTGTTGCCTGTGTTTGTACTGATTGTAGGCAAGGCTCTTTTGGTAGCTTTGCCCTAAGCTGCTCTGCACATTAAAGAGGTGACCCAAGGGTGAAGTTATATTCTAATAAATGAGTTTCTTAAGTACTCTTCATTTATTTACCTATCTTACATTTAAAGTTTGTGTTAAAACTTAGAACAAGGTATGTTTTGTGATAGACATAGAACAGGTAATATTTTTATAGCTGTGTGAATCTGGAGGTGTTTTGGTTGCTCTCTTTCAGCTCGTTTTTGAAGGATGTGTTCTCCTGATGCCATGTACTGCAATTCTTTGCATGTAGGATCATTCTGTCCTTTGTACGAGGTTCACTTTTGAAGGCTTAAAATACTTAGCTCCAAACCAAATGCCAGACTCTTTGTTAACACTAAATGATTAGTGGCTTCTACACTATTAACTTTGTACAGCCTAAAAAGAGAATAGTGAGGCTGTCGGTCAACATAGGAAGTTCCACAGTTATTAATTCATCTACTCTGCTATTGCTTATACAGATTTTTACCATGTGGTCCCATCACAGAAGGCAGAAAATATCACTGAGTGCAGTGAATAAAAATACATGAACAACTGTATAGATTTTAAAATGTGATGAAAATGAGCTTTAATCTATACAGAAGGAGCAATCTACATGATCAATAAAGTCTCAAGTATTGATTGACTATACAAATTGGATGGGCTAGTAACTAATTGGCTCTCTTGCTCAAGCAGTATATTTACACATGGTTTTAAAGTGAACGTGAGAGTCACTAACTCACAATGTCAAAGGATAGCTGTACCATGACCAGCCAAGCTTGGTAATTAAATGGCACACAGGTTAATTGCAGAGACAAGCAGGAGACTGCTATTAAAGGACTGAAAGGAGTCAGTTGAAGAGTGTTGTCCATATGTGGAGGACGAAAAGAAATGCCATTATAAAGGGAGCTTTATCAGAGTGTGGTAATGACCAATTAAGTTTTTGTTAAAGCTTTATTTTAAGTTTATAATAGTATAATAGGGTTGGAAGTTGAATGAACTGCAAGAGTGAGTTTTGGGCCAGTCAGAATTGTCATAAAATGAATCTAAAAATGATCCCAAGCACCCATACATCAGCCTTTTTTTTTGTTAATTGGTTGGTTTAGGTTGGGTTTTTTTAGTTTAACCTTTAGCCATGGCAAATTTGCTTTTGAAGATGCAAAACTGATTGATTTAATGTGAGGGAGTAATGTATGGATTCAACACATTGTATCAGTTTGTCTCCATGGATCAATTTTATTACAGCTCAAAGGTTTTGATCAGTACTTAGTGGGAAGGAGAGAAACCCACCTTAATGAATGTTCTTCATATGGTTTATAATCTTTATAGTTTACTGCTACATATAACTTGGCTCAGCAGAGCGCTCAGACATGCTAAAATGCTGTGCTGAATGAGAATTATAATACATCACTCAGCATGTGCACCTGGAAAAATAACAGTACTACCATAAAAGATACGATGTCGTATGTATTATTTTCTTCTTGAGGAAAGGGAAACATGACATATGCTCTTCATGTGTCTGGATGAATTACCCAGCTGCTCTGATGACAAAGGTGTCTGTGAGGTCCTGAGCAGAACAGTAATACAGTGTAATGCAAGTGCTGCAGTCTGTGAAAGAAAAGCTTTTCCATGGAGATGTAAGCAGAAAAGAAGAATGATAAAGAGTTTTCATGGGTACTTTGTGTACAATGTTGCCGTGGCCAACTGGGTAGGAACACAAGGTTTGATTGTGAAAAATAAAATTTTATGATGCTTTGTATGTTTCTGTACTTTGTCCTTTGGTGTCCTGCTGTTCTTCGTGATATAACCAGAAGGTACCAATTTGAATTTTAGAAGAATGGGGAGAAACCCATCAGTATATAGTGGCTTTATTCTGATGTCTAAATTCTGGATGCATGTCCAAAGTTTTTCTTTATTACTTCCATAGCTGTTGTAAACGAAGGCTTTTGTTTTAGTGTTGTAACAGGTGTTACATTCATTCATGATTATTCTGCTAAATTCACCTTGGTTTTGCCTCTGTTGCTTTTGTTTATGATTTTATTTTATTTTGTTTGCAGGACTGTTTCCTGCAGTGCTGAACCTGGCTAGTAATGCTCTCATCACAACCAATGCTACCTGTGGAGAAAGGGGGCGGGAAATGTACTGCAAACTTGTTGAACATGTACCTGGACAGCCTGCAAGGAACCCTCAGTGCCGCATTTGTGATCAAAGGAGCAGGCTCCAACATCGTATGTGTGCCATTTTCACTTTGTTCCTTTAAAAAGATTTTTTTCCGAAGGGTGTAGGTACTCAGGGAACAAAGCAATAGTTCACCAGTGTTGAGCCTTTGATGGGATACCCTCCCTTTTCGGACGAGGGTGAAAGAGCAGAGGAGGCTGCTGTCCTGCTAAAGTTCTTTATTTCATAGTCTTATAGTTTTCTGAAGGCAGAGTTCGAAGGGGTTACATGTTAAGGCCAAGCAGTAACAGCAGCAACAGCAGGTAAACAGCAAGTAGAAAACAGCTTCTTCTTCCTCTCTAAACTTAAAGAAGTGTGGATTATATTTGTTAATTGACCAATAAAATTGACACACAATTCTAGTTTTTTTCTTAACCTATCCTGGTCTAATTCTAACAGTTGTAAGTCTTACACAAGTATTACATAGGTATTACACAGATTCGCTTATATAGTTTCTATCAGCTCTTATTGTTTATGTGAACACTCTATCTAAAAAATGTGAACAGTATAGTTCCATCTATGTTTTGTCTAAAATAAAGAAATTCTGTGAAAAGGTAACACTGCTGCAGTAGGAACTGTGTTTAAGGTCTCTATGCTGCAGCTTTTCAGTGTTTAAAGCACTTAGCATATATTTCTACTAAAAGTTAAAAATCTATATTTCTATTTCACTTTGGTGTGACTTCATGTATCTCAGCTTATCCAAAGGTTTTAATTCAACCCTTGTGCTTTGGCTTTCCTCTGGGCCTGAGTCCAGAGGAGCTCTCACTCCAGTACAGCAGCCTGATCCCTGTGAAATGTGTGTCTCTTTTAAAATCAGGTTAACCATCTCTTCCAAAGATATTTAATAATCTGTATCTGATATGGATACTACTCCCACAGAACTTTCTGATTCAGGTACTGAAAAGCAGAGCACCTAAATTCAGATTTTGAAAAATTAAGTATCTACAGCTCTTGCTGAATTATTTTGATATACACTAACTGTGAACAAAAACCAGATAATTAACTTTTACCTGCATACCTACATGTGGAATTTGAACGTTTTGGCCAGTCTAAGCAATATCTGAAATTCCAGTAAATTCAGTTTCACTGGGCCAGAAAAAATAAGATAAAGTAATGGAGCACTGCTTGGTTTAACACTTAGTTTTTCATATTAAAATTGATTTTTGCTAACACTGCTTTCTTAAAGATTACCTGGAAGCAAAATCAGTTTTCAAGTATGAATTTGTTATCATCTACTTCAGACATGCCTATTTCTGGTAGTTGGGAAGATGAGAACTAAGAAAATTTCTTAGTCAAGTTGTACAAGTTTAATTTCATGTAACTTTGCAGTGAAAGACATGAACAGTTTTAACATTATTAGATTTTCATGGGTATATTGGCACTGTAGATGGTAGAGGGTGTAGGAACACTTAAGACAGCTTTTAATGGAATAGAAAAAATGTTGGAAGAAGCACAAACACAGAAGCAATAAGACAATTACATTTTTTCCAATTGCGTCCATGTAAAACTTAGCTCAGATACATTTATACCTCATGACATTTAAGCATGTGCTTAAAACCACAGGATAGAAGAAAAAAAAAAAAAGGATGGCATTTAATCTGTCTGCTAGTTCTGGACAGGATGAGCTATCTGTGGCTGTAGCTTTCCAGGCAGAAGCTTGTTTGGATTCTCCTTAGAAGCTTCCTCCCATGGCCATACTTTCTTGCGTGGCTCACTCATTACATCACTCAAAACAAAGTGTTTTTCTAATAGGTAATCTACGTCTCCTTGCAGAAATTCATGTTACTATTTCCTAAGTTCGGTCAATAAGAGGAATGGATTATTCTCTTTTTCTTAAAAAACATATTTTACTTAATTAATCGAGAGTTGGTTGCTCTATCTAGTTTCTAAACTAAGCTCTTTTCTTTCATTCTCTGCATAGGTTTTGTCTTCTAGAACTCTAACTGCATGAGTTGCAGTTCTCTGAATTCTCTCTAGAGGCTTTCATATTTATAAAAATTCACCTGAGCTCTTACTAGCACTACACAGAGATCCAGGTTTGCTTCAGAATACGCATATATTCCTGTTCATGTGTTTTACTTTGCTATTTCCCCTTTCTAATGGTGAAACACCACTGAGAGGACAGTTAGTTGTTGTTTGCAAACCTCAGATGCTTTCTTTTCCTGCTGAATTGCTCCTCATCTTACGTTTGCAAAGCTATTTATAATTGTCCCAGTGTAGACTACTTAATTATCTGAAGACAGTTACAACCGATTTTTTTTCCAGATTGTTTTCCAAGTTTCAATGTCTTTTTTAACTGCAGAAAAGGCCACCTTCTGAGGGAAGGTCCTATGATTCTTTAGCAACAGACACATCCAATTACGTTATAGCAATGTGTTTCACTCAGAGAAGAATTCCGTTTTTGGAAGCATCCTGAATGGCAGAGAGACTGTGCAAAAGATTTTCCTATTTTAAAGATGGGAATTTAGAGACACATGCACATTACACAAGTTTTTTTCCTATATGAAGTTGCTTAATTCAAAAATCAAACCTAAACCAGAGATACTGCTTTGTCTATGATGTCAGACAATGTACACTAACGTATGGGTATACACACAGACATATATATGTGTGTATATAAAAAACCCATCAGAATGATTTGTCTCTATGTTTCCCCTTGTTTCTACACTCTTCTAAACTTGCATCTGCCCAGCTTCATAATATCTGGTCTTTTGTTGTCAGTCATACCTCATTTTAATGTCTTTAAATGTTCATTTGGCAAAGGGAAGTGCCGTGTTTAAACAGAGATGGGTTGTTAATAGGAGAACCATGTAATATAACCAGACTTTAAATGATCCCCCTGGAATGTGTCAGTCTGGAGTGCCTGCCCTTAATTACTGTAGTAGGAAAGGAACTCAAATTCCCTGGTTAATCACATGTGAGTCCAAATTAAAGTGCACAGTTTGATGGTCTCACTCTCTAAGTTCTCCCTCTTGCCATCCATCAGGGAGATTGGTCCTTGAACTGCATTTGCAATCCAGTCCTTTTTACAAATACTGTATTCTTCCCCCTTACCTTTTAAATAAGCAAAACCATGCCAGCAATTAATCAATTTTCAAATTAATTATGATTAAACTTTCATAATGGTGATTACAGTTAATTGTTGATTCATCTCCCAGTCCTCCTTCTGATGATTTACCTTTATATCAATTTCATCTGAGGAGACTTAGATCAAAATTTCCAATTAGACAGCTTCTGTCACAATCACTGAGGAGCCCTGGATTTGGTTTACAGCTGATTTTTGCTACCACTCAGTTAAAGCCAAAATTTGAGAAAATGATTGCGGCTGTGGGAACTGACAGCATGGAAAGCATAGGGTGTGCTTTGCTTTTCTCTTCAACATAAAGCTACTAATAGCTTTATCAGTTGTAGTACCAGAATTCTAACTAAGCAAATGTTGCTGCCCACTAATGCCATCGAATAATCTAATATTTAAATGAAATTTTTGGCATTTTCAATATTGAGGGTTTATGCCTTCACTCACTCCCACAAAGCACTTTAATTGTGTCTTTAAATATGTTCAGGCATTCTGACTTCCCTTAATGAGCTGGGACTCCTGTCTGCCACAGGTGGTTGATATATCAAAAAAACAGAGATACAAAGACTATCAATCTGGCTGGTTGATCAAAGTAATAATTAAAATAATAAGTAAACGGATCAGTTCATAAATTAATTATTTGCAATTCTAGGCCCAGCAAGTAATGAATCATATTCCAGTTTTATACCAAGAAAACCTGAGAGTTTAGAAAGTCATCTTTAATAAGAGGAATAAGGTTTTCTCCTAATTCATGTTCTCGCAAACAGAACTGGCACAGTAGAAACTTACTGTATTTGGGTTTTCTTTGTGTTGTTTTCCTCATTATGTACAGGCTTGCTGTAGACAATTAGGGACTTCAAAATATAGATCCTTGCACCTTTTAAAATTGTGGTTTTGTTATTCTCCATTTTGTACAGGAGAGAAACGCAAATTGACCACAAAAAATAACCTGGAAATGTTGAGAGTGATTTTTCTCAGTCTAAATAACGTTAAAGTACTAAGTAAGCAAACTTTGATAATATAGAAGATCTTGAAATTAAGGAAAAAATCATATCCCTCTTATTTAGGATTCATTTGGGACACTGCAGGAGAGTAAATACAGATGTGAAAAATAATGCATCTTGGATTTGATATGGATTATAACCAAACGAACCTCCTTTATATGCATGTATGTGAGTCAGAAAATTTTCCAGTTGAGGAATATATTCTGTAATGATTTCTGAATCATATCCTCTGTAATGATTTTTGAATTATTTCCTGAATTATTTCCATGTGTGCTTAGAAAAGTCTTAGAAATGCCAGTACCAGTATTACTTTAATCTCTGCTTTCCTTGCACACCCTATCTCAGGTTTCTGATTTGTTGTTTCTGTCGCAGCATTCAATAACTTTGCAGTACTTGAAATTTTGGAAGAGTGCAGGAAGTGTTTGCTTGATTTAAATGCCCACATTTTCTGTAGCATCAGGAGAGCCTTCTGCAGTTAGATGTTCTGAATGATCTTCTTGTGATCCTAACCAAAGCTGAACAATTAACATTAGATCAGTATTCCAGTAATAATAAGTATGACTGATGCCCCTAGAGTACAAGAAAAATTAATTTATTCTTTTTTCTTTTAGAAGTCCTGCCTCATTAGTTCTGTAATTGTCTTAAAATCTAGATTTCAGATCTAAAAATAATTAAATCTTCTAATAGTTTTGAAATTTATTTATGTGTTTCTGCTGTTCTAACAGAACGACACCCGATAACAAATGCAATTGATGGCAAGAACACTTGGTGGCAAAGCCCTAGTATCCAGAATGGAATTGAGTATCATTATGTGACCATTACATTGGACCTCCAACAGGTACACTTCTGGTTTTTTGTTTCTGGGCTTGCTTTCTTGCATGATAGATCACCTGGATTATCTTAATTTTTGCTCTGTGTTGCTTTCCTATGTGAAGACATGCCCAGTTTCTCCTATAATTTTCTGTTGTTTGTATGGATATGACTGACCTATTCATTGTAACATAATGTGCCAAATAATAAATTGTTATTTCATGTGTATTTTTATGAAGTCATGCAGCTGTAAGCACCTTTTATTTGTGAAGCTGAAGTACTTGGAGGGCAGTGATTTTTATACCCTTTGAATCCTGGACGTGTTGTTAGCATCCTGGCTTTGGAGCCCTCATTGTTAATGGCAGAAACAATCCTACATCTGTGTTTTTGGCCTTATATATGCAAAAGTATTCAGTGTGCATTTCTCTTTCAAACAGGAGAGCTAAAACTTTTTATAGAAATTTGAGAGTAGGATCCTGTGCATTAAAGAGGTTTGGGGGGTTTTTTTAACATGTCTTCTAATTTTCAGAGATATTAACTGGTGTACTTTTACAGCAAGGAATTGTGCATCTTGTTGGTTTTGGTTTGTTAATATGCAAGTAGCTCTTGGGCATTAGAACTAAATTCCCGTCCTTGTTTTTCATCACCTTAGTGATTTTAGGTGTGTACTTGTTTAGGTCAAGTCTTCCAAACTAGGGCTTTACAACTCCTTTTTTTTCCCCTGCTATTTCATTACCTAGATTATCATAAGAAATAAACAGATTTGTGAAGTTCTGGAAGTTTTAAGTTTTCTTATGTGCTAAAAGCTAGCAACTAAAGGGTCAGTGAGGTTACTGGAGAAAAAGTATGGGTTGTTCTAATGTATTTAAAAGGCCTCTGCATGTGCCAGCTGACAGCGGTCTGAGAATGCTGCACTGTGTGTGGTGTGGGTTTGAGAGGTTTTTGTTACTATTTTTTTTAAATGAGACAAGGATCAAGTCTGACCTTGTTTCTTTCCCATGTTCTATTGCTAATTGTTCAAAGGAAACTTGGCAGTCATTCTGCAGCTCTAAAGCTGATACCTTCTCTTAAGCCCATTCATTTCTCATTGGCTGGAATAGAAGCAGTGTTGAGATTTCTGTGGATGTCAGAGAGGTGGGCTAAGACCCTGTGTCACTAATGCTGTCTGGCACACCCTTTATGATCTGAGTAACCCATGTAGTTAGGAATGCGTGCAATTTTACTCACCACCGTACGTGAACAGAACAAGTATTGTTCCCCAAAATGTAGTAAAAGGTCTGCTGCAATTTGCATGGCTTTTAGAGTTTTTGGTAAGCAGTAAGAGTTGTTTGGGTCTTGAGAAGTATTAGGAGTTTTTGTTTGCTTATCCAGGAATTTTGTAGTCAGGGCATTATAGACTATTAAAGTAACCAGTAGAATATGAAATTTCTCTTTCAGCTATTGTTTTGTGTAGTAGTCAGTATGAATGGTGAAGGTCACCAGATATCTCTGTGACCTCACTTAAAAGAAATTCCATTCTTTACCTTTGCCTTTTAGGAGATTCAGTAATTGCTATGTTTGTGTTGATGGATTCTTGCTTTAAGTATAAAAATGCTTAACTTCCTTTTGCGAGATAGAAATAACAAATGGCAAATCCACAAGTAATGGACTGAAAATTGCAGGAATGCATTAGTTTTTATGTTGTTACTGGTAATTATGATAGTACATGGAATGCTTTTAGCAATCCTAATTTCATGAAAAAATCAGGAAAATAATTACAATTTCCTCATTTATATAATGCTTGGCCTTTTGGGGCAGCAACTTTTTTTTCTTTACTTTGTTGTGCAGGGAAGCCATATAAAAATGATGTTTACTATTTAGCAATGGCTAATAAACTAGAAGAAGTAAAATAGACTTAATGTTTGTAATTATGTTTATACTTAAGTTTGTTAGAACAAGCCAAAATATTATCAGTCCTGTTGGGAAAAATGTAGTATTTTTTCTTGTTTTCTCTCAACAGTTGAGGTTTGCCTTAATACTTATAAAGAGCTTTTTTCTATTGTGGTGGCTAGGTTTCTAATTTACTGAAGTACACTTGAAATTTGTACCCCATCTATTATTAAAATACGAGTTGAAAACTGGAACTATTTGGTTGTGAGCATCTTTGATAATTTCCTCTTAACCCTTCACTTTTTCCCACTTTTTAGCCATTATAACAGTCCTCATCACAAAAAAATTATGGAACTCCGTTCGTACCTGTAAATGTGAGATTATTTTTTACAGTGCTTTTCATCCAGCAAGTGCGTAGGAGGTCAAAAATATAGATTTATTTGGGAGTTTCTCTCACGAATTTAAATGGAGTTTAGAGTGACAGGTTGAGCTGCCTTGGTAGGAGTTTGGAAGCAGGGCGGTTCACGGATGTGCGAGGTACCAAGAGAAGCTGTCTGCTGTTCTGCAGCTCTTAGTCCTGCTGGTTGGGGAGGGTCTGTCTGCTCTGCCTTAAGAGTGTTGGGCAGGTCAAGTGCTACAGAGGTAATTCGGGTTCAGTGAGTGCAACGTTTAGCAGGACTAAAAATAGGCCTTCTCTTCAAGGATTTCAGAGCAGGGACTTGGCAAAACAGAAATGCTTAGACTTCCAGGGAGAACATATTCCCTGTACTCGTGCTATTCCCAAATCCTCAATTGGTCTAATTTCACAGTGATGTGGAAGATTGGTAGAGTATCTTTAAAGAAAATTGGCAAATTTGCAGGAAAACCAGTTGGCAGTTTGAGGTGATGTGGTCAGCCCATCTGTTTCTGATTTCTGCACACATCAGGACACTTTTATTAACAAATTCCCAGCTGCTCTAGGGAACAAGGACATTGGCTGTATCCTTGATGCTGCTCAGGTACTTGTGCCGGGAGCATATTTATGTGGATTTGGACTTTTTTGCTATGCACTACATATTTTTTAAATGATGCTGGAATATTTTATGTGAATTGTAGATACGTGTAACTCAGGTGGGCCCAGAGTTAATGTTCTGGCAGAAATTTCTGGATTTAATAACTATGTCTTAATTGCCTGAGACTGCGGAGGATCAGTTCAGTGTCCAGGTGATGCCTTCCAGGCGTACATATCTGAAGAAAAAGAGACTAATGCGCACTCCACAGAGCCTTGTAAGCTGCAAGAGTGAGAATAACTGATTAAGCTGTGTAGCTGTTTCTCTCTAAAACACTTGCACTTCATCAGTTTTAAGTTCCCTAAGCTCTGATAGCATCCAGCTCTTCCACCTTATCTTTTTGTCCTGTCCCCTACCCTTCTCCTGTAGGAAGGGAGGAACGAGTTTAAAAGATTGTATTCTGACTCTATGTAGAAATCACTGCAGTCACCTTCCCTTCCAAAGGCAGTCTAAAAACACCTATTACAGGAATGATGTAATACAGCAAATTGGTGGCAGAGACCCATGAATTAACTAAGTCTGCATCCCCGTCTAATTAATTTTTTTTCCTTAAAGACGAAGTAACCAGGCTTTTGCGTCTTGACCATTTCAAAGTTGTTGCATGATTTTTGGATTCTGGAACAATCTCCCTGTTGTCTGGTTTCAAATAACTGGTGGAACCCATTGTTTGGATGTTTGTCTATACAGTTGAATCCCACAATTAGGTCTAGTTCAACTAATCCTTTAAGGATTGACTGAAGGTAATCTTACAGCCGTAATGAAATAGGAGGTGAATTGGATGATAAGGTATTGCACAACATTGCTTCTTTTAATACATAATTGTACTTTTTATTTTAATTTATGACAGTTGACTAGACAGTGGCTGAGGAATCAGAATGTGTTGAGCAACAAAGCCATTTTAAATAGCCTTTACACATTAGCTGCATAGTCATATAGGGATATGCATATCACTAGGAGATACTTGGTTTTAATGTTATATTTTCTCTTCTCCGGAATATCAAACACATTTTCCATCCGGAAAAAAAAATACAGCTAGCTTTCTGTTGAGTAAGTTCTGATATCAAGTATCAGTAGAGCTAAAGGAATGAAGAGGAAGTTAACGATACTGTTTAGTCTTGGGATATAAGAACCAGTTTAGTAAAATGAAGTGCCACTCAGTCTTCAGGTTTCAAATTTGTGTATATGTGCAAAAATTTTGTTTAGGTGTTCAATTAATATTTTCCTTCTTTCTTTTACCAATAATTATGGGCTTAAAATGTTTTCTAAACTGCTTTTATAAAGGTAAAGCTTAAAGCTTCTCTTCATTCCCAAACCAGAAAGTAGTTTAGCAGAAATGAAGTTTAGTCCAAACTTGGACTTTTCTCCAACAGATGACAGTCAGTTTTGTCCATCTTCAAAAATGTTTGTCTACAGAGAAAAAAGTGAACAAACCCAGAGTCTGTTGAGACTATCACACTGCAGTTCCCTGGTTGCTGCTCCTCCCTGCACTGGTGAAAGGCAGATGTTTCTGTACTTCTTGTTCTGGCACTGGCGCTTGCGTTGCCATGCAGGAAATCAGATGTACCTTGATACTGAAAACTGTGTCTTGCCTTGTTTTCTGGGGTTCTGTTTCTGGCAGATCAATTTTCTGATTTGGCTTGCCTGTGTGAGGTTTTAATGCCAGCATGGGGGAGGGGGCAGGAATAAACTTCTGGAGGCAGTGGGGAAATGGTTCCACCTCTCTCCGGAATAGCTGGCACTCTGTGTTGGTTTCAACATTGTAAAACCTCAACGTGTACAGTATTGATCTGTGAGCTACAGTCCAAGCCTGCAACATAGAGCTGTCATCCTCAATATTTGTTTTTACTGTTTCTTGCACAAGAGTCATTCTGTTTTGAAGTTATTTAAACATTTGAGAATTCAGAAAACAAATTATCTAAAAAAAAAAAAAGTTGTAAGTCCAGTTTTCTGGCTCAGCTACACCTAAGTGGTAAGGAACTGTTGAAGTGACAGCCCAAAAGAGATGCAACTAAAACCATGAACATGACTGTCGAATCAATTAAAAAAGAAAAGGAATGAAATGTTCTGTTTTAATAAAGTCCACAGCCAACTTTTAGACAAGTATGTTAGTTGTAATACTCATTATTTTTTTATTTCTTTTTTTCATTACCTTCATGGTCTTCAATCTTAGCATTTTAGTGTTTCTCTTAAGTTCTTTAGTTTTACAATTTTCTGGTAATGAACTAGCTAGATATCCATAGGATGAAAAAAGTGTAATTTATCTTTCTGATACTCTTTCAAATTATTATTATTATTTACTTTTTAATTATTTTACATGATTAATTAGTATTTAATTTTTAAATCTTTTTAAAGCAAAACTATTAGACTTGAAGTTAGCTTCTAATGAAAGCATTTGAAAAACTCAGAAAAACAAGAAAAGAAATTGCATATAAATATACCAGTAAGGATTTATAGCAAACATACCTAGAAAATAATTATTTGTTGTCATGAAAAAAACCAGAATGTTAGTAAATATTTTGACATTACAGTAAACATTTTTAAGAACTACCTGTTTTACATACTATTAGAAAATTTACTTTAGATGATGTAGCTTTCCACCTGGATTTCCATTTGTGGGAAAGAGCTAGTATGTGCCCACTAGTAAGTAACAGATGTTACCCAGAGCTCCCTTCTTGTCTCAGAGTAAAGTTTTCCCCTTTGATATCACTCAGACAAAAGCCTAAGGAAAATCAAATGATATTTTTCCTCAGTTAAGGGTCAAGAGTGCATGTCTGTGCCAGCCATAATTCCAGAAGAGGCTGCTGCATTAAGCTTCTAAGTGTTCTAGCAAACAAATGTTAGTGAAGATGCTGAAGCTGACTTTCCCACAGCATTAACAAATAAGAAAGTTTTTCATGAGTGTTTTAATAGTACATGAAGGGAGTAGTCTCCAATGCATTCTGAAATGTGAAGAAGCCATTATTGTACTGAAAGATGAGTTGTGATACCCACCATACGAAGTGCTGTAAGCTAGGTTGAGGGTTGTATTAAAAATGAATATCCACAGGATCATTTTTGCCCAAATTTTTTATGCTCCCCCTAAATCAGACCATAAATTTACTGCTTTGTGGTTAGTCAGGGAGATTTTTAAGTGAGCAAATCCTTTCAGCTTCAGTTCATAGTACACACTAACAATGATTTTGCACAGTGTTGAGAATTTGTACATTTTCTTTCTGAGGTTAGTTGCCCTGTATTTTCCCTGGATGACTGTAATACATATACATACCTGTCAGCGATTAAATCTCGGACCCAGACCAGCAGGGAACCTGAATTGTTTATTCAAAGGAGTGAGTTGGTTTTATTCACTTTTCTAAGGCACAGTATTTCCTTATGTGGCATGACCTATCCCGTGTTGCCACATCAGCAACACACTTTGGAGGGTTCTGCCTCGTCACCTCCTCCCCCAGGGCCCGCTGGAGACAAGCCTCTCTGTGCTGCCATGTGCTCCTTTGTGCTGCCATGTGCCTCTGCAGGCAGGTTTTACGGCTCACAACTCAATTCTACCTTATAATTCCCCAGACATACCACTTTTCTAATTTTGACTTTAAGCAAGAGAGCTATTCACCTTTGAATCCAGTGACACATACGTTCTGACATGAATATGAGGTTGTCTTCTGATTTTGTACTGTTAGAAGTTTTGGTTCTAAAGAAAATTGTGGAGCCTGGGAGAATGGTGATGTGACAAGAAAGGGGTTCATAGGATTCTCAGTCTTGAGCAAATTTTGTTATTGATATTGAAGAAATTTGTTGTCTTTAAATAGTTTATGATTAATAAGAAGCTTTCTTGAAAAAATAAGTTTTGCAGCTGATGATGGTTGTGAAATAGTGCTTCTGTTGTGATAGGCACATTAAAGTGTATGGACTTGGTATGAGTATGTGAGAGCTGGTGAGAGGACGCTGCATGGAAACATCACTGAAGGAAATAAGAATGCTTCACTCTGAGTACTCTCAATGCTACTGGACCCAGACTGAGCCTCAGTTCTTGGATATAGAAAACCAAAAAAAAAAAAAAAAAGGAATTTATTGTTTTGTGTTTTAAGCACTAAAACAGAGGAACAACCATTTCTGTCCTCCCCTCTTGTCTAGGTTTTAAGAAGAAGGGTTTGAATATTGGCATTTTCATCAATTTCCCTTTTCTCAAAATAGTCTTTATCCATTTGAAGAAGTGATTAGCTTTAGGAAATAAAGAGAAATTGCCTTCTGCTATTATTTGAAAGTACTGTGAAAAGAGATTATTAACTTCAGTCCTTGGTTCTGGTATACACCAGGCTAATGATGAGCAGCAAAAATAGTCAATAGAAAGCAGCTATTCTTTTTGAGGCCTTCACAAACAGCTGAACAGTTGGTAATGGAGAAAACCAACAGAGAAAATTACAAAGAAAAAAGTTGACATTGACAGAAACTTTACAGGTTCTGACTCCTTCCATTTGGCTTAATGTGTCTCAGATATTCAACAGCTGGACAACTTGAGTTCTTTACAGTTTGACATTGTATAAAGTGCACTCTTTTAATAGACTTTCCTTTTTTTTTTCTTTTTAATGACATCTTTTACTTATAACATGAGCAAAAGTTGAGAAGTATTGGTATAATGTATTTTTTGTCATGGAGAAGAAAGTGTTCTTAAACGAACATGCGCCTCTCCAGCAGTTACATACAGGGAAGGGAGAAAGCTGAGCTTATTCTAAGTTTGGGTATTTTTATAGTTTTTTAAAACTCATGTTCTGCATTAACTGAATGGGACTGAGAATTGAACAGAAGTGAATTTTTGCCTAATTAGAAAAGATGTGTTTCTAACTGAAATGGCTTGGTTTGGAGACACCCACCTTAGAGCTTTTCAAGGTTTGCTGTGATAAAATCTTTCTCAGTTTTTCCCATGAAGCGCTGTGAACATCTTAATTTACATGACATTTCTAGCTGCACCTTTTTGTAGTTACAATTTTTCTGGACAGATGATGCCCTGCTAGAATTGCTTGCAACGCTGAAAAAAAAAATCTATGTTGGAATCAAGTGTGTGTTTCTTTCAGCTCAAATTCCCCATCTGGTAGCAGCATTTCAGTTGGAAGCAGCTCAGACGAGCAGGAGCAACATTGTCATTAAAGGCAAACTGCAGCATAGTGGGGAGGTGTTCAGCTCTCTAAGCTGATATTAGTGGAATCCTGCTAAGCACATTTTTTTTTCCACCCATGCCAACATTTTCAATTACAGAATTTCTAACTGTGAGCAGAATATTTGAAACCATGGCCACCGTCTCTCAGGACAGTGATAGAAAAAATACGTGCTAGATGGCCATTGAGGAATCTGGAAAGCCATGCCATTTCTAAATAAGACTTTTTCTCTGTCTGAGTTGGATGTGAGACTAAAATGAGAAGATTAGTTGTTCTTAAATAGCCAATTGTATAAGAATTCTTGCATCAAAACTGTCTACTCTCTTTCATACATAATAGGCCCAAACAATAATCCATAACAGTATCTGTGAATTGAAATATTACTGACCTCATAAATTGGCCTCTGAGAACACAAGGAGCTGTTTCTCAAAACTCACACAATCTCTCCTTCAATTCATGAGTAGTTGGATTTTGTCTGTTTCGTGTCTTAAACCTTTAGGAGAGGCTAATCCAAAATGAAAAACAGTGCAAATGTATTCAAGATGCGTGATGTCCTGCATATATAACAGTTGTTTTCATATGTGAGTGTCAAGATAGAAGTTAATGATCGAGGAACACTTTTTGCATTGAGAATCTGTTTATATCTGTGATTTCTGATTCTTGGTCACCTGTGGTATTAGAAGTTCAGGCTCCTATGTCTGTCTTCACATTCAGACTGGTATTTAGATCTCTTCTACTTGCTGAGCTTGAAGTTAACTCTTATTCACACATACCCACTAAAAAGAGAGAGCACACCTAAAGAAGATATTTAGAAACAGGATTTAGTGAGAAAATAGGATAGACTTCAGCAACTGAGGTCAGGACTAACATGCTGATCAGCCTGCTAGTTGTAGCCAACTGGTTCCCTTCATCTCCTTTTCCCTCTGTCTTACTTGTTCCTTCCTGATCCACCTTGATCCCTCCCTCCCTCTACCTATATTCCTTCCCCTAAATGTTCCATTCTAATTCTCATCCATTTATACAATCCCCTTAACACATCCCATAATGAATTCTGCATAGACTTTCCCCTGCTTCTCTTAATGAGGGGTACACCCCCTGTAACCAGTAACCCCCTTTAGCCTCAGGGTGTTCTGAGATAGCCTCGACTCATCTGGGTCACGCCGGCACAAGGGTTGTCTGCAGTGCTTTTTCTACCCCTAAGAGCACTTTTAAACAACTGCTTAGATAAATCTGTGTCATGGTAAAGGTCATATGGTGTGACAGAATTTATGCCAGCCTGTAAGGAAACAAGTCCTTGCCTAAGTTCTGCACTCTTCTCGATGAAAGAATACCATGTTTACTTAGCCACTGAACTGCAGTAATAATCAGCAACATAATATAAATGCAGTAAATACGTAGATACAGAGTTTACACCAGATTGTTGATGGAAGCCTCCATTAGAGCTAGTAAATTTTACTGTTGAGAAAATGAAATGAAAATACTTCTGTGGAATTGTGTGGTACCGTTTTTTTTCTCTGCTGATATTCTGATTTACATGAGCGCTTTCTAACCGAAGTATTTATTTTTTAAATGGAAGCGCAAGTGGGAGTCGGACACAATGAGATTTCCTGCTTCAGTAGCTAACCCTATGTAGATTAATGATTCACTTCAGCTCTATCTGAATAATATTAGTGTAGCAAATTATCCTGTATAGTAGGATGCACTTTTCTATGTCTTATGAGGCATTCACAAGAAGGTACAGTGCTATAACTTATGGAAGTGCTCCTACCATATGTGCTTCATAGTTCTCACTGCTGAGACAATTACCAGTGAAAATGAGACCCAAGACTCATTTTGTTTCTCATCTTGAGGATTATGTTGCCTATAATTTGGGAAAGGTTTAAAGGATTATTTAGACTATTTCCCTCCCACTCCCATAATTATACTGCTATGGTCACATGAGCAGAACAACTAGAAAAAAGCACCAGCTGTGCTTTGGCTGCTGTGTTAATGGTCTTTTGCATGTTACCAGGCAGCTTGGTATTGCTCCATTTTCGCATTTGTATAAGCAAACTTGTGTCTCTAGGTTACATTCTATTGAACTTGTACAAATCCAGATGTGCTCTAAGATCATGCAGTTACTCTGTCAATTGACATGTGTCAGTTTATTGATGCTATCTGAAATGTGAACCAGGCATGCTCCATCCCCATGGGAGTAGAAGCTCAGTGTTACGATGTACTGGGAGGGTTGGCTTCAGAATACTGAACCATGTCACTTTCTTTGATTGTGGAAACAAATGCAGGGAAACTCAATGATACATTAGACTTTATTAGTTTTCTCATGCCGCTAAGTGCTTGCTGGTTTTGTATTTGCTAATCAACTCCACAATAAAAGAAGAGTTACTCTTTTATCTGGAGAAGGATAGTTTTCCAGCTGGCTGGAAAGTCAACGTTGCTTCCATTACAGCGATTTGCTTTGAGAATAATCATACAGGTGCCATTAATTTTAGACTGTTTGGTGTCATTGCCAGCTTGCTGAGAAAGCACAGTAAAACATGGCATGCACCATGTTTGCTGTCTGCCTCGTAGCACTGTGGTAAGCTGGTAGTGCCTGGTGTAGCTGACTGAGCGGGGGCAACTGTCTTCTCGATCCCTGCTAAAGCTCTCCATGTCTAGCTTTTCCCCAAAGGAAAGGTGTTTTTAAGAAGCATAGATTAGCGTCCTGTACTAGCCTTAGAAAGATCAGGAATAATGTCAACCAGGCCATGTTTTTGATGCGTGATGCTTTTGATGCATCTTCCTTTGTCTGCAGTTAGCATTAACAGTCTACCAATATTTAAAAATACTGGTCCTTAGTTCCTGCTCTGTTTCTCTATCCAGTAAATAATTCTGTTAGTGGGTTGCAGATAGCTCGGTGCTGTTGTAGAAGGACCTCTCAGAGGCTGGAACAGTAGTAGTCTGGATCAGGTTGAAAACTGTAGCTGAATAGTAGTTAAAACCAGCTCTTCATGTGTATTCTTTTATTTACATTAAGAAGCTTTTTTCTTGTCAGATTTAGATTAAGAGAAATTATATCCACTGCACTGTGATGTGCAATATGCTGTTTACTCTCCGCTGCCTTTTTTTTTCCTTTTTTTTGTTGCAATTTCATTTACAGAGCATGCTAAAAATAATGAAAGCCAAAGGTATATAATAAATTGCAGTCAAGCAGTGCACTATCTGAAGGCAAGAAACAAGACTTCAAACAAATCCTCAGCAAAATGTGAAAGAAATGTTATTGGAAGAGGGCTTCAGTTTGAAAAGTCACTGTAGCAAGTTTCACTCTCCCACACAGCCTAGTGTTTCAAAGCAAGCAAACAGAAAAAGACTTCCTGTTGATTACACCTCTTGGCCCCGCAGAGCCAATGCATCCAAGATGTTTGCAGAGCTAAATGTTTTTTTAGCAGTATTTAACAATGAATCTTTCATGAAGTTTTGCAAATTGTAGGACTTCCAAAAAGGAGACTATATATACCCACACCTGTGATTATGAATTTATTGTTAGATATATCCTAAACCTCAGATCTTCCACAGTAGAAGCCCTAACAATGTGTTTAACCTCAGCTGTTATCCATTCAACATGTAAGGAACAGTTTTATTATGAGAACTTGAGGTAAATTGCTTATGTAAAATTTTTTAAAAAGTATTTATAAGTACTCTGGGATGAAATCTCTATTTTGTATTTCTTACATTTCAAAGAGCTTAAGTGGGGGGGGGGGGAAGCTTGGAGAGGTTTGTTAATTTTTTGTTTGTCTCTGTTTATTGTAAAGAGTATTAGAGATGTGGCATATGACACTGATCCAGGATAGTTAAAACTATAATTGTTTGTGGCCACAGTGGAATATAGCTGTAAATGAGTTTGAGAGAGGAAAGGGGATTTGTGAAAGGGGACAAATGATTGTATGATTCCTGTTGAAACAATGGAAGGAAACACAGGTTTTTTCATTCTCTGGAGTGTTTATTTTATGCTATTGAAGAAAAATACTGAGATAATCCTCCATAAATGTACAGACATGTTACAGACATGTTCTTCAGGTTGAAATAAATACAGCCTCGCCCACTTCTTATCCCACTGAAAAACTTCAGCTGCTAGTGATTTATTTTCCTGACTGAAGTGATAGTGAATCTTACCACATCCTCAGCATCTGCACAGAAGGCAGGATTGATAATTGGAGATAAACATTTGCTTTGTCTCCATCATCAAGTGTTTGGGAATACTTGCAGTACTCTGCCACTTAACACATTTTCTATTTTACAGTAATACTGGTGGGCAATAAAAACCAATTCAAATCTTCTCACTGTTTCTTTCATTGTTTACTGTTACATATCCTTTCAGTAGCTTTACTGATTGTCTAAGCATTCGCAAGAAATTTTGTGTGGACTAAGTCTGAATCTTGCAGCTTCTTTGCAGTGACTATCCCATATAGAAAGCATTAAGTATTAAATCAACACTGCCATGATATCCTCTGGCATTCTCACGTGCAGACTCACAGCACTGCATCTTAAAAATATTAACTTGATATATGTTCTGCTTTTATAATGGAAATAGCTCCTTGTTTTCCTTGGCTTCAGTTCTACCTCTGTAGCATATAGCTGTTGGTAGGTTAAAAACCAAACCAAATCAGACCAGCGTCACTAATGTGTGTCATTCTGCAATGGCAAATGTATTTGTGGTTTGCATTCTAGCAAGCGTGTACACAGAAATAAACCTTGATAAATCAATTGAATAGGCAGGTAAAATGGACTATAATGAGCATTGATTATATGCTTGCATTCTGTTTGTAGTGATATTTGATGTGTCTCTGTCCTATAAAGCTTATTCATGGTCACAGTGCTGAGTTGTGTGATTGAAACAAGAATGTTTTATAGAATGATTTCAGCATGATGTGATTACCTTTCAGTAGCTTAAAACTGTGTTTTTCTTTAACAGAGATGGAGTTGTAAGAGTTTGGCAAGTCTTAAACATTGTGGAAAGCGTATGTCTATAAATACACATAAAGAAAAAATCCCACTCCTACAAATTGAAAATACTTGAAAACAAACTTTGCAAACATTTGGCTGAAATGGCAGCTTAGCAATTACCTACTAAGCTATGTGAAAGTGCTTTGTAATTCTATTTTCAAAGTCTCTATTGGCCTAATGCAACTAATTTTTTTTTTCAGAAATGTTAATGGGGAGTTTGTTTCTGTAGTTTTAGAGTTTCAATGTAATCCGAGGCCATATTGCATTTCTAGGGGGAAAAAAACAGTCAAGCATTATCGTATATACTGTTCTTATTTTGGTAGCTATGAAGAAATTGGAATGAATTTGTAATTGTGTATTTACATGCATTTTAACAATTCTTCTACTTTTCAGATTTTCCAGATTGCGTATGTTATTGTGAAAGCAGCTAACTCCCCTCGTCCTGGGAACTGGATATTAGAGCGTTCACTGGATGGTGTAGATTATCAACCATGGCAGTACTATGCTATCACAGACAGCGAGTGCCTGACACGCTACAACATTCATCCCCGGCCTGGAACCCCATCCTACATAAAAGATGATGAAGTCATATGCACTTCTTACTATTCCAAAATCCATCCTCTGGAAAATGGAGAGGTGAGATCAGATGGTGTTCCATATGTAAGCTGGTGGAAAAAACCCCTTTGGTTAATTGGCAAATCTGCCTTCAGTAGACAGAGTGTTTGGTACAATTGAAAAACAGGGAGAGAATCTATTTGCAAATTTTAAAAGCTCATCTTACATGGTCCTATATGAATGCATACTCTAGGTTCACTAATGCATACAAAGGTTCACTCTAATAATATTCTACCAAGTAAACCAAGAGGTAAAAGAGTTTATTAGGTAGGCACTAGTACTTTCAGACAACTTTATGTGCTTGAAATATGTTCCCATGTCACTTGTGAACAAAGGTGAGAACACTTGGAAAAGTCACAGACGCAGTGAAGTCATTAAAACACTTTTCTTTTAGATGCATTTTCAGTCCCTGTGTATTAGCCATGATGTCAAATAGTAATGATTTTGGTCAGAATTTAATTTATTGCCGTAAGAGCTGACTCTCTGCCCCTGTTTAGACCTATTCCTTCTTCTTTCAGAGGCCTCTACTATTTTAGCCCAAGTCCAGGCACGTGAATCATGGACCAGTCATTTGTTCTAACTGAGTGTGTGGAAGAGATGTCGTGGACTTGAGAATGAGAATCTGTGGTTGAAAGAGCAAGGTCGATGTTACACCTGTAGCTGAAAATGCAGCATTTTCAATTGCTTAAAATGATGAGAGGGAAAGCCATGTGTGCCACGTTGCAACTGCATTTTTTTTTTTACAAAGTTTTTCCAACACTTGCTCTGCAAATGAAATTTTAGCCTCAGTATTTATCCTTCTGTTATTTTTTTCTGTTCTGCTTTTTAATGGTTTATTTCCATATAAAGAGGTACAAAATTAGTTTCTTCTGTTCCCCTACATGCAAAGCAATGTTCACATGCAAAATTGTTAATACAGTTATTTTTGACTCCTGGATATAAATATGTACAGTTTATTTATGTTCACAGAAAATTTCCAATGCCAGTTGCAAAAATTGAAAAATTCAGCTTTCAGTGAAAGTATCCTGTTGATATACTTTAAAAAGATGTAAGCTTGAATCTAAGAGAATCTCAGATTGTCAAGAGTTATCAGATGGGAAATAATTTTCAGTTCTAGGAAAAATAATTGCAAATATTTTGTGTTTGTAGTTGTATCATTAGTGCTTGTATCATTTGCATGGGTATTTGTTCTTGTAAAATCTAGCAGGCACAGATAAAGTGATATTAAAAGAAATAGTGCATATACATGTGCTATATTTTTAACTGGTTTCAACTGGGTGCTTTTTGAGAGGTGAAGAGAACATGAGTGAGCAATTTATCTCTTGAAAAGAAATTTTATACAGTTTTTTTGGGAGAACATATCTGCACTGAAAATACCACGCAAAAGTCATTATTCCAATAATTAATTTAATTTACATTGTTCCATTTATTTGGTTATCCAGTTCTCTCACAGACAGATTGATTCCAGTAGTCTGCTGTCCTCTTGGTTAAACTAGTGAGTCTCTGTGTTCTTCATTGACTGAGCTAAACAGCAAAGAACTTTATTCTGCATGCTGCTGTATATGCTATATATGACTGAAACATTGGCTTAAAGCCTACTGAATTGAGTAGAACTTCTGATCTTAAGTATGCAATTAATAATTTTTAACTGGGCCTGATATGCTGTAATTGATGCTCTATCCTTAACCTAATAAATGACCAGCAACTGATACGTGGTTTCTTTGAACACAAAGATGACTTTGAAGGGAGGAATGCATCTGTTCCATTCCACTTGGCAAAGGGGAGTTGTTAGGTACAGGCATGGTCTGTGAAAGGCATGATAAACCCTAAGATAATCTTACCTCCCACAGGTAGTTATTAATCTGAGATGTGGCTGTAATAGAGAGAGAACGGCTTGAAATTAAAAGCCTAAAGATTAACTTTTATGGTGGTTGGGAGGGTATCATTCCATGTGAACTAATTATCTTACATTTTTAACAATACTCTTTTCATAAGTAAACCACTAGTTTCTGCTGTCTGAGTAGCTAAAGGCTGCATTATGAGGTATGTAGCATTTACAGAGAATTAACCCAGGTTAGTTCATTTTCATATTTCATCAAACACGTAACATGAAAAATAACATTTCTACCAATATCATATTTACTTGCAGTTGTGTTGCTGGTGGTATTTGGCTCGTGGTCTTCCAGTGGAACTACATCTGCATATAATTTATCTTTGTTCCAGGACAGCAGTTTTGCTATGTGAATCAGATGTTGCAGCCATCTTGTAAGACTGAAGGAGTTATGAAATGTAAATAAAGTGCCTTTGATTCAAACCCCATGAGTTGCTTAGGCACACCGTTCTGGTGTGCACCCAGGAAACCTGATGAAGTGCACAAGGAACATGGTTGGCAAGCCAGTGCCAATGTCAAATGTACATCTACAGTACTCTCTGAAGTTAAAACCTGTCATCTTAGAAAAAGCAGAGTATGTTCTCTTCGTGTATACTTTCAATGAACATTTTAGTCAATGGCTTGATTCATTAACATATTTCCAGAAATGTTCATTCTAAGCCAAGTATTTTTTGTCATTTAATACTATTCCTATTCGCACCACTAATATTGTCTTGGCAAGTCACAGAAGTAGAACCAGTAACAGCTAGAACAACAAAACCTACAAAAACAACAACAAATAAGCAACCCCTCCTTGTGATTTATCTTCAGATCTATGTAAGTAGCACAAGTTTAAGTTTGCACTGTCAAATGGGAGCAAGCAATCTGTAGACCAGGAATTATTTGCAAAACGTAATTTTATCGAGTATCATCATGAATTAAAGGAAAATTGCATAATGACAGCTTCTGAATGAACAAAAGTGAGAAACTCTCAACAAAATTTCTCTAAAAGCGAAGACTTGAATGCAGAAAGATTCCTAGCATTCTGGTTTCCATACTAAGATCGGTGATAGCTAGAAAAAGTGTGTCTCTGTTATACTGGCTAAGGAAGACTTCTAGCATAGCTGTTTCACAGAATCATGGAATGGATAAGAATGGAAGGGACCACAGTGGATCATCTGGTCCAAACCCCTTGCTTAAGCAGGGTCGTCCCCGAGCACATGGCACAGGATTGTGACCAGAGAGTTTTTGAATATGTCCAGTGGGGGAGGCTCCGCAACCTCTCTGGGCAATTTGTTCCAGTGCACAGTCACTGCACAGTAAAGAAATTCTTCCTCATGTTTAGGTAGAACCTCCTGTGCATCAGTTTCTGCCTGTTGTCTCTGAGAAGAGCCTGGTTCATCCTCTTGGCACCTCCCATTCAGATACTGACATACGTCAATGAGGTCCCCTCTCAGTCATCTCTTCTTGAGGCTGAACAGGCCCAGCTCATTCAGCTTATCCTTATAAGAGAAATGCTTCTGTCCCCAAATATAAATGCTAAAGCTTCCCAAAACAGTATTTCAAAACAAAAACTAATGTTCCTCTGTCTCAGTATCCCCATGCCAGAAAAATAAGGGAAAGAGATTAGTTCACTTAATGAGTTACTCACTGCCTTTTACCGAACTGATGTTTCTTGCTTTAATAGTAATTTTTCTTTTACACTGATTAAGAAAGACCTGTTTATGTAAGGATTAATAGGTGGTGGGATGCGTCTGATATTTTCAGGTAAATAAGAATGCTAATATCATTTTCTTCTTTACTTAAACACTGTATACAAATGGCATTTCTTTGTTTCCTCAGATGATCATTAGTTTGAGAACTAGAAGTTAGTGGGTTACCATAGTGATTTTTGCTTCCCTTCCCTGACACCGGAGCCTCTAATATTTACATACAGTTTGTACCTTTTTCATTGAAATCTCTCTTCTTCTGCTAGACTGCAATTTGTTTCGCAGCCTCTTTACCTCAATGGCTAGGTGAATGTAAGGCTCTGAACATTAGCTTTCAATGTTGTAATTTTGCCTTCTGTGAGATGCTGAAAGATTTTTCTTAGCAAATGCTTGTTTGAATTAGCACATACAGTATTTGTATTTTGATACATGGGAATCTTTCCTCTTGCTTGCAGTTGTTTCAAAGCTGGACCCTCTGAAAACTTCAGGTGCAGCAGATGATCACTACTACATGTTAGGAAAATGTGTATCTTTTCAAAGAAAAAGGGCACATAGTTTTGTAGGAAGTAAAATTGGAGGTTACACTTGGAAAAAGCTTTCTTCAAACATTCGTGGATTTCGAGTGTTTTTTATAGGCTGGGAGAAAATAAATACTTAGGTTAAAAAGAAATAGTTTTTTTTCTTCAGTATCAAGTAATTCTTTGTGGAAGCAGATGTTGAAAGTCACATGCAATGAAGACAGTGGAAGAAAAGCTTAATTAATCTGATAGGAAAGCACTTCCTTTTACTAAGAAGGCAAAAAGAACCTCCCCCCCATATTCTGGGAAACATTGACTTTCTCTAAAATGAGGCTTTCTGAAAGTTCAAAAATGGGGAGGAAGGTGGTGAATTTAATTCCCGCCTTTTAAAAGCATAATTGGAATACCCGATTGACTCCCTGGTCTGTCATCATATAGAGGTGTTCTGTCAAAGTTGGTTTAAAATATTAATAAAATAATTATTGCTGGTGATGTGGAAGGTATGTAAACTTTCAAGAAAAAGAAGTCCTTCTTTCTTTGTGGGCAGAATCTGTTGACAGAAGATACTGTCTCAAAGGATATTTCTGCAGTTGGTTAGAGTTTGAGTTGTACAGTGACAGTGGAAAGGTGAAATCTCCGGATTCCTTGTATTCCTAATATTTCCTTGTACTGAGTAAGAGAAACAATCTCTGATCATTCTGTATGAGAAGCCTTTCATACATTATTTTTAGTTGCTGAGAATGCTCTACCTTGACATTTAAATATAAAAAAATTGAAGGGTATTAGCCCTATATTTGAAGGAAAGTAATCTGATTGTAGAAATGAGAATGACACCTAATTGCAGTGTACCAAGTGGACCAGATTTCCAAAATGTTTATCTAGATGCCTCATATCAAACTCAGCCCTTGGTGTTGCTTGATTCTTTTCAGCATTCGTGAGGCAATCGGTGTGACCCAATGGTTGCTGTAACAATATTGGTAATGACTATTGCTTTATTGTTAAGGAGGTGATATAGTTGCATATCTGCTATGTTCCATTGCAAACTGCATGGTATTTCCATGTTCAAAAGTGAAAATTGGAGACTGAAAGACTTTGGCAAGAGCTGTCTGTGTGAACGATGGAGTTGAGGTTCTCTCAGTCCTGCTGTTCTTTAAAAAGAAAATTCTTCCTGTCTCCTCTATGGCTAAGACTGAAGCAGATGATTGTCAGGGAGGGGAGTTATGGTGGAATTAAGTTACCTGTCTCCTTCCTATTCCACAGTGAGTCTTTCCATCACTGCTATTATAGTGGTGAGAATTATATTGCCATGAAGGTGATGCTTCAGTTCTGCTCCCTTTAATGCTTAATCTCGTTCCTTTCTTGTTATGGTAGCAATGTAAGTGTGAGGTCAAAAAAATAAAATACTCTTTCTGTGGTAGTAAAGACTAGTCTTGTATGATCACGTTCATTAGTCTTTATTTTCTTCAGTCAAGTGGAAGTTCAAAGTGTGTACTAACCATGTAAAGAAGAAAAATAAACAGAAACGAGTGCCTTGACAGTAATGTTTTTTTTATTTTGTTCACTTGTTGCCATAGCACTTGAATGCTTGTATTATGTCCTTTTTAAAATGCATGCCTCATGTCCCTTGGATCGTCCCCTAATGTCCCAATACTTTGCTGAGCTTGTCTCAGGCCAGTGATGCCATGAACACTGAACTGTATTATTTCCCAGTGTTTGCATGCTAGTTTTCTCCTCTTTGTACCATAGTGCTTGTCCTGTTTGGTGCAGTCTCGGTGGTTTACAGAGAAGGAAGGGGAAAAAAAGAGACTTAGAAATGGACTCTGAAGTCTGTTCTTCTCATAGCTAGATTTAGAACTTGAGAATGGCAGTGCTAAGGGGACAGAGAGTTCTGATTTTGTAAGTACTCAAAATTGAAATGTATTAATTTGCAGATTGAAAATTTTATGTTGACTTTTTCTTTTCTTATTAATGATACAGATGCTTCACAGTTTCTAAAAAAAATTGCATGAGAGTTTGTGGATTACAGTATTGATGCTGCCTTTATGATTCCTATTTTTAGATTGATCCTCTCAGCTCCTAACATGTATTCAGTATCTTGTCTTTATTGCAAAATAATTTTCTAAAGTCTGAACTCTTATTTCCCCTTGAGTAACAGTGATAAGTTTCTTTTCAAATGCATAAGACATAGAAAAGGCAGCAACAGTAAAAAGTAATGCCAGTAATACCTTTGTCCATGGCCTCAGCTGCAATCACCCTAGGCATTTCTCATGAGTACACTAGATTTACATGTATTTGACTTGCATTTCTGTATACTTTGGTAGAGTACTTGTGATTGTGGCATGTGTTGTCTTGTATCAGTATTTTGTTGCTATATTTTCATTGCAAAGAAAAAAAAATGCACAATACAAAAAAAATAGGTAACAATCTGTTATTAATGGATGAAACTGTTCAGAAATTTAAGTGGATTCTACTTCCAGCATCACAGTTTAGACAAAGACATTAGGCAGAGACTAATGAATGCAGTCTGACTCAGAAATTCTAAAATAAGGATTTGTGAAGAGCTTTTTTCAGCTTGGCGTCTGAAGAGGGAGAATAACAATAATTTTAAGTAATTCAGATTTTTTTTCCGAACAGTGAAAGAGAAAATTTTATTTTGATTGACATGAATTGTTCCATGTGATGCAAAATGAAAACATTTTCTTTGGTCATTTAACTTTTTTTTTCAACGCAAAGACAATGAAAACAAATTTCACAAAACTGTGAATGGAGGACATGTGGTGGTCTTTTGCCTAGGATGCAAAAGAAAACTTCAGCAAGTAGAGATCTTATCAGATGCAATCCTTGCTTCCGAGATGTTCTGCTTCCCATGTTTGTAGTGTACTTTGAGTCAGGCTGTCTAGCCAGGTGGCACATCTTCATTTTCTAAGAAATAATGAGTTAGGTTTTCTCTGGACTGAAATCCAAGTGTCTCATCAGTTTAGGATCTTTCTCATCCTGCTTTTCCATCTTACAATGCACAGTTAATTTTCTGTAGTGATTAGTAGTAGAGACAGATCCGTAGACAAATGGTGCTTATTATTAAAGATCTTTCCACTGAAGTCAACAATAACCTTCGGATCAGGTCTTCCGTGAAGACTGCTAATCTCATTTTATTCAGTGTTGCACCACTTCAGAGGTTGAATAGTCCATGCTTAACACTCCTGGATTACTCATACTTTGTTCTCCCTATTGGTTTTGCTTTATATTTTCTTTGCTTTCCCTCCCACTTCCACCTTCTGGCTGCAGCGGCTTCAGGAAGACTCATGCTCAAGCCATGATTTTGGATACCATTTTTTTATATATGATTGATCTCAGTGAAATGATTGTGATAACTTCTACTTGTGAGTCTTCTTTTTCAACTGCTTTCAAAGGATGTAGCAACCTAGAAGGTTACTTGTGTCTACCAAGAAGGAATGGAGTATTGATTTTCTTCAAGAATTTTGGCACATAAGCTTTCAGCTGCTCCAAAATTTCCACTTAGAATAACTTTGAAAGAAATGGTTTACAAAAAGAAATAAAACAGATTAGAGGTTTGGACAAAGATTTGGGTCTAGTTCATTTTGTTGCTTTTGGGTTTTTGTCTTTTTTTTTTTTTAATTTGGTTATTTGGCTTAGTACAACTAAACTTGAGAATCTAATCTGAGAAAAAAAAGACCATTGACAGATGACTGCCAAATAAATGGATGCATTTTACATATTCTGTTTACACAATGGTATATTGCCTCACTAATATAAAGTTAACATTTCCTGTTTTTCTAATAGACATTGAAAGATATGTGAAAGAAAAGGAAACATTTGACATATGTGCTCAGTATTGTAGGAAATAATTTAAAACATAGAATTTAATTCAAGACAGTTTTAAATGATTTTATTATGCATGGTGAAAATTGTCTTTGCAATAATTTATTCAGAACTTCTGCAACCAATTTTGCAAGTCGATATTTTCATTATTACATTATAGCAGTATTCACTGCTAATTTTTGCCTAAGAAAATGGAAATTTAATCAATATTTTCAAGTTGATAGTTCATACTGAACTTGAGTTTCTGGTATTTAATACTGCAGAAAAAAAAAGGATATAAAATATGTAATATAGTTCTAAATTATGCTGCAAAGATGAAACAACTGTGGAAAACTGTGTATAAGTAGTATTGCAGTCTCCCATTATTGTGAAAACAAGGGACAGGATGTCTACTGGTACATCTGTGTGGGCCGAGTTGGAATGAAAGTTTCTTTTGTGCAGTTAGGCAGCCCACTTTTCTATTTTGGCATGTCTTCTCTCTCTGAGCAGAAACTCATGTTGTAATTTCTACCATTTCTTGGAAAAAAAAGAAAAACTGGGTAATCAAATGAATCATAATACTTAAAAAGTAATGAAGTTGCAATATGCAAAAAACATACTATACAGAGCAGTCTTTCCATTTGAAGCCAAATTGATTATTTACATTTTTCATTAGCATCCATCATTTATTGACCACAATGCTTACTGAAAAGAGATGTGTTGCACGTCTTTATATAGATCTATGACAGATTTTCCAAATTGTGAAAGGAGGATTCATGCCTGTAAATTTAGTTCATAACTCAACTTACTCTCTAAGTATTCCAAAGGGAAATGGTACACTTAAGTGTTGGTATTTACTTGAAATGACCCAAATTTCTCTTGTTGGGTTTGGCAGTAGATTTCTGCACAGTAATAGATTTCCTTCCGATGGCAAAACAAGAGTAGTGGGTATTTTGTCCGGTTTTTTTGTCTTCTCTTTGATTAGAGGAACTGAAGATCTATTGCGGGTGGGTTTTGTTTTGGGGGTTGGGGAACTGATACCTGAAGACCTTTTTTTTCTTTCTTTCTTTTTTTGATTAGTTGTTACCATGGAAGATTACTGGGAGAAAGAATAGCTTAATTGTCAAAAAACGATTTTTTTTTTAAAGGAAGAATTTGTTAAAATCCGGGTGGACTACGTGAAGGAGTAACTTTAATCACTAAAATCTCATTGAAATAGGGAGATATGAATATATCAGCCTGAAGCCAAATGTAGGTATGCTTTTATGTCAGTGCAGAGGAATTGTATATAAAAGAAAATAAAAACCAAACAGCATAGTTTACCTGGAATTTTCAGTTTAAATAGTAAATGTCACAGAAATTTGATAGAAGGAAAGTTAGTCAATTAAACACTCTGGACCAATGGACAAATTGCTCAAAATTCAACTTGTTCAAAAACCAAATTATTTGATTGAAGTCTGGAGTCAAGAACATTTGAATGAAGAAAGCACAGAGACAGGCTGGGTAAGAATATGTACTGTCTCAGCAAACAACTCTCTGTTAGAGAGAATTGGTATATCATGCCTGAGGAAGAGTAGGAAAAGTTAGGGCTGCAGTACTACTTAATCAAGGTGGTGAGACTAAGTAAGGAGGCTGTGAAGCAAAAAATGCAGGCAAAAAAACTGTTACAGCAAAAAAGTAAACTGTTGTTAGCTTCCCATAGGCTGGATAACTGTCACAAAGGCTGATTTTTAAATCCCCTTAAATGTTCTTTCAAGAAGCAGTTTAATGGTACAACTAAGAATATAGGATGCAACTCAAAATGTTGTGAGAAGAGTGCCAGGCAGGATGGCTCAAAATACTGTTATTTAAAGACCGTTCTATAAAATGGCAATAATATTCTCATTATTTAATGTTAAGAAAATTTTGAAAGTTAGTTAAAAAATAAAGCAATCTCTAAGGGTGGAAGTATATTTTTATAGTTTTCTTTTTAAATATGTAGGAATTTGTGCATGCCATTTACAAAGAAAGAATAGATCTTAGAGTATCCAAAAAGGTAGCAGCATATAATGCCTGAGTATTAAAAGGCATTAAAAGTGAAAGACATCATATAAAAGCAAGGAAATAGGAATTTTGGAAAATTAACGTAAAATTGCGGTAAGGCAAAAGAAGAGACAAGAACCCAACTGCTGCCCTTTCCTTCCAAAAAAATGACTGTGCTGGAGGCCTAAAAAGTCCTAAGAGAAGTGTTTTCAAGCAGATCAGAATAATAAAGCTGATAGACACGTGAGATATAATAGGAGTGCCAAGGACAGCAAATCCATAGCAGATGAATTCTGTGGCTTGAGCTTCCTACGGAGGGACGTAAAGAAGTAGCTACAGGAGAGCTTTTCTTTGTTTTGGAAGTTGGGGGGTCTTCTGAAGGAAGAACAGATCTAAAAGAACAGTTTAAAGGCCTTGGCAGATTTGTTCCTCAGCTTTTATGGCTGATCACGTTGTCATATGGTGGGGAATATCCCTGTGGTCAGTTGGGGTCAGCTGTCCCAGCTGTGTCCCCTCCTGACCCCTCAAGGACCCCCGTGCTCCTCACCGCGGGAGGCAGGGTGAGAAGCTAAAAAGGCCTTGATGCTGTGCAGGCGCTGCTCAGCAGTAGCTGGAATATCTCGCTGTTATCAACACTGTTTTCATCACAGATCCAAAGCACAGCCCCACACAAGATACTGTGAAGAAAATTAACTCTGTCCAGCCAAAATCAGCGCACTAGTTGACTATATAGGTCATGTTATTTTATATCATGTATCATAAATGAAATCTGAAAAATTCAAACAATTGAGAGTTTGACAAAACCTGCCAAGTGTAGTTTTTGTAATTAAAGTAAGCACTACTATTTTTGTAACTTTGCAACAATTAATCATGATGGGAGCAAAGAACACAAAACACATTTCGTGCACGTAATTCTTTAATCTCCTGTGTTTTACAGAAGATTTCTGATGACATTCCTGGCCTGGTCTGTTCGTTCTGTGCTACTTAGAAATGCATTTTTTCCCTCCCCTGACTTCTCTTCTAGTAGCTGCTGTAAAATGTCTCCCAAGTCTGAACAGGTCAGGTTCACAGTTGGAGAGGTATCAAAGTTTGTCGTATTCTACAACTGAATGTCCTATTTATTCTTTCTTTATAAATCATTATAAATGGTTTTACAGAAAATGAATGCTTACCATTCACGGGGATCCCATCTGGTTTTCAAAAGCATTCATCAATTTATGTTCCAAATGACATGACACAGGTTTTGCTAGTTAGACTCCTACACTATACAGTAATTGTAATGGACTTTTCCACACATGGATTTCCATCACAAAAAAACCCCAAAAAATTTTGTTAAAATTGCTCCAGTCCAGAATTCTTCAGAGTTGTGGTTCAAAACAAGAATGTTGCATCAATGTAAAGCATATTACCACAGTTTATTTAATGATAACATTCAGGAGCAGATGTACTTGTTTACTGTTTGAACAGCTTAAATCCTCACATTCTCTCTCTTTTACATCAGCAGTTGTTTTTGGCAGCCGTTTGCAACTGCTTACAGCTGTTAAACGTTCCTGTGGATTTTCTTTCTACTGGTCACAATTCTGTACTGGCAGTAATTTGTCTGTAATTCCACAGTGGACTCCACAGTGCATCTCATTCAGGAAGAAAAACATAGTGGGAAGTGCCATGAATTTTTAGGATATTCATACAATGAATAAGGGAAATCATAAAATCTTGGTAGGAAAGTGGGGATGGGTGTTGTTTGGGTGAGATTTTTTTAATATTGTTTGGTTTAGCATACTTAGAAGCCTTTTAGTTAAACCTGAGGATCAGAATGCTTTTTATTATAATGTCCAAGAAAACATAACTTTCCTTTTTTTATTATTTATTTGAAATTACTTGGCTCATTTATGATCATTGTCCAAAAAGAGGGGTACTACTTTGAAAAGTAGTAAAGAAAAAATAGACTGTTTTGGTATATGTCATCTCACTTCAGCTCTCTCTTAAAAAATAGCATAATTTGGATTTTAATGTTGTGCTTTTTAAGTAATTTTGAAGAATGTGTTTAACAGACTACTGCATTTCATCCTTTAAGCAGAGAGGTGATTATGTTTGACTCAGTAATGCTTAGCTATTTCACCTCTGCTTGATCAGAACTCAGACTAACATGATTTTCATAACTGGTTTGCAGCTAGAGTTGCCATTGGCATCAGCACAAAATATCTTTTTGCTGTTTTAAGAGATGGAGTCTCACTTCTAAAATACACTTAGAAGAGCCAGTAGAGCACAAACCATCATGGTTGTGTTAAAGGACAGTATTCCAGGCCTTGCATCTTGTCTGAGCCCCTGATAGACTGTGGTATGCATAACTGTTGCTGAAGCTACAGCTTGGTGCAATGTTTCCACTTATGTAAGACAGTTACAAAAAGAAAATAAAAACTTGAAATTATACAAATACATTTCAAGGTAATCAAATTTCTTATTATTCTGTGATTTACTAATAACTATTGCTCTGACAATGAGCAGTCTGTTTACAAGTATGCAAGATGTTGTCTTTGACAAATTGTTTCTTGTCCAAAAATGACAAGCATGAGAATTACAGGACCCATAAAAAAGCAGTGGCTTGAGTAGGCAAGTGAAATTGGAAAGAGAAAAATGACAAAAGCAAGTTAATCAAAACTGAAGAGATGAAGCCCTATTTAGCTTAAGCTGTAGGGTATAGTTGTCAATGACACAATAGTATTTGCTAAACAGTTTGTTAAACTGACATTTGCCTGTATTCTTAGGGGGAATGAATTAGTTGAGATACAATTTGACATGCATAGCCCTTGACATTTTAATGCAAGTTTAAGCATTGCATTTCAAGCAGCTCTTGTACTCATTAGTGAGGCACAGAAGGGAGTTGTGCTTTCACTTACTAAACCACTAATTTATTAAGATAGTGAGATGTTTATTAGAAATATAGCAAAATTTGCCCAATATACCATTTCTTATATACAATTATTATAAATATGTATTTAGGAAGAAAAATTGGATGCTGAGTTCTGGCATATGCTTCCATCTGCTATTCTAGTTGTGAAATCAACTCTAATGATAGAGTAGGTCTTGCACTAAGAAAACTCACAGAAATTTTGTCTTTAGGGATTAAATCTAAGATACCAAGAGATTAATTAATCAGCAGTAATTTTCTGTCTACTGCAAATGAGCTATTTGCAACAGATAATTAAAGCCGCTATTGGATAGGAGAATTATGAGAGCTACTGAATCACCTGTTGAAAAATTTATTTTCGGCATTGTTCATCTTCATATTGATGTGCTTGCATAACTTGAGAATGTAAATCATGGAGTACTTTTCCCATTAGATCATTTTAAGGCTGACATTTTTGTCTTCTCCACTCCCGATTATGAAGTTGCAAGACCTTTTGTGCAGGACAGAAACTTTTCTTTCCTATATGCTGCTGTCTGAGATTAGATTTTAGTGAGAAGCTGGCCTTTCTTGACAATAGTTTAGGGTCAGACCACCGCCGTACACAGAGCACCAAGGTTGAAGCCCACAGTCTTGATATGATGTACAAAATAAACTTCTGAGCACTTGAAAAAAGTGAGTTCTTTACCACTACTAGCCAAAAATTATTGTAGGATGATGTTTCCACTCCATCCTTGTAACAAATTACACTAAGTAGCTTTCTCTTTTTATGAGAGGATTAAGTCTTCTGGTTTATCATGAGTGAAAAGCATACTGGTTAGTGATGCTGTTTTCTGGAAAAGAAAGTGAGCATAAAAACTCTGTGCCACACAGCCACACAGCTGGGGTTTTTTATATCCTACAAACAGCTTGAGATTGATTGCACTCAAATTGCTTGGCAAAGTAGTAGGCTTCAAATACCAGAGCTCTAAGTAGAAAAATACACCACTTGGATTCATACATGGGTATTTTAAATTTGTATGAGAGCATGGTACATACTTAAAATTCTTAAAAACTTTGTTAAAGTCTGTTAATTTTAAGTAACTCAGCAGTTGATGATATACATTAATGCCAAGTGGCAGCATTTCTACTGTTGCATTAACAACAGAGGCAGCTGACATGATGCATGTTTGCATATGAGTTCATGCCAGAAACATGCACAGAAGGAGGGACAGAAAGTGGTTTTAGGTGCTCAGCCATGGTGGTGAGGCACAGTCTGGGCACAGTCGTCAGCACTGGCTGCCACGACTGCCCCACTATAGCAGAGCCCTCAGCTCAGGCTGAGTTCCAGAGCCAGGATGCAGATTTTAACCTTTGAGACTGCAAGAACTGTCTGGGACCTTGCTGAGGTTGAGGGAGTGTCCTTGCGTGCAGAATGGTTTGGGTATTTGTGTCACCAAGGACTGCAGGAGGATGTCAGTAGACATCCAGTAGACTGCACAGCATCAGAGGTGACAACTAAGTGAGTAACTTAAGTTTTACCTGGCGCTCTGCAGCCTGAAGCCACAACATCACAACTGTACAAAGAAAAGAGGCAGGCAGAGTCTGTGCCTGTTGGTTCAGAAATGGAGACTCCCATGATGGTGAAGACTGCAAACTGGTGACTTGTGACACCGGGAGCGGGGCTCCTTCTTTGCCTGCAGATGGGCAGCTACATGACAGTTCAGTGCCTGGTAGCAGGCAATGGGCTGGGACTTCAGTGAGATGTGAGCCAGCTGTGCCTGCATAACCCAGGAGCATCGGGAGGAAACTTAGTGACAGGAGGGGGGTACACTAAGCGGTACATAAGCCAGCAAGGTGCCCTTGCAAGCAATGGAAGCCAAGAGCATCCTGGGCTGCATTAGTCAGACAGTCACCAGAAGGTTGAGGGAGGTGATGAGAGCACACCTGAAGAGCTGAGTCCTGTTCTGGCCTCCTCAGTACTAGATAGACATGGACATGTTGGAACAAGTCCAGGAAATGTTTGGGAAGACAAGTAAGGACTTGGAGAGTCCTGTAAGTAGAGGCTGAGAGGGCAGGGTTTGCTTAGACTTGAGAAGTCCCAGGGAGATTTTATTAACATTTAAAAAGTGTGTGGTGGGGTGCAGGGTGATACTTTTCTCTGTCTTGAAAGTCTAAATAAGTCCTTGTTCATCGGTATATGAGACTTGACTACTGCCAAAAATGGGAAAAAGTTTCTTAGGCTATGTCTGTCATTTCTCAGTGGCAGAAACCCAATGAAATACATTGTGAAATTCTAGTGATAGGTCTCGTGGTCACCTGGCTGGAGCACATTGCAAGCACTTTCAGGTGTTTTTGTTACAGAAGCTAGGATTGGATGGATCCAAGTGTTGCCCAGTATCCACACCCAGCAGCTGAGAAAGGTTACCTTGATAATTGATACCAGCCTTTAAAGGGTGTTGGAGAAAGGTGACACTATAGGCATGACAGAAACAAGAAGCTGTTTAGGAATGACTGAGTGGCTTATAGAGGAGAGGCACTATGGATTTAATAATATAAGAAAATCAGCAGAAATAAAATGGTGTATGAGATCTCTGTGAACTAAAATTCAGCACCTAAACTGGGACAGCATCGCTTTAATGTTGTATCAGCAACTGCCCAGAGGTGTGGAACTGAGCTCTTCTTGCTGAAGGAAGGCTGAGAATATAATATCAACCTTCTACAACCCTTTGGCAGACTCTCTAGGTGTCTCAATGAAGTGTAGTGCAAGAGAGTATTTCTTAAAAACCTGAATGTTCTCGGTGCAGCTAGTAATAGAGCCCATGGTTTAGTCAAAAACGGAGCACAGATCGTGGTCTGAATAATTGCCTGTTGAATAATCATGTAATTACACACACGTGAATGCTACACTTTAGAATGGTTCCAGAAATTATACACCATATTTAAAACATAAACAAAGGAAAGATAATAGATATCAAAATTAACTGGTGTTATTTGTGAATGGTCATTATATCTTTTCCTGAAAATGAGGCAAAGAGGTAAGAAAATAAGCTCCAGCAAATGAAATGTTAAACTGCAATAAAGATGTGAAAAAGATTCTGAGTGACTGAATTGAAATAAACCTTTTTTCAGACACATCAGATTCAGGAAGTCTGCCAGAGAATTGGTGGGCTGGGAGATGATCAAAGAGTGTTCAAGAAAGATAAGGTCATCGCTGAAAAACTAAATTAATGATTTGAATCAGTTTTTTCTATAGAGACTGTCAGGAGGGTTTCTGCACTAGAAACATTATTTACAGGAGAGGAGTTAGAGAAAGAGTTGCAAACTAGGTTGTTAACTGAAGAGGTGCAGAAAAAATTGATAAATTGAATAGTGAAAAGGAACTCAAGGCTAAAATAGGTGAATTTTAACAGTTATTATTTAACTCCTCATTGTCAGATATTCGCAGTAACTGAGGAGTGTGGAGTGTCGAATGAAACACTATTTTTTTAGTAATATTCCTTAGGCATCCAGGAAACTACAGATCTGGAAGCCTGATACCTGTGCAAAGCTAATTAGTAGTAAAGAAATGGAATGAAGAATAGAGCTGGTAGAGAGATACATTTCTTTGTTCCAGTTTCAGAACTGGAAGTATTAAGTGAGTTTAGTATGAGGCAGGTCTAAAACAAGCAAAGGAAGGATCTCTTTCCCTACAACGTAAATGAGATGAGAAAATCCTAATTAAGTGATGGTGTAGGTATTGAAAGGTGACTTGGATTTAAGGTGAGACTGAGTTCCTGGAAATCATTTGAGGCTTACTAGATGTATAGAAACTACTTATGGCTCAGGAAATCCCTGAGGAAGTATTATGTATGCTTCATCTCACTGTTAGCATGCTGGTTTGGATGCTGTATGGGGCAGACTGCCAAGCTAGATAGATCTTTTGGTTCTGACATGGTCCAGAGATTCTAATGTGCTTGAGATGTCCTTTGAATGTATCTGGTAGTGTCCCTGTTGTTGCACATTCTTGCAGACAATCTAAAAAATCAGAAAACTGTGTAATAGCATTTGTTGGTAATGTGAAATTTACGATAATTTGTTCTATTAGCAGCTTATGATACTACATGAAAAATACTGTATGGAAATGAGTGTTGCTAAAAGCAAAGTAATACATATAAGAAGAAAAAAGAATTATGCATGAATGCTGATGGGCTAGTCTTAGACTAAATTCTCTTCAGAGTAGAGAGCTTGTAACATTCTCCACAGTTCTCAGATAAAAAACAAGTTGATCTATCTTCATACTGAATTTTAAAAATTAAAAGATGTTGACTGCTCCCAATTTTCTGAAATGAAAAATTAGAATACTGTCAATTAAATAATTATGAGTTCCAGGTTTAAAAGGAAAAAGAAAACAGACAAACAAACAACAACCCTACCAGAGCCAGTTATTTTTGTTATTTTTTCTTTTTTTTAAGAAGCAAATTTCCTCACATTGGGACAAGTAAGTGTATGTAGTGATGAAAAAACATTTGAAAAAGGGAGTAGAGCTATAATACAGAAAAGGGCAATTGGTAGACATTAAACTCTATGACTCAGATTCACGCTGTAACTCAGGGAGCCTTTAGGCTGATTAGTCAGAGGAAGTGATCATATTGTACTACGGGGATCAGTCTCTAAGTGCTCTGTTTCTTACAGTCCTTCATAACCATTTTCTTCTGGCCTCTATTGGAGATTCCTAAAGAGTCCATTTGCTTGAATATAGTCCTGGACAAATGCCTTGTTAAGGAAAAGTATTCTGTAGTTGAAATCTGAATATCTTTCATTTAGAATCCAAAATTATGATTATTACTTCAGTCTTGAAAATGGTAAATAAAAGTTGTCCATAAAACCTGAACAAAATTTGACATTGTTCCCTCACGGGGACTTGGATTATCCAAATTGTAGCAGCCCAGTGGGTGGATTAAAGTGCTAATATTTTCCTGGAAGACTCAGCTTTGGATCTTTACTCTGCTGTAGAACTGTGGAGTGGCTCATAATGCAGTGTGTGCACAGCTATTGCAGGCCCTCAGCTCTGCAGCTGCCTGTGTGCAAGTGGGGCTGATCTTCACGGAAGCTATACATGAAGTACTGTGATGATCTTATATGGCAGATCTTATATGATCTTATAAGGGTAGATGCATAGTGAGGATTGTGTTCACTGGGACAGTTTTCAAATCCGATTCAAAAATATTTGGAGGGTAGGGGCCCTGCTAGTGTATTGACTGAAAATGCTCTGCCCTGGGAACAGTGTCTTACAAACAGGTGCAAGATAATGGAGGGAGATGAAAAGAATAAGTGTGCTCTGGAAAAACTCAGTAATGTCTCATTGGGAGAGTCATATTGAAAATTTTTTAAATCTGATCCTATTTAAACTTCTTTAAATTAAGATTCTTACTGTTTTTTCCTAATTAATGAGAGATGTTCCTAAAGTATTCTTAATTTCTTCCTTATTCTCTTTTCAAGGAGTAGGAACAACTTGGTTGGACAGTTTTCAAGTTGATTTCTGATGTTTCTAGGAAGAAGCGAATGATTTCATCACAGATGTTTATAGGAGGAGAAATAATTTAGAGTAATTAATTTTGCCAGTGTAAAATTTTCACTTCAGATTCATTTTGATAAAACTATCTAGTTTTGAGTTTTCTAGTCTCAGTGTCATTTTGGTGTACATACTTGAGCAGGTGCAGTGTTTCATGTGGGACATAGCTGCATTTCAGTAACTATATGAACTTAATTGTTTGTTGTTTTAAAATGAAATTGTGAAACATTTAAAGAGAGAGCTTAAAAATAATATAAATGAAAGTCATCATCTCTACTAGATTAGCCTTGCCAAATAGATGAACTGCTGGCGGATAGATCCTTCCAAAAATAGCGTCGATTCTAAAATGAATGCCTCTTTTTTTATTTTGTTAATTTACATTTTAGCTGTAAAACTACCATTCCAAGGAGGTGGTTTTCTCCTCCATCAGTGTCTGAAGACGGAATGTGTTGTTTTTAAAGTAATCAAAAGGTATTACTGCTGTTTGTCAGCTGTGTCGTTTGCAGTCAAGCTGTGTCTGTGATTAATATTTTTAACTCTCTGTGGGCACTTGCTTCTTTTGAGACATGGGATTTCACCTGTATCTTTCTCCCGTCACCCCCAAAATCTTTATTTTTGTCTTTTTGAAGAGACAGTCAGATTGCCATGCTGCTTATCGCCACGGTTCTGTTGTTCTATCAGATTGAGCAAGGCACTAGTTTAGGTTTATTTCTTCTTTGCCTCTGGAATATCAAAGTTCGGTGTTTAGTATTCTATTGCTTTAAACCATAACCCATGTATTCTTGCTGGCTGTATTAAAGAAAACTCTTGGATCCTGTTTTAAAGGAAGGTAGTGATGGTGTGAAAAAATACTCAGAAGAAATATGTTTCCTTGCTCACAAGTAAATATTATGCAAAAAAGTCTTTAGGCATGTGTTTTTACTAATATTCTCCTTCTTTTGGAAAGATCTGTCAATTTCCACTTGACTTATTGCCACTATCTTCAGGTTTCTTTTGAAGTTTGCTCTCCACACATGTTCTCTCTCTTTTCACCAGGGACTTGAGCAGTTCTGTGGTCATGTGCTTTTGTCATGTTTGTAGCCAGACATTTCTCATTCAGGACCTCCTCCTTCCTTCCTCTGGGGTTTTTATTACCTTTTGTTTGCACCATGTCTTTTTTATAGCATTTTGTTCTGTTTGTTTCCAGTCAACCGTGTCCTTTAGTTACTTGTAGTCAGGAGAAGAATTGAGTCAGAGCTCAGTGACTGTATTGTTATGATCTGAGGAGGAGGTAGCAATATCATCTGTTCCTGGAGATAACAGTGGTGCTGATTCATACATAGGCAAGATATAATTGATGGCTGCTCCTGGCAGAGTGGTTCCCAGTGAGTTGGTGTACCTGTGGATACCTGTAGATACAGTGGAGCAGAGTGCTAGACATGATGAGGTTTGGGATTTCTCTCTTGGTAGTAAAAATCACAGTGTCACAGAACAGTTATGGTTGGAAGGGACCTCTGAAGATCATCCAGTCCCCCTGCCAAAGCACAGTCACCTAGAGCAGGTTACACAGGCATGCATCCAGGTGGGTTTTAAATGTCTCCAGAGAGGGACATTCCATGACCTCCCTGAGCAGCCTGTTCCAATGCTCAGCCACTGTCAATGTAAAGAAGTTCTTCCTCAATATTGAGGTGAAACTTCTGTGTTTAGAGACATTGCTCCTCATCCTGTTGCTGGGCACCACTGAAAAGAGTCTGGCACCATGCTCTTGACACCCGCCTTTGAGATAAGTAAGTGAGTTGATAGTATCACATAGCCAGTGCAAGACAGCAGTTGTTCAGTAAGTCTGTCTAGCCCCTCCAAAAACTCCAGGAAGCAAGAGCTACTGCTTTCCTGGGAGCAGTAGATTTACAGTCTCTTTCCTCAGTGTGAGGCAGCCACTGCCGAGTGAGTGCCAGCTGGTGTTTGGAGTGCAGCTGTTTGCCTGAAACAGCAGTGATGTGACCATGTTCAATGACAGAAAATGGCTGTGTGGCCTGACCTCTCACTCAGAGCACTGAGGTACGAGGCAACACATGTTCATTGCAAAGAATGAATAATTCTCTTATTCGTTCCAATGTTCTGCACATTTGGCTTAGCATCTGAACATTCTTCCAGTGTACCAGCCTGTAATAAAAATGCCCCAATTAAAATTTAACACTTGAGAATACAGGAAAATTAATGGTTGCTTTCCTCTCTCCCTTTAGGTGCTCATTAACAGTATTTTACTATACTTGACATGCTTCTTCTTGTAGGCCTTTTGCAAGAATGGTTCTGTAGCAGCCCATCTGCTGTATTTAGTTGATTCAGAGCTAATGTGTGCCATGATCAGCTACAAAGACAGGAGGGGAAGAAGTTCTCGTATTTTTGTTGCCTTGCCCTTGATGCTGCAGTTGGGGTCGGAGAGCCTCTTTATGAAGGAGCCACAGAGCTTACCTAGAAGATTTCTAGATTTTAGGATAGGGCAGGCAGAGAAAGGGGGACGTAATCTTTACTGAAACCACGGTGAAGGCAGAGAGTGGTAGTGTCTTTGGAAAAACAAATGCTAAACAAAATTCTCAGAAGTGATAAAGACTTTCCTGGGGGACCAGGTGAAAAACAGTTGCAACCCAGGAAATTGTTGCAACCCAGGAAATTGTTTCACCTTGCTGAGAACAAGATTCAAAGGAGAAGATGTGTTGGGTAAACAGAAAGTGGGAAAGGAGAGGTGCTTATGAATGCTGATTTTTTGTCTCTTGTAGCTGTTGTAGTTTTCAGCATTTCAAAAGTTACCTTATCCTGGCTTTCAAGTACACCTAGTTCAAAAGCCTTTTGATGATGATCGCTCTAAGAGGTGCAAACTGACCCCTTTTGAATTCTGAATCCCACTCCAAGTATGCATTTCCTTAACTCAAAATTTCTGAGCCCATTTGGCTGTATGATTACTTTACCTATTTTCAGACTAGGAGAGGAGAAATGAATTGCCTGCAGCATGGACCCTGTTTTAGGGCCTGGGTACACATATGCAGTTTGTGCTGCAGTCTTTTTGTAGCTGATGACTTTCCTTTGCTCAAAATGTTTTTATTATAAAGACTCTTCATAGGTGAGGGCTGTGGACACATGGAATATTTTGGAGGCAATCTACTTTCTAAAGAAAGAAGGTATTCTGCATGTACAAATGCATTCGCACAATGCCTGTAATGATATTTATTGGCCTGATCATGACAACATTGATGTAATGTAATTCCTTACTGCTTTAATTACTCTTCAGATTCACACTTCTCTAATTAATGGACGACCTAGTGCTGATGATCCATCACGTGAATTGCTGGAGTTCACCTCTGCTCGCTTTATTCGCCTGAGATTCCAGAGGATACGGACACTAAATGCTGATTTAATGATGTTTGCACATAAGGATCCAGCTGAAATTGATCCCATTGTTACAAGGAGGGTAAGTTCTGGCAAGACAGTAGAAAGGCATGTGTAGAAGTTCTCTTACACTTGTAAGTGCTGTACCTGCCTTTGTTTGCCATAGGAAATTTTGGGAGATGATGATTACCTGTTGTTATCTTTCAAAATCCTGGTGTTGGAGAATTCCGTGTTCACTCTATTTTGTCATCTTCTCTAGAGCAGAATTAACAATTTTACCTTTTCTGCTTAGTGGTGTTGCTAACATAAATACACAGCTCCTTTGGCTGCAAATATTTGGATGTAGGTATTTGACAAGTGTTTGCTGTTAGCGTCTCTTGCCTCTTCTGCTACTCAGTCCTTTGCTACCTTCGACATGCCTTGAGTAGAATTTCTAATTGTACTGTAAGTAGTAATAGGGCCTGAATGCAACACTTTTAGCATTTTGATATGATTGAGGGTAGCAGTAAATATTTTGCATTTTGCTTTTGCTTAGAAGAATGGATACAGCATTTAAACTCGCACCATACTCTGGTCTTCTCCACTGTGCCTTGTGTGCGCATACCCTTGTCTGTTCTTTCTGCAATCTTTTTTCTCTTTCTAAGCCATATCTCCCTGTTGTCCTGCTGATCAAATGTCATATGTTATTCTTGTTTTCCTCTGATTTTTCTCCTAAGCATTCTCAAAAACTGGTTTGGGGGATATATAATTTTCCACTTTTTTTTTTAATTTCTGCTTACTTCCTCTTCCTGTTGGTCATGATGTTTTGGTTTTGGAAAGTTTAGATTACCACTATAATAAGTCCTGTTATGAAGGGGGATGTACCATTATTCTTAATTTTAGTTAATATCATTTATCAGTGGTGGATAAGCGCTAAGAAAATTTGCTTCTTCTGTTCCTCATTTCTGGTTTCCATTTCCTTGTCTAAATAGAGTGCTAGCTGTTTCTGAACATTTGGAACAAGCCATTTTGTTTCGAATTGCAAACCCAGACACCCTTCAAGCTGTGTGCAGTTATTGCAACCTCGCTAATCATGAATACCATGTGTTTATGTAAAAGTGGACATTTAGTAATCTGATTCTAAGCAAATAGAAATAAAGTTGAATTCACACTTGAAAAATCACTGTATACTCATGAAACCTGAGTGCAGGATGATACACTGATTTCTCAAACCACCAAAGAACATTAACTTCTGTGTGGCATCTCTCCATGAGGCTGTCCTCAAAAGATAAAGGAGGCACTGAAACTTGCCACCCTTGTCAGGAAAGAAAGGGTAGCCACAAATTATACATTTTCTTTGTGTTGGAAAGTTAACTAGGAGTGATAAGAGTTCTCATTTTGTTTGATATATTTATTTGTGATCTGATAAAGATGTTGAACATTGTAATAGCAAAATTTGCAAATAGCATATATTTTGTTTGATTAGCCAGCTGTGAATGTGTTGCAGGATGCTTGCTGAAACAGAAGACAATGGATGAGATTCACTTTTAACAGACATTGTAATACAAGATTATGAATATCTTTCTATCCTTCTTTCTGCTTAGGGCTGTTAATCCTCACCAAAGAAAAAAGAAAAATGGTCAAATGGAAGAAAAACAGGTCAAAAGTACTTAATCTCAGTAATAAAGACTATTCCATGATCATTCAAAAGGCCAATAGTGAAAAATAGTTCTTCTTTCCACAGTTCAGTGAATGCCTAAGGTAGACCGAGCTAAGGTGAACAAAGGTGTTTCACAGGTTTTTTTCTAGCTTTTCTCCTCTTCCCATCATCATGCCCTTTTCTTTTCATATTTTCTGAAGAGAATAAATTTTATAGCATTTGACTTTTCATTATCCAGTGTGCATATAGCCTTTTCCTATTCTCCTGTTTTTGTAATCTGTGTATAAATTGACATGGCTTTTGTGACTTCAAACAAATGGAACTGTGCCAATTTACACCCTTTCTTTCACTCAGCCTGAATCTGTTGATCCAGACACGGCTTGGATTACACTGTCTGCTATATTTGTAATAGATCAAAAAAGAAATAAAACAGGACCTGACAGTTTTGTCACAAGAAATGAATTCTGCAGTTTGGCACCTGCATTTTAGAATCCACTTAGCAATTCAATTTCTGTTTTGTCTTACAGTATTACTATTCTATAAAAGACATCTCTGTTGGAGGCATGTGTATATGTTCAGGCCATGCGAAGGCTTGTCCACTGGATCCAGCGACCAATGTATGTATTTTTTTTTAAATGTTCCTAATTTATAGGGTGAAATATGAGAAAAAAAACCCCTGATATTGATATTCTTCCGAGTTCTGTGAATTTATGTCTGTTCTTCACCTACAGGAACAGTCAGAAGCAGTGCCAGGATGAAACAGTGCTAGCAACCAGAATAATAAACATTCATACAGTGTCAGCAGAGGCTTTCCTGAAATGAAAGAATAGGTTTCAGATAATTCATATTGGAAGTTTCCTAGGAAAAACAGAAATCTGGGTTACACTATGTAGCTGTAGAAATGAGCACTAACAGTCAGTCTTTCTTTTCCTTCTGGATACTAATCAAGATGTTTCCTAAATGATTGTCAAATATTTAATTGATACTTGCAAACAAATGATGGCTCTAGAATGGTGCATTGACTATGCAGGGAGTACTAATTGAATGATCAGTTAAACTAATCTAGAAAATCATGAGCTATCTATAATATCTTCCAACCTGTAACTCTTTTTTTGCACATAACCAATACAATAAAAACATAACCAGTATAATGGATATAGAAATATAATTTGTTACTGATTGTCCAACTCTATGCACCCATTATCACTAATACCGAATTTCCCATCTACTAATCTTATGTGCCACAGTGTGGGATCTCTTCATGTACTATTCACTTAAGTAGGGGCTTTATAGGATTTAACTGAAAATCTTGTTTGTATGTGACATTAAGCCATTATGTAGGAAATCATTTAAAGAAATGATGAAATCTTATAGAGAATGCATTTAGAGTTCTAAGCAATTTCTATGGATCCTTGTAAAAATTGAGCAAACTCCTTGGTTTAACCCTTCTGAGAATTTTCTGTAATGATATGTACAGCAAGTGTTGAACTATTGTTTCAGGTGCCCTTAGTGATCAAACTGCAGCATTGTCTCGGTGCCATCTGTTAGAATCAGGCCTGCCTTGGAAAATAAGTGCTGCTACTGCGATTAATACGTACTTCGGATAATTTGGCTACTAGATAAAATAAAGCCATTTTGGCAAGTGTGATGTCCCGTTTTGCAGGATGTCAAATATGTATTTGTTGTCTGACCAGTATAAAAAGTAGCGTAAGTGAAACAGCTCAAGCCAGAAGAGATTTGGAGGTCTAGCTCTCCAGGGATGTTCTTTAGACTGAGCTGTGCCAAAATAGGCTTATAAACATTATGACTACAGTTGCTAGCAGAAAGAATCTTTCCCTTAGCATTACAGGGAATAAACTTGCTAGAATTTACTGCCATGCTTTTCTGAAGCAGTCCTTAACTTAGCCTTGTTTTGCAAGATTTATGCTTTGTCCTGTGGGCCATGGAGTTTCTCTGGCTTGCTGGTTTGACCTTGTATGGCCTCTCAAGGACCACAGAGAATCCCCTTTACTAAGTAACTACAGGGAAGGCAATTTTTACTTCTCATTTCTCCAACCTCAGGGTTTTTTACCTTTCTCAAGCTGCTTCTGTGGCTCAGGGAGTTTGAGTGTTCCGTACAGCAATATTTTCAGGTGGTCTTGTGGGGAACTGTAAAGTGACTAAAAGGCTGGACTTGTGCTCATCTATTGTTACTTTATACACTCCTGCTATCCCTCCCATAGTATTAGTTACACAGTTAGAAGGTTACATGATAAGTTGACTTATCCAGTCAAAAAATAATGCCAAAGTATAAAAAAAGGCAATTTGTATTGGATCAGCCAATAGAATTGATTTCATTCTGTAGCAGCAGAATTGCTGCATCTAAGGGAGGGGTGGAGAATGGCTCGCTCCATCTGAGATCAGATGAGTTTTCCTGTATCCGAGGGCTACCAGTACTTTGGCTTATTTGTTTTGTTGAGGAACTTTTCCATCCTCCTTTCTTCATCCCGTTGGAATTAAATTTTCCTGTGTTCTTAGATTCTCCTTAGATTATCTGGCCAACTATCTTCCTTTGCTTCATGGCTGTTTTCATCAAATATAGCTATAGAAGTTAAACACGCTTGGTGAATGCAGGATACATAAATGAATAAAAATGAATAAACAATGGAATTACAGGGTAGAGCCATTCTTAATGTTTTCATAATTTGAACTGGAATGCATATTTTGTACATGGACAGATTCTTCAAATCATCACATTGTGTAAATATTTGTTTTTCTTTTAAATTAGAAATCCGTCTGTCAGTGTGAGCACAACACATGCGGAGAGACATGTGATCAGTGTTGTCCTGGTTTCCATCAAAAGCCTTGGCATGCTGGCACTCTCCTGCATAAGCATGAATGTGAACGTAAGTTGAAAGCAGAACAGAAGAGAAAATTTATTGCAACTGCTACTGAAAACTGAAATTGGGTCCTACATGATTTTGCAGTTAATTTGGTTTCTAACCACACTTGTTTATGAATAACATTTGATGTGATGTTACTCACTTAATTAGATTGACTCAAAAGACTTAGCAGAAAAATCGCATGTAGACTTGTGGTTTTATTGAACTCAGAGTATTTTATTGTAACATGGTGATATTTGCAGAATACTATATGAAAAAAAAGTGTGGTTTTTATAATCATGATGGTTTGGTTTTGTTGAAATAACAGGGCTATATCCTGGTAAGTAAAAAAATTTTTTTACAGATTTTTCATTATATTAAACTTCAACGGCATGATTTTTGTATAAATGGCACTTTTATATGTTATAATGTTCATCCTTGCTGAAACAAATTATTTTTGTATGATCAAAATGCAAGTTGAGTGTCTGATTTTTTTTTTTTTTTAAGAAAATACAATGTATCTAGTTTTCCAACATGGAATGAAAATGTAGCTTGAAATATCAACTTCCCACAGGGTGGGAATTTAATTTTCAGATTTATTGTAGTAAGGGTAGTTATAATTGAACTTCAGCATCTTACTTCCAAAGGTCACATACCACTTATATTTCTGAACGTAATAAAATCTAATGCTCCATTACACTAAGTGTTTATTCATTTGTAGGATTCAGCTATAATTTTACCATGAATGATTAAAAATAAATAAAAAGGAACAGATGTGCCCATATTAAAAGTAGCCATTGCTTACTTGTGTCCTGTAAACTTTGGTCACAGAGGTCTTTGTTTTAGTTGGGGCTATATCTGCACTGGGAATGCATCCTGGAATGAAATCAAGGTACATTTAATTTCATGTTTAATTTTTAAGAGGCACTTACACCCTGTTCAACTGCCAGTGAATTGTTGTACTGTCATGGTGGAAACAATTCTCTGGATCTGGTTCAGATGTAAGGAGAATGCCTCCCCACAATGTTGACAAGCTTTGAATTTCTTTTTATGATGAAATTAATATTTTAATATCACAGGGAAAGGGATAGTGAGCTACCTTTTCACTGCAACAGATTATTAGATTATCTTTCCTGTATTTGGACCTGAAGTCTAGAGTTCAGATACAAATGTCAAAAGAAGATTTAAGATTGTGAATCCCTTTGTTCTGCCCCAGTTCTTATATGCGTATGTGCAAGTCAGATGTTTTTAGTATGTCTTTCAGCTTCTGTTTGAATTATTTTAACTTATTCATACCATTCTGCTGCTTTCCTTACAACTCCTCTTGTATTTTAGTTTAGATGACCCTTTCATGAACCATACGTATGCAACCATCAAAAGGTTTCTCAGCTATCAATTTAAACAGAAAAAAAAAATCAAATTAAAACAAACCAGGAACATAATAATTAGACTGTGTCTGTCAACTTCTGTATTCCCCAAGATAAAATATTGAGGAAAAAAATACAACATACAGAATTTCAGGCTGTGTTTGTAATGGGACCACATTGCCTTTCACAAATGAAGCAGTAAATTAATGTTTGAATGTGCTTTTGGTTACAATATACACAGGACCAAAGGTAGAAAGTTGTATGACTCTTTTTAATGCCTCAGTAACAGTGGGGCATCTCCAGTGGGAAAGTACTTGCTATCGCTTCCCTTTTCTTTTAGCATGCAACTGTCATGGGAAGACTGAGGAGTGCTACTATGATCAGGATGTGGCAGACAGAAATCAGAGTTTGAATATCCATGGAGAGTACATTGGGGGCGGAGTGTGTGTGAATTGCTCGGGCTACACCAGCGGCATAAACTGCGAGACCTGCCTCGACGGCTACTTCAGGCCAAAAGCGGTAAACTCCTGCTCTCTCGTCCCTTCGCCGCAAAGCTCGGTGTTCAAACCATCACTGCAGCAGGGCAACAACTTACGTTATTAAAAAGAGTTTGGACTGCCATTTTGTGAAGGTTAACTTCTAAATCTGACAGTGCAGCAGCTGCTTTTCACAGCTGGAAATGTATGAAAGTTAACGCTCAGAGAAATAGGAAAGTGAATTGTGTTGATATGAAGGCATGCACTTGAGGTCACGGCCTCCAGCTAGTATTTCAATCTAATTTAAAGGAGGATGTGGTCCTGTAAACGAAACTTTTGCCTCAGTAATGAATTTCAAGTTTTGTTATCAAAGTTCAAAGAAATACTGCTATATTTGATATTGATGAAAGAGAGGCTGTAGTATCTGTTTTTTAAATGCAATGTAGAATTAATAACCACTGAAATTCTATAGTGTTTCATGAATGTCTTTAAATTTCAGTGCAGTGGAAATTGCTTTTTGTATTTCATCATATAAGACTGTATTTTCATCTAAGTGGAAGCTGTCAAAAGATGAATCTTATATTAGGTTGTATTGTCAATATGGGTTGCTCCTGTGCTTTAGAAAGCTACACTATTAGTGTGTGCTTGAATTGCTTATATTTCATCTGTATATTTTCAGTTGCGTAAATAATGGCCTTTAGTCTGATTGGTGTTCCATCTTCAAACATAGAAAACATCAGCAAATAGCAGTAATTACGTTTTCCCTAATAGACTGGATTTAGCCTTAGAACTTGAGAAAAGGAGTACTGAGAACCAATTTCTTCAGCAGTAGGGCACTTGATTTTTTCGTCTGAATCAAGTTATCGTCCAGCTAAAAGGAATTTGATAGATATATGTGTGTTTGTATAGCGTATCTATAGTATGTGTATGTATCTAGTTCGTGCACAACTTCTCATTTATATTCCTAGTTTGATATTAGACCAGGGTTTGAGTCTGGTTGAGGTAACCTTTCAAGAACAAAAGGAAATTGTTCCATTGTTTAATGTTCACTTTTCTTCAGTTACTTTTTTGCTCTCTTACTGACCAGCTAACTTTAGTTGGTTTTTTGAATCATGTTGACCAGAACAGCTGATCTACTTGTCAATATTACTTTAGGAAGTAAATGCTTAAAATCTACTTCATTGCAATTTTTGATTTTAATTATGTAAGGTTCTGTTACAATCTTGACACCTGGTATTTTTTTAGTTGAAAACATATTTAGATCTAAGTCACTACATATTTCTAAATAAAAATCCAAAGTGTAACTTTAATAGAATCATAGAACCTAGAGTCATTTATGTTGGAAAGGACCTCGTATGATCAAGTCCAGCCCTTAACCTAACACTGCCAAGTCCTTAAGTGCCACATCTACCCATATTTTAAATGCCTCCAGGGATGGTGACTCTACCACTTTTTGGGGCAGTCCTCTCCAATGTTTGACAACTCTTTCTCTGAAGAAACTTTTCCATAATATCCAGTCTCTGGTGCAATCTGAGGCCTTTTCTTCTTGTCATAGTATGCATGGACTAAGTTTATCAGCTGTCTCATTTTTGTTAAAGTGTAAGCCACCTACCCAGAAGTCGTTCTCTCCTACTTTTTATTTAAGAAGTAAATAAAAGTTTCCAATTATTGAAGGTAAGGTTTTTTCTTCTAACATCTTTGTTTTTGTAGGTATTGCCAGATAACCCGGATCCATGCCAGCCATGTTCCTGTGATCCAAATGGGTCTTTAAATGATAGTTGTGTCAAGGATGAGAAACATACAGAAGGAGGTAAGATCCCTCAAATACAGGCATATTAAAGATGAAGTTCAGCAATGGTCAGAGAAAAGCTGAATCACATTTTTGGTATCTTTAACAAGAAAAAAACCAAAAAGGTTTGATTTTGGTTTGTTGTGGTTTTTTTTTAAATTCTACTCATGCAAACAGTAATCCAGCTGCATTGTTTTGATAATTTTTTTTTTTTTTTTTGAAACTCATATTCCCAATTTGCTGAGGCTTCTTTCAGATTCGTGGCTGGGAAACTTGTGTATGTTTGGAAGAATATTCCCAGTGGAAAATATTGAAGAATTTTGGCATTACAGAGCTTTCTTCTTTTACAGAGATTAAAACTCATGCAACAATAATGTTTTAATTTATTTTCCTATCTAAGCATATTTCCATTTGAAATCTAAAAACTTTTCTTGAAAGGTATTTATTTGCTTTCTGTTTTATTCATGTAGGATAGCAAGACGCTTACCATGGCTCTGTAAAAGCTGTCTTCACATAGACAATAAACTGTTAATTAGGCTTTGAAAACAATGAGTTGCCATATTTTTTGGTTCTTTCATTGTAAAACATCTGAAAATACTGCAGGAAGATAACAAACTTTAGGTCGGTTCTTAAGAGATATATAAATTGGGCTAATTACAATCTATTGATAAGATGTAGTAATCCATTACAATAGAGATCAATAGAACATAAAAGCACCATGGCAGAGATGCAAAGACAGGGCCCAAAGGTGTAAAATCTACTGTAATAACCATGTACTGATTGCATCAGTTCAATAAAATGATACCGATTTACTGTCCCAGTGGTATCTCTGGTGGGTTGATCTTGGCTGGCTGCAGCTGCCCACCCAGCCACTCTCTCAGTGCCCTTCTCGGCAGGACAGGGGCAGAACATAAGGTGAAGCAGCTCATGGGCCAAAGGAAATCATTTGCCAATTATCATCCTGGGCAAAATAGACTTTACTTAGGGAAAATTAATTTACCTTATTGCCAATTGAAATAGATGCCGATAGTGATAAGCAAAGACAAAAATTAAAAATACACCTCTTCCTCCACCTTCTTTTTTTTTTTTCCCCCACTCAACCTCACTTCTTCATTCCAGACTCCTCCTCTACCTCCTCCCTCACTACCACAAGTGATGGTGAGCAGGAGTCATACCAGTGGTCATAACAGTTCCTTCTGACACTTCTTCCTCCTCACACTTTTCCCCAGCTCCAGTGTGGGTGTTTCCCATGGACCTACATACTTCACGAAAAAAAATTTCTCTACCAGTGGTTCTCCATGGGATGTAGTTCCTTCAACAAATATCCAACTTTTCCTTCATGGGCTGGAGTGTGGATATCTGCTCCAGCCTCGAGCTGCAGAAGTATATGTGCTCTGGAGCTTCTCCTCCCACTCCTTCCCCTTCTCCATTCTCTGACCTGACTGGCTGAGGTGCTTAGCTGTGCACCCTGTTGGCAGCTGGCTGTGTCTGGCACAGAGCAGCCCCATCCTTTTCCTCACAGAGGCTGCCCTGCAGCTCCCTCCCCACTGCCAGCATCTGGGCATGGATTCCCAGTGCAGTGAGAGACAGTACGAGCAGAAGAGAGGATGAATCCCAAGGCTGGCAAAACCACAACAAGATTCTGCAGTGCCTGTACCAAGCCTGTGAGTGAGATTAAACAGGTTACAGGTGACAGACAGTGCAACAAAGGAACATCTAAGATTGTGATTTTGAGATGGGGAATGTTTAATTCAAAAAAATGTGATGTCCCACTTGCATGTTACGCAGCTGCTTGCTCTCTCACTCCTGTTGCTGCTGCAGTCTCTCTTTTCACACCTTCTTTGCTGGCCCCTGGTGTGGGTCATCCTCCTGGGGCCTGGCAGCTGCTCAGCACTTAACAGGCTGAGAGCTCCTCTCTCACAAGAAGAGGGAAGCAAAAAGATAGAGACATTTTTCCATCTTCTTTGATTGTCAGTAATGGTGTCCTTAGGAGCTCTTAAAATGTCTTATGCATCTGAGCATTCAACAGATCTAAACCATCTCATAGTTGCTTTTTAAATCTGCTTACATTTTCTGAATCTGACAAGGTGGTACCATGCTTTGACACCTTGCTATGTCTCCTTCTGCCTTTTTAGTGCTCTGATCTTCTTTCTGGCAAATTCTTCTCTTGCCTCATTTCTTAGTCTCTCTAGGAAGAGAATTAAAACTCCTGTTTGGATCATTAACTGTGTCTTTCAAGAAACATGTCATGCTAACATGTTGAAGATAACATCTCCAAAATTGGATTATCTTTTTCTGTTTTGCCACCTTTTACTTTTATTGCACGTAGGCAGTCCTGCTCATCTGGCCCCAGGCATTCCAAGGAGCTGTTGAATGCTTTAGTTTCTCCAGTCCCGAGAACCAGATTTCTTTTGTTCTCTTCACAAAATGAAAACTCTCATCTTTTTCTCTCTTGACTGTACCCGCTTCTCCTCATCTTCCTGAAACTTAACTCATGCTGCTGCCAGTGGTTGGAGGCCTGTTGCTTTTGAGCATGTTAGAGTATTCTTAATTTCTGTTGAATCAGCTGTTTATAACACATGAATTAATTTTTTTCATTTATTCCTTTTCAAACCCATTGATGTCTTCTGTTTCCAGGTTATTTACTGAATAGGTTATTCTGTGTGTTTAAATTATTTATTCTCATATGTGACAAGCACAAATGTTGTTTAGGTAACTGCCATCATATATGGAATTCCCTCCCCAAAGTAGTCCATGCATTTGTTCTCAGTTGTCTGTGTTGTGCCCAGTCTTGGAAGTCTAGTGAGAAATGGACACTGCACTGTCTAGACAGTGGCCAGAGGATAATTTGATATGTATCTTATTATTTGCCTATTTTAAGACCACAACAACAAAAATAAGCCAGCTCTACAAATATCTGGGCATCACAGCTATTCTGCCTTCAATGGTCTTCTTCTTTGCTCTTTGTTCTTCCTGTTTATTTGCCTTTGTTTTTACTTCTTGTACTAAATAAGGTTCCGACACATTAGGAAAACTGTTTACTTCTTGCATATTATGTTTGTTTATAGTTCTTGAACCAGTCACATATCTGTGACTGCAATGCCTTACTCAACAAAAAAGACACAATAATGCCAGTTGAAAGGAAAAGCCTTTGTAATATTTCTTTTAAGAAAAGATTGTTGTGGTAACAGAATAGGTTCTTTTAGAATCAAGAGTGAGTCTGGATATAACTTTTAGCATAAAACTAACCTGAAAGCAGATCACTTCTTCCCTTTTTTCCCTCTCACATTTGTATTCGGTACCCTGATAAAATTCTTTTTGCTGCATACTGCTCACCCCGGGCAGCAGTTGGGTTTGAAGGACTGGTGAGTGTTCATAAAGGAAAGGCTGGAAAGCAGAATCTGTCTGAAGGAATCTATCTATTCACCAGTGAACCAGAATGAACACTCTGGGTGGGTTGAAATACATCTTAAGAGTCGCTGGCTGGTTGTTTGAGGATAAATTGTTTGCTTGGTGTAGGATGGGAATACGCTTTTTAAATGTGTGCTAAGTAAATGCTTTGAGAAAGTAAAAGACATTAAACTAAAATGGAAATATAATAGTAAGGACTATCATTGGGGATATAGTCTTCCGAACAGTTATCAAGTAAAATAAAGCTGGAGGCTTACATTCTGTGTTCTTGAGTACAGTAGGTAAGCAGCAATTAAAATGGAAAATTATAGCAAATACTACAATAACTGGTGCATTGATGAAATGCATCAGGAGGCTTTAAATGACTGCATCCTGTAGTCAAAATCAGGTTTTGCTAGATAAGAGCAGGGCATAGAGAAGCCGCTTTTTAATGTAGCATTCATTGTTTCAGGAAAGAAAGAAGTCTTGTTGTGTATTAAGTATGTATAATTTCCATTTTGATCAGCATAGTATAACTTTGTCTTCATGCGTCTCAGTCAATATTCTAAAATCAAATACTATTATTCTAGCTTGTAAAGTGTGGGTTTGGTTTTGAATCTTAAAGAATGCTTTTAAAATATTCTTTCATAGCAATCCTATATCATATGTTAGTGAGCAATATAAAAAAGAGAACTTAGGATCAATCATAAAATAAACTGATGAAAATGCCTCTAGGTTTGGTAACTGCAAGGCAATAGTTTTAAAACTGAACTTGTCCACCTATGTTCAATTCATCCTAATAATATCTAAACTTGACCATTGCTGATATTGCAGTTTTCCATACAGAAGCGAAGGTCCAACCATTTAGAACTACTCTGTACTCCAGTAATTAGGATTTTCTCCGTGAATCAGTACTCTTGTTTCAAGCTCTAATGGCTAGATTTTAACAAATAGCTATTTATTTGGCTTTTAAGCACCTGCAAGAACTGAGAGGTTTGGGACACGGCAGAGTTTTGTGACTCAGGCTTCAGGGCATGCTATCATTTTTCCCCTATTGCCTCTTTATGTACAATATAATGCCAATGGCAGATGTTTATTTTTGCTGAAAAACGTCCTCAGACATTTTAGTATGATCTAGACATCTCAATCTTTATTCAGGCTTTGTAGTACTTTGCTCAGCAAGCAGTCCCGTTTACTTCCATGAAATTATTTTTGAAATTTATACACTGTTGAACAGGAGTGAAAATGACAGGAGGCCAGTCCTAGGATCGCAGGTTTTTCTAAGGGTCTGGTGCATGCTTTTGCATGCATTTATTTTTGTGCAGCTTTGAAAGACTGCTAGGCTAGGTAAAAACTAACTGGTAAAACTCATATTTCAAAATGACTCATCGTGTAGAGTGCATTTTCAAAGCCCATGTATGCTGAAAGACAGGACAGAAACTGATAATATGCAGGGAGAAAACAGGGAATAATAGCTTCATGAGATAAAGCCCCATTCAAACAAGACCTATGAAGTCATAGACCAAAAGCAAAATATGTCCTTCTTCTGAAATATCAGTTAATTACAACAAAAACAAGAGACAGACCTGAAACATCTGCCCTAAACTGAAATTTAGTTAGACTGTTGACATAATGTACATAAAATATGCACTGCAGCAGCCTCATCAAAAATAACCAGTGGGACACTGAGAGGAATTTACACGCTGTGTAACACAGGGAGAGCTGAGATCTCGCTGTTAATGAAAGAAGGCACGGTGCCAAATGCAGTACACAGACTAACTGTATGAACAAGCGTGAGAGCTGGAAGAATGTGTGACAGGTAGCAGTCTCCTGCCTTCCTCTCTCTCATGTGGAGTGTGAGGTCTCCTGATAAGTGGTGTGCTGAGGTTATCCATACCTCTGTGTGCTGTGTAAGAATGGGGCAGGCTGGGCTGGAGGCGGTAGAGTTTTCAATAACTGCATAGAACGGAAGAGCAGGAGAAGGGATGGTTCTTGTTGGGGAGCTGAAAAAAAATGGACAAAGTGTGCAATGGAGGAGAGACTATAGATTTAAATGAGCTTTTGGGAGTTCCATACTGAGACATGTAATTGAATTTGAGCTTGCTGAGACTTCATTTGTGAGATACGAGTTCCTGAAGCTTTCAAATGAGATCGGCTCACATCTAAAGAGTAGACTTGCCTATATCTTTTACTGCCTAACCCTGGAGTATAGCTGGGTATTTTCATCTGGAAGGAACAAAAGTTCCTCTGTTCCAGATTGTCCAGTTAGGATGCATTGACCCAGATTACGAGAGCTTGTGGCCTGCTGTGCTGTGGGGCCTTGATGGTAGCTGTTTGAGAGGAGAATAACTCAGAAATTTGAGAATCAGCTGAGCCAAAGGCATCAAAACCCATGGAGCACATCACTTTGAGATAGTAAGTAATAGAAATTTCATGCACTGAAATTCTGTATATAATTAGGACAGATCAAGAAGGTGACAGTCATTATGATGTGCTACAGGAGATCAAAGAGGCTGCAAGGTTAGAGTAGACAGGTTGAATTTCACCTCTGTATAGATTAACAGATAATGTAATTTAAAACTCCTGTAGGTGGCTGCTTCTTCAAATAGCTAGTTAGAGAAGCCATAAAAAGGAGAAGCACCTCTGGATTTATGCATGAGGGACTGTTTTAAAACTCTCTTCCTGAAGGGCAGTCAAATTCAACATTCTTGTAGGAATGAGAAAGCCTCCCTGAAAAACAACTTAATCAAAACAAGGAAACCTATAAAAGGAAAATAAAAATGAACAATCCAAGACTGCTAATGGCAAGTTTAGGGTTTATAGACTACATATTAGACATTCAGAGAAGATGCATTTCTCTGGTTCAAAATTATTCAAGCAATGCAATTAAGCTAAAACAAAACAAATCTATTTAAACAATAAAAAGAAACTCACTGAAAATCAGAATTTATTTCCAACTGAGGATAATAGAAAAGAATATAAATTGTGACAGATTCTAGAAAGTCATACTCTTAATAATAAGTACACATATTTTAAGGAATAATTTGCTAAATACTTAGATATTGTTAAGAAGTACTTATTCAGATAAATCAGAATCAGACTGCTAGTGATGCAAATGCAGTGGGAGATTAATATGGCTTAGATGTAATCAAGATATAAATGGACACCTCAAGAAAGAAAGGGACACAGCAGAAAAGCTATAAAAATTCTTTTTAACAGTGAATAGAATAGCTCAGGGAATTTCCCACTTGGGAGTCTTTGTTCGTGGGGACAAGTGAGAAGAACTGCCTCAAACGGAAGTGTCAGGTTTAAAGCAAGCTGATAAATGCAGAATCAAAATTTGTCAGGCATATAGTGTATTTATCCATGGCTTCTGGATGAATTGAGTAGTTGAAAATGGAGTTGCTTGAGGCATTAAATATAGCTTATAGTATTTTTAAAAACAGACATTAATATTAAATAGACACTGTTTATCCAAAAGAAAGACAGGGTGTTCCAGGAAACTAGAATCAGAAAGTCTGGTTTCTGTTCCAAGCAAATCACTAGAACTACAGTAAATGATTTATACCATTTCTGAAATGTGGCAAAAATGGTCAAAACTCAAGACCAGGGGTTTTATGTAGAGGACAGTCTGCCTTATAAATCTGTTTAAAGGATTAAATGAATATGTGAACAAAGGCTCATTTGATTAATATTGTATTTTGATTTTCAAAAGGTTTTGACGAGATCTTTTACCAAAATCCACAAAAGAAAGTGTAATAGAATAAAGAGAAAAGGTTCTTTCATGGCTTAGTACTTGGTTGAAAGAATAAATGGACCATTTTCACAGAGGTGATCAATATGAACTGTTGGAAATATTCATATTTAACCTGGAGAAGGGATGAGTAGGAAGGTGACAAAGTTAGCAAGTACAAAATCTTTCAGCATAGAAAAATGAAAGAACTGCGAAATGTTCAGAAGGATCTCAAGATAGTCAGTGGCTGGGTAGTAAAATAAATGATGATTTTTTTGTAGCAATTACAGAAAAAGTAGAACACTGAGAAAAGTAGTTCTACTTGTACAGTGATTACAGTGATTTCTGAATTAGGCACTACAGGTTGTGAAACAGCTCTTGGAATTACCTTGGACTGTGCCTCAGGTTTGTCAACTCAGTTGTGTCTCAGCCGTAGTCAGAAACCATCAACAGGGCCTATGGAAATGCGACTGCTTTTTAAAAAACAACTGAAAAAAGATCATTGGAAAAACCAACCAAACCAGTCTACACTACACACTCCCTTCTTAAAAAAATTATTAGAACTGGAAACAGTGCAGAGAAGGACAACAGAGGTTTTTGGCCACACCAAGCAGTTTCTGTGTAGAGATATTGAGTAGGTTTAGGAGTTTGTGGCATATGAAATAAAAATGTCATGTAGGATATGACAGAGGTATATTGAAATCACAGATGACATGGATAAAGTGAATGGTTACTTGCTCTTTTCTGTGATATGACAATTAGATGGCAGTAGACAGAGATTTAACACACATCAGTTTTTTCTTTCACAGTATACAAGGCTAAATGTGGAACTCCCTGCTAGGGAGCCTTATGGATTCTGAAAGTAAAAGCATGTTGAAAAGCCTTTAGATGAATTAATGGAAGAGAAGGTTTTCAGGGACTGTTAGATCCAAGGAGGTAGGGATAAGTTTCAATTTTCAAAATTTCTAATATGCAGATTTCTGGAAGCTCAGAATTCAAATCACTGTATACATGCCGTATTCTTACATTGTTCATTCTAGCCTCTCTCAGATGACTCTGAGTTAAATAGATGGTGGCGTGAGCAGCAGTAAACACCCTTATGTTAAACCTACCAGAGGTGTTGCTTTGAGCACTCTAGCACATATATCTGTCAATAATTATGACAAATGAAATATATCTCATGTTTTCTCCCTCTTCTCGTAGATTTGTTGCCTGGTTTCTGTCACTGCAAGACTGGCTATGCAGGAGAAAGCTGCAATCGATGTGCGTTGGGTTATACAGGATATCCTGAGTGCCTGCCCTGCAACTGCTCCCTCGAGGGCAGTGAAAATGATGACCCCTGCATAGGTCCCTGCATCTGCAAGGTATGGATGTCAAATTCTTCTGAGCCATAGAAAGATACTAATGATACTGAAAGACTGCAATTAATGCTCTTTTATTATGCCAGAGCATTCCATTGGTCTACCTAACTGTGTTAGTATCTATATTAGCCACTTCTCACAGAACAGTTGTTCTTGGTCCTGTAAAATCCTAGTTGGTCTTGCGTCATCTCAGAACTCACTGCAATCAACATAGTTACCTAGGAGCCTGCTGCCAGTCATACAAGTCCTTAGAAATCTGTAATGAAGGGATACTTAAGAAGCCTGTGAATCATTTGTTTCAAACTCCATCCTCATCTACTCAGAAACTATGTTTACAGTATTGTGGATTCTAAAACTAACCTGTAAATGTGACTCAAAAAGAGAAAATGAAGTGAACAGATGATGTATTAAAACAAGAAAGTTGCCTTTTAGGAGTACTCATTAGTGATATATGAGATTCTTTCCTGCCTTAGGATGGTTGTTCAGAAATCTGTAACATGGTTAAAAAACCAAAATCTACCTTTTCTGTAGGATGAATTTCTTAATTTCGGGGAAGAAAATTTAAGAGGGTTTTTCTCTGTGTGCCATTCTGTACCTCCATCAAACTATGACTTGATATTATATTGAAATGAAAAACATTTTAAAGCACATGCATCCACTTATAAAATACCTAGCTATCAGAAAGGCTGTAGAAGTGGTTGTGCTTTCTAAGTCACAGTCTAGTAAGTGACCATGAATATGCCCAAAGGACAGCTTAGTGTACTGTGGATCAATTTTTCTGTACTGTACTTGTGGGAATTCCCTTCCAAAATTTCATTAACAGAATTAGTCACAAATGAGAATTTAAAAATACTTACGTGACATCCTTAAATACAGGAATGTACAAAAAATGGTTCGATCTCATGCTGCGGACACACACAAAGCTCTGGTTTGACACCTGAATAGCACTGAAATCTACTCAGAGAATTAACCTTATCCTCACTTTATGTAACAGCCACATGCTTGCTGTCAGAAATAAGATCATCCTTATCACATTTCTAATTACTTAGCCATCAAGACTAGAAGGTCATAAAAGGGTGATTTTGCTGTATTCTGGCTTGGAATGGAGCTTTGATGAAGGTGTATTATGCTAAATAGCAGATAACTACTGCTTAATGACTCTTAATCATGTTATTGATGTAAAGCCATGACCTGTTAGTACACGCAGACCAAAATGAACAAATGAGGAATAGAAATAATTGTTCCTATTCCAGAGAGTTCTCATTATATGCACTTTTCCCTCATTGTTCATCTTTTCTCTTCTTTGTGCTCCTCCAACCCCTTTTTAAGTGCTTGTGGGAGAAAAATGATACTTTTTGTAGATAGCTGAGATACAGATGCATACATATTTATTTTCACTAGCAATCTTCAAATTCAAATCAATGCAGAGTGTGGTCAAAGGGACACTGAAATCATCAGATTAGTTATGCTCCATATGAAGAATAAAGTGGGATGTCTCGTTAATAGCAGGTCTTAGGAAAAATGCTTCCCTTCTTTTAATCAAATCTTTCAATTACCTATGATGAGCTGTAAATTTGCTGAAGATAGTTTTCTTGTAAAGGAAATTGCTGAAAAGCGGTTCTAACTGTAAGCAGCAAAATGCAACAAAGTGGGCGTTAGATTGTTATCTTTACCACATTAACTAGAGTAAACTGAAATACAGAATGGGGGGGCAACTGTAAAGGCCTTTTTTCATTAATTATTGCAACTTTATGAATGTATGTGGTCAAAGTCTCATTTGTGGATAGCTTAATACTGCACAGAAAAGTATTGGGAAATACGTGGGGTTGCAGAAACATTGTTTTATTTGCTGAAGGATAGGTTAGATCTCCTTTCCAACTCTGATTTTTGTTTATCTATTATTCACTGAATTTGCTGCCTACTCAATAGAATTCTATAGGTTTTACTCACAGATGATGTTTGTGTCTGCAGAGAGGGCAACTTTGCATTTAAACACATTTGCTTTGCAGCTCTCTTTTTATTTTCCTTTTCCCGCTCTGCACACACTAAGCATATCAACATGGTGTGAAACTTTTGGGACCGGTGTTCATAATTCTAGTTTCTTAAATAATGAGTGAGAGTATCTGTGTGCCCAGATGTTGCCCACATTATTTTGCACATGAAGCATGAGTAACCAGTTGATTTTGACATACCTGTGGCAGTAATATGAATTGATAAATCCCAAGATTTCTGGTGAAAGTGTAAAAATGCCAGTCTTGAGATTAATGAGATGTTGAAGTTAAGTGTAATTGACTGATAACCTTGAGTTTTATTAAATATGTTTGTGGTTTGTTTAATAGTCTCTATATTATTGAAGAGGAGTATAGAGCACAGCAGTAGAGACAGAGCAAAGATATTTTGCTACACATATTGTTACTGTATAATTAGTGGTGAAAAACCTTACTACATTTTTATTGTATCTCCCTTTTTGCTGGTCATTGCTCCTTCCCACACACTGTCTCTGTTTTCTCTTAATTCATGTGTTCTCTATCCTTTCTCCCCATACCTCGACCTGCTTTGCCCTGCGTTTTCCATCTTGGCCACATCTTAACCAGGAGGCTATCAAATGGCTTTCAGTGAATTTACTTCAGAGCTGTGTATTTTGAGCTATCCTAGACTACACAGCGTAGGCAGGGTTTTTATGATGTGTTCATTCTCTGCTGATGCCGAGCCAACAGATTGGTCCTGTGTGCACACCACAGAGCGCTGCCTCCAGGGTTAAAGAGACTGCGCATAATACTTCGGAAAGGGGAAGAATTTTCTGAGCTATGCTGGGAAAAATACTGCATTACTAAGCCAGCACCGTATCATGAGCCTCTTGCAACATATTCCTTGTAGAAAACCTAGCTTTAATTTTGCTTATAGGGCAATTTGACTTACAGTGTAAGATAGTGGGATTTAATGCACAACATAAGCTTTCTATGAAAAATATAATTACCAAATGCTAAGTTTAGAATAGCTCATGTGTATTTAGTGCCTGTCTTTCTGCCTGGGACAAGTTTGCAAACCTGGCTGCATGGCTGGCAAACACACGTAGCAATGGAAAGAAGAAGTGCAGCCCTTTTAGCACTTGTATATATCCTGAATGCAGCTATTAATGACAGACCTCTAAAAAACTGATACTCTGAATGATTAGTACAACTACTGCTATGTACCTGTAGTTTGCATCAGTTGGATGTGCATGGATTTTATCAGTCGTACCTACATACTGCTGTTGTAAAGGTCATAGCATTGTGCCATACTTCCTTCCCCTCTGAGACTCTCAAGTGTAAAGGACATAAATTGGATTATTCTCTGAAATAAAGCATATCCGTTCATAGAGAAGAAAAATGACAACTCTTTTAAAATGTCCAGATTTGTCCTTTTATTTACATGCAGCCACATTGTGCCTTTTATTGTGTAAAGGACTTACTACTAACATTCATAAATAAAAAAGTCTGTCCTATAAATGTCTTTAGAGTCCTCCTGAAGAGTAAAAAGCCAGTAATCTCTGAATTCTCATCTATGACAACTGAAGTAATACTCTAATGTGCCTTTCCAGGAACATGTTGAAGGAGAAAACTGTGATCGTTGCAAACCAGGTTTCTTCAATCTTCAGCAAAATAATCCCGAAGGCTGTGAGGAATGTTTCTGCTCTGGGAAAACAAACATCTGCACTAACTCTCACTTCACCTATGGAAGTGTAAGAAAAATAATACCATACCAGTACATGTCACTGCTTTTGGGTTTTTGCGTGTTGTCACTGACCATTGTCACTACATTTCTTCTTATTAGAAGATCATGCATGTTCCTTATGCCCCATGTGAGTTCACGTTCCTTATGGGTCCCTTCCAACTGGAGCTATTCTACAATTCTATGGTATTTTTCATCTATCCAAAAGAAAATGCTTACAAGCTTTGTCTCTCTTCTTTGTGAGGAAGTTTTGAAATAGAGCAGTTAGAACAGTGAAAAGCACAAAAGAAGCTATAACAATAAAAAATGAAGCCATGTGCATAAACACAGTCCTAGAATGCGCATGTATAACCACTCCTGAGTTAAATGTATCATATCCATAGGGCAACCTCTTTTCCACGTAATTATTAATTTTCTAGACCTGAAGTAATTAAGAATTTTGAAACACTAAATGTACAACACACAGCTTAAGTAAGAAAAAGGAATGCCTTGCAGGGGGCATTTTGAATGCATTTCTTTTGTATGCTGCATTCCTAGGAAAGCATGTGAAAGGGAGATGAACCTACTGTTCTTATTTGTACTGTAGAAAAATGTCTTTAGCCTGCAAATATACTCTAAACTGTAAATTAGTTCTCAAAGCTCAGACACTGATTCCACTGAAACGGATGTATGCTACATATTCATGCCTGTAGATTGAGTTTGGAAAATGTATTCCAGGTCTACTAGCTCCTGATTTTGGCCATATTGTTATGCTGGAAGTCTGCAAATAACATCATATATGTCTAGTGTTCTCATTTACATGCCAGCAACTTGGAAATTTTCCATTCCATGGCTCTGCTCATTTATTGTTCTGCTTATATCCAGGCTCCAGAAACCATCCTTGTATGAACAGTGTGCTCTTCTCTGATGATTCATTTCTAGTTATGGAATTTCAGAAATTCAAGTTCTGGTGCTTTCCAGAACCAAAAAAGTATAAAAGTATAAAAAGTGTATCTGAACTTGTAAGTTTTAAGGTTTTAGCATTGAAAATTATTATAAATTATGCTGCCTACAGCAGTCAGAAAATGTATATCCACTTGTCAGCTCATCTTCTGTACAGTCTGTGGCTGATACTATGTATTGAAAACTTGCATAATGTTTGTATATATTCTTGCATGTCTGTTTGTATGATAGAATTTCCTTCTTGCTCTGGACCATGAAGCACAGAATGCAAATACTTGCAGTTATTTCAAACTCAGAAGTTGTAACTCCAAGTCACATACAATAAGAAATGTTTGCTGTTATTACTTAGTGTTTTCCTTGGTTCCTACACCGCTATTAAACCCAACCAGTTTTTTAAAAAATTGAAGAATGAGAAGCTGTGACTATTGAAATGATTTGTGTCCTGATTCTTATTGTAATGTGGGTTTTATTTATTTATTTGCTTTCGTACTATTATAGATAGAAGACATGAATGGTTGGTATCTGACTGACTTACCAGGTCTCATCAGAGTTATCCCCACGCAGAAGAGATTTGATGGGCATCAGCAGCTTAGCATCAGCAACGTGGCTGCACAAAAAGTACTGCCACTGATTTACTATTGGAGTGCACCCACTTCTTATTTGGGCAACAAAGTAAGTGCAAATGATACCTGCCTAAACACTAATGTGATTTATTGAGAAAAAAGGTAAGGCTTTGAAGGGGGGTGGAACTGAGGTTAATAACCAATTAAATTGATTAGCAACCAATTAGCTATTTGACTAGCAAAATTGCAAGCAGAAAGGAATCACCTGTGTGGAGTATCCTTGTGAAGCAAAAAGTTAGGTAGAGAAAGTTAACTAAGTGTCTTTAACCTTGAGCCCTCTTTGGTCACCTGCTGTCAGGTGTTAGAGAAGTCCAGGTAGCTCACAGCACTGGTTTTTGAATGAACTAGCTGGTGTGTGGTTCAGCTCGGCCTGTTCTCTTCCCACCTTGTCCTCTGCTGTGAAAACAGTTCCCTCATCTGCTTTTCAGAGATGCAGGTTGTGTGTCAGATGTTGTGGGGGTGTGTTGCAAAACTTCAGTGTTTGTCAGGAAACTTGTGTGTGGGGAGCTCTCTGCCCTGGAACTCAGAAAATGCTGTTGTGAGCTTTGTGACAGTTCTAATGCACGTGTTCAAGTCTGCATGTATCTAAGTGTGCATGTACGCACATATTCACGCCCCACAGGTTAATACCAAATCCACAATACTTCCATACTTTTTAACAATACTAATATTTTTCCATGAAAATCTCTTTTTTTTTCCCAGAGAGTAGAATTGAAGACTGAATGAGTCTTAAATGTGAAGAAAGCTTAACAGCTTTCCATTTACTGTAACCCTGATTGTGCTAAAACTTATCAGAAACGCTAACACTGATGTATTTGAGCACATTTTCCTCTGTAGTCTCTTCAGGCTAGTCAACCTCTTATTTATTTATTTCTTCCTGTTGGCTGAAAATCAACATGACAGAAGGTAAGTGAGCACATTGAAACTAAATAGCATCATTCCGAAGAATTGGGCATCCTGTTCATGGCCTATAAATTGTTAAAGAGAGTCAGGCTTACTTAGCTGGGCAAGGGGGAGTTTCTGGTTTAATATTCCGTGTCTGGTGAACTTACCCTGAAATAATAACTGATACTTTTCCTGACAGAATTTCATCTTGCTTCTAGTCAGTGAGCGAAATAATGGTAGGAATATGCACAAATTATTTGAATGTGGAAGGTATTTTTTCAGTGTAATTTGGAGGTCCTTTGTGGTTACTGTCAGATATCACTGTATGAATGAAGCAATTTGCCTTAATAACTGAACCATATAAATTTTTGATACTACAATAACACTGAAAGCACTCGAATTACCACAGTACATCTTAACTGTCATGTTGCATCACGTAAACTATAGTCATAATGACATGCCTAGGCCAGATGATTTATGCTGTGGAAAGGGAAATGGAAATAGAATATTGAGAGTCCTTATTTGTAAACTCAATAAAACATTTCTCTAAATAGCTGAAACTGAATAAAACTGAATCACTGAATCTAGATAAAAAAAAATCCTTTCTTGAGAATAACTGCTAGCTATAGAATCATTGGTATCTCAAAGCATGCAAACTTTTAAGAATTTTTGTCTTAAGAAACACAGAAAAAAATTTAGGAAATCTTTTATCAAGATATACACTTCTGTTGTAATTTATAAACCTTGTGTCATGGAAAGCTGCCTGTCCTTTATATTGTTAAAATTATTGCTCTTAAATAATATTCCCCAAAATATAATTGAATAACGAGAGGTAGTAACCATTCTGCATTTCCTAGTTTTTGAATATAGCTCCAAAACCTTGTATCAAATAATTCTTTTAATATGAAATTGGCATGTCCTGTGTGTGCCTCCACGATGTTGACTGACATATGTGTGCTATCTGCTTGTTTTACATCCATCTCCAACTGCCTCTTTTGGAGGCAAAAAACACTATAAATAGGATGCCCCTGCGCAGCCTTCAGCTTTTTCTTTTTCATCTAAATCTGGGTGACACTAGGCTATGTGATACTGGTCTTTGACTGTGTCTCGAAGGAGACATTATAAATAACAAGAGGCTGTAGATAGTACAGGATTCTTGTTTATGTTAGAGTGAGACAAAAACAAGAGCAAATTAGTCTAACATCACCATGCCCTTCTAGTCTTCTAAATATATGTGCTACTACCAGAACCTAAACTTTGTTGTATAAAATCAGGTAATTTTTCAAAAAGCCACATAATTTGTGTCTGAACTGCAAAATTGAACAGTTTCTGATTCAGAATACGTTTGGGAGTAAACTAGAGGAATTTAATTTCTAGAAATAAAATACCTAGTGGATAATTTGAGAGAATGGATTTAAAGTGGCTAGTATTAAGGTTTTAGTAGGTATCATAAAACAGTTTATATTCCTGCCTGCCTACCTTATCATTGCCTACTGAACTAAGGATTGCAGCAATCATGAGGATTTGTTCTCTGTTAAACCTTCTAGTATCTGAAAAATTGCATTATTCTATAAACTCTAATTACATTTTAGGTATTTGAAAACTCCATTTAGTTTTTGTTAGCAGTTTCTTAAATTGTTTTGACAACTGATCTGTAAGTTTCTTTTAAACATGTGTCCATGCTAAAATATTTTATGAATTTGTCTGAAAGTGTTATGAGTTACAGTATGATAACATTTGATCAGAGCACTGAAAAGGAAGTATGAAATTAATTAAAAATTAAATACCCAACTCAGCAGTATAATGTGAAACACTTGTTTCTTTAAAGCCAGCGCAGAAGGATTAGGTGTGTGTGGTATTTCAGAAGTCTAACATTAAGTATATACTCTGCCTCTGATGCCTCATTAAAAAGCAATTTGATAATTTGTATGATGAGTAGAAATCCCTCACAATTAGACAAAAGTAAACATGACATTCAAAATGTCTAAACATATGACACCCCTCCCCACCCCTCCATGACACAAACATGAGAGGTGGCTGAGGCCTCTTGAAATTTCATGAGAAAACATCCATCTTTGGTTACATGCTTAATTTTTTTCTCTGCAGCTGCAGTTTTATCTTCCTTTCAAGGGCCAGCTTGAACTTGAAGGTGGAGATTTAGCCTGCCTTTTTCAGATGATTAGGGCACTGCCTTCGGTCAGCAGTTGCAGGTTAATTCAGTCCTTAGGTGGAGTTCATCGTAGAATTCAAATCTCTGGACATTGTTAGGTCTCAAGGAGCAGCACACAATACATCCCGTCTAACTCTTCCATCTGGGTTTTGAGCAGAGACTAATGCTGCCATTACTCAAACTGCAAACATGCTGGAAACCCTAAACCACTTTTTCTCAACACCACTATATGCATACCGGCAGACTTGGATTGAGAAGTTTCTTGAATCCAACCCTATTTTACAGGAATCATTTAAGTTGTACAGCATGATGCCATTCACTGTAAGTAAGGTTAAGGTAAGCTGGTCCTTCATGAAGCCAGAGTATGTTGAAAATTAAAGCAAAAGAGTTTTGAGTGTTAAGCTTTGTTATCTCTTGGAAAAGTTCTTGGACATCATGTTTGTCAACTCCACAGACCTAAAGCAGCCATATGGTAGATACTGTTCTTTCTCTGACTTCTAGTTAGAACAAAGACAACAGCTGAAAGTTTTATGTAGCCTGTGCATACAGAACAGGAAGGGGACTTTTTGACCCTGTCACTTCATTTATTTTTGCCTGTTATTTTATAATTAGCTATTTGCTAATAACCAACCTATTTCCTGACTTAGAGAAGTCATTGTTTCTTTGAGTCCAGACGTGAAGACACTGTAATAAGCCTGTAGTCAATACATACAAATTTTAAATATCTGTCAGCCCTTTAAAAGTACTTTACTTGTGGAAAACTAGATTGAGATAGAGTGAGCAGGTTTTTTTGTGACATATTATCTATTTCAGACTGCCTAGAATACCTCATAGCATTAAATATTGAATTATAAAATAATCATAGACTAGGTCCTCGTGGCTTTTATGTTTATTTCCTTCCATTTGTTTTCATTTCTTAGGCAATTCTGATACAAAAGGCAGAATAATGCAAGCAAATTGCAGTCTATGGCTCCCAGGGGGGAGAGATGGAGTTGAGACCCAAAACATAAAGAAGCGTAAATAATACAATAATCAGCTGGAACTGAAATGCCAGGATCAATTGTCCTAAATTATGAATGCATCTAAGCCCAGAAAGCTTCATCTAGTATTGTCATGGTTTCAGATCTCAAGATTTTCTTGTTCATAGGACATGATGGAGTTAAATAGACACACAACTCCTTTTCTTTTAGTGCCTGCTTCAAAAAGGAGAACAATCTAACATGATACCTTTTGGTATAAATGGATGAAGAACAAGTTAAATTGTAGTAGGAAGCTACTTTTTTTACCATCAGTTGGTTTTGAAATTATTTGACCAAATGGAGTTAATCCAACACTCAGCTGTGTCTTAAATTCAGCCAACAGACTGATTTTTTTAAGCATGTATCTGTATCACTTTTGTTGTCAGGGAAGCGAAGCAGTGAAACCTAGGTGGGCTGGCGTGATCTCCCTTTGTGTGCCTTTGTAAGAAAACCCTTTCTTTCAGCTGGTTATATGGACAGTTTAGGCCATCAGTAGAAGATTTTGTTCCCTAATGCATGTGGGTTGTCCAAATTTAAGCAGGTCACCCTTCAGTAACCTAGTGGTAGTGCTTGAAGTATCTGGTCACTGTGTGAGGGAGTCTTTATCAGTGATGGTTAAGGCCAGTACTTCACAATGAATTTGCCTTTTTTATACCCTCTGCACATGAAAGCGTCAGCCCCAGATTTGAATGTGTAATAAAGCACATCTCCACGCCTGCAAAAGCAGATTGGGAACGGAGTAGGGAATGTGATCCTCAAGTGTAAGGCATAACATAACAAAAACAATTTTGTAGGGTTATATGCATGTTATCCAGATCTGTAGAAAAAACAGTAATAGGCATCAGCAGCACATTGTATGCAAGAAATGTCCATTCAGTGTAAAACCCCTGAAGTTATTTACAGTTGCTGCAAATTACAGGGTTTTTTTTAAGAGTCCATAGCCAACCCACGGCAGAAAATTAAAATGATTCATTTAAACCTAAAGAAAAAATAAATTTTATAAAGACAGCCACTTCAGTATCTTTTGTCTTTCGTATTGGAATGCATTCTTCTAAGAAAAAGATGGTTTAGTTTGTTGGTATGTTTTTCATTTTATGACAAGTAATATTAAACTAGTCTAAAAAATTTTGTTTGATTTTAAATCACAATCTAAACTAGCCTGACTGAAACTAAGTCACCATGGTAATCAGACTCAGTCAACCGTATGAAGTTGTCTTCAATTTATACCAAATGTGCAGTTTATTTTATTAACACCTATTTCGATATAGCTTGTAAAAATTGTGATAATAGGCAGAGTCAGATATGGAAAAGATGAAACAGAGCAGACATCCAAGGGAAGAGCAAAACATTTTAAGGATTTGAACCACATCTGACTGATGCTTCCTTTAAGTTTACTTAATTTGGATTTCATGATTTGGTTTAGATTCTTTATTTTTCTTGAAATATTCTTTGAGCTTGGCACCATGAAATGGACAGTCTCTGCATTCTTTCACAGCTGTGGCTTGCCAAATTTTGCTTGATCCCCAGTACAAAGTGAAACAATATTAGTACTGTCCTACTTGGGGCTCAGCTACCCATGACTGTAAAGAACCACCAAGAGATAAGTAAATTTTGGACACTTTGTTCCTCATTAATGCTTTTAATGATGTTTGGGTATCCTGTTGGGACAGTTCAAGTACAGCCATTATTGTGATTACAAGGAAACTAAGGATGCCCAGTAGACTGTTACGGCCTCTTTGCGCCTCGGAAATGGGTTTAAACAGGGCTCAGACTCTGGCTGAGTCCACTGACTGCAGTATTTCATATATCTCATGTTACATTTAATTTCTTAGTGCTAAAATCATCTTGCACTACCCTAGATAAAAGAGGAGATTTACTGTTGGTGAAATTATTTCATAAATCTCAGGTGTCCTTTGTGTTACCTGCTTACCCAAGTCTGCCTTGAAGGCAAGGGTTTCAATCAATAGAGGCAGTTAAAAATGGCGAAACAAGCAGGAAATAAAGCAGTTTCACAAAAGAAGGGAAGTGAATGCTAGAGAGAGAACACTTAGGGGTGATAGGAAATAATGAAGAAGGAAGTAAATTGGGGGAATATGCTTTCCAGCTTGCTAAGTCTTACTCTTCCATTTCTTTGATCCCAAATACTAAAATACTGAAGGATGTGGAAAAGCAGAAGAAAAATTAAATAAGGCTTTGACTTGGGAAGAATTTAGAGATAGCTAAATCAAAGAGTGGTAACTTAACGACTGCAAAGGAAAACTGGGATTTATGAAAGGGAGAATACATAGGGGTTCTGTTCTTCTTATATTTCATTTCTCTTATATGCATTCCTCTGCATGCTGAATACTTCATCAGCAAATAAGTATTTGCTTTGAAAACTATATTTAGAGTTCCTTGCTGATCACAGGGTACCTGTAAGTAAAGTGTTTAATCAAGTTTTACTCACTTAGATTAATCAGAGAGAATTTATAGTCCAAACGTCTAGTTCATATTGGGTTACACAAGGAGTGTGATGAAGGAATTTATGCCCATCACCAAAAGGGTATACTTGAGAACTACTGAAAGGTCGCTCTCAAAATATTGAGAGCCATGAAGAGATAGTGTTGGGTTTAGTTTCCAGATATCCCTTTTTGAATAAATAAACTGGTATTTCTGTTTGATTTACCTGCCCCCCCCCCCCAATTTACTTCAAATTTAAATGATTTACAAAATCTTGAAGTAGAATGTAAATGAAATTGTTGAGTTTATATAACTCATTAGTAACACTGCATGATGCCACTGAGCTTTAGTTTTGTAATTTTGTGGTGTTCAATTTTGCTTTCCACATCAAAAAGGCAGTATGCAGCAGGGCAGAAATACTGAGAATTTCTGATGGTGCACAAGGGAAACAGCCTTTAGCACAAACCATTTGTTGTATTCTCAATCTGTGCTATATTGTTTTTGAAGTTTGACATGCTCAGTAGCATCTGGCAATCTCAAAATTGTCTTTACATGCAGCTTCTCTACAAGGTGGATAAATTCTGTTGTTTCCATTTTGCATATAGGAATTAGCCTTGCTTTTCTATGTGTCTGTCCTTAGAAACTAAGTTTTGGTGCATAAATTTGATTAACTAACTGTCTTGTGTCATTAAGAACTTTTAAAACCAAACGGGTGTAGCACAGGTGCCCAAATCCAAGTGCTGATCACCCGTGTACACATGCAATTATGTGTGTGAATTTATGGGACTCATATTTTATTGTACGGGTGTTAAGGGAATTTTTAATCAATTCACAGATCTGGGAGACCTAATCCAACTAATTTGGTTAATTTTATGTCTATTGTCATTAACAACAAGGTTGTGTGTTTGTAAAACAAAATATTGGCAGGAGCCACTGATTTTTAATAAACAAAGCAGCGTTACTAACAAGAGTACAAAAGATATAAAAGTGATATACATGGTTGAAAATTGTACAAATTCAGTTAAGACATTGTTAGTGAAAGAAAACCCAAACTGATATTCAAAGTGTTCACAAAGTAATGCTTTTAAAATTTGTGTTAGTTTATGGCAAGCAGTAACCATATTGGCTGTAATATACATCCAAGGAATTGAATAGTGAAATGGTAACCAGAACTGATAAAAAAGTAGCACAATACTGATCAGAAGCTTGAATTATTTGCTTCGTTTTAACTTGTGTTTTCATAGAGTCATCATTCTAAGCATATTGGTACTGAGTATACTATGCTTTGGTCTAATACCTGAACAGGGTATGAAGCATCCTTTATTTAAATCCTGTAAGTCCTGTGTCTCATGTACACTATTCCATGTCTCATCTACCCTAACTGCTCTGAATGGACTCATACTGCTTTGTTAAATCTCTAGAAGGCAAAAGGCAAAATGAGATCCATTACTTTGCATTCCTAATAAGTTTGCATACTGTAAGGTGATCTTTAATAGAAGAGAATGATGGCGAAAGAGATTTTATTTTCCAGAGAGAGACCCTAGCTTAATACAATAGATTTCTTTACAAAGTGGGAATTTTAAATATTCAGTAAGTTTTTAGAAGTAAGGATTACCATAACTGTAGGATGGATTTGTATTTTTCTTCTTGGACCCAAGATACAAAAGGGTTAAGACCTCAATATTTGGCATATTGACAGGATAATCATGTGCTAGAACCCTAATCTGAACTGCAATGAATTATTAAACAAGTGGTTTGTTGGATGATGGAATACTACCTGCAAAGCAGTGCTCGTCTCCTAGAGGCACATCCAGAGCTAACTGAATTGAGCCAATTAGACTGACTGTCTCTTCAATGTGTTGTGACCTATCAATGGTAATAGCTTATTGTGATGATAAATGAACCCATCTCTCAAACTGAAGCCTGAGTACACACTTCAGCAGTTTCCCTGAATCATAGGGCCATTACCTATCAACTTCAGATTGACAGGAGTGGCAGCAGTGAGAGCAGATGGCATGCATGAGTAGAGACAGATGATTGTTTTACCCAAATGAATATATGTGGACTTATTTTTGGTGAGGTTGTTTTGTGGTTTTCTTGGGTTTTTTAATGGGCCTGCCTTAACATTCCATATTTTGCTGGAATGTTTCTGACAGTAAATGCAGCAACCCTGTCTCCTGAGATGGCTGGATGAATTTCTGATTGGTATCTACATATCTTTTCAGTTTCACAGGCACTCTGTGTTGTGATACAGGTTAATCCTTTTTTTTTTTTTCTAATTGCAGAGTGTGATGTATGTTTGGCCCTCTTAGCTCTATCACTTTATTTTCCAGAGCTAACTTCCTCAGAAAAATGAGCAAGATAGAAGAACTGTAACATTATCAATATTTTTCATTATTTTATTACAGGCTTTTGAAACGGTAAGTATCAAATATCATGAAATACTTGACACTTCTGGATCAATTCCTTGGCTAGTTTAAGTCCTTTTAGAGATAGGAAAATTTTTCACAGTGAAGGCAGTAATTTTAACAACTTTCTGTGTCAGTTTTCTACTCGACTTTTTTTTTTATTTTGAGGATTTCAAGTGTGTTTTTTTAATTAAAAATAACAGTGCCAGAGATACATCCCTTCAGTCTAACATCCTAAAAGATGATTTTGGTTTTGACTCAATTTTTAAAATGAAATTGCAGGAGACAAATGGCTTTATATATTCCTAAACCGCATCTCAGTTATCCATAAGATAGCTCCAGTCTGCTCTGAAGGTGTGACCTGGAATGAATAGTCTTTTAAATGAAATATTTTAAGCTATGCAATTAGCCAGTCAGTACAGCAATCCTCTCCATATCCATGCATCTCTTACTCAGTGTGTCTCATACCAGGAGGTTTCCTGACCTGTGTCCTGGTGAGCTCTGCCTCACTGCAGCACATAATTGGCCATGCAGTTACTAAGGGAAAACTTACATGATTCTGAGTTTGGTTTGCCATGAACTAGGTAGCTTGTTTGCAGAAATATTAATGGATATAAATACAGTGAATAGTAATCCGTACTTTTCTATCGATATTGTATCTTCCGTGCTCCAGAAAAACCATAACACAGTATTTCATTTACTTTGAAGTTATTTGATGCTCAGATGATCAAAGTCTGTCGTAATAGAGAAGAACTTTTTCTTCTTACATATTTTAAATTAAATGCAACAATACAGAGCTGTACATACATCTAGTAATTTTAAATGTTTGCCAAGTTTAAAAAAAAAAAAACAGATGGAAAAGTTAAAAAAGTAAAATGAAAAACAATAGATTAGTATTCTGTTGTGATTTGGTATGGCAAGAAGATTTCCTAAGTTAATAAACCTTATCAGTCCAAAGTAATAAAACTGGTGGACCAAAACTGCATTTTTTAACTTAGTAAGTAGATTAGTAACAACAGATGCTGTTAGCTAATCAACTAAATAGATACATTGTTTGGTCAGCTGTGTCTTATTACTTGAACGTGTGAGCTAATTCTGTTTAGTCTGCTGTGATGAAAAGTCCTTTTGAGAAAGAACTTTCTCCAATTTCATTGCTGTGATTCGTCTTCTGTGCCATGCAGCCCAGTGAATTTTTCCTCTCTTTCATAGATGATGTATTAGCTCAGTTTAGGTAGATGCACAAAAATCCAGTTTTGTCACTGTCCTGCGTCTTTTGTTTTATATCAAATATGTGATAAATATACCTATACATTTGAATAAAAATCACTTTATACATGTGTCTCATCTGTTGAACAAAAATATGCATGTGTAACACAAAGAATGAAAGAGAATAAAAATAGCCACATGAGAGAAAAAACCCACAGAAAATTAAATATAAAAATGGTCAAGGCAACTTTTGTCAAAAAACTCTCGAGCTTTTGTGTTAAAGCTAGCTGACAAGGCTTCGTTAAAATACTGGTTTGGCTTTTTCCACTAAACATTCTCAAATTTTCTATTAGCAACATCACAGAGAGATACTTTGTTTCAGAATTTGGAAAGTGTGAGCCTCTTTGTCGTTAATGGAGTTGGCTGAGGAACTGCAGTTCGCCTTTGAGGATATGTCACTGCAATTTTCTTCCTTTGTTTCTGAAAAGACGCAGTAGTAGAGAAGTTCTAACACTTGGTAAGAAACTGGAGTTGTTTATCCTGGAGAAAAGGCTCAGGGGGACCTTACTGTTCTCTTTAACCACCTTTAAGGAGGATGTAAACAGGTGGCCATCAGTGTTTTCTCCCAGGTAACAAGCAACAGGACAAGAGGAAAGAGAATCAAGTTGTGCCAGAGGAGGTTTAGATTAGATGGTAGGAGATATTTCTTCACTGAAAGAGTGATCTAGCATTGGAACAAACTGCCCAGGGAAGCAGTGGAATCGCCGCCCTTGGAATTGTTCAAAAACGTGTAGATGTGGTGATTAGAGACGTGGTTTAGTGGTGGACCTGGCAGCATTACATTGATGAATGATCTTCATCATAGAGGTCTTTTCAAACCTTAATAATTCCAGGATAACTCAAAATCTCTTATTCCCACCATAGGTATGATCAAGTAGATGATTTTATCAGTAAATTGCCAGACTCATCAGCAGGCCTTCCCTGAGATCCATGAAACAAAACATCCTTTTGCCTGCAATATTCAAGGAAAATAAATGATAGCTGAAAGATTTGGGATAGGCAAAAGAACTCTCCAAACCTCAGAGTCTCTCTTGACTGTCCCTGCACTGTCTCAATTTTGAACCAAATAGAAGTGCATTCACCATTCAGGGACGACCTCATCAAACTGTGAAATCTGTTTGAAAATGTATGACAAAACACAGTTCTTAATTCAATTTACTGAGTTACAAACCTGATGTTTTTCTGAAAGTTACAGACAAATTTGAAATGACATACGACAAAAGCTTCCAAACTTTCAATGCAAGTTTTTGTGGGGAAAAAACGGTTACGAGGGTCACATTCTTTAGTTAAAATAATGAAAGCCGCAGCTTTTTCACCTAAGTTATATGTATTTATAAATATTATTATTGACTACAGTGTGCTTTCAGCCTGCCATTTATGTACTTGGCCGTCTATGAGGGTATTATTCCAGGCAAATATGAGTAACTTAGCTTGAGGTATTTTTGCTGTAAATCATTATTTAGCATCTTTGTCTGCTTTGTTTCCCAGTATTGTGAAGGTTTTTTGGTTTTTTTTAAATACTTGCTTTTGAGAAGTAAGATAATTCTGGGCAATTATCTGTAGATGTATTGTACAGAGAAGCAACTTTATTCTGATCACATATAATATGTTCTAAAATGTAATGCACCTTTGACTTCCTCTCACGATTTTTACATGATAGTTCTTTGAGGCTGTCTTTTGGTGTTTTGTTTTGCTGAATGCTGCATTTAGAAAATGGTTATTCTATAGATCTATGAAATGTTTTATGACAAGCAGCTAAAGTAAAAACTTATAGTAGATCCATTAACAAGTATTCCTTTGTTTTCTTCAAAAGATTCCTGGTGTTTTTAACACAGAAAATCTAATTTAAATTCTTATGTAGGTTTCCTGTATGTATTTTGCATGTTTTATTTTTGATTTCCATTTAAAATTTGCTAATTTACATCCATTTATGCATAAAAGATATTTAGAACATGTAGTGATATTCTGCACTGTGACAAAGCAGAAGACTATTTATCAAATACAAAAATTTGGGCCAGTTTGAAAACCAGGGCTTTTTGAGTAGAAGATGACAGATTATTTTCTTAGTAACATTATGAAATTTTTCTTGTGTTTAGAGAGAAAGCCTTAGTCTAAAGACATTTTGATCTGACCTATTGAAGTCCTTCTGACATTTCTACAATGTAAGTTTAGTTTCATATTCGAATATGAAAATCTTCAGAGAGCTGAAAAGCCACTCTCTCACTCTCTGTTTAGGTACCTGAGATTGTTCTGCAATGTTCAGAACAGCAGCAGAAATAACTGCAAAGTGGCTACAGTCAACCGTGTCTTTGAAAATGATGTCCCAGAGTTTCTTGCCTGTTGACAGCATGCTGCTTTCTAACGTGGGGAAGCCCAGTTTTCATAACTACTACAGCATGTATGCCATTGCTGCGGCATTTCATAAAGCACTGAAAACACTGGGTGTTTGCTGAAATGTCTTCACTTTGCTTGAAGAACGTGGTGGATTTAATCTTACAATTCAGGATTTATTTTGCTCTAGGCAAATAGCGACTACCACTTTAAAATAAGTGGATGTTAATTAATGCTTGAATACGGAAGATATTATATTGGATAATGTGGATACAAATTCACCTTATTAATGAAAAGATCCATCATAATGAGTATATTGCTGTCTTGCTGAATTATGATGGAATTCTTATGGAAGCATAAATGACATCCATTTTAAAACCTAATGGGTATCATTATGGTCAGTGTTAAAACAATGAATACCAAATGAATGAGTAATAGGAGGGACACTAAAACTAAATTTTATTCATTAACTCAGTCGGTAAAAATGTGTAATCAGTATCACAGATTTATGTACACATCCTAGTTAACTCTGCATGTGCTTTGGGCAATGTGGGACCTTCAGGAAAATTTGACCAGAGTAGCAAAAGCATTCTTAACCACTTCACTAGAAACACATATGTATGGTTTATATAAAATACTGAAAGTGGGGAAAAAACTAGTCTGAATACTGCCCAAAATGCCATAACTAGTTTCTTTTCTTCTGTGTACAAAGAATCTTAAATAGAAATCCCAGCAGTATGGCAATAGCAATTAAGCAAACATTTTGTAATTGGTGTGCTTTATTATCCTGGCTATGTGAACAGAAATGTGAATACTCAGTGACTTAAGCTACCCTGATGAGTACATCTGCTTGGGACAGCATTCAGCATCCCATTTAGAAGCCAGCATAAAACCACTCCATAAGGCACGTAGCTCCAACTACGAGTATACGGCACATTCACTGATCTCAAGCTTCCCAAGGCTCTTACAGTTCTCCATAGGGCTGCTTTGTCATTGTAAGCTCTATGAGGGCTTTTAGTAATTTCTCTTTATTAATTAATAAGTTAACTTATTTATTTATTCCTTGTTAGTTTTTGTGTCAATTCACCACAGGGAAATTCAAATTGCTGCAAGCTTTAGAGTCAATTATGTTGTTAAAAACTGGTCTAAAAATATCACATGAGCTCACAGAGTTCTTTGTTTTTAGGGAGGGAAGAAAGGAAAAGGTGGAATTCAGAAGGGGATTGTAACTAGGAAGAGTGTAGATCCGTGCTTACATGTGATCTAATTCTCATCTGGCTGACTAGCAAGAAAATGAAGAGTAGTTTTAAGTATGTGTCAATTTTGTGGGCAATATTTTGTATTTTAAGATTACTAAGGCAAAAATTCTCCCATTTGATCTCAATCATTTGGTATACTTACATATATTTGCTATCTTATTACAGATTTTTGATGTTGAACTGTATTAGGTGTTCTGTGAATCAGTACAGAGTATTCTACTGTGGCTCTGAAGAGCTTTCACCTGCAATACTGAAAGAAATGGAAGCACAATCTGTAATAAACCAGTAAACCGCAAACAGGATTCACCCTGCAGATCTGAGAAGAAAAGTTTGTCCTCTGAGGGGGAGATCATAGATTCAGGTTTAGAACTTGCCAAGTAGCTTTATTTTTGTCCTCAGAGAAAACAGAGAGATATATGTTAATACATCACCTTCTGAGTATGTAGCTATTATTACATTCGTACGACACCAAAACAAAGGTTCATACTTCTCAGTTCTTTACATAGAATCATAAACCATTAGTATATTTCCTAGGAAAAGACAAAGTTTGAGAACATAGCAATATCTAAACTGCACCAGAGGGAAGTCCATCCAGCCCAGCAGCCTGCTTAATTGCAATTGCTAGCAAGTGCCAAGGGAAGAGTGTAAGAAGCTGGTAAGGATATAATGATACTTCATCACATACTTTCCTAACCTCAGGCAACCTGTAGCCTAGGTACCTCAACTTACGGAGGTGTCTTTGGATTTAATGGTCTTTATTCTTCGTAACTGCACATTAAAACCTTTATCACATGAAGATCTAACAATAAATGAAGGTCTTGTTTGAAACAGAAAGTTTGGTTCTCTGGCAGCCCACTCTGTGTCCTGCCCTCCACCATTGTTATTTGATTTTGAATAGTCCCTGAAAAAGGGTTTGTATAGGAAAAATCTAAGAGATCGAAATTTATGCTGGCAGTTCAGGTAAGTGGCCTGGAGGGAAAATTACCTGTACTTCGTAAGTGAACTGCAGGTGTTTGTCATGACGTCAAAGCATAAACTATTGTTTGCTTCTCGTCAATCAAGTTATGCTGTCTATTGCATTTGACACTCATCAGAAAGAAGGAAGATAATTTGTGATTATATTGTAGGAAAATCCTTTTGAATGTCTGGTTTTCAGGGTTGTGTTATTTCTGTCTTCACATTGTAATCTGCTAATTGTTTAAAACAATTATGCTGGCATTGATTAGAATCTGTATGTCCTTGGTATTAATGCGTTAAGAATTTTTAAACATATCTTTGATTCAGGTTAATATGAAAGTAAATGAAGGAACAACATACTGTTATCACTCTTCTAATTTATGTGATTGTGTCACATGCTCCATTTTTGTACTGGAGTATATCAAAAGCAGTGACCCCTCGAAAGTGATCTGAGCCAGTACTAATATAGCTAAATAAGGTTGAAGGAGGGGAAGCAATAAATCAGATCAAGTAGAATCACAGGCGGATATAGAAAAAAGAATTAGTGCAACTCCTTTTCAAGGCATATTCTGGTTTCTTGAGTGGGCCCATGCAAGAAAAATAGTGGTACAAAAAATGCTTTTCCCAGCTTATGTTGTCTCAGTTCTATTGCAGAAATGAGGTCTGTACTTCATTCCACAAAACCTGCTTTTTACTAACCAAGAAATTGAGTTTTGTGGGACAGCTAATAGTAGAAAATTATATGTGGTCATGCCCTTACCCTTTGTAGTCACCAGTTCCTCAGCTGTGGTAGAGCTCACCATACTCCTTTAAAGACACACGAATTCATGATATTTTTGCATATTATCAACATCAGTTGTGAGACAGAGAAGATATACTTCATTTCCTAATGTCTTGACTTAAACTTCAAACATCTTTCTCTGGGCCGTAGGAATGACAGTGTGTGTGTCCTCAAAGTGGAATTGTGATTTTTGTTCTAAGCTGTGTACTGGTTCAGTAGCAACTCTGCATTGGTGCTGTCTTCTGTATTCTTGTAGACACCACAAGTTGCAGATGGCCAGTTTTTGGTCAATGAACATAGTTCCACTGAGTGACTGTCACTGTTTCTTGTATAGCTGGATCCAGCATATAAATGTCTAACAATTGATGTAATTTTTAAATGTCGTTAGTTCTATCTTGTTTCACATGTCTCTTAAGTCACTGATTAAGCCTTTTAGGTATTAGAACACCATGAACTTGAAAACAAACCCCTTCGTAGCAGAAATTACTGCTGGAGCACTTTGACTAGAAATCAAGTCTTTACAAAAAATGTTCAAAGAGAATTGCGGAGTTCCAGCAAAAAAAAAGTTATGACTTTGTGAGTTAAGTAAGCAAATAACGATGACACAGGCACCACAGCAAATTACTTGCTTCAGGGTTCCTCCTCCTTCCCAAAAGTGCTCTTCATTAAATTAGAGCTATAAAAACAATCTGACCTGAGAAATTCTCATGCTGTAGGGACTCAGGATTAGGTCCTGCTCCAACAGTCAATTCACTTAATAACTTCTCATGTCTGAAGTTACATTATCCACTTTTCCGTCTTTTATAGGATCCAGCTAAGCTAGATCGATATCCTGAGGAAATGTGGCTTTCTATTTTAGGATGACATTTCCCTACTTGGCAGGATATTATCTTCATCAACATGTGTACAACATGGTACTAATTTATGTCTGTTTCTTAGTTTGGTAAAAGTCTTGCACAGTTGTAAGCATTAGGACTTACAACTATTACTTTAGACAATTTTAAATGCTCTTAAAGTATAATATACTTCCTCATTTTACTGTAAAATGATACTATTGTATCTATTGAGTCAAGAGCTATAACTATACTAAAATGAGGGCCTAATCATTTAATAATAATTTTCATCACGAACTTCTTGTTCCAGTAGGCTAAAACTGAGGTAATAAAACAATTCTTGGGCCAAAACGCAACATACCAAATTCTTTATTCAACCATGTGATGGCACTTGGATTGATGAAAGTTTGCAAAGTAGTTTTTGAGCTACACTGTCAGAGCTGTTGCTCACATGGGTACTTTAAGGACATGTCTGTTTTAATAATCTAGGAATTGCTCTGTTCTCTAGTTTTGAGGGAATTGGTATGGCCACATTATTGGAACACTATGCTGTTGAATTAAGAGCAACTATTAAAGAGTACTCGAGTAGTGTGCAGTTTTGGGTGCCACAATATAAGGAGGATATAAAGCTACTGGAAAGTGTCCAAAGGAGGGCAATGAAGATGGTGAAGGGCTTTCCGGGGAAGCCTTATGAGGAGCAGCTGAGGTCACTCAGCTGGGTCAGCCTGGAGAAAAGGAGACTGAGGAAAGACCTCATTGCAGTGTACATACATCTAGTTGAGTGTGCAAAAACTTTGAACCACATTAATTGTTTGGCAGGATGAAAGTCACTAGAGAAAACTGTTGTAAACAATTTAAACAGTTGGGATTTTCTGGCTCACCATGCACTTTATCAAATGAACTTCCTAAATGGGAAATGCAGAAATCTTGCCAAATAATTAAGTCTGTTCTGGTGTGTTAAGTTCACAAGCCAATTTTGATGACTTCCTGTGTTACCAAAGGAGAGAGGCAAGTTCCCCTGGAAGACAATTCATAGTATTAACTTATGCTCTACATGAACTTAGGGATACCCTCGGCTTCTCCACTGAGAGTGGAGGAACACTGGGATTGTCATCTCTAAGACTAAATAAGGTATATAACATTAGATGGGGCTAGGTCCCCTGCAGTTCCCACTTTAACTTGAAAATATTCCATTTGGAAAAGTGCTAAAAAATGCTGACAAAAGCTTGATAAAAGGGACCAAATCCTACACCATTCATGAGAAGTACTTTAGGTTGTAATTCATGTTGGAAATCTCTTTGAGAGTCTGCACTGGACGGTTTACTATGCAGTTACACTTTTTTTACTTTACACTGTAAAGGAAGCTTAAACACAAGAAGTCTCATTGTGGCTCTGGTATTAGATTTATGATAGAAGCCTGTACAGACAAGTTAGATATCCTGTGCAATAACTCCCAGATCTCCAATCAGGGAGACAGCTCACAAAAATAATAGCTTGTCATTTTTCTCAATTACAAATGAAACTAAAATACAGCGTCCCATGTGTAACATAGCTATAAGGGAACTACAGTCAATAGAATTTGTAAATAATGGTTTACACATGACAGAAATGTTTATATGTAAGTAATTAAAATGCTTGCATGTGGCAGGTTATAAAACATCAGCTTTCTGAACTATAATCTTTAAGTCAAAACACATAATTTGTAAACATTGTTAGAATCAGCTCATGATTGCAAAGGTCACTGTTCCATCCAGTTGTGGCTGTATATTGTTCCAGTGGAAAATATAATTGCTATTAATAAATATTTATGTATTTTAGCTTTCTGCATATGATGAAGCAACTGGAAGCCTCTCAGCAGCACATGACCAGTCAGTTATTTATAGATCTTCAGCAGACCAAAGGGGTATTTATTAAATAATTGCCCTGGCTCTACTGCTGTCAGCAGGGTGTTGTAAATGTTCTGAGATAACTTTTAGTAATCTAGGTCAGGTATTAATTACTGAATTCCTAGCCTCTCTAGTTTAGACTGCTTCCAGTCCTCGCACCCCTGAATATAATAAAAATTCAGTGCAATAATTTACTAACTTTTGTACAATTCTGCACCAACTTGATTTTGGTACATTGATTAAAAAAAATCTGATGAAAGCATTTATGTAATAGACAAAAGCAATATAGAGAGTCAGCATATCCAAATAAGGAGATAACTCAGTGAGTTGAGAAGTAGTTTTAATTGAATGGAAACACATGAGATGAACCCTGAGTAAAAACAAGGTCATCCTGTGCCTAGATAGATTTCCAGGAAAAGTTACTTAACTTCTGTGGGATTTAATTTAAATTAAATGTGCTGAAAGCTGCATAAATATTTGTGCCACCCAGGAGAGTGTGATTGTGATAGCAGTTCATGTCCTGATGCATAGTCAATGCTTTCATATCCTCCTTTGAACTTTAGCATAAACTCTATAGTGTCCTGAGGGCCTGCCCTTACCAAGCAGAAACTCCTGTTTTCTTAGAAAACAGCAAGTGGTAAGGCACTGTGGAGACACCTGTGATTTACGGTAGGTAGCCAAACTAACAGTCAGTTGTAGACCCACTTAAATTACCTCGCTCAAATACTTATTCTGCACCTTGATGTTCTCACAGTTGCTTCTTCCCTAGTGCAGCTAGATCTTTAATCTGAAAAAGGGTAGTCATAATTAGCACTGCAAATAATTCATGTGCATTCATTTCAAGGGTGAGAAGATATAGTCATGAATGAAGAGCAGGGATTCTGGCAATATGGAAATCATTCTCAAGTGTGTCTGGGTGAATAATGCGTCTTTCATAAGGCCATTAAAAAATCTGGGAGAAAGCTAGTGGGAATTTAATTTATTGGGATGAACTCATGATAAAAACTTTTTTTTGGTCCAACTAAAATGAAAAACCGAAGGATTTCGTTACGGATCAAAGGTTTCATTTGACCTGGAGTAAGTCTTTTTGCTTGGCAGGTGTTTATTAAAATAAAGATAATAAACAGCGCAACTGTGGAAATTAGTAAAATCTGTTTTGTCAGTTTAGTCTCTGAAATACTTTTTGGATTAAACTGTCAGGCAAGCTTCTTCAGATTTTCTGAATAGTTCCAGAACAAACAAAACAGCATTTTAGAAGTGAAATTGCTTAATTTTTAAAATGTAATAAGACTCCTCAGGTCAACTTAACTCCTATTCCAGGTAGTTTTGTTGTATCAATGTGACATTCTTTATGTGTTCCTTTTTCATCCGTCTTTTGAGGAATAATGGAGAACACAGGGAATTTTTTTTTAAAGCCTCTTCTACTCGTCTAGTTATGTTGGCATCTTTTTCCTCTTTTCTTTTGCATTCTCACAAATTGAAGTTAGATGGTCTTTGCTATTGCAGAGGATGCTAGACTGTTCAAGGTCAGAATGGTGTTACTGTTTCTAGGTCTTACATACTCGCAGTTGGACTCCTTTCCATATAAGGCTAAGCCAAATTAAATATATATATCAATTAAATTTAAAACTTTTCATCTAAAGTTTTAGTTGGATTTAGGGATTGGACAGGGTTATCTCCAGAGGTCTCTCCCAAGCTCAGCTGTTTAATGATTTTGTATTAGTTACAAACCCACAAGCAGTTAAGTACTAGTAATTACTTTAAAATTAAAATTGTAGAAATAATTTTTTTTTGCACCTTACTTGATATCATAGAGATACAGTTGACTGTTTGGAAATCACTGTGTTGTAAACTATTGCGTTATACTTTTGTTTGTTAATCTGGCACTCCTGTTACTCTCAGGTGAAATACAGTGCTATGACTTTTCCCAGAGATTAAGGATCATACTAGAAATCTTAAATGCCAGTAACGAGTGCCTGTGTTCACAGTTGTTAAATGGGAGTAGTTAGATCCAGAGGGTCTAAAATACAGTGAGAAACAGCATGTGCCATACCTGGCGTATGGACTTAAGGGAAGTCTGGTTTTTCTTTAAAGACTTGTAGCTGTCTGGCTGACACACTACAAGTTAGGAGTTCTTTTAGTTGCAGAACCATCCATTTACTGTTCATTTAAATCAATTCAGCCAGTATCTAAATAAACGGATCTTAATGTAGCTTGTTAGATGTAAAGCAATGTGTTAACATGGGTAAACTATTTTAAAAATTTGAATTAGCTGCAAGTTAAAGTCTTTGTAAAGCTGTATTTTATTTTGACCTTTTCTAATTATATTTTTGTGGTACATCTTTCATGTGCTAGGCAACCTTAGACACCATAGCTTCAATTCAGATTATTGAAATCCAGCTCTCTACATTGACTTCAGTGAGTATTCTGATATCTTAGAATTTAAGTGGATTGTGTTGCTTGCATTCAGGTATTTATAAAAAGACCGAGTGCTTTCCACAAGCTGTAACTAAAAATATCATTGAGATATTTTCTTCTGTTTCTACTAGGCATATCTTGATGTTTGCACTCTGTACATAATAATCTCAAATCAGCTGTTCCAGAATGAAAATGAGGTGGTCAGGTGGGTAAACTGAGGTTAAGGGCCAAACTCCCACCGAGATGCTCTCTCCCTCCTTCTTCTCAGCAGAACAGGGGAAGAAAATAGGGTAAGAAAGCTCATGGATAGAGGCTAAGACAGGGAGATAGCTTACCAATTACTGTCATTGGCAGAACAGACTCATTTTGGGGAAAATTAATTTAATTTATTGCCAACTAATATAGTGAGAAATAAAGAAAAAAAAGTACTTTTACCATTTACAGTTTTACCAGTTCTTGGAAGATGTACTAAGACCAGCCCTGCTCACATCTGAATATTTCAAAATACGGCTTCTACATATTACAAGTGACACGCCCTGATATGTCTTTCTGAGCACTATTATTTGTACAGAAGGCTGTGCTCCTGGAGTTACGCTTCACTATGAAAAAGCACTTAAAAAACCCCAGTTCTTAAATTAAGCTAAAATATTTTAAATCATGTTGAGAATGCACTGGGATTCCATGTACATTGCACAGGACTCTGAAATTTTAAAATCTTCCTAAATATGCATAAAAATATTTATTTTCCTGTTAATGACTAATGAAGGTGCACAGGATTTTATGCACAAAGCTTATTGCCAGGCCATGAAGGTGATAGAGACAATGGGACAGGCTGGTGTGTGAGTACACAGGTGGTATGTTACATATGCCACACAGGGGCTGCATGTTTTTTTTTTTTCCCAAGCACAGCACACTTAGATTTTAAAAATAAAACCTGATGGCTTGCATGTAGGGATTTGTGCGGGCTTAATATGTAGCAATTTGTTCCCTGCTGTTTCACACTCCATTCTTTCTTCTACCTAGTATAAGGAGTTTAAATGTTTTGGTGTGGACCTTAGTTACCTGCTTTCTGCTTGACATTCAGAAATTGGCTAGTGAAAGGTACTGGCTATGAAATTTGCAATAGACTTAAGTGGATACAGCACTGTACATGTTCTCTGTGAAAAGTAGTGAAAAGAGACATTGTTTCAAGTGCTAAATAATGGTAATTCTTGCTCAATGGCCTTGGACATTCATTCACTCCCCAGAGATTGGTAGGACTATCTTTAGCTCTTCAGAAGTGAGATATCAACACCTTAGTTGGCACTTGGTGCAGCAGGAAAAGACAGATTCCCTGTTAGCAAAAATTTTCAGAAATCAATTAAGTTCATGGAGCTCCAGCAGTTTCTATCAGCAGGAGATCAGTTCTGAAGCATCTCTGAGAAAGCGAGAGCAGCTGCCGTTAGTCTGAGGAAAGGTCTGTGCGTCTCCAGCTGTGGCCAATGCCGCGTGCATATGGATTAGTGTAAGAATGCAAGCACACATCAATGCTGTCCTGCCCACCAACCCAGTATACAGCAATTTGCACTCATTTCCTGAGCTAGAGGGTAACTCTGTTACAGTCAAGGCAAGAGAATGAAATGCTGAACGGATTAGAAAATACACAGTTTTAAATAAAAGGTGATTTTCTTAAATTATTAAATCATAATTGGTAGTTAATGCAAGAGATTATGAGACAATAACAAATGGGCCAATACAGCTAGGGGGAGGGTGGGAAGAGACAGATGAAAAAACAGAACTCATACATTAATGAAGGAGACCATGGCAGTGGAGGACTGAGAGATGGTGCAGATCTAATCTTTGTCCATTCTAAATTTCAAACGACTGTAGATCTAAGAAATTTTGCAACAGTGGAGAGGCTAGTTTGTCATATGACCAAGTAAAGTGCGTAGGGTCTTGAACACACTGCTTGCAACCTGTAGAGAGATGCTATGGCAAAAAAACCCACTCCCTGATTGTGTGTGATAAACTTGATACGTAAGAATTATTTAATATAGATTAGCATTTTTAAAGGAGTTTATTATGTGTTTGTACTGTGTCTGGAAACTTGTATAACTTTGTGTAGGTCAAAGTCTTCATTTAAGACATATTTTAAACAGCACTAAGTTAAGGTCAACATTTTAAATAATTTCTTTTCTCTTAATGCTATTCTGAAGTGATAGCTTTTTTATTCACATTTTATCTTAGAGCTGTAAAGTTAATCGTTGCTTCGTACTACACCATTTGCATTAAATCTAAGGCAGCATGAAACCCTGCTAAATATTAAAGAGTTTGAGATGGAAGCAAAAAATTTACATTGTTAATCAAAACTTGGTTTATTAGGACCTAGGAGCCTGGCTTACGTTAGAAATGGGGAGAAAATATGCGTTGCCAACAGAAACGGGGAGGGAAGGAACACATTCAATTAAAGGAAATTTGTGTAGGTATATAAATCACATTAATCACACTCAGAAGACCGTGTATTTATGTATTGTATATGAACTACATGCAAGGTTTGATTCTTTCTGAGTTTTATATCTTATTGTTACACCAAGCATTCAAAAGACATTCAAGGGAAGCCAAAAGTTGGTATCCTAGATAAAATATAAAATTAAGTTGAGGTTTTCCAACCTATTTGTTGAAATTCAGAATAACTTTTGAAAAGCCATTGAAACCGAGTGAATAATAATCAATAATTAAAAAATCCTAGATTCTAGTAGATTCAAGATGCATATGCTGTTAATAACGTTTAAAGATCCTGGAGCACGTGATGGAATTCTATACTGAGATTTTACTGTTTAAGGTTGTAAAATTACAATTATTTTTCAAACAATTACTTGCAACACCAAAACTCAGAAAGATTTTATCATTCTTCTTCTGGGCTTCTATGCACATAGATAATGTCATTCTCCATTCTCGAAGGATACAAATGAGGAAACATGAATAAATCAGTTGCTAGAAACTGAATTTATGTTGAGAGAAATAGATAACCAGCTTAAACTAATTTTTAGTGCTTTTTGTAAATAATATTTCATTATTTGAGTATTAAAGCTGTTTCACTTTACTTTTCAAAATATGTTTATCCTGACATTAGAGTAGGGAGTGCTTTTTTATTTAGAAAATTGATGTATGAGAATTTTTACTGCAATCAAGTGGGATATTTCCTGAGAGATTCTAAAGCACCTCATATGAGGGTTTGTGTATCTTCAAACACAAACTATGTGTTTGAAGTAGACTATGTAGACTATCTCAAACACAGTGTGCTTGCTATATGCATAAAAACACATACATTTTCCTTCACAGACATAAACACAGACTTCTTCTCTCAAGGTGAAACTGTGGGTCTGTCAAACCTTTTTCAGTGTTCTACACCTAAACTTTTCTCTCTACAAAAGACACTGTTGCAATTCCCACTTTATAAAGGCTCTTTGGCCCTCATAAAAGGATATTAATGTGTCCAGGGCTCTATTGCCAATTGGAGATAGCCCAAAAGAGGGTAAGACTTAGAGAAAAACATGGAGAACTGAGTTTATTTAATGAAAAATGTATATAAATAAAATTAATAAGGATTGAAGGAGATGTTTTAAGATATCTGAAAGGCAGCAGCTCTGTGAAGGGAAGGTACGGCGCTGGGCTAATGGTTGGACTCGATCTTTTAGGTAGACTCAAGAAAAAGACTGCAGTCTGTCACTAAACTTTTGGTTTTCAATTAGTGATCTGTTGAAACATCAGTGTCCTCTCCCTTTAACTTGGTTGCTCTTTGATGATTTCCGTGTAGATTTCTTTTTCTTGTAATTACGCCAATGGCCTTTTCCGCATCCTAATAATTTTTCAGTCCTGAAAATCAGAGCTGAATTTGGTTCAGGGAATTGTCTGAAAGATGATGGATCTATCCTTCCTTCTTTCATACTCAGAAAGAGTGAAGTTTGAAATAAATCTTTTTAAGAAAGGGCACTGCCCATCATCAAAGGTGAGTAATATCCACTCCTGTAATAGCAACCAGATATAGCATACACAGTGCCCATGTATTGTAAGGTAAGGAATTTCTTTTTAAAAAGTCTCTATTAAATTGGTAAGTGTCAGCATTTGTAGAGAAAGCAACAAAAAAAGAGAGGGTCTCTTTTGGCTAGTAAGGTCTGGAAAAGTACAAAAGATACAGCTAGATGAGTTAGGTGACTAACATGGATGTGAAGAAGACAATTTTTCAGTAGAAATAGGTTTTTTTCACATTATTTTATTGCTATGTGTGAATACTTAATCTGTGTTCATCATATGCATTCATTATGATCACATTGGATATCATTTTATAGCTTGACTTATGGATTTATTCCCCAAGCTTGAGAGTGTTGTATTGCTTTTTAGGTGCCTCTGATATTTTCAGAACATTAAAATAAAGTGTATATAGGTGTGCCGGTTTGGCTAAAATCTAGCAATATATCCTCTTAGAGAAAACCAGGTTACAACCACTCTTCCCCCCACAGGGTTCAGGAAAAAAAAAGGAAATTTTCCTTTAAGGAAAGTGAAAGAGATAAGAACTATTTATTTAACAAACACACAGGAAAAGGATAATGATGCTAAATAATGAAATGAAATCTCTCGCTATAGAGAGAAACCTGGGAAGATTTCAGAGTCCTTCTGTAGGTGTGGTCTCTCCTCCTCGGAGCTGGGTCGGTGAGGGCCCACCCCCGGGCCTCGGGGAAAAATTCTCCCGATGTGTTCTGATGTTGTTGAACAGTCCAGAAGAGAAGAAGGGAAAAACCAAAGTCCCAGGAAACAAAGTTCAGCTTTCCATCTCACGCCGGGAAGAGAAGGAAAAAAAACCCCGAAACCGCTGGCTGAAGCAAGAGAGCAGGGTGCTCCCTCCCGCTCCTGCAGCCAGAGAACGCAGAGGAGTGTGTCTCCGTGTCCTTGAGAAACTGTTTTGAAAAGTTTGTTTGTTTTTTCTTTTCTCCAGCTCAGTTTAAAGGCACAGAAAAGGCACAAAATTACTTTTTGGGCATAGAGCATGATAGGGGATACACATGATAGAGTCACCCCAAGACAATAGGACAATGCTATCACATGGTTTTCATGCTCAATTTGTTGTGCACTATATTCTATAGCCAAAGGTAAAGGAATTTCTGACATTTTGAAAGGTGAATTTGTGAAGGGAATAGGAGGCTTTCTTTGAAATATGTGACTTTCACTTATATCCACATAGCACTTTCTGTGAAAAAAAGAATTGCAAAATACCTGCGTGATTAAGTGTCTGAAGTCGGCAGGCCTGAGAACATTTAATCTCAGTAGAACTTTCCCCTACCTGTGTGAATTCAAATTCATGTTATATTAATCACACTCTGTGTTAACATACCTCATGGAACTGCAATGTGTTTTGATGATGAATCCTTCAAATGGGACTCTGTGTATGAGAGTCATAGAGCTTATGCCAGTGTAAGATTGATGTTGATTCTTTCAGTACATGTAACCCTTGGGCAGTAGACTTGCCCTCTTTTTTTGACAGTTATTAATTCATCCAAAGAAAATTTTCTCCATCGTTCTGCCTTTAAAGCAGAGGTAACTCATGAATATAAGGGTCCTTTTTTTTTCCCCATAAAAGATACAGTATATAAATTAATAATTGGTAGAAAAGATACTGCTTCAGGTCTGTAAACGAAAGGCACTGTACCCGTAGGAACAAATAATAAGAAGTGGAAATATAGTCTATATAGTCTGCTGTAGAATAATGTATTTTTTCTCATCAGGATAATATATGGAGAATACATTTTTGTAATATTTTTCGTTTAAGGGGAAAGAATGATAAAGTAATGTTAAAAATAGCACACATGATTGCAGAAATCACCAAGTTCATAGAGCTGCATTATCCTCGCAATGGCTAAAGGATTTTTTTGTCACCTCCCATTAAGGCAAATTGAAGTTGAAAGAATAAATTCTCATATGGAGGACTTATGAAGCTATGCCATTTCTACTTTCTCAGTCTTGGGCATCAGTTCGCATGTCTTCTGTCTTTCCTTTGCGCTCCAATCTCATTAGCTTGATTGCTCATCCTTCCTTCAGCCTCCTAAGAAGAAATGTACAGTTTTTTTCATAGAAAATTGTATCTAAGAAAGATAAAGACTTTGAACTTGACAAAAAAAAAGGTTACCTGAAAAGATTTTCAGAAAGTACCTTTTCTTTAAGATTATTTGAAACAAGCGTGGTTTTTTTCTTACCCTTTAAAACAGCAGCACAGTTTTGTACTTTTCAGAGATGCATGCATATCAAGTTTTATTTTCACGGTGTGCATATGATACATTGTGTGTGCATGTGTCTGCGCACGAGTAGTGTTCCTGTATATGAGCACATTGCCTCAAGTAATAATCATCTGTGGATTACCATGATGGTGATAACAAGTGCGGAATTGCTTTCATGGGTACAATAAAGAATGGCATGATAGATTTTTATCTACACTGTTTTTAAAAAAAAATATGTCTTAAAGCATATTTGTTAATTAAGTCCTGTCTGTAATGTTCTGAAATATCTTTGTTCCTTGAGTAAACCAGTATTAAAATTCAGGTTTTGTGTGATACATACATACATTTAATTACTATTAACTAGCATTCGTTTAAATTAACATCAAACACAAGTTTCTTTCTCTAAAAAAAATAGGTAGTTTTCAAAACTATGTTAGTTTGTCATGAATAAGGTTAGCAGAAGAAAGGCTGCAAAACTAGCAAGCCAGGAAAGTGCCCATGAATTTAATCATGAGAAAGCATTGGCTCCAGGGGCAAAGTAATTCAAAATATGGTTTTTACTGACTGAAAATAGACAAAAAATCACAGGATTCTGATTCACTGTTTTGTTTTCCCCTTTATCTGAAAAATGAAAGCAAATGCAAGGAGTTGGTGGGGTTTTTTTCTATGATTAGTGTTGGTGAGTTTTAGTACACAGAGACAAGTTTATACACATCTATATCTTTTTTTAATACTCAAATGTTTATTCTTACTGCTTTTGTTTTGATATGTGATCCTTAGAGGTCTCCATGATATGCAGCAAAATACTAAATAAGAATATATTATTGCTGCATTTATTATATCAAATGACAAGCAACCTCTGAAGAGCTGATATTTGGGCTTTGCAAATCCTTGCATTTTTCTTAGAAAAGAAAGAATTTTCTTCAGAATATTGATTTATTTGCATTATATTTCATTCAAAATCCTCCACTTAGAAACACTGGCAGTTATTAAAAGCAGTATATCCTTCCTGTCAGAATAATTTTGCCCAACAGATACTCCAGTTACACAACTCCTTCATGCTTGAAACATTATGATATATTTCTGTCTCCTAAAGGATCCCAAAGTGTTTCTTATGTCATACTTTGCTTTGAATTACTAGTGCAGCCATTGTTGTGGTACAGTATCGTCAATAGTAATGTTGCAAACAAGTTAAGTAGAAGGAGATAGGGAAATAACCTTTGGCTGACTAGAAGAGAAGGGGTTTTTTTTTCCATTTTCTGTTATGACAAAGTTTAGAAATAACATTCCTGGGCTGTTTTGCTTGGTGCTTTACAAACATGGAAACAAAAGAAAGCCTGAAATCAAGAATACTCACATTCTAACTTGGTGAACTGTACTAACAGTTGGTTGTACTGCTTGATGGCACTTGGAGATAAATTTTAGTGGTGAACAAGGTGGGCTGGGGTAATGGTTTCACTCAATTATCTTCAAGTTCTTTTTCAACCTTGATGATTCTGTGATTCTAACAAAGACATAGAATTTAACTATTTCTTGCTGCTACGTACGCTGTTTAAACTTTTTCAGTAGCAAGTAAACACTTTAGGAGGCATCCATGGATTTTTATTTCAAGATTATCACACAATGAGATGTCCTCAGCAATATCACATGCAAATATTGAATAGCCCTAAATGCTGTTGCAAAGCTGAGGAAAATATTTTTAAGAAGAATAGCTTTTAATTTGGACCTGAACAATTGTTCTTGTTTTATAGTCCTGCATTTTTGTTTTTAATAATCCTTGCATGTTGGGATTTTGTTGCCATAGAAATATGAGCTTTTAGTTTTGCAAAATTATGCAAATTCTTTTTCTTGTTAAAATATTCATGAAGGAGTACAGTCAGAGGAGGGAGGGGAAGGGTCGGTTCTTGTGTTTTAATGGAACTGGACTTTGGCACAAATGTTCTAATTAGTCATTCCTTCTAATATTACAGGAAGGCATTTATTGGTATGACTACTCTAATTATGGTTTTACCCTTTGGAGCCACAGACCATGGAACTGGGAGACTAACATTTAATCAGTAAAATTAAAAATTACTTTCAATTATGAGGTTGTTGACAGCTACAAGACCAGCAGTAAACAGTTTTTATTTAGAATCGTTTGATGAGGATATGTTACTTAGAAACGTCTCAGAATTGATGCTCAAATAGTGAATTTGATTACAATATCACTAGTAGTCTGAAACATCTTCAGAGTTAAATAAAAAGTGATATTTTTACCCAGACTTACACCATTTAGCCACTCTGGCCTGCTAAATTGGTGCTTATAGCAATCAGAGCAGCTGTTGCAGCAGCTGTTGAGTTTGTATTAGCTGGTTTGTTTGGTTTGATTTTTTTTTTTTCCTTCAGTTTAACTGTATTCAGTCAGGGAAAAATGTCTGCAACTGTGATGACATACAAGGTTAATTTCTTTAAATATCCTTCTATGATGTGTGTTTGACATACTATGCTACCGTGTCACAGCTTCTGGTACATTTTTGCCTGATTGGTAAAATTCCAAAGGCTGAGATATACCTGCCACCACAGTAATAGACATGGGCAATAATTGTGCATGAATTAGGTTATCACATCGCTACTGGAAGATTATGCCCCTGCATTGTGTTTTTGAATCCTTGATCTAGTTACAGCAGCTTGGGGAACAGTGGTTGGGAAGGCACAGTCAAGATCATATGGAAAGCAAAGAAGAAGAAAGTGAGTAACCATACCAAGGTTGTGTGCTTTGGTCGCTGTTGTTAAGTAGCTGTAAAAAAGTAATCAGATATTTTAAATTTTGTAACAGCTTATCATTAGAAGAGTCAATTTTAGACTTCAGAAGTGGTTGACCAGAGAGTTCTGTTTCTCTTCTCCAGTGAGAGGAAACAACAGCTGGGAATTACGGTAGAGATTTGAGAATTTGTAGAGTAAATATCAGCATTCATAAATACATTCCAGGAGATAGCATATAATCTTACTATGCAAATTTTTCAATCAGTCACTGATTACATTAATTTTTTCAGTGCTAAGTTCAGAAGGAGCAACTACTCAGTGTAAGTAGGAGTGGCAGCAGAGGGCTCACAGGAGAGCTGTTGGTATTCAGTTCCCATCGTCCGTAGGAACTGAGATTTATTCCATTTTTCAATTTAGAGTTCCATGATATAATTGGATGTTTCAACATTATATATTAAACACAACGAGTAGTTGTATTTTATTTAGACATCCAAATAATACAGTGTAGTTCATCCAAGGAGGAAGAGAACTAGGGTTATGAAATGATAACTTTAATACAGTATCTCAGTAACAGACTGGGCTGAGTTTATGGATATAATTTCGAAAAATTATATTTCGAATATAATATTTCGAAGCTTCTTATTGATTCTTTTACAATATTTTCCATTTAAATGTTTCTTAGCAGATATATTGGATTAAAGGAATTGTGCAGTATTTTAATTGGTCTAAGTTGTTTGTGACAAACTATTTTAAATATGAAAGGCCTGGAAATAGGCATCAGATTGTCATGTTCAGGATGGCAGACATTATCAACCACTATGCCAAAATTATGCCTTGAACTTCTGGAGCAAGAAGGAAAAGGCACCAGGACCAAAAATTAAAAAGGTTGTCTGATTACACTTGATCTACTGATATTCTAGCAAAAGCAAGGGGTATTTTCAAGGGATGATTAAGGAGGTATTCACTGGATTTTAATGTCTTCCCTTGTTGGTGTTCTTTCTTCACTCGTGTTTCCATGGTGTTTGTATCTGAACACACAGTATTTCTCTGATAGGTGCAGGGTATTCTTTCTACAGCCGAGTGGTCAGATGCTGTGATCAGATGCTTAACTTTGCTTAGTTAAGACTAATATGTGTTCTGGAAGGGTCCCAGTTGCTCAGGTATTGAGCATAAAGTAGGGAAGAGACAGGGTCAAGGTACATAAGAAATACAAATTAGCAGAGTTTTCACTGCTCCTTATGGGTTGTGCTTACTCTTTGGACAGGTTTTATTCGTCTCTTAAGCAAAAAACATTCACTTAGGGATAAAAATGTAAACCCACAGATTTGATGGTTCTTTCCATTGCCCAGAAAATTTTAAATATTGAGATTTATTGTAAATATGTAGTTCCATTGTCCAATGAACAAAAAAACCCCATCTCATACAATGACGTTTAAGGATTTTTTTTTAGGTATTTTTTTTAGTTACATAAACATCATTCAAGGTAGAGCAAATAAATGTATATATAAGATATAAAGCAATGGCATGCTTTAACTTCTGCTCTTTGATTTCTTAACATATAGGTTAGACATCACAGAACATTGTGTGATCAAATAAATGCCTACATTGAATAAAACTCCTTTTTCTTTTACTCAAGTCTGCCTTAATGTAGGATCAGCAGAGGAAATACTAAAAATTAAAGAGCCTGTATCATGACATTCTGGATAAGAATTCCAGGAAAGAATGGAAGTCTTCTTGGCTGTCAGAGTGGTCTGTTTGATGAAACTGAAGATGACAGTGAATGGTTTGAAATTCTCAGTTTTCCCCTTGAGTGGTTCAATATTGTAGACAAATGCTCATGGAAAGCAATTAAACCAACCATTGACAAGTAGGCTGCTTTATGTAAACTTACTCCCTCACTTGATCTGCTTCTCTGGAAGCAGTATTTTGAAAAAGTGAAATTAAGTAGAAGGTAGCATCGAATTATACAGAAAAATTTGGAGTGTACTTAAGCAGGGAAACTAGGGTTGTGAACTAGCTGGCATAGAGTTGGGGGAACTCTAGATGGCAGAGAGCTTGGGGAAAGAGTCCATTCTTTCAGGGGAAAAGTTTAACTTTCCTGTTAAGAAAACTCTGAGTTGTTTTTTAAAGCTAGCCAGAACTATACTGTCATTCAAATAAAACATGATTATTCTGCTCCCTGCTTTATCTGAAATACTGCTCTAATGCCTCAGAAGAGCTTTTATATCCTATCTAAATTCAATCTGTCTAAGAGAGGAGAGTCTATTTAATCTCTAATTGGATCTGGAGTAGAACTAACACATGCAATCTTTACTGAGAGCTATTACTAAATGAAGAAAGGTTTGACGTCTTCTTGGTGATGGTTCTATCGGAATTCTTTTCTAGTCCCTGCCTTCCCTCACTCTATGACTAGCACAAAGACTGGATCAGCAAAATCCAATTAAATATCATAAATTTACAGCTGGTACTTTTTCATAAAGAAGATAATAATCCAGATGAGAGATGAATTAACAGTGAAATATTTCCTTCAACACAAGCAAATTAAATTAGAAAAAGCAGCCCTTAGTCCATTCCGTTCTACACCGAGTGGGCTGCTAGAAAAACACATGTGCACTTAGCCATCAGTTAAGGTGGTACATTGTTCAGTGACTTGTCAAACCATATCACAACTGCTTAGGTGCCAATGAATTATGGACTAACTTTGTCACCATGAATAAACTGGGAAAAAAATCTTATTTTATTTAAAGGATTTCCTTCACATTGTTAGTGCTGATGTTCTGGTGGCAGATATCTCTACATTTGCTGAAATCCATGTCATAAAATAAATGTGTACCTAGAGAGTTTGTGAAGGTGAAAGAGTCCAAATCTGCTTCAACCATTTATTGTAGCTCTATTTCATGGAAATTCAAGAAGGCTAGCAGGCGATGTTAAACTGTATACATTATGATTCCATTGCCTTCAGGCATAATATCTGGTGATAGATAGTGCTATAGGAACGGCTTGGACAGGAGCACTCTTTGCTGGGTTAAGAACTGGCTGGATGGCCGGGCTCAGAGAGTGCTGGTGAACGGTGCTGCAACCGGTTGGCAGCCGGTCACTAGTGGTGTCCCTCAGGGGTCTGTGCTGGGGCCAGTTTTGTTTAATATTTTTCTTGATGACATGGATGAGTGTATTGAGTCTACCATTAGTAAATTTGCGGACAACACTAAGCTGAGAGCATGTGTCAATCTGTTGGAAGGTAGGAGAGTTCTGCAAAGAGACCCGGAACGGTTGGATAGATGGGCAGAGTCCAGTAAGATGAAGTTTAACAAATCCAAGTGCCGAGTCCTGCATTTTGGCCACAATACCCCCTGCAATGCTATAGGCTGGGGGCAGTGTGGCTGGACAGTGCCCAGGCAGAAAGGGACCTGGGGGTACTGGTCGACAGCCGATTGAACATGAGCCAGCAATGTGCCCTGGTGGCCAAGAAGGCCAACGGCATCCTGGCCTGTATCAGGAATAGTGTGGCCAGCAGGACTAGGGAAGTCGTTCTTCCCCTGTACTTGGCACTGGTGAGGCCGCACCTCTAGTGCTGTGTCCAGTTCTGGGCCCCTCAGTTCAGGAAGGATGTTGAGACACTTGAGTGTGTCCAGAGCAGGGCAACAAGGCTGGTGAGGGGCTTGGAACACAAGCCCTATGAAGAACGGCTGAGGGAGCTGGGGTTGTTTAGCCTGGAGAAAAGAAGACTCAGAGGTGACCTTATCACTCTCTACAACTTCCTGAAAGGTGGCTGTAGTCAGGTGGGGGTTGGTCTCTTTCTCCAGGCAACGACTGACAGAACAAGAGGACACAGTCTCAAGCTGCGCCAAGGGAAATTTAGGTTGGATGTTAAGAAAAAGTTTTTTACTGAAGGAGTGATAAAGTACTGGAATTGTCTGCCTGGGGAGGTGGTGGAGTCACCATCCCTGGATGTGTTTATAAAAAGATTGGATGTAGCACTCAGTGCCATGGTTTAGTTAAGGTGGTGTTAGGGCATGGGTTGGACTCAGTGATCTTGAAGGTCTCTTCCAGGCTGGTGATTCTGTGAATAGGACAGAGCCACTGGAAGACTCAGTGAATATCCGTGACTTTCTCATAATCATGGCAGCAAGCAAAAAGCATTCGCAGGTGTATCAGGGAACAAATGGGAGGTTTGTTTGTTTTGTGGATGCCTTCCAGAATAAGAAAACGTTATTATCTCTTAGAACCTTAAGTTACTATCAGCAACTTGCTGTGAGACTCCTTGGTTTTATATTCAGAAGTATGTGTGTGAACGTTCTGCACAGAAATGTTCTGCCCATTCGTATTTGTAGCCTTTGTGCTTTTTTCCCTTTTCTAAAAATTTTTCTAGTCGCATTTTTTCATTTAGTATAGTTCTAATTGTATGACTATCTATATAATTATACAATAGCAAGCAGGATTCATGTTTTTCCAAATCCTTTTACCTTTCTATAGACATATTGTAGCTATATTGGTCTAATAAAAATATTAACACTCTTTATAGTGCTGGTTTCTCTTATACAATATGTCAGTGACTATATTTCTGCTACAACCACTAACAGTGAAGAGGGAAAAGATAGTTCAAATTGTTGATATTTTTTGATGCTTAAGGATGGGGTTTACTGGTGGACTTGGCAGTGTTGGATTAATGGTTGGACTTGAGGATCTTAGAGTTCTTTTCCAACACAAATGAGTCTTATGATTCTATGATGCCTTTTATTTCACTTATTTTGAAAGTCTGATGGTGTATGAGTATTAGTCTAAATCTAGTTTAATGCAGTAGTATAATTTTGGTTTTGAAGGTGTTGTGTTCTCTTGGATTAGGCCTGACATCCAAGCCCTTCTGAGTTAAATCCATTGTTGTATAGATTTTACTACCAAACATCTGAGCAAGGTGTATTTGTTTTACTTCAATAATACACCTAGTGCGTAATTATCTATTCATTTGTGAAATTTCCTCTCTTCCAAAGTACTTTTAAAATATAAATATAAAGTGGAATGATTTGAAGGTCATCCTTTGGTGGGGTCACCGTCCAGCCACTTTCCTTTGACTTTACGGAGGACTTCTTTTGGTTGCCTACGTGTAACCACATAGTGTCGTATCAGATACCCCAGTTCATATTTAGGTGCTCTAATCACAAACTGAGTCTCTTCTTAACTGACAGAAGAGCATTTTACTTCTTAATAAGATAAGGTATTATAATCAACACCCCGTTTAATGGACATAGCTCCTAATCTTCTGAAGTTACATTTGGCAGGTGTTCAGAAGAAATGAAGCAGTCCCTGGTGTAGTGGACTAAGTGCTAAACCTTTACAGGCAGAGTTACAAGAGGCATTGGACAGGGAGAGTGTGAATCTTCATGCAGTAATTCAAGAATAAGATGGAATATAAATCTGTATAAGAAGGAGGTATTCTCCAAGGACATTAGCAGGAGGGATCCTGACAGCTTGCCTTGGGAAAGCATTGGCAGCGGGTTCACTAAGTGCAGGAAGAGACAGACTTGTAGAATTTGATTTCCGTACAAAGAGATGCAAGCTTTCCTCATCTCTAGCCTTGCTAATATTTGTAGAAATGCTGTTTGTTTTCAGTGCTGTATTTGTGGTTTGCTATCAACTTGTCTTGGCTTAAAAGTAATTTTAGTGGGACAAGCATATAACATCAAAGCGTGCTTTACACAGGGTAATACTGGGTGCTTCCTCCTACCCTCCAGCTCTCTTGCTGTGGAGCATGGGCATTTGTTCACAGGAAAGGAACTATCTTTTCTGCTTCAGTTTGGTTGACCCTGTCAGGGTGTTGTAAAAAAGTCTTGTCTGCTCTCTGGTTTTGTCCTTAAGAGCATGTAACATAATAGTAGAGTACAGTTAACTGTGTACAATTGAAAAAAACCCCAAAATCTATCTGCCAGAAACTTCTTGGATATGAACTAAGATAGCTGTGATTCCTCTCTCCTATGTTTGTTATTTCTTGGATAGTCTGTGACTTTTTTTGAACACGTAGATTCTGCCTCCGAAGCTGGGAAGAAATATTTGATGTATTAATCTAAAAACAGGTGGGAGAGACAATGGGAATTCTGTGGAACTTCCTTGACATTTTTGGACAGCTATTCTTGTCTCAACAATACATGCCTTTGTCACCAGCAAGGCAAACTTTTATGCCCTGTTCTCTTTGGTGTTGATGGCTTCAGATGACAATCCTTGAAGCAGAACTCTGAATCTTTGGGTGATACAGAGAAAAATGTGAAAATAGAGGGATCTCATGGGTGCCCAGTTTCTGTATTGCCCTTGTACTTAAAATTCAGTGAAAGCTACCTTTTGCTCGAGGTGACATGCAGCACATGGATTGACCTCTGAATTCCTTTGCCTGTGAGTGAACTTGTACTTTAAATATGCAGAGGAAGGAAATTACCGTTGCGAACAATGGCAGAAGGAAGTAGTACTTTTTGGTTTATGTAAGTTTGAGGTTTTTTCTTGTCTATTCTATATCGGTATTACACAGCATACAAGGTAAATCCATAATCTAAACTGTGAAGTATTCTCTATGATAAGTGCCATTTGGGGACCTTGTCTTCAGTGTGTGATCCTGTTCATGATATGCAAATCTTGCCAGTTGCAGCAGTGAAACTCAGACTGCTGTGGCTAGCAGAGACCTCAAGAGACTTCTTAGTCATATTCCAACTCTTAGGCATCATATCCAGAGTATCTCTGACATGTTGAACTGCTGCTAATTAGTGAACTTCTTCAATAGCATTTTCAAGTAATTTGATACTGTTTTGACTATCCTTACAATCAGCTTTCTTTATAGTCAGGCTGAATCCTCTTCATACCTTCCCTGCAGTTGCCACAGGTAAATAAAAATGGCCATTTCATTTTTCCAGACTTCTACGTTTTAGTAAATTATTTTCCTGTTCCTTCTGAGCATTCTCTTTTTTGGTCTAGGCAACCCACCCCTTTCCTCTTGTGTTTCCTGTCGGTTATATTTTAGGAGTCCCTAATCCATTCTAGCTGCCTTTCCTTTAGGGTTTTTTCTTTATATTTTCCTTTTTCTTTTTTTTTTCCTGGTTTGTGACCCATCAGTTCCCATGTTGGATTTTTATATACTAAGGTAAAGGTTATGTAGCTGGGAGAAAGTAAAACCTGTCTTGGTACATAATTTTTATGGGTTGCCTGAAACTGCCTAATCTTTGTTTTCCCATTATTTTAACTTTCTTGCATCTTTGGCATTAGTCTGAACTTGAAATAGAAATGATAAAATTCTGCAAAAGTTACTCCTCTAAAATGTTTATCTACAGCTGAAAGCAATTCTGGGTACTTCTTGCAGAAGTTTCAGATATTATTTCAGATATCTAAATTTTCTACATTCCTCTTGCAGTTACAAACCAGTGCTTAGACTTGACCACAGGCTGTAACAGCTGTCACAGCTGTATCTAAGGGAAAAAGTCTTTTCATGTTGCTGTGGTCAAGGCTTTAAGTAGTTGCATTGGTCCCAGCAGGTTTGGACGCTATGTAGATAAACATGTGGTGGTACTGTTTGCCAGTGACACTAAACTAGGAGGAGCTGCAGACTCCATCAAGGGTAGAGAGGCCTTACAGAGAAACTTGGACAGGCTAGAGGGCTGGGCCATCACTAGCAAAATCTTACAAAAGCAAGTGCTGGATTCTGTCCCTGGGATCGGGTCATCCTACTTAAACACACAAATTGTGAGGTAAGAGGCTGGAGAACAGCCCTGTGAAAGCAATCAGGGGGTTTGGGTTGATTGCAAGTTGAACATGAGTCAGCTGTGCCCTGGCAGCCAAAAGGGACATGCGTGTCCTGGGGGACACGGGGCACATCATCGCCAGCCAGGCAAGGGAGGGGATTGTCCCGCTCTGCTCTGCAGTGGGGCGGCCTCACCTCGAGTAGTGTGTGTACTTTTGGGCGCCTCAAGGGCATCGGACTATTAAAGTAAGTTCAAGAGGAGGGTGACCAAGTTAGTACGAGTGCCTTCCAACTTGAGATATTCTATAATACTATGATCCTACAATTCTCTGATCCAAGATTCAGGTTATGGATTGGAGGGAATTTTCTGTCTTTAACCGAACAATTACCTGTACTGCCTCAGATGCAGGGTTTTTATATGCCTTTATGGCTAATTCAAAATCAGTTGATTTCCAGGCCTTAAATGCTGGAAGTTTTTTTCACCCCTTAAATTAGATTCATCATAAAATTATGAAGATTTTGACTTTCACTGTTTTCTGTTACTGTGTACAAAAGCATCCAGTATGGTGAACAATTACGTCCTTGAGAATAACCAGATTATTCTCTTTGTAAAAGACTCACAAATTTGCTCTGTGCTCAGCAGTATGCACTGGAAGGGCAGAAGAATCCCTGTGATTTTAATGTTCTCGGAGAGGAGGCTCACATTGCAATGAAGTATGAGGCAGACACGTTTAAGACCCAAAATATAGTTCTTGCAGCTTTTGATTTACTTATGCTGCTTCCAGTCAATTAACAGAAAGCTCTGTTTCTGTGCTGAACTCTGTCATTCAAGTCTGCAGCTTTTGATTTGCATCATACTACATTCCATTTTTAATGGAATAACTTGTGTCAATGCCATGATTCTGGGGGCTAAAAGGGCATGGAAAAAATACACTGCCATGATACAAGATCCTGGTCGTTGACTTCTCCCATTGTAGGCTGGGTCAAACTGAGCAAAAGGACTGAAACATTCTTTTAAAGTAAATTTATTTGACTCCATCATGGAAAATTCTTACTTTATTTTAGATTACAGTTCATTCTAACAAAAACATCACAGCCCTTTTTTTTTTCTCTTTTGGTAGTTGGCTCCATCAATGAAACTGAAGTTATTGAATTTTCTATAGGTTTCCAAGGCTGCTGATACAGAGGCCAGCCTAAATGAGGACCATATAACTGAACAAGTACATTGAAAGTCTAATGCAAGTATCTAATGGAAATTTGCACAGATTTCATATCTGTTTCTGATTTCTCTGTTAGTCTGTGCGTTTAAGGAATTTGCAGCCTTCGACAGGCGTAGAAAAAAGATGACTAGGTGTGATTTCTAGATGGTTGAGCAAGCAAGGAATGGTCTGTACATCTGTAATCCTCAGGGATCTGCATGTGGTTTTGCAGCACTAGAAATCTACTGATGCTCCAGGAAACTGCCCCCAAGTGGTTAAGGCCCATTTTCTTTTATTTAATTATTTTTTCTTCTGTCTTTCTACTCCACAGGTAGCAGCTGCTGGAGGACACCTGAAATTTACAGTCTCCTATGACATCACAGAAGAAGAAGAGGAAGAAATGGCTAAATTGATGGTTCAATCTGATGTCATCATAGAGGTAAAGTGATTGTATTTTCAGCCAAAGAAAGAAAGAAAGAAAGAAAGAAAGAAAGAAAGTGGCCTGCTTCTTCAGATGTTCGGTGTGAAGTCTGGTGGTTGAGGACGCAGAGCAGAAGGGTACACATACTTTCAGCTAACTTCTAGTGTCAGAAAACGGATACACTTCAGAGAACTAAAAGCTTCAATATCTCGAGAAGTCTCTGGTATTATTGCAGCAGCTTAGAAAACTATAATGCTTCTTGTTCATCAAGAGGAATGAAGAAATAAAATAATTGGTCATTTGAGGTAACACTTCCACATTCTTTCAGTAGATCTGTTCTTTTGCAGCTCAGCATTGTATGAATTCGCTTTTGTCTCCACAGAGCCATGCACCATGACACTAGGTTTTATCTGAATAACCCAAACTTTCTTTTCCACTGTTTTTCAATTCTATCAGGCAAGCCCATTTCAGGTTTATGAAAAGTTAATATTATTCCTGATATTTGTTATTCTTCTAAAATATATTATTGAATAAATCATGTACCCCAATGGGCTTTTTTTCATGATTTTTTCATATTTAGATCTCTCTCTTTCATGGCTCTCTCTAGGGAGGTGACTTGAAAATCAGCACTCCAAAGGGGATAATTCACCTGCAGCCTTCTGAAGAGCACACTGAAGAAATTATGCTGAAACCAGAATCTTTCTCCATGCATGGCACCGACGTTCCAGTAAGCAGGAGGGAGTTCATGACTGTCCTTGCAAACGTAAAGAGGATCCTCATAAGAGCCACATACAGCAATGGGATGAATGCCATCTACAGGTGAATGTGAGGAACGGGCCCCTTTGCTACAGGCAGCTTCTCGAAAGAGTTGCTTTCTCTCTTCAGAGAACGAGGCTGATGTAATCTAAAACACTCTAATTTATTATCATGAAATCCATAGCATTCATTTACACTTTCAAACTCTTGTTAGTATGTTTTTCATTTTGGGTAGGCAGGAGGAGGAAGGCAACAGAAAGAAGCAGCCTTTTAAGAAAATGAAATTACATGGACTATTAAGGCATGAATGACAGTTCTATAAATATATTTATTTTGTGAACACTGTAATTCCCATGTATATGGTAAATCACGGAGTGCAGTAATAACATGTTGAAGTAGGAAATGATACATTGCTTGTATATTGTTTTCCCCATTTAATGACCATACAGGGCCACATTAACAGTGGACCAGAGAACAATATCCTGAGTCTCCTAGCTGGAAAAGTGCCTCAAGGGGATTTCTCTATGTTTTTAATCAGTACCACACACAGAACTGGCTAATCCCAAAGCCTTTCCCTTGATTTATGTCAGGATGCTGCATGGACTGCTCAAATCCACTGATTTGATGTGAACTCTTCTGAGTCCTCTGATAAAATTAAAGACATGTGAAATGATTCAGTTGTTCTATTTCAGTTGCTGCAGTGTGTTTGAAACTGTACAGCTCATCTTGCATTTCAGATTTTCCTAAGTGCATGAACAAATACTCCAGATGGGCTAGAAGAAAACCTCTCTCCTGATACTGTGTGATTAACATTACTAGTTAGGTGGCATAAGTAATATTTTTTAAATGTGTAATGGAATTGATTGCATAGTAGTTTTTTACTCACAAGGCATGAAACCTGAAATGCTCTCTAATCTACACATCAGTTGATTCAGCGGCATAAGCCAATTTGCAATGGAGGGAGCTGATAGCACATTTAGTGATTATTTGCTGAGAGCACAGACACAGTTTTTGCTGCTGTGAAATTTCTTAAGCAATCTAAGCAGCATTTGAATACTTAGGTAATTAAAATATATCCTAAATTGAAAGGCAGGTTGTGTCAACAGCATGCAGTTTTCTGATTTGAACTTTGGCAGTGTAAATTTTTTTCCCTGCTACAAAGAATTCATATTTCTTCGGTCTCTGTATTTTCCTGTGGTTAATTAGTATGTATTACATCTCTGTAAGTAAGTTTGTGAATCATAACTAGCTTGAGTTTGGGCCAAACTGCTTCCTAGTTTGCTCATTCAGTCATCAACCTTGTATTCCTTTGCATCTCCTTGGATCCAGTTTGAAAGCCTTTCATGGCCATCAGCTTCTTGTTTGAGGAAAGCCAAAACACCAGGCCAGAGCTCACCTCTTATGCACTATGAGCAGACCATGAGAAGCTGTTAATTCACATCTTACAGCTGAGACTAGTGGGAACTCAGTGAGTGATGATCCTCTGCTCTGTTCTCATTCAAATAAGAAAAAACCCCAAACCATTAGTCAGGATTTTCCAAACTAAAGGAGTGCGGGAGCATACTGAGTAGTATGGGAAATGCAGACTTTTAAAGGAGATATGTATGATTGACTTTCCTTGGGCCAAAGGTGTTACTAGGTATTATGGGAAACACAAACTTCATTTGATGCCTTAGGATTTAACTTTTATGTTAAAAAAACTTTATGTTTTTCAAATCGTGTTTCAAATCCTAGTGTGTTACTCTAAAGTTTCGTGTGGCCTGTTAGCTACTGTTCTCTCATGCTGGTTAGACACAACAAACCCTCTCTAGGTTTGCCCTTCAAGGATACATTGATTGTCCCAGGCCCCAAAACGTGTAAACTAAAAGCTTTTGACAGGAGGAGCAAACTTGGGGTAATTACATCATTAACTGAAATTATATTTGGAGAATTAACCCTGATATGCAAATGGACCAAACTTAGAAAACTGTGAAGCACCCATGACCCAGCATCCATCTTGGGTGGAGCCCCTTGGAGGCTTTTGACTGCCCAGGGTGTACCTTTGAAGGCTCTTAAAATAAATATCTACTTTGTCTTATTTTGTCTACCCTCTGTTTCAGGTAGCTACTTCAAGACATCACATTTATCAGAGGTTTACATATATTTGTGTACTGACGTTTGTACTAGTAGGAGAAGGTGCTTTTTTCCTACAAAAAGCAGCTTGGCTGGGCAGTTAAAGTAAAAAAGTGCAGTGCTGGAAGTGTAATGGCTCCATCCTGCCTATACTGTGGAACAGTGGGGGAGGGATGGGTGAGATCCCCTCTGGGCAACAGTGCAGAGCTCAGGTAAGCACCCACATGTAGAACTGACACAATCTATAGAATGTGCCTTGTGAGTAAGAAATGGCAGAGCTGTCTGTGGCAAATTTGGAAGACTATACATCACTGCCTGCATCCCGGATTACTGCTTTAGCCATTTGGTCATGTGTGGTGCACTGCTGTTTCATAGTCTTGTTCATATTCAGCCTTTGGGAACAGTTTAGTGGTGTGTTATAGATAATTTTCTGAAAGCTTTTTTTTAAAAATTCTCTTTAAGAAGAGCTCTGCAACACACATACAATTTATGCTTTGCCTGTTGGTAGCCACCAGCTCCTAGATGTAGTGACATTACAGTTGGGAAGATTGGTCCCTTAAAGACAATGAGTTAAAAGGGGGCTAGGGGAAGGAACTGAAATGATTTTGAAGAGTATCTTTTTTGCTAGAAATGGTCTTATATTGCTGGTACATTTCTAGCTGTCCCTCTGATGTCTCTTACCAGAGAAAAATGTAGTGATTGCTGTATTACTGTGATTATTGTCAGCATGTCCACAAATCTAAAGTAAACAATTTTATTGAGTGCTGTCAGGGTGCTCATTGCAGTTTGGCATGACAGAAGAGAGGATGTGAAATTCCAATCACAATTAAACAAATTCAGTTTTTCTTCCCTGATTTAACTGTAGCAATCATAGTTTCATCCGTTAGGATGTGATTTACTGAGTGAAGTCTCCTCAGAACAGTTCATGCTCCCAATCACCTGTTGTAGCAGCAACAGCATCTATTGTCATCCAGCCCACCTGATATTCTGTTGTGTAGGCATATTGCTAATTTTCAGGATGTGCCTCATTACTGACTGTTTTATATTCTCTTTGACTTTCACTCATGCTAAAACATACTAGGTGCAAAGCTGTGCTCATAACTCTTAAGATCATGGAAAATAACCCTTTTCTCCATATTCTTCCCATTTAGTTCTTCAGGGAAAATGTAGACCCAATGAAGAAGATACCTGTGTGTGATATCTAGGGCTGGTTAAGGACTACTGTTGATGGTCTCCAAAGGAAGACATTTTTGAAAAGCAACAGTGTAGAGCTAAGCCTTAATAGATAAGTAGATATGAATTAAAAGGTTTTCATTTTCTTTAAACAGGTATGTGCAGTGGACAGATGGATATTCCTCTGAGAGGGTTAAGAGGGTTTGGCAGAGAGACAGAAATGTTACAGGGTTATTAGATCCTTCATGAATGACAACTTCTGCCTCAAAGCACCAGCAGAATTATGCAACGTACTAATTAGAGATTGCTATATTAAGCAACCTGTTCACTTAAATACTGAAAGTTTTCAAAATGGATAATGTCACCACATGTGTAAGGATTTCCAAGGGTGCTGTTATAATCTGTGCTTAAAAAGAGACCAGAATAGAGGCATAACGTAACTTTCTTGCAGTCATGTAGAAAGAGACTTAAAAATTCAATAGATTTGTCTCCAGCTGGCAAGAGCTTTAATTTAAAGATTCTATTTTTAACCCTTGTTTAGCTGAACCTACTATAAACATTGCTTAATTTGTAATGCTTTCAAGTAGCCACTAAACAATATTAATGCAGTAATGCTGGGTTTGACTCAAGCATGGTTTTGTGTACATTTTTTGCAGTGTTGTTATTGCTCTATGGCATAATTAGGAAGCTTTCTTATATGAGTGGGCAATTAGATGATGAAGTAGCATAAAAATGAGAATACAGAAATGCAGCAATCAATCTGAAGGTGAGCCCAGCTTCCGGGTTTAGATCCTGATCCTCCTCTAACTTGACAGATCTTCCAAACTGTTGCAGTTAAGTCCATCTGTGGTAGAAGCAACGGGCCAAGAAATGATAATTCTCTCTTACTGTTTTGTTTGATCTAATGCTACTAGCTTGTGCTTCAAAGGAAGTTTAGTAGCACTGTTTATTCAGTTTCAATACTGAGAGTGGTCACTGATGGTAAGTGTTGCAAACATGCAGATAGGCATTGGAAATTGTGGTGGTGAAGAGAATAGATTGCTTGCAAGCACATATAGAAGAGTCAGTGCTAGACACAAGGAGAAAGAGGGAAGAACAGGCCAAGGGTTTTTTTTCCATATGCAGAATTGGCTTCAAGACAAATGAGCAATGATTGGGTCACTACTTCATGTGCCTTATGTAGCTGATGTGATTCAGATGCCTGGCACAGCAGACAGTAAACTATGCTGATACTGCCTGAAACGTCCCCTTCCCTTTTAATCTTGTTTGTTTTTAGAAGTCAACAGTTGCCTGCTGACAGTAACAGTCAGCTTAAATATTTGGTCTTGATGTCTAATCTCAAATTGTTCATGCATCTCCAGGATCCAGTGCCCCATTACTGCCAGCATTATGTATTTTAATGAATGCAGAATGGCATCGAGGAATCAAAATTGCAGCATCAAAATGGGAGAAAAGAAAATCACTGCATCTTTCTTCACTGACTAACTGTTAATGCTAAAAACTGTTAAACACATTAAAATCCCATTTAGCAAATAGCAGAACGTAATGAAAATTGGAAGAATTCAGTGAATACAAATGTGGGATAATACTGGGTGGATTGTTTCTGTGTGTTAGTGCTTCTCTTTGTTCCAAGATCAATGCTGAGAGGGAACTAACTGTAGTTCAAAGGAGAAATAAAATTTGACCTTTTATTAAAAAAATTGTTTCTTCATTTACAGATATTTTTTTCCTTAAAATTTTAGATTTTTTTACTGGTAATCCCAGTTTGATATCTAATATCCTAGAAATTGGTTATCTTATCATAAGGAAAATTCAAATGAATGATTGCAAAATAAATGTACAGTGGAGTCAAGGGGATATACTGAAAAGTGAGAGAGAATTTACTGAAGATTTGGGTAGGAATAAGCATCCTTCTCTTAAGACAGTATCAAGAACCTTTTACAGAGGTTCTAGTATCACCAGATTGGATTGAAGTTTCTAATTGCATTACACACAATGGTAGTTCCTCCAAAGTCCGGTCATATTCCTAGTGGTGGTAAAATTTCTGGTTTTTCTGAAGTGTCTATCTTAATTTCAGAAATCTTCCCCTTTTTTCCCATTACCTTTCATGTCTGTCTTTTTTGGAGTAGTCATGAAATCTAGTGGGAAAATATTCTGTCTTAAGCTTTACTTCAACTGCTGCAGTAATGACAAAATATTTTTCTTGGATGTTTTCTTGTCCAAGATCATCCAAATAATTTTCAGGATTGTTTGCAGCCAAAAGATAAATGCCCTATTATGAAGGGGAAAAAACCAGTTTGTTTTAGGTTTTCCAAAGAAAATGGATTACTTTTTAATAAAATGTATGTCATGGTAGAAAGGTATTTTCTGCTGAAGACGACTTCAAAACAAGCTCTTCAAGTAGCTCTAATTATCAAGCACTCTGTTAAGATTACTGGGTGAAAATATAAGTAATTTAGCCTCTATAATACCTTAATATTTCTTTGAATTTTCATAAGAATTAAACTCTCAAATCCCAGTTTCTTTCCCCAGAAGGAGACTCTTGAGGTAAACTACATCTGTTTCTGATAATAACTGTAAGATTATCAAAAGACTTCTGTTGTTTCTCTCATCATACTTCCATGCTTTTGAAAAAAAATCATGGTCAATGTTCACCTAAACAACGGCTGTTTAGCACTTTTTTTTCTGGCATTGGGGAGGCCAGGGTCTATGACAGAAGATTTCCTTTTTCTTTCATGCACATTAATTTTTCTTTCATATGCATAATACTTAGATCCTCAATCCTTCTGGACAGGTCTCACATCTTTTCCAGAGGTCAAATCTCAAGAGTGAAAATATCCAAAACTTAGTAATGTATTATTTTAGAACACTGGCCTAGTGGTTCATAAATTTTGAAGACCCTGCTTAGTGTCAAATTTGCTCTATGTGCAGCTGCAATGCAAGTTGGCACATGTGGCTTGCAGGCCAGGAATAGCCTTCCATCTCCTGGTACAGTGCTGTGAGACTTTTTAAATCTATTTTTATCAGTGTGTATCTGACCATAGTCTCCCTCACATGATGAACAAAAATGGTAACAGACATAGAGTTTGGGAAGAAATAGAGGAATATGAAAACCTCCTTATTTTTAAGCAGGAAAACAGAAACAAGGCACTGCATGCCTCTATAAAGTGTTTGTTGCATTCAGCTGCACATATCCATCTAATTTGCTATTTTGCCTGTTTAACTTCTGTTACATCCAGAATAAGAAGTGTTATTATGGAAGCTGCTGACCACGCTTTGAGGGGGAGGAGGACAGCATCTGCAGTGGAGTTGTGCCAGTGTCCTCCAGGGTATGATGGTACCTCCTGTGAGGTGAGTATCACAATGCAGTCTAGTTCGGTGTTGTTAACACCATGATAGCTGAAAGCAGACTGTGGACCTGTGGACAGTAAGAGAGCTGTCCATTCCTGTTAGGAATTTCCCATGGCTTGACTAGTTACCCTTATTTCCAGGTGACGGTTCATTATATTTGATAATATTTAAAATCCAAAGTTCTACACCTCCGTGGTGATTTCTAACTTATGAAAAAACATTTTGGTTAATAAAAAGGAAGTGAAAACAATATTTGTACTCTTCAGCCAATTGATAATGGATGAACCTGTCACCTTTAGAAGGAAAATGGTAGTTATCTGCCCTGTGCACAAAGCCAGATCAGATTACTTGAGTTAATGGGGTTGAGTTTCCTCTTTTGTTTTCCCAGAGCTTTGCCATTTGCCTTGGAGTTGTTGAGAATTGCATGTGTGTTCTTGTGAGGATTGTGTCACTTTATTTTGCTCGTATTACAGATAATAACGTAGACGTGTGCTCGGAAAAATACCCACTTCCCTAACGAATTCTTTAGTTCACACAGAATGTGTTCGTACAAGTATACGTATGATTAACTACCTCACGTGGGCATAGCTTGGGGTAAATAGAAGCCAAAAAAAATTCTTCAAAAGCTTTGCCTTTAAGGAAATAGTTTCAAACACCGAGATGCTCTGCTTCACAAAACTACAAACAGTATGCCATTTACACAGGCACTCTAGGCATTTGCTTGTCAACTCTTTTTTTCTTTAAAAATTTTCATGCTTATATGTGATATTTAGGGCTTAGAGTCTAGTCTCATGCCAAATGTGGTTGCTTGTTGCTGGGGCTAGATGAACTAATGTAGAAAGAAGGCCTGAAGGAATTAATGGATATTCCTATCACTTCCAAAATGGTACAGATGGAAAAATAACTGGAGAAGAATAGTTTTTACCTTGGCTGAGAAATAATTTTAAAGCCTGGCCATTGTCTGTCTGTTCAATTATTTTAAGAAAAATGCTGCATGCAGTATCATTGTGCTTCACACTTTTTTTTTCACTTGTCCTTTTATTCTCCCAGAGCCGATTTAGATGTGATGTCCAAAAGAGCAATTGGAAAAGCCCCGATTGCAGTTATTTGAATATCTGCTTTTGTTGTAGAGGCTGAAGGACTTGGGTAGAATTCCTGTCTTGGTGCTGCTGAAACTGTCTGTCCAACATTGTGTCCTTCAGCGCTAAACCTTCTCTTCAATTGTAAACAGTCCCTGAAATTTGATACATACTTAAGATCATCCTCCACAAGAGAAAGCACATATATATAGCTGCAAATTTAAAGTTTCTATGCATGCTAGTGGGCATAGAAAAAAAAAAGGTGAACTTTTAGGTTTACAGACAGAGAGTAGCTAACAAAGTATGGAAAGAGAATTTGAAAATGTCTTTTTCTTTTTTTTTTTTTTCCAGTTACCATTTTTGTTTCTTCTTCTGAATACTTTCAGCCTTGTCCAACATTTTACTTCTGCCAGTTTCAACCTAGCAGAGTTTCATTTTTATTGATTTTGTGCAGTTTTTCAGTTCCATTTTCTCTTCATTTTTTAATTTAATGTATGTATTTGTCTCCTGCATAATGATGTTACGGTACCTGGCATAGATGCTGCAGCACTAAAAACAACTATTATTTACTTATTTTCATGCTATGAATGTTTTGGCATGATCAGTCTTCCAAAGACAATAAATCCCATTTAAATCATGCCATCTCTTTTAAGATTGTTCCATTATATAAATTTGGAGTTCATTTTTTTACAAGATTCTGGCCAAATAAAATTCTTACATTTTTGCACGTGTATGAACACAGAATTGCATAAGCACAGATAAAGCAGATACAATTTTAAATTTCTAATACCAGTTGGACTCCTTTGTGATAGTTACTGTGCTCCACTCATGAATTTTCTTGCCTTTGTCAACATCTTCATATCTAACTGCTCTTCTCCCTCAGGTTTTTTTCCCATTCTCTGTAATCTTTTACTTCTGCTTCAGAAGAAGTTGTGTTTAACGTGCATCACTATGATGAGCAAGGATTTTCCTGACTTTTGAATGTTACGTAATTTCTTTTCTTAGGATCTCAATCTGCAATCTTTTAGTTCTCTTCTAAGCCCTGATATTGATATTTCATGTCTAAGTTCTTAAAATTAGTAACTTTTAGAGCCTTGTCTTGAGCAATATCATGTGTATCTGTGCACGAGAACATAATTTTCAGTCACCAAAAGAGGAAGAAGATTTATGGATTTATGCAGAAACCACTTGCATCTCATGCCACAGAAAGAAAAATACAGCAATATCTTTTAACCTAGTTTTAGGTTTTGGATTTTATAACTCTAGATTTTTTTTTTTAATATATTTATGGGGATTTTTTAGGAATGTGTAACCAAGAATGTAAAGAAGGAAAAACAAAGATAATGTCTCTGCTTTTGGAATGTTTTTTTAAAGAATAATTTCAATTAATCTTTAGATTACTTTCACATTTTTCAAGAGTAAGACAAAAAGGGACATGTTTACTTTTACAAACAGCCTATTTGTTACGTTTTTGGAGAGTGTATGTGAAGTGGAAAGGGTTGTCTTTATTAAATGATACTTTTAGTATTCTGTCCGTGAAAAATTTTCTCTTTGTATTATCCAGATGCTTTTGAAGGTCATACCTCTGTCATGCACTTTTTTATCTTATGCAAAATTACTGGATCACATGAGCAGTCTTACTGTAGAAGGATAGTTTGCAAAAACTATAAAGCTATTTGTGAGATACATAGTAAGGAAGACTGCTGCTTGACATCTTATTATGAGCAAGAGGAGTAGCTGAATTTTTGCTGATGAATCACAGTTGTATGGTGTCACCCTTCCTACAAAACTACTGGCCATGCATTTAATATTGATTTGAATTTTAGATATAAAAAAGAAAATTTAAAAATCAGAGCAGTTTCTTAAAGGGAAATTACTTTAAGGAGCACAGTTTGTAAATAAAAGGATAGCCTTGGTTTCGGCCTGTGCTTCATTTCAGTGTAGCCTTTTGCTGGAGTCCTAACAAGACTAAATGGTATTTTAATTGCTCTTTGCACCTGAACTTCTCAGAAAACATTTTTGTTGTTTTGAGGTTTTTTTCCCCCCTTCTCTCTCCTTCAGTATTTCACCTTCTGGCTGTTTTTCAGTCTGTACCTCTTGCTTTGATGCTGTCATATTTCAGTTCTTCATTTCTCTGCTTTATTTTACCATTTCAGAAGAACGATCAAGTTAAGGCTTCTTTTAATCTCACACCTGCCACTAAGGCTAAGGTCAGTGCAAAGCCACAGCACCAGAAAGAAGAATTTTCTAGAGAAATGTTGGTATTTTTATTCATTTGGCAAGTATGGTTTTTGTGTGTGCAAGCATCGAATCCAACAAAATTTTAAAAATCCCATTACTTCCTCTGTTCAAGCAAGAGTTTATCTAAGTTTTTGTCTAACTTATCTTGCAGTCATGCTGGCCTCGACACAGGCGTGTGAATGGCACAATTTTTGGTGGAGTCTGTGCGCCATGTACGTGTTTTGGTCATGCAGACACATGTGATGACATCACAGGAGCATGCCTGGTAAGTGTCGCTACAGGAAACGGTGGACATGGCCCACATCACTTCAATATACCTGTGCAATTGGATTAGTGACCTCTGAGACCTGAAATAATCAAGAAGAAAAAAGCCAGAGAGTAACAGAAGAGATCTTTATGTTGTGGTTAAGGATCCCCTCATAGCAGGATGTGGTATCTTTAACAGTTAAGAAAAAAAGATTTTATTTATCACATAGGATCTATGTTTTAAAATAGAATCAATAGTATTAAGGTATGGCATGCAGAAAGCAGCAAGTGTATGAATGCTTTTTCTTGCAAGATTTATCTTCTCCTCCCATTTGTCTCCTGCAGTATATTCAATTTATACTATGTAGCAGGTAACTTCGTAAATTCTGTTCTAGTTTGATGAAAAGATATTGTTAATGTCTTCCTTCTTCTAAATTCATAGTAAACCTTGAAGGAACACTTAATGAATTATGAATTGTACTTCAGAAAAATAATAAAAGCGTATGATCTCAGCTAAATCAGATTTTTTTTTTTCTTGTAGACTATGGAGATTTTATGTAGTTACCTACTAATTCAGCAATTAAATCTGTGATATTATCCATAGTAAGCCTACCAGCACACCACTGTTTCCAGCCTGTTCAGTAGCCCTTTGGAATGGGTGAATTATGCTGAATATACTGTTCTGATTGACTCAAGGGCATTTTTAGTTTTATATTGTCTGACATGGCATGAAGCTTGAAACAACATGTCTAATTTCATTAGTCTTGCAGAAGCACAATTTAAGCCAGTGCCAGTTTAGTGGGATATACTCTCGTTTCCCTGCAGAATTTCAAGAAGACTCTGTAATGTTCATGTTTCTAAGTGTTCCCTTTTATTTCCTTAAGAAAAACCTGCTGGGAAAATGCCAAAATGAAAATTCAGGCTTTTTCCAATATAATTTGGCACTTAGAATTATTACTGTTCTTCCTGTTTTGCTCATAGAAGATGTTTAATTGCATTGCAGTGCAAAACAAGATATCCTTAATGTGCGGATCAGTGAATTTTTCAAATTGCTTTTTCATGAATAGAAGCTTAAAATTATTCTCAATTTAATTATACTGTAAGCCTCAAAGAAGTACCTAGAATGAAAAACATGTTTGACGTGACAGTCATGTTTTGAATCCTTCACTTAATACTCAGTGAAAATGTTTATCACTAGGGTAATATGGATTTGTGTTTCCTGACAAAAATTTTTTGCATTAATAACCATATTCTCCGGCTATAATGTTTATAATGTCAATGTGGGATAAAATCAATTAAAAGGAGAGAAAGGGAAGGGAGAATCTTGTTTAAGGTATGCCAATACTGTTGACTATTTTGCTTAGGGGTGCATAGCCTGATGTAAGTTCTGAGGTTGTTGGCTTCTGTGTCTTCAAGTTTTAGCTCCTGCACAGCTTCCCTCTGTTTTTGTCTGTAGCACCAGCCTGGATGAAGGAGAAGGCCACGTAGCTGCATATTGCTTTTTGTGCTGTTTGGCTGATGTGAACTGTTGACTCAGACAGTGGAGCTCCCCCTTCTGATGTTTCAACGGTGCTGGTGTAGGATAACACAGCACTGACAAGGAAGTGGAAAATAACCAGCTGAAGATGCACTTTCATCTATACACGTTATCAAGCACTCTGTATTTTATGTGTTCTGTAGCTTATAGTAGATCAGGCTATAGAGAAGAGGCACACAGGGAGCTTAAAATCAGTTCTGGATTTTCTTACAACTTTGAAAGCACTGTAAGTCAGATCGGTTAGTATCCATGCAGGCTATTAAATGCTGCTATTCAATTTGGATCATAAGCCTTTTGAAGTGAAAGAGAGAGAAGTCTGAATGCTGAAAAAGAGAAATGTTTCACATCAAAGGCATTCTTTCTATTGAGGTTTACACAGCCTTGTGGCCTCCTTATTATTATTCGTGGTGTTTTTTCAGTAATACAACAGACAATTTAGGCACCTAATTTACTGATATGATACTTCTTTTTACTCTTCCTTAGCTTTGAAATGTAGTTGAAAAGAAGCTGAAATGTGTTTTTGACTCATGATAAAAGCTCAAATCATCTGCTTCGACACAGGCCTGTATGAAAAGCTCATTTTAACGTATATCTTGCAGTAACCTGCAAAAGCCCTTTGATCCCCACAGCAGCCATAGAGAGCTCCACGATACCTCGTTCTCATTACCATTGTGATATACATAACTGCTTTGGTACATAGGGCAATTTCAAACATTCAGAAATATTCTTTTGTACTGTTACACACACACATTCACAGTAGCTTTAGGAGATTGGTTAAACCTAAACCTTGTGAATAGCAAGCACATTTCAAGGTGTTTCATTCATTGCAGGATACTATGTTCCTATTAGTAAGCCCAGAGAAAGTAGATCTTTCTCCCCAAAGGTATGATCAAATTGCCTAAGTGGGCAGTCCCCAGTGGCATCCTTTCCATACTGTATTCCCCTGTGTATAAAGAGCATATACCATGTTGAATGAGGCTGGTGTCAATGGTGGTGGACGTGTGCTTTAGACAGTGTTTGTCACAAGAACGACAAAATGTCTTTACCCATCTTCAAATACACCATAACCAAATGATATGTCCTAGCTAGATGCAGTACAGGCTCTCACTCAAGTGATGTGTAAAGCCTCTGCAACATCCTGATTACATTTGTATTGTAACACCAAGAAAGGGAATTGTCTGTGTCATCTTGACGTTACGGTAGTTTGAAAATGCTAGAAGGGCTTATTCATGCTTCCAAAGACAGAATACCATTGTCTGGTCTAGACGGCTCGGGAATATACTAAAATAGGCACCCAGGCTTACTCTCTTTAGCTGGCTTTAACAGTTTCCCTGGTTGTCTCTGTGACAGGTATCCTGAGGAAGGCAGCAGCATGCCACAAGTGCTATCTTGGACTCTGTCATAATCCCTGTGTAAGGTTTTAGATTAATGACTATCATTCTATTCTAAGTGTTTCTTTCCATGTTCATATACACTCAGCTGCATATGCAGTAGTGGCTTTCAGTGTGAATTTAGGGTTCCCTGATATTGGGCGTAAAGAAGTTCATTTGGTTTCTTCCAAAAAAGGAGAGCTGGCTCAGTAGGAAATCGTGGAAAACGCACACCAGGACACCAGCAAGGAAGTTTGTGGGGAACAAGGTCTGAGTCATACACAAACTTTTGGACAAAAATAAATTCTACAGTTTTAATTACACAGAGGTTGTCTAACTGAAGTTTAAAGGTGTTTAGAAGTAAAAGATGTCCAGAAAATTAATGCATTCAAAGTAGTGTGAGATACAATATGTGGAATTTGAAAACATAAGTATTTGGACATAAAATTGTTCCTGGCCGCAAAGTCTATGGATCTGTGAAAGAAAGCATGGATTTTACCAAACCACTAGATCAATGTGTTGGAACAACCTCTATGTCCATGGGAATAAAAAGAAAGCAGATATAACGTACTGAGCAGGTTAGAGAAGTTGATAATGATCTATTTTATACCCAGTCTCATTACATGAAAAAAACCAGTACAGTTTTCCTATTAACGTGAAATTAAGACATCAGAAGCTTAAGCATGTTTTAAGGAAATAATCTCAGTGTAATTAGACATTGCTCAAACCGGATGATGTTCAAAACCATTGCTGTACATTTGGCAAGTTTCAGACTGAGATTCAGCCAATTGATATCAAGAAAGAACACATTTTTCATGAGTGTTGATAATATTTTTAGAAGGACTTGTCTACTTCAGTACTTAAAGTACTGATCTGTAAATGTGGCAGAGTAGCATGAAGTTTAATGCATCACTGAAGAGAACAGGCAGATCAGGTCACGTACACATACTACATAAGCCTTGTTCTTTGTCCTGTAAGGTCCAAACTGGCTCAGGGACAAAAGCGTAGGATACACAAGATCATTATTTCTCAGATAAACTCTAACATACACAGTGGAAGGTATGCTCAGATTTTGGTCCTATATATGTGGGGTTCTCTTTTTTTGTTTGGTTTTAAATTCAAATCTTGATTTATTGCTTTTGAACATGCTGGGGGCCATCAATACTAGTCACTTTTTAAGCACTGTCTCCGAAGGGCACAGGAGCAGGCAATTCCAAAATGGCAGAAGTCAAACAGGCAGAAGGCCAGCTTGTCTGAGCAGGGATCTTCTTTTGGAGATAAGACAAAAAAGGAAGGTGCATGTGGTGGAAGCAAGGTCAGGTGATGTGGGAGGAATACAGAAATGTTGCCACTGTACGGGGAAAATTTGTGTGGCCAAAGCTCAACTGGAGTTGAAGCTGGATGGAAGTATGGGGGGCAATAATAAGAGGATTTTTAAATAGGTTAATAGCAAAAGGCAGTGCAGAAATAACATCAGCCCACTACAGGGTGAGGATGGTCCCCTCACAAACAGGGACACAGGCAAGGCAGAGATGTTTAATTCTTTCTTTGCCTTTGTCTCCAACATTGATGATGGGCTGAAGGGGTCCCCGTGCCTTGAGCTGAAGGACCATGGCTGTGAGCATGATGAACTCCCAATGCACCCTGAATTAGCGTAGGGTCTACTGGATCCATATGAGTCTATGGGACCTAATGGGATTCTTCCAAGAGTACTCAAAGAGCTGGCTGATGTCATCCTGAGGCCTCTCTCAATGATTTTTGAACAGCGTTGGGAATATGGAAATGCCCTAGTTGAAAGGAAGCTGGCTAACGTCTGAATTTTCAAAAAGGTTGAGAAGGATGGCATGGAAACTACAGGCCTGTCAATCTCACTTCAGTGTACGGTAAAATTATGGAGTGGATTTTTCTGGGAGGTATTGAAAAACACCTGAAGGATGGTGCAGTCATTGGTCACAGCCAGAATGGCTTCATGAGGGGAAAATCCAACTTATCAAATTTAATTTCCTTTTATGACAAAGTGATCCACATAGGTGATCAAGGGCAGCTAGTTAATGTAATCTTTCTGGATTTCAGTAAATCTTTCCGTACTGTTTCTGACAGGATCCTTCTGGACAAAATGTCCAGCACTCAGCTGGATAAGCACATCATGAGATGGGTGAGCAGCTGGCTCATGAGTTGGGCACAAAGGGTTGTAGTGAATGGGGGGACATCAGACTGGGGACCTGTCACTAGTGGGGTAACACAGGGCTCCATCCTTGGCCCTGTGCTCTTCAACATCTTGATAAGCAGAGTTCAAAGGGGCACTAAGTAAGTTTGCCAATGTTACTGAATTGAGTGAAGCTCTTGACCCCCTTGAGGGCAGAGAGGCCCTACAGAGAGACCTTGACAAATTAGAGAGATGGGAAATCACCAACCAAATGAAGCTTGACAAAGAAAAGTGCTGGATTCTGCACCTGGGACGGGGCAACCCTGGAAGTACGTACAGACTGGGGATTGAGAGGCTGGAAAACAGTGCCATGGAAAGGGACCTGGGGGTCCCACTGAGCATGAGTCAGCAGTGCCCTGGCAGCCAGGAGGGGGTACATCAGGCACAGCATCGCGAGCCGGGCACGGGAGGGGATTGTCCTGCACTGCTCTGCGCTGGTGTGGCCTCACCTTGAATACTGTGTGCAGTTTGGGGTGCCACAACATAAAAGAGACATTAAGATATTAGAGAGTGTCCAGAGGATGACTACAAAGATGGTGAAGGGCCTTGAGGTGAAGCCCTGTGATCAGTGGCTGAAGTCACTTGGTCTGTTCAGCCTGGAGAAGAGGAAACTGAGGGGAGACCTCATTGCAGTTACAACTTTGTCATGTGGGGAAGAGGAGGGGCAGGCACTGATCTAAGCTCTGTGGTGTCCAGTGACAGGACTCAAAGGAATGGCCTGGAGTTGTGTCAGGGAAGGTTTAGGTTGGATATCAGGAAAAGGTTCTTCACCCAGAGGGTGGCTGAGCACCGGAACAGGCTCCCCAGGGAAGTGGTCACAGCACGAAGCCTGACAGAGCTCAAGAGCTGTTTGGACAATGCTCTCAGGCACATGGTGTGACTCCTGGGGAGTCCTGCACAGGAACAGGAGTTGGACTTGATGATCCTACCAGCTATGGATATTCCATCATTCTGTGATTGTGGGGAAGTAAACACAGAGGTCTGGATTGAGTAGGATTAGACACAGTACATGGAAATGACTGACGTTAAAGTGCCAGAAAATACTTCATCAAAGTGAAGGTGGTCAGGTCTTTGTAACAAGAAATATTTTCCTACAAAATGGAAGGTTTCAGGTGTTTTACTTTAAAAAAAGCAGAACTTGCAAATACCACTCAGCAAGAGATGTGAAGCTTTAAAGTAGTGTATTAGCTTCTCTCACTTTAATAACATCCTTGACATATAAACTGTTCATATTCTTCAAAAATGTTAAGATGTGTCTGAGGATATTTAAAGCTAAACTTATCACAAAAGAAGAATCCATTATTTTTCAGAAAAAGTACAAATAATTTGACATGATGTCTTAAAAAAGTTGAACTGCAAAGGATTTTTCTTTTGAAACACTTAAATTTTTTTTTCACATCTTCTTTTAAAAGCATATTGTTCCCGGCTACTTTTTTTGTATGGTTGGTAGATTATTTTTGAATGTGAACACTTGAAATATCAATCAAATGGATTAATTAACTTATGGAAGTTGATTTTAACCCAGCTGACTGTTCTAAAGCCATAATTTTAATTGATTAAGTGTTTCAACAAGTTGGGATTAGCTCACAATCTACAAATGATGTTAAAATATAGTATTGTGATTAAGGCTTTAATTTCAAATATATGCTGATAGTATGCACTAGCAATAAGAATGCACCCTTTAAAACAACAAACAGCATTTCTGGAGGCAAATGCTTTGGACTCCAATGCCCTCATGACTATAAAGGGATATTGTGCTTTTTCAGCTGCCCAGTTGCAGAGCACAGTGCAAAAAAGCTTTATACAAATCATTGCAGTCCTGGAAGGCTGTGAAGAAGGAATCACTGTTTCCTTATTGAGGATAAATTATGTCTTCCAGACAATAAGGCTGTTAAATAGCAATCAGTACCATATGCATGACTTACTAAAATGATAAAACAATTTTAAAGTGTTCTTAAAAAACAATTTGAAATTAAATCATAGGTTTGGAAGTGCCCACACTTAAAAAAAAAAACAAACCAACAAAATAAACAAACAAAAACAAACCTCCAGAATTTTTAAGCTGCAACTTGGATGAAACATTCTAGATTTGATCTGGCCCATTATCTAAAACGCAGCAGAACAAACATGCCCCATTAACAAAAATCTCTCTCATGGCTTTCATTTTGGCCTTTTGAAGCTGTCATATATTTTTTCAATCCTTTGTTCAGTCCATACCAAGCACATCAATATGGCATTCAATGTCCAAAATCATTCCTGCTACTTTCTCTGTTTTTTCATTGTGAAAGGGCTACACTTGGGTATCTTGTGGTAAATAGCAGTGAAAGGAATAGTGTGGTATGCTAATAATGTGAGGGGAAGAAAGGAAACAGATTAAGCCAGAAAAGTAATTTTCTGAATCTATTATGGATTCTGTGAAATTATTTAGAATTTCTATGTCCTATATGGTGAGAGGGAAGAAGAATAGAAAGGGTAATTACTCTTTAAAACTTGGTTCTTACAAGTCATCATGGGAAGCCTTTTCTCACAGGACCGATTTCCATTCTGCTAAAAGATTGTTTAATTTGAGATCAGCCAAAAGCTATATACAGAAATGCAAATCTAGTACTGCCATTTTTATACTGCATGTTTCATATGCTCAGCTTGATTTCTCCCCTATTATGCAGTCACATAGATGAACACAAACTGTTGGATAGCACCCTATACACGGTATACTTGTCCTTGCTTCTACTCTCGAAATAGAGGCAAGATCCTATTCTAGCAGATAACAATTAAATAATTCAGGCTTTGCTACTGTTTACAGATACTGCTAGCCATATACCTTGTAAAATGAACTAATGCACTTAGGTGTCGAATGTAATAATTCATGTTTATAAATTATATAGTCTGGGCTGTATTTTTGGAATCAACATCTAAAAACAGTTTGTCACAAAATACGCCTGTTGCAAGACTGCAATGCTAAACTGTTTTATGCTGCTTTGAAAGTTGGTTTTCTTTAAGCAAGCTAAAACAATAATACAGCTGTTGTGTGGTGTAAATTTAAAGGTTTTCTGTTAAATATTCTTTTTGTTTTGCATAGAAAAAAGTTACCCACAAGAACATACGAAGCACTGATTGTGACTGCTAACCTGTAGAACTGTTTCTCAACAAGCAGCAGAAGATAAGAATAAATGTCGCAGACTTTTTTCCATACGCCAGTTGTCTAATTGTCAATTTGTACTTTACATCTTCTGTTTAGGACTGCAGACACAACACAGGTGGTTCGTATTGTGATAGATGCCTGCCTGGCTTCTATGGTGATGCAACTAAAGGGACAGCTGAAGACTGTCAGTTGTGTGCTTGCCCCCTAAATATACCTTCTAACAAGTAAGTTGTATATTTATTGCATATTCCACTTTTTTGCTTAGTAAATTGCGTAATTTCTTAATTTATATTTTTACAAGTATGCTTGAGATTTTTTTTTTCTTCCAATCAAATTGTATATTCTATTGTGCAGAGTGCTTAATTCCACTGACAGGCAGATGAAGACAAAAGCTGGATGACACTAAGCTAAAAAAACAACACAGAATATGGATGAATGCTTTTCAAATTAATAACTAGCATTTGCTTTTCTGTCCTCCTTAAGAGTAGTAGTTTCTAATTTTAAAGCTGAATTTAAAGCTGAATTTCCAGATTTGACTTTTTCTGCTTTTTCTGTGGGCTTTTTCTGCTTTTACTTTTCCTTTTCTTTTGGTCTACATTCTGTGATTTGTTTGGAATTTGAATTCATCCTTAGATCTTGCAGTGAAAATATTTTGTCAGCATATCTCAGAAAAAATACTGTTAGTTTGTTTTATTAAATAAAAATACAAGTGAAAAGTTATTCTGATAACTTTTTTTTATTCTGATAAATTCTGATCTAAGAACCAAAGTTTCCTTCATTACAAAAGCTTGTCTATGCTACTCCATCACTTAACTTAATAGACCAAGTGGCTTGAACATTTTTTCATTGGTTTTGTCACAGACAGTACCTGGAAAATAATAGTACCAAAAAAGCATTTTACATGATGTACCTGGATAAAACTGTTCTGAATCTTGTCTGTGGTATTCCATCCTATTAAAATTGCACTGATCAGAGCAGGAATAGTCTAAACACTTATGAGCAGAAATTCCAGGGGATTGTAGAATGGGAGCCTACCTTCCTGTTAACACAGCTCTTGAGTTGGTCTTATTAGATAGATATAGATATAGATAAATGTATCTAATATGGTTTATATCTAACACAGGTTTATTATATCTGCTGCTCAGGCATGGTTCTTCTGACATTCTCATTACTTGGTATTTCCTTGCCTCCATAATTAATTATGTTTCTCTTGTTTGGGAACACTGCGCTGACAAAGAAGGGAAAACACTATTACATTCCAGTCTTGCACAGATGTGCAACAAACCAAGTCAAATAGATTGAATTTAGGTTATGATTGGCAAAATGCCTGGAGACCACCGTTACGTATTCATCATAGTTCTGGGTGCTTTAATTTCCTTTTTTGAAGTTAACGGTCCCCTTTTTAATATTTAATTTTTATGAAAAATATAGGTACAGAACAAATACATAGTATAAATGTTCTTTGAACTGTGAGACTGTGTCAGTCCTGAATCCTACAACGTTTAGCTTTGCAGAATGCATTGTAAGGTTCAAGCTCTTGTGACATTACAGTTCTAGACCAATTATGAAATTTGTGTATGAGGAAAAAAGAGATTTTAAAGATTTAATATGTTGCCTGTATGCTGTTAAAGTACTTCTTTTGCTTTCAAACTTAGTTGATAGTGAGTTTGTTATGCTAGGGATAATATTTGCAAACAATTCAGACACCTTCACGTGAAAAATAAACTTCTACCAAATTCATGTCACTGTACAGATGTAGTGTATGTCATGTTCTTTCTGAGTAACTGAATGAGTGACTAATTGCATGTACAAATTATTATAAATAGCTGTGTATAGATTTTAATTCCTAAAGTATTCCTAACATGTCATGACAGGACATTTGCAGGTTTCTAAGCTTAATACTAAGTTCCTGCTGCATAGAGAATACAGTCCATGTAATGAGCCTGTGAGATATATTTCTATTAAGAAATAAGTTTTATATTTTACAGCAGTGTCTCATTTCTTTATGACGTTTATAGTGGCTCCCTTCACTGTTCTCACAGCAGCTGACTCTTTTTCTTTGCAATGCCACATAAAGTGGAGAACTGTTCTGACCATTGCAGAAATGATGTGGTGATTGTGTTGTTCTGTAGTTGACTTCAGTGGATTTAGCTGCTGCAAATTCCCTTTCTTGTTTCGTCATGGCAGGAGTTTCCATATGCAGTCACTGAAGCCAATCATGTACTTTCTGAAGCACAACAGTCATAAATGGCTTGCCATATGTCAGCAAAGAGCACTTGGCCAAGTCAGGAAACTAAAATTAAGTTGTCTAAGCTTGTTTCCTACATCCTGGGTTGTAGTTTCTTCTTTTTGCATATATCTCCATGTATGTGCTTATGTGATGCAGATGAGATCAATACCTGTGTTATAAATGGTCTATGCAATGAATGCTTGACTTCTTTGTCCTACGTGTTCTTGTTAATGTACCACTCGTAGAAACTGTTCTAACATTCTTAGTCCTCAAGGAGTTTCAAAGGAACTGTTTTGGTTTTTTTCCATAATTTCTAACAAATACAGATGTTTGGGATAATTATGGCTCTTCTCTTGACGCAGCCATAAATTTAATACGGGTAATGAAGACTCTGACAGGAATGCTTTATCACTGGAAATGGGAGATAGAAGATCTCTCACTCAGCCGGGGAAGGTCGGGAGTAAACTCATAGCAGGTGAACTAAGAATTTGGGTTGGTCTCAGAATTTTAATATTTTCTTGGAGAATTAAATAAAATCACAAATATTCTCCGGAGATGTTTTCTATAACATACTAGGAAGCTTTCAGGAAGCCCTGTCTCCCAGCATAGACTTATCCCATACATACCCATACTGTGTATTCATACTTGTCCTGTGTCCTGACGGGTGTTAGTGTTGTTACCATGTGTGAAAACTGTAAAGAGCGATGATAAATCAAGAGGGAGACTACAGTTTTTTGAAGCTTGTTTTGACAAATCAATACTCACAGTTCATTAGTATTTAGCACTAGTGAGTAATGAGATTCTCAATAATCAGGAAGATAAACTCCTCTTTTCTCAGCCTGCTATCATATATTTCCTTTACAGCACACAGATGGGAATTTCTCAATATATTAATGTTTAGTGTTGAAATATGGTCCAACTGTTAAGTCAGAGAAAGAATCAAGGAAGCAAGGTCTGAGCACAACCCTTAAAACATGGAAATTCTACTATTCATCATTATTGCTTAGTAATAATAAGTACATTATCATTATCATTATTATTATTATCATCATTATCATCCTTATAATTATTATCATTATTATATTTAAAATTGCTGCAGTTACATTCAGAGCTCTTGGTGGAACCTTGGTACAGTCAATTTTGTACAATGCTATAATGAGCTGTGATAGCGTCTCTACAGTTTCCCATGAAGCTCTTGGAAAGAGTGAGGTTGGGACTGACAAGCAGGAACTTATTTGAACTAAGTCAGGTGCTGCTGATTATATTCAATGATAATGTGTGCTTTCGTTGCTTTTAAAGAATAGAATGAACAATCATTGTTTCTCCAACTGTTCATCCATTTGTGAATCTATTATTAAGTAGATGACATCGCGAAATAACACAAACGTAATCCTTATGGGAAAGAGAAAAATCCCAGCACCTGTCTATGTTTATTGGACCTGACCTTCGCACATTTTTCTTACTGATCTCTTATATTTGTGGGGTAACACAGAAAAAAGAATAACTGAGAACAGATCACAGGATAGATGGCTCCTGAGAAGTGGTGTCTAGTCACCAGCAGCTAATCACATTAAGTGATGCTAATTAAGCTTTTCTGTCCTCCGTGGGCCTATTACTTTCCAGAAACTGTCATAGTATATCCTGCTTTAATATATCCAAGATTGGATTATGTCTATTTGTTATTATTGTAGCATGAACTGTTACCTTGAATATACCTTCCTTCTGAGGTCTTTGTTGGAGCAATTCTGTTGCTTCTCAAATTCTGTTTTCCTAGGTTACGAAAGATAATTTAGTATCTTTTTTTCAGATAGGTGCTTTGTTTTCCCCCTTTGAATACTCGCCCCACTGTGCACCTACTCACGTTCTTTTAATTTCTTTTTTTTTTCCTTTTTCTATTTTTCTATTTAGTCGACCAGAATTGATTACCGTTGTTTAGATGAGGCTTTATAAAGATGCTCGTATGTCTCTGTCTCTAATAATCATTACAGAATTACAGAAGAACAGATTGCCTCTTTTTCTATGTAGTATCTTTTAGTGTGTCAGGAGGTTTCTTCAGAAAAGTATGTTAAGGGAGAGAGATTATTGAAAGCAAAATGCTGACAGTGAAGGAACACAGTTCAGAGTTAAACACGGGCATTGAGAGGTGGAGCTTGCAAATGGCTACAGTATCCTTATTTATAAAAAAAGAGAAAAAAACCCCAAACCAGCCAAAAATAATTTAAGCATAGCAAAGAGGTAAAGCTTTCTAGTGTGCAAACTATTCTTAAACTTCAACATGCCTGTGTGGCCTGTTGCTTGAGGTCATTGGCACTCAACTCAAATACACTCCCTGGAAAGCTGTACCAGATATTTCCCATTTTGCCCCTCCCCTTTCTTGTTCACTGGGCTCCTTTCACAGCTGACTATACACAAAGTTAACTGAGCTTTTAATCGGTTGTCCTTCAGAAACATTTATATAGGGGCCACATTATGGCACAGACTGTTTTGCCAGGCCCTCGGGGGCACAAACAAACAGCTGTACATTCCTGCCTTTTTAATGGTATCCAGACCACTCGCTGGCAGGCTCAAGTCCCGTAATAACAGGCTATTGGGATGCTGCCATCCGCTGCTCTATATTCAGTGTGGCAGAAATAGCAGAGTCATTCCAAATTCAATTTGCTGGAGTCGAACTTAAGCCCCATGTCCTAGACCAGAATCACTTTCCTGGGCACCGTTTTGCAAATTAGCAATCTCTGAAGTGGGAAGAGAGCTATGCTGCTGACCATCTTTTCTTTATGTTCCTTCCTTGTCCCTCTTCTTTCTCAATATCAACAATACAGCTTCAGCCCAACGTGTCATTTTGACCGACATCGTGGATTAATATGCAATGAATGCCCAGCTGGCTACGTGGGACCACGCTGTGAAAGGTAAGCAGGCACCATGCTTTTAGTCATATGGGACCTGAAACAAAAGTATTGATCACATGGAACTGTTCTACCTTTTTGTTACCTCCCCTTCTCATCCCCATTCCTGTTCTGAAACTCACTGAAAAAATTCCTGTGCATTCTCCTCTGATATTGGATCCATGAATTTGTATTTTTCTTATGCTTGTTTTATTGTTTTATGGTAAAATGTAAGGTTTCCAAGAAGCATTTGCTGATAAGTTAGCATCTTTGTTAAAAAAGTTTCTTCTAGCTTTTCTGTCACTATTCTGAGATTTTTGTAAACCTTTTGTCTCCTTTGTCATTTGAATGTTTAGAGCATGGTGATTCAAATATGCAGTAAATTACTGATGCTTCACTTAGAGGACTTAATATGCAGTGAAAATACAGCTCTTCTAATAAGTTATTTGTAGAATTTAATTATTTTTTAAATAATATTTTACATTTTTGTTGCTTCTCATTTGCTGTTGCAGTCTTTATTTAGCGAGTAGAACAAACTAGGCTTTAATGACAAAAAAAGATAATTCTTCTTTGCCAAATACGTAGAAAAGTTCAATATATATTTCCTACACTTATTGCTAGCTTTACAAAGGCATTATGCTGAAAGGATCATGTGGAGAATTTAAATGAAACAGAGAGCTAGCGTGAGTGCTAGTGCTAAGCTCCCAGGAACCCCCTTCCAGAGGAGGTAAGACCACAGAGGCAGGGGATATCACCACTATGTCTGCATGCCTTTAGTCCCTTGGGATTTCACATGGCTGGAACAGATTTCAAGAGCAGTTAGTGTGCCAGGGGACCTCTGCTAGTTGTTTGGAGGTCATGATGAATCAGTATTGGCTTTGTCTCCACGATCTCAGTCTCCTGTGACCCTGCCAATGACACCTTTTTAAGAGGGGCTGGGGAAGCCAGATAACTGTGTAACACCTGGCTAGACAGTTAAGGGGCATGGAAACATGGCCTTTCTGTTTCCTAGTAGGCTTTTGCCATTTGGCATTTCCGTGAGCTGCTTGACAGATTTTTCAAGGTAAACCGTAAAAAAAGGTAAGGCTTCTGAGTGAAGACGTGAAATATTCAGGCTGGGATGAGGAGAAGTAGGAATAAACCAAGAGTGAGAGACAACCAGAAAAGTAGAAACCTGACCATACTCTGAGAATCTCCCTATATTCCCGTCTTTCCAATTTACGACTACTTCCTTTTAGATCCCCTGTTGTGCTATATCTGTCCTGAAGTGAGAGTGCAGGCTGTCACCTGTTTCCACCCATCATCACTGAGTCTGCTCCTGCTGCTGCTATTTCTGCCTGTCTTTTCCTGTCTGTCTGGGAAGTCATCACCTTCTTTCAGCTAGTGGGCTGTGAAGTTAATGACGGCAGGAATAAATCACATCAAGAGCACTTTGGTGGCAGTTTGTCAATGCAGGGTCATTGACAGCTTCCATTAGCAACAAGTGCTGTTTCTGAGTGGAGCACAGGCTGTAGATGCAGTAGGATAGAGTCTGAATAAATGGCTGAATTGGATTTTAGCCTGATCTCCTAAGGAAATGAGGCTACTGTGATCTTTTTGTGCATGCCTCTCTGGCTGCCTGCAAAGTCATCTGCACTTATAGGTCAATTTCAACTAAATTTGGCAGGAGGTAGGAGGTCTCAAAGATAATAATTGTTCCCGAAGGTTTAATGAGAAGAAGTGGCTGAATATAGGTTAATAAATCAGGACATGTCATAGCTAAGGGAGAGAATACTGTGTGAACTCACACCTGATTAAACAGATAGAGAGAGAATAAGAGAGATTACTAAATGTTCTGCCCATAAGAAAACTTTCACAGGGCAAGGAAAAAGTGCTGCTGTAGCCTGAGGGATTACTCCCTGCTGAATAGCAACATCCTGCAGCAAATAATCAGCCCTTAGCCTTGTAACCATGAGATATAAATCCATTGGAAATTAGGCCATTAATCCCAAAGCTCACAGAACTATTTGCTTTTAATTGTAACAAGTTGTTCTGAAATGTTTGCAGCTGTCAATAATAATGATCAGGAGAAAGCATGTTGTCTTTTGCTATTAGTAGCGGTTGTATAATTGCTGAGAGAGTTTACATGAAATTCTCTTTCATTTTAGCAACTACAGAGTGACAAGTGATCTGAGCCACATGATTCATTAGCTGAACAATGCTAAATTATTATGACATACTAAGTATCATGAAGTGAGCGTGCACAGCACTGTACTTATTTGGACTTAAAATATATCCTCTGTCCCCTAGGCAGATACATATATATGTCTGATTAGTAAAATGTCAAAAAAAAATTGCTACTTCTGTCACTGGAACTCTCAGGAAAATAGTGCCATAATTACTCAATATTCTGAGGAGTCCAGCTCATAACACCATCAAAATAATTGCAGATATAAACTGTAGTTGGAGTTATCATAGATCTATGATTGTAGAGAGAGCCCAGCTTTCCCATTTTATGTTTTTCCCAAACAAATTAGATGTAAGTTTTTTCCTTTGCTCACTGCTCACTTTTCCAAAAGCATATGAGGAAGGATGGACATTCTCTTAACTTCATAGAAAGGATGTATGAGAATGACAAAAGGTTGTCTTTTTAGCCTAGCACATTTACAGGGTGATGATACAGATTTTCCCGATACAGTCTTGCTAGGGAAAGGAAGCAAAATATGTGGGAGTCTAGCTTTTCCTGTAGCACTCCATGATTTATGTACATGGTTCCAGTGACCTTTTCCTCCTACGAGGAGGGTCAGCATCTCTCATGTGTGAGGAGAAGGGTGAGCTGACCCATGTCCTTTCTTCCCCCCACCTCCCCCAGTCTTCAAGTCTAGCACAGAGTGCTACCAGCCAAAGTCTCTCATGAGTACTGTGGCTTCAAACTGCTGCTCACTGTAGCAAATAAAGTTCTTCCACGAGTGCCAGAGCAGCAAGTCTGTGTTGCAGTACTGATGGGAAAAGGGTCAAACATTTCAGGAGATTTGATACAACAAATGTGTTATGCAGGATTGTTTGCAGCTTGCAAAGGCAGGCGTTCTGACATTAGAAAATGTAGGATTTGTAGTTGGTCACACAACAATAACATCTGTGCTGTGCACCTGAGTTAAGATATCTCACTGCGTGCTCACAAGCCATTTCTCCACAGGGCTTTTGTCTGATTTTGTGCACAGGTTGAAGGCACATAAATTTCAAAGACTCTGTAAAAATAGTATTTCCAGACTTTAAAGTGTTTGGATTTGCAGGCTTAATTAGCTCTGTCTCAAGGGCTTTTTTTTCCAGTAAACATAAAGAAATGTATAAAATCGGCCTGTGTTTCTGTGCATATATGTGTATATACAAAGCACCATGCCGACTGCTATGAGGAATATTAACTCCGTACTGACCAGGCCCTGTACACATTCATACACATATATTTAAGCAGTAGCCTTGTATTTGGCTCCACTTATGCTGCATAAAACCAGTGTCAGTCACAGACACACCTGCATTTGAGAGTAGAAAATATAGACACAATCTTTTTTCACTGCTTTTTACTCCTATTTTTGTTTATTTTTTAATCTCAGAGGTGTTGTGTTGTAGTTTGCAGTCATTTATTTATACATGTATTTTTTGTAATGCGTAAAAGTAATTTTCCATGCCACCTACTTATTGGTGTTTTTTAATCTAAACCTTGCCAAACGTATAGTGCTTTGAACCTGAGAAAAGAAGCTGAAGTAGGAGTGTCCTTAAGGAAATAACGATGGTACTAATGAAAGTGGATTTTTTAATCCTCCCCTGCAACTTCAGGAGAAGTGGGAGAAAAAGAGGGAGAATTTATGTAGATACATGTACACAGTTGTCTTTTAAGCTTTAACTGTAGGTTTACCCCTACTTTCAGGATCGTCTTCAGTTGGATTCAAGGTTATGTATGTGCATGAGTAGAGTATGGCTATGTGATGGTAGTGGGTTTTTCTAATTTCAATTATCAAAGTCTAAACTGATGAGAATACAAAGAGTTATTGAGGTCTCCTGCTATTAACAGGAGGAGATTATTAGCAGTGCATTTTGCACAAATCATTGGAGTATTCTTTCTGTGAATGCTGTTAAATACAGAATAACCCCTAAATGAAAGAGGAAAACAAACACACAGTAAGTGAAGTCAAATAGATTAGTAGGACCAAGAGATACACATTTATGACAAACACACCAGTAGTAAGTTAGCAAAGCATGGGTTAACTTCAGACGTAATCTGGTTTAGGTAAAGTAAGATAACTGCATAAATTATCCAGATACTCTTTAGTTTTGATAAAATGTGGCTGTTAATTGTTACATGTTGAGATACATTCCTGGCCTTTGTAACTGAGATCTCATCACTGAAAAAAAGCCAATTTTTTTTTGCAAAGTTAAGTTGAAAATTACTCTTCTGTGGTTGCTGAGATATCCTCTGTCAAGGAAAAACTTATCTCTTGCTTTGCAGGAAATACAATAAATTGCTACGTTTATGACAGGTTCTGAAAATAAAATACCTGAATTATTCTAATGACAAGATTTTGATGTCTTGTTGCTATGAGGAGAAAATTTTGAGAGATGACTGTGCTACAGGAGCGGGCTAGATTGTGGAAATTTTACTCATGGTCTTGAGTGCTTACATGCACCCAAACCACTGGACTATTTATACATATTATACATCTGGGGTCTGCATTGTGGATATTTTCAGAGGATGGAAAAAAATCCTACTTTATGCAAAATTACAAAAAACTGTTCATTTAGTTCCCACTATTTTTTCCTCCCTGCTCTCAGTTACCCAGTTTTTACAATCTTTGTAATCTTTGCTGAAGATATTTAATAATATTTAGTACATGTTTAGACAGCTTTGCTTAGGATCCAATTAAAAGCTCTATGTGATACTCCGGAAGCAAGGAAAAGGATGAACTTGATGCACACAAAGGGACAAGAGTAAAGGCATAGTGGAACTCTGCATTTCTGTGTTAGGATGATACACAAAATCTTTCCTCAACCATGCCATCCAGTACTACTGCAAAGTAGAGGGGGTATCTGTGTACATTAAAACTGCATTCAAGCTGACTTTAAAATAGTAGGAAAAATTAATTTGTGCAATGTGCTTTATGTACTTTCTGTTTTCTTTATACTAATTGGAGTTCATCTGAGATGCACATGAATAAATTCATTAGCTAGAACTGTGCAATTTTTCTTTTATTTTTCTTTGCTATCTACAAGTTGCTCTTAATATGAAGTGTGAGCAAATGTAACAGAAAGGGAAAGCAGACCAGAATATAAATAGGAAATAGGCTGTGAGATGAGTAGAAATTTACTTCTAATACAGACTCATGTTAGGTCAGATTCACTAACCTGCTTTACATTGTACTCACAGAAAATTGCAGGTGGGCAAGGTGGAAAAGAATGTGGTACTTTCAAATGATTCTCTTAAAATATGAAAGGTATAGTACACAACAACGTAGTTCCTGTGATAACAAGCAATCTTTTTGTTACCCACCCATAAACTGAGATTAGCAATCCATTAATTCAGCAAATTTGACCATGCGGTAGATCAGGGGAAGTTTAAGCTGGGGGACAGCTCTTGTTAGGTAAACAAATTTATGTCTGCATTACATTCTAAAGGTGTTTTTCTAAACTAAAGAAGTTTTAAAGGTAGAGGGAAAAAAATTGCTGGTGATTGGGTACAGCACATCTATACATAATGTGCTGAAACACAAAGCATATCTAACAGAGTTATATAGTAGTTTGGGTTGCAAGGGACCTTTCAAGGTCATGTAGTCCAACCCCCTCCTTCCTCTAGAGTGCCACTAAGATTTCTTGCTATGCTTTGTCTCACCTTCAGTGCCAGTGACAAGATTTTTCTCCTCCTGAAGTCTAATTACTAGCAGAACTGGCAGGATTTCAGCTGGTACTGTATCTACAGTGTTGTTAAAAAAGAGGAGAGAGAAAGAAAAAAGATGCACACACACTTGAGAGAAGATCAAATCATTTTTGGTGATTAGGGAGGCAACAGAATTAAATATTTCTCATGAGAGGATTATTTAAGGGCCCTAACTGATGATGTCTTTTACCTTAGGTGTGCAGAAGGCTATTTTGGACAACCTCTAATACCAGGGGGATCGTGCCAGCCATGCCAGTGTAATGACAACCTTGACTTCTCCGTTCCTGGCAGCTGTGACAGCTTGTCTGGTGCTTGTCTGATATGTAAGCCAGGTACAACAGGCCAATATTGTGAGAGGTGTGCTGATGGATATTTTGGCGATGCTCTTCATGCAAGGAACTGTCAACGTAAGTCATGAACTTTTACAGCTCCTGACAGTATTGATCTATCCTATAACTTTGTTCCTGAGAGGAAGGCTGTGCCTCTGTATGTGTGAGCAAGAGAATGATACAGCATACTTACAGCTCTAATAATGACACTGTGCATCTGCATCTGGAAAGGGAGGCATTAAAGTAAATAGAAAGAAAATCTTATTAAAAAAGCTCTAGTTGAAGCAGACATGGAAAAAACTGAGCATTGCATGGGTGCAAAAGGTTATACTAAATGTCAGAGCTACAAAAATAAATACAAATAAATGACAACTATTCACTAAAAAATGCTATGAGCTACCCAGAAAAATCCTGTTCACTTGTGAGATTGAAAGGAGGGAGCAATGTTTCAGTTTCAGGGTCCAGCTCTGGCAGCACTTGTAACCTGTTTCCCATTTATATAACCTCAGTAAGGGTTGGGAGGTGCTGCTGCTTACAGGTCAAAATTCTCCCACCTGCAAATCAGACCCTAAAATCTCCAGACAATTTTTCTAAAGTGCTCTGGAGGAAAATACCTGGCACTGCAGCAAGCTACCAATTCTCAGCTGAGTGGTGGCATGTTATTCAAGTATCAGCCCCAGCATGTACTTACTTCCCCATAGTGATAGCAAAAAATTATTCAGTGGAGATGAAAGATTTGGTGGGAACAGGAGCTTTTCTTTCTGTAGGAGGCAGTGGCTCTCTCTGAGCCGTTGCTGGCTCATTTTGGAATGCAGAACAAGTGCTTTTAACTTAAAAAACATTCCACACATACCCCTCCTTGCCATTCTGAGAAGTGGAATAAAACAGGTCACAAACTGTCCTGAAAGAGCCGAGTATTTTATTTCACTGTCACAAGGATTTATTCCTGTTTGGTCCTTTATAATAAACACAAGAGTAACTCCATTGAGTACAAAGGTGTTATAGCAGGATAAAATTATGCAAGTAAGAGAGCTGGGGTATTGTCTTACTGCTCTGTATGTAGGAACATGGGAACTATGTCTGCAGTATGTGTTGTGAGCAGAGAAGTCTGAGGCAGTGGCATCCGTTTCCAGAAGTTGCCCTATTAGTGACTTGCAGTCTAAAAGTGAAAATCCTAGGTTGTGCTGGACCTCCTGAGAGTGTGTGGGAGCCAATGAGATGCAGAACATCACCAAGTTTCTCAGCTAAGGGCAATAAACACTGATGTACACAGAGCCATAGATAACTATGAAGACATATACCTGTGTTAATGCTTTCTGTACCTGCTTTACACAATGCCAGAAAAAATTTGGACAATCCTATATATTCTCTCCATAAGTTAACAGGTCATGATGACTGGTGTCATATAAGTTAGAATGTTAAGTGTGTAAAGTGATTTAAGAAGAAATGTATTTCAAAAATCATAGCTTCCAGTAGCTTGTCACCATTATTGAGTCATTGATAGGGCTGGTGGTTTGACCATTTCCACAGTAGTGACAGGTCCATGAGAAAGAGATTTTATATGAGGAGAGTTTGGAAAACATACAATTAAAAAAATATTAAAAATAAATACATACTTAATGTTGAATTACAAGCTTTGCTTTTTTTGTTAGTGTCATTGAAAAGGAGAACCCCCTAATGTATTCATATCCTTGTGCTTGCAGTTACCTTGTATTCATCTACTCTCTGCCTTTCCTGTGGGTTTTCTTCTTTGCGTATGATTTTCTATTTCCTTTGCAGACTTCCATGACGTTTGCCCTGCAGCTATAATATCAGAGGGACTGTGCCTTTACTTTGTTGTTTTCAATTTTGCTCCTTATTAAAAAGCCAAATCCAAGAGTATTGCAAAGCATGAATTTGCTTTCAAATTATTGTTTGAAATGTTTTTTTCTCTTTCTCAGTACAGTGCTGTTGTGTGCATTAACCATTTCAAATGACAGTACAGCTTTATATCATCATAGCATCTCTGAATTTTTTGGTGTAGCTTAACAAAACCATAAATCTAAGAACAACGAGCAAATGTCCTTATTTGATTTGATTCTAGTAGGTTGTTTTTTGGAGTGAAACAGCTCCGTGTGCTGAAGCAAATACCTGGAGGTTGAGCTGATGATAATAGAGCTCAGTGTCACAAGATGAATTAAAGCAAATATTCAAGTTTGCCTATGTTCCAGTGTATAGGTACTACTGTTGTAGGAGAATAAGTGTGTGGCTTGATCATAAATACAAGCTCATAAATATTCATAGAAATCTAGAGAGAATGAAGGATCTTGACCAGTGTCATTTTGGAAGAAAGTAAGACAAATTTCTCCAACAGGCTGCATTGCATTATAACAACTATTTGGAGGTTTGGGCAAGAGCTAATTTTCCCAGTAGAGGTGAATGAATGGGAAAGCTCTAGGTGAGATAAATACAATTTATCAGATTGAGTAACAGTTTATTAGATGAATAGCCCTGACTGTATGTTTCTTCTGTATGTACGTACTGCCAGAGCCAAGAAAAACAATCAAAGTCCTGATATTCCAAATTCTCCCTACCACTGCATTGCACTCAGTCATCTGTGACTGAGTTAAGGCACCACGGAGTGCTACTTGCTTTAACATGTAATATAAATAGGGCAAACTCATCTGTTTGTAAAATCAGTGTAAGTTTTCTTTCTGATTCTTGTGTTGTCATGTGCCTGATAAGCAAAAAAATTCAAATCAGACCGAGCTTGGATTTTGAGGTCTGTATAAAAAGGTTGGTGAAATACTTTTAATTTGCATTGAGGATTGTAGTTCGTTGAGTCTGAGCTTTAGCATCATCTTTCCCCACTGACCATTTTAATTTTAATTAGATATATACTCGAAACATACATGTATGTGATACTTATCACCATGTATGGTTTGGAGTGTCAGCAGTTTTAAAACATGAACATCAGGGTGAAGAGGTCTGTGTACAAGATGAAAGAGGTAAATTATAGATTTGTTTGGTATTGAAAGCTGAGAGTGAAAGGAAAAGATAAGCAATGTTAATTACATCAGAAGGGTCTTTTAATTTTTGCTTTTTAAAAATATATTGCAAAACAGAAGATCAAAATCTCTGAAGGTGTTACATGACTGGTATGAACAGCAGAACCAGCACATTTTTGTTACTTATTCCAGAATTTTTGCAAACATTTGAGAAACAATGCCATGAACAGAATCACAAGTCTTAAAGTTGCTTTCATTAAAAGAAGCAACTTTTGCATAATATCTCAAAAGCAGGGAGAAAAATTGCACACCAATCCTTTCAGCTCATAATTAGAAATTGTAAATTAGCAAGTCCAATGAGGTAATGAGGAAGGTTCTATTGTAATAATCTATATATAGGAAAAATATAACTGCCTTCTCTCACATAGCACCTTCTGACATGCAAGTATGCGACTGCCATGTGTTCACTGTTGGGACTCCTAAGTGTTTCTTAAAATGAAGGTGTCAGGTTGAGAAAAAAAACCAGCATATGCAGATAGGGCACTGCAGGGAGGCGAAATGTGGACTGGAGCCCAAGTTTACAGAATAGATTGATAATTGGTATAGACATGTGGATTCATTCCCCTCTGAGGGGGAAAAAAATGGATGTTCAGGATCCAGTTCATGCTGATGGAATCAGTGACTGCACGGTTTTATAGTCCCTGTGACACCAATCACATCCCTGTTCTCTACTGCGAGAGCTAAGGGTTTTTTTTCCAAACCTTTGCATGCCAAAAGGATTGAAGAACTCAAAGTTCTTGTGATGGTCGAAGAACATAAAGGGTGATAGACATCTTCCCCAAAATTTGTCTTCTACTAAAACATAAGAATTTAGGAGCCAGAAGCATTGCTGTTTCGCTGAAGAAACAGCATTTTCTTTGCCTTTTTAAATCTATAAAACAGCACTGTGATGAGTTAGGCTGGTCAGTTGGGTCACATTCCCTCTGGGAACTGTGATGCTGTTGCTGAGACAGAAATCCTGGAGAGTCATGGTAGCAGATAATCCTTGGTATGTTTTTCAGTGCAGCCTGGGGCATGAGAGCATTACTGCCCCTGTAGTCAGTCAACCTTGTACTGAGTTCTCAGCCTGCCAACATTTCCTGACAACTGCATTAATGGGAAGTGAACTCCAGGACAGCAGAACCAGCATGTTACGTGGTGGGACAGTGATCCTCTACAGGCCAAGTGGAGAGGACCATTCCAGATTTTGCTGACCACCCTCACTGCAGTCAAAGTTGCTGGCAAAGGACCTTGGATTCACTACTCCAGGGTTAAGAAGGCTTCTGCCCCTGAAACTACTGAGAAAACAGAGACTGATACAAACAAAGATGATGTAGTTCAAATGATTATTTTCCTGGGCTTGTTATCTACACAGCTGGTAACCCTGACTCAGGTTTGGAACCAAAATTTGCATATGATTCTAGTCCAGAGTGTATCCAAAGACATTCGTCTGGATACAGAGCTAACAATTGGCATGTAAACCAAAGTGGAAAGATCAGCAAAATTTGTTTACAATTTGAGAACCAACTCAGATCTTACATTAGATAGCATTCAAAGATAACACACTGAGCTCTGATTGTATCTTCCACACCTTGATTTCATGGTTACCAAACTGGCCCTGGATTAACGAATTGTTCATAGTAGTTGTAATTATAATTCTTGTTTATATATATTATTGTTAGATGTATACTGCTCTTAGAGTAGATATTTAGAATAGAGTCTCAACAAGGTAGAGGCCTTGTCATGCTTCTAAAGGGAAGGAATGATGCCTTAGGTTTTAACTTTTATGTTTTTCAAATCCTGTGCTGCCTAGTGTGTAACTCTGAAGTTTCGTGTAGCCTGTTAACTACTGTTCTCTCATGCTGGTTAGACATAACAAACCTCTCTAGGTTTGCTTTTCAAGGACACCAGGCCCCAAAATGTGTAAACTAAAAGCCTCTGAAGAGGAGGGGCAAACTTGGGGTAATTACATCATTAACTGAAGTTATAATTGGAGAATTAACCCTGATATGCAAATGGACCAAACTTACAAAAATGTGAAGAACCCATGACCCAGTGTCCATCTTGGGTGTAGCCTTTTGACTGCCCAGGGTGTGTACCTTTGAAGGCCCTTCAAATAAATACCTACTTTTATTCTCTTATTTTTGTTCAGCCTCTGTTTTTAGGTAGCCACATCAAGCCATCAGAGCAGTAACACTCTCACTGGCTGTTGCTACATCCTGTACACACCCTGTGTAAGGGTCTGTACCATTTTTATATTTTTCTCTCATCACTACCCTGCCCACTCCAAGTCTCTGGACATGTATTTAGTAATCTGCCCTCAACATCCTGCTTTGATCTGAGATGAGCATCTGAAACAAGCTGTTAATGAACTTGAGGCAAAGTTTCTGACTGCAATAATTTGGAGCAAAATTCCGCATTAATACGGGCAGGTTAATGTGTCAGTGTACGGGAGCAACACCCTCCTGCTTTACCCAGGCCGGGTGTTTCTCAGGGTGGCAAAAGCTGCACTGTAGACGTTTGGCTATTAGATTTAGCTTCAGGAAACCCATTAACATCTCCTTCTTCTTCCTCTGCAGCCTGTCACTGTCACTTGAATGGATCCTTCTCGGAGATCTGTGACTCTCGGACGGGCCAGTGCGAGTGTAAAGCCAACGTCATCGGGCGCCGCTGTGACGTCTGCAGAGTGAGTGACCAGAAATGGGGTTTCCTTTCAGCTTTCCTCCCTGTTTGTTGTAACGAAATACCATTTGGTTCTGGATAAGCGTTTTTCTGTTGTTTATTTTTCACTTAATGTATATAGATTGTTCTTATGTAAAGAAAGGTAAAATGGTTGCTTTTTAAGTGTTTTCTAATGGTTTCTTAGAACAGAACACAAGACATTGCATTTACATGCAATGAATGCATTTTAAGCCTCACTTTATCTGTAAGTACATTTGTATACATAGTATATACACTTTATATTTTGAATGCTTGAAATAAAAAAATCAGTTAAAAATATTGCAGCTTTGGGAGCTAATCCCTCTATGAAGAAAGCTGCAAAATGTCTGATAGCATCTGATGTTTATTTTTTTTAAAAAAACAGGGTGCTAGTTTAGCTCTGCTGGAATGTTCTGCTTCTATGTTTTTTTTCTTAGGGTTTCTTCTTGTGTTGTCCAAACAATGTATTATTTTTCAGTGAAAGTGTTTTTCGCCTTGACATTGTTTTCCTGTCTCATAAATCACTGCAGAGAAATATTGTTTCATAAACTTTCACAGAGTTGTCTTCAGGCAGCTAAGGAATATGCTATAGCTGGCTGCACGTTTCTCTAGTTCAACATAAGGACTCGTGAGTTAGGCCTGTGTCCTCAGAGCACCTCCACTTGTGTGTAATTTAAAGCACATAAATAATTCTGCAGAAATCAAAAGGATCATTTTCACCCTTTAAAATTATATAATTTCTTAAGAGGTTGCTCACACTCCATTTTCAATGGTATTTAAAGAGTCTGTTCAAAGAAAAACTGCTGGTATCAGTGGAATTTGCAGATTGCATAAGGTACCCAGAAAATATCTCAAGCTCATTAATACAATACTGGTGGTTAATTGGAATTAATCTTTGTTTACTTCAGTGTTTACTCCTGTCTTTATTCCTGTACTCTTTTATGTGGTATAGTTTCCATATCTTCACTTTCTAACAGTGTTTACTTTTCATTCTTAAAGCCCAACTACTTCTGGGCCCCAGAAAAGCTGTTTTGTATACCCTGTGGCTGCAGTGCTTTAGGATCCGTGTCACTGCAGTGTGACACGTTGGGAAGATGTATCTGCAAATCGGGATTCATGGGCAGACGCTGTGAAATCAGCAGACAGGTGCCTAAATTGCAAGAAAATGCAGGAAGCAGTCAGCAGATTCGAGTACCCCCCCGGAGGTGGGGCACCAGCAGTGCCAGTGGGTGCCCACGAGGTGCTTACCGGCCTGCAGCTCTGGTAATGAGAAACTCTGCTTTGCATGGGCTGAAGACTCCTGTTCGCTTGTGTTTGGAGCTCACACAGATTGCTTGGGTTTTTGATTTTTAACACCCGTGTTACAATATAAGAAAGTCTCAAGAAACAGACCGGCTCAGGAGACAAGCACCATTTTAGGATGCTTCCCCAGTCCTAAGGGCTTCATCATGCAAGTGGTGATACCAGCAAGAAGGTCACATACCGCAATAAGTCCCAAAACAGCACCATCAACAGCAGAATGCACAAAATGCATGGGAGATGTACATAAATCAATGGAATTGGTGGGATTTTCTTGGACTTCGCAGCATAAGACTTCCTTTTCTAACAATTCAAGAATCAATAGCTTAAGGAGTTTGCAAGGAGGATCAGCCTCAAGCAAAGAGTTAAGATTTTATTTTAAAATACTGAACATAACTGGTGTTAAAAGTTCTCAGAAGTGAATATGGCCAGTTTTCTAAGCCATTTTTAACTCAGTGCAGTGCCAGTTATGTGAATGTAATGCCCAAAATGGCAGGAGTGTTAATTCCTTATCACAGACCAACAAAGCGACTTATTTACTAAAATTAAGTAATTATAATACAACTGTTTCTAACAGAGCAGTATTTTCGGAATGTTGTTTGTTCTCCCTGCAACTCAAAACCTCCACACTTACCACACCCTGTTTGAAAAGCACCTGGCAGTGTTTTTCATCCTCAGCTAGACTCTGGGACCCATACTGTATTTGTTCATATGGATTTCCTTGGAGAAATTAGTTTTTTTCCCAATAAGAAAGTATTAGGTTACTATGTTGCTTACATGGTACACTGATGGAGACACGATATAATGTCATATTCAGAAAATTCACTGTATTTCCTAACTGTAATCTCAGATCTTATCTCTCATTCAGTAAGTGTGGTTCTTAGAATTTCTGTGTGTAAACAAACTTTGTTGAGAACTCTAACTTGGGGGTTCATCTTGGGGTTTGCATGACTGACCAAAATGTCTTCGTGTGCAGCCCTCCTCACAGAATGCAACCCAGCATGGTGGTGGTCTTTTCCAACTTAATGCAGTGTGGAGTGCTAGTATCAGACTTTTTCTGACTGTCACCCTTATAAACAGAATTTATTAGATCCTAGCAAACTTTATATTGAGAACTGAGATGCATGCTGTGCATTGGTTACTTCACTGCATTAATCTGAATGTCTGTCCTGAGATTGTGCATATTCACATTTCTGTGTGTTTCTTCCTGTGTAAAAGAAATCTTCAGAGATAGTCGAGTAGTTTATGGATGCTTGAGTTTAATGAAATGAGTTTGACTATCTCTTTCTCTCTGATACACCATGTTTTGTTAGGCAGAAGTATGAAATTCGCAAAACATTTCAATATAGAATTTGGAAATGAAAATCAGTCTAATTCTTTATTACATGTATAGTCAAGCATTTTCTTAGATTCATATGATTTTCAGGACAAATTCTGACCACAAATGTGGTCCTGTGTTCTGACACCTATCAGCAGATTCTCTGTGTGAGTGCGGAACTTCTGTATTAACCTCAGAGATGAGATTTCAGGTCTTTTCCATGGAAAGCTTCTGAAGTTTCAGGGAATTCACCAATATAAGAGGTTAGGGGTTCCACTGTGGAACAAATCTATATAAAAAAGTCGTCATAGAATCATGACATTTGAGGAAGACCTCCAAGTTTGTTGAGTCTAACCTTTGAGTGATCAACCACTTTGTCAACTAGACCATGGTACTAAGTGCCACATCCAGTCATTTCTTGAACGTCTCCACCGCTGCCCTGGGCAGCCTGTTCCAATGGCTGACCACCCTTTCAGTGAATAAATTGTTCCCTTTGTCCAACCTGAGCGTCCCCTGGCACTGCTTGAGGCTGTGTCCTCTTGTCCTGTTGCTGGTTCCCTGGGAGCAGAGGCCGACCCTCACCTGGCTACAGCCTCCTTCCAGGCAGTTGTAGAGAGAGAAGGCTCCCCCTGAGCCTCTTCTTCTCCAGGTTAAACACCCCCAGCTCCCTCAGCCGCTCCTCATAAGACTTGTGCTCCAGACCCTTCCCCAGCTCCCCTGCCCTTCTCTGGACACACTCCAGCTCCTCAATGTCTTTTCTTGTTGTGAGTGGCCCAGAACTGGACACAGTGCTAGTGCTTAGTATAGAGGGACAATCACTGCCATGGTCAAAGCCAGCATAGCTCCATTGATTTGAAGATCTACTGATTTAAAGTAGATAAAAATCTAACATCTCATGCCTGGATCACAAAGTAGCACATTATAAATTAAATATTTTCCACATTGTTCCATGTATATTCATTAGCAGTGATCTTTTTAATATCTCATTTTTAACATTCTGCTTTTCTACCAAGCTCTCTGATAGATTTTATTATTAATGTTGTAATATCAATTTCAAGTGAAGTTATTAATATTATTTGGATTTCAGTATTCTCTGAAAATCATCATGCCTGAAAAAAAAGGTAGAGAAGTACTCCCATTTTAAAACACTCTAGTTCAAGACTGAGTTCATATTTTGAATATCAAGTATGGTTTGTTCCAAGGAGCCTCTGATGGTTGGTGCAGTGAAACCCACAAAGTCTTTCAGTTAAAAGCTTCGTGCAGAACTCCATATCACAGTATACAAATGAGTTCTTTGTTTTTTGCACTCCACTAGAGGAGTTAAGGAGGAAATTTATTACTATAGTTGATGACATCTACTCTGGTTCTGTAGAAACTTTATATTGAGCACTTCAAAAAAGAAAGAAAAGGAAGAAAATGGAAGAGAAGCAGAGGCCTAATCCAAAGACAGAGTTTTTATCTTAAAAAAATCCCCATTATTTCTTTGTATTGTACACAAATACATTATCTCTATGTTCTCCTAAAGTTATTCCTATGTATCATTCTAAAAAATTGCTCTTGAGTTACTGTATACAGATATTGCCTTTGCTCAGAGGAGATAAAATCTAGTTGTTCGGAGGCTTTCCAATTGAATCGATCTCTATTCATAGCTAAGAATTTGAATTCACTCTCTTAGCAGCAAACTCTGCCTGACATAACCTTACAGCCAGAGACAGGGTATGTATATGGTGCTGACACACATTCCATTCTAAGAGAATTGTAGTTAGGGAAACACAGCCTCATAAGAAGTGCGTTACATTGCAGACATTCCTTATAGCATCAGGTAACATTCTGAAATCTGAATTCTTTCTCAGCAGTGTAGGGCATTTAGTGCCCTTGCTCCAGGGTTTTACTACTACAATTTAATCTGTTAAAAGCAGTATGTTGGTGGTGAAGAGGAAAGAGCAACCCTGATCTCCCTACACTCTCAGCATTTCCTCTTGTCTCCTGGTAATCATTCCATGTACTAACTGCTCTTGCTCGCTCTGTGGCAGCCTGGAACATTCGGCTTACAGTCTTCCAGAGGATGTGTTCCCTGCAACTGCAACTCTTTTGGTTCCAAGTCCTTCGACTGCGATGGAGACGGGCAGTGCTACTGCCAGCCTGGAGTGACGGGAAAGAAGTGTGACCGCTGTGCACATGGGTTTTACAACTTTGAAGAAGGAGGCTGTACTCGTATGTAAATGTTTTGCGCCCAAGCGCAGATTGATTTATCTATTTGTTTATTTACTTATTCATTTATTCCTAAGGTTCTAGTTTGGCTAATTTTAGATTGCCTAACAAATTTTCCAGACAGTTAGGGTGTTCATAGATGGCCTTGTACATCATTCACTTGGTGAGGATGGTGATTGGCAAAAATGAAAGACCCAAGCAATTTCTGCTGCTTTATGGGCAGTTTACGGCTTATCTACTGCATTTAGAAGGAACAGGAATGTCATTTACTCCAAGTAGTGTCTGCCAAAGAAATTCTATGAAGTTTCTATAATTTAGTTAAGGGTATCTTAGAACTCTGATTAAAATTCTTGCCAAATCACATCAACTTGAAGGGGTGTGAAAGGAAAACAACGACAAAAACACAAACCTCCTTTGTTTCTAGTTTTATCCCAAACCTTGTCATTGTCCTTATATGGTTGATCCTCTTTCATTACCACAATCCTTTTCTGTACAGTAATATTTAGTTGCTTACTTGTGCTTTTGTGTAAAACAAGATCTTAAAGTAGAACTCTCTGCTGTGTCCCTTGTGTAAACACATGAAAAGTCTCCTTTTCTAGTTGCTGAAACTCTAACATTTCACATAAATATATCCAGCCACCACTTTACATTTGTTTTTGTCCTTTTGGAAATTAGGGCAAAGACTGAAATGAATGCTTCCTATCCTTGAAATAGTACAGACTGCTATATCAAAAAGAGCTCAATCGATAAGGTTCTTCACAGGGAAATATCCATCTTTCCTGATGGAACTCTGTTTTTCAAGTCTTACAGACTCATTTAGGTGTGATCACAGGACACATAGATAGTTGTCTAGTGTGACTGACTGCTGGGATGCTAGAATGCTGCTATTATTCTTCAGTTATAAAGCATATTCTTTCCAGAAGCAGAAATCACAATGTCTGGTAATCTGTTCTTCCTCCTTTCCTATCTAGAATGGTAGCAGAAGCAGCAAGCTTAGCTCTCTGCCTTTTCTTACTCCCTTTTTATTTTTTTAGTGGAAGGAGCATCAAGGCCTTGAGACTCACATTTGTGCAGCAAAATTCAATTTTACCTGTAGTGTGCATAAACCTTGAAAAAGGATGGATTATAGATTATGGTTGAAAATGTTGCTCTATGGTGTTGTCTCCCATGGGAATGAAGGGTTTAAAATCACTTACTGGCTTGAAAAATTCAGATGCATTGGCTCCTTGGAAAAGGGAGAGGTTGGTTCCTAGGCTCACTGATGAGAGAGCTTGAAATAAAATGCGAATGATAACTGCAGTCCTAAAGCCTTTAGCAATTAAATGAAGGGCAAAAAATTCTATCGTTTGTGATTAGCATCGAACATTCCGCAGGTTAAAAACGCATCACTATTGTGAAACATGACAAAATGTTGATAACTACAGTTGGGGAAGGAAAATGAGAGGGCTATTAATGAAATTGCACATTAGAATTTTAACTGCTCTCTTGGCAAACTTTGAAATGACAGAGTTTAAGAAACAATGATGTAATGGTAGAGTACTGTAGCTCCAAGTAACATTTTAAATAGAAATGTTTGAGCCTGTGGTCATCAAATGTTTAAAGCAACAGCAGCAGCTATAGATGTTCAGAAAATTCAGATTTTTAAAAGTTACAAAGTTACAAAGAACAGATGGAGAGGGATCCTGTTTTCAATGTGCTGTTTTTTCCACACTTATTTTTAGTAGGCTTCTTATGTATTCCTTCAAATGACAAAAAATAAGAATTAAATTATGAATCACAAAGAAAATCAGAAATTTAATAGAAGTATATCAAATCATGCTGGAAAGGAAAGTACGGAAAACTTAATTCCATTGTGACAGTTAAGTATCAAATAAAATATTGGACCTCTTTTATCTAGCATTTATCCAAAAAGAATATAATTTGATTTTTTCTTGTGCAATATAAATCCATAAAGCCTAACAAAACACTGAAAGCATCATCAGTGTTGACATTCTAGCAGCAAAGATACAAAAGAGATTCATATTTCACTATTGCTTGCAACAATTGTGTTTTTCCCTCTTATTTTGACAAATAATTATAAAAGTAAAAATGGAAAAAATATTTCAGTGTCTCCTTCCCCTCCATGCCTTTTAAGCCAATTTTGTGTAAGGCCTGGAAGCCCATAGAAGAGCTGACACATCTGAAAGCCTCAGTCTCCCAATGAGATGTATTCTGGAACTTCTTCAAGCTACAGTGTGCGAAAATATTTTAAGTAGCATACAACACATTGTGTTCCTGGCATGATGGAGGCAAAACTTGCTGTCTTCTTTGCATTGATTACCTTATCTTGAAGGCATTGGTGGGGAAAAATAAAGGTCACTTCTTATTTGAGCTACTGATAGGAGTTCTATCTTTGCACGTGTTTGTTTTCTAGTTTCAATCTGAAGTGAAAAGGCAAAGGCAATGTAAAGGCAATGAACATAAATGAAGCTTTCAGTAACAAAGTTACATTGCCCTTTAAACATCCTGAGGAACAGGTTATCACTCGGAGAGTCACAGTTTGCTGATGATGCTTTTTTTCTGACCTCGTGGCTTATGTGGATGGTGGGTGTGAAAACAACCACACACCAGTTCTGCTGTTTCAATCACTTGGGTGTCTTGAACCCCATGACTACTTATCACTTACATACCTTGAATCTGTATTTGCCATCAATGAGCTGTTCACTTAGTAATCCTTTAAGAGCAAAGACCGCTTCTGGAAGCACTTCCAAACCTGAAGTATTTTTGATTTAGTATAATCTGCAAAGAATACCAGTTTCCCATGGAGAGGAGACATCAGTTTGTTGATGTCCTCCCAAGGCAGAGGATATGTAAGCTGAAGAAGAAGGAATAGAAAGGAAAAAAGAAACTTAAACACCTCTTTTGCCCTTTAAGAAAAGTCTCTTTAGAGCAGCAGAAATTTCAGAAGGTATTTCTCAGATTGGTATAAGGGGTTAAATAGACTGTGAGTTCCCTGCATAGATGGCTCAGAGACACTCCAGTGGCTTCTTAGAGGAGACAGCATGGGCCCAGAAATTGTATAGCAGCACTCCTGCAGTTATGTCACAAGAGTGCACCATCTCAGAAATCTCTGCACTTCTGCAGTTTGTGCCTTTATTTTTCCCATTCTGTTCTCATTGCTGCTACTTCAACCACAGTTAACCTGTGTTCCACTGCTACTGGTTTTGGTTTCTCGGGGTTTACCCTACCTTTCCTGCCCCATTGTGTCCACAGATAAGTGAGAGTTCACTGTACAGCAAAGGAATGATCCTAACCCCATTAGGGTCTGCTCTCCAGGTGTCACATAAAGGGATAACTTTTGCTCTGCTTTATTTTTTTCTGTCTCCCATGAAGCCTGTGACTGTTCACGTTTTGGCAATAACTGCGATCCCGTCAGTGGCCGCTGTATCTGCCCTCCCAATACTGTTGGAGAGATGTGTGACAAATGTGCACCAAATCACTGGGGCCATAACATTGTCAGTGGCTGCAAGGTGAGTGAATTTCTGTTTTCTCTGTGTGCATTACCTCTTTCACAGTAATTTATAGCTGGAGCACAGTGTTTGGTTTATAAGTCGTGGTTTGTCTCCATATTGCAAGTTTTGGTGTGAGATTGTGGTGTAAATGTTGGCAATTTGTTACTGTTACTGCACTACAGATCCTCTGTCTCAGGTATGCAGTCTGTAACACAAAACACCCTGTTGATTGTGCTGTCGCACTGAGTCACTGTCCTGCTTGGGCCTTATTTTATTTTATTACATCTGCGTTTAACGTGATTGAGGAGATTACCACAGTGTAGAACAATGTATGTAGATGTATATTTACAGGTAATCAGCAGTGCCTTTGGGAGACAAATTTACTTTGGCCTTAATGGTGACACCACTGGGAATTTGTACTTGAAGTTTACTTGAGGAAGGCTTCAATTTGTGCATAAAAGACAGCAAGGAGAAAAGAAAAGAAACATCCACCTTAGTTGTAAATTGTACTTTATTCCCATGTTCAAAGAGGAAATAAACCTTATCATTAGCCTGTAAAACCTTCATATTCCAATATTTGACACAGAGTTAAAATATCTGAAGAGAAGGGAGAAGAAATAGGAAAGCAATGATGGAATGTCAAGGAGGCCATGAAAGCTGTTGTTAATGCCCTGGAGTTGAGGGCCACAGTATTTGGTTAAGGTTGAAAACTGGTGACAGTGGACATCGTGCAAAGTTCAAATGCCTTCTTCCTCCCTGCCGTGCTCGTTGATGGTAAGGGATTTATAGTACTGCTACAATTACTCCAGAAAACTGTCTTTTTGGAACATAGTCAAACACCATTAATACTTGTTCTTAAAAGGCTGTTAGTCATGTAGCTCAGGCTGCAAAGCAATTGACAAGAATTATTTCTTTTTTGTATGTATGAAAAACTCCCGTGAAACCTCTGCGGTGCAGCTGTGATATAGACTCTTGGCTTCTGAAACCAGCCTAATGAGGTTGAAGACCTCTGTTTGAGCTCTGGAGTATATTCTCTGATTGTCTTTTATGTGAGCACATTAGTATGACAGTTCCATGGCACCGTCTAAATTAATGATGATCTATCAGCCCACATCTCTTTCAGTATGTTGCAGCTAATTTCTGCAAAGTGAGATGTGAATCTCCTGCTTGCAGTGTTTGTAGAAGATTTCCAAGGCTGTTTTAAGTCTGGGATAGAGAGCATTGCAGAAAACTGCATAAACCAAACAGAGCATCTGATTGTAATTTAGGTTTTGATATTGCACACCAAGCTATTTCAGAGAATGGTGAACAATTTTCTGTCTAAGCTTTGTGTTCAAACGTATCTTGTAGTATAAAGTTCTTTCTGTCAGAAGGTTTTATTTTTTAGGGTAGGCAGTCGTCTTGCAGACTAATATTTAACCAGTGGTTAAATTGTTTCTCTGGCATTCAGTAAAGATTGCATCTCTATATTTCCTGTATTTATTCACTTTCTTTATAAATGGTGTTTTCAGATCAGAGGAAAGGTGCTCTAAGTAGTCGTGTAATAAACAGTTTTGCTTAGAAACTGAACCCACATTTTCTTCCTCTCTTTTTCAGCTTTGTGTCTGTAATTTTAGCAAGTCTATCCATGTCAGTTACTGTGGTAACCTGTGCTGCTGGCACTGAGTTTGCTTCTGTAAGCTGAAGTTCTCCATATGGTATTCTGGTCACACCACTGATTACAGCCAGTGTCCTGTATTAACTGTGCAGTGCTGCCACAGTAATAGCACTGAGGGATTCTTCTGTTCTTTGGAAGTCTGCAGTTTTCCCTGCTACTTGCTTCTGTGTTGAATATCTAGACACCCGGGCAATTCACCTATTTCTATCCTTACTTGCCTGTGCAGGTCTTACTCTGCGAGCAAGTTTTCTTCCAAATGTATCACATGACTAAATCTCTAGCCCTTACTGCGTAAATTACTGTCATCTACAAGTCTTGTTTGTACAAAGTCGATAGTTACCTGTCTGACAGATGAGTAATAGACATTGAACTAGATTCCTCTGGAACCACTGAACCAATTGCTCCTGAGCAATTCAAATTTTAGGAAAGTGTTCTGTACATGCCTGCAGAGAATTTACATACAAAATACTTTTTAGAGAGTGCTTGTAGTTTCTGAGTTAATTTTGTCCACAAAATGTTCCAGTGTCCTTGACCCTTTTGGGTTTATTTGTTTTCAGTGCCTGATTTATCAGTGATAATAATATCCATTGAAAAAAAATCCCACCAGCATTGGAAATGTATTTAGTGCAAATGCTTGACCCGTGTTGAATAAAAATAAATTGCTGGCCTTATAATTTAGATATGTTATTTTTAGGCAGTGGAAATTCACTGCTGTATTTTATTTATAGATACTTGAAAGAGGTGAATTGCTTTTTGGTTGGGTTTTGGTTTTGGTTGGTTTTTTTTTTTCAGAAGCACTGTTGCAATTGTCTCCTTGCTTCTCTCCTTTTCAGCCCTGTGAGTGCAGCCTCATTGGAGCCCTAAGTTCTCAGTGTGACTTAAATACAGGCTGTTGCTTCTGCCGCTCTGAATTCTCTGGGGAAAAATGCACTGAGTGCAGGTTGGGCTACTGGAATTATCCACACTGTGTTGCTTGTCAGTGCTTCCTGGCTGGGACGGATCCACAGAGCTGTGATACAGAGGAGAAGTGCTCATGCGTTGATCATTCTGGCCAATGCAGCTGCAAGGTAGGACAATGAAGGTTGTAAACTGGTCTTGTAACTGCTGAGAAGTTTATTTCAGATTTCATTGAGACTTGCACTTGCTTGTTCAAACAATATATGCAGAACAATCTCCTTGGTTTTCATAGTGCATTTACGAACTGATGTGGGAGGAGTCCAACATGAAGAAAGACTTACGTGCTTATCAGTTGCTTTTTCACATACTGACACTTGCCAGGACAGCGTCCTCTTAGGCTTTTTTTCCCACTTTTTATTTCTTTCTGTTCTTGCAGAACTGTTGCCAGTTCATCCCCATAATACAATTCTTGTTCAGATACTGGGCACAATAAAAGCAAACACATCAGTAAACACAGTATGCCACAGTGCTAATTCGAAGTACATTGACTTAGAGGGAGTCAATATTCATCATTTCATGACTAGAATTCACTGCAATAGTATCTGTTCTGAGTAGACTGCATCCAATTCAGGATCACTAAAGCAAAGACTTTTGGCATCATCATCCGCAGCGTTCTTATTTGGAATTGTGCTTGGAAGAACAGCACACTTAGGCTGTTTGAGAGTTGGCTGGATTGCTGGGCTTACAGGGCAGTAATTGGTGGTTTGATATGCAGTTGGTAGCCAGCAAGCAGAGCATCCCAGAGCCAATACCTTCATCAGCGACACAGATGACAGAATTCATGATCAGCACATTTGAAAATACTGTTGACTTGGAGGAGGTCGAGGTCGACGTGCTGAACAGTGGAATTGCAATCTAGAGGGTTCTTGAAAAGCCTGATGACTGAGAAAATAGAAAGGTCATTAATTGGAGTGGCATGACCTGAAGAATCAGTACATTTTGGGAGGAAAAGTCCTGAGTGGCAATCCTGCTGGAAAGCACAAGATAAACCAACCATATACTCTCATGGTAGATAAGGCAAACTGCCCACTGAGCTGGATGCAGTGAGCCCAGTGGCCAATGCAGCTGCAAGGTAGGACATCACAAAGAGCATGGCGAGCAGGGGAAAGGCTTTATCTGCTCAGTGCTCTCTTCTTACTATAGTCAGTGCTGGTAAGACTGCACGTGAAAATGGTGTCCCGTTTTGGAACCTGATTTGGAAGTGTTGTTGAGAAATTGGAGAGGAACTGGAGAAGAGTCTCACAGCAGATGATCTGTGGGGATGTACTGAGAAAGCTGGACTCTCTCTTAGTCTGAAAAAAGAGGCTAATTAGAGGAAATATAATTACAACTTATATAGCCACTTCAAAGAACAGTTGATGGAATCAAGTCCTTTCTAATAACAGTCAGAAGATGTAAAAGGGACAAGAGCTGCAAAGTGGAAGCTTTGGTATTTTAGGTTGGACATTAGAAAAATAAAATCAGAGTTATGCAGCACTGGTACACATTATCCAAAACATGTGAAATCTCCATTCTAGGAGATTTGCAAGAACTGGCTAGAAAGAGACATGGGTAACCTGATCTAGTATTCATAATAGTCTTGCTTCTAGGATGAGGTTTTTAAAAGTGACCCCTAGAGATTCTCTCTGTGATTTAGATTCATTCTTCTTCTTTAGGTCTGTATTGACACAAAGAGCTAGTAAAATGGAAGGATGAATTTAAATTATTGAATTGCCCGGTAATTATTTTGTTAAATGGGCAGCAGTCACTTAATTCTGAGTTTCAAGACTCAGAACTGTAGAACAAATTAAGTTAGAAGTGAACTACAAAGGTCGTCGAGTCCAGCGCCTTGTGTGACAGACATTGCTGAGGCAGTACTTCCAAGGATGGGGAGAGATTTCACAACCTCTTTGTGCAAACTGCTTGACCACCCTCCCATTTTTCTCGTATATTTGAACAGAAAACATCGTGTTCCATTTCACAAATACTGGTTCATTTGAGGATGACACCATGAGAAAACTGAAGTGAGTTGACCACATGGACTGTCTGAATAAAACTCAGTGCTATTTGCCCTGTGTCAGCCTCTGAAATGTAGAAATTGAAGTATCTCAATTCTTCCAGCCTCTCTTGATACATGATAAGCAGCAGCCCCTCTAACCATCTTGGTGCCCCATTTCTGGATTAGGTCCAGCGTGTCAGAGAATCACAGAATGGGTCAGGTTGAGGGACCACTGGAGGTCATCTAGTCCAACCTCACTGCTCAAGCAGGGTCCCCTCAAGCACGTGAATCAGGATTGTGTCCAGACTGCTATCTCCAGAAAAGGAGACTCCACAACTACTCTGGGCCATCGTCTTTCTTGTAGCTCTTGTAAGCACAAAGTAGAAAGAGTTGAGGTTGATGGCATTTTAAAATATAAGTGTTTCTTTGTTGATTCTTTTAAGGCTAATGATACAGTTGCTTGTACGTTTCTCCTAGCGCAAATGAACAGTATATATTTAGCTGGTGATTAATGATAAGGAAGGGCAATTGACATGAAACAAAATTCACATCAAGTGAAAATCACTGTTTATGAGAGAAAATGGACAAATAATACTGAATTAAGTAAGCATATTTTCCCCCCCAGAATTTTAATCTAAGGTTAAATTTAAATCTAGGGTTGGTTAATCTTTTGTGTAACATTTTTGGAAGAGTTATACATTGAAGAAACTAGATTTTTATAAAATGGTAATCGTTCCCGTTTAAACCTGCTGTTACAGTTGCAGAAATGAGCTTCCAAAGGCTCAGGAGCCTCATTGTCAGCCCTGACAAAAAGCAGCAAAATCTAAGCTAAATACAGTGTAGGCACATTTGTTGATAGAGTTACATGTGGAAATGAGGGTTAAAACTGGTAAGTCCTCAGGGATAATGTTGATTTCATGTATAAGCTTTAGAAAGTTTCATTTTTTTTTAGATTGACTTCCTCACAGTAGTCTCAAGAGAACAAAAAAGGTGTGTGGGGAGAAAAAACCAAGCAGTGCTTTCATATTGGTGATTTTTTTTTTTTAATACCTTGGTCTCAGTATGAAAATGGCTTTAAAAGGCTCTGCATAAATTATTGTGTATCTGCCCTATCTGGAATAGCTTTTTATTTGGACTAATTGAAAAATGAAAATAAAAGCATTGACATTACAACAGTGAAACATTTCAGCCTTGTTAATACTGTTCAATGATGTGGAAAACAATCATGAAGAGGGGAAAGCTTTTCTCTACAGAATTTCCATTAAAATACATTTCTCGGCAAGAACATTTAGTGCTGTACCTTAAGTATCTGAACATGTCAATGCTAATTCCTATTAAAGAGAAGGCTTGATTAACATGGGCAATTTCAGAACAACTTATTTTTCTTATCTTATCAATCAGTTATTGAGCATGTCATGCCCAAAGTGCCATTTAATTTTTCTGTGCTTACAACTTTCAGCATGAAGCCAACATCTATTGCTCAGAGCTACTCAGTGGATACAAATGCAAATACCTTAATTACATTAATTACATATGTTTGCATACACACGTGATAAGAAGCTGGAGAGTTCCTTGAATATTTCCTAACGCTTATTATTATTTCTCTCTGCACCCTGTTATTATCATTACAGTATGATTTTCTTTTTCTATTGCTACCTTGAAATAAAACTTGATTTTTTTTTTTCCTTTTAAAAATATTCTCTCTCTTCCAGGTCAATGTGGAAGGTGTCCACTGTGACAGGTGCAAGTCTGGTACATTTGGTCTTTCTGCCAGAAACCCACTTGGCTGCAGCAGTTGCTATTGCTTTGGCCTGACTACACAGTGCAGCGAGGCAAGGGGGCTGATCCGCGTGTGGGTGAGTAGGAAACTGCTGAGCCATGTAATGCGATAATGTTGTTTCCTGCTGGCATCTTTTAGTCAGGCACTGAGAGGTGGCTAGAAAATGGCCAAACATTTAAGCAATCCCTTTCCTCTTTATGCTTTGAGGAGTGGTGAGAGCGATATGTTCCATTAGACAATCAGGGTCAAGACATTAAAAGGAAATAAGTAGATAAGAAAATGAGTGATAGGATAGCTGACATCCAGCCAAAGTAAAGCTATTAAACCCCAAGAAAGGGCAAGCTAGTCATGTGGGGAAATTATGCAGTCCAATGCATTGCAACGTAATCCCTGGTACATGACACACTGTTTACCCAGGTGTATTCAAGGGTCACAGATGCTTGTTGTCTAGCATAAATTTCCCATAGTTCAGTTAATCTGTTTATTTTCCTTGTTGGTTTTGCTGTTTTGATGGGGTTTTCTGTTATTTTTAAAACAGAGCTTATTGAAGCTATATTTAAATTCAAGCACAGAAAGGTACAATCCATCAGAGCAAACAAAGAGCTCTCCACCTGTTTGTGGAAGAGAGCCTTGAGACCTGTGCTGGACTGATAAATAAGGCAGACTGGATGTCTCCATTTATCTGTACAACAAGCACAAAACACTCATCGAGACCGTTGCCATGCTAGCTCCTCAGTTGCATTCTGGAGGAGAGATTTCTAATGGAAAATGGTTAGTTCTGTCCCTATGTATGGTCAGTCATCTCTCTGCTCAAAAGAATGCCAGCCATAGAAGGAATGTCTGCCTAATGCAAATCAGCCAAAGCCCCAGACAAGTCATGTACAAGCATCAGTTAGATAAGGATACTTTAGGCTGAAATCAAGTTAATCTCTCTTGCTTAATATAATATGGATAGCACTTATTCTCCCCTTCATTGTTCAATTCCCGTAGCACCTCTTTCCCTTCCCAGTGGATGAAGTGATTTATTATGATCTGACCCAGTTTTTCTCATTATTTCAGTTTTGCCCATCATATGCTGCTAGACTGGAGATGAAAGGCTGTAGAAGGCTGACAAGTTATAAAATTTAATCAAGTTCCGTAACAGCAACAGTTCTGGATAATTGTGCTTTGACCTTTGTGGCAGCACAAAGCAGAAGCAATTTAAACCTCCTGATTATTTTGTTTCTGTTGATTAATTTCCTTTAGTATTTATGCTCATATCTAAAGAAGTGTATATCCATGTCCCATCTAGTATTTGGTACTCTGATCTATTTCAAAATTGATACAGAACTGTAAACTGAGTGAAACTGTGTTCTGCCAGCTGCTAGTGGCTATTTTGGATACTCTCAGGTGCCTCAGATGACATTAGACTTGTTTAAACAAGCAAGTCCTGTTTTACATGACAACAAGGCATTGCTGATGAATGATCTGAAATTCAAATGTGTTGACCCTTTTCTTGGTATGTAAAGTATTAAACAGTAAAGTACAGTTATGGTACAAACTCAGTAAATCTCACTTAGGGCTGGCGATGTTAGGAGTGCTTCCATGTCTGATCAGTCCGTAGATGCTGCTGTAAATGGAAATACCAGGATACTGAAAGTACAGTACAGGGCTTGGTTGATTCCTCACTACCTGACTCCTTTCTCATGACCAGTTTGTTGATGGGATGACTGTTACCTGCATTTGTTTTGTCTTCCTCACTCTTTGGGAGAAAGCAATATTGATACCAGCCCTTTGCATCTGTTCACACGTTCTCTGTGATGCTTCCATTGGCACAGAATTACTCAGACTCTTACAACAGTTTTTGATCAAAATAATGATTTCAGTATAATGCTAATGAGACTTTGTCAACCAATCTAAGAAAATTACAAGCATATAAGTGGCATCCTTGTATATTTTTAGTAAAGCTGGATTTAGAGTTACAGAAAGCCTCATTGAGGCCGCACTCTCTGCAAATTGCCTGGAGAACATTTAGCTTGAATATTGCATAGAGGTATCAAGGGATGGGGCACTGTGTTTCACCACTCCCGTGATGTATAATAACTGGTGGTGAGAACTCTGCTTCTTTGTAAGGTAACATTTCTCACAATCTGAACAAAAGAGGCCTGCGACTAAAATAGCACTATGAAAATCACTTTGATAAAATTCATGGAATCATTTGCTGATTGAAGTATTTTAACCAGTGCTACTACATTCTTTGTTAACATGAGGACAAGATGCAAAAGGCTCAAGGGGAAAGTCATTATTAGCACTGTTCATACCTAAAGGAGTAGCAAGACTGCTTTGTGACAAATTGCTCGTGATGTGAAATGAAATTACCTAGAAGTAATTTTTTAAAGAGCTAGAATTTAAAGACTAACACTTCATGGGGAAAAACAGAGTTAATTTTCTTCTCAATTTTTTTGAATATGCATAGGTGACCTTGAAGCCAGAGCAAATGATTCTGCCACTGGTGGATGAAAAGCTTCAGCGTAGCACTCTTTCAGGGATTGCATTCCAGCCTCCTGAAATAGTAGCAAATATAGAACAGGTGATGCAGGATCTTCGGTCAGAACCTGTTTACTGGAGACTTCCAGAGCAGTTTGAGGGACAAAAGGTAAACCTAAAACTCCACTGATTATTGACATGGATTTTTTTTTCTTTTAATCTTACATTACTATTTACAGTGCTTTTCCCTCCCAATAAGCATGTCTTCACACAGTGGAAGGTGCTTCAAAAGAAAATAAATGCTATTCCATTATTAAAAATTATTTTCTGTGTTATTATGGAAATTGATAAAGTAACACAAACAATATTTTGCATGTTAAAATCTGTAAATATCTATGTTATATTTTCCCACATGATAAACTTTCTCATAAAAATGTTATTTGAAAAATTAAGCTGTACAAATGTAATATAACATTCTTGCAATTTTTTGTTTCTCTCATTTCTAAACAGAAAATACACAACATTTGTACCTTACGTGGGAGAAAATGATTAAAATAACCCTCCTTTTGGATATTGATATGCACCTCTGTGATGATTTATTTTACACTTTTGATATTTCTTGGTTTGGGGGAACACCAAGGCGTGTATAAGGAAATAGAGAACATATTGGTTTTAATGTAATATAATCACATATTGTTGATGAGTATTTTTTAACATAGCCCTTGTCCCCAGATAGTTCCTCAAGTACATTTTGCTATTTTCTACCACACATACATTCATCAGGCTGTGCATAGGTGCAGAGCACACTTAGCTCCTTCCCGGGAATTTATTTTTAGCTAACTGAAAACGAAATTTCTTTTTGTGCTTTGTTAGCTGACCGCTTATGGAGGGAAACTGAAATATGCCATCTACTTTGAAGCACGAGAAGAGACAGGTTTTACCACTTACTACCCACAAGTCATCATAAGAGGTGGGCCTCCCACAAATACAAGAATTATTGTCCGGCACATGGCTGCCCCTCTGATTGGGCAGCTGACAAGGCATGAGATAGAGATGACAGAGGTAACGTTTCCATCTGCTTTTTTTAGCCCAAAACTTAAGCACGCAGTTCTTTTGAATATTGTTAATAATCTGTCCTTTGTGTTTTTGTCTTTCAGCATGAATGGGAATATTATGGTGACGACCGAAGAGGCAGAAGCACTGTGCCCTGGGAATACTATCATGGTAACCCAGGTGCCAACAGGACGACGTCTCAGGCAGATTTCACCTGGAAACATTATGGAGATGACTCAAGACCAACTAGAACTGTATCCCGGGAAGATTTCATGAATGTGTTGTATGATGTTCATTACATTCTTATCAAGGCGACTCATGGCAATATCATGAGGCAGAGCAGGTAACTCTTTCATGCAGTGACATGAAATAGTGCAGTAGTCACAGATAACCTCGTAGATCTCCCAGCTATTCCCAGCAGAATTCATATGCATGACACCAGCTATAAGCCATTGCTGAGAAGAAAGAGCAGAAGGAATTAGTGTTTAGCGTTGCAGAAGACATAGGAGAGGGAAGTTTTATGCACTAGAAGATTTAAATCACAGTAGGCAAACAGAATCTCTGTTTTCAGGATCCTAGAACAGAAAAGACATGTAGGCACACACATTCTGAAACAAACTTAGTGTATTTTTTGAATAGAGGTGTACTTTATGAAAACATGATGCTGTAATTAAATATAAATGTTAGCATATGAAGGAATTTTCTCCTGCAAGTGGGAAATTAAATATATTAGGGTCAGATTCAACATTTTCTGTTCAATCTATTAATGAATCAGTTATGCAAGGAAATAAAGATAATACAAAATTTGAAGTGGACATCAGGCAGCAGCATGACAGGAGCAGCAGAAAAATCTGCTGCAAGCTAAAAGTCAGCTGTAAGATTTTACACTGAATGTAGCAGTCAATTGAACAAACAAGGAACAACTGCTTAGTTACCTATTCAAAGAGGAGTCTGTTGTTTACAACATAGCACCAGGTGAACATGATTCAGGAACAATATTCTCGTTGAGAAATGCTAATTCTCCATCTGCAGGTATAAATAGATATGGCCTGCAAAGTGAAAAAAGCAACCTCTTTTATTTCCACCCAACAGTAGTAAAGCCTAAGCATCGAGTTCTGGTTAATGGAATTCAAGAAAAAAGTTATTAAGGTGCTCAGAGGATATCAGTGAACATCATCGCAGGTTAGAAAATATGATGTGTGAGAGACGATATAAAGAACTAGATATGTTTAAAAACTAGAAATTGCCTTAAGATGCTTAAAATTTTGTCACAGAGGAAAAGGAAAGAATGAGTTCTCTGTTGCTGTGGTGGGTAAGTCAAAAACAAAAATGAACTCAAACTTCAGCAGGAAATACTCACATTAAACATGAAAGATAAATGTCTGGGGGTAGAGAAGTTCTAGAAAAGATTACATAGACTGTTGTATAAAGTTTTTAGTAATTAATTCACAATATCCTTTGCAATCAAAATTTATTGGCATGGACATGGGAATAATCAGAGATAAACTCCAAAGGTCTCCAGAGGCCCTTTTTATTATTCTGTCATAAAAGTGATAGGCTAAAATTATTTCTAGGTTTTTAGGGTACAAATAGGTCTTTTAGAGCCTTGCCTTTGGAGTTTGAAGGTGAATAGTAGGGGCAGATACCATGCAACCTCGCAGCACTGTGTGACAGAAAACATTGTCATTGTTGCTGCTATTGTCTCTCTTTAAAGGATATAATTTACAGAAAAGTATTCATGCAGCTTGCACTGGCTAGATGCTAAGTATTAGTAACAGATGCCATAAGTGTTTAACATTGGTTTCATTTATTTTTGGCATAGTCCATTTAGGATATTGTGTTACAGGGGATTCCCAGGAAAAGACTTATGAAGGTAACTCCAAAGCAATGTGGAAAATTTGAGAAGCATATTCATGTTTCATGTATGTTTCTCCCTCCCCTCTAAGCAGTACAGTTCTTAGTTCAGCTGGGGAAGCAAAAACCGAATGCTATCTTAGCTGGAACATCAAGAGGAAAGTTATGGCAGCAAAGCTGATTCTGTTGTGGGGTGTGCGTGCCCCTGTGACTGCACCAGACCTGCACTGTAATGCACCACCGTTTTATCAAGGCTACCCAGCAATGAGGAGGTCAGAACAGGGGAGGACTTTTCAGTTCCAAAGCAGGTTTGCAAGGTGTCACTTAAAGAACCAGAATATATTTTTTACAGCATGGCATTTCAGAATGTGACATTTTATGCCAGCAGATCTTAGCAAACAGTTCATCTGGTCTTTCTGGTAACTCTCCGTCTGAAGTCGTAACCTTGCATATAATTCTGTATTTGATTTTGGAGGTGGTTATGTTACAATGGATTTTTATGATCTGTCTGGTTACAAACTTAACATTTATCACATGGCATCTGAGACTTTAAGTAGAATATAGCAAGAATACATTATTATTTTTTTCAAGTTAGCACCTTGAATGATTTCAGTGGAAGTTTTGTGTAAGACTACAAAATAAATCCCCAAAAATGTTTTTAAAGGTTAGTGGAATATTACCTTGTATGAGAGTTGAAGGCTTTTATTAAAAATAAGCTGAGACCCTCTAAAGAACAATATTTATACTCAAATTTAAAGATACATTTGAATTAAGTAACTTAATATAAAACATTTGTTTATATAGAGTGTATTGTGCTTTCCAAATAGGAAATACTGTTCTAAACTAGTAAAGCTTCTCTTTCCACCTGACTATGCATAGTAGGAAAAGATATATAAAGCAAAAGAATCTGTGGATGGGAGGAGGAAAAGACATATTAGAAATCTTTTTACTTTTTCTTTAGGTTTTAATAGTGCTTTAATTTCAATTGCAAAGTTTAAAAGCTGCAGGTAAGTGATAAACTACAGGAAAAACACTTTAAAATAAAGTCAAAGTAGCAGCAGCACTTGGGAACATAAAAATAACTTCGTTCTAGTGTTAGCACTCTATTAGCTAAACAGTTTACTAGCAATGCTAATGTTGTTTCTGCTTCAAAGCTGCAGCATTATTAGTGATTTAGAGGTTTCTGCTTGGAATCCAAACCCAAACATTTTTCTCCTTTATTGTTCATTTTGTTGCCCTCATTTTCACATTCAACACTCTAAATGGAAACATTGCTTTTATTAGATTTTGTTTTGCAACAGGGCTGTGATAATAAATTCCTTGAATTGAAGTATGCTTTCAATTTCACCACAAATTATTTCAATATTCCCAACAGTGATCAGGTAGCAGTTGTTTGACTTCTGCCTAATAGACATTTTCCAAAAATCAGCCAAGCCTGACCTTCCTTAAGTAACATTTTCACACAGACAATAGGTAGCTTAGTGTCCCTAGAGTGTATTTTTATCTAAATACAGCTTTATGACAGTAAACAGTTTTTCAACTGTGCCCTCAGTGTTGAGGATGATGGAGAGGCAGATTTAATTTTCTTTTCCCATTAAATGTACAGAGATTTTAATGTAACCTTACACTGACATATCAGATCTGAATGGTTTTGCCCTCTTTATTTTCAGTCTTCTGTTTTGACCTGGCTTTGCTTGCTTGGGGGTTTTTTTGTACAATTTCCCTGCTCAACTGAACCCCTTTCTTCAGGTCATAAGAGAGCACGAGGTTTAAGTTACTAGATTGCTTTGGGGATTTTTATATTGACACAAGGTTATCAAGAGGTGTGGGTCTGGTCATGTAAGCTCAGTCACAAAACTCTCATCTGGTTCAGTGGTGGGCATTTGCTTTTCCTCCATTCATCCTGACATTGGTGCCTATATGCCAGTGAGCAGAAGAGCATCACTCAGCCCCTCAGGAATCAAGGTCTGGGAGTAGATGAACAGGCTGTGAGCATGAGGAAGAGATGGGCAGCTCTGTGAGCTCCTCTCCATTAGCAGTGTGCTCAGACACTTACTGAACAGACTCTACCCGCATTATTGACATTTATTCAGCCAGTTAGTCAGACAATCTTTGACATTTTATCTTAGGTTAGCATTATATTTGAAGCTTTAAAATTTACACTATTCTGCACTTTTTGTTTCTCTGAGGCAATAGGTGTTCCAGATCATAGGATTCATTTAAGCAAACTAACAAATCCCCAAAATAAAGAAGTAAGCTTAAAGTACAGCATCATGATACATTAGGATTAAGTGTATTTCATTAGATTTTGTATTTGTTGTCTTTGTCCATGATGTACTCAACCCTATTTAGGAGGTCAGCATTCACGCTGGAAAGACAAGAAGTGGTTGGGAGGCAGAGAAGTTATTATTATCATTATTACAATTAAACAAATGTTTGGAAAGTTAAAATGTTATAAATAATCCCTTTCTGATATTAGCAGTTGCTTCTGTAGTAGGATTTCATATTTGCTTTAAATTGTTTGTTTATATGTCTAAATAATCCTTAAAAAAAAAAAAAAGGATACCTAGCTACTGATCGTAAAATTTCTGCCCAAAAGGCAATGTCCAATGTTTTTGGAGTCTGTTCTAGTGTCTGCTAGGTTGCTTTAGTTTCTGAGGATAGATTTTATTTTAGTTTTTAAATAGTTGCCTCGTTAAAAGCTCATTAAGAGAACAATTTTACTGCCATACCCCTGAGATCCATGAACTGGAACTGCATTTAGTTAGTATGTGACTTGAATTTCTTAATGAGTCCCCTCCAAATGAAGAATCAGATATGGATTTTTGTATGTTAAGTTTTGTTAGTTTGGCTGAAAAAGAGATTAAAGAAAGAGATAGATTCAAGCTGGAGATTTAGTTAGTTATAGTGTTGCCTAGAACTAGAAGATGAGACCAGAGGTGGTGTTAACTTTGTAGTTTCTTGGGAGATGCAGAAACCGGTGTTGTTTGTCTCCTGTAGATCAAGAATCCTACAAACAGCCAAATGAGACTGTTTCCTCCCATGCCAGCTGACTGTGAAGTAACTGGGTTTGGGTTAGTGCTTGACTAATCTCACTAGAGGTGTTTGCTCCTTTTTTTCAGGATTTCTGAGATCTCATTGGAAGTTGCTGAAGGCGGCCCTGTGTCTGGGATGGCTCCTCAGGCTTACTTGATAGAGAAATGTGACTGCCCATTGGGTTATTCCGGTCTGTCCTGTGAGGTATGGTACTAACCTAACTCCCAGGAAAAGTCTTTATACCTTCTCTGGTCCGTTCATTGTCAAGGTGTGAAAAGTAATTGTGTGTGAATTCATTTCACTGGCAACAACTCTTCCCTTAATTTAATTACTTATTTTCTCTCACAGGGAATTTCAGCCCTCTTTTTTTTATTGCTGTGGGCAAATATACCACTGAAACCACAGCAATGACTCAAATACTTAGAATACAGGAAAGTGAGCTTTGCTGGGACAGCATCTCTGAGGCTGAATTTTGTGACTGGTGCTAACAGATCAAGCCTTTTTGAACAGATGAGGGTTGTAAATAATACTGTTGTGATAATAAAATTCTAACTCAGTGAACACCGGGAGAAAAGTGGTGGTCAACTAAGTGAGCTGGGTGCTCCTTATACGTGCACTATATTAATTTTTTTACTTATAATTTCATGCTGAAGATTGCATATTTCAGAAGTGCCCAGGTGTTCTAGAGAATCAGCTGACTTGTATATACTTTTGTAAAATGGATTTCATGATAGGTACCCGAGAAAGTGCTTAAGATATGATACATTGACTGCAGAATAGAAGTTAATATTTCTGACTGTCCATGCTCTTGATGATGGGACTGCCAATCTTTCTGTGTCCAGAATGCCGTGTTTTCATTTTTAATCAGCACTAGCAATTCTAAATTCACTGCTTGCAGTTGTTAGGTGGAGGTAGCAGGGAACAACACCTTGAGTAATCTGCAAATGCCTCAGACATCCTAAGTGGGATCTTGTAAGGGTTTCCCCAAAACTAGCAATGGGAGAAAAATTGAAAAAATGAAGGGAAAGATACCTAGTTATCTGTGAGAGCTCTGCTCCATTTGGATGTTGTACTTGATTGTGTTATGCAGCAAATGAGTCAACCGAAACAGTAAGTTCATAGGAAAGGTGTGCAAGAAATTGAATGAAATAACTTTCTTTGCACACTATTTCAATAAGAGAGTACACCTGAATTTATGTAAATACATGAGAAATTAATGGTCTCCAACATCTGCTTAGAAATACAGATTTTTTTTTTTTTAATTACTGTAGCAAATTGAATTTTTGAAGAAAAATATACGATAATGTAATTAAAACTTTATTTTAATTCACACCCACCAGGGGCTGAATAAATGTCTCAATTGCAACCTTCATACTTCATTCTTAATTGTGTGATCTTCACATGCTCATAACTTAGTTTATTTTTAGTGTATTCAGTGAAGGTTAGGGTATGTTCTGTGAAGTTTTATTTAATTTTAGCAGGAAAATAATGTCTGACACCCTGGAATTTTTTAAGCAGATGCTAACAGGGTGTATGTATCTGTTTCATGCTTTATCCATGTAATAGCATTGTGAAGACTACATGCACAGCAGTTTTTACTAGAAGTGACTTTTATATCCCCTCTCCTTTTTTTTTTTCTCACATCTAGTTGTGGGCTGCAAAAGCAGTGGTAAGAATTTTCCTAATGGCTGCTTCTGAAAAACTTCCAAACTAGCAATTAAAAATATAGTCTGTTTTATCTTTTGTCTGTCTTATTTTATCTCAGAAATGCTTCGATTAAAATAGGTGATAAGACTGTCAATGGCATATCAGAAAAAAACCCCAGATATTAATTTTGTTTGAGGATGTACCATATATTTATAATTTGATTCCGAAGTCATTCAGAATTTGTAAAGCTGTGTTTTGTACCTTGTTTGGACAAGTACACTTGTGGGGATAGCGAGGGAGGGGAAAAAAGGGTATTTTAGTAAGAAATAATTACTTTCGTTTGAGATTATTTATCTAGGTTAGAATTCTTCACAAGCCATGAAAAAGAAGATAGACTGTTTCTATGCTTCAGGGAACTTAATGTAGTCTAAGTCAAAATAAAAAGGAAAAAGCAGAAATGAGTTAAGATTAATTTCTTTGTGATTCTAAAGAAAATAATTGTGTTTATGCTTTTTTCCATAACTTAGACTCCTGGAGGTTTTGGCAATGATTATAAAACTGTCAGAGTGGTGGTGTATGAATAAATCTAGCATGTCAGCTAGTGCTTCACTGAAGAATCCTGGTTTTGGTCACAAAAATTACTTACTCCAGATTCTCTTCTGTTTTATTTTGCATCCATTTTATTGCTGTGTGAAAAGTGTACTACTCCTATTCTTTCCAAAAAGCAGAAATTGTGGTCAACAGTAGGAAACAACCTCATGAGACAGCCTTCACAGGCTCCTGGCACCACTAGGTGGTGGGATTTATACGTGGGACAAGTGACTTCTCTGTAGGCACTTAGCCCTAATGGTCTCTCAACTGTCAAAATGTTCTTGTTTGTGTTTTTATGCTGCCGTAGCTGTGTGCTTTCTGAGAGCTGTGCAAGGGCTTCCACAGAATTGTGTAATAAGCCTGAAATAAAGATCAAGTGTTTGATTTTGCATGTGTCAGCTTTGCTTGCAAATTTTGGGTTATTCTCGGAATTTTATTGCCAAGCTGCAGTAGAGGAGACTTAGTGATGGATAGGCTTGGTTTGGGGCTGATAGTCTCAAGACATGGAAAACCTTTAACATTTTGAATTCTGTACTTTTATGGTCTTTAAATTACATAGCTATAAATAATGCAGCCATGCAGCCATTTTCTTGTTTATTATTCAGCTTTTGCTTGTTATCCCATCAGGTAGTGTGTAGGCAGATACTAGCCTGTCGAACCTGAAAAACATAGCAGGGATGAAGGAAACAGAATCATCATGCTTGCTCTCCGCAGTCAACGCAAAAAAAATTATTTTGAAAGCAAACTCTTTTCTTAAGTAATGAAAAGAATGATGCTTGATGCACAGTGAGAACAGAAAGGTGTTCTGCATCTGAATGAAGGCTCTCTCAAGCTGTAGCATAAAAGCCTGAATCCAGTGGAGTGCTCCAGGGATTTTTCAGCCATGTTTCCAATTAGGCCTGGCTCTTATTATCTGTAAAGCACTGTATATTGTTTGTAAGACAGCTGGAAGCCTGTCAGATTCTTTTCACAACTTGTAAAAACTGGTGATTGGAAAGATGAGCTTGCAATGCTCCCCATACACAGTCCACTCTGTAATGATCTGTTTTCTTCTGCATCTTTTTTTATTGCAGTCATGCTCTCCGGGATTTTACAGGCTTCCATCTCCACCTGCGGGAAGGACACCTGCTCAATCCTTAGGCGCCTGTGTTGTATGTCAGTGTCATGGACATAGCACTATGTGTGACTCTGAAACATCAATTTGTCAGGTATTACGCTTCTAAACTTAGGCACCAGGTTAATCTTAATGTAAAATTCCAAAATTGGAGTACTAATTTAAAAATACAGAGGACAGTATTTTAATACAATTTTGCCTAAGTAGCTTAAGTGTCAAAGTTCAGGGAGAGTCATAAAAGCAGACTTTTGAAGTTTTCTGTTCTGATTCTCTAGAGTTCAGATTATGCAGTACTGTTTCACCCCTGAATTGCTATTTGTGTAAAAAGAAAAACTAGACACCTGCAAAACAAAGAAGCAATGTACCATGTGTCATACAGTAAACACAATTCTGCTCTTACAGGCAGTAATACACATGATCCAATACTGTAAGACTGAGTTTTAATTATTTCTCCTTCTCCAATGGCTGGAACAAAGGAGGGGAAAAAGGATGAATGGGATAAGAAGTTCTGTAGGATACAACTGGGTAGCTACAGACCTGTATTCTTTCTCATTTTAAGCCCATATATTACTCAGCAGGCATTTGATAGATGCTTAAAGCAAGCATTCCCACTGAGAATCATATCAGGGAGAGAGAAATTATGTTCTGAAGTAAGTTTGAATCCCTAAGGCTGGGAACAAAATGTTGTCTGCTTCCTAGTAATTATCAAATACAGCTTTCATTCTGTCTCCTTCCTTGGCAGAATTGTCAGCACAATACTGCTGGTCACCACTGTGAGAGGTGTGCACCGGGATTTTATGGCATTGTCCGAGGCTCTCCGGATGACTGTCAGCCTTGTGCTTGTCCCCTGTCCATTTCTAGTAACAAGTAAGTAAGCAAACTCATGGTGCTGGAACTGCCTTTCCAGCAAGCCAGAGCTTTGTTCTGGGCTCCCTGTGTCCTTTTTCAGATGACTACAGGAGAATTGCCTCATGGAAGCTCTACTAAAAACTTATCTACTTTTACTAATTGATCTTCCTTTAAAAGTCAGAAATTGCTCCCTTGCTAATTTGTGATGAATAAATTAATAAGTGCTAGAAAATGCAATACTCAAGATAATGAGTGTGTGTTATAAAGGTATTCTCATAAATGAAGCTAGAGCAGAACTCAAGTACAATATAGCCGCAAGGGAGCTGCAAAAAGTCTTCTTATGCTCATATATTATGTTGGTATAAACGTTACAGGGCCTTCCTTGCTCCACTATGGAATTTATTGATTCCTTATTTAATGTTACATGAGTTTTAGGCAATTTGTGAAAGATAGAATAATTTAAAAGCAATATAGTTATTGCAGCATAAATTTTATTGGTTGCCTTATGCTAATGAGCCTTTCCATGATGTCTCTGCATGTGTTCCCAACAGACGATACTTTAGCACTTGAGATTTGTTTGTTGTTTTGCTGAGAAGCTCTTAATGATATTTGGCATCACACTGTAGTAGTGCTCTGAACAGGTTTGTGTTTCTCGATTGTGCTTTTGAAAAGCTGGAAGTGTTCTGTAAAATCATTTTTCTGTGCTTTGTCTGGCCTTTAGGATGTTTTAATGAGGATTTCAGTCAGTATAGCTGAGAATTTAGGGGTTTTCTTTTTCTTCTTACTTCTTCGTTTTATCATTTTGGATTGGTCTTGGGTTTATTTTGAAGGAGGAAAGTCCTTTCTCTAACATTACTAGATAAAGACATCGTGGTCTTTCATCCACAGCAAGAGTTTTTAAGAATACCTCCAAATCTCAGGTATTTAAAGAAATATCCTTTATCTCAGAAAGTTATAATGCAGTCTTAACTGCAAGTTTTTCTGAGTTTTGCCCATTTCCTGAGTGTTTTCTGTTACAACTCGATTATGTGTTCTGTCTATTAGTATCAAAAAAGGATATTCTAGTTGCAAAGAACTAGATCAACCAAGCTTCTCAGCTTTGCAAATCAGCAAATACATTGGAAAAAACTTTCTATGGTACTGGCAGTATGAAGTGCTGAAAATACTCCATCCTAGTTTTTTTTTTTTTTTTCTGGGGCTTAGGAGCCTTTGATTGCCCAGAAATACATGTATCAGATCAGGAAATGCACAGGGCTCTTCACCTGGTTGTTTATGGCACTGTGCTACAAGAATTTAGACATATTCTCCACACTGTGATCCCGAGATCATTTCAGTATCTTTTCTAAAAGCTAACATAAACTCAGGAAGTGGGTGTTGCTGAAGTGCTCTACAGGTGAGAAATGTGTGGACCATGGGTCGTCTGTGTACCACAGAATCAGAGAATGGTTTGGGTTGGAAGATACCTTAAAGATCATCTAACTCCAACCCTCCTGCCACAGGCTGGGGCACCTTCCACTAGACCAGGTTGCTCAAAGCCACATCCAGCCTGGCTGTGAACACTTCAAGGAATTGGGGCATCTGCCACTTCACTGGGCAGCCTGTTCCAGTGTGTCACCACTCTCTGAGTACAGAATTTCCTCCTATTATATTATATTTCCCCTCTATTAGTTTAAAACCATTCCCTGTTGTCTTACCACCATTTTTTTAAAAGCTCCCTTTAGGTATCCTAGGTGCACACTCAAATTGCTGAGCTGCCTGAGGGAGAGCAAGCAAGGTGCCCATACCTCCTTCAGTCACACAGCCTGCATGTCTGTGGGTGTTGTCAGAGCCTTTTGTGTCATGCTTACATAAAAGTGATCATGAGACTCTTGTTTCATAGACCTTCACAGGAGACAAGAGAGTAACACCTAATCTGAATTTAATAAATACACTTAATCATGAGATAATCATCCAGTTTCCTAGTGCTGTTGAGAAAGGAGTCAGATCTGAGCATGTCCAGGAACAGAACTTCTTATGTTTTATAGAGCCTCACTCAGATGTCTCTAGACAGCATGGAAGGGATTTCTATTTCTGTTAGCTGCAGCCATCAACAACTTTGATGTATAGTAAATGTAGGGACAGACAACTGCGCATCTCACTCGTGTTAAATCTGAAGGAAAGCACCATTGGAGAGAGGGCAAGGAAGTTGTTTGAAAAGTGTGTGTAAGTCTATCTGTGCATGTCCTTTTCCCAGTGCTGATAGAGGATGCCTGAACAATTGGCTTAGACTAAATGCCTGACTTTTAGATGGATAGGGTGGCATAGATCCATTCCATAAAGCTACAGTAATAGGTGGAAAATGAGAGCATCAGACCTTAGATTTGTATCTTCTGCAGATCAGTTAAAGCTCCTCAAGATGCTATTACGGAAAAAAGTTTACCTGCAGGTATTTTATGGTAGTCAAGTAATCATAATCTACATGAAATACAGATAGCTAATGAGCTATCTCATTAGTTTGCTATGCCATGATGGACATGATAGTATTTGTGAATGGTATAGTGCAATTATTTTTATTTATGAAATTGTATAAAACTCCTCTGAAGTTTTAAATACTGTGTTTACACTGCTGTACAATGAGCAGTCAGCTTCAAACATTATGAGCTGGGAAAAAAAACCCAAAGAACAGAGAGAATGAATTGTTCCTAGCATGGATCTATTTTTATGGAGTTGAAAATGTGTTGGATAATGAGTTTGTGAGTAATAGATCAATTTGTTTACATTTTTTGCAAAGGTGTAATTTTATATGCTCATTCAAGTACTATTGATTTAATGCATTATAAGCAAGTTAGATGAGGATGCTGACTGTACTCTACCAAGAAGGAGCTCTGGACCCACCACTAGCCACCTCTGTGCTTTTCTGGTTCTTCTTCCACAAAGAGCTGAAGGAGTTTTACAGTTTTGCACCATCTTAATATTTGTGTTCTTTTGCCCTGTCTACCCTTTTTGTTTGTTTTAACTGCCTGTGCGGGCACTTAATACAGTAACATTTCAACTAAATGCTGCTTTGTACAGTGCCCACAGGTACACAACACGGTCAGTAGTAAAGTGACTTAGAAAAGATAATTTAGCATCTTCAATTATTAAAATAAGACCTCTCCCTGATCATGAAGAAGGTAGTTTTAAGAGGTTTTTTTCTCTGTAGACTGGGCTTTTCTCATACATCCTTGAGAAGATCATCTGATGCTCCCTTTTTGGAAGATTCCACACAGCTATGCCTTTGGTTCCTTTTCTCTCTTTATATCTTAACTTCGAGTAAACTCTTCCCAGCTTATCTCCTTTCATTCAAAATAAAATGAAATCAGACTGGAAAGTCTGGATATTCATTATCTCAGTTTCTAAATCTTTTGTTTCACATCCTTCCTACTGCTTCCTTTGCTTGATCACTGTGAGTGACAGCACCATTCAATCACACAATCCTACAGCATGGGCGCTGCTCACTCCATCCCCTTGGATACAGCCCTTAGAGCCTTTGTCCAAACTCTGCAAGCATCACAGCAAGGCATTCACAAAAATTGTAATAGAAAGGAGAGATGTCTCACAGGTTTTTATAAACAGATAAGAAAATGCTGCCATTTATATCAAGAGTGGAACTTCTTGGGCCCTTCTGCACTGCTGACTAAAGTGAAATGATGTAATAGAGTAGAAAAAAATTCTTTATTTGCTTTTGTTTTAGTTTTAGCCCTACTTGTGTTGCTGAAGGACCTAGTGACTACCGGTGTGCTGCCTGCCCACCTGGATATGAAGGCCAGTACTGTGAAAGGTAGGATGAATGGAAAAAGCAGAAAGAGGGACAGTTAAATGAGGAAAAGGCATGAAAGAGATAAATGTTTTTCGATATTACAAGCGTGTATTTACTACTGTTTAAATACATGCCTTTGGATAATTTATTTCTTCTTTATATGCTGTTAAAATTCAGCCAACATGGACAATTTTTATATACACCACTGTAAACTGATAATCAGTGTTATTTGTATCACAGATCTTTTCCTAGTCTTGCTTTTTGATGTGTGAGGGTTTTTTTCCTCCAGGGCTCAGAAGTTAAACAGAAAAATACAAAATTTATCTTAAATTAGATGCCATTCTAATAGTATATCTTCATGTCACTCATACCCTTTGTTTTAGTGACTTGTGCCCTCATGGGCATTGGCTGTGAAAGACAGTTACATATGAACATTTTAATGCCAAGTTGTGAATTAATAACCTAAACAGCCTCTGTTGTCCCATCCATCACAACACTGAGGGATTAAGATGATCAGAATTGGCAAATGTCTACCAGGAGATGTCATGTCTGACACGAAACACAAGTGGCTAGGTCTATAGGCCAAACAATGATAGCGGAGGAATTTTTTTGTTGTGGTGTAATAGAAGTTTAACTGAAAACTGTTAGGGATGTGGAATCACTTTTGCATACCTCCTCCATCCAGACTGTCCTGATTGGAAGTCACTTTGTTGGACAGTTTGCAATGTTTCTCTCTTGGTCATGAAGCATCAAAGATTTTTTTAATGGTTCGTGAATGTTCATATAAATTATGTTTAAAATACTGCCAAGTACTCTTTGTGCACTACATCTCAGTTGGACAAATCTTGTTTTGTATTTGCGATGTCTAGATGTTCTTCTGGCTACACAGGAAACCCACAAATTCCAGGAGGGTCCTGCCAGGCATGTGAGTGTGATCCATATGGTTCCCTGCCTGTCCCCTGTGACCCTGTCACTGGACAGTGCACTTGCAGGCCTGGATTCACGGGGTGGAAGTGTGCTGGCTGCGAACATCGGCATGCGCGTCACAGCGTGGAGTGCATTTGTACGTATACTAATGTGATTCTGGATAACTTTTGATTGTGGTTGTCGTATGTCAGAAATTCAAACCTGCTTGTGTAACAGTGAGTTGTGTGGGTGTCTTCGAAAATAATCGCCAGGTTTCTTACTACTTTGGCATCCGGTCCGTTTTTTTTTCACAAGCCTTGAGATGTTAAGAAAACTCTCAATAATTTTTAATATTATCACTGAAAATTGGCAACAAAACTTTGAAGGATTTCTTTTTGGCTTTTTGGAGTCTGTAGTTTTGCTAAAGGTTGTCGCTGCTGTTGTGACAATATTTGCTCTTGGTGAATTTTTGGTGTTGCCCTAAATATTTAACCAGCAATTTCAATGCTCTATGCCATGAGGCACACGCAGAATTTTTACTAAGGTTTACTTGATCATATTGGTTCAACTCCCATCCATTGGGATTTAAAAGATGTAAGGAATGACAGTACATTATATCCAGCAAAGAACTTCTTTTGTTAAAAATAGAAAACTAATAGCCTAAACAATGAATTTATATTTTACTAAAGTAGTGGTATCTTTGTCCTACCCTCAATTTTGATACATACCAAGTGATTATCTTGTATTTTTTTTTGAATTTTTTTTCATTAATTTGGATAATGCTTGTTTTGAGCCCACAATCTCATATCATGTAATGTTGTATGCTTATATCTTATATTAAAAAAAAAAAGGTAGCAAAATCTTTCTAGAACACTTGGTGAGCCCTGAATGAAGTAAGGCATTTTCTTCTTCCACATCTCCCCCAGATATGTTGGAACTAACCTTATCGTGTTTTTTTTTTTTCCCCTTCAATGCCATGATTGTTAAATTTAAAGTAGAATACTGGTAGGGTTTCCAGTAAGTCCACAGTATATAATATTTATTAATCTGTGCACAGTGAACTGGTTCAAATGTTTTATCTTTAATTTGAGCTTTTTCATGGAGAGTGGGGTGTCCATGTAAGGGACGTGTAACATCAAGAAAAGTAGGTACCATCTACTTTTTTTTTCTTTTTGCTTCTCCAAAGAATTAATTTCTTTTGTGCCTTAATACCCAGAAGTGCACAGCTCTCTAGTATTACAATCAAACGGTAGAGTAAAAACAAATTGCAAACATTTTAAAAGCAAATTGGAAAAAAAACCCAAAGTGCTTAAAATGTCTGAAGGCATCATATAAGTCAAGAATGGAATGCATGGCTTCTTGGAGTGGTTAAAGAGGAAGATATTAGGCACGTAGGGTCAGGAGCTACATAATGCAGAACATTTTTTCACTGAACTTAATGGCTGTGCTCAGCTCTCAGATAGTCACCAGGACTCAGCAGAACTAAGCTTCTAAGTAAGTCTATTGAAATTAGTGCTTTTGCATTAGTCTTGAATCCCAGATAGAGGTTATAGATTTCTGGGAATATGCATATAACTGCTTCTATTTCTTCACTATTGACAACATGGCATTGATTCATTGATTAAAAGCTTAGTGTACTCAAGGAAAATAAACTTCTAATGTCCTGCAGTGTGATGCATTTTAGGACCTAATTCTAAACTTAGTGACTTAAGCTCTGTTTTGAACAACAGCAAAATGATTGCAACAGGAGTAAGTAGTCCCTTTGCTGAAATAACTACAGTTTGAATTCCATTTTGTGCTCAATGTGTCAAGGAGAATTGTAATTGTGAGTTAAGTCCATAAGTGTTACAGCTACAAAATTTTAAAATAAGAACTGTGTTTTCCAGAGTGGCATCTACATGAAAATTCATTTTTCAATATCCTCAATAGCTGTTACATTATTGCCAGTATTATCCTATTTTTCCAGTCTCAGGCATGACTTAGTATGTTTTTTCATTAGTCTTTTACCTTATCAGTATTCTGAAAAGTCTTTTGGGTATCCGGGATGACAGAGTTTCATTGTACAAAACAGCCCAAGTGCAAGTTATCATTTATAATGGTTTTCCAATTTGTTAATCAGGCTATTTCATTGTGTGGATAATAAGGTTAAATATCCTCTTTGTGAATGGAAAAAGCTGTTTGCAGGCAAATGAAATTTTCCACCTTTTTGCTTTGAATGATGTTATTTGCTGTAATCTCTGATTTAACTGCAACATATTTGAATGCAGGTGTTGAAATATATCTAAGCTATCTTTAGTGACATTTTTACTTTAACTAAGTAATCAGTTTTCACCATAAAAACAGTTCTTCACATGTGCATATGGATGTTTCATTTGACCACTAGAAGTGAGGAAACAAATGAGAAGTTTTCTTTTCTTTAGTCATAAAGATAAGAACCACCTATAGGAACAGATGGGAGGTACTTTAAATGTCCCTGTCACAGGAACAAGTTTTTTACTGTTGATACCGTATCAATAACAACCCTGTCATAAATTGAAAAAACTGCAGTTAAATATTTCAGTAGACACTTATGTGCCTATTAGCTCTTACTAGATGCTCTTGTTTAAAGGTTCCTCAACACCCATATTTACTCCAAACCTGTCTTTGCTAATGCAGTGCAACCCCCCTGACATGGTAGAAAATAAGCCAGATCAAACATCTTTGTAGCCTGTGTTGGGCACAGGGCTGTGGCAAAGGGAGTGTGGCAGGCATAGATTTGGTGGGAATTTGCCCATGGTAAACAGTGTGTGGTATGTCACAGGCTTCAGAGTGCAGCTGTTGGTAAGGATTCATTGCTGCAGCCCCTAATGTGCTTTAATAGTCCTTGTCCTGTCAAAGAACCATTAGAAACACCTTTGGGGCAACCTTGAAGTTTTCCTTCCTTGCTCTCAGAATATTGACCTGTTCCAGTCTGAGTTTAATGCAGCTGACAATTTGGTTCAGTATGCAATGTATTTTTACTTTCTTGTATCAACCAGTTGTAAAATACTCAGTAAATTCCCTTCGACCAACTTCAGTTGTAACAAAACCTTAAAAGTAAAAACAGTGGTACTATTAATGTACAGAAAATTAGTGTCAAGAGCAGAATCCTGTTTGCATTCGGTACTTAAAATGAGCTGAGTGCATGTACCTGCTTTTGCTCATTTGTGGTGCCATTTCAGTACCTGTCAAAAGTGTGAAGAACCTCTGGTTAGGTGGTAAAGTGGTCTCACTTAAAGAAAATACATGCAAATACAGTCACCCGTGTTAGAAAATGTGTATTTGTAAGCAGTATGAGACATAGTGTGATTAAGCTGTCCTGTTAGTAAGGTATAGTTAATGTTTAAGAAAGTGAAATTTTATTTTGAATATTTGACAAAGAATAACCATCTGAATAATGAATTTTTGGCAAATTCTATAAAAGGTCACTACACAGTATGACCTGAAAAACCAAATAATGCATATTTAAATCAGATCAGAGAGGTATTTTAGCCAAAATATTGTAATGCATTCTTCTTTAAATATAACACTTTGATTTTAACATAGCTCTTATCATAAGTATTCCAAAGATTTTTTAAGTGAAGGTTTTCAGTGAAAAGGTGGGGGGCAAAAAAGCAAAGAAGCATGCATGTTCACTAAAGTGATCTATTTCTGATATAGCTGAAAATCTGTTTTACCGAGTTCTTACTTTTTTTTCATAATGTGTCATTTTTCAGTTGCTTAGTACATGTCACTTTTCAGTGCTGTGTTATAACAGTTATATTTTGGAGAGCTACAGGTAAAATAGAATCTATTTTTTTTTTTAAAGCCGCTGCTTAAAGGGGAAGATTTCACTTACTGATAAATAACAATGGTAAGATAACTATAGGTGCATGGCACAGACAGAATTCCATTCCCATTATATTCTTAGAACAGAACAATTTTGTTTTCTCTAGGATGCCATCAGAGAATGAAAAATTATGGCCAAAAAGTAGATTTTTTTTTTAATAACTAATAGAAGAGTATGGTCTGCTACACATCATAAAAATTCTAATTTTTTGCATTAGTATGGCTAGTAGCTGGATTATTTCCCCAGCTAAAGTAACCATCTAGGTTGTCCTCTACAAACATTCATAATACTGTGCTGATTAATACTTTCTTACAGTTTTTGGACTCAAGTAATTTACTTTGTAAGTTCACTTTCCCTTCTCTTTTGAAAAAGTCAGTAGCCAATAAAAAAAATAGTGATGGTTGCAAATTTATTTTAATAATGCTGCCAGCATCCTTGAATACTGTCAAGGATGACAGAAGTTCTTCCAAATCTTCTCTCAGATTTCGAATCAAGCCTGTGGCAATCATGCATGTTCTTAGAAATAGTAATCCTCTTGTGTGTTTTTTGTTATACCTTGTGACATTCCACTTCAGTTGTCGAGTTTGTAGTACATAAAATGAAGAAGCCTAGATTGCAATGTTATTGGAACAGTGACTGTGCTCACTGCTGTGCCGTATTTACGGAACAAAACGATCCTGGTGAGAACTTCAAGGCTTTATTTTTGTGTGGCTCTGTATTCTATGGCAAGTCAGAACTCACCTTCCGAATGCTTCCAGGGTATCTGTCATAACCACAGCAGAGACTTCTGAAGAAAGGTCTTCAATGTTTCAAGCTCTGTTGCAACACAAACTGTGAAACCTTTCCTTGGATGTATGCTCCTGTCACAAATGTTCCTTGGGGTCGAGCAAAAGCCTAAATGTAAAGCAGTTGATGTGACTGAACAGGAAGCAATCATGACACAGGGAGATCAAGCAGATATTTCATTGTTAGGAATTTTTTCTTAACTCAGTCTTGGGGCAAAAAAAAGAAAAAGTCCCTCAGCCTTGCTGCAGTCCACAAACTTTCATTTTTATAAATTTAAATATTCAATATTGGTAGAAGGAGAAAATTATATAATGAGATTCCTTTAATACCAGGTCTTGGGCACTTAAGTATTTGCACTCAAGTCTGATGCTTGCAATGAGAGGGAGTTTTTTTCCCAGCTGCCAATCAGTCCTACACCAAGAAGAACAAGGGAGCTCCCAGCCATTGGTCTTAGAAGAATCAAGGTTTTCCCTTTAAAACAGTGAGTAGCTCCCATGATCTCAGTCCTTCCAAATTCAGAACTAGGCAGAGATGCTGTCTCTGTCAGAAGCAGATCTTGTAGAATCTGTGAAACGAAGCCTCTCCCAGCTCCTACACAGTGCTTATTTCAGCAGGAGCTGGGAGCTTCTTATTGCAAGACTTTACAGGGTGAGCTGAAAAGAAAGATCCTGTGTGTTACACCGTATCTATGAAGCCTTGGACTAGCTTCTGCAGTGTTCTGAGTTTAACAAAAATTGTTGTCCTTGTATCTCAGCTGTAAGAATTAAATTTACATCCGTGTTGGACAACTCCTTCTCAGGCTTCATGGGCTCAATTAGGACACCCTTTCTTGGCCTAGAAGCTGATACATTATCACTTGTTCTCCCTTTTTGTGATACATGAGCTCCTGTTGAGTTCAGACCCACAGTCCGGTCTTTCACCCAACTCCAGCAGTCTTTAAACTCAGCTACTACTGCTATGTATCAGAACCAGCAGCTGAGGATTTCTAGATAATAAAAATCAGAAATAAATCTGAGTAGGTGTTTTAGACCCTGATCTAGATATGAATTTTCCCAGGTTTTAGAGACATATTGATCATGTAAACTACCTGAAACTAGCAGCAGTGGCAAGGAAGCTAAAGCTTTCCGCTCTCTACTGGGGCTCTGTTTTGGAAGGCACAGGAAGGCTATTTTATTATTTGGTGTGAGACTAGTGCCAAAATGGGAAAAATGAGGCAATAGCCAACAGATTAATGTGTAGTTCAACACTTCATTGTGAAGCGACAGAAAGCTGATGCTGAAGAGTCACTGACTATCATAGAATACCACCTCCTATCAGAGATTGCATGGTTGCCCTTAGACCAAAAGTTACCTAGTCATAACACAGTCTTCTGAATCTTCACAGAAATGAATGTATTAAAGCAAAGTTGTGTCAGATAATCACTCAATTGGAGGACCATATTGTGACTCAGATGTGGTTCTCTTATTGTACAGTATCTCTCTTTGTAAGATGGAATAAATGGTTAGATGTCTGTAAACTTAAGAATTTCTTTTGGCATGCATACTTTGGACATGCTTCTCACAAGAGGTAAGTCAAAATCCTTAGAGACTTAGTGTGCATGGAAAAGTGTGGTGAAAATGGAAAATGCAGTAATTTGCATTAATTGCTTGTTGAACTATTGTAATATTGATTGCATGATTTGCCTCTTACATGCTTGCACTGCTGTGATGATCTGAATTTAGTGCTGCATTTGTTAATATTAGACACAAATTTATCCTGACAGCTTTATAGATAGACACATAAGTATTTAGTCTTGCAAAATATAATCATGCTCTTGGAATATTTCCCATAGCTACAGTACATTACAGACTGCATACTGGAGTAGCTGAGTCCTGTCTCATCTACTCAGCTGTGGTCTCACTTGATGCAGTTACTCTTTTCAACCTGATTATTGTGCAAGAGGTGTTAATTTATACTGAACGCTCTCTTATCGATTGCTTACTCATTGAGAATACTTCATCTCTTCATGGGCTGTTCACTTTTTTCTTATTGGTGTGAACTGAGTTTGTCTTTAACATGTAACAAATTTTTAGTGATTTATTACCAACCACTAGGACAATTTTGAAGGTGAATAGATTTCGCTTGTTTCATAAGTGAAATAATATATCAGAAAAAAAACCACAGCAAAAACCAGACTATAAAGGCCAACTCCTTTCGGGTCCAAGATCACTTATTTTCATCCTGCAAAATGATTATCAGGTCTCCTTACCTCCTTGATCAGCTACAGAACAGGTGTTTGTTATATAAAACATTATTTGCTGTAAAACTTGCTTTTCATTTAATTCTGTCAGGCTTCTAAAGGCAAGCACAAGATGGCAAGAACTGGGATGATAATAAGTTGGGGGGGAGGTTAAATTTCATGTAGAGGCATAAATCAGAATGTATCATGCCCACAGTTATTGACTGCAGTTCCAGTGCAGTTCAGCTTATGTAACAAAATACTGTGAAATAGGGGGAAGAAGTCTGCAAATGGAAGCAATGAAAATGCAGGAGGAAGTCTTAAAATAACAATAGTATCTAGCTTTCTGCACCCACTTCTTACTACACTAATCCAATGTCTACCTTTTCTCCTTTTCAATCATCACTTGAGTTTCATGGTGGACTAAAATAGTTTTCTTTTTTTTTTTCTCTGTATTTGACTCTACTCTTTGTCATTGCTATATTGAATAGTCAACAGAATAAGAACCATATTTCGGTAACTGTGAAAACTTTAATGGACAGAAAAGATTTAATCTACATGAAGAATACATTTCAGGGAAAAAAGAAGTAATTCTCTTTTGAAAACTACTTCTCTTTTCTACAAAAACATACACTTTGCTTAGTGGGTTTTTTTTAGCTATTAAACTGCCTAGCTTTGCTGAAGTAAATAATTACACATTTCTAAAACTTTAGGTGCAGCTCTCCATGTCTCTTAAAATCACCAGTGAATTCATTGTTTCACAGTTTGCTTCGTGTCCTGAGATGTTTGGGCTTGCCAGTTCTGTGTAGTCTTTATGCAGAGAAACAGAAAGGTATTCCCACAACTCTGTTCTAAAGGATGAAGAATTCTCCTGTCTGCTGCATAAATGATACAAGATGAGAATTTCTTGTGATAGTTAATCGAAAGCAAGGGGGGAAAAATGCAAACTCCTTTTGATATATGCAGCACACAACAATCTTTTTCATCCTGAAGGATATTTGCAAGAAAAGAAGCATACATGAAAAGCTTATAAGATGGTTAGTGAAAAGAAGAAGGGAAAAGCATTTTTTTAAAGAAAACTATCAGTATTTTTACCTGGAAGCTTTCAGCTGTCTGCATTACAGGTTTACCATACTTGGCCATGCTGTTAGATGGAGATTTTTTTAGGTTTTTTCTTGCATTCAAACCCATAAGCATACTATATTTCTTGCAGAGCTCCTTAGATTTTCCAAATTACCCATCCAATTTTCTCAAACTTCATCCAAATTGCCTGTATAATTTAGTCTTTTATATTGGCTAGCCCATAATGGACAACATTAATTATTTCCTCTTTTTGTGAGGTAAGCCTATCAATTTTGATCTTTGTGTTTTATATTAAACTATCCCACTACTAAGTCCTATGCAATAATGTCTTTCCTACTCTCTAGTTGTTGTTACCATTTTTGCTCACATTACACTTTTGGGGTAATATATATGAAATTAGTGTTACCTCCCACAGAGTTGCGTGTGTGCCATACAGTTTCTAAATCAAACATATGTCCTAATGTTTAGCAGGAAGAAATGAGCTTTGTTGTTCTTCCCCCAGCTTGTGATGATGAATGCACAGGACTCCTTCTCAATGACCTGGATCGGCTAAACCAGATGATCCTGAGTGTTAACCTTAGTGGTCCACTGCCTGCTCCATATAAAATGTTACATGGTTTTGAGAACACGACGCAGGAATTAAAGGTATGTTGGCAGTATTCACATACATAAATAACAGACTTTCAGTACAACTGTACTTGAATCTGTTCAACCATACAGCTGTGACTAGGTTCTGGGAAGAAGAAAAATTCAAGATTTAATTATTTCAGGCTTGCTTTGGTTGATAAATAAGTATTACAGTTATTTATTTTTACTTACTTCAATAAATAAATCTTGCAGCAGTAATTTCTGAACATATGTGCAAGGATTTATACTTCAGGCATAGAAAAGCCATGTTGCATACAAATAAAATGGTTTTCCTGCTGATGGTCTATAAAGTGGTTAGATATTTTATATACTGTATGTTCCTTACCATACTTACAAGTTATGTAAAGTTGTCAAGATTCCTGAAAAAAGCATGTTGGATGAATGTGACATGAGTCAGTGACAAAAGGGATTGCATATTGTGATGAAAAGGAAATGTTTGATGCTTCTTCTCTTCAATATTTGGAAGCACCAACATCCATAACATACAGATTTTTCACTCTCTCATCTCTTTCCCAACAGCATTTGCTTTCACCTCAGCGAGCACCAGAGAGATTTCTTCAGCTAGCACAAGAAAATCTGGATACCCTCATGACAGAAATGGATGAACTACTGACAAGAGTATGTCTGTGATCACATTGAGGTGTATGGGTTTGGTTAAGGCTGCATAATGACAGAAATCTTCTGAATATGAATTAAACATGAATGAATAGATGAATTATAAGATGCTTCTCAGTCTCAGTGTCTGAAATGGCAGCACGTCCTCTAACAATCTCTTTTTGTGGGCCAATATATTGACATATATTTTCTGCAAAACTTCCTAATAAGGTAAGAAAGCTTTTTCATATCCATACAGAGCACCCAAGCATGATCTTATCTGGAAAAGCTGACACTAAAGAGATGTGTGAGTTTAGTTAAATGTATGTACTCTAAATTTCATTTATGAGGATAGTTAGAGTCTTCTGGATTTCAAGAGATGTGCTATATACTCTTTTTATTGCAAAAGTTTTATTTCAATGTTGACTTCATTTTGGTCAGTAAAGACAATGTCTAAGAAAATAATATAAATTGTGCCACCTAGTGGAGAAAAAATAGGGAAATGAACAAGCCTCAGTATAACTAAAGCTGTCCAAAGTACATTGGTGTGAAGAACTACCAAAAGTCATGGTTGTGAATCGAAAAAACCAAATAAGAAAGATGTGGAGTACTGTACTGATCAATATACACCTCAGAGAATCACATCAACTCCAGGCAGTTTTAGCATCCTGTCTCAAAATTGTACATGGCTTACGGGACTAAAATTCTCAGACAAACTGTTTTCTTTGTGTGGATTCTGTTCCATTTTGAAATGGGTAGTGGGTAAGAAAGCATCTGTAGCATGTGTAGTGTGTTTGCTTATGTAGGCACCCAGACGCGTGTGCGTACACGAGTATGTATGTGTACATATTCACATTGTGAGAAAGCTTGCATTTCCACTTCTGTTTCATCTTTTATTTTTCTGCAAGAAGCAACTGTGGTAGTTTTATGTCTAGCTGAAATTTTAACCCATGTCAGCTCTACAAGCAGGAAAGATTGTATTTTTTCTATTAAGGTTTCTCAATCTTAGGCTAAGAAAATTTTTTTCTTCTTGTAAAGTTACTCTTTTTTTAATAACCTTTTCCAATCGCCCCCATAGAGAAGACCTAAAATAATGCAGATTCTGACCTTCTGTAGACTACTCATGGAAGGAAAAATGTATCAAAAGTGTGATCTTAGAGGAGTTATTGGGGTGGCCACCTTATCACCTCTCCCTCTCCGCAGTTTTTCATCATTGTGGTGACTAAGTAGCCTTATGGTTTCCAGTTATCCTTACAGAGTTATTTGGAGTAATTTGGGGTGGTTTTTTTTTTTTTTTTTTTTAATTTGGGGACTTTCTCCTTCTGTGTTTGTAAAGAAGAATAATGTTCTAAAAAGAAGCATGAGTCCTGATGTAGTGTGTTCAAGGCTTCATTTCCAAATGAAGACACGGCTCATAACTACATAATGGCTGGCACTTGGAGTACATAGTACACCACAGATGCCAGAGTTTTTCCCTGTATCTGATTTGCAGGCTCACTATATTTTCAAAGTGAAACCAGTACTGATGAAGAAAAAAGCTGGTGAGGATTGGTGAGGAATCTATTTCTATGAAAAAAATCCTAACCATTTTAAGATAAAATATAGAAGACAATAGAATTTAGTCACTCCAAAACCTTTGGGGATTTTGCTTCCCTGTGGTCTCTTTTCAACCAATGATCTCTTACTTCAGTGCAGCAGTCCTTTCCCTACTTTTACATTATTCTGTGCTTCATTTACTTTGCCATATAGAAGATCCTCATGTCTTTCTTGCACTAATTATGTTAACATGTTTGCATGCAAATTCCCACACCTAGCACCAAAGGAAGGCCTGAGGTCTTCAGTTCCTTTCAGTTCACTGCATTTCATCAAAACCCCCACTTCCCTTCTAATTAGGTGCCTTCAAAGCCTTCAAGAAAGACAGGGATCAGAATCACTCATCTTGATTGAAATACTTCTTTTGTCTTTGGAAACTCTCGCCTTTCTCCCAAAGTACTGGATTTCTCTAACTCGAAAATTTCTGGAAGTAGTAGCAGAGGCAACTTAGTTTGCAATAGCTGGAAACATTTGGAGGGAGAGCCAAGAACTTCCATCTGTACAGTGAGGTCTGTGTTTACACCTCCTTCTGTGGTCTGCAGCTCACTAGCTGGAGAAATTCCTGTAGGACACCCTCCAGATGCTATCTAGAGGAGTTCCTTAAGGATTGATTAAGTCCTCAGACTAAATAAATGTAGAAACAAAACCAAAACAAAAATGTGTGCGTAGTTGCTAATACTTGCTTGTGGTTTAAATTGCTAAGTGGCTGCTCCAAGGCCTTTCATGGAACCTCCATCACAGTGGACATCACCCAAGTGTGTTCACTGATCTCAAATACTTTCTTTACTGGTTTCCATGGTAGGGATCTCCTTTATGCCAAAACGTTTTATTTGTGTCCAGATAACTTCTTGAAGATTGATTTCAAACCCTTGCTCTGGGTCCAGACCTGACCCTTATTGCTCCCACAGCAAGAGTTTGTTGGGCCTGTTTAAACTGTTAGAAGATGCTGAAGACTGACCTTATAGAAATGGTGAACTGTAGTAAGTTGAAGATGTAGAAAATTAGTAGGAGCTTATTAACAAATGAAAAACATTTAATTAGCCATGGAATAGCCAGCTACAGTATGAAGGATGTTCGCCATTTAATTTGGTTTATGGAGTTAAAGCTAGACCGGATAATGAAGCAAAAGCCTATTTTTCAGCAGAGCAAATTCTGTCAAAATGCAGAAAGCTTTCAGTGGACCTGAATGGGGTTTAAGTACTAAAGAGAACTGTCACTGAAAGGAAATGAAAATTGCTCAACGACAGATTAATTTTCACAAAAATGTAGTACGTGCTATTCAGTCATAAATAGAGAGGTTAAAGTGGCCAGCTCGAATTAGTGTGAATGTGGAAAAAGTAATCAAAACTAAGAAAGGTATATGTAAGTTATAAAACACCTTTTGTAGCAAAGGACTTAGAAATATTATAGAATATAATAAAACTGAATGTGAATATTCCAAGCAAATAAAACTCAAAGAATAAAAGGCTGCTTGTGGAGGATTTGACAATAAATAATAAGGTATTCTCAATTACATGAAGAATTAAACAACATCAGAAGTGCCAAGCAGGGTTAGAGCGGTGGTCCATCAAGACCATTTAGAATTTTTGCCTTTTTTCTGTCCCAATTGCCTCTTACAGCCCACTGTAACAATATTTTAGTTCTGTATCCAGACAGGTAAAAAGGGTTTGTAAATCTTAGAGGAAGTAATCAATAGTATGATTAAAGCTGTGCCAGTGTGAAAAGACATGATCCTCTACTGATAGAGGGATGGAATAGAACAAACTTCCCCCAGTCTGCATGGGTTCTTAATTCTTCCTGTATACTTCTATTTACCTGAACCATTTTCATATAAATTACGTTCGGTGTAAGTTGCTTTCCATGTAACTACTCTGAAGTAGCCCAAAATTGTAAGTAGTATGATAATGTCAGGGATTTCATTTCAGAAACCCAGATGTCCTAAAGTATCTTGAGGGCTTCCACCTAGAAGATAATCAGGCAAAAATAAATGTGTTTAAGTGCTACTACTTCTCTGACTAGTACTGAAAAGTGTGGAGGTTTTTTTGTAAGGGAGAAACAATTTGTGCAGTTCACATCAGGGAAAACCTAAGCTCATTTTGAATTATTGACTTTCTAGCCATTTCACAGAGACTGGGAAATTCATAATGCCCTATTTTGAGATTTTTTGGGAATGTAATCCCTAAAGAGGAAAGCTAGGGTTTTATTTGTTGGGGTTTTTTTTTTTGTTTTTGGTTTGTTGGGGTGGTTTTTTTGCTTTACAGCCCAACAAGCTTCGTGTCTTGAAATGTTCAGCTTCTTTTTAATAAAAAAGGGTCCATTTTGCAAATAGGGACCTCAAGAGCTAAGTAGAATGTCCTAAGATGATTTATTTCCTTGGCATGTTTTTCAGGTCTGCAGCAGATGTCTCTCTTCCTGCTGCTGCTGTGATTCAATACAATTATAAAGCATTTAGTAACACAAAGCTAAAATTTTATTGAGCACCCCAATATGTTATAAACTAACAACTTCAAGCATTAGAGCTGAATAAAAGTACTCTTTTTTTATCCTCTCTCTTTCTTGGTCAAATTAATGTATCGATTTAAAGTTCTTCTTGCTTGTTGGAATGAACTGTGTCTTTGAGAACACCTCGAGGGAAGAAACAAAGAGGTCATGATCCCTGCTGCACTTTGTCAATCGAAAAGTACACATTTGTGAAACTATGGAAAGTATTCCCCAAAGAATCTATTAAAAGGTTCCTAACAACATTTCTTTAAGCAAAGATATTATTATTCAGTGGATAATTTCATCCTGTCTCCATTGGTGTGCTGCTGCACACAAGTAGGGTTTCTAAGAACCTAAAATAAAGCCTTCCAATTTTCATTTAAAGGAAAAGGTAATAAAATTTAGTTGTGTACTTGAACAGAGCATTTCATTTCCCATGCGTCTGATCAATAATTCATTGATCGCCTCTGGCCTGAGGAAAGTTTTGTACGTGGATTCAGTCAGTAGGAATATAACACAGTGCAGCCTTGTCCTGTTCATTAATTATATTTTCCCTGAATTTGTATCGCCAGGCTACCAAGGTGACGGCAGATGGTGAGCAGACCAGGCAGGATGCCGAGAGGACTAATGACAGAGCAAAATCTCTTGGACAGTTCGTCAAAGGCATTCTCCAAGCTGCTGAAGGTATTGGAAAAATTAAAATACTTGAGTTGTTTCTCAAGAAAACTGGAGGATGGTAGGGGAAGAGGGTCTGAGAGACAGTGAAGAAGATTTCATTTGCTAAGAAATGTCATGTGCTTTAAATGTTGAGCGAAGAAAAGGCAGTAAACTGGCTTCAGATTTTTTCAAATCTGTGTATGCAGTTTATATAAACACTTAGTGTATTGGTAATTATGTACAAACACTAGAAGAAAACTGAACATGTTCCTTCAGAATTTTTGCAGTTGTCTGAAGAGCTGTTATGATGAAGTAACAAACAGGGCTTAGCTTTTGTTTATTTTCAAAGCAGTTAAAAATATGTATTGGTAAAAAAGTTTGGTGTAATTTTAGCACTTGGTACATTAACAATTCATCTTAATTCCCCAACTTTACTTCAAAAATGCATTTACTTCTTGCTGTTAATGAACATCTGCTGCTTGGAATTTGCGAGTGACTCCTGACCCTACCTAAGCATGGAGCCAAGCCAACGCTCTCTCTTCCACAGACTGATTCACTGCCTTCACACTGCAGTAAATACTTAAGAGAAAAGTATTGTAGACAGCCTAAAGAAGCAAGACCTATATATTGCATAAAGCTATTAAATAAGATAATGGCTGAAAAATATGAAAATGATTGGCAAATACAGGCGGGTTTTTTACTTGAAAAATACTTATCAGTTCTTTCCTCCTCCAGATTTTCCCTCCAGTACTGATTTTATTAGCTATGCTTCTGAAGGCCCATTTCATTGAAAGGGAAAGCTTCTGCTTTTGTCAAAGTGCTGTAAAATACATTTTATATTGCCTTTCATGTAACGCATCCCTGTATGTGCTTGGAAGGTGAACTGAACAGCAATTTAGGATCTCTTTAGGACTTGTAACTTTGACAAGAAAAAAATGTGGGAAAGGCAACAAGAAAAAGTGAGCAAGTATTTAAGAATTTTTTAAAATGAAAGACCATGTTCCTCATGTTTCAGGATGAATTTGGGATGACGAGCGAAACTAATTCTTTGACTGTACAAAGTTTATGCCCAGTGTTTGTAACCCAAATAAAAATTTCCTCAAGCAGGTTTAGCAGCAGGAAATACAGAGTTAGAAAACATTGAGGGGGTGAAGTAAATTTATGCAGTATCTTAGAATCAGACAAAGACTTTAAAATCAATGTGTTTGCCTAGTGGCCAAGTTAAAATTTTAAGAATACATGAAATACAAGAGCACAGGATTGAGAGATACCTCGTGGGTTAAAGCATCCACTCCCCTACTGTCAAAAACGTTTTTAAACCTCATCTTCAAAGTAGTTTCCACAAATACACACAATCTGGATAGGAGACGGTTTTAGTACTCTTCATAATTGCAATAGTTCACATTTCTAGCAAAAAATATTCATGTTTAGTTTGTCATCATGCGTTCTTCTGCAAACCTTTTTCTTTAGTTCAAATAGATGCTTTTTCCTCTCCCTAGTACTTCTTCCCCCACCCCCAACTATGTTTGCAGAGAGGAATCATATTCCACTTTGGCCCCTTTTTTTCTAGACTGAATCACACAAAAGAGTACTCTCCCAAATCTCTTGCTCACCTTCATGTGATTTCCTTTCTTCTGTTGAAAATTATGTCCATGTTTCCTGACCTCAGGTAAAAAGCATGAAATGAGGTTTCTTCAGTGTCTTGCTCTTCAGAAGGAGTAAAACTTGCCTGTGTCAGCTCTCCTAATAATGTCCCAATAACATTTTTTTTTGCAGCTGGGTGCCACTGATGATTCATAACACAGCTACATTCTTCTCATTCATACCTTTTACCTAGCTGACAAAACTCCTCATTAAAAGTGAGAAGTTTGTAGTGGTTTGTTCTAATGACCATACTCTGACTGCTGATTCACGTCTACTGAGCTGATTGTTGACTTTCTGAACTTCTGAGCAGCTGTAACTAATTTTCTTTCTTAGCTGTGGAATTGCCCTGCTTTGCACTTCCTAGCATTTGTCTGTGTCAGTGCACCCAAATCTTTTAACACCACTGGACTCTGATATTTGCAGTATACCGAGACACAAAACAAAACATGGTTAGGGAAGAGAAGGATAAAACTAGGTATGATTTTTTCTGAACCTAAGAAAAGCTTAGCTAACATGTTCATTTTTTCTTTTAAGGTAAATACTCAGGAATGTTACTCACAATTTTTTTATTCCAGAATCTAAAAAAAAAAATAATATAGGCCTATTCCTGGCCTGAGGTAACTTAGTAATGATGCATAATATATTACATTTGGAAGCGATCAGCAATTCATTTGAGCAAAGTGTAGTCTTTTTCCAGACCTCACTACTCCATACATAACCACTCGTGATTAAAGGTACAAATCTCTGTTCTCACCAGCTAATCAAAGGTATCATTAGATTAGAATTTGCTTCTTAATTTGCTCTAAACCTATGCAATGTGTAGATGAAATAGTGATTTATTTGAGGGTTGAAAGACTGATTTTACTTTCTTGAATTAAAGATTTAATTTAAAATATTCAGAAGTACCCATGTGACCAGGAACAGTGCCATTTTGGATAAATCAGTTGCTTGGGACCTCTGTACCTATGGAAGGGCAGCAGTACTTTTTAAAATTGATGATGGAACTGATTGTCATAAATGACCTAGTTGCTTCTGAAAGTGTGTATTCTGATATGTTATGGTGTGCTGTGGCAGAAAGATTTTAGTCCGTCCTTGAATATGATGCCCTATGTACAGCTTTATCAGTAAGGAGTAATTCAGCTGTTCCAAACACATTTACAGTATACCTTCATGTATTCCAGCCTCCATATTTTTCTTTTCCATTTTTGGGTATCTTCTTCTAAACACATGAGTGGGTTCAGACGTCTATGGGTGTCTTTCACTCCTCTTCTGCTTCATTTTCTAAAATTTCACAATTGTTTATTCTTCCTAGCACTGTTAAGTCTGAATGCTAAAAATGGCATATTTTGAGGTTCTGCAAAAGTAATTTAAGTCTAATTTTCGTTGCTTGTACTGCCTGCTCCTTAATTCTACCAGCAATATAGCAGATTATTTTCTGCTTGTTTGGAAGGTTCAGTGCAAATTCTTTCTTTCAGGAGGAGGAAGAGGGGAGCAATGTATTTCTTGTATTGGATATAAAGACTTCTTAAATTATTGTGTTGAAAAGTGAACTATAATAAAAGGTTTGATGAAATATATATTACTTTCTCATTTGTTATTGATCATTAGATTAACCATTCTTTATATTTCACAGTAGAAATAACCAGTGCAAGTTGTGTTCCACTTGCTGATAGAGTTCATGGGCAGATGCTTAAAGCTTCTCTGTTGTTTTTAATTACTAGCTCCTTACATAAATACATTTTGGTCCCCTGCAGCTGCAAATGAAGATGCTGTAAAACTGAACGAGACACTCAGAACTCAAGACAAGACTTTGGAGAAGAGTCTTCCAGAACTGCAGAGTGAGGCTGAAAGAATGGTCATAGAGATGAGAAATAGAGAGCTCAGTATGCAAGAAAAAATAGCTCAAGATGAATTAAAGTGAGTAGAGAGACCCCAGTCTTCAACCTTCTAGTGACAATGTCTGACTCTTGTAAATGTGATTGTCGTGTTTGCCAATCAAGTTTTCTAGCTGAGGCTTACAGAAATGTGAAAGAAAGTAAAGTCTTATACTTTATATCTGTTAATATAGCATTTGCATTGTTGGAAATGCTTACATATGTGGAAAGCAATCCCTAGGAAATTACTTCTCTGCTCCACAGGTACCAGCAAGATTTCTAATTGAATTCTAATTTTTCTCAGTTTCTTTTTAGCTTCTGCTTCAGACCTGATGAGTGGCTTTTGTACTAAAAATTTTATCTGGAAGCTTGGGGGTTTTTTCCCTGGAAAACTAGTTGGTCTAATAAAAATATTATTTGTGTGCAAAGTTTGTTCAATAGTGTAGACATTCAAAAAGAATGTATTTTGCCATGTTTATAATAGTGTAGGTCAGAATATCCCATCTCTGTGGCATAGTTCAGAAGCCCAGGGTTTGATTATTTAATTATCCGTAAATAAATGTATACATATAATTATATTGGCAGCTGTTTATAAAGCATTCTGCAAAATGCTGAAAACTTACCTGATTCAGAAAAATACTTGGCTTGAAGTTAAAGTTCTGGTAGTTTGTTACTTCTGTATGAGTAAGACCAGGCAAATTTCTAGAGCTAGACTTTGCTTAGCTCTTCACCAGTGAGAACAGCTAGCGGGGAATCCAGCTGAGCAGCGACATGGTCCATTGAAGTTGTGATGGATCAGAAAACTGTCTGGGATAGAGTTATTCAGGCCTGAAAATGTCAGTTACCAGGTGCATGCATACTGTAAGGAGACATAAGTGGAATACAAAATTAGCTAAGAATTCCAAGCAGTATAGAATCAGATTTGCACTGCCTACCTTAGACTTTATAAACCAGATCATTTTCTGGAAATCCTGCCAGTACAGTATTTCTTCCCATAACTCTGATAGCTTTGCTTTCTGTTCTCTGGAGAAAGAATATATTGCAAATTTATTTATGAGCTATGTTTTATTGCTTTTTCATCTGATTCCACTGAGCCTCTTCTACGCCCTCTCTACTCACACACAGAAATAAACCAGGAAAAAGCAGGGATGAGAAAAATTTAGCCAGACCTTTGAAAGTGCTGTCGGCAAGTTTAGGACAGGCTGGAGAAGGACCTTTCAAACAAGGTGTTGTTAGTCCTCAAATGCTACAGCTGACATGAAACTGTCAGACTACGATGAAATAATTTCCTACTCTAGCCCAATAGCTAGAGTAGAAAATGCATTAGGGCTTTCTTGAGGGAAAGAACTCTCCTCCTTCCATTCTTCCTGAAATGTACAAAGCGAGTGTTTAAATTTCTTGATAAAGGAATACATTTTATACTAAGAGATACATTAATATATTCATTGATTTCAAAGTTGTATGGTTTATATTAAGGATAGTGTTACCTCTTTATAGGCAGTCACTGAGATCCAAGAAATCTTGGCAGTGAACTCAACAGAAGGAAAATTAGTCACTGCATTACAGGGAGGAAAGGACCCTAGATGTTGCTTTCTGAAACTGCCTCTTAAAGAAAAATCTTATAAAATTGTTTAAATAATGTAGTAAGATAGTGGATAGGATACACTCTGCAAGGAAGAAGGATGAAGAAAAATTAATCATTCTAAGAACTCTGCAGGCACACATGCATGTGTGTGGATCACTGTGCTCGTATGTATTCTCTACAGACCCATTTAGAAATTCTTACTTTTGAATAAAGTAAGGGTCTTGGCAGCCTCCTGATCACTTTGAAGTAGTTAATCAAGCTTACTCTTTGGTGAGATGTCTTTTGTCAGTGATTGTATTCTGTTTTCAGAATTTTGTCCAAGAACAGAGTGACAAGATTCAGTGGATTCTTTCCTATGTTTTCACTGAATTCTCAGAACTTAAATGAAGTCTTCTTGCTTTCATAGATGGCAAAGGTTCTCTTACATATGCAGTTTTTTCCCTTATTTTCCTTCAAATTTTTCAAATCTGGGCTGTAATCTGATTGCCTTCATGTACTGGAATGGCACATTAGTCAATAATTTCACTCTTAAAAAAGCATATAGAGAAATACACCAGTTGCTGTTCTGAACTGCCATGATTTTGTTATTTATGAAATAAATCTTTCACTATTGTGTAGCATTCCTGCATGTGTTCTCAGATGCCACCGAGTTGCTATCAAGGGATGCTGTGAGCCAGAATTCTTTCTTTATGTTTAGTAGGCTGAGTAGCTTTATTTTTGTGCAACTTTTTCTTCCATGAATTTGTCTGATGGCTTCTGAGCCTCTGTGAACTTCTGTCATCCACTTTCCTGGAAGATGAAATTGCATAACTCAGCCATACAGTGTTGGAAGATGTCTCCTGTGTTTTGACATTGCTTCCTGATATTTTCATTTTTGTTTTTGGAGAGACATTGGACAGTTGATCACCATGCTATTCATGATCCATGGTATTCATGATGTTACAATCCTTACTTCTTCTCGTGATAGGGCAATTCTAACATATTTAGACTCTCATATGCAGTTGGTGGGTTTTAATCATTTTTTCATCAGTTTCTAATCTTGTTTGTTCTCTTGCACTCATTTTGAGGATCCTGACCATCCAGCATTCCAGGTGTTAGGCCAGATCTGTGATTGTTTCTTCTAAAACTTCAACCATTTTGTGTAGTTTTATTCTTATTCTAGGATGGTATCCAGTGAAAGTAGCACAGCTTAAATGTATAAGAGAGTATTTCAAGAAATGTGGTGCACACAGAAATTCCAAAGCAAGGGATTACGTGGGACAGATTGCCTCATACTTCATTAGAAAGAGCAGAGGGAAACTGCACAACAGATCAATACAAAAGTGTTATCTTTAGAGCACCAAGGAAGAGTTTAGAGATAGACTACTGGATGGATAAGTAGTTTGAACTGTGCTATGAGGCAAGGGAATAAAAAGGAAATCCATCTGTTTTGTACCATTCCTCCAGTACTGCAGAGTCACAAGGGTGTCAAAATTTGCCAGAAGTGTAAGACAGGAGCTTCTTATAGAAGAATAATGGAGGAGGTATGAGAGAAATCCTGAATTCCTTTCTACACTTCTGTGACAGGGTGTCAATATTGAGATTTAGTTTTTGATTAAATATTTTGTCCTCAGAAGTTGTGAATTCAAGATGTGAATAAATTTTTTTCATCAAAACCAAAGGCAGAACTGATGGGAAAAAAACTCTAATCCATCTCGGAAAAGCCCAAAGCTAAGATAACAATTTGACTTTCCTTGGCTCCACTTCAGACCTTTCATCTAAATTATGTCCAGTGTCAGCATATCTTTTTCTCCTTTCCCATATCTTTTTGGTGTGCATTTATTTACATGTTTAGTTTTAGAAGATTCCTAATGGAACTGACTATAGGCAGGCCAAACTGCAGTGTTTTTCAGAAAATACAGTTCTTGTTTTCCACACTTTGGCATAATGAAACAGGAAGAAAATCTGTCCTAGGTGGAAACATGATAAATTTCTTCTGTAGTTATTATCTATCCTATGAGTTCCTGTTTACTTAAGATTTTTCTTATCTCTGAAGCATCATTTTGGAAGTGCCTGAAGTGCCTCTTTTTTTTTCCCTGCCCTTGACATATCACTGGATTAACACAGTGGTGTTGCCTTGTGTGAAACTGGTTCGAGGCAGGCAGATGACAGTACTCCAGTCCCTTAAATCTGGGGTCAGCAAAATCCATTAAAAATAGTCCAGAATTTATTTTAGATAAGCAAAATTTTTTGACTACTGGAAGTCATAAATCCATGGATCTGGTTTGGGTTTTTTTATTTCACTGGAAAGCATTTATGATTTTTAACTGTCTAGTCTAAAGCAGTTGTCTGCTTCAAGGCAGCTTGAAATTGGGCATATCTACAAATCCTCCTCAGTTCAAGGAAGGAAACCGCTTTGTGTCAAATGTCACATTAATGTGAGTGAAGGAAATCTTTTAGACAAGTTGAAATGTTTCAGAAAACCTCACTTTGCTAGTCAGATCTGAAGAATGGAAATTTACCAAAAAAATGTGAAAAAAAACCAAACAGTCTTCTATGGAAGATATCTGCGTATATTCTGCTTCATAAATAGGACCTTAGTGGAGTTTAAAAACCTCTTTTAAGAAAGGGCTTAAAACCAGCTGTCATTTCACTTTATTAAGCATGCGTCAGCTTAAAAATTACTTTTTAATTTAGTTTAATTTTCTTTGAAATTTGGTTTTTCTATTTCATTTGCATATTACTGAGACTATTCAGATAATTTGGTGTAGGGAATATGAACTCAGTGTCTTCATGGGTGGCAATGTATTGCAGGAATGCAGAAGATCTTTTGGATAAGGTGAAGAAATTATTTGGTGAGCCCAGCAAGAAAAATGAGGATCTCAAAAACGAGGTCCAGGACAAGCTAGCAAACTACCACAGCAAAGTTGATGATGCTCGAGATCTGCTAAGAGAAGCTGCAAGTAAAATTTGGGAGGCTGATCGTTTATCTGCAGTCAACCAAAAAAATATGACCATGCTAGAGGTGAGTGCTGACAAGTTTTATCCTCAATTACTTGGATTCTGATTAAAGATTGAACCTTTACATGATTAAAAATTGAAAGAAAAATATAAGCCAAACAAAAGTATCATTAAAATAGAACTATATCTGATGCAATTTAAAGGGAACATGTTCCTCAGAATGAGGAAGTGCATTGGCTTTTAAAAGTAGAATTACTCCCCAGCTTTATTGAAATAATACCATCTGCTTTGTGGAAAGTACATTGGATTTATTGTTCTGGGGGAAATTAAATTCATCCCAGTATAAATAGTCATGTAAAATTCAAATTGTGTGCTCAAAATTTAAATAGGAGTTCAGGTAAAATCTTTGCTGTCATATATTTGCTTCTAGAAAACTTATACTTTCATCTTCTTCTCCAACCCCTGGGAAGAAGACTGAAGGGGGTATGTGGATATTACAGAGTAATAAATCAAACTCTATCCTTGGTAGTTAGTAGCTGTTATAAATTATCTCACTCACAGAAGAGGGGTCTGCTTGTGATTTAATTTAAATTGCAGAGACTTAAAGAGCATATTATACTGTACATTAACAAGCATTTAACCAAGATATAAAGAGCAGAGTCAACTTCATGAAGATAAATGTTTCAACTCTATTTGTATCTCGGTGAGCTTTCACCTCAAGTACAATATGAGGTTAGAGTTTTGAGACCTCTGTTCTCAGCAGAGATTTCTGGGCTTGACTGAGTTAAGGAAATGCAGTGATCTGACGAATTTAGGCGCTCTCTGTTCTGTGCATTTTCTTCCCAAAGTTAAATGGATTAATTTGGAGAAATTACCTGCCTCAGTTTTTAAAACATTCTCTGTGTCACTGTAGCAGAGCGCCTTTCCAGCAGTCCTGCCCACATGGCTGCCATGGCCTCCTATCAAACTGATCTGTGATACTCAATGGATCTTGCACAGGAAATTGCCAATTCTTTATTCAGAAGTCCATCCTTACCACACAATATGCAGTAGTTTTATTAGCTGGAAAAGCAGGAATCCTTAGGTTACTCCAAACCTTTTTATTTTGCATTCAATAGCTAGGGAAGTACCAGCGGACAGAAGTAGGAAAGCAGCAGAATATTTTTATAAATTTTTCCTTCATAGTCAGAGGTGATTTACAAAATGAGGAACTTACACATCTGGGCAATGATTAGGGTTTATAACTTTTTGATTCATTTTGCAATAGTACTTCAGCCAATTGCCTCTGTTAGAGAGCAACAAAAACCCTGCCGTGTGGGAGGACAATACAAAGCTGGGGATAGGAGGACAAAGGAAAGATATCTTACACGTGCTTTATTGCTGTCACTGTCTCAGCTCTGAGAGCTCAGGGAATTCCAGAAGGGGCATTGTGGCATGGTGACAAAATGCAGTCTTATAGTGAGATGCTGGCATTTGAACTGTTCTAGTAAACAACTCATCTTTTTTGTGTGAACTCATTCAAAGAAAAGGAAGCAAGCTGTAGAAGATGGCAGACAAGATGTTGAGAAGACCCTTCAGGAAGGGAATGATGTCCTTAATGAAGCCAATAAACTTGCAAATGACATCAGCATAGCTGTAGAGGTGAGTATTTTGTCATCTTTACCTGAGAATTAGTACAAGAAAGCATCATTATGGAAGCAAAATAGATAATTAAAGTAACACCTAATTTTTCATTGTGTTTATCAATACTGGAATATTTGACTTGGGATAATTCTTAATTGCTGTATGGCAGAAAAGCTAGTCTGGTATATAAAAATTAATAACTTGGAGTTGTAAGTGATTCGTTGGATTACATATGAGCTAGCTCATAATGTTTGAAGGATTCTGCCATTTATAAATATGGTATTCTGATTGTGGTACTGACTTTATCTTGAGAATTACAGATGCAGCAGACCCATTCACAGTCTGGCTGTGACTTTGTGATAAATCTAGATGTAGATTTATCTGCACAAAAACTCTGTGTGTGTATATCAGAAGGAAACTTCAGAAATAATTTGTTGCCTGTGGCCACAATTTTAAGTCTAGATAGATCAGGGGGAAGATTACACTCTCATTTTGCATAATATTTTTGAAAATTCTTCCTTAAAAGTTTTATCGACAAGAGTTTGAGATCAGTGCCTTAGCTACAAAAAAAAAAAAAAAAAGGTATCTTGAAGTATCATTGGTTCTGGAGATATTTCCAACATGCATTGAATCTTGTCATACTGAATGAAAGAGTGCTCTTTGGAGAAATGGGAAAGGAGACACAGTGAGACGGCTTCTTGGAACAGGAATGGCAGGTCTTCAAAATTACAGTTCTTACTGAGATGCTTTAATAAGCAAAAAGACACTGTGGTCACTCAAAGGGTCCTGAAACATGAAACTTCTGCCATTTATTAGTTATTATTGTGGAGCACAGCAACAATTTAAAATAACTATGCATGTATCTACTTTCAGGAAACAAATCCAAAATAGATTTTATATGCTTTTAAACTGTGCAGTTCCTTAATTGTAAAATAAAGGCTTCTACTGAGCTCCAGAGGCAAGTAACTCTTGGAATATAGTTTATCTCCTCTCTGCTTTCTCGTCCAGACTGTTACTCTTTCTATATTAGTTCCGTGAAGTTTTAAAGCATGGGTAAGTTGAAATAATAGTTGACAAGGAGAGACAAAACACCATTATGTATAAGTAGGGCTACAGAATGCTTGCATTCAGCAATTTAAAGGCTTTTCTTTTGTCATTTTCAGGATGTAGAAGGTGTTGCAGATAAGATACAGCCAATGTCTGATCAGCTGAAAGATAAAATAGATGACTTATCACAAGAAATCCGTGACAGGATGCTTCCAGAAAAGGTGTTGCAAGCTGAGAACCGTGCGGGCCAGCTGAATGAATCATCTGCAGTGCTGGATGGGTAAGGCAGACAGTCACTGGTAGTGCTAAAACCATGAAGCAGGTTTGCAAAATTGCTTCACAGAACTTGAAGGGCATTCCACTTCGACTTTGACATCTGTCACTGGGGGTATACAAATAATGAGTGATCTGTACAAGTGTACAACTATTGAGCTGATCAATTTCTGTGTCTCTTGTAAATGGTTTCGTACATCTTGTGATTCTCATAGGCTGCATGGACAGCAAACAGTGCCCTCAGATGTACTCATAGCACAGTTTAACTTATCATATGCTTACTGCTATGTTGTGAAAAAATAGGAATTTTTCTTAAAGAGCTCACTACATGTTTTCATACTCATTTGTTAAAAATTAGTAGTATTTTCCTTTTTAAGATGACCATTTTGGTAGGAGCCTATTACTGTGATGCTAAATTGTTTACTGTCAGAAATCCCCCATAGTGATGGACAGTAATTCCTCTACTGGTTTCAAAACTCTCCCAAAACAAGTAGGTGTCCTGGACCAAAATGCTTAAACCCAAGTACAGAAACTTTAATTTCTGTTTACCACTATCACGTTCTTAAATATAAGTGAGAATTGCAAGGCCCTTCATTTATATGACCACAGCTCTTTCAGAAGAATGATACTTTATAACTCAGGAAAACTTTATAACTAAAAACTATAAACTCATGATACTTTATAACTCATCATGAAAGTAGTTTCCTGGCAAGAATATAAAGCAAGGGTTTGTTGATTTTCTTGGAACTTTTGGGGAGAAAGAGAGGGACGTCTTTTGTTTTATTGCATTCTCAGCATTTAAGAAAGCAAGCCATAATAGTAAGTGTAATCTGCAATAGTAATACTCAGAATTAGACCATGAATATTCTGCCTGTTGAACCTGTCCCCAGCATAGCTTCAGAGTTTTGTTATTTTATAAAAGCACTGCATGAAAAAAAAGATTTTTTTTTAAACATCTACAATATGCTACTTTTTTGCTGCTTCCATCTTTTAGATCTACCTGAAGACTTGAATATCCCAAAGACTTGTGAGCAGATGCTTAACACAGTTATTTCTTGCCAGCATCTGTAATTTTGAGGAAAAGACAGAAAATTATCTCTGATACTTGTAAAATTACTGGCTTCATTTACAGTGTAGTTACACTGCTCTAGATATCCAGTGTAATACATGTTTTGAGGTGTGCATAGAGTAATGATAGCTGTGGTTTCCTGGGTACAAATGAATTTGAAGGACGCTGTTTCTAAAAATGAGTGACTTTAGTGTCACACCCAACTGCATATAAATATCCAAATACAAGGAAGGAAGGTTGTCATGAAGGAACTAAGAAAGAGGGAAAACATAGACAAAAAAGGATATTGTGCCTCCTAATCAAATGTTGGCAAGACATGTTTTGAGATAGAAGTTTTTAACTATTCAAAATAGACTTTTTTATGGGTGCGTGTATGTGCTTCTGTCTTAGTTGACAGCTTGGTCTTAAGGAGCTTAGGGTAGTGTTCAAAATGTTTTAATAGTGTAACAGTACCATATATAGCTGTATCTGATCCGGACATCAACCTCAGTTTCTCAAAAAAGACAATGAACTGTGCTATATCAAGGACATTAAAAATTATGTCTAAAAGCAGATTGTTCAAAGTTAAAATTTCTGATGTGGTCAGATGGATACATAACTTCAAAGGACAAAGAAATACCATGGTGCTGTGTAGTCCTGCATCAGGATAAAGCTGTTTACTTCATGCACTGACAATAAATAGTTATACTTTATGGGCATATACAGTCTCTATCCGTTTGAGGAATTAAAAAGTGTATCTATCTTCACAACTGGCACTTGAGTGTCTTTCAGATAATACTAATTTTGGTGTAGATTATTGTTTCTTCTTCCAGGAGAAATAGAGGGAGAGCTCTGTCTCTCCAATCACTCTCTAAGGATTCAAATAACATATTGATTGACAGTGAGGATGTTCTCTTGAGTGTTGGAACATGGAACCATTTGTGAATTTAACCTAGAAAAAATTGTTATTTCTGCTATGTACAAGGAAGCATTAGTATAGGCTTCTCCGCTATGGCTAATTGCCTGCTCATGAATAAATGCCAGTGGTATTTGGCAAATTCAGGGGTTTCTTTTCCTAACCAGAAAGGATTTGAACCATGTTTCTAAGAAGTACTTGAGTTACTTGCTAGGTAACTGTTCTGGGCTACACGTTTGTCTAACAGAGCATCACAGAAACTTAGAGTAGCCTGGTGAGCTCCAGCTGTAGTTGAGGAAGGAGATACGCTTTTCCAGGAGTGATGCAGGGGCAGCTCAGTCATGCAGTTTCTGTGGCAACCTAAAAGGAATCTCTGTCCCTCTATTAACTATATGTTGAGTCCAGGGACTATACTTTCTGTCCACTTTGTCTTTCCTGTGGCATTTTGTAGAAATCAGTAAGTAATTGATGCGAGGATCAGAGCCCAGCTGTCACAGTTCTCCAGAGAATAGATAAATTACCAGGATGAATTTTCCTTTCTTCCACACACACTGTCTCAATGATTATTTTACATGAGCTGGAACGGGTCCAACAGGAGTAATCCCTGTCTCTCTTATATCGCCATACACCTGGATGGCTAAAGAATTTCCCAGAGAGGCAAAAATCCAAGTTCAGATCCATTCTTATCCAGTTCAAGTGGGGATTTTAGCCCATTTACACTTTATTCAGTAAATTCAACATAGGCATTGGTCATAATGACTATTGAGATAGTTGTCTTCAGGTTCATTCTGTAGGTGCAGTAATTCTTTGTAGAAAATATTTGAATATATCATACGGAGAGAGTGCAAGAAAAGTTATTTCCGCAGCCTGCTGACTAGAAATTCCCCTAGGAAGGAGGTTAGCTGAGCTCTGTCACTGCACCAGCAAATAGTGGCTGTTTATAATTATCTTTTCATCTATTTATAGCTATCAGAATGAAGTATTTCATGTAAATTGAACATCACATTCAATATGAAGCATTACCTGCTTATGTTTTTCATTTTCGTCAGCGAAGTTAACACTTAGGATTTGGTTTAGACTGTGAGATCTCCTTCAGAACTCTCAATTCTGTGTTTTGCAGCCAGACCAAGAAATTAGTTGTTCAGAGATTCTACTTTAGAATATGTCTGTGGTGACCCTTCATGTTCATACAGTGCAAATTTCATCAAGCTGCCTCGCTCAGCACATAGCCTAGAAACACACATTATGAATATGTGACTTGTATTAGAGCATGAAGCACAGTGCTATCTTTCCTCAGTGTCTGATCTATTTTTATCTCACAGAACCTCCTCTTAGTGAACATTGTTCTTTATGTCTGTCTGCACAGATAAAATGTGAATGCCGTTAAACACACGATGCCAGAACTCCTGAAATCTCAAGTGTAGCATTGCTCTCTAAAGAAACACCTTAGAAATAAGGCCATTGGGTTTGAAAAAGTAGGATACTCTGTTCTGCTGAGCCCTGATAGCAGGTTTAATGGTGTGTTTACTTTTCCCATCCCAACAGAATCCTAACTGAAGCCAAGAACCTTTCTTTCAATGCCACACGTGCTTTCAATGCTTATACTAACATCAAGGATTACACAGATGAAGCTGAAAGAGTTGCCAAGGAAGCCAAGGCTCTTGCAAATGAAGCTATGCAAGCGGTAAGGAAAATTAGTAAATTGAGGAGAAGGTTTCGATTTTCTGTGGAACGTGCTACACCTTATCTCAGATCCATGTTTTTCCATCTTAAAACTTTGTGTGAAGACCTTTGCCATCGAACATTCTTGTGTTGTGATCAGAAAGCTATGCCCTTGTCAGAGCTACGTGTACCGTCACAGAACATCCCTGTTTGTTCCTAACTAACGATCCTTACTTTTCTTCCCCATTGTATTTACTATCCTTCCCCCCTCTGTCTTCCACCTTTTGGTGTCTGTGTATGGCTCAAGCCAGCAGCTTTGAGTCAGGAGTGTAGGCCATTTGATATTCAATAGTGCTAGTTTAGATGTGGGCAATACATTCATTAAATTTAAAGAACTCTGTACCTCTAGTACAACTCTCCTAGTTCCATGAAAATGCTTGGAGGCACTTCTCTGCACATCAGATGAACTGCATACACCTGGCCAGAATTCTAGAAATGGAGAATGTAGGAGGGGAGTGGAAAATTTTATTCACTTTGTGAAGTCTACCAGTTTTTGCAGAGAAATCTTATTCTCACTATGAGGTAGCACATGCAAATTTTCAGAGAAAATGAAGGGAACTTTTAAAAATAGGATAGTAAGGTAAAGTCAGCTCTCCAGCCTGAGTCTTAATGAGGATCTGGGCTCCTCGATGCATATACTGTGAGCAGAAAACATTCTGACCATAGCCAAAATTATCTTTTATCAAATATCAAAGGAGTTAATGGCTAATTTGTGGGAGTCAGTCAGAGATCCACAGACATACACTTCACAAGCACACAGAAACATGAAGCAGTGACAGTATAAGGAGATTGCTAGAACCTATATTTGATGTAGAAACATATAGATGAACAGAAACAACTTGTAGTTACAGCACTTGTACATGAATAAAGGTAGCTTGCAGAGAGCTACTTCAGTCAAATGGATTATGAGAACAGCAAAATCAATCACATGCTGTAAAGGTCTGTATTCATCAGAGGGATAAAGTGATCTAGCCACTGCACAAAAATTTTAATATTTTTAGGCTCTTTACATTTTCAGTGTTTTTTCAAATAACACTAACTACTGTATTTCTCTCTTAATGAAGAAGATTCACCTCACACATTAGTATGTGCTAGTTCTCTGTAAATAGTTCTTTGTTTCACCAGAATACATAATTACACCGCAGAAGTAAATTAGGGCCTGGCCCTTTTATTCTTTTCCTTCTCATTAAGATTTAATACATGCTGTCTTTTTCTCCTTTGACAATTTGGAATGAGTGAGACAGACAGCTGTTTCAGGGATTGAAAAGGGGAAAAAAAAGACACATAGAGCAGTACAGAAACAAAGCTAGCAATTACAGGTTGGTGACAAAAGTGTATATATCACTGGGTGATTATAGCATGGAGAGAAAGGGGATTGATAATTTAAGTGATGGAGGTCGAGATGGACAACATGATGTAAATAGAAGCAAGTGAGTAGCAAGGGAAGAGATGAAAATATTAAGGTGATGTTTTCAGCATCTCCATTGCATGTATTCATTAGAGGGAGTTTGTTTTTTTTATGAGCAGTATATTTGAAATGGGTATCTAGTTGATGAGGAAGAAAATTGAGGCAGCTGATGCCTTTTAAATGTAATTGACTTGATATAGAGGTCATCAGTGGTTTACCGTCAAATTGCTGCAGAGCAATAGATTTAGCTGTTACTTTTTAAATGATCATGGGAGGGTTTTGAGCCAGATTTAAAAACATGTCACTTGTGAACTACAGTCATCACTTCTTTATTCTATTTCCTTGTTTTTATTTAAAGACTGTTGAATGTTTGCTCATCCTAGGTGAAGAGTTTAACTGGTAACTAGGTAAATCAGGGTCTCACTTTCTGGAGGTCCCAAGGAGCTTTTAGCTGAGCTTCAACACAAGACCAGGAATGGAGCCTCAGTCAGGGCTGTCTGGAGCACAGTGATTCAGAAGACAGCATTTGTGAATTTAAGCCCCCTCATACTGATGAGCCCCTAGAAACTGTGTCCCCAGCTTTCTGAGAAGGTGCTGTGGGGACCCTGTGTAGAAGACGGAAATCATGTCTTTCCCCACCTTTTTGAAAGATGGAGCCATATTCTGTTCTGTATGAGAGCTGTTGTGGATGCCTGTCTTCTGTAAAAGACTCCAAGTTCCAGCTGCTAGCAGATAATGGAGAAAAGTGCTGTAGCTCACATGCATCCCTGATCCTCACCTTTCTCATTCACCAGGTATAATGTTGGGGCAGGGGGACGAAGGTTTCCCAGCAGAAACGAGCTGGTGTATGAACTAGAGACGGGGTTTTGGTTTTAGGTTCTATCCTGTATGTCCCTGGATCAAATGATTTACAAGAACCTTAGTGATATCTCAGGGGTTTTTTGGTTTGTAATGGGAAAATGACTTCATTTTCAAATCAAGCTAATGTTGCTAAAAGCATGAATGAAAAGATGCTCAAAATCCATCGTGGTTACAGGAAGCCTGATAAATGACTGGAAAAAAATGTATTAAAAATATGACAGAAAAATTCCTCCTGAGCTTTTTATGATGGATTTGCTCTTCCCTTTGAAAGCAAAATAAATTCATCACAAATGAGAAATCTTTAGCATTCAGGCAGTTTCAGCATTCCATTACTTAACTAGGGCAGTCACTGACTAGAAAGGAGTCACGTTAACAGATGCTGCTCGCATCTCACGGATCGGAATCATAGTTTTACAGGATATCTTGAAAAAGTGTGATTATTCTTAGGCTTTTTAGACAGGACTTACAGGCTAGTGACTGGAAGAACAGGGGACACATCGAGTGTTTAGGGTCCTGCTTCCTTCTTTGATTTTGAGTTTCTTTGTAGGTGTTACCCCAGCAGTTCTGTTGGGTGTCTAGATTTTTTTACATAATGGCATAAAGCTGCCTAGACATCCTTGTGAGGATGTCCTGAGGTGCAAATCATCCATAACATTTTTGGTATCTGTCTTCAGGACTGGTAGAAATGAGAGTAACCCTACCTCTTGCATAGGTGAGAGCTTCACAATATAAGTGTATGTGAAAATAAAATAATTTAAGAATAAGGCAGAACTATTTTTAACTGATTTGAATTAGCACTTAGGCCTATAAAACCTTGTACCTGTGTAAGTTCATGTGATCCTCAAAACTGCCCCAGTGCATTGATGCCTCTGAACCATGGTTGAGACAGCACTGTTTGGGTATATAACATGGTCCCACTTCTGCCACAAAGTGCAGCAGGGATTCAAACTGCACTGGGTTTGCGTGGGGAGGGTAGGAGCCATGAAGAAAGGCACAGGGAGAGGAAGGTACTATCTGCAGATTAGGGACATTTTGGAAGAGGCAGAATTAGAACAAATTAGATTCCAGAGACCCTGCAATTTTCAAATTTCTTTTTAATCACAATATTTTTTTCTTTTTTATTCTTTTTTTTTTATAGTATTTGTCCGAATGTAGAAAATAACATCAAAGACTGTTGGCTGTAAATCCTACTAAATCATGAAGTGGTTCACCGTGACTCAGGCTTGCCACAAGCATGCAAACTCACCTTACACAAAGTCATAAAATGTTTGGATTTTGATTACTGACTGCTTCATAACTTGACTTCTCATGAATCACAAGAAAAACTAGTAAATAAAGAACATTTTCTATCAGATGTCTTGATTAATTTTCATTTTCAGAATTGTTTTTAAAAAATTTAACATAAACCTTTTAATCAGTACATGTTTATTTCTCTCTGAAAAGGCTTTTCTAGTGTTAACTATATGCTGAAATCTGTTTCTGACTAATTGTCAGCACATGCCCAATTACTGTCCCTGATTTGATGAACTTTTTTGGTTTTGCATTGTAAATCTGGCCTTCCGACTTCATTTTATTGGCTATGAGCTGCTCCAACAGCCAGTCAACCATGCCTATTCATATAATAATAATAATAATAATAATAATAATAATAATCCTTATTTTTGAAGTCTGTGGTCACAGAGTGGTCATACCCTGGGTTCTGTTGCTAGTGGGAAAATAAATTTAAAAGTATTATCTGATTTGACAGGTTCATCTGTCACAAAATCTGTCCAAATGTCCTTCCTTCAGGAGCAGTCTTTTGCTTCACTGGGTAGTTTTTTGGATTTTTTCCTGGGGTTTTATATATTTTTCTGTTACCAGTGCTACTTGTTATTATGTGGTAGAGAAAATCTGTAAGAAACTAATTTTGTTCATCTGTTAAACGCATATGTTTCTGTGGTTGTTGAAAGGAATGTGTACACAGCTTAGAATTTCAGGTGAGCTTGGAAAATGGCAGTGATGTATGCCTTGGTTATTAAAATCACATAAAAGCTTACATTTATATCCCATCTGAATACAAGGAATCTTTAATAGCTATATGCCTGTGACATGGCAACATATATACCATGAGATATCCCATAACAAAAAAGTTGGTTCTGAATTTTGAAAGTATCCAAAGCATTCTCTAAGGTTTTTAGAAGAAAAAGAAGTGGCAAGTTCACTATATGTTTTTTACAGCGTCATTGAAAAACATCAGAGCTTCAGCAGTATGCGAAATGTCACCTCTGGACTTGCTCATTATATAAATAATGAATAACAATAATAATTGTGTCATTTAATTGACACACAGTTAATTTTTGAGTATATGTATCTGCCCTGGAAAATGAAAAGTAGCTGCTTCTTAATTACATACCAGTTATGAGGCTACGACCCATGACTAATATAGAATGTTATCTGGCTGTCAGGAGTATTCTCAAAGAAATGTATTCAGTATGATGTGTGACCTGAGTTCAGTCTTACAAACTGAACACTAAGTGGTTCAGAACCTGGAGCATTTCCTACCAACTGAAAACACTAATCTAATTTAGAAAAATCATTCCATCTATTGATCAGTCTCTGCACTGAAGGTAGAGATGGATGTTTTTCAGAAGAAAGATCTTTAAGTAGCATGGTATGATGAAGGATGGTTACTTAGTAATAAAAATCTTTGAGATTAACTGCAGTTTGCCCTTCCCTTAATAGTCTGTTTCTTATTTCTTTACTCACCTAGCGATTATAATTCTTTAATTTAACCACAGATGAATCTCAGTTATTAGAGTCATCAGATCCAGTCTGGCCTCTAAAGTTTCTGTAGCTGCAGTTAGAGAGAAATACTGTATTGCATGGTGTTCTGTCCATAGCTGGAAGGATAAATACATATTTAAGTTGCAATATGTTTTGTTGGTTGGTTTTGGACATTTTTGCTCTTAGAGTCATACCCATTTCTTTAATACTGTAAACGTTGTCTTTCTTTATTGAAGTCATCTTTGGTATTCCAAAGGGGATCTGGCTTCCCATAAAAAAAAAAAAATTAGAGAATTTTTTATTTTGGTTCTTTTAGACCAGTATATATAATGGCAATGGGATGTGATTCAGAGCCCACTGATGTGCACTTAAAATTTACATGACTGTTCACTTGGATCATGATCACATGTCTTTTATGACCTCAGACTTTCCTGTATGTTTGACACCGCTTGTTTGTCTACAGACGTCTGGTCCTCAAGGATCATTGAAGGATGGTGCCAGGAGCTCTCTTCAGAAAAGCTTCCGGGTCCTTAATGAAGCCAAGATGTTAGAAAATGACGTTAAAGGTATGTGCAGTATATGGCATTCAGACCCACTAAACAGAGGAAAAAAAAAACATTGTGAGACTCCTATGCTTCTGGTATGACGAAGCCGTATCAGTAGGAAAAAAGTGTAATTCATTACCTGATTTGAAATCGAACAATGTATCAATGAAGAAGACTCTCCTGTTTTGTGTCCAGGCATTATGCAGGAATTCTTGTCCCCTCTATCCTTTTCTTGGACAAGAAGGCTGAGGAGGAGGGAGCTTAGGTCTTCTCTTGCTAACTACAATAAGGGCAAGAGTAAATGGGGGGAAGAGAGGGATGGAAATACTGATTCTGATTTGCTCTAGCAGAAAACAAGTATGAAATTGAACCCAATATTAAATTTTTATTCTTGTCAATACAAAGCAGGTTTTGCAATGCTAGCCAGAGATACCACATCTCTTGAGGATATCTAAGGGGTTTTGCATGAAAGTGGAAGCATGAGGAGGTCAAATGAAGCTGTTTGCCAAACAGAGTAATCGGCAAGAATTGTTAAGCATCTCCTTAAAAAAGAAAAAAAATACAAAATTGTGTCTGTAGAGAAAAGATTTCATACACACAAGAAGATATCTATGTTCCTGAAGCATCAATACATGTCTGAATGCAGGTAAATGCAGGTTAAGTCATAAGATTTGTAGATTCCAAACCAAATACTTTGGTTTCCTAGTGAAAAATAAAACATCTTTAATTTCTCTTCACCATTTTCCACTGGGGAAAAAAAATATAAGGCTTTGAGCCATGGTGTTCAGTGAGATGTAAAAGCTGGTAATTCAGGTCAGACTGTGTGTAGAATGTCCTTAGTATTTTCTCATCAGTAAATGGGAGTACTCTTGATGAATGCCATAGTGTGAGAAGGTAGGACAGTAGTCAGTAGTGACACAGGTGTGATGTCTTACACGAATAATCAGCTGCAGAAATGCAGAATGGTGAGCAATAGTCTGAGTAGCACTTCTGTAAAACAAGACGAAAGAGATGCATGGATCATGTGTTGGGTAGAGGTGGTAAAGGCAGATGTCACAGAGGAGTGCATGAATAAGTGCACACTTTCCAAAACACATGAAACAATTCTTCCACTCTCTTCAGGGTTTCTAGTGCTTTAGCTGAGATACTGGCTACAGTCTTGGGCACTGAACTTCATGAGGGCTGAGGTGGTTTGCAGAGTCCTGAAAACATCATGAAGACTAATTGGTGGTCTAGCAGAGGAGAGATGAGGAGAAAGATTGAAATAATGTAGATTTAGCATGTGGATAGAGAAAAAATCAAGAGGATTTAATATTCTTCCGTATGTCAAGGTTTCTCCAAAGAAGACGGGACTAACATATCTCAAATGCACTGATACCGGTCACATATTAGGAAAATCCTCATTATAATTAAAATACAGGAGTGCTGTATTTGATTGCTGAGAAGATCAGGGAGACAATGACCTTTGAAAATCTTTGAAAACAACTTAGATGAACATCAGGAGGAATGGCTGTTGGCCAGAAGGAGAAAAATTCTCTTTGGACAAATACTTCTTCAGAGCCTATGATTAAATAATCTTCTGACATTGCAACAAAAATCAGTTTATTTCTTGAGTCTTTATCCAGACAGATTGTTTTATAGGTCCTGTAAGAAAATACTTATTGCAACACTAATGAAGCATCTGTACTCAATACTTCTTTCTCCACAGCACTCTTAGGAAGGAATTGAAAAAATAATTAATTTCTACTAAACCAGAGGGGAAATAAGTATGATACAATTATCCACTTTTGAGTAGACCAACGCTAAGTTTCACACATCTGCTTTTGTGAAAAATGTTAAATATTACTGCTCTAATTACTTTGTTTTTACATATAACAAAGAAAGCAATTCAGGAGCATAGAGTGTTTGTGCCACTGATATAGTAACATCTGAGAGGAGGATCGGTTAACTGAGTCCTCAGTACAACTCTTTGAAAGTCTTCCATCTGAATAGTAATTCCAGAAAGAATAAGTTCAAGTTGATAATTTTGTGGTTTATTTCAAGTTAGTGCACTGTAATCCCCTCCTTTTAGTAATTGGGAAGCTTATGTCCAGTCACTGTAGTTTTTGAAAAATTCTTTCATACTAAATGCATTATAACTTATTGAACTGGCTGAAGCTATAAGAGGGTTAACCTGGAGTTAACCACAAGGATGGAAGAAGCATAGCACTTGAAAACTGGTGTGAGAAAACACATTTAGGACTTGGAAGAAGTAAAAACAAGGGGGGGAAAATATCTATGATACGATCATTGGTTCTGAAAATCAAGCTGTGTTTTTTGGGGGGGGTGGGTTGGGGTTTTTTGTTTTGTGCATCAGAACTAGAAAAATTGCACATAGTAAATATTCGAGGCTGAGTTTTAAACTTGTCACAGAGATGATGCACGAAGTTTCCCCATCCTGCTAGCTTAGTTAAAATACTTTTTATTAGAAACAAGACAGGTTTTCATAATAGAGCCCTGTCTTCCATGTTTTTGCGTACAAAATTCTCTTTGGCCTCCTGGGAGATACATTAAGAAGAGCATACAGCATAAATCAGCTGATCCATACAGCTTAGTCATCTTTTGGCTATTACTACACTTTAATTTCGTTTTGGCAGCTCTAGCATTTCCAGCTGCAGAACTAGTTAACAAGTAAACATAATGTTTAATAAGGTCATAAAGCATAATGTTTCATAAGGTCATTAATTGCATTTCACTGTCATACACTGTTTGAAACTGAAAAACATCATTACTTTCTTGTAGCTGAACTGAGGGAAAGAAATGTGTCTGAGTTACTAGTAAATCTTGGATGTATATTTAGGGTCTTCTTTATTGCAACTCTCTACTGCCAGATTCAGTACAGATTTAGGGCTGGAGGAACAAATTTCAGGAAATATGTTATAGAAAATCACAAGACTATGAGAAGAGGCCAGTGTGCAATTTCAGTAGCATGGCCAAAGAAGAAAAAAACAGTCATGCTTTCTGGAATGCAAACTGCTACAGTTTGCCATGGCTGGTGCATAAGAAATACTAAAATGGCTGTGCTGCCTCTCCCCTGCCACAGCATTCCAGTGAGCAGACTGGACACCTCAGAGTGGAGTCCATGGCTCTCTGTGCCCCCCAGGCAGGTGTAATGGAGTAAAGCACAGTGCCCTGTTTTCAACGAAATAGTACCTCTACGAGGATGGATGTGAATTCCGTGTGTCCACAAGACTGTTCAATTTAACCCTGAAACAAGATATATTACAACCATTACTGCAGAAAATTTTGAAAAAAAAGTAAGTTATTTTCCCATTGTACCAGTAACAATCTAAGTTGATAACAGTTCCATAATTCAGAGGCAAATGTCCAAAGAGCCCAAAGATTCATAAAGCAAACTTAATGCAAGCAGGCAGCAGTACTTAAAATGCAGGTATTAGATCTTTGTCTATGTTTTTGCCCCAAACTGAAGGGTAATGAGATGGAGCTTTCATAATGTTCTCCAATAGATCTAAAAGTGCTTCATAAAGACAAACATTCTGAACTTGAACAGTATGCCTTTTTACATCTAATAAAACATGTCCATGCTCCACAGCTTGACCCGTGGAGATCAGTTAACATTGTGCCCAGAATGCCGATGTGTAAGACGAAAACGCAATGACGGATTTCTATTCCCCACTCTGCTTTTGCACCAAAGTGGTGATATTATTAGTACTGTGAATAACGTAGAACATATGTTATTAGTATTATGAACATAATCCCTTCTGGATGTCTTGATTCTCCCACGACAGAAAGTGAGAGTTCGGTGTCAAACTAATAGAAAGATACTTTCTTAGAATCCTTAAAAAGCCACCCTTTCAGAGTCTCAGCTGGAAGTGCAGGATGGCTAATGGGCACTCTATAAAGATCTGGCAGACAGAAGTAATCACTAGCTTAAAATTTCTCTGTCTGCAGTACAGGAACTCCATTAGTTAAAATAATGAAGACCCATAAGCCACTCAACTAATATACACTCCAAAAATCCAGCCTGGGCTGTGATAGAGATGGGAGTGTTTTCTTCCTATATGATGACATTCCCCTGATTTGTAGCCAATTACCTGAGTTATAAAATGGCTGTTAATCATGAAAATGTTTTATATTACCACCGAAGACTGCTGAAACAGTCCTTACAAAGCAAAGGTTCTGACAAAAGCTATTAAAAAGGAGATTTAGTAATTTCTCTCTCTATGGGGCTAGGAGTTAGAACGAATAACCCTGGTGGGAGAAGCAAAATCTGTATGTAGCACTGTGGCTAAGAAGGAATTTTGAAATTTGGGCTACCAGTGAGTAAATGCTGCTGCCTGCTAGCTTCATTTTCTCTACGCCTTGAGGGACTTTTCAGTTTGCCAGGAGCAATTTTTCTTCCTTAAAATTTTGAGTTTACAGTTTTAAAAATATATTTAGCCCCGTGCCTATTTGAGACTGTATACAGACTTTGTCAAAACTGATCAATGAAAAGTGAAAATAAGATGCATAAACTCCTCTTCAGCTGGAGACTGCTGTCAGGTGGCTACTGAAATTCTGCTCATGTAATTTCTTTTGCTTAAGAATTGACAACTTGAGGGGGACGTGTCTTGTCTGACAACACGTGAATATTTTTAGCTGAAGTATTTTTCAGCTGATAGGCAACGTATCCAGCTGATAGAGCCCTTGTTTGTGTATTTTCCTCTGCATTGTCTTTCTGCTGACCTGGCATATTGCATTCACCAGGTTATTGCAGTCAGGGCTGAAAGTACTCTTTTTAAAAAGTTAAACTTAATTAGCTGCATTTCTCTAGTTACATCTCTTTCTCCTGTTTGTTCTTAATGCCAGTTTCTAAGTCTTGCTTGGTTTAGGGAAAAAAATTCGGCTTGTGACCCATGTTCCTCTTTATAGGATGAGACTGTGGGAAGCAAGAATGCTATTTGGAAGAAGTAATATGAAGATAACAGAAAGGGATGTAACTGTCAGTTCATTTCTGCAGTTTCCAGTCAATAAAAACAGATGCATTTGTTGGTCCTTGATAGATTTCCAGCTTGAGTCTGATTTCGGGATACATGCATTTGGTAGCATAGCCTTAATGATGTTTTCTTGGACAGTTTCATGTGGAAAAACTGCTTTTATCCATACTGTCAGAAGATACCTGTTTCCACTGTGTTCCTCTATATATGTGTTCCACCATGGTGGTGGCACATCATCAGCAATTAACCAGTGTCACCTATGTATGTGATCTGCAGAGACTTGTAAAACCGTGTGTCTCTTGTAAGAGTAAATCACTCCATATAAACAGTAAGTAACTAAACCCTTAAGTTCGTCTTAGGATGAAATATATGCACACAGGGTTGTTTGTGTTTTTTCATTTGACTCACTTCAGTTTATTCACTCAGGGGAAGAAGGGATGATGCTTTACCCTGTAGTGCTCTGTTTCATATAAACAGAAATTGAAAATCTTTGTTCATGTTAACCAAGCCAGCAAACCTAAAGGCTGACGCATGCAAAGTCCTTCAGGTTCCTGCTTACTCTTTAGAGCTTAGTTTCAGCAATGCATGACTAGTTTTGCTGATTTGAACAACAAACAGTGCATTTATTGGCATCTTGTGCCATCTCTGTGCAGAGCTAATCAAGTGGAAACAGGACTGAGATAAATTTCTCATGATACTCCTCAATCTACGCTTTAATGAGAGTTGAAAGTGCCTGGCATCTTTCAGTGCAGACCTACTAACCTCTTCCAAGTCAGACAGGCTCTGTAGTTTGGAAAAACTTAGACTGTAGCTGCCTGTATTTTGACTAACTTCGGTGCTTAGCTGGAGGATCTTGGGCCTTCAAATCCTTGCCCCAGCTTTTTTCATAAATGCTAATAATTAAAGGTTGTGGAAAAGGTGACATGAAGTCAGTTCACTTTGTGATTCATGCAACAAATTAGTCCTGTGTTTAATGCAGAGGCCATCTGGATTACAAGATAAGAAGTTAATTCAAAATAAAACTTAGTATCTCCATGAAAAATGAACAATTTCTTTGAAAAGCTGACATGGGACATAGTCTCTCCTCACTTCTCATTGTGTAAGAGCCTCCCTAGGTGCACTTATTTATGGCTTTATTATTGTAACCAAAAAAAAAACCACTCACACAGTAAAAATGTGTCTTTGAATTAAAAGAAAAACTATTAAACAGGTAGAGTCTCAATATTCAATTTCAAGACTTGTAGGGAAACTTCCCTTGTTGAATTCCATAAAAGCCAGTTTGCTGCTATGGTTACAAAGCTGAAAACAGAAGTCTGGAAACATGATTCTTCAGGAATATAACTGGGGGATAATTAGCATGTTGGATATGGCAGAGTAGAGAGGGGGAAAAGAGATAATTTAAAAGTATGCTACAAAGTTAGAACACCACCACCATAAATGAGTCAAACTTCTCAGAAATATTGACACACTTTATAAACACTAGCATCCCACTAGAGACACCAAGAAATTATCAGGCAGACCATAATTTCAGAATTAAATGGTGGAAATTAAAGCAGTTTTGTCGGTATTATTACTTAACAAGAAAAGAACTCAGATAAAATCTCGGGGCATACAAGACCAGAATCTCATGAGTTCATCCTGGTTTAACAATATCACATTGCCAGTAGCCTCATTCAGCAGTGGGGACAAAAGCTGTCATTCAAAAATAAAGCTGTTTTATGGGTAAGAGTGATCATATAATATATGCAATTGTTCCAAACTTTATTCTAGTGATAACTTTGCCTCTCACAGTTCACACAAATGTCCTGTTCTTCTGCAGAACATTTTGCAGGAGTGAAGGCTTATCTCCGGGCACTCCTGCAGTCCTGTGTGTTGCTCTAATTTTAATAAAGCGAACAGATTTCTTCCTCAATGACATTTCAAAAGGTCTAACAACAAAAGTATAGTTCTCATTTAAATTCCATGTGCTGTTTCAGCCTTGCTATAGCCTTGGAAAATTTAATTAATAATTTCTTGTAGGCAATATAAATTTTGTTTGATTTTTCTCTTTACAAATTGCTTCTTGCACATCTAATTTTAAGAAACCATACTTTTTTAGAATTTGTGATATGTGAACCACATAGGTGTTTCTTTTCAATAACCTGTCACATACTTGAAGGTCACAGTCATAGCTTGTATCCTGAACTCCTTTCCTACAAATTATTCTTCTCTTCCTGCTATCAAGCTCAGTGAGTTGAACTAGTTTCCCAGTAGGATATGCCTTTAAGGTAAGAAATTACCAGCTGTCTGTTCCAAAGAGCTTCATATTGATACAGAGAAATGATGAAAAACGCCCACTACAATAGTAGTTTAAGCACTAACTACATTTTTTCGTGTCAAACTTTACTTCTGAATTTTGGGATAATGTCTGTTTCAATAGCCATAAAGCTTAGCTGGAATCTCAGTTTTGAGATTGCTGCATTGCTCTGATGGATACAGTTCAAAAGACCCTGTGTAATTTTTATGCAAAGTAAATGCTGAAAAATAGGAACTTACTTGTTAGTGAGGACATCAGTTTCAACTGTAATGTACCAAATACGACACACCTGTGCCTTTGATTTGTACTTGTCCTTTGATTTGAACAAATTCTTAACTATGAATGTTTTTTACTAGATGGGGGTTTCCCCAAAGAAGTTGGAATGTTTGTGTCGTAGTAACCTGTTGTTAGTGTATTCATCTCATATTGGTGATTAGTGAGCTTGTGTTTTCCTTGGATGTTAGGTCAGCATCTTTGAGAAAATCCAAGAGAACTAGGCTCTGGCCACTCTAATTGCAATAGCAAGCTGGCCTAATTGGTCTTGTCTCTTTCACGCCACATTCAACTCATTCAGCTCAGGCAACCACCTTAAGAAGAATGACAGTAGCTTAATCTAGGAATCAAAACTGTGACTAACATCACAGTTGTTGAATCTATCAGTGGGTCATTGTGTGAATGTGCCTAAAACGTAACATCATAACTACAAGTTCTTTCCTCTGCACACCTTTGAAAAACCCATGATAAATATACAACAGTACAAGGAACTCATGTATTTAGATACTATGGAAGTAGGGAACTTAAAGAAACCGGAGAAGATGATCAGCGAACCCCACAGTGAATTCTGCTGGAATTCCTTATGTACACAATTTGATATCTTAATGAAAAATGGCTTGCTTGTTATTATGCACTTTCAATTACGTGCAAAGAAAGGATAATGAAAACAAAAAGTTGAAGCTTTTGTATCATATGCACTTTTTACAGAAAACGGTGATAATCTGAACAGCACGCAGAACAGGCTGAAAGATGCTGATGAGAAGAATTCCATTCTCCTGAGAGCTTTGAATGAAACCTTAGGAAAGCTGTCAGCCATTCCTAATGGTAAGTTGGAAAAGTGTTGCAACGTTTGACTCAGTCCTGCTCTTTAATTTCTTTTTCCATCACTTAACATTTGTCTCATCAATCTTTGCCTGTGTCCACACTGGGTCCACTTTGACCATTGGGTGTTATAAGATGAAGATGAGTAACGTGAGAGAGAAAATTCAGCTGAAAACAGTTACATGGTATCAGTTAGAATTTTGGGATGGTAAAAGGTATCATGCTTCTGCAGTTTGCAGAAGGTTTCTGAAAAAAAACCTTTTAATATCAGAAATTATGATGCACTCTGAGACAAATAGTCTTTTGTTTATATGTAGAAAGTCTTTTTGAAGCTATTGTTTAATGAAACACTGTAATTTCACCAGTGTAATTTAACCCAAGAAGAATAAGACTTACTGACTTTACAGAAAATGCAGGGTGAAATTTGCTGGGTTTTGTCTCACCTTTCTACTCCACTCTTAACATTTCCAGCCACTGTTTGGTGTTGTACATCTTTTTTAGCCTGTAAATTACTTAGAACTGGAACAGGTTCTCCTCAATGGACTCTGAAGTGCTGTGCTCTTGTGACCCACCCCTGAAGGTGAGGGGGACTGAGGTTCTTGTTAATAGATCCCTTGGGGCAGATTAGACTGAAATGACACTGAATGACCAGTGTTGATAGATAGCTAGCTAGATAGATAGATGGATGTATATGTACATGTATATATACTTTTATATATGGCAGGTTATTTGTAGAACAATTTGATTGCAATGGAAAGGGGCTATGTAGCCATTTTGGTTATTAACTATAGAAATTTAATAATATGAAAGTATAAAAGTATCACTTAAGAAAAGAAAGGAGAGGAGAGGTTAGTGGAGGGGAAAGATACCACCACATGTGGATCCATCAACAAGACTTGGTTGTTGCAATTTAAATGTGCCTTGGTCGAAGCGATGGTCACAGTCTTGATCCATCCAGGGTGGGGGAAACCCCACACAACATAAAGTTCAGTGGGTTAAGGTACCTCTCCTGGAGGTACCTGCATGATGCAACGCTGTGGATCATGTGTTGTCCTCTGGTGGAAGGCCCCAGAAATGAGTCTGGGGTTTTTGATGGTTTATGACCCCTTCTAAGACATGACAGCTGTTTCTCCCGCCAGTGTAGTTGGGCCAGTTGTGCCTTCTCAGAAGGGAAGAACACATTCAGGCCTGTGTGTGGATGTCCCCATACATCCCCCGCGGGCAGGTGAGTTATACACCCAGCTAGTTGTGTAAGGGAGGATATTGGCATGATAAAAAGCATTATCCCAGCTCCGAAGGATTTGCTTCTTATCGGCCTTTTTCCTTATCTGGCTCAAAAACCATCTTACTAAACAAAGGTCACTTTGTTTGGGTCATCCTGCAGTGTTGATGGGTGAGACACCTGGGCTGTTCTTACGCAAATCAGAGGTTTCATCACCACACACTCAAAAACTCTGCTCCTCCCCTTAGTTTTGGGAGCATGTTTCAGCATAACAACTTGCTGCTTTTGCCAATGGACCATTGCTTGAGTCATTAACCTCTAACATTTCAGTCTCACATATGCATATTTGTCATTGTGTACAGATTTTTTTTTTAATGTAATACTCATTAAAATCCCAAAGTCCCAGAATGTTAGCTACATTGCATTGTGATAGGAGGGGGCAGGGAGTTTCATTATAATGGGTAGTGAAAAATAAAATGAATGTTTTAAAAAATAAAATGTTTTAAATCAATGTATTTTGCTATGGATTTTTCTCCAAGGAGCACTTTATAAACTAAAGTTACAACTTGAAAAAAGTCTCTGAAGGATATCTGTATTCTGTCTGATTTCTGATGGTCTGGAAGGTTCAGAATGCAAGTAAACGCGTAGCATGAAAAACACTTTACTGTTCATCTTGTACATTTTTGTGGCTTTATGATTCCAGCTAACTAAAAAGTTTTGGTTTAGATTTAATAATCCTTGAAATCAGGCATTCACAAAATAAATTGTTTAATATTTCATGCTCATCATATACCATTTCTTGGGTTTTGGTCAAGATACTGACATGGATATTTGTCTTCTTGTGCACAGATAGATGTCTCAGTCAACCAAAATGGACCTCTAAGGCCTGTTAACCTTAGGACACTGAATACTAAAAATGGAACAAGTAAAAGTAATATGAAATATGCAATCATTAGCAATGTAATAAACTCTTGGCAGATTAGAGTTACAGGGTGCTCGCTCTTGGCACAAGGACACTCATAAAAACAAGCAGATGAGTATTAAGATTGAAATTCAGATCAAATACATAGCATGGATCAGAAAATGCAGTAAATTAGTTGTCCAACAGGAAAATAATCAAATGAAGAAGGGAGAAAAAATGACCCTGTCATATATCTTGTTCAAGGATTCGAGAAAGCAGAGAGCAGCTTAAACTAATAATTCTTGTGTCCCTACTATACTAATAGTCACATAAAAAGCAGAAAGATTCAGTGAGATAGACAGATCACATGTGGGACAAGGACTCACATGCGCAGGGATGGCATAATTTAAAGTGTGGCTGAAAATAATTTGTAGGACTAATAGAGGGAAGTAACACAGTAACTCAAACTTTCACTCAGCCAGAAAGGTGCATGACCTCTTACAATGACCCAAAAGGAACTACTCAGATATGGTGAAAAAATGAAGTGAAAAAAGGAAATCAGGGTTCTCTTTTCTTTCTTTTGTCAGGCCTGACAATGATAATGGTTTATTAAAGATTCAGTAGTATTTCTGAGATGCTGTTGTATTTTGGGGTTTTTTCAGAGCCAAAACTTCAGAAATAAAGGTGGAGTTTTTTTGGAGCACAGATAAAATATATCTTTACTCAAAAAAGTTACTTCTGTACTCTGGGCAATCATTCCATTATCATTTTCTACCTACAGATACAGCTATAAAGGTACAGGCAGCCAAAGACAAAGCAAGACAAGCCAACGACACAGCAAATGACATCCTGGCCCAGATTAAAGACCTCAATCGGAATCTCCTGGGCTTGAGAAAAAACTACAGTAAACTTACAGACGATGTGGCCAAAACGAATGCAGTTGTGAAGGATCCTATCAAGAACAGTAAGATCTTTTTCAGGTTGTTTGGTGGTGGTTTTTTTCAGTTTGTAGTTTTCACTTCATATCTCAAAATGAAACAGAGACACTCCAGAATTTCACTTACGTAGCATTACTACAGTATGCTGGGATAAAAGGACTCTCTATCACTTCTATTTTCTGGGCTTCTTATATGTGAAAAGGGACCAGAGGTCCCTTCAAACCCTAACAATTCTGTGATTCTGTGAAAAGAATTTTAAATCTTAAAGACTAGTGCTAGTAGTTGGAAGAAAAGCTAATGTCAGCAGGATGAACATGTAATGGATAGACTACTGTTTAAAGTATTTAGGAGGTGAATAATCAAAGATTCTGACTGGCAATTCACTGCCTGATTCAAGAAAAATACCCCACACTAAATCTTCAGTCAATCAGATAATCAGTCCTGGGAGAAATGCATGACTTCTTTCATATACATTACTATTTTTGGTACAGCACTGAAGACACTTAAAAAAAGAAAGAAGATTCTGGGAATGGGGTTTTGTCTGCTTTTTTTCTTTTCTTTTTTTTTTTTTTGCCGTAAATTCTGTTATCAAATGTGACAATTACTTTAGCATTTTCACTTTGGTTTAATGGATAAAAATGAATTCTGGATTACAATTCATTTTATGGTAGATTGCTGGACCATCCATATCATGTAGGAGTACGCAGCCACAGAACTAAGGTGTCTTTAGAAAATGACCAAAGAACTAATTTCTCAGCTATTCTGGGCTCCCCAGATTGTTGTCATCTTGATGAAGCTGGGCACCTAAAAACATACAGTTCAGGAGGCTGTCATTCTCGTTCTATGGACAAATATCCTCTTCCAATTGTTGCTGTACTAGTGAAAGAAGTTAATCCCAATCGCTGTTTGTCACTGCCTGCCTATTGCAAGTTCCCCATCCCTCATCAGATGAGATACATGTGTGAGCCCCAGTACAATTCCCATTGGGTGGACTGATCCATACAAGTTTAGACAATATGAAAAGTAGTTACTGATTGAAACAGTGTGGTTAGATTATAGGAGGTTGTAGAGCCAGGAGATCTGTAAGGTCTCTTGCAGGGTAGTGGGTAACAACTGAGAAGCAGTCTTAAAGCAGTCATTTCTCGGCACTGCTGAATCTAGACTAGGCCATCTGTTGCAGCCCAAGTATTCTGAGCCTGTGGGCAAATTAGCATTTTAGTTGAGATTAGAAGTGATAATTTAAAATTTAATCTCTTGATTGTCCCCAGTCACCATTATTTTGTTTGCATTGAAGAGTGGTCTTAACGCCTGCAAACTGTTTCATGTCAGATAAAGCTGAACTGTAAGATGCTCCCCAGAAATACACTTCTATCATTCTCCAAATGTTAATGGATACTCAGATTCAGAATGAAATTAAAGTAATGTAGGGGGAACCATTCCAGATGTTTAAAGTGAGTATGCTGGCACTCCTGACTACATGCAAAAGTAGGCATAGCCTCTCTTCTATATCAAAATTCAGGCCCTGAATTCTAATTTTGATAGATATGCAATATTTAAAAGGTAAAAAGTTATTTATAGACTCATCCTGTCCCTTACTTTACTTTACATTTCTATTTAGGTCTTCAAAACATTCTCTTATGTTATCTTCTGTTTTTTCTCTTTTCTTTGTCTCCATATCTTGCCTGCAGAAATCTGTACGTATGTTTTTCTTACTTGCAGCTTTCAGTGTGTGTTTTCCAGTAAACAATGATTCACTGCTTACCACCAAAGCTTCTGCATGGTCCTCTATGTTTCACATTCATAGAAATAGCTATATAGTTACTTTTTGAAAACTTTGAGATAAAGTGACTTGGTAGCTAGTTTAACTTACGTGAAACCTTAAGAAGCATCTTGAAGGTTTTGGTATGAGTGTTTGAGTCAAAAAACTAGAGATGCAGTTTTTCATGCTTTATCTAAGCATTATTTTTATTGCTATTATTGTTATTATTATTTTCATGTAATATGCATCTTTCTGGTAAATGCATGTTTGTCCCTTTCAGTGTCATCCACAAAAACCCACACCCTCATGCCAGCCAAGTGTTGCCATCCTTAGATCTGCTGATGAGTTGTCAAAAGAGGGTATTATTCACTTGTTGTATGTTGAGAGGCAAAAAAGGAATTTGAGGCTTAAAGAAAAAGAGAGGCAAAACTATCCTGGTAAAATTATTTAGTTTACCTGGAAAAAAGAAAATATTTTACAGTTTACTGCCACTGTTTTTAAATCTGCTTTCAGTACACATACAGAATTTTATGCTTGTGACCAGAATAAAGCCTTTTTGTATTTGTGCCTATTATAGTTAGTTCAAGAATTAATTTCAAGTTAATTTTAACCCAGTAATTTCAGAAATTACTTATGGAAACTAACCAGTTTCATTAATCTAGCCTTTTTCTTCAAAATTGGAAGGTTTTTTAAAAGAAGGAAGCAAATATTTCATTCATAAATATATTTTGCTTCAGGAAATGTTTTCCATAACTATCATCCTGACCTGAAGCATAGCTACATCTTCAAAATCCTGCTTTAACACCAGTGTTTGCTACTATTGCTACTTCAACTTGATTCTAAACATTCTGAAATTGCCTTATTCTGTTCAGGAAGCTTCCTGGCCTGTGTGTACCTCATAGCAGCATATACAATTGCCTGAGCATTGTGTATGCAGAATTTTCTTGGATTTTATTATTGCAAAGTATAATTAGTCTCTGACACTATTCTCTAAAGCTCTGCCTTGTTCTTTCTTACGAAGTTGCTGATGCAGATTCCAGTATTAAAAACCTAGAAAAGGAAGCAGATCGCCTGCTAGATAAAATCAAGCCAATCAAAGAACTTCAGGATAACTTAGGGAAAAACATTTCTCAGATAAAAGAGCTGATAAACCAAGCTCGGAAGCAAGCCAATTCGGTAAGTCCTATTTTTCAAAAAAATTTACCTTTTGAGTATTGATGGGGTTTTATTTTCTACTTTTTTATTTCTAATCAACAGTGTGAATCCTTCCTAAATCTAAACATGTGTAAAGGGAGCAAATAATGGAGTATAATTTCTCAGATAAAAAGAGAATATTGTGATGATTTTCACTCAGTGTCTTGTTTCTTCATTTAAAACGTGCACTTGTTAAATGAATAACATCTGAAGGAATGGATCTCGAAGGGTTATTTTTAAGAAGTATTGTAGATGATAGTACAGCAGAAGAGTCACAATATCACTGATTTTTTTGTGAAAACGAAAATGTATTTTTCTGCATCAGCACTGGTATTAAGCCCCTGATTTCATTTCATAGAACTTATATTACCCAAGAATGACACCATCTCAGGCTCACTGAAATTGCTGAGTATATCTGCTTGTCCCATATTTTTGATTTTTTGCTATCCAGTAGCAGCACTAAGGACTTGAACTTGAGTTAAGAATATATTTCTAGTCCATTTAGTGAGTTTGGAATCCATCTCCCTCATTCAGCAATACTGTCAACTCTAGGATCTTCTGGTTAATACTGAGGTTATTCAGCTTGTGATCTAAACAGCAAAGGAAAAGGAATCTTGTAGATGGTACTTGAGAAATCTTCCTCAAAAATGGATGGAAAAGAGTTTAAAAAAAATCAACGTAAGAATAGGATAATGGGAAAGAAGTGTATTCCACATATGTGATGAAATTTGCACAGAACAGAAAGACAGGCTACAGTAATGGTATGTTTTGTTACATTCCTCTTGTGTCTAAAGGCTTTGAAGTACTTAACTGCTCAGCATTTCTGAGATAAGGAAATTATGAGTTTGGTCCTATAATGGATCTCCTTTTTAGTAGAGTTTGCCCTAAGCATAAGGTGATACCATTATGTACATTTCCTCTAATGCATGAATATGTCTAACTGGGATTGAAACACCATTGTACTGTCATTATGTCTGTGCTGGCATTGTGAAAACAAACAGTAAAGTGTTTTTATCTGTACTCAGAGCCTGAGGAAACCAACACGTATCCAAACGCATGTGTTACTCAGCTGTGGAAATAAAACTTAGTTATGAATGCCGACTCCATTTGGGACTATGAAAAGCAGTGATAGAAATAACTGTTGGTTTTAAAATGGTTGTGAAAAGGTGTCTTAAATTGGCATAATCAAAGATATTTCAAGGGAAAAGTAGATAATTCTGACTACCCAACAGCAATATGCTGTAATTCCTTCAGGAGTGCTCCTTATTTTCCTAGCTGCATATTCTACTTACGGACTATCTGTACTGCTAGAATTCCACTGTTACTTGCATTAGACCAGTATATCTTCTAGCTATTTTTAATCTACACTGTTCGTCCTTTAAATGTGAATTCCAGAAAGAGATTTTATTTCCTTTTTACTGAACAATCCCAGAAAGAAAATTCCATTTCTACCTTCTTCACATATCCAAGGAACTCCCTGGTACATGAAACAAAAAAATGTGAAGGAAAAAAAAAGTATAATAATCTTATAATTATTTGGAAGCATCTATGGTTAATTCTGGAATAATAAGCAGTGAACTGAATTCTTTCTGTTATGCTTTTTTTGAAGATCAAAGTGTCCGTGTCCTCTGGAGGCAATTGTATTCGCACGTACAGACCAGAAATAAAGAAAGGAACATACAACACTGTCATTGTCAATGTGAAGACTGTAGTTGCTGACAATCTGCTTTTTTACCTTGGAAGTGCCAAGTTTGTAAGTCTGTCTCCTGCCTTTCATGTCAGAGTTGCTCTATCAAATCAGACTACTGACAAATAAAGAAGATGAGAAAGGCTTTTTTTTCACCCAGAGGCTTCAAAGCAGTAGTAGAGGGTCTAAGATAATCTAGACTTTTACTGTCTTTGGTACTAATATAGAGATTCCTAAAATATGACCAGAATTTTTTTTACATATATCTTTATTTTAAGTAGATATGAAATAGCAGGCTTGTATATGAACTACATTAGAGCTTTAAAATTCACAGTGCAACCAGAGTAATTTTGGAGTTGGTTGTGGGTTTTCCCTTGGGAATGAAGTAGCTAATCATATTGCATCTGTCAAAGCTCCTATTTATTGTAATTTTAAGTGAAGACTACAATTTCAAGCATAATAATGGTGAATGATTCAGTTTCCCATGAGGCCTGTAGCAGACAGACTTCTACAATAACCAATAATAATTCAGTAATGGGAAAAGTATTCTATTTCCAACTTTTTGAACTATGTATTTTATTTACCTAATACAAAATGAAAAGGCTAGATGGCATCATGTATCCCGATGTTTTTCTGCCATCCAATGGATGTTTCAGGGTGTTCTTCTGAGTTAAATCCTTCTATTGATGGCTGCAATATTAACATTCCTGTTTGCCTGGCAGTCATTTACTGCATATCACTGAGAGAAATTATTTGCTGTCTTTAGCTTAAGATTCCTTGTTTGAACCAATAAAAACAGGAAAAAGGAGGTCTCATTTTAGGGCAATGTGAGCATTAATGTTAATTCTCTACTGTCTACGTGTGGGTTTCTGATGCCTCATTAGACCTTCTGAAATGTGAAAACTTGCGGAAAACTTCCTTAATTAAGGTATGAGATCACTTCTATTTTCGTATTTTGCATGTAGACTGACTTCTTGGCCATAGAGATGCGCAAGGGCAAGGTGAGCTTCCTGTGGGATGTGGGATCTGGAGTTGGACGGGTAGAGTATCCAGACCTGACCATTGATGATGGGTTTTGGTACCGGATTGAAGCCTCTAGGTAAGTATATAATTCACTTCCAAGATTTTAGAAAAAATGGCTAATAAGTGAAATTCTAGTCTGGTTTAACAAAAGGTTTTGGACCTGCATCCGTTAGTACCAGAAGTCTATACACTACAATTGCTATTGAAATGTCAATTGTTCTGTGTTAAGAATTTATGTTAATCACATATTTCCCTGCTAGCATCAACAGTCTATGACTGCTTATATTTTTTCCCTTTTGTTTATCTGTCACTCTATTGATTGTCTCCTTCAACTAGCTTACTTTTAAAATCAGTTACAGGTTTTGGCACTCGAATAACTACTATTCTTTTCTCCTTGAATTTTAAAGAGCAGCAGCTTTTCTGAATTTTCTGGTCTTGATACAGTACTGCAAGTGAGTGGTCTGTCACGCAGCAGTATCTTGATTCTTACTCAGAATGCCATTTCCATAGGAAAAATGTCTCATCAAACTGGAAATATTTATGAAAGATACAGTTTATGAAAACTGAAGAAGGAGGTATTCTGGAAAGTTAAAATACATTTTGTAATTTGAGGTCAGCTGTTTAATGCCTTTGAACTTTAGAAATATAGATACATAAATATTCAAATCCCAAATTTGTTAGTCGAATCTTGTCTTTTCCATTAAATAGCAAACACATGGCATATGGTGTAGTAATCACAGCATAAGGATTGCATAACTTTATAGCCTTTATCTTGAATAGATCTTAGTAATTTAGATAACATCAGCTGTATTATAATTTGATAGAAAGCTGAGTAATTTCTCCTGCATCATTACAGTTAATTTCACATAGTATTAAACATGGAATGGATAATATAGTCAGAAAATGAGAGAATGAAGGAGGAAGAAAACAAAGCACTCTAATTCTGGTAACATGCATAGCTCCCAGAGGAGGAAATGGCATCCAGTGTAAGTAATTTAGTGGAATCACAGAAATCAGCCATTCAGAGCAGAGAATTAAATAAAATTATGGCACAGACTCCAGAAGCTGGCTTAATGAAACCTTACTGCTAGGAAAATACAAACTGGAGTACAATACAAATTGTTGAAATCTTCACCAGTTCATATTATGCATACCAAAGCAGCTTCATGACACAGTAATGCCAGGCTTTCATTTACAAGAAAGCTACTTCAGCAGAATATGGAGCCAGGACATGGTATAAAATTCACACATCCTACAAAAGCCCATTACCTATTAGCTGGTTGTTCTGGATATATAGGATGTGCATGCCATTAGTTTTGAACAAAGTGCTGGATCAGCAATTTAGAGTGATTGCAGCTGCACAAATCAGAATTACAGAGCGGTGTTTAGGAGAATTACATTGCAGAGGCATTAGCTGGATTTGTGGGATTAAGATGAAGAACTTGGGACTGATTTTGCATTCTTAACGCAGACTTCACAAATCACATACCCTACGGAAGAGTCTTCAACTCTGAATATTTTAGTCCATTTGATAGCTCTCCTCAAACTACTTTCATAAGCTGTTGGAGAGTTTTACTTATTTCATTCCCTCACACATTTTCTCCAAATTCCTGCTCAGTTTCAGTCACAGACTTTTTCAGCCTGACAGAACTACCTGAGCAGCTGGAGCAGGGCATCTGCTTAGCATACAAATGTAAGATGAAATTCTGGTCGTACTGAATTTTGCCGTTGTTTTTAGTGGTGACAAGGATTGACAAAAATAACGATATGGTGGTCAAACCCACCATAGGTTTATAGCCATTCTTAAAGATCCCAAAGGGCCTCAAAAAGAAGAGATGTTGTGGCACAGAGGTTGGAAAATTCTCAAGTTCACTTAGCATTCTGGATGAAATCTAAATATGAAATATCTAACTGTTGAGTAATGATCAGAGATGGTTGGTTGATGCATGCACCAAAATTTCTGGTTAGACTAAATTGATAATTACTGCATCACTTTTCCAGGAACACTTTTAATTTTCATCACCTTCTTTATTTAAAGCATACTGATCCTTTGCATTTTATTGTATATTCAGAGGTTATAATGGAAATAATTTGAATTATTTTTAATGGAATTGAAGTAAAATTTGTTCATTACTATAGGACTTTCTAAAGGAATTCCTTATACTTTGATGGTACAGGAGTTTAGCAAATGTCACTTATGAGTTATTTACCTGCTTACAGAAGCAAATCTAATTGGCATCAAGAACTGCAAGTATCAAGATCAATTCAAGTATCAATTAACAAAGGAAAGCTGGGCATAAAAGTATGTGACAAAATGATTTAAAGCAGATTTACAACATGAAAATAATGTCAATTTTTTGAGACAGTCAAATGGATGAGAGAATATTTTTGAGACTCGCTGGATCAGTGTTACTTGACTTCAGCAGGCCTCAATTAGGAGCAGAACCTGATTAGTTGTGATTTTAATCAGCTGTGATTAAAATATTACCTTTGTTTTGATTGTTAATGACAGAGTTTAAGCAGTGCCCTTCCTTTGAGGACAAAGGATGCCTGAATCACAAGTTCACTGTAGACACATCAGTTTAGCTCAGCAAGAATTCAGCCTTGAAAGTACTGTAGCAAATATAAGCCATTCTTTTCAAGAAAGATTTTTCTGTGCTTCCAAGGGGTCAAGGAACAGAGGTTTCTACATAGTATTTTATAATTAAATGCTGATGACTTGCAAAAGTAATCTCGTTTATATCATGCATCTCCGAAGGAGTGAACACTGCATACATGTCATTACATAAATTTTTCACAGAATTATAGAATATGCTGAGTTGGAGGGACCCATCAGAATCATCAAGCCCAATTCCTGGCCCTACACAGGACACCCCCAGGAGTCACACCATGGGCCTGAGAGCGTTGTCCAAACACTTCTTGAACTCTGTCAGGCTTGGTGCTGTGACCACTGCCCTGGGGAGCCTGTTCAGTGCCCAACCACCCTCTGGGTGAAGAACGTTTTTCTCATATCCAACCTAAACATCCCCTGTCTCAGCTTCATGCTATATTCTCAAGTCCTGTCACTGATCACAGGAGTAAAGAGATCAGTACCTGCCCCTCTGTTTCCCCTCATGAAGGTGTTGAAGTCCACAATGAGATCTCCCCTCAGACTCCTCTTCTCCAGGCAGAACAGACCAAGTGACCTCAGCCACTCCTTGTAACAGGCTTCCCCTCCAGACTCTTCACCATTCCTGCTTTGAACGTGGCCCTGCTTTGGACTCTTTCTAATAGCTTCATGTCTTTTCTATATTGTGGCACCCAGAACTGCCCCCAGCACTCGAGGTGAGGCTGCCCCAGTGCAGAGCAGAGTGGGACAATCCCCTCCCTTGCCCGGCTGGCGATGCTGTGCCTGATGCACCCCAGGACACGTTTGGCCCTCCTGGCTGCCAGGGCACTGCTGACTCATGTTCAACTTGCCATTGACCAGGACCCCCAGGCCCCTTTCCATGGGGCTGCTCTCCGGCCTCTCATTCCCCAGTCTATACACACATCCAGGGTTGTCCCATCCCAGGTGCAGAATCCAGCACTTGCCCTTGTTAAATTTCATATGGGTGGTGATTGCCCATCTCTCTACTTTGTCGAGGTCTTTCTGCAGGGCCTGTCTGCCCTCGAGGAAGTTGCCAAATTCTGCCAATTTAGTGTCCTTTCAGTGTCTTTTTGCATGTCAGCCATGAAGTGCTGGTACATCCTCTGTAATCCTCCAGTTTTACAGAACTGACTATCACTAGAACAGTATCTTCCAACTTGATGACTTGTCATGCACAGGGTAGCAATGTCTTTTTGCTGTCAGGTTAGCCAAGATCTTTCTTCAAGCTCCATTGTCCTCCCTAAAAATAAGAGAGAATTATTTATAGAAGAGACTCCATTGTTAGCATTTCAGTCTGTTTGAAGATGAAAGACACCCATACTATTTGTGAATTATTAGACACACTAAAAAGTGTCAGTCTGCTCTGTGACTTTTGCATTATTGCACTTGAGTGTTTTTAAACTGTAATCCTGATTTCAGCACAATATAGACTGGAAGTGCCAATAACTTTCTTTTAGAAAGCATCAGATTTCAGCAGTTTGAAAAAAGTTTTTAGCGACTTAATCTTTCAAGAATTATTACATTGAGAACTTTTATCCCTTAAAGGGCTTCACATCAGTAAACTTTCTGCTATAAACCAGCTGCACTTTAGACCCGCACAAGTCCATGGGGATGGGATTCACCCAAGACTACTGAGGGAGCCACTTTGAACCATATACCAGCAGTCCTGTTCATCCGGGAAGGTCCCAGGTGGCTGCAAGTTGGTAAACATGACACCTCTCTATAAGAAGTTTCAGAAGGAGGATTCAGGAATCATATTTCTCCACACTGTGTTCCTTCTGTTGTAAAAATATGTCAGCAAACTCCTTCCATGCCAATTACTACATTAATATAACCAAAGGAGTAGAAACAAACTGATGCAGAAACTGTTAATGAATGGCAAAGTCCACTGCCATTGTGTTGCCATCAGTATTTGATGTGATTCATAGAGGACAATGAGGCAATATTCTTGAATATAATGGGGTTTGTGCCTGTTTGAAAAGCAGCCTGACAACTCCACTGCAGGAAATGCGAATTCTGTGCCTCACCGTGAAGAAAACTGAAGTGCTTTGTCACTTCATTTCAGTTCAAATATAATCTAATAAACATTCTTTGTTTTAGTCAATGCAAGGTCCACATCAGGTGTATAGTGAATTTTCTTCAAAAAGGACATTCAGGTGAGGAACAAATCTTGTTCTGTGATCATGTCTTTAACTTATGCAGGAATAAGTGTCTGTTCATTTGTATCAAAATGAAGCATAATCAGGTCAGTCACGTGTGCTTCTGTTAAAAGGCACCATATAAAATAGAGCTTTCCTATGTTTGGTGTAATTACTGACTTTGTATGCTTAAATTATTTTTTTTTAAATATCTAGGACTGGGAAAAATGGCACAATATCAGTGCGAGCTCTGGATGGTCCTAAAGCCAGCATTGTGCCAGCCACATTCAGTGCTGTCTCCCCACCTGGATATACCATTCTGGATGTAGATGTTAATGCTGTGCTGTTTGTTGGTGGTTTAACTGAAAAAATTAAGGTAAGGCCTTGTCTGGTGTTACTGTGTTAGCTGGCTGTTTGTGTGGACAAATTGTGTTATTGCTTAAAACAGAAATAGTAAATTTTAATGCACTGGTATCATTGTAGTCGGTGCATAAATCACAAGTAGTGCACCTGCACTTTTGAAAGATTTCTGGGATTTGCCTAGACTGAGGTGCACAGATGTGAGATTTCACTGCCCACAATGTTCCCTTCTGATCAGAAGCCCTGTAGCTGTATTGATGCAGCATTTAGCCCAAACAAGTAGTTCCTGCTGGATAGATGGATGCTTTACCTTGGACATACTGCTGCCCTGACAGGCTTTCAGTTCCTGAGCGACAGGAACTCATTTCTGTTTCCGTGCATTTCTGGTCTCCTAACAATGTATATAACAGTATACTTTTGTTTGCATTCATGGTTTTTCCTTTGTCATGTATCCACAGTATCCCTTCCTCCTTTGCAGTCTACTTTTGATGTTTCTGCTTTATTTTCTTCATTTTTGTTACGGCTTCCTCCCCTGCACTACCCATCTTTTTAACTGCTATCTGCATCATACCCCCGATCTATTTTCTCTTCTCTTTGTCTGTTCAGTTTTCTGGTAACTTCTTCTACCTTGCTACACTTCATGGGATGAATAGAAGATTTATGCCACATAAAATAGATGGAAATCTTTAAAACAAGAGTTCTCCAATAAAAGCTGATTAGCTCTTATTTTCCAATGGCATTCTTTACAAAAAGATTTAAATTGGCTATTCTGTTCCTGATCAATATTTTAGCATTTGAAAAGAAGCTAAAATTTAGACTTTCCCAAATAGTAAACTCACTGAACCTTTTTTACTCTCAAGTTTGCATGTCTTCAAGTGTTAAAATAACACAATATGCAAAAAAACCTGAAGTGCAAAACTTCAAGGGTTGTCCAACAGTTTTTTTAAGAACTCTCTCTTTTTTCATTTTAGTAAGGAAAATCTTCCTGAATTCTTTTTTTCTCTAGGTAAATAAAGACCAGGTCAGCAGTAGGAAGGCAGTCTGTTGTAAGTTTGGTATGACTGGTATATTTGCAATGTAGAGTTTAAACACTGTCAGATTTTTTTTTGTTCAAATACAGTCTCTGAATTAAAATACAACTTCAGTTAATTTCTGTCATTATGTGGTGCAGTTGTAAGGCTCACAAAATGAGTACCTTAAACAAGACTTCTCTAAAACTATGCAGCTCTTTGGACATTTGATCAAGATCACTGATACATCTTAAGTTGTTGACTCGGAAATCTGCTTTTTCATATTGTTGGGTTTTGAAGTGTTTTAGATTTGTCCTACAGTTTTGTCCATTCCTTTTTGCATGCATCTCTTCAGTGTATTCAAAAAGAAAGTTGATTTTCAGTTTTTAAAAACATCTTTCATCTGACTTGTATAGAAGACTATGATACTTAGATGTCATGAATTTTTTAGAAGTGACATTAAGTTCATACTTGTTGCTAATTACAGCCTTTCCAATTACCCTGGGAAATATCAGTAGCACATTAAGTCTTTTGAGTCATACTTTTCCTTGAGTATTTTCAAATTGCACTTCTCCATGTTCTCTTGCAAGATCTTAATATTTGTAATTGCTGTAAAAACAGCAGGTGCTTGTCTATCTGAAATAGCTAAGTGTATAGATTTTTAATCAGCTCATATTGATGAACTGAAATTTACATGAATCAGGATATTTTTAGAAGGATAATTTTGAGCTGAGTACTCTGTGTACTGCCAACTATTACTACCTTCATCATGGTACCGTGTTATGTTCTAAGGAGCGTTACTCTATGTGCATGACCCTAGCTGAACGAGTTCTGATGGGTCATGTATTTTAATTGCTTTGCCGTCTGCACTTTTTTCTGCATCCAAAATTCAGCATGAACTTTACAGGTGTAATAGTTGAGTTCTCAGTCTGTCTTTTAGCTTGGACAGTCTGCTCAGTTTGCAGGGTTTCAAGCATTACAAGAGAAACACTTTGCTTATTCTATTGTGGGCGAGATTGCTCATAGTCCTTTCTTGAAAGTCTAAAATGAAAACCCAGCTAGGCAGGCCTTGAACAGGTGAGAGCAGGTAGCTCTCTGAACAGCCAGGAAAACTGATGGTGGAAGCCAAAGCAGCTCCTTGTTCTTCAGGACTTTTTCTGCCTAGGCCTTCCCAAGAGTCTCAAATCTATATGGTCTTTCTCATTTGGACTGATACAAAGTTTAGTTCACATTTTCACTGATCAGTTGTTTTGTAGGAGGGCTTCTCAGATTAAATACTACTCTTGATATTTAAAATATTAAGAAGCATCTTATGGGGTTTTTTTCTGATTTTGCATGGAATTTTATATAGTATTTATTTTTATGATTTTTGTACTAGTTATGTTTTCAGATGCAGTAGATTGCTTTAAATTCACTTCTAAGGAGTTTTGTGTTTTCTGTTGCAGAAGTCAGATGCTGTAAGAGTCACCACCTTCACTGGCTGCATGGGTGAAACCTTTCTAGACAGCAAACCCATAGGACTCTGGAATTTCAGGGATATCGAAGGCGACTGCAAAGGGTGTGCCGTCAGGTAGGTAAAGCACTGACTGTTTCTCGAACTTCTTTAGGGAACCTGTCTGCTGTGACATTTACATTCAGTGGTAAGTAGCAGGAATTTCCACAGCAGCCATCAAATTCTAATGTGTATGCAACAGAAGTTAGGTTGCAATTACTCCGAGAGGGGAAGCGGCCAGTCTGGGCTGTAAATGTGGTCAGTGCTTTATCAGAACTGAGATGGTGTGACAGTGCTGTGATAGAAAGGCTCCTGACAACCAGTAACCAGAAACAGTCAAAGCATGAGAGAGCATGAGAACCACAGTGGGGCTGTTTGGAGAGCTGTGCTGTGGGTGCCTGCACTTCTCACGTGTCATGGAGCAGAATCCAGTGCCTCATAGTGGCTTTCACAGCCACCAGGGTAGTGAGCAGAGACCACACAAAACAAAGGTGTTTGCATTCTCAAAATAGAATGAGAAATCCTCTCCCTGTCAGGGGGAGGTGTGATAAGAAATCAAATCAAGTTCAGGAAGACTCCCAGGAGGTGTCCCTACACTTCTCTAGCCCGGCACTTTTTATTTTAAATTCACATGGCAAAGGAAAATGGTTGGAATTGCCCCTTTTCAGCCCACAGGTGGCAGACGGTGAAGGGACGGTGCAGTTCGATGGTGACGGCTACGCCATGGTGAGCCGCCCAATCCGCTGGAACCCCAATATTTCCACAGTCATGTTCAAGTTCAGGACGTTCTCATCAAATGCTCTGCTGATGTATCTCGCTACTGATGACTTGGTAAGAACAGCCAGCTAACCTCTACGCTCCTTGCAGGTTTCACGCCATCTTTGCAGAGACTGAATTCATCGGATCATGAAAACAATTAGTAACTTAATGTACCATGGTCCAGGAATGATGTTGCCTGGTGTGATGCTTTACTGCTCACCAAGTGAAGACAGTGTTATAGTGTGGAGGTTGACTACCTAATGTTTACTGAATGGGGATCATCATGTTAGACAGGGGGGGCAATTCCAGCTTTTCTGAAATGATTAATTAATTTTCCTTTATTCCAGGTGTTTATGTGTGTAAACTTTTTCAGTTGTGTTTGTCTATTCATACTTTAAAATATCACAGTGTGATGGCAGGGGGAATATGGGAAGAGACGAGTCTTATATAGAAATCCTACTGATAAAAAGAAAATGTTTATGTTTAATGTGAGTGGGTTTAAAGGGGGACTGGTGCAACAACTAAGATGTAATAGTGATTGTGTTTTTCCAGTATCTACAAATGGTGCCTCTTACAGCTAAAACAGAGAATAGAAACATTAGTTATAAAGTTGTTTAAGGTTTTTATTCACACACAGTATCAAATGTGTGTGGATAACAGGGAGAAATTACTTATAAAGACACCTGTCCAGATCTGAATGACTTATCTTCAGCATCTCTGATCCAGATTGATTTCCATGACTGGCAGGGAACAGAGTCCTTCCCTTAGCCTTTTCATATGGGGCAGAAATTATGTAGAGTAGTTTTCACTGATGTCTTGAAGAATTACTGAGCACTCACTATTTTACAAAAACTGTGTTTGTGTGAATCAGTCTTATTTCAGATTCCTGTATTTTGGAAAGAATTATTGAAATAGCTGGAATTATCAAGGAGGAGGATGCTCCTCCTAACTGACTTTAGCAAAAGCTAGCATTTCATTATGTAGTTTTTCTAATGAACTTTTATAATTGAATATTGAAAGTATAATTAATGTAATTATTTTAGATTACTTTATGTAATTATTGTTAATTTATGTGTTTTTCTACCAAAAAATATTTAATTGAAAACTCAAAACCACTGTTCCCTGGCATATTTTGTCTTTTATGATACTGTCCAACTGCATAAAAACTTTGAGGATACTCTTTCTCATGATGCATGGATAGACATGCCTAAGCATCTAGAAACCTGAGTTTGATCAATTTTACTCTGAGAAGAGGTGGAACTGGCCATGAGCAAAATGATAATAAAAATTTCTCTGGTACATTTACGTCCTGGGTCATAGCTCCACCATTACTTACTTAATGGCTTTCATGCTGTCCAGTTCCCTGCTATTTGTTTTGCTCTTTGTATCCTGCTGGCTCTTTTGCTGTAGACAGTGCAGCGTATATCGTTGCTGCAGGCATCCATCTCCGGTTGCTGCTTAGATACTGGTGTCAGTGGTTGATGAAAATTAGAGAGTTCATAGCTCTCTATGAACTCTCTATGTCTCCATCTCTCTGTTCCTTTGTTGCTTCCATAGATTACTCGCTGGAAATCTGGTAAAACATGCCCAGTTTACCATCTTTACTATTTTTGTTTTCAGCCTTGAAAGTGTAAATCTAGCTGAGGTATGCAATAAATACACTAACTATAGTACAGACATATACTCAAAGCTGAGTTTTAGTTTCAGGTAATTATAACATCCATTTTTATGGATTTTATCCATTCAATCTAAAATAAAAGTACAACTATCCCTTCAAAACTCCACCTAAAATGCTAGCAAAATTCTAACTAAATTAGCAATCCAAAAGAGAATAAAAGGGGAAAAAAAAACTTGGCATCACACTTTTATACATGAGAGTCCTGAGTAGTAAATGCATAAGTTGTGGGGCTTTTTTAAAGCTTAAAAAAATATGATCTGTTGTCACCCAGAATTAGGAAGTGTTTATTTAATGTCTTATGCCACTTACGAAAATGAACAAGAATCATAATGGTGTATCTAACCTTTTCATTAACAGAAGGATTTCATGAGTGTAGAACTCAGTGGTGGGCGTATAAAAGTCAGCTATGATCTGGGTTCAGGTACAGCTTCGGTTATCAGCAGCCAAAATCATAATGATGGCAAATGGAAATCTTTCACCCTGTCAAGAATTCAAAAGCAAGGTAAGTTCCTGAGGTGTCAGCACCATGGCTTTCCCAGTTACCTGTGCAGTACACCTACCCATCTAATCACAGGGAAGATGCTGTGGGAATTGTAAGTTCTGGTGATTTAGCAACTTCTTTTGTTTAGGTTATAGGTGTGTGGAGTTGCATGTGAGTGATTGCACTGTCAAACAGTGTTTTATGAACAGGTGGCCTATTTTTCGGGCATAATTCTTTTACACAGTCATAAATTGCATTCTAAAATTCTTCTGAGAGGGGAAAAAAGAAGTCTTGCCATCAGGTTCCTGATGTTGTTCCAAATCATGAAACACATCTGTGTGATTTTTGTTAGGACAGTGATGGCTTTCATGCTGTACAGTCCTCCCATGCTCAGCAGATACCAAAGTGCTTAAAAAAGCAGTGGCTTTAGTACTGATAGTACAGTATCTCACTAGACAAACACAACTATTTTATCTTCCCTAATGATGTGTAGTGTGCCATGAACTGAATCTGCATGGAAACAACTGGGAACATCTCCAGAAGTTCTACTAATTCTTTAACCTGTTACTGGCACAAAATGTGGAGTGGTGGCATTTGATAAGATCACAAAGACTACTGGTTCTCATGTTGGCAAAACCCTATTTTTGTTTTGGAGTCTTATTGTAGGGCTGGTAGAATCTTGCCTGAGCCAAATTAGTTTTATTTATGGCAACTGTGGCATACTCTGTGCTTTTGCAGTTTGAATTTTCGCTGCATTCTGAATCTTCAGGGTCACCACAAGACCCTAAACACATTCCTCTGCCTCTGCCCTGTGCAGTGCCCAGCTCTCTACCTGGCCCTCACACCTCACACACAGACCCCCTTCCTTGTCATTTAGCTGAAGTAGACTTGGGAGTTGGGACAGTGGCCAAAATAATTTTGTGATCTCACTTGCAGATTTGCTGTACCTTTAGAGGAGGAATGTCTTATTGCTAGCCAGTTATCTTGGTTCATACTTAACCCATGAGGTATTAATATAAAATGCAATGTCATGTAATTGTAATTTATCAATAGCATTCAAACAACATCATGTGTTTGTAAAGATACAGGTATAGAAATGAAAGGAAAATTAATCTGGTTTTGGTAAGGTGTAGCAGAAAGTCTGTCCTTATTCAATTCTCAAGGAAGGAAGGAAAGAAATCCTTTCTTTTCATCTCTCTGGTAGAACATCCCTATCTATCTTGGGGCCTGCTCAGCATTTTTCACTGAGTCTTATCTCTTTTACTGCACTTTATATTCTGTATTAATCCATACATTAAAAATATACATGGAACAAGCACCTAAATAGGATGGTTGTATGTAGTGCATCACTGACTCCAGACTGAGATTAGACATGACAGCAACTGACTGCTTTGGGTTTGAAAATGTTTTAGAGTGACTGATCACCAATCTCTAAGGCACATAATGACAATGCTTAACAAACTTCTACGGTAAAAAACCCTGTTCAAGTGGCAATCTTTGGACTGAGATCACAAATTAAATGTAAAATGATCTCTTGTCATGACTTTGTCCTGAAGCATTAGCTCCAAATTACAGTGACACAAAGAAAGCACCAAATTGAAACAGGTTTAGAGACTATATAAAAATAAAGTGTACAGAATTGCTATAGCTTTTCAGGTTGTTATGGAAACAGAGGAAAGTGCAGCTTTCTTCCCCTGCCCATAATTGACAATGTGGAAATCCAGTATCTTAATTGCAAAATACAGCCATCCTTGCTTCTTCCCTCACCTGCTAACCTCCAAATATTTCTCTGTTGGTTTCTTACATTAAGACATCATTGTTCATGACTGATATTTTGTAACTAATCTCAAATGTCTTTTAGCCAACATATCAATTGTGGACATAGACACCAATGAAGAAGAGACCATAGCAACAACTTCTACAGGCAGCCACTTTGGACTCAACTTAAAAGGGCATGAGAAAATATATTTTGGGGGACTGCCAACCCTGAGAAATCTAAGGTAACATGGCTCAAACCAATTTATTTAGCCTTGGTAAGGGGATGTAAATACAGTGTAATCTTATTCTCTACATTTATGTCTCAAGTTCATTTGCAGTAAGTGAGTGGTGAATTCCCAGTGTACCCTGTACTGCCACAGCAGAAAGTGCTTTATTTGCATATGTTTTGTATTTCACACAGCTCACCTTACACAGATACAATGGAAATAACACTTGCAGTGCAGTACGTCTTTCTGATTCTATGCAAGAACCATGATCTAGCTGACTTGTAAAGTATTTATTTATTTGATGCATAGAATTTGTGACTGCAGGTTCAGAGAATTGGCTCAATACCTTCACAAAATTAAGGACAAATGTTTACTTTGTGCACGAGTAGAAAAACTGACCTACAAACTACTCCACATGGGATTACTGCTTAATGGGTATCCATGTTTTTGCATAATCAGTGTCAGTATACTTGAAATATGTATTAAAACATTTTGCTTAGATATAATTTTAAATTGTTTGTAGATTTTAGTTCCTGATCTCCTTAAACAAAATTCCTCCTGTATTCAGGACTTAAAGTATATGACACGATACTCTTGATATATTTAATGTAAGCAGAATGAAATATGACAACCTTTTCCCTTCTGAAGTCTGATCCTGAATTTCTTACACAAATAAAATTCCCAGTAATTATTTGCTAAATATTTCATAGTAATATTCATAAATGTTAACTTCAGCTTAAATAAACTAAAGAATTGGGATAACAGATACTTGAATTTAGTGACTTTCTTACATGGCTTTAAATAGACCAAAAAACTTACTTAAAGTTTAAATGAATATTCAGCAGTTTTGCAATGACAAGAACAAGAGAATTCTGTGCTACAATGAACAGATTAGCAACACAGAAACAAGCCCATTAATCTATGTCAGCTTTAACTACATGGCATAATGAGAGCCTTGAAGTGGTCTTGTGCACAAGGAACTGTTGTGTTTAATCCACAGACTCTTCTGCAACTAAAAGAATGGACATATTTGTTAATCTATTAGGATAATAAATGACCTCTGATGTCAGATCACCCAGCAATAAAAAGATCTAAGATCTATTTTATTCATGAAATATAACACTGTATTATGTAATTGTGAAATCACACCAGTGGATAACAAAATGTCTAGAGCAATTATCTTCCACTTCCTTTGTGGCTGCCCAGAAAATCCGTGTACCACAGCTACTTTGACCTGTGATAACCATTCTGCCTACAGCTATGATTCATCAGTGCCTGAGGCAAGATTAATGTTATGGTAAATTAGAATCGAAAGTAGTGAAAGGGAGATTAGAGCAAAGCTGAGCTACTGCAAACAATAGACACTGAGGTATCCATGACTTTGTAATTATCAGGTCATGTCAGTTCTGCCAAATTCTTTTACATGGTTTGCTTTTGCTCATGACCAAGTATAGTATCAAGTTATAAAAGCCCTCAGATGAATTACATTTTAAGGTAGCTGTTTGCAGAGTACACCTGTTAATTGTTATAGCCCAAGCGTGTACATAGAATCTCATCTGTTACTATATGTTGTTTGTAAATGACGTACGTCTGCTTCACTGTGGAATGGTTGAACCTTGCTAATAACTACCACAGAACGGCAATATAAGAAGTACCATTTCCTACAATTAATGCCATTTTGTTTTCTTTTTCTGTCTTTCTTTCTCACCCCAGTATGAAAGCAAGGTAAAAACAATCAGATTATTTGCATGACTTGCATGTGTCTAGTTCAAGTGCAGCTTGAAAGCACGGGCGGCACCACAGCAGCAGCAGCAGCAGCGTGTGGGCAGTGTTCAGAGCAGCTGCTACACTAAGGCTCTTCGTTCGGCGAGCTGCTCCTGCCACAGCCAGCAAAGCTGCTCCCAAGTGCTCACCTCACATTCCACGCTGTGCACACACCTACACAAGCAACTTTTATTTTCCTCACTCAGCTGCTTACTTCAGCTGTGTGTTGCTTATGACACCGGAATGCCGCGGAAGCGAAGCTCCAGCCAGCTGTGTTGCTGACTTCAGCTCCGACCTCCGGGCTGTAGGAGCAGTGTAGTCCCATGTGAGGTGGGGAGCGCCGTGCTCAGAGGCAGTGAAGTAGTTACTGAGGAGAGCATGAAAGGAAGGTGCAGATGTTTGTGAAATCTGCCACTTATTGTTTTAAGAACAGGAGGATGAGGGGGAGAGAGGGGAGATCACCTGACTGAGTTTTCAGTTTGCAACTATTTGTATCCATTGCTTTTGGTTTGGTATGCTCAGATATGAACTGAACTTCACTGTGTTTTGCAGCCTAATTCCTGGCTTGAATTGGAAAAATACAACTTCACCCCCTGCCCTCTGCCCTGACCCTCAGAAAGATTATTTCCTCCCAAGCTCCAGAAATTGCTGCTTGTTTTCCCCTAGAACTGGCCTATCTTGGCAAAAAAAAAAAAAAACCCTAACAAAAAAAACCTGAAAAAGAAGCCAAGAGTCAGGCAAGACCTTAGTGAACTTGGACCTTGTTTGGTATATTTTGGAAGGGAAAAAGGGAAAAAAGAAGTCTTAACATCAAGCAAGTGTTCAGTGTTTGCAAAGAGGTTGAGCCAGACGACCCTGGTGGTCCCTTCCAAGCTTACCCATTCCATGATTCTATGATATGGGTTGGGAATTATAACAGCAACTGTTTGTAGCAGGACAGGATGAGGACAGTCTGTCACTGGACAAGGCAGGAGAGGGTACTAGCAAGAATGGTTTCTGGATGGCAAAGACAGGATACTGTAGGCACCAGTGACAATGATAACAGCAAAACTTGCTGGGAAGATAAGTCCATAAAGGAACTGGAGAAGAGCTAGGAAAAAAAAATGAAAAATGAAAGGTGACCATAGCTACTTGACTGTAAATAAAGCAGCATATGGAACATTTTAGTAAACCAGATGCTTGCTTTAACTTATGCAGAGGGTACTAATCTGCCAGAGAATACATCACGCTTGCTAGGTTGGCTAATAATGCAAAGAATGGCTTTCAGTGCCAAAACATGCAGCTGATTAGTATCTGTGCAAAATGGTTTTATTTTGTAATTAATATTCTTTAAATTTTTTTCTTTCCTTCCAGGGAACTGAAGTGTTTGTTGCTTCCCCCCTTCCCCACCCCACACCAGTTTTAACTCCTTATTTATTTCCCAAATTCATTTTTCTCGCTTTTAGCTGGTTGTACTATTCCGATATTCTAGTAAACACTCATGGGTAATATTTTTAGTGAAATAAATAGTGCTCTTTTTTCTACTTGGATTTACTCTCCATGGTATGAATGACAGGTTTTTTTCTGAAGTGACTTTATAAGGCTTTTCTTCTGGCAAGCCTGGTTCAGGTGTTACTGGCAGTTATGGTCTCAACTCTGGTGTTCCCAGGCCTGGGAAACCATACTTGTGCAATCAAACATGATAGCTTTGGTGTTACTTTCAAGGGGTTTCTCATTTCCTCTCAACTGCCAGCTGATGAGTCAAACATGGAACTTGCACTCTGTTACAATATTTTCCTGTCTTGGATGGATAGTTACATTCTGTAACTAACCCAAGTGCTTTGTTTTGTTTAATTGCCTGAAAAAGTCAGATGTGTTGCTGTGTCCTAAGTAAATATGCAGCAGTTTTCATAAGAAAGATACTGGAAATATAAAATAAATGTCAGTCCACCTGATTGCATTCCTGAAGTATATTGGTAAAATCTTTATTCAAAATGTTTGTATGCTGCTAAAGTTCTTCTTTCATTGGATCTAGCATGCAAAAAGAGGAACGAAAAATGTCTTCCAGTTAAGGTCTCTCCTTACCGTTATGATTTCTGCATCTTTCTGCTTTGCCTAAGGAACAACTTCCTTACTTCATAGCTCATTGCATTTTAACACAAAGGTATCACTCCTTTACCAAAGGAAAAACACAAAAAACAAAACAACCAACTAAAAACCCTTAAAGAAAAGAAAGAAAAAAATTGAGAAGGGGACTGTTGTCAATTGGAGATGAGATGAACCTCCTGTTACACCTTTCAGTGATGCAAGGCAGAGGGCAATGTGTGCTGGTAGATGATAGAAGGCAACATGTATTCAAGTGTATGTGTGTAGTTAAAATAAAAATAAAAATCAAGCATCTGTGCATCTGAAAGTGTACATGTGTGTCTGGCTGACTGTTCTCTCTAAACTCTATTTTTAAAAACACATTGTACTTCTACATGTTTTTAGGCCTGAAGTGAACTTAGAGAAATACACAGGTTGCCTCAAAGACATTGAAATTTCAAGGACACCTTATAACATATTGAGCAGTCCTGACTTCGTTGGTCTAACCAAAGGATGCACACTAGAGGTTAGTCTGATTTCCATGTATTTTGGCCTTAATGTATATAAATGTTTGCTGGTTTCTGATTTTACGTCATAGTAGATTAATTATATATGGTATATTCCTTAGATAGGAATCTAACCTTAAAATCCAGTTAAATTTAAGAGACAGAAAGATGAGCGAGTCTGATCAGAAAGTGGACCAGTTTTTCAGATCCTGACTTTTTGGAGAGTAACCCTGGCCACTTGTGATATCCTTATTCCTAAAGGGTAGGATTTTCTGAACTGCTTAGCAGGGACTTAGCTTTATTTCAGCTGACAAAAGTGGGAATTATTGACATTAATGAGTATAGGCACTGACAACTCTGCAAAAACTAAAAAAATCTATGCACATAAAACCAAAGGATTTAAATTTTTTTTAACTGTTATTATACAGTCATTCACTACATAAAACCTCAGGTATGAGTACTTACTGTCATGAGCTACCACTGAGCTGGAAGGCACATTTCTTACTGATCACTAAGAATGTGCAAAATTGGTGTTATTATTTTAGCTTTAAATGCGTTTATTTTCAATTGTTGGTGCTTGCAATTAACAGCCTTTCAGTGCATATAGAATTCAAGGAATCTGATCTGAAATTTGAGAGAGAATTTAGTAATTTTCCACAGAAAAGTCTTTTTATATAAAAAAATACTTCCACTGACATTTGTGTCCCAGTAAATAGTTTGTAGTTCTTCCCTGGAAATCTCTACAGTTTAAGAGAGTTGTGCAAGCAGATGGAAGATCTAGATTCCATATCAGACACCACTACGGTTAATCCAAACATGTTGTTGACCCAATGCTCTCCAAATATTTTTTTTCTACAAAACATTAAAAATTTACTTTGAACAGTAATTGGAAGTTGGCCAGGCCAAAATAAAGACAAGGGCCCTTTTTTGCTGTGTTTATCCATTAAACCTTCGTCAGAGCCAAAAGTACACAATGGGTAGGATTCTCAGACGGGATATTAGACTAGGTTTGTTATGAGATCCGTATTTTAATATTTCAAGCTTGTGGTAAAGCTAAACTGTAAAAACAGATTGTTCAAATGCTTTTAAATCTTACCGATTTGGCTTCAACAAAAATTTGATAGAGAGGTTCATACGTATTTTGATTTATAGTGTATTCTTTCTGTAACAGGAAAGAACAGTTGTGTTCATTTTCTTCTGTTGCTATGAATCTTAGAAAGTACTTTGCCTTTCACATTATTTTGTAACAGTTGAGGTTTCAAGAGTATGAAATCTAATTGGATTAACCCTTTTGTTGGGGAAATAAGTAAAATATTCTAATTGTACGAAACAAGACGTAGGAAAATTAAAAAGAAGTGAAGCAAAAGCAAGGGATAAAGACTGGATATGTGTTCAATTATTTAAATGTCCTCAGATTTCAGAGAAAGGTGAGCACCACCAGCAATGATTTTATCTGGCATAATCTTTTATCTCTAGACCTGAAAACAGTTCTACTGTACTGAAAAAGTGGTGAACTACTTTAGAAAAAGTCACTGGTCTTCCACATCTGGAAGAATACATGAATTGGCAGTGATGACAGAAAATCTGGGAGTATGCACTGATAAGTATATAAGTATGCACATATAATTTGACGACATATTGTACTCTTTAAATTGTGTTAATGGGTACCAATGTACAAAAAGTTGGGCCATGTGCAACAAGTGCTTCATTTATGACTCTGAGTAACCAAGAAAGCAGTGGTACTTATTGAAGCAACAGTGACTGATTAATGAAAAGTATTTTCTCAGCGCATTTGACAAATAACAGAATCTCGTTTACATTCATATTGGTTATGTTAATGCTACCTGTTGTAAAGATTTAAAAGCAAACTCCAACTGTATTAACTCAATGGAAAACACATACATAAAATAAAAACAACCTTGAGCAGTTATTTTTAATCCAAGAGGATATATCGACATAAAACTGGAACTTTGCCTTCCTGTAAGACAGGATTCCACAAATAGGCTAATGATGCTAGATGTAAGCAGGTAAATTAGTGTTTGCAGAACACTTTGAGGAGTAAATTGCTAAGTGTTTATTATTACTTTCCATCTTTTCACACTAGTCATATTTACATAGTTTATTATTTTAGTTAAGAAATCTTCCTGTGCGTTCATATTCTTGCTCTTAATTCTACTAATGCACTTTCCTGTCCTCTCCTTCCTACAGAACATTCATACAGTTAGCTTCTCCAAGCCAGGTTTTGTGGAAATGCAGCCTGTCTCCTTTGACGTGGGCACAGAAATCAATCTCTCCTTCAGCACCAGGAATGAGTCTGGGATCATCTTGTTTGGCACGAGTGGCACAATTGTTCCCCCCAGGAGAAAGCGCAGGCACTCTGCAAGGAAAGCTGCCCCTCTGAGGAGAAAGCGCAGGCAGACAGGACAGGTACGAGGAACCTGGCAAAAGACAGAAAAACCCCACAATTCTACTGAACTGCCACGGTTTGTTTCAAGACACTGTCAGATGTTTATGCTTAAGTTAAAATTCAATTATTGGGAAAAAATGATTTCTAATGTTATCCTTTATGTGATGAAGAATCTAACAGAAGCTCAGAATTGGTTTTTTGCCTTGGAGAAATTGTTTCTCTTACAGATTTACAGTGAGGTATCCATTGCTTGTTGCTAAGCAGCAGATTTGGTTTTTTATTATATTCCATGTTGGGTTTTTTAACCAAACCTAAATATTAAATCATACTGTTGCTCATTCATTCTGAGGACTACTTATGCACTATTAATGCTTGGAATCTCTCTCATTCCTGTTCATAGAGACATAAATGAGGATCATTCTAATTTCCCTGAGACCAAAAGAAAGAAAGAAAAAAAGACCTGGTGAACGCAGTGTTAAGATAAGCCCCTTGTTTGGGATCACTGATGTGGAATTTAAGACTTAAGTGCTCCGGCCTCTCTTTCTCTCTCATAAAGTACAAATTTGCTATATAAGTCCACTGTGTCTGAGTGACTGTTAAAAGTGTGATTGCTAGAAATTATTAGAAATTATTCAAGGCTTGATTAAAATTTGATCAAAATCCTGACAGACAGACACACTACAATGGCAATAAACAGAATGTGTTGATGCATTCTTTGTTCAGGACTTCTGGGAAATGATATTTCATTATTCTCCTTTCTGCCTGTTTTGGAAGAGAGCTCTCAGTGACCTGGAGTAACGCACTCCAGGGACAGCACATTGTAATGGCTCACCTGGATGACATTAACTTCAGTGTAGGGGCTCCCTTATCATTTCCCAGCTCTTCAGGTCACAGAAGTGAACATGACCACTTATTGCTATATAACTGGAGTTTAGATCCTGAAATCTGCCACAATATGATACTGGTGCTGGAGTAACTACTGGCATGATTTGCCAGCCCTCCAAACCCAGAACTCAAGCTGAGATCAATGCACTTCAGGGCTTCATGAGTTTAAGAGCAGGTCTTGTATCAACAAAAATCAGAATTGTAGGTTAGAATTTTCCATCCATCCCTGAAAATAGGTAGAGAGTTAAATCTTTTGTTGATGTTTCCAGCATGACCTCGTTTTACCCCTTCCTCATTTTAAAAGGGCCAGAGTGTGAGTATAGCAGCAGCAGCAGAACTGAAACAGCCGTGTCTTGTCTATGGTGAGCAAATTAAAAGGCGGTGTAAGACAATAAAACATACGCACTAACATAAAACTAAGTGAGGTAATTTCTTTCCAAACAAAACCTACCTTTTCACTCCAACATATACTTTGCAGGCCTACTATGCTGTGTTCCTGAACAGAGGTCGGCTGGAAGTGCACATCTCCACTGGGATCCGGGATCCCCACAGAATCACCATCAGACCAGAGGCTGGCGAGTTTCACGACGGCAGAGCACATTCCATCCGGATAGAACGAGCTAGAGGGTAACAAATACCTAGAGGTGCTACAGACCACACAGCACAGCTAGTTCGACAAAGTATTGACGGCTTTGGCAATCCATGCAAATGCTTCTGCTGAGACAAAAAAAAATTAGTTTAATTCCATCATTATCCAAAAATTCTTAGAAATAAGAATTCTAAGTCACTATTGTTCTGAAGAGCTGGGTTTACATGCTTTTCTAGGCTACCAGCCTGTTTCTCCAGAGACCTGCATTTGTCTGAGCTGGCATTTTTAACCTTCCGATTCTTGGCAAATATGTTTTATTAAAGAATCTGTTGGGTGAGAAATTCTGCTGTGGTGCAGTAAATCTCCTTTTCAGGACATGTAGAAAAAGACTGTTTTCAAAGGGTACAAACTGCAACAGCACAGCAGCCTGTAGCCTTTTTGTGATGTTGTGTGCTGGACACAGTGGTGCCCAGCTAAATACGGTAAAACTGTGAAAACACACAGTCCCACTTTTCTTATTGGAAAAGCCACCTTTTCAGACCATTTTGTTTTACCCTGAATTTCATTTGAATTCCTTTGTCCTTTCTCAGACATTGTAAAAATTTCCTATTACACTTCACTATTCAGAAAGTGATTAGAAACAGCACTACTGTAATGTGTAGGACTCAGGCAGGCAGTTTTTATTTTATTTATGGCCTGGAACAGCCCTTGTTCCAAGCAGGTTTTATTATGGACCTTTGAACATACAAATGTGTACATCCTGTACAGACATTTGTTGGATTAGTGCACTATGCACAACATTCTGTGTTGTTTAAAAGAAATCGGAAAGATGTGACATCCAGCATGTTACAAAAGGCACTTATCCACTTCACCCTCTTACCCCCACAACACTGCAGCCTTCTTGACCAACCATTCCTGTCTAGTCCTGAGGTGCCCTTCTGTCCTCTCTGTAATTTTCTTTCCTTTCCATATAATTTTCTGACTGAATTTCTATTGTATTGTTAGAAAACCTCTCGTAAATAATGCCTCCAGTCAATAAATCTCCTCTACTTCGGTGACTAGATCAAAGCCAAACCATAAATGCTTTGGAAGAAAAAGTTATTTTGGAAATGGATGACTGCATTTTGTGATACATTTTGTGTCACTGTGACAGAACACAAATATGCAGATGATAACAGAAGGCTCTAAACAACAAAATAAATTCTTCTATGCAGTGCTATAGCGAGTACAGTAGCTTGACCTTATGAGGGTACTTATGAGAGTACATCAAGGCAAAATTGGTGTACAATGCCATCCAGTGATGATACTCGTTCAGATGAGACCTCTGTGTTTTCAAAGTAGCTTTGTTACAAAACAAATTGTCTGAACTCCGAAGTTTCTGTAACCTGAAATGGATGTGAAATTAAGATTAACCCTTCCTCTGCTCATCAGGAACTCAAGCTTTATTTTTTTAAATGTGAGGAACACCCTGTGAAAGCTCTGCAGAGAGATAATTGTCCATATAATTATGAAATACGGTATTGTTGAAGACTAATGTACCTCACTGCATGGTTCTGCTTGGAACCAAAATGTTTACCATGATTAGCCATGTCTAAGATGCATCAGCACAAAGGATAACTTGAGTCTTGGCAATCTGACTTCCCTACACTACCTCTGAAGGCAGAGAAGGGAAGTGTCCTCTCTGGGACACTTCATGGAACCTAAATTAGTCTTTTGCTCTGAACTGCCTCCAGAGAAATCTCTCTCCTTCTGTTTCCACTGCTGAAGGGTCTAGGAGATATCATAGGGATTGTCCTCAGAGATAAGTCCTTTAATAACTGCTTTCTCTAACCCTTTGAAAAATTAATCATGTTTCTTACTCTGCAGCTTTCCAGACCAAATTAATCCATCCAAAACTATGGGGAAACTGGACAATCTGCATGTAGTACAGCACTTACTTAATTCAGGTGCTTAAGTCACTATCCAGTTCTGCCTAGGATGTGTGTAAATAACAAAGCCAAGCATTTTGTATTTGAAAACAGGCCTCTTTTCAATAAACATTTTCAATGCTCAGTTGCTAGCATTTGTAATTATAGTTAAGAAAGAATATTTGAGTTCAATATATTTGCAGTTGACAAAAGGGAGTTTATTTGCCAGAAACTGATTATTAGTCAGACAGTGGTGCTGCAGAGGGTCCTGCCTTCCTCTCTTCAGCCTTAACAGTAACCAGGGGACAGCTTTGTCTTTTGCTTGTGCCATGTGAAATACCCATGGGAATGAACTGTAACACCTGTATCAGTACATGGTGAACAGTCAGCGATTTTCTACCCTGCCACCTCCCCCAGAAAAAGCTACCAGATCTTTAAAAAGTGTACCATATGTCTGCCATTGATCCTGCAGTCAGAGCAGTCTGTAGCAGTGGTTGTGCCCCAGCAAGAAGATAATAGGGAAAGAGGGAGTCCAGACAAAATGTGACCCCGTGCTGTTCCCATCCTGCTGAGCTCTAGATGATTGTTTCTACCATCACAGCATAGCCAGCTCAGCCCTTGCAGTGTCACTGTTGCCACACCACAAACCACTTCTTCCTATGCAGCCACAGTCTGACATTATCACCCCTCCACAGCAGAGTCTTGCCAGGCTTTGTCGAACAACGACCAAGGAAGCACAGGAGCAGCTGAAACCGCTCTAGTGGTTAATATGCATGTAATGTGAGCCACCAGTTACATAATTTGAGTTGCTCATTGTTACAGCTGGTGTAGGAGTAAATGGGGCCTGCAAAGAGGTGATTTCAATACAAGAAATAACCAGAGTAAAAGATATATTTCTTTGCTTTCAAATCTTTTCCACAGGATGTTCAGTGTTCAAGTCGATGAAGACAAAGTCCAGACTCAGACGTTGCCATCAGACCAGCCCATCTCTGTTAAGAAGCTCTTTGTGGGGGGTACTTCTCCTCAGTTTCAGACTGCGCCTGTCAGAAACATACCACCATTTGAGGGCTGTATATGGAATCTTGTCATTAATGCCACGTAAGTCCCAATGATGCCAACAAATGTCCAATTAATGAGATCTGGTTAACTACGTTGGTTGCCAGAAGAAGGTTCATTGTTGCAACGAATCATACTAGCCGCAAATCCTAGAATATGATCTGTTTTCTTTATATGCCATTCCTTTTTTTTGTCTACAGTATGTGCTCCATAGGCTGTGCAATTAATGAGCTGTTTTACAGACAAGCCAACACTGTCTGTTTATCCATGAAATCAGAGAAATTCAACAGTAATGCTGCAGTAAGATGTGCATCAGCGATAGGTATTTATGGTGTACTATAATACTTTATTTTAGGTAAGATTAACTTCCAAGAGAAGTCAAAATTCTGAGAACCACCATGGGAATCAATTTACTTTGTGGAAAGTGCAGTAATCTGGAAAGAACATTTGAGTAAAGGGAAAGGCAAAGAGGAATAAAATAAAGCCTCTATAGAAAGTTTCCATCTAAATCTTTCTTTCACGTATCTGAAGTACCTAAATTAGGATTTTATCACTCCACATCAGAGTAAAGGACTTCTCTGCAATACCACTGGAACTATGTAGGCCTGAAAAGTTTGCCAAAGAGGATGCCTGTCTCTTTGCACTGACTGTAGGAAGAAAAACCAATGGTCACTATTGTCTCTAGTTGAAGTGTCCCGCTTCTCTACCTGTACCTACCTGTACAGGATGGGATGAGTCCTGGCTTTTGTATCCTGTGAAGTGAAATTACACTGCAGCATGTAGCTGTTCTTTATAAATGGGTGGTAAAAAGGCAGTAAAACTAATAACAGACATCACTCTTTTTGTGTGTTCTCAGCCCCATGGACTTCGCTCAACCCGTCTCCTTTGAAAATGCAGATATTGGCCGATGTCCCACACTAGAACCAGAAGTTAGGCCACCTGAAGATGAAGATAAACCAACTCGTGCAACAGTTCTCGTTCAACCTGAACCAGACACTAATGGGGAGAAAGAAGGGACAAGAGTCCCTCCTGCTTCTCCTCCTCCAACACCATCTCTATCATCAGCACTTGTAAGTATAAATCACTTCGGTCAGGTAGAGTTTGAAAAGTTTCTATTTCCAGGCAATATTGAAAGGCTATTCATCAAGAATAATGAAGCACTTTGCCGCAAAAATAGTAACAATTCAGCATGATACTGTAGATGGAACACCTTGTTGCAGGTCACTAAAACCTGTAGATAATGGAAAACTGGTAGATATAACTTGCTTGGATTATCACAACAGTAATTTAAAGAATGATATAGGTTTAGAATTCTCTTTGGCTTGCATGCTTCATCATAAACCCTTACACTTCAGGATGTAAGCCAAGTAATATCTGCTTGGGTTTGGAAGGAAAATTTTCCCATGGGAAATCCATTTCATTATGATATTTCTTGTGCTGTTCTCTGATGCATGTGATAACAGTCTTGTCAGTGACAGGATGAAGAAAAAGATAAACCAGGAGGCCTATTTGATATAGCAATTCCTCTACTTCCATTTTATGACTTTAGTCAGGAGAATTACAAAATGAAACCCCAGTCTCTGCTAAATTGAACTCAACTGTTGTTACCAGAAATAAACAGCTACATAGTGGCAAGCAGTCTTATACAACAAAATTTAAGGAAGAAACTTCTTCTCTCACAAGTGTAGTAGTTTTATAGATTGATGCAACATTTTACTGCTCACAAAACATATGTTGACACATCTGAATATTAAAATCAATAATATATACACTGGAAGATATTTTTGAGGGGAAAATTATTTGTATTTTGTTAGACCTGAATACAACCAACAGGTTTATGCAGGCTATAGTTCAGTATGAGTGGGGTTTCAAAATGATATGAAAAGACTGCACATTCCCCACTTAGGAGCCTATTTGCATTATTGGAATTTACACTTCAATAATAAGATTGTTTCGAGAAGTTAAGAACCGAAATTCTGTTTGAGATACATGACCACCTTTGTTGGCCAGGTATATCTGGCACAGCTTTATCTAGAAGGATTTGCCAGGCACTACTGAAATCTCCACATCACATGCCTGGAAATGGGAGCCCTGGGTTCAAGACAGGCGAGCTCCATCTCAGTTTTTCCCGTATCCCGGGCCCCACAGTTACAAACACGGGCCTCTCACTGCTCTAGGGCAGCGGCTGTGGTTCATTCCCACAAGGTGGAGTAGTTGTAGCACCAGGGCTCCAATGCCGCTTTTCTGTTTGGAGTTTAAAGCAAATTTGCTGTACAGTGAGGCTACTGTAGAAAGATAAGGAACCAGGCAACAACAAGGTAAAAAGGATTATCCAGTTTAATGCTCGCTGTTGTGAAGGAATGCAGTCATAGTATCCCTTGATCAAGCCTTATAAACAAAACAAAAACGCAAAACCACAGAAGAGCATGAAAGAGCAAGTGCACACTTTCTAAGACTGTAAACACTAACTTTTAAAATAGCAGAATTGAGAGGAATAGATCGACTCATTAATATCAGAAACTAGTCCCTTTGTAACTAGGCGAGTTGTGTATATCACGTATCTAGAGCAGTGATAATTTAAAACAGGAATTGGAAATAAAAATCTAAATAAAGCACCATTACTCCACTTCTCTCTTGGAAATAATGAAACCATTTTAGTACGCTGAAGACTTGAAACTATTTTAAATAAGGCAAGCTTTTGGATAGTTGTTACATTCATATTAGTGAGTTCTTCAAAGTATTTTTCAGGGGACTGTTGCAACAAAGTAACTACAGTCTGGTAATGAGGTAGCACTCATATGAGAAGGCACTCATATGACAGTAAATTATACAGAATCCCAGTGTAGAAGGAAAATGTAGAGCAGAAGAAAGTATTTTCACATAGGAGGCTTAAATAAGGTATATGGTCTATTTAAGTTCTTTTAGGACTTTTTTTACCTACATGCATCCATCTGTGTGTAAAAGGGGAGGGCAGTTGAATCCCAAATGAGAAAAAAACCTACCCTGTACTAAAAGCAAGAAAAGATCCGTAAGTAGGACAGTTGGGAAATACACCAGCCACCAGTCTGCTGCTGCTTGCTATGGATGCCAGAATGTTCCTCAGTGCTGGGTAGCTGCTGCTTCTGCCTCACGTTATTCCCTGCTTCTCAGGGCTCGCTTGCCGCTGAAACGAGGAGCGCCAGAGTTACTTCTGCCTTTGACTCCATGACGGTACCTCCCTCTTCTGGTCCATGCATTTCTGCATTGTGTTATTAACAGTATTCAGTGAACTGTAGGGATTGCTTCAGTGCTTCTCCTACTAATTGCTTTCTTTGTAATTACTAATGCAGCAAATGAGAATATGGAGAATGTGTGACACTCCACCAGTGGCCTCTTCTGTTCTTCATTTCCACTGCCATACCCGAACTTCTTGACCTACCAGTTAAGTCCCTGACATCTTGCAAGACCAAAGTAAAGTGCAGCTGAACAGTTCAGGCTCTCATGTAATATGGGAGATTATTAAGCAGCCAGGACACATTAAGGCCATTAGTCAAGAAAACAAAGCTGAGATATTTTAATACAGGTTGATGATCCATGCTTAGAGCACAGTCTTGTGAAAGCTGTAAAGCTGGCTGTCCTTAGGTAAAACAAAAGCATACACAGGGCAGTGAATAAAATATGGAAGTTTTTTAAACATGCCCTACTGGTTTTTTTTCCCTCTTGCTGACTTTTCCACATCAGCCTAATGAATGCTTACTATTATAAGTAGTTATTAGTAAATAATCAGTGTATGCTATGATTCCAACCACAATGGTGTGTTGGACACTCTCCCACACTCCTTGCCGTTTCTTACAGTCATCCTGCTGGAATGAAGAAAAACTGCAGTGTTTACTGATGCTGGGCAGCAGCTTGTGTCAGGGTCAGACCCTTTACTAACATATACTAGCCTAGGATTAAATTTACAGTCAGAATATATCCTTTTACCATGTAAAATGTAAAAGCATGCCAGAGAAAGATGTGTGTATTTTCCAATTCTTTCCAGTACCAGTTGTTACTCCCTATCTTCAAATTTTAGCTAGCTGAAATGTACTTGAAGGTATTATATGCATAGTATTGTCATTAACTTAGTTGTTAGATTTCTAGGTAAACCCATAAAGCTTAAAATAATTCGAAATTTTACCCTGCATTATGGGAGTATTTTTTTTTCTTTTTGATGATCACTGGAAGACTGCTGTCATACATTCATAACCTTGCCTGGTCCTGGTGAATTTTCCCTGGTTTTTCCCTCCGTTGCATATTGATGTATCAATTGTTCTTGTCATAATGCATGGTGTTCTACTCCATCATATTCAAACCAGAGTATTCATTATGTAAAACCATATTTTAGAAGTTCTCTATACTGTTATGAAGATTTTTGTGACGTGTGAAAGCAAAAAATATTACTGAAAAACTGAGTGAGAGGGGGAAAGAAATTTCCTCTTCGCAGTTGAAATCTCAGTGCTTAAGTCACTCACGACATTTTCAAAGCGTTTCAGAGAAAGAACTCTGTCAGCAAGGCACCGTGCCTTGTGCTTTGCAGGTCCCTGCTGAGTCAGGGCTCAAATAAGAGACTGTCACCAATCCAAAATGATAGCAGCCACAGTGCTTAAAAACAGAGCTTGCAGCTATCAAAGTTTGTTTCTTTCCCAGCGGTATTGTCTGATACTGTGTTGAGTTAGATCCTTTGAGTAGTTTCTTCACAATACTCTCAGTGGGAGGCAAAAGCCAGACATGAGTAGAAGCTGGTAATTACCATGGTCTCGCATTGCCCCCAGGCACCCCTATACAAGAGCTTTAGGACCAGAGATTAAAAGACCTGGTGAAATTAAAAGGAGAAAAATATAGTGGACAGAAGATATTTTACCTTGCTTTGTTGCACCACTTCAAGATTAGTAGAAGTGGAGCGACAGGGAGGGGTTTCTTTCTTTACAACCTGGGTAATGTCTCTACATTAGACAGCTGGGGGAGTTACACAGTTGTTGCATCTATCCATCAGTTATTCAGATTCCCTGATTGTTTGTGGGGGCCTTTGAACAGCACTGGGGGAAATAACAGCACATTAAGCTAAGAATACAGTTGTAAAACAATATAAAGAAGTAAAATGAAGGACTCATTGACAGCTGCAGCATCTGAAACTACTTTTAACTCATTATTTTTAAAGTGACTAGATTTCAAGTTGACAACAAAGCATCCCTTTAAAACTTAAATCTTGCTTCATTTCTGTAAGAGGGCATCCTACTGCGTGATACTCAGTTATGTGAGCTAAGAGTACACTGAGCTGCCTGGAAATCACTTAAGACTCTTGTAAATGTCCACTGGTGAAAACATGAAAGCAGCAATGTTCATATATTACTTTCATTTGCTTTTACAGCCAGCTTAATGAGCTCTGCTTTTACTCCAAGTTCCTGTCATACTGGTTTATAACGTTAGCTGGTGTGATGAGACATCAGCACACAGGAAAATTGCAGGGCCAGTCTCTAGACTAGGTACGATATTCTCAGTCCTGAGCAGCTGGAAGACTGCCAGCATATGCACAGATACAGATACAAAATATGAAGTTTGTATGATTGCTGTATATTTTGCAGGATTCCTGTGCTGCTGACACGGAACCATCCATTTTAGAAGGTGGCAAGCAGTTTGGTCTTTCAAGGAACAGCCACATTGCAGTTGCATTTGATGACACCAAAGTGAAAAACAGGTATGTTGTTTGTTTCAGCAGTGAGTTTTGATGGGAAAATGTCAAAATAAAATGCCCCTCCTAATTCTGTCAAAGGTATCTCCCAAACCTATGGACATAATCTGACAAAGATCACATCCCATGACTAATTAATTTCATTAAGCAAACCTCAAAAAGCATTAAAGCATGAAATCTAGGCAATGAAGCGCCCACCTAAGTAGCTCTCACAGAAACAATTTACCTCTTTGTAAAGGTTTGGGCACACACAGATCCCAGACTGATTTGCTAAAAACCAAACAGAATAATGCAACCAGGTCATGCAACTGACTTCACAGATTGCTTTTTCAGAAGAAAGTTTTTTTGTTCAGTAACTTGGTAATTTCTTTTAATAAGCAAAACTTCTTTCCCTTTTCCTCCAATAGTTAAGGTCAAGCTTGCATAGTAAACAGGAAAAATGACATTGCCACCCCAAAGTATAACAATATATACATATAGATGTTGACATGCAAAGGAATTCCATGAACTGTTTATAGAAGTGCAGCTTTTTTCAGTGGATTTGTGAAGCTAGAACTTGTTAGTTGTTCATTTTTGCTCTGAAGACACATGGTCATTAACAAATGTGCCATGTCACACCACTAAGCAATTTCGCTGCTTATAGTTTCCAAATCCATTAGCCTCATACTTATTTCTCCCTATAAAGATGTTGTACCACATATGCTAATTATAGAAAACTAGGAATGATCCTGGACTGATCATTTTCATGCAATGATTTTTCACATTTATATTATCAGCTGCTTTCAGGTACTGAATTTGCAACTCAGCTTGAGCAAGGTTAGTGATGTGTTGTTGCCTTAGCATTAGAGAATCTAAATAATTTCTTCACAGGTTCTTTGCTGTAGAGGAAGTTCTCAACATTACCATTCTGTCCAAAGGGTCAGCAGGTTTGCTCAGACACAGCCTCATTTTCTCTTGGGAGAGCTCAGTATAAGTGTTTTATATCCTCATTGTAAACTCTTCTCTCTGCATCTTTAAAAGTTTTGCAACCTGTCTTCAGGCAATACAACTCATTAGAAACTCAACATTTGCCAGCTGTCACTACAGCTCTCTCCTCTTTGTGAGCATTATGTGTGTGGATGATGGATAGTGCTGCTGGAATTTTACAAGTGCTGGGATTTTCTAGCTGCTACAGCTGCAGCTGAGAATTGTATCTTGAAATTCTATGCCAAGATTGCAGTTTTGTATCTCCACAGCAAAGGAACTAATGAATGCTCACATGTCAGGGATCAGATACGTGTGAAATGCAATTTGTATACAACCGGATTAGTTTTCTTCAACTCTAATGGACAAGTAAAATTGGCCACTAGCTGTATAAATTTTTTTTAGAAAAAAACACAAAAAAAAGGTAAAGCAGGTGTATCTGTCTAGTGCCTGACTCCAAATATCTTTTCCTTTTTTACTATTTCCTGTTTGTTTGATTTCTAGGCTTACAATTGAATTTGAAGTCCGAACAACAGCTGATTCTGGCTTGCTGTTTTATATGGCCCGCATCAACCACGCTGATTTTGCTACAGTTCAGATAAAGAACGGTCTGCCTTACTTCAGTTATGATCTGGGGAGTGGAAACACCAGCACAGTGATTTCCAACAAAATAAATGATGGCCAGTGGCACCAGGTATAATAGTCTCTAATTCTAAATTATTCTTTGTAATGGTAAGAGTGAGCTTTGTTTTGCCTTAAGATATTTGCAAAATGTAGTCCACACGAACCAAACTTTACAACTAGGATTTTCTGAGGAAAAAAAGATCATCTAGCAAAATTTGTGTCAGGTGCACTGGTACACAGAAATTTATCCTTCAGCAAACACATATTTCTGAACATATTTAAAATATGACCCATGTATAGTAAAGAACTGCAGAAAATGTTCCTTCCTGCTTAATAGGGCTCATGTGAGTATCAGCTCACGATGATGGAATACATCATTAAAACCAGTTGTTTCTACATTAATAATGTCATTGTTAAGTCAGAGTGCTAAGAAAAAAAGGAAAAAAAAGAAGTAACATATAAGTAAACCTTCCCTGGATTATTAATTCAGTGGGGAATAAATATGATATTCATGGATGTATTTGGCAGCACCTTCTGTGACTTTATGAGAGGGAGCCTTATATGCAATGCCTGTGGCATTTGGATGCTAAGAGAAGGAATAATATCACAACCATGAAATTCACTATTTACTGGGCCCAGGACAACAGACACACAGTATATTCATTAGATGACGTGCTGGAAGGCATCGTTAAAGACAGAGAAGAAAAGTATACATGTAACTTATGTGTTGAATTTATAAACTATAAGTTGCATTGAATTTTGTACAGATATTTAGAAATTCAGCATCCACATCTCATCCCCAAATGAGAAAAAAAAAATCTAATTCCATTTTCTCTTACACTTTAATTTCCTCATTCCCACTCTGTTCTCCAGGAATTCTATTTTCACGAGATTTTTAGTCATGAACTTTTTGATGATAGCAACTGCTCTACACCAAGGTATTTCATAAAGGGAAAAAAATGAAGTTGCAGTAATCATTTATCTCTTTCATATAATGCCTGGGAGCACTGGCAGTAGACCAAGGCCCCATTCTGCTACTCCTTCTGTACATACAGAAGAGATGCTTTTGCTTCTTTAGCCATTTTCTCTTTATTCTAAGAGAACTAAATGGGGCATATATTTCTTAATGGAAGAGTGTGCTCATTGGGCATACAGCTTGACACTCCACGAGAGGGGGGCCCCTTTTTGTAGATCCTGTTTCTGTAGCAGAGAGTGGTGACAAAGTCACAGTTCCCAAAAAGCACAAAAAAATTTTGAGAAGGGGGAGGAGGAAAGGCAGTGGTTTTAGGAGAAGGCCATAGTCTTTGTTTCTGAGAAAGCAGGGACTTCTCCTTAAAATAATCCTTTTAGTGACAATGTTTTCTCCATTTGGAGTGATTTGGGTTAAAACATTTCCATCAGGCCTACAGAAGCCACTTGGTGCTGCTGCTATCCTGCTATCTGTTTAGGTCCTCTGTAAGAATGTCTGTTCCCAGTTCCTGTCTCACTCACCTAATCTTTCTTCTGCCCAAGATGTAGTTATCCATCTCAAATTTGCAGTTGCCTGTAAACACCAGGTTCAGGCCCTCACCTTCACATTCCCCTTGTCAGTGTTCAGTGATCCCCACTGCATGACAGATATGCTGCCACACTGGAGCAGAAGCAGCCATGTTAAAGAAAAGCCAAAAAATGCTATTTGTCTCTCTTTGCTATTCTGGTGAGCCAATTACTGTGCTGTTTAGAAATCTGCTAACATGCATGATGTATTTTGCATTTATCCCCTTTTTAATGCAGAACCATTATTATACTGATTTGTAGAGATTTAAATATAAACTTTGGAAAGACATTGGCCTAGAATTTCCTCAGCTCTTCAGCAACTGCACTCCTTCCATGCTATTCACAGTCCATTTATCTGAACAGAAGCCATAATACCAACAGAACATAGTTGGTATTATATTTACTCTAGCATGAACTGTGATCTGAGGCATGTCCAAGCTACTGGAATCATAAACCCAATATTGTCTGCAAACATGTGCTTCTATAAAGATTTGCAACTGGTGCCATAACATTCAGCATTTATTCTGAAGTACTTATCTATTCTCAGTACTTAAAATTACTGTCTGATTCCAGGAAAAAAAAATACTGTGCCGTGCCTGTTACAACATAACAATGAAGCATTTTAAAGGAATCTCAAGTCTTTTCAGTAATTCTGTTAAACAATTGTCATGATGCCTCCTGACCCAGATGCAATTAACACACAGTCAGATGCTGGCACAAAACCTCGCTCAGGGGCTTTGTTCCATAAATATTATCCACAGTTGCTGCCATGGTACTTCTGTAACCACTCCTACTACTTTCTCATGTATTGTTTTATATTTTGGACTATAAGACTAGTTACAATCTGGAAATGCTTGCTTGTCAGAAAGCTATCTGTAATTGTATTGCATTTTTGCGTCTTTCTAGATAAAAGTAAGTCGAATGAAGCAAGAAGGAAACCTCATAGTAGATGGTGTTTCTAACAAGACTGTGAGCCCCAAAAAGGCCGATATACTGGATGTTGTAGGAATGCTGTATGTGGGAGGGTTGCCCATTAACTACACAACCAGGAGAATTGGTCCGGTAAGCAAGTTTGTTTAAGTTACCTTACATGCCTTAAGTATGTCTTGATTGGTACCAATGTCTTCCAGTTTTATTTTGTCTTGCTTTTCCCTCAGACTGCTCAAGAATATGGATAAAATGGACTTTAGTGGAGGTACACAACATTCTTTCAGTGGAAAGATCTGACTCAGAATCCAGTTAATGCAAAAAAAAAAATTGAAATAGCAGTTATTTACTGTCTTGGAAAAGCAGAAACTTCCATACACTTGTATCCACTTGGATCACTGCACAGCTAGAGTATAGGTTCCTGCGTACCACTTGCCCTTTCTCTTGGCTGTAATTAATCCAGCAGCAAATGCTAATAAACAGTGAAAGGATCCCCTAGAAGGAGCAGCAGAAGCCAAAATTACCCTAGACAAAGTACCCAGTAGTACTGCTGCTTACTGTAATAATCAATTTTGTGTTGCTTTTATTAAAAGAGAAGAGAGGGTGTTTTGAGAAGGAAGGCCATGAAAATTCTGTTGTCCTCTTTCTGTTTCCAAATTAAATGTGCGTATATCAATTTATCACTGTTTTGGTTCAAATGCCCGGCTTCCATGCTGACAGAGCCCAGGGAAATAAATATCATTTTGGCCTAAATTTTGTAGAGTTAACTAAGAACACTGTATTCTCTCACCCAGACCATTTACTGCATCTATCTGCACAACTCCATGCCAGTCATCTCACCGATGCACTTCCAACCTCCCAAGATACACCAGTATCAGAATGGGAGAAAAACGTCTTCCATGCTTTTGCTCTCTGTGCAGAGGGTTCTTGCAAAGCAGAGCCCAGAACTTGAGTGAATTTAATTACAGCAAACAATGAATTTGGCATCTAGCACAGCAGAATTCAGACACACAAAAAACGGAATGTCAGTAGGAGCTATGTCTGGGTTCATCCTGGGTGGATACAGAGAATCCATAAAGAGGAGGCAAAGCACAAATCTGGTAAGGAAACTAAACAGACTCCCAAAGAATCTGCACATGAGTAAATACCATTGTACCAAGATGTTTATGGAATGGAAAATACCAGTTTATTGACAAGCAAGAGTCCCCTTCTTTGGGTGGACGAAATAAATGCAGAAGAGGAATTCCTAGATCCTACTTAAGTCCCTGTATTGACTGATGGATAGGGAATGAAGAGGATGAGTAACCACTCTACATCTGAGAGTTGTATTCCATAAAGAAAACAGACCTGTAAGATCATGTATCTTAGTAAGTAATAGGTTGTGCAGAAAGCCCAAACTGAGGCAAATCTACTGATCATTTGGATTTAACAAACCAAATCTGAGGCACTGAAAACCAAAAACAATACTTAACTACCCACAACATATAATTCCTAGTAGTATCAAATCATGCTCTTTAAAATATATCTGCAATTTACAAGTATTAATCTAAGGAGAAAGATAACACTAAATCCTTGCCTACTGCTGTTTGTCAGAGGTAATGGAGGGAACCCATGCAGATAAATGGCTCAGTCTGGCAATAACAGTCATGTCAGGTCCTGACAGTCTTATGTGCTTTGGGATTTAAATGGAGCTGTGACTTCAAATGTCATGTAAAAACCAGTGCTTGCCTTCCAGTCATGCTCAGTAAAATACACCACGATGTATGAGACAGGGCTGTGTTGTAGCTTCGTGTAGAGGCTCTGAAGCAAACCAAGTTGAAAGGATGTGTTAGGGCTTTCTTCTAAACACACATTAGCCTTTTTAGACAGTAATCCATTATGTAACCATAGGTGGGTGGGCTTCTTTTTCAGTGTAGAAGACTGATACCCACTTGTTTAGCTTCAGCAGATGTCACAATTTAAGCACTCAAAGCTCTGCTTTCAGCAAAAGAGGTCATATTACCTGTTACCATGCTAGAGTATAACCAGATCTGCTTTTCCAGAGGGAAGAGAAAATTGTGAAGTTAGAGAATGTTATTGAATTGTCTACAAATCTTGCATTTCTGTAATTTATTCTTGCAGTGAAGGTTTGTTTTGTTTTCTGGCATTTCTCTTTTTTGATAACAAAACTTGTTGATCTGGAGATGACTTTTACTTAGAAATTATAAAAAGGTCTATTTATGAAGAGTCTGACAAAGCATTGTTCAGCTCAGAACTGAATTTATTCACTGATATTGCTCAAGTTCTCATGAAAATATTGTAAGGTGTATTTAGCTGTAATAAGCTATATAATTTCACAGTACATACAGCTTTGATTTATGAGAAAATAACTTCTTGGAAATTTTTTCCAATTACAAATCAGAATATTGTTAGATTAGGTAGTGTGCAGAGTCAAGAGTACTCTCTGCAGGTGTGCCTTTATCCTTTTTGCATTTGTACATATTTCTAGGCTGAATTTTATACACCGATGTTTATTTTCCTTCTTTCTACTGCACTGCTTATGAATATATCTTCATTTTCTTCCTCAAAGTACACGTTCTATCATTTTCCTCTCTCCCACTGGTATCAGGGATAGATTTTTCTAACTCTTTAAGTCAAAGATCAAAGCCTCTGTCTGAATCTGAGAACCAAAATGCAGCTTCTGCAGACCTTGGAGGGAGAAAGGGAGGGAGAGCTCTTGAGGAGAAGCCAGTGGCTTTCAGAGGTCCTACTGGGATGCCCGGGTCACACCCAGAGCAGCCCCTGCCCCAGGCAGGATCATGGGTGCTCAAACCACTGTTCTAAGTGTGCCCAGACCACCCGCTGGGGGTCACAGTTGTGTGTGCCCAGTGCAGAAGCCAAACTGGACCTGCAGTTTGCTACCCTGCACAGGAGCCTCCATAGACCTGGGCACATTCCCTGCCTCCAGCTGCCTCTCTGGCCAACTGAGTGGCCCCGACGACTGCCACAGTCAGCAGATATGTGGAGTCAACAACCTTCACACAGGGGTTTTGTTCATCGTAGTAGAGATGTCACCTGCATTACCTCTGTCTTACCATGCAACATTAGGCCCACAGTAAAGTGATGGATGGATGGAAGGATGGAAGGAAGGATGGATGGAAGGAAGGATGGATGGAAGGAAGGATGGAAGGAAGGAAGGAAGAAGGAAGGAAGGAAGGAAGGAAGAAGGAAGGAAGGAAGAGCCGAGGAAGGAAGAAGGAAGGAAGGAAGAGAAGAGGAAGGAGGAAGGAAGGAAGGAAGAGTCGCGGAAGGAAGAAGGAAGGAAGGAAGGAAGGAAGGAAGGAAGGAAGGAAGGAAGGAAGGAAGGAAGGAAGGAAGGAAGGAAGGAAGGAAGGAAAGGAAGGAAGGAAGGAAGGAAGGAAGGAAGGAAGGAAGGAAGGAAGAGAAGGAAGGAAGGAAGGAAGTAAGGAAGGAAGGAAGGAAGGAAGGGAAGGAAGGAGGAAGGAAGGAGGAAGAGAAGGAAGGAGGAAGGAAGGAAGGAAGGAAGGAAGGAAGGAAGGAGGAAGGAAGGAAGGAAGGCAAGGAGGAAGGAAGGAAAGAGGAAGGAAGGAAGGAGGAAGGAAGGGGAAGGGGAAGGAGGAAGGAAAGGAAAGGAAGAAGGAAGGAAGGAAGGAAGGAAGGAAAGGAAGGAAGGAAGGAAGGAAGGAAGGGGGAAGGAAGGAAGGAAGAAGGAAGGAAGAGCGTGCGAAGGAAGGAGGAAGGAAGGAAGAGCGTACGAAGGAAGAAGGAAGGAAGGAAGAGCGTACGAAGGAAGAAGGAAGGAAGGAAGGAAGGAAGAAGGAAGGAAGGAAGGAAGGAAGAAGGAAGGAAGGAAGGAAGGAAGGAAGGAAGGAAGGAAGGAAGGAAGGAAGGAAGGAAGGAAGGAAGGAAGGAAGGAAGGAAGGAAGGAAGGAAGGAAGGAAGGAAGGAAGGAAGGAAGGAAGGAAGGAAGGAAGGAAGGAAAGGAAGGAAGGAAGGAAGGAAGGAAGGAAGGAAGGAAGGAAGGAAGGAAGGAAGGAAGGAAGGAAGGAAGGAAGGAAGGAAGGAAGGAAGGAAGGAAGGAAGGAAGGAAGGAAAGGAAGGAAGGAAGGAAGGAAGGAAGGAAGGAAGGAAGGAAGGAAGGAAGGAAGGAAGGAAGGAAGGAAGGAAGGAAGGAAGGGAAGGAAGGAAAGGAAGGAAAGGAAGGAAGGAAGGAAGAAGGAAGGAAGGAAGGAAGGAAGAAGGAAGGAAGGAAGAGCGTCTGAAGGAAGAAGGAAGGAAGGAAGGAAGGAAGAAGGAAGGAAGGAAGGAAGGAAGAAGAAGGAAGGAAGGAAGGACGAAGGAAGGAGGAAGGAAGGAAGGAAGGGAAGGGAAGGAAGGAAGGAAGGAAAGGAAGGAAGGAAGGAAGACCGTGCGAAGAGAGAAGGAAGGAAGAAGGAAGGAAGGAAGAGCGAAGGAAGGAAGAAGGAAGGAAGAAGAGCGAGTGAAGGAAGAAGGAAGGAAGGAAGAAGGAGTGAAGGAAGAAGGAAGATCAGGGGAAGAAGGAAGGAAGAAGGAATGAAGGAAGGAAGGAAGAGCGCCGGAAGGAGGAAGGAAGGAAGGAAGAGCGCCGGAAGGAAGAAGGAAGGAAGGAAGAGGGAAGGAAGAAGGAAGGAAGAAGGAAGGAAGGAAGAAGGAAGGAAGGAAGAAGGAAGGAAGGAAGAAGGAAGGAGGAAGGAAGGAAGGAAGGAAGGGAAGGAAGGAAGAAGGAAGGAAGGAAGAAGGAAGGAAGGAAGAAGGAAGAAGGAAGGAAGGAAGAGGAAGGAAGGAAGGAAGGGAAGGAAAGGAAGGAAGGAAGGAAGGAAGGAAGGAAGGAAGGAAGGAAGGAAGGAAGGAAGGAAGGAAGGAAGGAAGGAAGGAAGGAAGGAAGGAAGGAAGGAAGGAAGGAAGGAAGGAAGGAAGGAAGGAAGGAAGGAAAACCCACCTAGTAAAATTACCAGCAGCCCAGAGAACTATAGCCGCTATCTTCATCTACTTGCAAACCCCATAACCTAGTCAATTAAAAAGGCAAAGTATAGGCCATTAAATTCCTGCATTGCTGATGTAATTTGCTATGTTTCATTATGTGGTGTATTATTTTATGTCCCCTCCATTAAGCCAAATAGATGTGACTCAGATCACATCCCTGAAAAGTAATGTAATTCTTCCTCAGTATGACCAAGAGTAGATTCCAATTACAATCAGATATTAAGCATTAGCTACATAAAATTTAAGTTTTATTCAGCTCCATAAATCCAGCAGAGAAGCAGAGAAAATGCACTCGTTGATTGCATACTTTTAGGCTTGCTTCTCAGAGTTTTACATTTTGTTTGAAATATTGACTGCAGGTCCTCCATAGCATTGATGGCTGCATCAGGAATTTTAAAATGACAGAATCACCTGTTGACCTGGATAATCCAACTTCCAGCTTCAACGTTGGAAAATGCTTTGTCACTGCACAGAAGGGAACGTACTTCGATGGAACAGGCTTTGCCAAAACAGGTAATGAACAACAAATCTGGTGATAGTCAAAAGAGAGAGAAAGAGGAGATTCTGCTTTCAAAAACTCCCAGTGTTACCTAACTCCTGCTGGCTGGAGGCAAAGTGAGACCAATACATGAAACTCTTGCTGATCATTTTTAGTTATCTCACCTAAGGAGACACTATATGACTTCTTAGCGAGGTCTTGCACTAAGCACAATTGCCATAAAAGTTATTTACATGGTTTCACATGAAATGGAATGCATTAGCAATGCTGAGTTAGTTACTCTGCCATACTCTCAGCACAATTTATGTGATGATTATTAGGAATAATGTATTAGATGCTTATCTTCATTTTATTGTGCTTCCTGTTTTCTCTCCAAGTCGGTGCATACAGAGTGGGAACAGACCTGCTCGTGGAATTTGAATTCCGTACAACACAAATGAACGGTGTTCTCCTAGGAGTCAGCAGCCAGAAAATGGATGGGCTTGGCATTGAATTAGTAGGTGGAAAAGTGAGTAGCAAAGCAGTTTTGTCTCTTCATAATGACTGGTTTTAGACAGCACAGGTAGTTTAAATACAAGGTTACTACCCTAATCTCAAGGTGTCTCAAACACTTGAGACACAAGTGTCTCAAACACTCTCAACACTTCCAACTTTCCATACATCTAGAGGCTCTTACACTTTTAAAGATACTTTAAAAGATTCTGAAACACTTGAGTCTCCTAATACTGCAACATCAGGTCTTAAATTAGTGACCATATAAGAAGTTTTGAGGAAAGGCTTTGTCATTAATAATACTGCTTTCTCTTGTGGGTATCTTTTAATTCACAGTCTGGAAAACCAGTCATTATTCTGTCACTATAAAGATTTTGGAGGGGTGTAAAACACCCTCAAACTAAGACCAAAAAAAACGGGAAAATGACAACTTAGAGAGCAATTTTGCATATTTCCACTTGTGTTTAGCTCAGCGATACAACCCAGATCCCAGAGGGACAGCAATCCACATAGTGTCTGGTACTAACTTAAAGCTTTGGTGTGTACAGTCAAACCATGTTGACTTCAAACAAAACAAGCAAACTAACAGAAAGAACTGGACTGTTTTGAAAACTGGCTGACGTCCATGCCATGCTTTTCAGGTGATGTTTCACGTTGACAATGGCGCAGGCCGATTCTCTGCTGTCTACAAGCCTGACGCACCAGGCAGCCTGTGTGATGGACAGTGGCACAAGGTTGTGGCAAACAAGATCAAACACCGCTTGGAGCTGACTGTGGATGGCGGACAGGTGGAGACTGACAGCCCAAACAGGGCCTCAACCTCGGCAGACACAAACGACCCTCTCTTTGTCGGAGGTTATCCTGGTGAGTGTGCAACACATAAATTATGTTTTACTGACACTCCAATAACGCCTTGGTAATGGCTTAAATGTAATTAGGACTAGTATGCTAAAGATGATGGATAAGACAGGCCAAGTTTGTATCAGTTGGCGTGGATGCTCATTTCTGCATTCACCTGCATTTCAGAACAAGAAGTTCTGCAACAAGAGACTCTTACAGATACCCCTGCCCCATTTCAAATGTAGGCACTGTCACAGGGGATCAGACAGACTTTCTGGCTTCTGCTGCTCACACACACACAGCCTCCCTCTTAAAACTTTCTGTTTAGTAACAGTATAATAGCTATGTTGCAGTAGTAACAGCATTTGGCATATTTAAATTTAACTTAAGAAGAGCAGATTTTAACCAAAGAATGTATATATGCCCTTGAGGGGGCAGGACACTGTGTGTGTAAATCAGCCTGTAAAACCTGAGGAACTGAGGAATAAGAACAGCTTGCACAGAGAGGTAAGAAGATACCATCTCTTTCTAATTAATGCCTTTGCTTGTGGTCTGCTGGGTTTTAAAGGAAAAAAACCCATAATCTACATTTGCTAATCAATATTCTGGAAGCCCTCAAGAGAACTTGCTTTATGCAGAGGTAATTGAGCAGTATCGAGAATTGGTCTGAGCTCTGTAGCTGGCTTCATCTTCCACTAAGCTGATAATGAATGCTAGTTTTCATCTCTTCATAGACAGTCAATAAATTTTCTAACAGCAGTTTACTTTCTGAAAATACAGTTAATATGTTTGCAAAGTACCAATTTTGTTGCATTTATAATAAATTTTCCCTCTAGCTTGCAAACCAAAAAGCAAAGTATGTTTGTAGTATGTGTCTGCTCTAGTGCATACTGAGGTCAATGGCAAGACACCTCTGAGTTAGTTAATTCCTAAATTATTTTCTGGAAGTTGCTTCTTCCCCCATTCTAATGTGATACAGTACATCTAAAAAGCCTTCTCTCTCAAGCTTTGGAACATTTAAAAAATTGTCCTTGGTACTGAGATATGAGAGTTGTACATTAGTCACAATGACTACCAATAAAGACCAACAACTTTGTGCCAGAAGGAAAACAGCTTTGTGGAAGCCTTTTTATAACAAAACAAGACCCTAGCATGGGAGCCAGCACTGAAGAAACACTGCAGATGGAGTTACTATCTCATTCAGGACTGGGTGTCAAGAGGAGAGACACACATTGCAGTAACACTGCAATCTGTACAAAACAAGCCTACACTTACATAATGTTGAAGGGACATTCGTGAGTTCAGCCACATGGCAAGTTAAGAAACTATTTAATAAACCTACTGCACGTGTAAACACTTCAGTCTTCTTTTGCTGTCTACTCTAGCTCATCCAGGATTTGTTTTAACATTCCCAATACCTGACAGCTGCATCACAAATTTTAACCACAGTATCAGGGATTTCGTAAAATTAGTAAGTATTTGTATTTTCCAGTCCTCTTGAAGCTTCTCCTGACTGCATAAATAGTGCAAAACAGTTGTACACCAGCTAGAATTAGCTGATGGAGAATTTTCTGTGTAGAGAAAATTTTCACCACCATAGTGTGGACAAGAATATAGATTCCTGGGTACCCATAAAAGCTAGCATTCATCTGCTGGTATCACTATTCCCTTTGCAAGGAGAGACAGATGGATTCAGCCATCTTATCCTTTGTGAAACACAATAATGCTATGGCCAGTCTCTATAAGTGTAAAGTTACTTCTGCAACTCCTACTTTATTAATCACATAGATTTGTATCAAAGTGCATGCCTCTAGCCACTTTTTCACTTGGAAGAACACTGAGAAACAATCCATGAATTTCAAGCAGCTGAGAGAAATATTTCCAGCTTCCAACTCAAACCACCCTCACTTCCATCCCCTCCTTCATTAGTGAAAGAGATGTACTCCAACCCCTGGCTTTACTATCAGCAAGGAAAAAAAAAGAATACTTGAAAACTGTCAAAACCAGTCTGTAAATGACATCTGAAATCCATCCTGAGGAACTGGCTTTCTTGTGATGTTAGGACTGAGAATTGCATCCATTTTGGCCTTTTTCCCCCCTCTATTATTCTGTGGATAAATAGCTCGAGAAGTTAAGTATCTGCAGAGCAGCATGTATGTATTGTATACCATTTGTAGGTAGCAAGCTGCATATGTGGGTTACAATGGCTGTTTATATGTGTTCGGATTCTGCCACTGTCATAGTAGGATGGAAAAAGAAAAGAAGTCTGGATTGTTGTCTAACATAAGCATTCTTGACATTTACTCATAGTGTTTGTAATTTTTTAATAATAAATATATACAGCAAATAAAACATTCATATGTTGCTGGGGACATCTGTTCTCGTGCAGGACTGTCAAAGAACAAAATTAAGTATCAACTCAAACGAAAGTAATTCCTTTTTAATTTTTTTCCCTCCTTCAGATGGTGTGACCCAGTTTGGGCTGACGACTAATATCCGTTTTAAAGGATGTATTCGATTTCTGAAGCTCACCAAGGGTACTGCAAAACCTCAAGAGATTAACTTTAGCAAAGCTTTGGAGCTGAAGGGTGTCCAGCCACTGTCGTGCCCTGCAGACTGACTGTCATTCAGCCAGTATGGGTCTGTTTATATAAGCACCTCAGATTAAAAAAAAAAAAAAAATCATCTGTATCTACATTGCATTCATAATAAATGTTTTTTGTGCAAGTATTTGAGTAGTGTTTGTGGTATATTCCAATGGCTATTTCAATGTACCTCCCAAGAATGCATGCACTAATCCCTTCCCCCCATTTGCTTCCCCCTCCCCTAAGGGAGTAGAACAGTAATTTTTATCTATCTCTTTCCTTATAGCTTGAAATGGAAATATTTCATCATTCTCGTGATGAGTGAGACCGCATATTATGCAGGTTGCTCCTTTTCTATGGAACACAGAATCACAAAATATCTCAAGTTGGAAGGGAACCATAAGGATCATTAAGTCCAACTCTTTGAAATGCTTCCTAAATGCTTTTGGTGAGGTAGATCTCTAAACTTGTATTCCTTTACAATTCTAAATACAATGCACTTGTGTGCATGCACAACTTTATCCTTCATTAGCATATTAACTTGCTTCAAAAATTATGCTTTGGTCACACTCAAGAGCTTTTAGAAAACTTTTCTGATCATAGTATTTCCCATGAAGTTTCACTGAGAAATTAAACAATTTACGTGGTCTGTATGGCTGCTGGGGAACCAAGTGCAGGAAGGAAAACGTTGGTACTTAGTTAATTTATTTGGGATTATTGGTGAAAATAGGTTGCACCTAAAATCCCTGCTACATCACTTGAACAGCACTGAATTTTAACAGATTACATTGTTTGGCATTGGGACATTGAGTCTCTAATGGAGGGAGTAGAACTGGTTCTATTACTTCCCTCAAAATACAGTTTAAAATGATCTTTATTTATTAAAGTTTGACATTCCTGCTCTCTCCCCCATGATACTGAAGTTACACATAGCAAAAATCACACACCGGGTTTCCAAAGGAAGATGAAATCTTGACACTTGGAGCAGAATAGAGGTGAAGCAGGAGCATTCCAGAGATTATTAGTGTAACACCTACTACTGATCTCTGCTGTTATCTATTAATGAAATTCTTACCATAAAAGCAGCTTCTAAAGTTCAGCTCTACTGCTTGTGCTTGATGTTGTCAGTTTGTGAGGAATACTGAATGCAGAAGCCACCCCAAATCTTCCATAAATAAAATTTATAGTGCTATGTGGATAGCAGTTTAAATACAGATGGAGAGAGGAAAGTTGCTTCCTAGATTCTCATTAAATGCCAAATCCTAGTGATTTTCCTTGTGCTTTGTATATTTTAGAGGACTATGAAATCATCACTGAAGTGTGGATTATGTTTTCTGTGGATTGTTTCAAGTTCTTAAACTGTAGTTTTGCAAAGGTTGTGATCGGACACGCAGAACAGCTGCTGTACGAACATAAAAAAACCTACCTACGCAAAAGAAAAAAATACAACAGAAAAACCCCTGGCAGTAAGGTAGCACAACCGTGCAATTAAATGAAAAAGGCTTTTTAAGTTATTTTGTTCTGCCCACAAAGAGCCTTGAATACACATTTTCAGAATTTCTGACATTACTAGAAGAAAGGCAGCTGCAAAATTTGCACATAGGCTAGCTGCAAAATTTATGCTTGCCAGCCAGCGCTCCTGCAGGAGTGCTTTGTATTTTACAAAAGGCGTTTTTGGCTTACAATGTTTTTTTAAACTGCCATGGGAGAAAAAAAAAAAAAAACAAACTGCCTTTACACTGGGAAAGTGCATTAAAGAGATGGTAATAAATATGTATACTGGCACTCTAACAGTTCGGGGAGTCTACATCAATCAGATACACCTGAAGAAAAACATCTAACTCCTGTGAAGTCTTGAAATAACTGCCTTCAGCAAGTATTCTAGTTTTAGTTGCAACGGGCCCTTAATGTTAAGAAACAATTAATGGCTGCGCAGTGTTACCCATGTTCAAAGTGCTAAGAATTAGTAAAGCATGCATTTGTCTCTGAAAAAGCCTAATTATTGGACATGTACTGTTTTTAACTTCTACATGGTTGTGCTTCTAACAAGCACACTGTAAAATATTCATGTGTTTCTGTGTTATTCTTTATGCCTCATGTATTTACCTATTCTCATGCCTATAAAATTTCAGCATAGTTTGAGCAGCTCAAGAAAAGCAGGCTGTAACACTTCAAATGCAGTTGAGTATTTCCAAAAGTCTTAAGAAATATAAACAAATGAAGCCCCAAGACAATGTTATTGTTATGGACTTCTCACAACACACAACAGCCGACTGTTGGCCCACTACACTACCTAGGCATATTTCCTAGCCTCTAGATTCTGTTCAACACATTAGATTCTTTTTTAACCCAAACTTGCTTGCAAAGGTTTTGGGGGTGGTTTTGGGGTTTTCTGCGGGGCAGACTTGAAGACACAGAGGAGATTTGAACAACTGAACTTGGAGCTCCATGAGTTAAACCATGCCCAGCCTCAGAGGCAGGAAATTGCCACTGCTCTGCTCAGTGCTGCATCAGCAATGGTCTTGCACATAAATATGTCTTTGCCTTCGAAACAATTACTGGTGTTTCTGAATAAAAGAAGTGGAATGGGAAAAAAGAAAAAGGCCTTTATGTTCTTAGCTCTGTTGAATTATTTGTCTCTTGCATGACCTTCCAGGAATGCGTGGGACACAGCAAAAACAATGAAACAATGCGCATTATTACAGTTCTTGATCTTTCAAGTGGAAAAAAATCAACCATCTGCTGTCCTCTGCTAAAGGAAATACAGTCAGTAGGCTGAAACAACAGCTACTTCAGCAAACAGACAAGCTAAAAGGAAACAGAAAAACCTGACTAATTTGCTTTCATAGATCAGTGGGTGGATGCACCAAGTACTGTTAGTAAAGCTTTCTGCCTTTGAACATTCAGCAGAGCATCTGGGAATGATCCCAGCTCCCTGTTACTCCCTTTTGCCATACAAGAGATTAATAGATTGTCAGATTCCAGATAAAAACTAAAATTGCCTGAAACCAGCAGGTTGTGAGCTTCAGAGCCATATGCAACTGCTGGAGATTATGCCACTGCTGACTGTGCTGGGAACAATGCAATACCTTTCTAGTTCAAGACTGCACACATCTAAAAAGCACAAGTATTTAAAACCTTATTTTGGTGGGTATTTTGCATACAGAAGTTTTTACTTCCTTTATTTTTTTCCCCTCACACTTTAAATACTATGCTGCTAAACCTCAAAAAAAAGACAATCCTCACATCCAGATGTTTTTAAAATTGTTTTAAAATTGATCTTGTTGAGTGATGTCACTTTTAGGCATTTATGATAAAGAGTCACTCTGAACAAGACAAATCCCTCATCATTTAGGCCAACTACTATGTTGAAAAAGGTTGTGTTTTCAATTTTAAATAAAAGCAGTTCTCAAACTCTTTGCAAACAATAATTTCCTTTTTTCATTCTATTAAACCATACTTCCAACTCTTTATAGAAGCTTATAAAGAGAACATTTTTCTGGCTTAGTATTTTTCTTCGGAATGCACGAGAAAAACTTAAAGTGCTGAAAAACCAAAACCATTTCTCCCATCTCTCTTTTATCATAGAAACCACCAGGAATGTCAGTTCTAGGCCTTCCCCTGTTCAGCTTCTGGGCAGTCTCAGATGTCTCCTGAAGGGTTTCTCAGTACGTGCAAGTTAAACTTTGCACTGACTTGCTTCTGACCAACAAGAAAAGGGTACTCCACACCTTTCATAAGAACACACCTACTGAAGGACCACCAAAAGTTCCCAATCCCCACGTACACACCAGTTTTTAAACTTTTAAGAAGACCTTGCAGTTTTCAGCTAAGATTTTTATGAAAGCAAATAAAACTCTTCTGAAAATATCATCAATGGATTTTGAACCCTTTTTTTCTTTTTATCATCTGCATTTCCTAATGACAGAAGTCTACCAGTTCTTCAGTCATCCATCAAGTCTTAGAGCTTACAAATAGGCTGAACTTCTGCTGTAAATACATAGAAAGGATTATCACTTTCACCGTTTCATGTTTCATACATAGACACAAAAACATACAGACCTTTCTTAAAATAATTTCTTGAATACACTGCTATTGTGTCATGCCATGAAATTGAAACAAGACCCCAGATTATTCAGGTTATATATTTCTGTGGTGTTACTTTTCATACTCAAGAGTACAAATAATTTCTTCAGGTACCTGAAGTCACAGATAATTCCCAACGTGATCCATCTCTTTCAACTCCAAAAAAAACCCCTTTCCTGTTCAAATTTAGTGGGCAACATAGCATAAAATGACAGCACTTCAGAAATGAAAATATCTAATTTAAGCAAAGAAAGAAAACCCTACGGAAAAATCTCCAGCAGTCAGTGCTCTCATACATTTTTAATGCTCCCACAGGACCAACATCATTCTTTACCCCAAATCTAACACCCATCTCACAGTTTTCACTTGACTGTGGACTTACTCGACTCTTAACTTATTTTGAAGAGAACTGCACAAAACTCTCCTAGTGCTAAAGTCCCCTCCTTTTACCCCATCTTTTTAAAATTTTTGAGTACAAAATTAAACTGATGCTTCCTGCCTGCCCAGCATTTATCTATCACTCTGTAATGAAGATAATAATGAAAGTAGGTGTCTAGAATTTCAAAGACTATTTTTTTATGATATACAGTACTACAAAAAACTCTGCAAGGCCGAATAATCTGCCGTGACATCTCCCCTCTTAAATATAATTTATTTTGACAACTTTGGTTCTTCTAGTTGGCATGAGCAAGGAAGGATGACTGGCAGTTGAGGCCCTAGAGTAGCTACATTCCCTGTGGTTTTCTTCATTATGATTCTGTACTGCAATACAACATGAATTTGATTTGAACAGCCAAAGGCCTCACTCTTTCACTGAGTTTCATGTCGACAGAATGGCTCTCTGGGAGACGAAAAACTGCCCATCTCTCTGAATTGAGGGAACGAAGCACATAGAGTGACGTGGACTCCTGTGACCCCAGGGGCAGAGGGTTACGTGGAATATACCAGGGCTCTTTTCTCCACAGCTTTGAATTATATGAGTTAGAGTCATCTTATGCACTGAGGTGCCTGGCCTAAGACAGCAGAGAATGATGCCTCTACAGTTTGCGTCAGTTTACACCACTTGAAGATCCAGGAAAGATGCAAATATTGCAGGTTATTCTAGTATTTCTTATTTAGCACCTGTTCAACCAACAGTTCTATTTCATTCCTTATTTAAAGATTCTGGGTTTAGGTTATATTTGCCTAAGGGAAAGTAATTTCTCCTCTTATTTTTTTCTTGGCTTGTTCTTTGTCTGCCTTGTGGACAATTATGTTGAGGGGGAGTAAACCTTCAGCTGGAAAAAAACATTGCTGCTTAGAAACAAATGATGTCATGCCAAACTGTTACTGATAGACCCATCAGACTAGAGTTTCTACTTCAAATAACCACAGGAAACTACAGGCTGTCCTTCACTGTGTCTTCACTGTGGCAAATGCCACCTCCAGAGCTCTTCTGGCCCCTACTGCCTCAGAATCTAAATTATGAGCCTGATCCATCAGCTGGAGCAGCAGGGCCGCATGGGCTGACTCTGCCAGCGACCAATAAGCAGCAAACTTTGTTCACTACAGAAGCTGCAGACAGGCCTGCTGCCACCCTGGGTGTTTTGTTTCACTTACTGTCACTGCTAAAACCTTTCTTCCCAATTAGACTTGGTAGCTCTGCTGCAATCTGCTACAGCACCCAGCATTAGGGTTACTCTTGATGGAACACAGCAGAACCCCAGCTTAGGGAAAAGATTCCAGACCCAAGTAGTATCAAACATTACTAGCTACTTTCCTTTTCCACAAAAAAAAAACCCCCAACCTGAAGTCAGTAGATCTGAGCTGCAAGCATAGCCTCTTACATCTTTCTCACAAAGCTGCAGCATTAAGAAAGTGAAAAATAAACCTTGCACGTGTATTCCCTCAAGCCCATTTCTTTCTGTTAATGGCTGCATTATTGCTACTATTCAGTCCATTTTGACAATCTGAACAAATCTCCCCATGAAGTAATAGAAGGCTTAACAAAGGAGGTGAATTTGGCTTGAATAGCTGATTAGATTTGTTGAGAATTCACTGATACTACGGTAAGTAGGAAAATCTAAGTAACTTCTTGACTGCTCTTAAAAAACCACTACCTTATGCAAAGGCTCAAGGTCAAAGGGCCAGGGTATAGTTAATACTCTGCTGCATCTCCTCCAAGCCATGTACAGCTGGGCAGAAGAGTGAACTCCCCAGACAGAATCTACTTGCAGCAGTGTGTTGCCCGAAATTATAAAACCCAGCTTTCACCCGATGCTGCATACAGCTGGTGCACACTGAAGGAAAAGGTTACAACATGCAAAACACTGAAATCTCATCTCCAAACGAGAGTAGCATTCATGCAGCCAAAGGGACAGCAGTGAAATAAGCAGGTCAGGAATGTCATTACAGCAGGGCAGAGACAAAGGTTGCTACAGATAGGAGTAATTCATCTGCAAATCTGCACCAGGGCCAGACACAAAACAGCTCACTGTGGTTTGCTTCTGGCTTTTCTCATGTAAATGAAAGAATGTAAAAAAAAATGCAAAAAATTCTACTCGTTGTGTCTGTATACTTTTGACTGTTTACTCTCCTGAAGATTACAACTATTCAACAAGCAGTTAATGGTTATGGGTCTAAGCAGATTTTTCAACAGTGTTTCTAAATTACTGTGGGCTAGAAAATTCAAGGCTACTTCTTACGCTATTGAGTTGCTTATTAGCCATCCTACTAAGGGAAAACAGGGAAAAAAACCCTTATATCCAGACACTACACTTGAAAATACAAAGTAAAGACGGCAGCATTGCTTTCTCGTTACATTCAAGAAGGATTAAGCAGTCATCACTGATCAAAATCCACCATACCCACTTTAAACCTGACAGGTAAGGTTTAAAGAGATACAGTAACCTCGATGTTCATCCATACCGTAGCTCTAAGACCACGTTTTTGAGGTGCTAACACGTTCAGTGCAAGACTGAGGCAAGCTTGGCCACAGTGCACAAGCACACCGTTGTACACATTGTGCATAAGGTATCTGCTATTTTAAGCCTCCAAGCAGTTTTATAAACTGAACTGCAGCAGGAGTGTGCTTTCAAACACCAGCTGGCAGTGGCATGTTGGGTTGTGAAGTCTCTAAAATGTGATTCCATAAAAGACATTGGATGTTGCTGCTGCTCAGAAACTGTTAAAAGTACTAGAACAGATGGAGAATTAAGTTTACCATTTAGCTGCCTAGTTCATGGACAGTCTTCTGTTCCCTGTTTTTGAAACTAAAAATTTTTATTGTTTAGCTGACCTTTCTCTTTTCCATGGTGTTTTTAATAAACCATTTATCTTTGTAATGTTCTGCTTTTTGGTATATAAAAACTGACAGTTTTGCCTGGTAGTATTTTGCACTGATAATCACATAATCAGTCACCTTAAGAACATCGACAGGTTTCTTTCTTTACAGATATAGCGTATTTTCAAAATTAAAAAAAAAAATCTTAATCACAAATCAAAAACTGTTTGTCTACCTGATTTTTCTACCATTTCTTATGTGGCTGATTTGAGGCAACTAAGGAAGCAAAATATTTCTTTTCCTGTACCGTGGGGGACACTCTTGAAAGAGATGTGGATGGCCCTAGCTCTAGGGTAAACAATCTCACCGCAAAGAAATCCCCAAACCATCAAAAGCCTCCACCTCTCAGTAGAAAGGGCTTGAAGAGGGCACCTAGTTCATTCTCTCATTTTTGCAGAGCAATGGCCTAGGCGGTAATTCCCCATTTTTATTTGTGCACAAGGTTTCTCCTGTGATAATGTCTTTCCCTAATAGGCATCAGCACTCCATGCCTGTACTTGGCAAGTGTTCCAGTGAGTGGGAGACCAAAGAGCAGAGGAAGAAGAGCTGGGTAGCTTATATACTTGCAAGGATTTTTCTTGTCTTTTTTAAATTTAGTAATTCCAACTTTGGAGAGATTTCCCTCTCCTGAGCCAGTTCAAGACAGCAGACATAACAAGCACTTGAGCTCTGTAGCTGGCTAAATGCAAGCACACTTCAAGATAAGGGCAATTTTACAGTCCTGCTTCATTTATCAAACCTGACGTGTACTGCACATTATGATTTCCACGTAATGGTTTGACTGTAAATTTACCCTCAGCAAGATCCTTTTATATGCGTTCAAACTAATTTACCTCTTGCTGATCGAGTCCTAAGTTGTAATTTGCTTAAATGCAGAGCCTAAATTGACTAAATCAGATGCATTTGCGCAAACTCAATAAACAGAACCATTATCCACTGGAATAAGCCAGTCTCCTAAGAGCATCAAATGCTTCCTTACAGTGGAAGAGTTGGCTCAGGAGCCAACCACCACTCCACCTAATGACCATGCTTCTTCCTCTATTTCATTAGCCAGTCTGAGGGCTCTAATGTTTTTTCCCCTGTAAACGGAAGGGCAAGAGGCATTCATAGCTTTATCAAGTACTGCAACCAAAGCAACTAAAGCTCATTTTCCAGTGTAATGAAAAGGAACCAGTAGAGAAAGATACATTTGAATATCCCCCTTAATGCATACATTAGCTAAGCCAAAAATCTCAAAGATCTCAACCACCGAGCACAAGGGATCCACTTGCAGAAAAGGTCATAAAATTATTACGTCACCACATGTTTCATACAGCAGTGCAAATACAGCTGAGTCAGAGTGATCTGCCTCTGACTCAGTGCACAGAAAGGGACATTGATTTGCAATTGCAAAGCACCCATTTAAAAATTAACACACTGGCATCAGGCAAGAGGGTATCCAGCCTCTTTATGAAGGGCGACCAAACCAGGATCCACCCAAACGGGATTGAAGACTCTGATCCACTGCACCAGAGCCTACCTCCAGTATTTCACTACCATAAATTTATTCAGTGGCTTTGCAACTTAAATGTAATAGTGGTGAACACAGTGGAAGCCAGCATCTAGTACTTTACCTCAGCTTAAGAAAATCTGTGTTGGATTCAAAATATTTAAAGCTTCATGGGTATTGGGAATAATAACTGAATGGCAGGTGGTACACCTCACATATCAATGGATGTTCTGATAGAGAGAATTATTACTGCAGGGCAGTACTGCTACACTGAGTATTCTCACTTGAAGTTACGGCCATGATTACACGTTCAAGCTATGATGCAAGGGAAGTTAAATGCCCAAGTTCATTCTGAGCTAAAATTCAAACTTTGTGTATCTAGTTGCCATGAAGAAAAAAAGTCTTACCAAAATTAGTAAGACAGTAAAACATTTTTTGCTGATATGTGTAAAATAAATGTATAGCCAGAACTGAAAGTCTTAAACTTGCAGACTAATTTTGGTAACAACTGCCAAGTTTTTAATACAAAATAGTAACAAATCATAGTGTTTATTAAGTACTTGTCTTTAAGATGTTTTAGGAATATTAACTCATCTGTTTTTCTATTAATAACCAAATGTCATAATTTGGGCTTACTACAAAGAGCATACCTATGGCAAACCCATAAAAACAGGAAATTAAGTTACCCAATGCAATAACAACACCATTCTATTTTATTTGTTTGTCTTTTGAAACTTCTGCCTTCAGTTCCCTGTCTGCTAATTTCCATCAAAAAAGCAAAAAGCAAGACTCTTTCGGGGTTTCCAAGATAACATGTTAAAGAATTATGTACGGATCTACCAAAGACAGATTTCCTCAGACATGCCTGAGTAGCTCTAGTGCAGCTGCACATAGATTGGCCCTGAACGGTGACAGCCACAATAAAGAAAGAGTGTCCTGTGACAGGAATGATTGCACACTGCTTGGGGTCTCGACTCTCCCTAGTGCAGTTGACAAGAACATGAAGGGTCTAAGAATTACCAGTGCTTTGTAACTATTATTACTTTTTTTAATATTTCTGTTAGGGATTAATGCACATCCTTCCTTGGTAGTAGAAAAAATTGCCAAAAGGCAACACTTCTTATAAAGATTTGTGTATGTGACCAATGTTTTATATGACATGGCCCCGCCCAACAACTGAGATTAAAAAAAGAGGCAAGGGACACTGCAAAGGCAGCCAGGTGAGGGAACAGGAGTTAAGGGGGGAGGCAACCTTGAGTGACAGCAGAGAAAACCTTATGAAAATATTTCTTCAAACAGCAGCCACTGAGGGAATTCTGTCTGCTAGACTGAAATTTTAGATATCTAAACACCAAAATTAGGAAGTTTGAACACATCTCCTCATTTATTTTGTTTACTAAGTTTGCAGTTAATATTTGCAATGTCTACCTTGCCTAAAAAAAGGCACATAAATCCCAATCAGGCTACTTAGCAAGGTTCTTTCCTGGTAAATGAGGGAGAACAAGATTTCTAAATAATGTGAATCAAGGTTCCTGGGTCTAGGTCCTGGTATCTTTAATCACTTAAGACTTCTTAGAAAATGTACTACTTTTCTATACTGAGCTTTCCTCATATTTTTCATTGTTTTTAAATGGAAATCATAGTCCAGTAAATAGTATACTAGAATATACCCACTGGAATAGATCCAGGATTAATCACATCTTTCACAGACCCCAGTCTCAAAGACTTTAAATTCTGGATATATGCCAGTTGCAATTAGGACAGCCTGGGCACTGGGGGAATTTCATGCATTAAGTTGCTGTATCCTAAGGAAATAAGTGATGTAAAGAACCAGCAAAGCCATAAAGAAAACTACAGTAGTGTTACTGCTGTAATTCCAGTGCAGGCAGAGGTTTATCAAAATCCATCAGCTGTTGTTACATCCTTTATGGAAAACCAATTACCACTCTTAGAAGTCCCCTGTCCAAAACCAACTCACCTGAAGCACAAGGGGTGCTATAGATCTAAAAAACAAAAATGAGCTATAGTGTTGGAAACACTTTCTTTTCTCTTCAAGAGTAATGCCAGTGGCACTACCTTACCTATTAGAGGCTAAAGTGCTGTGTGATCTACGACTAAATCGTGAGCTGGAAATTGCTAAAGTAGCATATGCTATAGCCATGATGCATCTATCAGACAAGATACTTGAGTACATCTTCAAACATCACCATCTCATCAAAGAGATGATATAGCTGCAGATTTTCAGGAGGTTAAAACCAGGGAGGGGTGTGTGGGAATGAGGGGGAAAGTGTTTGAGGGGGAACGTGTGTATGTGTACACTGTTTCTTCCTTCTGGACTGCTGCCAGCACTGCGATTACCATGCTGTCATCAGCCACACAGGCTCTTCAAGCACATGGACATCTCATAAAAATGTAACCTCATATGACACAAAAATTAAATATAACCCCACATTCCCCTCTCCAGTTGTGGGAAGACAGCCGCCAACCACATGACACTGAAGAACGCTTACATACCCTGCAAACCCTCTTGCACTTGTACAGTACGTAGTGACGTCGGCTTAAAAACCAAAATTAATTCAATCCAATTCAACCCCTCTCTTTCCCCATGTGCCTTCCCTCAAAACCAGACATCCGTGTCTACAGCAACGAACAAGAACAAACTTGTTTAGCCATGGTGCATGTTCTTCATTTTTCACAGCAGTTAGACATACACACACTGTCAGTCTGTCTCTTGCTGATCTGCTTATGGTTAGCGCTGCTTCAAAGTAATAAACAGAATAAATATTCATCACTCACTCCCTTGCCTTGAAGCCCATTTAGTGTGACTGGAGAGACAAGGGCGTGGAGGAGTCAGCCATTGCAGCAATACAGCTACAATCATTCTCTTCATGGCAAATGAGCAACGGCATTAAGGAACTGGTGTTTTTTTCTAGTTGGCTTCTTTCACTGTAAAGGAGACAACATTTTTTCACATTGTCTCCAGATCCAATTTGAACGAGCTGATGAAGAACTACTGTCCCTCCGAGGCAATGATGCAATTAGAGGAAACACTGTGGAATCAAATAAAGAGGAAAAATATATTGGAATTAATTCACTGTGAGCAAGACTCCAGTCAGTAGCAACCATTGTATTACTGCCTTTCTAAATTGTCCTCTTGCAGTTCACTATCAGACACTCCATTCAATCTCCCTATTTTGTTCTAAGAGCTTGATTAAAGTAATGCCAGCTGACTAAAGCACAGTTATTGTATGTACAGCACATGTTAAGCTTGTCACAGTGCTTCTTTCTCTGGAAGGATCAGAGGCTGGATTGGGATGGAACTTTGCAGCCGGGCACTGCATAGCTTGGGTCTTGCCCACCTGCAAGAAGCACAGTCTGGTTTCTCCCTCCCCTGCCAAGGGAGATTGCTAGACCATTCTCTCCTTCTTAGTTCTGAATAAAAAGTCAAACACTGTTTGGCCCCTTCATTCAGAAGGAGAAGGTAATTTATCTTGTGTCTGATACACAGAATGCAAGCTTTGTATATCTGTCTCTCTGAACTTGCTCAGACTTGGAGCAAGGGAGTAGGAAAAACGCTGGCACTTCTCCAAGTGCACTGCAACAAAGCCGAAGCCACAACAAACAAGACGGAACTGAAACTTCATTTCCTCCCTTCAACAGATGCTCAGGACCAGGCGTTTTCTTCTAGTTTATACCTGGGTGGTACCACTGTGAGGATAAGAAGGGCAACGGCTCCTTCCATTGACTTTCCTCCTGGAGAGCCTTTACTGGTGCCACCACTGGCACACTTCTGCCCTTTCCCAAAGCCTGGGACTCCAGGCAAGTCTCCTGGGCTGATCAGCTGGTTGGTTAGAAGTGGGGGATGATAAAAGTGATATGGGAGAGGTTCAGTGTTCTGGGCACATTAAACTTCTTTATTCCAGCATATTATGGAGAAGATTCATCTTTCAGCATCAAAATGATTGATGTTTCTGCTGTTTCTACCTTCTCAGTCACCAAAGAAACACAATTCAGCACATCTACAGTGGTTTCATTCATGCATCCCAGACTGGGTAAGGCTTTTCATAAACAACTAATGACTGTGACTGCCCCTAGATGCTCAGCTTGGGACACAGCAAGAGGTGTCAATTAAAAAACAGTGAAAAAACACACTCATCTGAGCCCTGCTCTACTGAAAACCCAAGTCCTTCTGAGGTGCCCTGCTTTGGGGACCAAGTCAGCCAACTTTAATTACCACTCACACTTTGCAAATTCAGCCGCAGTTTGAAAGATGGATTTGCTTGCCATATAACCCTACAGCAAGGTCCCCTGCTTCATTTTTCTGACATAAATTTCTGTGCATGTCAGTTTGCATTAATATCATCGTATCAGCTATATTTCTCCAGTATTTCTGCAAACAGACTGCAAAATATACTCACAAGCCCTGCAGAAGGGGTACTTAGAACCAAGAATATAATAGTGGAAAAGAACAAACTATTTTCTGGATTATATATGTGCAGGAGTGAAAGTTTTGAACAATTCATTAGTCCTCACACGCAGTTATTTTAGGTAAAAGAGAATTAAATTATTTCCTAACGAGAAAGAAAGTTGTTCTGCTTGACAAGGTAGTAATGACTAGTGGCTCTTTCATTACTGCTGCTGCTGCTAAAAGCAATATAAATGCATTTTAAAAAAACAAGATCCATCTCTTTTACCAGCAGAAAACAAACTAGCAAGTAGTCTGTAAGCAGTATCTTCTCAATGCTTCTTTTATATATTTTAATACTTTTTGTTCTAGAAGTGACTTTGAGCAAGTGAAAATAATTGTTTTTAATACATTGCAAACTCCATTTGAATGGTGGCCAGAAGACAAAAACTTCTTGCCATCTTACCATGAAAGCACGTAAAGATACTGTGGACAGAGTTGCATTACAAGCACATGAAAAATCAGAGGGGTAAGACACTACTGAAATAAAACTCACTTCAGTATACGTTATATTTCCAACTATAGAAATAACTATGTGGCAGGATAAGAAGGACAGGAATATTTTTGTGGAGTAAAAAAGATTAAATGCTCCCAATGTACAAACAATTTGATTATACTCTTTTCCAACTGTCTCCCTACCCAATTTTTGGAAACTGCCAGATGCTACTAGAAATCTTTATATATTTGTACACTGCATATTCAATTGCTAAAATAGAACTAACATACAGAGCAGCAAATAGGGCTATCCGTCTCTCTTCAGTGTTGTACCATAAACATACCAGATTGTCAGCTGGAAATAAAGAGTTATTACAAAGTTCTCTACAGATCCACACCCACAGAGACTGACAGGATAGCACTGACTACATCGAGAAGAAAGGGAAACAACTTGAATGCTGCAGAGCCTCCTCAATGGCTTTGACTTACAGTACACTTTTAAATCTAAGTAATTCCACTTAATATCTCAGAAACACCTTTTACTGACACTCCTTCTATAAGATGTTCTGTGGCTGATTTTCAGTCTGGTGTTCAGTGGCATCAGGTGAGAACTTCCATATTAACAAAAAAATACAGTCTCTGTTCCCTGCTGCAAGTCAGGCCATCTCAGATGCAGAACTGAAGGCTAGCAGAGCTTTCACCTCTTTAAAGCAATGGCAAATCCTTGCTTGAATGAGTTCCAAATACTTGAATAGAATTTTTTTTCTTACTTCTCTAAGTAAGAAAGCCTTTTTTTCCTAAGGATCTGAAAGGGCCATGAAGAGTGCAGAGTGGGCAGACATCGGAAAATATTGTATTCATGAGAGAAATGTTAAAAGCCTGAATAAATGTAGTTCTCTAACTCTTTTGTATTCATTTTTAAGCAAGCTGATGTCTGGGAATCTTTGCAGAAAAAGGTTTTGGGTCTCAATCTGCATCTCAACTCTTTCATGATGAGAAATCTGTAATTCAACCCACCCTGAACTACAATTGCAGCAAGACCATGTGTCACTGGCAGAAAGGACGTTATTGATGGCATCATCTATATTATTGCTGCTGGATCCAGCCTAATGATGAAGATCTGGAAGTGTTAACTAATATGCAACATAGCTCTATGCAGTGTGCATTTCATAAATCTCCCTTCTTTCGTGCATATTGCTGGTACTGTCTGCAGAAGTAAGAACTGACTGATTATGTTGTTACAAGATACTTTTTTTACTCCATGGCTTGACCGATTTTCCCTTCTGAGGTACTCTGATAAATAGCACTGCTCCACCATTGGCGGAGGGGGGGATGGGGAGCCGAATATTTCCTCTTAAACTGCAAGTCCTATAATGTGCCGAGTAGTGGATGCCTACTCCATCTCTACCATAACTTCGAGAGTTTGGCAGTTCATGCCTCCACCAGCCCTCTGAAACTCCTCCAAGACCAACAGCTCAAGAGCCCTACAAAGACTGCACCCAGGTCATGTTACTCCAACAGGTCTAATCTGTCCCCTGTCACCACTGCCAATACAGTTTATAATTTCTATCAGCTTCTTGGGCTCTGAGACATCAGCAGCTCATTAGGACACAGGAATTGTCACTTTCAGTCAGGCTCCATCTACAGACAGACATAGAAGGCAGGCACTGACATATCCATGTAAGGTTTAAGGACACTGCAAAAGGCTGACGAGGACTCGTGGGTCCCCATGGATGACCCAACTCAGTCATGCCTCTGGCCACTGCAGAATAGCTCATACCAATTGAGCAAGGAGAAGGAGCTGTCTTCTGAAGCTTCAACACAGCACACTTTCAACACAGCAGAATTTCTCACAGACTGGCCTTGCCCCCATTTTTTCCTAAGATATGGAAATTATGTAAAAAAATCTTCATCTTTCCAGAAAAGGGTTATTCCCATCGGGACACACATATAACACAAGAGAGTTTATAAAAACAGATGAAAACCTATATGCACCTTTCCCAGCTGTTTTCATTATGCCCAAAGCTTTTGTCCAAAACCATTTCCTTCTTAGTTGTTTCTGCCAGCTTGGTGCACCTTACATGTCTGTGGGGCCCAGAAGGAGCAGGGAGAGCCCCTTCTCAACAGAACAAACCACACCAAACCTCCACCTCTTCAGAGATGTATAGAGAAGCTGGTCTTGTTCAGCTCGAAGCAAACAAGGTCCAATGTCAGCCTGCTGTCACTTCCAGCTGAACAAACTAACATTCAGTCCAAACCACGTAATGAGCAAGTTCAAACTTCCCTTCCTTTGCTACATCGTCACAGCCTTGTTCCTTATATAAACGTTCAAATTCTCATTTTGATTGATATTGATTTCACAGTGTTCAGTTTCACTGAAGGTTCCCTTTTGCCTATGTAATAAAACAAGGAATGGGTTTACTTCATTTTGGATTACATTTCACAGCATAAATCTTTGTTTAAATCTTTTTTGGACCTACAGAACTGAGACATAATCTCATTTTCTACAATGCAGAGCAAAGAAAACAAGAAGCTCACTCTGCCATGCAGGCTATTCAAACTGCACACTTCTGGACTGCAGGGTACTGTTGACATTTGTTCAATACAGGTGGTTTCATTTTGATTTGCTTTTAATAGATTCTGCTGGAATGTGAAATCCAAACAAGGGCACAGAAATTTTGAAAAAGTAGCCATTTAAAAATGTGCTCAAGTGTCTATGTTTGGAAATTGCTTGACCATTTAGTTGCCTCCAGCTCCCAAAGACACTCCAACACAATACAAAAAGTAAGTATTTTCCACATTAAAACTGTAAAAGCAAATGAATAAAAAAATTAAACTTTTTTGTGAAAACTTTATAGCAAATTATGCCAAATAATTTGCTACATGCAAGGAGAGAAAAAGAAAAGGTGCTATTTACTATATGTTGAGTGCTACAAAGAATAATGAATTGACTGCTTGCCAACTGGTCTCTCACTGTTTAGGTGTCACTGTTTAATGAGTGTGTGGGATCACGGTTTTGGGGAAAACAGGGACAAATCACACACTCAGAACCAAGTTGCCAGTGTGACACATCCAGTATTAAGAAGACAGTTCGTAATATACTAAATCCTGAAGAAAATTTGGCCCATAGAAGTTAGAACTGATCCTTCTGTCCCTTAATAAACTTCAGTGAGGCCTCAGAGACAACTAGGTTGAATAATTCTGCTTACTTTATGTTTTCTGCTCTTCTGATATAAGATTAGTCAACTTTTTTTTTTGGGGGGGGGGGTGTTTGTTTTTTTTTTCACAGGCAGCTGGCTACATTCTCCTGGGGGAAGGGACACAAGGAATTGCTCTATTAGGGCAAATTTGCAGAACTCTTGACTTTAGAAATAGTTTAAATAGATTTAATAGTCCTCTTTGAACTTTGTATCAAACTGCCCTCAGTCTTCTGGAATTACTGCACATCTCCCAGTTAAACCAGATTTCTACACTAAACCAAAGGGTAAAACTAGGGCTCTGTATTGAAGACCTGGCCATTACCATAACTTCTGAGATTAGTATCTATATCCAGCACTAAAAACTACATTTTCCTTGTTCTCACACGCCCTTGCCAGAGGTGCATTGATAGGGGACCAATTAAACTAAATGAAGCCAAAAGCAGATAAAAGCCCCACTGAAACCAGTGAGCCAAGGCATTCCTGACACAGTAAATACTTAAAATTGATACAGAAGGTCAGAGGAGAAATAAACTAATAGCACAAGAACAGATCATTTGTGCCTATGCTGTTTCATTGAGAAACGAATGGCGTCTGTGGGAAGTGTGACACAGATGAAAAAGGATTTAAGAAAGACCGGGTAATTACAGCAGTTGTTTAACATTTCTAAGCAGCTCTTTGGATGATCATTTAGGAGAATGAAGAGACAAAGCTTAAAGGCAAAGGACTGCTGATGGTTTGCAGTCTCTGAATATACTGAGTGTCTGTAGCAGCTTAACTGAGGAATTACAACAGCTGCCCTTCCTCCTTTCACTTGGTGTGGCTGCCTTCAAGGTCACTGGGATGCTGAAACAGCATGGATAGACTGGAACACAACGGGGTGGAAGGAAAAGATAGAAAACAGAATCAGCTGGAGAAGAAAATACACTCTTCTACACAAAGAAATACTACATCAGGTTTCAAGCAGTTCAAGAAGAGAGAGTGTTGCATTCCACCAAGACAGTTTTTTTTAAAGTAGTAATTAATAATTAAATTGTGAAGAAGCAGAGGACCCGTGTCAGAGCAAAACCTTGACAAGAAAGCCAACAGTCCAATGAGACTCGGTTTCTGAAATGCTGCCCTAAGGTACCCCATCAAAACACACACCCTGGAGGGACACAGTACTGACCCTCTTGGGCACACCACTGACCCTCCAGAGACACCTGCTCTTCTTAAAAAGCAGGGAGAAAGCAGGCATTTACTTCACTCTTGCTCATTTGGATCTTAAGCAAGAGCCTCATGGTAGGGGAAGGGGTGGTGGGAAGCTTTTACGCAGTTTCAAATGTGATCTGGGGCCCTGAATATGAACTGGAGTGAGAGCAGGGAGTGCTTCAAAACTCACACTGGCACTTCCAGTACAGCCTTAAAGCCAGACAAACCTCCAAGTCTAGAGTCACTGTGACCGTGCAGCTGGGGGGAGGAAAAGAAAACCAAAAAAAGGTACTTTGCTAACCATGACAAATGGTTATAAAATGCTATTTAGAGAGCACAGATGCTCCTGCCTTGGTTTACCAAAGCACACCGTGACATTAAACTGTTAGGCTGCAACAGTGTCAGAACTCCAGACCCTTTCTCTTTACCTGAATTCCAGGAGAGAATTGATGTGCTTTTGTGAAGTGGGAGCTACTCCGTCAAGGAGCCCAACAGAGATTGGCAGCAAAGCTTAAAAGCAAAATAGTTAAAAGGCAAAGAAAAGCAGAGCTGCCCACATGTGGCAATCAGATCCTTTGAGTAGCGCAGTACAGGGAAGGCATTAGAAGAGAATAGAAGGGTCTTAAAGCTGCACTGATACAGCTGAAGCAAAATTTATGAATATATAGTTTTAGTAGCAGTAGAGGCATTTGCATGCAAAGGCAAGATCGACAGGGATCTGGACACTCTTTAACCCCCCTCAGTGTGTGCTATATACTATAACAGTGCGAAGGAGCAGGTCAACACAGCTGAGCCTGCAAACAGTATCCAAAATGCCAGTCATGGCATCAGCCTCAAAACAATTACCCCATATACTGCAAAAGAGAGAAAAACAGCTGAGGCACAGCTCAGAAGCCAGAAGTAACAGCGATTCCTCATGGGTCTTAGTCTGTCAAGGCTGGGCTAGGCACGAAGCGTGGGCAATCTGACAGTGTCAGCACCAGCAACTTCCCTGGCTCAACTTTTCCAAGACCAAAAAATTTAGATAAGCAGCAGCAGCCTGTGTTGTCACAACAGCTTTATGTCTATCCAGGTGCTAGAAACTGAGAATCCATCCACCTGAAGTGCCCAGAGAGATCTTCAGCTGAACGCTGATGACACACAGTTACCACAATTGCAGCCCCTCCCATCATGAACAAGCCACAGTCACAATACAGTGAAGAAGAGGAAGAAACTGAATAGATCTGCTGGACATCACATAAAACAAAATTATGTCGATCCAGAGGTAAAAAGTTTCCCATGCAGATATCTGCACGACTGTTACTCTCATAATTTTCTGCCCTGTGGCCAAGTGAGACGTGCACACAGACCAAAAAGCCCATCTCTTTGACCAGGCTGAGAGGAACACAGGGCTAGAGATGCACCCTATAAAGATAACTAGAAGTCTTAACATATACACACACGCACACACACACATATGGATTTGATGAAGGATACTACTATGACAGGTATATTGAACACCTGGAATTAGGGACCAAGAGGTGGCAGAACAGTAATAGATAAAAATTCCATACACAAGGGAGCGAGACATGCATGCACTGAGAAACAACAGATTCCATATGAAAACCACAGATGTCATTAGACTCAAGTTCTAGGCAGAGAACGGAGTGTGGTACATGGGACCAGCCATGAGCACACCAGCGAGAGTCATGTCCTGAAAGAGGCTTGGAGGTCAGAAAGGCTGCAAGCTGAACAATCAAGGTGCCAACTATGCCTATGCTTAGGCACTGTGTAAGATACGAAGCTACACATCGAAACACATAAATAATTGCCTTGCAGAGCAACTACTCAGAAAATGCACAAGAGACAAAGCAATTCCTGACTTGGTTCTGAGGAATGTGCAGGATCTGGTTCCAAATGCTGCAGAGATTCATTCTGCTATTCCCCAGATATGCCAAACTGCAGGAGCAGCAACAGTACCTTCCGACATATGATACAATTGCATTTTCTGTGAGACTAAATGTAAAGGGAAAAAACCCCAGCTATTTAAAAAAATAAACTCCAAAGATATGTCAACTACTAAAGTGTTTGCAAGAGGCAAAACACTATAATGAAGGCTAACTAAATTAATGTATTTAACCCTTTCGTTATTTAATCATTTTAACAAAAGAACTAATTCCTTGACAATTTAAAGACATGTCCACCTAGAAAATACATTTTAAAAAAAATTTCAAAATGAAACCAAACCCAGACACTCACTGTCATATTTGATGTAAGATTACAGTGAGCACACAGCAGCCAAAGAAGGGCTTTTGAGGAACAACTTGTTAGACTGGCATAAAACCAGTTACACCTTTCTCAGTAGTAGGCAGTCTTGACGCAAGCCACTGTATCTGGGAGAAGACCAGTGCTGCGCCTTCCCCAAGTGTCTGCCGCAGATCTGGAGACCTCTGGAGTCCCTATCCGTGGTTGTTGACCCTCAAGAGGGCTGTAGAGCCACCACGCAAACACCCACTGACCCAGGAGCGATGACAGGCCCAAACACAAGCAGCTATATCCAGGTGCACACACCGAAGATGAAGAGACAGAGAGGGGTCTCTTGTATGGGCTCTGAAGGGTTTATCCCAGCACAGGGTCCAATGACAAAAGACGTTAACAGTCGAGGGTCCAGGGGCTTTATAGGGGTGCAGTTAACCAATCAGGTTTAGGCAAAGGGGGGGGAGAGTACAAATGGACCAATCAGAGACAAGGTGGGAGGGAGCAGTGAGGGGGGAACCAATGGGGTCTCGAACAGCAGAGAACTTTCTAGAACTTATGCATATTCAACAGGGTCATGCATATTCAAGGAATCATGCATAAAATGGGGGGGGGGGGGAAGGATGAACCCATGATAGCTGAGTGTTTAACACGAGGGTCTGTGGGTGCTCACCTTAACCATCAAGGGAGATAATCAAACCTCTGAGCCGGCCCACCATGAGTTTAATGCTGTGGTTCGGCCCTGTGGCTCTCCAACAACTTGGGCAGCAGCAGCCACCACTGCAACAATGTCTGACAGAAATACATAGGACCAATAATTAACATGTACATGGAGTGACCAAAGAAGAGACCACAACAGAAAAATGAAATTAATTTTCTGCATCTCTCTTTCACACTGTTGCATCATCTACAACAGTGTGCACTTGCAGCCCAGAAAGTCAATTGTGTCCTGGGCTGCATCCAAAGCAGCATGGCCAGCAAGGAAAGGAAGAGGATTCTGCCCCTCTGCTCTGGTGAGACCCCACCCGGAGTGCTGCATCCAGCTCTGGTGTCCCAGGCACAGGAGAGACATGGACCTGTTGGAGTGAGTCCAGAGAAGTGACACAAATGATCAGAGGGCTGAGGCACATCTCCAGTGAAGACAGGCTGAGAGAGCTGGGGCTGTTCCACCGAAGAAGAGGGGGCTCCAGGGAGACCTTACTGAGGCTTTCCAATACCTAAGAGGGCTTATAAAAAGGAGGTAGAGGAACTTTTTATATGCACAGACAGTGATAGGGCAACAGGTAATGGCTTTAAATGGAAAGAAGGCAGGTTTAGATTAGATGTTAGGAAGAAATTCTTTACTGTGAGGGTGGTGATGCACTGGAACAGGTTGACCAGAGAAGTTAGAGATACCCCATCCCTGGAAATGTTCAAGACCAGGTTGGATGGGCATCAGAGCAACCTGATCTAATGAGTGACATCCCTGCCCTTGACAGGATGGTTGGAACCAGATGATGTTTAAGGTCCCTTCTGACCCAAGCCATTCTGTGATTATGTATTACCTCTTTAGGATTTACAGGAGTGACTCTAGAGGAGTTATCTCACACTGAATTTCAGTAAAACATTGTAACACAAATTGAGAAAAATAACACTGGCTAATTACCAGCACCAGATGGTCTTCACCCACAAATTAAACAGAGCTCAAGTATGACACAGCTGAATTGTTAACTGTAATAACCCCTTACTGAAGATAACACAATTCTTTTATAAAGTCATGACTCATGAACTTGTTGGAGAGTTTTTGAGGAATTTTATAAGCACGTGCATAAGGAAGACACAAAAAATAAAAATAAACACCAAATTTCATAATTAAGTTGCCATAAGAAAGAAAGAAAAAAAAAAAAGGTGTTCACATGGATAAACAAATTTAAAAGACAAGAAAGAAAAGGAAAGAATGCAGTCTCATTGCAGGCAGGTCACCAGTGTAGCACTTTGAGCCCACACTGTTCAACATACACCTGATCTCAAGTGATCTCAATAAACTGATAAGATAGGTTACTGACACTGAATTATTGAAGGCTTTAAAGAAAAAAACTGCAGAGCTTCAGACAGACCTCATGATACTGATGACTTCACGACTGGTGAAAAAACAGCAGGCGAAATTCAGTGTTAAGTACACAGCAACTGAGAAAATGGGAAAAATTCTCATACTGCATTCACAGTGATTGAATCTGAACTACCACTGGACATGAAAGATGACTGCTTAAATAACTATGAAAATGTTAACTCAGCAGTTAAAATAGCAAAAAAACCCCAAAACCCCAAACCAAACAAGTATCAGAATTCATCAAGGTAAAGAGAAAAACAAAATTACTGTCCCAACTCCTGGTAAAATGTGAGTGCAAGGTACATTTCTGATTTCCCCTTACCTGAGAAGACAGAACAGAGTACGAAAAGGTTTAAGAGGGGCAACGAAAATGACCAAAGTTCAGCAATGGCTTCCAAAGACAGGACAATAAAAAGAGCTGTTACTCTTTGACCAGAGGAAAGGACAATCAAGAAGATCTGTGAAACTGTAAGTAGCATGGCAAAGGTAAACATGTAGGGGTGTTCCTTGAGCAAAGAAATCCCTGCCAAAGGGACAATTCAGTTACACTGTGAAATCTACTCCCATAGGATGTAGTGAATGCCATGAGTTTATAGGGATCCAAAAGCAGTTATGAAAATTAGTGGAAGTAAACCTCATTAAACTTCACTACCTCAGTAAACCTCAGGCACATGGTGTGATTCCTGGGGCTGTCCTGTGCAGTGCCAGGAGCTGGACTTTGATCATCCTAGTGGATCCCCTCCAAGCCAGGATATTCTGTGATTCTGTAATGGCTGCTGAACACGGGAAGTGACAAGCTAACCAAGAAAGTATACTAGGGAATTATGTTCTTGTTCTATGCTTCAGTCCTTCCTCAAACATCCACTGTTGACCACCATCACAGAGAGGCAGGTAACAAAACTAATCAGACCTTCAATCTGACCAGATGCAGTCGTTCTTACAGCCTACAGACTTTGCTGAAAAACTTCAACTTTGATTCAGAGACGAGAGGGTGAGATTGCAAGTCAAAGCGCATGCCTACACACAAGTTGAAACTTCAACAAAGCTTTCCAAGTCAAATGACATCATGCTGAAGCAGCCAGCGCTAATCACTCTGCCAATTCTGCTAATGGCATGGATGAGATAATTTCTCTCCAAAAATAGGCAGTCCTTTCACACTCACTCAACAGTGCAGGGGAAGCAGTGGGTCATCCTTCAACACAGCGTACAGACACGTTTCCAGCAGCAAACACTCCTACACACAGACCGAGAGACTCCCCGTGCTCAGGAACGCCTTTTGGAGCATCCCTCAAGAAACTAGCTCCTCTTTAAAACATACTTGTTTGGAACAGCTCTGCCTTCTGGGGTTACATAGATGAATATTATTTCTGGCCTTTTCCTCTGTATATAATGTAGGTGAAGCACACTGGCATAGATGGAAACACCATAAGGGTGGATTTTTTAACTGACTGCTCAAATAATGCTAAAGGCCTTTCTAAAAGAGTAGGAGGACTAAAATTATCTAAAAGTAAGGGTATAGGCAAGTTAAGAATAGCTACTCTAAACAGGACTGCTCACACTCTGCAAGGAATCTTCAGGACGTTATTTTGCAAGCTTAAGGACATCTCACCAGCATGCTGATTTGTAAGACAGTGTCTAATAGACTGACCTGGGATCCCAGTCCTGTCATCATCAGCATATCTAATTATGCAGTTTAGTTGTACAGGTTATGCACTAATTATTTTTTCCCAGAACCAAGTGTTTTTAGAATTTACTGTGCCATAGCCACAGGTGTATTGGCAGAAAAAAACCAAAAATGTTTGTTCCTACATTTACCAATGGTTTATCATTGGTTTAGCAAGTATTTCTGTACTGGCTCAATTCCTTTTTATAATGATCCAAGAGGATTTGATATAAGCAACTTAGAAATTCTTTGGCAAAAATTCAGAGCAGAGTATTGCAAGCCTGTATATTCTATTCATAAACCCCAAACACCCACATTGTGGTTGTATAGAAAAAACTTATTTATGCTGAGCTTTCACAATAATTTTCATTATTCCCAACAACAGCAGCATTCAAAGAGAAAAATTAGCCAATTTAAAAAGAAAAAAAGAAAAGGAAAAACCCTGCTCAGCCTCACGCTGTTCTCATGCCTGCCTGTGAGTGCCGGCAACACCACCTACAGGAGATCACCTCCTCATTCCAGGGTGGGGAATGTGGGTATTTTCTTCTGATTCTTCCTAGAAGACCTGTGGTGAAACAGTTCTGCATGGAATGACAAACACATTTGGTCTACAGACTTGGCCGTCACATTTTCTCAACTTGGAGGGAACTGGAATAAACAAAAATCCTCTTCTGAAGTACTCCCATTTCATGTTCACATACTGGCCCATCATTATCTTACAATATTTTAACAATAAGACCCCTAACTATCAACAGGGTAATTCTCTCACATTCCCTTCTACCATCTAGCAAAAATGTAAGGAAAATCAGGATAATCTCTCAGCAGAGATCTATAAAAAATAAAACCACATCATCTTGGTAGAAAAAATTGAACCATTAAAAAGGTATCTGTATAGTATGTTTTCTGATCTACTTTTTTTCAAAAACATAACTGAACTCCTAACTATGTCAGAATTGTCTGTTCTCTCATTGCTAAACACAATGAGAAGGAAAACTTCTTGGGTTTTTTTTCCCCCCAGTTCACAACGGCACTTTAAAAGCACCAGCAGATATTTTTGCCAGTACTCCAAGGTTACACAATAAGGTTTCAGCCTTATCATAACCCAGAAAAACCTGCTTCTTTCAAGATCAACAGTATTCCAAGTGGATATCACCGGGCTGCATCCTAAGATTTTGCTGTCATGGAAGCAAAACGCTGCACTGAATGAGGCCGATGCACAGCAGGCTGACAGGAATACTGCAATGGACACTTCTCTGCTCTGTCTTTCACAGCCATGCAAAGCCCCAGAACACCCTCAGCACTACTTCACCTACTCAGGTTCCTGCTGGAAGAAACGCTCTTTGCACAGGCTGAAGGAGAGTTATGAATAAAGACAGCTTCTGGCAGACTGTAGCAGAGGAGGAACATCCGGAATAAGGGCTCAGAAGCTCATTTGCCTTACAACTAACAGAGCCAACATGGAAACATATTAGAATATAATCAAGACAACTAAATTAGGTAAGACACACTATAAATTTCAACTAAGCCAAAAATCAGAAGGCAGCAAGATCTAAAACAAAAAATTCTTCTGAGACTAGGGGGAAAAGTGAATAAGCAAGAAACCAGTTTCCAATTGCTAATCCAGCACATCTCAGAGTTTGGAACCTCAGACGTTTTCAAGCAATTATGTGTTCCTTCATTTATTCTGGATCATTTGGAGTGTGTTGTACATCTGCATCTTGATAACGAGCATGGGATACCCAGTAACACGCTCAAGCCTATGATTTTCTGCTGTGCAAAGCTTTCTATGTTCACAGTTTCACTGTGTCCAGAGAACCGGACATCGAAGTTGCCCCTGCCTGCTGCACCATCTCAGATACATGAGTTATGTAATGCATCACCAGCCACAGGCAGGAGAAAAATGCATTAAATTAAATACATGACTTGGTGCAGCTGCCAGGATGGATGGCATGAAAGCAGACAGGAACACACGGTGACCACTTCTCCAAACGAGCCTCCAAACGCCCAAACACCAAATCCCGCCGGCTGGCTCTGAGCTCCAAGCACAGCCCTCCTCCACGGCCAGAGCATGTTCACGCTTCTGTTCCGGTGCCCGAAGTGAAGCTTACGCTGTCACCTCCCCATAGAACGGAGCGGAGCGGGGCGGAGCGCGGCCCCGCACCGCCACCTGCCGCCGCCCCCGCCCCGCGGATGAAAACGCGGGTAAAGCGCGGCGGGGCCGGGCCGAGACACCGAGCCACAGCCTCCCGTGACAGCTTCCAGGGATTTCTGCCCCTGAGGCGGCCCTTGGACACGGAATAGAGAAGCGAGTGCTGTAGGACTGACCCTCCGCTTGTCCCGGGCAGGCGGTGAATGACGGCGGACGGCAAACGCACATCCCCGTGTGTGGATAACCAGGTGGCGGTGCCACCGCTCGGAAGGCACAGGGAATCCCACGGGAAAGAAGCGCAGAACTGGCTGCCCTGCAGGACCTGATCTAGCGACACAGCATGTGAGCAGACTGCTCGCGGGAAACGAGACAATTTGTTTTCAGGAGTAACCGCATTACAGAGGCACAATGGAAACACAGAGGGCAAAGCTCATTCGATAGGTAAAATACAGAGACTGTGGCTCTCAATGCATATGAGCATTAGTTATTGGTTTTACCGTGCCATAGGAGAAGGAAGGATCCCTTCAGTCATCCCAAAATGGACTATCAAGGAGTAATAATACCTGTGGGGCTTTTGAGCCATCACCACTTCCATATGATTCATGAATGGCAAGTTGTATTCCCACGATGGTTTAAAACCTGCAAGTGAAGGCAGTCCTTTGATACTGCCCAGTTTTAGATCTGATAATGAAGGTAATTCCCAACAGCCCTACAAGCAGAATGAGGAGAGTTACTTCTACCCACCTCCTCACCTGCATCAATGCCTTCAGCTGTGGGTACAGCTCAGGCCGGAAAGGTGCTCAGTCCACAGGGGGGTATGGGCATGAGTTGTACTAACCAGAAGCTGCAGAGAGGCTGCACCCCAAAAGCCAGCCCAGGAGAACAACTGCAGCTTCAGCAACAATCACCCACATCATGTCAACAAAGAAGATTCAGAAAGCAGGCGGCAACACAAGCAAGTGCTTTCTCAGGCCTCCAAAGGCCTGATGCCAAATCCCGCTGGCTGGCTGTGAGCTCCAAGCACAGCTTTCCTGCATGGCCAGAGCATGTGTATGGTTTCTCTCACACTTCTGTTCTGGTGCCTAAATGAAAGTGGAGCTTGTGCTGTCATCTCTCCATTGAACCAAGGACTCCTACTACCTAGTTTTATGAAGCCCATAGAAGCTTAATTATTTTTTGACATATGCCTTCCCTCCCACTGCATTTGCCAAAAATTACTAAAGTCTGCCAGTAGACTCAAAAGTAATTAGGAGAAGACACATACAAGGTAGCAAGATTACCCCAGATAAATTTCATTTGGAAACCAGGCTAAAAATTACAGCATTGTATTTATTAAAAGAATCCCCTGAAGCCATATTCGTGATTGCTGTACTGCTGTTACTGGCAATATAGCAGATTTTTAAAGCGATTTTTGGAGGATCATATTTGGTTTCTACAGATCAGATTGATTTCACCCCTTCTAGCCACAAACCAGCCATTTATGAACACTTTTCCTGTCTGTTAAATGGGGATGATAGGTACTTACCTCCCTCAGATGTGGTCTGTGTGCAAACACAAACAGTGGTATGAATATCTTTAAAGTATTGCTCTACATAAAAAATATTATTATAAATACTGCTGCAAGATTAGCACATACACATTTTATACTTTTTAAATGGCTGCAACCTTTTAAAGATAGAAGCACAACAGAGAACTAATCCTAAGATGCATTTAAGTGTGATGCTGAGGAAATTTCTTCAGCAATCTTTTGCCAAGTTAGCTTGCTGCTGCAATTTAACTCAATACTTAGGAACAGAGTGTGTTTTATTGGACAGTTACATTGCTTTTAAGAATGTCTGACAAAGAATAATGGGCTGGGAAAAGTTTTAAGCAGGCCTTTTTCAAATGTTTCCTTCTTTGTTGGTTGGCTCACTGCCAAAAAGTGCATCTACTTATCCTTGAATTCATCTCAGTCATGCCACTGCTTAGTGAAAGGCCTGACAGAAATTCAGCCAATATTTCCAACACATCCAGACCCATTCATCTCCCTGCTCCCTACTGTCTTCTTGAAACCTCAGTGGAACGCTCACAGATGCTGCTTGTTGACTTGCACTGTGAGATAAACCTGCCTCGCTGCTGCTCACACAGGGGGCAGGTGGTTGGGATGACACCTTTCCTCCCGGCACCCATGGATATCCAGGGATGGTGCATGTGCTTCACACAAGGTGGGGAAGAACAGGAGGCTACAGAAAATGAGTGCAAACTCTGCACTCTTTGAAGAAGAACAGCCAGTGTGAGGTGTGTGCACCCCACACGAGCATTGTGGACCTTTCCCCTCCCTCTCCCAATACACACCAGAGGATTTTTGAGCACAAAACCATCCTTACATGCTCTACAACATCCAGGCAGTGGTAAGAGGGACCATCACCTTCTTCCCCATGCCTTCCTCTCCCCATACCCCCGCTGCTCTGCCTGCACAGCGTTGCACACTTAGTGTGGCAAATCATTCATCTGTCAGCTGGGTGAAAAAACCCTTGCATACGTGTTGCCCAAGTCATCAGTCAAACAATGGTGGCCTGCCAAATTACTCCAAATAATCAACTAATGCAGCATTGTCTTTTTAATTATAAAAGATTCTTATCAGCTTACCTAAACGCGTTTTGGGCTTCCCACTTGTGCCCTAATTTAATTACTTAATTATGAGGAATTAAGAGACAGTACTTCCAATGAGTGCTGAGAAGTCTCCTGTTCCTTTGCATGTACCCAGTAATTCCTATATTACAGATTTAGCAAAGGTGTATTGCAATTGCAGCAAAGTTCTTAACTTCTAGCCAGTTATTTCCTTTTCCAGCAGGCATTCATTTTGCAAGACTTTAACTTACCAATGTCTCCTGTCATACACAAAACTACAAGCTCTGTACGAAGATGTAAAATGTGAAATTACGAAATAATCATAGCTTAGTGTTGTTTGGGTATGTTTTATGCACAAACATAAGAATTCGAATGAGAAAAGAAGTCAGAAAAAACAACATTTAATTACAAAAGAACTTTTTTAAATTAAAAAAAAAATAATGGCACTAAACCAAAACGAAAGTTATTTAAGAGATCATAACCACAGGTTGGTTGCAATTTTATACCGAAACTGTTAGGAACAGCTGTTCCTATCATCTGCACTTTGCTCCTGATTAAAATAATGCCTAGAGTTCCAGTAACAAGTAATCTTTTACAGAACTATAATGTATTATGAAAACACACATCATTTTCGTATTACATGTCAAAAAAACCCCCTTATATTTATTACATTAGGTTCACAAATGTTTACCTAAGCATTACACTGTTTTGCTACTCTATTCCTTACAATTGAAGAACAGAGAGTGTGGTTTGTTCTACAGACAAAAGTGATTTGTCTTAGAAGATTTGCCCATAGTGGCACAGTGCTATACCACATGGGGATACCCAACTAGATGGAGCATAGAGGGCAGTACAGTCACATTAGAACAATTTCCTCTTTTACTCATCCTGCTTTTCAGAACCATCCAGTGCAGTGCTTCCTCTTCATATGAAGACAACTTTTGACTTTAAGAAGCAATAAACACACATGGCCCCAAAATTGTTCATATGCTGTGGATAACTAATCAGCAGATGTCTAATTTTTCTATGACCTTTCAGGGTTCTATTTTACTGCTTGTATATAAAAGGGAGAGTTCCAGTGGTTACTTTGTCAACACAGTCAGGGCCCATACCCAAAGCTCAGCAGAAAGGTCCTTTATTCCTTTAATCAGCTTTGATCACGTAAAAAAAATGTCATTCAGTCCTTGATTGTATGTAGAATATTCCCTAGGAGGTCAATATAATTTTTTGTGTGCATTGAAAGAAAGTATTTCATTCCAAGGATACAATTTCACAGTAGTTACTTCAGGTAGTCAGCAAACAGGTGTAAGCCCTTGAGCACAGCTGAGCTAGTTTACGAATAAATTGTAAAGCAGTACACAAACTAGGGAGCCCAAAGTGTTGCTGTGGGACTGGGGCTCTGGAGCTTCAAGCCACAGGTCTTTGTATTGCAACAAGCCTCATCAGTCTATAATTCATTATCAGTGAATTCCACAGGGAGCTTTCAGTCCTTCCCTGCAAAGGGATGGATTTGCAATAGTTCTCTGTCGGACTATTAATTTTTGAAGTGGTTTAGACAGCATCTATCAGCATCAGGGAAATCAGAACTTGATTTCTAGCCTCATCCAGGATAGACCAGATACAAATCTGATGGTAGGTAATATCCACAGTAGACCCTTACACTGGTTTTGAGTCAAAGTTGTAGTGGTTTGCTACCTATGAAATTTAGACTACAGTTTCCTTCCACAGTTATTTTATTTTTCCTGAAAGTTTTTATTGTGCTAGTAATCGAAAAGTTTTGGCAGTTCACAAAACTCAATATATCAGATCTCCAAAAAACGTGAAATCAGTGTATGTAACACGGCTGCATATCACTGCTGAAAAACCTAAAAGGTTTTTCTAGTGCATGACAATATGCCAGAAACAACAATGCCAAGAGTAGTGAGCTTTAAAAAGTCACCTTGTCACATGATCCTTTCTTTGCTTTTTCTTTCCTTTTTTTTAATAATCTCAAGAGTACAATCAACTGGAGTAAGAAAAAAAATACTTAAAAGATCTAGCAAAAAAGCTGCATAGAAAGCATTTTCACAGTTGTTTTTAAATAGTTTTCATCAAACTTTAAATTAGGACTTCCAAAGACAAAATGCATTGCATTGCAGTTTTTTCCTGTGAAATTCACACTTATTTGGGAAATTCTTATGACTGGGTTAGGTATTTTTAATACTGTACCATTCAGAAGTGCTGATCAGAATTTGGTTCTCTATTGTACTAGCATTGAAAAGATCTATATGAACACAAAATGCTACACAAACAGATTGTAGACCTCTAATATAAAGAGGTTAAACACCTGTTTGAAAAATAAATTCTTCTTAAATAAGACCTACCAGATGGGAGGTAGATTAGTGCCATTAAAATATTGAAGGTACTTATATATAAAATATATAAGGTACTTATGCTCGTTTCAAACATGAGTGGGGAAAACTGTGCTATCTCCAAAATTTTGCTGCAAGTAAAACTGAAAGTTTACTGGTTATAACTGTTGGGTCGCCATCACCTTTTTTTTTTTTTTTGTAACTAGATAAAGTTCTATTAATATACATAATGGTTGAACGTTGAAAGGACACACTATCCCTTTGAAACATTCAGCCTTACAACATTAAGTCCACAGGTTGGAGGTTTTGCCATTAGTTGTGAGCTCAGCTCTGCTTAGGTTTTATAACCCACTCAGCATTTGGGTTGAGCTGGTATAGGTCCTTCATGTAGGTATCATCATCAAGGCAGCGTTCTCCTAGGAACAGGAAAGACATGTGGTTACACCAATAAAAAAAGAGAAAGGAAACAACTTTCAAAGTTCCTGTTACTGTTTTACTCCATTTACATTTTCAAGGTCTCTCTGTGGTGTTTAACAAAGGACAACGCACATAAAAGTTGGAGGTGCTCATACCCTTCCCATCTGCTCTAAGGAGCAAGGGGACAAGGAAGAAGGAAGAAGAGGAGGGGCTGTTCTACCTCTGTGACACATTCTAGGTCAGATTCTTCACACAGACCACACAGATGGGAGTTCCCCTCTGCGAGGGTTTAGTGAAAAAGGAGCAATGTCCTGGTCTTCTCATGATTATATCCAAAAACTATGTCCACATTTGCATAGGAGCCCATTAAAATTTCAGGTTATTTCCCCCTTTTTAAATGCTAAGTTTGTGCAAGGTTTTTCCTTGCTAAGAAAGTGTTACTCCCTATCCTGCTCCTCTTAAGTCAGCTGTTCTGCACAGCACTTGCAATAGTTGCTGTCCTAGGAGGAGAAAGTAGTACACTGTTCTTGGTGCACTACAGGCAATTAATTTGTGTCTAGTAGCTATGATGAGAATAGCATATGCTGATCTATCAAGATCTGCACATTCTTCCCATTCCCCTGCAGGCAAAACATTATCTCATGCATTTGCAGCTCTCCATCACTGCCCCTCTTCTATTCCGCTGTGCAAGTGGTTGGGGTGGATGGCTCGTGCCAGACAGATGTTTCCAGTATTGCACTCCTGACACAGAGGCAAGCACAGGTGGAATGCTGCAGCTGAGTTTGTCTGCCAGCTCTTTGGACTCCCTGCACAGAGCAGGCAAGAAGGCAAGACTCTGTGCTCAAGCAGGTACAGTCTCCATCTGCTCTCCCTAGGATTTTAATCCCAGCCTCTGTGACCAGAACTGCCCAAGTTGCTGAACCCCTCTCCTCCACACAGTGCAGCGTGTTCAGGCAGTGAGAGCATGGGGACAGTGCTTTGCCATGTCCCTATCCAGCCAGTCCTGGTGACAAAGCATTGGCAGAAGTCCCATTCAGTGCCCTGAAGTCCCACAGTGTACTGGCTACTCAAGAAATGTCTGGAGGCATTCAGCAGCTGCATCTGCTACAGGACAGGATCACAGCATTGTGCTTGTTACAATTATGAGCATAAGTGTGTCGCTGTTTTCCCCACAGACGAGTAGAGAAATGACACGAAGTCCAGGCTCAGGGATCAATGGATGAATTTAATGAATTCTCAGAAGACTTTTATATGTCAGTTCGCAAAGTGTATTAAGTGGCATGAGGTAATTGGTTTTTGCCATCCACCCCCTAAGGGGATTGGTCAAGTTCTAAGACACTCATCTCTGAGTGTTTTTCTAGTTACAACCATAACAATTCTTCCAAAACAATCCGCACCTGCAAGAAGTTTACAAAACTGTAACATTGTTTTGTCTTACTTGCATGGGAAAGACAGAACTCTCACAAAATGCTGCAGAAAGCCAGAAAATCTCTCTGCTAAAGCTTTTCAGTGTCCACATAAGTGTAAGGATATGAGTCTTCTTCTATCATGAGCCCCTCGAGTCTTCTTATTTTGGGCTCCCTCTACATGACTCAAGCCCATTGGGCAGAGAGACAGATGGCAAAGGTCAGGCCACCTGGTTTACTTAAACCTGTGCAGCAGGTTAAAGGCAGGGAGTTTCTCTTACCTTAACTGAGAGTATTAATAAGGACTAGTAAGGACTGATTGAAGTTGAAATTCTCTGGAAGTAAACCATTCTAATAGAGAAAACATCTAAGCTTTCTAACCTATGTCGTAACAAAACAAAACAAATCTGCAACTACCCATGCACTTTCTCCAAGAGAAATGCAATTTCTGTCACATGCTTAAAGTAACTATAGGTTGTTCCAGTTTCACTGGAATTCTGTTACAAAAACATTTTTCCTGCAGGATTACACCTCTGCAGAATAAACAAGATATTCCTCTCCTTTAAAAAAGTCTTACATTTGTAATTGCAACCTGCTTTAACAGGCATAGGAAATGTATGTACATCCTGGATTTGCAAGAGAACATATAATTCATTCATCTGGCATCCAGCTATCTTGGTAACTTCTTTTTTTTTGCCATCAGATTTTTTAAAAATACTAAAACATATCTGTTGCAGGAAACATAGGGAAGTGCTATTTTTGTTTAAGTCTCTTGGTTTAGACACACATGCAAAAAATTGATTTATAATAGTGATTAGGTAAAAAAGAAAAATGCTAGAAGTAGCAATTTACATATGGAATTTAAATTTGCAGAGGACAGAAGTACTGCATTTAATTTTATAACTCCAAATAAGTCTAACAGGTCACAGTTAAGGAAAATACAAATGTAAGTCAAATCTACAACTGCTTTCTAGTTATCTTTTTGTTTTCCTGAGCATATGAAAAATACTGTGATTAGAAACTGATTCCTAATGCAAAAATACTCTTGCATTCAGGAAAGAAAATTTTAGAACTGTGTTCAAAATTATCCTTGGCATTAACTTTGCTGATCTGCTATTATTTACTTTAATCAAAAGGGTCTGGAATAGGTAGAGCAGGAAAGACTAACTTGTTATGCCTCAATACAAAGAGATGAATAAGATGAACTTCAAGCACCTTTGTGTCCAACCTTTCTGTGCTTATTCACTGTACACACGTATCAGGAACATCTGTTACAGCTGCCAACTTCCTCTGGGACAGATAAGATAGTACTAATGTAATGATCACACCAACATCTCTGCTGCCTTCTCCACAAGGTTAACTGTCTGCCTTAGTGTCAAGGAGAACTAGGGACATGAATAAAAATGCAGCCACAGTGAAGCCCATGGACAATGTGCCAAGGAATCCTATTCTAGCAAAATAAGTTGTTCAGAAGCCATTCTTACCAATATTTCCTCCTATTTCATAAAGAAAGACCTCTTCTTTCTTGAGTGTTTGGACATTTCCACTGTAGGGAACAGAACACAATGAATGATGATATTATGAAGGAGCTTGTGGATCAGTCACCTAGACATGTCTGGGAGAAGTTATGCTAATTAAGATCAGCACTGAGCCCATCACAAATCCTTTGTGTGTATGCTTGCTGGTACAGTCAGTGAACAAGAATACCCTTGCATGCTAGTGCAAATGAACAGTCCTGCATGAGAGCAATACACTACGGGAAAGGTAAAATAGGAGACATGTGAGGAAGCTGCAGGTTTTAGAAAAGAATTTCATCGTTATTAGCAAGTAGCTTGATATTTACCCTCTGATTTTTCTTTTAGTGCTGCTGCAAAAGTAAGTATTTCCCTCAAATATTCCATATTTCAGAAAAAGCCTTATAGTTGGGTGGTAGAAACCACATTCTTGCTGGATTTAATTGTATTGCAACTAAAAGAAGTAAAAAACAGACAGTGGAAGAATAAAGTCCCTGTATTACAAAGGGATTCCATTATTCTCACTGCTTAATTGTAATAATGTATGCTAAAGCCCAGCCAGAAAATAACTTTCTGACAATGGTGTAAACCTCTAAAAACAGCATTTAGGAAAAAGCATCTTCTTAATGTCAACTAATATATCATATTATTGCTTTAGCTGAATAGTTATATATGATGAACAGGTGTGTTAATTTTATTTTTTTTCAAAGGATTGATTAAAATTTCTCCCTTTCTAAACAGATTTGAATGACTGAAATATAGCTTTCCTTTAAAATCATTTCATGTGCATGACATTTGCACATCATTATATTCCAATGCCTATTATGCTGTTATATATAAATGCATTATTTTAAACAAGATTTTCTTTCTTCTTTCCTCATCCCTCCATTTTCTTGGAGTTTCCTTCTGACTTGTCCCCAGAAAATGACAAAACTGTTCCTGACCCATCAGATGAAATAGCAATTAATCTTTTATTAACAGCACTCATGTATTCCTGAAGGCTTCCTGAGCTTTAATGACATTTAAAAGCATTAATTCCTCAAGTGAGTATTTTGATGGCTAAATTCAGCCCAAAAGGTCATGAACTGACCTGGACTTTGAGTTTTTTAAAACTTTTTTCTTGATATAGTAAATAAAGAGGCACTTCTCCCAACATGATAACAAAACAAAGACGTGTTTGTACCTTTTCTGGCTGAGAAACCTGGCTACTATATCACCGGCTTTCAGTTCTTCTGTCAGCTGTATTGCCATGGAAACTTTGGAAAGATGAGGCGCTTGCACCCGTATCACTCCCTGAGGAACATCAGTCTGCAAAGCAATAAGAGTGTTGGAACAAAGCTGCTAGCAGCTGGCTTTGATGAGCTCCTCAAAATACAGTATGGAATAAGTAAGTAAGTACAGTGCTCTGTACTTCACTATCTACTACACTTCACTACAAACACACGGTAACTACACAGCAGTTCAGTCAATTACATCCGACCTTCAAAGCTCTTTATAGCAACAGGGAGAACTTCAGAACAAAAGAACAGTAGTGTTTAATTACTTTTCAAAGATGTTAAGAATAACAGTAACAATTATGCTATATTAAGAACACACTTTGGTATTATGAGAAGCATGTGACACTGATATGGAAAAGTCTTGCTGCAGGCGTGAAAACCAGGCAATGCCCCTGCACTGACCCTCTGCTAAAACGTCTGGAAGAAACCTGTCCAGTTTCATTTAATCTGAACTTCCTGCCAAAAAAAAAAGAAAACACAAAGTACTCATGGATTATTCTACTTTAAAGGATTCTTCTTTCCTCTTTGTAAATTTCATTTTTTTAAAAACAGATATTCGCTACTGCAGGTTTTTCTCCCTATTTCTTGTTGTCCAGAATATATTCAGCTAGCCAACCTGCAGGTCTGACTATGTAATGGATTTGTATTTTATTTCAACCCACAAGTCCTTGATGATGAATATTAATCATATTAGCTACAGAATAGGAGGGCTCCAAGTACAGCTTTTCTGTCCAGCTTGCAGGTACATGACATTTGAAGTTACAAAAGGCATAATTTATTTGTGAATAAGGTCCTAATTTCTGTTCCTGGAGATTTTTCTATTCCTATTACATTATCCTTTACCCAAACGTACTCATTTTGATAGGAAAGGAAAGTAAGAGTCTCTGTACTTGAGGTTGATTATGACAGTTCATTCTCTTCTTTCCCACCCCACATCCCTCCATTTACCCAATTGCAAGGCTGAACATTTTTTCTTCCATAATCAATGAATAAATCTGGGCACCTGTGCATCTAGAATAGCTTCTCTGAAACCATCAGAGTTAAACAAATATAGAACAAGTACAAACATGAGCAGAATCAGAAGAACAGCTTCCTGAGAAAGCTGAAGGCTCATTACTATACAAATGATGAGTTATGGTAAGCAATTTTAACCAAACAATCCTTTTGTGTCCAGTCTTATTATTTATCGATTTAAAAATACTGGACATCATAACTACTTCTGTCTAAAGCAGTAAGAACCGTCATACTGAGAATTTGCTATGTAGTAATTGTAGAATCAAAGATTCATAAGATTGCAAGAGATCTCTGTGAGATTTCCCCTAGATTTATCTCTTAAATTTGTCAAATCTGTTCTTTAGGGCCTCCACCTACGGAAACAGTGTCTGTGGCCATGTGCTAGGCAGTAAATCCTGCTTAAAATTTTTTTGCCTCTTTCCGAACTTTTGGGATCCTGGCAAAAAGAAATGAATTTTTTAGGGATGAAATTATTATTTGTAGATGTCCCTAACTGGTCTTCCATCAAATTCAGCATGGTAAATTTAAACTAGCTTTCATTTTTGTATACAGTTCTTTATTATTTTGTCTCAGTTGATTTCGGTGGAGTTTCTCCAACTTTCAGCTGGATAACTTTTTTTTTTTTTTTTTGGTTACACTGCAGGCATATGATAAATTATTTAAAAAGCAGTCTGCTTTGAGTATCTGAGAGAAAGAACAAGAAATGTCCACAGAGCTCTAACATTACGGTCACAGATCAAACAGAATAATTACTTTGTTTATTCACTGAGAATCATTATTAGCTCAGCTAATTAATGCATTTTGCCACTTTCACCACCTGCATTTCCAGGAGAAATCATGCTCAGCTGCACAATATGTTCATGCTGCCAAACTACAGAGAGAACAGAACCTGAGCCTCCCCTAGCCCATACACCGTGCAAGTTGGTGGGAAAGAAAATGTGGCCTAAAACCTCTAAGAGCTGAATGACAGAAGGACCCATGCTGACATTCTCTGCACAACACAGTTCAAAACACCCAAGTTAGGGGCTCCATATCACAACATACTAAGCCATGAACCTATGAGAGAATTGACATGGCACTGCAGAGTGAGTCACCTACGCTACTCAGTTTGCAAGTTCCCTCTCCTGCCTCACAGGCCCTCTCAGGTCAGATTTAAAGCACTGCAACCCCTGGCTGAATTAGGTACTTGCATTCTAAAAAAACTGAAGACAGTACATCCTTACTTGATGGAAAATACGCTGGCCTACAACATTTAGTCTGCAGCAGGCACAGCAGTCACCTGTGAGGTACTAATCTTCTTTCAAACCCTTCCTTTTCAGAGAGACTTGCATCTACATATCACAAAGAAGAGCAGCTGCCTGGCTATAGGATCTGGGCTGGGTCTCTCCCAGTTGCTTCTATTCCATTTTTCATGACACACTTAAATATTTTTCTCTCTAGGTACAGAAAGAAATGTAAGTGACTATGCAATATTTTCACTAATGATGGAATATTATATATACTTATTAAAGGTGCAAAACATACCAAGCAAGTATGGGGCATGAACATTATGAAGAACAAAATTGATTTTCAAAAGGTTCTTGCTACACGGAAGGCAAAGTCTGAAAGTAATGCAAAGCAGTTGTTCTCTTTGGGCTGCAAAATACTGCACCTAGTTTGGCACAAAAAACTGGAAAACCATACACAGAGAAATGATTTAGCAGGTAGCAATTTTTTTTAGTAAATAATCTGGCACTGCAGTGAGTGAGAGATTCAGCAGGAGTCAGAAAGGTTACTCTGTGTAAATTCAAACAGATCATACAAACAGAAGGGCCATAGGATACAATGATTTTTCTAACCTGCAGTAGCTCAGCCCAGTGCTCTGCGTTGTGCTGCTCACGTGACTGCTCCCTTTTTTGGAACAACTGCACCATACAGAGGAGTACAATGATAGATGGTATACATCTGGCTAAAGGCAGCAGGTAAATTTCCAGTCCTGAGGGCATCTTTCTTTGCCTGTCTAGAGCATTATTCAGCCCAACACCAACATAAAGACTTAATCCCTAACACTGACTTGGGGCCATAGGTATGCATAAGTATCCCAAAAGCAATTAACCCTCACAAGACCTCTGGTATTAACCACTCTCAGCACTGTACAGAGATCTCACCTGAAGTTTACAGTAAATGCTTTTTAACCTCAGTCTCAAAAGGGTAAATGTGATTGATAGAGAGGCCTCATCAGAGTTAAGATGAAATTTTATCCAAATGAGCTGCTATTAAGAATGCAGATACTGAGTTATTTCTGGAGAGTATGGAAGTGACTCAGGCTCTGTCCATCTATGTTTAATCATGTGGGGTGCCACAGCAACTGTTAAAAAATAGAAACTTTTCCTTAGCTTTTATTCAGCAGCCCACAAGATAATTAGGTATCCAAAGTTTCAAACGGGTTTCATGGGAATGGGAATTCACCACAAGTCCGGGTGCCTCACTTGCTCTCCAATAGTGAAATGTAGTTCAGCAACTGCATAGGAAAAGTCACCTCATTTTTAAATTAAGGCAGTATAAATTGAAAATTGGAGAGAAAAAAAACCCAAACCAATAAATTTTCCTGAAAGAATGAGACTTTTTAAACTTGAAAAATGTATAAAATTGTCGTTCACAATGAAGCCTTACCAATTTGTGAATGTGATTTTAAGAGTAACATGTTCTCAAGCACCCAAAATTACTGAATGCTTGAAATAAGCATAAAGGATTTGTAAAAAATTGTACCATTTCATTTTGACGAAAATCTGCACAGAATTCTAGGGCTTAAAGAAAATTATTGAATAGTAACTTTACATTTACATTCGAGTAAGAATATTACATGAGGCTTCAGTTGTAGCTCCCCGGTGGATTAGAAAGGCATAATTTACTCTGAAAGACCTCAGCCCTAACTCCCCAGTGGATTAAAAAAACATATCTTTGCACTGAATTATAAAAAAAAATCCAATATCTGAACTTGAAACAGCATTTACTTCTTTCAGTGTATTTGCTGTTATTTCTGTGTTGAACACAGGATGGCAGCATTAAGTGTCATCTCATCATAACAACTGAATTGAATTCAAAGAAATCTTTTCTTATTAGACCAAGAAAAACAAATTACAGTGTTTAATTAGCTTTATTTTAAAATCATATGTAAGTCACTCTGTGTCAAGATTCCTTAATATACATAGACACGAAAGTAAGGCAAAGTGATGCCTGGGGAATTAATTAATTTTGGACACTAAGATATGTGTCAAATACTGCATAGAAAATGAGGTAGGAACACTGAAATATAACTCTCCAGCAGATTCTGGATATAGAGCATATTCATTTGCCACATTCCATTTGTTTTGGCTTAAAAGCTTTAAAAATGCCTTTTTAAGAATATGACAACCCTTTTTTTGGTAACAGTCTGACATACACACATTTGGTAAGAAAACCAGACTGCTCAGAACACTGCATTTCTACCAGCGACCACAAGATGACTCTACCTCACCAGAATCTTCACTGTGACTCCAACCCACAAGGGGGTATTTTCATATCACCCAAACACGAGATTCTCATACCACCCAAATCTGATACGTTTTCATTATGGTATCAGAATACACATATTTGGTATTACCTGTTCATGTGTTTAAACTAACTTTGGAATAATGGACTTCAAATGCTTTATAATTAAAGTACTATACTGTATAGGCTAAAAAGTTTCAAAAAAATCATAATTATAAAAATTATAAACAATTTCAACATTCACGAAATGCATTTTTAAAGTTTTGATGTCAGTAGGAACAGCTCAACTAAAATCTTTCTGAACCACAGGAAAAATTAACACTATAATTGCCACAGGATTTTTGTATTTCAAAGAATGTGTAAAGAGAATTACACTGAAACTTATGCCTCAACATCACTGATGGGTCTGGCAGAAGTCAATTACCTAAAGGAGAGATACTGAACTGTGGATATATACACTGAGGTAAGCTGGCAGTAACCACTTGGACAATAGCTGCTTGAGAAGCAGTTTATCAGTTTTTCACGTTTGTTTCATCCTTTGGGGTTTCTTGGGTTGGGCAGGTTGTGCATGTTCTAGCTAAAGACTGGGATAAAGAGTTCAGTGGTTTTGGAACTCCTGTAGATGGAAGAAGAATGAAATGCTAGATGTGTTTCTAAACACTTTTAAATATGAAGTAGTGAAATCTAGATATTTAGTTTTTAAGTAAACACATGGTCTGCTGTGACTTCCACTGGGCAACAACACATCGAAACGTGGGTTCAGTAATACTGAGTCTTGTCACAACACTTGCTCTCTCTACAGATACTGACCTAATGTATATTTATTTCAAATGCCCAGATTGAAACAACCTGTAGGATGTCATTTTTCAGAATAGAAATATTCCGAAAAATCTGTGAAAACAAAGAACCAATACAATCCTCTAAATGTGTCATGCTGGTAACCCCTAAACTGTGAAATCCACATTAACTTACTATCTGTTGAAATTCTCCGTTAAGTAAGTAAGTAAATAAATAAATAAATATCCCCCCCGCTAAATCCACTTTTTCACTAAAATTTATGCTCCTATTAATAAAGCATTTCAGATGTGTTTCCTTACATCATTAGGAGTCTTCTCCTGTTTCTCATGCTTTTCCCGGTCATATGCCATCTTTTTCAGAAGTTTCTTCATAGCTTTGTCCTTTTTCTCCTTCTTCTGGTTTTCAGTGTTTTGTTTTCTCACTTGGTTAACAATAAACTTCGGAATCTAGATAAATATAGAGTAAGCACGAATAACTACATAATCTTCTTACCAAAACTTTGTAAATGGTCAGATTATCAGATAGAACTCAAAAATAGTATTTCTTTGCAGTAATAACTAAAGATTCAAATAATATAAAACTGTGAAACAATTTTAAAATGGCTCCATTTGTAATACAACATTCCATTCAGTAAGCTCTCAGGGGAAGAGAAGTAGAATCCTTCAGTGTTTTTACTTTTCCCAGCCAAAAAAATCTACTTGACACTTAGTGTGTAAAATGGTGATAATTACTTCTCCTCCCATGCAGCAAAGGTCAAAATTGTTTCAAGTTGCTGATGGACAACAAACCTCCAGCTTGTCCAGTTTGTCTAAGCTAGAGCTTTGCTTAAGACCATGACACAATTCTGTGTTTTATCAAAACATGTTTTATATAATACTAAGTTTGGCCCAAAAGTGCAATGAGTTCAAACACTGTGTTTCCTGCTAATATCTCTAAGCCAAAAAGAATTGTCCATAGCAATGTATACTGATAGACCAAACACAAATAACCCCAAGGACTTATTTTTGAGTTCACATGTAGTACATACAATATTAAAACTCTGACCACCAGAGCTTAACACCAGACACAGTATTTCTGTTTTGGTCCCATAAGAGTTACCTACGAGCAAGAGCCCAGCTGGATTGGTCTGATCCTTCTCTAAATCATGAATGTGACTTCACATGACTTCTCTATTCCGATACCTTGTTGTGAAATTTTTCATCCTCTCCCCCCCCTTAAAAACACACTTACTGTCCAGAGAAGTTTTTGGTACTGAATCATAAAGCGCATGACATTTGCTGTCCCAGCTGCCATAACAAACTCGCTTTGTTCAATAGTCTTTGAGCCAAACCCATGAAACGTGAAAAGGTTTGGGGCCATCACCATCGCAACATTCTTTAACGTCATCTTATTTTTGTCTCGGTGATCAATTACTCTTTGGAGGAATTCAAGCAGTACCTGAAATAAGAGCAGAACTTACAGCTCAACTCTGCATGTGAAAAGTGAAGCATGTACAGAGTTGAAAATGAACATATGAGTGAAACATAATATTGTGTATTTTTTGGAAAAAGCTCTTAATTCCTAATAAAACCACATTAAAAGCAATCAATAATAGAAGTGTGAATATATTTTTCACAGAATGGTAATGCAAGTTTTGTTTCCTTCAAGTAATAAAGTAAAACAATCTTGTTGGTTTTTTGGTTATATTTTCAAAAGCACTCACATGACTTTGAGGCCCTGCACAGTAAGATTTTTTTCAAAACCTTTGTTATGCAGGTGCATAAGTAACACCCCACAGATGCTTGTGAGGACATTACTGTTGGCATTTGTTAAATTGAAAGTGAACACAACAGTGCCAGCTGTCATGGTTATGGGAACATGGAGTGGCTAATTCTCTAAGGTAAGCAATTCACGAGTAAAGCACTGCATTGTGAATGACAGGTAGCCAGTTAGAAACTGGCAATTTTCAATTAATTCAGTTCCAGGTATTTGTAGCTCAACTCAGGAGCCTTCTTGACTGCCTCCACACAATAAGCAAACTCAAAAAGAAAGTCTTGTTTGAACAATGAGACCTAGTAGGATTTTTTGCCTGTAATAGATGATGTTCTGCATCCTACACAAATCCTGCATTCATTCTTGATTGTAACAGTTTTAACAGTAAGCATATTCTGAAAAAAATATTAATAGCTTTGCTACAAAAGGACAAGCACAAATTGGAAGAATCCATGTAACGTGCTACAAATAGCAACAGGAAGTGTAAATTTCTAGTTTATTGAGAGTAGAAACAAACAGCACAGAGAAAAGTGAGGAATAAAAATGAAGAGCTAAATCCACTTCATAAAACAAAACTCACATCCATTGTATTCTAACACTGTTTACTTTTTGCACTGGAAATAATGACTGCTGCTGCTGCTGCAAAAAAGGGAGCAAAACTTCTAAGAGGAAAGGTTGCTCACTGAGAGATTACTATTGCAATCTCCTGGAAAAATTTCAAGTCACATTCTTAAAAGTCATTTGGGAGGAATTAGGGCCCTAAGTTTCTTTTTTTCTCTCCCAAAGTTATGTGAAATATGGAGGGGAAAAAAAAGAATCACTAGTTTCGGCATTAACTTTGAACTGAAAAAAAAAAGAAAGTTAAAAAGACAACAGCATTCATTACAGTGGATTCACAGAAACAGACAAAATACTTGTGCAGGAAAATAGTATTAACAATTCTAACCTTCAGGGTGTCTCTGTTTGCTTCAGGTAGAAGGATAACCAAAAGATTCAAAGCTTGCAGTTGCTGTTTCCTTGTTGGGAGATCTGCCAGTAAAGCACAGGGATCTCAGTATTTTGAAATTGTTATTTGTACTCTTCAAAAAGCATGATTTCTAAGTTGAAACCTCTTGCAAAACGCTGAATGCATACACGTGGCTAATTATCATAGTATGACAAAGGACTGGCAGATCCTGGTTTTCTGATACTCATTTCCAAATGTTCTTTTAGGATTCAGTTGGTGTGTGACTCAGCAGTCTCCTGGCAATGTCTTCTAGATGCCTTGTGATTTCTTATTTATTTTGCAATGCTACAAGAAGGAGTAGCTAACGGTTCTTCCCTTTCTGAGCCTGTGCCCCAACATAAGACAGGGCATATTCAACACTGCTTTCACAGTTTCTCTGGTTGCCTTCACAGTTGCACGATCTCCCAAGTCACCCACACAGAATGAATACCACATGTCACTGAGTAAGGCAGGTCCCCAGCGACATAACCAACAGCAGCTGCAACGGCAAACCAGCGGGGATAAAACCAAGAGCAGAGAAGCTTAACACGCATCTACAGCAGAGAGTGCTGTACCAAACGAGGCAATCTGTAATTAAAGAAAAGTAACGCTGGTTCTGCCTTTTACCAATTGCTCAGTGGTGCATCATTCACCCAAGCTGGACAATGAGAGCATCCCTACGCTCCTCCACCTCCTAGAAGAGCTCCTACGTTCTGGCAGTGCAGAAAGCCCCAAATCTCTCACATTTGTCACTTGTGATAAACATCCTCCTGGCATGCTTTAGAGGACATGCTCTGGCAAGTCTTCTCAGAAGATTCCTAATGAAACAGGCCATATATAAAACAAGCGAGGAAGGAGGCACCTGCACAACATAGTTTTATCACACTATTTCAGAATTCAACAGGGCTATTCTCATGCTGGGAATCCTGCTGGGATTCCAACTGAATTGCTATTTCAAATACATTTCATCCAAATCAACTCGGGAGACGCCAGCGAATAAAAATAAAACTTAATCGATTAAACAAAAAAACCCCCACCTTGCTGACTACTTGCTACCATACTAAAAATTAAAGATCTGAATAAATGTGTGGCAAACTGCATAGCCATTTAAAACATCAAGTAGTGAGAGCAGTGTATCTACCTGCTTTAGAAAGACAGACATTAAAAGTAAAGCTTAAATTCAAAACACGGTATGTCACAATGTTCAAAAAGCAACGAGACTCAATCTTTTCCTAGGAAAGCAAGCAAAAATACAATTTCAAAACAATCAAAATTCATTACTTAAATCAGGAGTTTCTGTCTGCTCACCTAAGTAACAACTGAATTCTAGTTGCTTACAATACTTAAATGAACAAATTAAATTGTTCAAATTATGTTGTTTAAATATTTAATTCTAACCACACTACTTAGTCACGGTATCATGAAAAACACTGATTACTGTCACAGAGATGGTCCTTTTTCTCTAGCACCTAATCTTATTACGTGCAACCAACAAGACAGACAATTTAAACAATGGGAGGCTATGAAGTGCTATGTCTGTTTTGAAGCAAATCCGTTGGTTCAATATAGAAAGTGGTTTGGATCCTGCCACCTGAGTATTTCTGGGCAAGTAAAACCACATAAGCCTTCAGACAGCTCAGGAGCACAAGCAGAAACCCTCCTGGCTCCGATCACTATCCAGTAAATGGAACAACCCTGTGGAGCTGTTTGCTGCCAGCACCATCTGAAAGCGTTCTGGCCAGTTTTAACTTGACACTCGGTATTGCAAAATCAACAACACTGTGCAGCAGGCCAAAGCACCAGCCCCCTACTCCAGCCAACCTAATGGCATTGAAAGGCAGCTCACAGCTGGGAGACTTGACACAGCCTGCCCTTTTAAAGAATATTTGTCAGTCTGCCTGTCCATGGGAACTCTCCGACCCTGAGTTTAGCTCAGTTGGTTGGAGCATGGTGCTAACAATGCCAATGTTGGTGGTTTGATCCCCATATGGACCATTCAAAAAGTTGGATTTGATGATCCTTGTGGGTTCCTTCCAAACCAGAATAATCTGAGATTCTGTGAAAGCCCCTCTTAGAAAGGAGCCATTGCTCTGCCTGCAGACACAGGGAATAGAACTTGCAGTCCCGTGTTGACTGGGGAGTTAAGGTATGTGGGTTCTCACTCCAGATTCAGTATCACCAAGCTCTTCCAATTACAGCTGGTATGTTTGCTGTCTTGGTGACCAGTTGGCAAGGAGGACATAACCAACAGCACAATTTTCACAAGAACTTGCTGATCTCAAGGGACCACAGATGATCAGCAGTTCTGACTATTCTGCTCTAACTTCTCTTATAAACAGATAGAAGACCCTAAACAGTATAAATTATCATTTGTTGTATTTCCTGAAGAACTGCTTATCTTTGTTGTGGTTTTCTTTTGAAGCAAACACTATTTATAAACTGAATACTTTCATGTACATTTTCCAAATAACCCTTGTACACCTCCTAACTACTATCAGAAACATTAGGAAGTGAAAATGTGCTTTCATTGTATGTGTAAGCTATTAAAATAGTTGTTACATGCAAGATGCTATTTGTACACTAGCAAAATTATGCCCATCTCTTCTCAGGAGAACTCATATTGTTGTTATTCAATTTGTTTCTCAGCAAAGAGGCACTTCTCTGCACAGGTATCAATTCTTTCAGCAGAGACAGAAAGGACACTACTCACTCTGCACATCTTGGAAAGCTTTGAGATATCCTACAGTGAGGAGTGGCTGAGGCAGTTCACGGATGAAGAGTTTTAAAAGACTTGCTGCATCATGTTGCTTTACATTTTCCCAGTTGAAAGTCCCTTCATAAAATTTTGCTTCCAGTTCTTGGCAAAGACCCTGAAAGGCAATGGATACAGAGAGCACCAGTGATACTTGGCTGCTCGAATTCACACATTATACACACAGCAATACTTTCTACACTTTGAAAGGGGGGGAAGGATATCTGAAATATCACTTAACTCCAGCTGCTGCTCGTCTTTTGCTACAAAAAAGATAAATTTGGGATCAGAAGTACTTCAAGCAAGCATACAGTAATAGGCAGCAGTCAAACCATATGGGAAGAAATCCCATAGGCCTGAGTCAGGGCCATATGGAATATACAATAAGAAACAGATATCACAGTCAAGCATGTAAGGGTCACGACTTCCCATCCGCCCAAATATTAAGACTTGCCTGATATACAGAGCAATTCTGAAACTGCCACCCAAGGGTGTTGCTGTAATGCATACATGGCCATTTCCATAAACAAATAAGGCAATTATGTGTGTTGACACACAGCTTCTTATCAAAATATACACTAAGGTGAGGCTGGTTCTCTTTTTAAAACACAGGGAATGATTTGTGTAACTGAATAGCTGAATGTCTTGCCATCTACAGGGAATTCCATGTTGCTGGGGACATGCAGCTTCGCCTAGCACTGGGTGTCACACATGCCCTGTGTGGAAGTGGACTGTCCCACAAATCATGAGGTCATGCAGCAGAGTAAAGAGCTCTGAAAGTCTCAGTGGAAGGTCATAACTCTGAGGTTGGAAAAGGGTGGGATGCTGTTGGCAGCAGACATTACCATATCCCTGCCCTGCTCCCATGGCACTGCTACTACTGGGCTTTCATAGATGCACAAATGAGAACGCACTGCAAAGACCAAGTCCTTCTTAGTCTACTGCTAAGCATCAGTCCACACTTCTTTTATTTCCTAGTCTGGCAGAGTGAGAAGAAACCTCAGTATAGAGCCAGGGGCCCTGAGGCACCTCTCACAGGTCCCTCCCTTCTTCTAGCGCAGTTATTCTGGACAGAAAAGGAGGACAGAGACACTGGCTTGTTTTGTAAAGTATGTGCTGTGGAAAAATATGGCTGTAATTATTTATCTGGACAAGAAGGGCACACTGAAGAGAGGATATTAGATACATTTTTAAGTTACTCTTCTCATTAAATTTAACTTTGTCTAAATGGAAAATGGATCTGTTTCCAAAGAAAATGCGGACACTTAGTTTAATATAAAAGTTGGGTGTTCTCAACTGTGCTCCAGAGAGATCTTCTGTCTCCACTGACTGTATTGGAGGTTCAAAGGTGCAACAGTCATAACTCAGATGTCTAAAGTCAAGTGGGTATGATTTCCTGATTATCAAAAATAGCAAGCTTTAGAAACAAAGATGAAAATTCTCCCCCTGAGGCTCATCAGCTTCTCCATCCACATTCAGACCAAATCACTGCAGCAAATGCAGTATTAAACATATAGATACAATTATTTTATACGAGAGGCAAAGGCAGAAATTTCGACTGTGTCCTACTGCTCCAATGCTTACATTTTAAAGTAAATGTATTTGACTATGGGGTATAGCCAATGTATTTTTAATAACAACTCTAAAATCCATAGAATATCATAACAAAGTATTTTTCTGTGTCTTCTTATAAAACCATATAATGAGGAAAATACTTTTTTTTCTGTTTAAGAAAATTAAGGGAAAACTTCAGTCCCTTAGTATGATAAATTCCTCGCTTTAAAAAAATTTTTCTATTTGAATGAGTAAAAGAACTTAACATATTTGTTAACAAAACTGTTGCTTAATTTAAAGAAGTAGTTCCTGCAAACAGAGAGGTTAAAAATAAATAAAAGCCAAATAGTGAATGATCCACTGCCTGGGAAATTGTATTAAGCTAATAAAATCAAAGAACAAATAAACAAAATCACTGAGAAATCACTCCAGTTTGCAGAACTGATGCGAAGTGGAAAATAAAGAATGGCGGAAAACTGAAAAAAAAATTAGTATCTTAGTTACTGGTAAATAAACAAACCCAATTTCCACAATATTCCCTTCTTTTAGTTGTTTCTAATGAACCAGCAGCTGGACCAAGTTCTACACAACAGAGGCTGGCAGACGTCTTTGGACAGCTGAATCCACTTAAATGGTCCTTTCTGTTTAGAATTTAAGGCCAGTTCAGACCGTCTTTTTAACACATTGAGTCTTGGCATGAATCATACTGTGTATTTAGCTCCCTGCATTAAGGCAAATACTTGGGAAGAGTCTGCATGTAATTGGCACTCACCCTGCGAAGCGTCGGTGTGCACAGACGTGCCTAACAAGATTGAGCTCAGTGAGCCGAGCAGTTATATTGCTGTTCATAAAAATAAATGTGAGAGGTTCTTCAGAGCATGCTGCCTGCCTTGCCCTGTAACACAGGTTAAGTCTAGCTATTAAAAAAGGCTCACAATGCCAGAGAAAAGCTTCCTCCTGGGGTGGAAAGACTGTGTATGAACTGTTCAGATGATTAAGCTGGTTCAGGGAAAAAGCAAAAGGCTGGAAAGCTCATGCCAAGAATTAACGAGATTTTGGCACAACTGAATTTGAAATGTAGATCTGACTCTCCTTCAAGCTTGAACTCCAGTCTTCCCCCCAAAACTACACTAGGTGAAAACAACATTTCTCTGGCTAATATAATTCAGTTTTCTTTTAAAGAGATTTTGCTTTCTGTTTTTGAAGATTTTCATAACAATGGGACGCTAAAATATATTTGTATGACAAAATAAAATCAGCAACCACAGATATTTTGGGGGATGTTAATAACCTGTGCAACGTTTTACCTTTACTCTTGTTGCAGCTCCTGGTATTCTAAGAAGTCCTTCTGTTTCCAGAGTTGTCTCTTCTATCTGGGCAATCAGCTGTCAAACATAAACCAAATTGGCATGAACAAAGATTCCAATTAAAAATTACTGGCAGACAGTTCTGATATATTGGAGCCTTTATGCTTGTATCTCTCTCTGTGCATATGCATCTGTGCACACAGATATGTAACAAGCAGAGGCTCACAGTTTGCAAATGGATTACAGTTGTTATAGAAGAAAACTTTAATGTGGTTCTTACCCTTTTCTATGAATACTATTAAAGGAGAGTTTGTATAGCTTATTAAAAAAGAAAACTGTATACTTTTTACCTCCTTCAAGCCTCTTCTGAAGACCAAAGAATTCTTTTCAAAAATTACTGTGGCTTCAAAATTATATCCCAATTACTAGCCTTGTTAAAATGTCCAAATCAAAATAATTAAGGTAACATTCTCATAAATACTCTAGGACTTTACTAGAGGAGAACTAAGAACTTCCAGGCTTTAAAGAAGTCTCTGATATGTGAATTCTGACAGTCTCCTAACAAACTCAAAAGTTTGCAACCCTTCACATGGATAAATTTGCAGAAATTCCATAAAAATACTTAAAACCCATATCATATTTTTTTTCTCTAAACAGTATGCCTAGAAGTGTTCACTGAAGGATGGATTTAAGAGTATTCAAAACAAATCTGTAAACGTCAAAAGATGATGACATAATTTTAGCACAAATGGTTCCCACAATGTTTAACTAGGGCAGTGCCTTTGTCATATGCCTTCCTGCACCAGTTCTTGATTAAGAAAAATTATGCAACACAGTTGTGTTTTTTCCAGTTACAGAAATTAAAGGGAGTTTACCTACCACTGTATTTATGTAACAGATAAATGCCATAAAAAAGATTGGACAGAAAACCCCACAAAGTCAGAAAACAGCACTAGAAGTGTCACCCTAGTGCATTTTCCATGGCTAAAAAAAAAAAAAAAGTGCTAACTGGCTCCATCCAACTCACCCTGTACCTGGCTTACACCAGCTCAGTGGCTGCCACTCACATCTGCTGGGCACAAAGACGCCGTGGGCAGTGTGTGACCTGCCATCATCACCACTTCTGGGGAAGGCAAGGTCTGCTGGCACGACTGGCAGCCACGACTCCTTCACAAACGCTCACTCACAAGTGACCCCTTGGCACACAGCAAGAGGTGGCCACCGGCCACCACCAACCTTCTGCTGTGGGAAATCTCCTCTTCATCTCTATCAGGGCTGCTCTGCATGGCCTTCTTAGCAGGCCACAGACCGGAATTACTGTCAGCAGAAACTTCTGATGAAGATATATGAATTGGTATTACCATCAGATTTTCTAGTTGGAAAAGCCCTGACTAAATTATGTCATTATTTTAAATTTAAATTCCTCAATGGAATAAAACCTAGGTATATTTTTATTTTTAATTAAGCAGCCTTCCTGTTAACTTGCTTTTGTTTCATTTCAGTGATAAACAAGGTACATTTAAAAAAGCAGAATGAACAAAACTGCTCTCTTGCACTTTATATAAATCCCCTATTCTTGGGAAGCACGCGCTGCAGAGGACAGGGAGAAGAAATGGGAAACTTTTTATTTTCATATTCTCATTTGAAGTAAAACTGTATTCCAAATGATGCCTGCGCCTTGCAAAACAAATCACATCTATAAGCTATAAATGTTTATGTAGAACTTTCAATGTTGCTAGGATAGCAGAGTGATCAATCACTGTTTGCAATGTGATTTCTCAGTTTACAGATAGCATCTTTTCCAGGAATGTTTTTATGATTCTGAGGAAGTCATTTCTGGCATGAATGACACAGAAGTAGTTTTCAGACCATCATGCAAAACTACTTCGAGATTTCTGTTTCTCAAAAAATAACAAGCATATTCACAAACAGACTGAAATGGTGATGACAGAGCACTGAGTTTCTGTCAGTTTTAGGACAGGTTCACACACAGTAGTTTATTTTCTTCTCAAGAAATGAGACATACTATGAGTGGGCAATAAATCCAGGGTCTCCATCATCTTTCCAATTATCTCCCCCATTACCATGACATGATATGGGCCAAAGCATACTCCTGTGTACTAAAGCAACAAGTCTTCTGGAAAAGCACCTGCCTTGTGAGTTTATTTCTTTAATTCAAAATATGTCTGATACAATGCAAAGTATCACATTCGCTGAATTAGTAAGTTGCAAACAGAAGTTGCAATAACTTGGATGGATTAGAGTATTATACTGAAAACTACTACAGGAAGCAAATAAATCCAGGACAAAATGTTATGGTTTTGTCATTTGCATGTATGTAAAAACTTGACTTCTTCATGCCTATGTACCTTTTGAAAAATCAGTGGGATCTTGGTTCCTGGGACCTTCTTCTGATCCTGTTCCAGCAGAAGTGACAGTGGGACACCAAACAAGCCAGAGTCTGAAGAATAAAGCAAAAGAAACAGATATTATCCACATCTTTTCCAGTACATGTGATACTGGCATAAACCCACATTTCTGAAGCAGTAAGTCTATTTGATGCATTCAGAGCTATTGACCTTTTGTTTAAAGTGTTTTAATGTCTTTGTCAATCAAGCTATTACACAAAACATTCTGGCTAAAAGGATTTATCATCTCTTCCTCAGGAGTCTTCTGTTTTGACTTCAAATTGCCATCCACATATTCTGCAGCACAGTAAAACAAGCTGCAAAAATGTGCCATCTGTGTAGTTCTGGTTTGCAGAATGGGTGTAACTATGACCCTGTCATGCGGATCTTCATCACTCAGTGCAAGTTATAGTGAAGATGGAAATGGCATGGGTAAAATATGCAGAATTTGGTCACTAAAATGAGACAAATACAATTATCACCCAGAGTTACTCTGAACAGTTCTCTCTTTGAAGGTTTGGAAATAACAGCTTTTCAACTCCTGTGCTTTTGAATTATATAGCACTGGCAGAATAGCAAGATAACCAACTCACTAAAGGTTCATTTTTAAAAAAAGCAAAAGTACAGTTAATTCTTGGTTAGAAAATAACTTTTACAATAGGGCTAAGGCAATGATTTTTTTTTGTAAAGGAATTCAGTTGCAGTTAATTTAGCCCTGATGAAAAACTAAGCTTAGTCTTCTTGTAAATGGGACTTTCATGTGTTATGGCCCAGTTGAATAGAAGTGAATGACCATTTAAAGAGAGCTATGCTAGTAATGACTAACCCAAAGTTTGCTGACACAGAACTTCTCTGTCAGGAGTACTGATAATTGCTGCATGTGCAATTTTTCTGGAACAGCACATAACAATACATGTAGTTAAAAACTGCTGCTTGGTATGTTGCCATGCCAATACTGAACACAGAACAGATGAAATCACTAAAAAAAAAACTGTTAGCCCTTGAGGAAATATGATATACATCAAAGAAAGACCAATTTCAGTACCAAACCAGAAGCTCTTGTATCTCTGTCAGCATAAAAGGTCTACTTATAAAATACATGAGACTCATACGTACAGGCAATATCCATACCCCATAGCTTCATTATCTTGAAGTTCTTGTCAATAATAAAAGTTTCCATTGAAATATAGTTGAAAAAACAAACTCCAGGAGGTCAATAAAAATGCAGGGCTGGGCACAGCACAGCATTCTCCAGAAGAATGATGTTTTCATCATCTTCACATACTCAAGCACAAAGGGGAAAGTGAATAGACCCACCACTGTATGAATCAATTGGTCAAACAACACTTCAGGGGTGAAGAGGTACGGGTCAGACAGAGCAACAAGGCACTGAAGGCAGTACATTGCAACAGCAGATTAGCTTGGCAGAAATGGTGACGTCATTGCCCATTTCCTACACATTGCCATGAGTCTAGCCTATCTTTTTTACCTTTAAAAAAAGTTTTTAATCAATTCACGTTTTATGAATGCCTGCCATTCAGATAATAATGCTGAAAGTCAATTAACAATTAATTTTGTAAGAAGAAGCAGTTAAAACTAAGACCCAAAGTACAAGAGAGGAAAATGCTTTGTCTTTGTTTATTAGTGACAGCACAAATACTTCTGCAAGAAGAAAATGCATTCAAGTAATGAAGGACTTGTTGATGTTTCTGTGTATGCCTTTCGCATTAAAAAAGCTGTTCACTATTACTCTAAAGTGAGGAGTATATTTTGAAGAATCTATTGCACCTTGCTGTGCATCTCTCTATGCTCTCTGTTGCTTTCAATTATTTAAAGTGAGCTATTGCACTGTCACATTCACTGAACCTTGACAACAGCGTTTGGCCAAAGCAGGCTTGTGATTAACTGGTAACACATTTCAAGCTCTTGTAAAGCATTTAGCAGAAGCCAAAAAATACAAAAATCAAACAAAGCACTGAAAACCTCTAGCATCATTAAATTGGTTTCCATGTTTTCTATGCTCCCAAGAAAAGCACTGTGATTACACATATGCTCCAATGGCTTGCAGAGGAAAGTGACGTGCTGCAGCTGCCTCTGCCTCCTCTGCAACAGTTTACATCTTCCACTTTATATGATGCCATTCAGCATAACAACTGCATTATAGCCTAAGTAAGTACTGGATGGGCAAGGCCTGTATGACACAGGAAAGTTTGTGCCAGACTGAATAGGAAACAGATGACAAAGGCTCCCAGCATCTCCCACCTACAGCAACAAAAGCACGAAAGTCAGGTAGACTCACCTGAATGACATAATTATTTAGGCTGAAAAAGACCTTTGAGATCATTGAGTCCAATTGTGAAAGTAGACCAGTACCTAGCTTCAGGAATACCCACAAAGAGCACATGCACGTGCTCTTTGGGCATAAATCAGCACAGACAAACTTCTGTGGAGCAATTCTTGCTGCACAGCATGCTACTAAGATAGTTACCCTTCACTCCTTAGTTTATCTGCTCAGTGACTGTCTTGAATTTTAACTATAGAAAAAGAGCTGGAGACATTATGTCACTGAACTTGTTTAAAGCATGCCTTGAGTAAGATGTAAAAATTAAATGTTGCTCAGGACCTATGTTAATGTTTATATATGAAATATAGATTTTCTGCTGGAAAATCATAAAGAACCGAGTACATTTGTTTTGTTGGATAAAACAGATGCAATTGGTTCAGAATACAAAGCACCAACTTACCTTTGGTTTTGATTTTTACAGCTTTTTGCTGCTTGAATTCTGTCCCAAGTATGTCATAGAGAGCAGTTAATTCAATCAGTGCTAAAGAATAGACTTTCTTCATGTCCTGAGGGGCTAGGTCACCAATCTTTGTGGTACCTGTTTTGTCCTTCGGCAGTCTGAAATTCTAAAAGCAGAGATTTGCAGCAGGGTGAATAATCCAAGTCATGACAAATTACTTAGCTCAAAGGCTGTGCTTCCTTCAGGGTACAACCTTTCATCATGAAGCCTGCTGTTACTGACTAAATCATGGGAGAATCCCCCAGATAGGTTAAAAAGCAGATGATCTTACAATGATAGCAAGATTTAGGTTCTCAGGGACTTCTGGAGGTCATCTAATTCAATTGCTGCTGAAAGCAGGCTAAATTCAAAGTCTGATTGGGTTGCTTGTTGTTGCTGTTCAAATGAATTTTGAAAATTCCCAACAACCCCTGTGGGAACCTGTTTCAGTGTGGAATGCTCTCATGGAGACTTTCTTTACTTTGCAAAACAAAATTTCCTCATTAGTTACTTGTGTCCATTAACTCTTGTTCTTTTACTTGGCATCTCCAAGAAGGGTCTGGATTTGTCCTGCTTGCAATCATCTACTCGCTCTTCCACCTTCTGCATCCTTTTCCAGTTTATAGTGGTGGAACTGGCTATCTGTGAACAATCCTAAGCATGGACAATTGGGATAGACATCCCTTTGTATTTGCGCACACAAAATAAAATATTTGGCTGCCATATAAATAATAATAACAGGGTTATTTTCTTAGGGAAGGGGGATACTTAATCATGGCTCCTTTCTACTGCACTAGATACTCAGAGGCTGCAGTCAGAGATCAATATAAGGAATTTAGTTGAAAGGGTGAGGGAGAGGGACTTCCCAACTCACTGAGCTTTCTAACTCCATCTCTCACCAGCAGGCTTCTAAGTATGCATGACTCAAAGCAGGAAGGTTGTCAAGACTTTCTTCCACTTGGAAAGACATATTATACTCATGAATTATTTTCTTACCCTGTACAAACCCAGCAACAGCAGAGATGAATTGCTGGTTAAGGTACATGACTACAAGGGCACATACCAAAACATAAACATAATTTACAAATGGTAGATAAGTAGCCAGTTCCCCACCTTGAGCTTTCATTGACTTGCACAAACATGTCTGTTTAAAAATATCTGCCGATGATGAAGGTGCAACCAATAAATTGTAGATTTAAATAGGTAACTCCCTTCCTTTTCCTATCATTTTGCAGCTCCTTTTGTAACTGAAGAAGAAATCTCATAGCCATGTCTTTGAGCAATCCTTCCCAAGCCTAGCCAGAAGTAGAGCTAATGTATGTATTACGCATATATATATATGCATATATACAGAAGTTAGAGCATAGCTTTTATCTCCTTTTTATAGGCTGCATTAGAGAGACACGACTCAAACACTTAAGAATCCATCTCTAAATATCCATTAGTGTCTGGTTTATAATGTTTAAACTAGGATACATGGGGTAATTACTGCTTGAAGAACTGCACATGTCCTTATCTAAATTAAGTGTTTGAAGAACTGGGAAACATTACTTCAGAAACTGTGTTTACTCAGACATGTTTGCATACAGTGTTAGGAAAAAAAAAAGACAATTTTCACACCAGTCTTTAGTTTACAGGTTCAATGTAGCTGCATGTTCATGAACTGTTAGGCAGAGAGAGATCCTCAAAGAGATTTCTGAGGATTGACAACAAAATCCCTTGGAGGATTTTCTTTTGTATTTATATGGATTCATTCAGAAAGAGCCTTTTTTATTATGAGATGGAAAGAAAAACTGAGTTCAAATTAATCCTTAACTTCCTGCCATTCAACTTCAGACCTCTAACTTCTACAGACAATTCTTTCTTCATTCTCATCCTTCACCTACCTACACTGGACAACTGCATAACATTTCTACAGGCATCCACCAACCCTTTTTATATTACAACAGAGCTTTTTATTAGAGGTAAAGCATCTCACCTCACATAACAGAAAAAGGGGCTGTAAACAAATGAAGCAAGGACACAGTTTATGTACAACTACCACCAAGCCACTATTCCAGCTTAATAGTAGCAGTTCATTATTGCTTACATATAGAGTGCATTTTGTCAGACAGACAAGTACATAAATAGGCATAAAAGTAGCTATTTTCATGTTATTGAGCATACTATTCCCAAAAATCAGTTACCTTAGGAAGCTCTATCTCTACAAAGCTGAATTTGGCAATGTTCTTCTAAATCTAATTCACTCAGCATCAGACAAATGTCACCCAAACAGTACCTCTAGTTAAAAAAAAAAAAAGATAAATAAATAAGAAACACCTACCGGGAGAAGAGTGTCACCCCCTCCACCTTTGTACATTTTGCCTACTGAGCTGTCTTTGAGATTAGCTGCCTGTTCTGAAAATGATATCTCCAAATTGATGTCAGTGTCTGAAGATGGCATGTCTTCAAGCAGGCTCTTCTGCTCATCTGTTCCAAGACTGAACTTTGGACCTGAAAACACCAAAAAAAAAAAAGGTAAAAATCAACAGCAACACAATCAAGCACCACTCAGTGCATGAGAGTAAGTTTTAAACCAAGTAGAAGTTAATTCTGTGCAAGCAATGGACTTTCTGGTTGCAAAGTCACTGTTCCTGTATTTTTTATGTCAGTTAAAAATTTAGCTATTGGCAACGGTTCAGCTTTTATAGGTCTTCTTCAACAATTTTGCACAGACATGGGGTTTTCTCTCCTATTTATCTATTATGAAAAGATAAAGCAATCCACCTCAAATAAACAGCAGACTCCCAGAATCCTGCAGAGCCAAAGAGCTTTGGCATCAGAAGTTTCTTGCCATTAAACACTTTCCAGCCTCAAAGACTGTAACATTCTGCAAACAAATCAGCAAACTTTTCTGCTGCTAAGATTTCAAAAGCAATAGAGAATGTGTCCTCTATGATCCAAAGAACTAACATCTGGGAATAACTGGGAGTACACAGATCATATCTTTGTTCCATCATTCCTGTTCTCACCTCAGTCTGAGGAGTCTAGATTCCTCAAAACTGTTTGGGCATGTTTCCATGATACAGGGAATGACTAAGTACACAACAACAGCCTTACTTCTCTTTCTTTGTTCCTTAAAGGAATCAAACACTAGACAAATTTAGAACATTTTTTTGTTAAAGGACTAAAGAATCAAGAAAGGGAGAAGCAGTTCTGCTGTTAGAAAAAGAAGTTTCTCAATTTCACAGTAAATCTACCACTGCTTTTAGTCTGAAGTTAAAATGTATCGTGAAAGAAGCAACAGGAAAATTATATTGTAAAAAACACTATTTAATACGAAGCATCAAAGTCTAAGCTTTAAGTCTCTCCACCATCCCTCTCATGATGTGTATCCAAAAGGAAACATCAAGGACTAGGTTCCTTTTAGAAGACATTACAGTATCACAGAAGGTTTCCAGGTACTGCAAAAGAGTAAAGTCACAGAATAAATTAGGTTAGAAAAGACCTTTGAGATCATGGAGTCCAACCTATGACCAAACACCACCATGTCAATTATACCATGGCACTAAGTGCCATGCCCAGTCTTTCCTTAAACACCTCCAGGGACTTCACAACCTCCCTGTGCATTCCACTCCAATATCTAATCAGCCTTTCTGTAAAGAACTTCTCCTTAATGTCCAACCTAAACCTCTCCTGGTACAGCTTGAGGCTGTGTCCCCTTGTCCTGTTGCTGGTTGCCTGGGAGAAAAGACTAACCCCCACCTGGCTACAGCCTCCTTTCAGGCAGTTGTAAAGATTCCTGAGCCTCCTTTTCTCCAGGCTAAACAACCCCAGCTCCCTCAGCCGCTCCTCATAAGACTTACTCTGTAGACCCTTCACCAGCTTTATTACCCTGCTCTGGACATGCTCCAGCCCCTCAATGTCCTTCCTGAATTGAGGGGCTCAGAAATGGACACAGAACTTGACATGTGGCCTCTCCAGTGCTGAGTATAGGGGAAGAATCACTTCCCTAGTCCTGGAGCCATGATTCTGCCACTGGCTCCTACTCACACAAGACTGCAGCCTGTTCAAAGCTAATATACCACAAGTGCAGGAAAAGTGGATGCAAATGGGCATGAGTTGAGGAGGAGAAACACGAGAATTGAATACGTTTTGGTGTAAGAATGTTGTATAATACAATAAACTAATTTTTTTACAGTGCTGTGGGAAATTTTTGTATGGCCTGGAATAACTACCCTAAGACAAGACAGAAAAAAGTTCCCAGAAAATAGTTACAGGTACAGCAAAAGCTGATTCTGAAGCAGGGGAAAGCCTGCAAATAGGCTGATTAAGAGGAGGAGTCAGGGAAGTGCTGCTCTACACTGACAGTATCAGGTCTGTAAAAGAACTGAGCTGAAAGCATGCAATCCAAACAACATATGAAGCAGGAAGTTTAAAAAAAATTACAGCAACTCAACAATTTTTCTAAATTATATCTGTATCTTATTGAAAGACACAAAACTATTCTCTGACATTCTTTAGAGCGAGTCCTGAAAATAACCTCAGTCAGCCAGGGCCAAACTCAGGGGACTTGATAGACAGGCAAATGGCTGAAGCCACCACAGCCACTTTCTGGTTAGGCACAGTGCTTTACACAACCACTCCCACGTCAAAGTACCTACCTAACCTGAGACACTTTCAGAAAGAGGAGGTGGATTTGAGTTAATACTTTGACTCTACTTACAACCAAGCAATGCTGTGAGAAGTAGAACAGAACATTTTCAAATTCTGCCGGTTGAGTGTGTTACTCATCTCTTGTTTTTTCCAGAGTGGCTTCTGCTCACTTTCCACAGACCCCAAAATGCCTACGGCATACGCTAAAGATTAAGCTGATCTTGAAACTAGAGCTGCTCCTTTTGGTAAAGAGATATCTCAGTCCTCAGTAAGCAAACATATCCAAGGTCAAATTCATCCCTGACTCTGATCCTTGACCTCCCTGCGCATACATCCCGATATATCATGTAAACTGTTTAATGCATCCGAACTGAATGAAAACAGTTTCCCGTCCCCCCAAAACTTTTGTCATGCTAATGTGGCCTATACCTGACCTACATACTCCCTACCAGTCTAGGAGGGATCTGATGTTAACAAACAAAAAAGCAGTAGCTCCTGTTTCAGTCCTCTGGTCATACGAAGGTGTCATGTAAAGCAGATGTCTCAGTAATGCTCTGCACATTTTAAAGATCTGGAAATGCTGCTGTTGTGGGGAGTTTCTTCCTGGTTGTATAGCCTTGCTCTCATTGTTGTACATTCCTGAACTAGGCAGCAGCTGTAAGAGGAAGTAGCCTTGGTGTTCTGCCAACCTGCCAACCACATGCAATATTTAATGAGAGAAATGCAAGTGTGATACAGAAAAATGTAAATATTGTCTATGAGGATGTGGAAAACATATTTTACATGAGTTCTGTACCCTTTCTTTAGTTCACAGAGCTATTTAAAGATTACATAAAATGATGGGATTTCTTCAGGAATAAAACAAGGAAACATTGCAAGTGTCAATCATGCTGTGTCCTAGCTTTGCTAGAGAATCTCGAGTATACACCAACGGAGCTAAGCTGACAGATCTTAATTTACGATTGAAAAAGTAGAATGATTTTGTCTTTGACTGACAAAGAACTTCTCAAAAATGCTAATTCATAAGTGATTATAAATCAAAAATAAAAAGCTTCATAATCATTTCACTGACACTGTTACTTCGGCTATAGTATCCTCATTTATCATGTAAAATGAAAAGCAAAACCAAACTCTAATTAAAAACCACCAGATTTCAGTTTTTTCCCCTATCAAGAAGCAAATACTACTGTTCTTTACCCTCATATTACACACAGTACACACAATTCCTTCATCCACTCTCTAGATTGTTATGCTTTGAAGCTGTCCTTATACAGAGGTTTTATCTATTATTCTTCCCCTGTAGCTAATCCTGTGTTCAGAAAAACAACTGCAGTCACAGTAAACTGATTTTTGCTAGTCTCCTATTTAAGCTAGTAAGTATTTAGCCTTTCATGTTTTATTATTTCCATTTTATTTCTTGAGAGGTCTCAACCAATACAGTTATTTACTCCTTTTCACAGGATTCCAAAGAAAATTACTTCTTTTCTTTTGTATCTATTGAACATATTGCCAGCTTTGCAGGCCTTTAGCGAGCGTCATGGATTGGTAAAATGATAATGCCTCTTGAGAGCTTAATAGATTATTCTGAATTTTCTTTTTGTTTCCTGTAGATACACTCCAGACCTACATGAAACAAAGGTGCTTATTATGTGTGAGTTTGCATATATTATTTAGTTAAGAAACAAGGTGTGTTGGACTGGTAAGAAAGAAGTGAGCATGGGCTCACATAGCCCAGGTGTGCTCTAAGGGCCAACCACTAACATCTTCAGCCTGGCAGAAGCACTCAGGAATGCAGCATTCAAGTAGCCCATTAGGAACAGTCATCACCTTTGGAGTATGGCCAAGAAGGTTTTTACCATAACAATTATAAGATGTCTCAATTTAAGCTTTTTTTAATAATGTCTGAGATTATGCTCATGTTTTTTCAGACTGGGACAACTTCTGTGTCAAAGAGGGTCTCCATTTTAAAATAGTGTCCTCGGATTTGGATTTCATAAATATTTAGTACCTCTGAAATATCAGGCACTGTTTACTTTTTGCCTTAAATTCATTCATTGTTTGTATAACACTAATTTGCTCATCATTCTGGAGGAAAGATCACAGCACAGCACTGAAACAGGTGCGGTGCTTTTAACACCGCCAAACTTCCATGGCTTGACTGCAAATTGAACCGATTTTTCCTTCCTGCTCCAATCTTGAGAGCAGAGCCCACTGTTGCATGTTGACTGGAGCAGGAATGTATCAGGATGTAAGCAGGCTGCATTTGCCATCCACATCACAATCTGTGCTGAGGAGAGCTAGCATATGGGATTTGCCTTTCAGAACTTCCCATTTCTGAAGGGTTCATCAGGGCCACGGGGAAAAAAAAGAACCAGATGTGATAAAAACTCTGTAATAATTGCTTGGTAATTTTCCAGCTCTGAATCCTACAGTGAAGTTTATTGACACAAGCACCAGGCATCTCTTCCTTCCCTTGTGCTGAAGCAGCAGTCTGGCAGTCCTCCCAATTTTTTTACTGTTCTTATTGGAGTGAGGTTTGCTGAGAGGGCGGGAGGGAGATACTTTTGGAAACACACAGATTCGGTGTTATTCAGGGCTGGTTTATATTCACGTCTCCCACTTCAACTGCCATGCACATTCTATATTGTCCATTGCTGTTTTCCAAGTCTAATTCTAAAGTAACAATTTTTCCAAAATGCTACTGGTCAGTATTCTAGAACTGAAGCAGAACTTTATTTGGTGGCTTAATTACAGCTAACTAACTTGCAACAGGTAACTTGATCTGCTTGCTTAATGTGGGTATAGGGTTCAGTGTAACATCTATGTGCTATCCAGTCCTCCAGAAGAAGAAAAAAACCCAACATACAAACAAAGCAGAATAACAGTGCAGCATCTTAAAGCTTAAATGGCTGCCAGTAAATAAGCTGATCCCTACAGGGGTGGGTATGGTGGTATCATGGACAGAGCGCAACTTTTACTTTGAAGAAACCTAACATGATGCAGGACAGCCAGACTTTTATTATTGGACCTGAAGAACAGCAGAAAGCTCTGTCAAAGTCTTTCATTGGAATTCATACTCTCAAAACAGAAGCTATGAAATCGGCGAAGGACTTCCAGGATGTACTATCCTGGCAGTGAGAGGAAAAGGTATTCCATGGGTACTGCACCTCTCTTGTGTGATCACACGCCACTGAACACAACCTATGTGCACAGAATGCTATCTCATTTCCACTTTCCTTGAAAAGGTAAACAACCTTTTTCTTTCATCCCTGTTTTTCTTTTAATTTGAGCTACAGATATGTAGCCAGTTCTCACTCTTTTTTTGATGCTTATAGTCCAGCCAGTTCTTGGTTTTGTTTTTTTTTTTTTTTTGCTTATAATCCATTTGATTTTGTTCTTTTGTATGCACTAACGAGTTTGTGCATAGGCCTTCATCTCCTGTAATGTACAGCAGAGAAAGACCAGAAGGGATAAATTAAGGATCAGAAATGGCCTGAGCATACACTAGGAGAGGAGACTTCTCCCAGATAGCTTGATTATAAGATGATCCCTGATAATAAACAGCGTTTCTCAGGTGACTCAAAGGACATTACCTACAGGCACCCTTAAAACTTTGCACACCAACAAGGCAGTCCAGAAAACGTTTCTCATTATAATTTAATTTTGTTGAAAAGTTACTTAAAATATGGACCCATGTAGTAGCTTGTGTAGTTGAGCATCTACAAACCAAAAGAAAAATAAATAAAATAAAGAAGAGAGTAATTTGGCATTACCTTTTGTTCCATCGTGTGTTTCATTTTTGTTTTCACTTGTTCTCACAGTTGAAGGTTCACTTCCATCACAGACCTACAAAAGAAATAATAAATATGCATGCCTATAAAAACCTAGGGCATGGTTGTAGAAACCCCTTTGACTCCGTGCAGGATTAAAACACACTCCTGCAATTCAGGGGTATGCAAAAGCACATCTCTGTGTTTCAGCAGAAAACCCCTTGCCAAAGTCTAAGGGGATCTGAAACCTAGGTAATTAAAAAAGAAGTAATTAAGTCAATTCCTCTTCTTCCTAGAAGGCTAAGTGGATGAAGGACTTTATTTTCCAGAGGAGCAAAGAATAAGAAAATGTAGTCTGACCTGAAGCTGTAGTTTGTAGTGGAAAGGATAGGGAAAGGGAATCTGGAGGAGACATTTTGACTGATTCAGACCAAATTCCTTTCTCTTGAAAAAGTTTACATGGTTGCCTCCCCTAGAGAGCAATCCCATCCCTTTCACAGGGCAGCCTGACATTAATATCTGTGCTTACAGCTTAGATTTCCAACAGCAAAACCAGGACACTTTGAAAAGACAAAAAATGGGAAAGGACTTGAACCATCCTCCTTTCTACAATGCTGCCCTACCCAGTTTCAAGATGTGACACATTTTGTGAACTGGATGACACCTACTATAGACAAAAATATTTCAGAACATGCAGAAAATCTATGCCCATATATATGGATATACATAGACCCATATACATTTTTACCCACATACCATTTTTACTTTTTGGCAACTCAAAATAACACTGAATGTTTAGCACTCCGTATTTCTAATTGTATTTTACTCAAGCAATTTATAAGTCCATACTTACCGAGAAGACAAATACAAGTTTTAATGATTTATCCCATTAGCACAATCTGTATATTCACTTCCTTTTTTTTTTTTAAACAAGTATCTTGAGAGGATGAAGAAGTTAACAGGACTGCCCAGAAAATTCTCTCTCTTTCACAAAGCAGCAGAAGCAGACTGGGAAGCTGTCAAGGTACCAAAAGTCTAGCTTCTCTTTGGGAATATGGCAGGAAATTTAGGAGAAACATTAACACAATTGTTGCGTTGATGTTTTACATCAACACTATTGTTTTACCTTTCCTCCTGCTTTCCTCCAGATGAAGGGAGGTTACAGGATTTTCATAGGCTATTATTAAACTGGAATGACTTCATACAGCTGCAGGTGGCTTCAGTCCTCTTTTGTTACATAAAAAGCTTTCTAATGATGGGCGAGTAACAAAGCACTGAGACGTTACCTAGGGAGGTAGTGGAAGCTACTTCACTACAGGCTTTCAGTGACAGATTAGATGAATAACCACAAGCAATGATTTCTGAACAATTATCTTGCTTTGGAGAAAGGAGTGAAGTACAAGTTTGAGGACCTATACTTGTATTACTTTATTTCTGTCAAGGACACAAGTTTAGAAGGATTTTTTTCCCCAATATCTATATTTAATAAATAGCCATTTGTTTTATATATCTTAAATATCTACAATCATTTGTCTGTTTGCATTACTTCTCAGTGGTGTCTTCATTATCAAAACATGTAGTTTAAGAGAAACAAAAATCTACCTAACACTGTGACATAGGATTTTCAAACATTACAGTATGTAGCTTACATACCGGAACATGAATATTTCTTGTGCTTTACTGAAATAACACACTTGAAAGAGAAATTATAATGCTTTAGCTACATGATATTTTACCTAAATTGCTCTGCTATTAGATCTTGTAATTTTTAGGTAGAGTCAATTACAAATCAGATCCCAGAGAGCTTTTATGGAGTTAATATCTCTTCTGCAACCACAGGCAAAGCAGAACAGTGAAAGGGAAGTTGTGCCCCCAGAACACACCACTTCCCCCACTACATTTAACTTCAACTGAGTTGAGAAGTTGTTGCTGAAGGAGAGGAAGCAGTTGAGGGAAGGAGGAAATTAAATCCCCTCAAAATTCACTGTGCTTTCCACCACCACAACCATTGCACTGAATGGCAGCGTCAGCAGCGAGAATGAGGGACAGAGTTGAGGCCAGGTAAACCAGTCATGCACTTCCATCAGGTCTCATCCTTATGGCTGAAGATCCCAGTGCTCTGAGGGAGCAGACAGGACACATACCCTTCTCCATGGAAAAGGAATTCTAATCATAGTCTCCATTTCCCTCCTTCCCCTTTCCTGTATATGGGAGATGAATTCTCTTCAGCATCCCATGACGGGAAACTGGGACCCTTTGGAGCCTGTCAGAGCAACTTCCCACACACAGTTTAACACACACATAGGCCCTGGGAGTTAGTATGGGGCTTACACCCCCAGGTCATAGGCATAAAGACCTAGCCAAAACCAAGGAGGTTAGGTTGATGTCCCTTTTATTCCCATTTTTTTTAAAACAAAAAACCAAACAAACAAATGCACGAGTAAGTAAGAGATAACCACTTAAAGATAAAAGTGGGCTTTTGGTAGCTCTTTGAGTGATTGCTGTCATGAGTTTTGCATCTGTGAGAAAATTAATTCAGATTAATATGTTGACCATGGAGTGGTTGTTTTATTCATCATCTTTAAGATGAGACCAATCTACATACGTTTTTATACATACTAAAATTGCTTAATGCAATGTCAAATCTGGACAAACACCATTCCTGAAAACTTAGTGAAAAATTCCCTTGGAAATCAGTGAAGTTAGACACAAATCTTCTGGAAATAAACCCTTCATGTGCCACTCTGCTCTCCCCCAGTCCGTACATGTCCCTCTCTTCTCTCTGCCAGAGTCAAACAAAACAACCGAGAGGAACTCACTTTTCCCTTTGAGTCATTTTGTAGCCTGAAGATATCTCTGACATCAGGAATCTGGTGCTGTTTGTTTTTTTTCCTCATCGTTTGTGTGACAGTCTCTATTCGCTTTTCCACTGCAGCTTTCTGGGTTCGGGTCAGTGTGGATAAAAACACCACGCTTTCCAGGGAGTCGCCAGAGCTCTCTCCAAACAGATTTGACAGACCTGCCTCCTTCAGCCATTCTTCTTCCAGTTCTCCCTCTGAGCAAGTCAAAGAGAAAAAGGCATAAACATTGGCTTTCAATTACTGCCAAGCACATTGGATGTTAATGACATGATATAGTTAATATAATTCACAGAAAGGTACTAAGGGGATACACAATTAAGAATTACTTACGCTGTCATGACTTGGAGAGAAGCTATTGTTTCTAACGAGCCTCAAATGGTTTAATATATGATATCAAAGCTTTTAAAGTAGTTAATCCCATACAGATTGCTATGTGGCAATCTTTATAATAATCTATAGCACTTCCATTAAAATCATATACCATTTTATAAATGTACCTAAATAAAAATGTGTATGGGGAAGTCTGAAAGCCAGATCATTGCTGCTTCACTGATTTTTAGTTCAATACTCAATCTTTTTAGCTCTCGTACTGACATGGTTCTGCCCACTCTTCTTGATACATTAATCCTACAGCCTTCCACTAGCTCAATTTAATGAAGGACAAACCAGCCTACACGAGTCACCTTAACGCTATTTTTTCATCAGTTCTCATGACATGGTCTCCAGCCTGCTGACAGCCCACAAAACAATTTTTGCTTTAGTCTTAGAGCTGATAAGGTATCCTTTATTGACAGATCACTGCACATGAAAGAAGAGAAAGCTATTAAATATTGCCACCGATGGCAAAACTCCTGCTTCTGAAATCTGTATCTCCCTAATGATATTTTCTACAAAACACTAAGTTCTCTCTGTAGCATTTGAGGTTGTGCTGAATGCCAACTACTCTCCCAAATGTTCAAGCAATATTTCCATTTATCAGATATCTAAAAATACTCCAAAGCTGGCATGTCAACTTCACTACTGATTGCATTTTACCACTGTGCTCAGTGCATGTCCAAGTGGGCACCTTAATAGTAACAGCATCCAGAAAACAGACACCAAAATTTAAGTACAAATTTTGCTATGGCTGTGCAGCCAAATCCTGAGCCTCTGACGAGACTCTCGGGTTTTGTTATCAGGGCTGGAAAGAGGGGCTACACCCATTCTCCAGGGCAGCTGTGAGCAAGGTACATCTCCTCTCTCCCCTGCCTTGCCCTCGCCTGGCCGAGTTTCAGGCCAGCCCCCGCCCAGGCAGGCCCATCAGCCGGGTGCAGCATCCCACACGCTCGGGAGTACTCGTGCCCAAGAGAGGTGCTGCACATTAGGCAAGGTGAGGAGCGCAGCAACATTTGCTCAAGCCGATAACTCAACTGTGCTGACTCACTCAGCTTCACGCCAGCCAGTGCCAGTAACCAGAGGGAAGAAGGCTGTATATAAAACCAATGGAAATGGTGGGGCTAGGGATGCAGAGCCTCAATGCACAGCCACATCAGTGAGCTGCAGTAAGAGAAGAGGTTAATGCACTGCAGAACGATGGGCTCTGCTGCTCTGGAGAAAGCCCCATAGCTCCCTGGTCACAAGGACTGGGAGCCTTGCTGCTTTCTCCAGGGGCCACGTTGCCATGCTCTTCAGAGCAGTGACTTTTCAAAGTGCTTAGGGAGGCAGAAGTGCAAATCCCTTTGAAAGCTCATGGAGCACATTCTTCTCACTTATGTGGAGGCCATACCAAAATGCCAAATTCGCCATTTTAATATACTGAGACTGTGGGTCTCTTGTAAGAGTGGGAGAGACGTAGACACTGCATTGTTAAAGAATAATTTTTGAGAGAAAACTGGAATTAAGGACATTTCTCCTGTTTTATCTAAGATGAAAAAAAAAGAAAAAAAAATTGCCCAACCTCTAAATCCATGCCCCAAGGAGTGGCCCATAATTTATGCTTCTGAGAAACAAAAATAGTACAACTGAACAATCACAATAGTTACAAGCGTAGAAAGTTACTCACTAAACTTAAATGGGTTAATCATTGGCTTGTCTTCTGAAGCGTGAAGTTTCTATCCACAATAGCTACAGTAACGAACAACATACACAAAGAGCGAAAGGGGAAGTTAGTTCAACAGCAAACTGCAAATATAGCTTCAATTGTTGTGATTTGCAAGTACAGGCACCTTTCTGATATTCTGCAAATACCATTCAAAGGAAAACCAGCCTTTTACTTGTCTCTGATAAAACTCTCTTTCAGGGCAACAGAATTTCCAAAGCAGATGTTCAGGAGTGACCTTCTTTTTTGATCTGTGTTAGGTGGGTGCCATCTCTTGAAATAAGACTTGAAGAAAAATCCCTAAATCAGCAAACTGATGAACATTGACAGAACGGATTTCATTACCATCTGGCTCTTTCACTACAAGTGCTACTCGTTCCTCGTGATTATTTCCTCTGGTTTCATGGATGTTTTCAAGTTCTTTCCAGTAGTCATCCATAGACAGTTCATCCAAGGAGTCCTGGGATCCTGAGCGGTCAAACGATGCTCCATCGGGGATCTTCTTGGAATGGTCATGGTTCATTGTATACTGTCCAGAGCGACGGCTATAAGTGTAAATCAAAATTAAATTCTTGTTAGCATCTTAAGATACAGGATGCATTAATACGTGTGAAGGCAGCATGAATTGTGTCAAAGTATCAAAGCAAACCACTGTCAACAAGCAAACCAAGATATTAAAAATTACTTTTAGTATCTGGAATATATTTCAATTTAATATTTCTGCTGTATGTATTGCCCAATCTGGAACAGCACAGGAGCCAGTCTTAAAAGGAAATAATGAATCCAAATTCTAGTAATCCTTGTTACACAAATCTTTAATTCAACTCTGAACAGTCAGGTCCACAAAATTCATGGCATGTATCTTCCTAGAATCACCACTTAAAATATTTTGCAAATGTGCCTTTCTGCCTGAGTAAATTCTTACAGCTTGACAGTACAATTACTGTTTCCCTTTGCTATTCTGCTTTTATTTTTTTATTAATATTTACTCTGGTATCTATGACCTTAATTACAGCTGGGAAAGAACAATGTAGAATTATTGCAGTTACAATTTGTGAAGTGAAGTGGTGAGTCCAAATGTTTAATAAAGACCATAGAAACTATTTGTTTCTATCTTGCCACCTCTTTGACTGAAAGCTGACCATTTTTATAGTATGACATTACTGGTTTTTGGTCCACTCTGCCAAATATATATTTTCTAAGGCTTCCAAAAGGATGTTTCATCTTAAATACAGCTGTGGCTAGGAAAAAAAAAAAAAAACAAACAACAAAAAAAAAAACCAAAACAACGAGCTGAAACCTCCAGGTCTCATTTTGACCTCATTAAGTCACCGGCAAAAATGACCACTGACCTAGTAAAGAATTCAACTTAAAAAGGACAGAGGTTGTAATGATGTCATTGAAGTTACAGGTCACCCTTAGGGTCAAATACACCAAATCAACAGCCACAAACTGATTCAGAGAATCACTTGATTAAATAAGTAGTATCTGATTCAATGTCAGAGTTATGCCTACTTTTTGTAGAGGTAAGATTGGACATGATGATCTTCAGTGATCTTTTTCTAAACTAAGTGACTCTACTACTGTAACAGTATATCAAAATTCTTCCTTGTATTAAAAAATAGCACTTCTTTGTATTTCAGGAAGATACAGAGTCCTGTATGTCTGAATTTGTCTCCATATTCTAAAAAAGAAGACATGGTTTGGGGTTAAGTAATAAATACCACTTATTCCTAGAGAAAAAAACATATCAAAGACGAAGCATTGTGGATTTATCACAATGTAAACACAGTAAATTAAATCCTACCTTCCTATCTAGCTGACTTGGCAAGTTTATATACTAATAAAAGAAAGTCTTCTTGTCCTTACATTTTATATCAGGGCAACTGACGCTTGTTAGCTGCCCCTAGGTAAAAAAGCCATGCCTTTCTCTCTGAAGATAAGCTCCTTGTGTGTCCAGGTCACAAATCCTTTCACACCAGACATGCCTGATTCTCTGATAAGAAACACTAACCATTTGGACTTTGCCTTTAAAAGTAAAGAGCCTTATGGAAAGACTGTGAGTTTCTACCCATCCTGAGTCTCTGCTCCAAGTGCAAGTTAATAAATGACAATTAATCAACAAGCTAATATGCACCTCAACACCATTGCTTAACCTGCCCTTACTTGAAAGCCCAGGGGAAAAAAACCCAACATTAAGGACTGTTTAGCTTTTGCATCAATGGCAATACCAGCATCATGCTAGTAGTGTATGTTACCCAATAAATACAGTTTCTCCGTGTAGCTACCTCAGTTCTTAAAGTCCTCCTGACAGGTGTGTCCCATGTGTGACCTGTGCTGCTTGTGAATTCAACACTGATCACTGCAGAAAGATGCTCATGGAGTCACAGAACTGTCCCCAGCAGGCAATCTCGGTGCTGAGTGTGGTCAAAGCAGGTCAGACTTCCCAGCCCTTGACCAGCCTTGCCTCCTCCTTCAGCTGGAGGTGCTCAGGGCAGACTGGGACTCTCTCACAGATACACTCTGGACATTTGAACAGCTGCCTGAAGGAGGTCAGATTTCAGCTTATCATCACTCAGTTTAACCCTGTGGAGCTGCTCAGCAGCTCTTGGGTGGCCTTTTACCTTTGGAACAATCTGCTCTCACTGATCCACCTCAGCTGAAATTTAACCACCACCACACACCATGAAAAAAATAAAACAGACTGAATACATTCCAAGCATGCACTCTGAGGGGCTCTGGCAGGCTGAGGTGGGATTGGCTCCAACATGCTGTGGCTCTGCGCCACACTGACAGCACAGAGCTACTCCAATCCTTCTATAAAAGCCAGGCTTGTCACCTTCCCAGACTAAGTTCTGTCTCTGAGAGGAGAAGCCTGCATCCTGAAATGCAGAGCTAACACTCCGCACAGAGCACTCAAGGCCATTTTCGGGGTCCTACGAGGATTTGCTGTACATCACAAACACTCCATTAACTCTCGGAGACAGAGCCCTGCCCTTCAGTCTCCGGTCACAGGGCTGCTCTGCTCGACCAAATGTAAGAGGCTTTTCTTGTAAGGCTCCTCCTGGCCTGACCTCTCCACCCCTCATTAACAAACCAATACAGCAACTCCTAATTTTGAGCAGGCAGTTCTGCCGCATCTTGTTGTGGAAGCCCTCCAAGACAGATGGACATCAATGACCAGGGGATCCTGATGAGAAATATTCATGTAAAAACCTCACCACTCTGCTGTGAATCTCTGAATCTCTCCTTCAATATCTGTGTTGTTTTAGGCCCATTCTCAGCCGCCGGCCTCAACCCCAACCCCAGCAATGCTTGAGCTCCTCACAAACCAAGTGCCACACTACTCCCACTCAACTCACTGATTCCTTGTCTTCCCTCATCAGACTCAATCAACTCCCTATCCCCAGTTTCTGTTCAGACTGAAAACCCTGTCAAAGCCATCTGCATTTGTTCATAGCCACAATTCACATTTCTGTGGGCTAGGACAGAGAGAGGCTCAGGCTTGGAGAGAACAACGGCTAAAGCTCCATCTGACACAGCAGATCAGATCTTTTTTTCACTTCACTTGGTTCAAGGTTTCTTGCCTTGCATAATCCACCAGAGAAAGATACTGGTGAAGCAGTATTTGGTGCATAATCTGCACAGCAGTGGCTCCAGGCATCTTCATCTCTGTCTCTCCTATGAACCTCTCCCTGCGTACAAAAAGGCACAAACAAAACCTTTTGAGGATAATGAGGACAGTCTTGATATCATAGACTTGGTGTAGATGAGAAAGGAAAAATAATTTTAAAATTTCATAGCATATGGAAAAATAGGCTGCCAATTAAGATTTTATTTTTAGATACCTGTTGACAAGAGCAAAGAGCATGGGTTTTCTGCTGTGACCTTCCACTAAATTCAATCCTTCCTCAAACTTATCCTTAGTAAGCGCTCATATATTACACAATAGAAATGCAGAGGTGAAAACATGTTAAGGCCAAGAACAACAGAGAGGAGAAGGGGAAAAGCAATCAGTAATAATATTATGAGGAATCTGAAAGAAAGAGATCTTTTAAAAAATAATTAGTCCCACATTTATAAACTCATTAAAAATTATTTTAAAAGTATTTCAAATGCCCCATGTTACAAACTTTTACATTTTGTAGAAAACTCCTTTCCAAAAAACTATCAGTGGGAAATAAATACAGCTCATTTTTAAAAAAGCTATTACTGCAGTTGCAGAAAACAGGTTACTTCTCCAGCACATTGTTCTTTTCAGGTGTCTAGTTTGTCTATTTAAAGTTTGAAAAATGCAGCTGCTTTTCACAAGTATCTTAAAGGAGATCTTTTTCTTTCCCCTAGAAAATGTAAGGTACTGCTAACACACAGTCACTTGAAGCAATTTTCAAGCATTTCAGACTACTAAATAGCAAGCTTATTCACCAGCAGTTTCTTTACCCCCAGAAAACTCGTATTTCCATTAAGGTCTTCACTAACAACACACTCAAACCTCATTAAAATATTATTAACATCTATTTTCACTTACTTGTAAATAGTTTACTCTTGAAATAGCTTTACAGGGAGGAGTGCAATACTCTCATTTCCAAACGGCACAGTCAGTTCTGACCTCTGATACTCAGACACTGCCCTTTGCAGCTGATGAGATTTTTGCCTGTTTATCTCAGTACAAAACAGAGCCCCCAGGTATAAAACTCATTCTTCAATATAGTTATTGCAGTGTCTTACCAGATTTAATCTTCTTGTCCCACCCACCAGAGATATATTTTTTTATTGGAAACATCAAGGATGTGAAACAAAGCTCTCCAGGTCTTCCAGAAGGGAGCCATTAAAAACAGTTCTTTTAATGAACACCATTCATTATATTTACAAGGAAAAAAAAACAGATTTGGGTTATTTTACTAAGTACTGATGTGCTTCATGTTGTGGCAAGTACTTAAGGGAGAAGAACTGTGTGCCAGTGTTTTCTTCACAGTCTTTCCTTTTGTGACCAACTGTGTCCTTTCTCAGCCTTTAGGAAAATATGACTCTTCATATTAATCACTGATTTATGCCATAATAAAAATGTGCTTTTTTCTCCAGTTCTGTCAACCTGATTTTGATTTCATCAAAAGACATTTTATAATAGTGCAGTTGTCTTTATTTCTTATCTTCTTCCCTGTGAAAACTAAATCTCCCGTCTGTTCCACTGCCTTTTTAGCAATTCATTACTGATATTTGTCATGTGTAAACTACAACAACTAGAGATGAACCAGTTAGTAAGGTGCACCTCCACTGGCATATCAGATAAATTCACTTTGCAGAAAGCTAATTTTGTCCTTAATCCCCTTCTTCTCACTTGAGAATGAAGGACTATGTTGTGTTCTAGAATAGTGAGTGATGAGAAAAAATATAATCTTTGTAATTTTTGTAGTGCTAACCACTAATTTTGGATCTGAATATAACCTTTCAACATCACAAAAACGTAATTGTATAGGCATCATAACTGTATGGTATTCTTATATACTATACATATGTGTATGCATGTATTAGATGTGTAAATATACTGAAAGGCAGAAATACTAAATGTAAGGATACCCGTGGTCACAAAAACTACGGAATACAAATGTACTGTTGAACCAAACATAAAAGATTAACACTGCTGAAAGAGATGGGCAGTTCCTCTAACAGGATTATTGCAGGAATGCTCACTGACTCTAGGAAAGGACAAAGTCCAGCTACTAAATACCGTACAAGTATGAAACAACAAGACACCAGTTTCTATAATCTGTTATTTTCTTCTTGGAAAGAAATGCAACAATGGATGAAACACAAGTGAAAGGGAGGAGAGGGAAACACCTTTTCAGCCCACAATTCAGGAATTTCTGTACAGGATCCTTTTATCTACCTGCATTTGCCAAATTTTGGAATTCAAAATTCAGGCCTGGACCTTTCCTGAATAAAAACTTTCACACCTATAAAAAGTGTCATGAGGGCAACAAGGGAAAAGGCCATCAACTTAATTACTGGGTCTAATCTCAATTTGGATTCAACTCTTCAGGGTTAAACAAATATGGTCCTTTTGCACAGCTGCCAAACAAAATATATGAGAGTTTTAAACACTGTCTCTAATTCAATGTTCTACAAGACTAAGAGTTTCCCAAACATTTGTTTTTATCAGCCAATTTCCAACACCAGTAAAAGTACAGAAACTTGCATTAAGTGTGTTGGGTTTGGGGTAGTTAATTTTATTCATGGTGGCTAGGACGGGGCTGTGTTTTGAATTTGTGCTGAACACAGGGTTGATAATATAGAGGGGTTTGTCACTGCTATTTTGTCATTGGTTTTGTGTTATGGCCTTTTCTGCTTTTTGTACTGCCATGCTGGCAGGGATGCTGGGAAGAGACACAGCTGGGACAGCTGACTCAAACTACCCAAAGGGATATTCCAGACCATATGACATCATGCTCAGTATATAATGTGGGGGGAAGAAGGAGGAAGGAGGGGATATTTGGAGTGATGGAGTTTGTCTTCCCAAGTAACCATTACATACAGTGCAGCCCTGCCCTCCTGGAGATGGCTGAACACCTGCTTGCCCATAGGAAGCAGGGAATTAGTGCCTTGTTTTGCTTTGCTTGTGTGCACAGCTTTTGCTTTCCACATTAAACTCTGTCTCTGTCTAAAACCCATGAGTTTTCCAGCTTTTACTCTTCTGATTCTCTCCCCAGTCCTGTTGGTGAGGGAGTGACTGAGTGGTGCTTGATTGCTGGCTGGGCTTAAACCACAATATCAAGTGATGTAATTATTTGTCAAACTGAACTATTACATATCCTCAAGCTGTACACTGAAAATACAATGTTTGGCCTTGAAAGTATCTTTAAACCCTAGCCAGTAACCATTGCTATTGGAATTCTTGTACAGGCAATGTCTTGAGCACTGCTGCCCTTCAGACACATTTTCTGGCACTGCAATAAACTAGCACTTTACTTAGAGTTATACAAAACAACAAAAATGTATCTGGCTACAGCTACATTACAGAAGCAACTTCTGAAATGTCCATGCAAAGAGAGTCATAAAAGCTATTAGCAGTATTATTGCAGCCGTACATTGAGCTGATACTGAGGCTCACTGATCCTGGACATCACACCAACACACACTTAGACGTGTTAACCTGATAAACAAGACACACAAAGAGAGGGGGAGAAAAAAGGAGGGGGTCACTTGGCTCAGAGAGGTGAAGCCTGCTGTTCAAACTCATGGTGTAAATCAGTGACTGAAACAAGAATAATCCTCAGATCTCTGGAGTCTTTCACCACTGGACCACTGAGTGTTAAAGATTGAGATCTGACCCTAAGGCATACTGCAAGACAGATAAAAGGAAGCTTTGCTGTTGTGGGTTTGTGATTGACTCCAGCACTGTGGCTATAAATAAAACAGCACTCTCAAAGAACAATTATCTTGTTGACATAGGAGTTACAAAGTACAGTAATCTGTGTAAGTCATTTTAAGTTTGTACAAAGGCTAGCTAGATTGAAACAACCAAAAAAATGCCTATGAGTACTGTGGTTCATTTTGAAAACTATTTACAGAGCAATCACCTCCATGAGATGCTGTGCCCTTAAACATAAATACAGGACTTCTTAAGTTACATCTAATTTAAACAACTAAACAGATAAGGAGAGGGAACAGTGTGATCTCCTATCTCACTTCTCATCCTGAATGCTGAGCTACAAGAAGTGTGGGAATAAGTCAATCTCCTAAACCCAAAGCTCTCCCCATCCCTCCTCTGCTTTCAAGAACCCAAGCAGCACCACAAGATGCAAAAACTTCTTAACTGAATTAATCAAGAAAGCTCTAATCCAACAGCTACAGCAGTTCCCTGGCTTCAGCTCCCCATTCTTGGTTGGATCACTGGCCTGGCAAGTGATTACCAGACCTTCCTACAGCCATGGTGCCTACCAGAAGGGCATCCTGATTTTTCATGGCTTCTAGGAAAAGCTGCAGAGTTTTTTTATCACCAAATCACTTATTCTAGTGGTTTCAACCTAATGTTTGAGACACTTTTGACACACCATCCCTTCACACAGTATCCAGCATTTTGCAGCGCAGTTTTGAGCATTTTTCAAAGACTTCTTCTGTTAAAAAAAAAAAAATCAAATTGGAATTGATGTGCCCATCAAAGCAGGTTGTCCTAAAATAACTGAATTTTGCATAAAGCCATAGAGTAGTGACACCACTTAAATGAAGATAAATTGTTTTTTGAAAATGAAAATGTCTCCATCTTTTTACAAGACTTAATGTATTAAAGTCTTTCTATTTAATTGATAGCTAAAACCTTCCATCAAACAAAATTCAGTATCACAACGTTTCATAAGCAATAGGTAACCCTTGAGCAAGACCCAAGTCTAGACATTTGGTGTCCAGAACAATGAAAAAATATTTCTTACCAACTTTAAAGTGCTTCATAACTTTTACAAGGCATTAGAGAAACTTCAGTCTAGGCTTGTATGGCTGTTTTTCATTCTGCCTCCTAAATTTGGTCACCCATTGTAACAGCTGCATCCTTTCTTTTCTACCTTTTCTGACATTTGACTGGCTTCAAACTCTCCTGCAATTCAGTCTTTTCAGGAGAATCATACAGAACATGGAAAAATAACAGTAAGGAAGCAACGTAATTTACGGTATTTTTTGTGAAGTGACACTTAGCATTCCTTCTCTCCCAAATTAAATATTTTCATTTTGGCTACTCCATAACCTTATGGAACATTTTGAACATCAACTGCAATCAAATTTCCCCAAATCCCCTTTAAGCTCCAAAGAAAAGCCAGAGAAGCAAGAACTGAGGCAAGGCTCTGTTTTCTTTCCAAAGAGCACAAAGTGATTGCAAAGAGGGTATAAAACAGTACTCACTTTCTAAATGAGCATAAAAAAGGCTGAGCAAAGAGAATCAGGTCTCTCAGGATTTTTTGTAACACCATCAGCTGCTGTTAATACCCGCTCAAAACTGCTCTGGAGATTAATGACAAAAAAAAACAACAAAGAAAACCGAAACCAAACAAAACCAAAAATCCAGACAACCCCATCAACTGGCATTCTAAATCCCTCCATGAATAATAAATACAAAACAGACCAAAGTTAGGGTTGCCAGACTCTAAGTTTAAAAACTGTAGATATATACACTGTATTGCTTCCAGCCACATCCTCATCACTATTTATATAAGATTTTTTCTTACCTTCGTGCACACAACCTTATTACCTTCCCAGCCCCAGCCTGTCACTGAAGAAAACAGGAAGGAGATTGTGGCAATGGCAAAGGTCATTACATTCAACATTCTAATCCACTACACCAGAAATGGGAGATTCCAGATATGATGCCAAAACTTAGTCTGCCTGCACTATATGCAGCACTTCTAAGAAGATTAAAATATTTCATGACATTTCCTTTGACAGGACCTCATGTTCCTACACAGCCATTTGGACTCTGTTTTTCACTTCTGATGAGATCAATTATAATTATAGTAAGTTGATACATATACATACTCTATCTAAAATGAATAATAAACTCACCTTGAATATTGTGTGCAGTTTTGGTCACAGCAATATAAGAATGATATTAAACTATTAGAGAGCATCCAAAGGAGGGCAACAAAGATGGTGAAGGGCCTTGAGAGGAAGCCGTATAAGGAGTGGCTGAGGTCACTTGGTCCATTCAGCCTGAAGGAGACTGAGGGGAGACCTCATTGCAGTCTACACTTTCTCGTGAGGGGAAGAGGAGGGGCAGGCACTGATCTCTGTGGTGCCCAGTGACAGGACCCAGGGGAATGGCCTGAAGTTGTGTCATGGGAGATTTAGGTTGGGTATTAGAAAAGCTTTCTTCACCCAGAGGATGGCTGAGCACTGGAACAGGCTCCCCAGGGAAGTGGTCACAGCACCGAGCCTGTCTGCATTAAAGAAGTGTTTGTACAACACTCTCAGGCACATGGTGTGACTCTTGGGCTGTCCTTTGTAGGGCAAAGAGTTGGACTCAATGATCCTTGTGGGACCCTTCCAACTCAGCATATCCTGTGATTCGGTGGTTCTGATACAGATCAATGGCACCCCACGTATAATGTATGATGGGAAATGATTTATCAACAAAAGAGGGGCTAGAACTATAACATATTCACTTTTGAACAGTTGCCAAAGGAGTTATTTGCTATGCCATCTCAGGTTGTTTCAGGAAAAACATGACCTTGTTCCACTCCACACAAAGCAAGAAAGAATTCAGGATTGACAAGTACAGCCATAAAGCCTCTCCCCACAAAATGATTGCACCAGCCGTGTTTCCTTTTTCGGGGGGACTGCTGCATTCCAGTATCCAAGCTGTTCAGCTCAGTGCATGCTTTTACCTTTATTCTCCAACCATAAAATGCAGAAGCCTGCTTATTTCTTTTAGAGAAAGGTGAGTCGCAAGGACTCAGATATGGAGATTATTTAAAACCCAAAAACATCATGACATAACGTATTATCAGACTTGCAATAAAATTATCACAATCTAGCTAAACTGAGAAGTACCAGAAGAAATCGGTTTTGGTTTTTCTTCTGTACTGACAAAACGAAGTAGACCACATTGTCTCAGGTCCTGACATTCTGACCCTCTTAATTCTCATTTGAATGAAGACTCTTAGGATTCGGACTCTTAGGATGAAGAGCCTTAGGATTCACATTCCTATTTTTTGCACATACATATCCATTTCTCTTCAAAATCATACATTTCAGAAAGAAAAACAGCTATTACCGGGAGAGCAAAATCCTCCAGAAGGGAAAACAAGAGGACAATGGAATGTAAGTGACCTATATAGGTAAAATCACAAAAGTGGCATGACATCAGGAGCCAGTTTGCAAGTCATGCACACCCTTGGGAGAGCTGGAAAAGCTCACACAATCCCAAGTCCCACTGAATGAAAACAGAAGTCAATTTCCAAACTCAACAAACACACAGTATATTTCCCTTATATTCAACCCTAATTGTTTAAACCTAAAGTTAAAAAAAGAATTGCCTACAGCTAGGAAAATAAGGAAAGGAAGTGTCTCACTTGAATCTCCTTTGTCACATTTTTGGCTCTGTCCCATGGTCAACTGACCTACCTTTCTCATTCCTTCCAAATGCCTTCTATATCACCTGGGTTCATATGGGCACAGATGTTTTCCTTTGCAGTTTTGATTCTTTTCATTCTCTACAATTCATATCAATGACAAAAAATGTATGCAAAATATGTTCCCTGTAACCACCCTCATGCTGCTTATTGGGAAAATACTCAAGCATATAATACACATTTTAAAAGTACACTTTTTTTTGTAATCTTCTAAGAGAACCACTGGAACTAATCTTATCCCAAAGAAGAGAATAAAGCCTGTGTGAGATCACTTCAGGCTCCACAAATATCAAAGAGAATAAACCAGGAAGTGAAACAGATACAGTACTTGTAATTCCATTATTGAGAGGCAGAGAGGAAAGATTTAAATAATTTATTTTTCTTTTCACACTGGAAAAAAATAAGCATGGCAACAAAGCCCGATTTAAGATATCCTGGCAAATACCAAGACCATTTAGTAAAGTACAGTTACAGCCATGAAATGATACTGGAGCTACTTTTGTGCCTTTAAAAGCAATTAGTTCTCTAAAATCATTAGCTCTTACCATTTTAAAGGACCTCTTAGTTAGGCCTATAACCCTGTTTCTTGTATATATAAAGCTTACAGCACAATTCAGTAATTTTGTTTATGCTTGAAGGAAATTGGCATGCATTCATAGTCAATTTATTACAATATAATCCTTACATTCAGAATAAATTGTAAATGAATTTTTATGAGCATTCCCAAACAAGGACATTCATGCAGGAATCTAAAGACGTTTTGTAAGGAAACTGCTTTCATTGTCCAAACAAACCACCACCAAAGACCCAGTAAGACAAAGCAGATAAATGTGCTCTCAGAGAAGCTGGACAAGAAGAGAGGGACAGGAGGAAGCAGGAAGGGCTGAAGAGAGCAGCATGTGCAAGGCGGGCAAGCACTCAAGGATTCTGAGGGATACAGGTTTGTTCAGAAGCAAAACATCAGAGAGATGCTTAAAGGCAAGGGGATAGGAGAGAGGGAGGCCTCGAGGACGCTGCAAGGAATGGACCATCTGGGTTTAGTTCAGGCACAGCACAAGGAAAGCGGCATTTGCAAACAGCTTCAGAAGTGGTGGCTGAGATTTCACCTACTGCCAGAGGAGCCAGCACACGATGCTGCACATGCCTCTCTGCACGTGAGGCAAACCGGCTCTGAGAAATTCCTCTAGTAGGAGCCAGGCAGGGCGTGCCACAGCAGGAGGAAAGGGCAATGCAGATGTGCCCTGATCCAGCTGTTTCCTCCACACCCCCTTACCACAGACCCACTGTGCAAAGAGGGCAGCGGAGAAGTCCACTGTCACCTCAGCAAAATAAAAGACTGAAAAGGGCACCCAGTTGCAATCCTTACTTTTTATCTTTCAGGGCAATCACTAAAGCTGTGAGTCTTTGCAATGTCTCCTTCCCTACCAAATTCCTTCTTCTCAGCAGATATTCCTGGGAAACACCTGTTCCGGGGGTGCAGCAGCTGAACTGTCTGCAGTAAGAGGACTGCAGACCTATGCCAACCTATGCTCTGTTACCTATGCTAACGAGCACTTCCAAAGGCTTAGTGTCCTATGACCAGGCAAGGAACTCACTAAACAAAATTACATTCATATACTCTTTCCCTCCTCATTTTTTGGAGTAGTTCTTAAATGTCAGTAGGCAACCAAGCAAGCAGAAAGCAGCTCAGGATCACAGATTTTTCCTCTCACCCTTTGTTACCACCTTTCTTTTCTGAACATCAGTGGAAAGGGCATAAAAACATGTATTTTTTTCATCTAGGGCCCCTGCAAAGTTTTACTGGTAGTTGTATACATAGGTATGTCCCTTCACCTACAAATTAAAACGCACATGTAGACCTACCAGCCTGAACATAGAGACGGGTTCGTGTGCAAGTTTGGAAGGTAGCCTGCCACAGGGTTCACTCCTGTGCTACCTGTCCACAAGCTCTGAGCACCAGGGCTTGAATACAAAAACAAAACTTCAATGGAAAGGATTTGAAAGAGCTTTTGTTTTGTTCCAGGAGAGGGGTGAAAAAAAAAGAGAACATAAAACCAAACAACAGAGGGAAAACAGACATGAAATGAACACTGGAAATTAAGAAAAAAATAAACAAAACATGCAAATTAAATATCGATAATTTAACAGAAACAACTGTTCAAAATGAAAAACAGATCTAAAAACCTATCTCATATGTACTTTATTATTAGTTGATCATGGTTTCATATATGTAGTCCTTGTTTCTCATTTCCACTAACAGCATTCCATTTTTTTTTCTTTACTGTTAAATGTGATTCTTTTTGGTGTAAGCAGTCTCCATTCCATGTGGATATCTAGGCAGTGAGTTCATGAAAACTTAACATGGTCATGGGAGACTGCTGTCATATTTTAAGGCAGCAAGAGGTAACGTAAAAGTCTAGTCAGAAAGGGAAATATGACATTCACTACTTGTTCTGCAGGTGAAAAGAAAAAGTGCTACTAGTAAAATGAGAAAAAAAGAAAGAGAAAACCAAAAGAGCTCTTACCAGCTTTAGTTTAAATTCACTCATCAAAGAGGATACAGATGGGGACTGCAAGAATTCTGCTATTTCTATATTAAATACAGGCAGTAAGTTTAAAAAAAAAAAGTCCATTTTTAGATTTACAAATTGTCTAGATGATATCTCTTAATACAAATTATTCAGGAAAATCCTTTTTTTTCCTCCCTAACCAACACCCCTTTCTTAACCAACATCTTACAAACATGAAAGATACTGGTTTCTAAGTCAACATACAGGTGCTCTATGTGGTTTTTCAGCTGACAACATTCTCCATGATTATTGTCCTAAAAAGATATCAGTCTATTTTAGAAGATATCGATCAGTTACATGAAACAACATGAATTTGGCCTTCCAACATCATTGCATCATTAATATTAGCCGTAACTCTTACTCTGCATTCCCAAACAAAACACTTCAATGGAGGGCTAACTGCCAGCAAAAAATGCAAGTAAAAATGACATTGTACTCTTAACTTTCCCCATGAATCTAGAGGTTCTATCCCCACCTTCAACTTCAGACATTTTCCTTTGCATAAACAGGGCAAAAATAGCACCTATTTGTAATACTAAGTAGCTACAATTACAGATCCCAGTAATAATCAAGGAAAATGAAATACAATGCTTCACATGTAACACACTAAACCTGAAGTAAGGGACAATCCATATGCAGATGCTTCTATAAATACAAATTCACATTTTCTTTTGCCATGTGCACACACACTGTGTACAGAAGAACAAGAGCAATGTTAAAGCACTCTTGAGTATTGCTATCCGTGATTTTTAGTTACAGGACCAAGCTCCTCATCCTAGACAGCTGTACTTCCCATTATGAGACACATCCACAAATGAATACCATATGTTTTTATACGATATAATACGTACACAGGGAAATAAAAAACATTTGCTGCATGCAATATTAAGTCATATATGAAAACTCCATTTCAATTGAATTGAAAACATCATATTATGACAGTGACTTAAGCCTGCAATTTGGGGGGAAAGGGTAGGGAGTGGGTGGGTGGAGGAAGGGAAGGCACCCTGAATGGCCCTGACCTTGGTGCACAGAGCAGAGACATTTCTAGGCAGGTGTGAGGCAAACAAGAGCAGAAGCTGCAGGACGCCCCACGAGTCCTTCACTCCCAGCTTCCCAGCTGCACTGCCTGACCACTCTGTCCTGTCCTCAGCCCTCACGACACCTCACCACACTGGGCAGGATCCTACCGGCTTTCCAGCACTGGAGTGATCACCCATACACCCTAAAAATTAGGGAACCAATACATGGGAACAGTGAAGGGGAGGTGATGGGGGGACTGAACATCTCTGGGCCAGAGCTGGGTGACAAATACATACTCTGAGCTAAAGCAGGGTGACACAGTTAAGTCCCTTCCTACCAGAGGTATTAAACTCCTTTCTAATATTGTCTGCACTGAAAATGCCCACTTGCAATCTTAAAAGTTTATGTGGATACAAGAAATATTTGATCATATAAGTAGCCAATTCTATCTCAGAGGATAAAGAATAATTCCTTTGCCAAAATAAGGCACCTGGACAAAGTCATTTGTAAAGAACTATAGAAGTGTTGACAGACTGACACAGAAATGGAATCACACACTTGTCAGCATGAAAAGGGTTTAAAACCTACAATGAAAGTCAACAGAGCAATTGCAATTGATGTAGAAACTCTGTAACAGGAAATTTACAACACATTTTAACATAAAGATGAAAAGGAGACTTTCAAAGAAGGACAAATGTCCAGATACCTAAATTATAGTATTTTCTCAATTCTCAGTTCTCTAAATGCAAAACTGGTGTGTGTACTTTACAGCTTCTGCCACCCTTGTTGAGAGTTTTCACCAGAGGTGCTCCAATCTCCTTTGTCTTTGAAAGTCAGGAAGGTCCAGTGAAGAATTTAGGGATATTTTCATTGATTGTGCCCTCTAAGCAACTGACTTAATTTTCCCTTTTTTGTTGTCTCATAACACCTCACTTGGAAGTAAATCAGTTAGAATTATTTGTACAATGCCCTCTCAGAATAAATATGACCTTTACTACCAAGTACATACACTATTGTTTTGAACAATGAGGTAAGGAAGCTGCCTCTTCACCAAGAGTGCCAAAGCAGTGCTTTGGCCCCAGCTCCTTCTTTGCTCACACAAGCTTCACTCCTGTGCAACCTCAGAGCGCCCCAGGGGGTGCCCCCAAGCACGACACCTCCAGGCCACCTCACCTCACGAGGCCAACACTTCTGGGAGCAGTCTAAATCCACATCGCAAAACAACCATGTGCCAGACCCTGGGATCTCCCCATCCTTACCAGCAGACTCCACCAAGATGGCACAAGCAGTACGGCAGCCAGCCTGTTGTACATCCAGTCCAATTCAGGAGAAGGGCAAAGGTGCCTCTTTACTAGGAGAGATTAAATGGGAAATTGCTACCAGGACTCTCAGAGGATCATGTGATAACATTGAGCAGAGCCAACTAAACGTACAACTGAATCATGCCACCAGCCCAGTGCAAAAGTTAACTCTCTGAGGCCACAGCAGAGAATAATTCTTTTTTCAGAAATAGTGATGGGTCTACATCCATGCAAACAGCATCAGCATCACTTCAGCACCGCACCTCCAGCCAACAGCTAGGCTTTCTTCCACCAGAAGACATCCAAAGTAACACAGTCACCTTTTGAGTAGTTAAGCCACCTCCCAAAAAATATTGCTCATTAATCTTGACACAGCAGGAGACTTCAATTCCCAGAACTGTACAAAGGACTTGGGATGGACCTCATCATTAGCTTTTCCTTAATCCCATTTAATCCCAGAGGCAATTAGTATCCTAATGCATCCTATTGCAAGGCATCCTTTAAGGGAACCAGAGTATACAGGTCACATCTGTCCACCAGCCTGCCATAACTGGATATGCCAGCCAGATTGCCCTTCTTCCAAACTATTGAGCCAGAGAATCAGAGGCCAGCAGACCGTGGTGTACCCAGTTGAAGGAACATGCAAGATGTGTTCCTCATATCTCCTTAACTGTAACAATTTTCTCAGTGCTGTGAAGAGCTCACTCAGGCAGGTAACAAGTAGGCAAACTCCCACCTGCCCAGCAGCAGCAGGTTGCTGACAAACATGCAAAGCAGATGTTCTGAGAAAGGAAAACCTGTGGCATGAGGGATCCTCCATAATGGAAAAGGACAAAGCAATATCTTCTCCTCTTAGAGCTTCCTCCTTAAGAAACTAAATGGTATATGAATGTCCTTTCAGCAGCCTGGCACAGCTGAATGTGCCATGACAACTCACTGTAGTACCACTCACATTCTTCTCTTACGGCAACCAGCATGAAGCAAACTGAATGATACATGGACTCACAAAGCTTGAAAAGCTTTTGGTGATGGTGGACTTCCTGAGGTAAAATTGCCAAACTATTGCTTGACCCGGGAGGACTGCTATCAGCGATGCATACATTGTACTAAGAGATCAGGAAAAAGACCTGGGAAACTCATGCTCTGCACCTCCACAGCTAGTGAGGTCAGCTACAGGGCAGCTCACATATCACTAAATTAAAGTCTTTTTCTTGAAGATGACAAGGCACGTTGGGAGTTATTTTAAGTAATTTCCTTGTTTAAAGTACTAGCAATGGTTTCTTGAGAGAGCAGCAGCTTGAAATGGGACAAAGGATCATCTTTGGCTAGCTAACAACAAGGCACACAACCAAAGTAATAATTAACAATAAAAATCAAAGCTTTAAAATACTACAATTCCCTCACTGGTTACTGTGCAAAGTATTCATCCCACTTATCTTATGCTTTTAGGATATGTTTACCTGAGGAGTTTCAATTTACCACCTTAAGTAAAAAAATCTAAATTCATACTAATATTTTGACTCAGATCAATTTCATCAGTCTTCAAAAGAATCTTGCTATAACTTAAACTACAGGTAAGTGACTAAAAGTTCTTAACACCAGAAAGAAAATCATTCCCTAATGATACAAAGACTACACTGGCATAAATGTATCTTTCAATTAAAAAATAAGCAATGCATCCAAAAAAAAAAAAAAAAAAAAAAGAAGGAAAGAAGGATAAGTACAAAACATGTTTAGCAATTCCAAAGTCCTTCAGCCCCTCCTGGCCAACTCTCCCCAGCTTACATACTGAAAATGACACTCTATGGTATGGAATATTCCTTTGTCCAGTTCGGGTCAGCTGTCCTGGCCTTGCTCCCTCCTTGCTTCTTATGCACCTGCTCACTAGCAGAGGACAGGAAACTAAAATGTCCTTGACTTACAGTAAGCACTACTGAGCAACAACTAAAACATCAGTGTGTTATTGACATTATTCTTGTACTGAATCTAAAACACAGCACTGTGCCAACCACTAGGAGGAAAATTAACTCTCTCCCAGCTGAAACCAGGACAGCAGATGTGACCTTGATTCTTCTATTTAATAAGAACAGTATCTCTTCCTAGTGATTTGTGCAAGATAATCTACCTGGAGGAATATTTCTAAACTATTGAAGCGCCTTTGGATCAAAATTGAATTACATTTTTATGCTTTTTATTTTTTTTTATACTTTATACATTTTTATATTTATGTGACAAAATTTGGAGGGTGGGAAAGATATAGGGGCTCAAAAAACCTCAGCAGACTAACATAACAGAACATGATACAAAAGGCACCAACCTTGTCCAGAATCAGAGGCTGTGCACTTGTGTCCACACCCTGCCACACACAGGGGGGAAAAATGAAATCAGAAGGCTAGAGACCAAGGTAGGATGAAGTGAAGGTTTCTCAGCCTAGGCTCAAACTCACATGAACACAGCTACACAGCTGTCTGATGTGGTGATGCTGGTGCTGGGCTACAGTCTGAGCACAGTGCACTGGACATGTGCCACTACTCAGCACACCCCAGTAATCTGTTTTCCAGGAGGATACCCAGCATTCATACAGGAAGGAACACTCCCACTGCTAAAAGATAGCCAAGAAACTGGCTCCAGGCTTCTACAAACTTTTACACACAAGCTGAGACTACAGTACTCAGTTTGAAAGGTTTGAAAAACCTGTCATTTCAGGTTGCTTATGCTGGGTGCTTTGTCACCCTGTTTCATCCCATTCCATCCCATTCCATGCCCCACTTCTCGTTGTCACAGCCCTGTGCTGACCACCAGTCTGGCTCCAGATGCACTTTTTTACCCTACCTAACCCTCACCTGCTAACTAACCGGATCTCACCTAGCAACTTCTGCAAAATTATACAACCAAAACTGAATTTGTGCCTAATCTGAATGTCAGAGATTAAGTATACACATATACTTCAAATTAAGAGAAATTTTGACAAGCTATACTGAGGTGTGTTTACTGAGATCTGTATCAAATAGTTCTGCAAACAGTCATGAGCAAAAATATGTAAGCGAATGTTTTTCTTACCCTCCCTAATACAGGATGACAAAGCCTTCTGAAACAATCTCTTCAAAAACTCAAGCAAGACCCAAAAACCAAAACGCTGTGACGAATCACACGAATTTTAATACCAGACATCTTCATAAGCTGTTTTCTAATTTCAAGTCCAAAGTGCCAAATACCATCTTTCACATCATGAAGCTCATCATTTCCCATGAACTTTCATAAGCAGCTCCTACTTACCAGGAGAAAAAAAGACTGTGTTAGTTTGTTCTTGTATGTACCATCCACAGTAAGGAGTTCAAACAAATACGGTCCCTTTCTTAGCTTTCACCTCAAAGGAGAACAAGTATCACAGTGTAAACACCCTTTTCAGAAAGGGGAAGACAGGCACTGGACAGATGCTGGGGCATTTTTATTTGTACATAATATTATCAATTACTTATATTTGTAAAATGACCTTGAAATTTAATATCTTAGTCTTTTTTACTCTTAAACCAGAAAACATTACTGAAATGAAAAGTTAGGTTGTGTTTCCTATAGGAAATCATGCAAGCTGTTCTGATCACACTTCTCATTCTCAATATTGTTTTCATGCATTACCTTGGGCACTAAGAAACCAAAGCAATCTCTCTAGTGCAAAGTTCAGAGCAAAGAAAGGTGTGTTTAAACAAGGCACAGATCAGCAAGCTTTCAAGAGCTTATCAATGGATGACCAACCATAATTTAGAAACTGCACTTTCATTTACCTCAATAAAGCCTGTGGGAATTCAAGCTGGGCTTTTGTTTCTTTTGGTGAGGCAGGCTGCACAGTGACACGTGCAGACAATGAGGGGAAGGCAGGTTATCAGCAGCTCTGTAGGAGGAGTGCAGGTGTTCCCTGCAGTGTAACGCACCTGGATTCCAAGGATCTGCTCTCACATCACAGCCTGCCTTCTGCAGGCAGAGGCTGTGCACATGACTGAATCACTGAACAGCATGAGTCAGGACTAAATGAGCTGGAGACGAAGCTTATGCCAGCTTTAGAGTGGTTGTTAAAGGACAAACTGTACATGATCTGACTAAAAACCTGCCAGTATGAAGTTAAGCCATCAAATATCTTTTCAACAAAATTGAACCAATGGAGCTAAATGATATCAGATGAGCCTCTCACAGGATGTAGGCATAGCCACTACTAGGACTCATAAAAATGAGTTAACATGTCAAATTACAGCCTCACAGTGATCACATTAAGCTGGCACAGAAGTAGGCTGCTGCCAGAGAATTCTGTCAAACCCTCCCTTCCTGTGAGTTTCCTTCACTCTCCTTGTGCCAGCACCATCACTGATGCAGTAATTTGCTGAGTTAGGTTAAGGAACTAATCTGCCCAAAAACAACACTTGCAAAAAATATCGCTTTCAATTGAATTTTTTGTTAATCCAGCTCGACCTACTTCAATCAACTCAGAAATGCCAATGTCAGGGTAATAAAAATATTAGGAAGGTATAAGTGAGAGATGGAAAGAAACTCTACTCTCAGTGGTGTTGCCCATTCTTTTCAGCCCCCATTTATCTCAGCCTAGTATGACCACGACCCGCACCCACCGTCACTGCACATCAAAACTTCTGCTCATTCAGAACAAGCCTTAGGAGACATGCCAAGAGGAAAGAGAAAGTTTCATCAAATATTGTCTCTTTTCAACAGAACATGAAGACATTCCTCAAGCCTACCTGAAATACAGGCTTCTCAGGAGAAGGCAACACAGGCAAGCCACCTGAATGAGTCTAGCAGGGTATTAAAGCCCAGCCTCTGAATGAATTATAATGATGGGGAAGACCACTCCCACAATGATAACACCATTATCAGCGTTCCCTTATCTAGCTGTGGCAAAGGCAAGCAGGCTGTGAGACTCCAGAAGCTACACTATGGATCTGTAAGATCTCTCATCTTCTGAGCAACTGCTGAGAAAGAAAACATCTTCCACTGGCCTGTGGAAACCATAGCTCTGGTGTCCTGCTGCAACTGGCCACTGAGCCACAGCTCTGTGTGTGTGACAGCACTGACAGGGCTTCCTCTCTTCAGTAGCCAAAGCTTCTGATTATTGTTCCAAGCCTCTTGCTTTGTATCTGGAATCACAGACTTGTAACTCTAGCTATAACCACAATCATTATGTGAATTCTTGAGCTACTGCAAGCCTATTTGTGCAGCTAAAATCTAACCTTGCACTTTCTTAACCCACGGGCAAAGTTACCTCTGGCTACAGTAGACTCCTGGACCTTGCTGTTGTATTTTATTAAAAACAGAGAATTTCTGATAGAGATGATACTTCATCAGTGCCCTTGAGTCCCACCATTGTTCTGACAATTACATACAAATCTGTTAAAAACCATCAACTGATTAAAAACACTAATATTTGAGCAATGTACTTTACTAAGCACTTATTGCTAAACATTGACTAGACAATTCTTACACATCATCCTAATTATTGTCTTGTTTTTCAAGTAGGGACATGAATTCAAAATAGCTCACTTCCCAAAGCCAGAGTAAAAGCTGTCTGGGTGTTTAGGGACTGGTGGACTGGAAGAAGGAGTCGGAGGAGTGGTAAATTAAAATTGTACTGATGCTAAATCAAGAAAAATGTGCTGACTGTTCTGCTGCAGTTTGGCACTGAGTATGCGTGTTAAGGTATTTATTTATTTGCTGAAGACAATACTATTCTTACTTTGTTGCTTTCTCACGTGTGGTGTACCTTCAACCACTATTCCAAGTATGCTAAAAACATTCAGACTTGCTCCTCCTCAAATACTTCGCCCCAAACCATTTTAAGTTCTCCAGGCATACTAGAGTCCCTGCAGAGGAAACATTTTAACACATTTTTGTTGCCATCTTTTGGCCTAAGAAGCCTCCCTAGGAAAGAAGGCTGTTGAACAAAGATGACAGGTAAAACATCTGAAATTACCAAGAAATCATTTCTAGACTAACAGGATTGGGATGCTGCATCAGGAAGGGCAGGGAACAGTCACAGAACAAGAGAGAATACTGAGCAGCTTATCCTCATATGAAAATATGACCAGGTACATAACTATTTCTGTGCATGCTTTTATTCTGCTGTAATACAAGGAAGCTAGCCCAAAACCATAACCAAAGAATACGTTCATAACTTCAACTCTTTTTTGGGAGTGCAGAGGTGCTCATCCCATAAGCTGCTCAGGATATCATCAAAAATATATCTCAGAAAATGATGGCTAAAATTGTACTTAAGGAATTAATCAAGGCTGTCTATTTTTTACACCTCCAAATACTCAGAAACAAATCCTCCCCTTTTCTCCCTATTTATTTGGCTGTAAGTATTTAAATTCCCTGCCTGAACATGACTATTTTGAGACCATGACTCCAAGGCAGGTTCATTGCAAAATGAACAGCAGCCCTCACAAAAGAGCCTGTTGGTACATTGCAAGTACTCAAAGCTTACGAGCAGGGAATTTTTCTTCCCCTGGCCAAGCAGATCTACTGAGGAGCCTGGAATGACAGTCAGTGAGTCATGCACAGCAGAATCTGCCACACCACTCACAGCGGGGACCTCGCTTTATCACTTACTGTAATTACGGCCTCCCTTCAGCGGTAGCATTTCAGAGACAAAACCGAAGGTGCACTTCTAGTAACTCCAGTGAAAAAAAGCACCAACAATAGAGAAGGGTACTGGCACTGCAAATGTTACCCAAACATGTATGAGTAACCTTTTAAAACCTTACCACTTTCAGCTGCTGCTTCACTAGTAACAGTTACAAAACAAGAGTAAAGTATTGGCAATAGTAATAGTTTATAACATTTTTAACCTAGTGCCAATCTCAGCAGACTGAAAATGCCATTAGTCTTATTCAAAAACAAATTTAACAATTCTGCTCATCAAAGAGAAAGAACTTAGAGAAACAATTAACTATTCCACTATGCCACACTTAGAACACTGGAGTTCAGATTTACATAGCTCTTCTGGCACTTTGCTGATCTGTTCCATTCCAGTTTTGCATAAAGTCTACATGCTTAGAACAGCACATCTAGTAATATACTGCGTCATGCTCAGTATCATCCAGATTTGTACACACTGAAACAAAAAAGGGAAAGCCTATAACTAAAATATTCAAAAAGCCTTTAAGTTTCTCATTCGTAATAGTTAGACAAACATGACATCTAGTACTCTGTGTTATTAAAAAAGAAAGCCTATACACAGAGGGCCCTGATTTTCCTCTTTTATGATATGTAGCTCTATTGATTGAGCAGAGTCACTCTTGTTTGTATCTATTTAAGGGTCTGTCTGACACAAAATAGAACTCAATAGACTGTTTGCCCTGATAGTGAAGGACATTAAATCAAATCTACACCCACTACCTAAAGTAATCTAAGTCACCTACTGAACTGGGCTTGTTGAAATAATGTTTTATCACACTGACAGATGCTGAATGGATGTCTAAGTGCAAGAAACAGTGACCATGCCTGCATAATGAGGACTGCACTGAAAGAGTTTCAGCAGATCTAGGGCTCAAAAACGACATGCAAATTGAAAGGAGTTCCACCAGGATTCTTAGAAAAACAAGATGGCATGACTGCAGTATATACAATTGGCTAAAGTGGTAATCCGCAGCAAGGAAGTGATTTTACCTGTGTAGGTGACACTCATGAGACTGACACTGAAGCACTGCAGGTAATGCATGCTGGGGAGTGATGGAGAAGCAAGGCAGGAGGACAAATGTAAAGACTGATGTTGAAAACGCTGAAGAAAAGTGTCACAAAAAGGATTTGCAGACTGAAGAAACAAAGGCTCAAAGAGAATCATTCCCTCCGCCCACCAAAATAAAACTGAGCAGAAAGCTGACCATAGGTAACACGCACTAGGAGGGCTTTCAATCTATTGGCAAGACATAGCAAGAACCAAAGGCAGGAGCAAGATAAATTCAAAGAAGAAGTAAGGCGCAAACTGGGGGATGGGGAACCCCATGAAGCAGGAATCCAGAACCAAGGAAGCAGGAAATGCTGGGATACCACATCTTGCTCTCAGTAGATCAAGTTACTGGGATTAATATATCAGTAATCAAGCAACACATTGAGGGTCTGCCATATACTCCACATTTATACACGCATGAAGTACAAAAGACACAAAAGCAATTCAAAATAAAGCAACTTCATGCCTTGTTGCCTGCCAGCTATATCTCAAGATGTCAATAAGCATTGGATGATAAACATTGTTCAAATTAGCAGGCAAACCCAAGGCAGAAAAGATTTTTCTAATGTATTCAGATGAAGACTGTGCTCATGCCAAACCTGTAGGAGATAAAAAGACCGAGATAGTTTTGTAAAGTCAGCTCTAGTGGGAAGGATCTTCACTCTGCAGATAGCTCTTTCTGCTTTCATAGAAGCAAAGCAACACATGGAAGGTAGTGTGCTGAGCCTTCCATATACTGGCATCATGAAATGTTACAGGAACAACAATTGCTGTGATGACAGAGGGGACCTGGAATCCCTTCTGTACCAGCAGACTGCAAATGAAATTACAAAATGCTCCACCAGCTTAAGGCATTTGTGAGTAATCAGCTTGTGAGTCTGCGGCTTGTACGCTGAGCATTACATGTACCCCTCACAGTACTTTACTCCCTTATACTGGATTTCACTGGTTTTCAATTACAAGAGTGAGTCACTGGTAGGAAAAGAGGGGGAGAGGAATGAGAACTTTTCTCTCTGAAATAAAGGAGATGGAAAATGACCTTGAAAACAGGCATGAATTCATGCTTACTGCTAGATTTCTTCTTGGCTTAAGATAAAAAGTGTTAAAACTTCAGATTAAACTGAGCAAACATTTGAACAAAGAATGAGGCAGATTATCCTGGTAAGGAAAGAATAAACTCCCCTTGTATGTGTGATCTGTAATGTCTATTATGGTCAATGTTTGAAAAAATCATATCTTGTGGGCAATTCACAGCAGAAGTCTTTGTTATTTCTCCACACTCAAAGGACATCTATCATTCGGGTTTCTTACTCAGAGATTAAACAGCGAGTGATTTAGACCACAGCTGTCTGTAGAAAACACCAAATATTTTATGTCCTTCACTTGTCACCCAACCCCAAACTGAACACATATGCTACCACTACTAAGTCTGTAAAGCCCATATTTACAGCAATATATAAAATTAAATATTTTTGTTTATGCAGACTTATACAGTAACCCACAAAAAAGGGCACTTCTCTACAACAAACCCCAACTGAGACTGCCTGATTTCACTGCCACACAGATCCAAGCTTGAGCTGGTGTCTCCCAAAGTCAGGTGAATTCAGTAACAAAGCAGGACGGTGAAGATCAGGGGCTGCAGGCCCTGACTAGCAGGTCACTCGAAAGAGGAGACCTGAGGCAATCCTCTCTCTTACAACACTCTTTTCCAGAAATGGCCTGGGGGTTTAGTTCCATCTCAGGGAAACTCAACTCACTGCTCTCATTTTGCAAGTGAGTACCAGCAAACCAAATGCAAGATTCAAATAAGGCAAAGAAGGCATAGAACCGCAGAGCCTCTGAGGAGGTGCAGCCTAGGCTCTGTGAAACACTGGAGTCTTTCTTAAATTATCAGCAATACGAAGATTTACAGGCTCCTTGGAAGTACACAAAGTGAAACAGGCACTGGCTTGCAAAGCTTCAAAACTCAAATTGGTCTTCCCATGTAAGTTAATGCAGTGCACTGAAGGGGCAGCAAAAGTGCACATGCTGGTGAGCAAGCACAGTGACTCACTGGAAACAGATACAGGGAGGCTGTCACATGACAACCTGGTGCAGCACAGGAGACAACACGCAACAGCAGCATCCCAAATAGGAGAGAGGTATGGAGAGGAAAGTAATTCTACCTCCAGTGGCCAACACTGGAGGATTCAGAATCATTTATCTATTACTCAGTTTGCATTTTAGGCTTGGCTCTTGAAAATGCCATGCAGCAGAAGTTTATTCACCTCATGCACAGGTGTGTTGGTGCAGTTAGTTCTGCATGCACATTGCATGCATTCACTTGTCATAAATCTACTCCCCATGCACTGAATACTTCAGGCTTGGTCTCAGCCTTATAACCATATCCAAAAAAACATTTTTACATACATATATTTGCATACACATACACATTCACTCACTCTTCAGGAGAGAAATAGTCCTGTAGAAGACCCTCTGGATGGCATTTGATTGCCTGAGGGTAAGCCCACGCAGCCACACGAGGAGAATGTTGTTATCTGAAACTCCTACATGTGGCTGGCAAATATGACACAGGACCTGTGGTGATTTCTGCCAAAGTAGATGGAGTAAAATTCCCCAGGAACCTAAATGGCACTGGAACCTATGCTTACAGGTTTGGATTTCACATGTATGAGGGTGACATACCTATGGTCAGTCACTGAAACAGAGTTTTGGACTGAAACCTATCTGATTCGCTCTTGGACTCCCCAGCCCATATAACAACAAATGGTTCCATGGGAAGACAGAAATTGTTTAAAATTTTGTGCATGAGTATCATAAAGAAAAGGACACCAAAATGCGAGTAGCATGACAGCCAATAAGGCATTACTGAATCTAACACGTTAAACTGGAAAGTAAGTAAATTAAGGCAATATGGAAAAGGGAGCTATTAAAATTGAATTTGATACTGTGTATCCCACCTTTTGATTTCTCTGAGAAAATTCTTGAGATAAATATTTAGGTAGACCACAGAAATCACCCACAACCAATATCTACACGATATAAAGATAATCTTTTAACTGATACTTTAAAGTAAAAAGCAAAATAAACTTCTGTATGGCAAAGACAGCAGCTCTGATGCTATTTTATGCATCACTACTGTTCAGGCATTGACAAACTTGGAAGTAATCACACTGAGGCTGTTCTAGATTTTAGCCTACTGAACCAATGGTAAGGAAAGCCTTTCCAAAATGTAAGTATTTCACAGACTCATTGTGACTTTAAAGGGCCAAAAAAACTCCAGAACAGACAAGTAGCTCAACAGTCTATTAGACCAGTAAAATTTTAAGTCTTATGAAGCAAGAGTTCTCATATGCCTGGAGGAAAAAGAAATGGATAGGAAGCATAGCTCCTTCTTTCCTAGGATGTCACTTTCTTTGGAGCACAACCAACATACTGCTTTTTCCAGGATGTACGTCACGCTTCCCTCCAAAGATAAAGCAATTTCTAACATGCACTGTTTTAAATGCCTATGAAAAAAAAATTCAACATAGTTTCTCTATTAATCTCTCCAAAAGGGTTGCTTCATTACAGCTGGTACTGTATTACATTGGCTTCCTAATATTCTGATCCCCATTAAAATGTACAGTTTTCAAATTAGCAGCGAGATGCTAACCCGGATATTGAAAATTGCTCTCATTTTTTTATTTTTTAAAAAGGCAAAATAAGCTCAATTTCACATCAGTAACAAAATACAAAATCTGGACTGCAGAACTGGTCCACTTACACACTGTGAAGTGCCTAACAGAACTTATTTCCATAAAATATTTCAGAATTATTTGGGTTTGGGCATTATCAGTATCATGCAGCTCTGCACACCTCGGGAATGCTGACGAAGAAGGAAAGTAGTTAGAATAACGTGGTGGAGCGGGTGGGAGAGAAATCCCACGGAAATGTTACAAATGTTACATTACAGGAAAGTTTTGTTTGTTTGTTTTTAGAAAGACCAAAAGAGAACAAGCGGCCGCTCCCCTCCCTCTCTGTTCCCATGAAAATACTCCCAATCTCTCTCACTTCAGAAGTGGAAGACACTGGGGGATGCATGGCAGGAGGGAGGGGGTCAACCCGGACAATGGAGTTGAGATCCTGGTTAATAAAAACAGGAGAAACAGACCTAAGGTTCAAATTTAGAGTGGCACAGCAGAAAGGCAGAGAGGTATCCTTTAGGATTCTAGTTTAATGAGCTAAGTGGCAAATGTGCATGGCCTGGAAAGCTGTACTACTGTCGTGGTGGAACTCAGGCAAACTAACTGTGGGAATCCTCTGTTCTGCACAGCTGAAACATGCACATTTGTTTGCTATGATTACGGAAATGAGACCACTTTTCACATTTATTTCCCCTTCTCTTAATCCCAAACCGGAAAAATTTGTGAAGGATTGCTATTGCTTGCTTGGCACTGTCCCAGTTTACCCAAGAGGCTGTCCGCAGAAGCAGCTGCAGAGGAGTTGGAATCTCATGAGATTGCTGCTCCTAATGGTGTGGCATTAGCACAGGAGATAAGTTTCTTGAGACACAGAGAGGGACTGTGCTCATGTGTCCAGGGCCTCTAGAGGCTAAGAGTCTGCCGCTTAGAGCCACGTATCCAGACGTGTAAAGAAAAGGAGAACTGATCCTAGCAGTCTACAGATACACATCTTTACTCAGAAGTTATCCCAAGGAGCAGGGAAAGCATTTTTTGTCTTATCCCTCCTCTTCCATAGGGAGTTTGAGGAGAACTATGAGAGGCAAAAAAACCACTACAAACAATAACAGAGAAGTTTTTGGATTTTGTGATTTCTTGCAAAAATGTACGATATATTCCATTCCATTGGAAGTGGCCAGGTCTGCAGAGCCTTTATGGATGTAGCTAAGATGATATCAGGACCTCAAGTGAGGGTGATAAATAACATTAGTCATGGAGAAGGAAGTACCTCAATAAAAAGAGAGCTTTGTGGTTCTGACATGGGGTAGGAAGTATTTCTCAGTTCAGTCCTTGCTTCTGTTGTGGACTCTTGGGTGTGATAGATCACAGGGCATCTGTCATCTTTTGTCCAGGTGACCCACTGTGCTTCCTTTTATCTTCTTCTAATCAGACTATAATCTCTTTGATCACACACACTCTTCCTATGCACACATGGAAACAGTGTGCCAGTTTCAATACCTTCCCAGTTTCAGCTGGCTTCTCAGCATTATTAAAAGTCTGGTCTTTATCAATGGGACCTTTGTTGACAATTTCAGCAAGGAAGAGGCAAGACTGAATGGGCCATAAAGAGAAAAGTCAGTCCTTTACACAGCAGTCCCTCTGGTCATTGCTATGGAAAAGCCAGCAGTGACTTCTGCCTATATCAAGCATGTGCTGTGAGGCACCAGGAGGTCCACGTATGTAAAACTGGCTTCTTGCCCGTTATCAGTTTCAATGACAAATGCTTTAAAAAGTTTGTCTTGTCCTTACCTGCACTTTCCTCCAGACAATCACATTTAAAAAAAAAAAATTCAAAAGCAAATTACAAAGATACAAAGTAGTGAAGCGCAAGGAGATTACAGGAAAATCTATTCACTGCATCCCACCGACAGCCCGATCCCAAAGACATTGCGGTCCAGCGCCCCCGAGGCCACGGGACAGCACTCACCGCTGCGACCCACAAACCCTCCCCGCTCCGAGCCTAAAACCGCACTGGCCAGAACAGCTCGAGTTTAACACCGACAACGCACCCGGGCGGCCGCGGGACTGTTCTTGGATACAAACACCTTAACAGCAGCCGGCGGCTGCTGCTCGCACTCGGCTCTCGGCGGACCAGCAAAACGCCTGGGGTTTCCTCGACGCGCGGAGCGTATTACAAAAAGGAGCGGAAAAAAAGCCAAGCAAACCAACAAACAAAGGAGAAACCATTTAGGAGCTGCGGGACACGGCGAAAAAACGGGCAAACCCTTTAGCCCCGAGGCCGGAGAAAACCCCTTCTCCCGCGCAACAGGTTCCCGCTGAGCCGGCTGCGCTCCTCCTCCGCGGCGCGGCAGCCGGAGCCGCCCCCGCCGAGCGCACCTGCCGCGGGCAGCGCCCTCCTTCCCTCCCTCCTTCCCTCCCTGCCGCCCGCCCGCACCTCCACTCACCCGCCGGGGGCGTCGCCGGCCCCGCCGCTGGGGTGGTAGGCGGTGAGGACCACGCCGCGGGAGCCGGACCGCCAGCTCATGGCGCTCGCCGCCGCATCCCTTCTAGGGACACCGAGGAGGAGCGGGGCGGCCCGGCTACGGCCCGGCGCGGCCCAGCCTCCCGCCGCAGCGCAGCGGGGCAGGGCCGGGTGACGGCAGCGCTTCCTGCGGCCCGGCGGGGCCGTGCCCCTCCTCCCGGCTCGGGAACCCCGCGGGCGAGGGCGGCGGGACCGAGCGGCTGCCGGGAGCGGTGCCCGCGCTGTGCCGCGCCCGCGTTACAGCTCTGTGCGCCTCCACACGCCGCGGGGTGTGGGAAACCAGCGTCCTCCGGGCAGGCTGGAGTTTGTTTGAAGGTGTCGCAGAGAAATCTGTCAATTAAAGAACAGTCGCTGCCCTTTCAGCCCCGAGTCAGCTGTCACGGGCGAACTGCTGCGCTCCGAGGCTGCCGCGTGTCAAGTGCGGCACGGCAGTAAGAAAAATAAAGAATGTGTTCAAAGAATGTGTTCAGCGTTTGCGTTGTACGTTATCCATTTCACTGAATCGCAACATTATTCAGTGAGTGCTTTAACTTTTCATACACAAAAAAAATAGTTTATTTTTTTAAATGACAAGCTCTCGTAATAAAAATCACAACACGGGATACTGTCAAGCAAGGACGCTGCTGACTGAGCTGCCTCGGAGCTGCTGGGCCTTAAACCAACCGCCATTAGCTCCAAGGTCACGCTCGATCATCCAGTGACAGCCAGGGCAGTACAGCACTGGACTGGCCTTTTTGGTGGGCAAAACTTCCCTTTGGTGGGCAGAGCCTCGCCACAGGCTCTGATGAGATGGGACTCACTGCCTTGGTATTAGTTTTGAATTGGTAGGCAAGACCTGTAACACAACACCCAAACCTGTTTGATTTTTTCCATGGCAACACGTAAATGAACACACGCTGTTTATGTTTGTAATTTGTGCCCCCGTTCACATATGCATATGATTTCTCTGAATTATTATCAGTTTGTTCTGTAACTGAATGGATCAACTTCAATAGGAGTGTAACATGCATTGTGTTTACTTTTTTCCTTTTAAAACAAACAAATCGTGCAACTGTTTTGCTTGCAGTTAAACTCTGCAAAATTCAGTGCTTGGCTCTGTGAGGTGTTCTGGAGCGCGTGGGTATGGAGTTCTGAACCTTCACTCATTTAAACCTTGTACACCTCAACTGGAATGCTGCATGCAAGTTGGTGGATGGATCACGCAGTTTTCTGTGCAGCTGTTCTCTAGCACAGAGCTGCCTTGCAGGAGCAGCACAGAAATCTCATCCTACGGCCACTGAGAAGTTGGTCCCAGCAGAGAAGAAAACAGGCAGAACTTCTGGTCATGTGTGAGCAAGATCAGTTTGTCTTCTAGAGTCCTTGATATTTACAGCTGGTGACTTTGGAGGGGTCCTAGTCAGACATAACTGAATTTTGCCATTGATGATGGACTTCTACAGTGCCAAACAGGAAGTCCTGATTTCTTTAAAAAGGGTAAAGTTGCCATTAAATTTTGAGAGGAGTCCCAACATTACAAGCACAGGAAAACTTGGATGATGTTCAATAGGCCAACCATAACAGAGTTGCCTTTTCATTTCTCACACACCTGAGGGTCACGTGCTGCCTTAGTTTTAAATTCATATAAATTATTGAAAGTGGGGTGAGTTTCAATAAAGCCTGCCTCTTCCATGGTTTCTTGGATGTTTAATCTGTAGGCAGCTAGCCAAGGTGTTTTGGCTAAAACATTTTTTGTGCTGTTAATTTTTAATCAAAATTTTCACATGAAATTAAAAAAAATATTAAAAAGACATTAGTACCAACAGATACTCTATGCATATAAATTAGAAAAAGAAATGGGTCAATTTTTAACTATGTGATTCTTTAATTTTTTAATATTTACAATGCATAGGAAAGACATCTGTGCCTCACCTCCACAGATGTTCTCCTTCTCCAAAGGGAATGGGTAAAAGAGAAGGTACATCTTCAGTTCAGCTTCAGCAGTGGCTTAATACTGTGGCTACAACAGTTTAACTGGCAGTATACACCAAGAGCACTGAGACAAATTGTCTGCATGTACTTAAACACTCACAAAAACAAGGACATGAAACCAGTGCAAAACTTAGGACTGTGAAAAAACTTTCCTGTACTCTCACTGCAAAGGTATTGCACTCTCTCTACATCTCAGGCTGTGTCCCAAAGGCAAAAATTAGCCTAACTTTTCACATGAGCACACAAACAAGACTCTTCTGTTTTCACTGCTCACCTTGGAAATGCATCAGTGTGAGGTGAGAAAACATCCTGTTAATGTATGTTAGCACTCCTATCAGCTGGTGCCTTTGGCTCTTTCTTTAAATGCACGTGGTTAATTGTTAAACAGCATATGCAGAATGCAAAATTATTTTCTGAAGAACTCATTTTTTTTCTTTTAAACTAAACCAGAAAAACTAAACGTAAATACCAATGTCCATAGGACGTGGCCTTGTCTAAAGCTTCAGCTAATTGGTTGCATGCCAAATACCCCACTTAGTTATAAAACTTCCTTTAAAAATAACTAAAATATAACTGAAATAAAAGTAAAACATTTAGAGCATTCCATGTCTAATAAGTGCTTTCCAAAGCCCTTTGCCCAAACTAAATATATATTAGGTGCTATAAGAACAAAAATGTAAACTGCTTTTTCTTTGATAAGCATCTTAAAACACGTCATAATTAAGGCACACCACAACATGCTGCAGCCTAGCTGTAAAAAGAAGAATGCAGAAACAAAATGTAGTCAATGTGGCATCACCAGGGGCTGCTCAAAAGACAATTTTGCTGCAAATGGAGAAGGGGGAGAACTTGCCTTGTTTGGGGTGGGGGGGAGATTAAGAAACGCAAAATCCAGAATGAGTTTGTACCAGTCAACTGGACAGTAAGAAATAAGAAAGCTTAAGAAAGCTTTTGTAAGCTTATCACAAGGAGAGTGAGAAAAGGAGATAGAAATAAAAAAGTTCTATTAAAAAATGAGAATAGATAAAACCACGGTAGCTATTTATTCCCTCCTTACATCTGTCTTTATTATGACACACTTCAAACATAGAAGTGGATTTAGGAGCTTAACTCTAGACACTTTTTCCTACACTTGATAGGATCAAATGTTGCATGAAGGCCTTGTTGTCTTTATAAAATCATGGCTCAGGCATGTTACTTCGGCTAAGTAGAAAAGGACTGTGGGAAAGAGAGACAGCTGAATTAAGGGTAGAAAAACATTCTGCGTGACCATCACGTGCTCACGTCGTGGTGTATGGTGGTTGGTTGAATTATGTTTGTTGTGCTTTAAAACTGTGTACACAGATAACCGGCTAAGCGCTTAAAAAGGCCGGGTTTTTGCAATAAAGGGCTCTCCTTTGCACCTGCCTGGGGACTCTGCGTCGCTCATTATCGCAACAATCAAACTCAGTCCTGTTATGACAGCATAACACCAGCATGGTTTTCTTTGATTAAATTATTCCCATTTCACACTACAGACAAATAGACAATTTTGACCTACAGATGTATTATTGCTGTAAACTGACAGAAATATCACTACTCTCACTGGTATATCTTCTGCCTAAATCTGACTAAAGTCATTAATTCCTGAGTTTGCGGTTAATATTCTTCTTCTTAATAAGGTCCAGGCATGCTTACTTGGAAAGTAAGGTTGTTCATAGAGAAGAGAAGGCGTTGGGGAGACCTCATGGAGGCCTTTTAGTACCTTAAAGAGGCTTTTAAAAAGGAGGGAGAGGGACTTTTTATACAGGCAGATAGTGACAGGACAAGGGACAATAACTTTAAAGAGAAAGCAGGCAGGTTTAGATTAGATGTTAGGAAGAAAATCATTACTCAGAGGGTGGTGAAGCACTGTACAGATTGCCCAGAGAGACTGTACATGCCCCATCTCTGGAAGTGTTCGAGGCCAGATTGGATGGGGCCCTGAGCAACTCGATCTAGTGAGTGGCATCCCTGTTCATGGCAGGAGGGTTGGAACTACATAGTCCTTAAGGTCACTTCCAATTCAAACCATTCTATGACTCAATAAACAAATAGGTAAGAATGCACCATTTGAGGCATTTAGGTTTAGGTGCTAGAAGGAGGGTATCATTGAGAAAGGAGATTACAAATCAGTCTATCAAATCAGAATCCAAGACTCCTTCAGAAAGTTTAAATATTTAGATTAAGATGTCATGCACTGCCTTTACACTCAATGTAATCAGTCACCAAAGCCAAGCAGACCATGCAGAGTCTCAGGCTTAGTGCTTTCCTTACAAAACAACTGCTAAAAAGAGAACTTCTCAGCAGTGCCATCCTTCATCGCTGCTTTACAGGGTTTGAATATGCATGTGTTCAACATATGCTTTTGACTCTTCACTGCAGAGCGATTTGTTTTCATTTTAAACATTTTCTCGAATAAAAAAATAAATCACACTGATTTCCATATTTTGTATAAATACATGATTATTCTTTTTAAATATGTGTTACGTGATTTTTCACATTCCAGTTCCTAATGATGTGTTAATTATCAGCAGGTAAAAATGCAACCCACTGAGAAGAATTGGACAGAGGAAATAGTAACAAGTCAGCTGGCAAATTTAAATTCACAGACTGACTTCAATGGCAGTAGATGGATTTGTTCCTGCTGAGGTCTAGAAATCCCCCTGTCCAAGAGCATTGGGACAACCAGTGCAGTGCTAAAGTAAAAGTACAACTGGACTTTAAAAGTATATTTTTAATGCAGGAGGGTTTCAGCCTTTTGCTTCTATTATCTATTCCAGCATTTGTTCAGTTGGGTTTTAAACTGAGCAGAAAATCTCATCAGCTCACTCACCTAATTTACATCGAAATAAAATGGCAGCACTTCCATTGTCCAAATTATGTTTCCAGGGTTCCAACCAGCAGCCAGAAAATACATGAAATAGAAAGTTGTTTGTATGCTGTAAGATGAAATCGAACCCTCATGACGCTTTGCATTTCATGTACTGCTGCACTCCACTACCTAAAGAACAACATTTGTGAAGGGTGTTCTGCAGCTGTTAATAATCAATGCTAGGAATAATACAAAAATGTAGATTACAGGTTACTTAACTCTTGATGTCTAGAGCTATGTAACTGATTTTACTTTCCATTGAAAGTCTGTGAAAGAAATGCACTTTTAGAGGGTAAAATCCTCTGCCATATGTTGGACCTCCACTTTGGCACATAAAGAAAAATCATGTGCCAGAATTGTCCATTTATTTCCACTGACTAGAAAGCCTGACTACATGAGTAGGTCACACGCAGATGTGCACATCTGCCTGATAAACGTCACCTTTAATGCTTTTATGCTGCCTTTCCAAATATGGAAGATACAATGTTCAGTTACAATGCGCGCCATATGGCATACACAAAGTGGAGTAGTCAGTGTTTCAAAATGTACTGATATGTAGGAGGTGTTTCAGATCAGCTTACACATCTCTGAATAGCAAAGGTGGGGATGAAGTCACAGATGTGTACACAGAAAGCAGATTTGTACACAGAAAGCAGATTTGTACACAGAAGGCTGGTAACACGTTTGCTAGCCAGCACATGGTGAATATTTTTTATGGCCTGACCCCACAAGCTAAGGTGTAACCTATATTCAAATTTTCACAGGATTTTTTTCATTAAAAAATACATCCACTATTATCAGGTAGCAGTTCGATACACGGTGGAATTTAGCAAGCAAGACACAATTGTCACTGAAGTGACTGCAAGGATATGGGCACGGGTAAGAGAAGTGACGCCTTCCTAGCTTTCTGAATCTTCACCTTCTTCCTCACTGCCTTCCACACACGTATTTAGAGAGCTGATTCGTTTTCCCTGACAAAAACAAAAGAAGATCACAAGAAAAGGGAGTAACAGTTCTTAGGTTGTTCGCTTTCCTTGCGAGTTGCTCTAAAATGTATCTGGTGCGCTCTGGTGGCTGCTTCGGTAATTCTTAATTCCATGACTTTGCGAAAGGTGAAACAGTAACTACCGGTGCTGCTGTTGAGATTATCCATATGAAGTCTAATGAGACATGAATTTATTCTAGTTTATCCTGTTTGGTTTTTCTTGAATGCTTTCTCTGGAGAAATTCAGATCTCGCCCATTGCTGCCCATCTGCTTACCTTATGTAGATCACAGCACGAGGATTCAGTGGTTGAGGTTCTCATCTGCCTTATGTTTTTGCTCACGGTCAGACAGCTGCTGAATTTTACCCAGAGAAGTATATCTTCTGTTTCTGTAGAGGTAATTTATCCACATGTATTTGTAGTGTGACCTTGCACAAACCCTCATATCTATTCTTGCTTCCCTTTCCCTGTAACAGGGAATCCACATAACAGGGCCAATAATATCTAGCTATTTATGAGGATTATTCACCATATGTTCAATTACATTGAAAGATACCAAAATACACAACAAATTATTTCCCGTTACATCACTACATTTACTTTCATTTGGTGTGTGATTTAACAGGGATAAAATAGCATGGATTTCTGCATCCACAAGCATAGAGAACAGATGATAAATCTAGTGCACTTTATAGCATCTCCACATGAGGTATAGGACTTTTAGGGAAAATTGAATACCACAACTGATGTTTCATGCCACTTTGGGAAAGGGGAAGTCAGCATGAATGTTGGAGACTAAGGGATTTTCATCGGTAACTCTGAATTACCCCTTTTTCTTGAGCTACTTTTGATACAACTTGGATTTTATAAACCATGACTTCACATATGCCACTAATTATGAAAATGTGGTTATATTTTCAGAATATAATGACCTTGCTCCTTCTTAATTCTCCCAAATTATTACCTAAATGGGGTGCACACTGAATGCATTCACTTTGTTGGTGAGAGGCTGCTGTCATGAAGGCCAGAAATCCTGGGTTTGTCTCTCCTCTTGGACATTGCAACCAACACCAAACCCACTGAAGAGGCAGGAGTGGAGAAGACTCCTGTAGCTAACAACCCCGCCTCTCGTCTTCTTTAGGTCAGGAAGTAGACCCCTCTATCCAGTATTTGGGATGCAACAACTGATGAACTCATCAGCTGCAGTTTCGTCAAGAAATATGGAGGGGGTGCTAGCAAGTGCAGAGAACATACTTGGAAATAAATGTGTGATTTGTTGCTTTACAGACAGGCTGTATCCATTGCTCGGGTTCAGGCTCTGTTACCACCATTCCCACCCCCTACTTTAGATCAGGCTTCAGAAGGGTCTGGGATAGTTTTTTTCAGTCTGCATCTGGCTAGGAAGTTGAAACCATGCTCTCTCCCACACGTTAACAAAGTCAGTCGGCACATTGACTGGGAGCTCTTCTCTTCCTCACCCCTCTAATTTTGCTGTTGCCTGCAGATTTGATCACAGCTGAAGTTGCAGCACAAAAACATCTGGTGAAGCAAAACAGAGCAACCACAAAGGAGAAGAGTTTAGTCAGTCAGGAAAGCTCATGAAAACTGTGACACAATCCTAAGCTGAGCAAGCCAGAGCTATCCAGAAATGTCATTATGAACTGAGGAGAAATGCTTCAGAACAAAGAAAGGAACAATTGCATGAGTCATGGGCTGTGAGCAAGAAAACCACTTCTCTATAAGGGTTGAAGAATACCCAGTAAAACTTCAAGTTAACACAATGCAAAATATTCTTAGTTCTTTCTTACTGACAAAAATATTCATTTTGCATCATCTTCTTTTATCCCAAACAAACCTCAGAAAAGTGTTTCCTTCTCTCACATTTACACTGCAATCAAATTCAGCCACTCTTAATATGGAATATTTTAAGATGTCAGTGTTATTTTTGCTATTTTGAGTGGAAACAATCTTCTGAATTCAATATGGATTTTAAAAATTGTTCACATGAACTCAGAACTGCATTTTCCAGAAATTCAACTAAAATCCAAAAGGCCACCATACTTCAACCACATGTGAGGTTCCAACTACAGTTTAAGATATACCATCTTAATGGGACAATATCTTTTAAAACCATATTTGCAAGTATCATAGACAAATCAGAAAGAAGGCATGGAAGTTCCCACATTCTTGCTTGTCTTGCCTATTTCATGAGCTTACAAGGCTCATTTCATACAACCAATGTTTTTTTTACATCTTTTGTATAAAATAGCTCTGACAACAACATTTAGCACTTGTGATTTTGAAGAAAATGAATGTAACTATATGATATTTGGGATTGGAAACATCATTGTAACAAGGATTGGACAAATTTGAACCAAAAAATTTACAAACATAAGCTGTGAGAAAAACCAGATTGTTTATGATAGTACTTCTGATGCTTTTTATTTACTCTTCATAGGTTTTCAAAAGCAACTCTCATGAATAACAACTACAAGGACAAATAACATGAATAATTGTGCAAAAATTTGTACAAGAAATAAATGTTTGGGGTTTTGTTTCTTTTTGGCTGAAAGCCAGTTAGAAAGCTGAAAAAATACCAATCATATACCAAGAATAACAAAAACTCACAGCACTATTATAGCTGTTCTGTAGTACCATGTACCAAGCAATAACTACAAAGTTCATTAGTATCCCTAGACTGATGCATAGCCACACACACAGGTCACAAATAATTTTTAAAAAAGCACCAAATCTGTAGCCAATAAGGCCTCAGTCCTCTAAGGGCACATTTGTGACAATCACAAGTGGCTAATTTTAATAAATTTGCACTAATTTGCTCATCTTTGATTGCAAAGAAATTGTGATAGTCAGGTTTGTAGAGCAAGGTTCAGACAGAGCTGCAGCTTGCAAGGCAAGAATATACTACCACTGCTGTGTATTTTGGAAGAAATTGCTGGAGTTTCAGAAGGCGAAACTTGAACATTTGCCTACATCAAGATATTATAGTGTAGTTTCTGCAGGAAAAACATAACATTTGCAGTTCACTTGGAAGATATTCACCCCTAAAAACTGTATTTATGTTATAGTGGTTAGATTTACTTTGATTTACTGTAGTATCTTACTATTTAATAACTCACGCCATGTACAATACTGTTCACCATATGTCCAGAAAGGTATAAAAAAAAAAAAGAGGGAAGCTGAAGTAGCTTTTAAACGAGGATGCATATGTGGAAAGCAACGCAAATGTACATATACGTAAACATAAATATTATGGGGACATCTATGATAAAGTCTCCTGAAATTTCAATCTATCAAATACAATCATAGGGTTACGGGGAGAAATTAATACGGTCACAAACAAAATCAGAACAGTAGTGAACAACACAAGACCATCTGGGGAAGTGGGGTGGTTTTCAGAGGAGGATGCACACATGTGTCCCGCAAGAGGGAAGAGAACCCAGGGAATGGTTCCAAGCCATATGGCTGCCACAGGGAAGTGGGGTCAGAGTGAGCAGTAACAACATGCAGCTGCATTGGTGTTTGGTCTTTGATGAGAAAGACCATCTGCAGCTCTTGGCTGCCCTTGGTTACATCTTGCCACTTGAAAATCAATGGGAGCAGTGCTACTAACTTGCATCAGTGGAAGAATGCATTTTTCTCAGGGACAGAAAGCAATTCCTAGAATCAGGGAACACTATCCCTTATACACGATCTTCCCCTTTCCCTGGGGAGCCTGTTCAGTGCTCAACCACCCTCTGGGTGAAGAACCTTTTCCTGACACCCAGTCTAAACCTCCCCTGATTCAGGCTCAGGCCATTCCCTCGAGTCCTGTCACTGGGCACCACAGAGAAAAGATCAGTGCCTGCCTCTCCACTTACCCTCATGAGGACGTTGCAGACCACAATGAGGTCTCCCCTCAGTCTCCTCCAGGCTGAACAGACCAAGTGACCTCAACCCTCCTCATGAGGCTTCTCCTCAGGGCCCTTCACCATCCTCATGGCCCTCCTTTGGGCACTCTCTGATAGTTAATGTTTTTTTTATATTGTGGTGCCCAAAACTGCTCACAAAACTGTTCAAGGTGAGGCCGCAGCAGTGCACAGCAGAGCGGGACAATTGCCTCCTTTGAGCAGAGTATTTTTTACTAAATATAAAAACAAATTGGCAGAAGGCACTAAAATCTGGTCATTAATATTTCCATCTCAGAATTTAGATGACTCCATCTATCTCTTACCATGGGACAAATTATTTAAAATATCAAAGAATCATCAGCATCTCTTTTCTATCCTTTGTTGACCATAAAAGACAGTGCTGTGCCACTTTATATACTGTGAATGAAGGGACAGGCAGAGGCAAAGAGTTGAGGATTGCATTTTTTGTTACTGAAAGGTAACATTTTTGAATGGGCACATAATTTCCAGCCAGACTATCATCTCTGTATCAGTAATTATGCATTTTAACAATCCCAGTATAGTAAATCAGCTGTGTAAACTCCTGGTTTCACCACTTTTTCCAAATACATTTCCTACCACCTTGAAAATTGAAATAGAAGTGAGCACTTTCAGTAATTAAAGTATTTCACAATTTCTCATTGAAAAGGAGACTCACCTTGTATGTGAGCATAAATGACAATGAAATTTGGTGGAAAATATTACAAAGAAGATACCTCTAATACGATGTAGTTCTTCTACGTTTGAGGGGATTTAGCACCTAATTATTTTACCTTTGTTTTGGAACATCTTACAGAAGTACATGAGGGGATAACCATCTGTAGGAGCTTTCATCACCTGCTGGCTGATGTAGAAAAGCTTCAACTGTACACAAGTACCTCCACTTCAGGAGACTTTACAATTTTCTCAGAATTGTTACAGTGTTATTAATAAATATCAAAAAAATCACATTTCTGTTAGCTTAGCTGGTTAGGAACAATCGAGTAGTACTCAAATGAAAATCCTATTGTTTGTGGTTTGCTTTTCTCAAGCTGCAAGGTGAAGGACAAACCAGAAGCACGGCAAAACCAGCACACAGGCCACAAACAAGCAAACCTCAACTATTATACAAATGTTTTTTTCTCCCTCATTGCCTATATATGCAGATACATAATGATAAGCACTCCAATTTTTCTAATTGCCTCATAGGCATTACCATAGATTGTCTGAGGTTCTCTTCTTAAGGCAACAGAGGATAAGGATTGATAAATAGATAAAAGGCAAATTGATAAATTATAAGGTAAATGCCTACATTGTAGAATGAGAAGTTATCTTTCCATAGCTGAGATCATCAGTGTTTGTGAAGAAGGTAACCTTACTTGATCAAAGGCTGAAAAAGATTTGGGAAATGGGGTTACAAATGACAGGACAGTAGATACTGCAGCTTTTCTACTGCCAGAGCACATGAAGCAAAATGATGACCCCACCAGAGTCAGAGACTAAGCCTCTGCTGATTTTCCTGAACTAATATTTCAGCCCCTAGTTCCTGTCCTGTGAGCTCAGCATCCCCTGCAGCACTTGGGCCCCTTTACACTCATCTCTGAGGTGATGCAGGAGAGATGGGCACCAGGGCAGCTCCTACCAAGACTTCAGTCCCCCAGCCCAGTGCTGCTGGAGCTGAATGGTCCACGAGCCTGGATTTGGGATTGTAAATTCTCTTCTGAGGAACAAATAAACAGATCCATGAATGAACTGTTTGCTCTCTGGGTTTTGGATTCATAAGAGAATTGCAATATTTAAGTATTTAAATTGCTTTTTCCTTGTGGTTCGTTTCTTTGTTGGGTTTTTTTTCATTGGGGGATAATTACAGGACAACCAATGTTTCCTCATTCTGCTTTCTTTTTGCATTTTTTGCTTAGATCACCTTCTGATTTATTTCAACATCATTCTTAGTACCAGAGAGGTCTTTTAAGAAATAGCACTATGGTAAAAAATTAGAGCACTCTTTCTTTTGGGTAAAAAGACCCAAAACAGACAGGAGAAGGGAACAGCAACGTGAAATTCCACAAGAATTCATGTACAATTATTCCCTCCACAGCTCCCACCAAAATGGGGGGATTACCAGGTGTCAGCTCCCTCTCCCTTTCTCGTTCAGAAAGATATTTACAGTTCACCCTGGGCACTTGTCAACAGCACCCAAGTTTTAGGCACATCCCAAAGGAATTAGAAGAATTTTGGGATGGAAGCTTTCTCACTAGGGCCTTCTACACTTTAATTTTGCCAGCTGAACTCTTCCAGAATTGGTACAGAAAAAACACACTAGTGTAGATAAATTTTATCAATATAAGAGTACTTGTAACATTTAATACCTGCTCAGGTACTTAGGTGGCTGTAGTAGTGTAAAGTGCTTTTCTATTGCAGCCACAGTAGGGCTTTTCCTAGTATAGCTATCATTTCTAAAAATCCACATTTCTCACTGAAATAGGCTGGTTTTCAGGAGTGCAAAAGCCCAAAAAGCACTTCCAAAAAATAGAAAAATTATCTTCAGTCATTGACCTTCAAACGTGTCTCAGTTTTAGTTTTACCAAAGCAACAGCACAAACACCACATGTCTCTATGAGGGTTTTGGGGATCCTGGCCATGAATAAATAATTAAGGGGAAAAAAGCTGCATGCTCACCAAAATAATTTTTTTTTCTTAGCCTGTTTTTTCCCTTCAGTTGCTTTGGAGCATCACTAAAATTTAAGACAAAATTGCTATAAAAGATTATTGTTACTCTAAGAGCAGATGCTCATAGGAGCAGCTTTCAAACTGAAGATTTTGCTTTTTCCTAGCCCCAGTTTCAGAGTTATCTACTCATGAAGCATCAGGTTATTATCTATCCAAAGTGCATTTCATTACAGTAATCATGGGAAGATATTTTCACAAGGAATCAGCCCAATGTATAATGTGTGCCGTAACATTATGGAGAAATATATATTACAATATATAACCATAATAATTTTAAATGTCTTAAGTGCTGCCTAATGTACTATTCACATGGGCAAAATTGGAATGTTGTTTTTCCCCTTGAAGCAGGTACATCATTTTTTAGCTGCCAACAAGCTGCGAAATAGTAATAATTTTAGGATGTTGCCCTGTTTCAAGTACCCTGCTTTAATCAGTAGAATTCCCTACTTTTAACTATTCAGTTCAGACTATTGTAGTTATTTTAGTCAACCTAATTTCCTATTCTCTTGGCTGCAGATAAGTACTTTAATGAAAAGCATGGCCAAAATTTTAAAATAAAGCTTCATCACAGTTGCTTTGCAAGAACCCATTATGTGTACTGTATGTTGTATTATTCACAATTAGAGTCTGAAAGTACAGAAGTGTTGGAACAGATGATTAAGTACCATTCTTAAATTATAGACATATTGCAAAGTACAGAAGAATACTGGGAATATACTTACAAATCTCCCAACAGCATTTACTGTACTATACTTGGTGTATGTCAGAAAGACTTTTAAGTCATAAAAGTACATGGCAAACTCTTTTGGCATAGCATATTCTTACTGAAGCAAACAATGTGCATTAATAATAAAATAAGTATTGGCCTAAATTGTACAGTCAGATCACGTTTTCTGTTAAGAGGCTGATTGTCCCAAACATCCAAACAAAATATAACGGAAGCTATGTTTATGGTTAAACAATATTCAGATTTAAACTATATTAAATACCATTTCTAATTCAGGACTTAGTTGAATATACCTTGCTCATACAAGTAATCCTAGTTATTTGACTGCAGGCTACTGTAATTATAGGATCAATTTTAAAAAGCCACCAAACACTCATAGAGAGCAGAGAAGGTGAAGACAGGGAACTCAATTATTAAGACACAAACCTCAGAGGAGAAAAAAAGAGTTGTATCAATGGATTGTTCACTGTCTCTTCCAGCAGCAGCACTATGGGGAACTAATGGTAACTGCAATGAAGAAACTGACTCAAAACAAACTGAAGGGGGTGGCATTTCACATGATGTGTCATTACACAGCGTTATTGCTTGCCACAGGATGCTGGTGAAGCTGAAAGCTCACACAAGTTCTTGGCAAGACCAGACATGTTTGTAGAAAATACATCCATGGACTGTTGCTAAACACATAGAAGGAACTTCTGGCTCAGGAATTGCCTGGCAGCGTATGGCTGCAAGCTGATGAAAGCATTGGGAATATTGCCCCTTCTTTAAAACTCTTTTATGGGTGTCTTTTAAACAAGTAGGATACAGGTAGACGGACCTTCTATCCAGACCGGTAGAGCTACTTTTATGTTCAAATAGGCCATAATTTAAAATAATTCTGGTTCATTGCAACAATGAAAGTAATGGAGATGCACGAGAATGACAAAAAGTAGAAATTATTACTCAGTATATAGGACACTAGCAAAAGTATCTTTATTATACTGCATTATTTTAAAAAATATCTTTTTAAAAAGTAACACATCCTATTTAATTTATGTTTGAATTTACTGAACTTTCTGAGGATACTATTTCCTGATTAGATTTAAAACCCTCACCTTTCAAGGAAATCTGGATCACATTTAACATGCAGTTGTCACAAGTAATTGTCAGGAACTCATTCCCAACCATGGATCTTGAGATGTACAGGTTGGCCTGCTCCAGCTTTGCAGAAATGAAGCAATTCTTCAACTCTAGCCCCTGTAGCTGAAACATTTTAAACACAGAGTAACACTGACAGTGTACTTATCTGCAGAACACAGGCCCCTTTCTAAATTGCAAGCCATGTTCCTAGCTCATAGTGGATGTTCAGTGTTATCTTAATTCAGTGAATTACGTATTCACAAAACAAACATACATTTAAATTTTAACAGTGCACTTTAGTCAGTGAAACTGTTGTGTTTATGCCCTGATTGGAAATGTAAATATCAAAAATGTCAGTGGACAAACAGAAAGACATCTGCATCACTGAATCTCTGAGTGATATTTTGAGCTAATGAATAAAAACTGTCAAATGCATTTTGCTACAGCAAAAAGTAAAAATATTTAGAACACTTATGGATTAGAAGACTTCCTAAAAAACAATCTGTTCTCACTGTAAAATGTCAGTATATATTATCAGGTCCTATGTCCTTCAAAAAATTACGTTTGCAGGCATTGCCAGAGCTCATAATCCAGGTCATACTGATGCCCAAAGACTGTCCTGCTGATTGTTTGATTTTGGTGTTATGTTTGAGTCAGCAGGACTGAAACCTAAGAATGAATTTTAAATAAACTTTATTTACTTCAGATTAAACCAAGGTAGATGGTGCAAATAAAAGAAATCCCCTTGAGAATACTCCCAAGAACTCATCTGTTTGAAGATGGTGTTAAATACAGTTTACACAGCAGATCTTTAATATAAGCAGATGATTCCATATTTTGTTTCCTTCCATTTCATTCCTAAACACTTGATCACTATTCACACATTCTGCAGTGTCATGAAAATACCTGCAATATTTCATTTTATCTATTAGGGCCTACAGTTTTCTATTTTGCCCCAACTATTTGTATTTGCATGCAAAGTCCCATTACTGGAAGCAGCTAACACAAAGGAGAACTGCAGAATCAAGTGATTCGCTAAGTTAACAATCTCAGCATGACTCTTAGCTAATACTAGAGCAGGTTCAAAGATCCTCTGAATCACAAATTAATAGTTGCACAAATTCCAGAGCGCAATTCCAGAAATGAATGAGAAGTTCGGTCTCTGTGCAGCCAGTTCATGGGGTGGGTGTTCCAGCCTGAGGAACCATCAACCTCAAACATTAAGGAATTTTGTTCCTCACAGTGTGTATCTGATAGGAAGAGTTAGAACCATTTTTCCTTTCTATTACCAATATTCTGCGTTTTGCAAAATAGACAGCAGTTTTGTTTTCACTTGCCTCAACAGCTACGGGGCTACAGCAGGTGCATTTTGGGAGACTTTGGACATAAGTCCATTTTCCCCAGAAGCTGGGATTTCTGCTGCTGGAAATTCTGAGATTACTCTTTCTGCCATCAATAATTAGAATTGTTTGTAATAATTGTCTGGATTAGAGCAGAATAGTTCCTAATCTGACACTCACATAATCCTTTCCCCTTTGCCTGTGTATTTGAGAGATTTGTACCTTTGGGGTGATCTACAGCACACATACATACAGTGCTGGGTAATGGTGGGTGCAAACCAGCTGCTTTCTGCAGCTTCCTTTCTTCTTGTAAATACTGACATCCCTATTTTCTATTCAGAGGATTTCACCTGAAATTACAATAAAGTTTATAGTCTTGAAAGGTACAGAATTACTTGCCTAACTTTGCCTGATTTTTAGTGTGACCCTTTTTTCCCTCCCCTTTATCCATGCCTGAATTCCACTGTGTTCCCAAGCTAAACTCAGAAAACATACATAAAAGACAGGATCTTCAGGTTAAATTCTCCAGCTTCACAACCAACAGTGGTCACTATTCTGTGCATCACCAACTCAAAAGGAGATTTTTTTGTTAAAAAAGAATAAAAATGCTCAGTCTTCCACTTTCAAGGAATACTTTGTCATTTAGCAAGCTTTTATCTCCAATACCAAACGCATTCAATATATGTGGGCATACAAGTAGCTGTCAGTCAAACCAGTCCCTATAATGGGGGCTATGATCCATCAGTGTTCAAATCAGATTCTCATGGATGAGTTTCAGAACTCCAAGACTCACTTAAGCACCCCAACAATTTGAAGCTCAGGGAATAGGTGAGGCAAGTGTATTTTTGTGTCTTGAAAGTAGCAGCTGTTGGGAAATACACATATGCCAGCCTGATATCCAGTTCCAAGGACGCTCCAGCTCCAGTAGCTTCAAAAGACTCTTAGAGCTCCATGCTTGGCCTTCTGCCAAGACTGGTGATTACAAAGTGTCATGACATGCAATGCTTACTCATTTTTCTTATGTGCCCCAAATGCCTGGGTTTTTTCCTCATGACAAGTTTTGGATCCTGCTGTTCCTAACTACAGAACTAAAAATAAAGCGCTGGTGCAGAACAATGTCTGTTGGTTCTTTGGGTACTTACTAAAGCAGCGAACAAAAATAAACAAGAGTGTACTATATGTAACACATGGATACATTTAAGAGGGTTTTATTATGATACACTGTTCATATTTACTAAAACATAAAATGGAATGACTGAGCTTGTAATGGTGCAAGTAACAATCTACCACCTTTTTTTCTCCGTCAGATTAAGAAGGAAACAGCTGTTGTCAGATGGCAGCATGATGCCAATAGTCGAACAGGAAAGATTACAGCATTCAAGTCATCTTAATCCTAGTGCATAAGCATTAATAGAGGTTTTTCTTTCACCACAAATGGCTAATGTAGCTAAGCTCTGACACTGGTCTGAACTTCTCACTTACCTAGGGAAACTATATGCTGTTAGCAGCATAGTAGATGAAGTAATATTTCCTTTAATAAAAATGTCATGGAGGATTTACTAATCTGATGTAAACAATTAAATTGACACCACGAAGCCCAGAACATTAAAATGGTATTTCTACATTAGCTGCAAAGACACCTTGAAAGAAAACATAACATCTTTTACTGCACTTAAATCTATTATAAACAGCTCACTATGATTTCCCATTTATCAAATTGATCTGGACCTTATACTCTGCTGTGTGAGAGAGTTCAAAGGAAATTGCTAAGGGCACAGAGTGCAGGGGGAGTCAGTAAATACCAGGCAGTTCATTGCATAGAAACTGCTTTTGTTTAAGAGCAGAAACACTGTTCTGAAAGACTAAGACATTTCAAAGTGACATTTACTTAAACACCTCTGTTCTGTCCTCATTTCATGTCTGTCTATCCCATGACACTGAAGGCCTTTGTTGATCCCATCTCCATCTAGTACATGTACATGCATTCATAATTCTTATTTTTAAATGAATCTTAAAAAATCTACTTACCTCATATCACTACTACATATTTTAATGTTCTTTTATTATCATCTATATTTTGATGAGTTTTACTGCTATTATTAATATTACAACAGCAGTAGTTTTTAAATTCTTTCAATTTTGAGTCTGTTTTTATTGACCTTACTGGGTATATCACTTACCAGAAAGCTGACAGCCAGTATGGCACTGTGGTGAAGAAAAGCTAAGGATAAATTTGCTGCTGCAGGTAGTTTAAAGGATTATCACACAGCCCAATCCTTCAATTTTATTAGAAATTGATCCCTTAACTGAATTAACTATCCAAGCAGGTTTTTATCCAAATTAAGTTTCCTTCTTAAGTTTGTCTAGAGGCAGATGGTAGCCTTTAAAGATTATTGGAGACATAAACCATTCTATCTTATATATGTAATTATAAATCAATACTATGTCCCTAATTCATAGAGAACATGTGCTTTTCTGTGGCTATGAAATCTCTTGTTTCATTATGCCCAGGTCTAAAAGCATTTACTGTCATAATAGCAAAATGTAGTATTTATCAGAGTTGTTAATCTGTTGCTAGTGCTGGCCACCAAACGCAGGGCCATATGTTTCTCTGCTGGGAACAACAGAGAGTACCAAAATTCTTTTCACAGAATCAAAATTTTATACAGGAAAAAACACATGACAGATCCGTTCTCCTCTTGCACCCACCCTTTGCTGTAGTAGCCCCAAATTCCTAATTCCTCCATCTGATAACTGTTCAAATTTCTGCAGCTCAGTTGGACACATAGTGGCTAAGAGCTCTTTCTGGGTTGCTGGCTTCTAGTAAATGTGAATAAAATGTGCTTGTCTATATTTTTTTCTTGAGTTGACTTTCTATTAATTTTCACTGTATTCAAGCTCCTGCTTTAAATTTCTGCCATCTCAAGTCTTACTTTATACAGCACTGTTTCTTATTTTGATATTTGTGGTGCAGAAAGAAAAATTATTGAAGTGATGCAACTCTTCCTTCCAAGTTGATGGACTCTGATGGCCACAACGGCTTTTTTTATCCAGAGATTATGAAGGAAGTTTTGACAGTACAAAGGGAGAATGAGGCTGATAAAGATTTATACTTATTACATGATAGACGTCAAGCATCCATTGATTCTATTGATCACTCTTGCAGGGAAAAAATAAAAAAGTAATATTAGGCTTTTCAATCCTTACTGCAGTCAGTTTTGCTGAGATGATATGTCAGGAAGGATTGATAGAAATAAGTGTCTGAGGAGGAAGAGTGAGGGAATGAAGGTCCGTGTGTATGCCACACATATTGTTGTACTCCCTAAGAGAATGAGGAAAACAAGCTCGCAGTTACTGCAGCCATCTCCTTTCCAGTGCTGGAAAAGCCACCATACGGGCTACCCAGCCAAGGCCATGCCTGGTTTGACAGGTAGTATCAGACAGAGGAGACACTGTCTGAGAAATATCTGCCAACCATCCTTCTCCTTGGTGGCAAGGGTCATCTTCCCCCTGCAAACAGTATAGCGCCTCTCTTCCTTTCTATTGCACCTGGCAAGCCTGGTGAAAAGCTGAAATGGTGAGTGTCCCAGAGCATGTTCCTTGGGCTCTGATAATCCTCCCGCCTTTGTGTGGTTTCCAGGAGGTATCACATAGAGCAGAATGGTGAGAAATTAAATGATAACAAAACATCGGTGATGGCCTTCTTTAGTCAAAGATACAGTTAAGTTCAGCTGAGGGGAAATTGCTGGGTTGACACTCTTAATTCACTCTGAAAATTTTTTTGTTATTTATCATAGATTGGTCAGAAAGTGGTTTAAGCCATTTCAAAGCAGCGATGAACGAATATCCTTTTTGAGCCGAAAGTGCTGATTGAAGAGGGTAACTTCTTTGCAGAGCTGGAATACAATCATTTAGTAATCCTTTTTAGTCAAAATGAGCTGAATTGACAACTTTGAATAGCATGTTGTTACTAACAGCATTTTGCTGAGTGCATGCTTTTTACATTGCATGTCACTTTTAAATAAAAATAAGAGTTCAGGCTTACACACAGATGATTCCCAAGCCTAAGACCCTGAGTTCTCTGTTCCACAGCCTCACCACAGGCTTCTCAGATGTTCAGTATCTTCTGAAGGGTTGGCAGCTCCATAAAGATCACTGAGAAGTGTGCAGCATCTTCAGTTGAGAAAATAAATGGATTTATGTAAACACTGTAAAAGGTATGAGCAAAAAGTCTACAAGAAAGGAGGAGGGAGGGAGGAGCAGCAGGGGATGACAAGAAAACTCTGTCTTAAAAGTCAAAATGTAGGGATAAAGTAAAAATTGCCAAAAGTCAAGCAGACTCCTGACAGCTGACAGGTCTTGACACCTAGCAATATAAATTAAATTATGTATACTATTCTTTGACAGTACAGAGAAAAAGAGAAATTAAATGGCAGTGAAGGTTGCTGCACAGTAAGAATGAAGTTGAGATCAAAGACAATGTTGGCATGGCCACCCCAAAACTTCCTGACTCAATACTCTGTCAGGATAACAACAGCAAAAGCCAGACAACTCCCGAAAATCTGTGGGTAACACTACACTATATCCAAGACAGAAGCAAAGTTTTTAAGGATTGGTAAAACTAAGGCAGGCAGAATAGATAATCATCTGTCCTAGATATTGAAATAATTCCCCTAATTTAATAGTAAGCGATTACAAATATCTATCAGCTCAAGTGATGTCGTATTACCAGAGAATGTCAACATAACATAACAAATATAATTCAGAAAGAGAAAAACTGAAAAACTGACAGCTTTACACCTGTTGCTCTGAGCTTGACACTGTGCAAGTCTTTTTTAGGAGCTTCAAAGGGAAGTGTATTTTGAGACACGGAGGTAAATGGAAAGCTGGGATAAAATACAAGGCATTATTTACCTTTACCCAGGTAAATACAGACTTAAATAATAAAACAGCTTGTATTAAGGATGGGGGGCTGCAGGAGACCTATCCTATATGGCCTTCAGTATTGCATTTGATACTGGAACACATAAGGACCATAACTACATACAGAGCTAAACAGGAGAGTGGGAACAAGTTTGTAAACTGGGGAAAGGCTTATCTGAAAAGAGACAGCAATACATCACACTGGAAAGCAAACAGATGAATTGGGGGAGTCTTCCTATTAAAATTTCTCTAGGTTCCCTCTTACTAATGATCTTATTATTTCATATTTTCGTTTCATAACTTTGGACAGAAAGAAGCATGTGAAATTTACTAATATTATAAAATTAAGAATATCAATTTAGAGAAAGTCCAAGATATTATGCAGGAAAAATGGATTAACGAAAGGACTGAAAAAATAAAAATCACACACAAGTGCATGAATTTAATAGACTTAGTAACTAGATTTTATGCTATAAGCCAGGGGACTCATCAGTTTGAAATGACAGATACTAATTGGTCATAAGGCAACCATCAAACATAGTGTTGTACAGCAATAAAAAAGGTATAAGCAGTTCTGTGTCGATCTAGCTATATCAGGCTAGACAGCAGAGTTTTAATATCACCACAGGCATTGATCACACATTAATTAAAATTATAGTGTCACTTGCAATCACTCATAATCAAGAAAGATGTGGTCAAATGTGGACAATCACATGGAAAAGAGCAGAATCTACTCAGCACGAGCAGCTAAGAAGCAGCAATAAAATTACTTTTTGTGAGTACTCATGAACATATATATCTTGGGTGGGAAAATCAATTTCATTTCATGGAAAATGTCAATACAAAAGAAATATGTAGAAACTTTCCACTGGCAACTGTAGGTAGACAACTAGAAATTAATTTCTAAATTTCAAGGGCAGCATGGTTCCATCCAGCACACCCACAGAGAAGGACAAACAGCCTAAGCTTTAAAAAAGCTTTGTATGTTTATGAAGTGGATTAAAGAGAGTGGCTTTTTTATAAGCTGCAAGGTAGCACTCAGAGAGACAGAAAGTTCTTTTCAAACTGGCATCCTTAGGTGTTGTGTTCCTACACCAGGGAAGAAGATACAATACAGTGGCTACATCAGATATTAAAAAACAGAAAAATTATGTTAAAGACACATTAAGTTTCTAAAACAAAATGAACTCAAGAACTTCAGAAGTCAACAACATCACTTCAGGTCTATGTGTCCCAATGTGAAAATTGTTTTAGTGTATAATTTTACAAATCAAACAAAATCATTCACAAGTATATCCTTGAGTGGGGAGGAGGGACTGGTAAGAATAAAAGACCAGCCAATGGTCCATGCAGACCACTTGTATGCTACTGCAGGAGCACAAGGAGCCATAAAATAGTACCTGCGCTCTATAATTTCACCTGCAGCACTCAGCAGAACCCTGTGTCCTTTACTTGACCATCAGAGATGGCCACACTAGTACCAAGCCCAGAAATCATCACAGTTCCCTAGAATGCTCCAAGAGAGACATGAAACTTCTGAAAAAAGTTTCACAGGGAAACACTTTGCCCTAGTATGGCAGCCAGGGATGCTGAACCAAGAGGTCCAGACTCTGTGTTTTTGTAACAGCAACAGCAGCAGCTTCAACCTCTGCTGGGCATCTAAGCATGAGGCAAGCATCTAAGCATTGTGTTCCTTTCTCTGCTTCTTCATCCTCTCAAGAGAAGGATAAGGAAAGATGCTCCTTCCTCAAGCTAACCATGCACCACCAAATGCTGAGGTGTTGGAGTAGCATCGGTACAGTGTCTTGTCCAAACTTCTTGAACTGAGGCTCCTTTAAGAAAAATGTGCCAGTCCAGTTAGGAATGTTCCTCAGGCAGGATTCAGTCCATCAGCCACATCTTAAACTATGCAGACCCAAACCATGCATTTTAAGAAACATATTGTTAAGTTCACACACATTCCAACACTGCACAACCTAAGTGAGATCTTTTGATGAATGTAAAGGGAATGAATCAGAGGGATGAAGTAAGATGTAACTGACAGTATAAGCAGAAGGTTTTTTTATTTGCTGGACAACTTTTTAAAGATATAAAAAATTAATATAAAAAAGCAGGAATCTCATGACAGCTCCAAAATAGTCTTATTAGTTGCTGCTTCAACTAAAATTGCATTTCATGTGACCACTTTGAGAGGCAGGTTGTGAAAACGAATAATTAGTTGATTAAAAAATTTGAACTTCCAAAATAGCATTTCAAGCCTGGGACGGTGCTTCTCCACACATGTAGCTTAAGCATTTGCATTTCCTAAAATGAAGAACTACACAAGCCATGCTTCAGTTTGAATTTCTGCAATACAATTTACTGTGGAAATCTCCTTGGTAGCATCGAATATTCAGTCTCCTCATGAATGTCTCACATTCATACGTCTACACCTTTGTCTTCAGTTTGCTTGTGTTGCCTGGTGTTGTCATTGGGAACTGCTCTATCTGCTGCCATCTCCTTTGTCTGTTGTTCTCAAGAATCACTGCTCATTTCTTTTTTTTGTGCACTGCCCTGCTCTCACTTGGTGCACAATCTTTACTTATGCAGAGATAATTACATAAAGTATATTTATATGAAAGCATCTTGCCTTGCTGAGAACCTAATTTAGTATTTTTACGATTAGTTTCTTGGCTGATCCATTCCCATTCAGTGAGCCTGCTTTTGTCTGACTGAAACTAATCAGAAGTTTATGACTCAGCTGAATGGGGTTTAAATGGTACATAACCATGCTCTATGAGGGTTAATTAGTTGACGTAAGTCTAAGAGACCAAATACTGCTACATGATTTCTTCTAGCATTATGAGCATTGCATTTCATTGTATTTACTTCTGACTTTCAGAAAGGGGACTTTTTAGAACAGTCCTATAGAGCCCAAGGTTTTAACATTGTTGCTGTAGCTTCAGGATCCTGTGTTTTGTAAGGTGTCAAATTCAAAGACAGGTCCCTATGATGTCCATATTTCTGCTAACTGTGCAAGTCCTAAAGTGATTTGAATTAATTATCTACTTCTCAGTAAGCACTGAATTAAGGGCATAGTTACTATTCTCTAAGGATCTGATCATAGTAATTGTTTGGGCTGCCCAGCATACTGTTTTACTGTCATAGTCTAATCTTGTCACAAACTGTATTCTTAGAAATTTGTTAAGTACAATTTTTAATGTTTAAATAAATTTTTCTTAATATATATTAGCATAGTATTTATTCACTTAATGGTGGCCAAACCTTAAAATTAAATTCATGGACTGGGACCCAAAGGTTCAGAATCTACACAGAAAACACAGGAGTTACAACTTACCCTTAGCATTTCTGCCTAGGGTGAGAAAAAGGCATACTGCTGATGAGAAGCATTTTTCCCATCACACCAGCTACCTAACTATTCTTAACTCAGACTGACAGCTAATTTTTTGGCTCCCTTGCTGTTATTCGGTTTTTAGCCACTTCCATTCTCATGAATAGTAAAAAAAATACTATGGCGTGGCTACCCAGAAGCCTACTAAAATGGTTTAACCAGAAATTATAGTATTTCAAGAATTTGTCAGACAATTTTGTATGTATGTACTTGTTTCTACATTATTGTTTTCTGGATTAATTTTTATATTGCTGGTCACTTACTAAAGGAGGCAAATAATAAGCAGCTGGTAATGCCTAATAGTAGTTGTTTATGTTTGACTAATATTGACTGAAACACCCATTCCTTATCTATCATGATTTTGTGATATGAATGGAAAAACAGTATTATGTGATCTTGCTAAAATCAATCCACACTTTAAGCCTACAGACTCTCTAAAGATGACCAAGCGTGCAAATTTTCCCTGTCTTGCTGATGGATACTGGTTCTGGGGAACATCTTTTGCTCGTTTATGTCCTGTTAGATACTGCCACTATTTACCACTCCAGCAATACTCAGTGAAGTAGCTATTCTCTTGTTTAGCACTGAAAAATGGAAATTTATCCTTACTCAGGTTCATTCAGGACTAATAACCTTCAGTTTTTCAAATGTTGCATTTATTGCATCCCTTTTCACCTATATCTCCAACAGCTCTACTTCTCCTGTAAAAGCATATTGATTGACTTCTTAACATCTTCCCTAATTTTATTGACTTCTTCCACCCAGTAATAAACTACTCAAATTCTGCCTTCAGCCATGGCACTGACCAGGCATTTATCAAACTTTCAGATATGCTGTTCACTGCTTCTCAATCCATTGATGCTCGTCCAGCATGAGAAGAGCATCCTTAAAATTTATTGAACTTGTTAGCCTTTGTGCATCTTTTCTCATGATTTCTACAAAACACTTGACAGTGATCAGGATGCTACTGGATAAAGAACAACTTTTTTGCTTTGCTGCATTCATTCAGCTGTCTGCATTAATTGCTGTTTCCTAATTCCCTTTATATCATAAAGTCTTTGAGACTGAGATTTTTTTTTTGTCTGATGTTTATAAAGCAAAGAGAGCCATGAAGCTCTGGTTCAAAACCAGCAGGAATATTCCTTTAAACAAACAACCACTGTTAGAGGAGAACAACAGAAGAGAGGCAGGAGTAAGGAGTTGGCAGGGGTTTTTCCTTCTTGACTTCCTTCTCTATTTGCCCCGCAAAGTAACACAGTATAAAAACACACAAATTTATAAAATTAGAGCTGTGATTTTGGTCAGACTTACAGAACAATTTAACAGTTATAGCAGTTACATCAGTGAAAAAGCCCAGTTAAAACTGGTGATATTACATACTTTTCTCATGCAGTTCTTGTCAAAGTACTATTATTTTAATAATTGTTTAAAAAATATCTACAGACTGCAGGTATTCTTGGAATCAAGTCTTAAATCATACCAATAAAAAGCTACAGAACAATTGATTGCCCTTTTTTCCACTCATTCTTATGGCTAACTTGAAAAAAATTAGGTAATGAAATCAGCTCTCAGAGCAGCCTTATGTGAAAAGGCTACACTAAAATATCATTACATTCAGAAATTAAATTTCTGTTTGCTACTCTTGATACATGCTATTTGAGTTTTCAATCAAGCCTTTTGATGTACATCAAGTGTTCAAATACAGGGAGAAAACAGTGATTCAACAAAACACAATGGAACATCACCGGGAGTGCGCACTTTTTTGCTTTCTCTCCACTCAGTGCAAAAACACTTGTATTTACCGGCTAAGTTCTAATCAGAATAGATGATACTGGGAAAAACGGCTTAGTAATGTATCCTGACACAAGTCGTATAACAAAAAAGACTAAATATGCAATTTGTCCAACCCATGCTACTACAATTACGCTACAAAATACTGCAGGGACACCAACTTTTCAGACTTTAGACGAATAACGGGCGTTTTCCACAAAGGCGCCTTGCTGCCCTGCGGCGCCGCAAGACGCACTTCGGGGAGCGGCTGGAAAGAGCCCGGCGCGGCGGGGAGCGGAGAGGAGCGCGGCGGGGAGCGGAGCGGAGCGGAGCGCGGCGGGAGCGCCCTGCCGGGGCAGAACACGCTCCCAGCCGCGGTGACACCCCCGCCCCTGCCGCTCGCTCCCGCACCGCGCCGCGGTTCCCTCCTGGGCGTCGCGCCCGGCGGGAGGAGCAGCGCGGCGGCCGCGCTCGCCCGCCCTTACCTCAGGTGCAGGTAGTGCACCAGCTTCGTCACCACGGTCACCATCTTCCCGGGTCACCTTCCCCGCCGCAGCCCCGGGGCCGGGAGGGACACGGGGTGAGGAGGGAGCCGCTATCGGGGGACTCCTCCTTCAGCGGCTCCTCGCTGGTGCTTCACCGCTCTCGGCCCCTCGGTGGCAGCGGCTTCGCCCCTCGCCCGGCCCCTGCCCGCGCCGCCGCCGCCGCGGACACTCGGCCGCCGCCCGCCCCGCCCGGGCAGAGGCGGGGCCGGCCCCCCCGCGGCACCGCCCGACCTCGCCCCCTGCCCCGGCCTCCTCCGGGGGGCAGCGCCCGCGGTGCGGGGTCGGGCGGCGGGGCCCAGGGCGGCTGGGCCGCGGCCCCGGCGCATCTTCGCGAGTGGGGGAGCGCGGGCAGTCCCCGCCGTCGGGGGGGCCCCGCCCGCTCCGCTCAGCGCCGGCCGGCGGCGGGGACACCGTGACGGGCTGGGGTCGGGCCAGGGGCAGAGGGAAGGGGAGCATGCGGGAACACGGGCTGGGAGGTGCGGCGGGGGTGCCCGGCGGGAGGGGGAAGCCGGTCCCGTCCCAGCGTATGGCACGGCTGAGACCCGCACGGTGCCTCTCTCAAGTGCTGCTCTGTGGGGAAGAGTTACACGAGGGGCAAGGGGGGTGATTGTTGGCCTGGGCAGCTTGCCTCGCCGTACGAAACCCACGTCTGCGCTCCGTTCAGCTCAGCAGAGAACGGGGAAGGAGAGGTGGTTTGATTACGGCATGTTAGGGTTTACGCAGGAGGATTTGTCATAGTTCTTTAATCTAGCGGACATAAGAACCAGAAGGACTGAAGCAGAAGGCAGACAAATTCAGGCTGGGAGCAATAAAACACCATTGGTGTTACCGTAAGGATACTGAAACACTGAAATTACCTATATAAACCACTCCTGGATCTTGGATCTCTTGAAATTTCATCTCTACTGTGGATGATTTCGTCATATAAACCACATATAATTTCTACATCTGTTTGATTTGGGTTATGGAGAAAATTCTGGGGTCTTTATTGCTGTGAAGAGCAACCTAGAAAATCACAGCAGAAGTGAAATCAGAACAGTAGGTCCACGTTTTCAAATCTATGAATATTAATTACTTAGTTTTTGGTGCACTCCATATTAGGAGTATCCCTAATTTTTTTAAGGAGCCTTATTCTCCTCTTCTTGTGCATCCACCATGGGCACCGAACAAGATAAGACTCTTGAAAAAGTTTTATGTGTTAAGTGTAATTCAAAGATGTTTATAATGCACACATTACCTTGTATAAAGAAAGTTTGCACACAAAACTGTGTTTCATATTTTCTGACTCAGAATCCTTGATTAAATTACTTAACCTCTCTAATGAAGGATTTCACTATGTACATAACATTCAAACTTCTGAAACTTATAAACAAAGATAAGCCACAGTACACGAAATGTTTCCAGCCCACCAGGAAGTATTTGGCATCTGTGGATAGCTTAGAAGTAAGTTTAGTGCCACAAAGATACAATTTAAATGTTTGCTATAAATTAGAAGTTTGTACCTGTAAGGTATTATTGATTCATATATATATTCATATGTATATATACACCCATATTCACTATATATACATATATATATATACATCTCTTGAAGTAAGCTAGCTACAGTAAATTTTAATTCAGTTTTTCTAGAAAGAACTGCTTGGAAATCCCCATAAAGAGTACGAATTTTAACTCTGTGGTTTCCTGTTGTCTCTAATCCCTTCTGTCTGCACATTCTTGACAGTATCATATTTATGAGAAAAGTGTGTTTAGTTTTGGGGGGTTTGATGAATCAGACAGAATACAGGTTCTGTAAGTATACAGGAAATTATGCAGATAGTTAAAATAGGTTGGAGGGGGGGTTGGTAAAGGGTAAATACTGCAACTTGGATATTTTTGTCTCATTGTATGTATGTTTTTATATCCTACATCCTCAAGTTTGTTGTTTCATCAATGCCATTCTTTTACTCTCCACAAATTCTTTCTGTGCTTCCTGTATTTCCCATCTCATGTCAATTAGAACTCCAAAATATTTGCCCTTCACTTGCTAACGTGTTCTCATCCTCCGTGCTGCTCTCTACACAATTTACAGCGGAGTGGAGCAGAGGTAGTGTTTAATCTCTAGCAGCTTTAGCACAGTTGGCTTATGTTTTTTGTACTTATGATCCCCCTTTCGTATTTCTTCTTAAAATTGGTTATCTCTCAGTTGTGTTCCTTAAGTAATACTTACTTGCTAATTCCATGCTTGTATTTATCCATATAATATTTTTTTCTTTCAGAAAGGTCAACAATTTGATGTAGCTTAAAAATGCTATTAAAATTCAAACTGTTTGTTCCCTAAAATATTTAAATCACCTTGGTAGACCAAAAATTCATCTCAGATGTTCATTTTTTTTCTTTTTTTCCCTGCAAGAATTTAAACTTTCCATGAAAAAAATTTTGAAAAGTCTGGTTTGCAATTTCTGAAAAGACTTTCCAAAATGTTTGAAATAAAACATACACTTCAGGACTTTTGTTTCAGTATTGCTTCACTGTATTACATTGTTTGACTAAAAACAATTTTTTTTGCATCATGTTTGAGTGTATTTCAGCAGTCAAGAGGGTAGCATATGTATTTTGATTATATTCTGTCAAAAGATTTCTACAAAAAGAACTTTTAGATTTTGAGTAATCAGCATTTTCTAGCAGAAAGCTATCCATCAGAAAATTTTAAATAGTTCGAAGGATTGAAAATTTAGCCCGCTATTTTCACCATGCTAGGGATGAAAGCAAAGCTTTTCAGATAGAGTATTTGGTCACCCATAGTGGCCAAGTGAGGCATAAGCTGTTGGAAGGGGGAAATAAATTCCTAATCCTATTAGCTAATAGATGTCTTATTCCCAGCTGATCATCGTATGTTCTTTTTACAGTATCTAGCTGATTTAATACAATTCTGGAGGTTTTTTTCCCATTCTTACATTTTCCACTTGCAATCCTCACTGGGATGTGTACAAATTGGCAAACCTCAGCATGCCAGAGGAGCATGTCGGGGCAGTGAGGGTGAAACAGAAGAGCAGTGTATTAGGTGTAATTATGGGTAAAGAATCTGAAAAAGAGCTACCACCTTTTGAAGTCAGAGCTTTGCCTGCAGAGGAAATCCTTGGGAAAGGATTCGAGTAAGCTCCATGGAATGAAGAGGTACAGTCCGTAAAAATGTAGACTCCATCAAAATGCACTATGAGTATTGTCAAAAGAGTTCACTGACTCTAAAATGGATCAGGTGATTATTTTGAAGTGTCAGGAGAATATAGGAGCTCTCAGATGTCTTGAGCATATCATATTCTGATACATAAAAGCATCCAGTTCCACCTGGAGAATGGAGTGTTCATAATTTAACACAATCTGCAGACAGAACTTCAGAGAAGAGGTGAAAGAAGATTCTGGTGACAAAACTGAGTTGCACTTGGTAGCCTGAGACAATTTGCTCTTGTGAGGCTGGTGTCCTATAGCAGCAATTGTCATTATGAACCCCATAATTTATGTGAGACACAGTTTGGATAATTTAGAATTTTTTTATGGAGAAAGCAGGTTTGAGAACGGAATGAGTTCACATGGTCAGTATCATGGACAATACACACTCTTTATCATAAACAGAACTTTAATATACTTTATAATTTGCTTTCCTTAACTAAACAATAATAGATTTCAAAGTTAAAAATGAAATTATACATGCACTTTCCTGAAATTCCTACACACTGTCCATGTTTATTAAGAATATATGGAAAAATTTTTCCTATACTCCTCCTGTAAAAAAATGTGGTAATTTGAATTTCTTCATCTGCCATTACTTGGTTGTCAGGTGTAATTTTTTTGCCTTATTTGCCTTCAAAGCCAACCTGAATCACTCTGAAAAGGACACTCAAGCACTTAGCTGTACCATTAATTTTCATGGAAAAAGGCACTTTGAGGGGAAAAAAAAGGTGCAGCTTCAAGGTAACAGCAAGACATCAATTTTCTGTGTTTGAAATTAACATAATGTTTTACATAATGATCCTCTCTGCTGATCATTAAAATAACATAGTTACCTCGGCAACTGGAACAGTCTGCAAATGTTATCTGTGATACATAACACATTCTAAAAATACATACAACAAATAAAGTCTGAAACATTATCATTTGGGGGGATTTTTTTTTTTAAATAACATTACCTTCTGGTCTAAGCAGATTTTTGTGAGAAAATTTCAGTTCAATACAACTTTATTTTTATACAAAACTGACTTTACTTGCTTAAAACTTGAAGACCTGATGTTGTTTCATTTCCTGACAATGGAAAAACAGTAGTTGCTTTTCAATTACAATTTTAACTTTTCTGTAAGTGTTTCAATGGCAAATGTTCAGGAAATAAAATTTATTTCTAAAGCAAGGGTCAAATGCTTAAAAACCTTCTGTAAAACATAGCATACCAAATAATTGACTGATGAATTCAGGGGATTTAGGGAGTTCACTGCTTTAGATCTGAACATCTCCACTGTCATTTCTGGTACCCTTGTGAGTCTGTCCTGAACAACTCAGATCTAATGGGACTGAAATGAACCAACACTGACAACCTTCACCTTTTTTCTTTTTCAAGCGAAACTCAATCAACTGTGTTCACTGATGGTTTTGGGTGTCTTAAAGTGAACTTTTGTGTATCATTGATTTACTGAAAAATTTTGCCAGGACTAGCTACCAGCACATCTCCCAGTAGAATGGAAAATTTCTCCAAGGTAAGTAAATTGGTTCATCTCCTTTAAGTTCTCTTTCATTCTTCCTGAGTATTGAAGCTGCTACATTCTTGAAACACCTTCTTCCCTCTGCCTTTGCCACTCACTTCTTGCCTTTCTCTCTCCTGGGAGTGTACTAAGGAATACTTCAACTTTTGTAGGATTTGCTATAATTTTCCAGAGAAATTGTGTTAAAACAATCCCTTAGAATTCAGATTATTTTTAAATACTAAATTTGAAGTAATGTAAATATAATTTGCTGTTGAATTTTCTTGGGTAATTTATCTAATATCTACAAATTCTTTCAGTTCATACCATATTGGATACCAAACACACTGATCTTTTCTGTCAATTTTAATGTTACTTCTTTATGTGGAACCCCAGTAAGATTTACAAAGTGTATCAAAGCACTTTTTTCAGTATATTTCGAGAGCTATTGATCTAGATGTAATTTGAATTGAGAAGTTTCTGAGGACTGCTAGGAAATTGATAATTCTTAATGTATTTGAGCATTTTGCCATAATCCATGGGGTTTTTTTAAGCACTTCTCCTTTGGATGTTGAAAATCTGGTGACAAGATCGCTCTGAGAGAGCTTCTGGACACATATAAGTGGTCCTTTTATAGAGTATTGTTCCAATAGAGATGACAGGATCTTTGCTTTGGAGGCAGGAGTCAGCCCTTTGTTTACAGATCTTTTTGCAAGTGCACAGCAAATAATCTCCTAGTAGGTTTTGTTTTCACTGGAATGTAAGGAACATAAATGGCTGCAACTGTCTTTATTTTAGGACAACGACAGCAAAGATGTAACATAATTTGCAGCTTCCTTACAGGCTCCAGTTTCAACCATTCATCCTTCCATCCAAGTGCAACTGTTTTCTAGGGGTTGGCCGCCTGAAAAGACTGGGGCCAAGGCCTTTCCTCAGGTTTTCATTGTGAAATTTGGTGTCATAGTGTTGCTTCCCAAATCCCCAGTCCAAGCCCATGCCATGCAACATATCAGGGCAACACCTAGGCATATATCTTTCTCTTCTTTCACCCTTGTTGGCAGAGGAAACCTGAGTGTACGAACTGAGAGAGGACTGCAAGGTATTCCTTTTGTCCCCTGAATTGGAGAATGGATGGGTAGGACCTAAGTCCATCAGAGAGCATGCTTGCCCTACAAAACAGGCATAATCATCCTGGTGCATCTGAAGAGCGACTGTGAAGGGATCCATATCAATCTCCTTGAGCAGAGGAGAGGTTGGGACACAGCCTCACACTAAAAGTTTTAAAGCCAATAATAAAGGTATTAATTACACCACCAAATTTTGTAACCATTCCTAAGACCTTTATCCTCTCTGACATCTAATGAGAGAGTGCATGCTGTCTGGGGCCATGATTAGCTCACAAGAAAAGAGAGATTAAAGTATTAGACATTACTGAGCAGATGGATCATTACACAGGATCTTAAGCCAAGAAATAAATATTCCAAGTACGTCACATTTGGAAGATAAAAAATATTAAATAAGTCTTTAAATACCTGTGGAGATTAACAATGATCTAACTTTATGGTGTGTCAACACACATACCAGATGATGAAATAAAGAATGTGTAAGGCTTTCACATATTTTCTCAGTTTAACAAAGCTCACTTGGGCAAAGGACTGGGCCACAGGAATCCTGTGCATGAATATCCAATGTAGGAAACTGCAGGTGACTCATCTACATTGCTGGTAATCCAGTATTATTCATACTGTGTTTTCTTGTATTTATTGATGCCCCAGTTGTTGGTATTTTTAGGAATACAGAAATAATGAGTACTGTAGGATTTTATTTTGCTTGCTTTTTAAAGTTTGAATACAAAAGAGATGGAAATGTTGATCAAGCAATTTACAGAGCTGGAAAAAGGACAGGCTTAGTTTGCAATAACCAGCTCTTTGCTTCACTCGGAAATTACAGGTATTTAACCTATATTGTTGCAAAAATGCCAGCTAAAACCCATAATGTTTCCTGTACTCCTTAGTTTGATATTTGGCTGTTTTATGTGATTGAGTTAGTTTGTTGGTCCCAGAGCAAGGTTTGTTTGTTTGGGTTTTTTTGGCATTAGCCACTTTCCAAGGCATTAGCCCAGGGATACATGGTCAGTCTCAACCCCCCCCTTCTCCTCCATTTCACTCACATTCTTTGTTACAAGAAAGACACTTCTCCGTTTGGAACAAGGATGAATGCAGAGCCCTTTAGAGAGAGGGCTGAACCAAGAAGAACTATAATCTGTCTCAGTAGGTGGTTGGACATGATGAAAAGGAGTTTTCTTGCCTCTGAAAAGAAATCTTAAAATGACTCTAAGTATGGTATTATTAAGGTATGCTATTTGTGTACCATTCCATTGATTTCTGTTTGCAACTTCTACTCTTCTTCCCTGAAAACTCTGCCTGGAAGTGGATGAAGTGTCCATCTGCTTGTAAGGTTTTCTAGATTGATTACACCCCCACTGATGCCTGGGTATGCGCAAACTTGTGACTGCTAGGCTGTATCACAAGGGGTTAAATAACACTAAAATCACAGCAACTAAATTAGACAATATTCATGTGACTGGCTGGCTGAGTCAGGGAGCAAAGAATTCCGAAAATCCTGGGGCAGGAGCCACAAGCACAACATCACAGATTATGCTTGTAACTATGGATGTGGAGACCACCTGTTTTAGAATCACGTGTACATCAGCAGAGAAACAGATTGCTGCTTACAAGTGGCATATGAGTCTCATGTCATCAGACTCCAGTGCCACAAGTTCAGTCTGCAGATTTTTTTCTTCTTTCACTGATCTTGTCTGATTCTGTCTTCTCATTTCTTGCTTTCATGTGCCTTTTTTCCAAACACATGTCCCCGTTGTTGTTTTCTCTGTTTTCCTTCTGCTTTCTGTAGCGCTCTTTTCTTGCTGTCTTCATCGGGTCTGCTGGGAAGCATATACAATGTCCTTTGTCTCCTCCAGCAGCTCTTCTTTCCCACCTTGACTGTCTTGACTGTTATCAGTTAGTCACATGCAAGTTGCTCAAGTGGGGCACTTCATTTTTGTTCCAGAAACAGCCAGGTTTGTCATATTCAAAAGTACTCTTTTGGTACCTCAGATAGGAATCACACAGTATTAGATATTATATCTGAAGGCTTCTAACCAAGTAATGGCCACACAGATATAGCTCGTGTTGCTTATATGATTAATATTTATTGCACAATGTGAAATTCACCTACACTTTAACATTAGGTATAATATTTACCATTGGACGCAACATAGAAGTGATGGAAAAAATGAAATAAATAATGTTGAAATTGTCTCACAATTCCATATCTGAAAGTAATGCAAAAAGTGAATGACCCTTTAGTAGCTGGACTAATGCTTTTAATACTTGACAGAGGTCTTGCTGTAATTGGTTTTGTACTACTGGCTTAGTTGTATGTGCTTTGAAGAAATACTGGGACTAAAGCACTCTTCATACTAGTCTGAAGGTATTTCTTGCTGGTGATTCAAGATTTTAAATAGAAAATAAAAGTTAAAAATGTTAAGACTGGGCAGCAGAGCAACTAAAAGCTACAGCTGGGCTGACACACGTAGAGGAAAATCCTGTCAGGTTAAAAATAGAAACATGTTCCACACGTGGATTAACTTTATATCTAATCCACTCATGTTCTGCCACATGGCACACTACCTACATACACAAACTCTGTGAGGAAGAGAACAGAGGTACAAATTTACGTTAGACCTTACTTCCTTCCCATCCATTTCTACAGTTCTGAAATGAAACAAACCTAGAAGAAGTGCCCAAACATTTTCCAAACTGTAGTATCAGTTATCTGCACCGTAATGTTTCTGAAGATTTGCAAGTCAGTTAATTCACTTTCCAGAATTATCCCTTCTGACTTCTATATGCAGCGTATTATTCTGAAAAACTTCTAAAAGTCTACCTTTATTCAGTGCTATGGATTTACATATTTGGTTTGTCTCTAAAATGACTTACATGTCTATCATTCATGAGAAACAAACTCCTTCTTTTGGGAGTCTTCTGAGAGGTGCTTCTCACTGTACATGTACTTTCAGTACTGACGCTTAATTGAAAATTTTAAAACTTGCAATAAATTTTAAGATGTTTGATTACATCAACAGGGGACTGGTTCTTCAGAGGCATTATCTGTTAAGTAAGATTAAGGCAAATGCAACATTTAGCAGTCCTGTGCAAACAGCAAACTAGTCTTCCTCTCCCAATCAAACTGCAGTTGAAATCCAATCACTGGATTTCATATTTAAGAATAAGTTGCCTTCTCACAATTTTCCTGTTACAACTTTATTATGATTAAAGACATAAAAAGTAAATTGAAGCCACTACTATGGTTGATTTGTTGTTTTTAATTACCACTACCCATAAACCGCCACTTTGGCCACTGGTAGCTGGGGAAGAAAGAACAATGTGTAGAAAGTGTCTGTCAGTAGCATTTTCCTTTCCTCCTTTCAGCGCAGCCAGACCATGAATGGGTCGTTAGCGAAAGCTGGAATAGCCTGAAGCTTTTGTAGAAAACATTTGGCTTTAGCATCCCTGGAAGCAAGAGGGTCAGCCCAGCATTAGGGATTGTACATCTGCCTGCCGTTGTCTTGGGCAGCTTCTAAGTGAGAGCTTTAACTTTGAGATGGAATGAGCTGCAGAGGTATGTGCTGTTCAACGATTCTGCTTTGACAGGAGTTTGTCAGTAAAGACTGCTTTAAACCTACACTGATTTGTGCCAGATAAGGTGACTTTAAAGTTTTGCAGTGCTTGTGAGAGGTCAGACAGCAGCCTAAATTAGAGTGAGCATTTCATGAAATACAACAGATAACAGGCACCCTGAAAGCATTACATTCAAATAAACGTTTTCCTTCTCCTTGTAGAATTTTGCAGGATTGTTGCATCATTGCTCTAATCTGCCTTATGGCTTCTTGGTTTTTAAAAAAGAGACAGTGTATCTAATTACTTGATTAATGAAATACATACATACAAAAGCTGAAAGTGATGGCATTGCCAAAAAACGTAAGATACAAGAGGCCTGGTAAGCTAAGTATTAACCTTACAATTAGATAGTTGCTAGCTTCAACACATTTTAATTACATTGATTAATGAAACAATAGAATTCATGTACATATAAAGGCAAGTTCTAATACTCCTTTTCAAAAATCATCTAGAATAGGGTAAATGAAGTTGTCTTTGAACAAGCAGTATGCCAAAATCTGTCCTCCACAAATCATTGAAATTACTCCAGATCCTGAAAGAAAAGATATGGCTGTTTTGTATTAATTTTTATAGTGGAATACAAACTTTATGATAAAACTTTAAACCAGCATTCTTTTTATCTTCAATTTTTTTTTAAAAAATGGCCTTCCTACTTAAACATTTTGCCCAAGGCTTTAACTATTCACAAAGATATCAGTCCCAGCAGCTGCTAATGCAAAAGCAGTTGTAGGACGAGGAATTTATTTGTCTCTCCCCATCATTTAGGAATTTATTGCAGCTGTTGATCCCTGTTATCCATCATATAAGAAAGAAGAACAGAAGCCAGTGCTTTTTCCTTAACTCCTTTTTTTTCAAGATAATCTACTTTTCATGTAAAAATCTATGCTTCTAATTTTACAGAAAATTAAACATTCAGAAATGTAGGTTTGCCACTCACTTTGAGGAAACTGAAATTTATCTCATCTATCATAAGTACCTGTACAGTACATAATGTTTATAAAACTTGCCTCTGAAGGTACCTGGTTTTTTCCATTGATTATAAAGGGTGTAAAGAAAGACCAGTTTGGACAACTGTCTTTTTGATGCCTGAATTGAGATAGTTTGATTAGTCAGGACTTAATCATGACTTATTTTAAGTCATGTCTGCTGTTTGTTTGCAAGACTAATGTAAGCTGAGCACATTCTGGCCTTAAAAGAGAGGATTTTTTTAAGGTGAGGCAAATCCTAGTCCACCATTATTTACCTGTGTCCTTAAAAGAAGTATGAATGAAAAACCTATATTTTTTCTTTAAATGTTGACAGTTCTCAAATTAATGAGGCAACAGTTATTTAATAGAAACAATTCATACTATAGGTACTGATTTTCTACATTTTAGCAACTTAAACTTTAAAGATTGTAATTATACCTAATGCCAGCCACCAGTGTAACATCAGGGGGAATTCAGACATAACTGCAAGAAGAAGAAAAGTAGAAATGTAAATTTTGAAACAATAAGAACGGGGACATGTAAGCAGTGCACTATGTTATCAAAGGTCTGCTTAGTTATGTTTCATAGATTGTATATTTTACATATATTGAAATGGCAAATGCTTTAGGTCCTGACCGGCACCTGCCCTGGCCACACCCAGCTGACCCACGTCCCCGCTGTGTGATAACTGCAGGGCCATTCTGCAACACCACATTGCCTCCCCCAAAGAAAGCTGACAGAGGTAGTAAAGGGGGCTGGGAGGCACACTGCATGTGCTGACAGCTCAAGGTCAGCCAGCAGAGGTTTGGTTGGCCATCTGAAAGAAGCAATGATAAATCTGGGGTTGTTTGGACATCCAGATGCATCACTCAATATAGTGACAGAAGCAAACTCCCTGTATAAATTATGTATGAACAGGGGTTTTTTTGTAGTTTTTTTTAATTCCTTGATTTAAATACAAAAATTATTAATGAGGAATAAGAGTATTTTAAATTCCAGAAAATCAAATTCGGTAAATGAGAAATTATGCCTAATTTTTAAAGATAAAATCTCTTCTGGTCTTTGGTTTAATTTGTCAGGGAACTGGGGAATCTCCCATCTGTATAAAGTGCTAAAAGACAAATGGACAAAGCAATGGAAAATGGAAGATTAATTACTATACAGTAGGGAGGGAGTCCTAATTTGTCAAAACTATTTTTGTTTTTCTAAATCCTAGAATAAACATATTAAGCTCAATGTTTTAAGAGGAAAGAATCCTCAGATGGGATCTGTCAGGGATGGAGTTAAAATATATTTCCTAATTAGCCATAGAAACATTCTGCTAAACAGCATGAGAAGAGGGAGCAGATTGATAGGTGCTGGCAAAAAGAGATGATGAGTCTCATTTACAGCAGCTAATTCTTTTCCTTTTCTTTCCTTTAAGGGGAAGAGTTTTGTGGGGGACAAAGGGGTTTCATGGTAGAATGCTTCATTTTCCTCATTGAGATTTAGTTCAAATGGTCTAACTTAAAACCTTTGCAATGACTTTACTGAAGCAAAACTCCTTTTTACTCTGAACTTGAGCTAAAGTGTTAATTACTAGTTCTTAAAGTGTCCAGACATGAATAACTGTTAATGTCTTGATTTGAAAAAAACACACCTCCCAGATGCAGAAATTGTATCTAGGCTGGATCTGTTTGTAATGAAGTGTTAGAATATGAACTAAACCTCTGATTTTTTAATTAGAATATAATGGTTTAAAATTCTGCAACAAATCCAGAATTAAGTTTTAAATGGGAGGATTTAAATAGAGGCATAAGTCAAATGGATGGAAAATAGACATATATATTTATTTAGCTTTACGGAAAATAAAGTTAGTCCAGTAACACATTAGATGAATCATAGTGGGTTTGTCCTTCAACTTGTGATACTATGCAAATATTTAGCAGTAAATCTACTTACCAACTGAAGTTATGATGATATGAATAATAGTAACTGTTACAGCATAATCCCAAACCCATTCTTCCACAACCAGAGCAAACAGCAGACCACAAACGAAGAAAGTTATTTCCAAGGATATCACAAGAACTGTAAATGAAAATAGGATATTTTCACCGAATATGATTTTGAAAGACCTCTTCTCATATTCAAAATGATAGCAGTAAGAAGTTAAAATAGCTGAGATAGTTATGCAGATTTTCTTACAAGATCACTGAGTTCAGTTTTTGGCCCCTCACTACAAGACAGACATTGAGGTGCTGGAGTATGTCCAGAGTAGGGCAACAGAGCTGTGGAAGGGTCTGGAACACAAGTCCTCTGAGGAGCAGCTGGGGGTGTCTAGCCTGGAGAAGATGAGGCTCAAGGGGACCTTATTTCTCTCTACAGCTACCTGGAAGGAGGCTGTAGGCAGGTGGGGGTCAGCTTCTTCTCCCGAGTAACAAGTGATAGGAGGAGAGGAAATGGCCGTAAGTTGTACCAGGGGAGGTTTAGACAGGGTATTAGGAAATTTTTTTTCACAGAAAGGGTTATGATACTTTGGAACAGCCCATGGGAGTGGTGGAGTCTCCATCCCTGGAAGCGTCTAAAAAAGAGTGTGGATATGATACTTGAGGACATGGTTTAATGGTGAACGTGAACATGGTGGTGGTGCCAGGCTGATGGTTGGACTTGATCTTAAAAGTCTTTTCCAACCTAGATGGTTCTGTGATTCTATGATTCTATGAAATGTTATGCTTACGTTTTCGTTACGAAGATAATTTATAAGTTTGCCACAGACATCTGCATGGGTTGTATCCTGATTTGCCTGTAGACTTTAAAATGTTATATATTTTACATAAAAACATGTAATAACAGGATTGTGACCAGTGATAGGACTATGACCGATTCATATTGCCTAGAGGAGAAATTTAATGAAAATTTTCCTTAGGGACGATCCACAATCTTTGCATATGGTACCAAATAGAATTGTTTGATACTGACATAAGTAATTTTTTTCTCAAACAAAACAAGATTGTGTGGTTAAGGGATTATGTTTGGTAAGAAACTTCATAGCTTCCTCCCTCCATTGTATCATATATTTATATGGTATACGTACCAAAATATCTACATCTAGCTCTCTCTCTATATATATAGCTCGATCTCAGAATAATTTAAAGACAAGACATAGAAGGGGAGATAGAGCAGAGAGCCTACAAGGTGAGCAGAGGCAAAGCATCCCTACAAGCAGGAGCCTGGCTTTTCTTGGTGCTGATAGCTCTGTGGCTACATGGGATAGCAGGGGCTTGAATGGAAAATATGTGATGTCTCTTCTAGCTTCAGTCCTGAGTTCACATACAACAGGCCATAAACCTGAGTTTTTAATTCAGTTAATTGTCCATCTGAATGCAATTTGTTCTTCTTTTTAAGTACATGGGCGTATAAAAGTAACATTTTTACTGGAATTATTTATTTTTCTTACTGTTGCAATAACATAATCTCTATGATTGCTGTAGCTGACAGTAGAGAGACCATATTTCTTTTTTTTTCACTCAATTTATACAGTGAAATTTACTTTGGCAGCATTTTGTGCCCTTCAATTTTATTCTTTTATTTAGAGGGTGTATTACTCCCTATGGTGTGATGGATCTTTCAATGACTATTTTAAACAGTTGTAAGAAAAATAAGAAAAATATAACTAGAAAAACCTCATGTGGTTAGAAAAGTGGGAAATAACACTTAAAAAATTTACTGTTTCACAATGCATTATATTATTTTTTGTTTATTATATTTCATGAAGATAGAATCCCTTTAAATTATGCCACTAATTTTGTAATTTAGAAAGTGTGTTTAATGTGGCCAAATGCTCTGGAAACTTTTTTACAAAATTGGGCCAGAAAAGATACCTTACCTCTGAGCTGATTTCCATCTTTATTTTGAGGTTATCTTAAGACAGAGTTCTGGTTTTAACAGGAATGAGTGAAACTCTTGAGTAAACTAATTCTCATTTGCAACATCATTCAGACATCTACATTGTGACTTTATGCCCTTAGATTTTACACAGTTGGTCTTATGTGTTTCCATGTTGTTTTCATGGATGGACAGAAAGGAGGATGGAACACTATGACATAGTATGGCATAGGTGCTGTGTTTGGCATATAAACATGTTGCATCAAACTAACTGATAAAATTTTCTGGGGAAAAAATCATATTGACATACAGTAATGACATTTGGACCCTGAAAAGTAATTCTAATGGAATATGCTTTAATTTTTTTTTCCACTGCCATAACATAAATGTTCTTTCTTCATCTGAAATCAGTATTGACACTGCACAAACATCCATGCATTTTTATTACTCTTTTAACGTACAAAGTAACCAATTTACTTTTGAGCTTTGTGTATTTTACTGACAGATTATGAGGTTTGCCTTTGTAAAATAGATTACAAATCTGGTCAAATTTTATGCATGCGTGTAACTTTTTAGGAATGACAGTTTAGAAAAAAAGAATATATGTTGAGAGCTCCAGACAAATTGCAGAAATTTGTATTAGGATATATAAAGATACATTTAGGGATTGAGCTACAATCAAATCTTGATATTTTAATGCCCACTGTGTTCAAGCATTGCCAAAGCAGAATTGCCATTAGTTGAATGTGACCTTTTTCTCAGATCTGGATCCAGTGATTTATAAGGAATTTGCTGCAGTATGAAAATTAAATTAAACAACTTTGTGGAGGAACTTGATGTAGAATAGGTAATTGTTCTGCAATGAAAATGGAACATCGTGGCAAAGCAGAACATTTTCTTCTGATGATGCAAGATCAGAAGAAGTACTCAACAAAAAACCTAAAAATCACTTGAATGTTAAGTAGCAATACAGAAATGAGAAGTGCTGGCAAGATGCATAAACATTTAATTGCAGTGTAGTTAAAATACAGAAATCATTGGTATTACAAAAATGGCTTTAAAATACTGTCCGTTGGAACACAAGTTTACATCCACATACAGTATATTTTATTGACTGAGGGGGAAAAAAAAGAGAAACAAACTCCAGTTACCTAAATAATATGGGTTAATCCATGAGGGATTTGTCTTAAAATCAAAAGGTGCCAAACCATCCAACATTTTAATCCTGTGGAAACAAAATGAATAAATTTAGCCAGAGAATTTTAGTGATGTCTTAGTGATTATGTGACATATTACAGGTGTTTTTAAATAGAATTTCCAATTCAATGCTCTGGGTTTTTGCAAGCTCTCTAAGCCCCATTCTGAGTTGTGGTTTTGCCCTTGCTCACTTTTATTTAAGATGTTTGGTGCTATGCATGCTAATCAAAAACTTCGTAAGGGGATATAATTTGTCTTTTTCGTTGAATATAAAATCTTTATTTTCCTTTTTTTCATGTCATCTTTTCTCTTATGTTCATTAATTTACATGGTGCAACTGCAAGGAAGAATATTAGAACCAACATTTTATATTAGTTTTGAGTCTCCATTTGCCAATTTGTGCATTTGAAAGAAGGTTCATGTACAACAATTTAACTGAATTTCAAAAATGTGTTCCCAGAATAACAGGATGCCTTCAGTCTGGATGCTTCCTCTAAGCAGGCATATCTTTACCCGTGATATCCAGTTGCAATATGCCAGCATTATTAGACTAAAGACAGGGAAATCTTACCTGAATACTGCAAAGCACACAGATAGGACCACATAGTACACAGTGTAGAAAACTACTATGCATATCAACAGGTTCACCAGAACAACCTGAAAAAGGCCATAAGACAGTAAAACCTAAAGCCATGTTAACATCAGGCATTGTCAGAAAACAATTCTAGATTTCTATCAATCATAATGTGAAAAAAGTTTGTAAAATAAAATATTTAGGCAGAATTTTTGCTGTTGCTGATTACATAAACCTGCTAAAAGCTCTCTGGTACAGTTCAGCTCCTAATGTGTGGCTATCATGTATGGCTTTATTTTTATCACATATTGTTTTATACCTACTATATATATAATTTACAAGTGTTCCTAAAAGGAGAAGGACATTTCTTGATAGTTATTAAGAAATTAAGAAGGTGCAAAGAGACTCAAAAGGGAGCTGATAGCTAGAAATGTTTGGGGTTTTTCTTCATTAGGACTACCGCCCTAAAGAGGTCAATCTCTTTAGCTCCAAGGGATGATTTGATTATGATAGATAAGTACCTTCACAGGAAGAAAATACCAGGTACTTAAGGGCTCTTTAATCTATCAGAAAAGACACAAGAAGTAAACAGCTACAAGTTCTAGCTAGACAAATTCGAAAGCTGCAGGAAGGACATCTTGAACTGTAAATGTAATTACCCAGTAGAACAAACTCCATTTGGCAATAAGAGATCCTACTAAGCAGTAGCAGGTAACTCTGAGGATGAAACCTCAACTCTAACATTCATTTCTGGCCTTAGTTCTTTGAGTGGTTGTGTGGTAGCTAATGTATTTGCAGAAGCATCCAACATTGACAGAAGTGGAAACACTGCGAATTTAGTAAACCACTTATTTTTACATTGCTAAATGTTGTAAAGTGATCAATATTGAATAGTGCATCTATCTCCCACAAGAAAATAGAGTAAAGAGCTTTAGTTTTCTAATGCAACAGGAGAAAAACCCATCATGCCTGTACAAAACTGATATTTTTCAATAAGAAAAAGTCTAGGACAGTCTTACTTTTTTCTTTTTCCCTTACATCAAAACAAAGCTAAGCAAAAACTGAGAACTATTAATCTCTTCAGCCACATTGGTTTGTGGGCTAAATACAGCTCCTTTGTACTGTCTGTATTCTTATTTGAGATGAAAATTGGCCAAAAAACCCATTTGATCCCTTCCTTTCCACAGTGTGCATAATCACTGTGGTAATGGTGATTAACTGCAATGTCACGTGGAAGTTTGGCAGCCGTGCTACCTCTTACTCCCCTGAACATAACTTCAAGCATTGGAAGTTTAATGTTTGGCACATTTTTGGTGTGAATCTTTCTCGTTTCATTGCTCTGAGCAGTTGCACTTTTCCTGTAATTGTCCTTTATCCATTGGCCCTCCTCTTGCAACTGCCTCTGTGAAGCCTTTTCTGCCCTAGACGGAGATTGGTACAGTAATAAAAGTGGTGAGCCAGGACTGAAGGGAAAATCACAGAGCTGAAGGATGGCTGTGAGATGATGACCTATTGACCTGTAATTACAGTAGGAAAATTCCTAGCCTTGAAGTCAGCGACAAACTTTCACTGGCGTCAAAGGAACGATATTTTTCCCTTTGTACCCAGAATATTCTTAGTCCCTGTCTTAGGGATGTAGTGAGGTATTAGGTATAGTATGCTTTGCTCACTTGAGTAGCCTAAGGAAATGCATGCTACATGAAAATAAAAACACTGAAAAGTTTCCAGTTGTATCACATTCTACCCTGTTTTTTTATTTGACCTTGCCACAGAAATTTTAACATGTTTATTTCATAGACAAAGAAATTTTTTAATCTGAGAATAATTTTTATTTTCAATCTATTTTTCCCTTTCTAGATCTTCTGATATTTCAAAGCAAAAAAACCCACAAGTTAAAAACTGCAGGATTATTCATTATATGCCAAAACAACTTAAAAGAAGAATCTTAGGAAATCACTGGTGACATCAAATGTAAAATTTTATTAGACATTTCCAAGAATTATATCTCATAAGTGGAACAACATCACATATTTTGAAATCCTTTTTATAAGATGTACTTTGCAGTACTCGCTACCAGCACTATAGGATAAAGTATCCTTTTAATTTGGGGGTTTTTAAGAAAGAGAACATTGAAGAACAGTCTGTAAGAATGAAAGCAGCAGCTCATTTCAGCCCCGCAGCAGTTGTCTAATTCTCTAATACTATCTGGTGACATACACAACACTAAATAAACTCAATTCCTTTTACCTTGGTTTCAGCAGTTTTGACCTTGAGAGCCATGGACACATGATGAGTGAAAGAAAGTGCTGTTGCTATATTCCATATGCCAACATTAGCAGGAAGAAGCAGCTGGTTTTCACCCCAAAAAACATTCTTATGAGTAAGTATAGGACAGGGTGAGGTGAGTTGATTGGATTAAACTGACTTGAGACAGAAGACATCTGTGAGCTAAATGTAAGCCGCTGAAGAGCAAAGAGAAAATCCTGCTTGCTCATGCAACGTTAGTACTTTTGTAGCTACAGTCAGCCAAAGCACATCTATAATATAACTTGGCTACTTAGACATGACATTATTATTCTTTTCTACCTTCTAATTGCTGTTTTTTCCAGGATTCATGTGATCACGGTTCCTTGGGGTTATTGTAACTTCCTACTTTTAATTATCTTTCACATTTTCTAGCATTAATTCTATTGACTAGAGATGTGGAGTGGTACATTCTTCATAATGTTCTTTGCTAACATTTTTCTTCCGACTATCACTTTATTACATCAAGTATAATTTACATTAAATTAGGTATAATTAAGTTAAGAAATTCCAGACTTATGTTATGACTCTTCTTTTCCTGAACTGTATTTTTTTCCTTCGGTAGAATGAAATTTTGTGGGTTTTAGAGCACATCCAACTTCTACTGAGCAATTCCTTAATGGATTCAATTTTGACTTTTTACAGGCACATTATGATTCAGTATGCTGTGTTATTTGGAAAAAGAAGATGCTTCTGAAACTGAACCAAGAATGAACTTTTTTTTTTCTGCTGACACTAACATAATATGTGCAAATTTCATTAGGGTTTTTTATGCCTTTTTAGTCATACAAAATGAATGTTATCCACTCTAAAATGCAGTCTGCACTCGGCAAACAAGAGCTTTCACTCATAGATTTGATAGCTCCAGATTGTGAATACTGTCAGGGAAATTACTGGTAGTATTGTGTGAAATTCCTTCCTGTGCAAAAATGCTAGCTTGAAAATCTGTACATCAGTAAAGTCCTATTTTGAGGGATGAAGGGATGACAAAGGAATATACTAAAACAAAATAAAACCCCCCCAAACTGTGTTGCTTAAACAGTTGCAATAGTCACAAGCAGCAGATAAATGAAGAAATATTTGCTTTAATAATTAAAAAAAATATTTGAAAAGGAGCAAAAGGATTCATTCAAAGAGCACACTATCTACCCCAAAGAATCAGCTGAAAACAGCCATGACCTAAAATTAATCTGCAGAAACTTTTTCAGTAGCTATAACTAGCAAGATAATTGAAAAAATAGTGGATTGCATTAATCTAAGAAAACTATTAAACATAACAAGTGTTTACATTCACTGACTTCTTCACAAAGTGTTGATTTAACCAAAGACTGATGATAGAAACAAAGTCAACAAGTTTGACTGAAATGTAATGGAAGCTGTAGGCATGGATTTGTTGGGGAGATTAAGAGGTTCTTCCCATTCCTATTGCACAGTTGAAAACTTTAAATACTCTGAGAGAACAGATAATATTGCTGTCACACCCTTGCTTCAAAACTAAACATCTGAATTGTGGTAACCCAGTGAGCAGGAGAAAATCAAACGTGGAAGTGGCAGAAAGTGTGTGTGACCCAAAATACTGACTAAATTACTCAGTAGTGAATGTTAACTATAAAGATGTTGCTGTTAGCTACATGTGAAGATAATGCAATAATGACTTTTTGTCTTTTTTATTTTCTTAAAATTTACTGGATCAGCTGTAGGAAAAATGACAACTCCTATTCAGCAGAGAGAAACGAAAGACAAATTTTAATAGAAGTTAAAATAAATTATCTAGTCTGGTTTCAACCAGCCCTACCTTTTAATATGCACTTTTTTTTTTTTTTTTAAGTCATTACACTACAGAATTTTTTTGGGACTGTGAGGAAAAATAGTACTCCATTACTTTTGAACCCCTGCAGTTTGTGCTAGTTTGCTTTATGGAAACACATGGGAAACAGTTACTTAGATAGGATATCAATACCTGACCCTCACATGTTTGACAACAGTTAGCAAAAACTGTTATTTCACATTTGGCTGTAGACATATACTTTCTTTGTAGTAATATGTAATGGACAATATCTAAGAGACATTCAAAAAAACATAACAGAAAATTGCAGAATGGATAGCCATTTTTGAAAGTAAAATTAAGGATACCTCTATAGGGCAGTAATTCTTTTTAAGAATATGATAATGGCACCTAATAGTAGCAAGGCAATACCTAGTTCCTGTCTGCTACCTGTGCCAAAACAAAAAGTCGAATGTAATAATGAAATGTGAGGAAAATTTTATAAAACTTACAGATAAATTTGCTGCCTAAGCTTATTATTTAGGGTTTGTTTTTCTGGGTTTTGGCTTTTTTTAGAATGTTACCATTTACACCCACAATTTTTGACGCTGTCAAATCGTATTGCAAAAATAATTAACAGCAATTTTAAGAACTGTATCACACAGCCATATTTCAGGAACAGCTCATGGAAAAGAATAGGTAATTTGTGTTGCTGTTAAGCTGATTGTTTGCACTACAGCTCCGTGCCTTAAAAAGTAGAGCTAGACCAGGAATCACATTCCTTAGGTAATTCCAAAACTGAAAAACGTTTTAAAAGTGGAGAAATTACTAAACGCCAAGTTTTAGATTAGTTTAGTTTAGATTTATTATCCTGAAATCTTTAAAAAAATACAGAGCTCAACCAAATGGATGCTGACTGGATTGTGTGGTGAGAAATTTTTTGTTTACTGGATGATGACATCAAAACATGTGTACTCTGTCTCCATCTGCTGATAGGGAAGAACTTACATTGTGTGTGAGGATAGAAGAGCTTGGAAAAATAAATGGTGGCCACTGTTTTCGTGGCTGGAAGTGACTGGCAGAATCTGTCAATGCAGTGAAGGCAACTAACATTTCTTGACTTGGAACGTGTCATGACTAAATGTAGCTTAATTGTGTCCTATGAAAGACAGCCCCTACAATTTGGCTTTGGTCACATATGCATTGTAGAGCCTCAATATGACAGCTTGACTCCCATATGCGAGGAGACAGAATCGTGTGAGGTCTAAACTCAACCACCATGAGGATTAAAGCAATTAGATTCTTTCCTTCTTTAACCTCTGTTGCAGATGGATACATTTTAAGGGGTGAGAAATCTGAGAATTAGGTGGAAGCAGGAATGTTCTTTGAATATATCAGTCTATTACTTGTTTTAAATTTTGTTGAATTGCTTTAAACAATGCGCCTATTCCTGATAATATTATGTAAAAGAACTTTTAATATAATTGATTAAATAAGAAGCGAATGTTAGGAACTTTCAGCTTCTGAAAAATTGTCTCATTGAATTTCTGTATTAAGGCTTACAAATTCTAAAAAGTTCATAGGACCAAAAGAATTCAACTCAAAAACTGATAAAATTCTTTCTGATTAGAAAACTGCAAATTACTTGGATTCTTTTTAGAAATAATTAACCCCAATGAGCTACTTGTATCTAAGGAGTTGGCTTAATTAATAGCAAAAACAGTAAACAACATCTTTTGTTTTGTTAACTGACACTGTTGACTTTGTGAACAAGTTCAATAAAAAGCTTGAAAGTATTGGCAAAGAAATCCATTTAGTAGGCTTTATTTATTCAAACTAGAAATTAATTTTATTGTTTGTGAATGGTGTGGGATTGATAGAACTGAAAATGAAGTCTTCTGTTTATCCAGAGAGAAGCTATAACACAATTGCAGCAGTGTAAACTTTCCACTCTGGCCCCACTGTATGTCTAAGAAGAAAGTTTAATTGTCTGTATTTAAAAAAAAAAAATCAATATTTGGCCTTTCTGCTGAGAAGCTAAATGTGCTGACAAGCCTACATTTTGAAGATATTCTGGCATTTCCACTAGTGTTAGTGGGAATTTTTGGTAAGTACAGTGAAGCACTGAAAAATCCCTTTAGGACAAATCCAAAAAAACTGAGGAGCTGTAAAATTGCTGCTATGGTTAGAGGAAAATACATCATGTGGGATCAAACACTTGGACATAGGAAAAGCTGCTGCACCTCCATGCTCCCAAGACCAAAGAGTAGCCAGGCTGTGTGTAACCGTGCACACACAAATTACATATACATGCATACACATCACACATATGCATATATGTTCATGTATACATGGATGCCACAGATACCTCTGTGCTCACAGATGGGCACACAGACCACGTACACACACACAGACACCACCAGAGGCCTCATTCTGCTCCCGTCGTTGTCTGCATAGGTTGGAGGCCCATTAGTGAGAAGATACACTTATACAAATGGAAAGGTGGCTGTGACCCAGCTCCAGGAGCTGGATCAGCACACAGTCTGCCCGGTAGTTGGCGTCTGGATCCCAGTTTGTCCAGTTGCTGAGAACAGGACATGGCTGTGGCTGCAGCCAGTTTCTGGCCCAGACTCTCACATTTAAACACACTTTTCCACACTTGTTCCTTCACCAGTCACCTAAATCCCTCCTTTCCCAGCCTTTGGTTCCACCCCTAAACATCTCATTATGAATACTGGGCAAGCCCAAAAAACACTCTTCCCCTGCATCCCACACTGTGTCCTACCCCTTTAGCCTGAAAGGTGATTCAGAGAGAAGCTCCAAGTGACTCACCTTGATGGGTTTCACACCTGGGCAAAGGGGCTGAGGCTCTCCTGACATAACCGTAGGAAGGTGTTTGCTCCTCACAGGCAGTAACTTGTGCTCCTGCCTGCCACTGTATGTCAGAGCTCCCTGGCCTTGCAGAAATGGATCAGTGGTTCTCCTTGATGGGCCTGGGATTAGCCCCCTACGGTACTGTTTGAGCTCCCCCTCTGACATTGTCTCTCAGCGCTTACTCTCTCAGGGGTGTGCAGACAGGCTGTTACCACATCATCTAACAGCTGCCAAGCCTGGTTTTCCACCATTTAAAAAAGCTGAAATCTATCTGACAGGATATTACAGGTGATTTTGGAATGGTTGAGCAGTTAATGGGATTATCTGTTGTATAATTGATTCAACTATGAATTGTATACATTACGTGAAATCTTAGCAAGGAGCCACCCACTATGTGTACACTGGTAACCCACAAGTGCTGTGGATGCTCCTGGGCCAAGAGGCATGGCATGAGTGGTGTGCCCTCACTCCATCGGACAGCCTGGCTGCCCACAAGCCATATGGGAAGCATGACCGAGGCCTGTGCCATCCACCCTGGCTGTGCTAGCCAGCATGGACAAGAACCTTTCCTGTTACTGTTTAATTCCATGTGCCATCCCATTTCTATGCCCAGGAATGTTCTCAGTCACTGTGTTAATTTACTGGAGTAAATGTGACTGTATAGCCTCTACAAGATGACCTGTCACATTTTTGTTCATTGTAGGAAGGTGTCACCAGCACAGCAATATGTGGCACTAATTAATGATCTCTTTTTGGTGCTCTTAGGAGAGATAGTGGGATTGATTGAGCGTGGAAACCAAACTCCTTTTTCATTTGCAGAAGTGTACCTTCTGATTGAAGGGCTGATTCCAGCATGGGCAAGGTAGCAGAAAGAAATTTGCACTGCCAATAGCTATCATAAACCTGTTAATATACAGCTGGGGGATTGCTGGGGAAGGACTATTGGGACACTTCCATGTTCACACATTTCCCTTTGCTCTCTGAAGTTGGAGTTTAAATAAACCTGCCTCAGTGCTTTCGCACTGGGTTCTTAGGATTATGCAGTAAATTATTCTGCATGCATTTTGTCCTGTTCATGGAGAATGCTTTTTCTGTTTATCAGTACCTGGGGAAAGTGGTTGTTTTAGAAAGAGCAAGTTTGTCAGCAAGAGATGTCTGTATAGAGGAGTCAGGATAAATGATGTATTTTCTTATTAGATTGAAAAGTGCCACAAATTCATGATTTTTGTTATTTGCCATCTTTAGTTGGAACTCATCCTTCTAATATGAGAAAATAAAGGAAATCTAAAACCGATCTGATGTGGAATAAACCACATCCAGGGTGAATTTCCATCTGCAGAATTTTCTCATTTATCTTGATTTTTCTGCAGTCATATTTACACTGCATTTGCCTAGAAAATAAAAACATGTGCTGTTGAAACAGTTGCGTTACTCACACGCTTGAGTTCAGCAGGTTTGAAAATGAGAGTAAAGATGTTGCTGGGGCATTGTCTCATTCTACAGAGAAATTTCTTCCATTTACAAGAAAAAAACCGATACTTTTCCCAACCTTTTACTCCAAAAGCAATTTGGAATCTTCAGGTCAAGCACCGAGGATACAACAGACAGCTTCTGCTCTTGGTTACACCTGTTGAACTTCATTATCTTCTGTTCTGCCCTAATTACATATAGACAAACTCATTCACTTGACCTCATTGACCCTGCCATTAGAACTTTAATTAACTCTTGTGACCATGATTCATGGCCCAGAACAGAATGCAAGTCATTTTATCACAGCTAGGTTGGTAAATGGGGCTAAAGTATATTTTCAATGAATTGAGCATTTGTCTGTGATCACTGAATAGGAGATTGAGTACAGATGCATTCAGTAACTCAATGAAACATCCATGTATATTTGTATTTTTGACTACTACAGTGTAAGCAGACATATCATTAAGCTCTGAAACATGATAAATGTTGTTATCTAAAGAATTTTTACTCAATTTTAGTGCTCCTCTGACATTAAATCCAGCTGATATTTGTCAGAAAACAAACAAACAAAACTGTATTTATGACATCTCCAAAATGCATGTCAACAGCTCTTTAGTACAACTCCAGTTAATAGAATTCATTATTAAATGGTTTTCTGCGTGATAATAGCTAATGACATCCTAATATGAATTTCAGCAGCCTAAAATCTTCCCTAAATCAAATTTTTCACTTCGCATTGCTCAAATTTGTAGCGTTCAGGGGATTCCCCTGCCAATTCAGGATACTCTAAAACTGGAGGACCTGTATTCATAGCTGACCTTTTGTCACTCTTTGGTTCCTGTCACTCACTCAGGCTAAGTACTGCTAGCTATTGACATGTCTTCTAGACTGACTGACATCAGTTAGCTCCGAAGTATTTAATCTCCATCATTATGGAATTGGTTCTCAGTAGAATTTAGACATGCAGGACTCATATCTTTTTACTATCTTAAAATCAGGTCTAGGAACATAATTAATTCAACTATGTGACACTGGTTTTAATGTTTTTTTGAAGTTTCTTATTAAATTTATGGAAATTTTTGTGCAGAAGGAAGGGCAGAAGTCTTTGCCACTTTGAGTTCGAAGCAATTATAAAAGGATAACAGCATTTTTCTATGTCAGGTACATTTCCTGTGTCACAACACACATGGTATTAATAGTCAAGGAATAGTATAGTAACAAAGATCATTTAGGTACTACAAGCAGATAAATGTCCAGTCACTTTTAAGGACAACTGAATTAACATTAAAAGTAGGGAAAATAAACCCACTCTCATAAATGCATAAGTACTACCAGGCCACCCACCACCAGAAAGTACATCTTTTTTGCATTTCCTGAGCAGACTCTGGTAGCTGCTTTGGGTTCGGAGGTATGGCATTTGATCTCTAGCTGTGACTAGTCTTTCTATTAGTAACTCATAACCTTAATACAAACAATCTGACTCGGCCATGTCATTGCTTTTCCCACATAAGCAGCTGCAGTTCCAGTCACTGGGACGACTCAGGTAGGGCCAGTTTGACTGTGTGAAAATTTTCAGTAACAGCATTTCTTTTAATCCCAGAGAGAGACTGACAGGAGCAGCAAATGGGTGAATTAGAAGGTGTCTAATCATCAGTATGTTGTTCCGTCTTCTTTCAAGTAAAATGCTACAGGTGATCTATATCCAGTCACACTGTGCAGGAAGTATTAGCACAATTGGAAATGTTTTTGTTAGACAGCTTGAGTCAGGACATTTTTCCTGTCTGTATGTACAATGCTGGGTATACATGCAGTTACCCTTTGAGGCTTCAAAATAGTTTTTACCTGATGATGTGTGTTTTCATTCACCTCACCTGATTTAACACATCCCGCTATTCAAAATAGTCACATACTGGTTAAAATTGCTCTCTGTGTTCAAAATAGTTGCCACTAGATGGCAAACTGATTGTGTGCAGCCTTCCACACAAAGGGAACGTCTCTGCTGTGTGCTAGGTGACCAGGTGAACGTATTGCATCAAATATATCCTGCCCCGATTCCGTTGAAACCAGTGGAATTACACCAGAGAAACAGATGACTCTTTAACCTTAGGTACTGAAAGCGCCTACAGTAAGTAAATATCATATTTGTTTCTGTTTGCTCGTTTAAATCAAGTCTGTTGTACTAAGCCTTTTAACTTCACATCACACAGGAAAAATGCCAGAGTTCAGGCCCATCATTCAGTTTTAGGTATCAGATACGTTCCAGGGGAGCCAAGAGATAGTGAGTGGCACATGCCAACAGAGACAAAAGAGACTTGAAAACCTAAATCCCTTTTCCTATGTGCCCGCTTATACAGGACCCCTGTGAATGCTCACATTTTACAGTGCCCAATCCTTCATGTGCCACAAATCTCTGATTTGGAGAGTTTTGCATCCATCAGTTCACACAGAGCCTCAGCTAGGGGCAGGACCTCTTATGATGTTATCCTTTCCTTTTCCCTCATAATTTTGCAATAGTGGATGGCTTTTCTAAGCAGCTGCTGCACATTTCCATACACAAGTGCTATTTGTGGTCACTTATAAAAACTCATTAACACATTAACATACTCAAGATCTTGTTTTTATCCATTTCACACCAGTGACACTTCAGTGTTGCTATCATAATGCAAGGAAATACTTAGTGATCTTACATTAGAAACAATTGGCATAGGCCTTGTGTCTGTTAGTATATTTCTCTATTGTTCATTGGTCTGACACCAACTGTCAGAGATCCCTTTTAAAAGCAGGAGTTAGACAAAAATTATCTTGCTCGCTTATATTACTTTCTTACATTTCAGATGTATATAAATAAATGTATATCTAAATATTATGTTCTTGCAGTGCCATTAACTGATGTTGGTATCCGTCCTTGATAAGTTTTTATTTGAAATCTGAGTTTTCACGCATGTTATTTTGTGGATTAGCTTGTTTGAGATTTAACAGTTCTTAAGGACAAAGGATCAGTGGCGCTACTGTCATTTTCTTATGGAAATAGCCTGGCAATTCTGACTTGGGATTTTTTTTAAACACTAGTTTAGCTTACTGGTGCTGTGACATCAAAAATATAATTTGGGTTCTGATTTAATTTCTGATTTAATTGGTGTGGCAAATTGACAGCTTTAAAAAATATGCAGAGGGTTTAGGACACATCAGAACCTCAAGCAAGATTCATTCTAAAAAGATTTGCTTTAATCCAGTTCCTGAGAAAAAGTGTAGTAGGTCCACCGGGCTGACTGAATAGGTGGGCAGTTCCCTCTGATTTGCTAAGTCTGTGTCCAGTGAAGTGATGTTCATTGCCACCCTTCACAGGCCTCAGGGATATTGTAGGCATCACCCTCAGTGTGCCTGTTAAATTTCAGCTGTGCAGTAAAGCAATCATTGCAGTGGGATCTCATGCATAGGGCCATTAGTTATTCACCAGAAAGAATCAGCACGGCGTTTTTCTGCCTCATGAAAAATTAGCAACGTGTAAGCAAGTTATCCCAAGCTTCTTGATAGTCCTCTGAGGTACCAGAGATCAACCCTACCTGGATATGGGACCTCTGGCAGAACAAATTCATGCTCTAAGTCCGTGTGGAGGATCTCTACTTTTCTTCTCCTGCTTAATGTGTCCTCCTTGTATATGCAGATTTTACCAGACTTGGAGGTGGAAATGAATAACCACCACATTAAATTTGGCAAGTGCTGCAGAGGACTGTTCCTTGCTCTGTTGCATAGAGTGTGGTTCATCTTCTGAGATCACACCACCTATTGGGCTGTCAGCTCTTGAAGCAGCCTTGGGCACAAGTGTTACCTTCTGTGTCCTGTTTTCTGACTGTGGCTAACAAATCTCTGACTCTTTTGGGCACTGAAACCTTATTCGTCTAACTTAACAGTTTAATTTCCAACATAATGCAGTAACAGGTCTGGCTTAAACCTAATTGTATCCTACAGGAGGTAAAACTACAGGGTCTAATGGCTCCTTCTGGCTGTAGCTGTGAAAACAAAAAGATCATACCTGCTGGAAATTGCAATGTCACCTCATTGCAATGCCAAAAACAATGTTTTCAGATTTTTTAGCCAAAATGCCAGACCATTGACCTGAATATACAGTAATGAATTTTTCCCTTGCAAATGAATTACTCTTGAAAATTTAGCCCCTTCGTAGGCTTTTCTTTCATGTAGAAGGTAAGGCAATCCAGTTCTTATATTAAATCATCTTTTTTATGGTTTGAAGGAGCTCTTTTAAATAAAAGTAAATGAATGTTTAAAAATCTATTTAGTGTCTCAGATTTTTGTTTAATTTCATGAACTTGTTTTCAGTACCAGACATTGTCTTGCTCAAAGGACAATTACTTAGAGAAAACTCCTGAAATATTTTAGATCTGTAATCCAAATGCAGTGGCATTCTCACAGGCTAGAAGGCTGAAGTAATTTTTCTGTAACAGATTGTTAACTTTCCCGATGAAAAAGGAAATTTTTTTGAGATTGTAAGCATACATCCTCATACACGTTTACAACTAAAAAAAAATTCCTTGTTTTTGAGTGACCTTTTTAGAAGGGAAAGAATTGTCTCTGTCATGCTAACAGTTGTGTTAAGAAACTGAGCAGGGTCTCAGGAGTTTGCTTATTTCTCGCTTAAACTTTCTCTGTGGAATTTAGGAGGCCTTAGCTTTCCTCTGCATCTGCCATCAGTATACAGTTATGTGGGAGAATAATATTTCATGTCATATAAAGTTCTTTGGATGTTTGGATAGAGAAGGTGATATGAGACCTGTTAATGCAAGGTGCCACATTGCACATACATTCACAATGGGGGGAAAAAAAAGAAAAAGGAAAAAAGAAATAGATAGGCTTGGCAAATGACAGGTTCTAGCTTAAGTTTCCACCATTTAATACTCTGAGTGAGTATTAAATTTGAATCCTTCTGTGCTATCTGCTGTTCTGATGCAGTAAGTAAATTTCTTTTTGGTTTTTTGGTTTTGTTTTGGGGTTTTTTGTGTTTGTTGTTTGGGGTTTTGTTTGTTTGTTTGTTTGTTTTTTCTAATTGCAGCATCATGAGCTGTAAACATCACTCCATGACTAGGGGTGCCCTGAGTTTGATTTCAGCTGAACTGGGCACACTTACGATTTCCCTCATGTAACTCTTTGCCTTCAGTCCTCTAGCCTGAGAATTTGCACTGCAAACTGTTGTGCTGTTAGGCACTCATCTGGGTGTGTAATACCTGAGTCACTAAAAGATATAAAAGGCACTTCTGAGTTTCATCCTCCCATGCTACTACAAAAAATATTCCTTTTCTAACCCACGTTTTTGGCTCTGTATCTTCCTACATTAGCTGTCATTTAAGGAACTCTACTTCGGTATGAAAGAATCACAGTCTGTGTTTCTTGAGTTTGAAAATAAAATGAATACAATGCTTCAAACTATTGTTCCATTGAAATTAATTTGTCTACATGATATTCTACTGTAATTCCAAACTGTACTTTTTCTGTCCAAAAGTAGAGGTTCTATTTTAGTTACAAAGCTTAACCACATAGGTTTTTATTCAGTAAATCCAAGCTACTTTCAGATTTATTTCAGTAAATCCAAGTGACTTTCTCATTCCAAAACTGTTTCTTTTCTTCTCCTTATGTATTTAATTCAAGAGCACAGTTGACCCTTTGCATGAGATGAATCACAAGCTAATCAAAAAAGTGCCAAAAGCCCTGTAGGACTGAACTAAATGTTCAAGAAGCAAACAAATCCATGTAGTTTTGCATAAATAAAAGAGTTGTTTATTGAAATATTCAACTTGAAATAACATGGAATACACAAATTAAATTATGTTTCTCTATTTGGAGGATTATCTGGACCTGAAGAACAGTTTGAGGTGAGAAGCATTAACTGCCATAGAATGGGAAAGCCAAAACTTAAAGTCAAAACTATTCTGTAATATCCAATGCCCAGCGTGTCAAGGACCCAAATTCTCAAGCCACTGTGTCTGAGCCATTATTCCAGCAGAATTCAGCTATGACTAGCCAACGCTATTTCAGACTAGATCTCAGATCTTTGGGTGGCTCTCTGAAAATGAGAAATTAGTGACCATCTGGAAATTACTTGTTTAGTATTATATGAGGACTCTCAGAGGCAAAGAAAGAACCTAATTTTCAGCATCTCCATGCAGGTGGCTTTCCTTCTAGCAATCCACTGCTTAATGCATTTCACACCTTCTGACTGCCAGAGTCAATGAAGCAGGAGCTTTGTAACCTTCAATCTATAACCTTGTGGAAACCCAGAGGAGATTTCTTATAATGAGGTTCCCTGGGTAAGGCTGGGTTTCTGTAGAAGAAATAGTCTATCATCATGCCACAGGAGTGTATCATTATGCCTGTGCCCAAGGGTTCAAATTAAAGTTTCAAAAGCAGCGTCAATGCCCACATTTCCTATGTGTTAAAAGTTTACGTTAAGCCTTGCATTGCAGCTTTAAAATGCTGGTATAATGCTTTGTTTGAATTTTATTCTTTATGCTTTTTACAATCCTGCCTTCTTACCTACCCAACTAGTTCAGCTTAACCACCGACCAACTTCCAAACCACAAGTTAGCCCTCTTGCACTATTTCATCCCTGGTAGAACTGGCATAAATTTTTGACCCCTTCCCTTGAAATTTTCATCTAATTCTCCTCACATATTTGTCCTGGCCCTTTGTCCAGCTAACCTCATTTCTCTTCCTTTGCGCACCACGGTTGTCTGTCATCCTCTAAACCTCATCTTCCACACAAGCTCACAGTCCCAGTCTCCTGCATATACACTTGGCAATTCATTGTCCCACCCTCTCGCTCACCACACTCCTTCCATTTCTTTCTCCATATATGTAATCACCAACTCCTAAATTTCACTTTTGATGACACTGCATTCAAATTAATTTGTTTTCCCTGCTGTACCCTGTCAACAGAAAGGTCCCTGAGAGGCACACTTTTTGTGGAGCTTGGCTGTAATCACAGGAAGAATTAAGTCCCTGCAGCCTTGAGTAGGTCCATAGCAGACAGACTTACAGAATTTTCAGCTGAATATCTAGCTAGTATTTTCTGAACACTTGCATAACGAAATTTTTCAAACGTGAGTAGATTTTAAGACGAGTAGCATGAATAATTCTTTAGCATAAAGCCCTCTATTCCTGTCAGATTTAATATTTTTACCTCAATAACTGGATGGAGTAAAACTTTCAATGTAAAATCCCACAACATTTTAGACACGGGCAACATAACACACTTTTTGTCCTCACAAAGTCTTACATTATTTTATCTGTAAATGGAGAGACAAACAAGAAAATAATAAAGCTAAGGAAAAGCACCTGGTAAGAAATTTTTGAGTCCAAAACTCATTTGACAAAGTAACTCTAAGAGCTGTTTTGAAGTGAAAAATGTTGGGACATCTTCGCTACAGACTGTGCTATCTGATCCAGTAACACTATATATAGTTAGAAGCATAGTGTAATAATTTTCTCCAGTGGAGTAACTTCCAAGGTGCCAAACCTCAAAGCAAATTCAAGGTTTTGTGTTTAAAAAGATGAATAGTATTAAAACAAAAATGTATGCATAAAAAGTGCCTTCTTTTTACCATCTTCACAGAATTACTCAAGGCTAAGGCCCACCTTTCCAGCAGTTTGCAAAAATCAGTGTTCATGCTATATAAGAAAACTGTTACATATTCTGATATATGTAATATTTATATGCATAAAAATGATAAGGTCATACTCCTATCTGTTTTAATTTAGCCTGCTCCTCATTTACCTAGATCCAGGTTTCTTAGTATCTATTTCAGAGAGGTAAAAGTCAACTTTTTTTTCATTCAGCTTCTATTCATAGGAATGAGCAATTATCATATTGAAAAAGCGAAAAGTTTTCTCACCTTGAAGATCAGAACTGCTGATTTTTAAGCTACTTGAGAAGACTCAGTATGACTTTTATTTTTTGCCTCAAGATATCTAGATGATATAATCCAAATTTTCAAAGAATCTAATGACTTGCCATCCAGTGGATGTTACCACAAAATGTCCTGTGTGGTTCCTTTGATGTATTTTCCTGTGGCAGCAGTGAAGAGCTGGCTGGAAGAGCTCACCACTCAGACTCTGCTGAGTCCAAGAGCACCAATACTTCCTGCATAGGATCTGTGGGTATTAAGACTTTTCTCTTTTCCCTTGCTTGTAAAAGACCTGGTGATTCATATCATATCCTCACAGTCAAGGCAGCATGTGTTTGGACTGCCAGAGGGGCATGGGAGATGTTCGGTTTTGTCTGGAAGCAGTGATTCCTGCCAACTAGTTTATCAAAAACTACTTTCTTCTTCGTGATGCTGCTTGCTGGGAATAATTACTTAGCAGATGAACTGCAGGCAAAAGCTGGGTTCAGAAGTCAAAAAGGGAAACCTTAGAACAAGCTAGTTATTTACCCATGCCCAACGAGCTACTTGTGGCCCACAGAGGCTTTTATACATGGCTGACGGAGACATTTTAAATTTGCTGTGGGTCTACAGCAAATACAACTCTTCAGTTACGTGTGATTGGAGTGACTGGGGTGGATGAGTGGGGATGGGAGCATTACTGGAGCTGGGAAAATCTCCCAGCTGTGCATTCCAGACCTGGGTGAAATTCAGCTGCTCCCTCACAAGCTTCACAGTCGTGCAGTCTCTGCAAGTTGCCTGGGCTGACATTATGCTGTATCACATTGGGTGAGTTTTGAGGGATGACCAACAAAGGAACATTTGAGCTGACACAGAGCCCCAGAACATTTGGAAGTTGACTACAGATATAGCCAAGGAAATTAAACTTTTGTTATGTGATCTGCAACTTAATACTCCTGCTATTAAATGGCCATCCTTCCACCAAAAAAAAAAAAAAGTGAACACCTATTGAGACTTTGATTCAGATTTGTGCAATTGATTTCTTCTCTTCTGCAATTTGAAAACTATGTTTTAAACTAGATTTCCTATGTTTTCCAGTTGCCAGGTATGTATTAATTGTAGGTAAATTTTAAATCAGTGCAGTGAATGGTATGGCCTGGTAAGGTGAATCTGTCAACAGAATTCTTACTTTGCTTATCGATCAGTTTTGCAAATGTTTTCTTTTAGGAAGTCATTAGTTAAGGTTTCACAAAGCTATCGAGTATAATAGGAAAGATCTATGTAAGATCAGATGAATCTTTATTGCTCACTGCTGTCTGGGGAGAGGGCTACACTCAACAGTTTCGTATAAACATTGCTGTGACTTTGTTTAATTGCTTCAATTCACATAGCTTATATTTGATCTCAGGGATCAGTCTTTCCTGATGCCAAGCATACGTAAAACACAATGACTTTTATTTTTCGTAACATTTACAATGTCAGAGATATTTTCACATCCTGAAGTTTCAGGATGATCCACTAAGCACATGACATTTTGGCTCCAGAAATAATTGATTGTTTTTTGACTTGGGCAAAATTTTCAAAATGGTATAAAGGTTTTTGAGCCCAGTTCCCATTGAAAATTGCTGTCCTATTGATTTCTGTGGGTTTTTGACTGACCAGTTACTGAGTGGATTTAGAAGTGCATTTTATCTTCTGAATTTTATTTTAATTGTAAAAACATATATAATGACCACACTGTTGCAATCTCACAAAGATACATAGAGAATAAGGCAGTCACATTGTTTGAGGGATCAGTGCCCTACTGACTGTAGTGCTGCACTTATTTCAAAACATCAGCATTGCTATCTAACCTGCTAAGCACCTGAAATATTGGCATGATTTCCCAGTGTATCTGATCATAGCTAGCAGGACTAATCACCAGTTATTATGCAGAATTGATCTACTAAATATCTTACTGATCTTGAACTACTACAAATTCCTGATGTAGAATTCTTTTATAATTTAGTCCACTTTGGAACAGAAGCAAGAAAAAGATTGTTTGGATGGTTCTTCAATAACCAGAGCAAGATTACCTTGTGGTCTTGATTAGTTTTAAGAGAACTGGATTCTGTACCATGGAGAATGCTTGGGTTTGGCTCTTATTAACAGTCAGCTGAAAAAAGTTTGAGTTGATGCATGCTGAAATGAAACTCTCTCAGCTAAGCTCAGGGAGCAACTGGAACCTAAGTTTGCCTCAAGTGGCTACTTCTACATTTATGTTGATGCAGAGAAGCTAACCAGTGTAAAAAAATCCACAATTTTTGCTCTTTCTATGCTGTACTTGACTGGTTAAATTTATGTGTTATTGGTTAAGCAACCAGGTCTAGGCTGCAGAAACATACACACACACCTTTCATATTGTGAATTCTATATTAGAGCTACAAGGAGGCAAATGCAACACGGTTAGAAATGGTTTTCATTCTAATTCCCTGTTTTCAGGTACTCATTACTTAAAGAAGTATTTTAGGCTGGAATTTTCCATGGTTATCTTCTACCAACATTTATTTTTCACCTACTGGAATATTAAGCAGCAGTTATGAAAGAATAGTGGGGAAAATTTCTCTGTTGTGAAAGAATTCTTGTGGCATTAATAAATAAATAAATGCTATAGACAATAAAATTAAGAATTTAAAATAGAAATTGGCATGAAAATATTCATTACTTTGGAGTACATCATGCTCTTACCGTGAAGTAAACTAATTCTGAGGTAACTAAGCATTAAGGATTCACACGTTGGCTTTGAGCACCAGTAATGCCAGCTATAGCTAAAGAAAGGTGTTCTTGTTGCACACAGTCTGTTGGTTTAGGAACAGATACTGCTTGATAAAACTAGTCAGTGAGAATTGTAAAGTATTAAATATTCAAAATTACCATGTTATACTTCCATCTTTTAGCTTTGAAGAGAACTACAACTTAAAATATTTGGAATATACCGTGTCAGCTTGTGAATTTGCAAGCTGTGCAAGAGAGGGGTGGCAACAGCAGTTGTAAACACACATTGGTTTGAATTCCAGCCGAGCACCTACCTTGTCTGCCATGCACATATGCATGTGTCTGTTTCTACAAGCATGTCTTGACATATTAGCTACTACAACAGGAGAAACAGCATGTGCAGTAAGTTTATATAATGTTTCTTATCCTATTTAAATCTGCAGCTGCTGATTCCCTGATGTGTGCAGAACTGTGCTCAGTAGAGCCTTATTCTGATGGGTTGTAGTAACCTAAACAAAACTGTACAGCACTGTGGCCTATTCCAGAAATAAAAAAAATCTTAGTTTTGCATAGTATTTTTTGCATGCAGCTTCTTCTTCTTCTCAGACCATGTCATCTTATATCAATCTTCTGATACTAATGCAAATCGTGATACTCAGGCCTGGATACCCATCTTCTCTACAGAACAGAACTGCACCAAAAGGGAAGCTGTTCATGTTTTGGCTCATGTGCATGTAAACCAATATATAGGCCAAATACAATATGGCTTTCCTGATACAAGTCCATTTATATAGGTGATTTCTGCATTCAGTAAATTATACAAGAAATAGCATTTTATTATAATATGATCCTGTTGTTATAGATGTGGGTCAGTCTATTTTTATGTGTGCTTATATAACTCAACTATTTGTTCCCAGCTGAAACTTGGCTTACATTCCATAGAGAAGAACAACCCTGTTACTTACCAAAAGATTCAGCAGTTTAATGTAAATAAATAAATAAATAAATAGTATATACTCCTCTTGCTCACTAAGATATATTTAGGTAATATCTCCTTTTCATTGGATTGATGCTCAGAACTAGCTCATCCAAAACAGATGAAGTCAGAAATATTATGAATGGAAAGATATCATCATCATGTAGGAGACAGTTTTTGACAAAAATTTCTGAACCGAGAATTGCAATTCAGATATTCACATAGGCTGTAGTGTAAGGTGCATATCTGAATTCACTGTACATTTAATAAAAGCAATTAACTTTTCATGTACATGTTTGAGTCCCAGTCTAAAGGACATTCTTCACTCCACTGCCTTTCTATAAAGCCTTAGCTCCAAACTCAACACAGAAGCCATAAGTTAGCCACTGGTAACAGCCCCAGTGAGGTTTGTGCACTAGTAGTACACTTATACATCACCACCACTGTAATTATTTCTGTGAGTAAGGTGAAGAATATGCATAGTGCTTTCAGGATGAACAAATATATTTATGAAACTGCTACGTATATCCATGCCTCCCTGGATGAGTGGTAAGAGGGGATGAAACTTTCTCTCTGGAGCCAGAAAAGTCTGTGATCCGTTTTTAGCCAATGATATTAAAGTCCTTCCATGTTTCCTTGGATGCTTACAACTCTTAAATGTTCCCTGAGAACTTATCAACACCCCCAAATGCAGTATTTGTGCACTGCAAATCTACAAGTCCTTCCGTTTTAACTTAATTTTTCCAGTTTAAATATTTGGAGGTTATGTAAAGAAGGGTAGATTTGCTTCCCAATACAGTACTATAATGATATAATGATTATACAGTTGATGTTCCCATGCTGCATCATTTTCTTTCTAAAGAGGATTTTGATTTGCAAAGAATTCCCTGGGGGGTAAGAAGTTAGGAGGGATTGATGTAAAGTGTCACGTGAAGCTTATCTTGGAACATGTGAAAATGAACTAGTTTCAGCAAAAGTATCTTTTCTGAAGTTCAGTTCTTCTTGAACGCTTAAGAGCATGCATCAGTTCTGTTATCAGTGGACATTGAAATCAAATCATGTTGTAGGAAACTGCAAATGTAAACCAACATGAATTGGTTCTTCCACAAACAGGCATCAGCCTGCACAGACTACTAACATACACAGCAAAAAGAATATCCTGCCTGCTTTGTTGTGGTAGCCAGGAGACCGAGTTCTCCATTGAAATGTGTTTGTCGAACCTTGAATTCTACAGCAAACAGGTACTCCCACCTCTTACTATTGTGTGTAATTGTTTTACTAAGAATATTAGTTCACACTTGTCATTATTTTCTGGATAATAAATGAGATTTTAGCAGATTGATTTCCTAGCATGAGGGGTTAGCACATAGCTTAAAAGTCCAGAAAAAAAACTCCCTTTTACTGACTGAAACTACTATTTACATTTACATTCACATATTCACTTACATATATAGATCAATGAGAGCACAATGCCCACTATGCCAGCACAGGAAATGTATGAGTTGACTCCACAAAGCCTGATGACTCAGGATCATTGGCAATGGAATATAAATTTCTCAGATTCTGAATAATCCATTCGTTGTCAGTCTCAGAAACAGGCCCCATTAATATTCTCTGTTGCTTGTCAAAGAGGGAAATGCTATTGCTGTGTCCACATGACACAACATCACTGGAAAAATGTTCAAAAGGACTCACTTCTTGTTGTCCTACATGGGTTGTTGGACCTAATGGCAAACAGGAGATGCTTTGTCTATTGCTTTAATTGCAGTCATGTTTGGCAGGCCTAGTGGATACTTGTTCTGCTGCAATCCTAATTCTGAATTCTCAGGTAAGGAAAACCTCTTATCAATGTCCAAAAACGCTTTGCTCAGCGTTTGCTGCATTTCTGGTTTCCTTCTACTGCCTTTAACTGTTGGCATCAGGTTTTTGCATTAGAGTCTACAAGGAGAGATCTGTTTGCTCAGAGCAAACCTCTGCACTATCCCACATACAGCAAGCATGTATTGCCTGGTATATGCAATCTGACACCATCAGTACTGCAAAATAATAATAAAAAAAAGATGTTATTTACTTGTTTGAACACACTAATAGGTAAAAAGATCTTAAAATTAAGAAAGAAGAGTCTGCATGCACACTTTGAGTCATTTGCCCTTACGTCTAATACAAGCAATATTTGGGATTCTTTCCTCTTCATCTACTGCTGGACCAATTTATATTTTACTAGGAATGTCCACATGTGGCTGTGAGTCACTAAGTCTGACACATGTTGCTCTGAAAACTGTTCTATTGCTCTCCAGGGAGAGCAAGTTAGAGCAAGTTCTCACCCTGCCATTGTGTTTTGAGGACCTTGGATGGGACTTCCTCCTCTTTTCCCCATGCTGTCAGGCTTTGCCGTCCAAGCAGACCCACAGGATGAGCTATTTATTCACTTCCAGATATTTTTCAGCAGCAGTTATAGATCTAAAAATTCTACAAACAATTATTAAAATAACCCCTGCTTTTGTTGCCTATTTCAACAGAATTGTTTTCCACCTAAGAAGTGAAGACTGCAAAGCCTTCTCATTCAGCTTCTGTTCCCGAGAGTGATGTTTGTTCTGTGCTGCCTCATCAACTTGCCTTCTTTGTGCATATTAAAATTACAGCCTCAGCTCTCAGAGTGACTACTAGCTTTCGGATGACAGGTCTGGAGAATACAGCCTGAACAGACTGTCCAGCGTAATCCTCTGCTGCAAGGCTGTTATCATCTCATGCACAGTTGGAGTTCAAAGCCTTTTACTATGGGAAATTCTAATGGCCCTCATATGCAGAGTGTGGCCACATACCTTAGGAAAGAGCATGCATGAATACAGTTCTGTGCCAAAAAGAGCTGTGTGGTGGTTACCTTCTCACCCACTCATAACCAAGATATTGCTCCTTATTATCCCTCAAAACTACATCTAGGACACTCCATTTTTAAATAATGCAAATCTCCTGTTACTTCCAGATTTACCTGGCATAGGTTCCCTCCCTTCTTACCCCTTTCCCTTCCTGACCCACTTACTCCCTGTTTGCCCCTTTCCATATCAGTTGTCCTCCTCTGTGGTGTCTCTCTTTTCCTACTACCCTCTCCTTTCCTCTCCCTCAGGACCTTTATTCTTACACATTTCTTTTGGCCTATCATCCATTCCAAACCGCACAATCTCTGCTGTACCTTCATACCTCTTGTCTCTGGGGCTACCTCCTGTTTCCTTCAACTGATTTAAGATCTGCCAGTGCTCCAAGCCCTTCCCTAATGTCAAACCCACATGTCTAAGCTTCTAACTTCAGCCTTCTCCTGGTTCAAGAGTCCTCATCAATATTGCTAATTTGCATTTGACTCACTCTTACGAATAACTTTTTCTGCTTTTACAACTCATTATTCTGGTCCAATGCTCCCCAAACTCTTTACATACAATATTGCTCTGGACTCCCTCCTGAACTGACAATCCCTTAACTTCCCTATCTGCCTTTGAATTTCTTTAGGATGAAGACCTACTCTGGAAAGCTCTGTAGTCTTGCAACTTTGTAAAAGTAGGAATTTTCAAAGGCTTCATCAGTGTCTCCAGAAACAAGCTCTCCAAAGCCGCACCTACGGTGCATCCTGGGCACGTTGGGCTGAAACCTCTCTGGAAAACACTTCAGTTTCTTTCAAGTACTCACGCTCAAGTTTCCTTCCCAGGAAAAAAAGACTGCTGCCTACCCGAGTCTCACTCTGGTAGGGAGTTGGGATGCAGCCAGGCAGGCACACAGGCTTGAAATCTAGGAAGTATTACTGGTTCTCCAGTTTAGCGTGACATTTGAATCAACTTTGATAATTATTCCGGGATTAGTGGCAAAACCAGTTGACTCTATTGATATAAGGCAGTCATCACTTCTTAGCATCAGTGTGGACATTAAATTCTCTGGACAGGGAGACAACACTATTGAGAGGAACTGGAATCACCATGGGCTTCAATTTGCTTGCCTTCATTGGTAGATGAGCACAAACATGTTCTCTTTTCATTCCCAACTTCTTAAAGCTTTCACGCTTCCATTTTCCTGGCTTAGAGCTTTACCTAACACATACAATATTTTTTTCCCCCAGTGATTGCCCTCAAGCCCTCTTTCCAGTCCTCCAGGTTGGGGAAGAATCACACGGCAGACTGATGACTGTCACTGGTGAGAAAGGTCACACAATGAGCTGCACAGGTTACTCTAAGTGTGATAAAAAGTCCCATGCAGGCTATTTTTGATTAACAAGGCCATCTTTAAGGCATGTTCATCTGTATCGTAGAAATCGACACCCCAGAAATGTCAAATAATTTGGGAAAATGTAAATACTGATTCTCTTTTTCTCAGTTTATGTAGATACTTGCTGAGGAGCCATTAGATCACACAAACCCAATATGCAAACTGAATGGATAATGTACATTTCTTTGCTCTCGCCCCCTTAAATGGTACTCAAGATTTGGATTTTGGAAGCCATGTATATGGATGTTCATGCACATGCTCTTAGAAAAATAATCAGTATTTGGCTACAGTACAAACACCTATTCAACGAGTTACAAGAATACTCAGAGAGAGACCAAATTTAGCTACTCCAAAATCTGTCATTAAACATACTGCCAAAATCATATTAAATGCCATACTTACATATAGAAAACAAGTGTTTGAAATTCTCTGCCTTTGGAATACAGATGGAATACTAGTATTAAATAAAACGGCAACAGAACTAATGTTTAAAGAGCATATGTGAATAATGTTTAATCTATTTTTACTCAATAAATTTTTATTGACAAAATAATGGGTTTATTATACATCACGAGCTGACACACTATGATTAGGGCAAGGATCAAAGAAGAGACAGAGAACAGAAGGTACCTTTATTGATTTCATAGGTCCTTTTACTTTAATCAAAGAGTTATCTGTATGATCCAATAAAGCAGCTATGTGCTGTTTCAAATCCTTGGTTTCAGTTACTCCTTCCAATATACATCCTTCAAGGAGCTCTTCCACCTGTGTCATCATTTTCTGTAAGGTGCTACACTCATATCATCATCACACATGACTATATTTCTCTCTAAGATTTTCAGAAAGGGACAAAGTCTTTCAAGCATAAACAAAATAATGGCAGGTAACTAGTCCAGTCGTACTCTTAGAAATGTATTCTCTTAACGGGGTATGTTACACCCTCCCCCAAAACATCAATATCATCTGGAGAATAACCAGTACAGGTCAAGCATCCTAAAGAGTTTGAAATATCACCAAATTGTACCATTCTTTGAGTATCTTCTGCAGAGCCCAGCTAATTTAATGCTACAATAGAATAATCTAGTTATTTGGCAACTGTCTGATTTAAAACATTTCAACAACATTGAACATTAGGAAATAATTTTCAAAAAAGCGTTGAATTACTTCAGTTACAGTTTATTCTTTGTTCCTAACACATAAATTTCCTCAACTAAGACTTCACTGGTGGAAAGTAGGAATTTTCTCATTCTTTACTATTTTTTGCATCTGTGTTTTAGAAGAGTTAAAATGTATGTTATCACTAATTATTACAATTAGGTTAATACTGTTTTCTGTAATTAGTTTCTAATGAACATATGTTTATTGATGAAAACTGCAGCCTATATGCAATGCCATTTGGGCTGGAGGGGTGTGAGAAGTCTCATCATTGCTCATCAGAAAACAACTATAATGTATTTTGCTTAGGCACCACTCTTGCAAATACTTAATTGTGAGCTCCATTTTACTGCTGTGAAAAAAATTAAATAGAAACTGTCAAGATAGTATGGTAAAAGCCAGATTGTCTGAACTGTTTGAACATGGGCATAGTTTAAGGGAGCAGAGTTGCCAGGCTTGGTTCTTAAATATTTTAACACACATTCTGAAGTAAATACTCTACAGAACAGAAGCTGAGGCTAAGAAGTCCAGTCAGAGATGGACCATCTCTATCCCATGTCCAGTGCAATGCAGTCCCCATCATGGGGATCATAGTATTATACAGTATGTATCCATAATACCAAAAATATTGTACTTAGTCTTGTCATTTGTATTTATTTCTACTGATATTCAACTGATACTTATTACTGGCTGCCTATTAGTATTTATTACTATTTCTGTTCTAGTAATTTGGGCCAAAGTTGGAAGTGTAATTGTAGAAGGGAGCACACATAAAAGCAAGTCAAAGTTTGGTCATTGGTCACTACTGGGATTAACAAAAGATGCATTGAAATTGTAGAGTTATTTTAAGAGATATACAATAATAATATGCCAAACTATCAAAAATTCAAAATTTACTTTGCCAGTTTTTGCCTTTAGGACAGAATGACTTCAGGGGGATGCTGGGGGGTCTGAAAAAAATATTTAGGATTAGTATAATTCAGATTGTGTTCTATGTTGTTTTATACTTTGCCTCAAACTACACCTATATATGTATATACAGTTTTTAAAGTATCATGTGTACATCTGATCACAATCCTCCATGCTTCCTCTTTCCCAGTACACTTAGGCCCCATACAGGTCTATGTTGTATAGGGCTCTTTTGCCAACAGACCTCCTTGCAGGTGAAGTCCACCCTGGGCAATCCCATGAAATAACAAGGGCCTCCAGTTTTCACTGTTTTCTGAACGAGGGACAGAAAATAAATGAAGATGATATTTGTCTTTAGGAATACAGGGCACCGATGTATTCAAGCAGGTGGCACATCTGAGACTAGTTTTATTTCGTAAGCTGGCGAGGTTGTAAACGAGAGGAGGCCCATCACAAGGAACGCACCCCGTATTTCGGGAGCGCAGGGGAGCCTGGCTCCGCGCTGTACGGCTTCAGACCATCTCCTCGGGGATCCCCTGGCCGGCCGCGGCGGAGGGCAGCCTCTCTCCAGCAGGACCCGCACTTTCCTCACTGGTGCCCAGCTGTCCTGCCTCTGCCCCAGGTCTGTTCTGCGCAGAGGATGGGGCCAAGAGCCGCAGACAGGCTCTCCTCGGTCCCCCGGCGCCCACCACCCAACCTCAGCAGCACCTGGCGGGACCTCCGAGGACCGGACCTCCCCCTGCCCGAAAAGTGCAAGGCGTTATTTTTGAAAGCGCCCAAAATAGCGCGCGGCTGCTGCACAAGTCTCCTTATTATTCCTCCAGCGTCGGCAGTAAATCAGGGGGAGGATGCACCTCCGCCGGAGCCCTTGTCGGCGGCCGCGTTTTTGGCGAGGGCGATGCCCGCCGCCGGTGCCGGCTGCCGGGTGCCGGCTGCGGGCGGCCGGGGCGCAGCGGCAGCGCAGGCGAGGGAGGAAGAGGAGCCGCGGCGGCGGCGGCGGCGGCGGCAGTTTCCCCTTTCCCCAGCCCTGGCTCCGCGGGCGCATGCTCACTGTGCCCGCAGCCCTGGACCATATTTGTCAGGACTACTCGAGAGACGGAGAAAGAGAGAATTTGGGGGGGTAAGGAGCGGCGGGTTCCGATCTGATCCGCAAGCCGTTTAGGGAGCCGCGATGGCAAAGGCTGGTGACGGGTTTTAATTTTCCCCCTAGGTGAGGATGAAAGTTAGAGAGAGCGCGAGAGATAAAGGGAGAGACGCACCTCCTCTCCCTCCCTTACGAAACGTATCTGGGGAAGGGGAGGGGGGCTTCTCCCCGACCACCTCGAGCAGAAAGGATGGAAGTTAATGCCGGGGAAAGTGGGCAAGTGACTCGCAAGTGGCTGGGGAGCGGCCGGGGCACCGGGGATCTCACTAAATCATAAGTGTACGAGTGTGAAAGAGGAACAAAAGAAAGAGAGAGGTGCCTGGTATTTCTTTTTCTCTTCCCAAACACATGAAGGGAGTACATGTATATATATATGCGCTGTATATTTATATACATACACAGGCAAGCACGCACGTATGTGTATGTACATATATATATACACGGGGGAGGGAGCTGTGGAAATGTGTTTGGGGGGGCCCTTTTTTGGGGGGGGGGGGTAGTGGGTTCCGAAGGGAGGGGGAAGGGAAGGGGAGAGACATTTTGCAGACTTGCCCCACCAATGAGCTTGTCAGTTGGCTCCATTTAATGACACTTACGGGGCACCGCCGCGCTGTTGGGAACAATGTGATGCGGGTGCCGCGGCCGGGCGGCGGGGGGGGAAGGTGGGGGGGCACGGGTGTGCGTGTGAGCGCCGGGCGGGGAGGGAGCGGAGCGGAGCGGAGGGAGGGGGCTCGCTGCCACCCGAGCCCCCCCTCCGCAGCCCCGGCTCTTTGTTCGCACAGGCTGAAGGACGGGGAGAAGTGCGGGCTGCGAGGGGGCAATGCGCAGCGGAGAGGGGTGCGAAAAAGCCCCGGGTTTTTTGGTCGGAAGCGGCGAGAGGTGGCGGCTGCCGGGATATACCGGTTGAATGTGCCGTGGGTCGCCGTGTGCGAAGGCCTCTACCAGCGCGCAGCGGAGAGTTTGTATTTTCCGTCGCTCCTGCACTTTGTGTGATTGTGTGCGAGAGATATTTAAAATATAATCATCTCCCAATTTCCGCCATTTTGGGGAAAGTTTGCACACACATACACATACAAAAAAAAAAAAGGCAAGCTTGTAGCAATTTTTTTTTTTTTTTTAAAGAGACGAAAAAAAAAAAAGTCTTTTGCTCGAGTGCTCAGTTCCTGCCTCTGTGCGGTGCGTGCGCCGCGCTCGCTGCGGCAGACATGTGAGGCGGCGGGGGAACGGCCCCTGCCCGCTTCGGGCTGCGTGCGGCGGCGGGGGCCGGCGCCTGTCACCGCCGCCGGCTCCGCGGGCCGGCCTCGGGGGGCTGCCGGGGGCTGGCCCCGGGGTGCCGGCGGTGTGTGTGAGCGCACATACACGTGAGTGCGTATTTTGCCGACGACGGGGGCAGGGAGCGGGGGGGAGGCAGGGGCAGGGAATAGGACGCGGCTTTTCTGTTAAGTTGCGCGCTCTCGCCTGAAGTGCGGCCGGGGTGGGGGAGCGGCTCCCCGCGCACACGCCCGTCTCTCCCTCCCCGTCTCCGCAGCCGGTGCATATAACAACAGGATATAGGCACACTTGTTCTCGCTAGCGCGTGTGGGGCGGTGTTTTTTTCGGGGGGGGGGCGGAAAGCGATTTTTTTTTTCGGAGGGGGGAGGGAGCGGCGGCCGACGGGAAGGCGCTCCCGCGGAGCGGCCGCCCGCCCCCGGCTGGGGCTTGGGAGAGGCTGCCGGGGCTGCAGCGCCCGGGGCGGGGGGCGCCGCGTCGGGGCCGCAGCGGCGCCCGCTCCCCACCCCCATGGTTTTCCCCCCTCCCCGTCGGAGCGGGCGCACGAGAGAGCGTGAGAGAAAAAGTTGCAGCGCGGGGCCGGGCGCTGGCGGCTGCGGGGCCGGGCGGGGGCGAGCCCTCCGGGGAGGCGGCGTGTGCCGGCCCCTCCCGCGGGAAGGGGTGACTTCTCCGCCGAGGGATGCCCGGAGATCGGCTGCGAGCGGCCGAGGAGCGAGCCCCCGCAGCCCCCTAGGAAAAAAGAGAGCTCGCCCCCCTCCTCCTCCTCCTTCTCCTCCGCGCTGGGGGAGGGGAGGAGGGAGGCGAAGGTAACATTTTTAAAATTTTTTTTCCTTTCCACTCGGAGGCAACCTCCTTTTCCCGGATCCCGGTCCCGGGGGGGTGAGGCGAAAGGGGGGGGGGGGTGGGGGGAAGAAAGAAAAAAAGCGAGGGACCCGGTAAACAAGCAGAGTCCCTCTCTCGTTGTGCAACTTCCTCAGGAACACTTAACACCCAGTTCCTCTCCCACCCCCGCCCGCACCGCGCTCGCCCCCACCGCCGCCCCCTCGCCGGGGCAGGGGGGCACTGTTCCCCCGCTCTGTTTAATTGCCCGGGGCGGGGGCGAAGGAAAACAGGCAAATTCGGGAGGGAAACGGAGAGACTCGAGAACCGCTTTCCCCGAGCGGTGCTCCCGAGGAGCCGGGCGGGCGCTTTTGTCTCGGTGGTTCTGCCCGAGCCTGGGGAAGACGCGGACCTGAGCCCGGGTTTTCTCCAGAAAGTTTCAAGTGCAGCAAAAACACGCCGCAAAACTGGCCAAGGAGGGACCTCTGCTGGTAGGCCGCGGGCTGCCGGCGCCGGGGAGCGGCGGCCGCGCCCGCCGGGCCTCGCCGCAGCGTTCCGGCCGCCGCCGCGCTCCGCCGCGCCGGGCGCAGGGGCAGCGGGCGGGGAGCGGCGCGGGCGGCTCCGGGCGGGCGCTGCCGGGGCCGCCGCGCCCCGCCGGGGGGCACGGCCTGCGCGGAAGCGGCCGGGGGCGCGCCCTGCGGCCGTGTCACTTGTCCCGCTCGAGAGCGCGGCTCGAGCCCCCGGGGTTTTTGGGTTCGAGGAGCGCGGCATGGGTGGGAGGCCCCTGGAGATGCGGCAGCCTCCCCCGGGGCGTGAGGGTCACGGCCTCTTCCATGTCTTTTAATTACCTGTGCTTAGCTTGGTGTGAAAGCTTTACAGCTAAAGGCAGCAGGAGTTACAGTTTTAGTTTTGTTCTATTTTCTTAATTTCTTCCGTATAGCTGAGTGGCACTGGACCAATCATTTTTGCTGTTTCTGCTCATGAATGGATGCTCAGTGTTAAAAATCAGGGGGTGAGCGTAAATAAAGCTCATGATATAAAAAGTTCAGCTTATGTCGTTTTAGGAAATAATCTGTGCTCAGGATTGTAACACACTTTTCTTAGTGCAAATTTTAAAGCTGTTCAGAAACCGATGCTTTTTACCAAGAAAGTCACCATGTTCCCAGAAGTCTATATGATGAACATCTGTAAGAGAGAAACTCTCTGAAAGTAGTGGCTGAAGGCAGCAGAGCTTTCCACTTTAATCCGGGTGGTGCCGGATAGGCATTTTTTCCTGGTGAGACTTCAGCAGCTTCGGCTGTGGTCCGGTTGGTCTCATGAAGTGGTGCTCTAGTGAAGGTGGCTGAAGCAATCGTCTTGGATGGTGTTTGTTGTCAGTTGGGCAATTGTAATAAATTCTAGTTTAGTTTGCTTTTGTGGTGTATATTTCACCTTCAGTTTTCTGAGCTTTTTAGAGTATTACTTTAAAAGTTTCAATAACTTGTGATGACTCCTTTTCCTCTGACTTGTTGAGCTTTATTTGGAATCACCTGTTCTGTGAAGAGAGGTGGTTGAGTTTTTGTGGGCTGTTGAATTTACTCTCGTCTGTTTTTTAATACTGCTGGTAAAGAGGATGATGGATTGTGAGTGATGGGTGTGAGGAATCAGTGATGAGCTGGCATGAGGCTTACTGAAGAAAGTGATAGCATGTGTATAGTCATAGCTTGTTAGTGCTCCAGTAGTAGGACCGCTTATCACACTGGGAGATGCCAGCAGCTCCTTATGAATGGGGGAGAAGGCAGAGGCTATAAATGCAGTAACCTGCTGAGTGTATTTATGAGCTAGAAAAGGTGAACTAATTGTTTATGAACAGCTGAGCTTATGGAAGCTGGTAATAACTGGCATATGAGGAAGAGGAGGGCATGAGTCAGACAAATGGGACGCTCAGATGTATATTGAATTAACTTCGGGTAGGAAATAATTTGAAACAGGTCAGGTGATAGGAGGTGTGAAGATTCGGTGCAGGCGGTGTCTGCATAGGGGAGGGAAGGAGGCACAAACTTTCTGTGTCTAGTTCAAGCAATTAAGAGAATTTAAGACATAGGATTTCAAAGTTGTTGCATGCAGCTCTTACTTTCTGAGTAGGTTAAATCTCCACTCAGGCCTGCACAGACAATAACAGAAACAAAGAAGTCATAAAAGCTTTGCAGAGGAAATACTTTTCTGGTGTGAGGTACAGACTGTTTATAAACAAGGAAAGGCTGTCAGTGGTAAGTTTCATTAGATGACAGAATAGCTTTGGTATTGGGTAACTAGTGTTGTTGTAGTGTCTTGTGGGTATTTGAAAACGAAGCAGTAGATGAATACTGTGTGTAATTGTTACCCAGTCTCTTGGAGCAATAACTGTGTTACCTTGCTGACAGAGACCAGGCTCGGATGAGGACAGCATGAACCTCCTTTAAGCGTTGGTGCAGACCCAGGCTTCATAGTATTTTGTAATGCATCTGTGGCCAGATTCTTCCTGTGAAGGAAAAAAGTTTAAAGCCAAAGTACTGGGAAGCGGGAGCAAAGATACACAGTATCCCTGGGGAATCTAGTAGTCAGAAGAGTAGCAGCAGATAAAATAAGAGTAAATAATGCTAAGGGAACTTTGGTACTTCTGCTGTTACAAACATTGAGTGGTTAAGAATTTTAAGCTATGTCCCTTTGTGAATACATATAAAAGCTATATATCTCATTTTTAAAATACCTCACTTGTAATAAACTTCATGAGCAACAGGCAAAATAGTGAAATTTACCCAAACAACTTTTCAACACAGAGAATAGAAACATGATGGAACTAGTAAAGTAGTTTCTAAACAATGAAAAATGAGATTTTTGAGGAAAATATGTATCTGAAAATACTTCTTTTAATGGAATATTAAAATAATTAAACCTTTAAACAGGTACAAGAGAAAAACACATATTAAAATGTGGTGGGTAGCATCAAAGAATTTTACCATTTCCTGCACTGTTCCTGTTGTGGTTGTTTTTCTTTAAGTGAAGAGTCTGGTGCAAAAATATGAGGGTTGAGAAAGAGGCAAGTGTGAACTGTGCCCAGCTCGAAGAGAGAAGCAGGGCTCACCCCAGTGGGTTCACAGTCAATTGGCTCTGCTTTTGCTGTCATGAAGCTCAAACTTACTACTATTGTCAAATACAGGGAGCTTACACTGCGAGGAGTAATTCTGCCTCATGTGGCTTTGGGAGTGTAGCAACTCAGTGCTGGTAATATTCACATTCTTACATGTTAAATAAAACTAAGCTGAGTATCCACTTATCCCTGGTGTCTAGAAGTTGGTGTATTTGCAGCTCTGGTACACTGAGCTGTTCCCTTCAGATCCATATTGTTTTCCTGATTTACTGGGTTAGGGAAAATGTCCCCTTTTAGCTCATGGGTGCTACCCCAGGCAGCTTTGGTGATCTCCAAAATAAATGCATACAGTATTGGGACAAAACCCCTCACCTGTTGCCTTTGTTTCTGGACGTCCATCAGTGCTGGTGTCACCCAGTCCGGTGGGGAAGAGGGACCATGGGCTTGGCTCCAAAAGGATATTGTCTTTCTTGGGATCTTTTTCCCTTGGAACTCTTGGTGTCACTCGCTGTGACCTCTCCTGGGGCGTGTGTTCCCAGTTTTGCTTCTCCTCGTAGGAGCTGTCAGCTGGGGAGAGGATCAGTATGGGACAAATCTGCTAGGCTGTCTTGTCATGGCAGAAATCCTCAAAAGTAAAAATAAAAATGCACAGGGATGCATAAGAAGAAAAGACCAATTACTGCAGACATGTTATGCCAGTCTGGCAGTGACGTCTGGTGGCTGTACTGCTGAAATCTCTCTTTGCTGCCCAGTGACCAGCATTGAGTTTACCCCAGTGGTTAGAAATCGTACAGGCATTTCACAGTTAGCATCTTAGATTTTAAAAATTTGGGTAGGGGTCAGTTAGTCTTTTTAAAGCACTGACTGGAAGAAAGAGTCCTATTACTACTTTCTGATGTATTCAGTACGTACCCGTATAATTACTTCAAAAAGTACTTGTAAGTCTAATTGTCATATTCTGTCCTGCTTCTTTGCTTTATATCTTTATACAGTCTCTCACCAGATGAAAGTATCTAATTTTTAGTGCTGTTATTCTCAGTAAGTATCTCCTCTGTGAGGTACTCATTTATTGTTGAACCAGTTGGTAAAAATGAAGGTTTTTCTAAAGGATGTGTCTTAATCTTATCTAATATGTTTGTTTCTTTTAATGACTTTATTATGTATGTCTGAAACAAAGTTAATGTTGAAATATTAATATGCAGCACACTTCTCTTATGGCTGTGAATACTGAGAAACAGTTACATCCCTGAAGGCGGATTTTGGAGATGCATTTGGAAGATGACTGCTCCAAGTTCTTACTATTAAGTCCTTTCCTTCACATCAGATGGCATTCACTGACAGGCATTGCCCCTTATTCATCTAGTATTTTTACTACTTTTCTGGCAGCACAGCAGCAGAAATGATAGCAGATGAAATCATTATAGAAGGAGTTATACTAGTTCAAAGAACTACATCAGAGCTTTAAAAACAAAAAATAAAATGAGTAGATAAGACATTCTTTAGTTTTCTTTGTTCTGAGATTTAGATGTAAATATTGCAATGATTTCATCCTTTTTTAGTACCTCATTGCTGTAACAATTTTACTGGTCTGTATCTCCTTTCTTACTGTCATTAGTAGAGGGATAAGGCCTATCTTTCATCTGTTCAAACACAGCAAAGCTGGAAACAGATATTTTGTTAAAAGTAATTCCCTTTTGTAAATTAATTTTTATCTGCATTGCCCTGTGACCTTTTCATCCCCACCAAGAACACTTCTGAAGGCTGCAGAATGTGAAATGTAAAAAGATTGTGCCTTTGACTTCGAGTTAATTTCAAAAGGAAAGCAATAACGAATGTCTTTAGACATCTTTAGAATGTATCATTATTACTGTTTGTTATGTGAGGAAAGTTTCTTAGGTGCAATTAAATCAGAATTTGTATGTTTTCTTGAGACAAGTATGCCCTGAACATTTCTGTTACCAATTTTTTATTACACTTCATGGTTTACTCTCTGCCTAAGTAGGCTAGACTCTTTCAGTTTCCCACCCCCCATGTAATTTTCATGTCTATAATGAGAGTGGCACTATGGGAGATGACAGCATCTGATGGAGCAGCTGTCCTGTCCGGTGCTCCTTGCTATGTGGTACAGTGCCTGCTGAGAGGAAGCATTTCTCCACAGCCTTCCAAGTCTTTTCCCAACTTCTGTCATACCTTCTGCAGAAATCTTTGGAGCATGTTTTATGTAATAAACTACAGGAGGGTTGAGTGAAGTGTCTTCTAAACAGAGTGATAATTTAAGATTACTTAGAGACTTCAGTTAATGCAGAGCGCAGCTTTGTATTTGCTTAGCCAGGCTAATCTTGGGGAGCTTGTTCCACCAATGTGCTTGAACCAGCATGTTTCATGTCCTTAAAACTTCATGGGTATCTGGAGAGATCCAATTTTTCAGCTACTCCTTAGCAGCTTGGGTCTTGTGTTCTTGAGGGAAGGCCTGTGCCACTGCCACTGTGCTGCAGTTCAGTTTGGTCAAGCCTACTTGAGTTGGTTTGCAGTGGTACTTGGTACTCAGATCAAGCAGAGATCCGAAGTTGTATTGCAGGAGCTTCCCCTGAGGCAGGGTGGTGGATTTTGCCTGGGAGTGATTTTAAAAGATGAGGTCTATGGCTTTGGGGAATTTCTCAGTTTGCACTGAATTTGTTTAGATTTATTGACGTTTTTTGAAATTAATTTTTGTGCATTGTCGTTATGATTTTCAATACTTTCTAGCGGAGAATTACCTAAAGGTGGGGAAGACGCATTGAATCATGTGGTTCTTCTTACTTCAAACTTGTCATGTGAAAAACGTAAAGTTTTCTCAAAGAGCTTTCTGTGAACCTTGCCTGCCATATGAAATGAAGGGGAATGCAGAAGCTTTCATTCTTAGCAGTGGAAACTGACTGAGGTCCAGCTCCTGTTATCTTGTTGATACTGTGTAGTTGCTGTAGTGTAATGAAAGTACTGATGGAGTAAGGTGTTGCTCAGGATTTTAAAGATTTATGCTAGGAAAGAAACCAAGGAGAAGTTCAAGGGAGTTCACATTATGTACCCCAAACCAAACTAGTGCCTGTCTGTAGGGGTGATATTACAGTGATTGATACTGTTTTTCTGATGAATACAATGTAAATTCGATTGTTTTTCATGCAACAAAGTTAACTAAGCATTTTTCTCCACAAAGTTTCAATAAAAAGCTTCTAGATGACCTGAGTTTACTTCTGCTTGGTTTGCGTCTTTTTCTGTCATCAGAGTGAACAAATAGCACCTTTTGTTTTGTCTTGGGTTTTTTTTGTGAAACGTCAAGATTTCCAGAGAGTATTTGCAGATTCAGAGTGAGACCTAAGTTAGAAATTGCATTTTAGAAAACAAGGTTAAGCTCTGAGGAAGCTCTCTGTCTATTTGAATTTCAAATACTGATACTTGCAGCAAACGTTTGCAGTCTCCAGATGGGGCGTGAGGCTTAGAAAGTGTTTGTTTAAAAGTTCAGAAAGTTTACATTTCAAAAAGTTTGGAAAGTGCGAATTTCAAAAGTGGTGAGATTTTGCTAATAGTTCACAAACAATGACAGCTCATTTTGCCACAAATTATTTCAGCTACTAGGCGTAGTGCAGAAGTTCTTCAGAAACAAAGTTAGCAAGTCAGATTCCACATTGAACAAATAGTAAATTAGGTGCCAGGCCACAGATTTAAAGATTGCTGAGTTTGTGAGAAGTGGGAAGGAGGATGTTGGTGGAGCTCACAACTGGCTGCTAGAAACACTTGCAGTTCGGTGCAGCTGAAGGTGTGCTTGTGCCAGTGACAAGTGGTGAGCTGAAGCCAGGGTCAGAGGCAAGTGTGGTGTGCTTCTGTTGCTTGTGCGAATTTTTTACCACAGAAAGGGATGTCCGGATGCACTATTTCTGGAGATAAATAATACCTTCTCTCCATTCACTGTTCTGAAACAGAGGGAGCCAGTAAAGTCAAGTCTTGCAAAGCAGTAGGTTTCTCTGCTGTATATGTGCTTCTCTACATGGAAATAAGTTTTAACAAATGCAATTCAAAATTTAGTGAAACTATATGGAAACAGATAAAGAATATTCAAGTGTCCTGAGTCAGACTGGGAAACTGACAGTTTCAAATTAATTTTGAAATTTTAATTTGAACTTGGGTAAAGCATTCACATCAGCATGATATCCAGTATTAAGGAAACGCAGTTCTGTTAATCAGTGCTTAATGTATTTATTATAGGCATGCACTCATGTCTTGCCTTTCCCAGAACAGATGTTTTTGAGTGTACTTGAAATGTTTTCCTCATGTCAATTTATTTGCAGTTTGAAATTTTTCTTTTCTCTCCAATACAGCCTCATTGCCTCCTAGCGTGTGAAACAGGTATTATTTTCAAAGCTTTAGAAATATTTCCCCTTACTTTTGTTACATCTTGTATGTTATCACCCTTGTCATCAGTTGTCCATGTTGCCAGTGTGCAGAGGGAAGCATTTGATACAAATCTGTGAAATGCGTTAGAAGAAATATCTGGTGATATAAGAATTAAACCACTTACAGAATTTTCAAATAACTTTTTTTTTTTTTTTTTTTTTTTTTTTTTTTTTTTAGTACATGCATCATGAATGAATCTGCCTCTAGTGGAAATGGTCAGGAGTTTGATGTATTTAGTGCAATGGACTGGAAGGATGGCATAGGTACTTTGCCCGGAAGTGACCTAAAGGTAAGATATGTAATTTTTTCAGTAAGTGAAATAAAAATGTTAAATGACAAAAGAATGCATTTGAAAAGCTGGTGTGTAGGTATCTGCTTTATGAATAAAACATGAATCTGCAGTTCTGAGTTAAGAGACTGTAGCCTGTTAAGTTTAAGCTCTGGAGTTTCTTGATTCAGTTTGTGGTGCTGGCACAGACAGCCATCATCCCCGTAGGAAGGCATAAATTAGCACTGCCTCACTATACAGACAGAATTAATCAAATGCACAAAATCCCAAAGAAATCTCAAAAGTGTGAAAATTCAGTCCACTTAGAGCATTATATTACTGTATCACTAAGAATTTTCATCCTGTCATTGACTCTCACAGTCTTACGTTCTTAGTTCTTTTTATTTCTAAAAATAGTTTATTTTTGCTGTGCCTTTGTCATGTGGGTGCCTAGAAAGATGAATAAAGTGAGTGCTTCTGAGCTTGGTATGGTTTAGAAGTTTGAATTATATTGGAGTAGTAATTTTGCTTACATTTTTTCACACTGGTTGAGTTTCCTGAAGTATGTTATAACAGTTTTATTTTGTTTTCAGTTTCTTTTTATTTATCTCATACTTTTTACTGTGTCGTAAGCAGGTGTCTTTTGCTGTGCTTGCAATTTTGTTATTAGAGACTGTCTTGTACCTGTTTCCTGTTGATTAAAGGCAATATTTTCATATCATTCAAACTAATGTGGTTTGCTTATAGTTTATTTCTTGAAAGGAATCTCACAAGAAAGAGTGTGGCATTTAAAACAACTTTTTATCTTTTGGTGCCTGATAGGATTTCTATTGTTGAAGTAAAGAGTCAAAAAATGTTTGAAATTCAGGACATACCTGTTGTGAATGTGTTTTTCTGTTGGTGTTTAGGTTGTTTGTTTTGTGGTTTTGTTTGAATTTTTTTTTTAATTGCAGAACGGTAGAATGAATTTCCATCACTGTACACTACATCAATATCACTATATACCTTGTCTATAAAGTTTCTGTTCCACATTCTGCTTGCCTCCTTTTCCTTTTTGAACTAAGTCAGGTGTCCCTAGTTCATTCATGTTGGCCTTCATCCACATTTGCTTAACTTCTTGCACATTGATATGTCTCATTCTCCTGGTGTGAAGTCCCTGGAGAGAGAGAGATTTCCTGGGCCTATTTAGCCCTTAGAACAGTCTCCTGTATGATCCTGCCAAGCAGATCTCTGAACAAGCCAACAGACGCCTCTTCTGAAGTCCAGTGCTGCTGGTTCGCTATTTGTTTCACTGGCTTCTTTCAGGATTTCAGACTTCATCATCTCATGGTGATAATGATAGACAAGGCTATGATGGGCTTCCACATCCCTGGTATCTGTGCCAGTATTTTCTGTATTTTTAAGTCCAGGCTTTTACAATTTCTTTCTATTTTAATACACAACATTGTGTGAAAGGGAACCATAGTATTGAAATATTTGAGCAATACAAAAGGGAACAGTGCAGGAAAATATCATAATCTCATATAAATCATTGATTTCTGCTTTTTTCAGTTGTGGTTACCCTAGGTCAAACAAAACTGAAGCAAAGTTTGAGTCACTAATTAGTAGAGGAATGGGAAAGTTTCCATGTAAAGTGAGGAAAAGGACCTGGGAAGTAGCTTAGGGTAGCTTCAAGAAATCATGTAAGAAGATTCTTAACTATGTCCTTTCCAGGAAAGCATGAGCTTAATTTTAAAAAGCATGAGCTGCTCTTTTAGTTTGTTTATTTATTTACTTTAATTTGGAAACAAACAGAAATTTGATTTTTGGGCAGATTCTTTCTTTGGTCCAAGCATTAGGGAAGGTGCATTCAGAGGTGCAATAGTAGTCTACCCAGAATGGTGAAAGATACAGAGTATTGGCCAGGCAGCGCCTTTCTGGGTTATTATTTGGAGGGGGGGTGGGAGGGTGTTTGCTTGTTTGCATTTTTTAAATACAAAAGCAAGGGGTTGAAGGGATGAAATTGAAATGGAGCCATTTTAAGACTGACTGAAGGAAGAATATTTTCTAACAATGCAAAATTAGCCTGAGGAGGTCACTGTACCAGGGAACATCAAGATTCAGTGAGAGACTAGGTGTTTCCACAGATACCAAAACAACTTGAGCTGTTAAAATAGTAAGGACATTTAAGCTTTTATGACAGTTGTAAGGACTTTTAAGCTTTTATGATAATTGTAACAACTCAGGACTGCTTCTAAATACTGATGGTTAAAATGGTGACTAATCACTTGAAACTCTAAATGTGATCATGGAGATATGTTATGCTCTTTGTGGAATTCTCAGAATAGAGTTAATTAGGATTATTTACTTGAACTCTCCTGATCACAGAGTGTTTTACTATTGTGTCCTGAACCTAAAGAAAATGACCTTATATAGCAGTTACTTATTGAAAGCTTGCATGTGTCTTTCAAAAACTGTAATAGACTTGTTCCACTAAACGTATCAAACCATTGTTGTGTATTTACATTGAAATGCACTTGAAAAATCTGGTAAAACATTGTAACAGCAAGATACTCAAATACAAATATTCTAGTTTTACAGCTTGGTAATAGATTAGTGTGTCTGAGGCATTTTATAACAAATAATAAGCGACAGCTTAAATGTCCATTGTTGGCAATGTATTGCTTAAATTCTCACATTAAGTCTTTTCTCTTCCCAAAATGTTAGGGGAAGTTGTCTTCGAACAGATTTGGTAAACTATATTGTATGGGCATATTAACATTTAGTTAAACCTATGCCAAAATGTTGAAATGCTGCTTTTAAATATAGACATTTTAGGGAGTTACCTACTTGGAGTCCTTATTTTTAGTCCTATAAAGCATATAGCATTTGCTTGTCTTTACTGCTTGCATGATGAAGTTTCATGCCTATTTTAACATACGCATGTTTTAAGAAATCTCCTTTCTGGTGTGCTGTATTAATATCCAGCCTGGAATTGCCAGGCAAATATATGTGAGCAACCATTTTTTTTTAGAACCACTTCATTTTTGTGAGTATGAGTTCCTTAATGACTAAAAGTTGGTAAAACACTATTGTAAGTGGAGCAAAATGTTTCTTGAACATTTTTCTTATAACACAGAAGAACATCTAAATCAGGAATAGATACTTGTATTATTTCTTTTTGTTAGGAAGTCCTGTAGGCAGTTTCCTGCCTACCAGACTTCATTGGGATGGGCTGCACCAGGGGGCACTCACTTCCCAGCCTAATCAAAACGAGGGAGCCAAATCAGATACCAAGCTTCCGTTCTCAGCCATGCCACAGTCTCTTATTCCTGCATCTGTTTCTGTACCAGTAAAATGCTGAGAATGTTCTTTTCCAATGACTTTGGGCACTGTTAATTGTTAGGGTTTTGTCACTTGTAGTTCAATAAGTCTATGGAAATACATTCTCATACAGATTTTGTTAAAAATCTTCAGCAAAAATAGTTAACACTCCTTGAACGCTGCTTTGAGCATGCTGTGTGACAGATAAGTAGTGAGTAGTTGTGGAAAATGCTAGAATTTCAAATTACACAAGGAATAGGGAGAATTAAAAATTGTACAGTATGATGCACTGAAGACTGTGAACAAAAAATTTAGCATTGTATATTAGTTCTTTCAAGATGTTTAAATAAAACAGAAAACTTGGATTCCAGTAGAATTTAAAATAGTTTACAAATTACAGAATGCCTTCATGTGGCAGGCAAAGTAATGTATGCTCATCTGAAAAACATCAGTGCTTACCAGTTACTCTGCATGGTGTGAATGTAAATGTGAAATTCTTCTCTTTTTTCTCCTTTTTTTTTTTCGATCTCTGTGCTGAGTGCACACAGTAACACCATGGCTTCAAGATTTAAATATACTCATTAAATTGGAAAAGCTGTAATAATTTACAGTCACTTCCTACTGCAGTGACAGAAGTTTATGAAGTACTTCTTAATGCGTTTTCTAGTGCTGTGTTTGGAAAGTGAGCAGTTATATACTGCGTGGACAGAATTTTGGTCGTTATTTCCATCTTGCAAATTGTGCTTGAACATAAAGAAAAAAAAATTAAAATTTGATGATGAAGAAATTAACCTGTAAATAAAGCTGGGCAGCAAATATTGTAGGAAACCAGCTAGAGTAGTGGAACTGAATGGTGGAGTAATGGCCAATGGTGTTTGGTATTTCCAGCAGTGCTGTAAAGAGGGTAACAGTGATTTGGATTGCTGTGTTTCTGGATGCAGGGGTGCAGCAGCTCGAGGCTGGAGTAAAGTACATCCTTCCACCTGCCTGTTCTGAAATTGCATTCAAGCTTGCCTGAGATAATGAGTGATTTAAGAACAACTTCTTTTCTCACATTGTTATAGAAACGTCGGTAGTGTCTCAGGCAATAACTTAATATAGTGCTTTTTCAGTGCAAAGCTGTTTCTGTTCTCTCATGGTGGCATGTGCTGTACTTTGAATCTGGAGAGGCAGGGAGAGTCCATGAGAGTGGTGTCATTGGGAAATATCAACTACCAGTAGCTGGTTAAATCACTGCTGGCACTGGGAAGGCGCTGCTCCAAAGAGAAGATGGATTCCATTCAGAGAAGGTGGTGAGGAGTAGCATAGGGAGCAGAAAGCAAGGTAGACGGGCACTTTCTCTGACCATGTGTGAGCCCCAGCAGATTTGCCTGGTGCCCTGGTCCTTTCCATATGAAATTAACTTTATTCTGTTGCGATGTAATGTAGTTAATTAGCTCTTGCTATGCTTCATTGCCATGGATTTCTGGTTAAAACTTTGCAATGTCCTAAAATGAGTCAACCTTAAAAAAGAAGACCAAAAAAGGAAATTTCACTATTAAGATTGTTAAAACTGCAAAGGCAAGAAATGCTGGATTTAGGTTTGCATTTGGCTCTTTATTTGGGTTTCCTCATGTATAGTCATGGTAGTCTTCCCTTAAGTGATCACATGGTATTTTACCACAAAATCTCCTGGGCCCATTAGCTGTAGATGCTGTTAAACTTGTGAACAACTAGGCAGAGGGTTTCAGGAAGAAAAAGGAATAGTTTTGTGATTATTGCAGGTAAATCCCACAGAGGAATGCTTGGCACCGCACTTGCTTCTACCACAACCTTCCTGCACAGCGCTGAACAACTCACTGGAACCAAATTTTTGGCAGGTAGCCATTTTTTATTTGTTGCTAGCTTGGGCTTCCCATGAGATATTAGTGTTTTGTATTTAGAAATATTCTGGCCAAAATAGTTTGCAGCCAGGGTTGCCTTGTAAGTCAACTTCTGGATCAATAAGCGTCATCTTGGCAGGCCTTGACTTCTGGCTCTGTTGCTGATTTATGTGTCACCTTAAGAAAGTCTGTTTAGCTGCAATTTCCTACTCAAGTGGAGATAATAAGGCAGACTGAGTTTGCAGTGTAGAGAAATCAGTGGGAAGCCCTCTGGTACTAAGATAATTCTTGAGCACTTGAAGCAGGGTGGGGGGGTTTGGAAGAGCCTGAGGAGTGTCTAGGAATAAAGTCGATAAACATTACTGCAGACAAGACTGAGGTATTGGTATATGCTGGGGAAATGTCAGTCTCTCTTGCTAAAGGTATATGTTTTCTGATGGTACCTAAGCTTTCTGTTCAGCAGTGATGAGAGAATGCTCCTATTATTTTTATTTTTGGAAGTATATAATTTGATAGCAATTCTTTCCTGCTTGTGCCTGCCCAGATTGGAAAAAAACCTTTCCTTTTAGATGCAAATTGTTCTCTCTTCTTTGTTACTTCAGGATTAGCCTATTGAAGTGTTATTGAAGTATCTTAAAATCAATCCAAGATTGGTGGAATGCTTGACTACTTTCTTGCTGACAGCATCATTCCAATGAGAGTGGGTCTGGCCTTGCCTGTTGGTCATGGTGAGGAATTTAATCTCTGCTGATTATGGTTTAGGGAGCTCTAGATACCCTGTGATCCTACTAAGTTTGTCTTTTGCCATACTTGCAGAGTAGCAGTGTGCAGGCAGGGTCCTTTCTCATCATTGAAGAAGCAGAATTGTCAGGGGCAGGAACACATTTCCCCAACATTCTCTATCCCTGAAACAGTCAAAATTTGGCGACAAGGAAAGTGTAAGGGGTCACATGCCTACTGACTGCTTTAAAATAAGCTGGGAGCAGAGTACTCAGAAGGATGAAGAGCTACCAAGAGAGGTTTTTTTTCTTTTCTAAGTGGCTGAGAACAGAGATTTTGTTTCAGGAGTTACTTTGCACTGCATTGTGACAGTAATTGCTAGAGTGCCGAAAGCTTTTTTAGATACATGTTCTTTGTTGTACGTTGAGGTTTTTTAAAAAAGAAAATAAACAGTCATTCTGCTTTCAAACCATGTAGAGTAAATAAGACTGGCTTTACTGCTTGAAGAAAGAGCATAAAAATACCAACAGCTGCCTCATTTTTCTGAATGCTATCCAGTCCTTGCCTGGGGCAGCGGTTCTGTGGAAAAAATACTATGTGATTGTGCATGTAAAGAGTGTATCACACACACAAGGAAGAGGGGTCTGGTTCAATGGACAATGTCAGGTATTTAATAACTTATTTAACTTAAGTAATATGTAAAAAATAGTTTGGTGTGTAGTAGGATGTGGTTGGACAATTCAGTGGCGACAGATGATTCCTTCACTTTAAAAAGATGAGGAGCTGTAAAATGCCAGAAAAGCTCTGATTTGTTTGAGCAGTCCCACTGCAACCACTGTGACCAAATGGTGATTAGCATCAAGAATAATGATAACTTTTTGCTAGCCAGAGATCAGAGTGTAGTTCTTTGGCTTGTATCACTGAAGTCCCAGGTGTCCGTCCTCTTGACAAACTGCTGTGGAATTCTGCTACTTTAAACTTAGCTGCTTCATAGGCATAAAGAGCATTGAGCATTTACTTCTCTTACTTCAATTTACTTCTGTTTTGGATAATAAAAATTTTGCAGGTTTCTTCTGAGTGTGTCCACAATCACTGTTGTGGTGTCAAGATATGTTTTGTTGCTGAAGTTACTGTCAGATTGCAGCAACAACTGTCTTTATTGCAAAGAACTCTTTGTCCTTATCTTGCCCAGTAGATGGTAGTGTTGGCTGATTTTTCTAATTTATTTTAAAGCTGTGCATTAACATATGTGGGGGTTTTGTTCTTTTTTTTCTTTGCACTTCAGTTGTTCTTCCTTTTTTCTTTGTTTTTATTTGTCAGTTCTCCCAAATAATAATTTTACCATATATAAAACGATAGCAACTTTTATTCTGATCTGATATCTGTGGGAACTGATGAGATCTTTTACATTCTTAAGAGGGCACAAGTAACACCAAACACTGATGGTCTGATCTATGTTGCTCTGATTTGGACGCATGTAACAGTGGGGACTTAATTTGAAACTAGGTTTTATGTATTTGTTCCCAATAGGTTTGAGTTTATAAGGATTAATCTACAATATGATAGACATTTTGCATTGTTTGCAGTTTTTTTCATCCCACATAGAGACAAATGCTCAAGAGTAATTTTATGAGATGTGGAAAAGAGAACCAAAAGCCCTTTTAACATTCAATTACCCCTACATAAAACTACAGCGTCTTCCAGCCAGCAGGATAAGGCAAAGAACTTCCATTAGAAATGGAAATGCTCTAAACCCACTGGAGGAGAGACAGCAGCAGTCCACTTTTGGTGTTATGCTTTGTCATGCTCCCTGGGATTTCTGTGGTTCAGCACAGCACATGGTGGGCAAAGAATGACAGGCTGAACAGGAAGATGGAGAAGATTTTCGTAAGAACAGGAGGACCTTGTGCTTAGTGCAATAAAATCAAGTTTGAGGAGGTACATAATTCCTTGCTTTATCATATACTAAGAGAGTAAATGTTAGGGTACTACAGCTATGTAATCCATATGGTAGTGTGGTTTAAGAAAAAATGGGTACAAACTGACTATGAGTACGTAGAAATTAAAACATAAAAAGAGGTTTTTCAAGAAAGAAATTCAGGAATGGACTTTCACTACAAACACTGGTAACAGAAAATCTGGCTGCTTCTGAAACATTTATGAAATACTTTGTGTGATACTATTGCTTGCAATAGACAAAGGCTTCATGTCAGTGGCTTATGATATTTGTTCCAGTCCTGTGTAAATTTTCATACAATTTTAATTTTTTTGAAAATGTTTATTGAAAGTAATTTTTAGCATGTGGACAGACAGAAATGGTTCAGAAAGTATTGATAATGTGTGATTATTATTTATTTAAGCCTTGGTTTCCCTCAATATGTTCGTTGTCTGTTGAATGAATATTAAAATGTTCCTGGGGATAAAATTAACAGTCATATAAGCTGAAGTTTTAGTATATCAGGGCATTGTTTCCCAAGAACATGAAAATGTATCTCAGCTCTGAGTGGAAGGAATCTCTAATGGTGTTTAAAAGGAAGTGACGGTTCTTGATCCTTGTGGAAACTGCGGACAAGGCGGCTGAATAAGTTCTGTGTTGTGTGCTTACCTGCTAGCAGCTGGACTCGGCCTGCCAACTCAGTTACAATATATGTGCATTAAAGGAATTGCAGTTAATTGAACATGTGTATTTTTGCCCTCATTGCTTGCCTTTACATGAAACTTTGGAAGTTAAATTTTCTATCCAGATGTTATATTTATTCCTGTTTATCTTACTGTGAATTTACTCAGAAAAGCTGTTGAGGTTTCTTTCTCTTCTTTGTTGCTGTCTGATCTTTTAAGACCATTGGCTCCATAGTGTGGGACAGAGAATTACCTTAAGAGGTTACTTAAATTTTGCCAACAGGCATTTGACAAAAGTCAAGTGGATTAAATTTATACGCAACAAGCCTTATCATTTATTCTCTTTAAAACATTGAAGTGACAAAAATCAGTCTTTTTTGTGAGTTTATTTGTAAAGTACTTGGTAATGGCCTGACTTTGTTTCTGTCAAGGGGAGTTTTACTCTTTGATGCAATGAAGGCAGATTGAAGGGAAATCTCTTCATCCAATGCAAATTTCTATATTTACTTAGGGAGTTTTGTGACTTGAAAACGAATTTTTACTATCAGAAAGCTATGGATCCATCCTCAGAAGTTAGCTCAAAGGCACTGTTTCTTTCCCTCTATGTCACCTGTGAAATTCCAAACTGTCAAGACACCTAGGGAAGTGTCTGGGAGGACTGCTCTTACTGTATTTTGGCTTGGAGGAAATATTATGATGAAACCTTTACTTTCAGGTTTTCTGTTGCCTACTGTCTAAGTAGAAGAGACTTACAAATATGTTGAATTTTTTCATAGGCACGTAAACCACCGTTAGTCAAGATCCATTTTTGTCATGCTTCCAGCAGTAGACACTAGTTGGCATGTTGCTCTGGCAACTTTTATCCTGTGATGACTTTGTGCAGCATGCTGCTTTGTACATCTATTCATCCTGTTTTCAAGCAGTTAACCTTTGTCACAAGCTGTTCATGTCTTTTCCTCCCCAGCTAAAACCAGAGTATGACTCCCCAGGTCTGAGGCGTTGTTCTGGTTAGCCACAAAGAGCTCAGCGTAGTGCTGACAGTGTCGCTGGGGAAATAGGGAATGAGAGCAGACATGAATTCAAGTTTGCATCCAAACAGGGGCTGGAAGCCTCTGACACTGGCAAAGGCAAGGCTGCAGGCAAAAAGAGAAGTTACACCAGTCAGTGAAGCAGTGCCCAATCGGACTGTTGTGCCTGATAAGGCAGTGGCAAGTTGTCACTCCCCGTCACTGACACCATCTTAGCATGGTTGTCCTGACTGTTGAAGAGCTTTTCCTTAAGGGTTCAGCTCTTGCTGCTGTTAACAGCCTCCAGGGAAAGAGTAGCTGTGAGCAGCCTTCCCTACAGTCATCTGTCTTCCATTGTTTGGTGCTTATCAGTCAGCCCCCTGGAGCCAGAAGGGCTGGCAGGTCACTGCATTACCTGGGGTGATGTCCTTGCATTCCACACGAGGCCCCGGGGGGTGTATGGTGTCAGGGCTGGACATTGATCGAATCATGTGGAAATATCCCAGGTATTTAGGTATCCCAGGACTGTTCAGAAATACCTTTGGTGCATGGATGTTCCTGCTGATACAGTATGAAGGTGTGGGAGAGTGTTTCCAAGAGCTGGTCAGTAACCTCTCTGCTCCCGGTTGGCTGGTAGGCTGCAGCAACCTGCAGGTGTCTTGGCCCATGTTCACAGCTTGCCTGCTGTGAGACAGCTCTTGCAGAGTTGGAGCTCTTGAAAGCAAGGAAGGTTTTCCCTCTAGCATCCACCTGTTGCAGACGCAGCAAAGCACCAATAGCAAAAATGAGCTTAACCAAAATAGGAACAAGACTGAGTGCATAAGTCAGCTGTTAGACTCTTCTGAATAGTAACTCTACTGCTTTTCTTTGGGTGGAACAGCATAAATGTCTCTCCACAAACTGAAGTATCAGCACGTGTTGTTTGCTGCATTTGGTTGCCTTTCAAAGTTGAACTCATGGTATTTCAGTCCAGATGGATTTATCAAAAGTTTGTCCATGCTTTCATATCTGTTGTGAGCACAGCTGATCACAAGTAAAAATCTTAGCTCCAGATGTCATATGATTGTGTGAGGGCTTCTTCTTCCTTTCCTTCCCCTCAGCTTATTATTTCTTATCTGTTCACATTCCTTAGGACCTGTTGGCTCTTTGCAAATGTTAAGGCTGGAAGGACTGTATTAGTGAAAGCACACTGCTGTGGTATGTGTATATGAGGGTCACCTTTGCTTGCAGCCAGAATGGCTTATTTTCAGTCCTGTACCATGGCAGGGTCCAAAGTGAGGGGGAATGATGTGTTCAACAGCCTCTGGAGGCACAGAGAGGGTCAGTGTAGGGCCAGGCAATTATCCCCTTTCTCATTTTCCCAAGGTAAAGTTGCCTGACCATAGAAACAGAAATAGGCTTCATGCTATGGCCTTGAAGGAATATCCTCTCTGGTGGATGCTGGGGAGCTTTGAAGGACTCTCTCAGACAGAATTTTCCCTGTTGAAAGCTGTTGGTGAGAGCACCACACTGATAAAGACCTGTTCTCTGTGGCAAAGACACCCCTTCGCTGTTCGGGGCAGACGATCAGGGACAAAACACTGCCTTGAGCTAAAGCCATGTAACCAGCTGGGCCTGCGAACCACTGGGAAGCAGAAGCTATTTTCATGTGGCAGCGCTGGAGTCACTACGGCATTGCGAGGAAACTTCTCTTCTGGCAGCAGGACGGCTGTAACTCGCGGTGCTCCATTGTAAGCACAGCATGTGGGGCATTATTGAGCCTTGTGTCTGGCTGACAGTAATATCACATTCAGCGTGTAATTAAACACCTCATAAACTGCCTTGAGATGTTTGTTTATGTGCACTTTATAGTGGAGAAGTACTGTGTTTTCAGAGGATGCTGAAATTTCTGTACTCCGTGAAGCATTTGGTGTGTGATGTTCATTCAGCTCCCTTGTGCTCAGAAAGAATACTCGGTGTCTGGAGTGTGTTATTTTGCTGGCAATGAAAAGCATATGGTTAAGGGATGTTCCCATGAATTTCTGTTACTGATTATTTTTATGTGTGTAAATTAGATATTGATCTGTATGTGGAGGCATCTGTATCAGTATCTATTGCAAATTAATATTTATAGATATCAAAATGAATTCACATTTGGCTTGATAGAAACAAGAAAGGCTTGGTTTGAATTCCGTGGGAATAAGCAGAAACACATAGAAAATAGGCAATGTGGCGAGGACACCATGTAAAAACTATATTGAATGGAAGATACTTCAAGAGACTTCTAGTAAATTTTTACTATGCCATTTGTTTTGTCTTACAGTTTAGAGTCAATGAATTTGGGGCCCTGGAAGTAATTACAGATGAAACTGAGATGGAAAGTGTTAAAAAGGCAACTGCTACCACAACCTGGATGGTTCCAACTGCGCAAGAAGGTCAGTTAAGAAGCAGTAAACGTTTTCTGTGCTAGACTGTAGTTTCTTTAATTTATCAGCTGTCCTTAAAGGTTCCCTCCAAAATAAAAAAAAAAAAACAACTAACGTGCTTTAATGGACAGAGTATCTCTGATGAAATAACCCATTTCTTGGGATGTAAATTAGTATGAAAATAAATTAATTTCAAGTTAAAAGGAAATAATTCCACTGTTAAACATCTGAAGTTCAATTACAGCCACAATTTTTTCCTTACAGTAATTTTCTCTAAATTTAGAATTGGTATTTTCCCTCTATTTAATTTGCAAAAGAGTAAATTTCTTTAAATTATTGAGAAATTTTTAGAGGTCATTTTTGTTGAGCTGGTTCTCCAGGCTACCCAAAGGCTTTACTGACTGCCTAGAGTTCATCTGTGCACTGCAAATTGCCTTCGTGTGGTCAGCTCAGCGGCCACCACCGATGTCAGTGTTAGCTGTGCAGTGTGCACCCACACAGATGCCTTGCTCCTGCCTACTGTGCTTTTTTGCAGCATTAAAATCAGTGTGTAGTAACAGCTAGTGTTTATCTGGAATTGTAAATTCTAAGAGTTGTAGTATCTATCTACCAGATAAGGTGTTTCCTGGATTTAAAATACTGAAGTAAGAAACTCCTGTTTTGTTCAAGGAAAGTTGGTTTATGTGCTCATAAATTACTGCAATCTTTTACACTGACTCCAGTAATGATGGAGTAGCATGGAAGAGAATATTACAACTGGTTTTGTGATTATTTACAACTTCCTAGCTTTTTTCCTTGTTGGTATTACATTTTATCAACCTTCTTTTAAAATATGCATTCTGTAAGTCCTTTGAAAAGCAGACTTCACAATTTTTGTTTCACAATCATCCCTATAAGCACAAGAAGTGAAGGCGGTGAGAGCTTTCCTTTGCTGCTCTCTCGCTATTAGATCATAATTGTCATATGGAACATTAACACTGGTAGGAAAGTGGTTTGGGCTCCCCCTGAGGTCTGAAGCTTCAGACCACAGTTAATGTGTTCTGTAGCAAGGCAGTGATAGTTAATTCAAGTTTCAGATCTGTGATGAGCGTAGCGAAATTGTGATACTGTAGTAGCAGAACAGATTCTCTGCTTAGACTGAGAGATCACAGTTACTGACAGTAAAGCATGAAACTGCATCCCCTACAGTCTGGCAAACCTAAACAAAAAAGTTGTGATTCTACTGAATTAAACTTGGTTTATGGACATATAAACATATAAAGGAGGCATTCTGCTGCTACCTTACACTGTCCTTGATTAATTTAGTGCTCTCCAAAAGTAAAAACACTGCTAAAATTTTCCATTGTGAGAAGAAATAGTTGTTTTGAACCACTTAGGATGCTGGTGTGTAAATATAACATACATTATATATTCTTCTAGGGGAGATAGCCTGTATACAAGAGTTCATTTGACTCTGCTTTCAAAGACAGTACAATGTTTAAGCAACATAAATAGTTTGTGACTTGAAATTTGCCTTTTGGGGAGGTACAAAGACAACAACCTGCTCTAGAGGCTGGAGTACTTGACAGTACTTCATACCTGCTTGTGAGGGAAAAAACTGCGTTCTCTCCTGGATATAACCTCTCCTAGGCTATATGCCTGTTGTGGGGAAATTGCAGCTTAGGATCAGTGAGTAACTTAGTATTTGAAGATTGCTTTGTTACAAGTGTAGTGATTTTTCACTTTTGGTGGACTCCCAGGCAGTTTCAGCAACTGCTGCTGGAGACTGCAGACTGTAGTCAACGATTTGCTTCCAGAAATAATTTCACCTAATGAAAGATAACTCCCCCCAACCCTTTTCTCCCAAATTTAGGTATAGGCATATCAGCAGAAGATGAGGTCATGGATTCTGAGCAGTGATGGCTCTGTGGGCAGTCAGTGTGGTGCCTGTCACAAAATTCAGTCCTTCCACACGTAGCCACATCAAGCAGTGACAGAATCATAGAATCAGTGGGTTCCTCTCTCCTGTTGCAATGTGAAAACCCAACTTGTTTGTCAGCAATCTGGACTTCATACAAACACTAACTCCTAGTTCTTGTTCTGACAAGAGTGGTGTGGCTTATGTTTTTCTGTTTGCTTGGCAAGGCCTGCTGAGGATGGTTGGGAATGTATTGCCTCTACCTAAGTGAAGTTAACTTTCGTTGTTGTGCAGCCTTTTCAGAAAAGACAGGGATCCCCACAAGGTTGAAGGAAACTGCAAAAGTGGATGGACTTGTTTTCTGTGAAAACTGTTACCGCTATGGTACCGTAGAAGAATTTGTTCCTGAAGGGAAATTTTGCAGCCAGAAATGTGCCCAGCAAGTAAAAAACAAGTAGGTGCTATAATAAAGCATAGAAACAAAGAATTTGGCATAAATGCAGCACGAGAGAGAAGTGGTGGGATAAAATGTTTATGGTGGGGCTGAGGGAGGTATTAAATAGACAAGTTGCGGTGTCACCATTGGTTTATAATGTTCTTTCGCTGTTTTTTGTGTAAATGCCGTAACAACATTTGGTTTTGTCTAACACTGGCATTGAAAGCAGTCTTTTTTGCTCAGAGTGTGCCGTGTTCTGCTGTCAGATGCAAGCAGTAAAACAGTCTATGGGATGCATGAATCAGTGTCAGACTCCCACCCTGTTTCATAGTCATTGGAATTAAGATAATCAGTAATGAGATGGTTGGGGTGGTAAGTTAATTATAATTAAGTGTAAGAGCTGTTTTATAGATGACAGTGAGTGAAAACATGAGCATACTGCAGTTTCTCAGTTCTTTTTTTTTTTCATCTAGTGCATTTCATCTCATCATAAAAGCATGTTTCTGTTAGTGTGTCCATTCTGTATTGCATATCGCTAGATATGGCAGTTTTTAACATTTAAGATTTTGTACATTTTCTTTCATTTTTAGCTAATTGCTTCCAAGTTTTCTTTTCTGATTTCTTGTTTAGCAACTTGTACAGTCACATACCAGCTTTCTCCAATTGGATTTGTCAGACTTAACAATTACCTTTGCCTTCCTCTCTCTAAACTGCCCTGCAGTCCCAAGCATTTCACAGTTTGCTTCTCCAGGAGACTTGATGGTACATGGAAAAAGACACACTGTTTAAAACGTGTAGAACTTGTTCAGCATAAGCTGACAGCTTTCCTTTTGCAGTTGCTATTGTGTGTCTCTCAGATTAATTCTTTAGACAGACTTAATTTTCAGTAGTATTTCTAAGAATATGTTTGGTATAATACTATGGGACCCACACATTTACTTGCCTTTTTTACTTGTTTTATTAATACAAGAAGTGAAATAATACTGGCTTTGTGTCATTGTGTTACCCTTGTGATAGAGAACCAAAGGAGGAAAATCCCAGCATGGAATGCAATGGAGAAGATGATTCTAAAGGCATTCGGAAAAGAAAAACAAAATTACCTCTCAAAGAAGAGTCCCGGGATAATGGGGAGAAGAAGGAGAATCCCGATGAAATTGTTAGTATGCATCGTAAACCCATTCCTGCAAGTATTTGGGTGGGAGTTTTGCCTTGTGTTGCAATGTCAGTAGCTCCATCAGTCCACAAAGAGAAGAGACTTCATCACTCTGTCAGAGCCACAATAAGTAGTTGGTTCGTTTGCCAATTTAATTATGCCTCAGCAGTAAATTGTAATATTATTGACAATGAACTGATAAAAGCTGGTTTTTATCGCTCTTCCCTGATTTTTTAAGACTAGAACAAAAAGAACTTAAAGGAAAAATGATGCTAATCTAGACTTGCCAAGTCTTCAGCATGGAAAAACAGTAGTACATATTTCCCTACACCTGTTACTTTGTCATTCTGCACATGAATAAATAACTATAGACCAATAATTTATTTACTAAGAAAGCTCCACTACAGTTAAGAAGGGAATACTTTGGATTTCCTTAGTGTAATTTGCCTTTGAAAATCATAACCAAAAATTTGGTTTGCTCTTGTGTTGCAGTGTAATTTTCTTTGGGGCACCTTTTGGGTTTTTTTCCTTTTGGATTTATTGATTTTTTTCTTCATTTTAGAAAAAGCTCACCACACTACCTTCCCATAATGTTTGTTTTCCTATAATATTTGTTTTCTTCCCAATAGCTGTGACACTACTGGGGGTAGCACAGTATTCAGGGAGAAGGGTAGAGTTCTGCAACTGCTGAATTGTAAAAATGCTGAAGACACTAGAGTTGTCAGGGGGGAATTTGCAGCTCTCTGTATAGCAATATCTTAGGCAAAAGTCTGGGAGTACCTTCTTTGTCTCCATGCATCTGCCTTCCCAGATGAGTACTTACTCTGCTCATCTGTTCAGGTGCTCACGAAACTGTTAATACAAAAACTGTGGAAAAAAGATAAATATTAAATTTTATATTTAATAAAGCAATTGTACCTTTGAGAAAAACCAGACTAAAGCTGTGAGAGGTTTTCCTTTAAATTATTTTCGAAGCATGAACATGCCAAAGGTACTGTTACTTATCGGTGTCTCAGTGAGGTCTGCTGAAGGCTTCATGACTTGTGCCTGGGTCAGGAAAGGCTGGGTGGCTGAGTGCCGAGTGGTGAGAGTCCTTCTGCCTGTCATTTTCGCTGTGTTGGCTGTGATTTGTCACTGATGGCTCGCTTTGCTTCTATTAGATATCTGCACGTTTGTTTGAGGTAGGAGAGAGCTGGGTCAATAGCCATTTAAATGGAGTCGCAGTTTAAACTACGGTATCTCTAGTTTTATCATACTAGACTTCTAAGCTAGTGAGGTTACTGTAGTCTTTTTTTTTCTCTTTCTAATTTAGGAGGACAAACCTGAAGGAAGGATCTTGAGAGTCTCACAGAGAGCCAGGAGAAAAAGAAAAGGGGAGATAACAGTTTTGAAACAAAGTAAGTTAGATTATGAAACAAAAATCTCAACCATCAATTCTTTAGGTAATATCCATATCTTATTGTGAATTGCTAGCATTGTTTCACAGAATTTGTGTTCCCTATTGAATTTTTTTCAGTACTGTAAAAAAACAGTGCCAGTGTCATTTATAGCAATTAAATTTTAAGGCAGCATAGGGGAGGATATAGTGAGTGTAAAGGCAACTAATGTACATTTTAGGGTTTTTTCTTTTCATCCCGCTAAATAGCGCCAGTATTAGAGGGAATCAGCTCCATTGAGTTCCCAGATGTTGAAAGACATGTATCAAGCAGAAGTGAAAGTTTACTTTTGTTTCCTTGGGGATCAATTTTGCATCTTCATTATGTGCTAGAAATAGACACATTTATGGAACTGTTTAGGAATAATTGCTATAATCAATCCAAAGGGACACATACTGCATCAAGCAACATAATAAAACATATTTTAAGTGAGTGCTGTCCTTTCAAGCTATTTGTATGATAGATAATTTTAGGAAGATTTGGATAATCAGCTGCTATTATACCTCAGTGGTACACCAACCACAGACCTACATCTTGCCCTCCAGAGTGCTTCTTATGCTAGATGGGGAGACATTAACAGAGGTTGCCAGGCCACTAATCAACACAGAACTCCAATTAGCTCTGATGTACACTAGGCAGATGAACTGCCAGTTGAAGATGAACAATAAAAGTTATGAAAGATCCCCCTCCCAGGACAGAATCACTCCTGAAATGTTTCTACAGCTGCTTCTAAGGCTGAAGAGATAAGAAGCGTGTGAGACACAAGCACAAAGCTGATGCTCTGTGGAAATCACTGCTGCCCGCTGACAGGATGATCGTACACATTTCTTCTGTTGGGTTTTTTTTTATTTTTATTTGGGACAACATCAGTATAAAAGAATAAACTGGTATAAAAGACCAATTTGTATTCAGAACCAACCACCATTAATTTCTCTAATGGAATAGATAAAAACTGGGTAAGTCCCAAATAAGATGAATGTGGTCTAATAATGTTGAGCGATCGCTATCACTCTGAAATTTATTATCTTTTGGTTACATTATCATCTTTCTTCAGGAGACTTTGGCATCACTATTGTTATGGTTCATATTTTAATCATAAAAATGCTAAGCCAGACTGTTACTTAAGGGGTTTATTTTTCCTGTGAGTAGCCCACAGTCTGGATCAACCCAGAATCATAGTGTGGACTGTGATGAATCCTTCTGACAGTGTGAGCTTATCTTCTGAAATGCTAAGCTGCCTGTGCAGAGGCGGCATTTTAGGTGGAGATCAGTAGAGCAGAGTAGAGGTGTATGCAAGTAGGTACATACAGGGTCAGCCTCACAGACCATCTGTTCTTGAAGTTCCTGGCTATTGCTAGTGCAGGTAGTGCCTTATTTTCAAGGCCTAAAAACTGTGTGACTGTAGCCAGTATGACAATGGACTGTAAGCAATATTGCAATTACTATGCACGTGTTCATACCGCATGAACAAACCTGAAACTAGAGGTTTCTGTCATATGCATCATGAGGAAACAAAGCACTGGTGACAGTTCTGATGGCTTGGAGAAAATACTGTTATATCACTGCCTTTCTACCCCAAACCATCAAACTACAAAGTGATGGAGGAGGTGAGAAACATCCTGAGTACTGTTAAAGAATAGGGTGTTTCAACTGTGATTAAAAAAACTTATTATGAGTGGTATCCAGTTGAAAATGCTTTCCACTAAAAGAAGTACATGGGGGAAAAAGAAACCCCTTGAAATACTGAGCTATTTTGTGATTTGAACTCATCTTTTTATACATTTGCAAATTGTATATCTTAATGCTTCTTAGGAGCAATAAGGAAAAATTAGTTGGAGCAAAACTTTGTAAGTTGTTCTTGTAAGCTTCTGAAGGAACTTTTTCTTGTTACTAATCAAGGTTTGAACTGCTGGGAATGTTTCTGGACAAACCAGGAACCTTCATGTTCCTGATGCCTTTGAGCCTACAGAGCTTTTCCTTTTTCTAAAATAAGTTCTGAGCAACACAATGAGTGCATTTCATAAAATGTAAATTTAAGGATATTATAAACTTCAAAATGTTGTGGGGTTTTTTTCTTGAGATGTTAACAGTTACACAATTATTTCACTGTTTTATGCTTCTTTATAGCTGTACCCTCTAAAGGAAGGCAAGCATGGTGTTGGGCATCCTATCTGGAGGAAGAAAGGGCCATTGCAGTACCCACTAAGCTTTTTAAAGAGGTATGACCTTCTGAAATTTAAGTCAGTCAACCACCTAAGATCATGAAATTCTTTGGAAATCAATACACAAAAATAATTTGAAGATTTTACGCTTTTCTGGAGGAAAACCTGCATGATGAAAATAATGCTGTGTCCATCAGCAATTATGAAAGCAATTATCTTTCTGTTTTTTCAGAGAATTCTGTTGTTGATGAATGCTGTCAAATCAGACTGCAGAAAGCAGATGCTTCTCCAAAATGTGCTGTTCTAGCCATTCCTTCTAATCTTTGAAGTTAAAAATGTGATATATTCCCAACAGTATATACCCTCATTTTTTCATGCCGTATAATTTTCTTTAAATATGTTTAGAAAGGTGGTACAAAGGTCATCTTTTGTCTTGTTGCTTTGATTATATTACCTGTCTTTTCTTCAGCTTCTGCTGACATTATATTTTGTTACTACATCAGATACTACTTTGTCTTGTTCTCCTTTTGCCTGTCATCTGATTGGATGTCACATCATCATGTCCTGCTTGTCCTTTCCCTGCTGTGGTAGTCATTGTCATTTCAGTGCTTTCGTTAGTGCCACCTCTCTTGCTTGGAAGAGAGCTTTGTATCCCAATCCATAAGGTTTCCGTGGTGTTACCTTCTCTTGCAAAACCTGGTGAAACATGTGAACATGTCTCAGCTGCTGTACTCCTGCTATATGTTGCTTTTTTTTGATAATTCTGTTCTTACTTGTAGTCTGTTTCTTGCATCAGTTTCTTTCTGTATGTTTCATACTTCAGCTGTTAAGTCTTCTGTGCAGAAATTAGCTTTTCAGCTTACACATGCATGTGATGCTGACCTTTAATTGATGCTTTTAAATGCTATTGAGTTAGAAGAGTGAAGAACTAGGATTGAGGTGTGCAGATTCCATAGATTTGTAGGTGCAAGAACAACAGTTCCCTGACTACCTTTAGTTGTATCCCCCAGTGCCATATACTGGTTCAAAAATTAACAAGAAAACAATCTGGATAAGGAATGTCCTAGTGGGAAGGTAGATTTACAAAGCAGTGCTCTGCCTGTCTGAAGGTCCATGAAATGCTAAAGCAACACACAGGCTTTGCAGGGCACTGCACATAGTGGTGAAGTCTGGAGTTACACGATGTTTCCTCCACATTGTACCTTTCTCGTCCAGTGCATCTTAATTTAGTATTTTCTTTCAAAGCCTTTAGCCTCTGGGTAATGCTTGATTTAGTGCACAGTATTTAAAACCTGTAGCAGAAAGAGAATTCTTAATAACACTCAGAATTGGCCAGGTAATATTTCTCCATTTTACAGATGGGCAAGCAAGCCACATAAACAGGTAGGTGAAGAAAAAAACCCAAATCAAACATCACCACCAATTATGAATCCTTGATTTCTGTTTGCATTTTGAGTATTACTCTTACCAGTTCAGAAGCAGTACATTTCACTGTGTTGTTTTGTACCATTAGTTAGGAATGGTCAGGATGATGGAGAGTCCTTGCCACTTCCTGATCTTAGAATAATTTCTAACTGTGTCTCGCAAGGTTTCCCTTCCTTCCAAGCAGGTGATACCTCTCTGAGTAGCTCCCTTGGTGCCCTTCTCTTCCCATGGGCTGCAGAGGTACTGCAGTTGATTCGGGAGCATGTGTAGCTTTTGGACAGAAACGGAAGGAAAAGGGAACATTTAGGATGCTTTTCCTGTGTTTTTTTTCTGTAACCATTTGGGACATAAAAACTGTGAATTTTCTAACCTGTGGAAAACTGTCTTCAGTTTTGGTCACGTATTTTTCTGATATTCCCTCCAATTTAACCTTAATATCTGCTGCCTTCCTTCCTCTTTAACAGGGGGATGCTGATGCCTTCTGGTTTGAAACATCCATTCTGCTTAGCCTTGTTTTCACTTTCTGTTTTTTGAAAGATGTTCTTCTGGGTTCATTGTAATGTGGTGTAAGGGTAGGTCATGTTCCTGTGGTGTAGAAATTCTCCTGGAAGACTACGTAGTCTGGACTCAGCATATAAAGGACAAATAGCAAATAGGCCGTCTCAATATATAAACAATGTTCAATATTTCTGCCTTTCAGTTCATCTTTCATGGCCTGAGATGTGGAAGGCAAAATAGAGAGTCATTGTTGTGATTATTATAGGGAATGATGTCCACCAGGCAGGTGTCAGTGTCACTGTACAGGCTGAAAAATAAATAATTAAATTGCTAAGATGTTTTATTGACAGTTAGTGAAAAAAGTTGAGGACAGATCATGTCATCTTCTTTCCCTTGACTCTTTTGCTAATTCTTCCTAATTTTCTTACATACTCTCAAGTTTTAAGTCATTCTAGTATCAATGTGTTTTTCAAACAATCACCAATTTCTCTTTTCCTCTCTACATTTTTGAAAATGTGAGACTTAAAGCGATTTAATAGTTCTTTCAGAAACATGGATAATAAATAATCATTGTTCTATTCCTTACAAAGATATTGTGTGTTTCTCTGGTATACTTTCAGAAGTGTTGAAACTGTTGTTTTCCATTGCAGTATCAGTCTTTCCCATACAACAAGAATGGATTCAAGGTAGGGATGAAGCTGGAGGGTGTGGATCCTGAGCACCAGTCGATCTACTGTGTTCTCACGGTGGCTGAGGTAAGTAGATGCTGCAAGCAGCCATGGTGTGGGGTTGTAGCAGAGACTGAAATGAAACAGCAGCAGCTGAAAACCCCCACTCTTACCTAACAGGCAGACAGAAACTATACATAGGAAGATGGTTTTTAAATTAATAATGCTGTATTATTTCTGCCTGATAGACGTGAAAAGTATATCCAGTGTCAATGCAGCAGTGACTATTTACATATATTTAACATACATAGCTAGAGAAAACAGTATTAGACTGGTTGGATGATGTGTGGTTTTATCTGTAATCCTGTAGTTTGTATTTAAAAGAAAAATTAAATAGAAAAGAAACATAAGTATGACAGCTGATATATAGCAGTTTTATAGAAGTTTGATAGTATTTGCAGTTGCTCCATTCACTGATACAAATGCCTAAAAGTTTCTTTTGTTGCTGTTGTGCTACAACTTTTTCAGACTGATGGCTGCAGAAATTGCCTGTATTGGCAACCTGTGCAAGTTAACATAAAATATAAGCTCAGTTTTGCTTTTTGCTGTGGTTCACAAAATAGTTTTTCTAACAATCAGCTTCTTTGCTTTCAGTAGAGAACCTGCTTCTCAAGTATATTTTGTATCTTTTTTAAACATACCTTACTTTAAGTTTCACGTAGTTTTAATGGGTTTTTGGATTTTATTTGTGAATTAGAATGGGGAAACTGGAAGTTATATCAGAATACAAATTAAATATAAAATAGGGTTGATGTTGAGATTTTCACTGATGACTGCAGTAAATTTATGGCATTTGGCACTCAGGGAGACGTGGAGAACTTCTGTACAGAGAGAGTATTGTGTCCTGTTTTTCTCCTCTCAGTGGCTGACTTATTACTTCATGGAATAATGAAGTTCTAGGGAATACCTCCACTGACTTTTCATCTTTACTTAAACAGTTTTCAGTATCTCTCTGGAGAGCCTTTTGAACATACTTATTGTTCAGTGCTCCCTTGCATATCAGTTAATCAGGATAGCTTGAGAACCTCATTATCTGCACTTTGTCCTCGGTTGTATCAGATGTATTCGTGCTCTTCTGTAGGGCTAATATTTTACTCTGATGCTGGGTTGAACCATTTTCAAGTTTTTGAACACTACTGGCAATAGCCAGCTTTTAGTTAAATTCTTTTGACCAGAAGAGGAGGCACTCAGACTGAGAATAGCTTTGCCTTTTAATTCTCTCCTCTTTATCAAATGAATTTATTCCTCCAATGTTGGATTGAGCAGAAGTAAAAAGCTGACTGAAAACATACAGTTATTACACATAATATTGAATGGAAGTGGTTATGTGTAGAGCAAAGATCTTAACACACAGTGTTGTACGTTGTCGATTCTTGCTTTTAGGTTTGTGGGTACAGAATACGACTCCATTTTGATGGATACCCAGATTGTTACGATTTCTGGGTGAACGCTGATTCTTCAGACATTCATCCTGTTGGATGGTGTGAAAAAACGGGTCACAAGCTTCATCCACCTAAAGGTATTGTTTAGTTTAAATCTGTGTGTCTTACACAGTTCTGAGATTGAGACTGCCTGTGTAATGCTGTAATATTTTTTTTGGCAGAAATGTTTTGGTTCATTTAGTCAAGAGTATTTGACAATGGCAAATTAAACACTAAGTCTTGCCTAAAATTTCAAGTTTGAAAGCATACCTCTTTTATTCAGTGGAAATTCAGAGAAATTGCTAGATTTTGGCCAAACCACCACACCAAGAAAACAAAATTGACCATAAGAGTCATCATAAGTCATTAGGAAAGAAAACTGAGCAGCAAACATAGACCCCAAATCAATGCTTATTGCAAGACAGTATTTATATAAAATAGCACCTCAGAGAAGAACTCAAAGGTTTGCATTAGTAGCCTTTCATTTTCCAGCTAAAATGCAAATTTTTGACCTTCTTAATATAAACCCTAAGAAATTTGGAACCCCGTGGTCTGACGGGGGGGGGGGAAGGGGGCAAATTGAGGGACATGAGAAAGGAAAAATATTATTCTAGATGTTTTCTGAAACGTATTTCTATCCTTGTTTATTAAAATGGAAAGGGTGGGTAACTCTTAGTGCTGCTAGGCAGGACAGGCCTTGTGGTGGGATGTCTCCCATCCCCACAGCAGCAGAGGTGACAGGTGGCTGCTGCTGGGCTTCCAGCGGGCATAGGGGAGTGAAGCGGCAAAATCGAACTGGGTTTCACAGAAATTAAAAAAGATTGTGTTTAAGGACACTATTCATTTTGTGTAGAGGAGGCCACTTTTTTTATCTCACACAGGCAAATTCTGCAGCAAAAGAATGCATGTACATGTGTACATATGCATGTCAAAATTGCATTGACTGTTCTATATCTGCAGTGAATAAATCAAACTGACTTTTGGTCGTCTTTTGAGAGATAAAGTAGGAGCTTAAGATCTCCTTTCTCACTTGGTGACAGGAAGACCCACACTGCCCAGAAACTGCTTCACAGTCTACTAAAACTAGGTTTTTTTCACTGGACTTCGTCCTAGTCCCAGTACCTGATCCCATCACACATGCAGTAGGTGGGAGGTTTTTGTTGTCCACTGTGAGTTTGGACTTAGGTTTGAATACTTTCTAGAATTACGAAGGGAAAATGAAAAGCCTCAATACTGTATTGCTTTGAAAATGGTTTCAAATGGTCTACAGCTGTAGTGTATCAAGACAAGAGGCAACTGGAGTATAAGAAAAGTATTTTTGCTTGGACTTGTATGTTAATTTATGTCAACTACTATTTAAAATAAAAAGTGAGAAAGCCCTGTGCAGAGAAGGTGAAGGGTTTTAAACTTGTGGCTCCTAGGATAATATGAGAATCTCAGGTTAAGCAAAGCAGTTGTCTCTGGCATATTTGAGTAATACTTCAAGTAGTTAAGGGGTGACACATTTCAGTAAAGGCAATCACTCACTGAAATTTGTTGTGGTTTTGGTCTTGCTTTACTGGGTTGTAACATATTGACTAAAAGAGATGTTTCTATAACTATTACTCAACAAAACATGAAGGAAAAAATCTATTTGCTTCCAACTCCTAGCATTGTTTTGTAGATTAGAGCTACAGATGGTTTGTTGTAGATTATTTTATGCAGTTCAACATATTATGAATTATTTGTATTTTTTTCCCCTGAGAAATGAAACATTAACAGAAATACAGATTTCTTTCCAAGTGTTATATACACAGAATAAAAAAATGTATAAAGTCCATGCAGGGGACAGTTTACACTGTGAATGTGGAAGAGGTCCTGGGGCATTGATTGTGTAAGCAACTGGTTTGATGTAACCTAGGGGGTTTGTTTTAAAGCTAGTAGTGATGATGTATTAGTGTTAGCCTGATGATGTAGTACAGTGAAGTCTGGAGGAGGAGGCACTTTTTTTTCTTGGACTGGCTGGCATAGTGGGAAGAACTTTGGGATCTGTAGGTCTTTTTCTGATTCTGAAGTAGAAGCAACAGACTGAAGAGCAGGTGGAGAACACTTGTTGGTGTTGTGTGTGTGTCAGTGAGACCAACAAAGGGAAGTAAGTTAGTACCTGTGAGGCAGGCAGGTGGTAAGGTGAGGTTTTCTTGGGGAGAGACAAAGAGGTGACTTGTAGCCTGTGCTGTTTGGAGATGTTTGTTGAGAGGGAAGAAGATCGTAGTATAAAGTTGGTCTCTTACTGATACATCACCTTGTGTCCCATACATATCCTATCTTGCCCTTCTTTTACAACCCTTGTTTAGGATATAAGGAAGAAGAATTCAGCTGGCCCTCCTACTTGAAGGCATGCAAGGCTCAAGCTGCTCCTAAATCACTGTTTGAAAACCAGAATGCAGTAAGTACTCACTTGTTACTCATGGGGTAGTTGAGAGTGTGCTCATGTGTGTGGTAGAGACTAATAGCACATTTCAGTGATGGCAGACTTGAGACTTGAAATTTAAGTCTAGAATGTTTACAACAATTGTTTTACAATTGAATAACATTCTCCACTGCAGCTAACCGCTGCAGTTCCAATTCATTACTTTTCTACTGATCTGTTTAAAATTCCAATGCATTCAGAAACAGTATCTTCAATTAAAGCTTTGTTATTAGTACTGTGTCTTGCACCATAATGTTGTGGAACAAGAATGGTCTTTCAGAGAGAGTATCTAAGACAAAGCTAAAACTAACACATTTAATTTTAGCAGCATGTTTAGGGCTTTTTCTTTTTTTTTTTCATAAATCACAAATCCCTGTGTTTGAGCATCTCTCATGTCAGCTAATTAGGCTGCTGCCACTCTGATGGGACAACTAATTGGGAAACTTGGAAATGACATGAATATATTGATTGTGTACACTGGGGAGATTTCTGGGTTTATAGTATTTATCTTCAGTTAAATGTCTTTCTCTATGTAGACAGTGATTCCATCGGGATTTCGAGTGGGGATGAAGCTGGAAGCCGTAGACAAGAAGAACCCGACTTTCATTTGTGTTGCCACGGTAACAGACATGGTGGACAATCGTTTTCTGGTTCATTTTGACAACTGGGACGAGAGTTATGACTACTGGTATGATGTTTTTGTTTTGTATCCTAGTGAGATGTATCAGAAATGTGTTAGCTCTAAGTGTTGTTTTCTGTGATGCTTTCCAGACGGGTGTTACAGATACCGTACCACTTTCGCTAGATTTCTAAGTGTGCCCAGTCTCAGTGGCAGACTGGAGGAATTAAGTTTCCCATGTCAAGCTGCATGTAAAAAATGCTGAGATTGTGCTACATGAGTGTTCGTGTGGGCTGCTGCATCTGGATTGATTTCAGTTGCGTATTATCTCTGAGGGTGATATCTTCAGTGGAGAATATGCACCATGATAATGTGACTAAGTGTACTTGGAATTAGTTTTACTTATAGCTGTAAGTTGAAGGAAAGGCTGCATGTATTCATAAGGTTCTTGATCCACTTCTGTTGAAACTGAACCGTAGTCATCTTCTATAAGGCAACAGGATAGTGGCAAAACCTGGTTTTAGTCCTCTGTGTTCTACAGTCCAGTGAAAATTGGGAGCCTGCTATCCTGACCTGTGTTAGAGATGAGCTTTCTGCATGTTGTATGGTGGAGGGGCTGTGTGTATCTATATAGGTAAGTCATGGATGGAGCAGAACATACTAGGAGCGTAAAGATAATGAAGGAGGTTTAGGCTGTCACAGTGCAAGTTTGTATTTGCACTTGGATCTTCAGCTGACAGATTTGGAGCAATGTAGTTTACCTTACAGTCTTTGGAGAGTAAGTTACTGCAGAACAGGTAGAGCATTGTATGTATCCCCTTTATGTCTGGGGTTCAGCAGTGGCAACTTAATTGTATAGCTGAGCCTATAAAAATAAATTAAGAAACTTTTCTTCATCTGTATTTGATGACTACTTAGGCACTATGTCAATGAGAATGTCACAAAACTATTAAAGCAGCTTCAAAACTTTGCGAGTCCATCTCTTGAAATAATAATTTTGTGGCCAACGTGACGAATAAACTGAATAGAACTCGATTACTGAAGCAGTAGTGAACAGTCAGTTAAGTGAAGTCAAGAGCTGAATATCAAGGTAATAGACCATACTAGTTGAAGACCAGAAAGATTAGCAGTTATTTCCATGAAGAAGTAACACAAACCATACATTTTTCTCTACAAAGCATCAGGGAAATGGGGACTGGGAAAACTTAACTCTGGATTTCTTGGTATTTGACTATTCAGTAATAATAGCTATGACATTAACTAGTAATTAAAATGGCAGTTAGGCAAAGCTTTTAGGAAAAACACAGTGCAATATAACCCATAGTTTGTTCAGACGTAGCATAGGTATCTTTCTAAAATACTGCACTGTATATAGCAGACATATACTGAATTTCAGACTTGTTAATATTCCAGTGTCAACAGGAACTTTGGCCACCAATCTTTTCAGAGGAGGGAGAAGCAGTTTTTAAGTATATAACCAAGCTTTACATTTGTGGTATTAGTTATAGATATAGTATCCTGAAGTGGGTTTTCTGAATTTTGTAGGTAGAATACGTGGCATAAAATCCTCATAAAGGATGAAGAAAATTTGAAGCTGAAAGTGTGTAGGTTTTCCTATAGGTTTTGATAAATCAGTGGAGCTGTGTTTATACTGAAGTCAAGCTTAAATTTTGTTCTTTTGGTGAAATTGTGAAATACCTTTCTGGAAGCAGCAAGAAGATGCTCCTGGAAGTACTGTGCATGGAAATTAATTTTTGAGTAATGTGGCCTATATCTCAGCATTGCATTGAGAAAAGTGAATGGAGAAAGAAGGAAAGAAAATGGGAGAAAAGACCAGCAAATGAAAATAGCAGTTGAATGTCCGACTAAAAGAGAGCCTGAAAATGCAACCTGAATGCCTCCCACTTACATTTTTAATTTTAGATATCAGGTTTGTAGGGGCCTTAAAATATCTTAGGTGCATAAATTTCATGTCTACCAACTGCTGTCTGTAACTAAAAACGAAAAGGTTTTTTGAAATTACCCAGAACCAAGCCTTGCAGTTTCCCTGTGCCTGGATATAAGCTTCAATCTCAGGATTATAATGAAGGTGAAATGACTTACTTTGTGTATGTTGGTTATTTTCAAAGAAGTACCTCTTTTTACCTTATACCTCTGTATACCTTCTTACCTTATACCTCTGTGTACCTTTTGTGGTTTTTTTGGAGTAGACCGAACTTTCTCACTGAGAGGTTGAAAAACCTTTCCTATTTTTGGATACTTAAAAGAGAGTTGACTGATTTTACTGGCTTCAGGTAACAGAAATCCATTACCATCGTCTAAGGTTTTTTAGGCTTCAGGCTTTCAGCCCGAAGACTCTTCCTTCCTTTCTTTCTGAGTATTAGGAAATATGTTTTTGGTTGAAAGTAAGTACCCTGGCTAGAATTAGTCATTACAGCATCTCTTTAATGCATGGTCATGATACTTTTAGTATATTATAAATCCTATTAAATTTTCCTTTGACAGTGGCTTTTAGATGAAAGAAAAGTGAACAAAATTGTCAAATTCAAGACTTAATGAAGGAGAATTTTGACCTATACAACATAAGCCTTCGAGTCCTTTCCATCTGTTCCATCTCTTTTGATGAAACATAATGCTTCTTTGAAAGCCGAAGGCGTTCTTGTTCAGTGGAACTCCTGAATTTTCTTACCGTTGTCTGAACCTGGAAATAGCATTGGGAATCTTTGGGTATGTCAGAACTATGAATTAACTACAGATCCATCTTATATTCCTCCGTTCTCTTACATCAGTTTTGCTTATACACAGATCAATGTCACCTCAGCTTCCTAATTTTTTTGTGACCAAATGGAAACATAGCCAGAGTTCATGAAAGAGGTGAAGCTGTGCCAGCTTGTTGCTGTTTGCCCACAGGAGAAGTGGAGCAATGGCTGTGCTGGACATGCTGCATCCCAGACTTGCTTTGTCAGAGGGCTCTGAGTGCCTTACCTCATCCTTGGCTGGCTCTGAACTTCCCCTGCAGAGAAGGTCGTACAAGCAGCTTTTGGGATCAGCTTACCAGGAGTGTGTTAAAATACGATGGCCCATGCATCGCTCACTGCTCTGTTCCTATCTGTCTTGCACAGAAAAATGATTTCTGAATCCTTCTGTGAAAACAAAATAGCTTTTGGTTTTTGGAACCATTTTCTGATCTGTATGACTTTTTGAACAGACTGGATTTTGGTGAGAGACTAAGTAAGCCCTGTTCTCCATCAGTATTTACTACTTTCCTAGCAGCCAAGTCCTTAAAAGTTGCACTCTGCTTGTTTCATTTTTGAGATAATTAACTTTGCTCCACTTTCTCTTTGAAACGAACAGTCTTTCTGAAGGGGTTGTATTATGTCAAAAAGAAGATAAAACAATGTTAAAGAACCATGAGTCACAGTGCATGCTTTTAACTGTTTAAATGGATAATGAACCATTATCTGACCCTAAAGCTCTAAAATTTCATGTGACTCACCATGCTGATTTCTTTTCAGACTTTAAATAGAAAATAGATGATTTTGCTATACCACCTCTGGATGCATGCCGTAACCTCCTGCGTGGCTCCTGGATTACATTTTGAGAAGTCCTGACCTAAATTATACCAGCTTTATACTTGTCAATGATGAAGTATTCTCAATTATGCACTAGATGGGGCTACAGGATGGTTTTTATGTTTTTTCATTTTTTTATGCACTGTTGGATGACTGACATGTCACAATCAAGAACTTGTATAAGTAGCATTTTTCAGGGTATATTATTATTTATGTGTGTATGGGGCATGTGTGTATGAGTGGTTTTTGATAGATAACATTTTCATTATAGACTGTATCTACACTTATTAAAGTGAAAATCAAAATATCAGAAGGTTTGTTTCCCAAAAGGGAAAATCAGAAATCACTTCAAAACAGAAAATGATTATAACACATGCAACTTATTGTAAAGACAATGCTGACTATTTAATAAAAAAATCTATCCAGCGCTTCAGGTGGAGACCTATTTTGGAAAATATTTTTCTGAAATAATTGAGTATTAACTTTTTCAACAGCAAGCCTTTTTTTTATCATTTATTATCATCCATCTCTCTTGATCTAATTATGATGAGCTGTATATGTGAAACAGATTTTTGGGAAAAATTAACAGGACAGGTGAAAGTGATCGATAGAAGAATATTAAGTCTTCTTCCATGTGTGAGTCTCCCATTGGGATGTGCTCTCTTGCCGTGAGTTAAGGACTGTTGAGCTTTACATGTGTTCATTTCACACAAACTAGTGCAAGCATCAGGGGATCATGTTGTCAGCTGCCCTCGGTTTTCCTATTGCAGAGATATTTCCTGGCCATTTACATCATGTAGCTCTTCCCTGCTTTTATGTTTTTTCTGCAGTTAAGATGTCCATAACTCAGCAAGCTGTCACTTGTTCTGTCCCTCTGCGTGGCTCTCTTATAGGTTCAGCTGGTGCACTCTGCTGCTTTTGGCTCCACTTCAGCTTCCTGGATTACCTTCAGTTTCCAGTATGGATATTAGATTTCTTTTTCTGTTTGCATGTTCTCACACAACAGAAAGAATGGTTCACAAGTGACATGAATTGTGTGGACATTGTAATCTTGTTTTATTAGTCGAGCGTGCGTTTGTCACGTCTCTACTGCCTGGCAGAAGGTGGTGGTGGTGCTCTGCTTTGGTCTAGGGGTAGGTAGGTTTGGAGGTGCAAAATTCTTCAGCTCTTGCTAGTGTTGGTAACGTTTTTTGGCCTAGCAAGCATCCTCACAATTCATGGATCATCGTGTTTTATGAAGCGTGTGAGCTGGGTGATCTGCCTTCTGGTTTGGAACAAAGGAGATGAAAAGCTGTGGGATGTGGCAAATTGATTGTGAAAGGTCAGCGTAGGCTTTAGCATTCCAGCTGGCAACTCTTGGGCTTAGTCTGATAGACTATTGTTGTTCTTCCAAACTAGATGTATGTCTATTAAATAACACACATTAAAGCATAATAGTTTTACTTTCAATTGTGTGTGACTTTTACTGATCTCTACTTTCTATTGTTAAATGAACTGTTAGAAGCTAAAAGGCTGTGTAAAATCAGTAGGTGAAGATGAACTGCATGATCTGTTTTTGCTGTACCAGGGATCTTTCTTTTTCCTGAGTCCACTGTCGTTGCAGAATCTTCTTATAGGCTTCTCTGTAATGAATGGGTTTTTATTTTAAAGCAAATCAAAATTTGTAGATGTTTGATGGTGCTATTTTGCAATGCTGTTGAATCACACTTTGCTTTGTGTTCCATGCTCGCTGAAATGTCAGAGCATCTTCCAGGAATGCATCTTTCGTTCCGGCATTCCTTGGTCATTTGCTTCTTCTTGAATCTTCAAAGCAAGAAGTGTGTGCAGTGGCATTCACTTTTCAGAATTTTATTAAAATGTGCGTTCACACTATGCTTGAAAAAGCAAAGCAAACCAAATGCATTTAGAAGGTTTGACCTGCTAAGTGTTTTTACACATCTGCGTGATTATTTTAATTATAATACTGATAATACCATAGTGACCTCGAGTTAAATTTGTTCCCAAATTTAACTGGGGAGACTTTTGAAAATAATTTGGGAACTTTACTTCAAAACATATTAGGAAGTAAGAGGATATTTCTTTTCAGTGCAGAAGTATACCTCATCCATGTAAAACTCCCAGTGTGAGAGGGATTGAAGAGAGGAGTGCTGCCCCACGTGCTTGTTAGCTTCTCTTCAGAGTTACTGTAAAGAGAAGAGGCCAGAGGAAGCATGAAGGACTCACCTTTTTTTTGGGGGCAAAACATTTCTAGGAGTCAGGTGCTGAGTTTTAACAGTGCTAAATTATCACAAAAGGTCTTTTTCTTCCTTTGCTTCCTTTTATTAATGGCAACTTCAGCAATTTAGAGAGTACCTGGTGTGATACTATAAATACTAAATACATACAGTAAAGTTTTATATATTGTAGAAGAACAAAAGGTTGGTGTTCTTGAGCTGAGTTAAATCCTTGGCTATTGTCAGAGCCATTACAGAGTCTATCTAAGGTAGGTTTTATCTGCTGGGAATTATCTGATTGGCATCATTACAAAGAAATACTAGCAGAACTGTTTCATATATATAGCCACAAGATAGTTGTATTATGTTGGCCAGTATTTTTCATCATTAGTGCTTCACTCTGTTTATGTAGAAGGCTAGAGGAGTGCTTGTTGTGAGACGATGTTCTGAGGCACCCAGTCTGCATTTCTGTTGTTGAAGTATATCCATACTGTTTTAGACATCATGTAAAATACTTTTCAGATTAAAAAAAAAATTAAGATAATGTTATTCCATGTATTTTAAACATGATGTGCTCCTTCATTTTTCTTTTATGCAGTGGAGGTTCAAAATTGCAATGTGGTATAGCCCAGGGTCCAGTCTACAATCTTTTCCGTGCTGTGTTTCCTTTTGCAATCTTTAAAGTATGTTTGTGTTCCACATCTGCAGACCTGGCATTTTGAATCTTAAGACTATGGAGTGTCTGCATAATTTACCTGTAGTTTCTTTTTCTGTCATGCACGGTTTATTGCACCCTATTAGGTATTGCACATTATCAGCATGTGATATTTTAGAAGTATATAAATTAGTATTGCTAATTAAGGGAACTTAATTAATTTGAAGTTCCAGCATGGTAATACTTTCTGGGTAGATACAGATAATGATCATATTATGACACTCAGAGAGAGCAGCTCCACACTGTTCGGGTAATTTGCATTAGTAGCTAGGGTTGAGAGAAAGTGGAGAGAATATCTGTTATTCTCCAGCCTAATGATGCACATTGACTTCAGAGAGGGATTAGACAGAAACTGGATCACGAGTGGTGTGGTATTTTGCTCAGTGGTTATTGTATGAAGTGTGTGTCTTCATGCATGGTTGCTCTCTGCTTGTCTTCTCATTAAATATTTGAGAAGTGTTTGGAAAACACAGGAGGGAGACATGGTGTTTCAATCTAGACTACTGCTTGGCTACTTAAGGTTTCTTGATCTCCCTGGGGAACTGGGAATGAAGGCCTTAGCTACTTCAACTTACTCAGGCTTCACTTTGTTGGCCTCGCTGGGTCCTTGGAGTGAGTGGGACACTGAGCTCATGGCCACTGGAGAGATGGAAATGCTGGTGGGGTTCTCCAGAAGAGAGAGGGGAGGCATAGCTGGAAATATTTAATGTCAGCTACTGAAACACCTTTAGGGATAGGAAATAATGGAGGAGGGAGGTAGTGCACTAATACTGAATTTATCTAACTAAAGAAGAAATTAGGTGGGGCAGGCTCCTAAGAGAAGCGAGGTCCTTAAGGACAGATCTACATGGGTATTACATGGTTATAATATATGAGTTTTCAGCTAAATAGAGGCAAACAGTGTGCTTGCACAGTGTAGTGCGGGGCCATGCAGGGTGATGCTGGCCTTTTGTGTCAGCAGCATGTTTCTTAGTCATCATGGCTACATAAATACGGTGTATTTTACTTCATTAAAAAAGCACTGTCAGTTGTTTGGCCAACTCAAAAACCATCAGTAAATATCAATGCATACATAGGGATGGTGCACGTTTCACAGCAGAGCCTGATAAAGTTTTGCTTTTCCTGTAGATCAGTCTTACTTTTTGCCTTTACTAATAATATTGTGTATTAATACAATAATTATAGTATATACATTATATGTTATATACACTGTGTGTTTTATTGTGCAAAATGTGTTATGTTGTGAAATAATATCATAATATGTAGTAAGGATATATATAGTTCTATATATAATAATATTACAGGAGGCTTAAACAGGTATTCTCCTGTCTGCTTTTATATCAGTTTTCTTTGCAGTGTGTCTCTTTTGTTTGTTTTTGTAAGAGGACCTGAAAGCCAGCACCCACTGCCTCTTTCTTCTGTGCACAATGTAATTGACCCAATGAGCACAGTGAGAGTGATGTCTCACTGCTTCAGACAGATGCCAGCACATGTCAAGTGTACCTCACCCTGCCTCTGTTCGTCTTCTGTGGCTCTTTTGGCATGCCACAGGCAACAGCAGTAGTGCAAAATAGGATGCACTTGACAGAAAATATGGGAAGTTGTTAACCCTTTGAGTAAGAGAGTTTGATCAGGTTTTTTTTAGAGCAGTTTGCAGTCTTGGATCACTAATTCTTTCATGTAGTTTTGGGCCTAAAATGCATGTTTTGTTGGGTTTTGGGTATTTTTTGTTTTGTTTGCGGTTTTTGGTTTTTTGGTTTGGTTTCTTTTTTTTTCAGAATTTTTCTCAGACTTACTTTGCTTCTATGCTGCTGGGCTACAGTAACGTGTTTGTAGCTCCATTTAAGCCATCAGAATGCAGTTTTGAATTTTTGCTTGCTATTGGTAGTGCATTGCAGTTATGTGTAGTTTTCTCCTCTGCCTCTGGGTGCAACCTGGATCATTCATCAAGATCTTTAAGCTTTTGGTTTCAAATTTTGGTCTTGGCATTGTAAGACTTCATCTGCCTTTGATGGGATTATGGTGTTCTTGCAACTAGCCAACACGATTCTACCAAGAGTCTCTGCTTGTGAATTTTTCAGATCCAGCGTTACAGTTTCTCAAATGAGATCTACCACTAATTTAAAGGACTTGATTTTTGATCTTCCAGCAAAATTGTAAATAAGGCCTTATGCTTGTATAGGTGGTGACAAGTCTGTGTTAGATGTGTTCATATCTTCAGGTTATGTTTGCAGTTTAAGTGTAGGTTGAAGATGCTGTGGGTTGTTTGGAATTTAAGTCTCTCTTGTAGGTCTTGGTTTGTAAGCATAGTAGGATGTCTGAAGAGCTGCATTTTCAGGCCCATTTTTTCTCCCCTTCCTCCAGGTGCGAGGCAGCTAGCCCACATATTCATCCTGTTGGATGGTGTAAAGAACATAAAAGAACTCTCATCACCCCACCAGGTTTGTATCCTGTCATGTGTCTGAAAGATTTAAGGTGGCTATAGTCAGCTAGCATCATTAAAATTTACAATAATCTTTCTGTTACCTCTCCTGAATTTTTTCTGCAATTAGGAATTAATATTTGCAGAGTTGTAATTTTTTTTTGCAAGACTTATTATCTTAAAAGCAGAAGTATAATAGGTGTTAGGTGTTAAGTATGCAAATATATACTGATTTAGTAAAGAGACATTTACTCACAGAAGGTATCCCTTGAAATCTGAACAAGTGTGTATTTTTGGCTGAATGGCTGACAAGTCCTGTAAGACTCACATTCTGAAAATGCCGATAAAGGAAATTCCAGATGCATGAGATCAATGCATGAGAAAAACATCTTCATGTGAACTGAGTGTGCAAGGTAATGGATTGATGAGAAAATTGCCTCTTTGATCAAGGAATCAAAGTTGTAAGGGGTCTTTGAAATGAAGGAAAACACTATGAGAGATGATACGGGAGAAAGGAAGCATACTCATTAGTGTGAGACTTGAGACTGTTTTTCAGGACTGTTGTATATGGCTGGATGACGTAAATGCCGTGTTGCAGAAACTGGCATCTGTGGTCTGAGAACATGGAAAGTTTTAATTGGTTAAAACCAACTTCGACAAAAATTCTGATAGCCAGAAATCTTGAAAAGTCATAAGCAGTCTGTCTGTCAGGAAGTTAATTGCAGGCTATTATTCAGTGAAACCCTTGTAAAACAAATTAGAATTGGTTTTGTTCTGTTCTAGCTTATGAATAATAATGTTTAAACTTCAAGTTAAACTTCTGGTGCAGAGTAAAGGTGAAGGACAGGCACTGCCTTTTCTTTAAGAGCCAAGCTGTCTTTGTGTTTCTTCCCTAGAGTGGTTATAAACATGACATTTTCTGAGAAAGGCAACATCTTCTTTGATGATGTCTGTAGATTATTCATAAATGTCCAGGGTATTTTGCTAGAAATTTAGTTAAAAATTGCTCACTAAAAGAGTAACAAGTAGTCAGGTGTGCTCACTGTGGCATAAAGCTATCACTGATCAGATTGTTTACCAGTGAATGACTGTTTGTTACTTGATTTGATTTCCTCAGTTAAGTGGACAGATTCTTTCAGTCTACATTATTTATATTGCAGAGGGAATCAGAGAATATTCTCATATCCAAAGCAGTTGGTGTACAATAGCTACTCAGTAGCGTGTATGAGAGGACTGTTGGCTCTTTTAACCTGTATGGTGAATTTATCAGAGACAATTTAGAAGAGCCTTTCTTGTAATTATTTTGTAAGGCCAAAGAATAAATCAAAACAGTATTATAAAAGTGCTAGGCACTATGTAAATTAAACATTAACCTAATTTTTTTGCATTGTTGTGTTTCATTTTGCTCATATTTCTTCTGTGCCAGATTATCCACACGCTAAGCATTTTTCTTGGGATAAGTATTTGGAAGAAACCAGTTCATTACCTGCACCTGCAAGGGCTTTTAAAGTGGTGAGAAAACGCTTAAATGTTTTTCATTCTTTTAAATTCATGTGATTAATCAGTTTAAGAAAAGAATACATATATAGTGTTCCTATGTTTCCAAATGTATCCAATTAATTAGTTGCATAATAGGTGGTTTATTTTTATGCAAGTTTGCAGTTCACTGTTAGAAATCAGATTATTATAAATAACAATTAATGCATTATTTTAATTATTATAAATGGGATTAAATGCTACAAATATATTACTAATGAGTGTAATTTGCCATGGAAAATTACTGCCTACTTATTACAAATAATGAGATAGCTACTGAGTCATGATAACATATTTTGAAGATTTGTATTTCTGTATATTTTATATGGTGCAATAGATACAGTGTAAAAATGATTGTAAGAGGTTAGTCTGCTTGTCCATCTAGTCCATTGCCTCGGGCAAGAGCTTGTTTTCAATACCCTTTAGCAGACTTTTTTTCTGCAAGCTTGCAACTATGGCAGCATCCACAAGCAGCTCCCCAGCTTAATTATGGTGTTGGTGGGCAACATCCTTTTCTTTTATCTTTGTAGTTGCTAGTTTCTTTCAGTGATCCATCTTTTTGAGCTCTTAAGATTTCAGTGATGGTCACTAATGCAGAAAAGAATTACACAATGGCTTGAGCTGGAAGGGAACTCAAAGATTATCTAGTTCCAATCCCCCTGCCGTGGGCAGGGACACCTTTCACTAGACCAGATTGCTCAGAGCTCCATCCAGCCTGGCCTGGAGCACTTCAAGGGATTGGACATCCACAGTTCTAGGCAACCTGTTCAAGTGCCCCATCATCCTCACAGTAAAGTATTATTTCCTAATATCTAATCTAAACCTAATCTAAACCTACTGTCTTTTAGTTTGAAACCATTTCCCCTTATCCTGTCACTACATGCCCTTGTAAAAAGACACCTCTCCATCTTTCTTTTAGTCTCCCTTCAGGTACTGGAAGGCTGCAATTAGGTCACCCCTAAGGCATCTCTTTTTCAGACTGAAAAAGCCTAGTTGTCTCAGGCTTTCCTCATAGGAGAGGTGTTCCATCCCTCTAATCATCTTGGATTGCTGTTGGGAGCCAGCATTGTAGCTCCCAGCCTTTGTCTCACAGCACAGTGAAGCACGTTGTCCTCAGCTTTTCATATTAGGGACACTAATTCTCAATAACACTTTGCTAAGAGCTGGATTTACAAAAGCCAAAATGTGGTGTTTATAGCAGTTCCTGGGGTCAGTAGATTACCAGAGTTTATTAATGACCTGCAGTTTATCACCCCAAGGTGTGTCTGGCTTAATAATGTTTCTCAATCTTACATTCTCAGCATGAATACCCTGAGCAAGGATTAGGAAGGTATTTGGTTATATCTGAGACAGTAACAGTGTTTTATGTTGTATTATGGGAGAAAACTGAGTTCTTAAGCTGCAGCTGAAGAAAAAACACCAATACTCTGGGAAGTCCTAGAGGGACAGATATATTATTTTCCTAAAAAAATAGAATAAAACCCATAATTTGTCTTGTGAATATGTTCCTTTAAAATGGAAATAATTTTGCTTCAGTTTTCGTAACAGCAGATGACAAAACACAAAAATCCAATACTCCTACCAAAGACACCATTTCTGTCAAAATAGTATTAAAAACCCAGGCATTTGGTCCTGTTTGTTACTGTTATGCTGTGGATTAGTTATGTTTTCAGTAGGAGACTGAAAAAGAGTTTGATTCATGAAACGAAAATACATACCAGAAAGCACAAGTACGTTTCCTGTAGACAATTTCGTGGCATTTCAGGCAGCTGGTATGTTATGCGTTATTAAATACTGCATTGAAACTGTTGGCCAAAATCTCTAGGAAAACTTTTCTAGAGAATTTAGGAAAAAAACTGATTCAAACTAAAGATACCCATTTACATCCTTGGATGGCTTGAATCCAGTTCACTCCAGGAGAACCTGGAATCCCAAAGTAGTTTCTTTGTTTCACTAAATTGATAAGACTGGTATGAATTATGTTTTTATGCTTGAATTTCTAGTAGAGGGAGGGCAGATGTGAAAAAATAAAGGCAGAAAATTTTTGATGGATTATATATATTTTACAACTGCATGAGATTTCAAGGTTTTGTTCTGTTTCACACGGTATTGTTCTTCTTTTCTAGAAACCTTCTCATGGCTTTCAGAAAAACATGAAACTTGAAGTGGTTGACAAGAGAAATCCAGTGTTTATCAGAGTAGCAACCATTGTAGATACTGATGACTATAGAATAAAAGTAAGTTTCTCGGTATTATCATGCTTAAGTAAATGATGACGACTTTGTAAAACCAAAATTGTGTAGCTGTAAAATTAACCATGGGAAGAAATGAGTGGCATTGCTCTGTCCTGCTAAGCTTTTGCTCTTGCTTTTCACTAATTGATATATGCATAATTCTTTCAGAATGGGTTGTTTTATTGTCCTCCCAGTTACTTGTGCTGAGGTGAGTGGGTAGAGAGCAGAGTTGAATATATTGGAAAATTGCTTTGGGAATAGTTGATAGGAGACAATTGTCTATTCTATCAAGAAATGTGATTATTTAATATCAAGTGTCAAAGGGCTGCTTTGATATTTGTATTAGGGACCATAAAATATTTGGTCTAGGTAAATTGAATCTGTCTCTATAAGTTTCCAAGGTAAGAGAGAGATATATGTGAGATATCAAAGAAATAGCCCTGATCTTTTGTCCATTGTCAGTGATTTCTGCAATTCTGAAGTTTCTGTTAATTATGGGCTTTAGATTGGATTAAGCGAAGTTAATGTATTTTTAATGTATTTTGCAGAAGTTGTGTACTTGAATTAATTTTCTTTTATTGTACAAAACCAGTTTTCCACTCTGAAGCACTTAACTGTTGGAAGGGCTAACATATACTAGATATCCAATTAGAAATGAAGGATGTATGTATTTGCAGTTTGTACAGATTTTTACTAGGCATAGCTGTTATTTCAAGTAGGAGATGCAGCTGACATTTCATTTTGAATCATCTGAATTAACTGCTGGTAGGGAGTTATCAGAACTAATATCTTCACACCTACACATTTTCTACCTTAAGTTGGACATGCAAAATAAAAAAACAAAGGAAACAAAAAGATCCCATCCCAACATCAAGAAAAAAACTCACTCCCCAGTCTAATTTATTAAATGACAAGATTTGTAACTTCTAGGGCAGTAATTTGACCCTGTAGCATGTGTTGAAAGAGCTCTGTTTGTGTGTCTCTGTGTGTACGTGCATCTACACATGTGCGTGTGAGAGATCCGAGGAATTTACTGCTACAGAGGTCATGCAAGATTTGAAGATATTTAGCTTTCTTGTGAAAAAAATGTATGTATGACCCATACTGGTGCTTTCCTGGGAAGTCACATGCTTCATTTTCTCTTCAGTTTCAACTCTTAATCCTGTATAGTCTGATTTTAGTAAAATTGTTGCTTGTATGATGGGGGGTTGTTTGTTTTTTACAGATAAATTACATTCTTTTAGTCCTTTGCTTACTGCTCTGCTGTTCTTAAATCCAGTTCAAACAGGAGATTAAAAAACATTTGGATTTTTGTGTGGTTTTTTGAGAGATGGAAAAGCAGAAATTCGTACTTAATTTGAGTATTAGTGTGAGAACTAATGTGAGAACTGCATTATTCCTGGGATTTGACCCTGACAACACAGTAAACAACCATATGACATATGGTCGTTTACTCTTTACTTTAGTGAGAGTATGCCTGGGTCCAGAATGTAAAGTACATGTATTTTCCCTGTAACTTAAATAGTTCTCTAAAAGTGACTTCTCTAATGGACGTATAATTTCTAGAGATTACTCAGGTAAACTGATTCTACGGAGAATTTTCCTGATCTAAAATGTACTATTCTCCTTTTTGTATTTTAGGTTCATTTTGATGGCTGGGATAGTATTTATGATTATTGGACTGACGTAGACAGCCCTGATATCCATCCTGCAGGCTGGTGTACAAAAACTGGACACCCTCTTCAGCCCCCACTTAGTAAGAGAAACCACATTGTACTGTAATGACGGTAAAAGGCGTGTGTGCTGTGCTATCGTTTTCCCTGCCAGTGCCGTTCAAGGAAGAGAAGCCACTAGGATATGCAAAATAATTGCAAATGTGACATTTAGTGCAAAATCAACAGTCAGTAATTAATCACTTTTTAGTACATGGCTTTATTGACCCTTACTGCAATGGAAATACAAGAACCACAGTCAAAACCAGAAGTAATCTTAAAGATCTGTAGTGTAAAATCCTGGCCCTCTCAAAGCCAGTGCTGAAACTGCTGTGGCACTCAGTAGGGGTAGAATATCATTCTTAAGATCCTTTGTTCACATCTCTCTTGATGGTTACTATGCTTTTTGGCTCAAAGGAGTCCAGAGTACACTGAGAAGGCGCTGCTTTCAATTGCTGTGGCAAATCCTCAAAAACAATTAACTTCCTTTTCTTCTTCAGCTGAGCAAAGAGGCATTAATGGTGCCCACTTTGAAAATAAATCTAACAGAAGCATGGTACCAATAATAACACTGCATTTACCAGCTTGCCCTGTCTGGGGATTTTGTTGTACTTGTTGAAGTGGGAGGTATAGGATAAATGAGACTGAAGATTGCCAGGAGAAGAGACTTTTTGGTAAATATATCCCTGTCTAGGCCACTGTGTTTCTAGATAACGACAGTGGAATCACTTTAGCCAAACTTTGAACAGATGAGTTTTTGAGTGAGTGCTCTTCTCTGAGATTGGTTTATATAGTGACTCTGAGGTATGGTTTGCACAAGTGCTGAGTATTCACAGCTGTAACAAGGTCAGAAAGAACTGTGCTTGGAAAATAAGAAATGCTGAGCAATGACAAGTACTTAGAAAAAAATTAAGTGTAAAGTAACTGGGATAAGTCACACACAGTGTGAATGTGTTACCTGAAAACCACAGTGCCTCAATTCAATGTCTCTAAATGTCAAGAAGAAATTGTTCCTATCCAGGCTGTGATCAGAGTATATTCATTAGTTTTCTGAGCACTCCAGCAGTACTGTGATGACTGTCTATTAGGAAGTTAATCATTCTGCCTTCAGACTCTGAATAGAGTGCCATAAGTGCCAAAGCACAAAGTGAGTAACAAGGAGAAGACAGGATGCTACATATCTGCTTCTTAATCTGAGATGTGCTGTCCTGTGTGCTGAATGAGCAGCCCAGGGGGAAAAGTAATCTGTGGCCACATAAATAAAAATTGTATCATATGGCAAAAGAGCTGAATAAGGTTGCAACATTTTTATTACGTAAGACTGATATAAAAATAAAAAAATCTTAGCCTAGGTGCGAGTATAAAATAGGTAAATTCATTGTTTTGGAGACATTAAAAGAAACAAGGTACAGATGCCCATTGTATAACACTTCATCTCCTCTAGATGGTGACTTAAGAGGCACTGTTCATCTCTTTTAGGATGTGACTGTTGGAAGTAACTTTCTGTTAAGCTACGAAAATTAGGACGGACAATATGACAGGAGAGGAAGTTGACCATTCATTAAGTAGGAAAAAGGCAATAACCTACACAAATACTTATGAAATAGAATGATTGCTGAATAAAAGATTATTCCAACAATATGACTTTGTTTTATTACCATATAGAATATTATAAAAATGTTAATATTGTTTCCAAATAAGTTATAAAGCATTGCCAGACTTCTGAAAGGGTTTCATGAGGAGGGAAAAAAATATTTTGCTAGACAGTTTGTGCCCAGTCAGTATGATAGGATTTTCAACGATGAGGTCCAGATCCCTGTCTTTCACATTAGAGAAGCTTTGTGTGAATGCTGTGCAATGTTAGTAATATTAGTCTAGAGCAGTTACCAGTACTCATGTATTCATAGTCTTTTCAGATGTAGTGAATTCATCATGATGGATTATGACCTTTTTGATAGCAGTTAGGGAATTAAGAGCCGAGTATTTGTGTTGATTTTTATATTGTTTCACAGTGATGCAGCAGCTTCTCACATAAACATGGACAACCAGTTGTAGCTCTTTTAAATTACATTTTTAAAGAGTTTGAATTTTTTAAGTGAAGAGAGAACATTTATAGGGAGTTATTTTTTTTTCAAAACCAGAACATCAATGAAGCAGGACTTTCTTTTACAGAAACATCCCTGTTCAGGTCACTCTTCCTCTGAGTCCACTTACTTGCTACATTTTAAGTATGAATTCTGGACAAAGATAGAAAAGGTGAAATTCCTTGTTCTCTCACCAATTACAGTCTTTAAAGGCTATAGAAGTCTTTGGACTTCAGTGTAGTCATAGTGTTGTAACATTTTCATAGCTGGAACATTTGGCAAGAAAAGCTTTTGGACTGCTCTAATTATACATAATAATTCTCTGTCTTTCATTATCTGTCTGCGAGCAAGAATCTGTCTTTCATCTAGAAAAATCTATTTAAATAGGCCTTTTAATATCTGTATGGTTATCTGTAGGGGGAGATGCAAGTTCATGTAGTTTTCAAGAAGAGCTAGAGGGGGACAGTGCACGCTTGCAGAGGTGCAGCAGGCGTTCCCAGCGTCAGGTACTGGGGCGCGGCTGTCTCTCACTTGCTGTGAAGCTGCTCGTTGTATACTGTGTTTGCTTGGGCCTCAAAGCTCTTTTTGGCATACATCCTTTAATCCTGCAGGCATCATTGTTACAGGTTGATGAAAATCAGATAGACACATAAATTCAGTGAAGTGAAAATGTCAAAAATCTCCTGATGGCTTGTTTCTCTTAGTAGTATTTTCAGCTTTCGTTTTCACATCTTGTTTACTGGAAAACTTCAGCTAAAAAATGTGTAAGGACAGTATGCCTAACAAACACATCCCTGTCTTCAGGAACAGGGATAGGGTAATTTACTTTTCCTATGTTCTTGCAAAACAACCAGGTTCCAGCTAAATGTAGATAGTAGAAGAGAAATTTGATGTCATGCAGCTGCTCCAAGATTTGTGTTCTTTATATAGATGTAGTTCTGTTGTAGAGATTTACTCGCACGGAATAAAATTATTTCCCCAGTGGATTAGGTTGTTTAAATCTCCATCATGCTTTTGCAGAATGCATTATTAAAGTATTTCTGTTTACTTATTTCTTCATGCTTGCTACAATGCACAGGTATTTGTGCATATTTATACAGCTTTTAAATATTAGATCGTTTTTTAAAATCTCTTTTGTAATTTCACCTGACATGCAGGTCCCTTGGAACTGGTGGAAGCTTTAGAGCATGGAGGGTGTCCCACAGCAGGATGTAAGGGAGTTGGACACATTAAAAGAGCAAGACATATCGGCCATCATAGGTATGTTCTGTGAAACTGATTTTATTCTTTCAATTGAGGGATGTGTGCAGATGGTTTTTTTAAATTGTTGTTCATAAGAAAACAGATCCAAGCTGGAAAAAATAGGAAATCTTGTAAACCTAAATATGCAATTATTTCAGTTGCCATGGTGAGCATGCTGAAATAAACATTAGCAATCTGTAACTTCATTTCACCAGGGTGTACTGGGATAAGATTTGTCGTACATTACCTTTTGTCACAATTGGTAGATTCAGTTACTCTCTATTTTGTTCCCATGAGGATTCCTCGGCTTACTGTCCAGACTGCAAAATGTTACAGACAGATATGTGTAAAGCAATAACTTTTGAACCTTTTGAAATATAAAGCCACTGATTTTATTATGGCTTGGATGTTTTTTTTTCTGCTTGGTTGGTAAGGGTAAGGATTTGCTTGTTGGCTTGGAACAATGCTAGAAAGGAAATTCTAAGTGACGTATTCCCGAATGACAGCTTGCTGCATCTATTTAGTGTTTCTAAAGATGCTTTGTTGAACACCTTCTGAGGTATAATACAGAAATATGGACATCTCATCCTAGACAGTAGTTGGCATTAGCATGGTAGATTGGAATGGAGGGGACAGAGAGGCAATGAACGAGTAAATGGGAAACATTTCCCAAGTTGAAATTTTATCATTTTAAAAATATTTAGAGTGTGAGGTGAATCCAGACTGTTTCAGTAACGGATGTACAAGTAATATAGTATGCTAAGCTGAGAATTAAGCATCATGAATTGAGCATCCTGTTACCTTTTTGCAAATTGGAGCTTCCAGAAGTTGTCATTTTTCCATTGCACAGTCATAAAATTCTCAAATGTCATGTCACTTTGTCTTCCTGCTCTCTCACATGGTTAGAGGATTGCTCTTTGGTTATTTATCTATACATTTTTTAAAGTATCTTTTTAAGCCACCTTGATCCAAGAGTGAGCTCTGCAATCCTTTCATGTTTTTGATGAGAGAATTATGTCCTGTTGACTCAAATTATGCTACAAGGTTTTGATGATGTATCACCACGTGTTAAGGTCCTGACTAATCCCTAACAAAGATACCTGGCCAGCAATGCTCACTGTATTGCTACATTTTGGTGTGCAAAAGGCATCTTCTGCTGCAAGTTCTTCCCTATCTGCAGCAGAAGCATTGCGTTTGTACTGTTAGGAGCAGAAGAGCTCATGATGCTAGGACAGGCTTCGTCCCCAGGAAGGGACGTAGCTAGGCTAGCTCCAGTGACAAAACTTGTTGCAGTAAGAACTGTGGTGTTGTCATGACCCAGTATGCCACACCACTGTCTTTCAGACTATTCTCACCCTATTCCTGTTGTCTTTTTCTGTCTGTGTTAGTTTTCTTTCGGTTTTTTTTCTCCCAGTTTTTCTACCTTCCCTTTTCTACTTTCCCTTTATTGCACTCAACAAGTAGGATAACTCCTTAAACAGTCAAGTCAGTCCTTAAGAGGTTATCATCTGTTACCATATCGTAACCTTCTGCATTCATAGTCTTAGTCCATTGCAAATGTAAACTAAACCAGATTTCTCTAAAAGCTTCCTGATTGCTTATCTGAAGCCCATTTTATTTCATATTCTAGTAGACTTGAGTCTTGTATAGTTTATTATTGCATCTAATCTGGAAGGCAGTAAATTCCAATTTCTTACCAAGTACTATCTCAATTACTTAGAATCAGGTGAACATACCATGGGTTTCAGACCAGGGTTGAAACTTAAAATAAGAAAAAAAAAAAGAAAGTAAATTTGTCTGAAAAGTTTTTCATTTATGATCTCTCTAAATAAACATTGGCAATAAAAGTTCTAATGTTTTAGATGGAAGGGATGAGTAAGAGCTATATGTCTATTTACTTTGTGTAGCCTTTGCTTTTATAGCTACATTTTCCATGCTATTTAAAGGTTGTTATACTTACTCATCCTGAATATTAAGAAATGAAACAAACTCATAGCATTTCATTGTGCTTTATTTTTACTGTAGTCTTAGCAATCCTATTATTTGCACATTAACTGATAGTTCTAGGGTATAAAAATATAAGCAAAGAAATTTTGTTGATCATAAGACATATATTTGCCACTTCATAGCAAATATATTTTACCAGTAAGTATCTTGTTCACTAGCTATTGGTTTGCCCTCTGTGCTGATATTGTAGTTTTGTTCTTCAGAATTTCTGAGGCAAGTAATGAGATTTGCTACTCATCTGAAGCCTACAAACTTGAGGGTCCAGGTCACCACAAAAATTCTAATGTTTTACCACCACTTTTTCCCTGAATTAATGAAGATATTTTGAAATTTGTATAATTTTCAAATCAGGTAGCATTCCCATGGCTCTTCTATCTTGGCAACCTTGAAATGTATTTAACCATGCTTATCTTTTTTTTTGTGATGAGGTGCAAAGCATAAATGCCTGTGTGCAGAAAGGATGATAATTTAAAATGCTAAGTAGTTCTGAAATAATTTTGAGAGCTTGTTCCTTAGGAATCAGATGAAAGCCTCGGTGATTAATTATATAGCAGGGCTAAAGCATTTACTTTTTGGAAAAGCTGATGTTAATAAGGACTTGGTATCTATCAACAGTTGATCCAGGGTTATGTGCTGTGCAGTTGAAACAGCCTGATGTACAGATTGTTAGCATTATGCTGATCACCTGCATATTTATGATTGTGAATTGTATTCCCTAATGTTTAATGCATGCCATAACTCTCAGGTTCAAGCAGGAAAGCGAAGAGGTCAGTTGTAAGTAGTTCATTAGAGTTTTGAGTCAACTCTTCATGAGTAAAGATTTTTGCCAGAAACTTCAAACTCTACATGTGTTGTGTGTAAGTTGAAGTGAACTGAAGTGTTGTGGTAGAGGCTGTGCTGTAAGACAACACATGTTGTATAAACATGGAAACCTCAGCTCAGCAGGAGGTCACATCTTTTTGTGCAGTGTCTGCTGCAGTAACTGTCACCGGGTTTGATGCCAGCCTCAAGTTTGTGGAGGACTGTGAACTCTTAGCACAGGAGCTGTCTGTGCTCCCTTGGAGGAGAAAGGCCTGAGGGCAGAAGGGACTCTCCAGCAACTCACTTCTAGGTTATGGCGACCAACCCCAGCATGCTTTGTTCCCCTATGGTAATACCTTGTATCAGTTGGCTAATTGGTTTCCACCCCACCTCCTGCCTTCCCCATAAAAAGGCTCTGAGTCTGCCCTGAAGTCACGGAGGTCTGTCCCTGGCCCCCCTTCGCAGGGACTGCTGGACAATTAAAGCTGCCTCTGTGGAACTGCCATACAGGCCTCCTGTCTCTCTGTCCCCGGGTTTGCCTCGGGTGATCTCGCAAAGAGCTGAAATCACAAGAGCTGAAATCACTGTAGGTGAGAAATCGCTACACTTGCTGAGATCACGCACTGTCCAGGGGGGCTTGCCCTCGCCCCTAGAAGAGTTGTTCTCTGCAGGACGCTCTCTCTAGGAAGGTCGTGGCATACTGGTGCTGGACCAGCATCAGACCCCCTAAGCCATAAAGTTTTATTTATCTTTTATGTGAAGTCATTGGCACTGGTCAAATCCCTTCTAAAGTACTCTTGATTCAGGTTTAGACTGTTGCAGCAGCTTTCCCCTAAAAAACGAATGCTTTGATGATAAACATGTGTAAATGTGAAAGAGAATAGTTGTGCTGCTTATTTTGAGACTAGTTAAAAGTGTTTTCATAAAGGCTGAAGTAAAGAGATCACTTAACAAAATCCATCAGCAAACAAAAGAACACATCCCTCAGATGCTGTCTGAAGGTTTCTTGATAATCATGTATCACCAGCTGATGTGGTCATCTGAACACAGGCTGCCCTGGATAGTGTAATCCACCCATTAGTCCAGGTGAATTTTTCTGGAGCTCTCATACAACCTCATCCCTTGACAGTGCTTGGCAATAACTTGCACCTGAAAGGCACTGAGGAGCTGGGGTTGGTAACATTTCCAACCAGTACAGCTAAACCAGGAGACCTGTCTGTGGCTTGATACAGGTTTGCAAAATATTCCAAGTGGTCATACAGACTAATAATCTGTATTTAAAAGTACGTCATATGCAAGTGCTTAGACCGAACAGAGTGCTGCCTTACCCTTCTTCAGTTTAAGAGAGAATCCTGGGCTATGTTCCCTTCTGATATTAGGTGTAGCTGAGAGTATTCCATCAGGACTCTGTGCTTCAGAAAATTTCCATACTGCTACAAGATAGGAGCATCTTCAAATGTGTGGAGAAGACTAAGGTCCATGCCTAACTATTAGCAGCCCAGTTTTATCTTCCTACCCTTGAACTTTATAGAAAAGAGATAGGTATGTATCTGCATCTAGAGACAGATCTTGAGTGTGATGGGAGAGCAGTTGCAGATAAACACAGGTGGGATATGCTACTCAACACTTCTGTTCCATCAGACAGTTCTGCAAAGGGCTGTTAATGTAAAACCTCTGTTGACTTGAAAATCCCAGGCCTGTGATCAGAATGGTGCATTGCCTTTTTCTGTATTCATCTTTCATGATTCAGTAAAAACAGAAACTTATTTTAATGCCCAGTTTTTACTCAGCATATGCAGGACTCTGGAAACAGTGGCTTCCTTTCCTCAGAAAACTGTGTTATGCACACACATATTGCCAGCCAATCTGCTGCCATTTCAGTAGTGCCCTGCAGACAGCTAATTGTTGTGCTGTGCTGATCCTTCAACATTTAGAGATAGCTGATTACTCTCCTGTGTGGGGGTGTGTGTGTCAGGTGCTATTAATGTGAATGTTTGTTTACTGAGGCAACTCTGATGATAATTGAGATCTTCGTGTTGCACTGGTTTCAAAGCTGTGGAGCAGTGCTGGGGGGTGTACAGCCCTGTCAGATGAATAGCAGAGGTTTCACATTGAGTACCTGCTGCTGCTTTTGCCTCCTGCCATTCTTCCTGAGCCTCTGGCAAACCTTGGGACCCCCAAGCCAAGGATGACTGATCATTTTGGAAACTAACTTTTTAACTTCTGCTGTTTTCAAAATGGTGTGCTAAAGCAAACTGTAAGCTGGAGCAGAAATCCAGGTTTAAGGTGACAGAAGAGTTAAAAATCCTTATTTCATATTAAATAACCTAAACACCAAGGCTTCTGAGCCCTTGAAATGAGTTGTGTTAAAAACTTACAGTCCTATATAAATCAAATACTTCTATTATGTAGGAATAACAAGATTAATTTTTTTCATTCTTTGTAGTAGACAAGTTAAACTGAACTGAAGGCTGGAGGTGTTGAGATTCAGGAGGATTTACTGATTGATCTAAAGCCATACACAGGTTCATTCATGCTGTGTTTTGTTGTAACAAAGCTAACAGTGGAAACCACGAGGGTTCTTTTTGTTGCCTCAGGTAACAGTAACATCAAAGGACTACAAGGAGTTTTTAAAAAATGATACAGCAACTTGAATGATTAATTACAGAGAAAAAGTCATCTGAATCTAGTGTTCCAAAGCATCATTAATGTTATAACTATTGTTATAATATTAATGTTATAACTATTGTTATTGTTATTGTAACTGTCATTCAGCTTCAATTTTTCCAGAAAATACTGAAGGAAAAGCTGGTATATTAGCAGGCAAGTGATAATAAAAGACTGAATTTTGAGGCTTTTTCTTGGGGTTTTTTTTGTTTTGTTTTGTTCTTTTTTAATTTAAAACCTATCAGTGGTGTGGGTAAGTGGAAAGCCTGCTGGAGTCTGGCAATCATATTGTCAGATTTCATTGTGATGTAAGGCTTGCTTAATAATACACAACTGAAGTTAAATACCACAGTGGTAGTGTTCGGTGTTTCCTTGTGACAGCCCTTTAACTGCTCAGAAACATTGCTCAAAACACTCCTGTGAGCCTAGGAAGCCAAAAGAAAATTACATGCTTTGCCCTGTAGCAATGGCAGAACTGAGATTAACCAATATATTCATGAATTTCTGATAACTGTATTTCATCACAGTGGTATGTGTTTGTCACAGCAAGAACTTAAATCACACTAGCATTGGTGCCTTAAAACCTTTTTCTGAGCAGGAGCCTGTATCTTTGATCTTGTATTTCGTTTGAAAGAGTAAGAAGACTCATTGTGGTAGATGCAGCAGTGTAAGACGTCTGGCCGGGGCTAGTCCTAAAACACAAAATCCCACTAGCTTGAGAATAAATGTAAGTAGGCATATACAAATAGGTTTAAAATAAAATGCCCTATTCTGCTTAAGAGAAAGTAGAAATAAAAGGTGAATGCTCCATGTTGGTTTTTGTTTGTATATTTTGTTCCAGGTCTCTAAAAAATTTCATTAGCAAAAGCGTACCATACTTCAAGTGTAGTGTTTTGTAGCCAAATGGGTGGCTGGGCTCTATCTCATTTGGCTGTGTAAACAAAAAGTTCGCCAGAAGAAGGCAAAGATGACTGTTCTGTGCTTCATTGGATCACCTGGGGATAGGGCTGCACGTCCCTTTAAAGCCCTGTAGAGACTGTTACGGAACATCTGCTTGGAGTAGCCTTAAACAGGGATCTCATCTTGACTAGAAAAGCAGAAACTATTCTATTTTTTTTTTTTTCCATAATTGAAGTTCAGCATAGCTACTCAAGGATTTAAAAATAACAATAGTAATAATTAAAAAAAAAAAGTCAATACTGTCTTGTTTTCAAATGAGCCAACTGCAGAAATCTGACATGCTGTTGATTTCCTGTCTTGATAACCCCTGCAAGGGCTGACTGACTTGGCCTTAAGGAATTTTCTCATTTTATGTAAGTGCTGAGAGAAATGTAAATTTCCACCAACTTTTTGTTTGTACTGGCGACATCAAAATTGGATTACCAATATTGGTCCAGCCCCATTATAGGAGTTGTTATATACTCATTCTGAACCCAGGGCTTCGTTGGTAAAGGAAAAGGAGAGTGTACAGCATATTTTGAATAAAAGGCCTTTTTCTTTTTTAGTGCTGTGCTTTGTGGAAAGAAAATGATAGTGAAAGCTGTTGTTTTTCTATTTATTTTTGTAGTTTGGAGGTGGCAGGGCATATGGCTGTCAAGGTAGACTTGTTTATATTAGACAGTTCTCTTTGGAAATCATGCATGTAACTATCAGTGAAACAAAACATTGCACTGATTTATGGCAAGATAGGTAGTTATATTATTGAAAAGAAAATAAGCAAAATTGCAGAATATGGGTTTTTTACCTTTTAACATTATAGAAGTCCTTGTAAAAATACAAGTGAATAGGAAAGCATAATTTCAGAATATAGTTGCTGTCATAGCTCATGAGCCACAAATAGAGCATCATATTTAGTACAGTCTCTCCTGTGTCTTACATAGAGTTTTGAAAACTTGAATGTGATGCTATTCACTGTTGTGACATATATACACACTCTTCAGAGTTTAGGATGTTATCATTGATGTGTCGAGTATGCAGTCTGGCTGACTAATCAGCTGCACACTGCAGAGCAATCTTCTAAAGAAAATATCCTAGTTCAGCTCCATGTGTTTTGGTTTGTATTGCTGTGTTTCCCTTTCTTACTTCTTGTGCAAACACAGGTTTTCTGACTTTGAGTGGTACAACTTTCACATTTGTTAGAGTGATAGTTACAAGTTGTTGTATCAATGCTCAGTGTCAAATTCTTTCCCTACCAGGAGCGCATGGAAACAGGAAATGTTGAATGTTAAGAAAGACTGTGAAAATATCACAGTCTCTTAATGGAATATCACAAAACGGCATTTGCAAAGATGGGGCACTCACTGCAGTAAGAGGATTTGCACCATTCCTCATGTTGTGCTCTTGTAATGCAGCTTCTGTGCAGACATTTCATAATAGACACATCCTCCTTTGCATAAATAAATAGCCATTGTAATATGACTTTATTTGGAGAGACGTGGGTATAGTCAAAGGCATCCTGTGTTGTATAAGTACCATTAGAATGATGAGAGAGCAGGCTAAGCATTCATCAAGAAATTTCCACAATGAATGTTGTAATACAAATTAATACCATTTGTGTTACACAAGTTGTTGTCAAAAGGAAATGTAAAGTTGAATTTTTTAATCGATGGATTTACTAACATTTTAAAGTATGACTACTTACTGCATTTTTTTTTCACCATCTTTATATTATGTCATCTACTTCTAGGAAACTCCAATGTCATTTTGTTTGAAAAAAGTGAAATCATTAAAGTGTCTGAGAATAAGGAGTAATTTTTCTTCTTTAACTTCTAGTGCAGTCAGCTGCCCATATTCAGAAATGAACTTGAACAAAGAAAGCCTCTTACCTGACCGGTTGAGTGGGGAGATGCCTGCAGCCAGTCCTATCTCCAGAAACAGAAAAGTGGAAACAAGTGAAAGATCCACCTCTCCTGTAATCAAGTAATTATGATTGAAGCGATGTCCGTGACTAACAGCAGTACATGATTTCTGTGTTCTGCAATGCAATTTATAATTGTACAATGACTGAATGGTTCCAGAAAGGCCTGCCTATTTATCTACATTTTCATTTACAGGGAAGAAAAATGTTTTTTTCAGTGCTTATCTAAAAGGTCACAGAGCTGTCAAAGACTGATACTGAGACTGTCTATGGTTTTACAAGAGTTCAGTTTCATCTTTGGTGTAACTATCTAGACTACTAAGTGGTTAATTGGAATTTAAAATTGAATGTTGACCAGTTGGTTTCACTTTAGAAAATCATGTCTCTCTTTCTTTTGTTTCCTGTAGTGGCCTTATTGATGTGACTGTAAGTTAATGTTGGTCTTTGAAGAACAGCCACTATTCTGTCATTACAGTGGGAGTGGGGAATCAAGTTACTGGGACTGAGTTTTGCAAAAATAATGCTGAAGTCTGTAGCTGAAGCTTTTAAACAGGAGCACTGGGAAAAAAACAAAGGAGTGCAATACCAAGATGATTATTTTCAGATGATTTTTTTGTCTCAGAAATTGTGGATACCGATTCCTGTGTTTATTTTGGGCTATAGGGAAAAATAGAGAATTTAAGAAGGACAGGAAAAGAAGTGAGACTTTCCATTCTTTTCAAGGCTATGTTAATGTAAATGTGAAATGCAAATGTTCATAGTGAAGATTTCCATTTCCCACTATAATGACCACATATTTTCAATAGATGTTGTTTTAAATTGGCTTCTCATAGACAGTTTCAGCTTCATGCTTTAAAACCCCAGATATTCCACTGTCAAAGAGTTCTGCCTGATTTGATTGTTCTTACAAATTTAGGGTTTTAGGAATCTGAAGTGATTTAGTTGCTCCCTGGCAGGTAGCCTGCGTACCATTACAGTGAACCCAGTAGCACTTTGAGCAATGTCCTCAGTGGCAGGGACTGTGTCAAGTGCTACTTTTTTCGTTGTCCCAATTAAGAGGCTGCATGTACCATTTTAAAGGCTGCACAGCGATATATCATGGGAGAGAAGGGATATGAGGAAAATAATACCTCAAAGTGTTCTTATGTCACAAATATTTGAAGTGGATAGCTTATTTTCAAAAATACTTAGACAAATTCTCTTCCTGTTGAATTGCCTAATCATTTTACCATTGTTTGAATAGAGAAAGAGTTCTTTATTTTGATTTCCGAAAATCCCATGTGTACAATCTTGTTAGTGCCGAGTAAAGAAACTTCTCTCTATTTCTTAAACCAAAAAAACCTTGGATGTCTTCAGTTGACTTTTTGTGCATAGAGAAAATAAATTAAACAACAGCTTAGCTGCTTCCACTTTTAAACATTTTGTTAATTTGTTTTAAACAGTGACAGAAAATGCCCCAGCCCTGGTCACATAGGTATGAAATCTTCACCTCACAATCGGCCATCTGGGAAAACTGTACCAGAAACAACCAGGCTGGAAGATGCAGAAAGTAAATCTCCTTGCAAGAAGCCTCTGTTATGCAATGTGAAAGAAAAGAAGGCACCTGGGTAACTCTTCAGTTCCTTTCAAAGTATTGGTCATTTGGAGTCAGTTTAAAATGCAGCTTACCAGGCAATGCAGCCCGGTGGTTTGTCTGTGGAGTTCTTAGAAGCAGTGGGGAAGGAGATGGAAGCTCTTCACATCTCTTTATCTTAGAAATAGAGGGGAAGGGAGTATCACAAGCTGTATAAGAAATAAGAAACACATGTCAGAGGAGAGGAAAAATACAATACAGGTCTATTATTGGAAATTGAGATCCTTCTTCGTGGTTTTGTGTACAAATATGTTATTGTATATATAAAAATAAGTACAGACATGGAAAAATTGAAAGTAATTCCATAACTTTCAGCATCTGGCATGCATTTTTGACAGAAAATTACATGAGATAGCTTTTTTATACCATAAATATTATTCTCCAGTGCAAGTCTGGAAACTGTCTTTGGAGCTAAAAGTATACAATTCAGTGTTTTCATGGAGATATGTGAGGCAATAGGATTCCCTACATTTTTAATTAATTACAGTATCACTACATTATTTTATTGACTATTTTCAAACAGAAATAGATGACACCCTGGAGTGAGAAGTGTCATTTGTTATACATTTACATGAGCTACATTGTTTTGTGTTCATAATATATGAACTGTGTTAGCAATAACAGTGTCTTGAGAGACAGAGACCGAAGAGTTGGTGTTATATGGTAAATATCTCACAGTTAAGCTGATGATTGAAATGCAACTGTTTTGTTAAGAATTGGACTTTGATGATCCTTGTGGGTCCCTTCCAACTCAGGATATTCTATGAATTAAATCCTCTGAAAACACGGCAAGATTTTTTTTAAAACTTTTTTTTGGATTGGGTTAACCAGATCTGGCAGTGTTTTATTATTTTTCTTCCTTTTTCCACTAGACTGTTTAACTATTATTAATTATTTCCTTTATTGAAAAAACCTACATTAAATAAAAAATAAAACTTAGTGTGTAGCTTTTTGCATCTTTTTAGATTTTTTTTTTAAAAAGCATTCTTTCATTTTATTTCAATCAGGTTATATTGTTCAAGTTATTTTGGAAAAGATTTAGAAAGAGCATCAAGCAGTGTTGATATAATTTCCCTACTACTAATAAACAGCATTCACTAGTCATACTCTAGTGAATTTAAACAGCAATAAAAAAGAAGATGGCTTCAAGTGTAATTTTGAAATAACCTGTGTTAAAAAATAGTTGTAATTCATCATTTTAACCATACTTACAGTAAATTCACATTTTTTTTAGAAATATACTTTGGCTTTACAGACTACCTGTTAAGATTAATTGAAGAAAAAAATTTTTGTCTTTTATTTTTTTTGGAGGGTGTTACCTTTAGAAGACTTAAGCTAACCAGTACATGTGCTATCTGTTCACTGTGTTGAGTCATTTTCATTAAGAGAATAAGTCCTGTGCCAGTTTTGAGCTACCCAGAGACTTTGCAGTTTGTGTTTCAACTATTTGAATCCACTGATGACTGTCTGCATTTTATCATCTAGCTTTCCTCATTTGTTATGTATCCGGCAAAGTCATAGAGGACTTTCAGTTGAATAATCTTCCTTTGAAAAAGGCATGAAAAATAACATTAGGTATATATGAACTGCTGTGGTTATAAAATATTGAGCATCTAGTTATTGCAATACCTAGTGGATCTTTTTAGATGTGTATTCAAAGTACACATGCATAATTGAAGACATAGATACACACACTTGTGTGCTCTTTAGTTGCTGAGCTCACAGTGTGGATTTAATTATGTTTGACTTCAGTTCAATTGTGTATACCTTCGTATTCAAAGGTAATCTTTTGTTTCATAGAAGTCCTTCATTGAGGAACCAGCCACAAACGACCCCAAAAATAAGTTTTATTTTCTTGTGTTAAATCTGAGTGGTACTCAGCTAATCTCTGTTCCACTTATTCCTTTTTTTTTTTTTTTAGGCTCTCTATGCATCAAACAATTATACTAGAAAATTTTGGTTTGCAAAAATATAATTATGTACATAAATAGTGCAGTATGTCCCTCTGGAATGTTCCTGAGATTAAAAGTCATGATAAAAATTACATGCCTATAGCATATTCAATTTTAATTTGAAAGTTTCTTCAGAGTAGCAGAAGAATTTCACTGTAATAAGGATTCCACTCTGGAAATCTTTACAGTGAAGGAAGGTGAACACTCAGGCTTGGGAATCAAATGATACTGGCTCTTAAAAGAAAATTCAATTTGTCTTCCAGCGTCTTCCCCAAAACCTTCAATTCATGATACTGTCATATTTAACTAACAAGGTAAAATTTCTATGCTATGAAAATTGCCCTCAAGAAAATAGGGAGGTACTTGTTTCCTCTCAGGTTTTGGTGAAATCTCTCCCTTATGTCGAATTACAGCTATCATTCCCTTTGCCTTTGGAATTAATTGCACTAGTTTGTAGCATGTTACTTTAGAAGTTTTCTGTGTTTGTGGAGTTGGGAAAATAAGTTTTAAGTAAATAAATCTTTCTGAGGAAGATACTGTGGAGAAGTACTTTGTGGCACAAGAAGTCATGCCTACTGTACACATTCCACTGGTATTGCTTGTCATACCGTTATTATTTGTGTCCTGTCATACTAAAAAGGCTGGATTTTCTGATCTGCTTTGTTCATTTTGCACCATTAGTAGTGTGATAATTGTATTTCTGTTGAAGTCAGTGAACTTGAAGCTCCTACTTGATTTAGACACAGATGTTTTCTTTTATGTAATATATAAATGTTATTTATTAGTATAAATTTAAACAGTGGAATTAAACAGGCCTGTTTCTTCTGCGTGTTTGTCTTTTGAGGTTTGCTAATCTTCATGTCTGACAAGGTGTTAGGTGTAGATTGGCTTTTTATCTGTGATTGTGACATTTGTTAAGGGATTCTTGTTGACTCCTTCTCTGGTAGGGGACATTTCTTGTAGTCTTGACTCTAAGAATCATTCTGTCTGCTGCATATTTTTAGAATATGCTCGTTATGTACTTGACATCTCTGAGTGCTCTGTATCTGTGATGGTTTAGTAAGAATTGGCCAAAGTGTTCTGAAGTTCTTAAAAGCAGGAGTAAGTAGACACATAATGTCGGCAAATTCATATCACTTCACATCTGTAAGAAACCAGGCTGGAAATACCATCTGAAGGCAGAATGTGAAAAGGAACTTCCCAGGGGCCGACTTTAAGATGGAAATGTGCACACCCCCACTTACCCCCACCTTTATAAGAGAATAAGAAATTCTCTTATTTTCACATCTCTTGCCCAATTTTTCTCAATAGAGGGAAGACATTCCCTCTTTGCAAATGTTTGGGCCAGCAAAGCTGAGGGAGCAGCTGGATCAGAAGTAATGCAAAAGCAGATACAAAAGAATACAGATATTTTCGGTGGGATCATTAACAGCTGCACAACTGGGTGTCAGGAACTGTACTGACAAGGAATTGATGTCTGGTAGAGATGAATATTGGGCAGAGAAAAAGGAGTAGGTGTTATTTCAGACAGCTCCTGAAAATGGCCTGCGTGACCAGTAAGGCTTTGTAGGACATGCAGCTATAGATGTGGGTTTCACTCCTCCCATCTTCCGCTGTGGACACATCCACTGCCTTCATTTGTGCATTTTTCAGTTTCAGTTACGAAGTCAAGTGCGTTGGTATGGTTTACATAATCTTAGTTTTACACTGTTCTTGAGCCTTCTTTGCAAAATTCGTGTCAGTAATCATGCCATTCTGTAAGTCAGAAAAGTGATCCTCTCTGTTTCTTTATTTTATAGTGATACAGCATCCTTTGTGTAGGAATCCTGGTGTGTTAATAGCATTGCTAGCAAGAGATGTCATCATGCATAGTGATTTTTATGATGTATTAATAAAAATTGAACATCTTATTTTCCTCAGTGGAGTACTACAAACAAAGGACGCCATAAAGAACAAAGAGTGTGAAGATGAGGAGACAGAAAATAAACTGCTCATTTCAAATGAAATTAAAGGTAAATTGGCAGTACTTCATTTGTTTCGAATTAAAATCTGCAGAGGTGAAGAACTGTGGTGTCCCTTGAAATTCTCATGAAACTGAATTACAACTTGTTTTCCATATTCACTGTTTGTGTCCAAAAATTTCCTGACAGCAGTGTATCTTGTAATGATCAGAGGCTTTGCCAAGAACTTTATCACAGTTGTAAACATGAGTGCAAAATGAATAGTGATATAAAAAATCTCATTTCAGTGATGTTTTTCCACTGACTTTTAAAAATAGGTTATTAAACCAATCCAAGTGGGAAAGGTGTAACATTCACTTACTGCCTTGAAAGTGTTTTGAAAGTCAAAGCATTTACACATTACAGACATATTGCAAAATTAAGGTGACTTACTTAACCCAGCCTCAATCTTGTTGAGGGTGATGTCCGGGCTGTGGCTCTTCACTGGCGGGACAGGAAAGTTCTCATAGGTCTCCAGAGGTTTCTTCTGTTCAGTGATTCTCTGTGGTTGTATGTACTGCTGTATCAAAACTCTTGACTGTTCACAGATCCAGCTGGACAGATTCAAGCAGCTGTTCATTATTAATTTTTATCCTCATTGTTTAGAAAGAATACAGTACAAATCCAGAACATAGCAGTCTTATATTTGATAATTATTTTACATGTGTGAAACTTAGTGTGTCAGGATAGTTATGATACTGAGTCAGTGCATTGTTTCAGTGCAGTTGACACTAAGGTCAATGCAAGTTAAGTGTCTTAATTTCCTAATCTTAATTCCTTGTATTTTAGGATTATTTTATTCAGCAATTTTTTGTACAACAACAGTTTCTAAGGCTTTAATAAAAATTCACAGGACTTGAGTAACTGTGTTTCTTTAAGATCTACATGTCTCACATTTTAATTCTAAGAAGAGTAGCCTGATTTTGTGAAGCATTTTGAGTTTGACAGAATTGACTGTTTGGATGAAGTTTCACCAACAAGCTCTGCTTATGAGGTTCTTGCATAGTTAGATTTAGGAAAACAGGACATTTTCTTACATTATCATCTAGAATAGTTGTCCTTTTTATACACATAATGTTGCGTTATTAAGTAGGATGGCACATTTAAGCTGCAAGGTGAAAATGGATCATTAAGTTCTTGCTATCATAGTCATGGAAATCTCAAGATAAAAACTGTGCTTGTTGCCCTGTTTTTTCGGCATGTCACTTACCTTGTTGTTCTTCAGCCTACTCTTGCAATACTCACTTGGCCAGTTCTCTACTGATAACTTTATAGAATGTGTACCGCTGTCTTCCCTTTCTTTGGAGAAAGATTATTTGGAGCTAAAAAACTCCGCTGAAATCACAGCCCCTTCATACGAACATTTTTATGGACATAAATCTTGTGCTTAAAAACCTTATGCTAAGGATTTTAACATGCTAAGAGCTAGAACCATGCAGGAGGGAATGAGCAGTGTTAATGGTCTCACATTAATACTAGAAAGTATTTGCCATTTGGCTTCTTTGAAGCGTAAGTTTATATTTTGTTCTGTGGTAACTTGCTAAGAAGATAGAGATGAACTATCAGAGAGAAGGATAACAAGGTGGCACAAAGTATGAAGAAGAATGTAAGGGCAGGTGGGCTGATGCTGAAGCAAAATGTCAGCAAAGAACACAGGTTAGGTTTAGAAGTGTGAACTTTGTGCATCTGACTGCTATCTTGTGGAGCTGGCAAAATTGAAATATATCTCATATTTTCTCTGGCCCAGAAAGACAGATTGCCCCTCTATGGGAAGCAGGGCTTGCAGAGTGAGAAATACCCCAGAGCATGAGGGTAGGGAAAGCTTTTGACTGTCTGATATTAGAGACATAGAGTGTAGCCAAACTGGTATGTTCTGGACTTTCTGTTACAAGGTTACCCACACTAAACCTAAATTTCCTTTTGTTGATGTTGTGGTTATGTCTGCCACAGGGCTAGGGACTTTTATTTTTAATTTTCTCTATCTAGTTGGGTAAATTGGCACTTTACATGCTCCATTTGTGTGCTCTTTGTCTTACCTGTGAGGCAGATACTACACAGACTGAGAATGCTGCTCACTATGCCTGTACCTATGAGCTGTTGTGTGTACATATGTTTAAACATATGATGGGTGTGATTTGTGCAGTATTTTCTTCACACAGTATTATAGTCAGCTATTTATGTGGCAGTATCAATATACTGCATGTTTTGTGGATGAAAGGAAAAAAATACCTGAATACATATATTTTCAACTCTTGAGAGACCTTTTCTAGAAGGAAAAGATCAGAGGATAAGGATGGGGAGGGGATTTGAGGGAACAATTAGAAAGATACTGTTCAGTTAAATATGCTTTACATTCAGCATAGTTGCTGCCTGACAAGAGACATTCCTTTCTCACTGAGATTTTTATTAGTATTAGAGGCTTTAAGGAGCATTTGTAAAACAACAGTGAAGTGTAAACAAATATTTAGGGAACTCCCTTCGAAGGGTGAGTATAATGGTAGTAAAATATTAAGGAGTCTATTTTTAAAAAATTAATGAGTGGGCTGACAGTGCTGACTAAATGGCTTAAGAGTCAACTTCTGAATAATAGGCATTAATATGAAATGAGGATAAATCTTGAAAGTAACAAAAAATTAGGCTAGAGGAGCAGAGCAACACAAGCAAATGTAATAATATCCTATGTTAGGCATATTATAGACCAGCCCCACTGTGCTGGCAAAAATCTATAATGGGAATTTGTGCCCTAGTTGTTGGGCATAAACGTGTGAAAACTGTAACAGTAAGGATTGGGAGAACTTGTGGTTAATAGCAGCTTCTCAAAAATGGAAGTAGAATGGAACTGCAACAGAAATGAGCAGTCCAAGCGAAAATAGCATAGGGATTTGTAACTGCATGAACCATGTTATTAAGGAATATTAGGCATTAAGAGCGTGCTTTGTTGGCAGTTCCTTCAGAAGTAAATTTCAGAGGTTTTCCACGATTTTAGTTGGCAACTGGGAAGCACTCTGGCCTGAGTTCATATAGCAGGCATGCGTTTTTGCACTTCCAGTGGATGTAAATGAAAAGGATGTCATGCGCAGTTCGACATCATTCAAGGCGTGACTCTTCACTCTTTCCTGCTGCACATGTCTGCAACTGCTGCTTTTCTCCAGACAACAGCAGCATGTGGCTGAAGACACCCTCCCACCAGTACATTACCTTTGGGGGCAGTGGGATGGGAGATCATTCCTTTTGTTATGGATGAGTGAGATAAAAAGCAACACGGAGGAGTTTAATGTTATTTTCCAAACAAAACATTCAGTTAAAGTGGAAGCAGAGAATTTGCAGACATTGGCGTTTTTTCCTCAGAAGAACTGAAAAACATTTTGTTGTGGATGAGACATAAATGTTGTGTGGGCTGGAACTGCATAACCAATTTACTTGGGATTTTGTAGCAGTGCAGTGCTCCTTTTGATTTTCTAACAGCTCAACTCCAAAATTAAGTTAATTCTTGTGTTGTTGTACAACTATTAAATGTGGGTGTGATTTATTGTACCAAAATATTTAAAATTGTTTGACGCATAGTGTGTTATGCTAACAACTCCGATGGCATCGAATTGTGTTGTGTTGAAAGAGATTCTTCCATGTAAGAGCAGTTGTATTTATAGGGAGCCAATATAATGATAGTCATACCAGTGGAAGAACAGTCATGGCACTCTAGTTCTGGTCTAAGCAAAACTGTACAGCTTGTGTAGGGAGGCCCATATGTAGGAATAGAAATGAATGTGCTTTTACTGTGACTGATCTCATCACTTACAGAGGGATTTAATTCTTGTTTCTTGCTTCCTGTTGCTGAAGATGTTGAAGAACCCAACACGCAGAGACTTCTCTCTCAACCAGTTATCGTGTCTTCCAAGCTGCAAATCCCTGGCCTACCCTTGCGCTGGGAGCAGCAGAGCAAGCTCCTTCCAAGTGTAGCTGGGATCCCAGCCAGTAAAGTTTCTAAGTGGAGTACAGATGAGGTAGGTTCCCCCTTTATCTTCTATCTTACTACCACTGTCCTTGAATGTTGATTCAGAGCTTTAGATTATCCCCATTGATTAAGAATAATGCATGAGTACTCAGAGGATTAGACTCAGCCAGACCTAATGTAACTGATCCCCAAAATGCCCATTCTGCTGTCATGCAGCCCCAGAAGCAGAAATTTTAATTCATATGTGTATTGATAGAGATAAATATGTGTATATATGTATAAACATACTCACTGGTGTAAGAGTATGCTAAGTGTAAGAGTAGTGCTAAATGTACAGCCCAGCATATCAGGTGCTCACGGTCTCCACTTCCGACATCTAGTCCCCACACAAACGTTCTGGAGGAATGGTGTAGGGGTCTGCATGAACCAAGAAGCTGTTCCTGGTGCATAGTTTGGAAGTGGCACACTGCTTTGGAGAGTGCAGAGAGGAATGGTGTGGATATGGTCAGGCCATAACACCTGATTTTAAGATTAGATCCCTGCCTCCATTCAGGTATGTAACAATGCTTGGACAGACAGAGTCGTGTCATTGCTGTACTTTCACAAGTACCTGTGACTATTCTCTGCACCTGAGGCACTTGGATCTCATTTAATCAGAGAAAAAAAGAAGCACGACTCCATACACTTAGAGAAGAAGGTGGAACACCTAATATGAGACTGTAAAAACAGTAGCTAAAAGACTTTAATGAATGTCAACCTTAAAGACTATTTTGAGAAAACGTAAGTCTTACTAAATCTTTTGTTGTATACTTTGGTGGCAGGTCTCTGAATTTATACGAAGTTTACCAGGATGTGAAGAACATGGCAAGGTGTTTAAAGATGAGGTGGGTGAATTTTATTTCAAAAAGACAGAGACAACAAAGCTTGGTAGAAATATATATAAATTAGTAGGATGAAGTGTATGAAATCATAGAATCATCAGAGTTGGAAGAGATCTTTAAGATATTAGGTCTAACTCTCCAAACCAGCACTATCCCTGTAACTCCTAAACCTTATCAACCAGCACCAGATCCAGACGCCTCTTAAACACTTCCAGGAATGGTGACTCTACCACCTCCCTGGGCAACCTATTTCAATGCCACATTGTTTAAAGTCAGATGCAAATGTATGGAAGATTAGGTTTGTTTTAAGGCCATGAAGTAGGAAGAAATTAAAGAGAAAACTAGCCAAGTGTCATCCAGGTGCTTTTCCAACTTTGTTCCTGCCAATTGAAATTACTTACCAACTTCATTATTTACTACTGTTCTCTCTTGATCTGGTTGGATGAAATTTATAAGCGAGTATGTTATTTTAGTTCTGCAGGATGTTAATAGGTAAAATTGAGCAGAACAGTGGTTCAAGATAACCATCTCTTAAAACTGCATCTTGTCTGATCACACTTAGCTACTGATGCTCTTCCTGCTGATATAGCCATTTTATGAAGGTGATTTGAGTGAGCAGAAAGTGAGAAATCTGAAGGTTCTGATGAGGTTCAAAGGAGCATATACTCATTTTGTGAGCATGCCAGGCGTGCATTTGTCATCTGAGAAGATTGTTGTTCCAAAGTTGTCATTAAGAACGGATAGGGCTTTTAGGTACATTAGGCCGTTATAAAATACATTGTCTTTTTTTTTCTGCTCAGCGGTTTGTTATTCCTGTTAATGCTTAGTTTCAAGAAGGCAGTTTGATCACAGATGCCAGAGTGAATACTTCAGGTGCTTATCCCAGCCAGACGGCCTGAATGGGCAGAGTCAGCCAGCCTTTCAAGTGAAGAATGATTGTGGTACTTAGACTTGAGAAGGCACCTCCTGAGGGAAAATGCATACAGATGGCCCTGCTAATCTCTTGCAACAGAAGTTTTCAGGCTGTGCTGTAGATTGTAATGACTATTACAGCTGCATATCAAAGGACTGGCAGGCTGCATCTCTGGGCATTTTGCACTTGCTCGGATGTTGGGCATTTAACTGTTCAAGCCTAGATCGTCCCCTATGTCACTTGGGGTGTCTCATCAATGAATTTAGAAATAAAAGTTGGCATATTGCTAATTAAGTCAGGAAAATGTTGGCCCCATTGAAGCCCCTGGAAGGACCCTGGGGCTCTTCGTGTTGGTATTTAGCACTCCTGCTGAGAGAACGATTTGCCTTCAGGAGAACGTTCACTTGTAATGTTTTGTAAAATAGCAACACTACAAAGCTGGCAGAAAAAAATTCCCGGTTTTGTAAAGTTCTGCTGTGTTTGTGTCAAAAAGGCAGTTTTATTAGCCTAGTCCCTGTTTTCATCTGGGATCAAATTCATTTCAATTTGCTATTTAGTGAGTAGAAAGTGGTGGTCTGAAGGGGATTCCAGCTCTGTAGCTGGGAGTGAAATCCAGAAGCTTTCCTTATGGATGCTTGCATGAAAGGAATAGCTAAGATGTTTAACAGCATTGCTGTGCTTCAGTATAGTTGAATTACACTTAATTTACCCACTTTACTTTTCAATAGGTTTTATATTGTCAGTATGAAAATAAGAACTGTTTAGCTAAAAATTAGCCAGAAGGTTGTTTTCAAGCAGAAAGATCATCCTGTTCTCTTGGACTAGCTGATCTGTCTAAAGGTTGAAATCAAAGCTCTCCTGAAAGCATTTGAAAGTGCTTGTATTCAGCCAGCCCTTAACTTTGTCTGAAATTGCTGGGATTTTTCTTTTCATGTTTTCTGAAACGTTTATACTGCTGCACTGTCAAACCTATTAATAGCTTTGTGTGTTTTTCTTTTAAAGCAAATTGATGGAGAAGCATTTCTGCTAATGACCCAATCAGACATAGTCAAAATAATGAGCATTAAGCTGGGACCAGCCCTAAAAATCTTTAATTCCATTCTGATGTTCAAAGCTGCAGAGAAAAACTCACACAATGAACTTTGAAGATAATGGAAAATGTGCACGAACCAGCTTTCTCCACTGGAGCTCATGTTTTATTCAAAGCACAAAGACTCACTAGAAGTGTTGAGTAAGGACTCTCAGAAAGGAAGAAACATAAGTTCAGCACTGGTGGACTATTTATATTCTCCTAGAGCCAGTACACATCCGAATCCTTCTGGGAAGTGTTCAAGCTTTTGAGAAGGTACTGTGTAACAACCGAGTCAGCTGGTCTTATTTACCAAACTAATGGCGCTAATTCTCCATGGATGGTTAGGATCCCTGACTCTCTCTGGACATCAAGAAAACCTTCATTAATTATTTATGCTGTATTATATAAGGGAACGTTAATATTTTCTAAGGATTCTTGAATTGTACTTCATGTACCCATTTTACTTTTCAGAAGCTTTTACTTCATTTTATCAAAATAAAAACTGATCAGCCAAAAATTAGGCTACAGGTAGCCAGATGAGACTGTTATGGCTAATGTGTATTTGTGCCATAGTTTAAAAATGAAACACTTAATGTTACATATGTGACACTTTATGCTACAGCATATTACTTTACAGATAATAAAACTGTCTGTTTGCTTGTAACAAAACAAACCTTGTTGGGGTTGAAATTATAATGCTTTCTTGATAACTGAATGTTTTTACTTTTGCACGATTACAAAAATGTTACGTGAGTTTTGCCACCAGCATCTTTAATGTATTTTATCAAAAGACCAGTATAGAGAAGGCTGCAACTGAAAAATAAAGTTTGACTTCATAGAAGACTTTTTGTTTATGCTGCACAATAGAGTCCCAGCCGTTTACATGAGAGCCTGCTACAGTCCCTCAGAACATGGAGGAAAATAGGAGTACTTTGAGGCAAGGAGATGAGCAGAAAAGAAATTACATTAAATCGTGTATCTTCAGCGTAGTTACCACAACAATGGAGAAAAACTGTGCTCAAGCTAGGACTGCTACCCTGGTTTCATATTCCACAGAGGTTTGCTTTCACAGTGGTGGGAGAATTATTTCACCCACCACTTTCTAGCTGAAAACTCTGATTTGTAAATGAACAAGGCATAGGGGGAAATGCAAAGCACGAAGAAAAGGATACTTAAATGCTTGTGGTGCACCAGCACATCCTAGGGGTAAAATACATGCAATTCACTAGGTCATTAGCAGGCTGCAGACATCGCCAGCAGGTACTGAGGTGAGGCAACCTCCTTTCTTGGAGGATTATTGTAACGATTTGTCAGGGAAAGTCGTTGCACTTGGTATATATATGTAAGATGTAAACCAGATGCACTTTATATGGGAGAAAGCCTAGCTAGCTGTATACTGAGGGCTGTTCCAGAATGCTACTTGTGCAAGAAGAGAGAGAAGAGTTGGATCAGGTTTTTTGGCAGCCCTCTGTTTAGTGCTGCAGTGGGCAGTTGCTCAGCTGTAGAGCTGAGAACAAACAGAGCATTTCCGTTGCACAGAGCTGGGAGAATTTTACATCTTCCCACAGATTTTGCTAGGCTTTTCTTTGGCTGGAATTCTTAAGTTTTCACTCTGTGTGTCCCTTCCAGATCGTGTAGGTGACTGGTACCTGCCATAATATGAGGTGAAACAGGGTCACTATGAAGTAAGTTGCATTGCTCTGTTAATTTCCTTCCATAGCATTGCATAAATAATATTTTTACATTTTGTTCAATATTTGTACATTCAAATTGCACTCTTATTGTACTACAACACAAATAAAACCTGAACTGGAGCCTCTGTTACCTTTGTGTGTGCCCAGGATTCTCGGATGAACCCAGCTGCTCCTGATGGGTGTGGTGTGGAGTAATTCCTCACTGTAGCTCAGTGTGGCCAGGAGTTTCAAAAGAGCAACTTGGCTACTGCTGTGTGCCCTCTCCCTGAACACTTACTCCCAAGGCTCCCCCTGGCCATTTACAGTCAGAATCCCATTTATAGCCCTGGACTTTGTCACTGGCAGCAGCTGAAGTTGCATATGTAGATCAGTAAAATGCCAAATTCTTCCATTTTCTTTCATTCTCTCCTTCCATGTAGTTTATTTTCCTTTACCCTTTCTGTCTGTCCTGTGTGCCAGGTCTATAGCCTGCAGTGATAACCAAGGAAGAGATTTGCAGCTCAACAGAGATTACTTGGGGATGTTAGCATCTCCCTGAATTTTTATGTACAACTACTTACAAAGTAGTGTGGTTTAAGAAATGGATTTGAATTAATACTGTTTACAAGGTGTAGAATAAACCTCACTTGAGCCCAATTTTTTATTCATGCAGCTCACATACAATAACGAGGACATACATAATCCTTACTTTTGTATCCCGTGTGATGAGGTAGCTAAGTGTAGCTCTGTTACAAAAACTGCACCCAACAAATTCACTTGGAAACTAAAACCACTCATCAGACCTACTGAATCTTTGAAATGGCAGTTGGCATTGGTTTTTGTGTTGTATCAGTGGTAGCCCAGCCCTCACACTGGTAAAGGTTGTACTCTGGATTCCATGGGAGCTATGTGAAAAATCCTAAGCCTATAGCAAGAGAGTTTTGCCATTAAATGCAGCTATCTCCTCTCGTCCTGAAGGATCTCCCACTGTAATCACTGCCGTGGAGCCACCCCTGCACAGCCATGCTTTACCAAAGCTTCTGTGATCTTCTAGACTGTGTTTTGAGTGTTTAAAGAATCATTGTGACCACACGTGCTGCTTTGCCTACACTGACATTTTTTGAACTGATGGGAGATGGGTCTCTAATAGAATGCAGTGTTTTAATAAAAAGCCATTTTTTATTTCTAATTAATGCAATGGGTCCTGTCTGTTGGCTGCTGTTCCTGTCTATCACCAGGCACTCGTCCAAAGCCATGCGCTGCTAGGCAGTATCCCATGGGATTTTCAGACATGCAGGAGTTAAGAGGAGAGTGTTGGGGAAAAGAGAAGGCTGTGGAAGAAGAGAGGAGAGGGCCTCCACTCTGTGTGGGCAGACAGAGAAGTCACCACATGGAGAAAGCTGATTTGTTCTGGGGAACAATTTTGGAAAGAAAATGAGGCGTTGCCTCTGCAGCACCAAAGCTTTGGTTACCAATGCACATGGCAGCACCTCAGATAAGTCATTCTTGCTACTTTGAGAGCTCATCTTAGAATCCCTATTTTGTAAATTCAGGATTAATGTTCAAACAAAACAAAATGTTTCATGCAAGAAGAAAACAGTGAAAAGTCATTGTCCTGCAAATTAAAAATCAGACCCACCATTTTAAACCACAAAAATTATTATATTAGGCTCTCAGCAATCCTAATATTATGAAGCAATGGGAATAAGTACATGTTTAATTTGTGCCATTTCAAAACATTAACTGTATTACCATCTAAAGCAGTGAAGTGCTCATGTTGGTTCACAATTTTTTCTCACAATCAAAATATCTGAATTTGTCAAATGCTCCATATAGAAAAATAATACATAACACATGAAGTAATCTAGAAAATTTTATTATGTCTAGACTGCTCTAAAATCTACGTTTAAAATAAAGAAACTGCTTGAGTTTTAATTTTTTTTAATTAGCTAGTACAATAAGGAAAAGCGTATTACTAAACATAACTTTTAAATATACATACAATTTCACGGGAAAGAATGGCACAAAGGGATTTATTTTAACAAAATATCAAATGCTCCTGAGAGGAGTGCTGGGTGCACCATCAGATACTGGATGCTTGGGTGCCTCCAGCCCTGTCTTTACTGAGGTGGGCAGGGATGCTGGGTTCCTCACCTCAAAGACGAGGGACTCCAGGAAGTTCAGTGTCCTGTGGATTCTCTTCGGGCATGGGATATTGAACACATGAAATGCAGCCACCAGCGCCGCCAGAGCCATGGTGCAGTCATCGAGCTGGGCTAACTCTTCCCTTTCTACGTACAGGGCAAACTCGCATGAATTCACGTTGAAGGGATTTTTCACTTCCAACACTGGTGTCACTGCCTTTACCTAAATTTCAGAAAAGGGTATTTCAAATGATGCCACAGCATTGCTACAATGAACAGGTCAGAGAATTAAGTAAGCCTGATAACACTGCTTTGAAGTTAGGTAGTATTTCTGTGATTACTTCTACTCAAAAGGCAGGCTAATGTCATCTCTTACCAGGAACTAAGCTGAGCCACCAAAAGGCCAGGTGATGTGCCTATGCAGGTGATAAAAGGAAGAGAGACCAAGGCTGCTGGTGCTCTGTCTCCTACCTCCTCGTTCACTGCAGCAAACAGACTGGAATCATCTCCAAAGACCTCTGGCAGGAGTAAACACGCAGCAGTCATTTTCATATCTGTCAAAGGCAGGGATTTCTACTAAATTACAAATGAAAACTTTCTGGCACTGCAGTATCATCCTGGAAAAACAGATTGCAGCCTATGTAATAGTTTTAACAGCTCAGTAGTGGAGCTGTTGCTCAGTCCACTTTGAAGAGTATTTTGTACCACAGTCAATATTTAGGTGCATCAGCTCTTAATGGACATTAGTGTCCAAATCATTCATGGAACTCTGCTACTCGATATTATGATTCAATTTCCCTCACAATAGGTAAGTTGGCCTTTGTGTTGCTTTTAGTTGAGTTTGTGAGCTGAGTAGTCTTCCTGCCCCCACTGCCCTGCCCCAAACTGCTCTGTCCCCGGTAAACTGGATGTCTGGGGAGTCCTGTTGCCAGAGGACTCTGCTTTGAAGGCTGCCGTACAAGCTGGTGCTGCAGGTCCTCCTGGCACCTGTACCTGCTATCCCTCTGGTTCAGCTGTTACTGACTATAACAGGTCAGGCTTCTGGTGCCATGTGCTTCACTGAACTTACCTTGCCATGCATTTATTATCTAGGTGCCAGGTCAAGTTGTTTGTGAGAGAAAAACAGAAAAGTAAACACCTTGGGACTTTACTAAGGTATGGGTGAAAATCTCTGGGGACACACTGTATAAGAAAAGAGGAAGTTACTTACTATATCTGTACTTTTCCTTGGCCAAAGCTATGAATAGAAAGTCCACAAAGGCTTTCTGTATTAGACTATTCCTTGAAGCATTTTAATCTATCATGAGTACTTGTGTTTTTTATCTTAGTGAAGGAAACCCCCAGTATTTTAACCTACACTGCTTTCTTCTTTCAAAGATGACCTGGCAATAAACGGAGTGAAACTGCTATAGGACACAAATGTGTTCATATTGTGTGACCTTGGACTGACATCCTGGCATTATCCCTGTTTGATAGAGAGTGAGTCTAAGGAGCACTTCTCAGAGAGCTAAGCTTGGGCATAGGCAGTGTCAGCTGGGGAAGAACAGCAATTCTGAGTGACTGCTTGATAGGTTTTGTCCCTGCAGCACCACGCTCCCCAGACTTCTCAGACTGAAAGAAGCTGAGTGTCAGCAGGTGTTTGCTCCCCCACAGCCAGGGAGCCAAACATGTCGAGGTACATGGACCTTACCAGAGGTACCACTTTGTGCCCTTTTTCCTGCCGTGTGTCTCTGCAGAGATGAGGTGCCTGAAATGGGTAGTGGGAACTACTGCTTTAATTTTACTGGGATAAAGATTTTAACCATAGAAACTTGCTTTCTAAAGGAAATTGTGTCTTTTTTTTTATGGGGCTATTTCTAAAGCAGAAAATTAGTTTTCCATGGGTATTTTTAGAAGCACTCATATATCTAGAAATACATACTTCTGCTCATCTAGCAATACTTATTTTAAGGTAATTACTTACTTTATTGAACCTGCAGTCTTTTATTCAGTGGAAAAAAGAAGTTTCAATACTTGACTGACTTAATTTTCCTACTAATTTAGTAGCTTTTATTCTCGATGCTTCACAATCACTATGTATTTTCAAAGAAACCATAACATTTTTGAAATATTTTTGCAGTACAATTGAAACTAGTTTAGTTACATAAGTAAGAACAATAAGCTACAACAAAACTCTGATATTCAGAGCATAGGACATTTGTACTGACATTTCAGAACGTCTTCCTCTGTGTGCTGCTTCAGATTTTCTTGCAGCATAATGTTAATTGGATTATTCCTCACCACATACAAGGACAATATGTTTTCTGAATAAATCTCCAAAATCTCGACTGTTTTCTTATAAATGTCCATGTGTGTGAGAAGCTGGAACTCCCTAAAAAGCTAAAAGAAAAACAAATATTCGATATTGCAAACCTCAAAACCAAAACTGTAAACAATGCATGCACTTTGAAGACAGGATAAAACTAGCTCAGTTAAATAAGATTATAAACTCAAGAGGGTGATTTTAGTTCATTTCAAAGCAGGGAAGAAATACATCAAGTAACACCAAAATACTTCAAATAGTCCACTGGTGGTGTGGGTGGCACCTTTAAGACAGAACTGGTGAACCTTTCAAAGTGGGATTAGCTGCAAAAATATGAGTTAGATCAAAGAGAACATTGCTGATGGATACTTCAGTAGAAATATCCCGTAAAATACATTCCTACAGATGTATCACATCTATAACACAGAATTCAATATCATTATTAAAATAGCTCTGTTACCTGATAAGGGCATCTTAAAAAAGGAAATAGTCTAAGAATATCTTTTAGAGGTGCCTTATTGCTGATCATCTTTCTCCGTATTTCTATTGTCACACTCATTCTGTTATTCACTTCTTCCCAGTTCCTCTGAGTTTTCATATATTCTTGATTAAGCCACTTAATATGTAAATCCATTGTACTGCCTTTAAGATGAGCAGGTTCTTCCTATCAAGAAATGAAGGACAGAATTGTAACAAATCAGCCTTTTCATCTGATTATTTAGGTTTTTTCACTCGTGTCATTTGATGCGACCTCTGTGATTTGAGTGTAGTCAAGCTCAGCAGAAAGTGTAGTGTGGTTTCAGTTCCAGCTCTCTGAACTCACTCTCATATTCTAATAGTTAGACTAAGGTCTGTTTTCATATAAAACTACACTTGTCAGCCAAGTCCCCCAAGCTCAAATTGCATATTTGAGGCTATTCATGAAATTCCTGTCCCTGTGTCTGGTTTGTCTCATTGTGGCTTATTGGAACTGAGTAGTCAGTTCTAATGAGAGCTCAGCGTTCAGCAGTATTAACTCTGTATTACCAAGAGAAATAGTATTTTCCTCTCACCCACACAGGTCCTAAAAGCACGACAAATAACCTTCACATTTATGCAACTGGAGGTTTTACTCCCAAGGAGACCAGCTGAACTAAGAAAACTCTTATTGAAAACCATTATTTGAGCATTTTGACTGTTAGTGTTTTCAAAAAGTATTTTTGTACTTGAGGATAGTTAACAACCTTCCTCAAAATTATCGTTATTGTCCCTGATGTAATTCCAAAGCCAGTAATTACTAAGAAGAGGAGTGGCTATCCAAAGCAGTACACCAATAGGAGCAGCCTGAGTTTGTGTAGCTTATCCATCAGTGCATGCAGTGAATTTGCTCACTGAAAGAAGCTGAGGGGACATGGAGATGAGCAGGCAGTACAGTTACCCTCCTCAGGTTGCGTTGCCTCTGGCTTTCCCTGTCTGTATTGTCACTGATGCAGCTGTAACTACACATAGGGGTGGCCTGTGGGTCAATGCCAAAGGGAGCTGAGACACTTCAAAATGTTCCCCAGAACATTTCCGACACAGAGCTGTGAAACACACAACATCCCAAACCACTTTGCAGTGCGCTGCACGTGCAATTAAACTTTCCAGTTTAATTAACATCCTTCTTTAAAACCATGCATGTGATATTCCAAGAATGGTTGCACAAGGTATGCAGTGAAAAAAAACTGTCTCCATCCCTTTGAATGCAGGACAGATACCTAATGTGACCCCTGCAGGTACCCCCTGGCCCTTGGTAGGGTTCTGTGTTAGCACGGTCTGCACTCTTGCAAAGAGAGAATTTTAGTCTTCATTGTGTTACAATGATAATGTTTGTTTCTGATCAGATTGTGTAGGCATTCCTGGCCTCTTCCTCAGCGCACAGGAGCAGAGGTGGGGGATCAGACCACTTAGTGCCATACCCTCCCCTACCTGCCTGGGAAGGGTGCTGGGAAAAAGTATAAATGGTGAGTGGATGGTGCTACTTCCCATGGGTTCTGTCAAGACTTCACTACACTGGGGTTTGTGGACACCCAAACTTTAATAACCTTCAGTATTTATATTTATATAGCCTTCAGTAGATTTTTTTCTCCTTCAATTGCTTCTCCCAGTCACTTTTCCAACTCTCATAAAATCATACCTTCCACAAAATCCTGCTGTAAATTTGGTGGTTTAACTATACGCTGTCAGAGGAAATGCATTTATTTGTTTTTCTCCTGCTACCTCTGCCTTCTAATTATCATACTGGATTCAAAACCTCTTCACCATCTCCTTGCCCCTGTAGTTTTATAGATATGTCATATTCTGTCCTCAGCCAACTCTTTTCCAGCCGAGACCATCCTAAGCTATTTAATCATTTCACATATGAAAGCTGGTCCATGCTTTCAATTATCCTTGTTACTGTCTTGGCATGTTTTCTAATTTCACTGTAGTTTTATGAAATAGGTGCAGCATAACTTAAAGTACTTGTTGAGATACTGGGACACCACATGGGCATATAGTGGAATAATGCATTGCCTTTTGTTTCTTTCTTAAATAATTCTATGTAATCAACACTTCTTTTTGAGTGCTGCTTAGCACTGTGCCAAATATCCTTTGGCCTAGTATAAAAAGAGCATTTGTGAATGGTACTAATAAGCTCAGAGCCCATCACTACAAGTGTTGTTTAGGACTGGGTTTTCTCCTTGTGCCTTTTTTTCAATCTATCAGAACTGAATTTTATCTGCTGGGTTTTTTTCCCCTGGGACTCAGTAGCATGGGGTCCCTCTCCGATTCTTCAGTCTTTGTCTTTAGTATCCTTGGTAGCATCACAAAATGTAATCTGCCAACTATTCTACTTTTTCCACGTCATTTAGAAATACACTGAACTGCTTAAACTAAGCATTCATAATCTTTTCCACTGTAAACCCCAACTATTTCTGCATAGCCTTGTTTGTTCTATCTTTTAACTGCTTATCCATTCAAGGACCTTCTTGTTTATCCCCTCAGATTATATCCTCTAAGAGCTTTTGAAAAGCATGTGCTAAAATCTCTTCTGAATTTAAAGTAAACTATATCAGCTGGATTGCCTGTGTCCTCAGGGTTGTTGAATACTTCAAAGAACTAATGAATTTGTGAAGAATTATGTCTGTTTACTGGAACTTTGTTGATTCCTTCCTAATGTGTTAATCTCTTGGGTCTGCATTACAGTTCTTGCCAACTTGGCCAGTGAAGACAGAAGGCTTCTTGGTCCATATGTTCTCTAGCTCTCTCCTGAAATTCTAGAAACTGGCATCAAATTAGCTAACTCCAATTATCTAGTATCATGTTTCGTGAGAGAAATTGTGCATCACAATTAGAAAATTACCTGTTTTATCCTTGGACATGACTGAAAATTTTGCTCAAATACTTGATCCTGGAAATGTGTTACTGCTCATTTTAGTGAATTATTCTGTAACCCCTTCACTGACATGCCAGTCTGAGACAGATGCCCTGATGCTGCCCAAGAAGAATGGTGCCAGTAATGTGATCATCTGAACTCATCTACTGAGAATCCTTGCAGAATCTGTCTAATTTTTCTGGTATGGCTTTATATTCTGCCAGCCCTCCTGTACCTAGGGAGCGCACCTTGAGCGCTCCTGTCCCTTAGTAGCATCAGGCTTCTTGCTTCTCACCTGGGTGAGAAAGCCTTTATAACCAGTGCAGAAAAGGCAGAAAACCACAAAAAGAATTCTCTGTAAATCTCCATCAGATCACTCACCGTCATCAGAGTTTTGTTTTGCTGCTGGTGTGTCATCTCTGCAAGCTTCCTGCATCAGCCTTTGATGGTTTCTGGTATGTCATTTATATTGGTTACTACTGTGAATACCATCTTATTATTCACACATTCCCTATTGGGTTATTCAGCTATTCCTTAACCTGCTAACTTGCCGTAAGTTGGACAGACTGTCTCTTGCTTCACTGTGACCACTGCACAGAACCAAGGGATGGCCCATTCTTGTCAGTCTCAAGATGCCCACGCTTTCTCACACACGCAAACTTGGGCAGTTGTTGGGGATGTTTTAATTACACTTATGTTTTTTATGCTGTGCAAGAGCTAGCTTGAAGTCTCTGACTCCAAACAGCTCTTTCACCACTGGTTTCTCCTGTGGGTCTGCTTTCAAGCCTCCTGACCATAAAGCAGGAACTTCTTCAGCCAGCTGATGTGGAGCATGGTGGCTCATTCCCTGAGGGCCTGTCACCTTCAGTGTCTTACTTGCAGAGACAAAAAAGCAAAACAACTCAACCCAGTGTGCTGTAACCACAGAAGAAGTTGTGACCTTTACGTCAGCTTCTCCCCATCCCCCTTGTCAAGGCAAACTCTGCTTGATTTGATGGACTTTCTGTGTTGTCAGCTCTGTCCTTGAGAGCTAGTTTAGCTAATGACATTATTAATTAGCTAAAGGAGACCATTTGACATTTTCATCAGTGGCAATGGCATGCTACCAGTAGAAATATGGCAGTAGTATAAGGAAGAATTGCTGTCATACCTATCTATTGGGGGAAAAATAGCAATGGAAGGCCAAACTTTGTAGTGTAAATCATCTGTTACCTGGGAGTAACACAAGCAGAAGTCAGTGTTAGAACTGGTTTTCTTGCAGTGTTCATCCTGCTTAGAGCAATCACTATCTGTAATCTTTCCAACTTCTTCGTTTGTGAACAAGTTGGTTTTTAAGGTAAGTGGAAAGGTGAGAGGTGGCTTTCTTTTGGGGGAAATAAGTTATTTCAGTGGGACTCCCATTTGATGGGAGAATGATTCCCAGTGTTCTTTAAAATATTTTGTAGTTAACTTTAACATTGCAGGAAGAATCTGAGTTTGGAAGCTGGTTACTGAACTGGTTTATCAGCCTTCCATGTGCTTATTTACAGAGGACTCTAGGTCCTCTCCACTTCAGCCATCAAAGCAAGAAAGCTAGTTACAGCACAGCAATATTCCAGTAAAATTTGACTGTAAGGTTAAAGCACAGTTATTTCACTACCATTCAAAAGCAATCCTATCTAGACCAAAGCCGGGATCTCTTGTCTCTTGTCTCAATGTCTGAAGAAGCCACAGCTAACTGTTCAGCATATATGCCAGACAGAACTGAAAAAAAATAGCCTCATTAAATGAGGAATTCTTACTTCTTGAGGTCACCCGACTCCTCTGGCCACATTTTCAAATGCGTCACCAGTAAAATCCATTTCAGTTGCAGCAATAAGAATGTTAATCGCTGATATTTAATTATTTTTGTATACAGAATTTTTTCTTATTTTGCAATGTACAGACTTAGTTTATAACATAAAGGATTTCCTTTCTTTTTAAACAATAAAAATTTGAATTTTAAAAAAAATATTTCTGGAAAAGCCGAGAATTTATCTCAATGTCTTTAAATAAGAAGCTGCCTTTTTGTCACAAGCTCATGAGAAGTGCAGCAGAACAGAGAAAAAGGCAAAAGGATGTGGAAAAGAAGTTAATGTGGTAAGCAGAGGATTCCTAGTACTTGTCTGTCAGAGTAACTTAGCCCTAGCCTGCAGGATGGTCCTGCCAAGGATCCTGCTCATTCTGTTGGATTCACACTCAACGAGTGACAGCAGTAGGGAACCTATCCCTTAGTGCCCATGCCTACAAACTCTCTTGACTTCTTGGCATCTCAGGTATCTGTGACTGAAGACACCAAGTCTGGGAGCCACACAGGTTGTGAGGCTCCTTGCCTATGCTCCAGATGCCTTTTGACTGTGACCCCCCACCTGACATTCACGGTTCTATTTGGAACCATATACAAGTAGATTGTGTTAAGATGCTCACATTAAAGCAAGAAAACATACAAACACAGAACTACTAGACCCCAAATCCCTAATTCCTCCCACCTCCTGAAGCAAGAGGATAGTCATTTGACTGGAGATGGATTTCTAAATAAAGGTCCAATTCCTAAATGTCCTTTGCATGGATCTTGATTCTTCCCAAGATACGAGATTGTATTAGCACATTCTTGTAAAAAAGCTCCAGTTAGCAGGGCACTTCTATGAAACGGTGTCACAGCCAAGGCAGTGAAACTGCTACATCAGTTTGCAAGGTGGAAGGGAGCAATTCTTATGCATGATGTGATCTCCAAGGTCTAAGCTTTCAGTTACGGTTGAAAGCCAGCATCATAAATCGTAAAGGACATAATTGTCAACACCGATGTAACATGAGTGCCTAATCACAGAGCGATGAAAGCGCCTCTGGTGTGGACAGCGGACACCTCTTGTTCTTTACATGGGTTTACACCAATTCCTGAATGGCAAATGCAGCCTAACGGTTGCTAAGGACAAAGATCAAGATCTCTTTGTGGAAGAATGCCGACAGGACCTACTGGCCCCTCAGCCTGAGAGAGGGCATTCAAATAGGAGCAGTGGAGGTAAAGAGATGGATATGAGGACACTACCGCACGCTGTCAGTCTGCTCACTGCCAACCAGTGACCCAGGTTCCTCACCTGCGATGCTCTGGGAATATTTCTTTGAGGCAATTCCTTTGGATGGAGACTAACCTGCTTGCTGGAAAGCAATGTAAAAAACATGTGATGGTAATGAGAATCATCTCCTGGAACAGCAGTGCTGTGCAGACAGCTTCAGCGGTGTCAGCACTGAATGGGAGCTCCTTTTACACCATATATTGGGACCGGGATGCTGAGGGGTAGTAGTGTTGGTACAGCCATTTTCTTTTGTTATTATTGCTCTTGTCAGCTCCCAGCAGCTGCTAATAATATTCCCTTTGAAAAACACATTTCAAATTTTCCTTCCAAGTCATGTTATTGCTAAGAGCATTGATGCTGCTAAGACTTCTTGATTGCTGAGTCTACCTGCATCAGTTAGTATCAGTGCTCAAGGCACTTGCACAAGTAAGCCTGACGGTAGTCAGGACCCTTGTTTGGAATAATCTTTTCCATTAATTGTCTTTTATAACTTCTTCAGGGTGAGAAACAGCTTTCACAGTTACTTAAGCGAGCATAATCCGAATCTTCTGTCTTGATTTTTGACTACTGAAAAGTGGGTCTTGCTATTTGGAACACATACAGACACAAGGCATCATAAACCCACAGTGTATAGAACTCTTTTTACCACCACTATTGTAAGGGACAGCCCTTTTTCCTGTGGTGACAATCAGGCTCATTGGAATGACATTTACTATAGTGAACATGGGGGCATTTTATATCAGGAGAAGTGATCAAAACAGGCTATGACAGTTAGAAAGTGAAGATCTGCTCAAAACAAACCCCCAAAACACGAGACTAATCTGGAACAAATATGAATCTAAAGGGCAGGCTGTAAACTGCCTTTATACTGGTCAAGGCCCATCTCCTCATCCTGGATGGTGGGAGAGAATTGAGAAGGCATCACAATCATGCCCCACCTCTCGCATCCAAACACTGAACACAAAGACAGGTGAAACAGCATGGACAGGCTGCTTTCAAGCAAAATGAGCGTGTAACTATCAGCAGGATCCACACTGACTACTACTCCAATGAGATGTTTAATTAAAGCAGGCTCTGCTTTAATTACACATAACTACCCTTTTGAGCCAGGCAGGCAACTTCAGAGCTAGATTAACGTGTCAGTGCTAACCAAAAACTTTCAAAGCCACATAAGTCAGTCTATTTCTAATCACAACAACTGCTTTCTGATTTCGTAAGCTGCATAAGCAAAATGAGAGAAATCTGTTTTACTCTACCAAGGGACAACCTGTACTTGACAATTCAACTCGCAGAACAATGAAGACACTGGCTGACATAAATAAGGTGAAGTGCAAGAGGTATGCCAGGGATTTGTGTTCAAAGCTTTTGCCTTGACTTAAAAGCATTTTAAAATATTAACTAAGCAACACTACACACTCGAAGTTTGATGCATACACATCAAAGTTTTAGTGGAAAAATCACATTACAACAGTTCAGTACAGCCATTGAATGATCATTTATATATGCATGCTCACATTCTGGCTGTGCAAATATTCAAATGCTTGATTTGGAGACCATTAATCTTCGAGGGAAAGGTGCTATCACCCCTGTTTCATCAGTGTATAGCATTCTCAGTATAGATGGCACCTAATGCTGTACCTGCCAACAGTGCCATGAGATTGAACCACGAGAATTCCTCCATCTCATGCACAAGCTGTTTATCCTGAGAATTTTACAGACATTTAGTTCTCTTTTTCCCTTGCTGTTGCCTTATTTTTTTCATTGCTCCCTTTTTCTCCAGCCATCACTTTCCAAATCCTATTCTTTCCAGACCCCTTGAAATCTTGTTTCAAGTTTCTGACTCCTGCAGTGGCATAAGATCATTGACAAACATGATGTTAATTATCACCTCAAAGAAAGGCATATCCCTAGGAAATGTCTAACTTGCCGAATTTACCTGATCTGAGGTAAAAGAGACTCTGTCTCACAGGGTAGACCTCACTCAATCCTGATTCCTCTTTTCATCAGAAAAGACAATTTCCAGATAGAAACAGGGTAAATTTCACCATTCTTGTATTGCATGATACCACCGAAGCAAGAACATATGGTGTTCCTCCTGGGCCAGGGATCTTCTCTGCTTTTTCATCCTCTTGGCACAGGATTTGCACATTCACCAATTTCAAATTTCCTGCTTATCTTCCCTATACAGGAATAATATCAATAGATGTCCAACTTTGTGAGTTAAAATTTCTGCAGAATCCTTCCGCTTCTCCCAGTCTAAGTACTCATCAAAACACTTCTTGTGTCTATCCCATTGACACAGAAAGAAGATGGCCTGCTGGTGCCCCCTTTATAAATAGTTTTCATTATGTTATTCCCAGCTCTGCTGGGTGTGGCAAATACTCCCATTTATCTGCAGACATCTACCACTACCTTAGCTGACATCTTGTCAGAGCCTATCCTTCATTTTTACACCTAACTCCAAATTTATTTGTGTGACAGCTTCAGAGAAACCCTGATGACCTCACAAACAGGCTGTCATAAGATGTAAGAAATAAGAACCTCTAAGAGAGGGACTGTACTCTCTCTCCATTTTTATTTAGATCAAGAACTACTAGCAGTCTTCTAGCCTGTTATATTCTCTTACAGTTCAGGTAGCTTAAGATACCATTGGGTAGCCCCTTTGCGGAGATATTTTCTTACTTAATGTCTGGGTTGAAGGAGCTTAATCCAGCTGCATAGATAGAGCTATTTAGTGGCATTTGAGATATCATAAGGGTATCCCAGAAACCTCTGGAAGTAGCAGAATATGATACAGGACCTATGGGAAACACATGCCTTTATGAATTGGCAGGTGGAGCCATGCAGGATATCTGTGGGTTTTTTCATTTCTGCATTCAGCTAACTGAAATGATTGTGAAGTCACACATTCCATGAACAGCACTGCTCAAGACTGACAAGCTTTCCAAGCTTAAAGTTCTGAAAGAGACAATTTGCTCTTTGGTCACTACCCCTGGGAAGACTAAGATAGTGTTTGAGCCACAAGCTCTCAAGGTATGCAAGCCAATCGTCAGCTCTAACCCCATTTCCCTCTCCATCACCTTTTGCCTTCTGAAAACCCTTTGGCCAAGGACCAGGAAGGTCCTTTCTTTCTTTTTCTTCTGGCTCCCTCAAGTCTAGGGCTCTTCCTATTACAACTGGCAGGAGGTGATTTCTCTCACAGCCTGAAGGACCATAAACCAAACAGGTCCTTAGGGCAGAGAAAGGGGGGTTTGATGCTAAAAAAATAATAAGGAGATCGGTCAGAACAAGCCACTGGATGGCTGGTTTAGCAGTAATCCCACACTGGCTACAGAGGGGAGACTGGCTTGCTTTTCTTATGTATTTTCACTGTGATCACCCTTCTCATGGAAAGTACCTTCCATTTGCAGCAGATGAAGGTCATTATCACTACAAAGCACTCTCCCCTGGATTACTGCATCTCTGGGATATTTGCCTGGCTGTGGAAAATGACTGAGGAAGATTCTCACATCATAGCCATAAAATTTGTTGTTTATGGAGGCTTTCCTGATAAAATTCTGAATATCCCTCAGACTCAGAGGCTCAAATTTATGTCTGTCAGGCACAGTCCAAGCTTCTTTCCCTGGTGGTGCAACCTGACGGATATTTGTAGGGAGCATCATTTAAATAAAAATCTCCTTTAATGACAGACGCCTCCAGCATGGGTTTATGTGCTTGCTTACCATCATCCTACTGCCCTGCACTTGCTCAAGACCTTTCATGTGATGCTAGTCACTAGAAAAAGAGTAGCTACTCTTCAATCTTGTTTGAATATAATGCTCTGTAACGAGGAACACATCAGCAGATGTTTTAAAGAAACTGGAGGAGAAAGACAGATGTTGCACCTGGAAGCAATGCCCTGCTTTTGAAGGAAGAACGCCCGCTTGGAAGGTAATGGGGCTTGGGCAGACATCATCTGGTTCAAAACATCATAGGAAGCTTGTCCTGGTAAGCAGCTGGATTTTCACATGAAGAAGTAAGATTGGTTAAGGGGTTTATTTGTAGTAATAACTTTATTATTCTTTTCATATAAAAATAAATGCCAGGTATAACAGTCAGATATTTCCTATCAGTGAATAATCTTTTTATCAGTTTCATACCGTTGACAATCCAAGACTGTACTGACACAAAGCACACATGACAGAGTTACAGCTTATGACAGCTCAGAAACTAAAGCTCGATACAGAAGTCAGCTGTGTGACTGCTAAGTAGGTCATCTGTTGGGAACAGATGTTCTCTCATCTGCATAGCTGCCAGTCGGCTTTGACCTGTAATGCCCTGAATGTCCTACTCTGCCTATCTAAAGCAGAGTGTGGTGGCCCAAAGGGGCTAGGAATCCTTCATTAACTATTCTCCAAAGGTGTCCTTAACCTGGAATTCATTTCCCCCCATTTTACCTTAATTAATTCTGATGTGTTGGCTTCTAGTTCACCCAAGGCTGATTCATTCTTCCAGTCTTGGAAAAGGGATGAAGACAAGGGGATCTGGCTAATGGTAATTTGTATATCATTTGGGTTTGCCTGTGGTATTGGCTTCTACATCAAATATTTATTTTTTGAGACTAAACCACTTCGTTTAACAGTTTATATTTTCACAGAGCAATTAGTGCCAAGGATTGGCAGGAAAGTGCCTTTTTGTGTGTTCCTAAATAAAAAGAATGAAAAAAACCCCACTGCTTTTGTTAAAAATAATATTAAACATTTTGTTCAGTTTTGCACATATGTAGTAACATAATTTAGGATCTCAGAGTCAGACATTGCTGCTTTTAATGTAGAAACACATTTAAAACTAAAGAAGTTATGATTCCCTCAGTTTAATGGACCTCATTCTTAAGCCTTAATAGGGCTCCCAAGTGTTGATTCTTGCATTTATATTTGTATTTTATATATATATATGTTCAGGATCCAGGGAAAATGAGAGAAGGAAAGTTTAAGTTCTTTAGGGATACCCAGCATCCTCTCACCTCCTTTAAGTTTAACCCTTAATTTGCTTATGACATTCAGGCTAGCAAAAAAGATTTAGGCCTTCAGAAGAGATGTAACATTCTTCCTCAATTTCTAAAGCAAACAAGGGTGACAAGCGATGGCCTCAGGCAATGCAGTTAAAGAGAGTGGTGATTCCTGGTCTGCAGAATCACAGCACAGTGCAGTTACACCTTCTCTACAGATAAATGAAGTTTAGCATGCAGTTCCTACAGGATCACTCCAAAGCCCTTCTCAGCGCGCTCATAAGACAGAAAAGATCCACATGTGCCCTTTCCAAGCTTTAGCAGATAAAGGATGGCTAACTCTAAATGTGCACACAAAACCAGGATCCTATAATTCCTTCTTTACTGGGTGCAAGACTGTTTATTGTTTTGCACCCAAGCTACAGGTTTCTTACTTCACACATTCTGCAAACCCTTCAACTAAAGCAGGCAAGAAGGGAAGTGTTTATTCCTGAACACATTAACCCAAAGGAAACAAACAGAAATTACTGAAATTTCCAAAAAACCAAACCAAACATGTATTTGCATTTTGTATAGGAAACTACAGCTACCTTGAAACACAAGGTCAATGTATGCAGAAATGCATCCAATAAACCGCTCTTGCTTCCCTAAATACAGGGTCTGGTAAACAGCAGGATGGACATGGATAAACTAAAGATAAATATCTACTTACATAACTTCTTTATCAGGTTCTTACACATGTTTAAATTTTACCATGTTTTAATGCAGCACGTGTTTGCAGCACGAAGAAGTGTGTGGAGCACTGGCAGAGCATAGCTGGAACCTTAATGTATTTATGAAAGTGTCTAAATTAATTAGTGTGCTTCAGACACTTACTGGACAGTGATAACTCTCTGAATTCTCCAACTAAAGTGATACACAGCAACTGCATGCACAGATTTGTAAGCATCCCTATGTATATCACATCAACACAAACAGATTTTACGTAACAAAGTGCAAGGTGAGAGGAGGATATGGACATTTGCTACCAGCTCAAATACCTCTTCTCATTCTTATTTGTGCGTCGGTTTCAGCTAGTAGACATAAGCCCCTATTGTTTTTCACTCTAATTGGAGGTATATAACCAAAAGCAGAAAAGAAATACTGCATTTAAAAAAACAGACCGTATTTTCTGTCCAGTTTACAACAATTCTAAATGACAACAAATGTGCAAGGCATCCAGTATCAGGCTTAGCTCTGTTGTTGATACCTAGTTTTCCAGAAATGAAAAAAGTCAAGGGTCTGGCCATATGACAAGCTCTATACAAAATGAGTTTGAATGGGATGAGATCAGTTGTCCCCTTTACTGCCTGGTGGCCTCACTATCAAGGGAGGAGCTGAAAGACTGAACTCAGTCGAGCACCAAAAATCTTACCTCTACCTGTCCCTGGACATCATAGAGTTTATTTTCAGCAAACGAAGACTTTCTGGTCTGTCCTCTCCTGTGGCCAAACTTGCACTTGTTCCTCAGGACTTGCTCATCATCTTCAATGGGTCTCCGCACATATTTGAAACGATCTTTAAGGGCCCGTTTCCACAGCAACTACACGGGGGGGAGGGAAAAAATAGCTGTCGTTACAAGTATCTTTCAAGAATTTGCCCCATCCTAAAGCAGGTCACTTTGTTTTATCTAACTCTACAAAAAAGTGTTTGCCATTAAGCAGAAAAAGACTCATAGGGCGGCACCACCAGTGGCTTGAGGGCGGAAGGAAGCAAAAGCACCTGTGGTAAATGGCTCTATGGCAACCAACAGCTGGGCTAATGGCACTGCTGTGGCTTGATGAGGATAACAGTAATTGAAACTAAGGGTTAGATCTATCCAAGGCTGCCAGAGAAACTGCAGTGTGTTTTCCCTTCCTCAGCTCTTGCTTTATGCTCCATTCATGACATCGGGTCGTGAAACTACATAGTGAAGCAGATCAGCTAACAGATGCCACAGAAACTGTGCTGTGGGGTTATGGGGGATTCTTTTGGTGGCTTGTTTTCAAGTTTTTTTTAGTTTAGTGTATTATTTTTCCTTTGCCTCTGGCAGTATCTGACTGGTTGCACAGCTGTATGATCATTGTATTTAACAGAAGGGAGTGGGAAAGACACAGCATGGCACTACCTTTTGCTAGGAGCCTACAGTTATAGTGGATCAAGTATATTTTTAAACTGAGCTCAAACCTGCTGAACTAAGAGGATCATTTAAATAGGTCCCAGCATTTGTAAGACACCTCAAGGTATGTAAAGTGCACCTTAAAGGCATTTCTACACTGCAAGCAGATGCAGTTCCTGTTTAATGCAGCCATTCATCACTCCTTGGCACTCAGAGTTTACATGACCCCACTGCTTTTGTCACACTCGCGTATTTCTTTACTCAGTTATTGAAAAATCACTTCTGAAAATTGCATGGACAGCAACTTCCTCATACATCCTTAAGGACCAATGGCCATTTACGTGTAGCCCAAAGCTGGATGTCCCATGGCAGGAACTAGCCTTGCCATGCCATTGACACCCTGGGAAGCAATTTCTAAGCAAAGGCTGTTAAACACATCTGCAGGCACAACCTGCAGTTTTGAGTAGTTTTGTCATTCCTTAAAATCATTTCTTTATTCCAGTTACTGAGGGGTATTCAACAGTCAGAGGGAACAAAAATTAAACAGAAAAGTGACTGTAAATGACAGGACGTGTAAAGAGAGATTCAAATATCTGTTACTTAATTTTCAAAATTGACTCCAATATTATACTCCCTTAATACTATACTCAAGCCTGTACCCACTGACATGCTAAAACACAAAATAAACAGAAGAATGATTGCCCTAAATTTCTTACCAAAATGGTGTCATTTATTAGTCAAGATCAAATTATTTGAAAGGTTAACTTTGGTGTAAACCAGAATTCAGTAGAAGTAGACTAAGTAGTATAGTATCTCTCTTTGCAGTGAGTCTGACATTCCTGCCTTTCTCACCCACAGGATACAGATGAGAGGGTCTCTTAAGAGATGGTGGTGAAGTCAGTGTGACCTCGCATTTCTCCTGCTGAGCTTATCGTTCCCACCTCCCCAGGTTCTAGCTGACCTACAGGCCCTCAACCCTAAAAACAAGACCTCTGTCAATAGTGAATAATTATAGTGGAAGAGCTATGAGAATACAATCCCTGTGGTGTCTACTTCAGCTCTTCTTGAGCAGCCCTGGGCCTACCAGGGCAGGAGTGCCCTTCCCAGGGGCACACGCCCTGCCACCCACCTCTGTGCCCTGACTGAAGTATCCTCTCACTGCCAGTCACAGTTGAACATCCAAGAACTGGAAAGAAAACAAGCCCATCTGCCTTTCTAGTATGCAAACTTCAGGCTTAGGGTTCTGCCAGAACAGAAGTCACATCACCAACCTAAAGATAATGACAAAAATAGAGTACAACTGCTCACCCAGTCTTCTCACAAGACACAGTCACAGCCTTGATGTATTACACCTCAGCAAAATTTTCAGAAGCAGTGACTACATGCCTTGAAAATCCTACTTGTTCACCTGAACCATTAAGGTCCCTAAGTACATTTGCAGTTCTGGCCTTACGCATTTTGATGCGAATACCCCATCTTTATATGCCTAGCAAAATTTATGCCTAGCTTGCTATTTTAAGGCTGCTAAGAAAGAAGCAAACAAAAACCTTAGTTTAATGCTTCTCTGAAGTGTTTAACAGATGTTATAATATTTTAAAACATGATCATCCCAGAATATATTAGCAGATGAAAATTTAAGCATCCCTGTAGTTGAGCTTCACACAGTTTCTTTCTTTTGAAAATCTTTATTTGGCTAGAAGATATTTTTGCTTATTCTTTCACAGGAAAGAATATGCTGACACCTATACAAGGCTTTAAATATCCCTCAAAGTTCAAAACTTTCAGCTGTTTCATCCTCCAGTCCCCCAATAAATTAAAAATTTTAACTAAACCTATTTCTGTAATAGGATTGTCATAAAATTAGCCAAGTCCCTTCTCACATACCCATTTCCAGAATGAGACTGCAAGCACATGCATTTATGTGGTTTCCCTAGTGAGTAATGCATCCTCTAAAAAGAATCCTTTTGTTACCATTTTTGAACCAATAACTTTATTTTCTATTAATTTCCCTGCCCTCCCCCGCTTCTCCTGAACACCACCCCAGGAAGGTTTACCTTCCTGGTAAAGGAGTAGAAGGATTAGCCTGGGTCTATCTGACATAGGAGGGAAAGGATTACATGCAGATTAAAAGCGGTAATTTACTAGCAAATAATCATTTTGTGTGCAGCAGTTACATGAATCAGGCATGTCAGCACTGGCATCCTGGGTTTCACAGGCACCACGGCACCGCAAAGCCCACTGGCAAGCAGCATGGATGAGAGACCCCTCTCCCTTTCTCATGTCATGTTTTCTTGAAATCATATGATTTTTCTAAAGGTTGGCTGAAATGAAATGGAGTAAGAGAAATTATTCTTTCCAAATTGTTAGTTTTAAGCCTGGTGAAATGGACAAATACAGACAGATAGAATACCTTGCAAGTCATCAAGAAACAATGTCATGCCAATTTGCTTTTGACTGCTGTGCCTATGACCTTGGCTTTTTCTGTATAAACTATCTGTAGCTTACAAATGTTGTATTGGTTACAATATACATCACAACTCTAATAAGCTATTTCATGATTAAATGAATAATTTAATTTTTTTAAATGTCATATATTACTTTAGGATCGCACTGTTCTGTAAGTAGAAGGAAATACCATGGGAAAATTTCCTTAGGTAGTCACTTTAAAGCACTCTTACCAAAAGTTAATCTTAGAACTAATTTAATTCCAGGTACTCCATAGACTTCTTAAATGAGTTTTACTATTAGTAGAAAAATATTTTTTTACATTATTATTTATAATTTCAGATAATTCTTAATCCCTGCTTCTAGACTGACCTCATAAATAACATTCTTTTAAAATTCGTAGTACATAAGTGGCTTATTCATGAAGGGGCTTATTAATGACTTTATTTGTAAATGAATTTATTTAGGATCATAATCATTGTCCTGACTACGTTGTATTGGATAACCTTTGAAAAAGGGCTGATGGCACAGAAGGATATTTTTTTCAATACTGCAAAATTAAATGGGAAAACTTTTAACTGACGAAACAGAATTGTGAATAATCTACTAAAAATCAAATTTTGTTTGAAACCACAAACTTTTAATGACCTATCATTGCAAGAGTATAAGATTGAAAATACTAGACTATGTTTCTACATAACACACACATTGTTTAAATTATTTAAAATAATTTGGAGATGTAAATAAATGTCCAGTATTTTGGAAACAAACCCCACAAACAAACCAAAAAAATTGAAAGTTTCACAAGTAATTTTCTTTCCTGTCATGAAAATACTGGTGTTAATTTAGGTGCTCTTATGTTTGGTTTTTGTTGTTGTTCCTCTATGTTTGCCAGAAGATCTTTCCCTTTTCCAGTTGTTCATTTCATTTCCGCAAAAATATTGCAACAGAAGTGCTGACATTTACAGTTCAAAGTTTCTCCATCCATGCACATGAAGAACATCAGGTTCTTTACATTCTTATTTTCTGTGCTTGGCCAGAAGAAAATGTTAATTCTGGAATTCCAAGATCTCTCATGGGATGAGTTTTCCCTTTCCTCATCCAGGAAGTCCAGCTGCCTGACCCTTCCCAGCCACACCGCACAGACATGCACATTGGCCAGGGAAGAACCCAGAACAGTTTCTGCTGCACCCTTCCAGCAGCCAACACACATCCATTTCAGCTGAAGGGCTCTAAACTGCAAGGCTTGTGAGTTAAAGTTAAAATCACATCACCAACAGACCTTCTCAGGACATCTCTTTAAGAACTACTGCAGCCTTCTGCAGAGCCCAGCAGACGCTGTGGCTGTTCCTCCACCCCAAAGGGTAAGAAACGGCTTTCCTTTTAGGAATAACTTCAGAGTTAAAATGAATCTAGGAACTGGGACACATCACAGCAATAAATAATGAGCAGTAAATGAATGTCATTAACAATACTGTGGTATAGAGCTTTTTACATGGCAGAAAGGAAAATATTCAATGGCAGAAGTGAGCTCCAGCACACCAGAGGGAATGCAAAAGTTGGTGCTCCAAACTCTGCTCAGCCCTTTTGGTTTATAAAATGCATGCAACAATTTATTTTTCCTGCAACTTTGACAAGAAATTAAAAGTTCAGTAATTGAGAACAGGTTTGTTGGTATCCTAAATAGACCCCAACAACTTTATTACACTACCAGTACTAGAAACCATTATTGTCAGAGGCCAGCCCAGCTGAATTGCCATGTTTGGTGTGTCCCATCCTTCAGCCTTACAAGACACGAAAAGGAGGTGGCTAGCTATTAGACACCGACATCTGTGCACAACTGGCCACCTGAGGCTCTCTCTGGAGTCCACAGAGAAACAAGAACTTAGAGTGCTATTCCTCTCTTCCCAATGTACACACCAAAACCACATAATATGAACTGCCTCCCCAGAGGTTTATATATAAATGCTATTTAACAAGGAATGTAACTAGCATTTTTGCTTAAAATACTACTCTCATGTTACTTTTCCTTTTCTACATTTACCTAACAGTCACCCCTACCTCTGAACTTTATTGATGGTAGATTTCTTAAATACTTTCAATGTACTATTTAAAAAACTGCAATAACAACAACAATTGTTTAATTACTATAGATAAACCACTTTAAGGTATTCAAAATCTCTCAGTAATCAATATTTTACATCCTGCATTTTAATACTATTATCAGGAACAGCAAGCAGAAATTATAGTCCCTTGATAGTCAAAGGGAGTTTTAAAAGGAAAGCCTACAAAAATTTTGCTTTTTTGACCTGCTGAAGATCTTTTCTGAGGAAAAAAAAAAGAATGCTTCTTGTCAATATTTTTTGTTGGTTGTTTGCTTCTTAAAGGTGTATGAATTCAATTTTACTGCAAGTCTTGTGATAAGTAGCTATGCATGTGTTGTAGGGTTTGTTTTAAACTATAGCTGTTGTAACACACAACTGTCTCAGATTAAGAAAAAATAAGTATTTATAGCATTTATGATCATGGAGGAAGGACAGAATGTCTAACAGTAGGGCAAATAAAAATAGTAATTCATTCTCACGCCATCCTCCAAACTTAAGTATGCAGGCACACACCTTTAGTGCAGTTTTTCCTGTCTCAACCCACGCAATGGAGAGGGGCTGGCTCAGAAAGTGTTAGACTAGCAATATTGGAAACTGCTAATTGCAGCTTTCTTTCTTACTTATTGCAGTTATTGCCAGATATGCTTTCTAGTAAGCATGAGGGAAAGATCAAAAGATAAAGAACAACCACTCTGAAACCTCTGCCCCATCACATAACTTCTGCCAGCAGCAATTCTGCCATCCATCTGGCTACTAATGACCATTTCCCAAAGAATAGAGTTATAAGTAGTTTCACCAAGTCTATGGTCCTACTGCAATTAAAGCCCTTTGAAAACCTACCTTAAGAATCTCTGTTTAAAAGCAGTTTTTAAAAATTAAAGGCTGTAAAATTGTCTTCGGACCAAGCTGAATATCATTCCAGCTCCTCCTCCTAAAGGGAGTCAGATGAAGCCATAGCATTACTCAGAATCCTGCCCAAGGACCACCACTGGGGTATTCAGAGAGGTATTCTGATTAAAAATGAGGATAGACTGTTTCTCTCTGGTCCTTTTGCTCCCTCTCTTCTCTTTGAGATGTGTTTGTTTTCCATAGTCTCTTCCCTTCAGCAATGCCTGGGCTCAGAGGAGAACTAGAATAGTTACCCCTTAAGCCTCAACTTTTTTTTTTATTCCCAAAATTATTTTGCTTTCTACAGTGGCACATGAGATATATACTTATGTTCAAAGCTAACAGTTCCCACTGAGGCTCACAAGCTTTTACAAGATGCTATGAAAGTATCACATGGTAAAGCAATGATGTGAAGTGAAAAGGTGACCACTGTCCTCCGAGACCACGGACAGATATTCTGAGTCACAAGTGAAAAAAAAGGAGTTCAAATTTAAATCATCTCCTTCCATTGCTTTCTGTTATCCCCCCCCGATATTCCAAAAATTGTTTTTAAATGTTTTTTTTAGAATTAGACCTAGATTCCTTAAACCAGTAGTATTACTGCATGTTGCAGTTTCATATCTAACACACAAACGATCATAATACATTGCAAGAGCATCAGTCACGTTAGTCCTCATACAGACAATTTTCTAAAGAGCTGGCTTCTTTGTTTTTAAAAACAGAAATAAATCAGATTTAATTTTATCCCTGGCAGAAATCAGTCCAGAAAGCAAATGTACCCAACAAGCAACCAGGGACTTCATGTACAGGTCTGCATGATCTCATGGTAGCTTTGTGGTATGGCTATACCTGGATTAATCTTTAATTGACATAATGAAATAAGAATGTGATTTGCCAAACACAGCCAAGTGTGTGTGCTCTGAATAGAGCCAACATATAAGAAATTGATATTGATTTCCTCTGAACAAGATTATTTTCTTGTGATTGATTATGTGGAAAAAGACCACAATACTTACAAAGCCATTCCCATCTTCATCAAGGAATGGGTATGCCTGGAGCAGAGCATTGACAACAATGTTATATTGCTGACTGTTCGGATACCTGTGCGAACAAGATGGAGATGTAAAAGAACTATTTGGTTTTCTGGACAGTATTAAACACTGGAGTCTATTCTGATCTACATTAAACTGACTATTTCTCAGGCAATCAATGGCCTTCCAAATAACAAAGGGCACAGCTTAAAGGCTTGCGTGAAATCTTTCTATTGGTTTCAGTAGGTTTCAAGCCCTTAGCCTCCTTTATTTAAGCAAATATATTAAAGACAATGGCTTTACATCCATTTGAAAATTTATGTCTGCAGACAACAGGTAACTCCCCCAAATAAATTTAATGGTATGTACTTACAATGATCCTTCTAGGTATTTGGTCATGTCTGCTTGTAAAAATTCAATAATCCTTATTCTCATACTGTGATCAGGGCATTTTTTTTCTGCTAATATGCACTTGACATCATAAGGGAAGTCTGGCAAAGCATAAGAACTTGTCCACTGCAGCGTCTTGTATCTTGCAAAAAATGATTTCAGATTTTTTCTGTAAAAGAAAAGATTATATTATCATGATCACATCTTTCTTCTATGGAAATGCAGGCAGGAGGGAAAGAGAAATACATGGAAAAACTCAACACAAGGGAAAGTTATTGCTGTAGAAATTCAAGACCTGCTGTCTTTGTTTCTGCATACAAAGAATACATACAAAAGCAGCAATCAATACATACAGAGTTAAAAACTAGATGTCAAATGTGAAATGTTATAACCAGCAGACAGTAGGAGGTGGTTTCTAACAGAAAGCAGAAAGCAGAGCAGAAGTCACTGGGGGCTTGCTACTGTTGCAAAATATCTTTATCTGTCTTCATTTAAAATATGTTTCCTACTCTAGTAAAACAAACAGCTTAATTGAATAAAATATTAAACGTGACATTAGTTAAGGCTGTCCTCCCACAGGGGAAGGCAAGGAGGGGATGAAGGCAGTTATCATCAGCACATGTCTGGAAACAAAGCAGACACAGCCCAGCAGCTCTTCACAAGAACGCCATGACCACTATTTACAGACGTCACACCCCAGCTGGGGTGAGCCTGAGGCAGGTTATCACCACTGGCTGCCCCAACCCTAATTCTGAAAGAACACAGGGAAAAGTGGGTCCCAATAGCCAGTTACAGTCTCAATACCTTCTTGAGTAGGTTGGCCTATAACTCTCAACCTTTCTGACCTGGTTATGCTGACACACCACTATGGATGCTGAAAAAGCTTCAGCAGAGAATTTCTTCAGCTCTCTGCAGCATTTTTGTGAGAGTTCTGTCTTTCCCATGCAAGTAACTCAAAACAATGTTACAGTTTTGTAAACTTCTTGCAGCTGCAGGTTGTTTTGCAGAATTGTTATGGTTCTAACTAGAAAAACATTCAGAGATGGGTGTCTTAGAACTTGACCAATCCCCTTAAGGGGTGGATGGCAAAAAACCAATTACCTTATGCCACTTAATACACTTTGTGAACTAACATATAAAAGTCTTCTGAGAATTCATTAAAGTGCTTCCATCTATCCCTGAGCCTGGACTTCGTGTCGTTTCTCTACTCGTCCATGGGGAAAACAGCGACACACCACCTTGGCATCTTTTAACGTAGTTTGTGGGCTATCAAAAACTCTACATCCACGATATAACTGCACCAACCCCAGCCCGACCACAAATGGTGATGCAGTGCTGAGCAAAAAAATTAGGGTACTGTCATCTGCTCCTAACAGCAGTAGAAGTACTCACAGCACTACCATTTCCCCATGCAAACCAGGCACAAAATGGTCAGGGCTGCTGTCTTTCCAAGCTCACCAGATTTCACGGGACACAGACAGCTAACAGTAGATGCAAAGTGCAGTGAACTTCCGTTAGTACTTTGCAGTCTCAAAAGAAGGAAAAGTTGTGCAAGAAGAGGCAACATATCCACATAGACACATTCATGTCTTTTTGGTGATAAATTAATATACAAATAGGAAAATAAAACCCAACTTAGATTCTGAAATCACTTGGAAATCCCTCCTATGCAAAGTGCAGATGTTCAATGTGGCATCAGTGAGCAGCTCCCCAGCCTTTAAGTTTGCATCCTGTACTTTCACCAACTTTACTGATGAAAGTGATGTAACACACAGACTGTAAGTTACTACATACTGTTTTCAACAAGCTACCGCTAAAAAGTGGACTGAAGTTTAAAATTTACAGTACTTTGTATCTGAGCAGTACTGAAATTCCTTTTGTTGGTAATACCAGTGAAGCTGAAAAGCCATTTCAAAAAGCGGCAAGGTTTAGCAGGTTCCATTTGGGCACACTGGACTACACTCAGCCACCCGAGAAAATAAAATTTTCTTGCAGTTGGGATGGCTAATAACCAGGGAATCATGGCAACTCTCCCATTCACCAGTCCCTTCACACCTGCCACCGCAACAAAATTACTCCAAATTTTGTTTATCTTCAGCCTTACCTAACGCAAAATAATTCCTTGCTCTCCAAATGAGATCAAAAAATTCCTCTGGTCTCCACAGTGCATGAGATTACATATTTTACTAGCTTTAGCTGGACTCGTCACTTTTGGGAAGTCATGTTAAACATGTGCTGTAATATTTCACAATGAAATACGAGCTTGTTTGAAAAGAGACACAACTCCACATAAACTTTATCCTCAGAAATGCTCACATGCAAACTTGTTTAACTAAAAGAACAGTTCAGTTCAGCTGTAATGCTGTTCTCCACAATCAAGGGAGGTCTTGGCTCTATACATAAATCCCAGTGCACATACAGTTTTGAGATTTAGGTACAAGCATATGTAGCCTGTTTCTAGCCATACCTCTTCTAGCTAACCTGAGGCAGAAATAAGATCAAAATCTTAAAACTGCAAAAAAAAAAAAAAATCTTTAAAATATCTCAAAATCTCAAAGTTACATTTTTTCTTGTCTCTCAGTTCTTGAGACTTCTGATTCTATAGCTAAATTAATCCAATGGCTAGCTCTGGCAAAATTTCAGTCTCTTTCTTTCTCTGCTGTCACATGTCTGACTTACTTGCATCCCTTTCTTACTGGTACTAGGAAGCTTCTAATCCTGCAGCAAGTTACAAGGAGCTACAGTGACAAAATTCTTAATTATTCTTTTCATTTAATTTTCTCACAGTTTAAGTCCCCAAAATGGCTTCTCATGAGGTGAAACAAATGCCAATTCAGATGAAGCAAGCTGGTGTCTCTACGCTTAGATGCAGTACGGAAGTGCATCCTAAGAAGCATCTCCTCAGCAAGGAGACAATTATTCACAGAGCTTTTACCACTCATCTTTTGTAGATTGCCACTTTAATGTGCTCAGTCACAGTCCTGTCTCACACAGCTGTTTCCTTCTTTGTCTCCATTGTAACCTTACACTGCTCGTGCACAGCACATTTACTGAGACATGAAGCTATAAAATAGCGTTATTTTGGGAGGAGCCATTTGTCTCCTTCAGATGAAAAATACCCCACAACAAACCAACCAACAAAACCAAACACCAAAAAAACCCCCACAAAGAACCCCCAAAGACCCATCTATTTGAATCATATACCCCTGGCATCCCTAATCCCAGAGAACACCTTGTTTTACTGACAAGATGACAAAGAGTTACACACTTGCAGTGTCACCCAGACCATCCAGTGACAGTTTTAGATTACACTGGAGAGAAGAGTGGGGAGTAAACACAGCATCATCTCTCCAAGTTCAGAGTCCTGTGCAACATCACAGAGACACACAGGGCTACCTGAATCAGCTGTAACAAGTCAGTAATACTAATCTTGGTATCAATACAGACAACTCAATCAAGATAGCTGTGTAAAGTGCCATACAGAGCTAGAAACAAGATCAAATACTAGATCATAATAAGACTTTGTTATTTTTAAGCTTCTTGCGCATACTAGTAAGAAGGATCAGTTGCCTGCCTCTATTTAGTTCATTTAGGGAAAAATGTGATTTAAAGACCAACTGAGCACATACATAAATGGGCTGTGTGCCACAAGCTTTCCCTACTGTCTGCTGAAGTCCATGAGTCAGGCACCCATTGCTATATCTTGCACCAGCTCAGATCTCACTCAGTCAGAGGACATGGCAGTCAAGAAGAAATTAGCTGACATCAATGGGTTGTTCCCATTTTTGATATGTCCACATAAAACTCAGCACATGGGTGAAGCCTCAATAGATTCCCATGATTCACAAATGAAGGTCTAACCTTTCACAAGTCTACATCACACATCAGCAAGAGACTCAGGTCTGAACGTTTGTAGTCTAGAAGAAAGTCTGTGTCAACAAATCCAAGGAAGAAACAGAGGAGAGAACAAGGAACTTCCAGATGTGAAAGAAAGGAAAAGTCTTCATCTGTAAAAAAATGTTCCATTTCTCTAACACATGTATAGTATGCTTTCAACTTTATGGCAACATTTAAGGTTGCAAAGGCTATTTCCATCAAAAGGAAGAAATTATGACAGAAGATGAAATATCAAATGAAACTTTTCTCCCTCTCAATAGTCAGATAAAAAAGGGCTCTATTTTTCTATTCACAGTTCTGAGACCTGTGCCTGAAAGAGTCTCATGCCATTCTCTTTAAGTGCTTCATTGTAATTTCCAACTTTTGAGCACAAATGCAAGGTTTCCCAGTTATTCCCTAAAGCCTGGGATTTGCAGTCTACTTAGTGCTTGATGATGTCTTATATTTTTTAGTTCCCACAAAACACAAGGGCAGGTATCCTTTAGACCGAAAAAGAAGTTACCCACAGCAGTGTTAACTTCAGCAAGGCTGGGATGTGGGAGCTGTCAGGTGAGCCAAAACTGCCCATTTCCCAGACCAGCTCCCACTTCAGCTTCCCCTGTGGTACCCTTTCTGTAGAAAACATCACATTCAGTATGAGCATGAAGTTACAGACAAAATTAATCCGCTTCCAAAAAATTTTGCAAGATGCAGACACAACCTTCTTCCAGAAGGAGTCCAGATTTTTTGAGTCTGGGGAGCTGCATCACATAAGGGAAGGCTTTGCACTTTCACCTCATGAGAGGGCAGTAGCAGTGGGTTACAGAGAGGGGAAGAAAAAATGCTCTTTAGGGAATCTGACTGACAAAATTGCCAGCTAAATCAGGCCATTTAAAAGAAACAAATGTCACCCCTGTATGATATGTTACACTGTATCCAAAGAATTTCATGGGTTTTTGGATTTTTTTTGTTGTGTTGTTGTTATGACTTTGCTAGACCTTAATAACACAATGCAGTTAGTGTCTTCTGCAAGTCATTTGTAAGACTTGGCTCATTTCTGGTGTGGAAGGAAGAAGATCTAGTAATTTATTTATTTTTTCCTGCAAGCTTCTGTGGAAGACTCACAGCACCATGTCAATAAATTTGGCTCCAATGACCTGAAGTGCTCCAAACCCATGAGTTCAGTTGTCTTAACTTCCAAAACATTGAGGCAACAAGCACAGACAGTATCTATTATTATGAGTCTTCTACATCTTTTAATTTTTAAGATAGTATTCTTGAGTATCCTCCTGCAATGACAGACACATGAAATTCTGACTTAAAACACAAAAAAGTGGCAGAAATTCTTGCATCCACATAAATTAAAAACCTAAATTTAAACCATCTCCCCAAAGCCCTAAACAAACCAAACCAAAATTCACAGATAAGACAGGTTTTCTGAAGATGGAATAACAACTGAAGTGAAATTTTCAGAAATCATAAAAATGAAATTATTTTTCTGTTACGTTATACCAAAGGTATAATCAAACGAAGCATTTGACATCTGTACTTCTGAATGAAATAGACAGGCAGCACTTCTCTCCTACTATTGACCATTGTCAAAGACTTAACATGGTTTTGTTAAGTTTGCTTTTCATGTCCTTATGAGCTAACTGAAAAAAAAATCATCACATATACCAGAAATAATTCTGATGATATCAAGAATAAGGTCTTTGCTCAGAAACTAAGACACTCTTAAGCTATACATTAAAAAGCACAGTCCTGCTGAGTTTGCACTGTAGGGTTATAGCTACATTTGTGTGTATATGTGTGTATATAAAAGTAATATTTGCTCTCTTGTGTAAATGGAGCAAAATAATTTAAAGTAATTGATTAGGTGACAATTTTTCAGGCTAGCTTCTCTTGTTCTCTTTTCCCTTTAAAATTTTTTTCTTTTTTGTTAAAGCACAAGCGTAAGTATGTTTCGGATAAAACACATCAAACAGACCAACAATACTGATGTGTAGGTACTAGGGGAAGCAAAGGAAGGAGCTCTCTAAAGATCATTAGCAGAATGACAGATCATAACTAAAAGACACTTCAGATGCAGCTACCCAGCAGTCAGAGCAGTTGCTGTAGCCTGACCAAAATAGATGTGGGACTGCCCTAGTTAAAGACATTTCCTCTGCTGAGTAAATGAATGACCCATGCAGGCCATCATGGGCATCTTGGAGATGGATGCCAAATTTGTACAGGTAAAGGTAAATCTCCCAATTCACTGTCCTTGCTATCAGCTCAAATTTATGCAGACGCCAGCACCAATATTCTGTCAATGTTGGCAATAGCTTTATTGGTATATGAACACTTAGGAGGCCCAGGTTTAGTGGAGCACTGACCACATCTTCCAAACTCACTGCAAATAGGGGACTTCAAACCTGTTGAGGCTGGCTGGAGGCTTTGTTACCCTGAGCAAATTACTCCAAGGCATTCAGAGAGTAAATCTGCTACACTGCACTCAAGAGCTACAGAACATGCTTTTATAGAAAAAATAAATGTACAAATAAACATGTACCAGGACATCACTCTTGAGGGAAAACAGCTGGACCATCACAGTGGAAACAGCGGAAAAGGGATACATTAGGGACATCATTTTGCTAAGCAAATACGTTGAGGAAAGGCAGACAGAACATATAAACCAACCAATAAAAGGCCGGTTTTCCACAGCAGTATCAGGTATTTACAAATAATAAAAGCCTCTGTCTTAGCAACAAGATAAACCCCAGGCTGTCAGGAGCCATAAAACTGCTAGTACTCCAATACAGAAAAGCAGGAATATGGGAAATGTATTTATTGAATTGTCCTCTGCGGCTATCTTATTGTCTTCATAGACAGGCACTGCTTTAAGATTAATCTTCTTGGGAGATTAACAAAAAGTTTGGCTGTGTTTATTTCTGCCACTGCTAGCAAAGCATTATTCAACTGGAGTAGCCTGCAAACCTCATCTGGTTTTATGTATGCCCAATTTCAATACAAGAAAAAAAATTACGCAATTGTTTCATCCACTTACTCTTTATTTTTGTGTTTAAACAATCTTCTTTGATATTTTGGTATTACTTAGTAATATAGAAGAGTGTATTTAACACAGTTCTTAGGACTACCTACACAGGAAACACGGAAAAACTTGGAGCCCATTCACCAGCATTAATAATCCATAAATTCACCCATTAATTCACTTCCAGAAAAATCACAGTTATTGAAGCTATGGCTCCATGGATCTTCTGGAAAAACAAAACCAAAGCCAAGAACAAACCACAAAAACCCAACACCACACACAAATTAAAACAAACAAACACAAAAACAAACAGAAAAAACGAAAACCGAACAAAAAAAATCAACCCACAAATGTCAAGTTTTCTTTTTTCAGATTGGATGAAATGAATGAGGAGACAGAGGCCATAAGTGTAATCCTGGCCAAATATCAACAGTTTAAACTGTACATTGTGTAATGGTTACTCTGATTCACACAACTGGTTTAAAACATGTTATACCGCACAAGGCAAATTAGTCATCATTAATTAAAAATAAACATCCTTTAGAAACACAGGCTAAACATTGCAGGATCATATTAGTGGTTTATTCCAAGGATTCAAGGGATTTGTTTCTTTGATGACAATGCTGACAGGATCTTTGGAGTTTTTGGGATGTTCTTTTAAAAACAGAAGTACCAGGACTTTTAAAAGCATTAAATCATATCTGCAGAGGAGAATGGCAGGACGAGAAGAAGTAGCAGGTGGAAATAAAGGGGGATGATGATAAGCAGACAAAGCTTTGAAAACAAGAAAATAGTTGCCTTGAAAGAGGAACAGAACTCCCTTTCAACACCGACTACCCATCTCAAAGAAGAAAATCATGGGTAGGAGAAAAAAAAAAGCCAAACAAACCCCATCACCTTGTCTGGCCTCCAGTTTCTAGGGAGGCTTATTTTGATAGCCAAGGAAAATGAGTGTGCAAATGAAATCAGCATGCCTACCTTCCCAAGCGCTATATTTAAGAGGCCTCAGGCACACAATTTTTTGAATAGCCATATTCCACTCTGTACTGACTAATTTGCCAGATTGCTGCTGAAAACACATCTGTAAAAGATGATTTTTAAAAATCAGATAAATTAAGACAAACCTGTATCATGCCCTCTGCATGAGGTAACACGAAACAGTGAGCAAGGACTGAGGATGGAAACACATCATCAGATTATTTCATTCAGCCAAATCCTAATAAATTTCTGTTCTTGTTGTTTTCTATATACACCTGGATGTACCTGAACCTGACCTCCAGTAATTAAGATCACTTTTTGTAAAGTATAAATGAAGCAAGAAGAAGTGTTTATGTTATTTTCAAAAGGTAAGGAATATTTAATGAATATATTATAAACTCACTTTTGCTTTAGCACTCTATGATCAATTAGTCCTTTTTCATTTTCAGCTGAACACAGGTATTTCTTCTGCTCTGCAGGATCAGAAGAATTTAACATCTGTCTGTCAGTAGCCCTGAAAGAAGAAAGAAAAAATTTCACTGTCAGGTCTCGTGCAGCTTATAGAAAAGAGGAAGTTTAGGGTTCTAAAATACAAGTGGCAGAAATAGAAAAGGAGAAAAATTAACATATTGAATAGTCATGATTTTACATGATGCTGATGTCTCTTAATCAATCTCTCAGTTCAATTACCAAACCGACATATTAAAAGGACAAATGTAAATAGTACTGCCTGCTGATATTCTAATTACTACACAGTTTGAAACCCCAAGAAAATCAGCCTTCTCTGAGTTGCAGGGTAACTTCCATCTTTATAATCCGGCATCTCCGAATCTCTCGGAAAAAATTATCCATTACAACATGCATGGGGTGGGGTGAAAGAACTAATTACACAGTTTCTATATAAGACAGTTTCTATATAAACAGAACCTTGAAAAGTTGTTTTTTCTGGAGGTTAAGTCAAAAGTTTCAAGTCAGCTTTGCATTATTCCAGCCACTCTAGAAGATCTCTGAATGCCACCTGGTACTACAGTCCACTGCTCCTGGTTATTTGCTCCAACTCTAGCTCATCACTAGCAACAAAAACTCTAGGTACCCACTTTGCTATGAGCCAGTCCAAATCACTGCTTTCCATTTAACTTTTTGTCCACTTCTCTCCCTCCTCATATTCCTGTTATTTCTTCTTTTGGTAGATGTGTTGGTAGAAGCCAACATCAGCAGTTTTACCCCGTACTGGGGGAAAGGCAGAGCTAAGATAGGGGGATACTGTTATGCTGCCAAGAATTCATGGCAATCATAAAACACTTTTTTTTTTCCTAAACCGCATCTTTTCAGAACACCTGACCTCTTAAGATGCTCTAGAAACTGTTCCAGTTTCAGCTGCACTCAACACACAAAAGGTTGTTATTGGAAGTGACATTAAATTTTGCCAAATTTATAGGCGGAGTTTTCCCTTTCCATGAATCATTATTTTTCAGCTATGCAGTTAAAGAAAAAAACAAAAAAAAACCCTAGTATGTTCTCTGTGTGACTCTTAGAAACAATTGGTCATGAAAGTGGAAGGCATCTTAATATTTACCTGGAAATGTCTGTGTGTGAGCTCCTCATACACATGTAAGCACAGTTTCTACTGCGCGACTGAGAACACTTCCGCTGAACCAGGGACAGACAAAAGATGCTATTTCTGTGTCGTAATCCAAACTGCTGGAGATGTAAGCCCCATTCGGCATCCTTTCACAAAGCTATTGCTTGCACACAGAAAATATTCACCTATCACACTCTAAATTCTATGTCCAACCAAGGACTTTGTTTCTGTTTCTAGCGGGGAGGAGAGCTCAGCACAACTCCACACAGTCAGAGGATGATCTAAGGACACCAGGATAAAAAGGTGGCAGCCAGGAGTGCACCAAAAAGTATTGGGTGCAGCATTTGTGTCAGAAATACAATAGAGAAATACTGCTGAGAGCTCTTGGAAGTTCCACACTGACTTCAGCTGACCTAGAAAGAGACCGTGATGATGATGATGCTTTCTTCCCTGCACTGAGCAATGCCCTCTCCACCCTGTCACTGGTCCTGGCAGGGTGAGCTAGTTCTGGGTCAGCTATTTTTCTGACCAAGAAATAATTCTGCAAAACAGAAAAGATGGTTGATTTTCACCCGGGCTCAAGCACTGCATGGTAGGGACTAGGAACACGCAAACTCAGTTTTCACCATTGTTCCTGGCACTACAGGGGGACCACACACCCAGCTGTGGATGCTGCTCACTGCAAACCTTAGCATGGTTAGTCTACCCACTGCAATTCAGCCTAACATCACTGAGCAATGGAGGAAATGTGAGTTCACATACATGGTGAACTATCAGAACTACGAATTTTACATTTGTTCAAAACAGTGTCTCGTACACTTTAGTCATGAGTCCTTGAACTAGATCAAAAGAAATTATTCTTACAGGATTTTGTTCAAGACATACTGAACAGACAAAAATAATTTTGAACTACATCACTAAGACAAGCAATGCAGTGCTAAGAAAAGAGTCACAGCTATCCGTATATGAGGATACAACTTCTAGTTTTGCAACAAAATACTCTTTTCACTATAAGAGCTTTTCCATAATTTTATACTCCAAACTGCACAGAATATATTGACTTTTTACTCCTCCTAAAGTACATGACTGAATGCATCCTAAACATGCTTGGATTTTATTCTGTCATTCTTGATGACTCATAAAATATTTCAGGAACAGCAGCTTATTTACACAACTTCCCTGTAAATAGAAGGATATCAGCATCTTATTTTCCAGGAAGGAGACTAGGTAGGGAAAGATTTTATTGTAAATTATATTCACTAACATTTGATATTTTAAGCATTTAACTTTTTTCGGAGTCTGCAGAACTTCACAGCAAAGCTGTTGCCCTCATGCTACTGGAACTGCATCTCTTTGTGGGACAGCATGGCTTGCCCTGCAAGAGCTGAGAAGCACATGGGAAACAGTCACATCTGAGACACAGTCTATCCAAATACCCCTGACAAAGCCAAGGATGAAAGCTAAATATCCAAAGCAACATTCTACCTGCCCTAAAAAAAAGGATGTGTCTTCTTCTGAACCACCCTGCTGAAATCATGGTGTATCCACCACACTTTGGATGAAATAAAGGACCTACACACAGTAGTCTTGCACACAGCAGACACCTACTCTAGCCCTGAAGAAGGAGCTTCCTATAACTCAAATTGGCAGGCCCTTGGTGCAGAGAACTGAGACTGGCTGTGATTGCATACTTCAGGCCTGTGATGAATCATACATGCAGTGACACGGTCTTCTTCCTGCAATCCCCTTCCCTCCAAAGGTGCAGGACCATTTACCTAAGGAGTTTCACAAATACTTCCACAAGGACAAGAGGATGTACCTACATGAGCAGTTTAGTTCTGCTCATGAGCGTAAGTTGTTTGGAAATAACTCAGTCATCACTGTTTATCGTGGTTTTGTTTGCACTATTGACCACCTCAGAGTGCACAACCTGGACTCCATTTGGATGAAGGCAAATTCTCTTCAGTTCTAATCCTCTGGGATTAATCCTACTGCGACTAATGCAGCCTTAGTGCTGGAGTCCTTTCCTTTGAAAAAATGTATTTTGCATCCATGCCAAGTCATTCTCTGCAGCTGGGACTCTTGGGTTAGAAGGGACCACACAGAGGTCAGGATTTCTCTCCTCAGCCAAAACATTTAGAAAAAAATAACCCTGCAAGACTTACAATAGGTCAGAATGGAGGGAAAGGATGGGTGAATCAATAAACCCCTCACCCAAATACCCCCAATGAAAGCACCCCACAAACTCTGCCCCCTTCTCCTGCCCCTAAGAAACCCCAAATAAACAAAGAAAACCTGCTCAACCAAGACCTGGGACACAATCACTGAGGACAATCTCCCTGGAATCTGTTTTCTAAAAATCTACCTAGTTTCACAATAAATTTCAATAATCCCACTGTGGGATTATTAAATGCTTGTATCTGGACCAAATCCAGAGTTTCCTTTGATGAACTGACTTTCAATATACCTGTGACATAAATACTATCTGTGGCTAAATCATTATTTTACTCCAAGTCTTGCAAGCATTTAAACATAAGTTCTTCAAAAGCTTCATATTGTAACCAGAGAAACTTTTAGCTATAATGAAAGCTTGACAGTGCTTGATCCAAATGAAACTAGGTCTTAGAACTGCATATGAAGAAAGGTTTAAATTAATTAATGGTGTAGTTCAGGAATGTTGATGCCCTGTTTAAAAACCACAAGGTAATAATCTAATTTTACATTTCACATTTGTTACAGATACTCAAAATATAAAAGCTGAAGAGTTAGTAAATGCCAGTTTAAAAATGCCATGAAAAGAACACAACTATACCCAGACTGATACTTGCTGTGCCATGAACAAACTCACCCACTGATTACTTCTGGAAATTCTTGAGAAGCTGTTTCACAACAGTATGTAAGGGACTCCAGCCCACTCTTCTGTTGCTGGTATTTTTTAATCAGGTCCATCAGCACTGCCTGGTGCCCAATCTTCTTTACCAGCTGCTGCACCATACGATCATTAAGAGCCAGAAGAGCTGCTCCACTTACTTCTTCTTCTGCAGATTGAAAAGGGTAAAAAATTACTGTAATTTACTGTAATAAAAAAAATTACTGCTTTATAGCTACATTCTATATGCCTAAAAACATGATGATGGAAGACAGGTCAAAGGTAAGGATGCTTTGTTCTGCTGACAGTCATCTTCAGCTGCCACCATCCCTTCCCAAGCAGAGCCAGGAGTCCTAATCACTGGCCAGATACCTTCCCCTGACAAAGAGCCAAGTCTGAGACATACAGAAGCAATTTGGTGACTCTTTTAATGCTTTAAATCAGGCCTTGCTTGAACCACAGGAGACTGTTACTTGCTGATGAAGAAAATCAAGCTTTTTAACAGAGTACACAAGAAACAGGCTGTTCACATAACAGTTTCTCGTGCACTCCTCTGTAGGGTGTTTATATACTCAGTCATAAAACATTTATACACTACATTTGCATTATTTCAAAAGATTTATACAACATAAAATAGGCCCTGTCACGACTTTTAAACTGCCAGCTCTGATTTGAGGTGACTCTATTTATACACAGGCTGAATCTCGTCCCCCAGGATTTCTCAGAGACTTTGTAATAAATCTGTACACTTATGTTGATTTGTCAGATCTATGTCAGTTCTCACCCTAATAAATTTCTATAAAAGTCTGAAGTTAGCATATATATACATGTCCCCAACCAAAACAAGGTAGGGCAGTGCCAATTAAATGCATAGCAAGAAATACTAAACAAACACCACCCCCACCCCCCAAACAACAAAAATGCTTACCACGGAACTTAGGAACTAGTTCTCCTAAATTTCTCTGTTTCAACCAGTTTGCAGACTTGCTCAAACCGACCAATTTTCCATCTTCAATTATTGCAATGCTAATTTCCCTAAATTTCCCTGTGAAATGAAAACGGGATTATTTTTATGCTGAACTCTAAGCCGAACTCCAACATTTCATAGCAAAAAATATCACTTAGCAAATAATATATCTACATGCTCTGAATAAAAATGGTGCAAAATAATCCAGCTAATGCCTGTTGTAACTGGCAGTTTCCTTGGATCCCTTTCCTCCACCTCCTCTCCCGTCCCTGGTTTCCCTCTGTTCTGAGGCAGCCTCATTCCTTATAAAACACGACCTGCTCCAGTACCATTAACACCCAGGTTTCCACACAGAGAAGAAAAAAGGTGTGAAATTCACCACCACCATCAGGCTCATCAGGAAATGGCTGACATTTTACAGAAGGGAAAAAAAAACAAACCACCCCGCCATCAGTAGAGTCTGTCACATACACGCTTATAGTCAATCAAGCACCTTAACCCTCTCTGCACCATCTCGCAGGGCAGGTACCCAGCAAATACTTAACCCTGAATTACCAACAGCTAGGGACAATAAAGGTGAAAGGGAGGAGACTGCTCCTCCTGTTATTTGCTGGTTCCTTTCTCCGGGCTCTAGCGTTACCTGGGAGATGCCGGTGGGCACCTTGGAAGGCAGAGTCTTTGGGGGCAGCCAGGATGCTTGCATCTGGATGAATCCTGCACATACCTTGTGCCCCCTGCTCGAAGGACTCACTTGGATGACAAGGGGGTGCAACACATCCCAAAACCAACAGCGACCTCCCCAGAGGAAGATTACTTATAAAGACACAGCTTGTTCCACACTGCAAACTTCTCAGCAGCAGAAAACTCTCTCAGAGGGGAATTCTTATTAATGTGTTTTAGGTCTTCTGCCTAAAAGGAGCCACCAAATGCTCCTTGACCATGCTTGCAATCCACAGCAAAACGACATATTGAGTCAGTTTTTCAGGCAAGTGTACAAGTGCCTGGCATCGTTGGCCAAAACATTTCCTTCCACACCCTAAGCTGCAGCAAACTCCAGGCTAACATGAGGATTCACCCTCACAAACCTCACCAGCATCTGTGCTCAAAAGTAAAGGGGAAAAAAAAGAAAAAAAACCCCTTCAATAAAAGCATTTCCATTTTCATCCTCCAACAGCAGAGACCCTCCAAAAGACACACACTTCAGCCTACACCCTCATGACTGTCGACTTCAGCAACTTAGAAGGGTTAAGAGGAATACCTTTCTGAATTACATGAGTGGATTTAATTTGATATGACAACAGTAGCCATACAACTCCTCCCCCAGGCAAGCCAACAAGAACAGGGTGTGAAAAGTCATTATTTGTTGAGAACTCTGGTGTAAATTAAAAATCACACCTTTCTGTCACACTTCTTACTTCCTTGCAAAGAGTAGGGCAGAAAAAAAGTCTCCAAAAACTTGAAAGATAAAACCGGGTGCAAAGCAGAAAGATACTTCCCTCATCAACCAAGTAGTGTAAAAGGAGAGAGATACATTAAAATGTTGGAAAGGTCACTTCTTCATCCTGTAAGAAGACTAACACCCTCGAACAAATCTTCTAAAGCAGACAGGCAGATACCAATACCTCAAAAAGTGTCAAGTGAACTCTAGCCATGCACAACAATATGCACGTTTAGCCCTGGGTGGCTAATTCTGCAGCAAAATGGCCACTTGCACATGGAAATGCAGGCTGCACACTCTATAGAGGGAAGCGATGATAGTTGAGAGGCTGCTTTTAAAAAAAATCAGATTATATGCATTAAGGGTCATGAAACATAAATACTTTGAAATGCTTCTCAAAAGTGATTTCAGTTACTCACATATGCTATAGATACAGCAACAAGAAAAAGAGCAGCTTTATGGAGACAAGGACTGAGCACAGATGCTGATGTTTGTCTTCATTAATGATTCTATTTATTACAGTAGCATCAAAGGACTATCCAGCAAAGGGTTGCCAGTGTTTGGTGTGGTGAAATCTGTGAATATTTATATTCCTCAATCAAGTCTTATAAGTCAGAACAACAAAAACCCAGTAACAGTAACGTTTTAGAGACAGCAATTTACAGCGTAACTTCAAGTCAAATTCAGAACAGTTCTAAGTGTGAGTGATGTCTGTTAGTAAATATAACCAATCACTGGGACCCATTTCTTCATACACTTGAGGGGAATAACTATAATTAGGACTTAATTAGCCCTGGTTAATGAAATTAAGTAAAGAAATCAATGAAAATTACCTTTCCCTAGGATCCAACAGGACAACACTTCTATTTACTATAAAATTTTTCAAGACTAAAGGATAAAAATCTTGAGTTTTAATCAGATCAGGCTAAAGACCTATCTATGGTACAGATCTCAGCTCATGTATTTGGTTACACAACAACAAGAGATGGGGTTCCTGACCAGCATGTCTGTGCTGGCAGATCCATACTGCATGTGCACCAATCTACCCCACAGCTTGTTCTATGAGAAAATATACTGAGCTGCCATAATCTTGAAGTGACACTTCGAAATGAATAAGCTGATATATCAAAACACTTTAAACATGATGAGTGAGTTATTATATTTACCTCCCATGCTGACCTATGAGAGAGCCTATGGCATCACAGACTACAAATAGCACAACTTTTGACATGCCTCTATGAGGATTTCACCGAGGTCAGAGTTATGGTTAATTTTAGTACATTTTAGTACTAAAGGAATGTGTAAGGCATGTGATGTGTGCACATCTATACATCACAGCTGTGGGGCACATTTTTTACAGGCCAGGTTTCAAAGTTGCAAGTTTGATGAGTAGGAGTTGGGCATACCAGAGATATAAGCAAAGTATCCCATATGCAATTTTATGCTCTCTTAATTTGGCTTCATCTTCAAATGCATTACAGAGACTTTATTTATTTGCTTCCCACTTACTACCAACCTATTTTTAAAACAATTAAAAATACATTCAAGCAAATTTATTGAAGACGGAATATGTAATCTCAGATCCAGCGCTGAA